>CM073449.1:16127500-21127500 GCA_037074485.1 Delonix regia | reverse complement strand
CAGCATGTATGCTGTACAGCCTTGCTTCATATAAAAAAAGCAAAGAATTTGAACAAAAAATTTTTAAAAAAAATTTCTGTACCAGATCTGAATTCCTTGAGCATGGGGCAACAAATAATAAGAATATATATATATATATATATATATATATATATATATATATTACTATTATAGTATGTGCATACGTATTTTGAACTGTTATATGAGTATAATCATATAAGGTCGCCGATATCTGATGACTCAAATTACGTGCAGCATATGTAGTAATAACACGGAATTCAATCTTCAAATAATCATGAGCACACTACTAATATTTTAACTGATAATGCTGCTGATGCAATCTATTCTCTTTTTCATTTTAATTTATTTACCAAAAAAGTGATGAACTCCTCTCACAGTCATCAAAGATGCTATAGAAATAATTGTCAACTCATATTCTCAGAGTTCTTTCTAGTAACTTGCATATGTACAGGAAGAAAGCTTTGCAAAATCAATATGTATTTACTGAAACTTTTTACAAGTCAAACCATGCATTTTGACTTCTTTTGCTATAAAAGTTTACCGCTGTTTCTTTCTGCTCTAAACTTTAAAAAAGTGGATACATAGCATTATATAGTATTCTCTCATGTTTCTGGAAGTGCATGCATTTATCCCTATATTGTGTTTTATTACCGAGATGATTCTTTTCCTATGGTAACCTTATATGTCAAATGACTAAAGTAGCATTTTCTTTTTCGAATTAGTTCGATTTCATTTTTGTTTTGTCCTTGTTTCAATTCGCCATTTTATTAATAAACTGGTCGATTATAAATTTTGGACGGCAAGGCATATGTCTCAACGCACAATGACCATATACTTTGAGCAAAATACTAGGTCCTTCGTTTTGAGACTAATATTAATTCGACCCTTTATTAATTTCCATTCTAATTTAGTTCCTCACTCATCATAACCATTCTTATTTTTCACTATTATAAAAGTTAACACAAGTAGTCTTTAAATCTTAGCTAAATTTGGACTCATTGTACTAATATTCATATTAGTATGAGACCAAAATAAAAATTAATTGATAAGTAAGTGACTAAACTATAAATTTACTAGTAAGTGAGGGGTCAAATTGAAATTGACAAGAGATCAAATTTAGACTAAATTGAAAAGTGTGAGACCAAATTAAAATTGAAAATTAGTGAAGGAACAAATTGATAATTAACTAATAAGTGAGAGACCAAAACAATATTTTACTCATACATCCTCCAAGGAATGTATCAATTTATAAGTTAAAAGGTATACATTATAAGCACTTCTATTAGCAAAGATATATTTATTTATTCAAAATGAGTAAGAGAAATATATAATTTGGTCCTTCACTTTTGGCTACAAGATCTGTTTGGTTCTTCAAAGATAAAAAGTATCAAAGTAGTCCTTCAAAACTGAATCAATAAACTAATTTGGTCCCTCAAGAAGAGCATTTTAATCTTTAGAGGACCATTGTTTTTGGTAAGGTTTTATTTTTAGAAGACCATTTTGACACTTTTATCTTTGAAGGAACAAATGGATCTTAAGGCAAAATGTGAGAGATTAAAATTATATTTTTCTCTTCAAAATGAAGAAAGAACCTAAGTCTTCATTACAACTTTAAAATGGATCAATACTATTAAGGTTAAAATAATGACGTGGTCCCTTAACTTCGTTTATCATTTCAAAATAATCTATTAAGTTTAAAGTGTTTTAAAGTAAAAGGAACTAGTTCATTCATGCCTCTTCCTTCGCATGGAACCCATTTCTCCTCTCTTGTTTAGGATTCTCTCCCATCGAAATATCCATTGCCTTCTCCCATCTTCTTAGTCTACACCATTGGATAAACATTAAATAACTGAAATTTTTTATTGATGATCAATGATCACATGCAATCTAATTTATTGTCCATAATTTGAACCATTAAATTTTCATCTAACAATTCAAATTTAATATAATCGGATAGGAAAGTGCATCAAGAATGGAGAGGATTGATCCTCCCCATAGGCAAATAGGTGAATTCTCCAACAAAAAACAAATCTACTGCTTCTTACTACAAATTACCAATTTTGATTAGGGTTTATTGGCAAACTAGTCATAAAGTACAACACACTTTTAAACAACAATAATTACCAGTTTTGATTCAAGTCATATTTTTTGTTGTACATTGTGGGTCTCATTTTGTTGTTCATTCCCATTTGACGAAGAGGATGAAGACCCCTCATCCGTTTGGCCATTGCCCATTCTTTTTTAATTTTATCAACTTTTAGGTTAAATGTTAATTGGGTGCCAAATTATCTTATAAATTATAATTAAAAACGGCAAAATATTTGGTGTACTCACAATATTGAGAGTACATCAGTGTATGCAGTTATAATGTAGGAACATAATTGTAATATTATTATCTTTTGGATTAGTATTATTACAATTATATCTTTACATTATAATAAGTGCACTCAAAATTGTGAATGCATCAAAGATAGTACCTTAAAAAAATACATGTGATTGCCAAATTAGTATTACAACTAAGGAAATTAATGTTTTAACCAAAATCACTTAAGTTTTCTTCTACTATATTTTTCTTAGTTGTATGTCAATAAGCTTTTGATTATTAGATAAGTGTTGTAAAGTACCATTATTGATTTTGATAGCTTAGTTTTCAAGTGGTCTTTGCCATAAGATAGTAGAGCCATGGCTAGAGAAGATAAAGACTATGTCTGAAAGTGTTCTTCCATTGTCTTCCATGCTTCATCTTCTCTTTCCTTTAATATAATTTTAAGTAGAAATTGCAAGAAAGAACTTTGTGCTAGTGGAGGCTTTTGACTGCACATGCTTGAACTTGAGTTAGACACTTTTTTATGCTACTTTTCACATAGCTCATTCCTCTTTGTAGCTTTGTAATAATGACTCCCTTTTGTACCTAATTTCTTTTCTTCCTAGAAGCTTTTATCTACTACATTTTCCTTTCTTTGTCTCCTATTTGTCTTTTGTGATTTAAAACAAGGAAATGAGCTACACCAAAATCTAATGTAATATACACCTCATGTTTTAAAGATGCATTTTAAAAGCATTTGGGGTTATGTGCAGTAAAGTGGACTAGTTTGCAAAATGAACTTTCCTTGGCTTAAATAGAAGTCATGTCAACTTTGAACAAGTATAAAAATATGGCTTAATAATTGTTTTGACCACTTGGCCCATATATTATTTATTAAGCCCAATACTTAAATTCATTCACCTTGACTCAATGCTTTTTATAAATTAAACATACAAGTTTTGTTATTACCAAAATAAATTAAGATCATAGTTAAAACTTAGGATCAATAATATCCCTCTTTATGATAATGACAAAACTATTAAATACAAAACTTTATAGAAGTATTATGTGTTTAAAGGAGGAGTAGCAATTTGGAAGCAAGCTTTAAGTTTGAAGTATTGATCCTTTTCATGTGTTGAAATATTTTCAATATAATGCTCCTTTTAAATATATGCACATTTTGACCATGACGATACTATTTTGAAACATACTTTGAAGCAAAAGAGCAATATAGTTTTGTATAGCTTTGTAGTACAAGTATGTCTTGCCAATTTTGGCGTCATAAAAATTGTGTTTTAACTTTCTTATTGCTTTTGTCAAATATTGTAGCTACTATATTAATCATCCTTGGTAATTTTTGGCATCTTTATAGCTAATTTCTTAAAGAAATTCATGCAAAGTTATTAGATAATATGTTCTCAAAATTCTCATTTAATATCACCAAGAAGGTGGATAAACTCTTATAAATAAAGAATCGCAAACATTAAGAGCAAAAGAGTTATCCAAATAATTTCAAGAAATCATAGTTTCATAACATCAGCATATAGCAAAATGAAATAAAGCTAGGTTTTGGTTGCTCAAGTGCAAATACTAGTAAACTGAAAGAAGATCTTAGTTAATTAGATATAACTTTCAGTTGCTTGAAACATGAAACTTTCAATAGTAATAAAGTCAAAACATAACTTATGCATTTCAAAGGATAGATGCTTTCCCCTAATAAATTAGTAAAAATTTTTAAGATTAGTCATTTTGTGAGGATTTTCCCTTAACTACGTGAGCAAGAAAAAATTATTTTATAAAATTGATAATTAGTTCCATAGTTTCTCCTCTTTAAAAAAGAAAAATGAGAGAAGCATAAAATATGTCAAGCAGATACATTTCTCATTTTCTAGAGAGTTGAAAACTATCAAATGTAACTAATTTCAAGCTTCAGCAAGGTAAACAAGAAATCAAGTGCCTAAAGCTTGTTTGATCAACAACATATGTCTAGTATATTAAATGCATATATTAAAATTATAAGGAATATTGGTCATTCAATCAATATGCAAATATACTTTTTCCTTAAATTTATACAAGTGGTATTCCCCATATCTAAGGTAATATAAGCTTCTACTTCTTCATTGCATGTATTCCATGAAAGCATCTTTTGTATATGCACCTTAAGTTTTTTAAGAAATACCAAATGCACGTGTTATAGTAATTACAAATTAGAGTTAAGCAGAAGAAATTCATGGATCTCTCTATCAAGAATTTCTTTTCGCTTCCTTAAGGATTGATTCTTTGCTTCACTATTCTTTATTCTTTGATATCATAAAGGTAAGTTAGTATAACAATTGGTTCAGTAGACAAGATAATATCAATAAGTAAAATTAAGGCATAAAATCTCATTAAGTAATAATGGCATCCAAAGATAGTAATGTATGAGCATTAGTATGTGCATGACAATTATTTTTAAAATGTGTCCGGATGTATAATGTTTGAGGTTGTAGATATACTCTAAATCAAGAAATAAGAATTTTCTTAAAGTTTGATTTGAAAGCGTTAGGATTCAGTTAACTGAAAGACAATTTCATGACTGAAACGCATAACAATTTCATAATAGCACCAAAAAAGTTCAAAATAGTTAAAGCATATTTTTGTGAAAATTTTAAATAAAAAATTTTGAGCAAATAATTTTCATGATAAGATTTATAAATTCACAATAAGCATAAAGGCTTCAACATACAATCAATCTATCAAGTTTTATTATATTAAATCATTTCTTTAAAATACTAGGCAAAGATATTATGGCATGTCCTTGAAACTTGAAACTTTGGGGCAACACATTTATTCAAATTCTCTTAAGTCATTGTTCAATTTGAGTTTTCTTGCTACTATGGAGGAAAGAGCATCAAACAAGGGAACTCGAACCGACAATGCACCTTCTGGTGGCTCCTCTTATAGGTGTTCCTATCTTCTTTCCAATAGGGATCAACAACATTTTTTAGAGCTCATTTAAAAGAGAAATGTGCTTCCATGCCAATATATGAATACGAATTTCCATAAATTAAGTATTTTAAGTTGTCTTGATTACCTAAAACTGTGTAATTTGACTGTTTTGTAACCTTAAAGCATCATTGGAGTCTTCAAGTAATGAGAGCTTTTTGTTCAAATATTACCTATAATGAAACTAGTTATGTCACCACTATTGAAGTAAGAAGAAGTAGGATCCTATTGATAATTATAATTTCATCTAGTGGGAGGTTGTTGTAATCAGTTAAAGGCTTTTGATAGGATATTTAAGATGGAAGTTGAGAATCCCAATATGCAAATATATGTGAATGACTTGTCTTTTAACAAATAGACTTTTAAACTATACTTAATTAACTAAGTCTCAAAACTTTGTTTATATGAGTGACCTTAAGCTATTTATTATGAAATGTATCTTTGATAATGATCATTGGATATTAACATTGCTAATTATGCAAAGGATGCTTGCTTGTGTAAATAAGTAGATTTTTCCTCTTCCTTTTAGGGTTTTATCGCATTCTTATTTCCCTTTATAGATGAGGTTGAGTGCCTAAAATGGGTTTTTATGAAGACTCCTTAAGTAGAATGGGTTGGAATGTCCTCTTCCTTTAGAGTATCCAAGCCCACTATTGTTACCTTTTATTAACCTTCTTATCCTTGTCATATTCTAATTGATGAAGCCTTTATTACTTCTAAATCTCAAATGCCTATTAAAGGGATGATGATTTTAAATAATATTATCCTAGTTAAGCTATAATCCTGTACTAGATGATAGATTCTATAAGTATTCAAATGAAAGCCATGCAACATACCCAACATGATATTATGAAGTGCATCTATCGTTTCAAGGCCATGATAAGAACTCTGACTAGCTTCTACATTTTCTTTTTAGCTCTAACTCCTTTGTTTCTTTTTTTTTTTTTTTTGTAGTGATAAAGGGGGATAAATATTTTGGAAAGGTAGTTTTTTTAATTTTTTTTTACTTGACTTCAATACTGATAGTGGTATAGTTTTTTTCCATGGTTTTATCTGGTGTATGATATGTTTTATTTATATGAAATAATGGTTAGTTATGAAAATTATATTTGAAATCATATTTGGTTTTAACAATTTTATATGTTTGGAAAATATTCTAAATTATGGTTGTTATGCTTTCTATGGTTTAATTATTCTATTATGATAGTTTGTTATTAGGGTTTGTCATCATCAAAAAGGGTAAAAATGTTGACAATTTGTTAGTGAGGTTTCCACCTGTTAGTTGCCAGCCTTAGCCTCAGTCAATTAGGAACTCTTTATGAGTCCCTAGTCAACTAGCCTAGGGTTAACAATAGATTGGCCGCCTAGAACAAGACTAATTAATTGCCAGCCTTGATTTTACTCAATTAGAAACTCTTTGTGAAGTGACTAGTTAATTGGCTTTAAGCCAGAAGTTGATTATGGAGATCCTAAAACATTCAACATTCAAATTTTTGTATGGAAATGAAAGGATTGGTTAGCCAATAGTGATTCACTTGCTCTCTTTACTTTTGTACATGTCATTTCCCTTCTTTTAAATAGTGATTAGGGATAAATAGTGATTGGGACATCTTCTTAAAGGTTATTTTTGTACATGTTGACTTCCCTCTTATTTCTAATAAAGCTCTTAGGTTTTACGCTATGAATACCTAATCAAGGAACTTTAAAATAGTAAGAAAGCTTGCTAAGTGATAAATCTTACGTTACTCAATATACATATGAAGTGTTTCATTTGTAATACTTACTTTGTTCTATGAGTTTCTATACTTTATTCTTCTCTTTTGAGAGTTTCTATAATTTCAAATAATAGTGTCCCATGGGGAGTGAACTAAGGCATATTGTGAGGGAAGTATCCCTAAGTTGAAATTGTATAATGGAAAAAGTATTTGTGTTAAATTTCGAAGAACTTACTTAGGGTCTGGATGTAGGCTTTTAGATAAGTTGTTCCTAGATAATACCCTGTTGCACTTTCTCTTCACTTGCTTTCTTTACTTTTAGCATTCACAAGTTTGTGCAGTTACCCGTTGATTTTTGTTGTTTTTGGTTCTACACTTCAAATGTTATTTTAAAAGAATTTTATTTGAGTTCTAAATCTTCTTATACATTTTATTCACCCCCTCTTAGGTGCCAATAAAAGGGAAGGAGGAAAAAAGGGAAAGGACATGTAAGCAAGTGTATATTTTAGTTTAATGGATATTTGCTAGTTGCAAATCTTTCAATCTCAATTTTATTCTCTACTATGGATGAAAGGTATAGGTAGAAGTGAGACTACTTTTGGATTCTTAGAGTTTTGGACTTAAAAGGCACATACATGGTAATTTTTCAACTTTTTCTTAGCTAGTTTTTACAAACATAAAAATGCATGGGTTTAGGGTTTGGGAGAAAATTAAGTTAGAAAGACATGAATGATATGATACTAAATATTAGTTCTTAAATGATGACATAATGCATGATCAATGATGATATTTATGGCTAAAAAAGCAACTAATAACACATGTTAAAGAAAATTTAAGTACAAAATTAGGAAGATGAAATTTATACCCAATAATATGTGTTAACCATATTCTCCATAATGTGATATTTGCTTCCTCTATATTTGCTACAGGGTATATGGCAAATCACATTTAGGATTTATCCCAAGCACCCTTGAGATTAACAAATATTAACTTTTGGAGCCTCTTTTGAAGAACTTTCAAGAAATTTTTAAGAAAAAGTAAGGATGCCTTATCAAATTAATTTGCAGTCTCCATTCAATTCTCTAATCTATGATTAAGTTTTATTTTTAACAAGACTTTGTACTAACACAATGCTAATCTAAAAAGTCAAATATTTTTTAAAGAGTTATGTTAATACATAAAGTCATATCTTTTTGAATTTAAATTTTAAAATAGAATCTAAAATTATACTTAAATTAATATGAACCATTGGATCTATTTAATCTAATGTACGCATAACTTAGTTTTTAAAACAAGTCATTTTTAACAATCCCCTGCTTAGTCTAGAAAACTAAGTCTCTTCTTCAATTGATAAGGTTATGCATATAAATAGATGTCTCTTGATTTGAAGTTTCCACTAGTGTAAGTACTTCAAAGCTTTAACAAATTGATTATTACTTAAAGTATTGAATCACAATTCTAACATTAAAACCAGAAATACCACATTCATGGTCTGATCTATAACTTCAAAGAAGTTCACAACAAATTTGTAGCACTTATATGGCCATGTGCCTTACCCTAAGCTTTTTATGAACATTTCTAAGAATTAACCCCAAATTTTTGCTAAGATCAGCACCATTTCTTATAGCCACATGAAAGGGAGTTCTTTAAGCCTTAATCATTTAGGCATTCTTTAATCCATTAAAACTTTTACTCATCCAAAACACTTAAGTTTTTAAAATGTGCACTAGAGCTAGAATAACTAAATATTTTCTAATGCGCCCAATTACTTATCAATAACTTGTTCTTACCTATTGAACATTTAAAATAGATTTGGTTTATTTAAAAGTTGGGTTCCCATTACTAGTGACTATATTTGAGGGGTTTTAATTGCACTCATTTCAAAATCCCTCATAATTTCTATTGTGAGTCATTTTGTCATCACATCTACCAAGTTACTGCTTTGTTTGAATGTTGAATTGTGATTTTACCATCACATGCTAATAATCTATATATCTTGCTACCTATTATGTCTAGATATTTGTTGAAATCCAAAGTACATTAGACATATTATGTTTCACAAACATAGTACAAAGAAATTATTGTCTTTGGTTTTGGCCACAACTCTTTACTTATTCATCAATCATTTATCACTTTGTACATTGTTTTACATACTAACCTAGAGTCTAGAATGCGGAATGAGTTACACACGTCTTTCTATGTAATAGTAAATTATCTACTTTAAATATGGATAAACATAAATCAAGATATAGATTCCATAATTTATATGCATAAGTTATCCAACTTGTTAAAAATATATCCATTCAATACTATATGAGAGTTTTCGAATATCAGTCCTGGAGTCATTATTTTCAATACATCTTAAGACAACCCTTAAATCTCAAGAACCAATATTTGGATATCTTCTTTTGGTCTTGTAGTTTGTAAACTATGGAACATATTTACTTTCAATGCAATTTAAATTGTACATGCTATAAGAATCCAATAAATCAATAAAAACCAATCAAACAATTGTTATTCATTATTTGATCTATATCTGTGAATAACCATAAGGGGTCCTCATCTCTTAAAACAAAGTTGTTAAAACTTGAAAACCTTTAATAATATCATAGATAAATCCACTTCTACTTCGAGTTTAAGATAATATTTAATTTTCAAAATAACATTTGAACTAATAGATACTTCTTTCTTTATTCACACAAATCCATTTTTCTAAAATAGTCATTTATGATATCTAAGAATAGAAGGCAGTAAATAAATTTGCACCTCATCTAGCATCATTTCATATGCTTAGTTAATCATAAGACAAAAATGACAAGATTCCATCCAATACACTATTTAAAATAATTTTCTCTGCTAGATATGATTGTATTGACAACGAAATTACATTATGTAAAATTCACAAACAACATGCTTAACTAAAATCATAAGCTTATTATCCCAACATATCATTTCATTATATTGTCAATTCATTAATAAAAATTCTAGTCAAAATTAGCATTTCACAAAACAACCATCATCTACTCTAATTAAAATTATAAATTTTTTTAATCATTTTATTCATGAGAATGCCACAAAAAAATAAGGCAAATTCCAAACAATAGAAAAAGCGTTCATCTTGATTTCATCGAAATATTATACATATTTTTATATATAAACATGCATTTCATCATCCAAATCATCGTTATATGGCACATGCTAATGGTTTTTCCAAATTTATTATCAACGTCATGGAGAATCATATATATATACAACAACATCCCTTTATGAAATTATCTCACCATGGCCATTCATTTCATTATTAATAACTTTTTGGGTTGTTTCCTGTGCTTACATTTCCATCATAATTCTAACCACAATAATTGGACTATTGCAAATGCTTATTCTAGGTGGTACCAAAAAATGTAGCCAAGTTGATTTCTTCCTTGGTAGTATTTCTCTATGAAACCAAAGTCCTAAAATGATCCCATAATTTGGGGAAATGTGTTACTTTCTTGAACTTTCCCGTTGATACAAGAAGTAAATAAGTTGGTGAAATTTGACCATGTAAAACAACTGTTTTTTTTTTTCTGCAATTCCATGTATGGATATTCGTTGATTGTATAGGCCACTGTAAAATCTAATCATAGCAATTTCTACCCATAATCTTGAAGATAATTTGAATGTATAATTCTGGGTTGATTTTTCATTTTCAAAGATTATCACCTTAGTATTGTTAAAGAAAATAAATGTAGAAAATAGGAGAGATGAAAATTGTGCCCAGAAATATGTGTTAACCATGCTCTCTTTCAAATGATATTTGTTTCCACTATGTTTACTATAAATTATACGACAAATCACCTCTAGGATTTATCCCAAATGCCCTCGAGGTTGACAGACAACAACTTTTGGAATATCTCTAAAGAATTTTTTAAAAGTTTTGGAGTAAAAAAGTAAACATGTCATGTCAAATTAATTTTTAGTCTTCATTTGATTTTCTATTATATGATCAAGTCTTATTTATAATACTTTGTATAGACACAACCATTATTTGAAAAGTCATATATTTTCTAAAGAGTTGTATTAGTAAATAGAGATATATATCTTCAAATTTGAATTTTAAAAGAGATTGAAAAATTAAATTCAAATTAATTTGAACCATTGAATCTATTTAATCTAATGCGTACATAACTTAGTTTATCAACCTAGTTATTTCCAACACTATGGCTAAACATATAACTGTTAGGAACGGCCATAGAAATTCCTAGGAAATTTGAAATTTTCACTATAGAGGTAGTTTTGTACGATGGCTGAATTTATGTTATGTTTGGCATAATGGAATCTAACTTGATGAAATATAATTTTGAATTAAGAAGACCACAATATAATTGTATTAATGTATATAATGATTTTCTTAAAAAATATGCTTTCTCAGAATTCTAGTATACCATGGCAAAATTCAGATATTAGAAATAGGTATAAATCAAATTGGAAATGCAAACAGATGAACATAGAACCATAGATAGAATTGAATAATTTAATTTAGGAATTCATTAGAAAATTAATTAGTAGTTCAAAACATAATCAAAAGGGAGTTGTAGTTAGGGAAGGCAAGAGTTATTAGCCTAATTTGATGCGTATGACACTTTTATTGTAACTTAATTGGAGTAGACCTAGTCTTCAGGTTAGGGAAATTACAATACTTTCAAAATTGAACAATAAGCTTGGTAGTCCAAGTAGCTAGTCATATACTAAAAATTTGCATTATTTTTAAAACTTTTAACTATTAATATCCATTGATTCATTGATTGTGAATTTAATGCACTGCATGCCAATATAAGTGTATATGCATTCTTTGGAAATGATATATGCAAGAAGGCCTTGTTTTCCCTTTTCCTAGTGTGATGGCTGTCAATGTGAGAATGCATAAAACCCTTGCAAACATGCGACTACATTTGAAAAATTGGGAAGAGATTTAGTATTTGTAGCATGTTAACTATGCAATCAGTGATATGCATGATTATTGCAGATGGATTGAATTATGTATGGCATGGGGAATTAATGCTCCTGCAATGTTTCTAGCAACTGCAATGCATATCTCATCCTTTTTGTTCACTTATTGATCCCAAATGTCTAGGAAGCTTACTTAATCATCCAAGCCATAAAATTAGAAATTTTATGAGAACATGTACAATATTTATTACTTTTTGGGATGTTATTTAAGCATGAATTGTTACCTCAAAGATGAATTTGTTAGAGCCCCTTGTTGTCAAGATCATATTTTCAAGATGCTATGTGATGTAAATTCAAGGAAGGCTGTTGCTAGAGAAAAATGTAATCACATGTATCCCTTATTCTAACATGTTTATGAGTACTAATATTAAAGACCTATCAGGTGGCCTTAGAATGACTTGAAAATTTTTTATGGTACTACTTGACATGCCAAATCCCTATTTTGAAGAGTTTTACACCAATTGAAAAATGTGCCAGTAGGGTTAATAAACACAAACAATTTAAATTTTTGCAGTAGAGGCAAAATATGACACATTTTCTAATTTCTAGAATTGAGGGGGTAAATAAATGAATTTTATACTGAAATTTTTATGACAAATCAATGAAATATTTAGGCATATGATTTTGGGCTAGTTTGTAATTGGAACCAAGGCCAAGCAGAACAGTCCCAGAAATGGAGATGAAACTAAATGGTTTCAGAAATCGGCTTGGTTCAGGTAGAAGTCAAAATAGTTTTGGCCTTAGATTTATATGATAAAATAGGCATATAAAAGGTTTTTTTTTTTTTTTCTTAAGTTTTAGAACTTTTAGAGCATAATATATATATTTTTTAAATTGCTCAAAACTGGCAAATTTTGTTAATGAAGGGGAAAACTATGGCAAAGTTGCCATATCTTACCACTTTCTTATTTAGAAATTTAGAGAAAGCCAGTAAAACAATATCAGGAACCTTAATCAAATTAAGAAGTAAAAAGAAAGCAAAAAAATTTTCAGTTTTAGAGGTATATATGACAGAAAAATGATATACTTTATATATATATATATATATATATATATACATTCATTCATGTTTTGTGTATCGCTCAAGATATCAAAAACTCCATAGAGTGTTTCACTTTTGTTGTTTACTCCAGTCTGTTTTTGACTTTTTAGCAAATAAATTACTTTGGATTTTTCTTATATAAGATATTTGAAAGAAGTCTTTTGATCTGTTTTCTATCTTAGCATATGAAAAAGAAAAAATCTTAGTATTTTGATCTACCATAAGAAAGTATATCAATGAATCCCAATTAGTTGACGTGTGTATTTCATTTAATTGGATTTTTGCGCAGTTTTTCTTTTGTTTGTTCTGAATTTTATGTGTTACGGGAGATGTGATTATCTTGTTGCAACACTACTCATGATGGTGACAATTGATCTGATCCCAAAGAGAGAGTTCAAGGATCAATAGAGCTTTTAAATTTTCCTTTTAGTTCAACAAAATATATATATATATATATATATATATATATATATTTATTCATTATGATTTGGTTTCATATTTTCATAATTTTTGAAAGTATTGAGACTTTGCATTTGAATAAAATTTTTATTTTTCCTAAAAAGATTTTAGACTAAATTTTGCAATCTTTTCATAATTTAAGTTAAAACAGAATCAAAATTTAATTTCTCTCATTTATTAAATGTACGAGCTTGATCAAAATATTATGCCCATCTAGTAAATGAGTTCAGCTGAAAATTTTGATGCTCAACTCTTTAATCTATTAAATAGTTTTGTTTGTAGTAATGTTTATATGTATATATATCTATAATTTTATTACAAATCATAGGCAAAAAAAAAAAAATACTAACGCCTTGTCATTTTTTTTATATAAGCATAGACGTAGATTATATAAATGTTCATAAACTTTTATTACTTATTTCTTATGTGTGCTTATATATGAGTTATATTTATAGTGTTGTTTGAGTTGTTTGGATTTGGCTTATATATGAAATAGGATTTTCCATTGTCTTGTTATAACTTATTCTTTCAATTTATTAAATTTGATTTGTTAGATAAAAATTTAATGTCTCAATTTTTTATTAATGACTACAGATCTAATCAACTGAAGAAAGAAGTTGGATGGAGAATACAGAGAATCCTGATCACTCATTTACCAAGCAAGACGAAAATAATCATAATTTATGTATGTAGTTAAACTTCAAGCTCAATATCCTATTACTATACATCATGTTTACAACTCGGTCCTCATTGTAATTTAGAACTTAAATTAGAAAAAAAAAAAAAAAAGTCGCTTATTTATTAATTAAATATTAATTTAGTTCTTTACTTATTTCTTATTTTTAATTTAATTTCTTATTTATTAGTTTCTTTTTAATTTAATTTTTCACTAATATAAAAGTTAACATTTTTAATTTTTTAATTTTAATTAAATTTAAACAAAATTTATTGACATACAAATTAATAAATGATTAAATTGAGAATAAACCTATAAGTGAGATACAAAATTGAAAATAAAAATGAGTAAAAAAATAAAATTAAAAATACAAATTAATAAAAAATCAAATAAAGAATCAATTAATAAATAAAGAAACGAAAATAATTTTTTGCTATATATATATATATATATATATATATATACACACGTTTAATCCTCTTCCGCCAAGTAAAGTGAAATGGAAAATAGTAGAAGAAAACCTTCCAATTTAAATGTAAAAGGGGAGGGAAAAAGAGGAGAATTACTCCTACTCTAATTTTCTCCCCGACACTTCTTTTCCCCAATATTACCTTTCATATAATTAGATATGCAGGTTAATGCATTTCTTATCGTAGAAAAGTAACCTTTTTTTCAGAAAAAAAGCTTTTAACTTATTGAATTTTAATTTAATGATCCAGATACTTATCTAATTAAATCATATTATAAAAATTTAAAATCTTTATTGTAGCTTATTTGTAATTATGATCCAACAATTTGTATCGAAATAATTAACAAATCTTATGATTTGTATTTAAAATTTAAAATTAAAATCAATAATTTTTAAAAAATTTAAAATAACGGTTATAATTAATTTGAAATATTTATTCAATAATTGGTATTAAAATATCTATACTATGCAGTTGAGAGCCAAATGTAATAGATCCAAATTACATATTTTACACACACAGATAGATGTTTATATATATAGATAGATATATATATATATATATATATATATATATATATATATATATATATATATATATATTATAGTAATGGTTTCCATAATCAAACCTAGAAATGGGTAGTGAAACCTATTATTAAAACATACATTCAATTTTTTTTAGGGGTTAATAAAAAATGTTCTATGAGTTTTTATTTTATTTGGCATCCATTCCGTGTGGTCCATGTCTGGAAACCTTCTTTATCAAAGTTATAATATATTACGAAACAGCTATGCCTGTAGGTGTGATCAAATTAACTATTGAACCGACCTGCCTTATCTAGTTTTCATCTAATTTTAAATTGATTAGCACCCGAATTAGAAATGGTCATTTTTAGAGATATAAAATTCCTTTCCTTTTCTGAAGCTGATAATTCTTTTAAGCAATTTTTTTTCCTTTCATCTTCTTACTGTCTTTGCCGAATATTAATATTATTAAAATTCTCCAATTTGAATCAGCTTATCAAATTAATTAAAAAGTTTAGAAAATTTTTTAAATAATATTAATCTGGCGAAATATTAACTTCTATTTTTTTTAAATAGTTCAGAATCGTACACATGACCATTTTTTTATGTTATGATAGTTGTATCCTTATAAATTATTGTATAATATATGTTTAATTCCTATGCATATATACCAGTATCTATATAAATTATTAATCAATAATGAGTGGAGAGCATTAAAATTATAAATGATAATTTAATTAGTCTTTTATTAAAGAGCTATAATTTTATTTTAATTTTATTTGTTGAGTCAATGTAATGCCTAAAAATGAGGTGATAAGATTGTCTACCCAAAAAAGTCAATATATTATTGCAGGTGACTCCAATATATTTGTCAACTATCTTATCAATCACTAATTAATTTTTGAATTGCAGGAATTAAAAGCAAAGAGCAAGCTTGAATGAGCACCGTCGGTTAACAGTTATTATTTATTGATGGTAAAATATTATTTTAGTCTCTTATTTTTTTAATTAATTTTTAATATGATTTTTCATTGGTCAGTTTTCATTAATTGTTGTATTCAATTTTTTTTACTTATTAATTTATTTTATCACTAATATGAATATTACTTAATTCAATCAAAATGTAATTAAGATTAAGAAAGTAAATGTATTAATTTTCAAAGTACTAAAAAATTAAATTGAAAATGAATTAATAAATGTGGGGCTAAATTAAAAATTAATTAAAAAGTGAAGAATCAAATTAAAAATAAAAATAAATGAGGAATTAAATTAAGAATCAATTGAAAAATAAAAGGACTAAATTAAAATCAATTGATAAATTGGGGATAAAATAGTATTTTACACATTTATTAATATTACATAATTTTTAATTTAGCAATTAATGAGAATCAATCAAACTTGCCATAACTTTCACTATCAAGCAGCGAGTACCATTACTTCACCATAGTTAAAGGTGCAAAGATTCTCGGGAAAACTTTAAAAAGCATCTTTTTTAAATAAAAAAAAATTCTTTGTAAGAAAATTAAAATATACAGAATCACAGACCCAAAGTTTAAGGGCTCCAGATTTTGATTTTGTCACCTCCGCTTCCGCGTTCAAAGGTGAACAAATCAACAAAAAGATAATTTTAGGAACTTCCCGCTTTCTTCTGATTTATTACCTTTTATGTCCTGATGTGGGGCCCACAAGATCCAAAATTTGTACAATTTACACACGTGGGATGAATCGGACGGTGGGGATTGGGCCGCGTGCGAGCTGTGGTGTGTGTGAGAAGCTGAGAGAAGAGAAGTCATTAGAAGAGTGGGATTTGTGAAATCTCTGTTTTTATTGGAAGAGTGGGGCCCAATGGAAGTTGTTCGTACACTACGCGGTAAGCACTCCCACGCGCACATATATGGGTGTGGGACCATTGGAGATTGGTATGAGTAAGTTTTTGAGTTCGAATTTTTAGGGATGTAATAAATGAGACTTACCCGTCATATTCAGATATACGACTCGGTCGAATCCAGATTAATGGACGATTACTCTGCGCACACAGCATGAAAAATAAAATGGAAAGCATATGGGTGTGGAGTGGTTCAGGTCAGCCTTCTCATCGACACCACGCTCCGTTGTGCGCGTGCATTTCTACCATACAAATAACTCTCTGAGAAAAAAAAATAGTAAAATAACTTCATAGTTATAATAACTTTTTAGTTGGTTATCAATGTTTTTATGAATATATGATATTTTAAAAATGTTTAAAATAAAATGTAATTTTTAATACATTTATAATTTTAAGTATATTAATGTATCATATTAATTTATATAATTTTTTTATTTTAAATATTAAACAAATAATAATAATATTATAATTATGTACATATATTAATACACTTAAAATTATATTTACACTAAAGATGTTACCTTTAAAATAATTATTATGTAATTTTGAACAATTAAAAAAATAATTTATGAAAAAAATATATTTATGATTATTTATTTATCACAAAATTATCATTATAATTTCTCACTCTTTAAAATGTCAAAAATAATACTTCATCCACTGAAATATGTCAAACTTTAATATTTCACTGTTTTAAAAAATATCAAATTAAAATCCTCTACTAACCCTAAATCATAAATTTAAAAAATTAAATATCAAATTTTTTTAAAAAATAAGAAATCAAATTTAATATGTTTCGTAAAATTATTTTAAACAATTTAATAAATAAAAAAATTAAAATAATAATTTCACGATAAATGATAAAAAAAAATATACTGTCGTTAAAATTGTACTGAGATCAACCAGTTTCAGTCCTTCTTTTAAACTGCATATTTTATTACGTGATCAATGTACAAGTACATTAAGGGAAATTTGAGATGGGGAGAAATTTTACAAGTGTATAAAACATGTGATTTGTTGTTTAGCTATAATGTTCGAAATTTTCATTTTATTGATTTGTTAGATTTTTCACAATTTAGTCTGAATTAATTAATTTTAATATGATCAATCTATATTGAACATATTGGTAAAAATAACTAAAACGTGTACATATAATAACACTGACGCTAGATATTGCTAATTCTTAATTATTCAATTCAATCAACTTATGTTCATGGTTAACAAAAAGAAAAAGCATTATCATTAACTTTGTTATTAGTAATAGTAAATAAACTATGAAGTATGAACTCAAGCTAAACACCCTTCCTGACTCTTGAACTCCTCAATGGTATTAAAAATTTTCACAGTACCTCATTTCTTTTTGACCCTTCATATATAGAAAAACTATTGTTTCATTGACAAGAAAATTTGTTTTAAGAAATTTCAATATTTCCCCCCAAAAAAAAAAGTCCTATAAATTTAGACCCAAAAAAAGCACAAAAAAAAAACAAACAAACAAAAATGAGACGCATAACAAAGGAGTGCAGATTATGGTCAAGCTTGAGATGTAGAATTTGGGTACCCATGTTTCTATTCTTGTGTTTTTGTCGTATAAAGATAAATACAGAGTAAGTATACAAGTAAATCTTACATTTTCAACTTATCACATAAGTTGACTCTATTTACTTTATGTTTTGTTTTTCTCTATCATAAGAATACTATGAAAGAGCAAAAGAGAAAATATCTTTTTGGTGTCCTATTTATTACAAATTTATCATTTTAATTTTTTATTTATTGTATTAGTTAAATTTTTTTTACTTATTAAAAAATATCATACTTAAGTTTTTATTTTTAGAAATATATTAATTTAATTATTTTAATAAATCTTAAAATCTGAATTTAAAAAACTAAATATAGTATTTTTAAAAAAATAAAATACCAAATATTATATTTTTAATAGGTGAGAATATTTTTAACATTAAAATGAATGAATAATTAAAATAGTAGTTTGGTAACAAGTGTGAGAAAGTATTATAGTCACGAGTAAAAGCACGAGGGATCTAAATTCGTTGCTTGCGAGGCACTGGCGTTGAGAAGCATCTTTGAGTCAGTCTGATGATCAACAACCACTCAAACTCTCGTACAAAGCATCGGCGCGTGGGAGAAACCTTTCAAGGCTTCGCAGTTTTGTGTTGGCAACAACACAGGAATTGAATATGGAGTATAAACAATGGGTAATTGTGGAGTAGGCATCTTTCATAGCATCGGAATCATCGTCCTCGCCTTGCCACCTTTGCCTGGGCCCTCCCTTTGACATTTTCCCAAGTCAATGAAAAAGGCAATCGAGTTTGGCCTTTTTGAGCTCACCATATCCCCTCAATGCCATGAAATCCAAATTACCACTTTCATTTCCCTTCTTTCTCTTCTCTTTTCAATATCTCTTTTTTTTTCTCTCAGTATAAATAATTAACAATTACCCAAGTCAGCCAATCCTCCACCAGCCATCCTCAAAAGCTTCCTCCATTCTCTCTCTCTCTCTCTCTCCCTGAAAAGCTTTTCTTTTGCCCAAAAGTCAGCGCCGTCCTTCGTGCCTCTCTTTTCGGATTTCTCCTTCTGCCTTAGTCTTTCCTCTCTCTCTCTCTCTCTCTCCCCAGTTTCTTCAATTGGCACAACAGGATCAGTGAAACACAGTGATTCTGTGAGAATTTTTATAGTATAGGCATTCCCACAAATCTCTCACTCCCTTTTGTGTCACTCTGAATGGCCGACGACTGGGATCTGTACGCCGTCGTGCTCGGTTGCAGATCCACCACCGCCTCTGCCGCCGCAAAAGCTTCATCTGCCGCCGCCTCCACCACCAGTAGTACTGCTACTACGTCTTCCCAGGACGTTTCTTTAGCATACAAGGAAGAAAACGACCCATTCTCTTTTCCCAATCTTGTTCAGCCCAGAACCAATGGGTTCCAAGAGCTACATCAATTGTTCATCCCCTTTGTCCCCACCACAACTACCAGTACCACTGCTAGTGGTTGCAGCATCTATCCCAATCCCTCTTTTCCTGATCTTGTGGGTGCAGGGTCCAGTAATCCTGCACTTCCTACTTCTTACGCGTCCAATGTTAGGCCTCATTTTGTGCCACAAGCCTCCTCCACTTCGGGGTTTGAAATATTCCATGACCATCATGTACAGCAAACCGAACCACAACAACAACAACATCACCAGCAAAAGCAAATTCAAAATCAACTACAACAACTAGTTCAGCAACAACAGTTTCAAATACCAGGCCAGATCAGTAGTGATAATAATTCTGCTGTGACTTTAACAAATACACAACCTGCTCAAACACCCAGATCGAGAAAAAGGCATG
Source organism: Delonix regia (assembly GCA_037074485.1). Lineage (NCBI taxonomy): Eukaryota > Viridiplantae > Streptophyta > Magnoliopsida > Fabales > Fabaceae > Delonix > Delonix regia. Next base: position 21,107,083 of record CM073449.1, on the reverse strand, counting down.
GAATCTTCTTCCTTTATTGCTGCTTTGTGCTTTCTATTTACTTTGCAGCTGATATGATTGATCTTTTCAGTATACATATTCGTGGCTAAAACTGGTGCATTTTTCTTGTGTTTCCGTTATGCAGAAAGAGCCAACAGAAGAGAATGGTATGCCGTGTGACCGCCGAGAACCTCTCTTCGGATCTGTGGGCGTGGAGAAAATATGGCCAAAAGCCCATTAAAGGCTCTCCATACCCAAGGTATGCGATTGCTCATGTAATCTCTTAGTTTTCCCGTACTTTTTGTCCCTTTCTCGAGAAAACTGAATTTCCCGACGATGTTTCGCACTATTCCAGGAACTATTACAGATGCAGCAGTTCAAAAGGTTGTGTGGCCCGTAAACAAGTAGAACGGAGCAACACTGAACCAGACCTGTTCATCGTCACTTACACCGGAGACCACACGCATCCGCGACCCACTCACCGGAACTCTCTCGCGGGCAGTACCCGGAACAAACCTTCCCCGATCCGTCTGCCCGCATCGCAAGAATCTGGGTCGCCTGGCAATACCGCTAACAGGGCATCATCCTCCTCACCGCTCTCTCCGACGACTCCGTTAACGGGGGCGGCGGCGGCAAACCACGAGTGTGCGAATGAACCCGTTTCGAGCAATGACGCTGCAAGCCCCGACCCGGATAATGAGCTGGACATGGCCTGTGATGACGATGTTTTGATACCCAATATGGCGGCTTTGATGGAAAATATCTTCCTTGGTACTCATCAGATTGACGGCGAAAGCGGAAGCAGTGGCGGTGGTGGTGAAAGCGCAAGCGATAATCCTGCGGATGGGTCGTATCCGAATGTTCAACCCGGGCAGAGTCCCGCTCTGCAAAACCAGTTCTCCCATCCGAGCCGGTCTAGCCCTGGTTGAGCGAACCCGGTTCGGTGATCGTCTGCTATTGAGCTCGTCGTCGGGCACCTTGTAAATTGTAGAAGTTTCAATTTTTTTTCTAATATCGATTATTAATAAACTAGATTTAGGTTTTATTTTTATATTTTTATTATGATATTCTTTGATAAAATTATAACATATACAGAAAATTTATTAAAAATTTTAAATTATATGATGATAAATGAGAAAGAATATATCATTTCAGTCTGTAATTTATTATTTTAGTTATTTATTTATTTTATTTTTTAACATTTTGAGTCATTCTTTTTGAATCAACATAATTTAATTTGAAGAGCTACATATATAATAACAATTTTAAAAATAAATAATTAAAAGTAACAATTTTTTATCCTTAATGAACTATTTTATGAATTAAAATGAATGAAACATCAAAATGTTAGTTTAACAATAAAGTAAGGGTTGAAATAATATTTTTATGAAAATATAAAAATTGATACATTATGATTATTGAAAAATATGAAAATAAAAATATGAAACTATTCATAAAATAATTATTTCACTGATTTGTTTAGGAAAAAGATTTTCACACAGATTTCCTCTAAAAGATATATATATACATATATATTTGTAAATAGTTTTGAGAGGATTTCATTTTTTATCAAGTATACAACTAACCACTACCATATTAACAAGGGGTGGGTTTAGCCGTTGCATCCTTGTCGTTCTTTGAATTTTGTTTTTGACCGTACGATCGTGATCCCACGCAAGTCACGTGGTGGCTTCAGTCTTACTTTAACCTTGAGATTCTTCGTATCAAAGTCGTCCCGTTGAATGTTCCACGTCGAAGAGTTTGTTGTCAATCGCCCAATCTGACTCAAAACGTCCGCCACTTAGGCATACAAAATAAATACAAAAGGAAAAATATGTTTTTAATATTTCTAGTTTCATTTAACGTTTAATTTATATTTTAATGTTAAATATTTGTAATTATGTCTTTAAATTTAAATAATTTTAATTAATAATATTTTATTATTTATTCTTACCTTTTTTATTCACATAATATATATATGTTTAAAATATAAAAATAATATTTAGTCAAGAAAATGTTGAAATAATATATACTTAGTTATATCAACAAAATTTAATAGAATTTTAATAGTAAGAATTAAATGAAAACATTTGTAAATTATAAATTTTTATATTATAGGGACTAAATTAAAATTTTAATGAAATTGTAGGATTAAAAGTAATTTTTTCCATATGTTTTAATAAAAAGAAATTGTTCTAAAATGTGACTGTTGACGAGTCAACATTTTAAAATTTCCCGTCATCTTTAACGTGGCATTCATAATGCCAAAGTACATATGATAAATTGATAATAGAAAATACTAGAAAAATGAAAGAAATTCAGATTCTAGAAGAAAGAAGTGGGTGGGTGCATGACAGCAAGCATGGGGATGCTCATTTTGTTTCGATATGTGGGATGCTTCAGCATTGGGTGGCAAGGTCAAATATTTTTTATTTGTAGGTAGAAGAGCCAGTCAAATATAGATTATTTAAGGGACTAATTGCAATTTTCTTTTAAAAATATTTGTTAATTTGGGGATGTTTAAAAAATAAAGTATTAATATCGTCAGAGTTTATCAGGGACAAGGAAGGGGTTGTTTAATGGTTATTATAAATATAAAAGGGAAAAATAATATTTTAATCTTTAACGTAAATTGTAGGTTTCTCATTATTTTTATTAATTAAAAATTATTACTTTAAACAAATTTAATTTAAAAGATTATATATGATAACAATCTCAAAAGTAATAAATTAAAAGTGATAAATTTTAATAAGTGAATAATTATTTTAAAAAATAATGAGTAAATAGTTAAAATGACAATTTAATAATAAATTAAAGACTAAACTAATATTTTTCTCAAAATTATAATGTAAAATAGGGTGATGCAATTAGAAATAGGTAAGCAAAGTAATAAAATAAGAGGAATGTGATATAAGGGTGTGACTAGACTTTGAACCAGTCGTTGAAGGTCATGCTTGGATATAATAGTTGAGTTGGTAAGAAGCATTATGATTTGGACCGACCTTCATTGTACATTGGTTATTGATAAAAGGTGATGTAAGTTGCTTGCAAGAGAAGGGAATGGATACATAGAGACATTCTCATATTGGTGTGAAAAGGGATTAATAGAGTTTAAGATTTGAAAGTTTTGCATAGAAGCGTTTAACTTTTGGATTTGATACGAAGGAGACAGAGGGATTCTCATTGGCGGGAGAAGGAATTACAGTTATAAATTTTAGATGTTGTGAGAGTGTCTAAGTTGGGTTTGAATATTTCTTGTGAAATAATAATAATATAAAGGGTGAGATTGAATAAAAGAAAACAAATTTTGTGGTTATTCATCTTATCACGTAATTATCATGTCACATTAATATATCAAACACAATTATTATTATTAAAATCTCTTTTTCTTTTCTTTTTTTTTTTACATATTTACATTGTTACATCAAAAAAGAGATTTTGATATTTTGCTTAAAATAAAAACCCAAGAAGAAATTTCCACCAAAATTTTTAAAAGAATAATTCTAGAAAACCAGTTTTAAAAAAATTGGAAATGATCTGTGAACCAGCAATTGAATTCGATCCTATGGCAATTGAAAAATTGAAAATCAGTTTAAACAAATGACTACCCTCAATCAATCATATAAATTGATTATGACCTTAATATTACTTAGATTATTCTTATCAATTATATGCAAAAAGAAAAAGAGGAACATAAAGAAAACAAACAAGAACAAAAAAAGATATTTGCAAGAGAAGATTTGACATTGGATCATCTAAGGTTCACGTACCCTACAGTAGGTATTAAAACTCGTATGGTTTAAAACAGAAATGTGTGGCAATGGGTGATGTCTTTTAATGTTTGTGAAAAGAGAAGATCATGGAGAATAATTTTGTTTTCATAAACAAAACAAGTTTGAAATTTAGTTGGTATGTTGTAATTTAATAAATTAGCATAATCTCATTTTCTCAATTTCTTTTCTTGGAATTTATTAATATCAAATTCTTATATTTGCATTTTTTTTTTGTTTTGAAATGAGTATGAAACTATCCCAAAAAAAACTTTCAATGGATTAAAAGAAAAGGAAAATATTTTTTTTGTCTTTCTTTATTTTAAAAAAGTCAAAATTAAAATAGATTAAAAAAAGAAAATTTGAATATAAGATTTTTTTGGTATTTGATTTTAGAATGAATAAAAAAATATTCGACAAAAATTTAAAAAAATATTTCTGTTTAATTATTTCATTTTCTTAAATTTTTTTAATTTATAAAAGTGAAAATTTAAAGGGAAAGCATTAATATATTAAATTGGGTATATGTGATGTGGAATTATCAAAGTGGGGATGCTTAACATTTTAGTGTGTTTTTCTGTTTTTTTTTTTAAAGGAATATATAACTTTGAAATTTGCAACATTTGCATACATTCTTTAAATTAGTATTAAAAATCAATTGGAAGTGAGCTATTGAAACTTATATTTATTAAGAAAATGCATGAGCTAACTTATATTATATTTAAAAGGAATATATAACTTTTAATAATTGATACCTTCTTTAGCTAAGGGAACACAAGGTCCTATACAACTACTCTAAGACTAAAAAAAAAAAAATTATAAGCATGTGATACTTTGTGATTAATGTGCAATAGTGTTTAATCAAGTATCATTTACTTATGTTGGACAGATAAAACATTATGACCTTGCGTGACCTAGAAATTCTCAGCTTTAGCATCGAATAAGGAGAAAAATACTAGCAAACCTAGAGCTTTCTTGTGGTGTAATTGGTTTTCGAATTAGATAGAATTGGGTGACATAGCAAGCACCATTTTGCATTAGGAAAGGAGTAAAACCAAACCTAAGGCAAGACACTTCATGTTTTTGCCTTGTATAGGAAAAATATGGAATTTATAGCGCATGACCCTCAAGTGTTTTGAGTAATTCTTTCCTCCATGGTGTTATAATATAGCCTTGAGCATTAGTTTTCTATTAGTGAAAGTTCAAGGAGAGATGATGAAGGAAATTGAATATATAGTGGTGTAGAAACGTGCTGCTTGTTAACTTTTATGAATGGTTATAGTTCCTTAGTATATAGTTAATCATTTTGGCATAGGTGGGTGTAAAGTATGAGTGAGTACACTAAAAATTATCTTGTGCATGAAAGATAGCTTGAGGTTTCTGCCAAGTGGAAGATAGAGACTGTCCGATGCCATCTTCTTCTTGTACACATACTATCTCTGAATTTTAAATTAGAAAGATGCACATTAAAATGCAAATAATGACTTTATGTAATAAAACAGTTTTGTTGGGATTTTATTGTGTCTTGGCCAAAATTAATTATTAGAAATAAGTAGGAAATAAATTTGGTAATGTAAGTAGATAAATTTGGAACCTTGAAATTGAGTAATTTAATCTAGGAACCTATTAGTGAATTTTACCATGGAGAGTGACTTGTATTATTAGACTTATGTTGTAATATTTCTTTATTCTCATAATTGTGCTTGTTTGAATTCGCTCATGGTTAAAGTATCCAATGATATCTGAATACCCAAAATTTTGGTATAGGACTTCCCGGCTTGTTCTAACTCTGTTCTAAAAAGTTGGTAGCAATATAAGACGTGGAAAATAAGTAAGAAGGGCCAAACAAAACAAGTATTTGCATAAGAAGAAAAATAGGGTAGGTTTTATAAAGTCTAGATCAGAGGGGGACAAATGAATGAAATTTCGGTTGAATTTTTTATAAATTGTCAAAGACATATTATAGAGAACCATACCAAATTTAAGAGTTGATTTTGTTATTGGACCTTATTGAATTTATCATCAATGTAATGGTTGTGTTTTGGTGCATCCTTTCATTTCAGTTGTTAACACACGCCTTTTCCTTGTATGCCTTTACAAAGTATAATGAAAAGAATACTTAAAAATAATCATGTGATATTCTCTTTAAAAGCATTTGATTGAGGGGGAAAATGATAAAGCTTAATTGTGATGCAACCTTAATTTGTTTCAAACAAATAATGCTATGATGCATGTCCCCTAAGCAAGATATTGTTGACCCTATTGCTTTAAAGAAATTTTTTTTATGTTTAACAAACCATTTCAAGAGGAGGATGTAAGACTTAAGTGTCCCAAGTGATATTGGTTAAGTAAATAATTGGTTAAATAAATAATTATTAAATGGGCTAATTTATGATTAGTTAATGGAGAAGTAGTTTCCTTATGTTTATTTGTAACAAACCATTTGATGGGAGTGGTTAATAAGTAGATATCTAGTTATTTGAACTTTGAAATTATTAGATAATAAAGTGTTATCAGATAATAATGATCAGTATCATTATTTAATAATGCATGTTGATTTGAAAAATTAGCCCTTATCTCTGCTATAGATAGGGGTTATGCGTTATCTCCTTATCCATCACCGATGGACACGTAAATTAAGAGAAGCTAAGGGAAAAAAGCATAGTTTCTCTCTCCTTATAGTTCTCTTCTAAGTTGTAGGAATCTAAGGATTCATGTCTGACTTAAGCGATTGAGCAATGAATTAAGGTAGGGATCATTTCATAAAGTGATAGTATTATATATTGTATGACATGTGAAAATTTATGAGTTTCCAAGATTTGGTAAACTATGATTGATTGATGATTTCTTTCATCAAGATTATATAGAAATTAAGAAAAAAATTATAGAGGAAATACAACCAAATATGCTAAATTTAGGATTTAATCAGAATTAAAGGTCTTAAGTTTTCTTGTGCTACTCTTTTCAATTTTAAAGACCTCTTCAAAACGAAATTGAGACAAGTTAAAGCTAACAAAATCAAATTATGTTCTAGGTCTGAGTCTAAGAATGAAGATGTAAATTGTTTTAATACCTCTAGTAGGTTTCTAGTTGATAAGTAGTTGCTAGCAGTTGACTTGTAGGTCATAAATCCATTACTAGCCTCTTGTTCGGTCAATTGGGCACCTCTAGTGAAGCCCTAACTAACTAGCCTCCCATATCACTCAACTAGCATGCTTTTATGGTAGCCTAATGAAGGCTTAATTAACTGCTAGGCTTCACCTCAATCAACTGGAAACTCTTTGTGAATGCAAATTTTTCTTGACCAAGTTTTGCATTTGAGAGCAATGATCTCAATCATTGTACCTGTGACATAACAATTTTTCTAGTTGTATAATTTTGGTAGGCCTTATTTTCAATGGAGACTACATTAAAATTTCTAAAAATATGGTAAAATGAAAGATTTGAATAACATATAGTTAATATACTTCAATTAGTGATATTGTGAACTTGTAGGCTTATATACGTAAGTAATTATCAATAACACTTCTCATGGGATGTGACAAATATAAATCGTTAAATTCAATAAATGCAAAGATAATTAAACTAGACATGATCTGTGCAATGCATTGTCATCCACTTGAATAGTTTACTTACTAGTAAATTATTGAAGCTAATCAACCTCTAAATGTAGTAAAAAAGACAGTTCATCATATTTGTCTTCATTATTCAAATCATACTCTAGAGTCATTGCATCATCTAAACATCATTAGGAGGAAGGAGACTTATGTCTTGATTCAAAGGACAATGTTGATGAAGTATTTGTAAGCCATTCAATACATGCGATAATACAAGAAGCTACCTAGACAAGTTTATAAGGTTTCTCAATGTGGGAATTAGTGTGGTCATTCTTAGGTAAACCATGTGTATTAATAGTTTTGTGGGAGTAGTCCAAATGACTCTTAAAGAGTATTTAACTTTGGCTTTACAATAATATTAAGAACATACTCTATGTAGGAAATAAATTCTTTTTTATCCTTTAAAAATAATCATGTGTGGTCAAAATATTCTTTTTTTTAAAAAAAAAAGTTTTTTATGAAGAGGTAGTCCCCTATGTTTTGGTTTAGTATGAGGCTTAGGTATAATATTGCTCTATTATTTTTGTCAAGTCTTGGTTTAACTGCTATTAAGGCCTTTTATATGTCTTAAATAGGCATAAAATATGATGTCAACCTTGAAACTTATTATTCATGCATGAGTCTTGAACATTGATGATTACTTTTGGTTAGTTATAGTTCAAACTTTAAGTGCTTGAAGTCCAAATGAGAGTTTAATTTAAACATATTCTTGTGTGATGTTATGATAGTTTCAGTTTAGAAGTTGTTTAATCATGGTTTTGAATAACTAATTCACAATTATATTTTTTTATGGTTGCATTTTGTTCATATTCCATGAGTTGAGGTTGACATTCTAGTTTACACTTACTTATGGAAACCTTAACAAACTTATGTAACAAGGACCATTTCCTACTTTTGGCCAAAATAGGTATCCATAATTTAGGAAAAAAGATTGGCAACCAAAATGTGGAATTGTGACTTTAGCTTAGTTAGGAGCTCACAAATTAATATGGGACAACACTAAAAATTCTACCTCATGTAAATCTAGCTATTTCTTACTTAAAAACTATGTTAATATTGGAAAGTAGGACAAATGGAAATGCTAATAATAAGGAAAAATTATAATAGAAATTGTAGTTATTTACCTTGAACTTCATGGTATAGCCCAAAAATTGTGCTAATGAATAAAGTGTCAATATTGTGTTAATATGTGCTAATTGGGAATATTAGTGAAAAGAAAAAGAAATTAGCAACATCTCAACCCTAATGATTCACTATATATATACATATTTATATTTAAATGAAAGAATGCAATTAATTGAGTATTAAAGTAAGGAAAGATAAGTCAGGTAACTGGACTAATGCTCATGTCTAACAATGGATTAAAATTTTGTTGCTTTATTAAGTGACTGAATTGTTAATGATGATGAAAGTTTAGTCACTGTTAAATGACAATATTTGGTGACAAATTCTGTCATTCCTAAATCCTTTAGTAATCAAGGCATTGCTAAATTTTAACGATGTCCACTCCAACATGTTGTTATCCCATTGCTCATTTTTGCCAACAAGTTAAAAAGCATTTGACTTTTAGCAATGGATGTAAATCAGTTATTAATTTTGGAAAATATAATCAATTGTTATTTTTCTAAAAAAAATAAAATAAAATTCATTGCTAAATTATTATATTTTTATTTATTTCATAAATTTCAATAGTAAAAGATTAAGTAGCTTTTGAAAGGAAAGACTAGGCTTGCATTTCGGGTAGTTAATCCTATCTTTAAAACTTGTATTTTATTATTCATGTTGATTATTTGATGGTAATTACAACATTGGACTATTTGATGTTATGAAATGTGATAATTGTTTGATGATAACTATCTTGTATTGGACTATTTGGTATGTGTGCACATGGTTGATGCCTAGGACTTATGAAATGACCTTCTTTTGTACAATGTCAAATTGGGAAAATGAAAACATAAATTATTCTATAAGAAAAAGGGGTTTATTAAAGTGTCTCAACTATAATGTCCTTCATGGAAAGAGCAATACATTTCCTTGAAAAACAAATAAGCAAGGCCTAGGACCTATAGTAATAAATCATTCATATAGTTGGAGTTTGTGAGTCCAAAATGACTCTTGTTGTAGAATAATAGTTGAATGGGTTTAACCTAGGGTTCCCATTAATCTTGAGATAATAGCCAAAGAACTACTATACGCAAAGCCTTCAGAAAGATAAAATAGTTTGAAAATTATTTTTTCCTTAACCTGAGTTTATAACTAAATGCCTATTTGAGTGCATGCGGAATATAAGCTTGTACTAGTGTGGCAACCGTTTTTTTGTATTCATCTAAACATAAGTGGATGTAGAATAATAGTTGCAAAATGACCAAAATTACTATAATTATAACACATTCTCTAGCTCAAGTGTAAGACCTATTACCATGCTCTCTTTGCTACTTCAATTTTGGATTACCTTATCCTTTTTACTAACTCATTTCTTTGATTCAGACTTACATCCTAACTTACTTCTAAAATTTCTAGCTAGGTGTCCTAACTTCCTACAATGGTAACAAAAATTCTAATTGGCTAAGCAAGGCTTACTACCAAGTTTTCTATCATATTGAGTACATACATGTTGACTAAACCTTTGATTTACTTATTCAATTGCTTTTCTCTTTCTTGTAATTCACTCTTTTCATTTATCCTTGAATGGCTTCCAATGTCATAGTTTGTTACTAGTGGCTGGTAATCACACATTCAAGAGTATCTAAGATTTTGATAAGTCCTTAATTGTGTTATATTCATATATGTTTAACTAGGGATTTATGATGTATTTTTGGATAAATTTTTTTAATTTAGTGACCAAATAATGTTAATTTCATGTATTTTAAGGGTTGGACTATTTTGTTGCTTCTTTACATTAAATTTATCTAATTTTCTATTGTTTTGATGAAAACTATGGGATAACTGTTTTAATAAAGAAGATGAGGGTTTAGAGGCATCAAAGAAGAAGATTCAATGATGTTTAAAAGGCTTTCATAAATATCTTTGAAGTTTGAAGAAATCAAGGAAGAAATATGAGATAATATTCAATTTTAAATGGTGAATACCTAACTTTGACACCACTTTTAGATTGTTAAACATTTGAATTTGAAGATAGTTATTTCACACAAAATTGTAAAGCTTGTTAAGATCTTTCCAACAAGTGTAATTCAATAAAATCCAACATTGGACTATGAAGTTATGACCAAGGAAGTTAAGTAAGCGGATATATTCTGGATGCCTAGGAGCCTAGACTTGCGAAAAATAGGATAATCAATGTTTTAAAAAATATAAAATAGGGCGTTCTTGGATTTTTAGGTTAGAAAGCAAGGGAGAATAAGAAGGCTTAAAAGATTTCTCTAAAGACAAGAGAAAGCTCTACTTTCTTGGATCTCTAAAGTGTTTTCTTAAAAGGAGAGGTCAATGATTATTCTTCTTGAACCTCCCTTGGCCAAACCTCTATGGATTTTTCCACGGAGATTTCCTTCCACTCTTCTCATTCTCTAGTTTTCTCATTTCTTTGTTTTTATTTCCTTAATGCAATCTATATTTTAACTTGTTATTGGTTGTTGTGTTAGATACTGAGTAAAGATTTATTGAATTTGTATCCACATATGGTATTTAAGATTATGTTTCAATACTTTTGTAATTTTGTTTTTAGTAAGTGGATGTATGTTGCTTCTTAATTAAGGCTTTCATATTCTTGAGTTAATTGAGATGATTGCAAGTAGATTGAATGGTTTGTATTGTTGAATTTCTTAGCAATCTCTAGTCATGGCATTGAATACCTAAAAGATGTTTGATGAAATGCATCATTGTGAATTGAGTACAATTTGCCCTAAATGTTTAGATACAACTTTTAAGATAAATTCATACTTGCATTCTCAATTATTTGTTCTAGTTTATCATGTTTAATGATGTGTATATATGTTCTCATTAATTTGTCATAGCTTGAATTCCATTCAATGTAAGTGATAAAGGCCAATTATTAATTTTAGCAAAAGGTTGTTAAGTTCCATACTCATATATGTTTTTTGTGAATTATTTAGTTATTTCTTACCTTTTTCATTGTTTTTTTTACTTTCTTTTTCTTTTTCTTTTGAATTTAGTTTTACAATTTAAGTTTGGGAGAGTAAAATCTCTACATAAAAGCAAAAAAAAAAAAAAAGATAAATGCCAATTATAAATACTTTTATACCTAGTGCCAAAGAATTAAGATGATCTTGAATCTATATTCCACACCAAATGACTGAGGGAGAGACCATGTGAGTCAATATACTCCTTGTGTCAATGATCCAAAGCCTAATATAGTCTAGCTTCTAAATTTTAAAGAGAGCATTGAAGTCCCAAATCGTTACTAGTGGCAATCAAGCCTTTAAGTCTTTTTTAAAATTGACAATGTTCATTCAAAATGAATAAGGCATGACCATTGTAAGAATAAGAAGTGATCATGGTAGAGAATTTGAAAATAATTTGTTTATAGAGCTTTGTGATGAAAATGGAATTAAGCATAATTTCTCTGCACCTAAAACTCTACAACAAAATGGAGTTGTAGAAAGAAAGAATAAAACTCTAGAGGAAATGGCTAAAACAATGCTCAATGAAAGAAGTATTCCTTAGTATTTTTGGGTAAATGCAATAAACAATGCATGTTATGTCATGAATAGGGCTATGATAAGGTCAATTTTAAGAAAAACCCCTTATGAACTATACAAAGGAAGAAAACCTCACATTTCCCATATGTTTGTCTTTGATTGTAAATGTTTTTGTGCTTAACAATGGAAAAGATAATTTAGGTAAGTTTAATGCAAAATCTGATGAAGCAATTTTCTTATGATACTCTAGTACTAGCAAAGGATTTAGAGTGTATAAATAAAAAAAAAACTATAATTGTAGAAGAATCTATACATGTAAATTTTGATGAACTTGACCCTCTTGAGCCAAGAAAAGTATCTTGGGAAGAAATTGCAGTAAAATTTGATAATCTTACAATAAAAGACAAACAAAGAGGTCAAGAAATGAAAAATGAAAGTAAGTCCACCAAGATAGATGAACAATTCTCCTTGCATGAAGAATTTGACCATGAAATGGAAGAGGATACCACTCAAAGTCTTTCGATGGCATGGAACTTCAAAAGAGAATCATGCACCTGAACAAATAATTGGTGATGTCTCTAAAAGGGTAACAACTTGAAACTCTCTTTAAAACATCTGTAATCATCAAGCATTTTTATCTCAAGATGAACCTCATGGAATTAATGAAGCCATGAAAGATGAATATTAGGTCTTAGCTATGCAAGAAGAGTTAAATCAATTTGAAAGAAGTCAAGTATGAAAACTTATTCCTAAACCTAATAATCATCCTGTCATTGGCACTAAATGAGATTTTAGAAACAAGCTTGAAGAGTATGGAATTGTCAATAGAAACAAAGCTAGACTAGTTGCAAAAGGTTACAATTAAGAAGAAGGAATTGATTATGATGAAACCTTTGCACTAGTAGTTAGATTAGAGGCAATTCATATGTTACTGGTCTTTGTATGTATAAATGATTTTAAGTTGTGTCAAACAGATGTTAAAAGTGTGTTTCTCAATGGATACATAATGAAAGACGTATATGTTGAACAACCTCTAGAATTTGAGGATCAAAATCTTTCATATCATGTGTTCAAACTGAGAAAAACTCTATATGGCCTTAAACAAGCACCTAGAGCATTGTATGAAACGTTTAGTACATTTCTCATTAAGAATGGTTTTTCTAAAGGTAAAGTTGATACAACATTATTCTTTAAAAAGAAGAAAACTGATATCTTAGTTGTTTAAATATATGTGGATGATATTATATTTGATTCTACTAATGAAACTCTATGCAAAAAATTTGTTGAAATGATGAAAGGAGAATTTGAAATGTCTCTGATAGGGGAACTTACATTCTTCTTAGGTCTTCAAATCAAGCAACAGTTGAATGGAACTTTCATAAATCAATCCAAATATGTCAAGGAACTGCTTAAGAAATTTGGATTTAAAAATATCAAAGTCAAAGACACTAATGGGATTTACAACAAAGATGGATGCTAATGGAAAGGGACAACTTTATGACATCTTAAAATACAAAAGTATAATTGGATCCCTACTATACTTAACTGCAAGTCGGCTGGATAATATGTTTAGTGTATGCATGTGTGCTTGTTTTCAAACTTGCCCTAAAGAATCTCATTACTCAATAGTAAAGAGAATCTTTAAATATACTACCTTCACAAAACATATAGGTTTATGGTATCCAAAAGGATCCACTAATACCCTAGTAGGATATTTAGATGTCGATTTTACTGGTCATAAAACTAACCAAAAAAACACCAATGGAATATGCCAATTCTTTGAAAATTCTCTTGTTTCTTGGTTTAGTAAAAAATAAAATAATGTAGCATTGTCCACTGCTGAAGCTAAGTATGTTGTAGCTAGTAATTGTTGTGCTCAAATCCATTAAATGAAGTAACAACTAAAGGATCTTAGTGTATACCTTAAAAAAATTCCAATCAGATGCAACAATACCAGTGTAATAAACCTCACTAAGAATCCTATTATGCATTCAAGATCTAAACATATTGAAATTCAGCATCATTTTATCAAAGATCATGTCCAAAAGAAATATGTTAGCCTTGAATTTGTTCAAATTGAATTTCAACTTACTAATATCAGTACTAAACCACTTTCAACTGAAAGATTTTGCTTCATAAGGGGTGAACTTGGAATAGTTAATCCTAAAGAATTTTAAATTTCAAGATATAAATTGTTTTGTCATTTGAAGAGAATATTCACTAACTTAAGCATCGGAATGGTCTTAATTTGTTTTGCAGGAAGCTTATGATAATTCTTTGAGATATCACCTTGATTAGCATAATAATTACCTTCATTTAGCACGCTTGACTGATGGTCTCTCTACTATTGGAGATCAAGAAGTTACCAAGAGAGGTGAGAGAAAGAAGAGATTAGTCCCTTACAAAGAGCCTCCCAGTCTATTGTTCTAGCCTTCCTGAGCTGTTAGCTTATCTCAGAAGCCCATTAGTCTATTGTTATCCCTATGGTAGTCGACTAGTTCAAGCTTAAAGTGGCTAAATGATCAATTTTGGACTAATTTTCTTAGTTTCTAGTGAGCATTATACCTATACATTGATCATCTTTCAAACCTCCTCTTCTTTTCTCTTCACGCTCACAGGAGATTGCATTCATAAAGAACTTCTAAAAGAGGAATATTCTCTAAAGTAAGTGCCTTAATCTTCAATTTCTTTAAGAGGAAGGATTTTCATTGGTTAATCTCTTTACAAATACAGGATTTGATAGATTTTTTACACTAAAGTATGAGTACTCTCCTAAGGTTGTCAGGGCATTTTACTTTAACTTCACATACAATTCTACTACTTATTTGATTACTACTAAAGTTAAAGGCACCAGAATTGTTTTTTTTTTTTATCCTAGGGGAAGAGATGCTTGCCAAGATACTTCAATGTCCCTCATTTATTGGTCATTATTTCACTGATAATTCAAACTCTCTTAAGACTATTGTTAGGTATAATAAATTAGAGGCCTTGAATCGGATCAGTGATGTGCTTGTAAAGCAACCAAATTTCCAACTAAATGTTAATGACTTATTACTAGAAAATAGGTTGTTGCAATATGTTATTGCTCACTGTATGATATACAAGTCTGGGAATTTTGCCCATATAAGTGAGTTGAGTTGTTTATGATGAAATGCATACTAGAAGGAGATAATTTTAGGCTGACATGGTTAATTTTTTAGAAGATGGTTTCCTATAAGAGAATGTAAGTCTCACCTTTACCTTTTGGAATCATACTAAGGCACCATAACATTTCTCCACTTGAGAATGAAGTGAAATCCCTACAAGTGATTAGATGGAATAATATAGCAAGGTTGGGATTCACTAAAACTTCTCAAAGTCAATGGGTTAGGAAAACCCCTATAGCTCAGAGGCCTCTCTAGTAGCACCTACAGGTCCATCTGTTTCATTATAGCCTCTTCTATCAAAAGTACCAGAAGAAGAAGAAAATGAAGGACCGTCAGCTCTCATTCATCAATCATCTCCAGCTTTTACCTACTATTCACTGGCTCCTTCTTAGAGCATTGTCATTCCTGAGCCTATTATACTCGTCTTCAGCGTATAGATAGCTATTATAAGCAGTCACCATAGGACTACATGATTAGATGTAAGAGTTAGGCATTCTCTTCCTCCTTTTTTGATATGACAAAAAGGGAGAGAAATAAGAATTGTTAGTTTTGTTATGAGGTTATAAGCTTTTGGAGTTACTATTTTGATTGTTTGTTTCAGTTGAACCATTTGATAGTTATTTTCATTATATTGAGACTTTGTTATATTAAACTTTGATAATTATTGATCAGTTATTGGTTATTTCTTGAATTTGGTATTAATCATTAACTGAATGTGCTTGAATGAATACTTATGCTTTAATAATAAAGTAGTTAATGTTATAAGTTTTGATTGTTGAAAGCACTATGATCATATCAACTATTAAAGAATTAAGTGTTTTGAAAACACATATACTTGAAAAACTTTCCTTCTTGGAGAATTAACAATTTCATGTTTGTCATCATAAAAAAGGGGAAGATTATTGAGCCACTTTGCTGAAGACTTATGGTTGTGATGATAACAAACACCATATGAAAGTTTTTCAATGTAATACATAGGTTCAAGAGATTCTTCAATGTATTATCATGTCTAAGGAACCTTTATAAGTAATAATGAGCAGATAGAATATGTTTAAAATAATTGTAAAATTGATTTTAAGTCTTAAAGGTTGAAGAAAAGCTTATTTGTGGAACTCTGGATATTCCCAGTCGACTAGCACCTTACTAGCTACCTGTCAGGCCTTATCCCAATCGAATGGGTGCTTTCTATAAGGTCCCAGTCAACTGGCCTCCTTATGAAAAGTCCTAATCTTCTGCAAGCATGAAATTGACTAGGAGCTTTCTATGAGTTACCAGTCAACTGGTCACACTCAAATTAAGCCCAGTCAACTGTCAGCCTTAAGACAATCAACTAGGAGCTCATTGTGAGAGACTAGTTGATTGGCTATAGGTGAGTAGTTAATTGTTAAGGTCTAGAATTGAATTTTTTTAAAGAGGGAAATAGGGACTAGTCGACTGGCCATGAGAGAGCTATCAACTGGGCAGTGGTAGATGTGTCATAATTGCTTTATAACTGACATACTTTGAAATTCTTAACTTCCCACTCACTCCCAATGGATCTATTGGATCTCAAGCTATATAAACATGACCTATGAACTTTGAATCAATAAGGAAAAACATTCAAGAGTAATTATATCATGAATTCTATCTTCTTATAAGCTCTTTATTGCATTAGTGCTTTATTGTTCTACATAATCTATTTCAAAGAGTTCATTTATCTGTAATTCTTTCTTCTTTGAGAAAGAGAAGCTCAAGGAAGTTTCTTAAGGCTGTTAAACAGAAAGTGCTTAAGTTGAGGGAAAGGTTCTCCCTAGGAATCGCTCAAAGATGTTCCTTGAGGGAAACAAGCAGAGAATGCTTGGGTTAAGGGTAAGTTTCCCTAGTTAAGTTCAAGGAGGTTCCTTGAAGGAGTTAAGATGTGAGTAATTGGGATTAGGAAGAAGTTCTTCCTGGGAATTGAGGGAGAGATTCTCTTGAGTTATTATATTTGATAATTAAGATAGTGAAAAATCCTAAGAGACTACTTAGGGATTGGAAATAAGCTTGGATAGAAGCTGAACCACGATAAATCTTTGTGTCTTCTTTCTTCCTTTATCTTCTTTATATTTTGCATTTATTAGTTTGAATCACAAAGTCTACTCTGATTGTTTTAAATATGAAAAATCTTTTTAAAGTATTTTAATTTCTGCAAACTTTACATAACACTCAATTGCTCAACAAATCATGTACATAAGTATATACCAGCACATTTAATACAATAAAACATGATACTTTACAAATTACTGTATAATTAGTTCAAGATATTGTATAGCACAACAAGAATTCCCAAGAAACTATTTACAATAATATAAATATTGACTAAAGGATTAAGACATTAATCAATGCCACACTTAAAGCTAGTTTTTTTCCTTAATTCGGGACCTAACAATTGGATAAATATCATCTAAGTCATATAATTTCAAGCACTCATAACCAAGAAAACATCAAATTTACATATTTCCTAAACCAGTGCTCTAATACCATAGATATGAAATACATAAACTAAGACTTCATTATATTGTAACTTAATATGACAAAATTACAAATTATACATTTCCTTCACTTATAATTCCAAAATTGATAACTTTTTTCTTTCCATTTTCACTTTTGAATTAGATTGTGGTTTAAAACTCCAAATATTATTTTTCTAGGATTCCACAAATTTCTGGGTAACAAAGTTATGGGAAGTTCCCTTTAGTTTTTGTATTTGTTCTTTTGCCATAGTTATTTTATTGTCAACAAACTTCACCTTTTTTTGAATAATTTTGAAATATAGTTGTCATGATCTAAAAATTCTAAAACTATCTAGAAATAACCTTTTATATGTCCATCATTTGTTATAAAAGTCCTAGGCTAAAATTATATCAAACTCCACTTGAATCAACAATTTCTAAAACTATGTAGTCTAGTCCATTTTTATAGGACTATATTGCTTTACCAAGGTTTCAGGGGTTAACTAGCCCATAATTACATGAAATTTAGCATAGTAATTCCTTAATGTGTCCTTCACATGTCATAAACATTTGGTTTTAAAATTTATTCATTTAAAATGATAGAAAAAAATTTTTTTTTTCTTATTGGGACCTAGATGATTAAGCTTAAAGATGAGAAGAGTTGTTACAATTGCAAGTAAAAAACTTATTTACCCACAATGACACTCATAAAATATGAAAAAGATAGTTAGAAAATGAGAGATGCAATAACTAAGAAAGGAATTCATGTGCACATGTGACAAGATGAAGAGGTTAAGGCAGCTAAACTCTGACTCACACTCTTGGCCAACCAAGAAATAAAGGAAGGAGGTGGAAGCTTCAAGATATTTGATATAAGGGACTGAAAGAAGAATGAAAAGAGGAGTAGGTGATTCAATAAAGTCACTTTCATATTTTTTTAATTAGTTAATTAATTAAAATTTCCTTTGCAAAAGTTATTATTGGCCTTAAAAGTCCAAAAACATTACACTTCAATCCTTTTAATATTGTAATTTAATCCTTCTTTTACTAATATAATATTAGGTTCATTTAATATGGCATTATGTATAGTAGATTTCCCACACTATTAAAAGGATAAAGTAATGCTAATTGAATTTTAGGTTCTAATTAGACAAAATCCACTAGTGATTGAGTATTCACCTTTGGTGGTGGTACAAAGGCTTGAAAATTAACCAAAGAAACTATAATTGCTAGCTGTATTATGGAATCTGAGTTTATTGCTATGGAATTGGGTGTAAATGACACTAAGTGGTTGAGAAACTTTAGAGTGAATATTTAGTTAGGTATGAAACCAATATCATCTGTGTCTATGCATTGTAATTGTCAAGTGGCAATGGCCATTGCAAAGAAAAAGACTTTCAACAATAAAAGTAAACACATACGTTTGAGACATGATGTGATTAAACATAAGATAAAAGATGGAATTACAACAATTGATAATGTAATGTCATAATTGAATTTGGTAGATCCTCTTACCAAACTTTTAAGAAGGTAATTAGTATTTGAAACACAAAATGGCATAAGACTTAAGCCAATTCAAAATTAATAATGATTGTGATCCAACCTTTATGATTTAAAATCTCATGGGAAAAGTCCATATGAATAATAACAAGTCACTTGTGTCATAATTGACATTGTGTCAAATAGGTAAAAAAAAAGGTGTAAATTGATTTTTAAAACGAATTTCAAAAATGAATTTACTGGATTCACTACCAAAATTTTTAAAAAGAAAAATTTTGGAAAACCAAATAAAACAAAAAGGTGGTTTACATGACTAGAGATAGGTTTGGGAGTTTGTTTGAATGAGGAGAAAGTGTTAGCTACCTAACAACATCCATCTGTAAAAAAGATTACCCTAAATTAGTCAAGCAAATTAAAGGATATGGCCTTAAAATTATTTTAAATTTCCCACATCATGACACGTAAAAAAATAACAAAGAAAAATAAAATAAAATAAAATAAACATAATAAAATTAAAAAATGGATATTTACAAGATTGTTTATCATAATCCTTTCTAAGGGTCCTAAATTACAATAAACTAAAAAAACTCATTTACATCAAAAAGCTCATACAATCAAATGTCTCTAACATCATACTAATAGGGTATAAGAAATATTAAGACATCAATTCAACTAAATCTTAATAATATTAAATCACATTGTCAGTGCTACACTGATAAAGTACATCCACTGTCAATATAATTCTTCCTAACAATAACTATACAATATTAACTTGAAATGGATGGCTAAATTAAATTAACCAACACACATCCCTAACAATTACTAGAAAGTGTCTTTAAAAGAATGGAATTACAATCACAACGTAGGCTGTTCACTAATGAAACACTGTTAAGATTGGGCTTATGAGAGGTAAACACACAACCATTAAGAGTGACATAAAAGGTTCCAAACAAATTGCATACATAATTATTCCTTGAGACACATGCCTAAATTGGAATAAAATCCAATATTAATGCTCATAAATTCATTTTAATTTATCCATATATTATTAGGGAAAATGAGCATAGTATGTTGCTCCTCACTATGTATAGTCATCATACAAAATCTTTTCAGGTCAAAATTCTTCAATTATATACTATTTTTAAACCCTAATTCTCTAAAAAATTTTGATACTCCTATTTCCAAAGCTCAAAAAATCCTAAAAAAATCACCATAAATTAAGAAATAGTGCATGGAGTCAGGACCAACATGTGATGGACATGCTATGCATGGGCCTCACCTCATGTGTAGTTAGTCTTTATCTTTAACCTTTAGCAAGTTTGTTCAACATAGTTAAAACCTAAAGTTCGGCCTAACATTTTTTTGTGGTTTTAGGGGTGATTTAAATATCAATATATTTGTTCTGTCATGATTTATCTTTCCTCTAAAATAATTTTGGCTAACACGCAACTGTATGGGGGAAATCTTGATCAAAACAGATAGAGTATTCATACATTATGCAACTTTAATGGTAGCCAATGTTTTCACAAGTTTTAAACAGAAAAGATACCACTACTAGAGTTGAAACTCATTAACAAAGAGAAGCCTTTAAGAAATTTGAAAGGTTCCTTCTTGGTTCTGATGAATTGAATTCAAAATTATCTACATATGGTTAGGTGAAGCAATAATGAAAATCTAATGTCATTTTTCAAAATGGATTAGCCATATATATGCATACACATAAGCAATTTTCAATGGAAGAACCCGCATGAAAAGAATATCAAAATTTTTACGGGGCTCTATTACCATTTGATAAATTTTACATAGACATATATGTACAAAATAAAGAGATATAAGAGCGAAATAATCTAACCAAATCAGATAGTGGACATAATATAAATCTTTAAGGTAGTTGTCACACTCCAAAACCTGGAGTGAGATCGACATAGATAACAAGGAAAACTCTGCTTCTGCAAGTTGAAATTTAATCATTAATTTCCAACTATTTAACACTAGGCTTAGATTTTGTAAAAATTTCGACAGTCTCCCCTAAAATTGAGACCTCTCAAAATTTTTGTATATACCTATTAGCCAAATACCAATCATTTACAATAATACCATCACTATACATTAATAAGAAGGATGTGAGATTTACTTGTGGTCATATAGGATACATCTACTTAAATATACGCCTGTCAATATAAACATCATCAATGTATAAAAAAAAAAAATGAATTAGATGGGGAATTCAATCCCATGGATCAAGGTAATGCTCACAAGCAACAATCTGTATCTATCTTCAACTCTTAAGGTTGCTCTATAATACCATCTGCAATAGTAAAAGTGAACAAGTAGCATCCTAAAAAGACATAACGATGTAATTTAACAATAAAGGAGTTTAAGAAAATGATTAAGTAATGAACTTGATAGAGGTAAGATTTATCAATGTATTAGCTCAAAAACAATAATTGTAAATAACATCCACTGAGAAACTTCTTAAATTGCCAAAGCTTGTATAAGCTTTGGAAAACCAGTGGCAAAAGGTTTTGTTTGACATTAAAGGCCAGAAAACAATTTATTTAAAATCATAAACAATAACTATAAGGAATATCAAAAGACATACATCATTTGCCAGGCACACAACCCACGTAGTTATAACCATCTATCAATACTTTAAAACAATATCTATAAACGTGGAATACTACATGTTGTCAAATTTGTATGAGTCTTGCTAAAACACATTTAAAACCTTTTTTTTAATATGAAAAATAGTTGACTTGGAAACATATGCTAGGGAGGACTATTAAGGACATGAAACAACGATTATGGACTTCTAGCCCATAAATTATCATTATCGATCAAGAGCATATAGCCCTCACGATAATCAATATCGGTCAAGAGTACATAGCCCTTGAGACAATTCACCATCAGTCAAGGGCACATAGCTCTCAAGGTAAATTAATCAAATGGTCGTGAGTCGCAAGCTCAGGCTAAATTATCCATCTTATACTAATCCTCCCTACACCTAAGGAAACCGTCGTGCATGGGTTTTCTTCTTTCAATATCAACACTTTCGCTCGATAAAAATAAAATGAATTATATTCCCTTTCAAATCATTTCAATTAAATGTGAAGAATTGCCAACATGAACATTTAAAGTGACATGCAAAGGTAAAATACAATATAAGCAATTGATATACATAATACTGTTGGGAATGCTACTGCTTATGCTACATCATCAGTCATATACAAGTCCTTATTAAAGCCAAATTAATTGTCCTATATAGGTGTTCTTTTGTAACAATAAGACTGTCAATACATAATATTGTATCCCATTGAAGCTATAAAATCCTCTCTTTCACAATTGTACGATTCTATACACGATTTACAATCAGTTAAAGAAAATAATCTAGATCTTTGTAAACAATTTGATAAGTGAAATGAGATCAGTATGTGGAGAAATATAAACATAGCCCTTTAAAGTGATATGCGAAGATATATGTAACACAAGCAAGTGAAATATATAACACTATTGGAAGTGCTACTGCTCACCTGATTGTCGAATAACTCTAGCTATTCTCGTTCCTCTCCTTAACCTTGATAAAGTGTGCTTATGGTAGATCCCCTATAAAGTTGAAAGGCAAAACAAATTTTAATTTACATTCTACCAACATAGAGACATAATTTAACAAAACTCCTTAATCAATTGCACTAATAGCTATCAGACTAACTACTCAAATTTGTTAGCTGTAGATTCCATTTGTTGTCCTTAAAGTTCTTAAGACTCAAACATAATGGTTGTCTTATTATCCATAGTTCTCCTTACTATAAGGTGATCAAACATACCTCACATATTAGAATACTAGTTAAGGACTTTCTAAACTTCCTAATATTTATGGAAAATAAAACAATTCATATAAATTTGTAATTATTACTCCACATAAACCAAGGAACAAACTTATCTAAAAATCACTCTTACATAAATAGAAAAAAAAATTACACCAACCCAACACCATTGAAGAAACTAATCCTCATGGAAATTTTCATAGGGGTTCCTCCTCACACATTCATCTTCCATGTGTAATGTTCCACACATATCACCATGCATATCTATAGGCATCCACTAAACTCATGATTTAATTAAATAAATTTAAGAGTCCTTTTTTTTGGTTATTCAACCTAGCAAGAATTCATATTTGCTAATTCTTCTATCAAACAATGGAGTATACTATTCACCATAACCAAACTTACCACACCTGCTAAAGTTCCCAACAGTCTACCCCCTTCCTCTTTAACATTGATTGAGAGTAAGTGAAGTAATAAATTTTGGATTTATTGGCCTTCCAATTCCATAACCACATTGCCATGGAGGAAAGTCAGAATTTAAAACCAATTTTGTCACACTTGATGGAGTTCACACAAGGTATAAGCCCTATGAATAGAAAAGCTAAAACCATTATTAGTACGCATAATCATTGATCGTGATAATGCACTTTAACTTAAGATTTCTTCTACACGTCTCACCAATGGCGCTAAACAAACTTTCTATCATCTAATCATCTTAGAGTTTCAATAACAACTTGTAATCTTATTACCAATAGTCCACTCCTACTCACCATTTCGTTCTCTATATGAATTTTATCCCTAAAATAATCAAGAAAATCATTTACCTTTTAACTTTGTGATTACTCACATTCCAAGAACAATAACACATAATCAATAAAACCCTTCACTTACCTTAGTCCATATCATTTTACATGCACTAAAAAAAAATGAACTTTCATATTTCTTATCATCTTCCTTACAATACACAAATGCATAAATATGATGAGTATTGATCCATTATTTAATTTCCTTCTGCCATTCCATTATCTCTCCTTGTATAATCTATGCCTTAGCACTTTTCACTATTCCACTCTTCCTCTTCATGAATGAACACCTTTATATACCTAATTATAAAAACAGACATTAACTTATTTTCATACACATATTGCATCCCCTATGATAAATTAATTAAACTAAACCACATCATGTCCTAGCTTAATTCTTATTACAATTTAAGTGACACTATAAGTTGTAAGCATTGAAATTCCACCATTAGAAAATTACCTTGACAACTTAACTCCTAAAAACGAACTTCCATCCTTATTTGCGTATAGAGAAAGCCATATCAAGAGAAATTGGAATTTACCCCTATTTAGAACCCTAAGCACTCTGCCAAGATAAATTTCAAAAATTGAAAACCAATCTTGGGTTGTTAAACACTGAAAACTAAGGGAAAAGGATGAAAACCAAAGTGCAAGTGAAAGAAACACATGAATTTTTGAAGAACCTTACCATAATCCAACTCTAAGGTCTGCGAATTTAAAAGAAGAACCCAATGTTGTGTTCACTACAATTTCTGGCCAAAAATACATTGTAGTTAGTCAAAGGTTGAAGAGAGTCGTTAGTGATGCTAAGGAATGGCCAAAATTATGCCAGAACATGTGAAGAATGAAGGTGGTCCATCGTTGCAAAGAAGGCGCCAAGAGAAAGAGAATGGTTTACATGAAGAAGAAAACTTAAGAGAGTATATTTGTAATTTCCCTCATAAAGATGCCACATGTCAGCCAAAAGAAAAAAAATGGCGGAGGGAGAATGACCTAAGTTTTAAACTTGGCATCTCTTGGATGGGAAGAGTGTGACTTAATGATTGAACCAATCTTAGTTTTAGCTTAACTCTCTACCTTATTTAATCTTGTACCTTGCCTAAGTCTTTTGAATAGTTTCCCTTTCATCAATTTTGAATTTTTCATTTCACTCCCATAGCATTCCTTTTTTTTTTTTTTTCTTTTAACTAAAAGGGTTATAAATTGGTCTACTAGTTCTAACAAAAATTATTAGGTTGAAAAATTTCCCAGGTGTTACAATAGTAGTAGAGAACAATAACCCATAAAACCCTAGTTTCTTTTAAAGAGAGTTATTGTTCAAAATGTGGGAGAGAAAGACTGAAGCTTTCTAAAATAACTAAAAGTCTCTTATATATATAAAATAAAATAGGTTTTGATCTTTTAGAAAATAAGCTCATTAATAAGACTCATTTAAATGAGCTCAATTCATCTCTAAATCATCAACTTTTAATTAGTAACCTAATGGAACAATTACTAATTAAACTTAGGTTGTGAGTTAGAGTCTCTATCTAATGGGCTAGTGGATAATCCAACTTATCATTAGTTAACTACATTCAACAAGAATCTAGTTCATTATTGGATTAGATTAATATTAATTTCTTAATTATTTATTACAAAAAAATTTCTAATAATACGATTAATGCTAATCCATTGAAATTATTCCAACAAATGTTAAATGCTTCTCTAAGAAAATGCAGCTGTAAACATAGCATGGTTGTCAACGGTGTCATTGAGGTTGTACTCTCATGCTGAAATAAAGCATCAAACATTTGATTTTGTTTTATTTGTGATTTTATCTATTTGGTCATCCTCAAGATGGGCAATATTTCATGGTTATAGAGCTTGTAAAATTTGATGGTGTTGCCTCTACTTGTGGAGAATAAGACGAGAGAAGTTTTGCTTATAAAAGAGTTATAACAACTGGTATTCCTTTAGCATATTCAAATTTGCAAATCTAGAGAAGCGGATAGATACAAATATATACATTAAAAAACAGACATGTGCATGTGTTTCTGTGACCGTTTGATTCCTCATATTGACCAATTTGTGATTCCTCAATCAATCTTTTCTTTTCTTATCACAATGTGGATGGCCAAGGGTGCTCCCTCATGTTTGCAGTGGAATAAGCTTTTGAACTCTTAATAATATCTTTATCTTTCATTGCTCTTGATCTATTGCCAATTCCAGTTTGAATTGCACCATAATCTGACTTCCACTCGTCACTTCCTACTACAACTACAAAGTCATCTTTTTATATGTTTTATTGTATACTTTTTAAAATCTTGCTAGAAATGTCGGCCATGAGTGTCATATGACCTTGGGCTACCAAGTGACCAATATAATACTCCCTTTCCCAACCACAGGCCTGGGCAGATCTGACTACTCTATCTGTTCTCTTTATATTGTCTTTCTGCCATTCACATTGATGGGAGGTCGCAACACTTCTTCCAACAACAATCACCACAAATATTTCTGCTTTAATTCTCTTTAATTCCTTCAATTTGTCACCATATATTCCATTAGCGGGAGGATAGGCAGTGATTCGCTGGTATTTAGGGATGGCAATGGGTTTGGCTATATTGGGTGCTCTAATGTATGTCAACTATAACTGTACAAGTATCTTCTTATAGCCAAGCCATGCCTTGTATGGGTTTAAGTAGTACTAGCAAAGAATGAAAATACTATTATAAAAGAATGGAAAGGACAAGTAAAAATTGCCAATTCTTTCTAAAGCCATCAGAATAGGTCAAGTCAATTTAACTTACTAAAAAGAATGGGATGTGTTGAGATCCCTTTAACAACTTATTAAATAAAATTATATGAACTCGATTCATTTAACTTATAATAAGTTAAATAAGTCAGGCTGGCTAATTTTTTATTTTTTTTTAAGTGTGCAAAAGAAAATGCGTGGTGCTATCCTCCTCGTTTCATTTGAGCCATTGCAGCAATTTAGGTGGCCCAAACCCACGCCCCCCTCTGCTCGTGAAAAAAAACGTTAATTCTTTCGAATCTGAACTCGAAAAGAAAAACGCATTCACTCAACGCTCGCTGCCTGCAAGTCTCTTGCTCACCGCCGCTCACGCTCAGACGCTGAGTCCAGTAACTCTGCTTCGCTTCGTGCCTTTCGTCCATCTCTATTGCTCCACTCCACGCAGACGCAGTCCGTCGCTCTCCGTGGGCCAGTCGCACACCGCCAGTCTCCACTCTCCAGATCGCAGGATCTGTTCCTGCCACCAGTCTCCAGATCGCAGTCGCAATCCGCCAGTCCGTCGGCCAACCGCGTCGCACTCTCTTCCTCCCTCCAGATCACAGTCGCGTCGCACCCTGCAGGTTCTTCTGCTCTTGCCTCTTAGTCGCGTGATTCTCATACTGTTACTGTTCATGTTTAGTGGTTAAAAATATGTCATTGCTCAAAGAGATATAATTGAAGTTCCTATGATCCTATGGAAAAATGGTGATTTAGTCCCTCTTTCTGACCATATACAACCCAGACGTTCTGGTGTCATTTACAAGATCTACATGTCCATTGCAAGATTTTCCTGCTTAAACTTAGTCCTAACTGTTGTTCCTATTCTTCTATTTGTGTTGCAATTTTGTATTCCAAAATATGGCAGAATTATTCGGTTTACTCTATAAATTACCAAATTCTTTTTTGCGCTTCTATCCATTTCCAAAGTGCATAATATATGGTCTGAATAGTGGGACTTAAATTCATACTACTAAAAAGATTCATCAGCAATCCCAGCATTTAATGATGGACTAATGGAATATCAATTCTGGAACCTGATGCCAATTCATTGCATTCCTCTTCTGTTATTATCTGTATACTTTGTGGCTTTTGCTATTCAATTTTCACTTCTCTCTTCGAAGAAACAATATGCTTATCTTTGAGTGTATCTGTGTCTCCGCAGCATTGGATCGTTAACATAATTTTTATGTTTCAAATTGCTTAACGGAGTTTTGTGCTTGCTTAATGGGGTCTTGTGCTAGTTTTCTATAGCTTTTATCAATATATTCGTTAAGTCATTATTGTTGCATTGCATTGAAATTAAAGGATTCATATTCTCAAACAAAGCCCATTGTTTTGTATAGGTGCAATTTTTTTACTTTGCCCCTTTGGCCTTTTCATTATGGAATCAGTTAATAATGTAAGTGTTATTTTTTTTTTTTTGGGGGGGCGCCTTTGGGGGGGGGGGGGGAGGGCAGTGATGATATGAAACCTTTGAAATCAATGAATGGTTCCTTCACTTTCTAAGTGTTAATGGTCTGTTTTGTTTGAGATTTTTTTTCTCAGAACTATCTTTAAAATTTTTGGTACCCATTTAACCCACTAAGTGGGCCTATTTGAGAATTTTACCATGGTTTCTTTGGTGTCGAGCCCTGTATTTTTTTTCTGATACACACCGGATGCATTTTCTGGATGGTTGTAAATTACCGTGCCTATGTGATTGACAGGGCTTTGGATTAATCTTTTCTGCATCCTGTTGATTAAAAAATGCAATTCTTTGGGGGATCTGAAATCAGTCCATCTCCACCTGCTCCAACAGCATCTGGAAACAATGCCCATATGATGTATGTTTTCAACAGAAATGGGGTATGCTTGCTCTACAGGGAGTGGAATCGCCCTCTTCGGACATTGAATTCCCAGCAAGACCATAAATTAATGTTTGGTCTACTGTTCTCACTTAAGTCATTAACTGCCAAGATGGATCCCACCAGGTATGTTTACCTCCTCTGGGTTTTAGAATACCAAAAAAAATCTTTCTTAAAGTCTTTTTATTTTTATGTGGATGCATACTATCAGATTCTATTTCCATAGTTTCTGAGTGCAACAAGTAACGTATTGCCCAAAAAAAGGTGTAAGAATTCATATGCTATTGGTCTTAAACTTTTTATTCTTTAGTGCAAGAGAGATTGATGAAAATTTGTGTTATCATGTTGCCGAGAGTTCCAACAGCCTTAATCTGTGTCATTAGTTTAAATTCTTTCCGACTTCTGCATTCTATTGGATAACTCTTCAAACCACATGACCTTTAGTCTTAAAAAATTTTCATATGCAGTGCATGGGGATGACTAGAGGGATTAAATTGCAAAAGGAATTAGGTTAGACCAAGGTGACAAACCTGAAATTGTAGTAGGGCTTAGGCTTTCCTCATTGGAGGGATTGTCACCCAGATTAGTATAGAGCCTGACTTTCAGCCTAAAAATCGGTCTTTCTATTGGGCTTTGACTAGCATGCAATGCTAGCATTAATATATATTAGACCTCTTTATAGAAAAATTTACAAATCTGAGACTCCTGTGCTTACCTGATTGTCAAAAAATAAATAAAGATTCTTGTTTATCATAACAGAATTTGTATTTTTGTTCCC
Source organism: Delonix regia (assembly GCA_037074485.1). Taxonomy (NCBI): domain Eukaryota; kingdom Viridiplantae; phylum Streptophyta; class Magnoliopsida; order Fabales; family Fabaceae; genus Delonix; species Delonix regia. The sequence goes on along the minus strand of CM073449.1, from coordinate 21,077,965 downwards.
TGATTCTTCTAGTTTTTCATGCCCCTTGTCTATTATACACCATTAAACAATCACACGCATGCTTCATACTTTACATGTTTAGTAATTTGATCATCTTAATTATCACAGGCCTTAGGTTTTTATTATTAGATCAAGTCATATGCAGTTATTTTATTAAAAAAATAATGTTAATGAAATTAGTAAAGGGCTTAGGATATTATTGCTGGTCTATGACTTGCATATTGTACTAGTAGGTTTGATTCTCAATACTCCCTCTTTTTGTGCAGTGCAGAGAAAGGAAACCTTGGGGTACCTCAGTTACCTGGCCAAGGTTGTTCTTTTCACAGCTTTCGCACTAATACATACAAACTTAGTTTCATGGAAACTCCATCTGGAATTAAGGTCTGTTACAATGGTGTTTCTGTTTTTCTTGAACATTATTAAAGGTTGTCTGGATGCAATCTGTGCTGAAATTCTGAATTGGATTGTTTTCCACCTTTACTTGTATATCTACTATTTGGTACATTGATTGATGATTACTGCTGAATAGCACATTTTACGTATTTGTTAATTATATTATTGTCAATGGTGTCTGCCATGGAAGAATGGCATGGCAGTTTAGGGGCTCACCATTATAAAACCCCCAAAGGCAGGGTGGCTGCTATGTCTGTGGTGACCATCAACCATGATGGGCACCATATTGAAACTGGTTGACAGACGTGGTTGCTTGCATCTTCTTCAACTTTTCCTTGCCTCCAGCCAACGGGCTTGCTGTTTTTCAAGGATCAAAGTGTCCACCAGCGGTGTCTTTGATAGAGTAAACCAGTTAGTGAAAAAAGAGAACCTATTTGAACACATGTTATCTTGCATTCTTGCTCTGTGACCAAGGCTGTGAACCAGAGAGCTCCGTTAGAGGATCCTCAGGCCTTGAATCTTAATTAACTTGGCTGAAATCCTCATTCAAGTTACTGGGGAGCTCCTTCAATCTCTAATATAATGTTTTCCCTATATTATTTTGAATTTTCTGCTTCCACCTCTTACTCTGTCTCTGTCCTTTTTCTCTAGACGACATTAATGATAGTAATTCAAATGCTACAACCTTTGGATGAAGGAAAAAAGGTGATGAAAGGAATGATGGAGCTGATAATTTAGGGGATGAGGATGATGATTTTAACTCCTATAGAGATTTAATGTGATGATTATTCTACCATATGTTTATTTACTTTTGTTTTGTTTGTGTAAAATTTTTAATTTTAAAAAATATTTTATCAAATGGATGGGATGCTTAATGTGGTAGGCATTTTTTGGGTCTTGCCATCATTGACTGCCATATGCCATTGGCAACACTGATTATATGTATAAATCCCATTTCTGGTGAGAGAAAAGTTGGTTTTATTGACATCCTTCGGGAATTGAAATCCCTAGTGACTGGATAGTGGGAAAAGTTAAGGAAAAAAAGGGGTTGAAATAAACATTAAGGGCCAAGTGCACATTAGATTCGGAACAACTTACAAGCCAATATGAAAATTGGTTTGTACTGCTTCGGTGTTGTTTGTAATGCCCCACATGTTTGTAGCAGAAGAATAAAATTATTGATCTGCCTCCCATGGGCTTGCTTTGAAGCAGGGGAATTGAGCTTCGGTGATATAGCAAGAATAGTGTGTGATGCATGATTGAATAAGGCTAATGTAAAGTTAACATGTCCGATTTTATGTTTGTTGTATGATTGGAAAGGATATCTTCATGTTGTTTAGATAAAAATGCCCTCTTGACTATCAAATATAGCTAACATCCCGCAAATATTATCAAATAATATCGGATATGTTTTCAGGAATAAGATATTAATGCGGTAATAGTAATGTGCTTTTATTCTGATGGTGTGGGTAATGGGATATGATTTTCATGCTTCATGCAGATTATCTTGGTGACTCATCCTAGGACTGGTGATCTGCGGGAATCCCTAAAGTACATCTACAACTTGTATGTTGAATATGTTGTCAAAAATCCACTCTATACTCCGGGTTCTCCAATTAGGTAATTGAAGTAATATTTTCCTATCTATTAAATGGTCTTTGTCCAGTGAACCATGGACTCATGCATCATGTGGTCCCATAATTTAGTACCATAATTATGGAATTTGGCATATTTGGCCATTGTCGAAGATCCTTTATAACACTTAATGGGAATGAGGCCATTGATATTACTGCATCATTGGCTCAATTATCATTGGACTCTGCGTACATTTCACTGATATGATAATTGAAGTTTCAAATCTTTAATGTCTTTCTAAACTGTAAACACCAAATACTTCTGAGATAAATAGTTGAACAGATATGATCAGTGTTTGGGTCTGTTTGCAAATGTCATTACTAAATGAATGAAATTAATTTCTCCTGTTGGAAAGTTGCATTTACTTTGTGCATAACAGCCATCCTGATGGAACATTATACTTTGCTGGACTTGAACATATTCCTTTATTCCTTGTCAGTTCAGTTTATCCGTTCCTTATTAATCGTAGTGATCTTTGTTGATTTTCCTTCCATAAAGATTGTTTCAGCATCTAGGCTATGTTTTGGTAGATTTTCTATTTACTCACGTTGAATTTTTACAGGTGTGAGCTGTTTAATACAACCTTGGACCAGTATGTGAGAGGCATTGCATAGAGGCTGAAAAGTTGTTCTCTGCCAGCACTGCCGTCCACAGTTGTCCATGTTGGGCCAGCATGTGTTACATTTTCATTTGATTCATATTGTTTCTTAATTGGATTTTTAACTTTATCTGTTGGTGACAGAACTTTGTGCATGAGGTTTGCACCATGCAGTTTTCTGTGAATTTCTCTGGTATCTATAGGTCAAATGATGGGGATTGTTACTTGTCTTATATATATAGCAAATTCCTTGTTGTCTCGGTTACTACATCTTAGACATCACTTACATTGGACATGTTGACGACAGTTCTGTGTATAATGAAAATCCAGTACTAGGACGACAGTTTGACAGCTTGTTCGGTTATCCTTTACTTCCTCCTAGTGATTTTAAAGTAGATTTCATTGCAATGTATACGTGAACCGATCATTTATAAAGAGACACGCAAATATACCATATTCAATATTTATTATTTTTTAAAGAAAATGTGTTTAATTTTTGAAGACTTTTTGGATAATTGAGTTCGTCCATAATCTCTTCCCTTGGATTCTGATTTTTTTACTGGTGATCCTTTGATGCCATAATCGAATACCAGATGTGGCTATAGCCTATCCTAATATCTTCCGGTCATTTTGTGTGCTTGCTGAAAGAGGGCAGCCAAGTTGGAAAACTTAAGTTGTAAATGGCCATGCTTGTACTGTGCAACAATAGAACAGGAAATATAAGCAATTTGGAAAACCTTTCATTGTAATGGGCCATTCTATAATATATTGATGTAAAACTTTAAAAAATGTCATGTTATTCAATATGTAAATACTATTAAAGACAATAATAGTTTAATAAATGTATCAACTCAAATTGTGTTACTTTAGAGCAAGTATTTTCAAAAAAATATGGTTGTTTCCATTTTTCTGTTTTGAGAAATTTTTAAATTTGTTTTAAAAACATTATTTGAAAATATAATTTTAAACTTAACTTTATTTTACATTTTCGAAACTAAAAATTATTTCTAGAACCATATATAGACATGCCTTAGTTTAAAAATAAGCAAAAGTTTACAAGAACTCCAAATGGACCTTAAAGATTGGACACTTCCTTGGGGTTCCTTTGGTTTATGACTTATCTTGCAGCATGTGATGAAAGAGTCCCCACGTACCTAAACTTAGCGGCAAGGCCGTTATTCTCTGTATTTTTGGAATTTTGCAGTAAGATTCAATAATTATTATTTAATATGACAACAAAAATTTTAACGACTAGCATTCAACATTAATTTATTAAAATTAACAATCTAAAAAAAAATCAGTGAAAATTAAATTTCTAATTTGACAATTTGATTATAAAACCTTAAATAATGCTATTTACTGCATGTGATTTCTGTTGGTGGCTCTCATGCACCACCACCGACAAGCAGGCGTGGATCTTCTCCAATAGGCAAAAATATAGGAGAATCTCTTGTAATTATCGTAGGTCGTCGAATCAATCTAGCACTTCATATTTGTCTACGTTGCTTTTTTTTTTTTATTTCAAAATGTTAAGCTAAAAATGACACTATTTTGCGTCTTTTTTTTTTGCTCTCAAAACCCTGTACACAAATTCTCTTGTTGTAGGAGGAGGAAAGCTTCTTCTTCCTTTGTTGGTCGACATTACTCTAAGCATGTAGGGTTGCTGGTTTGTCACCGTCAGCTGCGCTTTGAGTTGTGCATCGCAGTGTTTGTCAGCCGATGTCATCCATAGAAGCAAATCCAACGAGAAATTTCGTTCCCCTCTTCTCTTCATCTGGCGAGCAATATTGCTAGTCAGTTGGCCGAATAGAAGCGTTTACGGTGATACTTTCTGGAAGGTGGGTTCGAGACTTTCTGCAATGTAAAAAACATAGGTATATTTATGGATTGAAGTATTTTTGTCTTAGTAATTTCTGCTACAAGAGATTTGTAACGTAGATATATTTATGGTTTGACTCGGTGGGCTGACTGAAACATGGATGCCAATTGAGCTAAGGTTTTCTTCCCAGGATATTCAATCATCCATTTTAGGTAATTTTCTCCTCTCAATAGCCTTCATACGGTGTTTTGTAATGTTTATATATTGATGAACATGCATGTATGATTATGACAAAGCAAATAATGGTTTTGATTTGTTGATTATTCAATTCACTTTCTGGGGTCTACGTGCAACTCCATGGAAAATCTGAGGTTCAATTTTGAATTTGTTTGTTATATAGTGATCCAATAAAAGCAATATGATGTTATCTGGTTTCACAAAAACTCCATAGTCCTGTTTGTTTGGTGCATTTGATGTTCAACGTTGGGTTTCCTAGTATGATTGTGTACATTCTGACAAAGAATATTTGAAATTGCAATGCAACTTTGAGCCTGACATATTAATCTATTTGCTTTTGTTGTAAGGACTTTACAAAAACACCCATAAGGTTGACAATCCAAATGGATTCCAACAGCGACAATGTAGGAGTGTAAAGGAAGAAAATAAACCATCATTTCAATTTTCAGGTGTACATACTCTACTCCTATTTTAACCCCACCCTCCCTAAAGTTATGGAAAAATAGTCTCTAATTTAATTTTTTGCTATTAAACTCTCCAGAATTATGTTTCTCTTCAATCTCCAAATGCTTATTTGCATTTTGAATCTTTTTCATAGTTCTAGATAGTCACATTCCCTTTTTGTTTTCAATTTTATTGGGGAAAATGAACGGATATCTTATTATTTGTTTTGTAAAGATAACTTGCGTATTTGAAGTTTAAGCTGTCTGTGAGAATGGTTTTTCAGTAGAAAATGAGTACCTTAGCCCAATACTTATTAAAACAAGGATGGTGAAAACATCTTCCTTGCCTTTTTGTAGTTTATCATTGCTAAGATTGTACCATGGTGATAATGTAACATCTGTTTTATGTTGAATTCAATGAATTTCTAAGGTTGAAATTTTATTTAGTGATACATACGAATTGGCACGTTACTTTGAATATTCAGTGGGTCTCCATCTTCTATTTTAGTTGGTAGGAAATAAGGAAACAGTTACATCATTCCTTGTTTGGATTCAGACTTGTAACTTAATTCCAAAATATCCAAATGTCATCACTAATTAGCCAAAAATTGTAAATAACTGGGGTTCTAGAAGTGGTTGGATGCATCTTCTAAACAAACCTTTCTTGCTTGACCAAGGGGGAAAGTGGTTGGTAATTTTATCTAAATAGGGTCTAAATTTTCTTGGTATCAGGTTTAGATGTTAGGTTCCTGAACTTTTACATATGTTACAACCTTACTTGAAGTTACTTAACTTGTGTTACCATTAGGACATGGTAAAGTTGCTGCATATTAATAACCTGTATGGGTTTTCAACAATAACCTGTTTGGTGCATTTAGATGTTAGGTTCTTGAACTTTTACATGTGTTACAACCCTACTTGAAGTTACTTAACTTTTGTTACCATCAGGACATGGTAAAGTTCTTGTATATTAATAACCTATATGGGTTTTCAACAATAACCTGTTTGAGCCATAAAGGAAATGTTGGATTGTTATATGAGTTTGTTTTTTTTTTAAAGCAATTTGGCTTTGGTAGTTATGCATCAAGTTATGTAGAACCTTTCTTTTTTGCCATTGCACTAATCTTGGTTTTTTATATACAGACCTTGGATGGATAACAGCAGTGAAAAGTCAAATATAAATGAATCTAAGATTGATGACTAAACAACAACTACATTACAAATGCTGACAGGCTGGCTACAAGGGAAATTATCCATTAATCAGTTTGAAGCAAAAAGAAGACACCTCTGGCTAGAACAAGTGACATGCAATTGTAGATTAGGAATATTCTAAATTATTTTGTCATTGTAATTTAATTGTAATGTAATATAAAGTGTAGTGTGAAGTCATATAGAATTGTGGTAATGCTGTCAGATCAACATATTTGTACTTCATCATTTAGTGAATAATACATATGAGTTCTTTGTGTGCAATTATACTTGTATATTGTTTACATATGTTCAGTATCCCAAAAAATATAGATGTTGAGTACTCTCATTATATACGCGTGCTTACCAACACCAAAATAATACAATCGTTGAGCATCCCAATCATTATAAGGAACTCAACTCCAAAAAATGAGTACTTACAAAGACAAAAAAATACACACAGCTATTAAGCATATAAAAAAATGATGCAACTACACAGGCACACCTAGATATCTTGATCTTGTAGGGACTGTGGGCCAACTTCTAGTGGCTTCTATACATGAGAAACAATATAAACGAGTGAGTATGATGAAGAATACAAATGAATACCAATTAAATCACAATTACCATTAAAAGTCTTGTAAACGTGAATGGATTTTCATTTCCAGGTAGATCCTTGCAAGCTGTAGGAGGTGCTGAACATGATACTTCATAGAATAACGAACCTGATGATTCCTGAAAGTGAAGACAAGGAAAACTATTACCATTACATGATATGGAAGTAACAAAGTTATGAATGAACAAACATAAAGTTTATGTACTGGATGTGGTGGTTATTATGAATGTCTGGTTCTTGAAGCCTTTTACCTATTATGACCCTGAAGCTCTACCCAAGTCTTTAGTCTTTTTTGGAACTTGAACCTATCTCTCATCTTAAATCGCTTTGCCTGGCCAACGGCTATGAATGTTGGTGCAATGGGATGATTGGTTTCATTACGAAGGTTCTGTTGCCCTAAACGAACATTTATCACTTTTTTGCATAAGTCATCTAAACCTTTCTCAACAAGAGATCGCAACTCTTCACATGTAGCCACTTCAAATGTTAATCTAACAGCTTTAGAACATAGTCATTTATACCATCGTATACTAGCAAGCTTGGGGTCTCCCTTGACTTCCTTCCCTCGCACATCATGCACAATACCGTTACGTGCCTTATTAGTCCATTGGCTTAGAATATATTGTTTAGGCACTTGTTCAACTTTTAACTCAATGAATACCTTCAAAATATGGCTACATAATATTCTAAATGTCTCAAACTTCTGCAGCTGCCAGAGACAATCTTCTAAATAGGATTAAATATAACGTAGCATGAACTTTCCTAGTGAGCCATGGATAAAATGTACACAAACATATGTGGAATTTCATGTCTATGTCAAATAGAGACAGCAAAAAGTAAATTGAACTCTTACTGGAACAAGGTGAACATCGTGTGTGTATATTCGGACAGCTTGATTTAGAATAGATGAATACTGGTAACTCAACTGTGGAAGCTTATGTCAAGTGTCGAACTCAATCTTCAACTCATTGTACCGTTTCTCCTCCATTACCCATTCAAATAGTTTATAAAACTGTAATATTCACTTCCGGTTTCATGGAAGTCTTAAAGGTAGAGTTTAGGCTCTCACTCAACTGTGTGCTTCTCATGCCTAATGTGAAAGCTTGTTTCATATGACTCGCAACCTATTTTACTTTAAAGGAATATATGGATTTCAACCAACTATTCTCCTGAACATTAGAGTCTGACTACATCTATGCCCAGGTTGTCTCAAAGTGGGATTCATTATCATACTGGTACATACATTTCTTAAAATCAATTATGAATTGAGATCCATCCTTCATCAAATTACCCATGTATTTGATTCCATTATGCATAAGTGCCATGTGCACAAGCTATGGTGAGTATCAGGCATCACCTCACCTGTATAAAGTGTTAAATTTTTAACATATGATGTGGTTGTACTCTGTTCATGTAAGATATAAACACCAAATGTCTCACTTAAAGCTCTGGCCATTGCCTAGACCTGATCGATGAAAATGGTCTGCAGTTTCTTATTTTCATGAGCTGACAAGAATGTCTAAAACAACCATTTAAATGACTCAGTAGTCTCATCATACATTAATGCTGCTCCAATGATCACTTTACCTATAATGGTTGAATCCTGAGAATAGTGCAAGGGGACTCTGTGCACGATTTGTATAGTATGTTATGTCAAGCGAGATTACATCACCAAAATACCTGTAGTCAACAATCATACGTGCATCCGCCCAAAAAACATTTTTTATCCGTTCATCAGCATCCACTTGATAGGTATGAAAAAATGATAAGTTATCAACCAACTGTTCCTGAAAATATTGTAATAACATCCCTACCTCTCCATAAACCATATTACGTTGTCTTTTGCATCTGAGATAATTTTTTGCATCTAATTGAGTAAAACCAAGATTGGTCCTACCGCCAACATGTGTATTCATCAATTGAAATACAACTTTTTGTTTCATTCCTGAGTCCTCTGTCAATTCTAGCTCATGTGCTTGAACTTCAGATATACCACGATGGGCTACCAATATATATGTAGTCTTTAGAAGGTGAAGAGGGTGATTATGGGATCTACAAACTTGTTGATTGTGTATTTCCCCTTTTTCGTTACAAGGTTCATTCTAACTTGACAATTTGTTCTAATTTCAAGCCAATGATTAGTAGCTGGAGTATATCTTTTGTCTTGCTTCTGTACTCCTTGTTTACAACAAACAAATTTACACGAGGTCACAGTTCCATTTTTTTTTTTTGTTCAAGTACTGTTTTCTAACTCCAAATCCAACCCACAAGCCATAATTGGACCAAAATTGCCAAACGGCATCCACATTATCAAATTTCATACCAACAATCGGCTTCCCTTCAACTTCGATGTTGTCATCATTGGTTAATTCAACATTAGAGGTATCTAAGTCTCTAGATTTTGTTAACACAAATGGATTTAGAACACTATGTCGGCAATACCATTTTTTCATTCAAAATGATAATACCTACATTGGTTGTTCCATCATCACTTTTCAAATCCACTTACTTTGACTAAGTGTCCCACATGTGCATGTATATGTATTATATGCCCAATCACTCTTTCTGTCACATTAAAACAAATATTCCCACAATTTATTAGTATATCAAATGGATCCAAAATGCCAAAAATCTCATGTAGTGTCATCATTAGTGCCAAAATAAATACATATATCAAGATGAATATACTGCATATGATAAGTATTTTCTAGAAATGAGCTCACAAAATTGAAACATTGTATATGTCTACTAGTATATATCTATTCTATTATGATATTCCATTACTGTATAAATTGCTACCCAGTAATTATCAAACCAAAATAATGGCATGAAACTATCCCTCTGAACTATGGAAGCACTGTTTGCAATATGGATAAGCAGATACAGTAAACAAAGCCTCAGAAACAGAGAAAACAAAGCCTCAGATCATAACTAGTTGCGAATGGAAAAATGCATCGATGACTAGGTCTTTATCAGGCATACATGTCGATGTTTTATTCTATTTCTATCCTTTACGAATCCCCTATTAATGGTGTGCCTTCTCTCTCTCTCTCTCTCTCTCTCTCTCTCTCTCTCTCTCTCTCTCTCTCTCTCTCTCTCTCTCTCTCTCTCTCTCTCTCTCTCTCTCTCTCTCTCTCTCTCTCTCTCTCTCTCTCTCTCTCTCTCTCTTTTTTAAATATTGACCTCTTCTGATGTGGATTCTCCCTGGCAAAATGAGCGTCTTCTACTGTGATTCTCTATTGGCAAAATGGATGCAGGAATTGTCGCTTCTCTCTCCGTATAACGTCTTCCTTCCTCACTTCTCTCTCTACAAAACAGGACATCACCCGCTGCTTCTCTGTCTACAAACCAGGCATCCTCTTTCGTCAAACAGTTTAAAATGAGCCCTCAGAGATTGCAATGAGCACAATGACATAGACAACATCAAATTCTTACCCTTGCTTGCAGTGTCGCCTGCCAGTTTTCCCTCTTCCTGTTTAGTGCCAAATATGATTCATCAGAGCCGAATCTGAAGGAAAAAGACGACCATCCACGTAGGCAGCCAACAACGTTGTTTTTGTGTTGTTATGTTTAAAAAAAGAATCCTCTAATGTAAAACAAAGTCATACTAAAAAACAAAAAAAAGTTTGCACCGCTTCATTTAAGTCAAACAATGCATTTTGACTCCTCTTGAAACGTGACTTAATTAGAAGCATAAAATGCATTGCACAACTGAGAACATTTACTAAATATAATACAACACGATGTCATTTTGCCCGAAAGCTTCTTTAAATAAATAAAGGTTAAAACACACCGGTGCATTTTATCCTATTTGTGATGTGGCTTCATTTCACCCGCTAGATGAATCAAACGACAGAGATATTTACTAGAGAAATCAACCGGAGAAGACCACTAGATAAAATCCGCGCCCCTGACAGGCTTTGAATGGTAGCTTCAGCGTTGAACCAAAGAATGGTAGTCGTACTCATAACTAAAAATCAAATCCTTTGCAAAAACAGAAAAGTCAAAATCCATAATATTAATAACTTAGAAGGAGGCAGGCCCCAGTATGATTCTGTTTTCAAATTATTTTTGAACTTTTTGGAACAAAGCAGTTTTTCATAAAATAAAAATAAAAAACCTAGTTGAACCCTTCTATTATATAATTTAATTTAATAAATTTAATTACTTAAGACATCTTGTGTACATTAAAATTGAGAATGAATTATAAGAACCCGTTGGATAGTCCTCGAGTAATTAGTATATAGAGAGTTACTAAGTTTTAGGTTTAAGATTATGTTATGACATTTAGTAAATATATAAATAAATAATAATCATAAAATTATCAATTAAGTAATTAATGAAGTTCTCTTCCAAAAGAAAAGAACAACTGTGTTATTTTTAAAATTTTTAAATAAAAAATCTGGAAATTATAAACAAAAACTTGTGAGAAATATTTTTCTTTTAAATAAAAACAGGACCATTGGACCGATACTTATATGAATCCAAATTTTTTATAGCTATTATTAAATTACACAATTCATTTAATATTCATGAAATCAAAATTTTAAACTTTCCTCTCGTTACATTTTTGTTGACGTTTAAGTATAAACTATTTGATCTGTCTATATATTCCAATGTCAACCATGAGACCTACGAGTCCGATCCAATGTTGTACAGCATACTGTGCTATATAATATGAGTGGTTGGATGAAAGTGAGGCTCACGTATCAAGGTAGAGGCCATTTTAATCCAATGATCCAAACATTAGATCCTTTTTGGAGATCTACGACGAAACGTTAGACCCAAGTCGCAAGAAAGTGAGTCGAGAACCCATGTCCGTTTCATCTTGGTCAGTAAACTGGTAGAGATGTTTGGTGAAGAAATGGTCGGTGTCTCAGACTGAATGTTTACAGTTTAGCAAGCTGCTCTACCATGGAGACTAAGCCTTCGATATATAATTATTCTTCCAATTTTCTCAACCTTTAAATTCTCATTCACAACGTTCATTAGACCTCCCCTCTTCTTCAAAATGAAAGACATGGTGGTTCTGTATCCCATCACCTTGTGGGGACACTTGACCCCCATGGTAGAGTTTGGGAAGCTCTTACTATCTCACCACCCTTCCCTTTCAATCACCGTCCTCCTCCCCTCTCCGGCCAGCCCCTCCACCGCCGATTACATCCCCGCCGTCTCTGCCTCCGTTAATCCTCCTCACATCGTCTTCCAACAACTCCCTCCCATTTCTACCACTAACTACGATGATACCCTCATGTTTGAGTTTCTTCGCCTCAACAACCCCAATCTCCACCAAGCTCTGGTTTCCATCTCCAAAACCCATACCATTCGTGCCCTCGTTTTGGATTTCTTTTGCTCTCAAGCTATCTCTCTTTCTCTCACACTAAACATCCCCACCTATTACTTCTTCACCGTCAGCGCCGCCGCACTTGCCTCCTTCCTCTACCTTCCCACCACCCACCGCGCTACCCATAAGAGCTTCAAAGACTTCAATGGCCATATCACAATTCCCGGCGTTCCACCCATACCCAATGGGGACATGCCTGAACCGCTGCTTGAACGCGATGATTTGGCCTACCAAAGCTTCCTCAATGGCTCTGTTCTCGCACCCAAAGCAGCTGGCATCATTGTTAACACATTCGACGCTTTAGAACGCAGGTGCCTCAGAGCAATTTTCGATGGGTTTTGCATACCCGATGGCCCAACACCACCCGTATATCCATTGGGTCCTTTGATTGTTCCCGATAATGGAGACGCTACAGAGCATGAATGCTTGAGGTGGCTTGATTCGCAGCCTAGAAGAAGCGTTGTGTTTTTGAGTTTCGGAACTTTCGGTGTGTTTTCCAAAGAGCAGTTACATCAAATAGCTTACGGGCTTGAGAGAAGTGGACTCAGATTCTTGTGGGTAGTGCGAAATCCTCCGTCAGAGAAGAGCCATAATCTCGCTGTGTCATCGCAGGAGGACCCAGATCTGGACTCAGTGCTGCCAGAGGGTTTCATGGATCGGACCCGAGAGAGGGGAATGGTGGCAGAGAAGTGGGCCCCACAGGTGGCGGTTCTGAGCCATAGGTCGGTGGGTGGGTTCGTGAGCCACTGCGGGTGGAACTCGGCGCTGGAGGCGGTGGTCGCCGGAGTGCCGATGGTGGCTTGGCCGCTGTACGCGGAGCAGAGGTTCAACAGGGTGGTGATGGTGGAGGAGATGAAGATTGCATTGTGGATGCGTGAGTCGTCAGAGGGTGGGTTGGTGACGGCGGTGGAGGTGGAGGAGCGAGTGAGGGAATTGATGGAATCGGAAAGAGGGGAGTTGGTTAGGAAGCGAGTTGAGGCTGCGAGGGATGAAGCTGAAGCTGCATTGAAGGAAGGAGGATCATCTCGGATTGCATTAGCCAAACTCACTGAATCATGGAAGTGAAGCGAGGAAGGTGATGACCGTACGAATCATATTTACTTTGAAATAGGTTCTCGGAGACAGATACTAAGAAGGGAAAAAGAGTGAGCCACAAATGCTTCAGTTGTTCTAGTTTTAGTGTGTCTAATAGTGTGTGGTTAATATTTTACGCACAAATGACATTTACAATAATGTTCACTACTAAGTGAATTAATCATGTAATTCTTAGTTATAAATTTATTAGATTATAATTTCTAAATTTTTAGTGTTGTATAATAAGTTAGTTTCTTTTTTTGAAAATGGGTTTGAATCGAAAGTACATGAAATAATAATAAATGCAATCACGTATATTGTTGGATAATGCATTGCCTAGGCTATAGTTACTCTTAGATTTGAAGTCGTCAATGACATGTTATCTTTGCTTCTTGAAGATAAAGAATTCATTTGAGTTTAGTGTTTACAATGCATAAGCGAGCATTCATAGTACTGAGGATATTTATACAAAAGAATTTTTGAACAATATCAAAGGTTTTGGGCTTTCTCATGTTAAAATTCTAAGGAGTGCACGGAATATTCTCTAATATGATTTAAAGTCATTAGATTTAGATTTAACATATATATTAAACAAATTTTAAATATAAAAATAAATATTTTTAAAAATAAGATATACTAAAATTTTAAATTTTACTATAAACGATCTATTTTTTTTAATTATATTGTGAAATATATAAAATAAATTATAAAATATTAGAAAAAAAAATTTTTAAATTATATTGTAAGATGTATAAAATAAATTATAATATATTAAAAATTATTCTATTTTTTTCTTTTAATTATATTGTAAGATGGGTAAAATAAATAATAAAATATTAAAAATTATTCTATTTTTTAATAATAAAATATTATTTTAAAAATATTTATTTTTTATATTTTTAATTTTTTTTATATCTATTAAATTTAGGGCTAGATCATACTAAAAAAATATCTAGTAACTAACACTACAAGAGACAAGCCATACTCAATTCAAAGTGCACTCAAGTTTGGTTGCAAGAATTGTTTGAATAAAAAGATAATGAAAATGAAAAGGAAAAGGAAAATTGAAAAGGAGAGAAATAAGATAACCTATCATTATGTTTAGTATTATAAAGAATAGAATAGAAAGATTATACATTGCAATGTTTAATTTGGATAAAATAATAATAAAATGGAACGAAATAAAAATGAAAAAGGCCAATATATCCCCAAGTAATTCACCCTTTTTTCTTCCCAAACCAGTTGAAGAAAACTTTTTTGGTCCCAAATTTCATCGAAAGGGTGAGGCAGCATCACATAAGAGGAACGCCTGCCTTCGTGGATCTCACATCTGGGTGGGCGGAGAATGTGGCTCCAATACCAGAAAGAGGGTCGCACTTGTGGTTGTAATGAAGACAACATTATGGGTGATGAACGACAGCATCACGAGTGATGAGCGACAACATGACAAGTCGCACTTTGTGGTGGTGATGCTCGCCGACGGACAATCAATCTCTGCTTTGGTTCCGATGACCAGGTCGTATAGTGATGCAACTCTCCTTTAGTTCCAATGACCTCAGCTGCTCTCTTCTATACAGGGGTGGTGCAATAGATGAATAAAAAGCAAAGGGTATAGATGTCTGCCTCTATCTCATTGTTGGGAATCTGCTTTAGTTTCATTGGGGTATGGATGGAAATAGCATTGCATTCCATCAGCAATGATTTGCACCAAACATTGCAATGGGAATGGAAATTCCCTCAGCAGGATTCCACATACCAAATGGACTGTGAAGGAACATAGACAACTCTCTAGGCTTGCACAATCGTGAAAATCCAAAAATTTGAAAGAAAAAAACAATTGAAGAGTCAATTAAATTGTTTTTCTTTTAGTTTGGTATATAATATAGATTGTAGACTAGGGATGGTACCGACAATAGTTGAAACTTCCTATATTTAATTCCTTACTTTTTCCAAATCGAATAAATTTATATATTACAATTGGAACTAACATGAATGATGTTATATAACATAATGCTTGCTATACATAAGAAATATTGAAAGAAAGTACTAAGGCCCCATTTGGCATCCAAAAAGAAAATTGATAGGGAAAAAATATGAAAGAAAATAAGAAAAGAATAGAATGGAATAAACAGTTTTGATGCTAAAATTTATTTGGTATGTTTGGAATGGAGAGTAAAATGGAGTTGTAAAATTTGTTTGATATAGAATTAGAATGATAATAGAACAAAAAAGACCAAAATGCTCTTTTGAAAAAATTAAATTAATATTTTTAAATTTTAATTTTAGAATAGTCTTTAATAAAGAAATATTAATAAATGATTCTTTGAATTTTTATTATATAATAATTATTTCAAGAGATATTAAACTTTGGAAGAAGATAAATTGTGTTATTATATATCTTAAAATACCACCATCTGCTTAAATATATTAAGTTTATTTAATGTCAGTGCCACACTCACGTATTGCAAGATCTCTTATATGAGAACGGTGTTAATCAATCTTTTGCTTGGACATTTTGAAAAAAATTGGAGAATCACCACTTTGTAAGTAAAATGGAGAGGCAAGGGCAATTCCATAATTTGAAAGCCGTTCCTTTTTTTTGGTTGATTAAAGTGGAGTTCAGATTTTCTCCAGTAACGAAAGAATCTTTAATAAAAAATACTAATAAAATAATATTTTATTAATATTAAATTAATAAAAATATATTATATTAATAAAAAAATATTTTTTTATTCATAAACAATAACTGAAAAATCTTCCGTTACTGCAGGCCATCCGCATGCGATTAAAGTAGTTCACTTACCAGCACGGACGGGAGAGTATTCTCACTTGGAATCCGCCATCCAACGTACCAAACACCTGCAATAACTTTCTCTCTCCATTTCTATTTCCTCTTGTTGTACCAAACATAGCCCAAATCAAATGACAGTTAAAATGAAAATATTCAAATTACAAAGTGACCTGAACCATAATCTACTTTCTCTAAATTTTTTAGTATCTCCAGATTAATTTACAAACTCAGCGCATTTTTGCTATTATTACAAAATTAGATTAACATACTGATTGCTTTGAAATCAGTATCTACATATTTATCAGTTTCGTTTTACTAACCCAACACGTAAGTATTATATGTATGATTTTTAATTTTTAATTCATAACTGCCTCTTCAAGTCATTTTCGCTGAAGTGTACATAATATCTTCTATTCCTTTACAGTACTATAAAACCCAATTGAAAATTAGAGTCATGCAAAATGGTCTAAAGACTCTGACCTTTTCAAATATAAACATTCCCGAAGACATATGCAATGACGTAACAGTAAGACCATTTGCTTCCTTGAAATCAGGTTTAATGGCGAGCTCAATTCTTCATTATATTTCCATATTTCTGTTGATTGTAAGTTATTGGTGTATGTCTGAAAATGAAAGAAATCGTAGTTCTGTATCCCATAATGGGTAGGGGACACTTAATCCCCATGGTAGAGCTGGGCAAGATCATTCTATCTCACAACCCTGCCCTTTCCATCACCGTCCTCCTCCCCTCGCCGCCCAACCCCTCCACCGCGGATTACATCGCCGCGGTACCCTCCTCCTTCACCTTCCTCCACCTTCCCGCCATTCCTCCTTCTCACCATTCACGCCGCCTCCTCAGCAACACCAACCTCCGCCACGCTCTCTGTTCCATTTCTCCTTCCTCAAAACTCATCAAAGCCTTCATTCTCGACTTCTTCAACTTCTCAGACGCCGAAATTCCCTCGGCTCTCCACATCCCCACGTATTACTTCTTCCCCACCGCCGCTTCCTCCCTTGCCCTCTTCCTCTACCTTCCCACCATTCACCGAAACGCCTCAGAGGCCCACCACGACGCCAATTATGTCCCCCTTAGCGTTCCCGGATTACCGCCTATCATGGAGGAGGACATGCCGGATCCGATCAGGGACCGTCGGAGTTGGAGGTACGAGTTTTTTCTTAATATGTCAAACTACCTGAGGAAGAACGACGGGATCATCGTTAACACCTTCGAGAATCTCGAAACAAGAGCTTTGAAAGCACTAACTGAGGGGCTTTGTGTACCCGAAGGACCCACGCCGCCCGTTTTCTGTATCGGACCGTTGGTTTCGATTTCGACCCGTGACGGAGAAGAAGACAAGAATGGGTGTCTGTGTTGGCTGGACTCGCAACCGAGTCGAAGCGTCGTGTTTCTGAGTTTCGGAAGCCAAGGACGATTTTCGGCAAAACAGGCGAAGGAAATAGCTGTTGGGTTGGAGAGAAGTGGGGTGAGGTTTCTGTGGGTCGTGAGAGATCCCAGCGAGAAGAGAGAAACAAACTTGGACGAGTTGCTGCCCAAGGGGTTCTTGCAGAGAACGAAGGGGAGGGGAATGGTGGTGAAGAACTGGGCCCCACAGATGGCGATACTGAGTCACGACGCGGTGGGTGGGTTTGTGAGTCACTGTGGGTGGAACTCGGTGTTAGAAGCCATTTGGGAGGGCGTGCCGATGGTCGCATGGCCTCTGTACGCAGAGCAGAGGGTGAATAGGGTTGTGATGGTGGAGGAGATGAAGGTGGCTCTGCGTCTGAACGAGTCCGAGGACGGGCTTGTGAGTGCGACCGAGTTGGAGAGCCGAGTCAGAGAGCTCATGGAATCGGAAAAGGGAAAAGAGGTTCGGGAGAGGACTTTAGCTGCGAGAAACGACGCCGTCGCAGCTCTTAGAGATGGCGAATCTTCTTGGATTGCTTTGAACAGGTTGACGGAGGCGTGGAGGAAGCATAAATAAGGGTTTAATTATTGCCTGTTTTATACGACATCGCTCTGAAGCAACAAGTTTATAGAAGCTAATTGTTACAATTTCTTTTTAAGGTTATACAAATACTTTCTTGCACTAATAAGTGACCTCTTAGCTGGATCAACCTTTTGCGTTTTTTTCTTTTATAAAATAAATCAAGGTCTTCTTTAAGATATTAAAAAATTCTATTTTTGGTTCTTACAGTTTTCTTTATTTGTTTCGTCCTTACACTTTAAAAACCTATAATTAAGTCTTCAAAGCTTAAATGATTTATAATTTAATCCCCATTACTATATTTTTGTTATTATTTTATTATATATGTAAGTTAATTTTTTCGATTATCTATTTTTACTTTTATTATTAATACAAATCATACATATTTAAGGTAATATGAGAATGTATAATTAGTTATATTAACACAATTTAATAAAATATTTATATGATTTCAATTGTATGGAATAAATTAAAATTTTGTAAACTACAAAGGCTTAATTACAGAGTTTTAAATTTTGGAGATTAAATTAAAATTGATCAAAACTATAAGGATTAAAAATATAAATTTTCCAACTAGAAATTGTTACCTGTTTTATACGACATCGTTTTGAGGCAATTAATTTATAAAATCTAATTGTTACAATATTCATTTTGGGTTATACCAATTCAACGTGCAGGTTGGCGCCCAATAATTTTGCCACGAGCAACCTCTTAAGAAGGATTAATGATCAACGATGCCCCTATTCTTTGACCAAAATAAAAAGGAAAAACAAAGATTTCTCTTGACAGCGAAAGGAAAATAGTCAACAATTCCTTTAATAATTTATTAATCCTTGGACGGATTTTAAAAAAAATTAATTTGTAATATTAAATGCCAATATATTTTAATTTATGAGGTTCATTAAAAAACATTACTATAAAATATATTTTTTTTAACATATGGAGCCGTTTTATTATTATTCTTTTTAAAAAAACTATAAAATATTATGAATTAATTAAATTATATTTAACTCTACTTTTAACTTTAAATAATATAAATCATTTAATTATATATTATATTTATTGTCCCTTGTTATAAAGCTTAAGTGATAATTAATTACTTAATGCATTATTTTTTGTTAATTTTTAAAATTGTTCAAACTTAAAAAAATTTTCGATTCAAAGAACAATTAATTAATTCATTAATTTTTTTGTTTATTCCAAATATTTATTAGATTTTAAAGAATTCACAATTTAAAAGATAATTAATTAATTACTTACTTCATAATTTTTCTTGTTGACAATGAAAAATTTATTAATTTTCTTGTCAATTTTAAAAAAAATTATACATATAAAATTTTTTAATTTAAGAGGTAGTTGATTAATTAATTAATTAATTTTTTTTTTGTTGACTACAAATAACTTACATACTTCAAAAAATTTTTGATGTATACAAAAAAATAAATAGTCATCACATGAAAAGTTAAAATTTTGATCAATTTAAACTTTTCATCAATAAAATAAAACTCTCTCAACAAATGAAGTTTACTTTATTTAGATTTAATAGATAATTTTAACGTTATCTTGTATAGGATATAATTAATTCAATATATATTTGTTATATCTAAATTATATCACATAACTTGAAAATCAAATAGATTTTTTAACTTGTTACGTCAAAAATCGGTTCATAGTAAATATGAACTCTATTTATTAATCATAAACATTATTAAAACTTTTATGCAAATAGGTGTTTGCCAAACCCTCAAACTAGAACACTAAAAGCCTCCTGAAACCACGTGAAATTATTTAATACTATTTTCAGTGGTATTATTAACTTGGGTGAATTTTGATTTAATATTTCTTTCAATTGAATAAAAGCAGATTATTTATATTGAATTTCTTTTTGGGTCAAGAAATACAAGGACAAAACCACCTAATTGAAATTGGAATTTAGACTAAAGAGGGTGTTTCAAATTTTAAGCATCTTAGGACTCTTAACTAATCCTGCAAGCAATACGAAACTTTCATGATATGCATGTAAAGTTCCTTCCTGGCAGATCTCTTTAAATGATGAAAAGTCTTTTTACCAAATCTTTAGTTCTTACTCTTTTTTTATATTATTATATATATCGCATTTTTTTTTAAGTAGGTAAATTTATTGAGTCAATAAAAATAATAATAAAATAAATAATTAATCACCTTTTAAATAGAGGATTATTATAATTATTTCAAGTGAAAAAAAATTAATAAATTAATTAATCACATTTTAAATCAAAAAAATTTTAAAGTCTACATTTGTTAGAATCAACGATAATAATAATAAATTAATAAATTAATTGCTTCTAATAAGGTATTATAAATGTAATTTGAGTCATGTAATTCAATATGACTTAAAATTAAAGTAAAAAAAATAATATATGATTTATTCAACAATTTGAATTATCAATTTTTATATATTATTTAAAATTAAAGGAAAGTCAAAACGAGGTTTCATCAAATTTTGAAATTCCAGAGTTATTTCAAAAAATAACAATAAGAGCTATGTCGTACAATAAAGAGAATTCTTTATGATAGTGTCCTCATAATAAGCTTATTGTCGTCAGTTTTTTCATACAAATTTCACATAAACAATGTTATGAACCTTCTCTAACATTATAATTTCTTTATATCAATGTACATCACTAAATTTAATTTTTTACTAATTCCTTCAAATATTGTTAATTTAAAATGTATTAATATATAATAAAGTAGAGTAATTTTCTTTAAAATTTTTGCAACACATGGATAAATAAATTAGTAACTTATTATTTAACTCTTTGTCGTTCATTTCATTGTTTTAATAATTTTTTAAATATAGTCTAAAACCTTGAATTAGAGACGATGAAGGCTAACGTGAAAGAATAATAAATTATAGAAATGAAGATGGTATGTGCAATATTTTTATAAATTTATTATACTTTATTTTTCAAGATAATTAGAATTTAAATATGTAAAGCTAAAGGTGCACCTTAGAGAGCTCCACGTATTATAATTCTGAGTTTTAGAAAAATAAAAGAAATAAAAAATAAAAAAATAAATTTAAAATGTAATTATGAAGATATTTAGAGATAGAGTCAATTTATTAAAAATTAATAAATAAATTTAAATATAAAAAATATGCAGATATGTTAAAACTTTATTCTTTTTTGGTTTTGATGCCTCTACTTTAAAATGTGTCATTGCAGTTACTACAATTCGAGTATGATTTGGTTTTATTACCATTTAACCAATTTTGTAGTGTTTTCGGGTTCAAACTATGGAATTTATGTAGTCAATGTTAAAATGATGAGCAATTTTATTGAATGTAAATTCACTTTCGTTCGTAAATAATTTTATAGTCTTTTAAAACAATCGCTATTATTGGAATCTTATTCTAAAAAAATAGAATTATTCATTTGAATCTTATTCTAAAAGAAAATTATGTTTTTAAAATAAAAAAATCGTTTGATAATATTATTTTCATCTACTATTCTATTAATTCAAACAATATTGTTTTTTTTTTAGAAAAAAGAAACAGAAAATATCTTTGGTTTCTATTTTTCAAAACCAAGGGAAAACATGAAGTATATGTTGAGAGAATAGGTTCCGTGAATGATATTATTATAATTTTGACAAAAAATTTAAAACGCTTTGAGGGAAGAAAATTTTCCAAAACAAAGTTGTTTTTATAACGCAAAATACGAGATAAAATGTAGAGAATACCATAAAAAGGACAGTTGACTTAAAACAGAAATGGTTTAAGAAAATGAACTCATATCTAAAAAGTAATTTAGCAAAAGTATTTTACGAATCTAAAAACAAAAAATTAAATGAAAAAGGCGCTCAATAATAAATATATTATTCAGTTTTGCAAAGACTTGATTTTGGGCCAAATTAAATTTATGTCTGGAGAACCAAAAATTGATGCATTTTGATTAGTTGGGCTGAAATCCAGTCCAAATGAAGACTTGATTCTTTATATGATTGTAGATTGATGGACTGACCATGATGTGCATCAAGTATTAGTAAAATTCGAAGTTTTTTCTTTTATATTTTAAATATTAGGTTTTCTAATTAAACCATAATAAACATATAATTTTTTAATCAACATATGAAATGTTAAGTTTAATTAGGTAACTGCATAGTTATTAAATTTATGTATCTATTATATTTTAATTTAAGAATCAAATAGTGAAAATATTTATATTAGTAAATTAATTTATGTTTGATTACCACTGTGGAGTTTTCTCAAAAAATGGCGAAGATAAAAGTAGCGTAGACCAAAACTTCATGATGATAAATCGGTGATGGGAAATATTGATAATGATATAATAATGAAGGGCAATGCTGTTCACGGGTCATGTCATAAATTAATATATGTCTGTGTAATTATTCAATTGGGAAAGATGACTGAAACATAATTTTTTATTGTGAAAAATATTATTTTGATCATTTATATCTTGTCTTAAAATTTTAAATTTTCGTTTCCCTAACTTTTGTACCACATTATTATTATTATTTTGAGAACCATGATCGGTGGCTGTACAACCATTTTTTATTTTATTTTTTTAAATTTTTTATTGCAATTTTTTTTTTAATGGTCATGTGCTACATAGCATGTATATGCTCACCCACCCTTTTAAAAAAAGCTTCAAAATTTGAGTATAACTTGCCCCAAATTAAAATAAGACAAACTTGTCTTTTATTAGTCACAGTCAGGCACAATGACATTAAGGCCCTGTTTGGTTGTTGAAATCAATATAAAGGAACGAGAGTGTCTTTCATTCCTATATTTGATTGATAGATTAGAACTCTATTCTCATTCTTTATAGAGCTTACTCTCCTTCATATAGGGAGAGTTCTTTCCTAAGTTGAAGTGATAGAATCATACTACTCTCTTGAAAATAAAATATACTGGACAAAAATATCTCTATTTATAATAATTTTCAAGTAAAAACACCACTGTAATACATTAAAACCTAAATTTATTATTATTTATTTGATTTATTATTAATTATTAATTATTAATTATTAATTATTAAATTATTAATTTTAATTTTTTATTATTTATTTAATCTATTATTATTTATTAATTATTTATTATTAAATTTTTATTTTTATTTATATTATTTAGTATTTATTTATTATTAAATTATGAATTTTTAATTTGTTATTATTTATTTATTTATTTAACTTATTATTATTTATTAATTATTTATTATTAAATTAATATTTTTAATTATTATTAATTTATTAAATATATATTATTATATTATTAATTAAATATATATTAATATATAATTATATTATTAATTAATAATTCAAATAAATGTCTGCTTTTTTTTTCGTTTTATGATAATGGATAGTATGGTAAAATATATATATTACCTAATTGATTCTCATGTGTAATCTATTAACCAAACAAAGTAAAGTGGGACATGCTAATTTCCATTCCTTCCTAACCAAATAGTATTTTAATATTTTCATTCTTACTCCCACTCCCATTCCTATTCTCATTCTCATTCCCATTGTATCAATTCTAACAACCAAACGGGCTGTAAGTTTCTAAAATTATGTAACATGAGGTGCGATGCCTCCATTTTTGGTACCATGGTGCCAATTGTCTAGAATTTGCACAGGGTTTGGCGTTATGGCTCTAGATTCTAAAGTCATAGCACTAGTTCTACCCAACGTGAAGGAACATGACTTTCCTTGAAGCTCTAACTCCAAAACTTGAATCCAAGCTTCCTTTTCTCTCTTAAGGCCTAAAAACACATAAAGCAAATTATAAATAATGAGATTTAAATAAGAAAATTACTCATTCAACAATAAAAACAACTAAAACAACATAAGCAAACACTATTAATGAAGAGTTGGCTAAACTAATACAAATAATTTAAAATTATCATAAAACTAGAGAAATTACACAATAATTGAGTATAAAAGTAGGCAAAACAACTATATTTCATAAAGTTATCACATTGTAAAACTTAAACTTTTGTTTGTACTTGAACAAAACCAATGTAATTGCACAAAAGCTAAGCTATCCTTGACAAGTGTCCATGAAAAGTCAAACTTTCATTCTTACCAGTTGCACATAAACTCATAATTTACAAGAAATACTACATCATTCAAATCATTGCAAAGTATAATAGGTATTCTCAAATTTCTTCCAATATCCTTAGAGTGTGTATACGAAAGGTAGCTAAAGAATCTTGTCATGTATATAATGGAGTTATTTTTCATGCAATTAAAATTATATAACAAATTTCAATAATATACACTTCATAAGCTTGCTTGTCTACTATCTCTTCACTATTGTGAGCAATATACAAATGAAACATTATCATATCTTTAAATCTTGAAATGTGGTCATAGGCTATGGCTATAAAAAAAAAAAAAAAAGGATAGTGAATAGAATTCAAACTCAAGAAAAATAGTGCAAGACAATACAAAATATATTAAAACTAGAATTTCTCAACATATATCTTTACAAATTCCCTTCTTTCCTTTTATTTTAAAGTCACCAATATTAATTTTTTTTTTATTCATTATCCATTGTTTTCCTTCATTTTTTTTTTCCAAAATAAAGATAATGGCTTTTTAACACACAATCTTTGGATGTGATTGATTCTTTTAACCCATATTCACCCTGAAATTCCCTTGTACGTACATGTGTTAACGCTATCCTCTTGAAAAGGGTAAATTGATATGTCATTTCGTGGTTGGAAAAGGTAAGCATCATGTGGGTGTCTTTACAAACAAATTGCATAGTTTTACAATTAAAGCTCAAATCCAGGTACTAGGGATATATGTATAAATAAGTGAAACCTTGAAAGGCATGATTGTGAAATAAAATGCCTAAATCATGCTCTAATTCATGTGCAGCCTAGTATTATGCCTCGAGAGATTATAGAGCAAGTTTTAAAGCTTAAAATTGAAACCATTATATACAATGAATTACCTAAAATTTGTATCCAAGACACACATTCATATCATGCAAAGATACCTTGTGCTCAAAATGTCAAAAAGATAATATGGAAGAAATATGCATTGCTCATCAATCCACACAATGAAAGACATTAACATTTACTTCCTGCAAAATTTAATTCAAAATACAATTAACTTTATCATGGAAATTTAGCTTTCACAAACAACAAGCAAGAATAACTAGCAGAACACACACATTTCAAAGCACTAAATTTTAATTTTCCTACCCCAACTTAAAAATAAAGATTATCCTCAATGCTTAATAACATAAAAAATCAAATAGGGATAGAAAAACAATGATTGCAAATAGATAAGCCATAATCACTCATGCATAGTATGATTTGATAATAACACATTACAATTGTCAGTTAAGCCTTTGAAGTTCAAGTTATTAGTTATAATTGGTCATTACATACCTACATATTTGACTCATTCTAGTCATACCAATTAAATACAAGGAAATCAATTAAAATGAAGATAAAGGAGGATGAGAAGAAATGTGTAATGACCCAATTAATCTTAATTGAATATGGTGCAAGATTGGAAAAATGATGGTATGATTTTTATTTCCATCTAGTGTAGGCTTGTAAGTTCGAGAATTTCCTCGTGTCATGTGCCAGTCTTACTCTAGGGTTATGGGGTGTGACAAAATGTCTATAAACATAATTTCCTACTAGTCTTCCTCTTCTTGATTTCCACCTAACTGAGATAGTGGTGCAGATATATCTTAAAAATCCTTATTCATTTTACCTTTTTCAAGCTCATCTTGTGTAATTCATTGTATGCTCTGTCGAACTACTCAATGGTTGAAGACATCCAAGATGAAGTAAATTGTTTGTCAAAGGAAGAACGCATGCATTTTGGCAATCAATTTGTTGATAGATAGAATTTATAGCATATATATATATATATATATATATATATATATATATATATAGATTGAAAGTGATAAAAGTATGGGATAATTACGGAAGATAGGGAATTAGGACTTGTTTAGCATATCATATAAGACTTAATAGGATAAGATTAGATAGTACAACGTTTGACATGAAGTTAATACTATTAGGTGTTTAGTGTGAGTTTATATAACATTGTATAATATAGTACCATTTTATATTTGATAACACACTGTATATGTGTATAGCGTCAAATAGGATAAAAATAAATATTCTAAAATTTACGACAAATAAAATTTCTTTTAAATAACAATATAATAAATTATTGAGAATAATACATTTTAAAAAAATATAATTAGGCCAATATTAAACAAACTCAAAACTTAGATCAATATAGTCATTATATCCAACTCGTTGTAGTCAAAATAATATTTTTAGCCACTTCTTTTGTGTCTTAAAAAAGGAAAGAAATTATATATTTGATTGTTACAAGTGAACACAATTGAGCTGGATTTACACATGGACCAAGACTTGACTTAGGTTTTTACTAGGTCTTCATTTAAAAACATGAAACCTAGCTCAGCTTGAGCCTTCTCTTTTTGTAGTTTTTAAAATTAAAATTCATAAAAAAAAGTAATAATAAAATTATTTTTAAAAAAATATAATTTAAGATTGAAAATGGAAAAGATGAAATGAAATTAAGCTTTGAAAGGATTTAATATTATTTAGAATTTTACATAAATAATATAAAAATACATCATAGAAAACAATTTTTTTTTTTTTAAAAAAGAGAAATTGGGCTAGGGTGGGCTAAGTGTTAAGTGAGCTGGAGACTCAATTTGTTTAAAGATGAAATTTTTTATTTTAGCCTAACCAAGCCTAATATGACTAGACGGGGCCAACTTGGCTAGACCTTCCAAGTTGATAAACACCCCTACATATTGCCTATTCAAAAGAGTTAAGGTCAAAAATGAAAAGAAATTTAAATATTTTTCAATATAATGCTAGATCTTAGATAGACTTGATTAGAAATATAATGCTAGATCATATTAAATTAGGTTAACTAGAGTTGACTGCATAAATTAATACAATCTAGTATTATATGATGTGTCAAACAAAAAGGTAAAAATGTTAAAAGTATTAGTTAGCACATATTATCTCTTAAATTCTTCCATCTTCATAATAAAGTAAAAATATAAGGTCCAAAATTATTAGTTTAGTTTCTTGGTCCTTAGCAATTGTTTTCCCAAATATATTTTAAAAGATAAATATGGGTGTTCGTGTTTTTAATATCCTTTATCTAAAATTTAATATCTTAAGCTATGTTTGGATAGAATGCTCACGAAGGAATAGCAAGAAATAGATTCACCAAAATAGGGTTAGACTTTGAATATTTTTTTAAAAGATAGAATGAGATAGCAAGGAAGGGATACCAAGACTCTCATTGTCATCCAAAATCCTAATTTTTTTATTCCTCTAAATTGGGGGTCAAGGATAAAATAAAGTAGTATAAGAAATTAAATTATTAATATATCCTTATTAATTATAATTACAATTATAACCAAATGAAAAAGTTTATTGCTTTCATCATCATCATCATCGTCGTCGTGCTTCTTTTGTAATTGAATAGTAACAATTATCATGGTGCATATATCATTAATACTTTTATTGCATCTCTCGTGAAATTGTTTTTACAATTAGGAGGTAATTTTACTTTTTTCCCAAGCTAGTCACTTTCATAACTTTTATCTTTTTCTTTGGCATAATTTTTAATATCAAAGTTCAATATTTTTACTATCTTTTTGTTAACTTTCATTCAATGGTTAACCTAACTAAAAATATAGTACATATATAATTTTTAGTAATAAATTTAATAATAAAACTTTACAAAATTCTTTCCAATTCTGTTATTTTTATTTTTATGAATTCATTACCTTTACACAAAAAAAAATCCCTCACTCACTCATAATTATAATCATATATAATAAATTCAATAATAAAAATATTATTAGTAATGTGTGTTTTTATATATATACAATATTAAAAAAATAATACATAAGTCATTTTATTCTATTAATTTTATTATAACTTCATAGTAAAAATTAAAAGAGTCTTTTAATTATCTCATTAAAACTTTTAAACACTATACTAACTTTAGTTGTTTCGTTTTATTATATCTCATTTCATTAATAATAATTCAATTCTATCACCTGAAAAACTTCAAAACATAATCCTAACCTTCGTAATTTTTTTCCTTGAATTACTTCGGATATCCTATGAAATTCACACATCGAATATTTTTGAATGGAGGTATGGAAAATATGAAAATAAAGAACCGGTGCCATCCAAGCCACGAACGAAGCTCACGTTGAGTGCTGCAAGAAGGAAACAGCAGAAGAGTTCACGGGTGACGCAAATCAAGAATCCGTGAGCATAAACAGCACATAAGAGTACAAGAATGAATATTAGTAATTAAGGGGCAACTACTACGCGACAAAAGCCCTCTCATGATGCCCAGACACGTTGGCTTCTGCCTCACTCTATTCTCCCCTTACTAAACCAACCCGTGACTCTAAGACAGCCATTTAAATAATACCATGAAAATTTAATAGCACATCACTGGATTGAGATCTTTTTACTGCAAATATGAGGATAGTAGAGGGTTTTTTATAAAAATAAATATTTAATTTCTTTAATTTTAATTTTTTTTCTTACATCATTGCTTCTTGTGTGTGAATATGTCTCATTCTCTACATGTTGACAAGATGTTTGCACTCCTTCGTGGCCTTCCTATCAATTTGTTGGTTAAAATAGTTTTTGATTCCTTGCCTTTACTTATTGTTCTAAAGTAATCTCTTAAAGGTGGAAATGCTGAAAATAATCCCTTCAAGTTTCAAATTTATTGCTCATTTGTCATATTGTATAGGAGAAAATTGAGAAAAATTTGAAATTTAAGGAATTATTTTTAAATGTTTTAAATTTGAAGGGATTAATTTGAAATAAAAAATAAAAAATTAGAAATCTGAATATGTTTTAGCTTTTTTATTTTTGGTTATTATGTGATATTTCACTAATTTTTTTTCTATATTTTTCTCTTTCGTCTTCCTTATTTTACACTCTTTGCTATATTTTCATTTTTTCTTAATTTCAGTTCATCACTATCATCATCTACTACATGAAAAGATCATAAAAAAAGAATCTCGTTTCTTTAACATTTTAACTTCACTAGACTACATTACATAATAAAGAAATAAATACAAAATGTAGCAAGCATGAACAAGAGAAATATTTCTTTGACCTTCATCACGTTTTTCATAATATTATAGTTCAAGTAATATTCTTAATATTGAGAAATTCAAAACAATAACAAAGTATTTTCATTGTACTGAAAATATATAAGAGAGAGAAAGAGAAGAGATAATATAAGGAGAGAAATGATAAGGAAGAAGAGAAAAAGAATAAAAAAATTAAACATTAAAATTCCTTAATGTTATTAGTTATTTTAAATTTATCTTTTAAATTTAAATTAATTTAAAATAGTGCCTTAAATTTGAATTGTTTTCATACATAGTGCCTAAAAGATAAATCTAGACAAATATGACAATTAAGAAAGTATTTTAAAATGTATCAAATTCAAAGAATTAATTTAAAGCTATAATTAAAGTTGAAGGACAATTGTACTATTTTAACATAATTTATTCATTCCCTTTACTCGTGAAAGCCATCCAAATCTGCTTCTCATGTCGACATATTCAGTGTAGACCGTCCAAAGAACAAAATAATTTGACGGAGCCCACCTTATAATTGAGATTTTTAGTATAAATATATTTCTACTGAATCTGCTGCTCCATCGATCTGCTATCAAATTATTTGCATATGATCAGAAAACTAAATATTAAAGAAATCCGTGATTCTCTATTTCATTTTTCTACCAGAGGCAGAAAATATACACCTTCGCACATGCACATGTAGGTTTGAAAAATAATATGCACTTGATGATTTATACCATAGTATTCTAATTAGAAAAATACAAAAAACACAAAATCTTTAACAGAAATCGTTGGACTCCTTTCTTTTAAATGTCAAATCAATATTTTGTGAGGAGTAAATAAATAAGTAGTTATATATTGTTTTATATACTGTCATCATAGAGAAAGTTTTAGTAGTGGACCAGAGTTGTATAATAGATCGCTGAAAATTGACAGATTTTGGATCCTAATAAATGTCAGCACATTGATCCGAGGCACAACTGAGAAGTGTTTATGCAACATCACATTCTCAAGTACGTCTTCCCCACTTTTTTCTCTGAAGAAAAAGAAACATGACACACTCTTCGTATCCACAAAATAAACTTTCTTTATGGCTGTGTGTGATCAAATTATACACTTATGCAGAACCAGAAGAAGCAAAATTAAGGAGCTGATCAATTAATCGAAACAACTTATGAAACTTCAAACTACATATGTGTGTTCAAGTTTTGGATCTGGAAACCCTTCTGATCAATACCAACAAACAAAGCACACGATACAACACAAAGAAGCCAGCCAAAGCATACACGTTCGTCCATCTCTGTGTCTCGCTGAGCCCTCTCTTCTGCAACACATCGGCCCCAGTAACCATACATTCTCCATCATTCTGTTTGTACCATATCAAACACCTCGTCACCAAGCAAGAGTATTCGTTGATGAGAAGCGCATCAAGAGCATACTTGTACATTGAAAAGAAGTGCATGAACACCCAGTATTTGGGTAAGCTTTGCTTGGAGATGAAGTAGCCAGAGAAGAGAAAAAAGGCTGCAAGAAGCATTGTCAAGAGTGAAGTCCCCGCAATGTAGTTGGGTGCAAGAGAGCTCAAGAAGAGGACGAATGAATTAGCCATTAGTACTATGAGCCATATGACCAAAACGAAGTAAGCAAATGAAAGCCATGAAGCACACAGACCCACTAAGAAGTAGACTGGAATGGAATAGATAACAGCAACTGCTAGTAGGTAAGGGAGGAAGACGAGTGTGTTGGCGATGAGGTAGGAGGATAGCCTGTAGACTCCACTTGATGTTTCTCTCAGTAAGATTGGCCTTTCGCTGATGAAGATTGGTAGTGTTTCTGTGGTGGAGGAGAGAAGGAAAGTGAGAGTGAAGGCAAAAAGACCGAACCTTTTCTCGATCCCTTCCTTATTGAAGCCGATGTTGATATATATGGTTCCAAGAACGAGACCCACGAGAAGTGCTTCTAAAGTGTTGGTCAAGAGTAACTGTCGTGTTCTGTAAATGATCTTCCAAAATCTGCTATACAGAGCGCAGATTTCTTGGATTCTAGAGCTCCTGTATCTGATCATCTTTCTGCTGGTGGTGGTGGATAGATTGTGAGATGGAGAACCTGTACAGCTTTCTTCAGGAGGACTGTTATCGACGGGTTCAAGCTCGTCGAGTTGGTTCAATATTTCCATGGCATATTCCAAGGCATTAAGCTGAGGAGGAACAGAGAAGCCATTAGAGTGAAGAAACCCCTGAAACGAAGCCACAGTTCCATGGTGAACTACTGATCCTTTAGAGAGAAGCAAGATTCTATCAATCGTGGATAAAATCCTGAAGCTGGGTTGGTGAATGGACAGCACAATGGTCCGGTGACGGGAAATGCAGATTGATTTCAGAATCTGCATGACGTTAAAAGCAGAGGTACTGTCAAGGCCGGAAGTGGGCTCATCCAGAAGCAGCACGGCGGGGTCGTGGAGAAGGCTCAGGCCGATGGAGACCCGCCTCCGCTCGCCGCCGGAAAGCCCATGGGCCAGCCTGGTGTGGGCCAAATGAGTGAGCCCGAGCTCGGCAAGAAGAAAGGAGATGTCGAAGGGCTTGGGCTGGAGAAGGCCGGCGGCGAAGGCGAAGGTCTCGGAGACGGTGAGGAGGGGGAGGCAGGCGTCGTGTTGGGGGACATAGGAGGAGAGCTTGCGGAAGGAGGAAGGGTTAATGGGGGAGGAGTTGAGGAGGAGGGTGCCGGAGGTGGGAGAAGTGCGGGCGGCGAGAATGTCGAGGAGGGTGGACTTGCCGGCGCCGCTTGGGCCGACGACGGCGAGGATATGCGAGGGATAGGCGGTGAGGGAGACGTCTTTGAGGATGTAAGAAGGTGAGGCTGCTGCAGTACATTCTTTGAAGAGTTGGAGCAATGGGGAAATGGTGGAGCTTGTTTTGGCGTAGGAGATGGAGCAGGCTGTTAATTTGTAGCCTTGCGGTGGCGGCGGCGGCGGCTGGTGCTCTGCCATGGCGGAGGGAGGTGGTCAAGGAGAGGGAGAGGGAGAGGGAGAAGGAAATGCTATGAGAACTGTTTCCATGTGTTCGTGAATGATTTAGAAGAGACAGAAGGAGATACAGACACAGAGGTTAATTAAAAAGGTCATGGGAACGTTATTTTTATTATTATTATTTGTTTTCATCCATGACAATTGACCAAACCCCTATATAAAGTTATACAAAAAAGTTATAATTAAATAAAGTAAAATTATATGAGAATAATACTGCGGAAAAGGAGAGCATTTTTTTAGTAATTTAAATTTTAATTTCTTGAACAACGTTTTAGAAATGAAATTCTTGTAAGAAATGATTTAATCGGGACAAAAATTTAAAATATAATCACGTATATGTCATTTTAATTTTTGGTCTCTGAATTATATTCGATGATTTATTGTAATTAATTTATATTGATGAGTGGATTTGACTGAATATTATATTTATTATCAAATTAAAGTAATTATAATTTAACTAAAAAATAAATTAACAGAATTGCACCAAGATATTCCCAAATTAAGAGCAGTCTGATACCTTGTAGTTTATATATATATATATATGACGGGTTATAACCAATTAAATAAAAAGACCTTAAAATTATCCTCTAAATATTATTTTTTGAAATTTCTCTTTTTATAATTTTATCCAATTTTTTGTTGTTCTAATCATGTGTTTATCTTTTATGCTCATTTAAATGATCTCTAGCATAAATTTTAATGAGAATAAATACTATAAATTAAGATGTAATAATAAATTAAAAAAAAAAATTATGGGCTCATCTCAACGTGTTGGAAAAAGAGTATTAGTAAATCAGAATCCTTCGGATGCAGGATTATTTTGTTGTTCGAAAAATACACCACTCGGAAGGCGCGTCTTGTTTGTGGCCAATATTTTTTTTATGATTATATTAAGAAAATACGAGATGATAATGTGTCTATATATATTAATTGTATATTAATTAAAAAATTAGTTGCTATTTATATTTATATTTTAATTTTTTTAGAAAAATTTTGTTTATGAATTCAAAGATCCTTTTAACTTTGTTAATTTACACGCCTTGCTTTTTTATTTTTTTCAATAATCTTTTATAAACATTAGTTTATTAGTTTATTGAATCACTCTTTTTTTTTTTTATGCTTCTAATAGCTTTTTCAAATCCTTTATTATTTTTTTCTTATATCATAAATTGATATTTTTGAGATGATTACATAATAATAATAATAAAGAAAGTAAATTAACAAAATTAAAAGAAAAATTCAAGTTCGTAAATACAATTTTAAAATATTAAAATTAAAATATAAATATATCAAATTACATGTTATCATACAATTAACATATATCAAATTTTAAAAACATAGTTGAGGATAGACTTTTTTTTTTTTAAAAAAAATACAGATATAGTTAATGCAATCAAAGTGTACCGTGCAGATCTATTTAACGACTTCAATGCTGACTTGTCAACTAAAAGCAACAACTTCAGATTCACGAGGTTACTGTTCTCTCACGCACTTATCTTTTGTCACTTCCCATCCAACAAAATATACTCCGAATTTCGGTCTCTACCCTATCACAGATTCAACGGTTAACAATCAATTATTAGGAATAGATATTAATGAAATAGAATTTTGGAATAAGAATTATATGCACTTATTTATATTTTAGATATGATATTATTCAATTAAAATATGACAAAAATTTAATTACTTATTAATAATGTATTATTTAATTTAAAAATAATACAGTTATTTATAATAATTATATAATTGGAAAACCATATAATAAAAATATAAAAATTATATGTAAACTTTTGTCTTTTGAAACCTACTATTATATTTAATATAATATGAAAAGGAATGAAAATATCATTTGATTATATGAGGTGGGATGAAAACAAAGTTGCCCAAAAAAGAAGGTGGTATGAAAATTTTATAAAAATAGAAAGGAAAATGATTAGAATAATTTTGGTCTAAGAAAATGTTAAGTTAATAATTAATTTTTCGTTTTTTAATCATATATTTAAGTAAACTATTATAATATTAATTTTTAATTTATAAATTGAAAAATAAAAAAGTCGTAATTCTTTTTGAAATAATGTTTAGATTAGTCAGGCCCAAATAACCAAGTTCAAAATTGTAAATCAATTGGGCCCATATACTTATGGTATGGCTTTATAATCCTTTTTTGGTCCGAGATATGTAATTTGTAACTAGAATGCTCATATTAAACCATATGGACTTTTGGGCCCACAAACAAATGGAACAAAAGCATGCTTCTTGTTATTATTTCTTTGGTATGTTATTTTATAATTAAAATATGATAAGTATATGGTTGCTCAATTATACCAGAGTATGTATTTGGTAATTACAAATAATTGTGTTATTTTTAACTTATATAACATATATTATTGGTTAACCAAACACTTGTCATATTTTATTTGAAGAATAATATAACAATGATATAAAAAATTGCAAATATGTCTGGTCCAAAGCAAAATATGATCATATAATTTTCCCACCTTGTTCCTGGCAACATGGATCATTTCAATGTACGATTTAATGGCAAAGTAGAGAATCAACACTGAGAATTTATTAACTGACGAAAAATACAAAAACTATAACAAAAGTAAGAAAAGATTAAGAGGAGAAAAGGAGAAGATAATTATCATTCATTTAGGGTATTCATCCTCCATGTATAATGTTATAATGGTAAACCTATGAGTTATAATGTCATAAATAAAAATCAATTTATATAGTTGTACACTATAAATTCATTAGGACTAATACATAGAAAAATGGCCCTATAGAGTCATCCATTAACACGAAAAACCAAACCATAGGAAGACATTATTTGAAATTTATGGACATCCACATTATTCTAAAATTAACAACACTCCCCTTCGATATTTATTGACAAATATTATGCCAAGTTATAACCTTACTAGGAAAATCCTAGTGGAATAAAAACCTAGTAAAAAAAAAAATACACAATATTTACAATACTCATTATAAGTAGCCTAATTAAAAATCCTTATCAGGAAAATCAAGTGGGACAAAAATTTTAATTAATGAAAAAGAGTACAATGTATATTTAGTCCCCTTATTAATAACATCACTTGATATTGTTGAATTAGTGCATTTTAATATTGTTTACAAACTTTTCAAATGTGGTTATTGATGATGTCTTAATGGACAACATATGCTATATTCTCACATAAATGAATCTGTTGTACATTTATATCACCTTGCTTTTGAAGATCATGAGTGAAAATGAATTTTGGTGAAATTTGTTTTGTTATATCTCTTTTAATATACCTTCTTTTTAGTTAAACTTTACATGCTGCATTATTTTCACATAATATTGTTGAATTTTTTTCTCTAAAAGAAAATCACACATCTTCTTATATGTTGGGTCATTGACTTAAGTTAAAAACATTATTGACTTGCCTCATGCATTGCAATTATATTAACATGATTTGAAGAAGTAGCAACTAACGTCAAGGGTGGATATAAGATTTGATTCCAAGGGGGTGGAAGTCTTCAAATCAAATATCTAAATCGAGGAGACAAATTCAAGAGGGTGAACTCTTATAAATTAAAGAATCACATATAAATAAATAAACTGTTTAAGATCAATCTTTATGTATTTTAGATAAATATCTTGCATTCACATAGCCAATTAATGGAGGTCTAGAATCATTTGAATAAAATAAATCCATAGCATATATTGAAATATATGGTTAATCTCATTCCAAAGTCTTCATGTTGAAGATGAACTCAATCTTGCTAGAGTTTATTGAAATGTTATATCTAATTATGCATTGTTAGCAAGAAACATTAATATCTCAATAACACTAAGGTATGATGTTTTGAAATAAAAAAGTTCATCTTTTTCTTGTTGAGATTGGAATAGATCTTTATTTATATCAAGCAATCTCACAACCATTGGGATATTTAATAGATATGCATTATCTTTGTAAAATCACTTTTTGAATGATCCCAAACAAATTTCATTTGTTAATTGTTTAATCTGCAAGTTGCGACAAAAATTTATTTTCAAGAAATTACCATTTCAAATAATCTATTGTCCTTAAAAATGTGTCTATAATTCCATAAGATAATGAGTAATGATAATAAATTTGCTTTCGAGTTTCCTTGCAAAAAGCATGCATGTCAAAGTCTTCATGGGTTTTCACCTACATAATATCATAAAATAGGTCTTATAAAAAACTTGTGACCATATTTGTTAGATGTATAATATATATTTCATGTACTGTTAGACTAAATAACTATATCCACCTCAAAATAATATATTTCTATAATCAAATGTAAGGTTTTGCGAAAATCTTTGTATAATAATTCATGAGATATTATTCTCATTTAATTTTTTTATAATATCATTTTTTTTACTTTACTATATTTACACATTTAGGTGTTTGAACTGTAAATCTAATATCTTGACTTTCTCAAGTTAATTTCATTGCGTCTTTCTCATTTGGCCAATATTTTCATATTAATAATTTTCAATAATTTATAATCCTCACTTAATTCTATAGTTTTGTGTCCTACACTACATTGTTATTGACAACTATTTTTTTCCCAGTTTTATATTTTCAAGAAATAACTTAATAAAATCTTTTAATATTATTACTTTCAAGCACATGAATCTTGTATAGAGTTAGTTATGTCAAGAAGTCTCTTTAAGAATACCTACCTCCTTGTTCTAGCCATCTTGATGATTTGTTCCTTTTCATTTTCAAGATTTCTCTACAACAATGTAATTGGAGCACTTACAACTAATATATAATTTTATTACCCCTTTTGGGTTAGCAAATATGTCTAGAAGTTTATTTGCTATATTTTCCAATCAAGTTCCTTTATGATTTTCTTTTAATCTTCACTTGTGGAATGTGAGAATCATAAAATTTGTTACATACTACAAAATATATTTCCTTGATTGTCTATTTTTTCCCCTAATTTTGAGATTATTATATACTGAAATGACAATGGGCAAACAATGTTGCAAATAGATCCCTTTTAGATATTAATTCTAACATATTCTTCAATGAATGACTCATCCTTGTGTATTGCGGTAGACCAACTAGACTATTTATTGCATATTCAAAAATTCTTCCATGGGAATATTTGGCTTGTAACAAAAAACTCAATTTTTTTGGGAAGACTTTTTAAAT
Organism: Delonix regia; assembly: GCA_037074485.1. Lineage (NCBI taxonomy): Eukaryota > Viridiplantae > Streptophyta > Magnoliopsida > Fabales > Fabaceae > Delonix > Delonix regia. Next base: position 21,040,491 of record CM073449.1, on the reverse strand, counting down.
GTTACTTGTTAGATTGATCCGTGTGCTCTCAAAATAAATAGTCATTACTCTTATAAAGCATGGTCTAGTAAATAACTCTAGATATGTAACATATATAATATTAAACTATATAAGTGTGAAAATATAGCCAATTCAAACTTTTCAAAAAGTATCCAACTAAATATTTAATCATCAAATTGGGTATACAACTTCAACAATGTTGTCAACAAAAAATAACTTCATTGTATAATTTGAAAATTGCACACTTTCAATCCTGCAAACTTATTGTTGCAAGTTAATAATTATGCTATGACCATTTGGATGATGCATCTATTTAGTATATTTCAATAGTTAACATTGAATGAATGGGCCCATTAGTTATCAATTGAATATATTTTAGAAATACAATAGATATAATGGTAACATTGATGGGTGATGGTTTGATAACCTTTTGTCCTAAAAACAAGTAATATAAAAGAATTTATTATACTATATAAAAAATCTTTGATTTCTTCAATAGAAATTCATGTGAATTTGTAATTTTTTTTGCATTCATTGACTTTGGGCGATCTAACTGATCATGCCAAATATTTGTGACCTTTTAATTCATTTTTTCATGTGATTTTGTCAAACATGTACAATGTCGTCCTTGAAAAATATCTATATTCTTTTTATTATATATACTTGTCTATGTTTTTCATCATGAATTATTATAAAATAAAGCTCTTAGCATATTTCTTTTGAAATCAAAATGATGCAATAATTGTGTAAGATTATGTTAACTGTGTAACACAACAACTCTTTAGGAGTGTTTTTTTTTTTTTTTTCTTGCAATATTGTGTTTTTATTGCACTTCATGGGTGATAGCTATATAATCACTAAAATTCATTTTAAGCATAATGATAATCCTTCATTAATTTATAGGCTTAAGCAATAGACTACAACTTTGGTATATCACCAATACTATCATGGAAACACAAAACTAATTACAATAGGACTAAATAAAGTTTTTGATTTAAACATTATGTTTTAATACCATATATCACAATTCAAATTTTGTTATCATAATTTTAATTTCATCATTTAATGGTATTTCATAAACACCAATAAATCTGGCATATGATTATTATGTCTTTTATGGTTATATTCACATATTTTAATAGCTTTTCATACTTATGAAATCTCATCAACATTTCTTATTGTTCCATTTTATTTGGATGGAAATTAGAACTATTTTTCACTTTCTTATCATTCATAGTCAAATTTTATGAAATATTGACTTCTTGTTGGTAATATGTCTTAATATGATATTTTAATAATTTTCTCTATTGTTGGTGATTCAATAACTTTCTATAAATTAAAATAAAAATAAAATACTTTTATTTTTTAATGTTTAACTAGTAAATTAGTAATAAATATTTCAATAATTCAATACTAATAAAATATTTTTAATAAAAATTAAAAAAGATATTAATTGAATATTTTTTGGACCATAGGTATACCAGTCATTTGCACAACTTTCTTTTCCAATTCAATATTGTTTCTATCGAACCAAACATAACAATGAAATAATGAAATTCTTATTCTTTTTCATATCACGCCAAATTTAATTATTGGTTACCCAATTCCATTCCAATTATATTCCCGTACCAAAACATAACCTTGGCGGTAAATACATTTTCTTTCTTTCAAACATCAATCGTTAATTTCTAATCTAAGCAGCCAGAAAAATCACAATCAAACTATTAAATAAAGATATCAATCAAAAAATAAATTTGTTGAAGCCAAAAGTTAATATGAATAAGTACAATGAATTTGATATTGAATAAGTAAAATATTGTAGTTGAATTTAAAATACATATAACGATAATAAAAAAAATTAACTTCTCATTAAAGGGAAAAAAAAAAAAAAAAAGGCAAACACGAAAGCGACAGTCATGTTTAATTTAGTTACGAGGTAGTTTGAGCAAACTTATTTTAAGAAAGGGAAGATAATGCAATGAACCGAAGAGCATGAAATTCAAATTCCAATTAAAATGTTCCCTCACAATGTGTGAATATCCCAACCAAGAAACAAACATCAGAAAATCCGGAGTCACTTGATTTTCCCCCAAACTGTATATATTGCCTAGATGATGCAAATGGATGTCACAGGCAACGTTTAGGGTTTATAGGAGTTAACGTTTGATTCTAAAGTAAAATTGAGAACTCAGTATTAATATTTTAAATATACTTTTTTAGTAATATAGTTATTATTTTAATTAAATTTAAAATATATAATTTAACGGAAAGTAACGTCCTAGTTCTCATAGTTTCATTTACTTTTTAATTTGGTTCTTAGAGTTTAAATTTTGTCGATGCAAATAATTTTACATCATCTTAATATTCCGAATTTATATAATTTATATTAATAAAAAAGATCAAAAACAAATAATAAAGCAAAACAAACTCACGTATATGGCAACATATTGTTTAAAATATAATGATATGGGCTAAATTAAAAAGTATTTAAGATCTAATGACTTAATAAAAGTTTTTATATTGTAATAACCAAATTAAAAATTAAGTAAAACTATAAGAGTCTGAAGTATAATTTTTCCTCTTATTTAAAATCACAGTTAAGTCGGATCTTAAATTTTATATGAAAATTATAAATACTCAGAAGTCTAAAAATTTCAATGGAGTAAATATTTTCCAGATACACAACACAAGGATCAACTGAGGAAACCCAAAATCTAGCGTTGTTGGAGCACTAAAACGGTGTCGGCTTGTTTCGTGTCTTGTCCCTTCACTCTTTCTGGGTGCATTGCACTTTGTTTGTCCAAATTTTAAGACAACCTAAGCCTTGTAATCTTCCTATCCAACATTCAAGGCTTTTTAATTATTTGGTTCAAAGAACCTCGCTTTCTGCATCGGTCCATGAATAATTATTGTCATTCCTTTGTGTTCAAATTTATCCATAGTAGTTAGTGTTTTCGTATTCTTCTCAAATACTACATGAAAGCTTAAACTAATGTTGTTTACATTTAAGAAAGAGTTGATTAATAATTTGGCCTTTTAGTCAACACTGTTAGTTAACTGATTAAATAAATTAGAACTAAAATTTTGGATCCTTCTGTATAGTTTAACCTCCCTGTCAACTAATAATTTTGTTTCATGGTACAGGCAGCAAAAAGTCTGAAATTATGGAATTTTCGTAGGGATTACCTCATTGAGAGACTAGCATTTGAAAATTTCATTATGTGGAAATGAGAATGGAGATATAGATAGAAATCACCCCTAAGGTAATTTGGGGATGAAGACTTTTTTTCCTATCATGTTTCGGTTAGGTTAGAGTATATAATTGATGCCTTAAAATTAATGATTTTGTAATTCTTTTTGCATTTATGATCATTTATCTAGAATCCAACTATTTTCATATGAATTTTGATGTATTTAATTGATGGGTTATGTTATGAAAAATTGTATGATGTATTTGAAATTAGAGTTGATTATATTTATGCATGAATGCGTGTGACTCTTAATTTTTGTAGTTTGATATGTGGAAAAGAAGAAAACATTGAAAAAAAAAAAATACTAAGGATTTATGGACACTGCTCAAACATAATTTATGCATATCAAATAACTATCATGAAGCATCATGGTATAATAAAATATATTAAATTTAAATATCATTAATAATTCAAAACAAGGAAAATTGGATTTAAAAATTTTTAGAAAGCAACCTATTTTTGAAAAATTAAATTACTTAGTTAGCACTTGATTAGTCATAGAAATTTTAGAATATATAATTGTATTTTAGAGATATTTTAACATTTTGATAAGGTGTCATACTATAATGAAAACATTAATTATATTTTGTATGGTTAATTTTTTATTTTAAATGTATTTTTTTTTCATTTTATTTAATATACTTTTGTTTTTTATATTCCCATAAAAAATGGAAAGGAGGAAAAATTTCTCCCGCATGAAAAACGAAAATGAGGATAGGAAGAACATTTGATAGTAGAGACGAAGAGCGAAAAGCACTTTCCAATCCTGCCTTGAAAAATTGTTATCCATACTCAATTATGCTAGAAGTGACTTGATCTTTACCAGCTATTTGACATAAAACCAAATTTTTTTTTTTTTTTATCAAATATTAGTCTAATTTTTTAGTTTTATAGCAAGTTAGCAACTGAAAATTAATGTTTATGTTATCAGAATAAAAACTTGTCGCAAATTATTTTTTTTATCTAATGATCCAAAAGCGCCAAAAGGATTTATATGCAACAAATTTATTATTTTTAAAGATTAACTTGCACAGTCATTAATTTTTTTTTTTCTAAAAAGTAAAGCTATATATATTTAACAATTTAGACGCCAAATTATTAATATGATCTATATGGAAATGATTAATCATAAAATTAACCACAAAAAATAGCATAACCAATATAAGCTTTTGTTAAGGAACATTAATTTATAGAATATAAGTAAATATATAGGTAAATTATGAAAATAATTGTTACATAAATTTTCAAGTAATTTTTTTAAATAAAAGACATTATTTATTGAAAACATTCCTAGATGGGATAAATAAGTGTATTGTAATACATATAATAAAGATTCAAATGTAGTAGCTATAACTATTTTAAATTCGCCTAGTATGAAGATAATGATTTTGGTCTCTCGAGCTTTTCTTCCTCATTTTTGTTTTGGTTTCCAACCCTTTTATGTCCTCTTGTAATAGCCTGAGAATTTAAGTTATGATAGCTTATACATCTGCCTGCTCTTGCGACCTGTTAGTGAAATTTAGTAGTGTTTGGGCTTGATTTCTCTTTATATTTGCCACGGTACCTGATCACACACCTGCACACCCTCGCACACACAATGTTTGATTTGATATTTGAAAGGTTAAAAATCTTATTTGTACATCAAAAAAATTTTATTTAAAAAATGATTCATCTTTGACTTTAAATTTCTTTAGAAAATTACTTTTATATCCTCCGACCTACGTTCGCTAGAAGCAAAGAAAACTTACTTTTATGTTATATAAACTGCATTGATGACAAACTTTTCATATAAATATTTCTAAACATAAATCAAGGTCTCATAAATTTACTTTTAACTAAATTCAAGTATATATAACTTTGAGCATAGTAGGAATAGACTAATGATAAAATTTTTAACGCACATCTAAATATTTTCATGCTTGAATCCAAATAAAAATATATATTATAAATTAAGATATAATAGTAAATTAAAAAAAAGTATATATAATTCTAATATTGTTAACTTTGTTTACCACGTTAATAGACACATACAATGCTCAATCTGCATTGTCAAATTTAATTATAAACAGAATTTGCAATTTGAAATACATAAATAAGATTAAAGAATTAATTTATTATAATACGCATACTTCATTAAGAGACGGAAAATTCTAATTTAATATAAATAATTTTATTTGATGTGAATACTTTTCATTAATTAAATAAAAAAAGTGATTAATTGATGTGCCTCTAAAGTTTTAAACATTGCGTGATAGTAAACAAATTTTCAAAATTAATTTAATTTCAAAAAAATAAACAAAAATAATAAGGATTAATAAAAGTGATGATAATATAGTTAAGTCTATGGAAATATGGCAAAGGTTGTTATAATTTCACTGAAACAGTGGGTAATTAATAGTTTAATTTTGTTTACAATTGTGGACGTATTGAATCATTGGGGGAAAGAAGTCCATTGAGAGATAGGAAGAAAGTAAATGGAGGTGCTTAGTAACTTTTAACCTTTAACCTTAGAAAATTTGGTAAAGGTTGTACTAATTTCACTGAAATAGTGTGCACAATCAATAGATTATTTCTATTTTACACACCATCATTGTATCACATTCTCTCTACTCTAAAAGAATTTTACTTTACTACTTTCATACTTAGAGGATCCGACTTCCAAAATGACATGCTTGAAAGTAAGATTAAGCTCAAGTGCAGAATTCAAACCCAGACAAAGATTCACTGTAGAACCCAAATCAAAGGGGACTTTGACTCTTTTCATAATGACACATACATACATTTACATTTTTACGCTGGTCAGCAGGGAAGCCTCTTCAACTTACTAATCATCATACTTAAACATCATTAACACCACTTGCTAATATTTCTCTCTAAATTACATTCTCTTTACGAAAAGAAGAAACCACAAAAGCAAAGATTGTTTGCTCTATTCCAATTTCTCTTCTGTGTAGCTTCTTTTCCTGCCATCATCACCTGCAACTTTTTCCCACAGTTCCTCTTTCAAAATCCGAGAAACACACCATCACATGTTTGACCAGTCATCTTCCTTGAAAGAAGAATCTGAAACCAAAGAACCGAAAATTAATAATCTGTTCCAAAGTTGATTACTTTATTTAACGTTCTTTTTGAATTAGATATTCACCTCTGGCATTGAAAGATCTCTTGCAGTGCAGAATGGCGCTTTGGATCCCATCATGCTGCTCCAACAGCGAATCATCATTCCTGTTCGCCGGCGAAGCTACTCCGGTCACCGCTGACGCCGATTTACTCTTACCCAGATGCTTCCGCACCACCCGGATCCCCGCCGGAATATTCCCCTGTTTCTCCTTCCTCGAAGAGAAAGAAACAGAGGAGACCGACGGAGACGACATTGGTGAAGCTGAAGCTGAAGCTGAAGATACCTCGTCTGAAAACTTCCCTTTGTCGCTGTACTTTCTTGAGACTTTCAAATACATAGGCTTAATCAGATTAATATACTTGTGAAACACATCCTTCGAGAATCGCTCTGGTTTCGACTTCCTCCCGTAGCTACTCGAGCTATTGTTTCTTATCAACGACGGCGAATCATTCTGGGATTCTTCCATATTCAGTTTCACTTGGAAGAACTTAGATTCTTTCTCCTTGGGCTTCATGAACATGGAAATTCTGAAGCTTGGAGCCGATTTGAGGAGAGCAATGGGAGATTGAGGCTTAGAAGTAGGCTCAACTGGGTGGATTTTCCTCTTGGAAATCGACTCACTAGAAGACGCAGGAAGGGCTGCTTTCGAAACGTCAGCTTCACCATTACTAACAAGTCCTTCTTCTTGTTTGGGGACATGAGGCCGTTGGCTTTCTCGCATGGTTTTGTCTTCTGGGTCGCCAATGTTTTTGTTGTTGCTGTTGTTGGTTTCTTCGGGGTTGAAATCATGAACAGTGAGCTCCAGGTCGAAGAACGAGTCCTCATTGTCGGACTCATTGTCTGTTTCCTCCAGTACGTGAGGAATAGTACTGTTTGTAACCGTGACATGCCTCCAGAACTTGAGGAAGTTGAGAGCATCCATGAAGGAAGCTAGAGAAGAGAATTATAAGATCGGAGAAGAAAGTGTGGTTTCTGTGAGGGAATGAATTTTGGGTTTTATAGTGGGTTAATGGACACACAGGGAACGTGGGGGAAAGAAGGAAATAAAAGAGAGGCTTTTAAATAGTTTTCTTTTCTTTTCTTTTCTTTTCACTTCGTTTAATGCTTTTGTTTGGAAGAGCATTGAGAATGGTGCTTGAGGAAGCAGCGAGAGGTAAGGTTGCTTTTCTAGTCTCCTTTTGGCTTTTGCTTTTTGGCTAGAAATGCCTGCTTTTTGTTTTTAGCTTGGAGGTGTTTTGTTTTGTTTCGTTTTGTTTTGTTCATATTTTCGTGTAATCAGGAATTCACCATGTGTGTGAGAGAGAGAGAGAGCTTCAGAAAATCAGTATCTCTGAGCTCAGATACAGACACTGTTTATGAACGAAGCGTTTCAGAGTTCCCACACGTAAATTTGAGTACAGATATCTGCTCCTGTTAGTAGCCCCCCTTGCAGATGACATAACCATAACCATCTCTGATGCTATTTCTTGAGCTCCTACCACACGTAATCCGATTTTGAAATAAATTTTCAAATATAAGGCTATATATTTTGAGCATAAAATTCTCAAATTACGTGTTAGCATTTTGCTATTTAGATGTCTTTTCAGAGATTTCATTAGTTCAATCTTTTCTTAAAAATAGGCAACTTGTTAACTGTAAACATAAAGCTTCTGATTGGTAATTGAGGATTATTCATTTTATAATGCATCATCATCATAATATTAAATTTACTGAAGTAAATTGGTGTAACAATACTTTCAACAACGAAGGGAGAAATTGGTGTAGAGTGGAGCGCTGAGTAATAGCAGTGTGGGGCTTACAGTTTTTAGGGAAGTTGTTCAGAGAAGATGCAGAAGACAGAGGGATGGTGAAGGGAAACTTCCAAAAAGGATTAAAGAAAAAAAAGGGTCAAAAGAGAAAGGTTCATAAAAGGGGGAGAAATGCAGGGAAGCGAAAGGAGACGTAAGGTCACCTATTCCTTTATAAGATGCCTTTGAGAAAAATAAATTTTGACCCTCGACTTTTGAATTTTTTTTCATCTTAGTCCTTCACAATTTGAAAAATCTCTCACTAATCATCCACTTTTAAATTTAGTCTTAATTTGGTCCATTACTTTTTGAGTCAAATTAATTTTTCTCTAAATAACAGTTAAGCAAATAACACACCCCAAATAAAGCGAGAGAGAAACTAATTTGAGTTTGATATTAAAAGTGAAAAAATATTATGAATTTTTTATTTGTTGAGAATTAAAATGAAATTAAATTTAAAAGCAATACTTTCAATTATTGAGAACTTAAATAAAATTAATTTAAAAATTAAAGAATTTGAGGATTATTTTAAAATTGAGAAAAATATAGTTTTAACATCTCATTTATTATAAAATTATTATTTTAATCATTTACAAATTGAAATATCTAAAATAGTTCTTTACTCATTAAAAAAATATCACACTTAGTCTCACTATTTTTTTTATAAAATTATCAAATTTAATTCTTCTACCAAACCTTAATATTTAAATGTAAATAACTAAATTTTATATTTTTTAAAAAAGTAAAAAATATGGTATGACATTTTTGACAATTCTATAATAAGTGAGAGATTAAAAATTATTTTGCTCTTTTAAAACTTTTTAGTTAAAAAGAATTAAAATAAAACTAAATTCAAAGAGTAAAAAAATATTTTTTTCAATCAGACAGTGGGGACCCAAAGAGCAGGGAAGGAAAAAAGGAGGTGGTTTGAGTCAGAAAAATTGGGTTGTTTTACAGGCAAAGGCTTTTGGTGCAAAGCTGAGGCACGCCTTGCTGTGTTGCTTTTGGGTGTGACTCTACGAAAGTACTACTTTGAAGAGGGTCCAAATCCAAGTCCGAGTCTGTGTTCCTCTTGATGAGCACATGGGTCCAACTCTTCGGCTTAGAAAGGTTTGACTTGTAAACATGGGTTTGGGAGGTCTTACACTCTACCTTGACCATTTTTCTTATATGGGCTCTAAACCAATGCTAACCATCCATTTTTGAAAGGAAAATTCCAAGAAGGACTAAGCAAGAATTATTAAATAATCAGCCACACAATTACTCGTCCCAAAAGAATTGACAAAAAAATTGTCATCTAGAGGTCTTGCCTGCTCAACATATGTAAATAGTAGGGTACAGAAAGTTGAGGGCTAGATTTTTGCATGGGACCGCACTGGTTGGGTCTCGAATTTTAGGCCCTAGACCCAATTTGCTCGATTTTGGCTTAATAAATAAGTAGGACGGTTAGGTTACAGTGAGTTCTAATTAGATTAATTAATTAATTATATTTTTTGTTTTATTAAAAAAACTTATTAATAAAAATAATTTTTAATCAAAAATAAAAAAATAAGATTTGAAATAAATAAATAAGAAATGAAAATAAAATTAAGATATGGAATAAAAAGTAATTAAAATTTTAAAAAAATTAACACTATAAATAAAATAAAAAATAAAAAAAATAAAAAAAGATTCTAACAAGGCTAACCCGAGTCTTATGTTACCTTAGAATCCAACTTGACTCGATTATTTAATTTAGTTTGACATGATCATAAAATATAAATGTTTTTAGTTAGTCAAATTCAACCTACCCAATGTGATCAGGTCACACCAAGTTGACCAGGCTAAGTAGCTTAATGTTCAGCCCTAGTAAATAAAAGTGACAATGGTTGTAGTGGACGAGGCACATCAACATTTTCAACGCTAAAATATATATTGTAAAATTTTTTAGAGTAATTAAGTTTTATCAAATAATTTATTTATTTTTTTCTACAATTGTCCGTTTTCAAAATCTACCCTTTCTCCTTTGAAATTTTTAACAAAATTTAGAGTTAATATATATTTTTTTGTCACACTATGTTACGTCTCTGATATGCACATATCACATTTAAACAAGTTCTTTTAATCACTAATATTTTGTGTTTATTGTCTTCTTTCTCTTCTTGTATAAGAAGCACAAAAGGAGTTAAAAATTATTTATGCATAAATATAATCAACATCAACTTCGAATGTATCAAATGCTTTTTTTTTTTTTTTTGCATTTCAAAATTATAATGTAATTCATCAAAATTATTACATGAGCCATCAAAATTCCACACAAAAATAAATGGACACTAGATTAATTATAAAAAAATTGCAAAAAGAACTACAAAGTCAAAACTATTAAAGCATCCTTGAAAAGCTTAAATCTAACCTAATTGTAAGAATGAAAGAAAGGAGAAGCACTTTGTTCATAGTTAGGTAGCATTTTAAAAGTGACTCTACTATGTTATCTAGGTCTCTACAGAGAGTATGACTCTTATCACCATTCTCAAACTACTTTCAAAATTTTTTTTCCCTTGTCCCATCCCCATAAAATAAAAAAGAAATCTCCAAATATAAATTTCCAAATAATATAGTTCTGCTGAGATCTCCAAATTCGGCAACCATTTGTAGTCCTTTTGGCCTTAACTCTTGTAAAACTATATGGTTGGTAAACAATATTTCTTTTCTTGGAGATTTTTTTCTTAAGAGTATTATACCATGTGTGAATCAAAGCATTTAATGAGTAGACTCAAATATAAGAACCTAATTTTGAAAAAAATAATTTGTGCAGTGAAAAATTTTGTAGGAGGAGACGATGCATGAGTACATTAGAGTATGGACCAAGAAATTATCAATAGACTCACACATAGGAAGAGAATTTTTAGATCTTAGCCTCAAACAAAGCGACATACACATAAATCAAAATTTGATCAAGAGTGAAAAAAAAACATCAATAACCCTTTTGTATGTGAAATAGCAACAAAGCATATAGACTAAATATTTTAGTTTAATAGTATTAGAATATCATATAATATCTAAAGTTTAAATATATTAAGATATTATACAGTATCCACTCATAAGGGATGCTTATTAAGTGAGGATAAAATAATAATTTTATGAATTACTACTAAACCTTAATTTTATCTAGCCTTTTATAAAAAAAGTTAAATTATTATACGATAGACAAGATACAAAAAAAATAGTATATAAAAATTTGAGATGTTTTGAGAGGAATATCTGTAAAGTATTCTAAAGTCACATTAGAAAAGAGATTTAGACTATGAAAATTTAAGATACATTCAATACATTGTAGATATCTCATTCGATTAGTAATCCTAACCAAAGTCAAATTAGTTTTTGCAATTAAAAGAAATATATAATTTTCTTATCCTAAATTATCTATGAATATGTTTATTATTTAATTCCCATCAAATAGGAAATCAAAGACTAAGATGGCACTAACAATAAGTAAGGAAGATAAATCGATGCGTATGACATGAGCTCAAAATATCTTAAGAATTTTCATTTGAAACAGTAAAGTTTGAGCAACTTTCACCAAATGAAGATTCTTTCTCTCAACTATTCAAATTTGTTGAGGGTGTCGTAGTAAGAATAATGACTGTTTAGCCATATAAAAAGTGAAAGGTACGTAAAAGTATTCTCTGGTATCGTAACTTCATATATAATTTGAATACGTCACTAATTTTATTGAGTGTGAGTCTTAGTATGATAAAAAGCGAATATAGAAAGTTAGATTTCATCAAATAAAGTCATGTCACTAAAGAAAAATCGAAATTGGATCCTATTATTATCATTATTATTATTTTTTATATTCCTGTCATGTTAAAATAGATATAGAATGAATCGGACTTACTTGAAGATGTATAATCTATTTGAATGATTGGCTCTACACATTCTGTTTATTTCTCAACATAATAATAAAATGTGAGGATAAAAAAAATTTTGAAATCCACTTTTGAAAGCTACTATAAAAGTTCCCAAACAAATGAAAGTACAACATCAAAGTGGGATACAACCCATTTATTGACATGAGGAAAATAAGAACGATAGTACATAGCAAGTTGAGATCATTCACGTGGAAGACTCAACTCAAGTTGTGGACTCAACTTTTACAAAACAAGAAAAGGTAGATGTCCAAAACCACAATGAAGCTGAAGAGTTGTGAAAATGCCAGTCCATGCAAGAAAGCTACATTTCGACCTTGATTTTTGTCTGGATCTCATATTTTATTGCATACTAAACTCTTCGTTTGCCTCTCTAGTTTAAAATTTCAAATCGAGGTATGTTTGGAAATTAATAATTTATTCGTCTACTTTTAGTGTTAGATTATATTACTCAATATAGTCATACGAAGGGAATGAAAAATGTGGAACCTGACTTATTATAGACTTTCTTCAACAATTTTGTCTGAAAAATATTAATTTTTTAAATATAATATCTAAAGTGAAATATTTGAAATTGATTGAGAGAAACCTCAATTAGAAGACTTGTTGTACTTTAAATTACCTGTAATAACAATTATACTAGTAATTTTATGTTTACATGTTGCAAAATTAATTTATGATGAAAATTAATTTTGGGAGGAGATAGTTAAGCATAAATACATTAATTTGGACAATGATGAGGATCAAAGATGAATCTAAAGGGGTGCAAGGAGCAGTTTCTCTTGATTCAAATCTTTAATATTTTTGTCTCCTTAAAATTAAATTCTAGATCTGTTTTGATAAAAAATGACTATAATATTTTAGGATATGCCAGTGACAACTCACCAGAGTCATCAAGAAAAAAAAAAAAAAAGGAATAAGGATGACCAAATAGAGCACCAGCCTAAAAATTTATGATGAGACTAAACAATAATATATTTAAGTTTCATAGAAACTTAAACATTAATAGCGTATACAATATTTCACGTTTCAGTATTATCCATACAATCAAAGCTGTACAACCGCTCTCCAAAAATTTATTTAAAATATGTATGATATCAATCACGTCCAAAATAACCTAATAATTCAAAATGTTCAAGATAATTTTCACATTATCAACATCAAAATCATATTTTTAAATTTAAGAATATTTATCCTTCATCATTTGATTCTTGGTTTACTTTTTTCTGTTCTTGAAAGATTTGAAGGAAATTACTCTCTCAATTCTTAAAATAAATAACTTGATTGAATTGACCTCTCTTTTTTACGAAATGAAAAATTATATTGCCCTTCGATGAAACTAAAAGTTATATTATAATCAGGGATGAATCTAAAAATTAAGTCTAAACAAAGCAAAGAACTATATATACAAATAGAAGTAACTTGATGATTCTTAATATTTTACTAACAAAAATTCATATTTGATAAATTATTAAAACTCTACAAAAAAAATGTAGAAAATGAAAGAAAATTAAACTATTATTTTACTTTTTTGACTCAATCATTTTAAATTGTACTCTACACTTTTTCAAAATATCAAAGTTATTAATGAGTTCATTTGTTGAAAATTCTTAAGCTATGTCTTTTCAATATATATTACCGTACGATTGGAAAGAAAATCACCATACATCTTGTTTTGAAGTCTTATCTTCACAATTTTTATAATTGATTGAAATCTCTCAATCGTTAAAGAATTTTTATGATGACTGAATGATTTATTGATAAAAAAATATGAAAAATAAAAAGCAACATTATTGCTTAATGAAAATTCAAACCAATTCGAGAATAACTTGCAATAACTTGGGACAAATCGACACCCATTCTTATCAAGTTGTTGATATAGGGGATACTCCCAAAATAATTTTTGAAGCCCCAAGCATTAAATTCTTTTATTTTCACTCTAAGAGTTTTATAAGAATATTTGTAGGCTCATGAATTTTCACTAATTTTAACAGAAATAGAAGGTTGTGAAAGTGATGGGTTATTATAATTTCTAACTCACTTTTGTTGAAAAAAGATTTGATTTTTTTGTTGACCATAATTAAATAATCCAAAATAAAAGATTAACTAACAATATATCTTACTTATTTGTGTTTGACTCTTTTCGGTTCGAAAGGACTTGAAAAACTTTTATTTTCTTCAATTCCTCTAGACAAAAATAAAATTACCTTTCAATAACACATAAAATTGCAATTAAACAATGATTATAATATTAAAAAAATAGCAAAGGATGAATTTCAATTTTTGAAGAAAGAGACCGTACCGTATGAATGATGCAAATTGGCGACACTACTACATATATGATAGATTTTAATATCAAATTAGCACACAACTCTTTTAACAATGATGCAAATTAGGAAAACTATATATATATTTTTTGTTTTGGCTATTAAATTAGGAAATTAGGTTTTCTTATTTTGTTTTGGCTATTAGATTAGGAAACTAGATTTTTTTTTTTTGTCTTGGCTATTAGATTAGGAAAGTAAATTTTGTTTGTCTTGGCTATTAAATTAAGAAACTATTTTTTTTTGGTTTTTGCTACTAAATTTTAAAAAATAAATATTATTCAAGAATAACAATTATAAAAAAATTATAGAAAATATTGTTGAGTTTGTAGTTTTAGTTTCATCCTTTTTATAAAGGGAGCAAAATTTTACTAATTAATAAATCAAATGAAAAGTATGACGTAACATTACGTATAAAAATTAAAATTTTTAAATTCTAGGGTGAAATTCATCCTGATTATAATTAACGGTGAGGAATGGGGAGATGAAGTTTAGAAATATCTTTTGCCCTTTTAATCTTTTGAGATATCATTATTCTTACACTCTGACATTGACAAGCATCTATTCTTCACCAATGTACTCCACCAGCCTCCGGTGTGCTTTCAGTCATCTTCAAAAAGATTATTATCTCTCTGTCCTGGAAACAAATCCCCTGCGACTGCATGGAACTATTTTCTTTGTTAAAAAAGTAGGATAATTGGATTTTAGCTAACAGACATTTAAAAAGATATGGAGAAAAAAGATATTTTTTAAAAACAAAAATATCTTAATATGGAGAAACAATTTAACAGCTCCAAATTTTCCACAAGAAAAATATTTTTAAAAAATAAAAATTGAGTATTTTTAAATATTTTAGATTTTCTTATACACAATATTATAATATTATCTTGTTGAAAAAAAAAGACTGAAATTTTTTAAAATCTTACAATCCATTTCACGAGTTTCACAGTGTAGTTTTTTTTTTGTTTCTCTAACTAGATTAGTATAAAAATAGTTAAAAATAGTTAATTTTTATTTTATAAAAAAATATCTTTCTTAAAGTGTATTGAAGACCGTCGGATGAAGCGTCCCAATTTTTTAATAGAAAAATCAGTCCGATAATAATGGTCCTCTGTCTTTTGGTTAGGATCTCTAGTCTCTACTATACATAATATATTATAGTAATTTAATAGTTCAAATTAAATTAACAACACTATTAGACAAAAATTTTATCTATTGACAATAAATAATTTACAAATTTAATCTAATAATTATTATTTTACTTACAGAACTTGTTGTAATAACTCCTCCGGACAATCCTTTTCGAAACAGAGTGGATCTCTTGGACAGCACGAGGCTGTCCAGCTTTTTTTTTTTTTTTTTTTTTCCCTCGCTTTTAATCCAGATCACTGAGAAGGCTTTGCAAGTTTAGGCTGTCTGACACTTTAGTACACTACAATATGGACAGCCGGTAAGATATGTTATGGATTGACAATAATTTAAATTCTTAATATAATTACTTATAGTTATATTTTTTATTTATAAATTTAAATATTTAATCTGAATTATTAAATTTTTATTTAATAATTTACCATAATTAAATATAATTTCATGTTTTTACTATAATACGAAGGGGTTCAGATTTAAAACCTACACATGTTGCTCTTGAAGGTTGACATTAGTGTCCGTTCATAATATGCATAGCTAGAACATTTGGATCAGTTTCAGAAACTGATAAAACAAATCAAAAGTAAATGAATAATATGATATCAATAATTAGATTTTTCTAATAATTAAATTCAAAAGTGTGTGTCTATACATAATAATAGTAAGCTAATATGTTTTTAAATATGTCTAGATATGCTCAACTCGCAAATAGAGTTTTTGGACCAAGACTTACTTTAAATTTGAGCTAATTTTTATTTATTTTATCCACTTTATTTACTTTTTATGTGCATGCTCATAAATTGAAATGTGACCTTTTTTTGCAATCCAAAATCCTTCGCTATTTTAATTTCATGCATTTGAATTTGAGATATCTTGCGTTACAAGGCTAATATATGACTTATTTCTAGAAGTTAAAGAAACTGGTTCTGAACTTCTATAAACTCATTTATAATTAATTTTTCCTTCCAAGTAATAGGTGTAATTTTTGCATTGTAGTTAGTTCTAATTTTAAGTCTATGATTAGTAACCATAATGTATCTTTTATTTGCCTTTTGAGCTCCCTTTTTACAACATACAAACTTATATGAAATCACTTATCTATCTTTTTTCTTGTTTATATATTATTTCCTTACCCCAAATCCTACCTTCCCTCTATAGTTAATCCAATATTACCACACAACCTTTGCACTATCAACTCATGTTTGCATTAAAGAATATTCATTAACCAATAATAATTATGTCGGATGCAAGAATTATGTAATGACTAGGAATTTTAAATGATTTTAGGAATAGTTCTTAAGTTTCATTCTTAGACATTTTATTTTAATTTGTTAGGCTACATAATCAGAATATAGTTAGTAACTTGGGAATTTGTCTTTTCTGGAATATGAGTTTTATTTTACCTGAATAATGATTTAATTTAACATTCATTAAGGCTTGCTTTAAGTTACAATTATTTGAATTTTACATTTAAAGAATAGTCTTACATACACTAATAATATCCATCCATTCAAATAAAAACGACAAATGCTTGCACCCACACACTCAACATTACACGTTCAAAGCCACAAAGCAATATATATATATATATATATATATATATATATATATATTAATTAAATGGAGCATGTATTACCATAAAAACCAAACCAAACCTTACCAACAGAAGAGTTTGCAAAAAGAAAAAAAAAAAAAAACATAATCTGAACATGCCAAAACCTCCCACATTTATATACATATAGATATGGAGAAAGTTTCACTCAACCTTCAAAGGCAAGCATATATGAAGAATGTATTAGCAGAAAAACCAAAGCTTTTTAGAAGAAGAGTTCCTAAAAGAAAATCTGAACTTGCCAACATCTGGCATTTGTACGTTTTTATTACCTGTGTTTCCTGCAATACTCAGTGGTCCCTTTTTTCAAATATGAGACATTGCTTCCAGCCCACTTTGCAAACTCTTACTACACTAATCTTTGGTCGAGTATATATTGCAAGAAAAATGGTTTAGACCTTGTAGGATGACGCCAATTGAAACTTTTTATTGGGTTCTTTTTCTTCTGCTAAAATGGAAGAAGGTCAACACAAAGTTAATCTCCACATCTCCCAATACGACGCCGTATTTATTTCTTAAAATGCATCATTTCACTTAATGAAATGGTGCATTTTGAGAAGCTTTAATCTGTTGCCTTACAAGCTTAAAATGGCGTCATTTGAGTGCTTTTTTTTTTTTAAGAAAAAAAACTGTTTAAAATGTACCATTTCATTAAATGAAACAGTGCCTTTGCAGGGATATTAGATGCAGTCAATATGTGGCAATATCTAGAGCGTGCGATCAGATGGATGGTTAGGATTCTTTACTGCAGAAAAAATAAGTAAAACTAGAAAGCTTCTAATTGAGGGGATTTGAACTCATACTAGCCCCCTTCCCTCCGCCTCTGACAATAGTTTGCTTTCTTGTTTGCCCACCTATTAATTTTTCTTGCCACAAATAAAGTTAAACAAGGAGGAGAGGAAAATAATTGGTGAAATAGAGCTTTACCTAATGAAGAGAGAGAATGACCACTGTAGAGTCAGAGATAAAGATAACAATAGAAAAAAAAAGGGCAACAATTACTAAAAGTAAAAAAACATTTTGAGAGGAAAAACAGAAGAGGCAGTCGGAAGACCACCTGATGATTTTTGGACCGTACTACTTTGATAATAAAATTAATAATCTCAAATACGCTGTCATTATTGTTTTTCACCTAAATGCTTAAATCTTTTTTTTTTTTTAATTATGGCAGTCACATTTTTGCTATCAACGTAATTTATTTTGTCTTTTTATAGTCACATTGATGACAAAAACAAGACTTGGTTGTCTTTTTTTGATCTCGTTTTTGCCATCAACGGGACATATAGCAATTACAGTCTCGTTAAATGCATGAATGACAAAAATGTGATATTTTTTGTCTCATAATAATCTCATATAAGCCATCAATGTGACACAACCAACCATCCACATGTCTAGTTGAGGCAAAATTTCTATTTCTAGTTCCAAAAAGTTTAGTTAATTTGCAAAGCAATCCTTATATGTAAAAAATTTGCAATTAAATACTCTTAATTTACCAATATTAAATGTAGTTAAGTATTAAGATTATGTGAGTATTTTTTTAGTTCAACTAATGTACTATCTTTATGAAGTTTTGGTTAATTTTCAATGTAGGCTTTATATGTAGAATATTTGTAGTTAAACCCTCATAATTTTACCAATATTAAATGTAGTCCAAATGATACATATATCATTTAGTTGAATGTATAACAATCTTATAAATTATTTTAATTATGAAGACATGGTTATAAACACCTTAAAATTGAAGAGCACAGTAAAAGTAGATGAAGATTGATATATGTAATGATAAAAGTAGTTGAAATGGGGAGAGAATAAAAAATGATATAGAATTAAGAAGAAATACACATAAAGCTTTGGTCATTATTTGATCTTGATTAATAAAAATAGTTTGCAGTCTTTTTTGCCTATAGGCTTCAAGAAAAGTTTTAAACAACCATTGGAAGGATTCAATTGTATTATTATACAACAACATTACCTTAAAGATTCTATAATTATTGAATTTGGACAACAAAGCAAATGGAGTAGGCATAATTAATAAGCATTTTTGCATTACCCCAAAATACATAAGTTATTTGTTCTTCCATGTCCATTTGATGTGTATGGTAAAATAAGGGATTTTCCAATAGCGAATGCTAGAAGTATTGCAATAAACAACATGTTTCCCCTATATCAAGCTCCTTTATATTTTGGTTGATGGGTGTTGAATCCAACAAATTAAAAATAAACCACTACAAAAAATAGTGGCTTAACCACGATTTTTTTGTGGTTTAACCACAGTTTTAACCGTGGTTAAGACCACTAACCATGGTTGGCAAAACCATAGTAGAACCAATTGTGGAGAAGGAACTACAACATTTATTTAAGACTGTAGGGAGAGCCATAGTTAACCCGTGTCCTAACCATGGTTTTGAAATCGTGGTTATGACACTATCTTAACCACGATTTTGAAACCATGGTTAGGACAATGTCCTAGCCACGGTTATTCAAAAGTTTAAACACAGTTTAAAAACTGTGGTTAAGCCTTGTCGTAACCACAATTTATGTAAAACTATGGTTAAGACATATCATTGTTGTTAGATCCTAATTATTTGTAGTGACATTTTTAACTGCTGCTAGTAGATTTTTTTTAAATTCAAACCTTAAACTAATTATATATATATTTTGTCATAAGAACCTGTAAATCCATAAAAAAAATAGCTCCAAGCAACTAAGATTCAACTAACCAAGAATATTTTATTTGAAGAAGAGAAGTTGTCCATCCATAACAATGTCCAACCAACAGAATACCATTATATACATATACGAATATCCAAATACATACTAATATAAATATAGTTCACCTAATTAGTAGTTCATCTTGAGGTACTTGTTCATCTTTAGAATTCTTGTGTGGTAAAGAAAGGAAAAGAAAATATTAGTTCAAGTGTATAGGAGAAAAGATAAGTCCCATCAATACTTATAGGTAAAGTAGTATAAAAAGAACATTAGCTCAAGTGTAAGTCACATTACTTAAGTGTAACATAATAAAAATATTTGTAGTGGCATTTGTTTCCCTAACACTCTTATTTGCAAATGCGAAGTCCATGAATCCATTTAATCCCTTTAAATATTCAAGAGTATTTCGAGGCCTAAGAATTTAAGACTTATCCATCTTTTAAAGACTAATAAAAAATAAAAAAACAATATGGGAAACAATATCAATTTCCCAACAAGCAACAAAGGTATAAGAATATTCATATTGAGTTGAATGTCATACATAGGGTTGCACAAATAACCTCGGACCCGGTGAACTCGGCTCGGCCTAGCCTAATTAGGTCAAGTTGGGTTAAGGACAAAGAGGCACCGGGTCAGAGGTTGAAAAAAGAGAGGGTGAAGAGTTTACCAGGCCGGGCCTGGCCTTGGGGAGTGGAAAAACGAGATCCACCTGGCCCGGTAGACATTTTGTAATTATTATTTTATACTTTATTTATATTATTTGATTTATTTAATTTTTTGTTTAGTTTCGTATCATTGTATGTCTCTCGAGTCTCGATCAAGTCTCTCAACTCTTACTCTACCACTCAGTCTTTTCGGTTCAAGACGGTTTCTTTGTGAATGTGTTGCCTTGTCTCTCTGATGTCATGTCGTAGTCATCCACCACCATCTGACCTTTTGACTTCTATGCTTGTTTGTCATCACACAAAGGCAAGTCCACCTATTCTGAAGCTTGAGTCATTCCCAGAGTCACTGTTGCCAGTCGTCACTCATCGGTGACCTTCCAACCTCTGTTACATGTGGAACCATCTAGGAAGTTGCTCAAGTTGCCTAGTCACTGTGGAAATCAGAATCACGAGCTAGGTAGTTCTTGCCCTAACTTGTCTCCGTGTTGCACTACTACATTGTTTTTTTTACTGTGGATCAAATTGAGGCAAGTCAATGTATGAGTATGATCTTGTTCTTCCTGGCATACTTTATACCAAACATATTTTTATACTTTAGACCATTCGATTCTATTTCAACCTCATACTTTGTGGTTTTATTACTAATATGGTTGAATCAGAGTAACCAACGAATGATTCACATATATGTAAGGTTTCAACTTTTAGTTCAAATTTCTTCTTGGAGATTTTATTTAGTTTTTAAAAGTTTTATCTTCTAGATTTTGCATGATTAGTTATACATACATTACTAATGAATCTCAAAATGTGGAAAAATAGGTTGTTTAATTGCTTTAAGCTGAAATTTAATAAATTCTAGATGCAAAAGATTCTAGCAAAAAGGTTGTACAGTTGAAAAAATCATGGTTGGGTTAAACAGGAAAATGTGTGCAAACTCACTATATTTAATGTCACCAATATGTTTGTGAGATGTTATTGAAGAGTCCTTTTTGGAATAATATATGTACAGAAGAATTTTTTAGAGAAGGAAATAGTTAGTATTTAACATGAGCTTTAGGTAGAATATGTTATTTAGACTTCACAAATGGTGGACTTTGATGGTATTCCTTGCTTGAAAAAATTGGTTCACTCAGTATTTCTAATTTTCTTTTTGTGGCTAGGTGATATGACCAATAAGGAAAAAGTGTAGTTGATTTACTATCATTTTCTTTTATGTGGTTAGATTATGCATCTTTCGTATAGCTACTTCTTTTGATGCATCTATTATGGTTGGGGTTTAACATTGACAAACTGAAAGGATGCTGAGACATATCTGCAGCATTTTGTTTAACAAATTAATAATGGTTTTGCCTGGGAATTAGGAGGGGGGAGAGAGAGAGGGAAACACATAAGAGTTGCAGGCTTTTCCAGAATAGGGAAACTAGTAATTAAATAACATTTAAACTTTTTCTAGCCAATAATTCCAAATTGTTTGTCAATCTCATTTAACTAAGTTCTTCAATAGTTTTAGGAAATCATACAAGTACCTTTTTTGTCCTTTATGTTTGGGGTCAATTTCAATTTCGTGCCAAAATGTTTCTTTTTCTAAAGTTAATTTTGTCCTACATGTTTATTAATTACGATGTCTTCTTACTTGCTAATGCCATCCTATTGTCAATGTAATTAGTTGACTTGTCAAACATATGAGCTGTGGATTGGGGATTGTTTAGGCTATGTTTTTGCATGTTTATTGTTTCATATTGATCAAAGCTGTGATATGGTTAGCTTGTTTATTTAGTATCTTTACTTTGGTAGGCTCTTTTCATTTTCAAGGTTGTAAAGAAGTGATAGTGATAATTTCAAAGTCCAGTACTTGCTTTAGTATTAAACTTAAGCTGCAAACTTCCAGTTTAATATGTTGTTAAATGTTCCATTGTCTTACTTGATGTTGGATAGATGGATTCTACTAGTCAACAATCCCCAAGAGAAAGCCAATCCCAAGCCAGCAACATGCCTTCTTCCAACTCGAACTTGATAGTTACAAGACCTAACGACAATACCATGGCTTTGACATTTGCATCTGCAGTGGAGTTTATTGCGGTAGGTGAGAAGAGAAAACTTCCTCCATGAAAGTCGAGTGTGTGGGAGCATTTTACAAAGCTCCCATTAGAAGAGACCAATGGGGAGGTTCGAGCTGCCTGTAATTACTATGGGGCTTCGTATGCTTGTGATCCTAACAAACATGGCACGAACTCCCTTAAAAAATACCAAGGAAGATGTTAGAAGCATCCCAATAGGGCTCATAAGACATCCCAATCTATGTTAGCCTATTTGACCCCACCAGGTTCATCTCAGCTAAGAATATTAGTCCCACACACATATAATGTAGATGTGTGCCGAAAAGTTGTGGCTAAATATATGATATGTGACAAGGTGCCATTTCGAGCCATAGAGAGGTATGAGTTTAGAAGTTTATTGAATCAATTTGAATCTAGATTTCCTTCTATCAAGAATGACTGTTGCTAGAGATTGTTACAAATCTATCTTAAGGAAGGTAAAGATCTCAAGGCTTTCTTGAAAAACTCATGTAATCGTGTTTGTTTGACAATTGATTGTTGGACATCAGTACAAAACTTCAATTATATGTGTCTCACAGCTCATTTCATTGATGAGCACTGGAGGTTGCAAAAGAGGATCTTAAGTTTTTGTCCTATTGAAAATCATAGAGGTGACACCATAGGAAAAGTCATTGAGAAATGTCTACTTGGGGGGGGGGGATAAAAAGGTGTTTACAGTGACGGTTGATAATGCAAGCTCTAATGACACAACAGTTACTTATTTAAAGAGTGTTTGAAAAGTTGGAATGAGTTGGTATGTGGGGGAGATTTTTTACATCTAACATGTTGCGCTCATATTTTAAATTTAGTTGTAAACGATGGGTTGAAGGATTTACACGATTCTATTGCTGCCATTCGAAATGCAGTGAGATACGTTAGGTCTTCTCCTGCGAGATTGTAAAGGTTTAAAAGTTTTATAAAGATCGAAAAAAAAGAGTAAAAAAGTTTGGTGTGCTTGGATATTCCAATTAGATGGAACTCCACTTACTTGATGTTGGAGCATGCCGTAAAGTTCTAGAGGGTATTTGATAGAATGGAGGAAGAAGATAAGGGGGTTAATGCTCACTTTAGAGAAGATATGCATAGAAAAGGTCCACCCATTGCTTTATATTAGAGTAATGCAGTTGTATTTGTGAAGTTTTTTAGGGTGTTTTATGACATAACATTAAGGTTATCTAGATTATTGCATGTGACAGCAAATACTTGCTTCCATGAAATTACACATGTTCAAACCTTATTACTTGCAAGTTCTATGCATTAGAATCCAGTTATTGGGGAAATGACTCATAATATGAAAAGTAAGTACGAAAAATATCAAGGTCACTTAAAAAACCTTAACCTGTTGTTTGTAATAGGGGTAGTATTGGACCCTAAGTACAAGCTTGCATATGTGAATGCCAACTTTGAAGACATGTACCCTAATCTTGAAGTATATGAGAGCATGAAGTAGAGGATCAAAGACAATTTGTATCGTCTGTATGAACAATATTCTGATGCGGTTGTTCCAGAATCAGTTGAAACCCTTGGAGATTCAAGTGTGGTTTCAGACACTTCAAATTTTAGAGGTTTAAACGACCCAGACTTTTTCCTATCTGGTCCACGAGATAAATGGCAGTCTTTAAAGAGGGTAAAGGTTGGTGTAGACTAGAAATCAGAGTTAGAGAAGTATTAAGAAGCTAAAGTACTTGATGATGAATTTGTATTTAATATCTTGGCATGGTGGAAAGAAAATTCATCAAAATATAAAGTACTCTCTTGGATTGCACGCGATGTCTTAGCCGTGCTAGTGTCTACTGTTGCTTTTGAATCAACATTTAACACTGGTGGACGAGTGCTTGATGTGTTTAGGAGTTCACTATCACCCAGGATGACTAAGGCACTTGTGTGTGCCTTGGATTGGCTAACCCCTGACTTTGACCAGTTTGAAGAATTCGAAAGTGCTGCATCTGGTAAGCTCTTAGTGAGTTAATATTTAAAGTTCTTTTTTCATTGTCAAGTTTTAAAAATTAATATCATTTTGTATGATTTTTACATATATTTCTGGAGATTCAAGTGTTACACATGGGATGTTATGAACACTTATTGAAGTTTAGTGTTTTTTTAATTTACAATTTATGAGTAACTAACTTTTTGTGATGGACAAGATATTTCTTAATGTATGTTATTTTTGGCTCATAGGCAGCAATGTTATTGGTTTTCATTGGTATGATGTCAGTAATTTTTAAAGCCACATTTTGAGGCCACTTTTTAGGAGTTTCATCTTTGCTTCCTTCGTTTGTCAAAATGAATTGGAATTTTAGCAACACCATCATCACTACAGGTACTATAATGCAAAGTTATGATTTATGAGCAATTTATAATTCTTTTATTAATTTTTCAACAACATATAATCATGCTGACTTCATTATGCCCATATATACATTTCGTTGCTCAAATTCCTCTATATTTACAGTGGTGGCTAGACGTTTATCCACTTTTTGCTAATGAAGACAAGCCAATTGAGTGTACACAACTACCTAGAGAGACTTGTTATGTTCCAAGTGGATGATGGCATTGTGTTCTAAATTTGGAAACAACTATAGCTATCACACAGAATTTTATAAATTCTAGTAATTTTAAATTTGTATGTTTGGATATGGCACCTGGTTATCGCCACAAAGGAGTTTGCCATACTGGATTGCTTGCTCTTGATGATGATAGTTATGAAGATGTTAGACAAAATATGCTATGTAATGAACAGAATTTAAGTTATTCCCATTGGTCATTACTGTCTTTATTTGCCCTATCATTTATTAACGATAAAGTTGGTTTATTAGCAACATTTAGAGTAAGTTGATATAATTTTTCTTTAAATATTTGGAGTCACTTTGGCATAAACCCCATGACATTACAATAACTTAGGCTTGGTTTTCTTTATGTGTGTGTGCCATTGGTGTATATGCCTTCTTTGGTAAGGCCGCACATCTTATGGACAACACCAACAATGTTGGTCATTTCCAAAAGTTATATCTTCATCTTTGATGCTCCTTTAATTTTGTTCAAGAATTACAATTTTATTTTAAAACTTTTGGTATTTGACTACTTTTGGTTATTAGGTGTTGACAGTTGTTGGTAACTTCTATATTTGCTCAATAGCTGTGGGAATGATTGAGATAATTGTAGTGTACCCTATCCAATATAGGTCATACAGAGATGGTAATGACAATCTATTGGTCCTTCTTATAGGAGGTATCCCTATTGCCTTGCCTACAGTCTTATCTGTGACCATGGCTATTAGGTCTCATTACTTTTCCCAGCAAAGTGCCATTACCAAGAGAATGACAACAATTGAAGAAATGGTTGGCATGGATGTTCTCTGCAGTGACAAGACTGGAACTCTTACTCTCAACAAGCTTATTGTAGATAAGATCTTGATTGAGGTCAATGTTTAATGAAAATTTGTTAATAGGTTTTCTTTTTACTGTCCTTAATTCTAATCATGGTTATTTCAAATTTGTCAATGTAGGTTTTCCCTATTGGTATGGATAAGGACACCCTTATGTTGCATGTTGCTAGGGCTTCTAAGGTTGAAAATTAGAATGCTATTGATGCATCAATTGTAGGAATGTTGGGCGATCCTAATGAGTTATATATATATATATATATATATATATATATATATATATATATAATGTTTCAAACTATGACTTTAAATTGTAGACGACGCAAAATGGCTTAATTTTGTTAACGAGGCTATGTTGTGAAATCTCAAGCAAGAGCAAGAATCACTCAGGTGCATTTCTTGCCTTTCCATCTTGTGGATAAGCGCACTGTCATTACCTACATTG
Source organism: Delonix regia (assembly GCA_037074485.1). Taxonomy (NCBI): domain Eukaryota; kingdom Viridiplantae; phylum Streptophyta; class Magnoliopsida; order Fabales; family Fabaceae; genus Delonix; species Delonix regia. The sequence goes on along the minus strand of CM073449.1, from coordinate 21,014,045 downwards.
ATGGCAAAGGTGATTGGTATACAAGTAGCAAGGGTGCACCTAAGCAAGTATGGGATTTTCCTGTGTGTTAATATAACATTATAACTACAATAAATAGTTATCACTTACTAATGATATTTGACTATCCTTTCATATATATTAGATTATTGAATTTTGTGGCCTTAAGGGAAAGACTCTAAAGAAGGCCTATGTTGTGATTGATTAATATGCTGATCGTGGTTTGCGTTCTTTAGCTGTTACTTGCCAGGTAAATTAAAGTTCATGAATTTCTTACTAGAACCTAACTTGGAAGTTTTCTATAACAAATACACATTATGTTTATTGATTTCTTCTTTGTTCACTGACTATTTCAAAAAAGACCAAGGAAAGTGTAAGTGATTCATGGGAGTTCTTGGGGTTATTACCTCTCTTTGATCCTCTAAGGCATCATAGTGTAGAGACTATTCGTTGTGTTCTTGAGCTTGGAGTTAATGTCAAAATGATTACTGGTGACCAACTTGCCATTGGAAAAGAAACTGGTCGTAGACTTAGAATGGGCACCAACATGTATCTATCATCTTCACTCCTTGGTGAGGGTAATTTAAGCCCCTTCGCTTGCTCTATTCAGACTGCTTTGTCACTGTATGTTCACTTCCTTACATAATTTTGCAGTACACTTCATATGCAGACATGCATATTTTCTTTTCATTTTTTTGGTTTTGATTACTCTGAACTTAACACTAGCTTTGTTTACATATTCTCTATTTCACACCAACATTAATTTGGCCAAAACTGTTTAGGCTTGGCTATCACATTTAATTTGTTAGCTCATACATTTCCACTTGATGATCAACATGTTGGGAGATTTAGTTAGATTATTCTACTAATATTATTAGGAGTAAACCCGGCCTGGCCAGATCATCGGGTCCACCGAGTTGGGTCACGGGCCCAGGCCTTGTTTTTCAATTTGATGTGATTTTAGGCTGGGCCTCGAGTTTAAGAGTGGTTCGGCCAGGACCAGCTTGTGTGCAGCCCTAGTCATACATATCATCATGTTTCTTAACAACAAAACACAACAGTTATAAATATACAAAGTAAATCAATTCAATACATATATCAAATGATTAATTTAATCTAAGCATTTAATTTTATGGAACTTAAACTAAACATTACAAAAGTGTAAGAATATTCAAGAAACAAAATTAATAATAAAATAAAAAACATATTAATAAGAATCATACCATGACTAAAACTAAAATAAAAACAAACATTTAAGATAATAATAAAAAAATGAAAAAAAAAACATTTATGTTGTTGATTTTGTCTTATGTGTGGGTGCTTTTCTACTTCTTGATTTGGTTCTTTATCATTCCTCGCCAGAATTTAAATTAATGAATTTGAAGATAAAGATATGTAGACATTAATGTTTCACTTGCTGCATTTCTATGGAAGTGATAAGTGGATATTCACTTTATTAATTACCTTGGATATATGTGTGTCAGTGTCGATATAGATTCAATGATTTAAAGTTCAGTCAATGAAAAAATAATAATTGGTAGGGGTTATATAATGTATTTCCTAGTTATAGGACAACATTCCTTATCTCTATTTTTCTCCCTTCTTAAATTCTTCATATGCATCTTTCCTTTCTCTACCGATTGAATTTTATGTCTTTTACTATAAGAAAACTTTGGTGAAATGCCTCTGCTATTCCAATTGAGGGTTGTCATGTTTTTATTTTCTTTTTTCACAAAAGTTATTGTCAAACCTAATTCACTTTACTTTATGCCCTGTAGGAATTGATTACTTATCTGCTGCTACTTATGTTCACTCAGTTCAATCACATTGCGTATTTCTAGAAAGCAGAGTAACAAAATGTTTGTCTTATTATGAAAATTCATTCATTATCCAACTAATCATCCATCCCTTAATTTATTTTCAATACATAGAAAACATCGGATCTCCTGAGTCAAGTTGGTGGACCATTTAGATCTGATTGCTTCCCTCATGATAATTGGTAGCATAAATTGTTCATTAAGTTTCATTGACAAAGCACTTTTACATTTAACACATGTTCATCAAGTTATTGTTACCTCTAGACAAATGAATTTTTTCTTTAAATCTTGAAAAAAAAATAATAAAAAAGAAATAATAATAAAATCAAAAAATAAAAAAAGAAAATAATAATAATAAAATCTGGAAAAAATAAAAACAAAAAATTATAATAAAATCTAGAAAAAAAAAATGCAACAATACAACAAGCAAAACCACATCCATACAACATATCTTCAAGATCATAACTACATTTTTGAAACTATTAAGAAAAAAGGAGGAAGAACACTAACTTGGAGCTCTAAATGCTAATAAAAATCCACCTCCTTCACAGCAACCAACGACATCGGCGATCTCTAGGCTGACCGACAGTAGCTACTCCTCATTGGCAGTGGGACAAGCTTGTTGCAACAGCTACAGGCGAGGGAGAATAGTGGCTTTCACAGCACAATGGTTCTGTAAAAATAAGAAAGGAAGAAGGTAGGGTAAAACATTTTTACAAACCGTTGCTAGGCAAGGCCTAGTAACCATTCAACAACTGTGGCTAGACCACATACAGAGAGCCTAGCCACAGTTTCATCCAAACTGTGGCTAAGCCATTGAATATGAACGAACATACAATTTTCACCATGTCCTAACCATGATTAAACTAAAACTATGGTTAGGGCTTGTTGAACCTAACCATGGGTATTGTAACCTTGGTTGGACCAAAATAGCACGTGGACAAAATGTCCATATTAGTTGACATTGCTATGGTTTTTCAACAACCATAGTTAAACTATGGTAACCACAACCATCGTTAACCCTTACTTTAACCATGATTATGTCAACCATGGTTAAACCACTGTGGTAAAACTACATTTTTCCTGTAGTGAACCTATTCTTAACTACGAAATCTACATTGAAAGTGAGTAGGGTCATACTCACAGGATCTGGTAATTTTAATGCTTTCAAAAATTAAAGATTTAAAGTAAAGAAAGGAAGTAATAAAAACAAGAATTGTTTTGCAGATTAATTAACAAAAATGAAAACTGAACTAATCAACAATTAAAGAAAATATTCAAATATAAAAGAAACAATCAAGAATATGGCTTTAATTCAATGATAGAAATATGTAGTTAAGGAATATTTTTGTTTTAGCTATTCAAAAGTTAGTCATTGATGCAAAAAAACTCCTTCTTTATAACAAGTGATTGAGGTTATAACAAGCTCTGATAACCCGAATTTCTTTTAAATTCATTGACTAAGGAGTGCTTTATAGCCAAATTCTAATTAACTAACAACCTTAAATGAGCATTCAAGATTTAATTAATTAATAAGATTAAAATCTAGAGAATACCAACACTAAGTTTTGAAAATATAAGAGATATACTCAATCAAATTAGCTTTCCATTCCATCAATATGAAAGGAAGCATGGTCACAATCTTTCATATTGATTTCCATTAATATCAGCTCAATCAAATGATACGTCTTCAACCAAATCAATTGGAAGAAAAATATCATCAAGCAAGGTAAATAACGGGCCCTACCAATTACCTGCTCAAAGATGAATCAAATAAATTAGGAAAGTCAAAATGTCATAAAAGAAGGGACAATAAGAATAATCATTCAAATCTCATAACCATTAAGATGCCAAAACAAATATTCCTTAACTAGATAGATAGAGTTTAGCTACACATGATTAAATCCTCTAAAATCTCCCTTAAAGAATGTGTATACAAGACTGCTCAATCTTTCACACTCTGTTTCTCTCTCTAAATCAAAAAAATAAGGAAGAAGAAGAAGGGATGATGACAGAAGATGCCCCAAGGGTGGTATATATACTAATCTAAGTGCCCTATATCTTTTCCAATATTTTCTAACTACCTATCTAATTTTTCTTTTTAAAAGAGATTACAAAGATTCCCAAAATCTGTTAGAACCTTTTATTTCCTCTTATTTTTGCGTATCCCTAATGACCATAAGAGATAAAGATCTCTAAAAATTTGAGCTCGATAAGATTTTTCTAGTTCAAAGTAGGAAGTTAAGCCATGCCCACGAAACTTTGTATCTTATAATTTTTTGCCTTTGATGTCACGCCTTTGGCTTACTTTGTAGCTTATAATTTTTTGCCTTTGATGCCATGCCCATAGGTTACTTTATGTTTAATCTAATGAAATCAACCTAGAACTTGAACACAACCCCAAACAACCATTCAAAGCATAATTTCCTAGCTAAACATCAAATTAAAGACAAATCAATGAAAAACATGTAAAATAGCAAACTAACACTAGTCCAAAGATGATCCAAGCTGGTATAACCTAAATTAGTTATTACTCCTTTGAGCCTACTCATAAGCTAAAATAAAGCTTCTTGTTGGGGTCCAAAATTGTTTGCCAAATCAATATCCTAGGCTTGAATTTATGATAAATTTCATCATGAAGCTAACATATGGGTTGTTTCTAGGAGATGAATTTCATGATTATGTTCTTCCATAAAGTCATGCACTTTAAATTTTCTACCCATGTGTGTGACACCCATTTTTGCTTTGCAAGTTGTTTTGGTCTCTGATTGAAGATTAATAGTTGGATAATCTTTTGTCTTTCTTTTGAAGTCCCTCTTTGCTTTTGTTGATGTATAACTCCGAATTGAACTCTCCCGCCATAGTCATCCTAAAACTTCCAAACTTCCTCTCAAGTATTAAATATCATCCCCACTTTAGGCTTTAATTCAATCTTTAAATGATCATATTCAGCCATCTGACAGCTAGCTGCACTTAATTCACTGAAAAGCAAATTTTAATATTTTCAGAGTTACAAAATAATCTTAAAGCATGTTTTTTTTTTTTTTTGGAAAAAAGAGCCTAGTATTTACACAGTATGAAAATCTTTGAACTTCCTTTGTAAGTCAAAATCTAAATCAAGTGAACACAACTTTAAAACCCTGAAAGTTGATGACATGAAGGGATAAGATAATTGTTTTGTTAATTCTACTTGAAAATAAAAACTTAACACAAGTTTGTAGTTTAAAAAATTTAGTTGTTATATATTAATATATGCTTAGGTTTTACAATATTGATCAAGTAACTACATTTTGTTACTAAATTTTATTAATCACTTTTTTGCATTATATGATGCTTAAGAGGCTATTATAAATTACAAATCTTCATGAGCAAATTAGCTAGGAATAATTTTTATTTTCATTAGATGTGCATTATATATTGCAATGTTTCTAATTATATAAGTAGACGAATAAATTCTTCCCTTGCACTTAATGCATAAAACAACTTTTTATAGCAATTTGATACTGAAAAAAAAAAGAATATAGTTTTATTACATAATCATCAGATTACAAGATCCCGTACAAATAGAAAAAGTATTGAACTGTTGTACACTTCATTGCTCATCCAAATTGAGAGCTCTGCTTTGAGGGATGAAATATCTTCTTCTAGTTGCTGCAAATGCAAACTTGTTCCAAATGAGGGGCAAAATATGACAGCATCTGGATGCCAGAATAATATAGCAAATTGAGAGGGAAAATAGCATGGAAATGACTCTAAATGTTACTTAAGAAGCTGCTAAAAATTGGATTGAATAATGGGTGATGCAGGTTTGGATGTTATAGGCCTGCAATTAACTATGTTTATGCTTTCGCGTCCATCTTTGGGTGATTTAAGTTTAGAAACTCAAAACACACCATTTAATTAATTAAACTTTTGACGATTGCCACCATACATCTAGATTTACTCAACATATTTCTATCCAATCAATACACAAACATCCACATATGCATGTCAAATATATTAACAAATTATGAAAGGGATTTTCTGGCTACAATATGTAAGGGAAAAGTTAACTACCTATTATACTAATCCTTTTTTGAACTTATCCTATTTTGAGCGTCCAAGGTAGTTTATCTGTAGTCCAATAAACTTATTTGAGTTTTCCTGTATTTGTAAGTTTATAAAGTATGCTATGACCCTAATTTATTTTTATTGTTAGTTTTTTCGAACACTTGTTTTATCTTTTGAGAGGTTACCTTTGACTTATCTATTATATCAACTAATACATGTTTAAGGGTTTTCTCAACCATTTATATAGATTCCATAATGATCTTAAAATTACCTAAGAAGAATTAATTGCTATAATGAGCCACTTATAAACATTTTTGTTAATAGAATAATTAAACAACTTCCTATTTATGGTTCTTCATAATTTAATTACCTGTTTCTATCAATATAATATCTAAACTTGACAATGAATATTGATTACTTTGGTTATCCAGTGTAGAAATATTAAGATCATTACTAAGATAAAATAATCTTATATGTATTACTAATTCTTTTTCCTAAAGTTTGTTTAATTAATTATTTTACTAAGCTCCTTTTGATTTTCTTAACTTCCATTATTTCTAAGCTTCCCCAAAATACTCACTTACCATAATTACTTATGAATAGCATGCCCACGTTCATTTTCGGCTTTCTCATCCCTTTTTAATTAACAAGTTCATATTTTAATGTTTTATATAAAATTATAACATTAATAAGCATTGCGTGATTTCCTTCATCCTTCATGGTTTATGATAGCCCCCTAGATAGCATATCTAAGCAATCTAATCCTACCGCAACTTGTGATCTGTTTTAATAATCATAAACAAAGGAGAAGAGTTTAAGTGGTAATGACAACTTGTTTATGACACCGAGTATATACATGTTTCTTCCCTAATTTAGCTAATCATTCAACGTTAAATTCAAAGATGCCATCTTGCCTTTGACTATTCTAATAAGCACCATTTCTATATCTCCTTGCCACATAGTTAAGAGCGTTTTCCTCACTTCTTTACGCTGCCATGTATTCTATAACGTGAGTCTTCAGTAATTGGCTTAGTTTGGTTTCCTTCGGTTAGTTTTATCCTCATAAGCACCAAAACTCTTTCATGTTGCCCCCTTAGATTTGTATTAATTCTTCATTTATTGTCAGTTCAACAACAGTCCTTCTTCATTAATTGCAGTTTTCTATAGAAAGTTATGGAAAACTTAATCCAACATGTGTAGTTCAAAAAGAGATTCAAACTTGAATTTTGAATTTGGACTCCTAATAATTAGGACATTGTATTAAAATTAAATGCTTAGTTTAGGGAAATGAAAATGCTAATAAATCCAACTAGCATATATAGTAGCTCATATGATGGATTTAACCAAATGTTTTGAGTTATTGAATTATAATACAGTTGCACCACATGCTTGAATTCTATATCACTTGACTAAGTGTCACTTGGTTGAGTTGCCCGGTTTACTCGGAGACTATGGAGTAATCGCGACATTCCATGTCCCTGGAATATCACCATACATCAGAGAAGATAAAGAGTCCAACTTGAGGGCATGTCTTTTGGAAGTGGGGAAGAATTGAAGGGGACTATAGTAGTAGTAAGTAAGAGTTGCAACAATTATTTAGAAAATAATGAATTCAATGATTCACTTGTCAAGGGAATTACAAAGCCATCTAGTCAATGAACATGATCAAATTATATATCCTTGGAGAGCTATCAAAGTCAATTCTCCAAGCAACAAATAGTGCATGAATTAGAGTTTTATAGACAAAGTTGTGGCCAATTTACTCCAATACACACAGATAATAAATAAATAAATAAATAAATAAATAAATAAATATATATATATATATATATATTCAGATTGAATAGTGAATTTGGACTTCCACTAATTAAGAGCTTTTATTCAAATTAATGCTTGGTATATGGAAATGAAAATGATATTATATCCAACTAGTATAAATAGTAGTTCCTATGATGGATATAAGAAGATGTTTTGAGTTATTGAAATATAATATTGTTGCAAATCATAATTGAGTTCTCCTTCTCTTGACTTAGTACATCATGGATGGATTCCTAAGGAATACCTAGTCATGTTCTTGTTGCTCTTGGGGCTTGACTCTCTATTTACATTATCCATCAATATATCAAATTTTCAGCTTCTTTAATTAATTTCTTTTCTACTTTATTGATTCTTTTGCATGTGTTTTGATGTATGTACAAAATAAAATTGAGGACTCTTTCTTGTTAATTTTGCATGACTAATTTGAGGTAATAATTCCTATGAATAAGTTTTGTGAAGTGTCTAACAGTACTCCCACACTCAATAGAGTGCCAAATCCATTTATATTTTGTTGACCACCTTTTGGTTAATTTAATTATTTAAAAAAATGGTTTTCCAAAATTTACCATTAATTTTGATAGTGACTCTTAAAGAAATTGTTTCTTGAAATCATTTTTGAAAACTAACTCTTTTTTTTTTTTGGTTTCATGCCATTTGAGTTGTGCTTAATCCTCCTATGGGTTGTTAGATGTGATATATCTTACCCTATGCAAGATGTAATCTATGATGCATTTAGGGTTCATTACGAAAATAAAAGTGTGAATAAAGATGTGGGTCCAATTCTACCATTAAATCAAATGATGAATGACAATGCAAAAGAATTATCAGTTAATTAAAGAAAGGCAATGAAATTTGTGTGTAGGGTATGCAAAGTATTTAAAATTGTCTATTTTTTATAAAATTGTACTACATTATTTGTTTATGTACAAGAAGCAACAATATCTAGCAACAGTCCTAAGCACCTTCATAAAAAAAAAAAAAAAAAATGTAGTTTAACGACTTTTATTACAACTATCATCAAACCTTTTTGCCAGCATTGTTTCAAAACCCGTGCTATACTTGTCACAATGGTGGATTTAACTACTGATGGCTACTCCATTTTGTGTTTTAATATAATTAAATTATAAATTAGGAATAACGTCCAAAAATTATTTAATGTTATTTAGCATCTTCTAGTGGCACAATAATGACCACATATGCCTGATGAAATTTATTGTCTCTTTAATATGTAAAATAAATTTAAAATAATATATCAATATAAAATCAAAGATAAAAATGTCACTTCATATTGCATAAGAAAAAATTTTCATAATTACTATTTAAGACAATAACAAACATTATTATATGTGTGAAGAAAGTTATTTTAGATAAAAATGACATTTCATATTGTTAGGAGATGATAGTTTAGATTTACAATTTTTACAATTTTTAATGTGTGTGTCTATATATGTGTGTATATATATGTATGTATGCTTGCATATGTGTGTGTATACATATATAATAATTAAAATATATGATACAATGGTAAGTGTATATAGTGGATATGGTTTGAATATTGACTAAAATTCTACTTTGGACCCTCATAGATAAAATATTTTTTATTTAGTGCTTTATAGAATTTTCATTTTAATTTGGTGGTTGTCCTTTGTAGAATTACTTTCTTAATTTGATTCCTCACATATAGATATTTTTCAATTGGGTCTTACAAAATTGTTATTGATAACATCCTTGTTGGCCCCTAGGTTCTATATATGCTATAAGTTTTGATGATGACAAATATGTCAAATATGTTAAAATATCATTGTGTGCTTACTTATTTAATCATTAACTTACAATACTTTATACTTCAATCCCTTATCTATGAGATGTTCTTGTTCGTACTATATTCAATAGGTTTTAATGTTAGATATATAATCTAAATTGAAGAAATAATTATAAGAATATCAAATACATGACAAAAATGTCTATATTGCATTAACAACTATCAAAGTATACATATTGTTAAATATGAATTAGACTAATAATTTAGTTTGTAAATTAAATATCTTTTATATTGGACCGTCTAAAGAAAGAAGAGTGAGTATTAAAGTGAAGAAAATGAAATATTAGATAATATGTTTCACACAAATAAATAGTAAGCAAGAAATATATGCTAAGCATTGAAGAATTTAATGACTTAAAGTGTTAGAAGCTGTTTATACCAAGATAGTCAATGGATTCAAATAAGTATATTTATCATAAGCTAATAGTTATTTTGTGAAATTCATTCAAATTTGCATTTATTAGTTTGAGACATTATGGTTCTCAAAATATATTTTTAGGCCTAAAAGATATTGAGATGTAGATTTTTCCTAAAACTTTATTTGACAATTTGCTCATTAGTTTGCTTTTATCTTACAAATCATACAAGGTTTTGATATGTAAATTGTTACGCTAAAAATTATACTTAAAGAGCTTTTTAATGATAGGTCATTTTTTCTAAACAAAATTGTAATGAAAGAAATTATGATCATCTAAATTTAAGTAGTGAGATATGAATTTTACATAAAATCTAATTTTTGACATTTGGTCACTATCTTAAATATATCTCACTCACCTTATGGAATTTCGTTATAAAACTTGTTATATTAGAAATTAGACTCAAATAGTTTTCCTATGCTAGGTCATTTACTTAAAATTAAGTTGAAATGAACAAGTCATGATGAATTGTGATAAACTAATTTGGTACTATTGAACACCCAATATTGCATCAAATCCACCCAAATTCATATAGTAAAAATTAACACAAATTTCTGATGTTGCATACATTATTCCAGCTGCTTACAAACACTATAAACATTGATCTTCTACCCTCCTGCTACAATTAAAAGCACGCCTGTCATATAAGGCACCTTTAAATGCAATTTTCTTGACTACCAATGAATGTATGAAGTTGTGGATTCTTTCGGTATATAACAAATCCTTGTACATGCAATGTAGAATATCCTTCCACCCCATGAATGGCATTAATGAGTAGTGTTCGAGAACTTTCTTCGATTATAACCTCTGCTTCTTCTGTATCCAACTCCTTCCCTATATCCTTAACTTCATCTTCACCAACACATATCATAAATGTATGCATTGGTTTACAACGATGATCAAAAGTGTACTTTTCATTACGCCAGTAACACAAACCTTTCTTTCTCTTTTCATCCATCCCTCTCTTAGTTTATTGATTAACAGACTTATCAGTTATATCTGAAGATTTTTCCACCATTGTTCCCTTAACTACTGGTTCATCCTATTTGCTGCAAATAATATTGGTCTTTAAACATTAGTTTGAAATAATGAAAATGTGATTTGGTTCTGTCATTAGCAGCTATGATTGCATCCTCATGAAGGCGTGCTAGATACATAGCATTCACTAAGGTGGATGGTTTTAACATTCGAACATAGGACTCAATTTTAGGCTTTAATCCCTATAAAAATAGGCTGATTTGCATCTCTTCAGGTAACACAACTTCAACTAAAAGATCTTCAAAACTTTTCTTGATACTCTAGAACTGTTCCCAACTGCTTCAACTTCTTCAACTGAGCTAATGGTTCCATCTTCTTAATGTTACCGAAATGAACACCAAGAGCTGTCAAGTAATCCATCCTCATCGTCATAAAGGGTTTGATGCCATTGAAGCGTGCAACCTTCTAGGTGTAAACTTATCAGCCAAATTCATTGATCTTTGGGCATACCATCAACTTCAAAGAATTACCGGCATCAAAATGACCATCCTTTATTGTCACTCCTATTGAGCTTTGGAAAATCTATTCAAGAAAATTTCGTTGAGAATGCGTAGCTGGCACTTTGGTTTGGTTGAAATGATCTAAACTCAAGCCTATTCTTGAGACGTTGACCTGCCATTTTCGTCATTGACTATCACCGTCACTTGAACCAACTTCGTTGCCAAATCTTCCACCAATCCTTTAAGCTTTAATAGAGAACGACGAATCTCACTTGCCTTGGCACGGTTCTAACTTAACTCTTGCTCAAAGTCTCTCGTATGTTCACTTGCAGCTGCCCGTGTGTCTCTCGTCATACCAAAGAACATGAGGCTTTAATGACAAAAATGGTACAGAGGAATAGAGAGAATATCTAATTTCACTAAATCCTTTCACACCTTTCATATTATTTTGAGAGTTAATATACTGGTGGTCCACAACCACCAGTAACAACAACAAACCCAACAAAAACTTTTAACTAAAACTAACAGAACAATAGAAAATTAACAGCCACAGTTAGACAGTTATATTTGAAATGTAACAAGACTATTTGACAATCAACTGTAAGCCTTCTAAAAGTTAATTGGAAGCCACTAATTGATTGCGTTACCCTACTAGTCAACTGATGGACTATATATTGGAGCAAATGGTCATGTTTTGACTATAGTCGACTAGAGACCCACAGTTAATTGGCTATATCTTAAAACAGTTTTATTAAAATGTATAATGACTGCTTTGTATATCTAATGGCTATTTTCATATAGTATTATATATTTGACATTCTAAACATATTTTTAAACAAAACTTAGTGCTATAAAGTGATATTCAATTTGTTTCAATATCTTTGACAGAGAAACAAATATTATTGAGCTAAAACTTACTTAATTATTATCATTTGAGATTTTAGAGTTTCATTTTGTATAAATAATCTATGAAGAGTTTCTTTGTGCAATGTTATTCATCTTGAATCTCTATATGGCAAGGGAAGTGTATTGCTTATGAGAGAGAACAAGAGTGAGGAAGCTCATAGAATGATTGTCCTAAGAGAGGTATTCTTTGTTTGTTGAGTGAGAAAACTCTAGGTTGAGTTAGATATTATAAAAGCTCATAAGTGTTTAATTAAGCTTGTGAAATTAGTAGAAAAATCTTATGTAAAAACAAGGAGAGTAGATATAGATTTAGATTTGAGTCGAACTAAGACAAATCTTGAAGTTTGTCTTTTTTTTTCCTATACTTTTTATTTTCTAAATTGCTTAACTGATGTTTTATTTTTATTATAATATTTTACATCAAGTATTGCTATTTATTACTTGATACATTTTCTTATATCTATTTCAAACCCAATTATATTGTGAAAGATATTGTAAGATTACTCTAGTCTACTTGAAAACAAGCTTTTGAAGCAAATTTAACTACTTATTGCTTAGTACTATATTTTTGGGAAGGAAAATGGCTTTATATATTTGGGAGGAAAATAGTTATCACATACTCCATGAATCAACATAAATCTTTTCTTGATTGATATAGTTTTTGCTTTATACTTTATACTCTTCAAAGTAACCTCAATAACAAGTATGTTATTTTTTCTTTTTTTGAAAATTACTACACTTTTTATAAACACCTAATTCATTTCCTCTTAAATGTTGATCACCATAGTTGTCTGTCAATACTATAAATGAAATTAGCAATTGGATATATAGACTAAAATTTTATTTTGGTCTCTTATAAGCAATATTTTTTTTATTTGTCCTTTATAGAAAATTTTCATTTTGTCCCCTACATATGAAGTTAGTATCAATTTGGTCCTCACACATAAATAATTTTTAATTTACCTGTACAAATAAAATTGTTATCAATAATATTCTTTTACAATCTGTTATAAATGAAAATCACAAGTTTAATTATTTTTCAATACCATATTGCTTTAGCCAAATTGAGAAGGGAATTCGTTAGATGCTGAACTGATTTTGAGTGAAATATGCTGATAAAAAAGAAGTGTAGTTTTGGTGTTTGAATTCGAATATAAGTTTCGAATTTGAATATTAAGGTACAGATGCCTAGCTTGAATAATCTGGATTGGAATGAAGACAGCAAGGGAGTGAAGCTGGCCTCACTCGTATTTTTCTGAAAATAGAAAAACAATTCACTTGCATGATAGTGATTCAAGGCCAGTGGTAACATGACACGTGGGGTTCCATTTTAGCGTAAGTGACGACGTTCTGATACTTCTCTTAAGACAGTGAAAAATGACTAAGATTAGCCACCAAATAGAAAAAGAGAGAAAAGGTTCAGATTTTTCTCATAATAATAATGCTTAGGACAGCTGTAACGACGCGCCAATCCGCATTACCTAGAATTCACCAGTCGCCACCTGGTGCATGGCACGACGGAACGTGTTAATCACGCTCTCAAGTGCGGGTGACTAACAGTTTTCTTACCAAAAATACCCTAGCCAAGAACAGCGTGGGAAAAAGATGGTTATATGAAACTAGAAAGAACACCAACCCTAACCTCCATACCATTTCCTGGTGGAGATTGCAAAACCAGAAGATAAAAGAAAAAAAGAACACAACGTTAGAGAGAGATAGATAGGATAGGACCAAACCAAGGCTCACTTTCTTTCTTTCTCTTGCTCTTTCTTTTTTCTAGCCCTTCTCTCTAGGGCTTTCCATTCCAAGTTCCCAGCCTTCTCTCCATTTTTCACAAATTTGGTTGCATTTGGATACTGAACCAGAAAAGAAGTATCAGCTGGTTACCCCGGAGAAGATGTGGGAAGGGGAAGAAGAAAACAAGGAAAAGAAGAAAGAGAAGTGATTGTATAGAAATAGAAAAGATATATAAAAAAGGGAAAATTGAAGAGGAGAAGAGTAGATAGGGTGGAAAATAATAATAATAAGGGTTATGGGGAGGGGAAGAGTGGAGCTGAAGAGGATAGAGAACAAGATAAACAGGCAGGTCACGTTTGCAAAGAGAAGAAATGGGCTTCTCAAGAAAGCCTATGAGCTTTCTGTTCTCTGTGATGCAGAAGTTGCCCTCATCATCTTCTCCAACCGTGGCAAGCTTTATGAGTTCTGTAGCACTACAAGGTACCTAAGCTTTCATCTTTTTATATTTCTCTTGTCTTCTTGCCACACTGGTTTTTTGATCTATCAGATCTACTACCTTGTTCTCTTCTCTGTGCTTTTCCTTCATTTCTTCGCTTCGGCTATTGCTATGTGACTTGTTCTTTCTGTGAGCTCCACTTGTTAAAGTGAAGTTTCATGCTTTTCTTTTTTATTGGGATTTATCCAAGTAGATAATTAAGGATCAGGCTTGATTTGATCTCATGTAAATGCTTTTCTCTCCTTAAATATATAGGAGATCTGGTAATAGTACATGATCTGATGAATATATGATCTTTTGATTACTTGTTCGTGACATCTTTTTAGATGACTGACAAGAATTCGATCTTGTTTTCTCCCTCCTCTTTATTTTTGGTTTTCTTTCTTCTTCGGGTTTGTTTTTTCTAATTTTATTATTACTTTTCATTGATTTCTGTGTTACTAAGTTTGCCTTTACTAACTAATGAGCTTAAGATCTTTGCTTTTTATTGATCTTCTTGTTTGAGTTCTCTTTGTAGTCAAGTGTTTTGTAATAAAAGTATCTTCGAGAGGGTTTGCAATTTGGAATGGTCATATTTGGAGCATTAAACAGAAATTTAATCATTTAGATTTATAAAAAAAAAAAAAATGACAGCTTGCAGTAGTATTATATGCGGTTATTAATAAAATTTAAATTATTAGATTTTCATCTCACGTTCCATATACATGAACAGTAATAATTGCCAACTGCAACCAATTTCGATTTGAATGAAGTTACCTTGTAATCAAGAGAGGGAGAAGCTTGCTACTTTAAATAATAAAAATGAATTGCTGTGGTCTATTTCTTTTTCAAGGAACATATAGGATGGGAAAAGAAAGCTGTTACGTTATTCCTAAAATTGTATCGACTCGTCTTTCAATGAAGCAAGGACAGAAGTGTGTTTTGCACCAAAAATTAATTAATAGCAAATTTCTGTTCTTCTTTTCAAAGAAAATACCTATAATTATATTTCAGAAAATATATGTATCATCTCGAAGACTTATGTGAAACTTTGCTTTTTTAACAATAGAGAAAATTATCGTTAATATGAGGCTTATTTGCACTTAGTTTCGCGTTCTTTCACTGAAGGTAAAATTCATAAAGTAGATAGATTGTAATAAACTATAGTCCTAGTTTTCTGAGAATTGAAAACTTGAAAAAATAAAGGTGCTGTTTCAATAAAGAGGTAAAAGTAATTAGATGATGTGGCCAACGAAAACCCATGTTCTATTGGTCAACTCACTTGAGAATTGGGGGTTTTGCAATGTTCCAAATAAATTGGGAGATCAATTACAAAAAATTCAATGTATTGGAGGGAATTTGTAACGGGTAAAAATTCTAGTTGTACCAAATAAAGTGCAACTTCGATTAGTAGTTTTTTTCTAATATTTGTAATTAAAAGCTATATATCTTTCTATTATTTCAATTACCTAATATATTTCTCATAAGAGGATCTCAACGTCCATTCATATGGATTAATGAGCAACACGAAATAACTAACCTAATTTCTTCGTCGTACTATGTTAGTTTGACATTCCAGATCTCCATTTTACTGCTCTAGAATCTCAAAATCATTAGTCTCACCGAAATTCAAAGATTTGTATTTAACTTGCAGACACAACTCTCCTATGTTAATGTAGAAGAGTACCAATTTTCATTTATACGAATTATGTTGAATACTGATCTAACATAAAGCTAAGCTTACAAAATCTTTTATACGAATTCTTGAAGTATTAATATGCATGCTTCATGACACTTTACAATTTGCATTTTGCTTCAAATCTGTGACAGAGCAATAGTATTATTATATATTGGTTTATAGTGTGGTTTTCTTCTTGGACATTACTTCTCCAGTTGATTTTGTAGCAGTTTAAGCCAACTATAAATAGATATATAAATATCTCAAAGGTGAGCTTCATTGAAAAGTATAGCTAACACATGATTACTACTTATTTATAATGAGTAATATTTATTGTCTCCTGTTGAACAAATTTAGCTAAGAATGTGTTTGCATGAGATAAGTTGAGAGGAAAAAGTAGTTTTTCCAAGTATTTAACCTCATTAAAAAAGTTCCTTGCTTTGATTAGCACATAATGGATTTTTGAATTACTTAAATAACTTAAAGTAATGTTAAAAGCATTTGAAATTCCACCAAAATATGCATAATTTAAGAATTTAATCCTCTTTTCATCATTGGAGGGTAGATAACTAGCATTATTTCTAATGAACAACAGGTATACATATAAACTTAGATCCCTGTTTGTGTCTATACACATACGTATACATAGACACACCGACAAAAAATTTTACAAATATTAAGATTATTCAAACAATGAATTTTAAATACAAGAAATTTGGATTGAAGCAATTCAGATTTCTTTTATTTAAAATCTTATGGAGTTTAACATTGCACAATTCATATGCAAAATTGGATTTGTTTTGTAAGAATGAGGAAGGGAGGGGCTGCAAGCTTCCATCATGTTCAGGTTACAAATTACCACAGATTACTAATATGAGAACCAAAACTTAAGTGAAGAAATTATGCCAGTTATAATTAGCGGTAAGTAGTGTAAGATTTTAGCTTCAGATCCAACATTAGGATAAAAAATAATGATTGGTATAGGGTTTGATTTCAAGAGATACAAAAATCATCATATTATATTATATAAAATGATTAACTTAACTCTCAATTAAGGGAACAAGTTCTTATAAATGAAAGAAGCAAGTCAATAATATCAAATAATATTACATATAAAAGTTAGAATTTTAAGAATTTTAGAGGAACCATCACCAACTCACATCCCTCTAAATTCATCCCTGACCAAGAACTAAGGCAAGAACATCATTGAACCTACAAACTTCGTTTGTTGTCTGTATTCTTTTGGTAATTTTGGTATCCGTTCACCATTATCAACTTGACGAGTCTTCGTTTCTCTGTCTTAAATCTCAGTATGCTCAAAACACTTGAAAGGTACCAAAAGTGCAGTTACGGTGCGGTGGAAGTGAGCAAACCAGTCAAGGAGCTTGAGGTGTCTTGCTTTAATTTCTTATCTTGTCTCCAATAATATGACTTACAGTGACTACAATTATTTTATATGGTTTTATCATACTTTTATGGGCTCACTTGTTATTCACTGCAATAACAATCTGCAGATTTATGTCTTCCTATAAGATCTATATTATATCAAGTTTTGTTATAGTTAATTTGTCATTTTCGTTCGTAACAGACCAGCTACCGCGAGTACTTGAAGCTGAAAGCAAGAATGGAATCTCTTCAGAGGACCCAAAGGTGATTATCATTATAGAGACTTGCTAAGCTAAGCTCTTCTTGACAACAAAAATATAAAATTCAACAAAAAAATCATAACCTGGTTTTAACTTTTTCCCTGTTTTCAACTACATTAAGTCCCAAAATTTATAAATTCAATCTTTGGAGGATTACATTTTCTTCTCTTCTTGACTAAGTCAATTGATGTAAAGTATAAGTCCCAAACATTTATTATGTTTTCATGCTTTTACTAATTGATTCAGAAAAATTTATTATAGCCATGCCCTTTACCTCTGTTATTGCAGAAATCTTCTAGGAGAAGACTTGGGGCCATTGAACTCCAAAGAACTTGAGCAGCTTGAACGCCAACTTGATTCATCTCTAAAGCAAGTTAGGTCCACCAAGGTAATAAAATGCACATTATTAAGTAAAATGTGAATGGTCCTAGCCACGTGGCTGGTGTAGTTTTCTGCATTGAATTTCACATCATTTTGTAAGATCTTATCTAGAACTCATTTTCTTTGTGTGAGTGGCTCTGCAATACAGAACCAAGTCTAGAAGGATTGATTTAACGCCTGAGTATTCAATCAGGAGAACTGTGCTGCCTTGGTAGACAATTTCATTAATATAAGTAACAATCAATTCCTGATTTATGATAAAAATATGATATGACATGGTGAGGCAAGAAATTCAGATCTTGAAAGTGCTTGTAACCTTGAAAATCTCTGATAAAATTATGCTGTATCAGGAGGTGGGACAGTCATGGAAGGGGATTTTATAATTTTCTGAGGTGAAGAAAATGATGGTGTAATGAGATTTCAAATCCTGCTTATGGCTATCAAAAAACATACATAAGATTGAAATTAATGATTAATTCTGTTCATATCATTCAATTTTCCAATAAAAACTCGTAGTGATTCCAGTTTTATTTATCTGGCAATATCTGGAACAATATTTTGCAGACACAATTCATGCTGGACCAGCTAGGCGATCTTCAAAATAAGGTAAATGGCTTGAAATGATTATTAAAATAGAGCAACAATTTCTAAGCCTAATGCTTGCAAACTGTTATTCTGATACAGGAGCAGATGCTGGTTGAAGCAAACAGAGCTTTGACTATGAAGGTAACATAACCGTCATTTCTCAAGTTCATTCCATGACAAGCATTTTAAAGTCCTGGTTGTTTTTAGGAGTACAGTAACGATTCTATTACGTTGGCCAAACAGATTGGATTTCTTAAAGTTAACTCAGACAATCTATTCCTTTAACATTCTCCAAAGTATAAAGATCACATAATTATCTCTCATAGCCAAATGATTGTCTCAAAACATAATACACACGCACACTGAAGAAGATTAATGGTGGTATTAAATTACATGCACCATCTCTATGGTTTGTAATACTTATATTCTCATTCCATGAAGTTTAAATTTATACTGAAATTTTCCCTGTGGTATATAAATTCTACACTGAAGCCCTTATAGTTCTAAATATATTAAACCAACATCTCTCATTTTAAATTTCGTATACATAAGTTTCGCCTTCAGATAATCTATGTTCAATGAATTATGGTATTAGGGAGTCTTCAGGAAGGGAAAGGTGCAGAAGGAATAAGCTTTGTTAACGATTATATTAATAGAGGGGATGTTTCTGTATAAATTGAAAGTAGAAAGCGTGAGTCTGGGCTTTAAAACAACCCTCAAGAATATTTTTTTTTTGGCCAAAACCCTCAAGAGTTAATAGTACTCCAATGTGTTTTCACTTTACATCAGAAGAAGCACTTCAATTTCTCCAGTTGCCCTTTCAACCCCTGAAGATTTTTTAGTATTCTTCTAGTATCCTTGTTCCGAATTACAATTGTGCACTTCCTTCCACAGTAAGGTCCTCTGCATCTGATTGCATTCTTCACTACTTTGATTTTGGTAGCTGGAGGAAATCAATTCAAGAAACCACTATAGGCAATCATGGGATGCTGGTGATCAAAGCATGCCATATGGTCCACAGAATGCAAGCTCTCAGGACTTCTTCCAGCCTTTGGATTGCAATCCCACATTGCAGATAGGGTAATGTAATATCAATTTCTTGCGTAGTCTTGGTCAAAATCTATGAAGCACCTATAACTTTAAAAACACAGGGTCATATAGTGTCCAATACATCACAAACAACATGATATTTTATTTTGGAAAAAAAATATATTATTTTCGTTTCTTACTCTTTTTTATTTTCCAAAAGTATATCCCATAAGTGTCACTTTTGTTTTTCACTAACTAAAAATTATCATATTTGGTCCTTCCAAGCGAGTTAATAGGGTTTAACTCAAGGGATTGTATATAATAATGAAGTTTGTAAAATTATCTATGATAATGATCTAAAAAATTAGGGACCAAAAGTGACATTTTTCTATCAATGAAGGATTATTTTAAAAAATAAAATGAGTAAAAGATCAAAAACAACAATTGAGTGATAACTGGTAGACCAAAATCATATCTTTCACTTTCAAATTGTCTATGAGCACTATACATTGTGTCATAGTGTCCACATCATTGTCAGTATCCATACTTAGTCTAGAAAAACTGATCCATAATTTTTGTCCCTTTGATCCAGTCCTGACTACAGGTACAATCCTGAGGCTTCAGATCAGATGACTGCTACAACCCAAGCTCAGCAAGTGAATGGATTTATTCCTGGATGGATGCTCTGAGCGATGCTAAGCATTTCAGCTGGCTACATAAAAAGCAAGCACCTGCCAGAGGCAAGTGTAAATGCTTCATGGTGCTGCTGGCAATGTGTAAATGCTTTCTGAGATTCTATATAAGTTTACTTCTTTGGCATGATACAGTAATGACTGAATCTAAAGCAGAGCTATAAAACCTTTAGCCTCACACTCAAGGCATGTAAGAGGTTTATGACATCTTTCAAGTACCACCTTTTACCTGGTAGATCATTTAACATACGTTTATTATCACTCCATTTATTTTTGTTAATCATAGTTTTAAATTTATGGTTAAATTAAGTGGGTCTTTCTAGCTGGGTTTTTTGGGTTTATTTTTTAGTAAAATATTTCTTTAATTTCTCACTTATTGCAAAATTATCATTTTGAAACTTCACTTATTATAATATACAAAATGATTTTTTACTGACTAAAAAATATTACACTTGCTCTCTTAATTTAAAAAAAAATATTTGATTTAGTCCTTTTACAAAGACCCTAAATCCAATTGAGGGACTAAATTTTATATTTTTCTGAAAGGTGGGAGAATGAGTAAAGAACTACAGTAGACATTATATTAAGTGAGGGAGCAAAATAATAATTTAACAATAAATGAAAAACTAAAAAAAAGAAGCAATTTTTTCGTTTATGTTTAGTACCTTGTAGTGTCTAGGAACTACTATTGTCATTTAATATTTTTACGTAATATAATTCTTCTTTTTTAAGTCAAAGCCATATTTTAATTTTTAATTATGATTGGGTAAGGCCGTAAAATTTAAGCGAACTTTATTTAGTGATTTATGAAAACATAAATGATAGAGAACTTTTAGAATACTAATAGTTTCATACATGCACGCATTTGTAGCCGTATCCGAGTCCATTGAGTAGTAATTATAAAGAGCCCAAATCAAGTAACGAACTTCAATTATGGGCCAATTGCATTGAAATATCAATAGTATACCAAGAACTCGAATTTATGTTCTAATGTCTAATCATATGGCTGAATTTAGATACGGACAAGTGTTATATTTTGTACTGAATAACCACCGATTTAGTACTTCCCAATTTGTATTACTTTTGAGTATATATGCTTCACCGTCTTGTTTATCTATTGTTTGTATACCCACAAGGATAAAATCATATCTAAGTGATACAAAAATTTGAATATCATATGGATCAACAGATTTAGTTTGCCTTTATAATTCTTGAAAACCTAAATTAATAAAAGTTGAAATTCTTAATCCAACAATTAGGTTTATTGTAACATAAATTGAACACTTCATATACATTTATAGGATATTTTGTTAATAAAACCTAAATTTTATACCCTAATTTTTTAAGAACAACCAGGAAATCTTGTGACTCTTTTTATTTCTTTTCATCCTCTTTTTTTTATCAATTTAAACAGAGATAAATACAAAGTAAGTAAGGCTCAATTCAAATAGATTTTATCAAAATATATTTAATTCATTTTGTGTTTATTTTTTTTAAAAATTGATTGAAAAATTAAAATATAAAAAATTGATGCATAAAAAGAAAAGAAAAAACACTACGATCACGCACTTTTTTTTTTTTTTAGCACTACAGTGGAATAAAAGGCAGTTCTACTTCCACCAATAACAAATCCACGTGTCATTGTCTTACATGTCAAGCACACATAGTGGAGCAAATTATAAGGCAAGCCTAAGTGCACTATACCTTTGTCTCCCCTACTTTTCACAGGTTCACACTGGTTTTTCCACCCACCTACACCAAGTTCTAATAAAAAATATAAGGAAGATGCTGGAAAAGAAAGGGTATTCACTCTGCTCATAAAATCAATCCTAAAATCTCACTACAAAATCAGTGTAACATTCTCACAGAAACTGAATCATTACACACTGACTATGCAACATCCACAACCACCCCACTACTGCATTCCCCCTTTCCACACAGTATATAACCTCTGCTCTGCCATTCCACACAATCCAGACACCAAAGTGCAGAAGCAAATCTATGAGTCAGAAAATGGAGTTCAAGGTCAGAGCTTTCATTGTTACAGTGCTGATGTTCCTGTTGGCTTCAGATATGGTACTATGGGAAGGTGAGGCTGCAGGAGAGTGTGGGAGGACCCCCATTGGGTCTGCAGCTGCGAGCCTGAGCCCATGCTTGGCTGCGACTCGCAACGTGCGAGCCAGGGTTCCGCCTGCTTGTTGCGCCAGAGTCGGTGCTCTACTCAGGACTTCTCCAAGATGCCTTTGTGCTGTTCTGTTGTCTCCTCTGGCGAAGCAGGCCAAGATCAATCCCGCCATTGCTATCACTGTTCCTAAGAGATGCAACATCAGGAACCGACCTGCTGGAAAGAAATGTGGAAGTAAGTAACCTGTTGCTTTTCATTAGTTTCATGTGTTTGGTCGTTGCATTGACAGAAGTTCTGTCTGAAAGCATTCATTATGAAAGATCATCATGATGTGAGACAGGAAGAAGAAAAGCCTACAATAAGTTAAATATACTTCAATTTTAATTCATTTGAAAAATTGGACTTACAGTCTTTCAAATTTGGATTTAGCTTATATGCCACTAATGCCTCCAATCAGATTTATCGGCCATAGAACTCAGAAAAGTAAAATGATGCAGCAATAGAAGAAAAACAGAGTTTTTACACTATGAATGGAAAAATCTATGATGAATTTGACTTGGCCTCTTTGCAATTGATATTTTACAGGGTACACTCTTCCTTGAAATCGAAACCAAGGAGTGACATGGCAAATGCAGTAATTTACATTCAAGATTAGAGAGCTCAATAAGTGATGTCATCTGTGGTCGTCCATTGTGGGAGAATGACCAGTCAAGGCAGTCACATTCTGTTCTGCGGAGTAGTTGTATGTGTTGTTTGTTATGATAGTTAAATGGACATTGTCCTTTGACCAATTACCTTTCTTCTCACGAAACTGACTTTTACTTTTAATAATTAATTATTTTTCCTCTCAGACACTTCTAGTCCTAGAAGCAAAGAAGGACAAAACATGGAACATAAAATGAGAGATTGGGAACTGCATCTGGACGGATAAAAGTATTAAATTAGTGATTAATTTTTGTATTTTGTAATAACTTGATCTATTAAAAATTAGTTGTGATAAATTAATTTTTCAAAATTTTTATTTAATATAAAATTAATTTTTCATTAATATAAATGGAGAGATTGATTTTATATAAATTTAAATTTATAAAAAATTAATTTTGTATAAATTTAAATTTGTAAAAAACTGATTTTGTATAAATTTAAATTTATGATAAATCAATTTTTTATGATTAATTTATGAGGGACCAAATTGTCACAAAGTATAAAAGTGCGAGATTAATTTAACATTTTTTTTTTCCATTTTGATGAAATAATTAATATATATATATATATATATATATATATATATATATCCCAATGCTTTTTTGGTGTACAAAAGTAATAGTTTAATATCTTTTTATTTGCAAACAAATAGTTAATAAATACAAGCCATATTTCCTAGTATGATTACGTAGAGAGCAACTAAGCTATGATATAATTGCATTCATGAGTAGAACTTAAATTTTTATGTAATTTATGATGTTGGCGTTTAGAGTAAATATTTCTCTTAAATTAGTTTTTGAAGATAAGATTTTTTTAAAAAAATTGTAGTCCCTTAAACAATTTTGCCCAATTAATATACTCCCTCTATTTGGCATAGTCACAATCAGTTAACAGTACACTTGGCATGAATGGAAATTTTGTAGACATTAGATTGATGATTTGGACCTATCTAGGTGTCGTGAGCCTCTAAAACAACGTTGTTTTGTATAACTTCATGAGGGTTGGAATTTCAAAATGGGTGAATGGAATTTCGTGAAGTTAGACAAAATGACTTCGTCTTGGGTTCAATAGATCATCAATTGATGGCCATGTAGGGTCTCTTTTATGCCACATCTAATAATTTGGTAAGTAGGTGCGTCTTTTTCTAGGAGATAAACACTTTTAATTGTGGAAAAATGTTTAATGAACTAAATCAAGAGACTTTATCATTGAATGACCAAATGAAAAGCAGAGTAATCTTGTGGGGACTACATCAAAAAATAATTTTGCTTAAATATTTCTGGGACTAAATCATAGATTAATTTACTTAAATTTGTAGATTGATGAACCTTATGACATTAAGCTATGTTCAAAAGCACTATATCCAAGTCCATGTGAGTTGTGACTTTGACCACTAACTCTGGCAAGTCAAAAAAATTGATCCAAAAGCTTATTTGATAAGTTTCGATAGCTGTACGAAGACACCAAATAAGACATTTGATTCCATTCGATAATTACTTTTAGTCTAGGGTAGGTAATAAGTAGATAACTATTCATAATCATTATGTTCGATGTCACGTGATCTTTTCCTGTTTCCTCTCCCTCTCTCTTTATGCTTTCTTTTTCTATACGTTTCTTTGTTTTCTCATTGTAATCTGCATATCATGCGAATTAGTTTTTTCTCATGCCTCAATTCTGCATATGTATCAGACCTTTTTTTTTTTTTTTTTTTGAGTAAATGTATTCGACCTTTTAGTCAGAATACATATTCGGATAAAAACATAACCAAATTCATTCCATACGTTTTGGTCTTCCCCTTAAAATTTTTCATTGCATTCATCTAAAGTTATGCAAAGCTGCTTCATCAACTTTTATCATTCACAAAAGTTTATTGGCGTCACAATAATGAATTACAAGACTGTTAGATAAAATTAAGTATGATAATTAGATTGTCCTTACATGAGAGAAATTAATAATAACATTTCTTTCAAGAGCGAAGCCAAACAACTAAAAGTAAAAAAGTGACCGCACATGCAATTTAGAAGGAGAAAAATTAAATCAACGGAATAATTAAACCATGGACTCCTTTTTCCACTGTTTTACTTCACTTCACTTTCAGAGTTTTCCTCCATGGGTTTAGATTTTGTAATATAACTAAGGATTTTAATTCTTCCATGATTTTACGAGTTTGGCTAATGTAACCAGAGAAGAACCTCCTTCCCTCATCGCAGCCTCTGCTTCATCCTTCGCAACCCCAACTCGCTTCCTCACCAACTCGCCTCTCTCCGATTCCATCAATTCCCTCACTCGCTCCTCCACCTCCGCCGCCGTCACCATCCCACCCTCCTCCGGCGACTCATGCATCCACAGCGCAATTTTCATCTCCTCCACCATCAACACCCTGTTGAACCTCTGTTCTGCGTACAACGGCCAAGCTACCATCGGAACTCCGGCGACTACCGCCTCCAGCACCGAGTTCCACCCGCAATGGGTCACGAACGCGCCCACCGAGCCATGGTTCAGCACCTCCGCCTGTGGCGCCCACTTCTTCAGCACCATCCCTCTCTCTCGGGTCCGATCCAGGAAACCCTCCGGCAGTAATAAGTCCAGATCTGGGTCCTCCTGCGACGTTGCTGCGAGATTATGGATTTTCTCCGACGGTGGATTGCGAACTACCCACAAGAATCTTTGCCTGCTTCTCTCGATCCCACAAGCTATTTGATGTAATTGCTCTTTGGAAAACACGCCCAAACTTCCGAAACACAAAAACACAACGCTCTTCTCAGGCTGCGAATCTAGCCAGCTCAAACACTCATGCCCTCTGGCTTTTTCTTTATCATAAGCAATCAAAGGACCCACGGGGTAAATGGGGGGCGTTGGACCGTTTGGTACGCAAAAGCCATTGGAAAATGCTTTGAGACACCTGTGTTCTAAAGCTTCGAATGTGTTCACTATGATCCCAGCGGTTTTAGACAAGAGAACAGAGCATTTCAAGAAGTTTTCATAGGCAAAATCATTGCGTTCAAGCAAAGGTTTAGGCATGTCCCCGCTGGGTATTGGTGGAACTCCAGGGATATCAAGATGGATATTCAGTTCTTTGAGGTTCTTATCGGTGGTGCGGTGGATCGTCTGAAAATAGAGGAAGGAGGCGAGGCTGGAGGCAGGGCTGGTGAAAAAGCAGTAAGCAGGGATGTGGAGTTCGGCAGAAACCGAGTAAGCTTCAAAGCAGAAGAAGTCTACGACGAGGGCATGAATGGCGTAGGTTTCGGAGATGGAAAGCAGGGCATGGCGGAGATGGGGGTTGTTGAGGCGAAGGAGCTCGAACATGAGGGTTTCATGGTTAGGCGAGGAGGAGAGTAAGGTGGGAGGAAGAGAAATGGGAGGGAGGCTGTGGAAGACGATGGAAGGACTGATGGAAGAAGAGACGGTAGCGATGAAGTTAGAAATGGAAACGGCGTCGTAGGGAGGGGTGATGGTGAGGATGTGAATGGAAAGAGGAGGTTGATGATGATGGCGAGAGAGTATGAACTTGGCAAGCTCTACCATGGAGACTAAGTGGCCTATAGCAGCGGTCGGGTAGAGAACTATTGCCTCCTTCTTCTTCATGTCCATATTCTTGGCTTGCTTTTTCTCTGAAGTTGTTTGAACGACGCACGAAGGGAAACGATGGAGTATATAAAACTGAAGAAACGTGGAGGATCAGGGGACTCTTCTGACACAAATTCTTGAGTTCATGTATCGTATGGCAAATGGCCAAGACGTACTTACAGTAAACTCCTTTTACTGTAGGGGATCTTTTTCCCCATTCAAGGGGTTAATTAATCAAGAGTTCAATAATGTGAGTACTTACAGTTGTAATGTATCTATTTATTTATCGTATAAACACTCATCTAAGATGTAGCAAAGAACTTTTCACCTAACGCTGGGCGTCTTTGGTTGAAATCATAGAAAATGACATGCATCCACGTAGGCAAGCATCTTCCCATGTTCCTTATTGCTACGAAAAGGCTTTCCTTTCTTTCTTCTTACGAACCAGGTTACGAAGAGGGTTTCCATTTGGCCTCTTTTTGGTCCAAAAAAGATGAGCTACTAATATTACTAATGTGATAGCTAATAGTAACGTGACAGGAAAATTAGTTGCTATTATACGTGGAGCTCTGATTTTATTTATCATTGTCATAATTTAGTTAAGTTAGTATATTATTATTTATTGGACAAAATATTTATCGATATTAACATATTTATGTAATAATTATAATAATACATTTGTTCAATGAAATTATTTTATTAATAAAACTGTCACATATACTCGTTAATATTTTTTCCCATTATTAGCATTTCTTTACAACTTTTTAAAATCCCTTACGGAAGTGGCAGACAGATGGACAACCTGTCAAATGTAAGGATGTCTAATGTAATTATTGCATTTTCATTATACAGAAAATGATGTGCAAAGGTATGTCACATCAAAGGCGGGAGTAACCAATTAGACGTAACAACGAATCTACTTGAAACAAGATAGATGACATCCCAACTTTGATCTATACATGGCGTGCAAGGTGAATGGACCACCTCCAGTCGTCGGAAAATTTTCAATAATTGAGGTAAATAAAAAATATATTTTTTATTAATTTAATATTAATAAAATATTATAAAATATATATATTTTTTATTTACTCATGTGAAAATCGAACTCGGCGTGGAACTTAACTCATTACCACGTTGGGCAACTCAATTGCCCCAAAGTTCACCCAACAATCGTCAATTACATATTGGGTTTTGCTAATGACTTCTTTTAGGGTTTAGGATGAATTTTGGTGAGCAGGTATTGATCTAATCGGTCATATGTACTTCTTAGAATATCGCCCAAAGAGTATATATTACATATATTGATAATAATAATAATAATAATAATTTTATTTTTGGCTAGCGTCCAATTTCTTTAGTTTTGTTTTTATAACAATATAATTCCTTATATATATTTTTAAAGGCATAATCAATTTTTTTAAAAAAATTATAATAATTTTCTAATGAATTTTATATATCCATACATCTAAATTATATATCTCTATTATTCTTTAATATTTCAAGAAATTTAATTTAAAAATATTAGTTTTAAAATAAACAAAATTTTTTTAATAAATTAATAATAACGTGGAGATACTACTTAGATTTATGTAGATATAAAAAAAATGTTAGAGATTAATTACAAGTTTTTTAAAATAAAAGAGTTTGATTATACTTTTTAGTAAAGATAAAGGATAATAATGTTCTAAAAAAATTAAAAAATAATTAATTGGATTCTATAAAATGTAGTAAAAAAATAATTATTTGGGTTAGTGGGGCAATAATTATTTATTGACTAATTTTATTAATTAAAATTTATTTATTACATTCAATAGCAATAATAATAAATATTTATGAATTAATTTC
Organism: Delonix regia; assembly: GCA_037074485.1. Classification (NCBI taxonomy): domain Eukaryota; kingdom Viridiplantae; phylum Streptophyta; class Magnoliopsida; order Fabales; family Fabaceae; genus Delonix; species Delonix regia. The sequence goes on along the minus strand of CM073449.1, from coordinate 20,985,276 downwards.
ATTTTTTTAAAATACTTTATTTTATTTATTAATAAAAAATTATTAATGAGATGTAATAAATTAATTGATAAATAATAATTATTATTGATTAATTCGATAATGAAATCTTAATATTGTCCTTTTAATTTAATAAAAAATGAATCAATTATCAATTATTAATTATTAGAAGAGAAAACTTATACTAGGGCAAATTGAACAAAATATATTACAAGAAAAAAAAATTCAAAGATTGTACTGAATTGATGTCGTGCATTAATTACCTTAGCCGGACTTGCTTGCATTGGATTCCCAAATATTAATTTTGGGCTTTCACCAATCAAGGCCCACAATCTTCTAGAAAAAGCTTGATGTGACACGTGGCATTTCAGATTAGCGAATACAGATTGCCCTAAGTTCTGATTGGATGGCTGGAAAAATTAAATCCGTTACTATTGCTGTCCCATGCTTTCCTACTTATTGTCTTCCTTTCTTCCTTCCTGCGTATATTTTGTATTGGTGGTTAAGAGGAATTGAAATTTGACCCCACTTTCTCAAGATTTGGATTTGTTACAGTCATAAGTGGAAAATGTGTTAATTTTGAGCTGTCTAATAGTGTAATGTAAAGAATATAAATGGTAATATCAATCATTTTAATAGGGTCAAAAAATTATTATACTTATTTTAAATTATTACATTTTGTTTAATATCATCTATTGAATATGCACATTTTTTGCTTCAAATGCAGCAAATCTTTTCTTTTTCCATTTTTAGTATTATGTGATTTTTTAGAAGAATTTATTTTCTTGAGGTGGTATGCAAATTTAAGAAAAAATTATTGGCTAAAAATTTGCCCTTTTGTCTCATAATTCCTATTTCATCTATTTTATTTGGTGAAAAGGTTCTGTGGAAAAGTTTGTGCTCTCTTGGTGGTGTAATTATCTAACACATCAACAAGAAAGTGTTCTACAATTTTGTTTTTAAGCAGATGTGTCTAGTGTTAGAACACTAGGATTAGTAATTTTTAGCTGAAAACTTTTTCTGTTTCAAAGGTACATGATGAGGACAAATACATAATATGATTTTCCAGAAATCATGTACGGAGATAAGGTAGCAATGTAGAGAATAATGAAGGGAATGGGAAAAAAATATTATTAAAAAAATATATATTAATTTAAAAAATGATTAATGAAAATAAAAGAATCATTTGAAGATAATATATTAGTTTTGAAATTAATGAATAATAATAAAGAGTTGAGGCATAAATATTTGCTACTAATTAATTGTTGGGTTTGGGAAAAGAAAATAATTAAAACAGTAAAAAAGTGTAATTAATACTAATAGATATATAATTGAAAAAATAATATATTTTAACTCCTCATAAATACTTCTTCTTTATAATTAAAATTTTATGTATATAGTCCTTATTGGATAAAGGTTAGGCCAAAAACTTAAGTAAAATTTTGGGTATATTATACCCAAAATCAAAACAGCTAAACTTGCATTACATTGATTTGATTAGTCAGGAGAAATTAATTTTGACCATTCTTAAAGTTGTTTGATATTTTATGTAACCATCAAACATACTAAACATTTTACATGAAAAGACATGTTCATTCTAATTTTTACACTATATAATTATACATGGCTTCTTAGTCATTTATCGTGGTAATACATTACAAAATTAGCATATACAACTTAAGCATTGCTCCAACTTCTTAAACTTGTGGTCTTGTATCTTGTGCATTTGAAATTTTATGGATACAAAATATGGGTGTTACGAATATCTTAATAACTAATTATGGTCCAAAACATAGAATTCTAGCCATAAAACTTACAATTTATTAACAAAACCTACACATAGTTCATGTTACATGTAAAATCAATTCAACAATCACATAAGAATTTTATGTGGTCAATTACTCAAATGTTGTCCCATACCAACATAAGGATCCTTGCATAAACATACAAAACTATCCCATTATAATGTAATTGTAATTAAATAACTATAAATTGATTGCCATCAAACAATCATAACATAATTGTCATTAAACAATTATGGTATAGCTAACCATCAAGTAGTCCAAAGTGCAATTGCCATAAAAAATTACAACATAATTGTTATCAAACAATTAATCAGTGTAATTAAATGCCTGCTTTAAGGATAAATATTAGTTACATGAGTTTCAAAATTACTCTTTCTTACCAAGCTACTCAATTATTTCCTTTAGGCTCTCCAAATAAACAATTTAAAATGAACATAATCAATTCAATATAAACTTTCGACATTTTATTAAATTTTGCAACTATCTTCCTAATATAAAGAATTCCTATTGAATTTATTTTCAAAGTTCTATAATTCTCTAGAACCAGCCTTTCATGTATCCTATATTAGCTTGAAAATTGAGTCCAAAACTATCAAGTTTATCACTGGAGCTAAGCTAACCAAATACTTATATACAAAGCAAAATATAACAAAGTACATTAATATTCTAGTTCTAAACAAGCATATAAAAAATAAGAGTACTGACTACTTCTTACACAATTAAAACCTAAAATTTTTGCTATAGCTAAAACTTTACTCTCACTTTCCTCTTTTCTCTAGCTTCGACAAGTGAAGGAAGAAGGGAAAATGTGGGCAATTTATAAAGTATTGAGATGTAACTTCCAACACAGAATTAATATTTGAGGGCTCCACGTAAAATAAAATTCATTGAATGATTGTGTGAACACCCTATTTACAAAATATATATAAATAATGAAAAATAAAAATAAAAATAAAAGTAATAGTAATAAGAAAGATAATAAGAAAAATAAAAAATAATAAGTGATAAAGTACAGAATGATAAGATAAAATTTGGAAGAAGATTAAAAATTCTAAAATAAAAAAATAGAAAGCAAATGACCAAGAAGCAAAATTGAATGGAAATAAATAGATAAAATAATAAAAATAAACTGATAAATAGGATTAAAATTATGAATCCAAAAAAAGGAAGCTTCAGAAAATCCATTACCATAGCCTCCCTAGGTCTGCATACATAACATGGAAATGCTATAGGACACCTTACATGCTTCCCTCCTATTACGGTGGATGACAGAGTGCAAAAAGAAGACACATAAACGGGGCCTGATAACAAAAGTGATATACTTTCTCAGCTAAAACAAAAGGCAAGAAGGGAAATCTCTGAGCGTTGACTCCTCAGGCTGTAAGACCAAGAAGCTTAGGGGAGAGGTGGAGAAGGACGTGTAAGGGGGCTCGAGCAGAGAGGAAAGACGTTGAGAGGATAGACCCAAGCACTCCCTATCAATCCACGATAAAAGAGGAGTAAGAGATGATAATAAGGGGGGCAACAAGAGATGAAGGGGATTTGGATTCAGAGGTAAAGCGAGAGACAAAGAGTAGATGAGGTAAGGGGAGAAAGCTCGTTGAAGGTTGTCAAACTGCCTCAACCACGAGCTCATGTGAATGCGAGTGAGTATGGAAGCTCAAGCAGAAAAAGGAATGAAGTGACTGAGACGGAGAGAGAGTGTTCAAGGTTGAAAGTTAGAGACTAAATGATGAAGAAGTAGTGACGAAAATGGGTTCTAGAACAAAAATAAAAAATAAAAGAAACAAAAGATCTTGAATGAGAAACGATCTCTATTTTCTGACGTGAAGAACAGAGAAAGAAATTGAAAAGCAAAAAGGAGAAAGAAGATAGTATGAGAGAAGGAGAACTGAAACAGACGGAGAATCAAAAGCTGAAGGGCTGATGGAGACCGATGGAGGTACACTATGGAGAATCAAAAGCTGGGAGACTAATAGAGAACTGTTCCTGCATCTTTGAGAAGGAGACAAGTTAGCTGAGAAAACTAAGCTTTGAGATCAGGAGAATGCAACCTCTTTAAATCCATGTTTTCATGTCAAAAAATAGAGAGTAGACGAGACAGAGAAAGTGAGAAACCGAGAGAGAGTTAGAGGCAAAGAGAAGCTAGGAAAAAGTGCTGAGGAAACACAGAAGAAGAAAGGCTTGAGAAAAGGGTTCGTACCACGGTTCCTGTTACCCATTTGTTGTTACATGGGATATTAGAGAGGAAGAAGGCTATGCCTTTAGCCACGAGGAATAGGGTTAAACAGAGAGAGTAAGGCTCTGCCTTTCGTTTAGTCCATTTGCATCCCTAGGTGTTATCACAACACAGTTTCCAAGAGATTATCATTCTTTCTTTTACATGATGTGATTAAGGTTAAGATGAGGTTTGCTTGAGTTAAAACTTGAGTTCACATCTGACCGAGATGGTATTTGGGTCTCTGTATGTTTGTTTCTCTAATAAGGTCCTTACCTCTGGATTGCGTTGTAGTAGGGATACATTGCTGCCATTACAAGCTAGCATTATGTTTTCATATCATGGTCTAGAACTTAGTTAGGATACGTTGCATGAGGTTTAGGTCTCGACACATTTGTTTCTCTAATAAGGTCCTTACCTTTGGATTGTGTCGATGGGAGTGAGGATATGTTGTTGTCATTACAAGCTAGCATAATGTATGCATATTCATAATTTAAAACTCAGTTAGGATACGTTGCATGGTGTTTGGGTCTCTGCATGATTGCATATTGTCTAAGTCCATGTGAAATGTCAGCCTATGAGATAAATGTCAATGCTTGTTGTTGTTTTCTTTTTCCTTGGTCAAATATCATGGATGCTATGTAGGATGTTGTTGTTCCTTACGTTATTCCAACTTAATTCATTTTATTTTTTTGAGTTTATCTCATTTCATTTATTTGTTTATTTGCTCGTTTATATATTTTTATTTCACTTTATTCTATTTCTTGGCAAGTCCTACATTTCCAGGGTGATTTTGTTATTGCAAATGCTTGTTTTCTGGTTGGAGATTTGATATTTAGGATTTGTTGAGACCTGATTCCCATCAAAGGTTAATCAATTTAAGAAATTTTGATATGATTTTCATTGAGATGCAATTCGGGATTTAAACAAAACAGTATCCTTAAAATTTGGTATTGAAGAAATTTTTTTTTCTTTCTTTAATTTAATTTATGAAAAGGCTAGTTTCCCATTCTTCAAGTCATTTTTCAAGTTTGCCACGTGAGATCATTAGTCTCCTAAGACACCTAGAAATCAACCAGTAAAAGTCACATGAGATCGTAGTCTCCTCAGGCTTTGTAATGTCTAGTAAAACTCAAAAAATAAAATAACTGCTAAGTCACCTAAATGATTTTTCTTTTAGTTTTTCAATAGTAATTGTCACGAGGGATCATTAGTCTTCTCAAGCACTTAAAGGTTAACTAATAAAGGCCGTATGAGATTTGTAATCTCATCAAGCTTTGAAAGTTAACATATGATTTTAGAAAATGCTAAAAAGATCACAAAGTAGAAAAAAATCTAAAAATCCCTTTTTCATTGTAATTTCATGTCACTTTGAAATTTGAAATAAAAATCCAAATCCCAAAAGTCAAAAATTTCAAAAGAGAGGAAATGAAGAGAGAAAAGGAGTGTGATTACATTAATTTTATAAATTGAAACATACCAACCAAATCTCAAATTTGTCTTATTCAGGAAAACCAATTTAATTTTGCTAATCTTGTTCTTTTCCCAAAAACAGAAATAAAAATCACAAATAGTTTGTTTAGTATTTCATATTATCGCGTGAGATCATTAATCTCTGCTGGTACATGAGAATTAACTAGTAGAGGTTGTGTGAGATCATTTGTCTCCACAGGTCTTGAAAGATAATATATGTTTTTTTCCTCAAAAAATAAAAAGGTGGAAAAATTCCAAAATAAAAAGTGGTTTATTTTGCTGTTATTTGTAATTAAAAATCCTAAAAATATGTTTTCATTATAATTTCACTTTAAAAATTGAAATAAAAATCCAAATACCAGAAGTTTAAAAATTCCAAAAAAGAGGAAATGAAAGGAGTAAGGAAGTTAAATTAAATTGATTTCATAAATTAAAACATGCTCATTGAATTTAAATCCTATTTTGTTTATGAAAATTTTTTTAATTACAACTCTATTATTCTTTTCAAAAAATAAAAAATAAAACCACCAGCCAACTACCATGTATGTTGGACAAACTATGTGAACTTTGATCCCTATTGCAGGGTACGTAGGCCCTAAGCCCTGATTCTAGGTCAAGTTTGCCTTTGTAAATATTTCATTTTTTCCTTTATTTTATTCTTTTAATTTTTTATTATTTTATTTTATTTGTTTGGCATGCAATTGATAAGAGTAATAAAAATTGAAATTGAGGCCATATGTGTTTTACATAATCAACTTTGGGTATTCATTCTTAAGAACGAGTGTTGTGGGGTGCTTAACACCTTCCCCTACGTACAACCGACTCCCAAACTTGATTTTTAGTTCGTAGACCATCTTATCAATTTAATCGATTTTCCAAGGTTTTCCTTTAAAAATTTTAATGGCGACTCCTAAATTTTGGTTTTCATTTTCTTAAGCAAAAATTAAAACTATTCTTTTGTCAAGCCTTACGGTCACATTTCAATTGCAACAGTTTGGCAACTCTACTAGGGACTATTGAGAGTCAAGCCCATTCAAGTTGATTATGTAAAATAATATGGCCATTTTCTTTTATTTTGATTACTATTTTACATGTTGTTTGCCTTTCATGCTTAGGTTAGATAACATGTTTTGATTCACATGCCTTATTTAACACTTGTACATAGGTATTTGTTTAAATACACTTATATATATTTAGGATAGACAATATATGGATGCTCTGTTTGTGTGTTTATTGTATATTTGTTTCTCTTTTAATAATGTTTGGCTACATGAATATGTGTTAGGCTAGATAACATGCAGAGTAAAACCTTAGGATAGACGACTCTTATATGTTTAATTGCCCTTTTCTTATTTAATCTACTTAGCAAATGAAGGGTGGGAAGTCTTTGGGCCCTATAGCTAGGTCTGTGCATGCCTTAGGCTAGTTAAAATTTTCATTGGTTTCCACGTGTGGCTTTATGCCTCTTAAGGTTACAATGAAGACTTCACTTAGATTGTCCCTTGTTATAAAAGCCTAACCTACGTGGGATTTTCTTCCCGTTATGGTTAGGTTTGTATTGCAAGATATCCATCCTTGTGGTGGAAGTAATCTAAAAGCCTTTTATCCTTTTAAAAAGATAGATCCACCCTCTTAACTTGCACTATAATAATCAAAACTTAGCGACCCTACCCATTTAGTTAGCACCTAGCATCCTCAAGTGTAACATTTTCAGCTTAAGGTTTCCCTGAGTTAGGACATATAAGGCGTCCTTTCTTCTTTCCTTGACATGTAACATGCATACTATTATGTCATGATCGTACTTATAAGTGGGTAATTTAGTGTTACTCCGCACTGGAGTGGTTGATGTGATATCATTGCACTATAGGACTCATATTAATTATAATGAAGGTATACATTAGTAAAACTATCCACAGCCTGTAAAGGGTTTCCAACCCTACGACCAATCATGCATTACATAAGCATTCTCATACATGAAAATTCTTTGAAAAATGAAACTTTTAGAATGCATTATTGCTTTACAAATAAAACGTTGTCATCAAATAAATGTTTAGTACATCCTTAGGCTAGAAAAAAAAAAGCTTTTACTGTTAACTAGGTGAAGGACCATTTCCTCTCTTAAGTTAATGAACAATTCCTCTTCCTTATGTGGCCTTTTATCTCTCGAGAAGGTTAAATTGTTCTTGAACTCACACATTAGCCTAATAATGTAATGATTATAGTCGTCAGTCCACTATTAACGTTTCCTTCAATTTTAGAATTAAAATATAATGTTTATCACCGAACCTAAAAAAGGAATATGATGGCTAAAGGATAGGTATTGGTGATTCATCAACACATTAATAAATGCCAAGGAACAAATGATAAGAAAAATTTTTATTGTATTATTATTATTATGAACTCTAACCAATTAAAATCTTTTAGTAGTGATTTGTCAAAAATGGGTTGTTAGGCATACCTGATTAAAATGGCACAAATGAACATATTGTAGAGTGGTACTAACAAGAAGAAGATTAGAATCAAAGCAGAAATGAAATCTATGGAAAGTTTAATTCATTTGAGTAAGTAACTCAAGGGTGGTTGGCTAAGAGATTTCTAAAGAGAATATGGAGATATAATATATTTATTGACTATTCCAGTCTAACCAGAGGCATTCTTCGCTTTGGCTCAATACTGGGATGATTCGTTGAGGTGTTTTATATTTCTGACCTTCCAAATTACCCTAACTTTAGAGGAATATGGAGGATTTTTGAAAATACTGATAGCCAAGAATCCTACAGTGTACATGTACCTTAGACATTTGCCGTTGAAGCATACTATGGCCCAGATGATGGGAGAGGGGGTTAATAAGGTACAATTTGTCAAGAAAGGGTTAACTAATGCAATTTCAATAAAGTATATGGAAAAATAGTTGGAAGTCTCGACTGAAAATGTTGATTGGATCACTTTTTAAAGGATCTTGGCTCTGGCTATTTATGGTCTAGTGTTAGAAATTTAAGAAAAGCATCAAAATATGAAAGTTAGAAACCTCTCTCCACATCCTACCATGCATCCACCTATATACACCCATATATATATATATATATATATATATATATATATATATAAACATGATAAGAGAAGAAAAATGCATCAGGAAAAGAGAAGCACATCTATGGATACACACACACACACACACACACACACACACATATATATATATATATATCTATATACATCTATATATATACACACACATATGTATATATATATAAACATGATAAGAGAAGAAAGAAAACATAAGGAAGAAAGGAGCATACACGTCCAAAGCCTACGTTTCTTCCCCTGTTTTGTGAAGCAATGATAAAGGCGTTCCTCTACAATGGCTCTGCTCTTCAGCGTCTTCTTGGCTAGCTTTCTCTCCTCTTGTCAGCTCCAATGGCTTCCTCCTTCTCGGTAACATGTCGGCCCTCCTCCCTCTTCGCGTTGCTCCCCAGCTTTCTCTCTCTCTCTCTCTCCACCTCGGCACTCTCAGCTCCATTGTTTTGGGCCTTCAGTACCAGCTCTCTTTCCTCTTTCTTCTTCTCCTTCCTCCTCCTTCTCTTCTCTTCTTCTCGGTTCGTGGCTTCTTCGTTCCAGCTCGGTCTCTTCTCTTTTTCTTCTTCTTTGTCCGTGGTTCTTCTTCCTCTCCTTCTCACTCTTTCTCTCTTCTCCTTTACTCTTCTCTGTCCTTTTCTTCTCCTCGATCTATTCCCTTCTTCTCAGTTTGTGGCACTTTTTCCTCTCCTTCTCCCTTCTTCTCTCTTCTCCTCCATTCTTCTTCCTCTAGAACCTATGCCCCCTATTGGTGCACTTAGCCCTCCTTTTAACACTCCTCCAGCCACTTTTCTCTCCTTTTCGGCCTTGTGACACTCCTCCCACTTTTCACTAGCATATCCCTTCACTTTTATCGTGTTTATTGTATTTTTAGGCTTCTTGTGTCCTTTTATCTCCTGTGAGTGTGTGTGTGAAAGAATCAAAATGAGAAAAAGAAGTGAGAGAGAGAAAATCTTGGAACTTGGAGGTAGTGGAGTGCTTTTCCTAGCTTTTCCTACAGTTGTACACGATACAGTGTATTGCTGTCCTCCTTTTTTCATTTCATGTTGCAGCCTTCTTACTTTTTTTTTTATTACTATTACCATTGTTATTAATTAATATTTTTTGAAATTTGAATTTTCTATTTTTTTTTCTTATATATATATATATATATATATATAATTTTTTATAATTTTTCTTTGGTTTATTATAATTAACTAATTTTATTTTTGGGTTTTGAGTTTATTTAATTGTCTCCCATTATTTAGTTTCAATTTTAAATTGTCCCCAATTGAGAATGTCATTTCTAATTTTTCCTATTTGCTTAATTATTAATTAATTGGTGTATCAATTAATTAAATAATTAGGTAATTAGGGATGTGGTGTTCACAATTATATTGGTCGTTAATCATATATATGGGAAGAGGTACCAAGCTGGTGTGTGGTTTGAAACTATTCACCACCTTATTAAGGATTACCCTAATCATGAAAAGTTCATATCACAAATTTTTTATGATGAGACGAGATTAAAGAAGATGGATTGAGAAGGCTAGGAATAACATTTCAATAAGTTAAGGGATGACTCAATTCTATGGAAATTGGGGTGGTGGGAGAGTGAAGACATACTCTACTGTTATAGAGAGTTTTAAAATGTACCTCTTGTGAGCCCCTGAGGTTGCATCAATTACAACCCCTTTATTGCTCACTGGCAATTCGCATATGAACAAGATGTCCCTTCAGAGTAAGCCCTTCAAAAGATCCAATTTCACCATGACGATCTTGAGGCTAAAGAATGGAACTCGTGCGTGAAAGAAGCATGGGCTAGAGTTATATACAAAGGAATGCCTGAATTTGGTAAATGAGATGTTATGACAATGAAGGAATACGAGGCATGGCTCAAGGAACAATGTAAAAAAGCTAACCTTTCATTTGGACCTCATAAGCCTATGTTAAGCAATAATTTAAAGAAAGTGGAGGAGCACTTGGCTAAGTCTGTTGAGAATAAGAAATTAGATGTAAGAGACTTGGAAGAGTAAAAAGAAAAGTGTTATGAAGAATTAACATAACTATGGAGAGAATATGTTAGTATGCAAGAAGAGTTCGTTAGAGCCAAGAAATAAAGAAAGAGAGAAATGAATGTTGAAGTTCGCAAGTTAAAGGGAAAAAAACATGAAGTTCAAGGATGCAGTTGAAGAGGCCCAAAAGCATGAACTATGCAACAGAGCTAAGTTAATGAGGGTCCTCAGTGAGAAAGAAGCTTTTGAAAGACAAGCTAAACATTATACTTCTTACAACAAACTTTAACAAGAATTTAGAATGCTCACCCATCAACTTGAAAGTAGAATGAGCAAGTTGGAAACGATCAGGAGTAATAAAGCTATAATAATCCAAACTGAGTGGAACAACTTGATCGATAAGCTAAGATAACAAGGACTTAGGAAGCTTGCTACACAGAACAATTAGCAGAGCTAGAGCAGTGGATGGATTGTTTTAAGGGATTGGTGCACCTAGCCAACAATATAATTCTTGAATTTGCAAATGTGTTTAACAGGGTAAGTGGCATGACCAATCCGTTGAAGACACCTCTAGTTGTATTTGAATTTTTCGCATTATGTACTCGTATTTATGGTGATGTGAAGGATTTGATGAGTAGTTAAATAGTGTATAAATGAACTATGTAACAGTTTGTACTTGAAAGATTTGGTTCATCTACAGAAGATTAAATGAAATTTCTATGTACTTATATTCCTACTCGATCCTCATGATGCCAATCATATGGGGATATTAATTCCCTTTTGTATTTGGTTTGTCAATCCTTTATATGAATTTTATAATCCTTCCAGAATTTAAAAGGTCCATTTATACCAATGATCATTAGGCCAAAACAACCTTTTTAATAAATCAACAGACTAATAAACATGAATTTAAATAACTTGTTTCATTTAAGCTTTCTCTTTGTGAAATAGAAAGTGCAAACAAAGAAAATAACATTCCGCCTCAAAAAAAGAAACCATCTAATCAGACTAAGCAACCCATAAAGTCTATAATACTTGAGTAAGGAGCAAGCTAATGGAAGAGCATCCATCATATGAAAATCTTAAGGGTGAGAGTGATATAGCAATGCTGGATACCTATATAATAGCCATAAAGAATCAGATTTCAGAAATGATGAAGCTGATGAATGTAGCCCTAGTTGGAAAGAGCCATACTGATGTTCAGATTGGAATTAGTCAATCACTGCCTTTGATGGAAGAAAGGGTAGGCTAACTCATAGGTATCCCGATCAGTGTAATGCCTATACCCATCATGAATGAATCATGCCCAATGCATGGGGGAAATGAGGTCAAACTTAGGGCAGGGTACCAAACCTTCCTGTACAAATAGCTAACAAGCATGGATATAGTGAATGGCATGCTAGAACCACAAGCGCACAAGATTCCTCAGGCGATGATCCAACTAACATTTTTCAAATTCCTATAGCAAAGGACAAAGAAGGAAGTGAAGCCGATGAAGAGGCATGGAAGAAGGAATTGTTTGCAGTGAAGGATCAACTAGGCATATTACAGGGACTTGTAACTTGGGGATCCTTTGATTTGGAGGAACTTTCTTTGACTCCAGAAATTTTTGTACCCAAAAAGTTCAAGGTACCAAATTTTGACAAATTTGACAGGAGCAGTAATATGATGTATCACTTAAAGTCATACTGCATAAAGATGTCAATTTGGTATAGATATGAGAAATTTCTCATTAATTTCTTTTATGAAAGCTTGTCTGGATCAGCTTTGCAGTGGTATATGTAGTTATACTAGTCAAAGATTCAAAAATGGAAGGACCTTATTGAGATTTTTACAAGATAATATAAGTTCAATCTCCAAAATGCTCCTACTAGGGAACAAGTGAAAAACAAAAGAAAGAAGTCAGTAGAATCATTCAAAGAGTACGCCCAAAGATGGAGAATGGTTATGTTATAAGTCCAACCTCTAATGGTTGACTCATAATTTTGCTCATATTTGTTCGCTCTTTACTTAATCTGTTATACGATATGATGGTGGGAACACGTGTTAATGATTTTGATGATTTCATTGAGATTGAGGAGAGAATAAATGCTAATATCCAGGATGGAAGACTCCTGGCTACTCAAAGTAATGGGAATCCCAAACGAGTCCTTAATCTGATGAAGAAGGAAAGAGAGGTGAGTTACGTTCAATCTTTACGATAGTTTTCTTCATAACAAGAGGTTTCTTATCATCTAAGAGGTGGAAACTAAAGACAAACTAAATTAAGGTTCACCCCTAACCAACAAGGCAGAAGACAAAGGTCCACTTATTTAAAAGATAATCGCCCTTGGCCCAATTTCTTTTCATCAAATGTTGAATTATACCATAAGCTTCGAGAAGCACAACTCATAGGCCTGCGGTATTCCAAGCCTTTTTAGCCCCCATATCTTATTTAGCACAATCCAAATGTTGCCTGTGAGTATTATATGGGTGTATCGAGACACTCAATTGAGGATTGAACTACATTTATAAGAAATGTGCTTGATTTGATAGATGTTGATCTTGTCCATCTCAAAGCAGGAGAAAATTCCACTATCACTACTAATCCACTTCCAAATCATGAGACAAGTGGGAGCTTCTAAAAACTCAATTGGTATAGGAATTCAAATAAAGGTATTATATGCCCATCTTAAAAGTGTTGGATACTTACTAGAGCCTCCGAAGAATGCCTTGATTGAGGAACCAAAGGGTGACAAGTTTAAATATTACAAGTATCATCAAGAGTTAATGAGGCATGATATCGAAGAATGCTTACAATCTAAGTAAGAGATCAAGAGGATGATGACATTCAGAGTCATACTAGTAAGGAAGAGAAGAGAAAAAATGCGTATGATTGGAAGTATAAAGGTAGAGTTATTCATAAAGGAACAAATTAAAGGGAAACTAGTAGAAAAAGTATCCTCAATTATTAAAAAAACTCCACAAACCTCAGTCCTACCTCTTATACTTACTCAGAGATAACCTACGCTAATCATAAACATGGCAACTCTTTTTTCATGTAAAAGTGATCATACTGTCCCTCGGAGATATGGTGAATCGATAAAGTGGCTTATAAGCTCAACAATAGTCGCTAAAATAGAAATGAGGTCTATTTCAAATGTGGTTGAGGCAAGAGGAATCACCCGAAGCGAAAAGAGTGTATTCACTAGTCAACAGTAAAGATGTTGTAAATAGGAAGGAGGTTTGCGAGAAAGGTTCTAAGAATGAAGGCACAAAAGCCATGGATGGGGAATTCTTGCAAATAATGAAGCAAAGTGAATATGATATTGTAGAATAGTTAAGGAAAACCCTTGCAAGAATCTCAATTTTGTCATTGATTCTTAGTTCTAAAGCACATCAAAAGACCTTGTAAAAGTTTTTGAATGATGCATATGTATAGCCTGCTATAACACCCAAAATAATGGAGAATGTAATGAACATTATCAAGTCCTCTTCTGTCATTGCATTTTCTGAAAGTGAAATTATAGGATCTTCTATGCGTTAGATGAAATCTTTACATATCATGTTGAAGTGTCACAGGTTCATATTGGCAAAAGTTTTAATTGATGGTGGGTCGGCTCTTAATGTACTACCTTTCACTACACTAAAACAGCTTTTGATAAATGAATTAAGTATTAAAAGTAGTGATATGGTAGTCAAAACTTTTGATGGCTCTAGGAGGGAGGTACTAGGCACCATTAACCTTCCCCTAGAAATTGGCCCTAATCTATTCAATGTTAACTTTCAAGTTATGGATGTAGATCTAGCTTATACCATGCTATTGGGGAGTCTATGGATGCATTCAGTTGGGGTTGTGCCATCTAATCTTCATCAAAGGGTCAAGTTCATTAACAATGGGAGAATTATTACCATTAGAAGAAAGGAAGAAATGATGATAAGTAGGCCTAGTTCAATCCTTTGTATTGAAGATGTTGATCAAGTTAACGAAAAATCATTTTAAAGTCTTGAGATTGAGCAACCGCTAAGTCAGGGAAAGAAGGTGAATGCGGTCATGGCTAAGATCATAAAGAGGAATAGGTATGATTTTGGAAAGGGATTGGGATCACAAGTGCAAGGTGTTAAGTCTCCTGTTAACTTGCTGAATAACCAAAATTGCCTAGGGTTAGGATATAAGCCCTCACTAGGGAAACATATGAAAGAAAAGGTGAGCATGAAAGGTGGAAAAGAACAAGAAAAGCAAGAATTCCCACATATTCAAGAAACATTCCTAGCCCCTACAAAAGTGATTAATCAACGAAGAATCCACATGGTTGTTAATAAAAAGATGCAAGGCGTTAAGGCATAGATCTCAATTAATGAATCTAGAGAAGCTTTGGACAAATTAGGATATTGAAAGGATTTCAGATGTTATCATTTTAGAGAAATTGAATTCCTAAGAAATCTTGTCCAATGGAGTGTTTCCTAAGGTTTTATTTAATGAATCACTTGTTGCCACTGATATGCATAATTATGAATCTGATAATGAAGAGCTAACCCAAGCCTTTTTTAAAATGCTCTAATCAGTTGAAAATGGGATTTGTCCACACGAGGAGGAAATTGAAATAATAAACATAAGAAATGATAAGAGTAAGAAAGAGATTAAAATGGTAGATAACCCAGAGAATGATCAAATGATTGAACTTTTTAAGGAATACATTGATGTGTTTGCATGGTCTTATCATGATATAACTAGACTTAACCCCAAAATAGCTTCTCACATGATTCCCTTGTATCTAGAAAAGAAGACCAATAAGCAGAAATTAAGAAAATGAATGCTGATATGTCTTTGAAGATTAAAGAAGAGGTAATAAGCAATTAGATGTTGGCTTTCTCCAAGTGGCCAAGTATCCCTAATGGGTAGTGGACATTGTCTCTATTCTTACGAAAGATGGATGAGTTTGAATATATGTTGAATACAGGGATTTGAACAAAGCGAGCTTAAAGGATGATTTCCCTTTGCCTAACATTGATGTATTAGTTGACAATACAGTGCGAAATCATTGCTACTCTTTTATGGATGGCTATTCAAGATATAATCAAATTCCCATGCATGAGGAGGATGAGGAGAAAACTACTTTCATTACCTAATGGGAAACTTATTATTACTGAGTGATGCCATTTGGGTTGAAGAATGCTAGAGTAACTTATTAAAAGGTCATGGTAGTGCTCTTCCATGACATGATGCACAAGGAAATTAAAGTTTATGTCGATGATATGGTAGCTAAATCAACTAAGGAAGATAGCCATGTGGCAATTATCAGAAAATTGTTTGAAAGGCTATGCAAATTTAAACTCAGGTTAAATCCTAATAAGTACATATTTAGAGCCACATCGGGGAAGTTGTTGGGTTTCATTGTAAGTCAAAAAGGAATAAAGATAGACCCAGATAAGATTAGAGTGATCCGAGAGATAATGCCACCTCAAACAGATAAAGAAGTTTGCAATTTCTTAGATCAATTAAACTATATAGCAAGACTCATCACTAACTTGATAGCCACCTATGAATCGATCTTTTAAATGTTGAGCAAAAACAATATAGGTAGATGGGATAATGATTGTCAGTGGGCTTTTGATAAGATAAAGGAATACTTACTGAATCTGCCAATCCTAATTCCCCCGACCCCAAGAAGACCTTTAATCTTCTATCTAACAATTTTGTCTAGTTCAATGGGAGCTGTATTAGGCCAGTAAGATGATTCAAGGAAAAAGGAACAAGCAATCTACTATTTAAGTAAAAAGTTAAATGACTGTGAAAGGCGTTACTCAATGGCAGAAAGGACAAGTTGTAGGTTAGCATGTATAACCAGAAGGCTAAGGTAGTATATGTTGTACTACACTACTTGGTTGATTTCTAGAATGGATCCAATCAAATATATCTTGGAAAGCTAGCATGTTGTACTACACTCCTTGGCTATTTTCAATCTGGGGAATCAATGTAATTGGCCCAATCAACACTAAAGTGTCAAACGGGCATTGCTTCATACTTATAGCCATTGATTATTTCACGAAATAGGTTGAGGTTGATTCTTCATCATATTTCTAAAAGTAAATATTATTTGCCGGTATTGGCTACCTGAGAGAATTGACAATGTGCCAAACTTGAATGGCGTGGAAGTTAAAAAGTTATATGAGCAATTCAAAATCAAGCTTCACAATTCGGTGCCCTACCATCCACAAATGAATGGGGCAATTGAAGCAGCAAATAAAAACATTAAGAAGATCATTGGAAAAGTGACTGTCACTTAAATACAAGACACTTTTTCTAAATTGTGTGTTAAGTTGCTAAACCTTCTCCCAAGTGGCCCTCACATATTCCATTGTTGTTTCCATTTATGCCACTGCACACACTCCAATTGGATGACATTGCAATTCAAGAATGGTTCTCTCAATTATAGTAGAATAAATACTAAGCATAGTAGGTGTATCCACTCTTGGGTCGGGGCCATCAATGCAATTGCCATGACACATTTTAGGGGCTTTTCAAGCCATTATAATTTATCTCACTGAGAGGTTTCACTACTGATAGTTGTTAGAATACATGAGTTAAGGTGATAGAAAAAGGAAATATTAATTATATATGTACAACATAATTATAAAGCAAGGCTTCCTTCTAAAAAGTCAACTATACAACTATATTTATATCATTGTTTATTTTAATCCCATTAAGGGTCCAGTTCACAATAAACCAAGAAAACTCATTTTATATATGAATGAGCCAATAATAAAGAATTCATTAACATCTCTGCACTAATAGAGTCCTTGAAATATTAAGATATCAATTCTATCATATATGAACATATTACATTGTTAGTATCACACCAATAAGGTGCATCTATAGTTAACGCAATTTACCCAACAGTAATAATACAATACTAATTGAAATCACTTAATCAAGGTGTCAATTACCAATATGATCTATATGGCAAGCGAAATCACTTAATCTTACCCAAGAGCAGGCAAACGCTAATACTTTGGATGTGGTGTTATTTTAGAGTATGTATGATCAAACACCAAGATTATAAATTACACCATGCATTCAATCTTCAATTTTGTTTAAATTGGTAAACATCTAAAGAGGTATATTTCAATTAAGTTTTAAAAAAATTGCTTATAATTAGTTAGGAAAATTCTTGAAGGAAAAATAGACTACTAATTGTCTTTGTCATGCTTTAATATGAAGTCATATATCAAGTTTCCCAAAAGTAAAATAAAACAAAAAAGGAAACATGAGTAAAATAAGAAAAAAGTTTAAAAGTCTAAAAGTCAATGAAAATGATGGAATTTAAGCATGAAATCATATCAAATTACTTAAATAAGTCATCTAGGTAGTAAGTACTGAACGAACTTTCTAAAATGGGGTCATAAGTCCAAAAACTCTTTATGTGCCAAAAGTTATGCCAATTTGAAGTCAGACCACCCGTTTAAGCATATACTTAAGCTTTTAACCATCAATTTAGCCCCATTACACTATCAAAACGTGTTTCATCTCGCTCATAATAGGCAAGTGCATATTAAAATATAAATATTTAGTACCATCATTTCCAAAATCAAATCAATGAAATTCACATGGAAATTAGCTCAAAATTCAAATTCAACACAATACTAAATCTATAAAGGCATAATTTTTCCAATAAATTACTGGACTTATCAAAGTACTTCACATATGGTACTTAGATACACTTAGAATATGCACAACAAATTTCAGCTCAAATAATTCCCCATTTCATCAACTATTTGGATTTATAATTGGAAAATTACAAAACATAAGTTGGCTTATAAAATCCTCCTTTTACCCTTTAGTCAGTACTTTAATAGGATAATTACTGAAAAGCTTTAGGCTACAAGTTGTGACCTTTACTCAATGGACTTATAGATAATCCAACCTATCACTAATTATCCACAATTAACTTAGACACAATACATTATTAGTGTATGTCAAGATTGTTTGCTTAATTAGTTAATTAATATTTTAAAGGAAATAAAAAAGTTTATCGAATATAGCATCATAATTTTTAGCTGCTAATATGCATAAAAGTATATTTATAAAGCATTATAAATATTATTTTATCTAACATTTCATAAAATTTTACAACATTTTTAAAGACAATTGTTCAAAAACTAGCTAGAAATAACATATTGACAAATGTATCAAATGTTTACACATAAATTAAATATAAAATTATATAAATAATACATACATGAATCTTATGAATTCAAATTAAAAATTCAAATAATAAAACAAAATAACATAACCCATTCATTAATGATCATTGATCTTAGTGGGTTCGAAAAAATAGAATACATGGGGGCATGAATTTAAAACTTCATACTATATATATAAAAAATTTTGTGAAAAACTCAATAGTGCCTAGTCTACCCTTCATTGTGATAATTAATATTTTCTACTCACTAAGTTTTCATTCTTCCGCCCCCTGTTGTTTAAATTATTTCAAATAGTAACGCAAATTCGTATCACCCACCTATGGCTTCAAAATGTCACTAGGAACTTTTTTGTGAAACCTAAATTGTTTGTAAGGGGCAAACAATTATTTTATGAAAAATTTTGTATTTTTATACGTGTGATGACGTCTTATTGTTTTATTTATATTAAGAGCAAAGCTCTCTATTATTTTGTATATCATGTTATTTGTAGAAATTTCAAAGAAATCTACAATTCTAGAGTAACTCTATCACAATATCTACATAGAGTTGTAATTTGACCTTTTGAATCTATTAAATGAGCTTTTTGGACCTAAATTTAAATTGTCGTCCAATGATTATTTGTATGTTATTTCTAAATATATTAGGTTTTCAGGGAAGAGATTCACCTCATTTTTTATGTAAGTCACATATCCATTTTTTGGAGGGGTGACATTGAGTTTAGAGATAAGAAATAAAAATGACCTTAACAAATTATTTCTTAGTTTCATGGAATTGATGCATAAAAATAAAAATTTAATTTCAAAAGATGAACGAAACAAAAGAATAGAAATCATAATCCAATTTCAATTCCAAAGTCAATTCATGATGGTAAACAAGACTTATGAAAATCATATAAAGCTTGTAAAATTTCGTTTAAAATTTAACGGAATTAATACATATAGTAGTGCTATGTTACAAAAGCCTATCTGAAAATAGTAGATCTACTATTGAACCACATACTAATGATGCAAAAGCCGCGTGGTCTATCCATCAGAGCAATATATTGTAAATTTGTAACCCAACACTTCAATATTGATGTTAATTAAATTATTTTGTTGGGATACTATGATTTCCAACCATGTTAGTGGCATTTTTTTTCATAAGTCAGCAATATCAGTTATTAAATTAAAGTTTAGCCCTTACTTATACATTTTTCCCTTGCAGTTAAACATAAGGACTGTGTGGAAAAGACATGTAATTAACATTATGTTTTCAGTTTATTACCAAACTGTAGATATGAGTACCACTCGACATGTACTTCTGTCTTAATCAAAATATTTTGAGTTCCATTATGTTGATTAACAATTAATACATACTGATATATAAAAAACTTATATTTTTAATCCCTATAATTTCATTTAAGTATTAATTTGATCTTTTATAGTTTAAAAGCTTGCAATATAATTAAGTCATTATAATTTATAAATTTTTTAATTTTGATATTTTATTGAATTTTACATATATAATTAATTACTGTCTAAACACTCTGAATGTGTATGATTATACTGACAGAAGATATATAAATAGATAATAAAATAAAATTAACTTACATGTATGACAAAATATAATAACATGATTAAATTAAAAAATTTTAAGCTATAAAATCCAAATTAAAAATAAGAGAAACAATAATAACTCTTAAAATATCGTTGAAAAATAAGAATAAATATGATTTTTAATTTGGTTTTTTTTTTTTTATTTGTTCAATTTTGGATTCCACCCAGTGAAATATTTTAGATGGCAAGACGTTCACCTGCCTGTCACGTGGTTCTCTGCGAATAACTATACAATATGTACTGACCAATCTGCAAAAGTCACACTTTGGGTTAAAGGACATGACTTCCTCGAGAAAGTTTAAAGCAAGATGTGAACCTATCATAAGTCATAACTTGTCTTCTTAGTAGCCCAATTCATACCAAGGCCCATCTTCAATTGGACCCTAGCTATATCATAATTGGTTAATAATTTCTTCAAATTAAAGAAGACCTAATAAAATTAATCTGAATTTATTGTTTCTGAATATTAGATTTATAAGTCCAAATGAAAATTATTCCATTTAGGTTATTTTTCTCTACAAAAAATTACCCATATTCTATTAAAAAAAAGTATACTTCTATAGTATCTTGTTAAAATAAAATGCTGGAAATTGAAATTATAAATTAATTTCTTTATTTTGTATATAATTAATAGATAATAAAATTGTAGCACAATCAATATTATGATCAGGTAGCAACTTAATATTTATATTAAATTGACCTAAATGAGTTTTTAAATTTTAGAAATTATTTCAAGAATATAAAAATTGAAGATTTGAGGTGCACTAATGTTTGATTTTAGAAACTGATGCTAAAAATCCCTAAATTTAAACTCAACCACGGCCATCAAATTAGAAAAGTTGTAATTTTGAAAGCCAACGGGAAAGGACAAAGATGAAAATGCGAGGGACAAATGAGGAAGTGTGGGAGGAAAAAAAAACCAAATGTAAAGAGAAAAGGTGGAAAAAAAAAAGGAAAAAGAAAGAAAAGAAGGGAAAGAAAAAAAATAATTATTCTAAAGTTATTTTGTTAGAGTTATATAAGTAACACGTATATAGGTTATTAAGTGACTTCAAATTAATATGCCATATAATTAAAAATAAATTATACAATACATATTTGAATCTTGTGAATTGAAAATTTTAAGAAATACATATAGGACATAACACTAAAAGTCAATAATCCATCCTATATTCTACCATTTTTAAAAAATTGTAAGGAAATATATGCCCACACTCAACATAAGTTATCTCAACCAACAATGCTAATTTTTTTTTTTTAAGGTGATTCTAGCAAATAAACAGTTGATCAGTATCTTGAATTTGAAACTTTTTGTTAAAAATGTTTCATGAATCCTACAAAAATTCAAAAACTTGACAAAGAAACACATTAAATCTAGAAATTAAGCTACAAGGAAGATGACAAATGATGAACCACAAGTATACAAGTCAAATTGTAATAAAAGGATCTAAAATTCTAGTATTGTTCCCACAAGAATAGAATGCTATCTTTAATATTATTAAGATTAAATTTTTGTTTACCAAATATACAATTTATACAAAATTATGGGTTAATGTGATTATATAAATATTTACAACAGTAGCCCAGAAAAATCTAATCACTAGAAAATGATTCAAATATAAGAAACAAAATAACTAAGCTAAATTAAAATTCTAAAGGCCCAAACTAAAAATAAAAGACTCAAGACACTACACTATATTAAGCTAATTGAGAGTTAGAGTGAGAATAAATTGTACTAAGTTCATTATAAACTTTATACCAACATAATTCAATTCCACTTTTAGATAATTTAACTCACTAAAAAAATAAGTTTAATAACAGTGGTTATCCTAATTCTAGTTCTAATTTCACTTAAAGATTGATTCCATTAATTTAAATAGAATCTTTCCTAGAATGTATTAAGATTAAAAGCTAAACTATTAAACACAAC
Organism: Delonix regia; assembly: GCA_037074485.1. Taxonomy (NCBI): domain Eukaryota; kingdom Viridiplantae; phylum Streptophyta; class Magnoliopsida; order Fabales; family Fabaceae; genus Delonix; species Delonix regia. Next base: position 20,963,005 of record CM073449.1, on the reverse strand, counting down.
CTACCTAAAGGCAGATCCTAATCATCTAGATAAAATGCACTAAATTAACCATTAATGTCATTTAAAGATTTTTCCAAACATTTAAGGAAAACTAATATTAAAGTGCTCTAAGCGCTTGGAACTCATTGAGAATATAAGTATGAATTTGCCTTAGAGGTTATCTTTAAACATTTAAAGCAAATTATACTCAATTATCAATGAGTCATTTCATCAAACACCTTATGGGTATTCAATTCCATGACTATAGATTACTAAAAAATTCAATAATACAACTCATTCAGTTCATTTGCAATCATCTTAATTACCTAAATAATATGAAAAACCCCATTAAACATACATTCATTAATTGACGCATAATTACGAGAGAAATGAAATAATCTCATTTAACATATATGGATACAAAGCCAACAAATCCCAACTCAATATTCTCAATCACCCAATAACATAACTAAAAATAAGCTTAATCTAGACCACATAAAGAAATAAAAAAATGAAAAAGATAAAGGAGAAAATAGTGGAAAGAGTTCTTCTTACCAAGTATGGTCCAATGAGACCAACCTTTGGTCTTTCCTTCCTAGAAGAACAAGTTGATTGAAGTTTTTCTTAAAAAAACCCTTATTTTCTAGAGTTCTTTCGTGCCCATAGCCTTCCTCCCTAGCTTTCTAACCTCAAAAATCCTAACTTTCCTTATTTATAACATTTCCCTACCAAAAATATACAATTACCCTCAATAAGACTACCTGCCGTTGCCTTGGTGCCAAATCACTAGATTTTGCACAGCATCAAAAGATGTTCATTGACGCAACTTTAGTGTTTTGGGCATAACTTCATGATTCAATCATATTTTAGCTACTTAGTACTTGTTGGAAAGCTCTTAATGAAATCTACAACTTTACGTGAAACGGATGTCTTCAAATTCTTAAGTTTAGTGATCCAAAAATGGCATTGAAGTTGAAAATTCACCACTTAAAGTTGAATATCAACTCAACTTTCTTCTTTTGTCTTCTTCCAACTCCCACTTTGTTTGTGAAATCTTTCCAAGCATCTTTGAATCTTCTTCTTCCATGCCTCTAACTTCTCATTTTCTCATTTTCTTTCATTAAAGCAATTTTCTTATATATACAAATATGGCACAGTTAGGGACTTATCAATAAAGTAAGAAATTTTTTATTACAGTTGGTGATTAATATATATATATATATATATATATATATATTCATAATATATTTTACTAGGCAGTTTCTAACTAGTATTTTACTAATTTTTTGTCATAATATTTTAAAATATATAAAAATTTGTGATTAATTCTGAAACATATTAAAATATATATTTTGCAATTCATAATTAATTGTAAATTGTAATAGTTTTCCGGAGTATTTCTTTCATCTTTTCAGACTTTGCTCAACAAAATTTTTTCAAACGTTATTTATGAAATTTAAAGAAGTTTCATGCTATAATTAAAATGTATTAAATTAAATTCCATTAAGAATTAAAAGAAGGAAAATTTGGATTTATAAATTTTAAGCAGATGGATTATTTTTGAAAAATTAAATTATTTGGTGGGCACTTGACTAGTCATATAGAAATTCTACAATATATAAATGTGCATTGGGAACATTTTAATTATATGGGAGAGATATTTTATTATAATGGAAACATTAAATATATTTTATACAGTAAATTATGCTTTACTTTAAAATTTTTAATTTTATTTTCATTTTTAAATATTATTTCTTTTTTGGTTATGAAAAGTTTAAGATCTTTGAGTGGATCTGAGGGGATCTTCGTCGATGGGAGGAACAATTTAAGGTAGGAATGAAAAGTAGAGAGATGCTCCCTGACCCGCTTGCAAAATTGTCATTTCAATTTTTATTGAGTTTTCCAAGAGATGACTGTGGTCAACAAAATCTATTCAGATTTCATTTTAATTGCTAGAATCATCAGACTTTATCTGAAATAGAATCCCTACACTTATCCCTTTATAAGGCTACGTAACAAAGGCTTTTTTTTTTTTTTTTGGTCACTGGCAAAGGCTTATACATTGTACAATTCAATATAGAAACAGAAAAAGGAAAAAATATTACAATGAACACACAATAAACAAACACATAAAATTGCCATATCAAGAATTGGAGATGATACATATTGGAAGCGACGTCAAGGATGATTTCTCTTAACCCTCGCAAAGGACTACGCAGCTTCCAAAAGTCTTAGCATCTTATGTGCTTTCCAGATCATTTGACTTTCCATGATGTAGATCTGAAGGACATGTCACAAATTTCGTTGCAAAAGAAAAAAAAAAAGTGTGGGGAGAGGAGAAATGAAAAGAGAAGAAGCAGCCCATCGGATTCTTTAGTTAGGTTACATATTTTATCAAAATGTGAAAGAAAATTTTTGGGAAGCCTACAAATTCAGCCCTCTAATTATATATATAGTTATTTAAAAAAATACAATTTTGGTCCTTATTTTTTATTAAATTGTCATTTTGATTTTTTTAGTCATTTTATTTAATAAAATGGTATTCCATTAATTGAAAATTATCATTTTTTATTTTTATTTTTGAAATCGTTACCGTATGTAGTCCTTCAACTTAAACCATGTTAATTCACGTAGATAGATCAAAAGTAATAATATCCACTTAAGAGATAATCATATTGGGAAATAAAATAGGTGAGAGACCAAAATAATAATTCAAAAATTATTCAAGGACTAAATTAATAATTTAGTAATAAGTCATGAATCAAAATAATAATTTTTTTATTGTTATTTCTTGCTTTAACACCTATTTTAAATTAAATGGGATCCACAGGTTGCTCATAAGTAATTTACAAATCAATATGAACAGACATGGATTGGATAGATGGATTGTAGATATGTATATAGTGAATTGATTTTGCCCCCTCTATTTATGGACATTTAAAAGGGTTTCCTCCCAAAAGCTTTGATTCTTGTAATTGTTTTTCCCCCTACTTCCTACCTCAACTCATGCTCCATGTCTTGATGATGCTTGGAAAAACTCAAATTTAGGGTCTGATTCACGTGCCCCATAATGATCTATTGGGATTTCCTTTTTATTTGTCATTTTTTTCAGTTTTATTGGAGAAAGTGTAAATTTATTTAATTTAGGTAACTAGGTTTCCCATATCATTTCAAACCATGAATATTGACGCGTTATAGCCATGGTCCCCAGCGATTATAAGATCTATGGGGTCCTAAAACCCTAATTTTACCATTAAATAACAATAACAAAACTATAATTAATTCTAAAGATAAATTGGGACCACAAATAATTGTAGTCTTTTAATACATGCAATTAGGTAAACATTGATATATCCCATTTACCAACAAATAATGCATGGACTTTAACAATAACCACTCTTTTTTAATTTTATTAATTTGTTTTGACTTGATGGACCACAAGAGCACATTCTTCATTGTCATAACAGGCATATTGCTTTCTATAAGTTTATGCTTGTTTTAGTACTCCCTGACAATATTCTATTTTAAATTCAATATCCACTTGTCTTATATACTAAAGAAGAAAAACTTTGAATTTTTTTTCCTTTTTTTCATGGCCTAGGGTTTGGATCTTCTTTCTTGTCCTTGGTCATCCCAATTAGATAAGTCCTTGGGTGGCAACCAGCTGAGAAGCCTTTGTCCTGCGAGAGATGTTGGGGTCCCTTTTTCTTTTCATTTATATATATATATATATATATATATATATATATATATATATATATATATATATAATTTTATAAGCACTTACAATTGAGATTATTATAATACAAAACATCATAATATGTGTGAAGAGACTTTTTAAAAATTAATTATGTATTGCTAAACAATAAAAAATGCATAAGCATAATATTTTTAATGAAAAAAACATTATTTTGATTACTGACATATTGCTGAGTTTGTTATTTCAGTCTCTCACTCAATTTAGTTTCTAAAATGATCCCTTACTATTTAAAAGTTATTACTTCTAATATTTCCACAAGTTAACGGATTTACATTGTAAGATTACATATAGTGAGATATCAAAAAATAAAGAACTAAAAGTAATAATTTTCAGAGATTATATAGGAAAATAAAATAATTGAGGGATTAAAATGAAAATTCAATGATAAGTCAAAAATCAAAATAATATTTTCTCTCTATTTTAATAAATAAATATTTAACAAACATATGCTTAAAAATCTTGTACATTTTTAATTATCAAAGCGAGAATGAAAGGATAATATCAGTAAACTTTGTCAACACAAATGGTTCAACCCCGAGATGTGGTCCTAACTCCTAAGCATGCTGATGGTGACGATAATGGTGGGTGTGCAATCCCTGCAACTTCTGTTTCCTTTGTTTTATTCTTCCTAGAATATAACTATTCTTTTATACCCATTGTGCAATTTGCTAGGGCATCACTTGCTTATCCTTCGCTTTATTCTTAAAAAAATAAAATAAAATAATGAACCCATGATTTTATTAACTAACCTTTTTCTCTATAGAATCTTGTGTGAAACATGAACCAATTATATGAAGATGTCGTAGTTTAAGAAAAATTTACAACATGGGGGAGTCAGATTTCAAATATCATATCAAGTGTAATTATTCTCATTGGAACGCAATATCTATACAAGAATGTTTTATCTTTTCTGGTCCAATTAATGAACTTTATATATTGGAAAAAAGTGCTTATATCGTAGCTTGAGATTTGAATTAATAGTGGAAAAAAAAAACTAAAATCAATCGCTTAATATATGTGGGTGTTTGTATATGCAGACACATATAGTTCATGTATTACTGCATAAATACACAAAAGAACTGAGAAATAAGTTTACTTTTTTTTTTCTCGTCAAATATTCTCTGTATATCCTTTTAGTATTGGCCGAAATGCATATGAAATATTTTGTAGTCTCTTTCATATTATTATAGACCTTTTTCTTCTAATGTGTGTGTCTATATATATATATATATATATATATTAATTTCTAACAAAAAAGATTTAGTAATATTAATTTGACATGCCATTTCCTTAAAACCATAAAGAAAGCTTAAGCTAACTAATAATAAAAGCATAATGAGTGCTCCATAATAAACGCATTCCATGACTCAATTTGGAAATATATGGCATTTTTGTATACGGAGAGTTTGTCTTTTATGTATAAATTATAATAAGTGCTCATATAAGTATTATAGTCAAAACTATAAGATTATACAATAATCTTACACGTGGATGATCCAACTTTTTAGAACTTTTTGATTTGCAGGACCTACCATTGATCTTTAGGCTCATCATTGAGTTTTGTATCTCTTACGCGAAATTCCAATATCTCCTATATTCTTGACTGACCCTACTGTGCTCAACAATATAATTGTGATTAAAGATTGTTAATTAACATGCAGAATAACGAATCTAAATCAACTAGATATGTTATATAGTTCATTTAATTTTTTTAATTTTGTTGAATCAAATAGTTATTATATTTAAAGAATAAGCATGTAATGCCCATCTTTAATTAGCTTTATAAACAAGTATCTACAAACGAATTTAACACGGACAGGTTATAAAAGTATGCACTTCATTCTTTATGATGTGAAAAATCAGAACACAATCTAAAATAGTAATTAACCAATATGGATTTTGAAGTCAGCTTTAGATTCTATACAAATTAATCATATCTCAGACTAATCAATGGTTGACATCATATATCAATAATTAGTATTACTAGGAATTTGTATTCATTTATCTTTCTTGTAATAAAAGGGAACAAAATTAAAAACATGGATGTAAGTCGGTTTGTATAATGTTGATGTGATGTTTCATGACTCTTAAAGTATGTTTGGTTTGGAAAGTATAGAAAGAAAGAAAAGAAGAAGAATTTTAATTTTTTTAATTTATATTTAAAGGGTTAGCTTGGGAGAAGTGTTAGTATATATGTATTGTTTCAGCTAAATATAGTCAATTCTGAGTAAACTTTTAAATACATAAGATTAATGTAAGAAAGTATACTTTTAGATTAGATTCAAACAAAATGAAGTACACTATTGTCACAAATTTTAACAAATCACAAGGAATATAATATAAAAAATAATTATATGTGAGTAGGCTCTACAAAATTGCTTTATATTATAAAACTTAGGTTTTATTTTTTGTGGATTCATAATTTTGAATACACCAATATACTCATAATGTGGTAGGACAAAATTTTGCTACATATTGCTGTAATGTAAATTTATTAATTACTAATTGTTGACTCTGTATAAGTTTTTAAGTTTACATATTAATTTATATAGTTTTATTATTTTAAATATTAACACAAAAAATAATAATCTTAAAATTATGTAATTATATTATAATTGAGTGCACTAGTATACTTAAAATTACGAGTGTCTCATTGATTTTACCGAAAACTTATCATGTTTCTAATAATGGAGTTTAAAAATATCATCACTTTCCATATATAAAGTGGATTTCAATGAGATGACTGTCTCGAAATTTTCCTTAACAAATGTATTTTTTGTTCTTTCTATTTTTGGCCAATATTACTATGTTATTTGTTCATTATTGTACATATATTACATTATAAATAAAAATAATAATCAATTTCGACACTAGTAGTCTTTTTAACGAGTCCACATGTCTTATTTAGATTGATGTTCAAAATGTAAGGACTAAATAAGTATGAGTGGAAGGGAAAAAATTTATATTTGACAGAATTGGATTTTTAGTCTTAATTTGTTCCTTCATTCATTTATAGTTTTAATTTGATCCCTCATTAATTTAGTTTAATTTAGTCCCTTACTTGTCTAGTTTTAATTTGGTCAATAACTAATATGAATATTAGCATTTTTAGTTCAAATTTAGTTGAAGTTAAATAAAAAACTAAATGTATTAACTTTCATATTACTAAAAGTTTAAATAGAAATTAAAAATCAGTTAGGAACTAATTAATTAATAATCAATTGATAAGCATGAAACTAAAACTTTATTTTTTACTTTGTCTATTAATAATTATATAGTTTTTGGGATCATTTTTGTTAATCATTCTCTTATTCTTTTAACTAAATATGTTAGGAATTGAATGTAAATCATTAAACTTGATCACAATTTAAAAAGTTTGCCCGATCCAATGAATTCAATTCAAACAAAACAAAGTTCGAACAAACAAAAAATACCTGAATAGAAAAGTTGATTTATAAAATAGGTTAAGCTCAAGTTTTTTCTAAAGCCCAATCCAAACTTGAATGAATTTTTTTTAATTAGTAAAAATTTATTACATAAAAAAACTTAGTGTAATATGACATTTTAATTAAAAAAAATTAATATATCTTATTTAAAGGATTTAGGTCAATATAATAACTTATTTGTATTTACAATTTTTTTATATATAATATTATATAATAATAATAATAATTATTTATATTATTTATTTTAAACCTTAAGTGACAAATTGATTTAATATTTTTTTAAAATTTTTTATTAACCTAATAGGTTTAGCTCAAAAATAATAGATAAAAACTTGATTAAAATATAAATTAGAGCATTTTTTTAAACTGAATTCAAGTTAGATATTTAAAAGTAGATCTCCGTGAAATGATTTGATTTGACCCCAGTCAAAATTATACTTGACTCGTTCGATTAAAATAGTTTAATCATTTGGCGTGATTTTTGGAATAACGAATGGATTTGAAAAGCTGAAGATTCCATCTTTTGCGTTGTTATGTAGATACAACAAAATCATTATATAGATACAAAAAAAACATCATTTGTATAAGGTATAACCAAATTAAAGTTTTTTTTTTGGGAAATAAAGATATATACTTTTATTTTATAATTTTTGATTTTTTTATAAAAAATTTAAATTATAAAAAACGTGTATCTCAATTATTTTATTTTTATTTTTTTAAAATACACAATTCTAATTTTTATAAATTTTGAACGCATATATAACTCAATAATTAATGTCATATGCACATAATTGAAGACTGGGTCGTACATTTCAAAATTCATATTATTGAAGCCTATTTTTCTCAGAGGAGATATAAACACAAATAATTTTAAAAAGTTAAAACAGATAAAGTCTTTGGTTACTTTCCCTCTCCTGAGTCCCAAATTTCCGAATATAGAAAAAGCCGGAGAAAAATATATATGCATGACGAATGACAATGATAATTTCATAATGCTAATTCAGAGTAAAAAAAAAAAAGGTAGAAACAAAACAACCAACCAACCAACGTAAACAAAATGTTAAAAATAGTAAAATTTACTAAAAATAAGCAATGCAAACTGAATATATGATTATAAAAAAGGTTAAAGCAGAATACTAATAATAATAATAATGATAATGAGAAGGAGAGACGTTAGCGTGAGCCAATTGAAAGCAAACGCTGATACCACAAAACAAAGCAAAACACTATCCCTCAGGTTTCGCCTACTCGTTACTCCTATGTTGTGTTTGTGGGTCCCACCATTCGTACGGACTGTCCCAACGCAATGTCCCATTTTGAGACATCATCCACTGTGTCCCCTCTCAGCCAATCACACCTCGACAACGCACTATCCTTCCCTCGCACCTGGCATTCCACTTCCCAATCCTCACTCGACAACGCATCGTACTAACACAAACCTTTTCTCTCTCTCTCGTACCTTTGTTCTTTTGAAGCCTGACTTTTCTTCTATTTTCAACACTCTCGCTCTAAGTCATTTCCTCCACAATTAAAGCCGCTATTAGCAGCACAAAAATAGAAAGATACCCAGGTCATAACATAAGCGCCCTCCCTTTAACATTTCTTCTTTTCTTTCTCTCTTTAGGCTTTAGGGTTTCCTTTATTATTTATCTCTCTGCTTGCTGGGCTCGCGGGGAATTTACTTTCCCTTCTTCTGTAACGACAATTGAGGAGAAGAAGAAGAAGGAGATCGATGGGGAGAGGCAGGGTTGAGCTGAGGCGAATCGAGAACAAGATCAGCCGTCAAGTGACGTTTTCCAAGAGGCGAAATGGACTGTTCAAGAAAGCTCAGGAAATCTCTGTGCTGTGTGATGCTCAGGTGGCTTTGATCATCTTCTCCACCAAAGGCAAGCTTTTTGAGTACTCCTCTGATCCCAGGTTCCTTCCTATAACCTCTTTCTCTCTCTCTGATCTCGCACTTTCTTCTTCCTTCTTTGAATTCTGTATATGTATGTTTACTGCATACTTACATGGACATGACTTACAGCCTTAGTGCTTCCGGATCCTTCTTCCTTTGCATGTTTTGGATCTGATTTCTCATCATCTGGGTGTGCTACTAGTTTATCACTCACCAACTTGCCATGTCATACCTTGTTCTTTCAATTTGTGTCCTACCGATAGCTTCTTCTCTTGCGCTCTAAATTCCTTTCTTTCTTTCTGTCTTCTTTACTTTTTTGTGCTTAAATATTATATATCTCTTTCTCTCGTTTCAAACTGAAATACAATTGTATTCAGTTTTTGGACTACGCTTGCTTGCTAGTTGCTAGTTTCTTGCTAAAATTGTCTTGACTTTTGGACAAGACTATGCATTCATTGGTTCAAATAAATAAATGAAATTATGTATGTCTGAGTATAAGCATTCAGTAGCCTTATTATTTTTCTTCATTAATATGTATAGACGTATGATGATCACCAAATTGTGAGGATACCCTAGAGCATTGTGTCCATAGGGTAGACAGTGATGTTGCTCTCCTTGGTTTGATAACCTAGTATTTGGCTATTTATCCAACATTGCTACATGATGCCAGGCTAAGAGGAAGCCACTATTTAATAATATTTATTTTGTTTAATTTAATTTGGTGATAGATACAGAGAAGAAAAAAGGTTTGAGATTTCCGCTAAAGTATATACTTAACTACTTCTGTGAGAATGAGGGTTTTTGATTAGACAGAAGCAGAATGCTCCAGCGCATTGATTTTGACTGGTACTTAAGATATTAATGCTGTTATTGGAGTATAGTAATATAAAATATTATTATATTATTATTCGTTGTCATTGATATTTTTAAAAATTATTTACCTTCATTTTAAATTTTAGTATATAAGGAACAACTAACTCATTGAGTAAACACCTTCCAACGCCCTTTTTATACAGAATATAATGCTCAATATCAAATACAGGCCTGACCAAAATACTTTACTTATAAATCAGCAAATGAACTAAGTAATCATAGTCATTCAAAATAAATTATATAAGATGTGTGCATGATTCCTTATCTAAATTAGAGTAATTCATCAGAAAGCACAGTATTTTGGCTTGGAGTAATCTGGTAAAAATATGTTAAGCAACAATAATAAATGATAATATGGTAGTAAGAATGATTTTTGAAGATAAACAAAGAAAGATGGATGACAATATCCCCCACCACAATGCCCACTCGTTCCTTTGTAGTAAAACACTAAAACAAGCTTAGGGTAATTTTTAAATAATAAGATATTTATATCCATGAATCATTTCATATATGAAAACAAACAAACCAACGGATGACCTCAATATATGGCCCCTCAATTTCTACCCCTTTTCGCAAATCCCAACGACCAATGTATGCTTTTAAATGAAATGAGGCAGGAATTAATGAAGATTAAAATATCCAAAGATAGTACAATTTACTTAGTATGGTGTACGAAATCAGCATATTTTAATTCCTAGTGGAATTGATAAGTGTAAGCCATTCTTCATAAAAGTAAGTTGAATTTTCTGTTTTTACGTAATGTGATTATTACCTACTATCTTCCAACACTCTTTGGTCTTTACAGCAATTCTTAATTTGAATAAGAGTCCGTATTATTGTTGTACTACTAATTAGAACCTAAAATTAATAGTAAATGATTTAATAATGGAGTTAAGTCCTCTTAAGTTGCTGACAAGGCATATTGTGTTTAATTTGTATATGATGCATAGTTAGACATTAAACTATCTTTATATATGCATTACTTAGTTTTAGTATCATCATTTCCCGTGCCTCTCATTTTAAGCTTTATCAATCATACCTTAGGTAAAGAACTAATTTTAATTTGCCTTGCAGCTAAATAGCTAATACTCAATTCTAGCTCGGTTCATAATCAAATGATTGAGTTTGAGTATAAGATTAATCTTGTTTAATTAGAAAACTTAAGTTTAAAGATAATATACAGATTCGAATTTTATATATAATTATATGTATTATAAATATTTATATTATAATTTTTTCTTAATTGTAATGTAAATTCATTTAACTCATTAAAGTTATTTATGTATATATTATAAGTGAACTTATATGTTTTGAGCTCGAGAGCTTTCCTTGAGAAAACAACTCGAGCTTCATTACAATTTTTGGGCTCATTTAATTTTGTGCATGAGCCAAACTCAAACAACTTATTCATTGCACTAGCCGATCTTAGAACCACCAGGCTCTGCTTGTTCAGACCTGTACACCTAATGGTGACCTAAATACTAATATAAGAAATTAAATAAATAAAATGCAAATAATGAAAATTATCCATCTAACCCTATTTTAAAGAAAGAATAAAATAATTTGAGAAAAATATAATTTTGGTTCTTTATTGTTGGCTAAAGTATCAATTAAGTCCTCTCAAAAATAGAAACTATCAAACTAGTCCTCTAGAGATTAAAAAAATAAACTGAATTAATCCTTTGGAAGACCGATTGGAGGACCTTTATTTTACAAAATGTTCCATTTTTATAACACCATTTTGATACTTTCTATCTTTTGAGGACTAAATTAACTTTAAGTCAAGAAAAGAGGTGCTAAAATTATTTTTCTCCAAAAATATTACGAAGGGATGGATGGCCAATCTAACTTCCACATATGTAGTAAGGTAATTCCTTTTAAGCTTTTAAATAAGAGAAATAACATCACACATGCTCTTTTGGCGTAACATAACTAGACATAGAATGTGAGGAAACATCACGAGCGAAAGTAGCAGGCTAGGTCAATCTACATGACTTAAGGATAAAATGTTGAAAAGTACAGATATGCAAACAAGTTTTTATTGCAAACTAGGGATTGGTGTTAAAATACCTACTCCAGCCAGTGTAAAAGGAATTCAGATCTTTTAGAGTTTTTATTGTAAATTTCAGTTGAAGAGAACTAGAGAAAAAAGTGAGTAGATAGAAATTAAAAATAATAAAAAAAAAAGAATCTGTACACATACTTTCTTTTTCCAAAATTTACAAAAATATACTTAAAAGAAATATAATGGATCTATTCTGATGCTATTGAGATATGAGACATAACAAGGAAATTCAATACACAAATTTGCGCGCAGTGTATATATGTGCACACACTTTCTATAGAATTCAATAATTTTTCATTTTAATTAGGAGACTTATTCTTTTGTGCATATATGATACAATAATAAATTGTAGATAAAACTGTAGTTTTAGTCTCAAGTAATCTTTATAAGTGTGCAATTTAGCTTTCATAGGTCTTCGAAGTGCATTTATACCCTTTGAATTAAAAGAAAAAATGTTAAGTCCTAACAAATTTAATGCATTACAAATAATTTAGAATTTGTTGATGTGTACTAAATATATATATATATTTTATGTTCATGTCACTGTATTGCTTTTGCGGACGTGGAGATGTGAAGAGCTAACTGCTTTGATGACACGTCAATGATATGACACTGACATAGCCACGTTTTTGTGATGTGGCGTTGACATGCAACTGTTTTTGGGCATGTCCATTCGCCACGTCGTTGCCACATCAAAATTAATTAGCACGTTATAAATATTTGTCACATCATCTACACAACCAATTTTTGGAGAAACTTTAACATCTCTTGTTATTTTGTGGCAGAACTTAGAGTTGCAAAAGTTATTAATTAAGTCTGATTTTCACAATGCCAATTTTTGAATGTATACATCCATATATATATATATATCCAAATGCTACAGTTGTGTATATCCTTATAATTGTCAAATTTACAAATTGAGTTTTAGTCTACTGAATGTCTAGAATTTAAGATTTAGAATTTATAATTTAATCTAAAAAAATGTATTAATATATTCATAAATTCGGATTTAATACAAACTTAAATTAACTTATTACATAAAAAAGATATCAGCTTGCTTATTAACTTAAACTCCCTGCAAACTTGGTTTGACTTACATTTAACTTAGATACAATTGGGTTGACATTTCTGGAATGAGTTAAGTGAGTTATCCCAAAAACAGAAAATATGATACCAAAATTGACCATGGGTGGATGCAAAATTTCATTATCATTCTACCATATCTTGCTTAATTTATATATGCGCATAGTTTATCTAAATTTTCTTATACCTATGGTTTTTTGAAAATATGAAATCAACAACACTAGAACTCAATCCTACGACCAAAGGGATATTGACAAATATCTTCTATGAGAAGCCATTATAATCCATTAGTTGCAAAATTTCACACAAAAATACATTGCAAAGGAAAAAATTATATTAAAAATATAATTAATAAAATAATGATAACATAAACATTGCTTAATTAGTTATATTAAATGATTATTTATGCATGAACTTTATTGAAATTTTTATTTTGAGTATTATAGATTATGAAATATGAATAAATTTTGTTTGGATTAATATAATTTAAATTGCATTTGAATTATTTCATTGCCTATTGTATTTTAACTATCTAGTTAGATTCTCTACAGTTAAAGTAGATTCCGTAGTCTATATCAATGTACTTGTGTAGATTCAGTAGTCTATATTTAGAATTATGTTATTAGAATCGATAATTTTTAAAAGCTTTGGTCTGACCGTCCCAATTGCGAGAACAGCGCAACACAATTCCCATGCATTACGAATGCTAAGAATCCGTTTTGGTCTATATACATATATAAAACATTGGTTAGAATAAAAAGTTGTCTGATGAGAAGCATATCATTAATCAATCATATATTGAAGGACACTGATCAGTGTAGTAAGTAGGAGTCTCCATAGTTAGGTTGTTTGAAGTTCAAACTAACCAATAATCTCCATTCAAATTTTATATAACTGAACCATAAAATGGTCGTGAAACTGAACCACTTTCTTCTGGTTCGGTTCCAAATTGATTTTCTTGGTTTTGCTAAACGGTTTTCTAAAATAGGGTCTTCACTTGCTCATTGCTTTGCTAGAAAGCATGGACACTTGACTTTATATATATATATATATATATATAAGTATATGATTTGTCATACACTAACAACTATATTTTTGAGTGCTCTTGTTGCTGGATGAATAACTTAATGGAAAACTTAGTATCTTTTGTAACCATGTAGAAGAAGAAAATCAAATAAAAACTAGATAATATGAATAAAGGGTAAAGAAAGGAACATCAAACTTCAGAGGTTTGGATTTCACTGGATATTCACTCCCCATGCACTGGCTTAATTAGGAAATATTTAACATGCTGATATATTATATAATTTTAGGGATGTGAGGTCAGTTAGATTTTTATGTTTTGTACATAGCTAAAAGGGTTATTATTGAGAATATTTTCATTCCCTAGGAAGCGTCAGTGTTTCGATTTCATATCCTGTAGGAAAATTTTTATTATGTTAAAAGACTAATATCAATTTTTTTATTTAAAATTCCTATTCTTAATTCAACTTTCACCCAAGTCCTTGCTTTCTCGTACACCATCAGGCACCGTAGCTTGCTCAAAATTAAAGTAGATGTTGCAAGTAGTGTAGTTCTTGGCATATCCAATTTGATCAACTTCATTAGTTTATTATACAGTCACAATTTACATTATATGGACATCAACTTTTTTCGTTGCAAAATGGTTTCTCTTTCTCTTTCATTTCCACACACACACACACACACTCTCTCTCTCTATAATTCTGTTTTTCAACAAATCGTCCCACAATAGCTTGACATTTATTGGAGCCCACAATCCCCTTACAACCATTGGAGCATCTCGTTTAGTCCCTATCACATATATAGCGAAGATAGATATTATCACCTCTTACCAAACTAAGCTAGCTCTTTTAGATTTCTATATACTGCAAATTTAGCAACTTCAACGGCTGCTAGGGTCCTAAGGAGCTATTTTGTAAACTCAAGTTCAGAAAAAATGGAGCATTTTGTGACTGCCATATATCATTATGGAATTTGCCAACAATGGTGTGAGGAAGAATTTGAGTATGTTCATTAGTTAAATAGTTGGTCTTACAATGCCCTGCAGAGAAGATGTCTGAGGGGATAAATTTTTAAATTAAACATGATTAAGGATATTGTTGAAAAATTTTAGGCCACAAATAACCATTAATTTTTACTAAAATATGATGAGAGATACAAAGATTCTGTGAGAGTTTTGTTATTGAACCAAATTGAAAATAATAATTTAAAACTTCATGAAATATTCTAAATAATATTTTGAGCGAAACAAACAATTGTCTAATTTTGTTTTTGAAAGTCATATTCGCGAGTATAATCCTATGTATTAAACATTCCTTGAGAGTTTTTCCAATATGAATTAATTACGATATATACAGTATCTTACATCAACTATTACAAACCCTCAATAGGACATGGTCACAAAAATCCACGTGTCATCTGAGGCTCCTTGGTTTATATCATTGAAGCAATTCAAGGGAGAGCAAAGCTCTTTGTAGGGACTTCAATATAAGTCAGTAACTAGGCTAGGAGTTTGGGAGTACATGAAAGTATAAAATGATGTAGCTGGATGATGCCCTAGCTAAGGGCTATTTGTAGTGGGCTTTTCTCATGTCAGTTAGGTATAGTGGCCTATCCAAGCAGCTACATAGGAGGCAGGGAGTAATTCAATGGGGTTAGCCTCACGGTGCTGTGCTGTAGACGGAAGGTTTTCAGCTCAACGTACCGTGTGTGGTAAGGTCAACTTGAGATGCAGAATGTCAAGTTTTTAGGATTAGACCCTCCTTTTACATTGTAAAATGCAAATAGCTCCAGGTTGTGGGTTTTAAAAAGATGTATGAATAGTGTAGTATTTCATCTAAGTTTCTCAAAATTCTTTTGAAAGCTTCTGATGATCTTTTGTAGGACTGTGCATAGAGCTCTATATACCAGTTTACTGCCTAAGTTAGCCTTGTGAATGAGCGCCTTGGACAAATCAAGATCCTTTATATTTTGACTAGAGACAAATGTAGTTATTAGCTAGTTCTTGTACCTGTGTCCTAAGGTAAAAACTCAAGGTGCCTAAAATCCATTAGAGAAAACTCTAGATTAGGATCCTTCTCAAGTTAATTAATTTCATCAAATATAGGAGCCACCACTTATGAACATATTATCAACAACATACACTTGAACATAAAGTGAAGATGTAGCTGTAGCCTGATAAGTAGTGATACTAGGTGCTTTTTGAGGCTCAAGGCTTGGTGGTTGGGTCATATATACCTTATTTAGAACATTTGATGAAGGCATTGTTGACATTAGATATGAGAAGAAGATTGCTTTGATTAATACCATGAGAATTATTCTGAATACTTTGATCTAGATGTAGTGCTTGTGGAAAAAAGAGAAGAATATACGGAATAGAAGAGTAAGAGATTACATTTGTAGAAAAGGAGAGTAGGTGAACATCCAATTATTCAGAATTGCGTGGTTGAATTAAGAGCCTAAAAAGACTAGGAGTGCTAAGGTAAGCCTCAGGCACACATGACAGTTGCAAGATGTAGATGATATCCAAATAAAGATTAAAGATGTGAAGAAAATTCCAAATTATGAGATATTGTTGGAAATAGTAATGTGATATTTTCTAAATAATTAGATTTAATGTATTGTCTTCACATAAAATGCTTTGTTCATATTCATTTATCTTGAAAAGTTTGATTTCTTTATGAGAGTTTAATTTGTAGTTCATGTAACTAGTTAGTAAGTGTCACATCCCAAGACCTAGGATGTGACCAACACAAATAATGGGGGAAAAAGCCACTCCTGTAAACCTAAAATAAATGATGCACAACTCACTTATCAAATAAAAATGCTAAAAAATATACATGTTGAGTTCAGCATTCAATAATTTAGCATCGATTATTCACGTGAAGCTTGGATTTTGCATAAATTTTGGCTGGAACATCCTAAAATTTACTACAACTTGACTGTTAGTCTACACCAACCATTTAAAGAGAGCTCAACTCATCTACTCGAGAAAATAATCAAAATATACTAAAACATGGGATGGGGAAAATCTATCAGTGGTCATCTGGATACATTTAAAGTTTCCACACCATAAATATGGTCTTAATTATTATACATACACACACACACACAAAATACACAAAGGTCCCAACACTTTCATGTGGTGCTCACTAAAAGATCGTTATGCTCTATCCTTTGGTCCCATGGCTTGCTTTATCAGACTATCTAAAATAATGCAAGTGAATAGGTAGCATCCAAAAAAAAAAAATGTAATCAAAAAAGGAAAATAGTTTACTAGAATGATCACCCAATGAACCTGGTGAAAATATGATTTTCATCATTGTATCAAATCAAAAAATTAACTTTAAGTAAGAAACACTGAAATTTCATTAACGATCAAATGATGTATAAGCTTTTGGAAATCAATAGTTAAAGCTATGGTTCAATCTTGAAGATGAGAAAAAATAAATCAAAATCATAAGCAGAAAACAAGAGGACTATCCTAGGCCATGACTTGTCTATTGTAGGAACACAACCAACGAGGCAATAGCCTTCTGTCGAGGGCACATAGTCCCCGGGGTAATAACCATTAGTTGAGGGCACACATCCCTTGGTTGTGAGCTAACTAATCTATCATGAGCCTAAAGCTCACGCTATAGCATCATGAGTCTAAAGCTCACAATCACTAACCAAGAAGGACAGTTGTTAGGTCCAGCTTGCATTAGCACAAGGGAGGCTCATGCTAGTTCTAAGGATGGCTCAACTTGGGTCGTCATTATAGCAAGACTTGCATAGGACCTAATGACGATCCAACTTGGGACATCGTTAAAGCAGGCTGTAACGATGGTCATTAATTAAAGTAATCTTCTTCTCCAATCTAATCTTAAGCTCACTAAATTGTTAGGCCATAACAACGATCATTAATCATAGAAAAGAAGATTGCATTGATTAATACCAATAAACCATCGTTAGGCCCACTAAATTGTGGCCTATTTTCCATATGATTTATCTCTCTAACCATCATAAGGTTTATATATTATGATGGCCAAGAAGTAGATTGTCGTAATCTATTAGGTTTGATTACGGTCTTAAAGACTTTCATAGTGTTTGTGCTTTATGATGGTCGTTAAAAACTATCACAAAGCATCCGTCGCAATGTACCTATTGTTTTGTAGTTTGTGACGGGCATCACATAAGGTAGCATCTCCTATTACCATACTAGTTGGATGTTTTCAAGGTGCACAATGGGCTAATGGACCTGCTGTTAGCTAGTAATATCCTATTCTAGTCCTCTTTAAGGTCAAGAAAAACCTTCATTCATGGGTTTTCAACGCTCAATATAAACACTATTAGAACACAAGTTCTAGTACTTCAATTAAGACAATATCCAATTTTTGTGTTCACAAATATCCAACCCTATGCACGGATTCAATTGATCAATAAATTGTAGTCATATAAAAATAAGTTTTGTAAACAAGATGAAGACAATTTTTTACGTTAAAGGCAGAATCAGAAATAAAAATCTTAATAGCATGAATTAATGAGGAATGAGCAATTAAATTATTTAGTAAAACTTTAAAATGCCACTTGCTTGCCTGGTTCATAAAATAAATTCTAACTATCACTAGCTCTTCTCCTTACCCTTGATTAAGCACCCCCAAGGTAAGCCCCTCAAAGATTTGACTTCCAATGACAAAATCCCTCTACTCCTTGATGCTCCTTGATGCCCAACTCCACTGAAATTTCAAATTTGGCCCTTTCTTAATAATAATGCTAAACTATTAAAGCCCCAAATCAATTTTGTCCTCTACTCGTCCAAATCCTCCTCTTGTGTCCTAGCATCGAGAGGGAGTTGACACAGAAATTTGTCCAAATTGCTGGCCAAATGATGCCAGAATCTCGCCAAGAGAGGGGAGGGACCAAACAAACTCGACCCTAAGGAAAATTTAGCTTCATTTAATTTCTGAGTTTGCACATATGGGGCACAAACCAAGGACACTTTTGGGAAACATGGGTGTACTTTAGACCTGTTGAGCTAGTCTAAACTTCAAGTTTGATCTCTACTTCATTTATATGTAGGCTATTGATAGTTCCCCTCTTTATTTTCCTTTTAATCATTTTAAACTTTATTCTTTACCCATTATCTTACTTATATTTTTCTCAAGCCTAGGCACATAAACATTTCGCCCGTATCTTAAATTCATTTAAAGCCATAAATTGTGTGCGTATTACATTAAAGTGGTCAACTAGTGTGCTCTTAAAAACTTTCTTGAATTATAAATCATTCAAATTGTCCGTGTGATTTGGTATTGCAGAAGTGAAGACTCCTTAGCATTGTGAAAAAATATAAGGAAAATCCAAGAAAGAATAGAAAAAAAAATTGCTTCATAGGTTGTAGCCTGTGGAGGGTAGATAAACATCCAATAGGAACTTTGCAGTTTAAGAGAAGTCTATGAAAGATTAGGAACACGGAAGCAAGCCTAGGTTTGATTTCCAATCAAAACTTGGTACTCACTTTCCATAGCCGACTTAACTTGTGTTTCCAAGTGGTTTATTGCTCCGAAATATAAATCCCAGGTTGGGTCATTGTCATTCTTAGGTATGGCATTCATGGCTGCCATTGAAGCATAGGTCTTGTCAATGGCTTGATAACCATAAGAGCCGTTTTTTTGGGTAATTGTATGGCCCTGTGATGGCTGACTAACCGATGCTAATTAACACTGCGATGCCATGTGGGGGTTGTGGCCTATCTTTCCACATTCTTTACAATAGGCTTAGTTCCATTGCGTTCTGCCTCCTCTTGATCCTCCTCGACGAGAAAAACCATTCATAGTATAATTGCAATTATTGTATCCATTATTGCCTTTATTACCTGAATACCTTTTTGATGGGTTTTTATTTTCTTAATTTATAACTTACCTGACACTCGAATCTGACTTTCAGTAAGCTTGTGAAGAATTAGCCATTAGAAATAAAACTATTAACAATTAGTCATTTACAGATGAATCTCCTTTCGTAGTTCTAAGTCAAGATTTGAATTGCTTCACTTTTGCTCAAGTTTGTGAAGCAAAGATCTCAAGTATTCCCAAATGGTGTGACCATTTACAGCCACCTGTTTAGCATCCCTTCTGACATAGTGAAAAGAATTCATGATAGTAGCAGCTGATCTTGCCGCTTTCAATTCATAGACTTTTCACTGTATTTGCCTACTTCTTCGTCTTTAGTTCTGCTATATTTTGAAGGGCCAAACTAAGGTTAAAGAACATACCTTTGTAGTTTTTAATCCTTAATTACATGTGGCTATGATGTTATTATCTGTATTGACAGATTGCAATATTTTTGCATCACTGAAGTTTTTAAGCATATTTGATTCCAACTACGTAGATGTTTTATTCTTCAGGATAGTGCCGTTAATGAGTATCTCTAAAAGATGAAATTGGAACAAAATCATATTTAAATAATAAAAGAATTCTATGAAATTTAATTGTTTTATGAACAAAAATAGGGTTTTTTTTTTTTCATTTCATAACTTGATCTCTGTCATGGACACATATAATATTAATTTTATTCTGTATTCTTTCTTCAGTTCATCCTTCAAGCCCTTGAACTATTTCTCAACATTATAAGCCCCAAATCTTCCTAGTACAAACTTAAGCAAAGAATAAATAGGCCATCAAAATATTTCTGGACTACTTTTTGTGCCAATAATGTCGTTAAACTACAAAACTTGTGGAGATATTTAGACCCCATTTCTTGTGCAATCTCCTAACATTAGACTTAAATAATTGAGTCATATACTTATGTGTATTCAAGTCTATATTAATTTGTTATGATTTAAAGTTTCTAATTAACTTATATTTGTGGAGCAGCATTGATTGCATCCTGGAAAGATACGAGAGACAAGCGCACACAGAACAATTGGCTGAAGTTAACAATGAATCACAGGTCTCTTATAGAAATTTCTGTAGTCATCTTACTAATTACTTTCTTCTGCATAGCCTTTTGTTACCTTAACTGTTTATTATTTAATCGTAAAAAACTCTTCAATAGACACAGGTTACGAAAGATAAACAGTAAAAATTCTTTTTAGTCCCTTAAATATAAGGTATTTTCAATTTAGTCCCTCAAGAAATTTCTCTCTCAATCTCATCCTTCACAAATAAGATATTTCTCAATTTGGTCCTTCAAAAAATAATCTTATCAATTTGGTCCCTCACATATGGATATTTCTCAATTTGGTCATTCACAAATAAATTTTCATTACCTTCATATTTTCAAAAACTACTTATTTTTTCGAGGATATTATATTTATAACAATTTTATTTGTGAGGGTCAAATTGAGAAATTTTTATATGTGAGAAACTAAATTGAGAAGACAATTCCATATGAGGGACCAAAGTTATATTAATATCTTAATTATCTATGAAGAACTAAATTGAGAAACAAATTTTGTGAGGGACTAAATTAAAAAAACTCAAAGATAAACAAATTAAATGAGTTATGATAGACATATAAGTGTAAGCTCTTTTTATTGAAACTCACTTTTATTGATAATTGGCTTAATTAGCTAGGAGTCTAGGACCTCTTTTGAAATTTTGCTTATACTTTTCAATGTCCAAACTTAAAAAGGATGATTCTGATGATTCTGGAAAGATAATCTTGCAACATGATTCAGACCCCGTTTATGATGTTGGACAGAAGATAACTCAGCACCTAAATGAAGCCACTTGAGAGATATAGACAATAGCGAGTATATAGAACATGCTAGCAATACCTGATTTGTTCAATATATTTAGACAAAATATAACTAAGCTTGTCGTCCACCCTCTAACTCTCTCCTCAATGATGTGCAGGCAAACTTGTCCTTGGAATTCTACAAGCTTACCACTAAGGCTGAAGTCTTAGAGAAGCACATAAGGTACCGACTCTTATTTTCAAAACTATTATGCTGGGTGGGATTAGAAAAGACTTATGATGCTGTTTGTTATGTCTTTACTATGAATGTTTTCAATTATATTATGACACATGAAATAGTTCTCTTGAAGAGATTAATAAGTTATGATGTTAAAATTAAAAAAGAAAAGTTCATATTGTACTTTTTTTTATTGAGAAACCAGATAACAAACACACCAAGAATTATATCCAAGTTTTTTCCAATGAGATTCACGGAAGGTGGGGTCAGATCATAGCTGCGAGCAAGAGCTTAGATGCTTCAAAATCCAAAGCAATATGAAAAATAATTACATAAAGAGCTAATTATATCTTCAATATAGGAACTATGGAGGACATGATCTGGATATCTTGAGTTTGAGAGAGCTTCAGAACTTGGAGCAACAGATTGAAACAGCTCTAAAGCGTATCCGAAACAGAAAGGTACATAATATACCTTAATCATTTACATGAGAAGGGAAACAAAATAAGATTTGAAATATATAAACAAGTTTTCATAGTTGGTATATGATTCATTGGTCTGTTCGATTTATGCAGAACCAACTTATGAATGAATCCGTCTCGGAGCTGCAGAAAAGGGTAAGGTTAAATGTGTCATGAAATTCATGAATGGTATATAAGAGAATTTAAATGGGGATACATGATTGCTTATCACAGATTCTTGCTAGTATGAAATGTAACAGAACAAACTTTAATGTTTAGATGTTGAATTTTAGAAAATTACAGAATTTGAAGTGAAGGGAATTGAATAGTGCAACCGATAACTGAATTCCCGTCCCTTCGTAACTTCCTACTTTAAATAATTAATCATTGTTAAAGATTTTTTGAGAAAATAACTCTTTTGATCCTCCACTTTTTGCATAAGTGTCAATTTAGTCCTATAAGAATTCGTAGGGTCAATTTAGTCCTACAGAAATCCTGAGGTCATAAGATCAAGTCCTTCTATTTTGATACTGTGTAGGTTAGGGATCGTTTTGTTCCAGTGACTTCAGAATTTTTGAAAAACTAGTTTGATACTACAAATTAATGGGATACCAAATTGACTCTTATGCAAAAATGAATGACCAAATAGTTATTTTCTCCAGATTTTTCACTTTTAATTGCTCTCTGGATGTACATTCCTTCCTATAAATTTCATATGCAGTGGTTAACATTAAAGTGTCATTTGATAAAATTTCTTTTAAGGCATCTTTAATCAGAAGTATACAACAAGTTTCAATTATATTGACCCTCAGAAGAGATCAAATCCTATGACAATAATTACTGAGAGCAATGTCAAGATGTCTTTGTTTTTGTACTTTGCTTCTTCTTTATCGTAATTCTTTTACTTGAGCTTTGTTAATTAGCTTCTGCATGGGATATGCAATTCGCTTTTCTTACAATTTCAAGATGCTTTCTGCATAAAGAATGTTGTGCATACATAAATGTAGAGATAACTTTCTAGTATGCACATGACAGGGAAGGGCATTGCAGGAGCAAAACAACATGCTAACAAAGAAGGTAGAATTCACATATGCAACTTATAATGTTTCACAACATATATAAGTCTTATTTTTTATAAAAAAAGATTAATTTCTAGATTTATGATTATATATTATTATTTAGATTAAGGAGAAAGAGAAGACACTGAATGAAAATCCACACAAAGGGCCGGAAACCCCAGGACAAAATTTATCATGCTTCCAGAAACCTGCACCACAGCTTCAAGCACCACCAGTACAAGCTCCAACTCTAACTCTGGGGTATCTATCTCCTCTCTCTCTCTCTCTTCCCTGAAACATATGCTGTTGAACATTTTGTAATTGTGAAAGAATTAGGTTGGAATCTTTAACTAATGCAAATATTAAAGGATATATATGGTAGACTGAAACTAAAGCAATTATAATTGGTTTTGACATGGAGAAAGTTTTGGAGAAGTTTTTAATATGTTTGTCATAGGGTTCTCTAATAAATATGCGGGAGAATGAATTAATAATGGGATTATGAGTTGTAAACTTAATCTTGATTTTTTTTAATAAAAAAATTTAATAATTTATACTTAAAAAAATAACACTTGTTCTGCTTATTTGCAGAAAACAAAAATATGACATGCACTGTCTGAGGATAATTATTAAGTAGATGCATTGAATTTACACAAAGTAAGATGACAATTTAGACAATATGTGTGTGATTATTACCTTGAAATATTTATTATGCAATCTGAAGTAGAGGTATGGAAGTTCACACTGTTGAAGTTATCCGATATAAATATTTATGAGACTTTTTTTGTCTGTCCGAGGAGAAAGGAATTTTCTAATAACTATATAAATTTGCATGAGGAAATATAAAGCAAACAACAATAGTTCACTTACCCACTTCTTAGATGGTTAAGATGGGGTGAATTTTTCAGGTTAACCCGTTTAATTTATCATTTTAAGAGGTTAAATTTGTATGATTATATACTAATTCACAAATTAAACAAGTCAATTTATATGTTAGGTGTCCCAATCCACATAACTTGACTTTTAAATTTTTTTTCATTAATCCTAGTAGTGTCCAGAAGTTGGATACTATTTAAATTTTTGTTAGAATAACTAACCTTTCATTACAATATTCAAATGCTATTGACGAAAAAATTTTAAAAATTTCTATCACTTATTTTATAGTGTTTTAGCTGTTTGATGGAACATGAGCTGCTTAAATAGTTTTGGCTTAATTGTTAATATATAAACGAGTTATTTGAATATTTTAAATTTAGAATTTACTGATTTTTGTAGTAGACATGTTATTAAAATAAATATTATTTGCTCTATCTCATTTAAAAAAATAGTTTTTCTGATAAATTAAATGGGTTGGCCCAATAATTACTTGATGGATTAGTTGGGCTGGGTTGAAGTTTTACCTGTTCGAATATAGTGGGATCTAAATGGGCTTAGAAGCACTTCATTTTGGTCAGTTTTGGCCGAAATTCTCAATCTTTTTCTTCCATGTAGTTTCAGTGTTTCCAAAAATTAAAATGCATTTAAATAAATCTATACAAAATTTACATATACAGTAAATTGTTTATAACACGTCATATATTTTTATTGAGTTTAATGATGTGACAAATAAAGAGGTGCCTTGAACAATCGTTGTTTCACTTACGGCCCATTAATCTTTGGACTACATTGGACCTTTTTTTAAAACCTTGAAGGTAAAATCGCATCAATGAAAATTATAATGACCCAACTAGATAAAAAATTATAAGAATAAAATGTTCAATTTAAGCCAAGACTCAACTATGCTTTTATAAAAGCTAAGACACCATTAACTCCCAGTTGTAAGGAAAACTTTACTCATAGAAAGAATCAGTACATAGCATGACATATAGCATCTATAGATGAAAAGAAACTGAGTTCTTAGTAGTCTCAACCTTATCATGATACTAGATTCATTGTCTTCCATTTTATTTGACCAAAAAGTGGAATAACAATGGTGCAGAGGAAGCTTACAAGCAAGAGGATCGGAAGAGGAAGAAAGGGTTGAAACTGAAACTGCACCAAGTAGAACTATTATCATGCCACCATGGATGCTACGTCATTTGATTAGGTAGACTACGACGTGTCTCAATCTAACTCTCTGAAGTAATTTATGACAATGTAAACAACGTTGAAGGCATAGCCTTGTGCTAAGTTCATCAACTACTTTCTTTTCTTTTATAGGCTCTGCGTTTTAAAGCTTTTTTTTTTTTTTTCTTTCCTTTTGGTTCAGCGCCCCTTTTCTTTAGTCATAACATCCTTCAGAGTTTGTGTCAAAAATACAACCTTGTAAAGAGTTTTGACCAAAGTAAAATACTTTTTTCTCTTTAATGATCATTGTTCATTTTATAAATTAAAATTTTCATTTCAGAATCGAATGGAGTCTAACTCAACACTGCAAGAATGACCCCAAATATGATCCATAAACTAGCATTTATTCGGTATGAGTAAACCGTTGAAATTGAAATTACAGAAAAACTACATTCATCGGGACAAAAAAAATTCCCTATCGAATTCTCAACAATGGCAGGGATAATTATTTCAATAAGGTCCTATGTTAAGAACTGTATAAGACATATTTTCTAATTTCTAAAAATGTTTATTTCATAAAATTTCAACAAATTGGAGTGGGAAAGACCTCTCTCCCCCCTGCCATCCCAAATCACTACTCTATACCTTTTAACCACACTAATGCAGCTTCAATTGCCTTTACTTACACTGACGTAACCAACATTCCTTTTTCAGCAGCGCCCATTTCCAATTAAATTTTTAATCTTTCCAGTACACTGGAATCCGAAGATTTATAATGGATTTAAGTCATAATCTCATTTCCAATCTTACTAAAATTTTTATTAAAAAATAGAAATAAGCAAGTTTAAACTTCAAATATTCAGATTGTGACAAGAATGATATAAATCTTCAATACAGACATTCAATGTCATAAAATGGTAACTATAAGAACTTTATTGAAATGGGGTATGGAGCTGATCAATGAACCCATCCCGTCTGATTACTTTGGTTCAAGTAAATACAAAGCCAATTATGAATATATGTACGAGTCATAAGAAATGCGTGTATATGAATTATAATTGGTACAAACTTCAACTGTTTGTTAACTTTTTCTGTTCATCTCATCGTGTGCACGATCACCAGCAGCAACTACATACTCCCTGTGATGCAAAAGTTGCTATGAAATCATTATTGTTCAAATATCAAAGCTAAAACACGAAAGAAACAGATGAGGATGGAAACGTCTACATTATATAACACTGGAAGATCGGCAAATCAAGAGAAAAAGGAATTATGTATCTATTACAGCATTCTTTCAAAAGCAAGCCTTACTATGATATTATTGTCCCAACTTCACTTTGAAATCTTATACTCTATACCACGCATATGATCAACTATTTTCAAATCAATTCAAATGCGAAATGCCACCAATTATTATTGTGAAAATTCTTGAATATACATGGTGTGTTACACCAATGTAACTTACAGTGAGTTTGACATTTTCATCTTTTTGTGTACAGCCATGCAGTACTTGTCATAATAACGATTTGTCCTTATTGGTTCACTGCACAGTTGAGTGATGTATCTTGCATGGTTTTATATTGTGGATGTGGCAGGAGCCGCATCTGGTTCAGGCTGCAATTGCATGGAATGCACAATCTAAGGCTGCACTTACAGTATGGCATTGCAGCTACAACACCATTATGTTGCTGTCTTTTGTTAAAAATTGATATTTTTGAAATATTAACACCTTGTGTATGATAGAATCTCTCCTAGTATTTACACTTTCTTTTATCCTCCTTTCAGATTTGTTTATATAAGCTTACGACAAGACAGAGTCACATGAAAAAAAAAAAAGCAATTGAGATATCAACTATATCTTTGACAACCGTAAACACAAATGACATGCAGAGTATGGTATCTGCAACAGACTAAGAAAAATAATCTGCAATTTTATGTAGGTTCATGCCCGATCACGTTTTTGAGATGGCATACAAATTGATCACAAACATCCAACGAAATTAAACAGAGACTCCAGCATAATGACAAAAGCAATGCAATTTTAGCAGTGGCATATATTACATTTTTGGCCATCACAATCTAGTTTGGGCTGTATGAACAGACAAGAAGTTCTAAATTCATAGCTATATTGATCATCTTTACAATATTCTAACAAAATCTATTCTACTGTACCAAGTCACAAGAATATAAATATTGTATAGATAAGCCACACAAGATACCTGAGTCTTGCACAGAGTCGTGCTAAAGCATCTGAACCAGTTCTAGATGCAACATCCTCAATCTTTGAAGCGTTAGATAAAGTCACATTGTCTGCAAGTATAAACTCACACAACTCCTTCAAGGAACATGCATCAGTCAGCACTGCTGAATGGCCCCCACCAGCACCTAGTTTCCGCACTTCCCCAACACACCTGCAGTATAAGATTTGTCAACACAAAAGCCTACATGACCAGGAAGAACCTATAAAAGCTATGAATACATACCAGTCAACAGGGGATGGATACCAAGCATATGTAGATTTGTCATTGGCAGCCTGACCATAATTATTATAACCCCATCCATGAATTCTACCATCTCTCATAGAAATAAGAGTGTGGCAATGCCCGCATGCAACAAGTTGGACGCCTTTTGGAACAACTAAAGCTGGAATATTTTGGAAAAATGTCTGAGAGTCATTAGGAACACATGAGAAAAATCCAGTTTGGGGGCCAAGGCCTAGCTGACCAGCTTGGCCACCACCCCAAGCATAAAGGGCTCCTTGGTTAGTCAAAGCACATGTGTGTACGCCACCACATGCCACATCTTTTATAAAAATACCATCAAGGGCAACCACTCGCCTTGGCAGCAGCTCTTTATCCCCATACTGGAGAGAAGAATGCCCAAGTTGACCCATATTTCCTAGGCCCCATGTGTAACTACAAGGTCCAGACAAAATCATTATTTAATATTATTGATCCTCACCTTCAGCATAGCATAAAACAAAAGATTCCTGACACAAAAGGCTAGAAATATACTTTGAAAAAGAAAGATACTCAAATAGTTTTCTATCATCTATAATTATCCATCTGTAATGAAGACTATCAATCAAAAAGGCTAACAAAAGAAGAAAGAAAACAGAACAAGGCATTTATAAATCCTTATTGAAGGAGCAACATCCCATGAGTACCAGAAGAGTTTGGGATAAGGAACCTGAAAACGTTTTCTATAGAGCCAAATTTGACTAATAAAATATTGGACAGCTAACAGATTTAGATAGATCCTGAAATAAAAACCCTGTGAACTTTGGCCATCTGTACCTTCCCCCACTTGAAAGCCTAGCTCTACTTTTACCCTGGTGGAGACGGGGAAGAGAAAGAAACTTTAAGAAACACAACCACAACACGACGATCAAAATATCTATAAAGTACAAACATTAGCACCAGCATCTGAAGTACTTTAGAAAGCAAAACAAGCTTAAAAAGAGGCAAATAAGCTACAGTTTCACCAACAATATGCAGCAGAGCCGTTGCATGCTTCACACCAAAGTGAAGATCAGGATACATAATGCTTTTCAGGCAAAGGTGTAACACTAAAAGGTTCAACATGTTAAGGTCCTGAGCAAGTGAAGCTCAAAATCTATTAAGTTGTTCAGAAGCATGTAATTCAAAATTATTTGTTCTTTGGGGTAAATAAGTAAAGGACTTGCAGGATATGTGACTTGAGAAAGAGCTCTAGGTCTATAAGACTCACAATTAGAAAGTAATGAAGTCTACCTCACAGGTATATGAATATTCTTGCTCATAATTATTACCAACAGGCAATAGCTACTGAAGACATAGCGGCAATTAAAATGTACGTATTTGATGCATGCACATAGGTTACCAACTCATCCAGCTCAAAATACAGAAACAACTATATTACCATCAAATATTCATCATTTGGGTATGGAGCTACACCGTTCCAAAAGATTATTACTTAGAAATAAAACAAGGCTTGAATTTCAATTGGATAAAAGAAATTTCTATAGCAGCATGAAATCAATAATATAACCCTTTTCAAACAACGCTCATACATAGACCTCTTTCAAATCAATTGTAAGCACAAAAAATATATAACTACAGTGAACTATAGCTTCGAGTTGGTATAACAACTCAAGGGAATAGAGACTTGCATTATACATGCAGCATTCCTATTGCATCTTGTCTCCTGATGTGAGATTCCCTAATGTGTCATGCGGATAACCACAATTCTCATGCTTATATTATAACTATCTCCATCTAGAAAGTCCTTCAAATCACTTACACCTCGCCCTCATCAGAGATTGCAGCTGTGTGGTACTCGCCGCATGACACTTTGGTAATCTTCACAAGCTCAGGGGTTTCATCAAGGAACTTTGCATAAGAACTTATAACATGAGCCCCCTGTAACCCTTCGCAAGTGACTCCTCGGCCAAGTTGACCATACTCATTGTAGCCTGCATGAGAACAGCAACAAAGTCTTATTAATAATAGGCAGCAATACTGTATGTGCTCCTACGTTCAATGACTTATTTGCAAGCTACATGAATATATGTGCAGAGAGAAATAATGAACACAGAAAATCAATTTACCCCAAGCTTGTAGTAGGCCTTCCTCAGATAAAGCAACCACATGAGCAGCCCCACAAGACACTTCCCAAATTATCTGTATAAAGTGTGATGATAAGTATAATGGGAAAGCAGTCGTCCAACTAAAAAAAAGGTACAATGGGAAAACAGACAACAATATGCAAAAGCACTCAATGCCATTAAGTAAAACTTATATCTCTACAAAAGTAAAACGATCAAATATTTTAAGCACAATTTGATAGTTTAACTAAATCCAAGAGGAGTTACATTGTGCATATAATATGATTCTTAATGAGGCTACAAACTATAAAGCAGGATATTAGAAAATACCACAACACAATACAATTTGCAGAAGCAATTGCACAAAGCTGCAACAGCAACTATACACCTTAGGCCTCAAAACTCATTAAACCCTATGGATAGACATTGTGAAGGCTAACAAGAATATGTAGTACCTATTACATTAAATGGATAAATAAAGCTTTATTGTGAAATTAAAAAGCATTAGAAGGAAGCATATAATGCTAAATCACAGAAACACGTGACATTTAAGCCCAAAATAATAAGGCATGATCCTGAACATAAGCATCGAACCAACAAAACACATGTATGACAAAAGGTCTGAAATTCCTATTGTTCAGAAGAATAAAGAATACATGGATAATTATAGTACATAGAAGATACTACTCGAGGGAAGAAACTGAATGTGAGACAAATCCCTAACAAATAGGGACTAATTTAACATATGAAGCACATGTCTAATTCCTAGGTTCAACTAATAATTACAATAATTCCAACAATCAATAAGGATTCCAATCAATGATTTTCATCACTCCCCCACAAGTTGGTGAATGGATATCTTTCAGTAAGCATATCTGCAAGTTGGTCACCGGTAGAAACAAAGGGTGTACAAATTAGATTGCTATCTGACTTCTCTCAAATAAAGTGTCAGTCTACCTTAATATGCTTAGTACAGTTATGTTGTACCAAAATGTGAGCAATGTTTAGAGCAAACTTATTGTCACAATAAAACTTCATTGGGCCTTCCACTTTAACTTTCAAATCTTCCAAGATTACTTCCAGCCATAATAATTCACATATTGTGAGCGTTGTGACCCTAAAATTGTCTTTCATCTTAGATCTCGCAACCATGTTTTTTAATCTTTTCCTCCAAGTGTCAAAGCTTCCACCTAGGAAAGTACAATATCCAGAGGTTGATCTCCTGACAACTAGGGACCTCATATAGCCTATAATTGTGTAGGTATCAAGAGTTAGTCCCTCCCCCATCTTGAACAAGATTCTTTTCCCAAGTGTACCCTTCAAATACTGTAAAATTCTATAGACAGTATTGAGATGTGAATCATCAAGGTTATTCATAAGCTGGCTTACAACACCCACAACATGACTGATACTATAAATAAATCAATTTTCCCACAAATCTTTGATAAGAACCTTTAAAAACGTTACACTGCTTCTTGGCAATTGTCACATTCAAAGTTGATAATTCATCCCTTCCAAGTATCTAAACCATCACAGCGTCAAACTTGATGTTCAACCTTATGAGCTGAAACTAAAGCTTTTATTTTTTGTTGAGCAATAGTTCAAGTAACTCTAAATGAGTCCCTTGAAAGCTTAATGTAAATAAACCAATTTTTGTCCTACATTTCCGAGCTATATATCCTCGTTTAATTTTAATCATTGAACAAATAAGACTTTGTTAATCAGTGCTTCTTTGATGAAGAACTATTTGATTTCTTTTCTTTCAATTATTCTTTTCCTTTTACTAGTCTATTAATAATAAAAACAGAGTCTTCCTATCTATAAAACAAAAAATTGCAACGGCTTTTGCCACTATAACCTCCCAACTTTATAAGTATCTCACAAATTTTGTCCTTCTCCATAACTTGCTGAATAGAAGCATCATTATTACATTTCATTGAAATGCATTGCTAGTGGTCCATCCCCTGCCAAAGCCCTTTCAGCAAATTGGAGTAATCAGTAATGGTTCGTTTTCCATGTTTGGTGTTAGAGATTTCAATCTTATCATAAATATTAGCTGCCTCCCAAACTTCACAGTAGGTTAGTTGAACAACATCCAAGACTTGTTTAATCAACCCAGAAACAAGCAAGTATGACTATCGAGTTCCATAACTAAGATATTAGCAAGGAATAAAAACCCAAGCATCAAATTTGCAATCACGTGGTTTAGGACCAGTACCAAGCAAATGGCTTAGCTTGCCTTATCTTTTCAGAAAAGTGCAAACTAATTGAGAACATTTCAAATATTATTTTCCATTCAACTTGTACACTGTTGCAATATTCAGAAATTTACCTGTTCCAACAGAGTAATTCCAATGGTTGGTTTAAAGAGATTGCTGGTGACGATAGACTCAAACATCATTTAGTGTAAAAAAAAACACTTTGGAAATTATAAAGACAACAAATAAGGAGGCCAAAAAAAGAACCACAATTAAGTGAAACACCATTGACGGAGTTGAAATAGGTCAAGAGGACACTTGGGCTAGGCTTTATAAACACTGATGATGTCTTTTGGGTTGACTGGTATTAAGGAGGTATCACACACTGGTGTGTGGGAATATTGTGGTGGCACATGGAGGCGCTTATAGTGGTCGATGAAGGTTTGGCAACTGGTGATGGTCAATGGGTGAGTTCAGCAGACGATTGGGTTGACTGGATCAAATGGGAACATGCAAAGACAGAAGAAGATGTGCAATAGCAATGAAGGGTATTGACAAAGAAAAAAATTGCAATGCAAGCCAAACATATTGAAAAGAAAGCCTAGGGCTATGATACCATGACAAAAGGTCTTAAATTCTAAATGTGTAGAAGAATAAAGAATACACGAATATTTATAATGTATAGGAGACACTATTCTAGGAAAGAAATTAAATGTGAGACAAATTCCTAACAACTAGGGACTAATTAAACATATGAAACACATGCCTAATTCCTAGGATCAACTAATAATTACATTAATTACTGCAATCAACAAGGATTCCAATAAATGATTTTCATTAAGCATGCATATCCAAGAACAAACAAAAGTGAGGGCATGGGGTTGAATCTTGGAAAGAACAAGCATTTAGAT
This sequence comes from Delonix regia, assembly GCA_037074485.1. Lineage (NCBI taxonomy): Eukaryota > Viridiplantae > Streptophyta > Magnoliopsida > Fabales > Fabaceae > Delonix > Delonix regia. The sequence continues at coordinate 20,929,729 of CM073449.1, read as the reverse complement.
AAGAAGATGCTCAAAAATATTATTTTCAGCAACTTTTGCTCCTCTCCCTCTTCAATCCATTAAAAAACATCAAACGCAGTCTTAAATTTATTCACATCCCAATTCAACAATGATAGAACCAAATTTATTCACATCCAAATTCAACAATTATAGAACCCAAGGGAGTGTGGGGAAATCACCCTTCAAAACTAGTAGCTTGCAAGGAGAAAAAACCACATCTCTTAAGTATCCCACCAAACATCCCATACTACTCAATGTGATATTTAAACATCCCATACTATCCATGTCCTTATCATAACATTGCCCCTAAAGAGCTGATATCCCAACAACTACATTCTACAACACTTCACTCAGCCTTCTTGCTAGTCAGAACCCTCTGCAGGTAGGCCCCTCCATGATATAGACCACAAGCTCTAATACCAATAAAAAGACCCAAAAGAGTGTAGAAAACCTAACCTTGAAAATCAACTTGCAAGGGGGAAAAACCATACCCATTAAGTATCCCACCAAGCATCCCATACTACACACTTTAGGACTTTGACATCCCCTACTACCCATGTCTCTATCAAACAAACAAAATATGATATAACCAAAGGAATTCAGTAAATGCTGCATCATTATTCTAAGGTATAGATTGTGTATGTGTTAATTTTCATAAAGTAGAAACATTTGGATATCCACAAATATCCATACAATTTGATTTGATACCCTCAAATACCCTTCTTGAATTTAAACACTTGAACCTACCCTCTCCCCTCACCCTATTTACCTCTCTCCTTTGCCTCCTCGTGGCTGCAAGGAGTGTCAAGGCAGGTTAAATCAGAGTTTGTATTCAGGCAGTATGCTTACATATGATTTTGTATCCACTTCGATTTTATAGCAGAGTTTCTTCGCACATAACAGGTAACACTTTCTGTTTCATTGTAGTTATGAAAGAATATCATGTTAAAAATTTTGTTATCTACTTTTTTAAATTGTGACCCTATTGGAAGTCTCTCATTAATTATCTTTCACTCTTTCTCTCTCTTTGACTGCCAACTACCTTGCTTTAGGTTTCCTAGTAATTATTTATTAAATACAGTAAAGCATAATTGCTCCAAGGGATGAAAGAGACCAAAAATTTGATCAAAGTAGTGAAAATTTCACAATACTCCAAGTTAGGTTGATCTATTGATTCTATTAATCAATCGACATTTTCTTACATGAGTAGTGAAAGAATGCAGTTGGTTCTATTCTTTCTCAAGAGAAATGACAATAATAATACAATATATAAGCTCCATGAATTTAAATATTATATGCTCTACGATAAATTTCAAAAGGCTTAAAGGGATCAGCAGATGAAAGTTGGGATAATACTGTTCCTCCTTCGCGTGAAATATTTTCTTATGGAGTGAAAAGAGGCTTTTAAATTTTGTATATTTATCTGTAGATTCACATGTCTGGTTTGGGATAGATGAGCAAATATACTTTTTGTTTGTTTGTCAGCAAGCAGATAGCGTTGGATTCAGATAGGTTGGCCAGGGAAATTTTTCCTGCCAATCTTAGAATTAAATGAGGGAAACATACTGATGATCCATTTGTCTGCATCATCAAAAGATCAATAAAGTATGGCCTATTTTCGGTGCAAATAATTCTCAGTTTCTGTAAGGGAGGATAGTGATCTGGCCCCATGGAACTACCGACTTTTATAGTTCATTTCATATGAGGGAATCATTCATGGCTATCATTGCTCTATGTATACATAATTACATACATGTAAATCGGTGCAAACATTAAATTTTCTGGGTCTCACCAGAGGAATCTGGCTACATTTAATCTAGAAAGCAGAGGAGGAAATCCTTGGGAAGAAAATGTTTGTTAGCTGTTATTTTTATTTCCAGAAGCTGCCAATTTTGTCAATACTCTTATCATCCTCTAGCCATTGACTTCTGACTAGCGTTCCATTTTATGATTGGCAATCTTCCTTTAGATTTGATATTGCATTTTAGCGTACATTCTGTCAAATGGATAGTGATTTGATATTGGCCATACCAGTTATGGCACTAAGATGGTACTAATTTATGTCAAAGAGTACATTAGCACTAGATTCACCATTTTGACAATTCATATTCAGAATTGTAATTCTTTATGTATGCACAACTAAGAAACAGCAGAGCATCCAGTCTTAAACTGAAGCATATTTTAGAAAATCTGTTATGTACAAACACTAGGGCCATGTTTGGTTCACTGATTTGGAGTGACGGAATGCATCCCATTCCCACTCCCATGTTTGGTAGGGTGCACTATATGAGGCTCCGTTCCCATGGGAGTTTGCTCTTCCTCAAATGAAGGAGTCCACAATCCATTGGGTGGGCTACGGAATGGGAGAGAACTCTAGGGAATGAAATTTTTAAGACAAGAATACCCCCACATCCAGACAAAACAGCCCAAAAATTCCCCTAACAACCAAACATTGCAGATTCGTAAATGTTCATTTGCTAAGCTCTATTCTAGAGTTATTTAACATTGAAGGGCAATCTTCTTTTACTTCTTTTTTGGTGTTGATGTAAAATAATTTTAAAAAAAGGTCATGACGTTATATTTTAAAAAGAACACTTATAAAATAATATTTTATTTAATAATTACATAAATATAATTTTTGCATAACTAATAAACATGATACTAATAATAATAAAAATAAATTTATTAAAATACAATTTTATATTTAATAATTCATTACATCATAAAAAACATAATGTTTCATTAATGCTAGATAGAAATGTATTCATGTACATTTATAGTTTCAAGAGTGAATGCAATCAACTTATGACTTCAGAAACCAAAACTTATATTCTGGTCCTCCGTGCTCAATTTTGAAGCTTTCTATGAAATTTTAGAGTGGCTGCTTCTGAAAATGTAAAAATATTATTTTATCAGTAATCAGATATTTGACTAGCATTCTCTTTTCCATTAAGTAATTTGGACTCTGGAAGTCAAGATGGAAAGGCTGCTTTTGCTCTACCAAAAAAATGAAAACCTGTTTTTCCTTAGTGCAAGCAGATGCAATTTCTCTAGCCATGTAAATTCTTTCTTGAGAGCCAATTGTTAACAAAAATCTTGCACATGGCATTCAACTCAACTATCTATAAGCATTCTTCTGAATCTCTAAAGCATCCTATTCAATCAAGTACATGCATTTCAACTATTTCCAGACAGGAAGGAAGGAGGAAAATAAACATCAGGTGCATTTCAAAACTACTATAATTAAAGCAACTTGAAAGTGAAAATAGTATCTTTCCACGGCATTTCAATTATTAGAATTCATTAAGCAACCATGATAGAAATCTGTTACCAAGGCCATGAGATTCTACATTCAAACATAAAACAAAGAAACCAATATTTCACATACAACACAATGTAAATATTCTTTGTTAGTCTCTTAACAAGGCAGACATTTTAGCCCATCAACAGGTTATTATTTGCAAATATTTGCCCAAGGGCTCCTCCAATTAGATGTGAAAATTTCAGGTTCAAGAGCAAATAGAATGCACTAATATAAGATAACATTGAATTCATTTTTGTGCATTTGGTTTTTCCTTATTTTTGGGTACTATATTGCATATTTAAGTTTACAATCTCTATAAGAAGGCATAAGCCACAGATGAAAAATGATGATTAAGTTATCCAAACCTAAATCTGTGGCAGTCATATATAATTTTTACTAATGAGCTGCGAAGGTGCACACAATGAAATCCAACGTGATAAAGGCCCTTCTTTCATGGATACCATATAAGATTAAAAATTTCTCATCACAACTTACAATGATGTTATCCCTTGTAAAAACGTTAAAATAGCTAAGAGCATTGACAATCCAAATGCTAATAAATTGTTCAACGTAGAATTATGTTAAACTGTTATAATTATGTGTACTGACAAAGAGTTTTGTGCCTGTAAGTTGTTGAATGGTAATTTATGCAAAATTTTTATATTTTTCTTTTAATTTTTGTGTTAAGTTTAACTGAAGACAAACATATGATTAGTTAATTGTCAAAACTTCTAAATAGTTTTTAAATTCAAGTATGAAGCATGTGACAACTTGGCTATATATGCATACAAATTATATCCTTACCGTATCAGGTTTAAAGGCACCCCAAAACAAGCGAGGAAAATTTGAACCCTGTAATACAAAGAAGAAGAAATGGACAGTAATCCATCAGATATATTGGGAAAAGGTATTAAGACTTCAAAATATTACCTGATTCTGTCCCCAAACCCAAAGCCTTCCAGTTGGCCTGGTACCATCACTTTCACGGGGTTCCGCAATGCAAGCAGTACAATGAGCTCCACAAGACACTGATTTCACAAACTCTGACTGTAATTGTTTTACCTTCTTAGGATATTTTCTTCGCTCCTCAGTTCCATCTCCCAATTGACCAAAGTCATTAGCCCCTGGGATATGGATACAAGTATAAGTCCTGGTTTAAAGATAAATTATAAACAACAGAACACAAACTCACACTAACCAATGTAATATCAAGATGGAAAAAACAAATACTTCTAAAGCTACTTGACATTTATATAAATTTTGGCTATCATCATCAAATGAAACAAATTCTAATCAAGAAGGAACACAGTATTGCAGGGAATGGTCATACACCAAATTTCATATGGAAAGTGTAACAAAAGCTGTGGTAAAACATATTTGCCCAAGAATATCAAAAAGTCAGCTCCTGCTAGCTTGCTTTGGTGAAAACATAGGGATGCATCCCTCAATTTCATATTCGATTGACTACTTAATACTTATATAACATATATATAGCATCATGATCAAGAAACGGAAACAAACTATGAAAGGGTTAGTAATTAAACATAAGTAAAATGTACAAACCCCAAGTAAACAGAGACCCATCAGAGGCTATTGCTGCCGTATGCTCACGACCACAAGCAACATCCAACCAACGTGTATTTGTCCCAGCTGGGCATCCAAATAGCTCTGGAGGCAGCTGCTTTGGAATCCTCAACTGATCACTGTTCTCCTTTCTGCCTGTCTGCCCTGATTGATTGTATCCCCATACATAAATTGCACTCTTCCTTGGAACACTCGCAGGCTGGATGATGCCAAAAATATCATCAATATCCATAGATTGACCTGAGAATCTGACAATAACAATCCAAAAGAACCATGTAAATAATACAATAAGCTATCAACGAGATGAAAGAGTTGTATCAGCAGCAAACAAAAATTAAAGGACACACAAGCCAAAAAAAAAAAATGCCTAGAACACAGTTTGATGATAGGAAATCCAAGATAAAAAGCATAGGGAAAAAAAAGAGATTCTTTCTCATTGAAGTTCATCAACATCAAGCCGATGGGTGGGGTTAGAATCAAATGTTTGAAGACCGTTCTTATTACATCTTAAGAAGTAAAAAGCGGACGAAATAAAACCCCCTGCATCTCCAAATATTAGCACACTACTCATTACCTACCCAGTCCCATAATTTAGAATCCCGAGCAATGTAAATGAAGAAACTTAAATTTTCAGAAATTGGGTTCAAGAAAACCAGAGCTTGAGCAAGTCGGGTTGCAATGTGGAGCCGTAAGCGCTGCGCCGGGTGACAGAGGACGTGCGCTCATACAGTTCAAACAACGGATAATCAACTCGTCGAAATATCTTAAAAACGAAAGTATAATCTCGCGGCCAGAAAGGGAGAAAGAAAATTTATTAGATTAGCACTACACAGTGCCCTTGATGCTAGGTTTTCCAAAACAGAAAAGGTAATGAAACTCAAAATCATAAATTCCGAAATCTCAGGAATCGGCAGCAAAAGAAACGAGAGAGAACCATACCCGAGTGCGAGAAAATAGAGTCGAATTCAATTGTCCGAGAGAAACAGAGAAGTTTGAATCCCAGAAATGCGGGGAATGAAAACAAAGCCAATAAAATCGATGTTGCTTCCCGCGTCTTTAATATTGTAGAATTTTCTAGAGAAAAAGTATTATCAATTTTGCAAGCGACAGTTTTACGCCCAACATTTTTTAATCCTGTATCACGTGATTCGAGCTTACCCACCTATCTTTAAGACTTCAAGTGTTGATGAATGTGAGTTCGTTGACTTGGCCATCCAATGTTATTGTTACTTGTGGCAACAAACCAGTAAAGTAATTAGCTTCAAGTAAATTTTTCAATCCAATTACAAAAGTAATTGCACTATATAGCCATTATATATATATTTTAATCTTTATATTTTACATATTTTATTAAGAAACTAAAATTTGTTATGAATTTTTTAATCACCCATAGACTTTCTTATTTCTTAATAACTTTTGAAAAATTAACTTATAAATTAGAAAGAAGAATATACTTAAAGATTTGGGAATGTATTAAAAAAATAATAGAAGTAAAAAGATGAGTTAACTAATTTATAAATTAATATTTCTTTGTGGACTACTCAGAAATAAAATATAGATAGGGTAAACTAAAGCTTTTATAAAGAATTTTGAGTTTGTAAATGAAATTTAAAAACATTGAAGTTAAGATATAAATATAACAAATTACCCTAGGGGTGTTTGGTTGGATGAAGTGATTTTCATGGGAATAATAAGAATGGGAATGAACCTAATGGATGGAATTATGTGATCTAAAATTATGTTTGGTACAATAGGAAAAAGGAGTGGAAATGATAGTATTTTTTTATATGACATATAAAGACCAAAATACCCCTTTCATTAAAAAAAATAATAATAATATTATATAAAAAAAGGCATTGTCCCTTCATTTCCCGTACTCTCACTCAAAGACCTCCACTATGCAATGCCATGAACCATTTATGGGGATCAAAAGAATGTGCTATAGGTACTTTCTTCATTGTTGCTTCACTTTTATCCTTTTTTCATTCTTTCTTTTTGGTCACCAACAACAGCTATTGTGTATATCGAAACACTTCCAAAAGATGAGGGTTGGTTTGAACTAGGTTCTTCAAAAATTGAAAAACTAGAATCTCAAAAAATTGATTTGAATTTGACACTTGAAACCTAATTTTCAGCAAGCAAAGCATCTTCATTAAATATGAGGGTTAATCCTAATTCTGTTATGTTATACTCTGGGTGCTTGGGTTTTTTTTTATTGTTTCAGTTTTACCATGTGTTATTGAGGATGATAGGTTGTTCCTACGATGAAAAGGTTGTCCATAATCACAATGGAGTTTTTCTTGTGGAGGAAAGAGTGAGTGAGGCGAACTAGTAATTTTGTCAATAAAGGATGACAATGTGGGTGGAGTAATCTTGGTGGAAGCCATAGGTGGTCTGAAGAAGAAGACAAGAGCACAATAGTCTTTTACCTATCATTCCCATAAGAGTTTGGCCTTTCCATAAGCAAAATAAAGGAATCTACATTGCCTTATTTTGGGGAATGGTCTTTCCTTTGGGAGAGGTTTTTCCTATTCCCAAGTGCTACTAAACATGTTTTAGTTTGATTCTCTCTCCCTCTCCCTCTCCTATTCCCATCTCCCTTTTCCAATCTACCAAACATAGCCTTAGGTTGTCATACAATTAATATATTTTGACACTTCATTCTCTTTTTTTAATGTAACACATTATGATTATATCGATACAACTAATTGCATTAAAGATTTCACCTTACCTTTATTTTTATTAGTGTTTATATCTTTTCCTTTATACTCAAGTAAAAGGATTAAACTACCAAGTCAATGAAACAAACTATAGTATTACAACTATACTCTGATGTGAAATCAATGGTATGTCGTCTCACATTATTGTATTAGCTTCTCTCCAATTAATGGAGTCACATTAAAAATACTTGATTTTGTAAAAATTGCCAATAACAATGTGTGGAAATCTTGACCTAAAATGTGCATCACCATATCTAGTTTACAGATGCACTAGTAGCCTCTAATGATAATCATACACAATCAAATAGTATAAAGAGCATATGAGTAGGTTCCTAATTATATTTTTGTTCATTTATTAAATTAAATCCTCTTTGTGCTGCATCCAAAAAGCATTGTTTTGCTTATAGTGCAATGCTCTTCCCAACTTCATTTTTGAATTGACGAAACATTAAAACCAAAGTAAACAAGGATCTTCATTTTAGATAATGACTATTTCCTTAACTCATCCAAACAAGCAACAACCATCTTGAAGAATGAGAAATTTTGAAACTCCGCATATGACAAAATGGAAGGGAGATTTGTCTAGATCTCCATTGTTTATTATCATTTCATCATACTAATTATGATTGAAAAAGTATTAGATTCACAAAATGAATGACATCTAACAAATGAGCTTTATTAGCTTCAAATATAACTTTGTTATTATAATACTAAACAACAAATATCTTGTATAATCCTTATAGTCATGGGAAGATATTAAAGTCGTAAAAACCAATTCTAGAGTCAAACCTATATATCATATGGTTGAAAATAATCAATCATATGGGCTTATTTTTTGTTGATCATTCATATCAAAATAGAAAATAAGCCAATTTGTAGTTTTATTGGTAGATCTCAGGATCTTACTAACTAGAAAAAACAAAAATCAACTTCAAAGAGCTAGAGCATTGGATAAAAACTAATAACGACCCCATTCAAGGCACTAGTTTGGGAAGGTAAGAGCTAGAGCATTCAATAAAAACTAAGCTTCTTATTATTAGTCATAAAAAGTACCTTATTTATCTCTAAATTCAAAGCCATCCTTATACCTTTGATCAAAGCTTGAAGTTTAGCCATACAGGTTGATAAAGCTTGGCATTTAAAGCTGCATACCTTTATCACCTTTCCTTTATTGTCATGAAGAATAACCCTAATGCTCCTGGAATCCACCATTCTCCAACTTCATCCACATTGACCCTACCTTACCATGAGAAGGGGACTAGAAGATCAGGCTTCCTTCATATTCATTATAAGCTTAATTCCTATTTCCAATTAATTACAATAATTTTTAAAGAATTTTATTGCAACATTTGAAGCCTTTATCAACGTATATATAAGTTCCAATCTTACCATCTCAAAACACCATTGCACATGTTTTTCCAAATTTACTAACACAATATAACTAGTAGTTCTTTTTACGAATAATCCATGCCATAGTCACAAAGATAAAATTTTAGCCATACATCAAAACTTGAATCCTTTACTTCAGACACTGTGATTGCCATACATGATTTAAACCAAACTATCTTTGCCCAATCACAACGTAATAAAAGTTGCTCAACAAATTCACTACATAATTCACAACATAGGCCTATTGGGTATCTAAAGCAGTGTTTTTTCCACAAATTCACTTAATTTCCATAAATTAGGTGTCTAACCTTGTTGTAGTCTTTAATTGCAAAATGTCCTTCCATAATTCATAAGGAATTTGGAGAGAGGAACTAGATCTTTTTCTAGTTGAACCATTGATCTTCTTCATGACCATCTGATATCTCCCTCGAATTGTAAATTATTCATTCTTTGCCCTAACATACTATAACTTATCATCCCTACTTAACATAGGGACATGAATCATTTTAATTGCCTGGGTCTTTTCCTTATTCAACCAATGTTCCACTCCAGTGAAATCACATTGCTCATTGTTTATAAATTCAACTACTTTTGCCTTACTTCCTTAAAGGAATGAAAAGGCACTAATATATTCTCCTCCAACATAAGATTTAAGCATTTGACAAAAAATTTACTCTTCAACCCCTTAATAGACCAACACAAAGTTTTCTTCAATATACCTCTTCCCTCTAATATACTAGCCTATGCTAATAACGCTATAAACCCCTTTTTTGCTTCCATAAACTTAGAATTTAAGAAGTACACACTTTTAAACAATCTAACCTAGCTCTCTTTTGATGAAGAAAGAATTCTCTACATTTGTTTAACTAAATGAGCCAAATTGAATGCAGCAAAATTTTTAAACCTGATTCTTCTATCCTCATTGGTTACAGCCAACTCTTCTTGTAACATCTTGCCTTAAAATAGATCTTTGTTAGGCTAATTGTTAATCTTCAAGAAATATTGGCCTAAAAATGTTCTTTTTCATTTGCCTTTTTACCTTAAATAGAAGTCTGAATTATTTAAATCTTAATCTTTAACTACTAAAATTAAACTTTAGAGACTTAAATAACTTAATTATTTTATTATTACAAACTGACTTTAGCTACATATCGTATAGTCTTAATATATAATATTTTTATCTTAAAACTTGAACTTCACTATTTCTTATGCTTCTATTCCAATTTCGCAGCCATTTTGCTTTAGCATATTATACTTTAGCTGTTAGTTAACTATTTTTGGCTCATCTAGAAATAGATTCAAAAGAAAACATGAGACTTTCATGTCTTAATAGTTAACATATAGTTCATAAAACAATTTCATTCTAACATTTTCATATTTTTTACATCATGTTATGCATGAAAACTAAACTCTAGGCTCTTGCTATGACTCGATTGACCTTTTCCCACTTTTCTCTTTTGGAGACTAACTGGGTGATGGCCATCTCCATACATCAAGTACCCTTGACACAACACTTTGTCTAATCCAAACATACATAGACATTATGAATTATGACATATAAACATGGAAGGCAAATCTCTTAATACAATATGTAAGGGAAAAGCTAATTATCAATTTGGTTATTTGTCTTCAAAACTTATTTGCTTTGCTAGTGTCTAAGGCAATTTATCTATAGCTAAATAAATCATAATCTAAATTTTCCTTTCTATAATCTTATAAGCTAGACTACTTTTGTTACTTCCTTATTTTTCATATTACTGCTAGCCTTTCCAAATGTTGTGTCTCTGAAAGGCTATCTCTAACTAGCCTATGATTATTAACAAATTCTTGCTTAAGGTTTCCTTAAATATTTCTATAGACTTTCATAATTATTTTAAAATTTTGGGATTAATTTCCTATTTTTTTTCCTCATAATTTCTTTCAAGTAATCATTTTACAATATTTTTGTTAACAAATTGATGGTTAGAATAATTAAACTAATTCCTACCAATAAATTCCATGATTTTGTATGCATCATTAGATTTGTCACTAGTAAGATGCTATAATAATCTTTCCTACCCATTTTCTTCCATTCTCATGTCACCTAGCTTCATGGTTTATTTTCTTGGTTTTAAATCCTTAAAACCAATTATCATTGTTCTAACTACATAATTCCTAACTTTAATTTCCTTTCTTCTAAATTCATTTGTCTTCTCAGTATAACAATGCATCTATATGAATTTTTAATAAGTCTACCGATGAATCAATAGAAGAAAGAGCCTAATGGTTTTACCTAACTGATTCCTCATTTGAACATAACTTTTTTTGATTGTCTTACCACTTCTTGCTTTTATTCTAGTTTGTACTTGCTTTTACAACATCTCCCTAGACTCTTTTTCTTTACTTGATTTCATGAATTGGTTACTAATCTTTTGGACATATTACACTAGATTTTTTACGTTGTTTTTGCTATTCAACAACATAATACTCAACCTTCTATCTTTCTTGATGTCTTCTATATTAGCTATATTTTTGCTTTGTTCTTGTCGTGATATGACAGGGACATTCTTCGGGTATTTATTAGTAAAATTCAATTATTAATTCATTCAAAATTTCCATATTTTTCTAAATCAATCCCTTGCTACTTTATACTATATCGGTAGCACAACAACTTTCCTTCAAATTAGTTTCAAAACTCCCTTGTTTGAGTACCCAAATGCTAACATTTCTCATGCATAAACCTTCTAAAGTTTTTTGCTATTATACGTGGTGTTAAAGGGAGTATCTCAACCATTCCTATCTCCTCTATAATGTGTTGTCATTGCGTTTATAATACTACCTACTTCACACACATCTTTCATAAAGGTTTTGTTTAATTTTCCTATGACACCTTATGCTTCGCTTTATGGTTGTATACTGCTGCCACACATGTTGTTAATCAAGTTAACCTTGAAAGTAGGTTGCAGAGTTAATGATATGTATTATACTAATTCCACCCTTAAGTTCCTGCTTAAATTTTGCTGTCCATATAAACTAAGAACTATTAAAATTCCACTATTATGTAATCATCACTTATATTCCATCCCATTAATATATATATATATATATATATATATATAGACACACAGAGGATTCCATGTGCCCCATGCTACTTAGGTCAAAGCGTAAGATTGTGATGCTTTTGGCTAACAACTCTCATCATCTAAAGTGTAACATTCCACCGCTTTGCCTAACAACATGATGCATGTATTGCTCTCCCACAACCCCATTTTCATAGTTTAGGTTGCTCCCATTATGCTCACCACTACTACGTGAATCACTTTTGCTTTCTTCTCCTCTAACTACTAAGATGTTTCAATTTGCTAAGTTGTCTCTTGCCTACCAATGGATTTAGTAGCAATTTGATAGTTTGACCTATTCTTCATACCTATGTTTATTTCAACTCCTGACTTCTCTCGTTTTGATTCTCTTGCTTCCTCATAATGTATTATATATTCTTCTTTCCTCTTGTTAAGACTAAATAAAAATGTATGTCAATGACTCTATTTTATCAACATAAGTTCCTTTTCATATCTTTATTTTGATTTATTCTTTGGCTATTGTAACATTTATCTAATTTCCTAGATAACTTACAAATTTATTTATCCAAGGTTACTTACTTAGCTTAGCAATATCATGAAAAACAATTTCTAAGTTATTAAATTGTCATTTCATGATTTAATTAGGATAACAAGTAATTATATGTCCTAATTATTCATTCTTGTTAACTTACTTCAGATATAACATTTTTATACTAGGAGAATTTTTTGCATATTACACTTCCCATGATTGGCTATGGATTTTGCCTTCATTCTCCTTTTGACCCCATTAAAAATTTGCCAACATACAGTCCATCTCCTTATACACTCTCTTTAACAAATGCTAGAGCTTCCCTTTTTAATCTACCCTATAAGACAAGAAACCTAGATATTTGCAAGGAGAAACAACCATTGAAATGCCTATGATATTGAATAATTTTATTTTTGACTAAGGTGGGGAGCTTTTAGAGAAAAATACACATGACTAACTGAAATTTACAAACTATCTTCAAGCCATACAGTACTTATCAGGCAAATCCCTTATATTCAAATAGTTCCTTTGATTACCTTTGAATTGAATAATAAAATATATAATTGAATAATCATATGAATTCCATACTTATTCACTAAGGGGAAATAATAAAATATCTAACTTTAATGTTTTGATTAAAATTATTAAGGGACATAAACTTAAATTACCAATAATAAAATTAGGCAAGATATTTCATATTAGTTATTTTAGGAATCAAAATATATGAAAATTTCTAGCCTATCAATTATAAATGCAAATTTTTCAAAAATATACCTTATTCTCTCTAATAGATTTTCTTAAGATGTTTTATGTAAAATTTAAAGGCTAACATGATTACAGTAAGGGCCATAAGAGAAAATAGCTTAGAAACTTGTAAAAATAATCAATAAATATATTTCACATTTTATAATTTAAGTCTCCAAATAATGCTATGTTTAGCAAATATTTACTACAAGTATGAAATTAAAGTAATATCAAATAATTAAGTCTTCATTACAAACTTTTTATTGGTTAAATTATTTAGTTTTTTTCATAAGTTCTTAAGATATTATTTTGATTAATAATTAATTTTTGTATATTCTAAATTAACTTCTAAGATGTATTAGGAAATTCTTTTAGTATGATATGGAGATTGTTATGGAATAACCTTTAAGTTTTCAAGACACTACACACCCAAATTATGTCTTCAAATTAAACCAATCCCCTATGTGGCCTCAAACAAGCTCCAAGAGCTTTGTTTCAACATCACACACTTTAAAACCAAAAAAGTAGGATTTTTCAGCTATTATTTTTAGCATTTTGTGGCAGTTTTAACCCTCACAAAATGCTTGTTCCGGTGGTTCTATAATGGCCACAATGCCATGTGTGGATAAACATTTTGTGGTGAATCTAATGTAACCATTAAAACGATCAATGGGGAACATTATGACAAGCTTTTAAGGGTTTGTAAACCATAAAAAATTATTTATTTGTAGGGGTTTGAAAACTACCACAGAACGACATATTGTAACGGTTTCAAAACCACCACAAAATGACATGTTGTGGGAATTTATAAAATTCATCCCACTTCATTATGCTTTTAAATTTTTTTGCTCTTGAATATGTTCATGAATAATTTATGAAAATATAGATTTACAAAGTGAAATTCATTGCATAATCTAATTGTAGATAAAGATACCATAAATTTACATTAATACACCTTAATCATACATGAAGTAATACACACTAATAACAAGGTAGTGCATACATGATATACTTAAAAACTAATTGTCTTAAAAGTTCAAATACTAACATTAAATTTACAAAAGAAGCATTGTGGTGTTTTGAGCCATCTACATATAACACTCAAAACCATAAAGCAATATTTTATATAGCTAGTTGCCAAGACTCAAAACGCTTATGCAAGTCAAGCTTTATAACGTGTCAAGTGCATGACTCAAAGAAGATGAAGGATGTAGATTAAGCACATTTTCCTAAGAAGAAAAGGAAGTGATAGGTGTAAAACTGAATATGACAATGTAAAATGATCAATAATTAATTTATATAAATGGCAATAGTGAAAAGCAATAAATGGAAGCATGGGAGAAACGTACCTGAGCATTTCTAAAAATGCTTTTAAACATATATTGTATATGATTCTTCATTCTTTCTATTTTTTTCTTGTTCATCTTGTAATTAAGAGTGTAATTCATAAATCATTTCCTTATACTTAGCCCCATCAAAGTTAAGAGCATTAGGTGTCAATCGAATGGTTAACACAAATACTTGAGATAGCGTGGGACTAAATCCTAATCCTCAAACCCTACCAGGGTGTTCTAGGCTAAACACTTGTGCCAATGAGTGATGTTGTCCAACTACTTAAGATGATGTTTGCTCTGCCTCATGGCCCAAAATATCTTCATACAAACATTCAAACAAGAATGACATGTGAGGTTATAGTCTGAGCTTATATCTTCCTATAAACATCCAAAATATAAATGTGCAAAACTAACACATATAGCCTGAGCTTCATCATTCACATAGCGTTTATCCTTCCTCTTATATGTCTCAACATACAAAGCTCCTTGGCTTATAAGTCCTCTACTCTTACTTCCTTAATAATCATTAAGTAAAATAGGTTATATTTAAGTCACTTTTTCATTCCATAAACAAATATGTTTACTTACCATCTCATGCCTTTTCTTTGTACAACTCTTAGATCCTCCAATGTGTGGAGTTACAAGTTTATGTTTGTTTGCAGTATTTGTCACATACATTTTCTGTTATTTAAATGAACAACATGTTTGTTTGATAGTCAATATTTAAAGTATATAAAAAACTTGAATTTACCATAACGGTAATCAACAAATGTAGACCACATATCTTGTAGAATCCATCCAGGGTGATTCAAGATATTTTCCTCTCTACTCTACTCAACTTTATAATATTATATAAACAATTGTCTCTCCAATGTTTTCAAGGTTGTCTATAATCCAAACCTTCTCAATCTTATCTTCAAAATGGAACTTTTCCTTCACATTATAATAAACAACATGTTCAAACCACTCATGGATTGAAAGTGAAATTTATATGAAAATAATAAAATGTAAAGCTATAATAAAATAATGAATATCCCTTTATGATATCCCTATAATACATGTCTTTGTTAGCTTGTGGAATCATCTTCCACTTTTGATAGCTGATAGGAAAAAATTAACGTTCGTTGCTAGTAATCTTAGGAAGCCGCTGAATGTGCTAGCTGCTTCACCAATTGGTTGACCAATCTCATTGAAATGGATAATTATACATTACCCAGTCGGTATCATCCAAATATTGATTGCATTCAATTTTGCATCCTTTATAGCTCTTTATTCATCTATAGCAAAAAGCAAGAAAGTATGTTATCGAGTGAGATACAAATTTAAGAGCCACTCAGTTGAATTCAGACATACATTTTGAAAATACCACATAATAGAACAATGTTCAAAGAAGGGGTGATTGGGTAACCTCATATTCCTAATTTATGTCGTTAGCAACAAGTATTGCATCAAAATTTGAAGTTTAAACATGGAATCTGATATCACTTTGGACAACGTGGTAAAATCAAATGAAAAGGGGGACATTATATACATAAAGATTGTTAGAACATGTTAATATTATATGGATTAGTCTTAATTATGCTATTAGATTAATCTCTTATTATGACTAATTAGGAAATTAATATTATAATCGATAAACTAAAAATGGATAGGGTTTATATTCATTGTAAGTAATCAGTGATGGGTTAGATTATCCACAAGCCCATTAGGTAGAGACTCAACTTACAGTCCAAGAGCATTAGTAATTATCCTATCAGATTGTTAATTAAGAGTTAATTACTAAGAAAGAGTTAATGGGCTTCTTTTATTTAAATAATGAAAGAGGAAACTATTTTAATACATATATGAGAGTTTTATTTTAATATTATAATTTATTATTATTATTAAATAAAACCTTATTAGTTATTTGATGTAAGCCCTAATATCAATTGCGACAATAACTCTCTCCCTAGTGGTTGCTTAGTCTGAGAACTCTCACTTGGGTATTGTGGGTTGACATCTCTCTGCAAGACTATACTATGTCTTCTTTAGCATCAGTTGACATTTTTCTTTGCTAGAGATTAATCTGTATTATATCATCTTCTGCATCAGGTCAGATCTTTATATCTTAATATCTCTCAATTTTATGTTCATGTATTATGGTAAATTATTAAATGACTTCAAATGGTATCCGAGCCTGGTTTGATTAAAATTTTGTTGGCTGTTATGGGAGTACAAATTGAATATTGCATGAATAAATATGAACCCTAATTTCTTTTCGTATGAAATTATAACAAACCTTAAGGATTCTTTTGAAACAAAGTTAGGGGTTTTGTAAATCTAAATATTTTGAACAAAATGATGCCTAGTATGAAGCTTGAAAAGAGCTGAAAAATTTCAACCCATTAATGCCTAAAGGACCTGAAAAATTTTGGGCAAAATTACTTGATGTATAGATCAGGTTGGACAAAATAAGCTTAGGGGATTTGTAGACCATTACACAATGGTCATTTTGATACCTATTTCAAACCCTAACACCTGAAATATCAAAAATCACCATTGAAGCTCAAAGATGGGTGAAGAACTGAAAATTTTCGAGCCTTTTTTTCTCCATGTTCCTTCGTGTTTTTTGCCAATATCAAATAGGTGGCTTGTAAATCATAAAGTTTTAAAAATTTTGATACCTAAAATGCTTCCCAAAAGGTAAAAATATGTCAGATTGGATGACGAGTCACAAATCGCGTTAGATGACCTGAATTGCAGACTTGCCAAAGGACGAAGAAAGACTGACGCGTGGGCAAGGTGAAACCCTCACGCATTTGACCTTAAATTTCTACAGTTTGTCTCTACGTGCCATTTTTTTTTTTTGAAGATTTTTCCAGAATTTTTGGAAGTCTGGAAGTATGTTTTTTGAAATTTT
Organism: Delonix regia; assembly: GCA_037074485.1. NCBI lineage: Eukaryota > Viridiplantae > Streptophyta > Magnoliopsida > Fabales > Fabaceae > Delonix > Delonix regia. Next base: position 20,912,167 of record CM073449.1, on the reverse strand, counting down.
TTGAAGATTTAAGGCCTCAAAATGTAGTCTAGTGGTACTGTTTTGATCTTGAAAAATTTGTGAGACAATTATACATGATAAGAAATAATATATATTGGTCAATCTCCCTAACGATACCCAATGGAATTAAAACAAAATTTATTTGCGTAATATGTGAATATTTTGTTTCTTATTCAGTGTGCAAAATGATAAAATGAGCAAACGAACTCAGTTTTAGGCCATATTGGCCCCTCTTCATCTAGTAGTTGTGTATTTACTTATCTTCGGCCCAATTATGATGGTGTTGGCTTAATGAAACCCTATTGTTATGGTTATTGTTTGTTTACTCAAGAAAACATGCATTGAATCATTGAAAGAGAGGTTATTGTTGAGGCAACTAGCAGTAAAGAGTATGATTATATTAACAATAGACATACCCTATCGATGTGACATTGTCAATATAATTTTATGAATAAGACTTGTTTGTGACCTGTCACTGGTGATTTGTTGATTGATGTATTCATGATTTCTCATATCCTATCTTATGGAGATTATGGGTGCATTTTGTGTCATTTCTTTCGATAATATGCTTCCATGGTGTGTATGAATTTTCTTGATTTATCATAGTTTAAGCCTTTAGGCAGGATATAATGAATGTTTTGTTACTCAGTTGTTGAAGCTGAGTCTTGTTATGGAAATTTTGTTATATAATTATGTGTCTGAGACATAATTATATATTTCCTACTTGCTTTCCCTTAACTGCCTTGTTCCAGCAACTATCTATGGTGAAAAATCCAAACAGGATAAACTATGATGATTGGATTGAGTCCCTTGATATGTATCTAATGATCACCAAGGAAGATTTGGCTATAAGAAAGCCTAAGCCAACGGATCTCACCGCTAAGTATAGTACTGTTGACAAGGCTTACCATAAGTAGTGGTATGAGTCCAATAAGATTTGTCTGATAGTCACATAATTTTATATTTCCTATTTGTTTTCCCTTAGCTTCTTTGTTCTAATAACTGTCTATGGTAAAAACTCTGAACAGGACAAACTATGATGATTGGATTGAGTCCCTTGATATGTATTTAACAATCACCAAGAAAGATTTAGCTATAAGAGAGCCTAAGCCAACAGATCTCACTGCTAAGTCTAGCACCACTGACAAGGCTTACCATAAGCAATGGTATGAGTCTAATAGGATTTGTCTGACTGTTATCAAGTATACAATTGAGAAGACTATAAGACAAAGTATTCCTGAGAAGGACATCACAGTTGAGTATCTCAAAACGGTTAGTGAGAAATTCAAGAAGTTTGATAAGACTTAAAAGACCTATTATCTCTTTTTGCTAAATAACACTCACTATGATTGAGTGTTGGTAGTGTGTGAACACATGATGAAACTTGTTAACTACTACAACAAGCTGAAATCCTATGATATGGACTTAGATAAGAGCTGCCTAGTTTATAAAGTTCTCAAATCCCTTCCAGCTGAATATGGGGTCCTGAGAACCACTTATGATTCTTAAAAGCCATAGTGGTCTATTGATCAGATGATGTCTATAGTAACTCAAAAGGAAGAATCAATATATAAAAAAAAAAGGTGAACACTCACATACAATTAGTGAACTACATTTCACATAGTTCATCTAGCAAGATTGGAAATATGAAGTTGAAAGGAAAGAAAAGTTGAAGAATAGGCATGAGAATAAAGAGGCTCAAGGACAAAAGGAGCCTATATGAAAGGGAAATAACCATCGTTGGAATGGAAGAAGTTCGATTGTAGTTAATTGTAAAGGAATTGTAATCTTAAGCTTGTATTTTAGACACTGTTTGACTTTATGTAATGTAGATTATATGCCTTTATCAAGGAAGAATTTGATTTCTAGTTTTGTATTAAACAAACGTGAACATCTGCTTTTAGTAAGGAAATAAAAGAATTAATATTTTCCTTGATTATGTTATTGTTAGGTCAGTTTTGTTGATGGATGAATTATGTTATTTGAATATGAATGCTAGTCCTGATTCTCCACTCGCTGCATCTATTAATGTTGTTATTGGACACAAATGCCAAAGAATTGATGAGAATTCTTCTATGTTATGACATCGGCATTTAGGTAATATCTTCAAAGAGAGATTGAAAAGAATGGTCAAATAGGGAATTTTACATGACTTAAACTTTTTTGATTTTGAATCATGCATTGATTGCATTAAGGAAAAACTTCCCATTAGAGCTAGAAGGAAATGGACAAATAGATCTAAGTTAACTTTGGAATTAATCCACATAGATATTAGTGGACTAATTTCTCCTGCTGCTATGGATAATTACAGATACTTTATCACCTTTATGATGATTTCTCAAGATTTAGATGGATTGATTTGTTATGTGATAAATCTGACTCATTGGATGCCTTTAAGGTATTTAAGGCTACTGTTGAATTAAAGTCTAGGAAGGCAATCAAAAGTGTAAGATCTCACAGAGGTGGTGAATATTATGGGAGGTATATTGAGATAGGCAGAAACCTTGTACCTTTTGTTATATTCTTATAATAGCAAGGAATTGAAGCTCAGTATACTATGCTTGGCACTCCATAACAAAATGAAGTTGCTGAAAGGCGTAATCACACCTTGGTGGACATAGTCAGAAGTATGATCAGTCATTTTTCATTACCAGAGTTTCTGTGGGGTGATGCCTTTAAGACAATAGCTTATATTCTAAATCAAGTTCTAAGTAAGTCAGTTAAAATGACCATATATGAATTTTTCACTGGTAAGAAGCCTAGTTTGAGGCACTTTCGTGTATAGGGTTGTAGAGCAGAGGTAAGACCCTATAATCCTCAACTCAAGAAACTTGATTTCAAGACAGTCAGCGAATTCTTCATTGGGTATTGTTCAAGATCCAAATGATGCAAATTTTATTATCCTAATCATCCTACCAGGGTTATTGAATCTGATAAAGCATTTTATTTTGAGGATGACTTGGACAGAGGGAGTGATGTTCCTAGAGTAATCAATTTGCATTGTGAAGATGCCATCTTACCCATGCCATCTTTGTCATCTATACCTGGGGATCATGCTATTAAAGATTATACTCTTGTTGAGAATCTAATTGATCTTATTGCAAAAGCCCCTACAGCTGATATGGGAAAACCAATTGTTAATTTGAGACGATCACAAAGGATTTGTATACCTACAATTTTAAATGATTACATAGTGTACTTGTAGGAATTTAAGTCAGATGTTGTTGAGGACATAAATTTTGTCTCCTTTTAATAAAATTATGCCAGGTTTTTATTCATCTAAGTGGTTGGAGATTATGAATGATAAAATTATCTCAATACATTATAATAATGAGTAGGAACTTGCTAAGTTACTAAATGGATGTTGAAAACAATATCATTAGATGAAGACTTGCACGAGGATGTGTTGTGTATGGATGACATCCTATTAGCTAATAGGTAAATCTTCTTTTACTTTACGAATTCAGATTCACTGTGATAGATCTTGTGGCATTCTTGGTTTGTCTCAAGCAACTTATATTGAACTAGTGCTGAAGAAATTTAATAGGTATTCTTGTACTCCTTGTGTTGCACATGTGCAAAGTGTTGATAGGTTATTTAAATTATTGTGTCCTAAATGATGATGAGAGAACTTTGATAGACAAAGTTCCATATGAATATGTTGTTGATAGCCTAATATAGGCCCAGGTGTGCACAAGTTTGGACATTGTTTTTCCTGTTAGTATGCTTGGTAGATATTTAAGTGATTCTGGGTATGATCATTGGAAGGCTACATAGACAATTATGAGGTACCTTCAGGGTATAAAACATTACATGTTAACTATTTAGAAGTTTGAATCATTTGAAATAATGGGATATTCTAATTCAGATTATACATCATTTGTTGATGATCTTGAACCCACTTTTGATTACATCTATATGATGTTTTGAAGGAGTTATTTTGTTAAGAAGTGTTAAATGAACATTTACAGTTGCCTCACATATAAGTGAAGAGTATGTCACTAGTTTTGTGATTGTCACTTGTTAGGGAATATGATTAAGAAAATTAATTTTCGTTATGTGCATATTTTAAGTCTTAACCATTTTGTTGTAACATGACTCTATTGTGTGCTTCTCTCAAAATTACAGGAATGTCAGTTGCATTAAATTTTGATACTCAATTCCTGTTTGTTAGAGAGAAGATCTATGAATCTCATACTCATTTAGGGTGATTCGTTTACCAAAACAAACCCATTAAAGTTTTGGAAATATATGACTATTGGATATATTCGAATTTTGGTGTGTTGGTTTGGTAAGAGTCTGAGTTGTGTTCTTAAGGAACACTTTGCTATATTTTAGCACTTATAACATTCGTTTCCCTATCAAATTCAATGTTTTTAGTTATGTAAAAATTTTGGATATAATTCAGAATTGAAATTTTTCTGGTATTTATAACAATGCTTTCCTGATTAGATTCAATATCCTTGATTCATTATTTTATTTCTAAATTTTTGTTATCTAAGACTCGCATGGTTCATATTTGCAGTGAGTGCACGATGACGGATCTGTTGACCCAAGGCCAACCCATAAGAGTAATTCAAATCGTATAACTCATATGAGTTTTGTTAAATTTTGATGTAACATTGGTCTAGTGGGAGTATGAATTGAGTCCTTGAGAGGCTTTTGCATTGTAATATGATGCTTCAAATGTTATTTTGTATTCCATTCTATTTAAATATTGAAACTAATTTATGACAATATTAATATCACTTGTTTCCCTATCGAATTCAGTAATCTTTGTGTGTGGTTTCATTTATAAATTTTATATGGTTTATAAATATACACACATCCATGTGTTTATATGAATGTTAATTGCTTAATTATGTATTCATTGATTAACCTAATAATTTAATTAATGCTATCCAAGTGGGAGATTGTTAAAACATTTTAATATTATATGGATTAGCATTAATTATGCTATTAGATTAATCTCTTGTTATGACTAATTAGGTAATTAATATTATAATTAATAAAATAAGAATGGATTGAGTTTATATTCATTTTGGATAATCAGTGATGATTTGATTATCCATAAGCCCACTGGGCAAAGACCCAACCTACAGTTTAAGAACATTAGTAATTATCCTATCAGACTGCTAATTAAGAGTTAATTACTAAGAAAAAGTTAATGAGCTTCCTTTATTAAAATAATGAAAGAGAAAACTATTTTAATATATATATGAGGGTTTTATTTTAATATTATAATTAATTATTATTATTAAAATAAAACCCTATAAGTTATTTTGATGTAAGCCCTAATTTCAATTGTGATGATAACTCTTGCTCTGGTGGTTACTTACTCTGTGAACTCTCTCTTGAGCATTATGGGTTGACATCTCTCTACAAGACTGCATTATGTTTTCTTCAGCATCAGTTAACGTTTTTCTTTACTAGAGATCAATTTGCATTATGTCATCTTCTACATCAAGTCAGATCTTTATATCTTAATATCTCCCAATTCTATATTTATGTATTATGGTAAATTATTACATGTCTTCATATATATATATATATATATATATATATATATATATATCTCTAACTGGATGATGCTAAAGATAATAAAAATGAGTAGACCAAGATTAAGCATGATTTGTATTGCATATAGAAGCATCTAGAATAGCGTACATAAATTTGCATTAAGAATACATACTTGAACATGAATTCATGCCGATTGCAGCTTTGAAAGGAAGTCATCGAAAAGAGAATTTAAAAGGAAACACAAACCCACATCTTGCGTCCTTATAGAAATAAGATAAAATAAAGTTTAACAGACAGGTAAAGTTAAACTTAATGAAATTAATAAAGATAGAAGTAGTTCATAGTTTCATGGAAATAGGATAACCATGTAGGGTTGTCCATAAAAGTTTTAAAATATGAATACCATATACTAGACTTCAAAATAGAATTTAGGCAAATTAGGAGTTGTAAATCTTAGATTACTTACCCATCACATTGACTATCTAATACCTGCTAGATTGGCATCTAGTTGAGATGGATGCTGGTGATGACACTGGTCTTGAAGCATCAATTGTTGGCAATACACTAGGCATGGGTTCTGGAGTAGGAGCTAGTTGTGTTGATTGTAATACACTAGGCACGTGTGCTCATGTTGTAGTATTCATCAAGGAGGTTGTAGAAGTAGGTGATGCTATAGACTTTGTGACACTAGCAAAAGCCCTATATCTTTTTGGGCTTGACACAGTGAAATCATTATTGTATAGCCCACAAAGCTAAAAAATGCCACAACTTCAAGAAATCTACTTAGTCCAAGAAGAATTAACTAGATAAAGATGCCACTTTTCTAATTGAATAGCAAGCATTAAGCAGATCTAATACATTTTTTAGGCATACAATTTAATGGAAAAAAGGGCGAAGAGTAGCAAAATAATCGCCTTTAAATAGTATTCATGTGGATATTCAATTGGTTGATAAGCTAAAGTACAGAGGAAAGAGCTATCACTTGAAGAATAGCAAATTTCATATAATTACTTTTAAGAATCTCAATCTTAAACCAGCATATAATTTATGTATTGTATTAAATATTGAAAATAGATAAGAATAGAGCCAAAGAACATAAGTACCCTTTCATAAATTTTAACCATAAATTATATACTTATGTCTAGGCTATAAGACTGAATATTAAAAACTACTACCTTTATACCCTCCCAATATATGATAATCAAGCATTGTTAGTTATAAATAAGCATATTAAGGGAACAAGCATATTTTATTCCTTGAAAGTATAGAGAAAATTTTTTAATTGCTTAAAAGTAACCCTCCTATGTTCAACACGTATTTCTTCATCAAACTTCATATCCAGTACAATATGAAGCAAATATATAATTATGTTATGCCAATTAATATCCATCATTCTATTGATCACTAATTATTAAAATAATTATTAAACAGTAGATACACATGAAAGTAAAGGAAAATATTAGTAGAAAGCTGCCTCTTATGATATCTGTGAATATGAAGTAGAATTGTAGGTTGACTTTAAGTATAAAGGCAGTTTGGGCCTCAAAACTATACGACAAGTTCTCTTTATGTTTAAAAATAATCTATAAAAATTCATGGAGCCGTGTGAATAACCGCTATACATAAATATCTTTAGTTGAGGTTGTTAGAATACTCTAATAAGTGTAGTGCGGCAGATAAATATCTGCAAAGAAATAGACATCTAACATAGTGTACGATATATATTGCTAAAGGTAATAAAAAGAAAATGACATAGAACTTTGAAGAAAAATTTGAAAAGCAGTGACTGAGAGCATTAACTGACTTGTTCAACCTTTTTTATTTTTATACCAAGCTAAAAGACAAACATAATGCTAACTAAATAATGAGATATAACTAAGGTTAACTAAACAATCATATATATATATATATATATATATATATATATGAGGGAATTACAATATTAGATTTTTTTAAACCATCATTAATATCAATTAGAATTAATTTTTTTCTTTAAATAACTTAAGGTCATACTTCACACATAAATTAAAATAATCAAATAAAAATGATGAGAAAATACTTTTATTTAAAGCTGTAGGGCTAAACACTCTAGCAGAACCATTTTACTATTGAAGTGATGAATTGTTAGTAATATAACAAAAAACCACCTATAAAACGCATCACTATAATAGATAAACAGAACTTTGTAGCAATTTCTGCTTAGAGGTAAATAACTAAGCAATATTATTTAATTAATAAAAAATACCTACAAAACACAACACTATAATAGATGAATAGAACTTTGTAGCAAATTGTGCTTCCAAGTAAACATCTATGCAATACCATTTAAAGTTACAGGTTTAAACTCTCCCAGCAAAATAATTGAAACAAAATAATAATAATAATAATATAGCAAAATGTAACAGGTAAATTTTTGAAACACAAAAGATTACAAGAGTGAAACAAATAACAATCACAAACAGCTAAATCAAAGGAAACATGGGAGAAAAAAAAGCATGGAATCAAGAGACCAGAGCAGCAAATAAATGGAGAAAAGAGTCGTACAATTAAAAATGTTCTAATTTGTGCAACGACAAGATTCATAGAAAATTGAAAATAATAAGGCATAGAAAATAGAAATTTTATCACGCTTAATCAATCTCAGATTTAATGTAAAAGAAACTGGTGTTGTCTGAGATTTGCTCATGGATATCATTGGATTTTCCAACTACAATCGAAAAATGCCAATACAAGGAGGGGGTAACACAAGAAAGCACTTGAAGAATTTTCGAAGCTACATGAAACAAAAGAATGAAGAGACCAAAGCAACAAAAAAATGGAGAAAAGTGAAATTTCCTTCACAAAATTAAGAGAGATGGCAAATGGAACGACAAAGAGAGGAGGTGCAGTGCTGATTGAACGATAATGAGAAGCGAAAATAGGGCTTGACGCCCAAAAGAAGAAGTTTGCAAAGGAGGGAAGAGGGAAGAAATATTTTAAAAGGTTTCAACTCCTAAGGGTTTCGAAACCCATAGAAAATGAAGAAAACCGCTGCAGTATTCCAATGGTTTTAATGATGCCACAAAATTTTTACATTTTGTGGGGGTTATTTAAAACTGTCAAGAAACAACCGTTGGTAAAAGCTTTATTTTTTTTTGGTAATGTCACCAGCTTTCTTAATGGACTTGGTTTTCAAGCTTCAAAAACAAACTATCTCTCTTTATTTAAATGTCTAATGGTGTTCAACTTTTTTATTCTTATATATGTTGATGTCTTACTGACTTCTTTAGAGTCAACCAAGCTTGATTTGTTTCTATCAAAGCTCAAAGTTTCCTTTATAGTAAATGATCTTGGTCAAATTCATTTTTTTCTTGGAATTGAAGCTAGTCACTTGCTAAATGGTTTGCTACTCAATCAGTCCAAATATATTAATGATCTTTTGGTTCACACTAAAATGTCATATTACAAGGCATGTGCTATCCTAATATGGCCACAACCCTCCATTATCCAAAAATCATGGTGAATTGCATTCTTAAAGTGAAGAATGTAGGCAAATTGTTGATTCCTTATAGTGTGTCACCATGACCAAACCATACATTGCCTTCTATATGAACAATTTATCATAGTCCATGCTCTCTCCAATGTATGAACATTGGGCGACTAGAAAAGGCTTGTTGCATTTTTTTTAAGGTCACACATGGGTTTGTTCTTTTCTATTAGTTCACCAATTACACTCCAATGCTTCTTTGACAATGACTATATTGGTTGCCCATATGATCATCACTCCATGTTTGCCTATGCTATTTGTCTAGGCCAATATTTGATTTCATGGTCCGCTAGAAAGCAACCAACAATTGCTCACTCCTCAATAAGAGTATCGATCTGTGGCCAGTGCCACAACCAAAATTATGTGGTTAAAGTCATTGCCTTTTGAACTTGGATTTCTACCTTCTTAACCTGCCACTTCATGGCGTGACAACATAGGAGCAATCTACTTGAGCTCAAACTTAGTGTTTCATGCTAGGACAAAACATATAAAACTTTATTATCATTTTATTCAGGAGCAAGTTTAGAAGAAAGCACTTCTGGTAAAATTTATTTCAAGTGCTTATGAACTACTAGATTTTTTGACAAAACCTTTAAGCCTTCACTCATTTAATCATTACCGAGACAAAGTTCACCTCTCGTTCCAACTGACTTCAACTTGCTGGGAGGTTTGCTGATAATAAATCACCTTCTTATCATATTTTTATAACTAAATGTCTGTTAAATATATTTGATATATTGTTAGAACTTATAACTTAATATATCTCAAATATGTTTGATAATATCTATATTTCAAATAGGGGAAAACTTATATATTGTTTCTTATATGTTTATATAAGGCTCCCTAGTAAGGTGTTGGTATTTGCGCATTTTTTTAACACCTCATCAACCTAGTCAGTAACATTGTTAACTCATATCTTATTCTACACCTCACCAACTGCTTAGTAACATTGTGAAATATTGTTGTTAAAAAAAAATTCCCTTCCCCTCTCATCTACGATTACACTTCCCTTTATTTTCATCTTTTATTGCATCTTTTCATCCACCCAGAGCTACCAAAGGATAATTGGTAAAATCGCATCCACTCTAAAGGTACGATGCCAATAATTTGTATTGGGGGAAATATTTCATCTTCTTTGCTTCTTTAGGTTTGATTTTTAGGATTTGGGCATCGGTTTCTAGGTTTTCAGATTAGTCATGTGTCTCAATATGGTTATACATCCAACCTTAACTCAAAATATAGTTGTTGGGAAGTAATTTCTAACATTGGTGATATTGGTTAAATTATTAAGGTTATTGGCCATTACAGCATGGGTTGGTAAAGATTAAATTATTTGCTGCTAAAATGATAGGTGTATAGCAATAATTTCTTAACAAAAATTGTTATGGCCAGTAAAAGGGGTTCCATAATGACCACTAAAGCGTTTATAACTATAAGCCCAAAAGTTATAGGACTCTACCACCAACTATCTAAAGTTTGGATAATGATCAATGATAGCATATTTTATTGTTTAGCCTCCAATTTAATCATTTTGCATGTGGCCAAATAAAGTTATTTCATGTTTTGGATTATTTGCTGGAAGATATTGATGATATTGGTTTACGTTCATACTCTGTGGGTGTCTGAGTGTCTCTGATAGCCACGACGGAGGAAAATGTAGTTCCTGGTTCATATCTGTATTTTTTCCTTAAATCTTGGAAAATTTATTCAATTAAATAAAAGTGGATTTAACTTTTTAAACAAATTTTGAAAAGATGATAAATTGTTTGGGTCCTTATCAAACATTTGATTGCTCATTTAACTTTAGACTGCAACCTTTATGTGTGATTTGCCTTTTTGTTTGAGTAAACTAGTTTGTGCTAGTTGGCTTTTCATTGATTGCTTTTTGAAAAACTTGTATGTACTCACCTGTCTAATATATAAGTGGGTTTTCTAAGGATATTGTTATTATTACACTAGTTGAATTTAACAATAATTTTCACTTTATAGCATAATATATACCTTTTTGAAAAATATTTACTTCGTAGAAATAAATTTAGTGCTTCATCTTGTTTTAACTATTATTCTGTAACTACTAGAGATCATGTACATTACACATGGTGTATGGTTAGAGGATATGATTCAAAATTAGTTTATAATATTTATTGAGAAGTGAAAACGAAGCTACTGAAGTGGAAAAGACGAACAAAGGCAAATATGCGTGGGATTTGTGTCCCTACTTTATATTATAGCGCTATCATTAAGAAAAAAAAGGAATCATAAAAAATGGAAAATATGGATGGTACTATAGCCTTTCTAGTCTATTTACATCGAATGCACTGGTACCCCCCGGTGAGATATCTTTGTGCCTTGCCACTTAATTTTTATTTTTAATTTAAACCTTTAAGTAGCAAACATAAGTAAGTACATATGATCATAATGTGGATAAATTGTTTGAATATTTTTCTTTCAACCAAGTAAGGTCCGGTTCCAAGATCTCAGCAATTTTAACAAATAACAAGTCAACAGGGTCATCCTTTAAGGAAGACTTAAAAAATATTGGCATCTTGGGCATTGATTCTAGGCCTAGAACCATATAAATATTACTTCAAATATAGAGTGAAGAGATATGTAGATAAAAAAAAGCTTATTGAAAAATAAGATAGGGGCCTCCAGGAATTTGCGAAAGGTAGTTATAGTTATCTGCATTGCTGCACTTCTTTTATCAAGTTCTAATGCCACATGGGAAGAATCAAGGGAGCTATACATATGGTGGTCTGAACAAGGAAGATAAGAACTGCAACTTTAATATCTAAATGATACAACACAGATATAGTCTAATTGAGAGATCCAATTTTTGGCCCAAATTCAATTGTAGAACTTCATTTGTGAATTAGTAAATGCATAATGTCAATGATGTACAAGGAAATTGTGTGAATGAAACACTATTACAACTAAAGTAGAAAGAAATTGCAGGTATTGAATAAAGAAGTACTTTTGTTCCTCATTCTTTCCTTTGATTCTTATTCTCTTCTCACTAAAGCACTATAATCAAATAGAAATTGTCTTGCTGAAACATAAGTAGGTGATTATTTGCTGAAATTATAATAAAAACAAATAAGTAGGTGAGCATTATAATTAAATAGGAATTGTATCTACTAAAATTATAATCAAAGAAACATAAATTAGTGTTTTTGCAAAAATGTGCTAAATTCCACGAGCAAAAAGCAATAATAGTTTTACAATATTAAAGTAGGTGAGTATCAATTAAAGAAACAAAGCTTTTAATTTATCGATTGGGCTTTTTTCCTAAACAACTTTTCTCTATAGGTGCACATTCTTTCTTTTTATTCTTTGGTCCCTTTAATTTTTTTTATAATACTCACAATAATCTTGTTCATTTGGTGTGAAAGAACTTCTACTCAAGATTTTATCAACTTCTATGCTTAGTTCAACCAACCTTTTTCAAAATAAGTTGAAGCATCATCAAATTCTACAGTAGTACTTGCTATGTCAACTACATTTCGATATAAATCCTTGAAATGATTTAAGACAACCAACTTAGGGTCCTTTTTGATTATGTGTCCACTATTATCTACAACACATCCATTTTGAGCATGCTTGGTCCACTTCATGAGGATGTATTTCGAAGGAATAATTATTATATTCCATAAATTAATAACTCAAATAGCATGGCTACATAAGATTCCCGACAAAGCCGTATTTCTTACAACTACACACAAATGTTTTTTTCCACTTAGTTAAAGGTAACCTTGTGCTCTCTTATGTCTCCTATTACATACAGTTTGTACTTATCAAGGTTGTCAAACTCGCGAGTCTAGGTAAAATCGTTTTAGGAAGGTAAATTCGTAACGTAGAATCATAACGTAGAATCGTAATAGTTTACCTATAATAAAAAATAATTATTAAAATATGCAATTACATAGTTAAAATCAATATTTTTAAATTTAGAATAATAACTAAAATTACTGAATGCAATGATTAATAGTTTATTAGTTTGATTATAGTTGAATAAGTGATAATTAAATATAGATATTTTTTAAAATTTTATATATTTAAATCTAAATATAATAACTACTAATAATCAAATACTAGTAATTTTAAATTTGAATTAAAATGATTTATAGAGTAATAAATATAATTATTAAAGATTACTTTGTCAAAATAGGTCAAAAGATAATAATAGATAACTTTTCAAGTCATGACTAATGAAAAATTCAAAATAAAATTTCTATAAAAAAAAAAAAAGCCAATAATAAATATATATAATACATTACAAATGATGAACATGAAGTTCTTATTAGTTATGTGGTAATGGGTAATGAAGTTATTCTAAGCGTTTGGGTTCAAGTATAAGGAGATGTAATTTTTAAAACTAAGAAAACGAAGTGCAAATATATATAATACAACCCATATATATACTGAAAGACAATGTTGGTTTAGTGAAAAAGCGCGGTTTTGCTGGTCGGAGGTTGCGGGTAGCTGTTCGTTTTTTGACAGCAACGTTACTGAGTCAACTCGTCTGAGTTTGGACGAGTTCAGCACCGAGTTAGCTGAGTTTGGATGAGTTTAGCACCAAGTCACAACGAGTCAGGATTAGTTCCGAGTTAATAACCGAGTTGACTCAAAATTCTTATCCAGAAGTGCAAACTCGCTGAGTCAACCAAGTTGACTCGCAAATTTGATAACACTGGTACTTATATATTGTTGAAACTTGATTACATTTTTTATAAAGTATGCGTTAAGACTTCTCATATTCCTCTCTAACTTGATGAGAGATTATTGGTGAGTATTCTTAAAATTAAAGGCATCCAAATTCAATGAAAGCATTTTTTGACTTATCTCATAGTTGGCATTCAACTCTTTATATCTCATGTCCTCTAACAACCTTTGAAAATGTCTGAAGGGTCTAATGCATTAAATGTAAGCTTCATATAACCTTTTAATCAATTATTGAAACTTTCACTCAATTGTCTTGATGTAACACTAACTGAAAAGGCATGTCACCCTTATACTGATGCCCATTTTTCTTTCTTTTCAAACAAATCTTGCATCTATTTATTTTGACAAAGATCATGCTTGTCAAGCATTTGTTCCCATGCATTAAGGAAGTCATTCTCATACTCATAGTCATAAATACAATGTTTTGTTAACTCATGATAATATTCTAAATTATATTATTCTAATAAGACTGCGTATAAGCCTCGGGAATGTATATGTTATAGATATTTAGTTACATGTAAAGGTTGTTAGGTAGATTTTTCTAGTTGGCCACAAGTCATTGCGTGAGTGGCTCCTATTATAACAGAATGTTGTATATATAAAGGTTGCCATAGTTTGAGCTACTCTAGCTGAGCATTTTACAAATCGTTCTCGACTATTATTTCCTTTTGGAATCAAAGCCATTAGGCATAAGCTATGGACTTGCAAGGACCTTTCACTACTCTTAAATCTTAGCTCCTTAGTGGTATTTGTTTTGTCAAGCTTGACAGAAACAATTGCCTATTGTGGCAATCCATAGCTTTGCCTATCATTTGTGGCAATAAGCTTGATGGTTACATCATACAGACTAAGCCTTGTCCTACATAGTGTATCTCTAAGGGTGTAGAGTATAAACCGAATCCTGACTATGAAGACTGGATAATGAATACTTAACTTTTGTTATGTAAGTTATACAATTCAATGTCTGAAAATATTGCTTCTTAACTTCTTCAATGTCAAACCTCTAAAGCATTTTAGGACAATGTTAAGACTTTGGTTGGCTCTCAAAATGGGTCTCGTATTACACTATTTGGAAGTGAGTTTCAATGAACTCGTAAAGGTTCATTATCTATGGGAGGCTATTTAAAGAAAATGAAATCTACAGCTGACAATCATACACTGGTTGGGAGCCATGTCTCTCATACTGATTTTGTGACTCAGGTGCTTGAAGTTTTGGATTCTTACTACAATCCTATTGTAGTTCAATTGGTGGATAAAGAAGATTTAAGTTGGATTAACTTTTAAATAACTCTTCTCACTTATGAGACTCTATTGGAACATCTTAATAGTTTTGCTACTCAGAATTTAGGACAACCTGTGGCTAGTGCAACTATCAAGACTGATGGCAAGTCTCCTTTTATTGGTTCTGATCATGGTTCCTGGAAAGGATCACGAAATAATTGAGGAGAACATAACAAAGGCTGAGGAGGAGGAAGGAATTTCAATAAACCCACTTGTCAGGTCTGTGGGAAATATGGCCATAGTGTTGCTAATTGTTTCTACCAGTTTAATCGTGCTTATATGGGAGCTCTTTTAGATCAAACAAATGACTTAATGCCTTATGCTTTTGGTGCCTCAACAAACATAGTTGAGGATTAGTTGTGGTATAATGACAATGGCGCCAACAATCATGTGACATTTGATGTGAGTTGCCTTACAATGGTAAGGATACTTTAATTCATTACAAAAAAACAAAGTCATAACAACGCGAACATTGCGACGGTCAGTACTGACCGTCGCAAATGACAGACTTTATTACGGTCATTATACTTGTCGTAAAACTAGAGCTCTTGCGAAGGTCAACACTACGACCGTCGTAAGACCTGGACCTAGTGATAGTCATAATGGATTGTCGTAAGTCCAAACGAGATCCACTGAAGGATCTGCAACGATCTATAATTATTGTCATTAGAGCATGACCAAACAATGATCATGAATGATTGTCGCAGGTCCACATGTGAACCTCATATGAGGTCTATAAAGGAGCTGCGAGGATGCTATATGAACCGTCGTAGGTCCAGTGTCTTGCGTTGGTCAATGATTGACCATTGCAGGTCTGGTACCTTACGACGATTAGTGATTGACCGTCGCAAGGTCTTTTTTATATAAAATCTGGGAGACCTCCCAAATCTGATACTTTCGAATGCTTTTTACCTTAGGTAGCTGCTGCCATGCGAACCAGAGAGGAGCTGCTGTCTGAGTTGTCGTCATTCGACCGGCGCTGCGGGGCCATTGTTCGCTGACCAGAGGAGCCGCCGTTCACCGTCCATCCATCTGTCTGTTCAATGATTCTCAGATTTAACAAGTGATGTATAACCTTCCTGCAAAATTTAATCATAGTCAAGTCAGTGTCGCATTCAATCGTAAACATGTTTATTATCTCAAGATAGATGACACACATAGATCTATTTTGCCACTAATTCCTTTTCAAGGTCAAAACTCTATCTTTCAGGGAACCTTCATTGAGGTTAAGATTGGTTTTTCTTATACTGTATGAGCAGTATATTTTATTACTAATATAACCACCAAATGATCCAATCAATTCTTGATTCTCTCTATATGTTTCGTAATCTGGAGCGTATGTGTGTCGTTCAATGGTTATATTCATTGCGAAGTGCTGGTGATACAGACGAAAAAAGAAATAAACAAAATGAAGCGGTTTTCATGTGAAAGAAATAAATAATGGAAGGAAGGGCCACACAATGCTGTTATGCGAAATTGATAATTTAATATGGTACACTATGTTTTTGCAAGCATAATTTACTTCTTTTTTTGTTCAGTGATCTAAATTTTCTGCCAAGCAGTCGACAATGTCTAGTGATGCTCTGCTGTAGTTTCTGGGTTGAACTTTTGTAATTTTGGTTTCCATTCTGAAATTAGGCAATATATTCTCTAGTGTAAACACTCTGGGATTTGAGGTTAGACGATTTGTGGAGCTTTGACCATTCTTTCCTAAGAAATTCTTGGTGGGATTTTTTCTCTCAATCCGATCCAAACCAGCTGAATGGGTGAAACTCTGACCCATTTATGCTTTGTATTGGTAACATATTCAATCTATACCATATACATATTTAAGTTTAATGTGTGTGTACGTATATATATATATATATATATATATATATTAATAGTCTAGTTATATTAGACTTCGGTAATTTAGTGGTGATCCTAGATTTTTTAAGTTACAAGAGAGTAAAGGATTGTCTTTGCATTCCTATAAATTGATAGCTTATTACCAATCAATTATAGAAGAATTATAGTTACAAATTATACTTTTAAAATATTTATTATGAATGACCTTAAATTTTAAAATTATATTGAAACATTTAAGTGTTATTTTTTTTTTCACTTAGAAGGATTTAGGTAAGCTAGCTCTACTTTGTACACTGTCATCGCCAAGAAAGCCAAAGGTACTCTATCTCTCTTCTCTCTAGATCTGTAATCCATTAAGTGTTTTTTACTGCTCAATGCACTTCGATTGAAGTGTGTGTGTATGGGATCATCCGCATTAGTTGTACTCAATCTCTCGTTATCAATACTGATCGGTGTGTTTGAATATTCTAGTCTTTGCTTTCCTTCCTTGTTTCTAGAAAAAACAAAATGCTTCAAAAAAATATGATTTTGTCCGGTTATGAAGTTGGAAATTCCATGGTTTTGTTCCTTATTTATGAATTTATGAAATGTACAATTATCTAGCTTGGTTGTTCTATGATTTTAATAGCAAGAGGTATATAGCAAAATCTTAATTATCATAATTATAAGAAATTAGTAGGATGATTTGACTAGTAGGCTACTATTTAGGCTTGCAAAATATCGTTTCAATTTATTTAAAAAAATTTATCATAATTTAAATTTAAAAAGTGATAAATATATATATATATATATATATGAACTTGTTATAAAATGATAAATTTTCTAAAAAATTATATCCAAATTCAATTAAAATATAATCAAATTCACGGTTGTTATCTGTATCACTGATTTTTGTTGCTGATATCAATTTGGGTATGCTTTATAGTTAACTTTATTTGAAATGAGATATGCTTTAATAGTCTTATAATAATGAAATTCATTTTTATGGCGTAGTCTGATGAAACGAAGGTACATAGTATGAAGAGTTTTCTCCAACAGTATTGCGTATACACTATATATAGTTCCAAAAGACAATAAGTAATTATTATTGTGCTTCTTTATCCTTTGAACTCAGGATATTGGTCGTCATTAAAAGCAGTGAGTTATTACTTATTAATTCATTGTTCCCAAGTCTTCTTTCTTTCTGTAACTTCCCTTTATGTCTTTTAGGTGCTTACAGGTCACATTTAAAAACAATTTATCATAATTCCTTAAGAAATGTTAGCTTATCCTTTAATTTTGAGGTTGGTCAAATTATTAGAAGAAGCAGACTAGCTTGTGGGCCATACTTGATATGACTTTGAATTTTGCCTCCCATTTATAATGTGTCAGCAAATGTGGTTAAATATAATTCTTTATTTTCATCGAACGTCTCTAACATTAAGGGATTAGCTTATAAAAATAGGAATATACAATCTATCAAATTCATTGTCAACAAAAATTATAAAAATTCATTGTCAAATTTTATTGAGATTGTTAATGGAAACTAGTAAAATCAGTATAACACTAAAATAAGAATCAATATGTCAAATTCATAGCACATACTATTTATATGTATGATTGATGTAATAAATTGTAGTCATCGCTTTGGCAATTGGATAGAAATAAATTATTTATTTATATGTTTGACTAATTTTATAACATGAACCAAATGTCAAATTAACAACAGAAAAATTTCATATCCAATAACCACAAAAATAAAAAATAAAAAATAAAAAAAGAATTGTGCATTAGACCTTGCCAGTAGCTTCCTTTTGTCTAAGCCTAATGTAAAACTCATCCTTAAAGAAGTTTTTAATGCAAGTATACGACATTAATGGTTATTGTAAATCAATGAGCAGTTAGTTTTAAGAATATTAATCAAAATCATGGATGCAGATTGATTTTAGGAGGCTAAAAATTAAAAATTATACCAATATTAAGAAATGAAAGTCACCCAAATTTTGAAACATTGTGTGAAATTGCTATGAAGTGAAACATATGCATTTAACTTAGTTCTTCAAAATGCGCATGTCGAAAGAGTAGACAAAAAGCAAGTTTGGACAAATCAAACCTGTAGCTTATAAAAATGGAACCCAAGTGCCATCTTTAAATTCCAAAAAATTGAAACCCACAAAAAATCTTGAATGCCTAAAAACCAATCCCTATATCCCAAAAATTGAACTACATAAGCAAATAAGATTATATATTGCCCCTAATATACTTTATTGGCATCTTACCTGGAGAGTGGATGTGATTCTACCAATTATCCCTTCGTAGCTCTAGGTGGATGAAGAGATGCAGTGTGTAACAATCATGGAATTTCCATTTGATAGGGAAAGTTTTTCCTAAATAACTTTTGAGTTGGAGACAAGAAAGCAACACATATGGGGCAAGTTTAAACATTTAAGTAATTTGGGGAATATTGGAGAAGAGGAAGATTTAAAAGACTTAAATATTAAATATATGAATATAGAACTTGAGATTTAGACTCACACAAATGGCTAAATCTTATTCCATGCAAATGAATAAGCCCAAGTTTGAACCTCACTAAGTTCAAGTCAAACATTTTCATATACTTTTTTTGATCCAGCCATGTGTCCCTCTATGAAATTACAAAACTGCCCTTATTTTTTCTTTCCTTTTCCCACGTGTTTTCCCCTACAGTGCAGCATCTCTGTCTAGCAACAAGCAACTTTTGTTCATACCTTTCTCTTCAGTTTGTGTCCCGATTTGCTCCTTCACCACAGCCTCTGTCATTTTTGGCCTCCACCAGCTAATTTTCATTGTCCTATAGGCGAAAAAACTATAATTTTTTGACAAAATGCAACATTCACATTAAGACATGATTTAGGAGGAAATTCAGCTCAATTTGGTGAGTTTTTCTCTAAATTTCTTAAGGACTTTGCTTCATAAGTGCATTTCAGACATTTCTTTCTTAATTATAGTTTTAATTTTAGGTTTTAGCCTTGAATTTGAAAGCCCCTTCTGCTGTACAAAAATCATGCGCATTGTGATTCGAACTTGCAATTGAATTCTTTGGGGTTCTTGTCTCTTGGTAAGATTCTAAATTTTCCCCTCTAATTTCAATAGCTAATTTGGTGTTTTAGCCATTAATTTGAAAATCCCCTTCTATTGTAGTGAGTTGGAGCATGCAGGGTAGTGAAATCTAAAATTTTTTTGTTCCTCTAACATCTTTAGACCTCATGAAGAAGGATTCAGGTTATAAGTTAATTTAAAAATTTTTCTTAATTTTCTTTAATTCCGTTGTTGTAAAGACAAGCTTGGTGAAAGAAAATTAATTGAGAATGATTATTAAATTGGTGTAATTACTTTAAATTATCTTGGGTATAGTTTTCAAGCCAGTTAACAATGTTGGACAACTCAATGACTATGCAGAAGTGATTAGTTGAGCTATCAGGGCTTGTATAAATTTTTGGGCTATACATATGTATTTATTTATTAATTTATAATGAAAATAAATGAAATATATAAAGATTTGAGAGAAAAGGGAGATATTGCTAAACAATACGGGAGATTGAAGGTGTGACACCTTATTTTTGGAAATTTGAAATTACAATGGTAAAATGATGAGATTGGTACCATAGAAATCTTAACAATGTTTTGTGAGGAAAACATTAAAAGAGCTAGAACAAATTAAATAGTGAACCCAAAGGGGCTTTTGTGAGTGGCATGGGTTGTTATAAGCATCAATTGTAGCACAATTTGCTCACCTTAGTGTGGATTTAAAACAACATATCATGGTGGATTGAATATGAACCTTTAACTTCTTATGGGAAAATGAACCTTATTTTGTAACAACATAATCATAATGTGAAGACATTTTGTGCTGATTTAAATGGAGGAATAAATTGGGATGCTTAACTTGTGTTCATCAAGCTTTATGATGCCTACTTGTAATGATAACTAAGTCTTATTCTCATGATTGGAATTTTGTGTCACTAGCCCTTGAATTCATATAGTTTAAGTAAATTACCTTATTTTTATGTAACTCTATATTTAAGTACCAAGAGAATCCATATATTATTTCATTCATGAGTTAAGCTGTTTAAAGGCTTTAATTAAGTGAAGTTGATTAAAAATTAAGAGCAAAAGGGTTTATAAAAAAATTTGAAAAAAATATGCATAAATACTAGAATTTGACTATTTGTCCCACTTTGTCATATGAATGGAAATTACTTCCTATGAACTACTTAGGTACCATGAAGGACTTTTGATTCCAATATAAATCGACAATAATTTGCATCATAAGAGTTAAAGTTGTGTTATTTGTTTTCTAGGGCATTGAATGTTTCCTTAGCAAGTTTAGAGTATTATGTGAAGGAGATGATAAGAATTGGACCATGGTGTCTGCCCATCAGGTAAATAGATAATGCTAATTATGTGTGCTTTTTTTTTTCTTTATGTACTTACGTTGCAAAAATAATTGTGATTTAATATTCCACTACCATGTGATAGACTTATTAGAATTTATAAACTTCAATATTTTTGTATACTTTGAATATTTAGAAAAATCTTGATTTGATGGAACTTTTTCAATCCTATGGTTAAATTTCTAACTATTTGAGTTTGATTATATATACTTAGGACTACTCAGATTATGCATTTATGAATTATTATGATTATGGGACTTTGAACTAGTTTGATTTTAGATTTCTGAATAACTTTGAATATGAGTTTGGTGAAGTATTACCATTATTATGAGATGTATCAAATATGGTTGATCGATATTATTCTATATAGTTTTGATTGGAAAAAATGATTGGTTACCGAATTTATTAAAGCTTTGACTGTGTGTTTTTGAAAGTATAATATTTTGGTTATCAATACAAGACAGGACCTTAGAGCTAATGACAATGGACGTTAATCATAATGCACTATGATATGACATGATTGAGGTGTAATGTTGGCATTCTAATATTTTGATTGAGGTGTAATGTCGTTATTTTAATATGGTTTAGGTGTAATGCCATTAGTTTAATATTATGTTTAAAGCGTAATGTTGTTATTTTGATTATACCAAGTCATATTGTTTGAGTTTGATATATGTACTATTTTGATTAAGCTAGCATAAAGCTAACATCATATTTTTGATGGTTCTACAAGATGGTCCCTACTATTCTGTTATGAATTTGGTTCCCTTACATTGCAAATAAAAATTTGAATTTCATTCATGACTTCGTTCTATATTCCCATTTGGCATTCTTGCGAAGATGAAGAAAATTATTCTTATTCTGTTTTGATTAAATTATTATTTAATGGTGTTTCAATTCTAAAGAGATAAATGGTTTGTGAAAAACTCTACCATAACTAATATATCCCATCTTTTCTTAATTAGTATTATTTGCTTACTAAATTTTTATTCATCCCTTGTCATTTTTTTATCATTTCAAATAGTAGCACTGATTTGGGTGCTTACTTACAGGGTAGGAGCGTAATGTGTGCCTCCATTTTGGTGAGCCTTGCATCATTCACAAGTGCCAAAACATTTTATTTGTTGTATAACTTGTATTTGTATTATAGTGACTCCCACAGATGCAGGAAATGATCCCTTTATGTTATTTTGCATTGTTGACTGTCTGTATGTAATTGTAGTTGATAGTAGAGCTCTCTTTCTTATGGTATATCAAATTTCATGCTATAAACATTTTAGGAGACCCATATTTTAGGGAAAACTTTGTCAAAATTCTGACAACAGATTAAAACTGATTATTTTAGTATATATGTATATATTTTGTATTAGTTCCATTTGCTGATAGTTCTGTTTGTTCAAAATGTACTTTGATTTCTAAGAGGTGTCCGATAAATTTTCAAGGGCGAGATTTACCTCATATTCCATGCTGGTCACATCCTCATTCTTGGTGGTGTTCACAATAGAAGATGAAAAATGAAGGGACGCGTAATCATAGATGAGAAGGGGAAGGGAATTTTTTTTTTCTAACACTATGATTTAATAGTGCTACTGAATAGTTGGTGAGGTGTAAAATAAGATGTCAGTTAATAGTGTTAGTGACTAGGTTAATGAAATGTTAAAAAATGAGCAAATGTCAATACTGTATTGAAAAACTTGTTATAAGTATATAAAAAATAGTATATAAGTTGTCTCCTAAAATTATATTTCATACGTTGTTATAATTAAATATATGTTAAATATATTTGATATATCATATAGTTACAACACCAACTATCTTGTATTATATATATATATATATATATATATATATATATATATATAATTTATTTATGTATGTACTTGTGTATATGGCTGCAGATGTACCATCCTATAACGAATGATATCATAATAGTACGATCATGAAGTTTTAGGCTAAGCAAATGGTCAGACATTCTTTTTAAAATTTTTCGCCTTCGGTTTTTGAATTTTGATCATTGGATATTTATATTTTCTACGCAAAAGGTAGAGTCAAAAATAAAACTTTATTTAACTCGGAGTAGATCAAGACTTCTGGTCTTTCTTGCAGGATCTATTTTGGGCCATACTGGGTTAGATATTTTTTTTTCATTTTTCATTGTCAAAGATTATGTTGATAATATCACGAAATTTTGCTATCAATGACGTGGTAAATTACTTGACATTAAAATCTTCCTATATAATAAATCACTTGGCGTGGTGCACGAGTCTTGATTTGAAACCAACTCTGATAATTAAGTTTACACTATTATACACGCAATTACTTAAAATAGAAACGATATCGTAAAAGTATAAATGATAAGCACACTATACATGTCATCTGTGTGTGTGGATGTAAGTCATTCCACAAGTTTTTCGGAAAACAAAAGCCTCTAAATAAATTTGAAAAAAGAAAAGAAAAACAGAGTTGAATATGTTGCAGTACGAAAGCAATTTAAAATTAATTTACACGAGTCGATGTGCTCCACACATTTATGCATTTACTTTTAATTGGTGGAAATTGAAAACAAGCTTCATGTTTACTCATTCAGAGAATGACGTCCAAACAATTTATTAATTGCTATATTTGACGTATTAATGTCTGAGCATACTTCAAATAAACAAGGCCAATATCTTATGTTTTAAGAAAAACTGATCAATTTATATATAAGTACTCCTTACTAGACATTAATTATAAGTTCTTGATGTAGATGTTATTCAAGCTTTAATTTACGAGAACTAAATCACCAGTACTTACAGTACATTTCTTGTAAACGATTTCTTGTCAGGCTTAATTATTCACCAATAATTGTACATTTTACTTTAGATCATTTACAAAATTTATTATATGTTCAAAAAAGTAGACGTGAACAAATATCGAGTTGTGCTAGATTTTTCATTCAATCTGAGATTTGACTCAGTTTAATCTGGTTTGGCCCGAATGTTCATCCTTGCCGAAAGAATTTGCTTAACTCCCAAAAATTGACAGATACATGGGTTCCATTCTTAAAGGTAATCATTCCAAGAAAAATCTATATTTCGATTTCTCTAAAAATTTCTCCTTTTTTTGTTTGTCTTTTGGGTATTTAAGAAATATATAGAGCTAAGTTTGATATTAAGAATTTGAATTAAAATGTAAAATCGTAATTTTAATTCTAATTCTATTTGAATTGTAATTGATTTAAAATTTAAAAATTTATATTCGAGTTAAGTAATGAATTAGAATATAAAATTATAATTTTAAATTTAATTACAATTCATTATTTAGATAAAAAATAAATATATTTTTAAAAATAATTGCATGAATATATATATTAAAAATCATTTATAATTTGTTTTTTTAATATTTTCGTTTTCTCTCAATTCAGATTAGATTGTATAGGATATTTTTCTTAGTGATTATAAAATCAAATCATATTAGTATTTCAAATAATATTTTTAAAAACATTTATTTGACATGTCATGTGTGTAAAATAAGGGTCTCAGTTATGAGCATGCGTGCATGTACATTTATAATATTGTTTATTTCATGTGCATATTATCACAGTTTATAAAGAATTAGGAAATGTTATTAGGTGGCCTCGCTTTCACAGTTCATAACACACCCATCCAGTACGTACAAAAGATCTCAAACGGGATTGCATGACCAAACCAAAATGAACAGAATTAATGACACTTGGCAGGCCACCAAAAATCCCGTAAGCAAATATGCTGCCGGCCATGTTGATAGTATTGCTGCTTTTGGATTATTCGATTTGGGACATGTAGGTCAAATGAAAAATAACAAAAAAGAAAAAAGGCAATCAATGTTGAAACTAATAAAAAGCTAAAAGAAATACCCTATATTTTGTTAGTGTGACATACGCTTGTCATTAAATTCGTGTTTATTTATTGGTTTCACATTTATCGGATGTCCCCCATGGAACTTGTATTTACGGATTAAACCATATGACAAGTATACAATTTTACAACAATATCATACTATTTGTATGATTTTTACAAAATAGTTGTATAACTTTTAATTAAATTATACATTTTTATGTGATTATTAATTAATTATACACTTGTTATATATTAATTAAAAAATTTAATAACAATAATATAATAATTTGTACCTAAGTTTGATTCTTACGACTATCATTTCTATTTCTTTCACTTTTTTCTCACTACTCGTAGGATCTTATAAATTCTCGTTTTAACAAAGGGAAGCAACTAATTTCTTTGCCAACACCAATTTTTCATCCTCACAAATAAAAAAAAAAAAACCTGTATCTGAACTTTGACTCATGGAATGACCATTTTGTTATAAATTAACAAGGTTTTTAATATTATTTTCAAATTTTCATATATATATATATATATAAGAATTTTAATATTTTAATTAAAAATAAAGAGATTTTCAACTCCTGACTGAACTGAGAAGCGAGGTGGAATTAAATCCATGGACAATGACATCAAAATTAATTTTATAATTAAAAACTAATGACTAATGGCATGTATAAGTTACTAAATTATTTGTAATTTTAATTTAGGCTTGTAAAGAAATATTACAAGATTCGAGTTGATTGCAAGAAATTGTAGCTGGTTAAATTCAATTTTCTGCGCATGAAAAACTTTCTATAGGGCAAGCACCTTGGTGAATAAATCTACAAGCTGGTCAAACCAAGATTTTCATTAAAACGTGTAATTAAATTAAATAAAATTTTACCATGAAAATAGCAGTCAATAAAAATGAGTGGTAATAGAAATACATATTTTCTCACCAATTGAATTGTTGGTTAAAACATAGAGAAAAATAATAGAAAAAGGATCTTCATAATTAGAATGATGTTGGTCAAATAGGCTAAGAAGCATGAAACAAATGTTGGAACCTTCATGTAAGATTAAAATTATGTAGTTGAAGCCTGCAGCTAATAATTAACTATAGAAAAATAAAGGCCACTAGAAGCTCCACACAATCACATTCATGATCTTATATTTGCTCAATCTATAAAACAAAGTTGTTATTATCTTTCAACCTTTTCTCCCTAATTTATCATCATATTGTCTTTTTCAAACTAATACTACTCTTCTCTTAATCAACATATACTTGTCAGTCTTCACCAATCAAATAATATAGTGTATGAATGTGCTACAGTTGACTTTTGAATTCTATTAAATTTACTTCACCAAAAATCAAAAGAAATGTTTGTGTTGAAGCTAATAATTACCTAGGCAAATTTAATTCTCACCATGTTTTGAATTTGCACATCTAATTACTATGACAGAGCATTTTAATGGAAGATAAATTTGTGAAAATGCTTTACATTTAATTATTTTTTATCTTCTTTTATTGTGATTGGGCACTTAACAATTAGTGCTTGTCACATATGATTAAAGTTAAGGCTAATATTTTTTTGTAGTTTACTCTCATATTTTCTATAAGTGAGTTCTTGGGTATATATATATATATATATATATATATATTCCTCTATCAGGCATGTGTTTTATTTATTTGTTTTTAGTTCCCAAAACTGTTCATATGTTCGAACTTCCTCCACATATAAACCTATGATTTGTTTTCTTAGCAACGCTAGGAATAGTGACACGAACACGAACATTATAATATGATATGATCATTATCTATTCAATTATAACGACAACAACATAATAATAAAAGTATCACGATGTCTATTCAGTGCATGTTCTCTATAATGACTAATTCTTTTTCCCAAGAGGAGAAAACAAAGAAACACTCTGACTTTCATCACTATATATATAATTAAGTGAGCTGCACCTAAGAACAACATATACAGATTACAGAAATTAGCTCCTTATTTCTATAATTTGCAATCAGAGGGCTTTCTGCATATCAGATTCAGAGGTATATAAGCATGGAGACCCTGGATCAGATGCTTGTGTCAAGCTGGTGTAAAGTTCATTCCTCTGTGCCCTCTTCTTATGTGCAGCCACCAGAATGCAGACCCGGGAATCTCGTTGTTGCTTCAGGCGAAAGAATTCCGGTGATCGATCTTGGAGGACATGATCGAGCTGATACTGTGAGGCGCATCTTGAAAGCCTCCGAGGAGTACGGATTTTTCCAGGTTTCTTAAACCTTCAATTCCCCCACTTTCTCTTCTATATGTCTCACTCTCACATATGTAGAGTTTATTTTTGTTATTTCAGTAGTACTAAACTAAGATATTAGAACTACTGTTATTTATATTTCTTCATGTAATTTCATTTGAATAAAAGTCAGATTAGTTTAAATTATGGTTGATTTAAATAATGAATATTAGGCTAGAATTGTTCATTTATCAAAATTAGAATGGCCAAAATACTCAATTTCAGCATGACACTCCAAAGAGCAAGTAGTTTATAGGCTATAGTTATACAATGCTTAATAATAGTATAATAACTGGGATCAAAAATAAATCCACGGAGTGCTAGTTCTCATTTAAATTTTTAAAATTTCAATTTATATGTAATTTTATTTTATATTATTGATTTGATTCTTTAATTTATTAGAACTCACCATCTTGAATTGTATGGATTTGTTTTCCCCTGATTCAAAATTTTGATCTAAAAATTTTCATCATTTTACAATAAAATTCTAAATCTGTCTCTGATTGGATGCTTATCAACTTTGATTATTACTCTTGAATGAGAGCATACACACACACACACACACACACACACATATATATATATGTTTCATTTCTCATATATTGGATAATTTCAAAACTGTGAAGTAGGTGATCAACCATGGAGTTCCGAAGGATTTGATGGATGACACTCTCAACATTTATAAAGAGTTTCATGCGATGCCTGGGAAGGAGAAGGTAAACGAATGCTCAAAGGACCCGAACAGAAGCTGCAGGCTGTATACAAGCAGTGAGAATTATAACAAAGATGCAGTTCAGTATTGGAAGGACACTGTGATACACCCCTGTCCTCCTTCTGGAGACCACATGCAGTTTTGGCCTCAGAAACCAACCAAATATCGGTAATTGTTTTTGTCTTTTCAACATGGATTTTTAGTTTACTATAATATGACAACCGTGTTAAGTGATGCCTTTGAAACAATGTAAAACGATACTCTTCATTAAATATAGGTTCTCAGTCATTTTTTCCCTTTTCTGATTTGGACTTCTTTTGCTAGTTTTGTTAGGTATAATTTTATTATTTGCCATTTTGAAATATTTGACAAATGAATAAAACACTATTTTGATCCCTTACTTATTGGCTAATTCTTAATTTGGTCCCTCACAAATTTTAAGTTTCAATTTGACTCCGTATTAATTTATAAGTCTATTCTCAACTTAGTGAGAAAGTAAATTAATAATGACTTGAAAAGTCCGAGATTAAATTGAGAATTGATTGATAAGTGAAATGGAAGTAAGACAAATTGAAATTTTTTTTATAAGGGGCTAAAATAAAAATGAAAATTAATGAGGGACCAACTTAAAAAGTAGCTAATATGTGAGGGAACAATATTATGTTTTACTCTGACAAAATTTAATTTTTTGGAGGTCTATTCAGATGGTGGCCATTGATAACGAATGTATTTTATACGAAGAAGTCCATTATTAATATACCATCACAAGGGGATTAAAAAATTGATGGGACAGAAAACTAAACTCAAACCACAAAAAAAAAAAAGAAGATTAGAATGTTTATATCGACACCCTTCTGAAATATCATAATATAATTATTATTATATTGTCAAAAAAAATGATCCAATATCATTGAAATATACGTCCACAATTAGACTACTTTTAATTAATTTCAAAACTGAAGAGATATTACCGAGACAAGCAATAATGTAGCTCACACGGCATAAATATTATTAGCATTTTAAATATGTTTGATATATTCAAAGCTAGCTTAGGTAATCTGCATATATAAAATAAACCCTTTTTTGCCTTTGTTTAAATAATGGTATCAACTATAGCATGATTCGTTTTTTTTTTTTTTTTCAGTGAGGTTGTTGGGAAATATACAAGAGAACTGAGAAAACTAGGACTAAAAATTTTGGAGATGCTGAGTGAAGGGTTAGGGCTTAACCCTGGTTACTTTAGTGGTGAGCTGAGTCAAAATCCAGTAGTACTGGCTCACCACTATCCTCCTTGCCCCGAACCAAGTTTAACCTTGGGTTTAGCCAAGCACAGAGACCCTACAATCATAACCATTCTGCTTCAAGATGAGCAAGTACATGGACTTCAAGTCCTCAAGGATGGACAATGGATCGGAGTTGAACCTATACCTAATGCCTTTGTGGTCAATATAGGGCTTCTCTTACAGGTATATACTGTATATAAGACGTATAAGATGAAAGAATTGACAGTATTTATTATTAGATCACTTGCAAATCAATGGTCAATATTAATACAAAAATAATTAATACTAAAGTTGGTTAATAAAAATATTATTATATTATAAGAGTACATTTTAAGTTGATTATGACCTTTGATTTGTGATTTATCGTCGTAGAAGTTATCGTTTTCTTCCCTCACACAGATGATCACTATTCTGACTTTTTGATTTAGTCTGACTTGATTTCTTACACACACGTACTATATATTATAAACGTAATATTATATTTTTTTTGTATTGATTTTTGAATGAAATAGTGAAGTCATTCATTATTTAATTGTCATTGACCTAAATTGAATATGCAGGAAAGGATTTTTCTTTTTGCATAAGTAAATTACGTCAATCACTTATTTTATATATTATATGTATGATTCATGATAGTTACACTTAATATTAGACTTTTAATACATCCCATGTGGCTAACCTAGAAATTCCTAATGGTTTCTATTTTGAAATTATACTTTCAATCCATCTTTCTATTGACTTATGGTAAAATTATGTTGTCCAATTGCGTGTTTAATTTAAATTTTATTTTTATTTCAGCAGGGTCTAATAGAATATTAACCATTAAAACTTAACCCAAAACAAATGAAAAAAAAGTAACATTTGGAGAAATATGCCAGCATTATTAGGAATTTGATTTTTCATGTTATAGCTAGTGAATAATTGAGTTATCACTCTACTGATCAATTAATTAACTAGATTATAACTATTTGACTGACACAGATAATAACTAATGAAAGGCTTATTGGTGCTGAACACCGAGTGGTGACGAATTCAACAGCTTCACGAACAACAGTTTCCTATTTCATTTATCCTTCAAATGAAAGCATCATAGAAACTGCAAAAGTTTTGATGGATGGAAGCACCAAACCAATTTACAGATCCATGTCATTTGGAGAGTTTCGAAGAAATTTCTTCCACAAAGGTCCCAAGATTGAAGAAGAACTGCACTCTTAAACAAACCTCACAAGTCCCAAGCCAAGAAACTGAAGCAGAAAGCCAAAAAAGGAGTTTGATTTCTGAACATATAAAAGCTGCTCCTGTAATTCTAAACAAAAAATATGTGTACCGCTAGAATAAGTTGTAAGGTATATAATGCCCCACTGTGTCACCTATATGTAGTCATGCATCATGAAGTGAAGCTCCGTAATAATAAGAATGAAGATGGGCATTGGGGTTTTCAGGTCAATACAATTATGCATGTCTTATGTGATTATTGTTTTCTTTTATAATTCCGAAAGATGGGTATAAGTGCATTTTGTCAACTTGTAATACAAATTATTGTACAATGTCTGTGCTTCTTCGTCAAATACATTGTGTTTTGTTTTACATTAATTGACTATTGAAACTAAAGAAAGTACTTAAATCTTGAGGTTCTCTAATTAAAATAGTTGGACTCATCATGTCAGATAGATGTTATAATTTGAATTATTTCAGTGCTTTGTAAGCAATCATCCAGTCCAGCTATAAATATTAAATCCAGAGTTTGTTATTTATATATATACCATCGTACTCACTCTTCAGTGTTGTAGGTCCTCTTCATGTGGAACCCATATTAAATTAATGGAATTTAGGGAATTATTGGTTTCCAAATTTCATTAGTAGTAGGATTCCAATTTATTAATAACTGGAATATGAAATTATAAATGGTTTCTTAGTTTCACTTAATGTAGGAAACATGCCTATAAAAGAGAGGAGCGTCTTCCTTCTATCACACAATTCAGAGCAGTGCCACATACAAGAGAGAGGGAGTTCTCTGAACAGTTTATCTATCTAATTGGTTTGTTCTTCTATTCTCTTTTGGTTGGTCTGTTATATCTGCTCTCATTAATTTTCATTAATGAAAGATGAGGTTAATTAATTTATTTATTTTCTTGTTTACTCTAAGGAATTTTTAGACATCGAAGCATTTTTTATTTAAGAGACGGTTAATAAATTAATTAATTAATTGCTTCATTTAATTTTGGACCACGTCAAGTTATATTTATAGTTTTTAATATTATGAAATTTAAAAGATAATTAATTAATTAATTAATTAATTAATTAATTCAATAATTTTCTCATTGACTCAAATGAATCCTCAAATTCCGAAGAATTTCCAATTTAAGAATAGTTAATTGTTTCATTAATCAATTACTTCATTATTTTTTTTATTAATTCCAAAAAATTTACACACTTTAAAGAAATTCTTGATATATGTAAGAGAAAGGTGAAGTGTCGGAGTTGAGGATTTGATAAAAGGAGGCTTCTCACTGATCATATGGAGCTCCCATTTCAAATGGAGCTTACTTTACATATATATATATAATAGATTATTAGTTTGAATTTTGACAAAAAATAAAAAAGATTAATTTGAAAGGCACAAATTACTATAAATGGAAACAAAGATGAAAGATATATTGTTAGTGAGAAGTTGCATTTTCCTATGTTTGCTACTTAGAAACTCGAGCCAAATCTAAGGAAAAAATGTGTCTTTGAGCATGGGATGATTTATGGCTTTATTTGGCAATGAGTAGATGATAATGTTTTGAATCACATCTACAATAAAACAAATGCTAAAACTTTGTGGGGAAAACATGAATTTCTGTATGCTTCAAGATTTGGTATTAATAAATTATTTTTACTTAAACGAGCTATGAAATTGAGCTACAAGCAGGGACAAAGCTACGTTCTAGTGAGTGGGGCATATGCTCCCCTCAATTTTTAAATTATATATATATATATATATATATATATATCTACATATCAATTTTATTTAATTTTTTTCACATTTGGTATTTTAACTTAAACCCAATAAATTCACACAAGTATTATAGATATCTTTAAAAAGACTTTGTTATTATTACTCCTTTTGGTATCTTTCTTTTCTAACATTAACTTTAATTTTAGCATCTTTAAGAAGTTTTCTCACAAGGACTGTATGTCCTAACTAGTTTTTGATTTACTCTCGAGGGTAGTGTGCTCTTGCCAGATTGCGATTTACCTTTGTAGGTTGTGTGCCCACACTGAAATTTTAGTGTTTGTCCATGATAATCCTTCCCTAAAACAAGTTTCCTATTTTAAAGGGGCAAGTTTTACCTTTAAAGTTGTTTTACAAGTTTTTTGGGGAAAATGGACTTATTTTACTTATGAGAAGTTGTTGACTAAATGCTAGCTAAATTGATTTAAGAACCATTATAGTTCACTAAATTATTAACTTATATTCTTGTGGTTTCTCTATGTAAATTAAGGCTTCATGTTATTTCATTTACAATTTTGTTATTTAACTTATTTAATCATTTTTATTGTCTTAAATATCCTACTCATTGTCATTTTAATTACTGATTTTGGGACACTATCTATACAGTAAAACATATTGGCATCAGATAGTGAGTTAATCAGACCTAAGGAGCAAAAGGAGTGAGCATAGTTCCTTCCATGGTTAGCCTTGCTTTGTTCTGCAAGGGTGAACTCTATCTCCTTGTTATTTGTATATTGGTGTTGTAAAATCATAGTGACACCTTTCATTTTTATTACTTTAGTTATTTATCTATATGACTATAGGTTATGTATACTCCCCTTCTAGTGTATTTTGTTTCTTTGGTTATTGTTGGGGAGTATAGCTCACTATTGTTGATTGGTTGGATTGACTTGTACTTTGTAAAAATGTTTAGATGACCCATTCTTAGGGGAGATTCTACTAAAATTTCTATATAACCTACACCTGGTGTTTTGGCTATTTAACAAATTCAAGGGAAATATTTAGCATGGTAAGTGTCATGATACGTATTCCTTGCATGCAAACTTTACCTTTTAGTGAAGCTTACAAGAGCAGGGTTTTTCTCATTTTCAGCACCAATCATGCTGCAAGTCATTTTTTGGGTTGTAACATTCTTATTTTCTTTTGTGTAATTGATTCTCATTAATGTTCTAATTAATGTCTTTGGCTATATCTTAAAAGGAGTTACATATATTTTATATAATCTATTTACTAACTTAAGATTTTGCAAAATTTTACAACTAAATAAAGCTACTATATGTTTCCTACTCTCTTTTCTTATATATAAACGTAATTTTTTTTTTTTATAAACTATATGTTTCCTACTCTTGTTCTACATTATAACTAATGATCCTTGGTTTCCTGTATTAGAAAACAGAGTATACTTCCAACCCCACATACTTGAATACCTTATTTGGCACTACCTAGCTACGTAAATCACTACTAAATTCTAAATCTTTTTGTTTCTTGTATTTTCTAACAAAATTGCACTAGTTTACTATGTAACTCTTCATACCAAACAAAATGGTCAAATAGTAGGTTTCTTACTTACCTGATAATTTAATTAATTAATTAAAAATATACTTAAAATCTTCCTTTTAACCCTTAGCCAATAATTTTATAAAATAATTATTGATCAATATTGGGCTGGAAGTTGAGACCTCTATTATGTAGGCTTATAGATAATCTAACCTACCACTAATTACTCATGATTAATATTGACCCAATCTATTTTCAATATATACAAAAGTTTATGATTCTACTACTAGTTTGACAAAATTACACTAACACTAAATTAACACTAATATATAAATAAAATCAAATTATTTCAACAAAAATTTCCTAAGGTTCTTTCAATTTATAGATGAAACTTGATAATGCAATTATCATTGAGACAATTTTAAAGTAATGCTAATTTTGTCCTTGTTTTTCTAGTCATCAGGTGCCTGTGTGATTTCGAAATTTAAGCTAAAATTAGCCATTTATAAAGAGGGAGTTCATAGGATAATATCTTGATTACTAGGTCCATTTACTCTTTCTAAAATATACATAATCACTTGTACTTTAATGAATTTAACTCATTTTTCACAAATTTTGATGGGTGAACTATAGTGACTTAATATATAGTTCACTAAATAGGATATATATGTTGTCTTTTTCTCGTCTCTTTCCTTTTCAAACTTGTTTTACATACTTTTTATTATCTTAATTTCAGTCCCTTATTATTTTATTTGTAAACCATTACCTTAAAAAAATGCACAAATATTTTATGTTGTTTTCTCACTTAATCACATTGAATTTTCCGATCACATTATCCTAACGCAATGATGCATACATGTGCCACTAGTAGTATCATATAATTGTCTTTTAGTTTTTCATTTTTATTTCTATAAAATTAATTCTTTACCTAATTAAGTTGTCATTGTTAAGATTGTTTTGATGATGACAAATATATGAAAAATATGAGTTAAAAATATAATAGTAATATGTGCTTAATTGATTAACCATTTAGACTAACTATTTAGTTTTCAAGTTTAATTTCTATTATGTGTAGGATGGTTCGAAGAAGGAAGAGTGGACATTGAAGTAAAGAGAATTAAATATCAATATCATGCTTTACTCAAAGTGATAGTAGGCAAGAAAGGTGCCTTAAGCTTTGAAGAAGTTAAAGATTAAAAGAGTTAGAAGCTTAGATGTATCAAGATAACTAATGGATTGAATAGATATAATTATTATAGGTTAAGTATGATTTTGAGAAATTCAATGATTTAGATTTGCATTTATTGGCTTAAGATATTTTAGTTATCAAAATATAAGTTTAGACCTAAAAGATAGTGAGATATAGATTTTACCTAAAATCATTTTTGACCTTTGGTCACTATTTTACTTATATCTCACAAACTGTATGTGATATTTCTATAAAACTTATTTTTGTAGAAACTAGACTCAAATAGCTCTTTAATGATAGGTCACTCAATAGAGCTATGACCTTACAAAGTTGAGTGGTGAGATATGGATTTTGCATAAAATTGTATTCTAACCTTTGGTCACTATTTTAATCTTATCTCCAAAAATATATTGAGTTTTGATATGAAACTTATTTTATTAGAAAATAAACTTAAAGATCTTTCCAAAAATATGTCATGCATTTAAAATAGATATAAAATGAGAAAGTTATGACTATTTAAAGTTGGGACTATGTCACTGTAAGTGACCAATTGACTAGTCACCTATGGCAAGTCAACTGGTACAGTATAGAAAGTGACCAATCAATTGGTTAACCCTCGACAGTTGACTGGTCAATTCTAGATTTGAAATAATGGTCATATTTTGATAGGCAATCAACTAGTAAGACCCCGACAGCTAACTGGTCACTCCCAAACAAAGTTTTCCAAAGTAAATAATGGCTCTTTTGAGTGTATGACAATTATATCTCATCTTGATCTATAAATATGACATTCTAAACATATTTGGGAGAATAACCAAATGCTATAATGTGATCCTTAACTTGTTATATCATCTTTAAGAGAGAAATAAACATCATTGAGCCAAACTTGCAAATTCTCTATCATTTAAGTTCTTAGAGCTTCATTTGTATAGCTACTTCTTTAAGAAAGGTTATTCTTATGTATTCCTTTCTTCTTTGAGAGAGAGAAGCTCAAGGAGGTTCCTTGAGGGAATCAAGCAAGGGTATGCTTGGGTTGTGGGGGAGGTTCCCCTGTTTAAGGTGTAAGGAAGAGGTTCTTCTTTGGATTTGAGATTAAGGGAGAGGTTCTCCCTTGTTATTATCGCAATTAATTGTTGAGATAGTGAAAATCCCATAAGGTTGCTTGGGGACTGGATGTAGACTTAGATTGAATTGCATAAAAATAAATCATTAAATTAGCTTTCTCTATCCCTATACTCTTTATATTTTGAATTATCATATTTATGCTCTGCATTTATCGTTGATATTACACTTAAAGTATTCATATATATATATATACCCCAAGCATTCACATTAAGCCTCAATTGATTCATATAATTATTGTTTTACATCATACTCTTCCAAGTATAATTCATAACAAGAATTTCTATAAAGCTATTGTGAAAAGAAATAGAAATTCTGTTAACACCTAATTCATCCCCCTTCTTGGGTGTTCGCTGCTTAGGCTAACAGTCTGTAAATTAAAGACAATTTCATCATTTAATGAAGAAAAAGATTCATGTACAATTTTTAAATTAGTTTGTTAGATGATTAGTTAAGTGATTAGTTGTAGCTATTATAGCTAATTAAAGTGTGCAATACCTGGCTATGTGTGTATAAATATGAGCTCAATACATGTAGTCAGTATTCAATAATACATGGAGTTTCTTCTTCATTTCTTCTATTTGTGTTCTATTCTCCATGTATTCTATTATGGTATCAGAGCATTGATAAATCAATGCAGAGCATTTCTCCCTTTACAAATTCACTTTCCACTACGTCGAAGTCTACTTCAGTCGTATTTAATCATACAATTTCTATAAACTTGATGAGAAGAATTATCTTTTTTAGAAATAAAAAATTCTTACAACTATACAAGGTCATGATCTACACAAGTTTCTCGCTGACTCCTTCATTCTAAAGTGTCTTGTTACACAAGATGAACTAATCTTAGGTTTTATTTTGCTTAATATCAAGCATAGGAAAAATAAGATTCAATACTTCTTTCATGGTTACTTGCATCAATGTCTGAAAGCATCTTAATAATGGTAGTTGGTTGTGATCATACATATCAAGTGTGGAATCGAATTCAAGACTTCTTTGTTTCACATACTAAAGCCAAGATTCATCAATATAAAGTTGAATTGTGAAACATAAAAAAAGGATTGTGCACATTCATGGAATATTTGCTTCGAATAAAACATTAGTTGATGTTTTGATTGCAATCAGACAATCTATTATAGAATAAGAGTATGCTAAGTTCATCCTTGAAGGACTTCCTGAGGAATATGAAGCATTTATTATGATGCTTCTTACTCAACGAAAGCCTTTTATGATCATAGAGATTAAGTTAATGTTGTTGTTACATGAAATCAAACTTGAAAGAAATCTTAAAGGTACTACTAATAAAACTCCAAGTGTTAATCTTGTTATGAATGGAAGAACTGATGCAACTAAGGATGATTCAGTAAGCCAAAATTCATCTATAAATAATAGTAATCCTAAATCCACATATAATCCTCATTATAATCAGTGTGGAAGAGGCAACAGAGGTTGCTGTAGAGGTCAGGATGGTTGATTTGGTGGAAGAAACGTCATAGTTTGTCAAGTATGTAATATACCTGGGCATCCAACTTACAAATGCTATTATCAATTTGGTCTTAACTATCGACCTTTTGATTCTTCACATCATTCATTTGCTACTTTTGTTGTAATGATAACAACACCAGATATAGTTGCTGACCAATCCTGGTTTCTTGACTCATGAGCTACCTATCACAATACACATGATGA
Organism: Delonix regia; assembly: GCA_037074485.1. NCBI lineage: Eukaryota > Viridiplantae > Streptophyta > Magnoliopsida > Fabales > Fabaceae > Delonix > Delonix regia. Next base: position 20,874,228 of record CM073449.1, on the reverse strand, counting down.
TGCAAATTTTTTGAACATCACTAGATACAATAGTTCTGAACAAGTTTACATTGTTGATAACACAAGTTTGGTAGTTAGTAAAATTGGTATTCACTCATTTCTTCCTCCTTAAATTCGTCCTTTCTTCTCTCTCTTCATAACATGTTTCATGTTCCTCAAGTCACAAACGCTCTGCTCAGAAACTAGAAATGGTCTTTGGTCTTCTTACCTTCAAGTAGAGTTTTAATTGATTACAAGTGGTTTTTCAATGGAAACCCAGATGACACTAGCAACAAGTACAAAGCTTGCTTAAATGATAAAGGCTTTCATTATAAATATGGTACTGACTTCACATAAACTTTTTCACCAGTAGTTAAGCCTCCCACTATTCGAATGGTTTTAACAAGTGCACTTTCAAAACAATGGCCTATTGTTCAGCTTGATGTAAATAATTCTTTCCATAATTGTGGCCTTTAATAAGAGGTATATATGGTTTAACCAACCGGTTTTAGATGCTCTAACAAAAGTTTACTTTGTCATCTTCAAAAGTCTTTGTATGGTCTTAAATGTTAAGCCCATTTGCTGAAGACCAAGGTTTTGATGATAACATACACAAGAAGAAAAGTATTTCTATGTATTACCTAGGTCCTCAATGTTTTCAATGTATTATCATATCTTAGGAATCTTTGTAAATGATATTGAGCTAATAGAAATCATGAGGAATAAATATAAGTTGATTCTAAGTTTAAAGTTTGAGAAAAAGTTAACTTAGGGAACTCTAGAAGTCCTCAGTCGACTGGTTACAAGCCAGCAGTTGATTGGCCTCCTTGCCAACCAGTTACCAGGCCCTATCCAATTAAATAGGAGCATTTTATTAGTGAGCAATTGACTGGGCATAAGCTAGTAGTTGACTAGTGAACTTTTGAGAAGCCTACAATCTGTTGCCAGCTTAAGTCCTAATTGACTAAAAGCTCTTTGTGAGTGAACAGTCAATTGGCCATTAGCTAGTAATCGACTATTCATCTTTTAAGAGGCAATAATCTGCTGCCATTTTAAGCCTTGATCGACTGAGAGCTCTCTGTGAGACACCAATTGACTGGCCACTTACCAGTAGTTAATTGGCCAAGGGTGAATAGTCGACTGTTAGGATCCAAAATTTGAAATTTTAAGAAGGAAAGAAGGAGCAATCAACTAGTCAGTGGAGAACAGTCGACCGGTCGATGGTAAACAAGCCATAATAGATTTATAATAGACATATTTTGAAAACTGACTTCTCACTCACTCCCAACGAATCTATTAGACCTCAATCTATATAAACTTGACCCATGGACCATGAATTAACAAGATAAACATTCAAGAGTGATTGTATTATCAGTGTCTATCATCTTATCAGTTTTCTATCATATTAGTGGTTGATTGTATTAAATATCATTTGTAATTTTTTCTTTCTTATGAGAGAAAAGCTCAATGAGGTTTCTTAAGGGAGTCATGCTAAGAAGAGCTTGGGTTAAGAGGGAGTATATCCTTATGAGTATTCAAGGAGGTTTCTTAAAGGAATCAAGCTGAGCTTATGATTAAGGAAGGGTTCTCTTGGGTTGTAATATTTATTTATTGAGATAGTAAAGAATTCCAAGAGGTTGCTTAGAGACTGGAAGTAGGGTTAAGTAGAAGTTGAACCAGGGTAAATCTTTGTGCTCTCTCTTATCCCTTAATCTTCTTAAATTCTGTATTCATTATTTCAAGTTTGGTTTAATTGTTTTATTTTTGATTTAAAAATGGAGTTTTTTAGTAAAATTTTTATAACACCTAATTCACCCCTACTTGGGTGCCAGCCTTGGGCAGCAAGTGGTATCATAGCATGAACTGTTGATTAAAGACTTAATCATCTCACAAGTATAAATGGCTGGACTTGGTGATATTGTTTTGCTTAAAGGGTTATCTATTACAAAACCTTCTAGTTTCAATGGTGAAAATTTCACATACTGGAAACTAATGATGAAATTTTTTTTTTTAGGCTATTGACATTGACCTTTAGGATGTAATTGAAAAAGGTCTATATGTGCCTATGAAAGTTGAAGGTAATACCTCTGAATACCCTGTTAAACACAAAAGTGAATGGAATGATATAAAAAGAAGAAAAGTTTTACTAAACAATAAAGCTAAGCTGATTTTCACTAGTGCACTAAGTCGGGAAGAATATTTTAAAGTCTCAAATTGTGAGAGTGCTAAAGAAATTTGGGTGGCTTTAGAAATAGCTCATAAGAAAACTTTAGGTGTAAAGGAATCTAGGATTCATAATCTTACACAATAGTATGAGTTATTCAAAATGAATCATTTTAAAGAAATGCAAATTCATTTTACTCATATTGTGAAACATTTGACAGCATTAGGAAAAACATACTCACATATTGATCAAGCCTACAAGAATATAAAGGCACTTCCTATGGATCGCAACCCAAGGTGATAGCTATTGAGGAAGCTAAAGAGCCATTATTAAAATCAGTTGTTACTCTATTTGGAAACCTATAAGAGCATGAACTAAGACTAAAGCAACTCTTTGAAAAAAAAAGACAAAAAAAATAAGGGTTTTGCTCTCAAAGCATCATCATCAATGTATCCAGTTGAGGAAAAATGCAATAATGAATCTCTGGACGTAATTAATGAAGAAACTCTTAGTCTTTTCACTAAGAACTTTGGAAGATTATTCAACAGTAGAAGAATCAATAGAAGGAGACCAACTAGATAAAGTCAAGAAGCTAAAGAACTTCCCATCTATTATGAATGTAGAAAACCAAGACATATCAAATAGGAATATTTTTAATTTTTGAGAAACCAAGACAATACAGACAAAAAGAAAGGAAAAGAAAAGAAGAAGGCATACCTATTAGCAACTTGAGGAAAAAGTGATGAAGATTCAAATGATGAAGGAAATGAAGAAGGCAATCTCTGCCTAATGGCTAAAGAAGATGAGGTAAGCTATCTTCCTTCCTATAAATATAAGATGCATTTAATGATTTACATGATGAATTTCTTAAGATACCTAAAACCTTGAAACTTTCAAAAAGGAAAATTCTATCTCTAGAAAACAATCTAGAAAATGAGATAGAGGAGAATAGCTTACTGCTCCAGATAAATACATCCTCAGAAAAACAAATTGAGACATTAGAACATGACTATATAAGTCTTAAAGAAGAGCATTTTTTTCTTAAAATAAAGCTACTTGTAATTGTGAACTTTTGCAAAAAGAAAAGAAAGATTTGATGAACACTCTTGTAAAGTTCACTAAAAGGAAAGATAATTTAAACATTTTACTAAGAAAACAAGGATGTGTTTTTGATAAGAGATAAAAATATTATAAGAATTTTTTGGTTCTAGTAGTTGTTACTAGTACTTCATTCATTACATGTTTCTACTGTGGTGAAAAGAGATATGGATCATATACTTGACCTTCTAGAAAGAATACAATTTTGGAAGGAAGGAAAGTATGGGTTCCGAAGGGAATAACTAACATTGAAGGACCCAACAAGCATTGGGTACTAACATTCAGAAGTTGGAACACTATGTGTTAGAAGAACCTTTGGTTTAAATATACCAGATTTGGCTCCTATAATCATTGGGTGCAATGAAACCAAAAGAGCCTCAGTCACTATAGTAATAGGACGATTAGTGGTAGTAATTGCAGTAGTAGTTAGAGTTTTAAGTATTAAGAGTTGGAGTCTTTAAACTTATAGTATGAGAATCTGTAATGGTAGGAGAATTAGTGTCATGCAATCGACTGCTATCATTAATATGAGAACAATTGGAATATAAATCTGCAAACATATGAATACAAGTAGTAGTAACAATAATTTGAACATTATCTAACACAGGATTTTTTGAAATACATAGTGGAGTGGGAATTATTGAAAGAGAAGACACATTTGAAGACTTTATGTTAGTGTTTGACTTTCATTTGAAAGGAAAAAGAAATTCATTGAATTTTACATCTCGAGAGATTTAAATTCTACCAAAGGAATCAAGACACTTATAATGTGCTCCACTGTTCAAAAACTAAATTTATGAGTAATGTAGGGACTTAACATTGGGTATTACAGACTGCCAAATACATCAAGAATTGAGTAATTAAGTTGAGAACAAAACAAACAAATGTATAAAGTATCATCAGGGAAAGAGTTCTAAGGAAACAACTTGTAGTTTGCTTCACACCATTGCAAGACCAAATTGCTGATATTCTAGCAAAACCTCTTGCTAAGACGCATTTTTTTAGTTTTTATGGTGTAAACTTAGACTTTGTGATGCCTTACCACACCCCTAAGTTGACGAGGGATGTTAGAGAAATAGTTAGTTTGTTAGATGATTATGAGTGATTACTTGTAACTGTTATAGCCATTTATAGTGTGCAATATAAATATGAGCTTTGTATATGCACTCAGTATTCAATAATACATAGAGTTTCATCTTCATTTCTTTTGCTTGTGTTCTGTTCTCCATGTTTTCTATCAATTTTAACAGGTTTTGTCTTTGAATCAAATATTTAAACTAAAGGAGACAAATTTTTATAATTCGAGGAGGCAAACTCCTATAAATTAGGGAACTAAATTATAATACATGAAACAATTATACATGAAAAATTGGAATTTTAAAAATCCAATAAGGCAATCCCCCTTGGATCCATCCCTAATTAAGATAATAGTTTGATTAAAGGATTGCTTTGTATGGATGCTTAATCAATAACGAGATACAAGCTATGTATAAATATACCATACTCAATAGCATCCTTATGCAAAGACCAGCTTATATGTTATAAATAAAAGAGAGTAAAATAACATCTTATTCCCTCACTTACATTTTTAGCCTTAATTTAGTTCTTCACTAATTTTTATTTTCATTTTAATCCCTTATTTATCAATCTATTTTCAATTTAATCCTTTTCTATTTCTAACATGAAAGTTAACACTATTTTATTCTCTTACTCTAAAAAAAATTGAATTAAATATACTAATATTTATATAAGTGAAAGTCCAAATGGAAACTGGATTCATAAGTAAAAGATCAAATTAAGAATGAAAATCAATTATAGGTTAAATTGAGATTATATTCACAAATGAAAGACCAATTTGAAACTAAATTGAAAAATAAAAGATTAAAATAGTATTTTACTCAAAATGAATATTCAAATAAAAAGAAGAGAGCACGTGAGCAAGGGCAGGTTGCTATAGTTAACAAGTCGAAATAATTAACATTTTTTTACGTTAAGATAAAAGAAAATAGCAATAGGTCGAAGTTCAATAATGTAATTATAGTTGACTTTTGAATTATTCTAGCTCTACGAGAATTCATTATTCTACTTCGTCGTTATCTTTTTCTCTTTTTGTTTGTATGATTGAGCTGCATGTATCTGCACAGACTTGGTCTAACTCGTTCGACTCGGTGAGTCACCACTGAGTTGGACGAGTTGAGGAAAGCTGGAAAACTCAAAAATGCTCTCCCCAGGTGTCAAACCCGTGTGCAATAAGGCGCTAGACAGCTAACCACCAGGCCATGATGCATATTCAATACATATATGACAACCATTATATATATACAAGTTGTTATTTTAATTTGGTAAAATAAGTAAAATCTTTTTTTGGTCCCTCACTTGTAGGGTATTTTTTTAAGTTAATCCCTTATAAAATTTATTTTTCATTTTAATCCCTCACAAGTAAGATATTATTTTAATTTAGTCCTTCATAGAATTTCTTTTCAATTTAGTCTCATGAATATTTTTTAATTTCTTCCTTCACAAATAACATCATTATTAATTATTTCCTTTCATATTTTTTTATAGTTTGAATTTTTTTTTGGCCAAATGAATAAAATCTCTTTTGGTCTCTCACTAATAAGTTTTTTATTAATTTGATTCCTTATAAAATTATTTCTCATTTTGGTCCCATAAATAAAATACTTCTCAATTGAATCACTCATAGAATTTTTTTTATCAATTTAGTCCCTTACATATAAATTTTTCTCTATTTATTAATAGAGGTAAACTCTTACGGTTCTACGTTACGATTTTACATTATGAGTCTACACCCCCTTCACGAGTCTACCTAGAATCGCGAGTTTAACAACGTTGGCTGCATCCACAAAATTGAATACACAAATTGCAAACTTTGCATAGGGCAATCAATCGTGTTTATCGCGTTTTCTAGTCAAAAGCCTTCACCAACCAGACCTAAATGATTAACCAAGGATTGAAGAATAGATTATATAAAGTTTTAGGTAGGAAACGTACTTAATTAAGATAATTAGACTAAGGTAATTATAAATAAATAAATTTATAGATATATTAATTATTATATATGAATACTATCAAATTGTGTGCCTGTATAATTATATAATGATTAGCTTGATTCGCTTATATCTGATAGACCAATCGATATATTTTCAAATTTCTCAATATATTACTATCACTATGTTTGTTTTAATTACCAGACTGTACTGTTTCACCTAAAAGGTGATCACAATATACTATGCTTATTTTATTTTTAATATAACAATAAAATTATTATTTTATTTTTTTTGAAGAAACGCATCTTTTATTTAAAAAAAATTAATTTTATCAATTAAAAATTAATTGAAATGGAACCGACAAACATTTTAAAAATAAGAGAAATAATCAAATATAATATAATTAAACCTAGAAAAATTAGCTATGACTACTTATATTTGAATGACCAGGTCTAACTTATACAATGAATATATTATTAAACCCCTATATGCCTTGGCGAATGAAAGCACAAATGAAGAATATATATATATATATATATATATATATATATATATATATATATATATATATTCGTTGTGTTTCAAAGCAAGCTAAGCTAAAGATTTATGGAGACCAAAATGGAGGAGATGCTAGTGTCCAGCTGGTTTAATCTTCATTCATTAGTGCCATCTTCTTACGTTCAACCACCAGAAAGCAGACCAGAGAAGCTCCCTGTGGCTTCAGGCAAGACAATCCCTGTGATTGACCTTGAAGAGGGACATGATACCTTAAACCACATTTTGAAAGCCTCCCAGGAGTTTGGATTTTTTCAGGTTCAATTTCATTCTACCTTCCCATTTTCCACACCTCCTTTGCTAAATCTATAAGCATGTCATGTTTTCTTTTTTGGATTACTGATCTTGAGCTCTCTCAGGTAAAAGTTCTTATTATTTCTTGGAGTTTTAAGGTATGCGTGGGTAGGTATTGTGCAAATTTGGCATCTAAAAAGTGATGAAAAGGCATGCATGTGCTTCAGTTTCATATGCCAGAAATATATATATATATGCGTGATTGATGAAAATATTCATATACAAAGTACTGTGCTGTAAAGTAGGTGATCAACCATGGAGTATCTGAGGAATTGATGGAGGAAACACTGAAGATTTTCAAAGAATTCCACGGCATGCCTCCCGAAGAAAAGATGAGTGAAAGCTCAAAGGACCCAAATGGAAGCTGCAAGCTCTATACAAGCAGTGAGGTATACAGAAAAGGCGGTGTTCAAAATTGGAAGGATACACTAAGACACCGTTGCCCTCCTTCTGGAGAATACATGGAGTTTTGGCCCCAGAAACCACCAAGATACCAGTAAAGTCTACAAAGCTCTATGCTCTTCTCTTATCTGTTTTCATTTTCTTTATCAACTTGAGTTTACTTTTTTTTCTTTGATAATTTGTGTAAACTAGATTCGCTCTCATAGTTTTTTTTATTTTTTGAAAAAAATTAAATATTTGGTATTCAATAATTTTATTTTATATTTGAGGTCCGCATTCATATAGACAACAATCTTGATAATGTATATCTTGTGAAACACGTGAACTAGCAATATCCATTTAATGAAGGGACGAAATTGATGTCCACAATGATATTTTATTCCTTGTAATAGTGGACTTACTATTTTCTGCTTTTAAGATATTAGGTTCAATATTGTACTGATATATTTATTTGAAAAAATCATCGAAAATTAGAAGATCAAACCTAGAGTTTAGAGTTTATGAAGGGAATAAAAGAACACAAATATAAATTTAGAGTTTCGGGTAGGAGATTTACATTGATCTCCTAATTGCGGAAGCTTATTGATCTTTAGTTGGAATCATTGAACAAATGAGATACCTACAGTGTATTGGGTGTATCTCAACTTTTCACAGCCTAAATCTCTTCTCAAATGCGACTGTAGAATATTCGTAGGTATTCTACTTAGAGTATCTCAAATCTCACTTTCTAATAAGTTGTATTTATCATACACTAGTCTAGGCCTATTTATAGAAGACTAGTTAGAGTTAGGGTTTAATAGTAATTCTTATAATTACTATTTCTCCCTTATTTAATGAGCACCCCTTATAGGTGCACACAGTATAATATCTTAACAGACTTATCCTTATATATTATATGGTATTCTAATAGTTTAATATATTAATTAGAATTACAAACCTTGACAGGTAGCAAGCGATTTAGTTTAGAGTTTAATTTTCTTTTTTTTACAACATTGACAGGTTTTCGATTTAAAATAACGTGTTAATTAAGTAACTCATACAATAATATATATTCTATAATACATTCAGATAAGTGTATATATATATATATATATTACGAGTATAATGTTATTTTAATTTTTTATTTATCAGTTAATTTTTATTTAATCCCTTATTTATTTTTATTCTCAATTTAGTCTCTTATTTTTCAATGTATTCTTAATTTAGTCTCTCTCTTATCAATTTTTTTGTAATTTAGTCATTTTTATTTTATTATGATTAATGGGTTAAATATATTAACTTTAAATTAAAAGGATTAAATTGAAACTGAATTGATAAGTAAATGACTAAAATAATGTTTTACTTTATATATCAAGGTTACTCTAATAAGGGGATAATCATATTAAATATAACTTCTTTGGCTCTTCTCAGAGAAATTGTTGGAAAATACACACAAGAACTGAGAACACTGGGACTAAAACTTTTGAAGATGATCGCTGAAGGGTTAGGACTGAACCCAGATTATTTCAGTGGTGGACTCAGTGAAAATCCTATGGTGCTGGCTCATCACTATCCTCCATGTCCAGAGCCAAACTTAACCTTAGGTGCACCAAAGCACAAAGACCCAACCCTAATAACCATTCTGCTCCAACAAAAAGGAATAAATGCACTTCAAGTTTTCAAGGATGGAGAATGGATTGGTGTTGACCCCATTCACAATGCCTTTGTGGTCAACGTGGGCCATCTTTTGCAGGTATGTATCTCCATCAACCTCAGGCACTTTCATTTCTTTAATAGTGAAGTTGATTGACAATTAAGTAATATTTATAAATATATATGGTCATTCATATATCATACTTTAAAGCTCAAGTCGGGTCCTGTCACTTACCCATTCGTCATAATTTATTTTTTATATATGATATTGCATAATGCATGCATGCTTGCTTGCTTAGTATCACACGCACTAATTCTTAGGAGAGAAGGTCTTTCATAAAATATAAGACTATTTGGACACAATTATTGATGTGTTAGATCATGATGTGATCGTGGGGCCTACAAGTAATATTGGAAAGAAAATAAAAATCTAGGTAAAATTTTTTACATTTTTTAAATACATAATTATATATATAATGTTAAATTATAAAAATTCTTTATGTATTAATTTATTATTAAAACATCTGATAATAGAAGAAAAAATTTATTTAAGGACAGATTAGATTATCCAGAGAGTTTTAGACTTTATTTTGCAGAAAAGAAACTGTTAAGATTTGGAATATAAGTTCATCATAAGTCAAAAAATGTAATATACGGACAAATTTAAAATATGACCTTAAGAGGTTTAAAATTTTTGGATATAAGATTTAAAGTAATGGAACACATTTCTTACCACATAATGGTCAAGTTTTTATTAATTAAAAAATTAAAATAAATATAAAAATTAAAATTTTAAAATGTTAAAAAAAAAACGATTATATCATGCGCCTTCTTAAATTTATTCTAGTAACCGATTGTCAAGTCTAATAACGAATTAATTAATCAGTCTCTATTTTAATTCGAAGAAACTTGTGTTTCACCATATACGCTCAATATTTAATCTTGTTGAAACTTTTCTCTTTCAGTGATGTCGGAGGAAGCTAGTGGAGAATTAGTTGATATACCTAGTGATTGTCTTTAATCTTCACATATAATAAAGTTTAGTCAATAATTATTATGATTAATACAGATCATCAGTAATGGGAGGCTCAATGGTGCTGAACACCGAGTAGTCACAAACGCGAACACTGCGAGGACCACAGTGGCCTATTTCATCAACCCAACAGAAGACAGCGTGATCGAACCAGCAGAAGCTTTGATCAGTTCAAGCACACCACCATTGTACAGATCAGTTTCTTATGCAGAGTTTCGCAGAAATTTCCTCATCAAGGGTTCCAAATTTGAGGAAGAATTACATTCCTAAATCCTAACTGTCAAAATTACTTCCGTACCCCCTCCCTTGTGACTACTTTGGTATTGTATAACTGTTTGAGAATTTGAGAAAAAGAATATTAAAAATATGTATGTTTCGCTTCTCCTTCTTTTTCTATTTTTTTTCCTCTTCAATTGACTTTTATATTATATAATATAATACATCTTGTGCTAGATAATAATCATCAGTACATATTTATCTAAATCTCACCTTTCTTAGCGTACCTCACTTAAGCACAATTTGGATCCCCTCACGTTCTATTCTGTTTAATTGTTGACACTTAGAATTTCAAATATAGTACGAGTAAACAAAATTCTCAACAGATAGGTATAAACCACAATAACCAAATAGGACTATACACCTGTATGCAAGGGAGCCACTAGATCACAAATACAAACTTTACACTAAAGAATGACTTGCCATTGTGAACAATGTAAGGCTCACATAAGAGACACCTGCTAAGTCTCTAATTTGTAAATAGGGGGTCCAAAAATAGCACTATCATCTGAAAAAAAAAAAAATTAAGTAATGAGGGGTGAGTAAAAACTCAATGAGCAGATAATATTAATTATGCAATGAAAGGGACAGGCCAAGTATGATAGAGTTTTTCACAAACAATTTATTATCTCGAAATCTGAACACGTTAACAATTAATACAAATAGTATCAAAATAAGGAAAGCTTTGTTAATCTTTACATGTAATCCCAAACGAAAATATGAACAAACTTTGAATGAAAATGAATCAATTTATTTGCAACATAAAAACACCCCGATTAAAAAAAAATGCTTAGGAGTACCCAAATCAAAATTTAATTTTTAGAAATATCCAAATCAAAACAGAATGGTTAGGAATATCCAACAGATCCATCAGAAGTCAATAATAATAAAACTAGCTCAGGGCTAGCATAATTAGAACATATCACATATCAGTCACAAGCTTCAAGCTCAATATAAATTAGAATCATGTCTTAGGCCTTAGACATAATGTCATAATGGCAGTAACATGTCAAGTCATATCAAAATACATATCGTAGTGCACTACAGCTATCGTCTACTGCTGTTAGCTACAGGGTCTTGTTTTAGATGCATTTCCAAAAATTTATTTAACATATATAAATCCATAATCAGAAGTTAGAGTTTCAAAAAAATTTAGGATCAAACTTTTGCATAGAAACAGATAAAAGTATTGAAATCTCAGAATCTCAGTACAATATATATATAAAAACAAATATCTTTATAATTAAAGAATCAAAGTATTTCTTAGATATAAAACCAAAATACTTTAACTTACATAACAGAGAGTTTAAAAGGTTCAAAATCATTCTTAACTCATAAATTTAAATAAGAGGAATTCTGAAATACATGATCAGAATAATTCAAAAATACTAAACAAGATAATTTAGAGGTACAAAATCATAGTGCTTCAGAAAATGCAGAATAAGAGTAATTCAGGCGTTTAGAGAATTTAGTAAAATACTCTGTAAGATTTTGATCAGATCAAAAGTTTACAAATACTCAGAGGATGCATAAATGATGAAATATTTTTTAATTCCAAGAAGTCTATCCTAGAGCACAGAGATATTCAAGAACAATTATTTTCACAAAGATTTGTGTAAATTAGAAAATAGACATAATTAGTGTTATTTACTCACCTAATTGAAATACACACAATTCAACTTCCTTTACCATAGCGTAAAGTGCAACTGCTGTGACCCTAAATACAAATGATATACCTTTAATATCTTATTATAAAAAACATGTAAACTTAAATAAGTTTTAACAAATTCCCACAATGAGTTGGCATTTTGATGAGCCTCAAGTTGAACAAGAGGCTAACTTAGGCCAAGGAGTTCCATCTAGGCCGATTACACGTTCTATGGCTAAGAAGATTCAGGCCATGGTTGTCCAACAATTTAAAATGGAATCAGCCCATTTAGGATCCAAGCCCAATTTCTATATGGAGCCCAAGTTCGAGTGGGTCAATTTGATCATGTGCTATAATGAATAAATTATGAAAAGTCAATTATGCATGTGATGAATGCATGTGATGAAAGTTGAAATAAGTATTGGTTAAAGTCTAAGTTAGGTGAGCTATATTTCTTTGAAAGTCTAAGTTAGATAAGTTAGGTGATCTACATTAGATGAAAAGTCTATGTTAGGTGAATTTCTATGCATGTTTTTCCAAATTATGTGAGAATTAGATAAATCTTGAACTTATGCCATGAGGGTTGTTCTTAACTATAAATATGGAAGTTATCAATGAGAAATGCAACCCTGAATGCTCTTAAAATTGGCTTAGCCTCTTATATGCAAAATTCTTATCTAAGTTTTCTAAACTTAGTGGCGAAATTATCCCCGATTCTTATCACTCTCCCTCTTCTACTCTAGAGTGTGGCGAATCAAATCTAGTATTCTTGAGTGTGGCATGCAAACTTATCATTCGAGATTGCTAGTTGTTCTATCTTTTCTTTTTTTTACTTGTGTTCAGGGATTGTTCAATCTGAACTTCCTTGAAGCATATCATATTTAATATTCATTGTAGTACTTTATGCTTTTCTCTAAGGTTAGCCGTTATTTCTCATGACAATCTCAATGACTATAATTAATACATAATTTCGCATATACAATGCAATTACTTTGGCCACCCTAATAGTCCATAAATTTACCATTTCAACCTTTCCACCATCCAACTCAATTAATTTACGCTAAAATATTCCAATATCTTTAAAAATGCTCATATGCCTAAAATTCACTTAATTCCCATCAACTTCACCTCCTATTTCTAACTACAAGACCATGATCCTTCTAATTATGAAAATAACATTAAACACACTTGCCAATCATAATTATTTAATTGTAAATTCCAATACCATATTAATTCCCAAATAGCTCCATCATTGCCTTTTTTAACTATTAAATTATCCAATATTACCCATTGGGTCAACATTTATTTTAACAATAACCAAGTAATTTATTCCATAACTTATATTCACTTCTAATGTATTTTCATTCATTTCCTCTAATCAATAATTACATATAAAATAATTTGAAGAAAATTTCCAACTAACTTACCACTTCAACAACAATTTCCAACAACTCCACTTGTTCTCCTTGAGGTCCAATGGCACAAGAAACCAAGAAATCTCCATATATCATCGCTTGGCACACTTTAAACCTACCAAGAAAAGAGGAATTTTTAATTGAGCAATCCAATCATCAAATTGATATATGAAAATTGTTAGAACCTCACTTAGGATCATAACCCCTAAATAAATTCCTCAAAACAACTTCAAATCATGCCTCAAATTGTAAATTTTTGAGCCTCTGACACTGTTCACGTCACTATTCATGTTCTTCATCCAAACTTAGGGATTTCCAAATTCAAGCACAATTTCACGAAATTGAGAGCTCAAATGGGCAGAGAATAACACAAAAAACACTTCTAAACAAAAGCCCTCAAGAAAAACCATAAAATTTCACCTTATCTCAGCCAAATTTTGAATCTCACTGTTACCATTCATCCATGTTAGCCAGCCAAAGAAAAGCTCAATTTCTGATCGATTTTGACAAAATTAAAGGCAGAGTATTTCATGAAGAACTAGTCAAAATGAGGATTAGCATCATAAACCCCCCAAAAAATGGATCAAATTCGCTAAATCACGAATTTATTTAGCTTGAAAAACTTACCTTTTCATGCCATCACTTCTCTGAATTCTGGGAACTCTTTAGCCACCCTGAGCTGTCAAGGTTGTCGATAAGGTGTTGGGTTACCAATGCTAGTACAAGTTGAAAGGAAGAAGCTACAAAATTTTTTGAAGTGGTAAGGAAAGAGTGCCATGAAGCTCCAGGAAGAAGAAGAAAAATTGAAGGAGAAGATGAATCAAAGGCATTTTGTACTTTCATAGTTAAGGACACGTTGTAGCCTAGAAAAAATCATACTTTGATACAGGAGAGGAGATTCAAACTTCGGTCCTAATGCAAGCTTGAGACAGGCTTAACCACTTGAACCAGCCTAAAATTTATGAAATTTGTTACTTGGATTAATATAATAGCTCACTTGAATCTCTCATTTCAACAACTAATTTATTATTCTATTTATTTATTTATTTTTATATATATATATTTATCTCTGACCTTCTTTTTTTCATTTTTTACTATGTCTATGATCATAAAAATTATCCGGCATGGTAAAAATTTTAAATGCAAAATTTTTGGAATATTACAAAACCGTTGGATGAAAATTCAATGGTGTAGATTTACAAATAGAAAATATAATTGCATGCAATTATATTAATTTAATATAAATATAAACCATTAAACTTTCATCCGATGATCTAACATAATTAAACATGACTTCATGTTCCAGTTAAAATATGAGTAGATCCAATTTGCTTTAAGTGAGATTAGACACAAAAAGTTGTTAATTATGAAGAATTTTAGAGTAAAATTTCTTTTTTATTAATGATAAAAATATTTTTGGCGTGGTCATATATAAATTGTAATTAAAATTTTTTGGATGATAATAATAGCTCTGTTTACATAATAATTCAGCAAATTTAGAGATAAATGCTATGAAATTTTAATTTAAGATTTAAATTTTAAATAAATGGAAGAGATCGAGTATATATATAAATATCCTTGAGGTATAGTTCAATACTTTTGATGAAAATCACGAATATTTAATTTATTCAACTTCATTAAAAGGACATTCGAAGATATTATAAGGCTTCCATGAGACCTTTTTAGCCACAAAATTGGCATTGCCATCACAAAGGTCCCAAGACACAATCACTTTCATAAGGCTCTGGTGTTGCGAGTCTCAGTCATGAAACCCAATAAAAATTGCTTGGAAAATTAGATTCTGGACATCTAACAACAACTTTAGAAGATATGCAATAATGGTCCATAGTCTACAAGAAAACAAGCACCAATAGTATAGGTTGATTTGGAAGCACATGTTCTAGCACTTGGAATTGCTGTGAATTTGCTAATGAGAAAAGTGTTATTTTGGTCCTCCAGTTTTGATCATAATCTTATTTCAATCATTGATAAATTGAAAGCCTTAAAATTATTTTCTACATTTTAAAATTTGATTTAAAATGATACTCGTTAGTCTTATTTAAAGAGGGATTAATTTAAATTAAATCTTAAAAAATAGAAAACTATTTTGATATTTTCAATTTACAAAGGATTAAATAACATTATGCTAAAAAATAAATAACCAAAATAATATCTTTTCAATTTGTTGAAGACAGCATCGAGAAAATTTCTCTCAATTGTGTGTGTCTATATATATATAGGGTTTTCCAAACTAAAACCTAATAGGCTTAGACTTGGTGTTATATGTGGAGACAATTTGGACTTGGAGTTTTATGGGCTTAACGTGGACAATGTGCTGTCTTATCCTATATTATTCTCCAATGGGCCTCCAATATACTGTGGCCAAACATTGTGTTAGTTCTTTATTTTGCCGTTATCTCTTTTGAGTGATGGCTATACTTTGATATTTATCCTTTTTAATTAATTATGGTAGTATCAAAATACTTTATCCAGGTTAATTGATCTTTTAATAACCATTTAAGGATGTTAATTTTATGGGATGGGGATGAGGAGTACCTTCCCGCTTTCTATCTCTATCATCAATAATATTTTTCATCACTGTCTGGACTCCTTACTTTCGAGGAAATTTTTCTCTCATTCATATTCTCTATGAGGATGCGGATTCTCACATGTCTCCATAGGGATTTTAAATTTTTTTATAAAAGATAAAAAATAATATTAATTTATATATATAGATAAATTTTAAAAACTTATATTTAAAGCTCAAGCATTTAACAACCTCTAATTAATTTCATAAAAACTACAATTATTCAAATCTAATAACAATATATATATATATATATATATGTATGTATGTATGTATATGACATTTATAGGGGGTATAAATAATAGTATAAACACTTAATTAAGCCCAAGATGGTTTAAGAATAACATTAAAGATATAAAATAGAATTTTAAGGACTAAAAATGAAAGGAGGAATAATGTCTAAGGTAGAAATTATAATTTTATCATTTTTATTAGGGATTAAAATAAAAAATATATATATATTGTCTCAGATAAATTTATAGTTTTAATTTTCTATAAAATTGTCACAAAAACAAGTTTAGTGTTGGTACAACTAAAATGAAAGGAGAAAATAATATCTGGGGTTGAAATTATAATTTAACATCTTTTATCAAGGACTAAAATGAAAAAAATATTGCCTAGATAAAAATATAATTTTAACATTGCATAGTAATTGTCAACAAAAATGCATTGGATATTATTTACTTAGTGCCAAATAATAACTTGCATAGTACAGAATAGTAACTTGAAAATTTCAATAAATAACACGAACATTTCTTAGTTTTTTCACTCCAAATTAAAAGAGAAGAAGAGAACATGAGGTCGTGAAAGAAGCATTTTGTGGAAAGCTCATATTTTAACTTGTGTGAGAGGTAACTTTATGGATACCTCTTCAATCGAGATTGTGTTGTTGGAATAGAGAATTTCTACTATCGATCCCTATCGGTGAGTGCATAAATAGCAAAGTATCACCTTTCATTTTACTTCATGATTATGTTTTCTTATCCAACTTTCATTTTCCTTATTTTATGCTTTGCACTTATGGGGAGACAGCTATAATTTTCAAACTCTTCAATTGTGTGTATATATGATATCATATGCACAGATGCAAAATAACACGATGATAAATGAGATTACTAAATTATATGAGTTATTGCTATTGTGAAAGATGCTTGGTACATGAGAAAGTGAAGACTATCTTATATAAATTATAGAAGAAGTATTATATGCAAAGTGAATGTTAAAATACCATGAGCTATGAAAGAATAGGATTGTGAATATCAATATTGTGTGCTAAAGATACATCTGTGTTGGAACTCTGAACTTTAATTATTTATTTTATATCGTTTTCAAAATTTTATGATGGTGTTTTATCTAAGTTTATTTTCTTTAGTTAACGTATTATTTATTTATCATTTTTAATCATTTATAATATTGTTACTTTCCATTTTTAAAAATTGTTGTTAATTACCATTTTATTTCGTTGCATCATTGAAACTATTTTTCTATTTATTTACTCGTAGTAATTAATATGTTAAGTATTATATTATTTATTTACACAACTTATTTACATGATTCACTTATATGCAATAGTTTTAATAATTTAAAGGTTGGATGGGGATTTAAGTAAGAAACTCATAGCCGTTAGCAAGGGTAACGACCTTGGTACATCTTATTGAAATGAATTATTAAAATGTATCCAGTAAAAGGATACAAGTATAAGATATTGAGATGTATCTCGTAAAAGAATAAGGTATGAGATATTAAGACATATTCGGTAAAAAGATACGAGTACAAAGCATTTAGACGTATATGGTAAAAGGATACGAGTGTAAGATATTGAGACATATCCAGTAAAGAGATATGGGTATGAGATATTATGATGTATTTGGTAAAGGGATATAGGTATGAGATATTGAGATGTATTCGATAAAGGGATACGGGTATGAGATATTAAGATGTATCCAATAAATAGATATGAATTATTGAAACCTATCTAGTAAAGGGATATGAGTATGAATTATTGATACATATCTAGTAAAGGGATACGAGAATGACGTATTGAGATGTATCCGGTCAAGAGATATGGGTATGAGATATTGATACATATCTAGTAAAGGGATACAGGTGTGAGATCTTGAGACGAAATTGGTAAAGAGATACAGGTATGAGATATTAAGATGTATCCAGTAAAGGGATACAAGTATGAATTATCGAGACATATTGGGTAAAGAGATATAGGTATGATTTATTGATACGTATCCAGTAAAGGAATACAGGTATGATGATCTTGGTTTTTTCCTTGATACTCATTTCATACAAAATTATAAGGTTTTAGAAATGGTGTTTTTATTTTATTGAAACTTGTTTCTTGACTTAAATAAATATTTTTTAAAAACTCTAAAGTTTCTATTGTTTTCCCTTCTACTTACTTGGTAATTTATACACTTATTAATTCAGTGACAGACTTACACATCTCTTTAATGTTTTTACATATCAGTATATGTTAAAGTGAAGTTGCTCTTGCTTATTGCCCAGACTTTTTTGTATGTCATTTTGGTTTAGTTGTAGTGTACATCTAACTCCAAGGTTGTATGGATGCTGTGAACGTTATAAGCCTTGTGTAGGTTGTTATCTTACTATATTATATTAGAATTATTTTCAAATATTATTAAGCTAGTATTGTTATTTACTATGATTATAATATTGTGAGACTACAACTAGCTATAGAGGTTTGGATAAATCTGATATTTTCATGGGAGGTGTTGCTAGATCTCAAGCAACATCCAACAAACTCATTGAATTATGTGTTTAGTATGTTTACCTAATACTTTCATCAACTTTGTAATAGTGCTATCTTAGGCTTGCTAGACTAGGTTGGTTTGGTTTATGTGCCAATCATGATAAATGAATTTGAGTTGTAACAAAGTTCGTATCAAAGAATAGTATGTTTAGGTCCTAATAGCCACTAGGTTTAGAATATAATAAAATCTTGTATGTACTGGTATAACTAGCCAGCACACCTAACATACAGGGTGCTATTATTACCAAACCTACATTATGGTTGATTTAGTGGAAGAAACTTCATAGTTTGTCAAGTGTGTAATAGACCTGGGTATCTAGCTTACAAATGCTGCTATCAATTTGATCCAAACTATCAACCTTCTGATTCTTGACATCATTCATTTGCTAATTTTGTTGCAATGATAGTAACACTAGATATGGTTGCTAACCAGTCCTAGTTTCTTAACTCAATAGCTACCCATCACATTACACATGATGATGCAAATTTTTTAAACATCACCAGATACAATGGTTCTAAACAAGTCTACATTGTTGATGACATAGTTTTGACAATTAGTAAAATTAGACATTTATGAATTTCTCCCTACTCACATTCATCATCTCTTCTCACTCTTCATAACATGTTTCATGTTCCTCAAGTCATAAAAAATCTTATTTGTGTTTCCTTAAAACTCTTTCCCTAAGAAAGAAAATATCCATCTCCATATGCTTAGTTCTATTAAGTAACACAGGATTATGTGAAAGCATCATTACACTAAGGTTATCACAATACAATATGGGTACTGAAGGTTATGATTCAACTTTTAATCCTTGCAATAGATTTTGCAACCACATTAAGTCTACAACAGTATTTACCAAACTTTTATACTTTGCCTCTATGGATGATCAAGCAACAACAGTTTGTTTCCTAGAACTCCATGTTATTAAATTGTCACCAAAATAGACATATGACCTTGAGTTGGATTTCTTGTCATCGGCCCCGGTCAGCATCGCAAAAAGCTCTTAGTGCAAGATTATTTGATTTTGTTAGTGATATACCTTAATCTTTTTCACAGTTGTCCAATGTTCCTCTTGAGGTTTCTACATAAATTGAACAAATTGCTATGTGTATTTTCAAGTCTAGTTACTATTGCATATTGCAAAGCTCCCACAGTTGACCTATACAAAGTTGGATCTATCATGTAACCATTCCCATGACCAAACAATTTCTCCCCTACTGTCATTGGTGTAGCTTGCCCACGAGTTTGATACATCTGAGCTTTGATTGACAAGCCTGTGATATACTTCTTTAGGGAGAGAAGAATTTTACCAGAAAGTAAATGATTGAGTTTAATGCCCAAAAAATAAGGGAGTGTGCCGAGGTCATTTAGTCAAATGCAGTATGCAGTGAGAACTCGAGAGAAGAAATTTAAGATAAATTAACTGCCTGTTATTAAGATATCATTAACACCAACTAAAATGTATGTAATATGTTGGGAAGTGACATGAATGAATAGTGATCTAGGAACAAAACCAAACTTGCATAAGGTCACAACAAGCTTTTCAAACCTAGCTCTTAAAGCTTGTTTAAAACTATACAAAGCCTTTTGAAGACGACAAAGTAAACTTCTATCAGAGCATTCAAAACCAGGTGGTTGAACCATATATACCTCTTCTTAAAGGCTGCCATTAAGGAAGGAATTATTTACATCAAGCTGAAGAATAGGCCATTGTTTTGAAAGCACAATTGTTAAGACCATTCGAATAGTGGGAGGCTTGAAAACTGGTGAGAAAGTTTCTGTGAAGTCAGTACCATATTTATGATGAAAGCCTTTACCAACTAAGCAAGCTTTTCACTTGTTGCCGGTGCCATCTATCCACTTGCAACCAATTGGAACTCTACTCGAAGGTAAGAAGACCGAAGACCATGTCTGGTTTCTGAGCAGAGCCTGATACTCTTCTTGCATAGCTTGTCGCCATTTGGGATCCTGTAAAGCAGTAGACCAGAAGATGGAACACTATGTGTTAGAAGAACCTTTAGTTTGAATATACCAGATTTGGCTCCTGTAATCATTGGGTGCAATGAAACCAAAAGAGCCTCAGTCACTTTAGTAATAGGACGATCAATGGCAGTAGCTGAAGTAGTAATTGGAGTTCAAGTATTAAGAGCTCGAGTCCCTGAACTTGTAGTATGAAAATCTATAGTGGTAGGAGAATCAGTGTCATGCAATCGACTGCTATCATTGGTGTGAGAACAATTGGAATCTGAATCTGCAGACATATGAGTACAAGTAGTAGTAACAGGTATATACTGGTTAGTAATCTGAACATTATTTGACATAGGATTTAAAATACATGGTGGAGTGGAACTTATTGAAAGAGAAGACACATTTGAAGACTTTTTGGTAGTGTCATACTTTGACTTGAAAGGAAAAAGAAATTCATTGAATTTTACATCCGGAGAGATGTAAATTCTACCAGAGGAATCAAGACACTTATATCCCTTACGATGTGAGCTATATCCTAAGAATGTGCACTCCACTATTCGAAAACTAAATTTATAAGTATTATAGGGACGTAACATAGGGTAGCACGAACAGCCAAATACTTCAAGAATTGAGTAATTAGGTTGAGAACAAAACAGACAAGTGTATGGAGTATCATCAGGGAAAGAGTTCTAAGGAAACAACTTGCAGTTCGCTTCATACCATCACAAGACCAAATTGCTGATATTCTAACAAAACCTCTTGCTAAGACACATTTTTAGTTTCTATGGAGTAAACTTAGACTCTGTGATGCCTTATCACAACCCTAAGTTGACGGAGGGATGTTAGAGAAATAGTTAGTTTGTTAGATGATTATGAGTGATTACTTGTAGCTGTTATAGCTATTTATAGTGTGAAATACGTGTCTGTGTGCATATAAATATGAGCTTTTTATATGCACTCAGTTTTCAATAATACATAGAGTTTCTTCTTCATTTCTTCTGCTTGTGTAATGTTCTGTTCTCCATGTATTCTATCAATTTTAATAGGTGAAAATCTTTGAACAAATATTTAAAGTAACGGAGGCAAATTTTTATAATTCAATTAGACGAACTCCTATAAATTAAGAAACTAAATTAATAATACATAAAAAAATTATATATGAAAATTAAAATTTTAAAAATCAAATAAGGCTATCCCCCTTGGATCCACCCCTCATTAAGATAATAGTTTGATTAAAGGATTGCTTTGTATGGATGCTTAATCATTAACGAGATACAAGCTATATATATATATATATTTCGTACTCCAGAGCATCCTCACGCAAAGACCAGCTTATATGTTAAAAAAAATAGTAAAATAACATTTTATTCCATCACTTACATGTTTAGCTTTAATTTAGTTCCTCACTAATTTTTATTTTTGATTTAACCCCTTATTTATCAATCTATTTTTAATTTAATCCTTTTTATTTCTAATATGAAAGTTCACACTATTTTAGTTTCATTATCTAAAAAAAAAAATAGAATTGAACTAAATATACTAATATTTATATAATTCGGAGACCAAATGGAAATTGGATTCATAAGTGAGGGACCAAGTTAAGAACGAAAATCAATAAAAGGTTAAATTGAGATTAGACACACTAATTTGAGACTAAATTAATAAGTGAAAAATTAAAATAATATTTTATTGAAAATAAATATCCAAACAAAAAGAAAAGAGCACATGAGGAGGTTGCTAGAGTTAATAAATGTCGAAATAATTAACATTTCTTTACGTTAACATCAAAAAACAATAGCAATTGGTCGAAGTTCAATAATGTAATTATAGTTGACTTTTGAATTATTCTCGCTCTACGAGAATTCATTATTCTACTTCATTGTCATCTTTTTCTCTTTTTGTCTGTATGATTGGGCTCCATCCACAAAATTGAATACACAAATTGCAAACTCTGCATGTGGCAATCAATCGTGTTTATCGCGTTGTCTAGTCAAAAGCCTCACCGACCAGACCTAAATAATTAACCAAGGATTGAAGAATAGATTATATAAAGTTTTAGGTAGGAAACGTACTTAATTAAGATAATTAGACTAAAGTAATTATAAATAAATAAATTTATAGATATATTAATTATTATATGTGAATACTATCAAAATGTGTGCCTGTATATTTTATAATGATTAGCTTGATTCGCTTATATCTGATAGACCGATCGATATATTTTTGAATTTCTCAAATATATTAATATAACTACGTTTGTTTTAATTACCAGACTGTATTGTTTCGCCAAAAAGGTGACCACAATGTACTATGCTTATTTTATTTTTAATATAACAATAAAATTATTTATTTAAATTTTTTTCGAAGAAAGGCATCTTTTATTTTAAAAAAAATTAATTTTATTAATTAAAAATTTATTGAAGTGGAACCAACAAAGATTTTAAAAATAAGAGAAATAATCAAATATTATATAATTAAAAACCTAGAAAAATTAGCTATGACTACTTATATTTGTATGACCAGGTCTAACTTACACAATGAATATATTATTAAACCTCTATATGCTTTGGAGAATGAAAGCACAAGCATATATATATATATATATATATATTCTTCATTGTGGTTCAAAGCAAGCTAAGCTAAAGATTTATGGAGACCAAAATGGAGGAGATGCTAGTGTCCAGCTGGTTTAATCTTCATTCATTAGTGCCATCTTCTTACGTTCAACCACCAGAAAGCAGACCAGAGAAGCTCCCTGTGGCTTCAGGCAAGACAATCCCTGTGATTGACCTTGAAGAGGGACATGATACCTTAAACCACATTTTGAAAGCCTCCCAGGAGTTTGGATTTTTTCAGGTTCAATTTCATTCTACCTTCCCATTTTCCACACCTCCTTTGCTAAATCTATAAGCATGTCATGTTTTCTTTTTTGGATTACTGATCTTGAGCTCTCTCAGGTAAAAGTTCTTATTATTTCTTGGAGTTTTAAGGTATGCGTGGGTAGGTATTGTGCAAATTTGGCATCTAAAAAGTGATGAAAAGGCATGCATGTGCTTCAGTTTCATATGCCAGAAATATATATATATATGCGTGATTGATGAAAATATTCATATACAAAGTACTGTGCTGTAAAGTAGGTGATCAACCATGGAGTATCTGAGGAATTGATGGAGGAAACACTGAAGATTTTCAAAGAATTCCACGGCATGCCTCCCGAAGAAAAGATGAGTGAAAGCTCGAGGGACCCAAATGGAAGCTGCAAGCTCTATACAAGCCGTGAGGTATACAGAAAAGGCGATGTTCAATATTGGAGGGATACACTAAGACACCGTTGCCCTCCTTCTGGAGAATACATGGAGTTTTGGCCCCAGAAACCACCAAGATACCAGTAAAGTCTACAAAGCTCTTTGCTCTTTTCTTATCTTTAAAAAAAAAAAAAAAACTTCTATCTGTTTTCATTTTTTTATTAGAATAAAATACTATTTTTATCTCTCAACTATTGATTGATTCTCAATTTGGTCCCACACTAATTTTTGTTAATTCCTCTCTTATCAGTTTATTTTCAATTCAGTCCCTCTCAAATCTTAAAGTTAGCATATTTTGCTCCTTAGTGTTAATTTAATGTCAAGGACTATATTGAAAATGGACTAATAAGTTAGGGACCAAATTAAGAATGCATTGATTAAAGGAGGACCAAATTGATAATCATCTAACAAGTGAGGACCAAAATAAGAATGAAAATTAATAAAGAATCCAACTGATAATTAGGAGAATCAAAATAGTGTTTTACCTTTTCTTTTTTAATCAACTTGACTTTACTTTTTTATTTCTTGGGTCTTTATTCGTGGTGTTAGATTATTGCCTGCTAACTTTTCTTCCAAAAAGTCTATACTTTTATGGGATCATTGGAGTGTGCAAAATGATGCTATATATATACTTTTATAAGATAGTAAGTGCAATTGGTCCTTCTAAATTTTTAAAACTTTAAATGTTATATATAATATTATTTTATATTCTTAATTTAATTTTTTAATCAACAAAAGTTCGTCATTTCTTTAAATTGTAAGAATTTTTTTGAATTGGTTTAAATTTTTAATCCAAAAACTTTTGTTTCCTTATAATTAAATCTTAATTCTATGCTTGCATTTGTATACGAGTAAGATGGGAGACAAAAGGACACTTAAAACCTTGGTCACTTCATTGACTAAGAGATGTAAAATTTCTGACAACCTCAGTCAGTGAGGCAGTACACTGTTCGGTCCCCATTACCTAACATTGCTCAAACACACATGCAATAGGATGGAGCAAGAGAGAATCAGAATTGAGTGTGAGACCGGAAAAACTGACACAAGTATGAAAGAAAGAAAGTTATTCTACCTTCAAGTTGGTTCAAATGTACTGTGATTCGTGAAATCTTATTCTTAGTGATTTCAATTTCTCTATCTAAAAACTGAAACTAATACCATTACAAATTAATGAACAAAAATACATTTTATCCTTACAAGTTTTGCCTCCCTCACCTTCTCCAATTTTTTCTTCAAAGGGAAAAAAAATTATCTTAACGTAGGGTTTGGAATACATGGAGATTTGACCCCAGAAACCACAAAGATATATACCAGTAAAGTTTACGAAGTCTTACTTTTATCTGTTTTCATTTTCTTTGTCAACATGAGTTTACTTTAATTTCTTTGATAATTTCTGTAAACGTGACTCGCTCTCATAGTTTTTTTTACTTTTTTAAAAAATTAAATATTTGGTATTCAATAATTTTATTTTATATTTGAGGTCCGCATTCATATAGACAACAATCTTGATAATGTATATCTTGTGAAACACGTGAACCAGCAATATCCATTTAATGAAGGGATGAAATTGATGTCCACATGATATTTTATTTTCCATGTAATAGTGGACTTATTATTTTCTGCTTTTAAGATATTAGGTTCAATATTGTACTGCTATATATATTTGTAATAATCATTGAAAATTAGAAGATCAGACATAGAGTTTAGAGTTTAATATATTGATTAGAATTATAAACCTTGACAGGTACCAAGTGATATAGCTTACCTTTTCTCATATTATCCCAAAGTCTTTAGTTTTTGGTAGGACATGCCCTTAAGATGTATATTTTATTCACAATCTATCCTATAGTAATTTAACAAATCAAAACTGTCAGATAATTTCATAAATTAAGAAAAATTAAAAGCTTTAATTTTCTTTCTCTACAACATTGACAGGTTTTGGATTAAAAACAACGTGTTAATTAAGTAACTCATACAATAATATATATATCCTGTCACACATTCGGATGAGTATATATTTATATATATATATATTGCGAATAAAATATTATTTTAATTTTTTTATTTATCAATAAATTTTTAATTTAGTTTCTCATTTATTTTTATTTTTAATTTGATCTTTTACTTTTTAATTCATTCTTAATTTAGTCCATCTCTTATAAGTTTGCTCTCAATTTGGTCCTTCTCATTTTATTATGATTAATGGGCTAAATATGTTAATTTTAAATAAAAAGAATTAAATTAAAAATAAATTGATAAATAAACGACTAAAATAATGTTTTACTTTGTATATCAAGGTTACTCTAATAAGGGGATAATCATATTAAATATAACTTCTTTGGCTTTATTGTCTCTTCTCAGAGAAATTGTTGGAAAATACACACAAGAACTGAGAACACTGGGACTAAAACTTTTGAAGATGATCGCTGAAGGGTTAGGACTGAACCCAGATTATTTCAGTGGTGGACTCAGTGAAAATCCTATGGTGCTGGCTCATCACTATCCTCCATGTCCAGAGCCAAACTTAACCTTAGGTGCACCAAAGCACAAAGACCCAACCCTAATAACCATTCTGCTCCAACAAAAAGGAATAAATGCACTTCAAGTTTTCAAGGATGGAGAATGGATTGGTGTTGACCCCATTCATAATGCCTTTGTGGTCAACGTGGGCCATCTTTTGCAGGTACGTATCTCCATCAACCTCAGGCACTTTCATTTCTTTAATATTGAAGTTGATTGACAATTAAGTAATATTTATAAATATATATGCTCATTCATATATCATAGTTTAAAGCTCAAGTCGTGTCCTGTCACTCACCCTTTCGTCATAATTTATTTTTTATATATGATATTGCATCATGCATGCATGCTTGCTTGCTTAGTATCACACGCACTAATTCTTAGGAGAGAAGGTCTTTCATAAAATATTAGACTAATTTGAAGCAATTATTGATGTGTTAGATCATGATGTGATCGTGGAGCCTACTAGTAATATTGGAAAGAAAAAAAAATCTTGGTAAAGTTTTTGGCATTTTTTAAAGACCTAATTATATATATAATTTAAATTATAAAAATTCTTTATGTATTAATTTTTTATTAAAACATCTGATAATGGAAGAAAAAATTCATTTAAGGACAGATTAGATTATCCAGAGAGTTTTAGACTTTATTTTGTAGAAAAGAAACTGTCAAGATTTAGATTATAAGTCCATCATAAGTTGAAAAAAGTAATATACGGATAAATTTAAGATATAATTTTAAGAGGGTTAAAATTTTTGGATATAAGATTTAAAGTAATGGACCACATTTCTTACCACGTAAAGATCAAGTTTTATTTATTAAAATGCTAAATTAAATATAAAAATTAAAATTTTAAAATATTTAAAAAAAGCGATTATATCATGCGCCCCGTTAAATTCATTCTAGTAACCGATTGTCAAGTCCAATAACGAATTAATTAATCAGTCTCTATTTTAATTCGAAGAAACTTGTGTTTCACCATATACGCTCAAGATTTAATCTTGTTGAAACTTTTCTCTTTTAGTGATGTCGGAGGAAGCTAGTGGTGAATTAGTTGATATACCTAATGATTGTCGTTAATCTTCACATATAATAAGGTTTAGTCAATAATTATTATGATTGATACAGATCATCAGTAATGGGAGGCTCATTGGTGCTGAACACCGAGTAGTCACAAACGCGAACACTGCGAGGACCACAGTGGCCTATTTCATCAACCCAACAGAAGACAGCGTGATCGAACCAGCAAAAGCTTTGATCAGTTCAAGCTCACCACCATTGTACAGATCAGTTTCTTATGCGGAGTTTCGCAGAAATTTCCTCATCAAGGGTTCCAAATTTGAAGCAGAATTACATTCCTAAATCCTAGTTGTCAAAATTACATCCACACACTCCCTTGAGACTACTTTGATATTTTATAACTGTTTGAGAATTTGAGAAAGGAATTTTAAAAATATGTATGTTTCGCTTCTTCCTTTTTTTCTTCTATTGACTTTTATATTATATAATATAATACTTCTTGTGCTAGATAATAATCATCAATACATATTTATCTAAATCTCACATTTTTTTAGCGTACCTCACTTTAAGCACAATCTGATCCCCTCATGTTTTAGTAGAAATATGAGGTCCTATTTAATTATGATAAATTGTTGAATGAAAATTCAATTATGTAGATTTACAAATAGAAAATATAATTATATGCAATTATATCAATTTAATATAAATCTAAACTATTAAACTTTCATTCAATGATCTACAATAATTAAATATGGCCTCATATTCTTGCTAAAATATAAGTAGATCTAAATTGCTTTAAATGAGATCACACACAAAAAGCTATTAATTATGACAAATTTTAGAGTAAAGTTTCTTTTTTATTAATGGTAAAAATATTTTTGGCTTGATCATACATAAATTGTAATTATTTTTTTTATGATAATAATAGCGCTGTTTACATAATAATTTAGTAAATTTAGAGATAAATGCTATGAAATATTAATTTGAGATTTAAATTTTAAATAAATGGAAGAGATCGTGTATATATATAAATATCCTTGAGGTATAGTTCAATACTTTTGACGAAAATCACGAATATTTAGTTTATTCAACTTCATTAAAAGGACATTCGAAGATATTATAAGGCTTCCATGAGCCTTTTGTAGCCACAAAATTGGCATTGCCATCACAAAGGTCCCAAGACACAGTCACTTTCATAAGGCTCTGGTGTTGCGAGTCTCAGTCATGAAACCCAATATAAATTGCTTGGAAAATTAGATTCTGGACATCTAACAACAACTTTAGAAGATATGCAATAATGGTCCATAGTCTTTAGGAAAACAAGCACCAATAGTATAGGCTGATTTGGAAGCACATGCTCTAGCCCTTAGAATTGCTGCAAATTTGCCAATGAGAAAAGTGTTATTTTGATCCTCTAGCTCTAAACATAATCTTATGTCGATCATCCATAAATTGAAAGCCTTAAAATCATTATCTGCATTTTGAAATTTGACATAAAATGATACTCGTTAATCTTATTTAAATATGAATTACTTTAAATTAAATCTTAAAAGATAAAAGACTATTTTAACATTTTCAATTTACAAAGGATTCAAATGATATTAAACTCAAAAATAAATTACCATAATAATATCTTTTCAATTTGTTGAAGACAGTATCGAGAAAATTTTTCTCAATTGTGTGTCTATATATATATATATATATATATGGTTAGGGTTTTCCGAACTAAAACCTAATGAGCTTAGACTTGGTGTTATGTGTGAAGGAGACAAATTGGACTCGAGTTTTATGGGCTTAACGTGGACACTGTGTTGCACCATCCTATATTATTCTCCAATGGGCCTCCAATATACTGTGGCCAAACTTTGTCTTAGTTCCTTTATTTTGCCATGATCTCTCTTAAGTGATGGCTAAACTTTGATATTTATCCTTTTTAATTAATTATGGTAGTGTCAAAAGACTTTACCCAAGTTAATTGATCTTTTAATGAGTATTCAAGGATATTAATTTTATGGGACGGGGACGAGAAGTACCTTCTCGTTTCCTATCTCTATCATTAATTATATTCTCCATCTCTATCTCTATTCCCTACTTTGAAAGAGATTTTCCTCTCATCTCTATTTTTCACAAAGATGCGTATTCTCACAAGTCCCTATGGGAGTTTTAAATTTTTTATAAAAATTTAAAAAAATAATATTAATTTATATATATGGATAAATTTTAAAAACTTATGTTTAAAGCTCAAATATCTAACAACCTCTAATTAAGTTCATAAAAACTACAAATATTCAAATATAACAACAATATATATATATATATATATGTGTGTGTGTGTGTGTGTGTGTATGTGTGTGTGTGTGTGTGTGACATTTACAGGGATATAAATAATAGTATAACCACTTAATTAAACCAAAGATGGTTTTAAGAATAACATTAGGGAAATAAAATAGAATTTTAAGGACTAAAACGAAAGGAGAAAATGATGTCAAGGTAGAAATTATCATTTTTAACATTTTTATTAGGGATTAAAATGAAAGAAAAAAAAATTATCTCAAATAAAATTATAGTTTTAAATTTTTTATAAAATTGTTGCAAAAACAAGTTTAGTGTTGGTAGGACTAAAATGAAAGGAGAAAATAATATTTGGGGTTGAAATTATCATTTAACATCTTTTATCAAGGACTAAAATGAAAGAGAAAAAATTATCTAGATAAAAATATATTTTTAACATTACATAGTAATTGTCGGCAAAAACGCGTTGGATATTATTTACATAGTGTCAAATAGTAACTTGCATAGTATCAAATAGTAACTTGAAAGCTTCTATAAATAACACGAATATTTCTTAGTTTTCTTATTCTAAATTAAAAGAGAATAAAAGAAAGAGAGGTTGTTGAAAAAGCATTTTGTGAAAAGTTAATATTTTAACTTATATGAGAGGTAACTTTGTGGATACTTCTTCAATCGAGGTTATACTATTGGAATAGAAAATCTCTACTATCGATCACTATCGGTGAGTGCTCAAATAACCAAATATCACTTTTCATTTTACTTCATGATTATGTTTTTTTGTCCAACTTTCATTTTCCTTATTTCATACTTTGCGTCTTATAGGGAGACAAAGCTATGATTTTCAAACTCTTCAATTGTGTGTATATATGATATGATATGTACGTATGCATAATAACACGATGATTAATAATATTACTAAATTATATGAGCTATTGCTATTGTGAAAGATGCTTGGTACATGAGAAAATGAAGACTATCTTATGTAAATTATAGAAAAAGTATTATATGCAAGGTGAATGTTAGAATACCATTGCTATGAAAGAATGATGTTAAGAATATCAATATTGGGTGCTAAAGATAAGGTTATGTTGGAAATTTGAACTTTAGTTATTTCTTTTATATCATTTTTAAATTTTGTAATGGTGTTTTATCTAAGTTTATCTTCTTTAGTTAATGTATTATTTATTTATCTTTTTTAATCATTTATAATATTGTTACTTTCCATTCCTATAAATTGCTGAAATTATTTTTCTATTTATTTACTTGTGGTAATTAATATGTTAAGTAGTATATTATTTACTCACGCAAGTTATTTACATGATTCACTTATATTCAATAGTTTTAATAATTTAAAGGTTGGATGTAAATTTAAGTAAGAATTATTTTGAAATATTATTAAGTTAGTATCATTATTTATTATGATTGTAATATTGTTGGACCATGACTAGCTATAGAGGTATGGGTAAATATAATATTTTCAAGGGAAGTGTTGCCAAATCTTAGGTGATCTCCAATAAGCTAATTGAATTATGTGTTTAATATGTTTAACTAATGCTTTCGTGAACCTTGTGAGAGTTATATTAGGCTTGCTAGGTTTAGTTGGTTTAGCTTACATGCCAATTATGATCAGTGAATTTGGGTTGTGACAAAGTTAGTATCAGAGCTCGATTTGTCTAGGTCTTAGTAGCCTCTGAGTTTGGAATATAATGGAATCTTGTATGTACTTGTGTAACTGGCCAGCACACCTGATATATATGAGGCTATTATTACCAAACCTACATTATTGAGTCTTGCGTCATAGTTTGTCTTATCGATATAATTTCTTGTGTGGAGTTTATTCTTAACCATGGTAAGGAATTCTACCATGAAAATGGACATTTACCATATGGGTAAGTCTATAGAGGCTTGTTAATTGCTTCATGACACCACTTCGACTCCTAAAGATTGAGGGCTGGTGGTTGTTAAGGTTGTGAATGTAAAGCTTGCCATTGACGAAGCATAATTATAATCATGATGTCAGTTGAGGCCTTATAGGATGTTTGATTACTCTCCTATTTTGAGCCTTCTTTCCATATATGTCAATGTGAGATGAGCTTTTGTTTGCCTAATTTTTTCTACATGTAATTTAAACTACTTATGATTTGTCAATTGATAACTAATTAAGTTCAAATAACATCTACCTGTTTAAGGTTAGCGTTTATTGCAAGAAGTTATATGAAATGTTACCATGTTATATTTAAGTGGTATTTATGACTTTATGTCCTTCTTATTTGCTTGACTAGATCAAATTAGGTTCCATTAAGGGGAATGAATATTTAGTTGAGGGGTTGTACTATTTAATAATCCAATGACTTTAAGAAAAGCATAAATGATTTTAAGTTAGGAAAGACTTAGGAGAATATACCATTATGTTAGATAATCAATAGTATTAGATTCACAAATTTTAAGCATATAAACATCTCATAATATGACTAACACATTGGTAACTTGTTAGCTTATAAAGTGGTCATTCGTACAGGTTCATCAACTTTCTTTTAATTATTTACCTTAAGGGAATAATAAATGGTTGATATGTTATATTGTAATTCAACATAATTTGCATCCATGTATATTTATTGATTTATTTGTTATGAAAATTCATCTCTTTCTTTTAATTAATTGTTAGGTCATCTGATAATTGAAATCAAGATATTGTTATTAGCAGTAAGCCACGCTTGCCCCCTTATTCTAGCAGGAGTTTTTGGGTCTTTAATCATTAAGTTAAGGGAGGTTAAAAATCAGTAT
The DNA here is from genome assembly GCA_037074485.1 of Delonix regia. Classification (NCBI taxonomy): domain Eukaryota; kingdom Viridiplantae; phylum Streptophyta; class Magnoliopsida; order Fabales; family Fabaceae; genus Delonix; species Delonix regia. The sequence continues at coordinate 20,841,465 of CM073449.1, read as the reverse complement.
GTCATCTTGACTTCAAAATGTTTCACATTGCTTTATACGCAGTGCCCATTTACGCTTTTAGGTGAATTTTGGAGTTAAGTTATAATTCTCTCATCAATGTTAAAAAATGAATATATTGCAGTTTTATATTCTTCATTTATGAGATGCACACAATTATGATATTAATATTATTCTTATGGCACGTCTATTTGAGGTAATTGTAAAGTATCTATTTTGAATTAATAGAGTTTACTAATCTTGTTTGAATGATATTTTTAAAATAAAAAAAATGGAGAGGAGGAAATCTTCTCCCATTTTTCCTTGGGAAGTAAGGGCTTTAATTTAATGATATGTTCATAAACTCTTTATTAAAATATTGTAAGTTAGGTTATTTGATTGCATATTGTGCCTGTGATGAATTGTATCAATAATACTTGAGATCTAAATCCATAACATTACTATACAATTGTTGGATGCCTATAATAGAACTGATGACAAATTATTACATGCAAATATGAAGTTGTAAGATTTTTTTTTCTTGATTATGTGCAAATGGCACCTTAATAAAATTGAATACATGATTCAAGATTTAAATGATTAGCACAAATTATTTTGCAATTTCTATCCTAAAGATGTGTGAAATTGAGTATGGTTGTAAGTAGGTTGCTAAGTAGTATAATGAGTTATAAATGCAATACTTTGAAATTAAAAAAAAAGAAAAAAAGAGTTGATTGGGTATTTATGTCTTGAATTATATTGAATATTACTGTTGATATTGATGATGTGCATAGGAAAGTGGTGTGATATTCTTTTTATAGATTAATTCATGTCCTAACTTGTAACTAAGTTTATTGTTTATGCAACTGATTTTGTTAAGCATTCCCTGCATACTATTGGGATAGGGTCATACTTTGTCTAACTAATTTGGATCTTTTAGTAATTTCCTTAGGTTTAGGCATTGATGAAACTATTCATTGTTGTCACTAAATTAGTAACTTGTGTCCTTGGTATTGAAAGACATTTTGACAATTTTGACTAAGACAATTGTGTATTGATGTTATACTTGGGTATACAATGCATTCAAAATCTAAGTTGAATTAAAAAAAAATGTTCATAAGATTAGCAAGTGTGGTCTTTATAATCTTATAGTCTACTTAGCTGAATTGATGATATGGGTTGTAGGACTCTAAATATTTTGACAATATGAAGTAGTGCTTAACTAGGATGAGCAACTATTAGAATTCATACTATTTGAAAAGAAGATAAAGGATGGTACATAGTTTAAAGTGTTCAATGATTAATCAAATTATCTTTTTTACGTCTTTCTTTGTAAATTATGAGCCATAAGATGGATACTAGACAAAAGTAATGTAAGATTTAGCTATGTATATTTATATTTCTATATAAACAAAATTTTAAAATTTAAGCAATAGTAAAAGAAATAATAATAACACTAATAATAATAATACTAATGAAATGCATATATCTTAAATATAGAGTTTGTTGTTAAGAGATTTAAAGACGTTAAGTTTAATTTAACTAATGCAACAATGGTATTAAGCCAACTACTATTAACTAACAATCTTATCATTTTGTTAAAGTTATTTTATCATCAATAAATTCAAAATATTTAAACCATGAGTAGTCATAATTTACATGTATTAGTTCTTCACATGATTAAAACACATTTTCATAATTATTAATCACAAATGGACTTTAGAGTTGCTTTCTTTTCTTCATCCACCTTCCACCATAGAAGATATAATTGTGCCTAAGGAATATTGTATTAAAATTTATATATACTTGTGTTTAGCTTAGCAGCTTTCAAACTTTGTGTATCCATATGTCTACTCCTTTCTCTTAAAGGGTTTTAGTATTAGTTTATCATTTGTTAATATTTACATTTGTCCTTCCTGTTAGAAGAATCTATGATGACTATGTAAATTTCTTTTTCTTCTATGATACTACAAGGGACCTAAGTAATGTAAATAAATTAGTCTCTTGACCATAATCTTATTCCAAGATATTATGGGGACTGGAAATTTTGAGATGTTAGTTGTCTGCTTGTGTAACTTGTCCCACAAGGTGAAGTGAGATATCTATTATCTTAGGTTAATATTAATATAATCTCTTTTTTAAACCTCAAAGTTTACTTTTTGCAAAGTATGGGATGATTTGAAATTCGAGGACCAAAATTTTTTTAAAGGGGAGAGAATGTAATAACAAAAAAAAAATGTATATAGATATATATGACATTTGTAGGGGTATAAATAATAGTATAACCACCTAATTAAACCTAACTTGATTTTAAGAATCACATTAAAGAAATAAAATAGACTTTTAAGGAGTAAAATGAAAGGAGAAAATAATGTATGGGATAGAAATTAGAATTTTAACATTTTAATCTAGAATTAAAATGAAAAAATAAAAATATAGTTTTAACTTATCAATAAAACTTCGACAGAGATGAGTTTAGTGTTGATAGTAATATAAGGAAAGAAGAAAATAATATCTAGGGTAGAAATTATAATTTAACATTTTTGTCAATGACTAAAATGAAAAAAAATATTGTCTGAGATAAAAATATAATTTTAACATTACATAGTAATTGTTGGCAAAAACATGTTGGATACCATTTGCATAGTAAACTGTTGGCAAAACATGTTTGGATACTATTTGTATAGTATTAAATGGTAACTTGCATAGTACTAAATAGTAACTTGAAAATTTTCTATAAATAGTACAAATATTTCTTAGTTTTCTCATTCCAAATTAAGAGAAAAGAAAAGAAATAGAGGTCATGGAAAGAGCATTTTGTGTAAAGTTCATATTTTAACTTGTCTAAAAGGTAGTTCTGGATACCTTTTCAATTGAGGTTAGCTGTTAGAATAGAGGATTTCTGCTATCAATCCCTATCGGTGAGTGTAAAAATAGCAAAGTATCACATTTCATTTTACTTCATGATTATGTTTTTGTTGTCCAACTTTCATTTTCCTTATTTCATACTCTGTGTCTTACAGGGAGACAAAGCTATGATTTTTAAACTCTTCATATATGATATGATATATACAGATCTATAATAATACAATGATAAAATGAGATTACTAAATTATATGAGCTATTGCTATTGTGGAAGGCACTTGGTACATGAGAAAATGATGACTATATTATATAAATTAAAGAAAAAGTATTATATGCAAGCTAAATGTTGGAATACCATGTGTTGTGAAAAAATAGTATTAAAAAATATCAATATTATGTGCTCAAGATAAGGTTGTGTTGGAACTTTGAACTTTAATTATTTCTTTTATATCATTTTTAAATTTTGTGATGGTGTTTTATCTAAATTTATTTATTTTAGTTAGCGTATTATTTATAAATCAGTTTCAATTATTTATAATATTGTTACTTTCCTTTCTTATAAATTGCTAATAATTACCTTTTTTTAAATTTCTTACATCATTGAAACTATTTTTCTATTTATTTACTTACGAAAATTAATATGTTAAGTAGTATATTATTTATTCAAGTAATTTGTTTACACAATTTATTTATATTTAATAGTTTTAATAATTTAAAGGTTGGATAGGTATTTAAGTAAGAATCCCGTAGCCATTAATAGGGGTAATGGTCATAGTGCACCTTGTTGAAATGAATTATTAAAGTGTATCTGGTAAAGGGACATAGGTATAAGATATTGGGACATATCTAACAATGGAATATGGGTATGAATTATTGAGATGTATCAGGTAAATAGATACGAGAATGAGATATTAATATGTATCTGATAAATAAATATGGGTATGAGATATTGAAACGTATCTAGTAAAGGGAAACAAGTGTAAGATATTGACATGTATCCAATAAAAGGATACAGGCATGAGATGTTGAGACATATCTAATAAAGGGATATAGGTGTGAATATTGAGACGTGTCTGATAAAGGGATAGGATATGAATTATTAAGACATTTCAGGTAAAGGAATACAAGTATAAGATAATGAGATGTATCTAATAAAGGGATAAGGGTATGAGATATTAAGACGTATCTAGTAAAAGAATATAGTTTTAAACTTTGAAATGTATCTGGTAAAGTGATATGGGTTTGAATTATTGAGACGTATATGATAAAGGGATACGGATATGATGATCTTGGTTCTTTCCTTGATACCTACTTCATATAAAATTATAAAGTTTAAAAATAGTATTTTTATTTTATCGACACTTGTTTCTTTACTTAAATAAATGTTTGTTAAAAACTCTAAGGCTCATATTATTTCTCCTTTTGCTTACTTTGTAATTTATACTCTCACTAAGTCAGTGATAGACTTAGAGCTATCTTTAACATTTTTACAGATTAGTATGTGTCAAGGTGAAGTTGCTCTGGGATATTCTTGTTGCCCAAACTTTTTCGTATGTCATTTTGGTTTAGTTGCAGTGTACGTCAGACTCTAAAGTAGTAGCCACTAGAAGTCAGGTTGTTTAGGGTTGTATAGATGTTGTGAATGTTATAAGCCTTATGTAGGCTATTATCTTCCTATATTATATTAAAAATATTTTGAAATATTATTAAGCTAGTATTGTTGTTTACTATAATTGTAATATTATTGGACTACAACTTGCTATAGAGGTTTGGGTAAACATGTATGATATTTTAAAGCGATGTGTTACCAAATCTTAGGCAATTTCCAATAAATTCATTGAATTATGTGTTTAATATATTTAATTAATACTTTCATGAACCATGTCAAAGTGTTATCCTAAGCTTGTTAGGTTAGGTTGGTTTAGCCTATGCACCATCACAATTAGTAAAATTGGGTCGTGACATCAAATAACAAGTTTTACGAGAAGTTCTATATAAGTTACAATATATAGCTCTTAATAAGGTAAGTTAATTCTTCAAAAATAGTTTAACGAAAAGATAATTAAATTTAAAATAAAAATATTTAAATAATTATAATTTCTATGCTTCTCCTTAATCCTAATATTTTTCTTAATATTCACTTTCTATTATCCATTACAATGTGATCGCAACTCTAAGGTATTTTGAAAGTAATCTACTATGTCGGTTAAGTCTCAAAGTAATGAAAGACTAACATGTAATTAGTAGAATCATTTTTTAAGTTAAATTGATTTTTTTATTTTAAATTATTAGAAATATAAATAACAAGTGAAATTGCTAAAGATACAAAAATTAGTATATATACATATATATATATATATATATATATTTAAAAATATTTCTATAGAATTAGCAGGGTTGGGGATCTTATAAGGCAGGGGATATGATTCTCATCCCTATCCTCAAACTTCCTTTAGAGGGAGTTGTCACACCCTAAATTCTTGGTGTGAGATTGGCACAGGACACAAGTAAAATCTCTGAACCTGCAAGCCTACACTCGATGAAAAATTCATAACCATACCAATATCTATGCGAATTGCACTATATTCAAAGTAACTTTGCCTTTATATATAAGGATACACGGTTCACAATGCAAAGAGTTTTGTAGAAATTTCAGTAAGGCCTACCTAGTAAATAGGACATCCCAAAATTTTTACAAAACCTTGTCAAGCAAACCAATATATGCAAAGAGAGCTTCACACTCACCAAAATGAACTAACATCATACACTAATAAACAACAATAGGGAAGGTTCATCTGTGGTCAATATACAATCCCAAAATGAACGAAATAATGGCTACCAACACTATCTATATACATCTCCAAAAATAAGTCATATACATAAAAAATAGTCTAAACTAAATCCCACAAATCCTAAGCGGACTCACTAAAGGAATTCTCGTCACTCTTTTGATCCCTCTGGGAATTCACCAACTTTCCTATCTGAGACAATTTTTTCAAGAAGATAGCACTCTAAAGTCAATAAACAATATATATATATATATATATATATATAATTCGCAACCAAAACGTGATCATGATTTGTATGAAATGAGATAACACTTAAGTTCTAAATAACATAAACTAGGTAGTTAATGCACAAGGTAAAACATTGAATTAAAATGCCTTACAAAGAGAATCAATAAGTTTTTTAATATCATTTAAGGGGAAGGCCTATCATGGACTAATCCAATGTGGCACACAGCCCACAAGGATAGATCATAACAGGCAAGAACACATAATCCTCGAGGGTTAATAACCAACAGGCGTGAGGCCTTAACTCACGAAATTAATCATTTGTCAATCCGCATGTGATGGCCGTCACACGGGGCTAGCACTTTTATTAACCCTGCTAGCTGGGTAGTTTCCAAGGTGCATCAAGGGCTAATAGAACTGCTGTTTATAGCTAGTGTCCTAACTAGTCCTTCCAAGGGTAAGGAAAATGAAAACAAGCATGCATAGGAAAATATGCCAGATATGCATGAAATCCATTAACATTTCAATACTATTTTATCCAACGGTTATTCATAACCATATGCATGAAATTTCTCAAAAGTCTTTATCAAACCATACATGATGTAATATATAATCATGTCAAGAAAAATCCATCTACGCAGAAGTTACAATACCCATTAAATAAAATCATGACTCATAATGTAATTGTAAAACATTTCCAAATAAGGAAAAAATGGATTGTATAATAAAAAGTGTTAGGGAGTGCTATTTGTACACCTGAGCGCCGTTAAATACGAGCAACCAAATGTCTTCTCTTGGGTGACCACCTCAATCCTAAGAGCTTCCTTCGTCAACCGAAAAAGAAAGGAATTATTCCTTTTTCTCTCCTCTCAACCAATTGTGGCATTAAGCATATATTATAAGCAATCACCTCCTAACATGTGATTTAACACTAAATAGTCCATCTATTCCTAAGAGGCTTACCATAATAAGGAACTAAGTCTCAATCATATAACCCAACCAGAATTCCCACTTAGGCATATTATCAAGCAATAATTAGATTACCAATTCTCATCCATTCAATTCTCATTCATTGTCTTCCCACAACTCCCATAATTAGATTTCTCTAGCTTGCTTAGACTATAAGTCATTTTTACATATCCTTAATCTCCCTAGAGCATTTCCATAATTGCAAAAATTCAAGAAAAATCTAAAATAATTCCATATCATCATTCATAACTAATCAACAACTTCTAAATATCCCAATTGCTGTCTTGAAGCTACTAATTACCTCTCAAGTATCAAAAATTTCAATTTGGTCCCTCAATAACCCTAATTCTTGACCAAAATTGGGGTTTTTATCCTAAGTTCGAATTTCATACAATTGGCAGTAGAGAATGGCCAAAAATGATCAGAAATTAATAATGCATATCAAAATTCGACATAAAACTCACCAATTTGAGCTAAATTGGTCAAGAAAATTGATATTGGAATCCCTAACGTAACCCACTAGAAATTCTGTAGAAACCACTACGACGGAGCTCGGAGTTAGGGGAAAATGCCAGCCAGGAAGTTAGGAACAAAACCCATACACTAAACGTTAGAGAAAACGCTTACCAAAGGTTCGATTTGCTTCGCGATTCTCGGCTCCACATTAACAAAAAGCCACGTTTTCTCACCAAAAATGGTGACTTCCGGCCAGGTTCTTGACAGCGACGATGGCATGGTGGCAAAGGGCAACTTCGGCGACACAAAATAACAGCTTCGATGACTACATGGTATCACATAATTCCTCCAATGCTCACTGCTTCAAGGTGTCAAGGAAGAGGGTGATATAAGGCCAGGGGTAGTTTTGTAATTTCACCTCCAAGGACATATGTCAGCACCTAAAAAAACAAGAAAAGTTAGGGAAATCAATATTCGAACCTTTGGCCTCTTAAATATGCACATGAAGCCTAACCATTAAGCCAATCTCAATCTCAAAGTGTGTTTTCACTTAATAAAATATTATACCTTAGTCAAATTTCTTGAAAATTCCGCTCTTCTTATTTTTTTCATTAACTATATGATAAAATATTATTATCCCACTAATTCCCAATTATTAGGTTATTACAAGAGTTTTCCTCCATTCCTATCCCAACAGAAAAAATTCCCAAAATATAGGTCCCTAAATGGAACAATCTCTGCGGATATCCCTATATTTGAGAACCTTTTGTCATCCCTATAACCATTTATCATTGACCTATTGTTCTTTTCTTCAAATATGAAAATACATTTTCAGAAAAATTTTGCTATCCTGATTGGTGACTTGATTCCTTGTGATTCTTCTAGCTTTACACATGGAACCAAATTAATTTGGTATCAAATTCTAGCAAGATTTAGGCATATTTAATGCTTTCTTAAAGCTTAATTTAAAACTCAATTCTCCTTTGGTGCTTTGGTCTTAGAGTCACTTGGCTCCAAATGTACTAGTGATGACCTAAATCTATCCAAAAGAGGAGATGCCAAGTTACCCTCCCTTAAAACAACCCTAGCTAATTCGTCAAATTATGCAAATGATGATGATAATGTTGTTGCTATTCCAGAATTAAATAGGGAAAAATTTATCAAGTTTGAAACTTAAATTTCAACTTATTAGGACCATTAATGTTAAGTCTAAGAATAATGTGATATATAACTAATAGAAATGTAAAAATAACTTGTTTTCATCATTTAAATTAAAGGAACAGTTAATCCTTAGTCTAGGTGTTACTCAAAATATGCATATATTTAATTAATATGGATATTGAATGAATGGTTATGAGAAATAACAATCACATATATTTTTGTCTGAACACACGGTTTTTCTTCATATAGGATGTGACTTTAAAGATTGGGATAAAAATATTTGTCTTACGACTCGACCTGATCTGGTATGGCCTGATTAATAATTGAGTTAAATCGAATTCATCTCAAATTTTTTATAATTTTTTATTTACAAAATTATTTTTTAATTAGTAAAAATAATTTATGAAAAAATAAAAAATAAGATTTGAAGGTGAAAAAATATAATAACAATAAGAAATTAAGATTTAGAATAAGAAATAATTAATATTTGAAAATAATTAATAATTTAAAATTTTATTATAAATAAAAAAAGTAAGTTAAATTTAAGTAGAAAAATAAAATTTAAAAAATAAAAATATAATCAAGTCTAGCTAGTTGGTAAACAAATTTAAGACCTCATCTTGTTCAATAAGGTTTTCAAATTTTTTTAATTCAAACCTAGGTCAACCTAACTTAACATGACTAGGTTGAGTCGAATCAGGTTAATTAGGCTACCAACTTATTTGCTTTCTCTTAACAATAATGATATACTAATACTATTTGATCTTATTAAAAATGGTATTTTAATTTTTAAAATGTTAATATGTGAGTTGACAAAAAATGACAATTTTTAATAAATAAAATACAAAATACAATATAATAATAAATCAGAAATTCAAATAAGATTTTTTTTGGATCTTAATTGGAGTCAATCTTGTTCACGGCCACATTTTCTTTTTTGACTCATTCAAAGCTGTCGAGATTAAACTTCTTTAATTCAAACTGTACTTTGGATACATACAAATACAGACAATTAATTCGATCATATCCTTATAATTATGGCAATCAGTAATATCCTTAATTACGCATATTTTTACTTACGGCGTTATTGGAAAGTTCGGAAAATCAGGAAAAGATCTCTAGACAAATTAATAGACGCAATCCATAGAGGTAATTAATTTCCATTACAGTGGTTTCTTTTTGACCTAAAACTCATTGAATATTCCAAATCGAAACAGAACATTCTAGTCATGAGGTCATTATTCTGAGTCAAACCCACCTCACCCTCATAGCAACCTATTGGATCATTCCTCTCCATATTATCTTCAAATATCAAATACTAAAACATGAGGCTAAGCCCCTGGTTTTGGGTTTTAATCACAGCACACAGTAAAGATACCATTCATGCCTTATCGAGCTGGAAAATTCTAAGTCACTAAGCCCTATATATATATTAGCACACAGAAATCCAGTGCTCCTAAGAAAAGAAAAATTAAAATCATTCTTGGCCTGTAGAAGAACACCTTTTCGGAGATCCTAAAAGCACTGAAAAAAAACCCTCCTTTCTCTTTCCAAAGTACAGAAAGCTTTTGTCAAATGGGGCGTTGGATGAAACCAGAGGTATCTTCTCATTTTCTTTTCTTTTTTTTTTTTCATTTTTCGGTATTAATAAATAAAACTAGATCATCTAACGTGTAAAGTCGTGTCTCCAACATTACTGAGTATTTGACATGAGGAGTTCATGTCACTTTATTCGTCTTACATTTTTAAATGATTAAAATATGAAATTAAATGTTAAAATTATTTATTATTTATGTACATTTTTTCACCACCACGCCTTATAATATTTTTTTAAAAAATATTTGAATACGTTTTGTCAGGTCATTATATCAAATTTTATAATAAATTTTCAATAAAGTGAATATTTTTGTTGTACGAGGTAGTACAACTTTATCTTCTTAAAATATTTCTTCATATATTATAATCTTACCTAAAATTCTAATATAAAAATCTAATAAATTTTACTTGAATTCATAATTTTTTAATTAAAAATTTTAACAACTCTGTCCATTTGGTCATTGGCGACTTGTTGTGTAGGTATACCCACTGTTGGCAGCAATGACATTTGTGACGAGCATGTGCGTCTTCCAGCTGTCGAGGAACTTGTTCTTGAACCCAGACGTTAGGTAATCAGTATTTGAATTTCCTTACAAATTCTTTTCTCTTCTTGTTTGTTTGGGATTTGAATTCCGTTTCTCATGTTTGTTTGGGATTTCGAATTGCCTAGGGTGAACAAAGCTCACCGGACCATGGGAGTGCTGGAAAACCAGGACGAGGGAGAGAAATACGCAGAGCATGGGTTGAGGAAATTCCTTCGCACTCGACCACCGGAGATCATGCCGGCAATCAACCACTTCTTCAGCGAGGACGATAAATGAATGAATGAATGAATGAATTATTATTAATTGTGATTTTAATTTTATTCTATTTAAGTTCTCAAGTTTTAGGCTTAATTATGTGGCGTGGCTTACGATCTGCTTTATTTCACATGTGCCTAAATAATTCAATAGAGGAGAGAAATGCCAAGGATTGTCTATGTCAATTCAGTTTCAATGTGAATTTGGTCTTTCGTGCTTGTGGTGCTTATGAGTTCTTGGTATTGTGATCCGCGCTTACTTTGGTAGAAAATCATGTGGCTATCTAGGGGTAAAATAGTAAATTATTGGATATAACGGTAAGTGCTCCTTTCGTCCTGCAATAAAAAGCAACTTTTGGGTCACCATCGCTTGTTGAAAAAAAAAAAAAAAGAGTTTTGTTAATAGGATATTAATTATGGATTATTTTATCATAAATAAATATTATTTAATAAAATTAATCTATAAATATATATTATTATTGATAATAGATATAATGAATAATTCTTAATTAATTTTATTGTTTCAGAATAACTTATTATATATAATAAATTGTCCTTAATTAGTATTTTAAAGATACTCATTAACAAAATCTGAAAGACAAATCACCTTCAACGACACATTACTTCATTATCATTTGCAAGAAGAAATCAAAATTTGTTATTCTGATTTATATTTAATTAATTACATCATCAAGTGGCACGTTAATTTATTGTGGTTTAGTTATTGCTGTCACTCATCGAAATATATAATAATAATAATTACAACATCACAAACTCGGATTTATTTAAAATGATGGGCCTACTCCAGAATAGATATAGATGGGCTTTTTTTAAAGACAAAAATGGGCTTTCATTGGAATCCCATTTATTTAGATGCAGGCACTGCCAATGTTTACTTTGGCCTAAAGAGGCCCAAATTAAATAATAATAATAACAACAAGTGGGAATTCCTTAAAAGATGGGTCTACACCAAAAAAGATATAGAATGACTTTACTTTCAGAATAAACGGGCTTTTGGGAGCCCAATTATTGGAATTCAGGCACAACCAATGTTTACTTGGGCCTATGAAGCCCTTAAATGCTAATGATAACAATGATAACTTGGATTTTTTAGATATTCAGATGGGCCAGCTTCAAAATAAATATAGATCGGATTTATACTCAGACAATAATGGACCACCAAATTAATTTAAATGCCACAAGAGCTTTGTGCAATACAGATATGTCTGGGTTCACTTCTAAACTTTGGCTTCTGGAGGCGCTTCATATGGATCTGATGACGGATAGGATTTTTTAATTTTATTTTTCACGAGTATATATTGGAATTTAAATTGAAATAATTTTAAAAGTAATAAAAATCAGATATGCCAAAGAAATTTAGGCAATGTTCAACTTGTGTTCATTCACTCAGAAATAGTCCCAAGCTCTAGAAGTTTAGTTAAAGAGAAAAAGAAGACTTTGTTGAGGATAAATAAGGACCACATGTATATGCAAAAGAACCTGCTAACAAGATAGATCATCATGACATGGTGACAAATATAATACCTTCAAGTCACAATGATCAATAATACCTTAACATTCAGCAGTTGTGTTGCTCATGCTTTGCATTGTTTAAAATTTAAATTGTAACTAGAATAAAAAGATAGGAAACCAATTTAATATATTTGGAGAAAAAAAGTGCAGATCTAAAGGTTAATGGTGAAATAACTATACAAATTTAACGACCCAAATTATTATTCTGTGACTGCATATGGTAAAAAATTTTAATATACATCAATTTTAAAAATAAATCTAATGGCTTACATTAAATAAATGACACAATCCAACGACTAAGATGAGACACAGTTCGTGCTTCCAAATGCAGCAAATTTGAATCCAAGCAGAAGATATATTCATTTTATTCCACTGTCTCTCATCTGGGGTACCCCTTTAGCTGACAGTGAGGCCTATCTATCTTAATTATAAGCATATAAAGTTTACCTGATACGGGCAATGGCTGTGCCTTTTTCATTACTTAATTCAATTACTGAGTTGATAAATTATAGTATTAAAAGTTTGACACTATTCCACTTCCACAATGATTTGTGACAACATAATTACTTCATACGTCAAAGAAAAGAAGATTACATTCAGTTAGGAATGACTGGCCTGCCAAAAGTATATATGGTTCACCAATGATGCCTTAACACTGAATTTTAACATAATTCCTTTGAAAGTACGATCAAAAGTGAAAGTGTGAAGCACAGTGGAATATCATTTTCATGGGGGAATCATTTTCCACTTGGCATGATACCAATCATTTTCAAGTGGAATTGTGCTTTTGATCATTGTTTCGAAGAAAAGCGAGCTACATTTGTACTACATACTTTTTAAGATTTCTCAAATCTCAATTTGGAAAGCTCAAGGACAGTGATTTGTAGAGTACCTTTGGATCTGATTGAAAAGTCGCATTTCCATTCGACTTAGCCGAAATTCTTAGGGCCATCCCTTCCAAAATATCAACTCAGACATGTGATCACATTTTGTAAGTCTGCAAGAAGGACACTTTATAGTGTGATTAATAATTCTGACACTTTGAGAATTCGTAATATCAGACATGCTTGGGTAATTCTTTGAACTCTGTATGAACATCACAAGTTTTATTCTGAACAAATCAATTATGTAAGTGCTGATATATTTGAAGCATGTGATTAGGTGGAGGAGGGGGTATCTTACACATGGTAGCAATCTAAATGACTAATAACGATGCAAATTATACTATGTTTTGAAATGCTTTTGAAGTAGGTACACTACTAGATCGATCTGACGATCAACCTCAGATTTTCTTTCCCTTCCAGTAAATGATTTGGTTGCTTAAATTCTGCAACTATTGTGGCGTCACGTTATTGGTTGTTCGAGGCTTCAAAGATAAAAATTGTTCTTGAAAATTCTAAAGATTTCAAAAAAGCTTCACCGCCCTCAATTAATAGGCATTTAATAATTAATTATAAATAATAATATCAATATTTTTGTCCACTCAGTATTGTATTATACACTCCTTCAAAAGAGTTGTTTCACAGTGGGGAAACCTCAAAGCAGCTGCATGAAAAAATTGCATCTAATAATTTATTTTTTCTTATTATAAACATAATCATGGTTTGACCTAATTAAGTACGTATAACTAGTCAAGCTAACAAAGGCATCATCCATGAAATAATTAGCTTCAATTTCAATCACCAAATGAAAATATCATAGTCCATTTCAAATGAGATGTCAAGCTCAAGGTACAAGAGATAAGCTTAGAAACCAGAAATTGCATGCACGAGTCCATATGTACACTTTGTGGTTTATTAGGGAATATATATATATATATATATATATATATGGGGCACTTGGTAGGGAAGGTACCAAAAATTCGCAAATGGCCTCACAAAGCTATCGATCTGTCTAGTACTTGTCGATAGGTTTTGCTTTCGTACCAAGGACGACTACGATATTCCCACGAGGGGGTAACATGCAGAATAGTTAGTGAGTTCCCATGGTAGCCCCACAAACAAGTGCTTGAGCTTCATCCTCATTATTATGGCCAAGCAGTCACAGGATCACATGGGGTTTTGGTACTCTTTCTAACATAAGGTTACCTAATGCGGGCTTGAAGGGGAAGAGAATACGAAAGAATTTAAAGTATAATAGGTTTGCATCAGTGGGAATGAAAGAAACAACTAGCCAAGACAAAAGCAGTACTCAGACCCAAAGTATCAAACAAAATGAAATGAAGTGAAATGGGGACCTTTGACACATGGGGTGGGGTGCTTGATGACCTTGTGCCTTGTGGAGCCACCCACGTACCCATAAAGTCAAGAATCATTTGCATCATGTTGGCTATGTTAAGTAATTATCAAGAGCCAACTCTGTCTTAAAAGTTATAAGGAGTAAAACGTTTTATAAACTTTAGATTCAGATTTTTGGGTAATAAGAAGTAGATAGACAAAGTGGTAAAGATTCACGAATTTAGATCTCCGACATAATATGGGATCCTTCGGTTTTTTTAAATAAAACAGGTACTATAGATGAAATTTTAATAGTTTATATTGCTATTAATAACAATATATAGTTAATATTTATGTTTTAAAAGTTATGAGGAGTAGAAGGTTGAACATTATGATAAACTAATTATAAGCACTAAGTTCAGATTTTTGGATGATGAGATGGGTATAGATAGAGTGGTAATGATTCACTTTCATTTACATTTTGAAATTAAGTTTCAAGCAAGCTAATTAGTTTTTTTTTTAACGGAGCTAATTAGTTATGTACGGCTAATATATAGGAATGCTGTAACATGCTACTAAATTGTTATTAATATCTCTAATGGGGAATCATCCTTTCTTCTATTTTTAGTATCGAACTTCTAATATTGATCTATATAAAAATAACAGATAATAAAAGAAAATTTTAATATGATTAAAATACCAAATCATCACAAGGAGATAATATAAACATGTACTATCATAAAAGGTTCATGATGATTTCATAAAGAAATAATATTTATGGGAAAAAATCTGAATATATTTTAAACCCTTAAAGAATTACCTATATAGATTCCTAAAGTGTTTAGCCAATGAATAAGGACCTAGAACAATATAACCCACATCATGTTTTCCGCTATAGCTTAAAGATAAAATATGAGTTTATTTTCAGCGTTTATATACGTATACCAGAATCTTTGCTAAAAATATAAGAAGTTTCGCCCAATTTATTTTAATTTCTGAAAGTTAAGTTACTAATACCAAACTTCCGTTCTAGGAGAATTTCATATGCGGACTTAATTCCTAATTATGGGCTTATTTTTGTAAAGTGCATATATTTATATATATCCCATTATTGAGTTACGTTTATCTACTCTAGTTCAAGTTATGCAATAGGAAATCTCTAATAAAGGACAAGTCAAATACTTATATTTTGAAATTTGGTAATTCATTCCCTTCACCGCACCCGTGCTCATATTTTTACTTTTTAACAAAAATCCTCATTGATTTCTCTATAATAAGTATTTAATTTCTAATTTTACACTAGTAATTAACTGGTCGTTATTCATTGGTAAGTGCTTGATTTAATTTATTTTAATATTTGATATTATAAACTCTTTAGAAATTTGCCTTTCAAAATATACGAAACATATGTTTATATTAATTAGTAAATTTGTATATGTATTTATTTATTTATTTCTATCTTATTAATAATTTTAGAAATTATGTCTATATTTACTTACTAGTATTACTTCTATTTTTAGTCAAATAAAGATACACAAATGGCAAAGTTAGATCAAATATCATCCATACTCAGAGGATCATATAGTCCCCTGATTACATTTTTTTTTTTTTAATTAATGGTTCATCATACAAGCCAAAAACTAGTCTGATCATATATACTATTACAAAATGTGGCTGGTCTATCTTTTAAACTATACTATAGTCTTTATTGCATCAACCTAGTAAATTGGAGGCTGATCTCCTGCATATGCAAGGATCAGGGTCACATAGTTGTCCACGCAGATGTCACTATCCCAATAGAAACAAATGATAAAGTGCAGAGAACGATGCTCATATCTCTGTACAAAAACTGAATAAATCAATTATCATCCTTAATTGCCTGAAAAATTAAGATCCAAGATATAAGATGAAAAGTCACCACAATAGTTAGCAAACTTGCATATTCATCTTCATTCTTAAACTATACGGGCAACAATAATTATGGCATCATACAAGCAACTACTCACACACGTGTTTTGACTGAAAATGCACCGTTGGGTTTCCACCATGCTTGCAAGCTTATCTTTTATTTAGATACATGAATCTTTTTGTCAATATATTTTAATATTATATAGATTAACATTAATTATGATATTAGATTAATTTCTTGTGATGACTAATTAGACAATTAATATTATAATTATAAATTAAGAATGGATTGAGTTTATATTCATTGTGGATAATCAACGATGAGTTCGATTATTCACAAAGCAACTGGGCAGAGATCCCAACTTACAGTCCAAAAGTGTTAGCAATTATCTCATTAGATTGTTAATTAAGAGTTAATTACTGAGAGAGAATTAATGAGCTTTTTAATTTAAATAATAAAAGATAAACTATTTTATTATATATATATATATATATATATCTTAGGGTTTTCTTTTATTATTATTATTATTAAAAGAAAACCTTATTAGTTATTTTAAAGAGGAGCCATATTTAGTTTTTCAATAACTCTCTCTAGTGGTTTTTTTTTTTCCGTACTCTGATAAGTCTCTCTTGGGTATTGTGGGTTGTCATTTCTCTACCAACAATACTATGTCTACTTGTACACCAGGTTAGATCTTTATATTTTAATATCTCCCAATTTTGTATACAGATTTTGTATTCCATTTTCTTTTTTCTTCATCTTTTAGCCTTGAGTGTTTAAATTCATACACTCATCTTGCTCAAGTTTCCATAGCCATTTTCATGCTTATATTTTGATGGCCCTATAGCTTAAGATGCTATATTTACTAACTACCTTTAATTTCTTTCTTGATAAAGATAGGTTTGATTTACCAATCCTCTCCTCTTGCTACTATTTGTCCTTAACAGGCAAGTCCCCTTCTTCAGTTTCAAAAGCCAACCTTAGTGCATTCAACGTGGCGTTTATGATGCATTCAAAACAAGACGGAACCACAGCTATAAGTAAGGCTAAACACAAGCTGGATAAGCCCAATGAACTCAATCTAGCTCGACTAAATCAAGATCAAGCTAGGTTAAGGGGGAAATTTTGGCCAAATGGGGATGTAGTGGCTAAGTTATATGTTGGGTCAAGATGGGTTATAGGTTGGACATTTTCATAAACTATATAACTCATCCTGGCTTGATGTTATATATATTTTTAATAAAAATTTTGAATTTTCTAAATTTTATTTTGAAATCTTGTTCTCTTTCAACCTCTTGCTTTCTTCCTCCCTCGCTGTCTCACTCAATCGGTCCTTTTTCTTTGAAATCTGAACTCAAAATGTTTTGAAAAGTGAGAAGTGATCAAAGAGTAGTTGTTTAGCCAAGCAGATCGAAGAAGACAAATCAAAGAACATGAAGAATGAATCCAAGGAGATAAGTAGATCAAAGAAGAATGGATGCGATAAGAAGAACATATGTACAAGAAGAATGGTGAAGAAGAACATATCAATAAGAAGAACGGATCGACGAGAAGAATAACGAAGAAGAATGGATCGACCAGAAGAATGAAGAAGAAGAATAAATTTGACTTAGAAGAAGTAGCATATATCCAAAGATGGAAAAATATCTTAAAATGACATAAAAATTCTTCCCACATTTATGCTTTTCTTTATATCCCATCTCCCTTGTTCAATCTTCTTCTTTTTCTTCAAATTTATGGTGGACTTGGCCCAAACCTAGTCATATATCGAGCCTATCTGGGAGTTGAGGCAAAAAATTTAGCCCGTCCTATTTCCAAGCCGGTCACAAGTTTAATAAAAACCTGGCCCGACCCAACTTATGTTTAGCCCTAACTGAAAGTACATTCAAGATATGAAAAATAAAGAACATTAAGTTAGAGAATACATTCAAGTTATGCAATGTGTTTTAACACTCTCTACATAAGCCTAGTTATGATTTCTTCCTTTCTCTTCTGCCTCTCTTCCCTTTGTTTAGAAAATATGCCTCTCAAGTTTCTCCCTTTCATTATTTTTCATGATTTCTAACCACAATGCTTCCTACTATGTAGTTCTTAGTATTGGCTTATGCTTCCTATTGTGTTTAAAATGAAATACTAGAATTCAAACTTCCTCACCTACTCATATCTCATACTCTTCATTGAAAATAGACACCTATTTCTCTATGTCATCTATTTCTTCCTTCTATGCTTCTTTAAGCTTCTTGCCTTCTCCAACAATTAGTAATACATATTTATAGCCATTCAAAGCTTTTCATTCACCAATAATCTTCGACATAATAACATTCATGCATATGTAAAACATTGTGTACCCTCATGCAAGCTTCCATCACATGCCTTAGGCTCATAATGTTTTGGTTTAAGACAGCTTACGTTTTCAAATTTCATTATATTTGAACCAAAATCTTAATAGTTATTCAATTATGACATAAGCTCATTAAGTTCATGGAGAAAACTATGTGTTCGCTTCAAGTGAAATTGTTTTTTCCTTTATTTCTCTATGCTTTCTTAGCAAAAGAAAGGGTGAAAATTCTATTTTGCTCAATGTTTATTCTTATTGTGGCTTAGATTTCCTTCCTTCATTTCTTTTTGGTTTGGTGAAAATCTTACATTCCTCTTATTTTGTTTAATTTTTTGCCCATCACCCAATTTTTTTGTTCATTCTCCCCCTTATAATTTTGTTTGTCACAAATGCCAACTTTAAAATTGAATAATATAACATACAAAGCTAATAAATGGCAAGTGAATTATAGGAGAAGGTTAGACAACTCAAACTTTCCCATCTGCATATAACTTATACATAATTGTGCTTGAAATGAGTTTTAGGCTATGTTTGGGAGTTTTAGTGAGAATAAAGTGGAATGACTAATAATGGAAGGGAATAGAGTGGTAAGGAGTGAAACGACAAGTTATGTGTCACTAAATTGTTTGGAAGTTTAAAAAGGATGAGGGTCAATAATGAAATAGAATGACTTATATATTAATTTTGTAATATTACCCTTGTGAATATAATGTTATTGTAGTACGCATTTAATGGAATGGAATTGCACCACTTGGCCACTTCATTCCATCTTTGAACCCTTAATTTAGAGGAACTAAAAAGAAATATGGTTTTGGATGACAATGAGGAGTCCTGGATGTGACCATCCTTTGCCATTTCATTATATCCTTAAAAAAAATTCCAAATATAATTATACACTAAATTAACCACTTTGCTCCATGTCATTCCATTCCTAACTAACTATCCAAGCCTACCATAGAGAAATATTTGAAAACTAGTTATTCATAGCATTATCAGCCTTCCTAGGTATAAGACAATTTGCACCTTCTTAGGTTCAAATTTCCATTATGAGTTATTACATTCATTAATGGTAGGAAGGATGAGGAAGGAAAAAACAAAAAGGAGATGGTGAAAGAGAAAGGCTAAAGGGAGAGAAGGTGGATGAGCCATCCTTCACTTTGTTTGGTATCACAAGAAGGATAGGAAGAGATATTTCCCTTCTTTATTGGGTTGTATAAAGAAAAGAAAAAGAAGAATAAATAAGATATTAGATTTCTTTAATATTCTCCATCTTATATGATTTTTTCCATGAATATAGTATATATCAAGTCTATTTGTATATGTATATTAATATGCATTTAATTTATCTTAATTTTAATTTTTACTTCTTCGTTATAATTAAAATATATTTTGTTTAAATTTATTTTTTTATAATTCATTTTTATTGTTGTAGCCATATATAGGTTGGCATTAATTTTGTCAGGTATGAGAGTAATTGACCTAGCATCCATAAGCATTTTGTTGATAGCATAAAATTGTTTCATGAATGTTAAGCTTATGATCCTAATGGAAACATTCGCTTACTTTATGCTTTTGACATCAAAAGAAAGGGAGAAAGTTGTAATTGAGGAAGCGCTTTTGTTGCATGAACCCATAATAAAAAAAGGATGGAACACAAGAAGCTCAGTAGCAAGGTCGTCCCATAGTCACCACTTTGTCATCAACTCTTTACTACGTGGACCGTTAATGATGTCTACATGAAAAAGTATCAATTAGGTATCAGGCACAAACTTGTGTAGAAGAGGACATTTTTTTTTTAATTGTTGTTATTTTTGATTTTTTTGTTGTACTCAATATTTATTAGATTCCGTTAGTCAAATTTGTTAATATCTATTTTTTTGGAATTTCTCGTTGTATAAATTAATACCTAGGCTATTTGTATGCCAATAATACAAGTTACAATTTAATTCTATAGGAATCTAAATGGTATCAAAGACTCCATAACCAAAATGACTACATCATCTCCTTCATCCACCTCTCACCATACTTATTCCTATAATGAAAGCTTCTCTCACTACCTAAAACAAAAAAAAAAAAAAAGTAAACAAAAGCTTTTGCGACAGTCTTTTAATGGCTTTTGCAAGGGTTTTAACCATTGTATAATGATTATATGATGGTCAATGAAAATGCCACAAATATTACTATCACAAATAAAACAATGATATTTTTCGTAACCCTAGTAGAAGTTGTCACAAATAAGAGGTAAAAAAACATTCGTTAAAGTCGTTGCCAAAAAACCTCTAATAAGAGGTCAGCTATCCGTCATTAGGTTGGGCCTAACAATGGCTTCTATGTTGCCGTCGTTAGGCCTATGTCAATGGACCTTATCTTCAAGGTCCACAACTTTGGTTCTAACGATGGCCAATATGAACCATCATTAGGTCATAGCTTAATGATGATTTTGTTTGCCTGTGATTAAGCCTATGTCAATAGACCTCAACGCTAAGGTCTACAACATAATGGGCCTAACAATGGCTACAAAAAAGCCATCGTTAGGTCGTGACAACCAACTATGCATTGTAATTTTTCTCTTATTCTTACATTTACGTTTGAAATTTTTCAAAAAAAAAAATTACATATTTATACACTATAAGTTTAATATGTTGAATATATAATATTTTAATTTTCAAAATTATTAAAAAATAACCAAAGTATTAACATATATTGATGATAATATTAAAGAATTTCAACACATATTGTCGTTCTTAAATACTACATAGCAACCAAATTTTTTAGGGGAAAAAAAAGCACATTATATGTGTCCACGATCCTGAAAATAAACATGATTATAATCTCCAATCTTTGTAATACTTATTTTAGATTGTAGATAAAAACTTAATGTTTAATTTATAAATAGTAATTATTAATAAAAGACTGAAGCACTAAATTTTTATTAAACCTAAGATAAGTATTGCAAAATTTGCAATAATGATACCTAGCGGAAGTTATCCGTTACTCTGAGGTGGGGCATAACAACTCTACGTCCTCTTCATAATTCATGTCCTATGGAGTAGCACATGTGAAAGTCTGCTAGATATACCACCATTGGTGAACAGTATAACTTCTATTTTTCTAAGGTATATTTAGTAACTTTTTTTGAGTAAAATCCTTAATTTATCTCTCACTCATTATGAAATTATAATTTTGGTCTCTCACTTATTAAAATGCATAAAATGGTCCCTCAATTATTAGAAAATGTCACACTAGGTTATTTATTTACCAAATTTAGTCTCATAAATAGAGTTTATGGTTTGATAGAGGCATTAAATTTAATAATTTTCTTAAAAGTGAGGAATTAAGTATAACATTTTCTAATGAGTAAAAGATTATTTTAAGCATTTTAATAAATAAGGGGTCAAATTAATAATTTTTTTATAAGTCTAGCACTAAAAGAGTATTTTTCTCTCTTTTTTCTTGCGATGCCAATTTGTCGTATTATTTATACATTTTAGAATAAACTATAGTATCTTTTATTAAGATTTAGTTTAATCATACCTAATTATTGTTTTAAAAAATAATATTATTTCGATTTCTAAACATTTGATATACATTGCAAAAGTATATATTGCTATTTCCTTTGTTAAGTTAACTTTTTATACAAAATGTGTTTTTCCCATAGCATAAGCCATTTACCTTCATAGTTTAGTGTGATTATATTGTATGATGCATGCTACTTGTTTATTAAACTATCTAATTAAAATGGTTCAATTGTTATGTCAGGTTCGTATATAAAATAGTGATTCTAATTTTACGAAATAATAGTAGGGAAAATTAAAATAATTTCATTTAAAAAAGCAAATGTTTTATTTAAAAAGTTAACTTTATTAGTAAAGAATGAAGAACATGGAAAGTTTTTTGCAATATGTATCAAATATAAGAAGAGACCAATGATATTTTGCAAACATAATTTTTGTTTAACTTGTAGAGCTTGTTGTATATTTAACAATGAGCTATGAAAACAATATTATGCAACCGTTATAATATTAATCTAATATATAAAAATATTAATAATTCGTATCTAAGTGATTTATCAAGATTTAGCTGTGAAAATATGCGAACAGATTGGATGGCATTTATAAATTTTGATTCAGGGAGAAACTTTAGTATAAATTTCTTAAGTATTTGCTATTTGAATCTCCAATTAAATCTCTGCATGTGAATAATTTTTTTTAATAAATTCTCAAGTATTATCTAGCAGTGAAAAATTCTCGACTTATATTTCTATTAAAAATTTGACAATTAATAAAAACTGTACCTGATTTTTTTTTAATATAATGACAAGCACTAATTAATAGAGGTTTATCCTATTCACAGCTAAATCCACTTCTGAGTGAATCAAAAAGTTTTTAGCCAAACAGGACACACTTGAAGATTTGTTCAACTAGGTTACCCTCAATATAGGTGAGCAAGATCTATTTAAGATATATCAAGTCATGCTATATAATTAAAGAATCATAATTATTTGCTAGAAATGTCCAGTCCACAGACTCTCTTGAGGGCAACATCCCATAATGTGTTCAGGTATTTACGTATTATGGACCTGCTTACATATTTAAGAAAAATGAAATTTTCATCCTTTATTTATTACCTTAAAATGAGTTTGATATAATAAAAATAGAAATAATCAAAACAATCTTTTTAAAATGAAATTCTTGAAAATATTTATATCCTTCAACGATCAAAATGGTTTTTTGAATGGACTAAATTAATTTACCATTTTACCTTTGAAGAACTAATTTTATTTTTTTTTATATTTAATAAATTAAATTGATCTTAAAACTGAAAACAAAATGATTAAATTTGTAGAGGAGGCAAAGAAAAAGCCATAAATGACAGGCAGGGAGAAAGTGTAAGAATAAGAAGCAATGCAAAGGGACAAATTCATTTAATTGAGTATATACAAACAGGCGCACGTGGGTATGACATATTACACGTGCACGTGCACTCAATAATCATATTTTGCTGTAAGATAATCAGCCAAAAACAGAGAAGCACTGATCTGCAAGGATATCAGCGGCTACTGCCAAAGTCTGCAAAAAAAGATTTAAAAAGAGATCACTATATCAAAATGGATATTTTATATTTAAAATATATCATCTAAGTTTTTATTCGACATATATACGAGGGCATTCCCCTTTAATTTTTTTAATCAAGGGAGTTTTTTTTCTCACAAAATATGATTTACCTGAAAAAGAAATGATCTTAATTACCGTCATTGCTATATTAAGAATAAAATTATGACTTATGTTAAATTTAAAATCAATTCATCTCTCTTTATTTTTATATTGGGCATAAAATTTCAATATTATGTGTAAAAACTTAACATTATTTGTAAAGTTCTAATGTATATCAAATATTAGGAAGTCAAATAACATTTTTTAAATAAAAAATATATTTAGTTAATCTCCTCTAATTAATATGCAAATTATGTTTTCCCATTTTTATTATTCCAATTTGATTAATTATTTGGAGAAAATACATAATTCAAGCCAAACCTCCATAGAGGTGTCCTTTCCCTTATTTCTTCTTCTTCTCTAGTTCGACCTTTGAATCTTTGACTTTTTATTTCTATTTGTATTGTTAATGTAGAATTAAGCAAGGATATTGTTGATTTGATGGATTAAAATAGTAAATAAGTGCTGATATTTGAATTCCTAATTCACACCTTAGATATTGTGTTTTGCACTTAATGCCTTGTAATCTCATATTGATTAATGGTTGATATTGCTTTCTGATAAACTTTAAATGGTTATATTAGTGATTAATATGAATTGCAATTGAACTGGGTGAATTTTACTTGCTGTTTAATGATAGAACACAGTTCACTAAATCTAATGCCCACAAAATGTTCAATAAAATGTAGCTTAGGTAATATTAAGGTGTTAATTCAACATTGATGAATAGGTACAACACTTAGGGAGGGTTAGAATCATAATTCATTATTTGTTCCATGGATCCTAATGAACTCTAGCATTAGTTTGAACTAGATGACTAGGAGTGGTATCTAGAATGAACAATACTTATAGTTCAATTCAACCCAAATGATTGGGTATAACACTTGGGGAGAATATGGTTGATGCATTAATTCTTGATCATCACGGACTCTAAGAAAGGTCTAACTTAAGTTGACTAGGTATAACACTTAGGAAAGATTGGACATAGAGTAAGATATTACATTGAGAAAGGGTTTATTGCATTAGTGAATAAGGTTATTATGTCTCAAAACATTATCAATGATATTAGGGAAATTTCAAGATATCCAACAAAAATTTTCTATAGCATATATTCTAATGTAGTCCTTTAAGTTTGTTGTCTTCTCTTTGAGTCCAAGAGTCTTAGGAGTAAATTATCTCAATTTAGTCGAGTTAGTTTTCACTAATTGGATACTAGTGAATTCACCTATCAAGTACACTAGTGTATGTTGTAGATGTGAATATTAGAATGAAACTTTCTAGAATCAAAGAAACCTAATCCTTAGGAGAATGATTTTGGATCCTACATATCTCTTTGCCAATTAAAATGATTTGTGCACTTGCGAAGTAACTTTATTCCAAAATGAAGTTATTACATGTAACATGAATGACAAGTTTTTTGTTTTTAGCCCAAAGGCTGAAGGATAAAACTATCTAACATGGGTGTATCCCAACAGTCCAAATGTCCTACTTATACACACTTAAACCCATCCTATCTGTAGCTTGAAAGCACTCACATGGGACCCAACATGAATGACAAGTTAAAAACATAAGCTCTAATCCTTACTAGGATTCATAATATCCCAATACAAAAATGTTTGCCTACTAATCACAAGAAATTTTAACATAAAATCAGCACATATATCAAAATCATCATGGAAAACACAAAATGCCAAAAGAAAAAAAATTAAAGAAGCTAGGAATCTCTTGTCTTTTCCACTAAACCTAAGCCTCCCCACACTCATTAATGCTCTAAACTGCCACCTCACCTTCATGGATAACTCAAAATGATAGGGCGTATCTCAAAACCACTAAAATGCCCCTTTTGACCTAGCCAAACTCAAGTGCCAATACACATAATTATATGTTTTTCTTCCAATGTTCACCATGACCAGGTTTAACTTGGTCATGGTGCAAGCAACACTTTCCAATCTATTACTTTTTTCATAAGATGCACAATAACCACCTCTAAGTTGGTCATAGAGTAAATAATTTTATCTCCTTGAACATCTTTTTATGTCATGATTTTGAAATTTCATGGTTCTTAGCTCTAAATCACTTCATAATACGTTCCCATGTAATTCAAACCCTAAAAGCTTTAAAGAACATAAACTATTTGGTATTTAATTAATTTACCTATTAAACTACATAAAATTACAATTCAATAAATAACTCTTAATTAAAGAGAAACACTAACTCACTAAATTCTAATATACGGAAAACAAAATTAATTTATTTAAGCACAAGAAGTTAGAAAAATAACTTAAGTAACTGAGAGTTAAGGGTGTCATAATAGGATACTTTGTAGCCCGTGGGAGGATGAAAACTAAAGCAAGAAGAAAGGAACGAGAAGAAGAAAAAAGGGAAAATGGGGTAAATAGAGAATGGGAAGAAAATAGTAGTATAAATATCAAGTAATTTTGTCACACCCTAAAATCTTAAAGTGTAATCAATGATGTATATAGGGAGATTCCTCTTCCTATGAGCCCAAATTTTCTAATGTACTACTACAAAATGCTTAAACTAGATATCCTTTGAATAGGTGGACTTATGGGATTTTCATTGATGAATTAAATGTAAATATAACATCATTTGGGTGCCATAACTTCAGTTCCCACAAATTTGTTCCTCAATAGCAACCTTCTTGTTAAAAAATTTTACACCATCTACACTAGACATTATTTAGCTGCCATAAATTCATTATCCACAAAACCTGTGCATGCATTATTTTAGTGCCTTAATGATTTAAAACATGAAACAATTTCATCCCCTACAAACTTGTGCATACATACCAAAATATAAAGCAAAAAACATATAAGGTTGTCTATCTCATGTAATTATACATATATGCATAATTCATCCATAGTTCATATTACATATATATATATATATATATATATATATATCAATAATGGCATAGGTCAATTCCTACATATCAGTTTGGCATAATAGATTTGTATAAGAGAGGTTGTCATACATTGTCAACAATCACATCATAGTTTTTTACCCAACATACTTAACAAAATACAGTCATTACTTAACAAAGGTACAAAATTACTAAGGAGTAACTATCACTACATTATCCCAATAACTCCTTAATCCATTCCCCTTTTATTTCATTGGGCATTAACTAGAATGCAACCATCAACTTGTTGTTCACAAAGAGCTTAAGATGGGTGCAAACAAACTTATAACTAGCTAAGCCCTAGACATAGAGAAGACAATGAATCAACTCCTCACTTTTCAAATCCATATTGGCTTTATAGGCCAACTCATCCAGTGCTAAGCATAAGATTTAAAGTCCAGCCTCCATGTTGCCATTTATTTATTGGATGAGAACAATGATAATGTCATTTGCCATGCATTTGTGTCTTATGTTTAATCTAAAAAATGCCTCACTCTCAAGCATGAGGGGTTGCTTAATGAATGCAATTGATAGATCAATGTCTGTAGCAGTCTCAATCTCACCAAATGGAGTCACCCTATAAATGCCTTCCCAGTCAATCTCCTCATTCACATCATAGCCAAACTATACATCTTTTCTTGTAACACGGTCTTTTCCCCAAATAAAGTCATTTCCTCCAAAAGAAAGAAAGGTTTGTTTCTTAATTGCATAACTTCTTACACTACACTTAGAAGACAAAACCAAAACATAACACAAATAGTTACTAACTAAAATACATCCATATTAAAAAAAAAATGATTCATTTTACTCATAGTTAACGAAAGAACAACAGACAGTTGCTATAATGTGCAAACTGAACCATCAAACTAATTAAATATGTTAATATAAAAGGACAAAACTTTTGTAACTTGTATTTAAGTATTACTAGTATAGAATAAAAAGTACTATTTTTTCCTCCACCAAACATATTGTTTCTTAATTTGGTGTTAGTTTTGTAAACCATGTCAACACGTTACCATATTAAAAATCAACAATTAGCAATCAGCACAATACCATGTTAAGATGTAAAACTATACAACATACTCATTAATATGTCAACATATAAAATGTATGGTATAATTGTTAAATCTAAATGGTAGTGAATTACATAATATTTTGTACTAAAAAACCAATGTCCCAATCAACACCAAAACAACAAGACTCAAATCACCTAGCATATATGGTAATGAACCTATGAATAATTGTTGCTTACCTTCACATATTCATCACATACATGCTTGTTAGTGGTCACGCATTTCTTATCCTCATCCTAACCAAAACCACTTGTGTTGACACCGTACACCATGTTAAGCACAGTGGTCTAACTCCCCTTTAAGGTCTCAATGCAACTTTAGATGTGAAGAGTCCTTTTAATTCCACTTCCAGGGCACTATTGTTACATCATCTCTTCCAGAGCTGGTAGATAACTCAACTTAAAGTAGCATCTCTCAATGTGTTTTGGTTTAGTCCAAAGCTCCATTAAATAGTCAATAAGGAGCTCATCATCGTCTGATGTCCACACATGCTTTCCACTTGACGCACTTGATTCAAATCGTTGTGTCATGTGATGGTTAGCAAGTAAATAAGGCTTTAAAAATCAAGCAATGACAAACTTGGACAAGCCTACATTCACTAAAGCATTCACACACATATATAATACAAGCCACTAGTACATATAATGCCTAATTGCAAATTAGAAGCACTTAAACTACTAAACAGAACAATTATTTGAAATTGATATAGGCATATAGGTTTTTAACATTGTCAATATGATACATGCACATAAGTCATAAGCTCAGACAAAAAAAATATTAATAATACAATTCAAGCACTGTCTTTTTATAGGTAGAGATAAAGCATATGTGCTGACATAATGGTCATGAATAGGGAAAGTATTGAAGTGCTACATCAGATAAATTATACTATCACCCATGATGTTAACCCATAAACTCCGCATACATTTGTGCCTCTAAATAATCAAGCCAATTGCTTCACTCATTACTTGGCTCAATTGTTCCAATTGGGTTATCTTCCCTGTGGCCTATCTCAACACTAGGGTTACTAAAGTCAACTTTCAGGGGGTTGTATGCATTTCCCCTATGAAAAAGGTTGTGTGATAAACAACAAGCTATAATCACTCAATTGTAAATCCTTGCATGATAGAACGATAGGCTCCTCAAAATTACCCATTAGTATTTTATCATTTTGAAATAACACTCAATCACATTACAGGTCGTTGTATGCTTCATGTTGAAGTACTCACAAGGATTTCTTGGGTTTGACCCTTCTCCAATCATTGAGATGATATCTTTACCCCTTGTAAAGTGCAAGGAAGTCATCACAATAACTGCACTAAGCATTAATGAGCCGAAAACATCATGAATTGCCAACAATATAAAAGAAATATCTAAGTCAAGTTTCTTAACTAATTAAGTTATAAAAATCACCACAGTACACTATAGGGTGTAAAAAATTATGACATTCTATCTTCAAACCATGTCATAGCCACAAACTATTTGAATCTTTTGGTAATACAAACTATGTCATAGTAATAAACTATTTGAATCATTTGGTAAGTATAACCATCTTATAATGGTAAAGCCAAATTATCAATTTTGTCCCTCAACACCATAAGGTTTTATATATATATATATAAGATGAATAGTTCACAAGACATAAATGACATCAAAGCATCTAGAACTATATAACAAATAGCTAATATTTCCATTGAAGGAAAACTATATTCTCTAAACTCTCATGTTTATGTTATAGTATTTTTTTTATTATTCAATAGTTTGTGTCATAGCTTGGTAAATAAACAAAAGAAACAAAGAAGTAATTACTAAAACATGCAAACCTCTGTATAAGAAGAAAAAAAAAATCTAGGTTGGGAAATAGTCACACCCCAAAATCTCTGGAGTGGGACCGGCACAAGACACGAAAAAATTCCCCAAACGTGCAAGCCTTACACTGAAAGGACATTCAATACCATACCAAAACTAAACAATTTACACCATATGCAATATAAATTACCTTAATATAAAATAAAAGGTTTAGTACAAAACAAGGAGTTTTGTAGAAATTTCGGCAGAACTTTCCCAGTAAATAAGACATCTTAAAATTTTTACAATATCCTGTAAGGCAATAAAACATATAGGAGAGCTCCACTCTCACCAACACAACCCAGTATAGCATCAATACCATATACAACAACAAGGAAAGTTCAATTGTGGTCCATGTATAACCCCAGACATACAAAACAATGGCTATTGTTCTAAATATATATACATCTCAAAATAAGCCATGAACATCAAACTAATCAAAAAGAATAAGTCCTGCAATATCCAAGCAACACTCACCAACAAAACTTCTAATCATTGCTCTGCTACCTCTGGGTACTTGGCTATCTCCCTATCTGAGACCAAATTTTTTTTGGCAAATAGCACCCTAAAATCAGTAACAAATTTCATATATAAATTAAAATCAAAACTTGGCCAAAAGTTGAATGAAATGAAATAACATTTAAACTACGAGTAATCACCATTACAAGTAAACAATTTAGCTAATTAACACACTTTTCAAAACATTGACTATAAAGTGCCATAAATAATGAATCAACAAGTTTCCGAAGGTCATTTCAGGGGAAAGACTACTAAGGACCCATTTGGTGTGGCACACAACCACAAAAAGGGCAAATTACAATAGGCGAGGATACACAATCCTCAAGGGCAAATAACCAACAGGCATGAGGTCATAACTCACAAAAATTATCACTCATTAGTCCTAATGTGATGGCCGTCACACAAGGCTAGCATCATCATTAACCCTGCTAGCTAGGTCATTACCTAGGTGCACCAAGGGCTAACAGAACTACTGTTGGCAGTCAATGTCCTATCTAGTCCTTCCAATGATAATGTAATCAAAACAAGCATGCACAGGGGAATACAGCCAATATGCATGAAATCAAATTGTCTTTCAATAATGGTGTATCTAGCAGCTAATCCTAACCGTACACATAATGTTTCTTAAAATTAATTTCTCAAAACCATATATAACACCATGTAATATATTAAAAAATTTCGTCTACTCATCCTTTCAATCCTAATCAAGTTTAATTATGCTCAAATTTCGAATGATATTAATAAAAATTTCTAAATAATGAAAAGTGAAACATAAGAAGAGTATTAGGGAGTGCCATCAATGAACTTGAGTGCCGTTAACTACTAACAACTCAATACCTTCCCTCGGGTGACTTATCACTCTTACGAGTACCTACGCCAATTGGAAAGTAAGAAATTACTCCCCTTCCTTCTTATTACTCAAAAAAAAACCTAAATCATATTCTCTAATTCCATCACTAACTTTCCCAGACTTTTTGTCAATTTACATTTTCTGCCCTAAAAACTTTCTGAGTTTTCATTTTAGTTTAAGATTTCATACCCTTACCTTTAATCCAACAAAAACCATGATTAAAAATAGGTTTTCATGACATACACCTTAAAAGTGTTCTTATAGGATCATTTTGAACCCATTACAATGCAGCATTTCACCATTTTCTAGAAACCCCAAAATTTTGAAACTTTTCAGTTTGGTCCCTATCAGCACAACTTCTCAAAAACTAGCCCAAAAATCATACTGCCAAAGTTGAAATTTGATGGATAGGGGCCGAAAATGCTTCTCCTAACATCATTTTCATGAAACAAACACTTAAAACTCACCAAAATCGTAAAAAAAGTCACTAATTTGAGCTTTACGAAGACCACCAGAAAATCGACGTTGCCGCCGGCGGTTGTTGGTGGTGACCGGCCAGAACACGTCATTGGTGAGTGGAGGAGCTGGTCGAAGGTGGTGGTGGCAGGCTGTGGTAGAAAGGAGCAGCAAAACTCACTAAAATGGAGCAACGTTTTGATGCAAAAATGACGGGAAAGAGATGAAAAATGGAAGAAAAAATAAAAGGGGTAATTTGGTAATTTCACCCGTAGGGGACCTGTGTCAACACCAAAATATTCTTGAGGGAGGAGGGAGCTACATCTCAAACTCACACCCTCTTAAATCCAGATGCCCAGCCTTACCACTAAACTAAAACTCATATCTAATTAGTTATACACACCACAAAGATTAATACTCCCCTCTTTCCTAAGAAAAAAAAAAATTGCACCATAATTTGGCAAGTGTTACAGAAATAGTATAAGCTAATAGAATAAAGATATGCAATATACTCAAACAAGACATATAACATCCTTTCTAGTTTTCAAATAAAGATGCGCATAGAGATTGGTTATGCTTTCCTTAAATCACTTTCATCACTCATCAGTAAAGTCAACAGGGACTAGCTCTAGTGTTTTAAATAGCTCCCTTTCCAATCACTTCATTATAGTTAACACAAATTTTAAATATATACACATGGTTTCCCTCGACCAACCAAATTGAAATTGTTTTACATCATTTTTTACGTGGTGTGCAAGAATGTTTAAAAACATTGCCACTTGCTCATCCTTTAACATGGGCTTCGTGGGTTTCAAGCCACCAATGGTATTAAGTATGGCACAAAATTGGTCAAAAGTTACCTTATACATCCTTACTTTGTTGAAACAGTTGGTATCACTATGGTACTATAAGTTCCTAAGGTGATCTCTCTTTGCATGGAAGTTCATCCTATATGACTTATTAGGAATGCTCATCCTTTGTTAAATAACTAACCCCCACATTAGTACAGACCACATCAACTACAAGCCTATGCATCAAAATTGCAACCTACTACCATAATATTAACACAGGCACTGTAAACTCTTGTATCTTTTGGTCCATGGCTATATGAAAGGCAACATAGGAATACAACGTAAAAGTTAACAACATCTACCCATAGTTAAGGTTAGACCACATAAAAACATCATATGAGCCACTTTAAAAATGGGGCCCAACCACATTTTTTTTTTTTAAAACCATGGATAGGCCATGTTCTAAACATGGCCTAGCCACGGTTGGAACCCAAATTTTAAACCAATATCCCTTCCTATGACATTTACCCTAATTTCCCCATGTCTACTTTTCACAGCGCCCTCATCTCCTTTCCTTGCTACTAGCTGCCAATCGCCGTGACAAGTGGATGCTAATAAGTTCCAACTTGCAACAGATGACACGAATGACAGCGAACACACTTCTCCAAGTTAGTTCTTCATCATCCTTGTTTATTTTGGTTTATTTGGATATATGGTATTTTATTATTTTCTGATTGTGAAGTTTTTTTTTTATTTTACTGTGTTATTGATAGGCTTTCTTTTAAGATTACAAATATTTTGTTATTTTATTTTTTATTATTCTATATTTTTTTAGTTTTTTTTAAAATTTGAATGAGTTATAGAATACTTGAGTGGCAAAATTTATTTTTTATTTTTTATTTTTTATTTTTTTCTTTGAAAGGAATATACTATTTTGCATTTTCTTTCTTCATGAGTGTAAGGTTTAGTTGGAATATTATCCTTTTTCTATTCTTCTTCTAAGGTTTTTTTTTTTTTTTTGTGGTGTTTAGGTTAAGTTAATTACATTATATGAGTTGGATAAACTCAAATTTAAATGAGTTGAATATTTAGGTTAAATTAACGATTTGTTATATGTGATTTATTGATTTAACTTGTATGTATCCATATGAACATTTAGAAATTAATATAGATGAATTTAGTTAAAGGCTTCAACACCCTAATTTCTTCAATCATTGGATTTGGAGTTTTTAAATATCTAATCAAAACTCCTAGCATTAATAATTTTCCTCTTTGTATCCCAGAAAGATAAATGTTGCAAAACTTGTTATTTGACTTTTTTTCCATTTTGTTATTCTTTCTTTTTCTTTAGGAAATGGATAAGTATTGGATTTGTTAGGCCTCAAAATACTACCCATGTCTTAAATGTAAAGTTTAAGAAATGTCAAGTTAGGGAAGTTATGTGTAATCACTTAATTATTAAACCTTTCCCGCAAGGATACATACACTTTTTAGGTTAGGCATGGGGAAAGAACAAATGAAGAACCTCAGGAGGTAGAACTTCAATAAATGCCATGAGTAAAAGATGAATCAATTTGTAAGGACAACATTATATACAGCATGGTTTGTTATGTATTTATGGTTCATAATGATAATGAAATTATGAATAAAGTTGATGGTCCAGCTTTAACATTAAACCAAACATTAAATAATAGTGTGCAAGAATTTTATAACTTGCTTAAGGATATGTCACAAAATTTACATAAAGGATGCAAAAAGTATTACAAATTATGATTTTTGGTAAAATTGTTTCACATCAAATGTTTATGTAGAATAAGTAACACGGCTAGGTCAATGATTCTTGAATTATTAACCAATGCCTTTGAACATGCCAAGATTACACTATCTTTTTACTAGGCTAAGAAAATCATAAGCAAATTAAGGCTCAATTAAATGAAAATTCATGCTTGTCTAAATGATTGCACGCTATATTAGGGGAAGGATGAAAATAGAAAAGTGTGTAAGAAGTGTAATACCTCTATATGGAAATCAAAAGGTAAGGGTATAAAGCGAAACAATTGACCAGCAAAAGTACTTACATAATTTTTGTTAAAGCCACGATTACGAAGGTTGTTATGTCATTTAAAACTACTAAGCACATGAGATAGCATGCACTAAATTCATATATTGTATGCCTAGGTTTGGCCACCGATGGTTTTAACCCTTTTAGCAATTTGAGTACAAGTTATAACGTCTGACTAATGGTTTTAATATCTTACAATCTCTAACCTTAGATATGTGTGAAGCAAAGTTCTTTTATTATGTTGATGATTATTTAAAGGAAAAGAGCACCAAGAAATAATATAGATGTGTATTTGCAACCATTAATAAAATAGTTAAAAGATTTATGGCACGTTGGATTGGAAATATATATTTCATTCACCGATGATACATTCAATATGCATGTTGCATTGATATGGACCATTAATGATTTTTTAGGACATGGAACTTTATCAGGATGGAATGTCCATATTGGTTTGGCATGTCTCAATTGCAATTTTGACTCAACTCTTATTCATTTTCCTCATCTTCAAAAGTGTTGTTTAATGAGTCATTGTTATTATTTGAGCCCAACCAAATATATAGATTGGCCTAAAATTGATATGATGGAAGGAAGGATAGGAGAAGTCCTCCAAAGGCAATTACTATCTCAGGAATCTTATAACAACTTGCAAACGTTGATGTTATATTTGGGAAAAAAATGAAAGTTAAAGTTCGTGGAAGAAGAACTAGAGGAATTGGTGGCATTAATGGTTACACTCAACAATGGTATAAAAAAAAGTATATTTTTCCAACTTCCATATTAGGTAGACCATTTATATTATATGGACGATGAGCTAGATAAGAATTTTAGTTTGGTTGTCCATTTAAAGTCTTATTACCTATGTAATTTGGGTGATGAAAACGAGGTTATTATTTATGACAGTGAGCAATTCTAACCTCAACACTTAGAAATCATATTTCCAAA
Organism: Delonix regia; assembly: GCA_037074485.1. NCBI lineage: Eukaryota > Viridiplantae > Streptophyta > Magnoliopsida > Fabales > Fabaceae > Delonix > Delonix regia. The sequence goes on along the minus strand of CM073449.1, from coordinate 20,805,953 downwards.
GTTTGAAGCAACTTACACTTATGTAGGTTATTTTTTCATTATGCTATTTTAACAATGAATGATATGACTTACACTTGAAACTCATGTTTTGTGTCTATTGCTTCAACTATGAATATTGATATGGCTTACATGTGAAATCATGCTTTTTGTATATTGCTTTAGCTAAGAATATTGATTTGGCTTACACATAAACTCATGTTTTTCTTATCTTAATAAAGATGAATTTTGAAAATGAACAGGTACCTCAAGAAGTATAAAGTGGGTAGGCATGGTAATTCCTGCAACAGTGGAAATCATGTGTCTAATTCCCCTAGCCCATCAAAATTTCCAGGATTTGACTTTCATGTTGTCTTACCAAATATTCATAATGATAACATGTTAGCTAAAGAAGTCAATGTACAATTTGAGCAGTTTGAAGAGCATGAACTTATTAAGCACGAACGCAATCATGAACTATGGATGATACATAGTCCCTTCCAAGTGGTCTTATTCAGTGAAACTCACCAAGCGGTTGGAAATTAAGGTGGGCTACTAGGTGTTTTCTTGGGCACTGTTGCCAGAGATTCTAATGCATTTCTAGTCAACTATAGGGATTGGAGACACAAACCTTATAAGTATAAAAATCATATGTATAGAGATACCATATAGGTAAAGCCACATTCTTTATTTTTACACCATTGTATGGAACCATTCACTGACCGTTATATTTCATCCTACTAACTAAGTTTGCACTCAATGATGATGTCTACAAGAGATATGTATTACAATTTATTGAAGATAAATGGAAGAATGAACAATGTAACTTACATAAAAAAGACATGATTCACACTAAAGAAGAATCACTTCAAGATGTTACAGAGAATATAAACAAGTGTCACACCTGAAATGTGATCGTGAGGCATTAAAAAAGAAATAAATCTTAATTTTTGCTTAAACAATAAAAACTAAAATTTAGGAGTCGCCACCAAAATTTTTAAAGGATAAATTTTGGAAAATTGATTTATAAGATAAGGTGGTATGCGAACCAAAGATTAAGTTCATGAGTTGATTATGTGTGAAGAAGGTGTTAGGCACCCTAAGCACTCGTTCTTAAGAATGATTACCCAAAATTGATTAAGTAAAACATGTATGGCCTTAATTCAAATCTTGATTACTCTTATCAATCACATGCCAAAAAGGAAAATAATGAAGAAATTAAGAAAAAAAAAACAACATATTTACAAAGGCGGACTTGACCTAGGATCAAAGCTTAGGGCTTACGTACCCTGTAATGGGGATCAAAGTCCACGTAGTTTGACTAAAAATGTGTGCCTGTTTGTTGGTGACTTTTATTTTTTGTGAATAAAACAAGGTGGTTGAGATTAATATATTTTTCGTAAACAAAATGAGCTTGAATTTAATTGATGTATTTTAATTTACGAATTCGATTTAATATCACTCCTTCGTTCCTTTCATTTTTTTTTAAATTTTTTGGATTTTATTTTAATTTTAGGAAAAATGATATCATAGTGAAAATATATATTTTTTGGATTTTTAATTACACATAACAAGCAAAATAAACCTCCTTTTTTTTTAATTTTGGAATTATTCCATCTTTGTATTTTGAAAAGAGATATTGACTTTCAAGGCCTGAGAAAACTAAGAATCTCACGCTACCTCAACTAGTTAATTCTCAAATACTTAAGGAGATTAAGAATCTCATGCGGCCATTTGAAAATGAAATTAAAATGAAACAAAATGAAAATATAAGTAAGCAATATTACATATAAAGATATTTGTAGCCATTGCTCTCTTTATTAGACTCAAAAATCAAAATGTCATGCTTAAGTTTTACCACTATATGATTTTTATTGAACTTAAAACCTAATCCAAGCATTAAGTTAGGCCAATAAATTAACACTAAGAAAAGAAATACTTTCTCATTGCTAAATGATGTAACAAGAACTCGAACCTAAAGAACAATGACCATTCACTTAAGTGGGACCACTACACATAAAGCTCAAAGAAAATATGACTGTAAATATAATGTGCAATATCCTAAACCTTTGTTGTCAAAATAAAATGAGGTGCTTTAACCCCCAATACATATAAGGAAGCAAGTCTAGATTTAAAAACAAGGAAAGAAGCCCATGTAAGAGAATGAAGTCTTACCATGACACCATACGAACCTACGAAGCGTAGAATGACAAAAATATGCAGTGCTGCTAAACTTTTCACCAGCTTTTCTTTTCTCTTTTTCTCCTCTTTTTTCACTTGATCCTTTGCTGTTTGTGCTTCCATGTTGCCATCTACTCCTCTGCTTTTCAGTTGAGAAACCAAAGAGGCCAAGCCTCCTTCTTTTTTTTGCACTAAAGCTCTCAATCTCACCTATTGCTCCCTATGCTTCCTAACTTTCTTCTCACACAAAATCTCTTTGTTCTCTCTCTTTCTCTCTTAGTCTCTTATCTCTTTTCTGCTTCATGCTCTTTAAATGTCATCGTTGAGACCCATGAACATGATAAAGGATTCACCCTCGGTTTCACCGCCAGCGGTCGGTAGTTTCAATGGCAGAGAGGGAAATTGATAAAGGATTCATGTTGACACCAGCTCAGCTCTTAAAGCATCCACTGACCATTGTCACATTCATACTCAAAGATGCTGCCATGTTCCTTGCCAGAGCCATCACCAGTGTTGCGACCAAACTATCAAGGCTTTGTTAGATCATATCAAGATCCTTACACTGGTGCTATTTCAGACTTGTTGCATTGGTTATACTTGGCCATTTTTGTCAGCTCTTTGCTCAACCCCTATTTAAACAAGTTCAAACAGAGTTGCTTTCTTCTCCATTTTTTTCGCTTTCCAACTCTGATGCTTACATACTCTTGATGGTTTTCCTTAAGCTTCCTCATTACCTTCAGATATTATGCCTCGCCTTCCTCTTTTTAAGCTCAACCTTATTCATCACTCTCGGCTCACTCTTTTCTTCTAACTCACCTTCGTTCACCTTGATCTCTTTCTTCTTTTTTCTCTACTTCTCCCTCTTCATAGGTATGAGCTCTCCCATACCATGTTGCCCTCCTATCTTCATGCAAGCCCCTATCTATCATGGGTGTAGCATGGGTTTTCTATGGGTGAGATATAGGTTTTAGCAACCTTATAGGGAGTTGTAGTGGTGTCAGGGTTCAGCAGGTGTGAGGCATGGGTTTTACAAAACATGGGGCTTGCTGTGCATGTATAAGTCTTTGCATTTTTATTCATGCTCTCTTTTATTTCATTTTATTTTATTTTTCATATTTCTTATTTCTATTATTTTTCATTTTTTATTATTTTTATTGTTATTTTTTATTTTTTTTATTTTTTTATTTTTATTTTGTTTTTCATTTTTTTAATTTTTTATTTTGTTTTTCATATTTTCTTATTTTATATTGTTATTTTAATTTTTTTTATTCTCCCATTTTATATTTGCTTAACTAATGAATTAATTAATGGATTAATTAATCAATCATTAATATTTTATTCTTATTTAATTTGGGATGGGGTGTTGACAACAAGGATCAGTGGATAACTTTCATAGATTATAGACTATCTTAGAGGACTCAAGTGATAACAAAGTTTTTCAAGTAAGGGTTTAGGATTTAGAGTTTGGAGTTACATATAATATTAGTTTACTATACTAATATTTTCTATTTAATCACCAGGAAATTACTAAAAAAAAATAAAGAGAACTGAAGTTAACAATGCCATATACTAAGAGATCAAAAAGCATTGCATAAAAAGAAGGCTAAAATAAGGTCATTTTGATGAATAATACAACAAAACTTAGACCGTAATTTGAGATACGTCACTTTTTCCTCTAAATTCATAGGAAGCAGAGCATGGAGAGCCAATTACCTAAAGACATTTGTGGACTATAGTCGACAACCATTGTAATGGATCGTATGCAATGACAAAGTGAAAGTCGTTGGGGTGTGTATTTGAACTATATGGTACTAAAGTATACACTTATGCTCTTGTTGAATGATCAATTCTTGAATTGATTTGCTTCTTTTTTTTATAGATTTGTAGGAAAAAAAAATTAATGAAATTGAGCAATAAGACCTTTCATCATAGGAAATTTCAATAAATGATTCATTGGCCAGTGTATTGGGAACCCAAGAGCACCATGGTTGAATGCATGGATTTGGCTTAGGTGTTTGCCCAACTCAAGTATTTGGATGCTGTGGAAGTGGAAATCAAAGTCCATCCTCTAGTCCTTTATACAATGCACTACAAAATGAGGGCAATGCTTAACAAGAAAATGGTATAAAAGATGCCTAAATGGCAAAAAGAGATACCCAAACACAACAATTAAAAGCAAGGATGGTTTTTCTTCTTTAGAGTTTTCATGGTCAAAGGCCACCTGAGCTTGATACCTTACAAATTACCAAAGTAATTTTTTCAAGATTTTCTCTAGTTCAATTATATTTTCATGCATCATAGTCTTAGTTATATTATTACCTTTTACTTTTTTATTTGAAATTCAAGTTCCTAGTGATTGCAATAAGGGACACATATGATCAAGCAATGTAACTCATTATGTACATTCTAGTACCTTTAATAAGTGGTTTAGATGAACTCTTATTATGCTAGTACTTGGAGAATTCTATGTATGTAATGGTATTTTATTGGTTGGAATTTGTTACAAATAGACAACTAATCTCTGGTTGAAATGAAATATTTTTTTGTTGAATGAATGTCATTCTTGTTTGGAGCCATATTTTGGTGGAATTACAAGTTTGTATGATAGGAAAAAAAAAAAAAACTATGTAAATGAGAATGAGGTATGATTTAAAATATAAAAAAAACCTACTGGAAGCAATTAAAAACACCACTAAAAGTTAAATATGTGTTCTAACCATAATTATGGAATGGCCTAATCATGGTTAAGATATGTAATAACCACAGTTATATATAATCATGGTTATTAGACACCTTAACCATGCCTATAAAACCATAGTTAAACCATAAACACTATAACCATTGTTGTAAAAAATCGTGCTTAAAACATGGTTTAACCACGATTCTTAACAATCCTGGTTAAATCATGGGTTAACCACTGTTGTGCCCATGCTTTTAGAGAAGAAAAAAAATGTGGTTAAACTCTTCGTCACGGTTGGCTCCACACAGTTTCCACAACCATGGTTAGGACCTTTTTTTTTTCCTTGTAGTGGGTTCAATAGGGCCCTATCTAGAGAATTGAACAAATAGATATCTTCCGGTATAATAAGAAAAAGCTAGTTAGGTAAATTTGTAAGAGGGGAGAACATGTTGAATTTTACAATGAGTTTAGTGATAGAAAGTTAGACCATATTGATTAAAGCTGAATGGGATGGTTCATGAATGATATGGTCATGTCATAAACAAAAATACAAACATGTCTGGGGCAAAACTTTTGGAGCAGAAGAAGATAATAAAAGTTGATGATTATATAGTATACCAAGCAAAGATTAAAAAAAAAAAAAAAAAGTTAGAGCTAAGTTATACTTTGAACTTTCAAGACAAACACCGTTTGAAATGGAATCAACCAAAAGCATAGCCGTGTGATTAAATTGTTATCCATTAGCTCTATCAAACAATGTGATATATATGGTCTTTCACACTGTACCTTAATTAATTCAATTTTTATGTTGTCTCTTTGCATTTTAACTCCTTTCAATGAAAGGACTACTATTAAGAGCATTAGTCCAAAGAAAATTTTTCATTTCAAAATATTAATACATTATGTAAGAGAACCTTTTAAACTTATAAGTCTCATTTTTTTATGCAAATTTTGAAAATTTTAAAGAAGTGAAAGTTTCCCAAAACAGAATGAAGAAAAACAATCATTCAACCATATCATTTTCGATCCTTCTTTCTTTCTTCCATGAATTTTCTTTGGATTTCTTTGCTTCTCTTCCTCTTCCTTCTTCTATTCATATCTTTTATGAAAGTAAATATGAAGCACTTAGAATCATCGACTAGATGCGATCATGGCTTGAGTATTTATATAAAATAGAAAAAAAAAATAGATTGTAAACTCAAATGAAAAAATCAACAAAAATTGACAACTTAACCTGTAGTGTATTCTAATGCTATGATGGGGTTATTTCAAGATATATATCGCCAAAAGAGGTTAAATGCTAGAGGACAACCCCACGAGAATTGACCAAAAGATCGAAGAGGGACAAAAACTCAGACATGAACAAGAGATATCTAGGTGCATGCATGCTAAGCCCTAAAAATAGGTTTAAGGGACTAGACTAAATGTGTTGACTCTTTCACAATTTCAAGTTAGACCAAATCTGTTACTAAAAAGGCCACTCAAAATATGCACATGTACTAGCATATAGAATACACACACAGATATATATATATATATATATACTATAGAGAGAAAAAGTTACGCCCACATGCAATTATTGCTGGGAATATAATATATAAGGGGATCCGAGAAGAAGGAAAAGCACAAGAAAACAAAATGGAGGCCCTCGTGCAAACTGGATGTCTCAGTGTATATCACAAAGGAGATGAGATCTCTATCATCTATTGTTACAATATGTGCTATACGAATTTTGAACCGTTCGATTATTGGCAACAGCTTACACATATGCTCATCTGATGGCTCAAGCATGGACAGTACGTGCTATAACAGTGAAAGATATGTTTATACCACAAACTATACGACTTAAGTTTTGAATAAAAGAGTGAGAAAGAGAGATGTAAATTATAAGAAAGGGCACAAGATGGATGTGTGCGTGTGGGTAGACATTCCTCTTTCCCTCTCTTGTGTTTCCTCCATGGCCATGAAACCTTTCTCTCTCTAAACCAATTATTTCATACACTTCTTTTTGCAGCCTATAACGTGCGTCTGTGTATTCTTTCTGTAGTTCTGTGAACCTCCTCAATGATCCACCTAACTATGCACATCCCTATCTTCTTGTTCTATATATTTTGCTGTAGCTCTCAATATATATTTGCCTATGTAATTAATTCTTTTTCTCTTTTTATTTTCTCTTGTTACTATGATTGGTCCGACAGTATTCATCTCAATTATTCGTTTCTTAATTATTGCGATCCAATAAACGGTCCCTGTTTGGCCATTTGCCTCTTCATTATCCTGTCCACAAGTTTCAAACAAGATATCTCAGAATGAATATAATATATATATATATATATATATATATATATATATATATATATATATATACGTCAAAATTGAGAAGGAAAAAAATTGAATTGGGGATTTCAATTCCAAGAATATGATTTTAAAACAATCATTAACAAGAAATTTGTTCCCAGTTAATAAAATTGTACATATATTACGAGGCTCCCAGATCCTATTTTATATTATTGTTTAGTTGGAATGTCAAAATTAATGAAAAGGAAAAGAAATATGTACACTAAAATATTCAACTAACTTGCTTGAACATTTTGGTATATCTCTACGAAAATTAAAATCATGAAAGTAAAAAATTAAAAAGATGATGAAAAACAATCGATTCTGTGGTCAATAAATTGATACACCCTAATTATTTCGATTTGAAATAACTGACACATATATGGATAGGTTTTTAACTTCACCATTGAACAGGGCACACTTTTCTTCTTTATCAAAAATTAAAATAAAATGAATAAAACTTCCATCGCTTGTTTAGATATCATTCATCCACGTCGTTAGAGTTGTCTATTTCATCGTAATAATCATGTCCAAGCCAGTACTTTGTTAGTACGATCATATATATATATATATATATTATGATTGTAAACTTATGTTGAAAGAGGGGTTAATAAACAAAATTATATGATATATCCACATAATTATTGCTCATAATGTTATTTTTCAGCAATATTCTTAGAATGATTGTTCAGGTAATTATTGATATATAGGTATAGATAGCGAACTCCTACAGTCGAGAATCCTCTACAGTTGAATCCGTTAGTTTAAAGGGACAGCTTCAATTTAAAATTAAATTTAAAAATTAAAAAAAAAATTAAGCCTTCAACTGAAGGGGGTCCCTGTCTGATCAATGGATACAAACTTTCTAGTTTTTTGGTTCACCAATCATTCTTTCTATATCACCATCCTTTGGGTTTGCCTCTTTTTTCTTTTTCTTTTTTCAACTTTCATTGCCTTATCCACCCATAAAAATTTATATTGAAGATGCAAATCAAATATGATATGGTAAGTATTAATTAATGAATTATATATATATATATATATATATATATATATATGGTTTTCCTTCTTAATGTTAAAATTATATATGCAAGAACAAGGGGCTGCATTTTGTTTCTTTGATGTCAAATCTCTTTCTACGAATCTCCTTGTGGATCCACAATTTTCTTCGAGTCACCATCCACTCTACCTTTTGTGCCACTTGAAGACAAAGTCCTCTCCTTCAAGCAAAGTCAGAAATATAAAATAAATTATAAGAAGGAAGAGATAAACAAAAATGATAAGAGAAATTATTATGTTGGTTCATTTTATCTAAAATTGATTGATCAAATTTTATCACCAGAGACATGCAGACATATTTCATTTTTTCAGGGAGTAAAATACTAGGTTGGTCGTTCATTTATTTGTTAATTTTTAATTTAGTTTCTTATTTATTAGTCAATTTTTAATTTGGTTCTTCACTAATTTTTATTTTCAATTTAATCCTTTTGATCTTATCAATCTAGTCTTAATTTTATCTTCTACTAATATTAAATTTAATAAATCTAGTCCCTTAATAGAGGGACTAGATTAAATTGAGAAAAAACTTATAAATAAAAAATTAAATTAAGAATAAATTTATAAGTAATCAGAGACAAAATTGAAAACCAACTTAAACGTAAGAAATCAAAATGTGAATAAAAATTAGAAAATGACTAAATTAAGAAATAAATGTTAACTAGATAACCAAATTAATATTTTTCTCTTTTTTTATATGATTAAAACCACAATTAGCATATTTATTTTGTCCATTCATGCATATCACCTTTTATAAATCAAAATACTTGAATATTTCTCCATCACGGAATAATGTAACCTTATAATCATATAACATGTTGATTAGACTCATGCACGATCATGTACACGCCTTGCTTCCTTCGAACTGTACGGATGCATCCCTCATATAAAGTTGTATAATCTCTGTTATGTCATTCATAAACCCTATCGTGAGGGTTGAATTTTCCTCCTCAAGAAGGACACACACAGGAAATAATTCTAACGAGAAGAGGTCTTAATTCCTCCAAAATACATATCATGGACTCATCAGCTCCATAGAGATTCCTATAAACAACTAGTCATGGCTATTTGATGGCGACTATACTGTGCTGAGTAGTGAAGTTTTCTTGAAAAGATTTTTCAGAAACAATACCAGAAAGAAAATGACAGTTTTTTTAACAGTATGACACTGATGATCTTGATCGATTGGATGACTATGATTGACCACCATCCTTCGTATTGTTAATGTCTAGCTAATAGTGTACGTCTCAAAATTAAATCTTTCCTAGTTTACTACCAACTTTTGCAAAATTTAAATCGAGATTTTTGTGCATGGTTTTAAGGATAAAAACTCGTGGAAGAATACTTGGATATAAGTAATAATAAGATCAGAATATAAGAGTGGAGAAAACAACTGGCTCTAATTGCTCATTAGCCATCCAATGGCAAATAAAGTTTAGTTGTTAATTTATAAATTTTGTAACATATCATCACTAATATTCATCATTGAGCAAGATATAGTGATGAATAAGGCGCTCGATCCTCTGCTATTAGGATCAACAAGGCAAGAGACGCTCCCAACAATAAAAGGTGCTTTTAGGCATCGCCCTTCTATTCAAAAAGATCACTCTGTGATTTTAGACATTGACAATAGAGGATCCCAATCCAAGCTTTATTTAAAATAACAAAAAATACCTAGTCCTTTGAACAGAGGAGAAATGCATAAAAGCACTTCCTTGCTATTAGGAGCATCCCTTGTGCTGTTGATCCTAACAATAGAGGATTGGAAGCCTCGTTGGATTGGGATGGAGATAGTAAAGGGTATTCTGACACACAAGAAGCAATGATATAATGGAGAGAGACTATTAAAATTAAAATAAGAAATTAAAAGTTAATTTTATCCGTAAGACTGCCCACTATCATTTGCATATTGATGATAGAAGATTTCAATCTCTCTCTCTGGTGGGGAAAAAAAACATCTCTTACTGTTACGGCAGATAAATAAGACTATAGAATGTAACAACAGCAAGAAATTCTGATTTTGACGGATAAAAGTATAAAATATATAGGATTGAAGACCTATATATACTCCCTAGTAAACCATGATTTATTAACTACAACTAGAATAAAGGGAAAAGATGTCATGGTGTGGCTCATGGAGCGTGCAAATTTTCGCAATCAATGATGCAAAAGTAGAAGGTAATCATTTTGAGGATGATGCTGCATCTGGGGCTGGTTGCTGAAAGGTTTCGCACCGAAGCAAAGTTCCAAATAATCCAATCCTATTAAATCGACTGATGTGATTACCAGAAAGCTAAGTATTTATCTCTTTCTCCTTTAAAGTTAAACTCTCTACTAATGTTAATATAATTGGACACCAAATATATATACATCCATCATTGAGAGAGAAATATATAATTCCCATAATTATTTCTTTTACTTCTTTCCCTCAAACATAATTCCAAAACAACTATGTCTCCTTCACATATTAATCTTTCTGATTTCGTTTAATCTTTGTGCATTAAAGAAAAATCTTTAAAAACAATTTTGGATGGGCGTTTGTAGTTGACTGGCTTGTTTTGAAATTTATGAAGTATATATACTTGCCATGTGTACTCCATTTAATACTTGAAATGAAAAGGTTTAATAAAAGTTTTTTTAAAGTGTTCAACAATTTGTTATTAGATTTTTTTAATGAAAAACATATAAAAATAAGATTTTTGAAAGTGACTATTATAATATTATTCATTTTGGAAAAATTTATTTCACTTAATATAAATTAAGTGAAGAATGCAATAATAAATATTTAAATAATATAATTAAACTCTTACTTTATATCATATTTTAAAATATTCTAATGAATTATTCTATAATATTTATATTTTGTCATGTACACAATTCATTTTTAATTAGTAGTAGGTGTCATGTGGTACACAAGACATGAGAAAAAAAATTAAAAAAATACATAAACAAAAAAAATTTGTTAGAGAAAATACAATAAAATAATGAATACACAAGCTAGTTTATATATATATATATATAATATTGAGGATTCAGTTAATTAAATCTTTTACATTAAATCATAATTAAATATTTTCTAATTAATTATTTCATAATATTTATATTTGTGTCATATACACAATCCATATTTAACTAGCAGGAGGTCTCATGTAATACATAATACCAACACAAATAAAAAAAGACCCAAAAAAAAAAAAAGAAAAAATTAGGGAGAAAATACCATTAAAATTATATATATATATATATATATATATATATACACACACACACTCTCTTTTTTGAGGATTCACTCACTTTGGAACCACAAGAGGAAGAATTGAAAAAGTCAATAGCACAGTGGTATGGTTTTCCAGGAATTACAGTGCAGAGGCTGAAAGAGCAGGAGGAAGAGCAGTCAGAAAGTTTGAAACTTGGAGTTTGCAGAGAAGGCAACCAAACCAAAATTTCTCTTTGTTTCAGTTTCTGGCTTTCTCTCTGGGCAGGCATTCACATGCCAACCTTAAGGACTCAAGCAGGCTGTGTCTTGTAGTGCCATTATGCAACTCCACCACCAGATCTTATTCACACACATGTGAAAGTGAGACACTGGGGCTTCCTATCACTCCCTACCTTTTCTTTTAGGTCCAATGGGGTGCTCTCCATGTGCTTTTTCCCTGAATCATTTACACCTTTTTTTCTGATTAATAACTTAATAATAAAAAACTTGCAACTATTCCCATTAGTTTTACATCATGTAGAAACTTTTTTCCTCAACTTTTGAAACTAAAGAATATGTTTTTATATTATTAAGTTTTAAGAGTACAAATTTTTATAATATTATTGGTTAAGAAGTCAATTTAAACCCTTATTTGTCACGTGCTAAGTTTTTATTAGTTTGCAACAAGATCTTATCAAATTTCTTATTCTAAAGTATTGCAAGCTCAATGATCTTACATTCTCTAATAATTCAATAACTTAAAAACAAGATTCAGAGGTGAAACTTGAATTACAAACATGGAAACTAGCTATAGTACAATTGAAAGAGGTTGAAATAGCGTTTCAACCAAAATATTAATGAAATGCTGGACAGAGGGAGCTTAATCCTAAAAGTGGATAATTCAAGTAGTATTTCTAGACCTAGTCTTACAAATAATCAGAATTGAAGAAGATATTGCATCTTTTGCCAAAATAATATGACTCTTACCAATTCACCAATGGTTTTCTTGATAAACCCAACACTTTGTTGTATATGAAGAACGGAAAAGCGGTAAATAGTTAACAGTATCTTTTCATTTTAACTATCTTCAATCAACATCATCCTAACCGACCCCTAACACCCCCTCCTTTTCATCCCTTCCCTCTATGAAAGCAACAATTATTTCCTGGTTGAGATCTCCAACGGAGTCTCGGTTTTTTTTTCTTTTTTTTTTCTTTTTTCTTTATATATACTTCATTTTAGTTTGCAGACTCCAAATGTCTGTGGAACTAATTGGTTCATCTCCCTGAAATTCTTCAGAAAAGCCAACCCCTTTTTCCCCTCTTTTTTATTCTTTTATTATTCATTTGCAGAGAGTGGGTTCACCTTTTCTCTGCTTTTCTTTTTTAGTCTGTATGACTTTTTCTTCTTCATCAAGGGCCTATATATTTGTGTTTGAAAGCCTCAAACTGAAGCAAACTCTGCCTTCTGTCTTTAAACTGGGTTTGATTTTGGAGTGGCAGTACCAATGGATTTGTTCATGGCAATTATTGTGGGCGTGGTGCTGGTGCTCTGTTTTTGCTCTGCTCTGTTGAAATGGAATGAAGTAAGGTACAGGAAGAAAGGTTTGCCTCCAGGCACAATGGGCTGGCCAGTATTTGGGGAAACTACTGAGTTTCTTAAGCAAGGTCCAAACTTCATGAAAAATCAGAGAGCAAGGTAACCAGTTCAAACACAAGGGTTTTCTCGCTTTCTAGTTCTCTGGGTCCAACAAGGTCTTCCCCTGTTATCAACATTTTGGTTGCTGGTTTGCAGCTACAGTGATTCATTACAGCAATTAAGCTGTTGGGTCATTTTGCAGTGGGTAATAGGCCTAACTTTTCACATTTCGAAGAAGGGAAAAGATTAGGCAATTAGATCATGAATGGTTTTGTAATAGCCCCTCCTTCTGGGAGACATTAGAGTTACTTAAGCTTGAATGGAAAATGGAGGAATGAAAATGACGACCCAGGATAGTTTGGTTTAACAGTGCTCTCCTCTTCCTTTAGAATGTGTGAGAATGGACTAGCCATTCACAATTGACAAAAACTCTTTCTTACTTTATTAGTTAATTATTATTTTGTTCAAATTCATTAAACTGGGTGTGTGAGGTAAGAACTATTCATTTCATGTACTTTTACCCAATAGTAATAATTGTACCTTTTTCCCTTTTGTGTATGGCAGGTATGGCAGTTTTTTCAAATCCCACATACTGGGGTGTCCTACTATTGTGTCCATGGATGCAGAGCTTAACAGGTATATCCTAATGAACGAAGCAAAAGGGCTTGTTCCTGGATACCCTCAATCCATGTTAGATATCTTAGGCAAATGCAATATTGCAGCTGTTCATGGCTCCACTCACAAGTACATGAGAGGGGCATTGCTTTCGCTCATAAGCCCCACCATGATCAGAGATCAGCTTTTACCAAAAATTGATCAGTTCATGAGAACCCACCTCAGCAATTGGAATGCCAAGGTCATCAACATTCAAGAGAAAACCAAAGAGGTTTGTTTTGTTGTATTGCTGATCAGATTTCCTTGAAAAGTTAATAATATTGCAGAGATTTAGCAGAAGCCTTGTTATAACCTGTTCTGCAACATTTTTGCAGATGGCCTTTCTTTCATCTCTGAAGCAAATCGCTGGAATCGAATCAGCCTCAATATCTCAACCATTCATGGCAGAGTTCTTTAAGCTAGTTATGGGAACTCTTTCCCTGCCCATTGACCTTCCAGGCACAAATTATCGCCTCGGTGTTCAGGTAAGATGCTTTGATCCACACAAGACCCTTCTTGATCCTTTCTCATTTAGCGCTTTGTTTATGAAATCTTAACACTATGATGGAGGATTACAGATAAAGATGAAAAGAAAATGAATTAGTTTCAGTTTTCTTCCATGCTTTCTCTTACTTTCTTCATATCTTCCAAATAGACCTTTTATTTAGTCTTGTTTCCACTTTGTCTGGTAGGCAAGGAAGAACATTATCGGCATTTTGAGTCAGCTACTAGAAGAAAGAAAAGCTTCCCAAGAAACCCATCTAGACATGCTTGGTTGCTTGATGAGAAGGGAGGAAAATCGATACAGACTAAGCGATGAAGAGATCATTGATCTCATAATAACAATAATGTATTCTGGTTATGAAACTGTTTCAACTACATCAATGATGACGGTGAAGTACCTCCATGACCATCCCAATGTTCTTGAAGAACTCAGAGTGAGTGCAAACAATCTCATGCTCTCTTAGGCATTTACCGTTGCTTTTTTTTTTTTTTATATTGTTCTGACTGTGTGCAGTTAATGTCCTTTACAGAAGGAGCATTTCGCCATAAGAGAAAGGAAAAAGTTAGATGATCCAATCAACTGTAACGATCTCAAATCAATGGAGTTTACTCGTGCGGTAAGAACTGTATGCTTTTTTTTTCTCACTTTTCGGTTTTTTAATGATTGTGCAAGAAAGTTTGATCAACTTTTTTGTCGTCTGCTTTCTGTTCATCTACAGGTGATTTTTGAGGCCTCTAGATTGGCTACAATAGTTAATGGTGTTCTAAGAAAAACCACTCAAGACATGGAACTAAATGGTTGGTATTATGAGGCCTACTATGATTTTCTTAGTTTTATGGGCTCAAGAAGCTATTTTTGACATCAAGGACTTTTTTTTGCACTTTTACTACAAATAACTAATTAAATTTGCAGAACTGGCAGCTGCAGTACCATAATTGTTAAATGGACCTGATCAATAGAAGATAGATTGACTAAGACAATTATTGAGATGTATAAATTTATTAGATACATACACTTTGACCCCACTTCTAACCTTTTTTGCTAATCAGGTCTTATATTAGCATCTTGTTCAGTTATCATTGTTATGCATTGTTAGATGAATCTGAATCCAATTGTCTGTATCACTACTACCTAGGCAAGATATGAATAAAAAAAGAGTGCCAAAGAATTTTTAAATAAAACTTACGTGATAGAAAATTTATCTTTAGGATCGTGATAATATATGCATGGGATTTCCCGCCAGTCTAACTTGCCAAGTAGACAATTCCATCATAATAACTTTTCTGAAAAAGGATTCCCTTTCTTTAGCCTTTTCACAAACACATGGCATTCACTAGTTACCCTATTGCTACCATCTTCGTACTGCATTCAGCTCTAGCATAATACTGAGAAAGTGATGGGTTACTGAAGCTAGCATATTTATGATGTTATATTTTCAGGCTACTTAATTCCCAAAGGGTGGAGAATATACGTGTATACAAGAGAGACCAATTATGATCCATTTCTCTATCCTGATCCCCTAACATTCAACCCATGGAGATGGCTGGTTCGTCCCACCCACACAACTCCTTCCTCTTTCATTACTTATTCCCAAAAAGTTTCATATCAGCATATTAATGGCCATACTACTGCAAAATGCAGGATAAGAGTCAAGAATCACAGAGCCACTTTATGATATTTGGAGGAGGCACCAGGCAGTGTCCAGGAAAAGAATTGGGGATAGCAGAAATTTGCACTTTCTTACACTACTTTGTAACTAGATATAGGTTAGTAATTCAGATTACCTATGCAGAATTTGATCTTAATCTGTAAGATTGTAGTGTTTGGTTTGTCAGAAAGAGCTAGTAACAGCACTAACCTGTCTGTTTAATGTTGATTGCAGGTGGGAAGAAGTAGGAGGAGATAAACTGATGAAGTTTCCGAGAGTGGAAGCGCCTAATGGACTGCACATAAGAGTCTCTCATCTTACTAACTAGGCCATTTGTATATGTACAATATGAGATACAGAAGGTGGTAGGTTTTGGTTTTTGTATGATAATGGTTTAGAAAAATGAATGAAATTAGAATCTCTTCCATTTTTTTCACTCATTACAAAATTAATATATGAATTCTTAGAAGTTAAAAAATTCTCCAAAAATTTTAAATGAAATGAAAACGTTAAATTCAATAAAAATTAACAGCTGGGGGATGTTATGCTCATCATCTTTAGTAGTGCTGAAATACAATCTAAATAAAACCTTAGTTCAAAAAACGATAATTTCTGGACTAATTATTTTGTTTTCAACGTGGGGATGAAGGAGAACTAGAATTCAAGAATTATTACCCTTCAATTAGGCAATTTATTTAGCGTGTGTAGTCTAGTATTTGAGGAGTCCGGGTTAGTTGTCCTGCAACGCTTTAAACCCAACAAATTTTTTTTAATTTTATTTTGTTAAAAAGTTTTTGATTAACTGTTTGCATATAAGGAGTTTACTTTACAAACAATTTAGCATTTGATTTTTTTTAAAATTAATTTTGCTCTTTAAATTTCTGTTTGCAAAATGAAATAAAAAATTACTTTTACATTAAATGAATTGTATATATAATAAAAATTAATTTTCAAATAAATTAAATATAAATCAAAATTACATTTGACCAAAATTAATTTTAAAAATCAAGACAACCAAAAATCATATTAATCCAATATCAATCCACATATTTTTAATTTGGTGGTATAGGTAGTGTTAAATTTGTGTAATTCTTTTAATAATGATTGTCATATATTTATTAAAAATAGAAAAAATATGCATTTCGTAAAAGATGATGAAAGTATATTTATTCTGTTTTGAACGTAGAAACGAAGAAAAACCGGCAATTTATTTAATGTGGAACTGTAGATACTACCAAATTTGTACTATTCATTTTAGCAAAGACTTAAATTTAAATTTTTATATTTAAATTCTTTGCATTTAAAATCTAAATTTTTAAATTTTATTTAATAATATAAATTTTTATAAATATTAAATAATTTTTATTAATTTTTTAAAATTTAAATTATTATATTTTTATTTTTATTCAATGATTTAAATTATGATAAATTTTATATGTCATCTTTAGTGCTTATTCAATTATAATATAAAAATATAATTGTAATAATATTAATTTAAATAATATTATTATTATAATTATATAATATATTTAAAAATGTGAAAATAACAAAGATTTTACCTGAATTTTAGAACGAAGGAAATCCAGTGCGGTATATTTTTGGAGAAATTGAAGAAATTTTCTTTTAAAGCATGATGGTGAAAGCAGAGTGGATTTAGGT
Source organism: Delonix regia (assembly GCA_037074485.1). Classification (NCBI taxonomy): domain Eukaryota; kingdom Viridiplantae; phylum Streptophyta; class Magnoliopsida; order Fabales; family Fabaceae; genus Delonix; species Delonix regia. Next base: position 20,788,423 of record CM073449.1, on the reverse strand, counting down.
ATGGGGCTAATTAATAGGGCTGGACTGTCTTAAGTGTTAGGCTTAGCCCATAAGAGTTAACCATTGCGGGGGCAGACACGTGCAGTCATATGTGGACCAGCATCAACTCGTGCTTTTAGTACAGAGCTAGGGTTTTTGTAGGTTAGGGTGTCCCTAACCCTTTGGGTTTGATGCTCATGGAGCATGACCCCTAAGGTTTATAGACTATAGGCTTCTGATTCTAGGCCCATGCTTGGTCTTAGGCTTTTGAAGCCCTATCAAAGCATCCATTCATAAGTGCATAAGGAATTAAAGAGACATGCCACTTTGGTTACTTTGTCTTTTTCGTTTTCAAATTTGTATCATATGAATTGGTTGTAGAAACCAGTTAAAACAGATAAGTAATTTAATGATTTAAATTAATTTTAATAATTATTACTTTTTTATTTATGATCTTTAGTTTTCTATTCAATAGTTTAAAAATAAAAAATTATGCAATCTAATGATAAATAATTTTTTTAAAATATATAATAAAATTCAAATTCAAATCTAATATTTTTTAAAATTGAATTCTTCATTTATTGATTATTTTCTTTTCTGTGTCTAAAGTATTGAATTAAATACAAATTTTAAAAAAATTTCACCTTTTTATTTTTATTTGTTCATTCTAGCAGCAACCCATGACTTACAAAGGATATCATCAATGGAGTTCATGCTTAGATAGAATGGGCTTAAATCAATCTTAATTTAAATAATTTTAAGTACATCAATACATCTAATTATAATATAAGAATATACTTGTAATAATATTAACCTAAAAATTAGTAATATTATAATTATATCTTTACATTATGACTGGAATAGTAGTACACTCAAAATTATAAATAGACTAAAAATTTTACCTATTATTAAGATAAAATAATATTTCAATAGTCCGCAATTATTTTATATGAACAAAATTTTACTTAAATTTAAGAAAAAAATTAGTTAAGTAAAATTTTACATACTTTATGAATAAAACTTATTCTTATCTAAAATTTTTAAAAAAAAAACTAATTTATAGTCAATTTAGTTGTACATTTATAACTAATGGACTTTCCATCGTTTTTTATATTATGTTTGTTTTATCAATAAAATTCACATTAAAAACTAAAACATGAGACATAATTTTTTAAAAAAAATTGAAGAATAAGAATAAATAATGAATAACATGCACGATTTCAACTATTAAAAAAATCTAATAAGTTTCATAATTGGACAATGCAAGCAAAAACTATTTATATTTGTCTCTTTCCTTTTAAAACACTGCTTTACCATTTAATTTTTTTAAAAAAATTTATCAATTTCTACTTCATAGGATTCACTGCTCTCGTTAACATTATTTAAGGAAAAATGTATTAAATCAGTCTCTTATTATTACATTTTGTTACAATTTAATTATTTATAAATATACTAAGACAAATTAATCTTTAAAAAATTTTAATTTATATAAAAATTAGTCTTTTATTAATTCAAATAAAATAATCGATTATATATAAATTTAAATTTGTCATGATCATATTTTGTATAAATTTACATTTATAAAAAATTATTTTTTATGATTAATTTATAAAAAACTAAATTATTATAAAGTACAAAAAAAATAAATAGTTGACTTTATACTTTTGGGTCATAAACTTCAAATGGACCTAACTATTATGTTTGGGGCAAGAGCCACTTAGTGGACTAAACATACCCACAAGACATAAGTAGTCTAACTCATGGTTCATAAAGCCCCAATGTTTGGTTTAACGATTTTTTTGAACTCAAAATGCTTAAATTAGTCAATAAATATTAACCTTAAGATCTATTCTCATAACCTTGTAAATAAATATTTATTTAAAAATATTTTAAATATAAGAATTTCCAAACTTTTAAAATTTAGGTACTGTATTGACGTAATCAACACATAAATAAATAATTAATTAATTATATATATAATATATATTAAGCTCAAAATTTTTAGAAATAGTTTAATTACTTGAAAAATCAACATATGTATGTTTCAAACACCAACTAAGGGATGGAAATTAACGATTAAGTGGAAATAATGAATTTGTTAAACATTAGTTGTTATCACTGTATTAGTTAATCATAAAGATTTATTGATTACATCATCAGGTGTGCAAGAAATAAAACATAACAGCTGATATTTAGAGTAAAAAATTAAATTAAGGTGATTTCTGATGTCCTCCTAGCCACCTTTATTTGTCATTTAACTATGAATAAAAAATAATAATAAATAAAATTAAGAGAAAAGTACAAAATTAGTTTCTACTTTTACAACTTTGTGACAATTTGGTTGTTCATAAATTAATTGTGACAAATTAGTCTCTCTCAAATTTAAATTTGTACAAAATTAGTCTCTTTTAAATTCAAAATTTTACAAAATTAGTCCATTTATTTATATTAATGAAAAACTAATTTTGTATAAAATAAAATTATGAAAAATTGATATGTCATAGTTAATTTGTGATGACTAAATTATTACAAAGTATAAAAGTAAAGGATTAATTTAATACCTTTCTTAAAAAATTGACTTGAAAAGGAATATTATTTCAAGTTCATATATAATAAGTTAATAGAAAAGTATTATTTTAGTCTTTCACTTTTTATTTTTATTTCGATTTGATCATTTACAAATTCATAATACAAAAAATAATTTTCAAGTGTTTGACATTAATAAAAAAAAAATAGTCCCTTAATCATAATCCTTTTAAGTAACTACTCTTATTAATATTAAATATCTAAAAAATCATCTTAACACGACAAATTTGTGAAAAATGATGGGGTGAGATAATCATGTTCTCACTAAGTTAAGAACAATTGAGTAGTCAGTGTCCAAAGATAGTTAAATTTACTGATGAACCTAGAAAACTCAACAGAGACCTGCCAAACCCAAATATAGGAGGTTGAACTAATAATATCAAAGCAAGGAAGGAAGGTGGAGTGTAATCCCTTTTTCTAGTTTGAAAATGTTTTGCATTATAAAGATGGTGTAGAGCTAGCTAGCTAGTTAGTGCTCAGATGCTATGTGCTAACTCATTAAACACAATATCTTCAAATGAAAATGCAAAGTAGGCACTCTATAGATTTATAGAGCATTGCTTTATTGGTAGGTTTTTATTTTTCTTGGCCATCAATTGCTTTACTGGTAGGTTATGCAGCATGATTGTATACCCTACTGGGGGTTTAGAATTTAAAAAGTCACAGTTAGGTCCTTATAGTTACCAAAGTATAGGTCTTTATAATTTTTATGATTATTCTTCTATACATTATGTATGTTTTTCTAAGTTTTGATGTTTCTTTAAAAATTAACAATCATTAATTGTTCAATTTTCAAAATTTGACATTACTTATTATTTATTAATTAATTAATATAGAGCAATTATTATTATTATTTTTTCATAAACCACGGGGCAAAATACCCAAGAAAAACATAACTAACAAGCTACAAGTTTAGAGTAAAAAATACCCTGCAAATTAGCAACAATAATTACGGAGGTGAAACTAAAAATAATATCAAAGCACTTGAAAAAAAAAAAAGAATTAATTATATCCATGCTTAATAAAGGTATTAGCAGTGAAATTTGTTTCACAAAATATGTGAAAAATTTGGACAGACCAATTCAAATTCAACCAGCGTCTAATAGTACAAACCAGATAAAAGCTTCCATATAGATTATCTTGTAAGTTTTGAAACATCTTAACCATGATCAAGGAATCAATATCCACAAAGATAGACCTACTCAATTTCAAAATAAATTTTGAGTCCATAAAGTAAATCCCAAAGTTTAGCATTAATAATCGTGCAGTTTGAGAGCTTGACACTAAAACCCTTAATAAATTTGTCCCTGTTGTCTCTTAATAGTCCACCATGAGCTACATAACCTTTATTTAAAATAGAACCATCAGTATTAAGCTTGACAACATAATCATAAGGGGGAATCCAATGAATATGTTGAATAGTAAAATCTTTGACGATTCTTTTAACAAGTTAGAGGAGAGAAAAAAAATGGTAATAATTTAGAACTAACGCAACCATATACCTTAAGAAACAGAGCGATTATTAATAAATAATAATTAACAATTGGGTTGGATTATGGATCAACTCATTATAGATAGTCAATTTTTTAACATCTGCTCATAGTGACGAAGTCATAACCCTAGTTAGTTAGTGAAGGAAAAGTTTTTTTTTTCCAATTTTTATTTTATTTTAAAATTATATTTTAATATTAATTTTTTCTTTAAAATTTTGAGTTGAACTAAACGAGATTAGTTTACTAATAATATTATCATTTTATCCTTCTTAAATTTAAAAATAAATTTAAATTTATATGAGAACTGTACTAGGTATTGTTTTCCATATTAATATTTTTGATACCTTAATATTTACAAGAATAATCCTATCAACCCACTACTCATGTAATGTATAATAAAGATACACTAAAAAAATATATCATCATTTAATAACATCATTAGTTCAATAAACAGTTCAAATGAGTAATTTGAAGGGAAAAACTGTTTATTTGATGAATTATAAAAAGTTATAATTGTCAATTTGTAAAAGCAAAAAGTATATTTATAGAGCATTATAAATATTATTTTATTTAACAACATTTCAGAAATTTTATACTATTTTTAGTGACAATTGTTAAGGTCTAGCTAAAAATAACACATAAATATTTGAATTTAATAACACTCTACTTAATTATTGTAAAGTTACCATTGGCAAAAGTGTATGAAAATGTATACATATATTAAATATAAAATTATATACATAATACATGAGTAGGTCTAATAAGTTCAAACTAAAATGTCAAATAATAAAAAATAACATAACCCTATTACATAAAATATATGTCTAATTTCAATGGGTTCAAAAGTATAAAATATTTAGGGACATAAAATTATAACTTAATACTCAATAGTCATCAATACATCAAATTTTAAAAAATTAAGCCACCATTGCATACTCGTATATAATGGGATGAACAACATAAAACTCTTTACTACTCTTGGATTTCATACTAGGTGCTTTGTGATTCCACAAAACTTGTTGGATCTCTTATATTAAGAATCCAATTATTAATCTAGCATAAGAGACTACTACCAATATTTATATCATACATTGTCTTATATGCCCTAGATTCACTTATTTGCACATCTATACGTAGAAAATCTAATCCCCCTTGAGTTACCAAGACATTTAGAAAAGAATTTGTATGACCTACAAGTAGTGTATTATAGATGGTGGGAATTTATAATTCGATCTATATGATTATATCTTTATATCTTATCTCTACCTCTTTTTCTTCTTGTGGAGGCAACATAATTACTTTCTTTGTGTTCTTTATTTGTTATATTGGTGTTTTTGCCACCTTGTATGGAGAATATAAATTTTTCATCTTTGCTTATTCCTCATGAGTATTAAAAGCGATGGTTGTTCAAGAACCAACCTAATCAACTTGTATGGCATGTCATTATTATGTATGAGCTATCTATAATTATAGCATAATTTTAAGTATAAAATAAGCACATATTAATTCAATAGTCAAATTGTGGATATAGTTTTTCTTCATATTTAAGAATACCAAGAAATTTTATACGTCCTACATGCATATCTCTAAGCCTAAGCATTGTCAAAGGATCTACTAACATTTTATTGCCTACAACCATATTGTACAGTGACCATCTTTCGTGCAATAGTTTCTCTAACAAAATTGTATCTAATGTCTATATATGTTTGGTCCTATTGTACTTAGAGTCGTGCTTAACCATCACAACTAACCAATATTAGACTCGACGACCCATCAATGGTCCCTAAGTATTTCATGAATCTCTTTAGTTATATTGTCTATTGAACTACTACAAAACATGTTAGGAAGAGGATTCACGCACCATGCAAAATCTAGTCGTGTGTTCTTATTCCCATTGCTTTTATTCTTACATTAACTTTTACACATAGTCATATGCTTTTAAAAGGTAGCTGATGGTAATGAACAAAAGATTCGTGATCCTTAGCTACATGATATGTAACTCCTAAATTTGGATAAATTGTAGTTAATACTTTTAAATAATTTAGTCTTTTTTTTGGATTGAAGACCAAGTATTTCTATGAGGGAATAAATACATGATAACAATCATAAAAGGACTTTAATACTATTGGAGTATGCATTCTACTGGCTTCAAATAGGAGATGCCATAATGCCCAAATGCTTGCTCAAAAACCTACTAGGCAGGTTATTATGTCTAAGGGATAATGCAAATATAATTACGAAATTGATTCTTTATATTTGAAAAAATTTGGATTGTTAGATGAAAAGTTATTAGTTTAAATTTTAAGAAATTGTTAAAACTTATTTAATAATTATCAAAGCTTAAATTATTGGATGAAAATTGAATGATTTAGATTTATTCAAATGTAAAGGAATCCAAATCTATATAATTGATTGACAATATCACCTGTACAGAGTATTTAGACAAGAAGTAATTGTGAATTGGGTTAGTACTGCTGTTTTCACATCTAAAGTAATCGTATCTTGATTGCATTTAGGACGAAATTAGTCTTATTAAATAAATAAAAATAACAATCAAAATTTGAAAATTAGTTAAATTTTATATTCCCGAAAATGTAATATAAACATAATTTTTAATTTTATCAACACCTCATGAACCTATGAACAAAACTTTTCCAAAATACCGAAACCCCCATAAATTTTTCTGAAAAACGCCCTCTTACAAAAAGCATCAATATTGCAACCCAGGTCAGAAAGACGAGCGAACTGAGTTTTGACTTGTTGCATAGCTTGAATAAAGTTGATTAAGATTGAGTTCAAAGTTTCATTTTGATTCATTCTTCAGATCTCAAATTCGTCTTAATTGCGTAAAACCTAACTTAATTTCGAAAATTAAGGCGAGAGATTCAATGTAGGGTTGGTTCAGAATTTAAGAGCAGGAAATTAATCAGTTTCAATTAATTCTGACGCAAAGTGGAACACATGAGAATGCAAATTCTTCCGCCATTTTCTGCGCTTCACGAGACTTCAATCATCAAAGCCCACGTCTCCACCTCCCTATTTTACATTTCAAAAGTTTCCTCTCTTTCTTATTTTCAAGTGTCAACTAGTAGCAATATATATATATATATATATATTAATAAATAACTAGACGTATACAAAATAAAAATTATAAAAGATTGATTTAATACAAATCATTTGTTAGAGGTTAAATTATTATAAAATATAAAAGTAAAGGTTAATTTGATAATTTTTTCTATAGTTAAAATAATAAAATTGATGTTAAACTTCAATATGAAACTATAGTTTTATTATTGAGTGAAGATAATTGAATAATTTTATTTGAATAGAATTTTATTTTAATACATGATTTATCATTATATTATTATTTTGGTTAATCATTCATTTTATTTTTTTAAATAATTTATCATTTCTTAAAAATTATTACTTTTAATCATGTAAGTTAATGAGATTTAGACTGTGAGGTTACATATAATGAAGCTATAAAAGTAGAAAAACTAGAAGTGACAACTTCATTAAGTGAAATTATTTAAAAAAATAAAATGAGTGAGGAATTATTCAATGATAAATCATGAATTAAAATAATTTTTTTAATAATATTATTATAATAAAATACATATATGTTTCATAAAAAAATTATATTATATTTTTAACAATAATAATAATAATACATTTGTCGGAATTTAAAGTGACATGATTGCTTTTTTGCCTAAAAGCCAAAACTTATTGCCCATACTTGACTGGTGAGAATGATCTTAGGCTTTCTTCGCTGACTCACTCCATTAATGGAGCAGTCCATCACGCCCGCCCCGCAGTCTCCTAGGACTATTATTTTAAGCGTTTATTTCTAATATTAAACATTCTTCCATAATTGCCCAAACTGCATATTCTTCCACATTAAAAAGTTATAATATTGAATATTCACAAAATTTTATAAAAGGCATATTGAAAACTATTTTTAACTAAATTTTAATACAATTAGAAGTGGGTCTCGTGCAAGATGGATCCAATGTGAGCGTGGGAAATAGTTGTTTTTCTTAGATTTTTAAAATTTTAAATATAATATTTTTTATTTAGTTATTTAATTTATAAAAATTCGCCTCTTGAATTGTAAAAATTTATTTCAAATATTTAATCAAAAAAATTTCAACCATTTTATAATTAAATCATAAATATGTCCCTAATATTGTGTATTATACAAAACTCAAGATAAATTATGATTTTCTTTTTTTAAAAAAAAATAGAGGACAAAAATAAAAAGAACAGAGAATAAAAACCAAAAAAAATATTTTGGAATAAAATTATAATAAACGTTAATTGACAGTAATAAATAATAAAAATAGTCCATAGTGGATCCCGTTTTCTTTTATTCTTAGGGCAAAAGAGATTTTTAACTAAATTTTTTTGAAAATAATGTTTTAAATATTTAGGGCAAAAAAGATTTGTGTCACTATTTTTTTTAGTATTATTTATCTTAACCGCAATAACATGGTTAAAAATTTTTATTATAATTGATACAAAATTATTTTGGATTTCTCTTGGTCTTATGAATCTGCTACGGATGACAACGTTTCAAAAACTTATCTATTCAGTTTTATAAACTTTTAGAAAAAAAATAATTATATTTTCTTGTATATTTTAATTATAGTGCATAACAAAACTTTTAAATATCATAATATTTCATATATCAATATCTTATATTCTTTTACATACATGCATAAAAATTTTAAATTTATGTAACTATTTAATATATTTATGTGTGTATGCGTAAATCCAAATAACAAAAGAAAAAAATATAAAGCTTGATTTGCATTGTAAAGTATTGTAAGTATATATTAGCAAATTGTTTAACAAAAAATATATTTAAAATTTGTAAAACTCAATCATGTAATATGAAGAAAAACTCATTTATTATTTTATCTCATAAAATATAATAGTATTTGTTTAAAAATTTTTTATATCATTACCTTTTCATTATATCATATAGGCATCTTTTTATGCCATATAAAAAAATGATGATCTAGTGAGAATAAAATAGAGACCCAGTAAGAGGTAAGGATAAAATTCAATAAATCAAACTCATCTCCCAAAATATTAATGTGATGCAGGGCAAGATGATAAAAAGATTTTAATTTGTTGTATTATTTGAACATTTTCTTATTTAGAATAATTATGAGTTTTCTAATTATTCATTAAAATAGACTGCTTAAAAGATTAGGAGAAAATGCATACCTCTTTAAGTTAAGATTTAGTTTTAAAATTAGTATATTCATTTAGAAAAGAAAAGCTTTTTTAATGTTTGAACCAAAATGAAAACATTACATTTTAGTTAAAATTAATTGCAAGAGGTAATGTGTTCTTTATGTTGCTTCTTATGTAATTGTTAGCTTTTAGAGATTGATGAAGCAAAGGAGTATTGTATAGGAATTAATTTTAATTAAGAATAGTCCTCATATTAGTTTAATATAATTTAAAGCTCATCTATCAATTTAATTTGACTTTATTTCAAAAAATAAATTATGGTCTTTCCAAGAAATTATAATAAATATATTTGTGCTTAAAAAATATTAGCTTAGCATATTATCTTATTAGGATATGATTAATATTTTTTATAAATAATATTCCATACAATCAAGAATTGTTTACCATGATATAAATTCTTATTTTAATGTCAAACACATATTTATCACTTATATATATATATATATATATATATATATATATATATATATATACAAACAAAAAGAAGAAAACAAAATTAAGATGGAGAAGGAGTTGGTTAAGAGGTACTAGGCTAGGAGACCTAACTGCTTCAAGTGACTGATTGTATATAAATGTAAATTTGTAAAGGGCAAATTTTGTAGAAATTTAAGTTTGTGAATGATTAATTTATGAGAGAACAAATTGTTATAAAGTATAAATGTAAATGACTAATTTTATACTTTTTTCTTTTTTTAAATAACTATTAAATTTGCACATTTTCCTTCACATCCAACAATTTCATTTATCAGAAGTTGGGCTTAAATCTAGTCATTGAATGAGAGATTAGTATCAATATAAACTCAAACATAAAAGGCGTAGTTAAGGAAGAGGCAGCAAATATCCTAAGACGTAATACAAATGTTAGAATGAGAAATAGCTCAGTGAAGGATGCCAAGGTCTTTTTGATTCCAAAAAAGTATTGGAATATGAGTAGGACACGAAGGAATCCAATGATTGGAATGCTAAAGAAGAACCTTTTGGATGGCTAGAAGCAGAACAAGGTTTCTTGTAGTATGGATTTTTTCTATCCAACACCAATCTTGTATGATGGAGTTGTCAAGACGAATAAGGAAATAGAGAGAATAATGGCGTAACTTCTTGTTTTTATGACAACAATAACATAAAATGGACCAGTTTGTGGGATAGATAGGAAAATACGGTTGGGAGGAATTTGAAGTAGGAATCTTGTTACCCTTAGTGGAATGTTGATAAGTTCAAGCAAGATTATTGTGAAAAACTAAGGCTTGAATACGTTGAAGGACATCAATAGCAACAACTCTTTTCCTTCAATGAATTACTTCATTCTTGGTCTTCCAGATAATATAAAGGCTTATTAAAATCCATGAAGTAACATGTTCCAGGCTAGATAAATTCTTTTCCCATAAAAATCCATGTTTGAAGCTAGCCAATAATGTCCTGTTCTTGAAAACTTTCAATTATGATTCTTAAGGGAGAATCAAACCAAATAGCACTTGTTAAAGGGCATTGCAGAAAGAGATGATTAATAGACTCAGGGGAATAATAACATAAAGGACAAATGGAGTTGACAGATAGATGATGCTGTTGTAAAATATCCCTTAACAAAAGCGAAGAAGTAAGGAGTCTCCATATAAAAACTACGACATGCTAGGGAAGTTTAATCTTCTAGAGGAATTTCCCATGAGTAAAAATAAAAGATACATTATGGGCTTCCAAGTTAGCAAGGGAGTTATATCCATCTTTGATGGTATAAGTCCTGTTGGTAATTTTCCTCAAGATTATAGAATCATTGATACCAGTAGCTGAAAATTGGAGGAAAGGGATTTGTTTACAGGTTTTAGGGTTATAAACTTATAATAAAGTTTTAACATCTCCATATTCCATTGATTACTATTAAGCAGGATAAGGTTAGACATATTAGGGAGTTAGCATGTGTAAAACCTGACTACATAGGCCACTAGAGACAGTGGTTGATGGGAATGGAAGTACCTGAACCTAAATGCTAAGCAAGATTTTTTACAACAACATCATTGGCTCTTTCTATACCCTTCTATATCTAGGATGAATTGGACTGACGCACTAGAATCTTATCAATTAAGAGAGAGAAATATTTATGCTTAAGGGAACCCAGGATAGAGTTATGAGAAGCAAAGGAATGAATAATTCTCCAAACCTATTTACCAAGAAGGGCCTTGTCGAAAAGTTTGATTGAACGAAACCCCAATCCACCAAAAGCTTTCGAAATGCAAAGCTTCTAGCAACTAAGGAGGTAAAGACGATATTTGTTAGGGCTATTCCCCCATATGAATTTAGAAATAAGATAATCAATCTTTTTACAATGGTAGTTCTTGACCTCTATATAAGAAAGCTGATAAACCAAGGGGGACATTTATGATATATTGAATTAATGTGATACAACTAGCTTGAGAAAGTAAGTTAGCCTTTCAGGATTGCAGTTGGGATTTAGTTTTTTCAACAAGTCTATCAAGGACAGGTTTTCTCTTAGAGCCAGGGTTAATCCAAGTTCCTAGGTATTTCCTTGAATTATGAGCAAATTTGACTCCAAAAATGCTTGAAAGAAACCTATTTGTCACTTTAAATATTGATAAACTAATATGAAATTAAAATTTAAAAATATATACAATTTTAATTTACCTTTATATTGTGAACTATTTTGTGTCTGAGTTTATATTGATACTAATCTCTAATTCAGTTGTGTGGATTTAAGCTCGACTTCTAATAAATGAATTTGCTACATTTGAAGGAAAATATGCAAATTTAATACTTATTAAAAAAAGAAAAAATATAAAATTAGTCCTTTACATTTATATTTTGTAACAATTTGTTCTATCATAAATTAATTCTTCACAAACTCAAATTTGTCCAAAATGAGCCTTTTATAAATTTAAATTTATATAAAATTAGTCGCTCTATTTGAATTAATAAGGGATTGAATTTATATAAATTATGATTTATAAAGGATATATTTGTCATAGTCAATTTGTAAGGGACCAAATTATCCTAAAGTGTAAAAATAGAGATCTAATTTGATACTTTTTTATTAAAAAAAAACTTTGCAAATCTAAATGTTGCAATTAAAATAGGTAATAGAATGGTTAAAAATTTTAATATTAATTATACACGACCCCAATTTTTAATCTAATTATTGACATTAAGCACACTTTACAAAAATGCAGCAAATCCAAACCTCTAATAGTTTTGCAACCCTCACTGATCCTTATCCTAAAGCACAAAAAGTAAAAACTATGGAATTTGCTCATGTAAATTTGAAGTTGATAAAAAATCATGTCCATACCACAGGTACTTTAATTCATAATATCAGAATGAGTTTTGTACATTACAATTCTATTTTTTAAAAAAATTAAAAAAAACATACAAACACAATTTATGAGTTAAGATATAATGTTATATATATTATTATGTGTCAAAGCTTTGTCAACGATTAAATTTAAAATAGTATTATATTATTATTATTAATTATTCTTATTCAATAATTGAGCCGAATTCCAACTCAAACAACGAAAAGAGTCAAAGATTAGCCCTTATTGCAAGTATTGGGAGTGGTATAACACCAAGAAGTCACCGGTCTTGTAGAATTACCTTGGAGCACGGAAAGCCAAGTTTGAAGAAGTCGTATTTGCCTTAAACATTCGGACGCGTCTCCCTTTAACCCCACACTCGTGCCGATATCTCCGCCTTCCCACGTGCTACCCCTCCCTCTTCCATTTATATTCCTATTCCATCTCCCTCTCTTCTTCCTCCTTCAAGCCCCACCCTCTGTCTCTCTCTCTCTCTCTCGTTTCGTTTCGCTTCTCTGTTTCCTCTCGCAATGGCCGTCGACGCCTCCATATCGCCCACGCCTCTTCTCAAGGATGAGCTCGACATCGTCATTCCCACCATCAGGAACCTCGACTTCCTCGAGATGTGGAGGCCCTTCCTCCAGCCTTACCACCTCATCATCGTCCAGGACGGTGACCCCACCAAGAACATCACCGTCCCTGACGGCTTCGATTACGAGCTCTACAACCGCAATGATATCAACCGGATCCTCGGCCCCAAGGCTTCCTGCATCTCCTTCAAGGACTCTGCTTGCCGCTGCTTCGGCTACATGGTCTCCAAGAAGAAGTACATCTTCACGATCGACGATGACTGCTTTGTGAGTTTTCAGTTTTTTCCATTCTGTTCTGTGTGTTGTTGTTTTCTGCTATGGTTTGATGGATTGATCTCAATTTTGGTTCTGATTTCACGCCACCCTGTGATGATTGATTTACAGTTTCATCATTGTTTTTGTTCTCTGTGACTGAAACTGATTCTGTTGTTTCTGGCCTCCGAAGTAGTCAGTTCGCGTTGTTCAATTCATGTAGTAATATTAGTCAGGGTCTACAGCAGTAAAATTTGTGTGATGATTTTGTTTTGCTCCTCTGTCGTACGATATTGGGAAGTTTTTGGCATTGGCATCATTCAGAACTGGCTCTGTATTGACAGGCTGTCTGCAAAATTTGTCGTCCTTACTAAGACCCGCAATTTTTGTCCGTATGTTAATTCGTTTTTCTGATGGTAAAATCTTCGAAACAATACAACCACATGTGAACTAATCATGGGATGACAATTTAGTGCTGATTGGACAAAAATTTATGTGAAATATTGAACAAGGCCCACCCAAGTTAATATAAAACTAATTTGGGATTCATTTGAGAATAAAATGAACTATGATTTTATTCCATTACAGCAGGGTTTGGGGCAAAATAATAATACTCAAATTTGTGATTGTTTGGTATCAGATTTGCGTATTTTCAATATTTCTCATAGATTAACAGTCTCAGTTTCAATTTCAGAGAATAACATCCGAAGTGGGGTCATTATTTAGTTGGACCCACCACTCTGTCTCAATGTCTTTCGAAATTGATACCTTCAATGGTGAATATAAATTAAGATGATTCCTTGTCTTTCATCTTTTTCGCTCTCTACAATCATTGTCTGATTAAAGATTGGAATTTCTTTTTGCCCGTTTTGGTAAATAATGGATTGTATTAGTGGAATTCTGAGATTCTCCACAGCCGGATCTGCTACTGACATTGGCTTTAATTTATTAGTTTAGTGTAGCGTGTCTTGTTATGTTCGAGGACGTCATTAAATTATTAAACTTGCTATTGCTTCTGTTATTTAAAGTCCAAGCACTAATGTTTCTACAAGACTTCTAATGATGCGGTCATGTTCTTGTGGCTCAGGTTGCTAGCGATCCGTCTGGAAAGAAGATCAATGCACTAGCGCAGCATATCAAGAACCTTCTCTGTCCTTCCACTCCCTTGTTTTTCAACACTCTTTATGACCCTTACCGCGAAGGTGCAGATTTTGTTCGTGGCTACCCTTTCAGTCTCCGTGAAGGTGTTCCAACTGCTGTGTCTCATGGCCTATGGCTTAACATCCCAGACTATGATGCACCTACGCAGCTTGTAAAGCCCCTCGAGAGGAACACTAGGTATGTACGAGACTCTTGAGATTAGGTTATCAATGTTGTAGATCACTTAAATTTGATTTTGAGTATTATCCTTTCAAGGTATGTGGATGCGGTTCTGACCATTCCAAAGGGCACTCTATTTCCCATGTGTGGGATGAACTTGGCTTTTGATCGTGACCTTATTGGACCAGCTATGTACTTTGGTCTCATGGGTGATGGTCAGCCTATTGGACGCTACGATGATATGTGGGCTGGCTGGTGCACCAAGGTCAATAGTTGCATCTCTTCTTTGCAATTAGTCTCCAGTAGTTTTGTTGTTGTAGTTGCATATATTGTTTTGCATTTCTTTTCGATATTTCACTTTCATGGCATATGGTTGATAAAATGGTGAGAAACCTAAACTCATGAGTGTTTAGTTTATAGAATATTCATGCAGCAAAAGCTACAGACAACTGATATATGCATGCTGATTATGATTCTTTGTCCAGGTCATCTGTGATCATCTGGGATTAGGCGTGAAGACGGGTCTGCCCTATATTTATCACAGCAAGGCTAGTAACCCATTTGTAAACCTGAGGAAAGAGTACAAAGGCATATTCTGGCAGGAAGAGATTATCCCATTCTTCCAAAATGCTGTTCTCCCAAAAGAGTGCACCACTGTGCAAAAGTGCTACATTGAACTCGCCAAGCAAGTTAAGGAGAAGCTCTCCAAGGTAGATCCTTACTTTGACAAGCTGGCAGATGCTATGGTCACTTGGATTGAAGCTTGGGATGAACTCAACCCTACTAAAGGGTCTCTCCCCAATGGGAAAGCATAATTCAATTTTGATTAGCTTTCAACAGCCTCAGAAAGGTGCAATTTATTTATGTAGTGTTTCAACTTACTTTGTTCAATCATTTAAAATATGCAGCATTGTTGGCTGCGATTTTACTTATAACTTGATGCTTTGACTATAGAAGCAAATAAAGTACCATGGTCTTAGGGCGTTGTTTTCTTTTGATTTCGTTGTTGGATGGATGTAGGGATTTCAGGAGGTACTCATCACATAGGGGTGACTTTCATGTGAATCTGAGGTTATAGAGAGAACATATATGTATGCCTTATTATTACCGAGTATAGATCACTATTTGATCAGATTACAGAGTGATTTCTTTAGCATTTTTCTTTTCCGATTTAAGCCGTTAGTTTGAACTGAAAAAATATAAAAAAATCTGCTAGATAGTATCGAATTTTTTTACGAATTGCAGAAGATTCAAATATACTATATGCTCTTAATGGACAGAACCATAATTCCAAATTGAATTTATTATATACTAATCTAATATTATGAACAACCTTAAGTATCTATCATACTAACAAACCTGATTATCTAATAGTTTGGCATCATGTTCAAAAAACTCATTAATTCAGTCTTTCTTTACTCTGACATGACTAAATAAAAGTTATATAATAGTGTAGCTGCAACAGACAAATTCTTGTCTTATGAGATTTGGAAGCTTTTGACATTGGTTTTTATCATAATGTTGTTTATCATAATGTTGTACTGCAGCAACAGAGTCTATCTGTGATTTTGGTTTATTGGGTTTGGACCATTCTTGTGATTCTTTCATTTTCGTACATTTGTCCCATGCCCAATTCCCTAATTCAAACAGCATGGGAAATTACTGCAATACTCAAACCTGAGCTTCAAATTTTCTTTTATATGTGGCCCACCCTTATTCATACATGTTCTCTTATCATGGTGATTGTTAACCAAGGTTGTAAGTTTAATATAATGACAAACACTGATTAGTGAATAGATTGAGCTTATCCAAAAGTGTTTTGTCTGATGGAAGAATATACTTTAATATGTTAAAAAATGGGAGATAATAAGAATAATACAAATTAATCCAAGACATAAGAAATACCAATCATATTATAAATCATCAAAAGAGTAGTAGAAATCAGCAACTCAATACTCAACGTAAGAGAGTAATATTGGAGCCCGCCCCAGAGAGAGACAGACCACGAAAAGAATAGAAAAAGCATATGGAAAAGGGACGGGAGCAGGGTTATGAATAATTGGAAAAACAAATTAGTTAATAAAATTAATAAAGAAGAACAAAAATCTAACATTGTCTTGCTTTCATTTTTTTCGCAAATATATTTAGGATGACATTTAATAATTATAGAAATATGATTTATTTGGACAAAAAATAGCTCTACTTATTCAACTCATTTTAATAATATTTAATTAAGCTTAACATCATTCTATAAACTCTCAATCATTAATTTGATGAGATAATTATTAATTAGTATTGAGCTGCAAATTAGAGTATTTACCAAATGAGTTTAAAGGTAATTTAATTTATTATTGATTATCCACAAATAACATAAACACAATACATTCTTAATTTAGATTAATATTGATTGTCTAATTACTATAAAGAAATCATTCTAATAATAAGATTAATACTGATTCACAAATAATTTAAAATTATTCCAATATTGTTTTTATCCGGTAAATACGTTTAAGCATTGTCTACTAAATTGAAAGCATAATTTCTCTCTCTCATAAGAATTGAGTAAATTAGTGTTTTTGTTTTCAAAGAACGAATAATTTCTCAATTTTGTTTGTTTAAATTGTAACTTCTAATTTAGTTTCTTAATATTTTTTCCAATAATTTTTGCATCTTTATCTCTTGAAGTCATAAGTCTTAATATTTCAATTTGATTATTCAAAGTAAGCAAATTAAGGGTTAAGAGAGTTAAACTTTGTGAGACCAAATTAAGAAGTTAATGGTCTTTTAGAGACAAAAATAATAATTTACTCTTATAAATAGTAAAGACTAATAGTTGCATAGCTTTAATAATCAAGAAAAGTTTAATCTTTACAGCTTATTGTTTTCTTAATCAGAATTTTTTGGCACAAGATAGAGTAAATGTGTACTTTGTCTACTAAAGACATTTCAAATTTAAAAGACTATTCATAGAATTAGTCTTCGACAAATTACAAGCAATTTTCTTAAAAATTTAAATTCTTTTGTAGCAACTAAATACCATTAAAGGTAAGGTTTACCAGATAAGCACAGACTCACACCAAACCATAGGCACCCTCACTAAGAAAGCACTGCAATCAGCTCACTTTCATTATAAGAATTTGCTAAAACTAAAAATGTTAATACTAGCAAATATAAGTACTAGCTAATATTTTTTTGTGTAAGAAACCGTTAAAACACAACATGCACATGAGTAGGTAAGAAATTAAGAATTAGCAAATACATTTTTGTTTCTTTCTTCTTGGATGAAACTTTTAGTACTCAATTGACAATTTTAAAAAATACTATCTTTTTCATTCCAAGAAATAGTACGTCGTTCAATGATTTGAACTTTGCATCTCTTTAAGATTCCTTTGTTCTTCATCTTCTTTTTACTTTGTTAATACCGACCTTCTTTTTTTTTCTTAATTTTGTTTCTTTCCGTTTCAAGGCAAGTTTGGATTCCCTTATATTTTAGCAGAAGCATGAAGATCATATTTTTATTATCAATCGTTGAATAAAAATTTAATAATTTAAATTTACAAACAAAAAATCTAACTACATGTCATATATATTTATTAATATAAAATCTAGATTATTAAAATTTTATCTAATGATTCATATTACTTAACACATGACCTTCATGTTATGCTAAAACATGAGAGAATCCATTCTAGTTAGAGATATAGGGAATTCATCATCTTTTTTTCCTTTGATCACCTTTTTTTATTATGTTGGAGAGAAATAAGTACAGAGACGATGAGATTCACTTAAATGGGCTAACATTAATGACTACTCTTCTTTGGATCATTTATAGCAATCAGTAACCACTTGATCACACCAAGCTAATCTTACTCTTTGTCGATCACTCATATGTCAGAGTTTTCAAGAAAAACCTTTAAGAGTGATTATCAATGGTAGATTATAAAGGAAGACAGTGACAGACAAGCAAACTTGAAAGCTTAGCTTTTGGAATTCTAATTCCTGACAATGAACAGCATTGGAAGGATTACTTCAAGACGCGGGAGAGAGACACACAAAGACAGCTTTCATTATCCTTATAACTAACCTTGTTTGCTTCTTTTGGTTTATATAAAAAAAATATAAGCTTTGCTTTGTCTTTTTTTTCTCTTTCCATTAAATTAAAAAATATGATTTTTTTAATAGAAAGGATATACTTGCTTTGCATATTACAGAATGAAGGTTCTGAAATTCTTTTTAATCCCACTGCTATATTCCACTTCACCATATATGCACCTTGGGTATTATTTAGAGGTTCATTTCATTCCTGCATATGAAAAAACTGAGCATTGAACTGTTTGAAAAAAATAATATTTTAGTCATTCATATTTTGCTTTAGTATTAATTTGTTTTTTCACAAATTTAGAGTACCAAAATAATTTTTCAAAAATTTAACATTAATAAAAAATAGTCTTTCATTAAACCAATCATAACCCTCTTAAAAGATCATTTTTTTTATTAATATTGAATTTTAGAGAAATCATTTTGACATTACAAATTTATGAATAACTAAATTAATTTTGAGATAAAAAGTGAGAGGTCAAAATAGTTATTTTCTCAAATTCTTTGAGATAAAGCATAGTGGGCGTTGTCTGATTTGAGAACTTTTGGCCCGTTCTCACAATGAGAAGGAAACATAGTAATGGGTATATTGTACTTTGAGAGATTGGACCATAGTTTCACAGATATGATTTTGAGCCTTTTAACAGATAATTGGATTCGTCCATGGTAAATTTTGACCCAAAGTTATCTTCTTTGGATCAGGGAAAATAAATAGTCCAAATAAAAAAAATATGGCAAAAATTCATTTTTTATAAAATAATTTCTTTATCTTAAAATATTATTTGACTTGATTAAAAATTAATATAAAATTCATTGGAAAATTTTTACTTCAACTCGTAATATGCACTTTACCTTTTAATGAATATTTTCATACCAAAAGTTGAGATAAAAATAGGTGAAAATACAATATAAAAAAGCCTAAAACAAAATATGCCTTAATGAAAGTAGTAATGTAATTCTTTATAAAGTGACTTATTTCACTAATTCATTCACAACGGTAATGTCATTAATGATGCTCGCTTATGCATATATAATAAATAAAGTTATTATTTTAATTCAAGGGCTGTACATTCAAGATCTCTTGCTACATAGCCAGATGGACTTTACAGCAAACAACCCAAACTTGTTTGTTGCATATAGTTTGTAGGATGTAGATGCCAAATTCAGGTGCCACATCTGCATTTATGAGGAAGCATATTGGGCCAAAGTTTATATAGGGCCTTCCTTCCATATTTGGACTTTTTGTACAAAATCTTTAGCCTGAAATACTTTTGGGCTAGTGGTAACATCTTTTGGGTAATGATTTGCAACTCGTTTCAACCCAATTTTATTTACTCATTTTTAGCATAATTAAAATATCATTTTCTTAGACTTTGACATTATTAAAATATAATATTTTTATCAACATTATCGTACCAAAAGGTTCATAAAAAATCTTGGATGTGAAGAAAGGGAAGCAAAGCAAAGACAAGACTTGGTTAGGAGTAAAGGTGATCATAAGTAGGATAGGGCCAGGTTTTTTGTTGACTCGGGACCTTACCCAATTTAGCACCAGGTAAATTTTTTAACTTGGGATTCGGCCCGACCCGAGAAAGACTTAAGTAGTGATCAGGCGGGGTCAGGTTAAGGCGGGTTTGGGTCGAGTAGTTCTTTTTTTTTTTTTTTTCTAAATATGAATTATTTTTGAAAATAATTTTTTAAAAACAAAAAATTAATAAAAATAAGATTTTAAAGGAAATAAAATAAAATTAAAAAAATTTAAAGATTTAGAATGAAAAATAATAAAAATTTGAAAATAATTAGTATTTTAAAATTTATTTTAAATTAAATTAAAAATATATTATAAATTTTTTTTAAGAAAAAGTAAAAATAAATACCGGGTCGGGTCTATGCCATCCTTAGACCTAGCCCTACCCAGTTGGGCCCGACAAAATTTGCAAATTTTTTTATTTAACTCGGTCATAACCTGATCTGATATAAACGGGTTGGGTCGGGTTCACCGGGTCAATCAGGTCTATAATCACCCTTAGTTATGAGTTGCTAATAAAAAAGAATGGACCACAATGAAAAGTTTTTCATTTCATATTTTGAAATGCTCCAAAGTTCTCATTTTTTTTTTTTTTATATTCTTAAGTTTGTTTAGTTTTAACATACTTTGGAAGGAAAAGGATTTTTCAAATGCTGGTGAAAAATTATCATCTAACTAATTTTGCATTTTTCTTATTTGGATATTTTTCCTTGGGCAAAATCCAGCTTTGAATTTAACATAAGGACACGGACCAATTGGAAAAATGCAGAAAAATAGCGTGTACTTGATAAATTTTACTTTTGAAGCATTCAAGGTTATATTGGACTTCTCAAAAAAAAAAAGGGTTTTATTGGGATGACCTCTACACTAATGTATCTTATATACAAATTATTAAATTGAATTTTTAAACTTTGTCGATTCAATAACTATAATTATCAATTTTGGTAAATAAATTTTAAATATGCACCGCCATATTTGTATAATTACAGTTACATTAACCATCAAATCTGTGCAATTTAACTTTGGCTACAAGGAATGTTAATTAATTTAGAGTCATACTTTTACCATATGGATGGAGCAGTTGGGACGTCGTCTTGTATTTTGAAGTCAGAAAAGAACTCACTACCTCTCCCTACTACACTGCTTGCTTGCTTCAAGCTCATTCCTCTCCTTCATGAACACCATAAAGAGGGCGTTCCCAAAATTGATTGGCGAGTTCCTGAAAACGACCCGTGTCAAAAGATTCAAATTTTTTGTGTATTGTTATATCATACAGTTTATTTAATAATAATTATTAGATAACAATAATAATTTCAATAATTTTGATAATTAAAAATTAAAAAATTCAATTTATTAATATTAAATGTAAATTATTTAATATGAATATATATATATATATATATATATATATATATAGAGAGAGAGAGAGAGAGAGAGAGAGATTTAATTGAGTTCTCTATCAGTAATGACTACATGTAGCTGTGAGTCACAAAAACTTAAGTATCAGATATCAAGACAAAGTCAAATTGACATCAGTATCCCAACTTTTTAATAATCCGTATATAATATAAGCAGGGGGTATTCCCGTAAATTCATAGTATTAGTAAGAGTTATTTTTAGAAAAAAATTACTTTTTTAGTATTTTCTTAATGATAAAATTATCATTTTAGCCTTTCACTTATCATAATATTCAAAATAATTTTCACTTATTCAAAAATGTCATACTTCATTTTTCATTCTTTTAAAAAAAATTAAATGTAATTCCTTTACTAAATCCCACATTTTAAACCTTAGGTCCAAAGACTAAATTTGTTTTTTTTTTTTCAGAAAAGAAAAAGATAAGTGTACTTATCCAAACATTATAATGAATAAAGGATTAAAATAATTAATTATGATAAATGAGAAATAAAAAATATATTTTACTAGTTATTTTAGTCTATATTTTTTTTAAGTTAGTTCTCTATAAAAATTTTTTCCTCATTTTGATTCTTATATATAAGAAATTTATCAATTCCTTCCCTTACTAATAAAATTATCATGAATAATATTATATATATATATATATATATATATTTGAAATTATACATCTTTTAAGGAAATTATAATAAATTTCTATGTACATGATCAAATTTGAAATAAAAAATTATCAAGGACTAAATAAAAAATACTCTATATATAAAAGGCAAAATTAAAATTGGAAAAATTTATACTTTCAGTTCTCATAGTTTCATTCACTTTCTAAGTTGGTCCCTATAGTTTAAAAATTTGTAATTATGTCTATATAGTTTACAGATACTTTAATTTGCTCCTTACTATTAATATTTTTTTAATTATTTGATTAAATTTATTGATATAATTAACTATACACTATCTTAACACCTTGAATATGTATAATTTGTGCTAATAAACAAGATAAAAATAAATAATAAAGTAAAATTAACTCACATATATAATAAAATATCGGTGAAAATATAATAATAAGAATTAAATAAAAAAATTATTTAATCTTTAAGGATTGAATTACAAGTTCATAAACTACAAGGACCAAATTAAAAATTAAGTGAAACTACATGGATCAAAAGTAGAATTTTTCCAATAAAATTTTACTCTTCGTAGAAATGTTATGTTCACTCTACCAACAGCCTCCAATTCTGGTCCGAGGCCATTGCTTCAAGATATGGGAAGATGGACTTGAATCTGCAACTGAATGACACTGATAGAAATAAAAATCTGTAGCTACCTAACAACCATTAGGTAAGCCTAAGCCATCACGAACCATTAATTCCCTTCAACCCTCTTCTTCTTCTTCACCCATATGCCACACCATTAATTTCTCTGCTAAACGCCTCATGATATTCAAACCTCTGTGCCAGAAAGTTGACTAAGTTTTGAGCATCAAAGACTTCATACTGAGGAGGCAATGAGGCTTGTCTTCTCATCTCTGTTCCTGCTTGTGCTCTTCTCTTATGATGCAGGTGATATTAGACTTCACGTTTCATGATTTTTTTCTTTTTTCGGAGACTTACTTATTCGACTGGCTTGTTGATGTTTTGCTGTTGATGTAGCTGCATATGATCCTTTGGATCCAAATGGAAACATAACGATCAAATGGGATGTCATGTCTTGGACCCCAGATGGCTTTGTGGTAAGTACATGTAAAGAGCATATAGAAAGACACAGTTATAGATAGAATAATGTCAATATTGTATGTGTGAGATTTACTGAAGAGTAAATTGAATATAGAGCCAACCAGGGATTTTGAATTTTTGGGTGGTGATTCTTGTAAAAATTTCCACGTATAGAGTTAAGAATAAGAGGAATTTTTTCTTCAATTTGAATCTTCACTTATTCTTTGTTAGTTTTTTTGTCAATTTCAAAGAGAAACAGATACAAAGTGACTGATACTCATTTGAGTGATAAGCTTCACTTAAATATGTAAAATCCACTTGAATGATGAGATACACTTATTTTGTGTTTATCTCTTTCTAAAATTGACAACAAATAAATGAAGGAAAATAGAGAGAATTCAAAGGGATTTTTCATTGCGAAAGCAAGTATGGGTTAGATTTTTTTTCTATCTATTATAAGGAATTTAATCTTCTTTAAGTGTAAAATACTTCTAACATAGAGTGATATAGAGGGAAGAAAAAGTAGGTGAAAAGAAAAGAAAATATGCCTCATGTACACTCTCACCTTATGTGTCATATCTTTTTTACTTTAAAAGTACTTTACAAGTTTTATACACTAGAAGATCTAAATCTTAATAATAGAGAGACATGTCCTTATCCCATGCAGATTTTCGTTATATTGAAATTATTAAAATAAATTTAACTTTCCTAACTATTTTAGGACAACATTTGGTGCTATTTGAAAGGATTTTTATCAGCAATTGGCTTTTTTAACTATGATGAAAAATTTGATGAATTTGACCTAATGTCTAATTTAACGTTTATCACACATGTTTAATTAAACAGTATACTCTAATAAATTTAATCAAATAAAATTTAATATATGTTTATTTTTAAAGATTGCATTCGAATTTTTCATTATATTATTTTTAAAAATCTTATTCATGTACAAATTCCCCTAGATTTGTTACCCACCACGTTGAAAATGAAGGATATTAATCCCCTGCTCTAGATGTTGAAAAAAAGAAAGGCGAGGAAAAAGGAAATGGGAGAGAAGGAACCAAATGACCAATTCTTCATTTGAGAAGTGTCTTTCTAAAATGGGTGACACCCTATTTTAACTCTCACATAAGGAATATTTTTTAGCATACAATTTCTTTCTCCACGTAGTTCTTCACAGGTAAGATATTCTCAACTAGATCTTGTTAATTTTGTTTTATCAATAAGGTCTCTCAATATGAATAATTTTTAATTTGATCCTTCACCAATAAAATCATCATCAATAATATTTTTTATATTCTAAAAATTAACATATTTTTTGATAATATTATTGATAACAATTTTATTTTTTGAGGAATTAAAATAAAAGATATCTATATATAAGAAACCAATTTAAATAACTGTGAGGACTTAAATAAGGTTTTAGTCCTTCTAAAATAGGGTTAGATGTGAATTCCAATTCTTGATTCACTGCTCACCAACAGGCAACAGTAACAATGCACAACTTCCAAATGTTTCGGCACATAATGAATCCAGGGTGGACCTTGGGATGGACATGGGCGAAGAAGGAAGTGATATGGTCCATGGTAGGGGCTCAAACCACAGAGCAAGGAGACTGCTCCAAGTTCAAGGGCAATGTGCCCCACTGCTGCAAGAAGACTCCCACTGTGGTGGACCTGCTTCCTGGTGTACCCTACAACCAGCAATTCACAAACTGCTGTAAGGGTGGGGTGATCCCTGCATGGGGACAGGACCCTGCAGGCGCCATCTCTTCCTTCCAGGTCAGTGTAGGCCAAGCAGGTACGTCAAACAAGACTGTCAAGCTTCCAAAGAACTTCACCCTCTTGGCCCCAGGACCAGGCTACACTTGTGGCCCTGCAAAGGTCGTCCCTTCCACCACCTTCTTCACACCAGACAAGCGTCGCAAGACTCAAGCACTGAGTAAGTTCTGTATATTGGATTTTAATATTAGATATGATCTTACATTGTGAAGAGATTACCTAGATATTTTTGAAAAAATACTGTTAGTCCTCCTTTTTTGAACTTACGTGCATTTTGACATACATGAATTGAATGTGTCAAAATGGTTTTTGATCTTTCAAGATTTGACCCAATATAACCCTTTCTTAAATGAGATTAAATTTAAAAGTGGAGGATCATTTTGGGTTAGATATTAAAAAATAGAGGACTATTTTAAAATTTTTATTTTGTAGTGGACCAAAATGAGATTAAGTTAAAAATGAAGGATCATTTTGAGACTTTCAATTTGTAGGAGACTATTTTGTAACTTTTAATACATGAACGACAAATGAAAGTAAGTTCAAAAGTGAAGGACCATATTAAAACTTTTAATTATTAAAAGATCAAAATGAAACTAAGTTAAAAGATCAAAATAGTATTTTATTCGATAATTTTTATATACAGTGGCCTATATCATTCTTACCGGGTGTTCTGCAGTGACATGGAACGTAACCTGCACTTTTTCACAATTTCTGGCGAGAAAGAACCCGAGCTGTTGTGTCTCTTTATCGTCATTCTACAATGAAACAATTACGCATTGTCCATCTTGTGCCTGTGGCTGCCAGAACAAGAAGAATTGCGTCAAGTAAGTTCTCATTAAACATAATAGGTGTAAGGAGAATTCCCATCATCTAATGATTACTTGGTGTGTACATGGAACGCAGGAGTGAATCTAAGCTTCTTAGCAAGGCGGGGGTTCACACTCCTAAGAAAGACAATGAACCGTTGCTGCAATGTACTCATCATATGTGCCCTATCAGGGTACACTGGCATGTCAAGCTCAACTATAAGGATTATTGGCGAGTCAAGATTGCCATAACGAATTTCAATTACAGGATGAATTATTCCCTTTGGTCTCTTGCTATCCAGCATCCAAATCTTAACAATGTCACTCAAGTCTTCAGCTTCGATTACAAGCCTCTCACACCCTATGAGTCTGTCAGTAAGTATCGGCCAATAAGCCTTCCTAATTGGTCTGCAATTCATTCATGTTTATTTTGGTTAGATTTGAATGGAAAATGCAGTAAAGTGGTTGAATGGTAAGTGAACAAACCAAATACTAATTGATTACGAACCAATTGACATAGAGATGAACTGTAAATATGTACCTTTACTTTTTGAAAAAAATGGCCATTCAAATGTGTACTCTTTCTGTATGCAGATGATACGGGTATGTTCTACGGCATGAAATACTACAACGATCTGTTAATGGAAGCGGGGCCATCTGGGAATGTTCAATCAGAGGTGCTTCTTCGGAAGGACAAGGATACTTTCACCTTCAAGCAGGGGTGGGCATTCCCTCACAAGGTCTACTTCAATGGTGATGAATGCATGCTGCCCCCACCTGATACATACCCAATTCTCCCTAATTCTGCTCCTCTGAACCTACTTACGTTCCCAGTATTCATCTTCTCATTGCTCTTCCTGCTATCTGTTTGGTGAATTTGTACATAGAGAGTTGGACTTGTTTTGTGAAAATTTTGAAGCAGAGAAGACCTAGACAGTAGATACAGGTAAAGCAACAACAGACATAAAGATTCGAGTTTCGTCGGAAGCATCGAACAGGATCATGCCCATGTCTTCTGTGATATATAAGCATTTAAAAGATGGCGAATATAGCTCCCAGCCATGGTTTTCTATTTCATGACTTGCTGTTATTGCAATGAATTGATAAATTCTTCATCTCTTGCTTGATCTGTTTCTTAAGATGATATTGAGGATGATACAGACATGTCCCCACGGGAAGAAGACTTATTGCTTGTAAATGATATTAAAAAATAATATGTTTCCATGTCATCTAATATATTCCTTTGTTTACTTATCTATTATAGATTGGATGCCTATATAACTTTCCATATCCGAAGTTTAAGACAGCTTCGAAAAATACTGACACTGAATGAAAGCGGACAGAGAAGCTAAAAATGGTTAATGGAAATCAGATGGGTGGTGTTACATGTTCCTGCATAATTCATTACAGTTACAGTTACAGTTACAGTTACAATGACAAGATGTACATAATTCCATTACAACACACAGAAATAACAATACCGTAGCAAATTCAAACCAACCATACACAGAAACTGTGTAACAAATGATAGGAAGCCTAAGCCAGTCTTGAATTGCTACTGGATGTCATTCTCCAGCATGTATTGAATTTCAAATTGACATTCAAAATTAGTGACAAAACTGATTTGTTTGAAAACCTTCAATGATAATGTTGAGTGTACCGAGGATAGTAGCTCTAAACATATGCATAATATACCAAGGAGACCAAGAAACCCATCAATAAAGCAAGCAGGGAAACCTGTTGCCGGGAACCAGAATTAGGCGACCTTGGATAAGCATCTGGTGGTGGCATCACACAGTTGTCGCCATTGAAATAGATCCTCCGAGGAAAAGCCCAACCCTTTTCAAATGTAAAAGTTGACTTGTCCTTTCGGAAAAGTAGCTCTGATTGTACATTACCAAAAGGGCCAGCTTGTGTGAGCAAATCGTTGTAGAACTTAATTCCCCAAAGCAAGGCTGTATCATCTGTTGAGAAGTAACGTGGGTTAAAAATTCCACCAGATGCTTCAAAATCTTCACGAGAAAAAGGGAAATAAAAAAATATTCATGGTTCATACTTTAGAAAATTCAGAATATCATCAATAGCTAAACAACTTTAGAAATCAACAAAACCATGGATAATACTAGAGTGTTTATCTATCACAATAGAAATTGGTTTAGAAATGTTGATCATAATTAATTAGGTTAATCAGTAGCTTCTGTCCGTAAAATAGCAGGAAAAATCCCTTCAAGCAGGAGCATTGACAGGTCATGATATCACTTACTTATTGATCCATATGGAGTTAATGACTTGTAGTTGAAACTGAAAAGTTGGGTCAGATTGTCAAAGTTCGGATGTTGAGCGACCAAGTTCCACTCAGAATAATTCATCCTATAATTGAAATTAGTAATAGTAATCTTCACGCGCCAATACTCCTTGTAGTTAAGCTTAACATGCCAGTGAACTCGGATTGGACACATATGTCTAGTACAATGAACTAAAGGAGCAAAATTATTCTTTTCAGAGCCAGAAACAACTGACTGTATATGTGGTGAATTCGCCCTGTCACCAAACAGAAAATAAAAATATAAAAGAGTTGTAAATTTAAAAGACAAGCATAAAGTCCTCATTGATGAAACTCACTTGACACAGCTCCCTGATTGAGATGAATTTCCCTGGCAGCCACATGCACATGTTGGGCAGGGCACAATAGTATCATTGTAGAAAGATGAGAGGGAGACACAGCAAGTAGGACTTTTCTGAGCTAGAAATTGTGAATATGTGCATGTAACATTCCATGTCACTGCAATAAATCAGAGTAATGTTAAGGTCAACTACAATTTACTAGCTCTTGCAGACAGGGAACCTGTAACAACGTCAAGTGGAATTTAATTTTCAAAATTCATCACAAACTAAGGTACAAGAGAATGCCAGATTTCTATACCAACATAATCAACACTGTATATTGACATTTAGTCAAAGGAAACTGTTTGAGGGACCAATATTAGATTATTATTTTGACAAATAAGCAAATGAACAAAAGAGTGGATCAACTTACTGAGTGCTTGGGTCACCCTCCTTTTGTCTGGCTGTATGAATTTTGTGGGTTTCACAATTTTTGCTGGCCCACAAGTATAACCTGGTCCTGGTGCTTTCAGGGTGAAGTTTTTAGGAACTTTAACTGTTCTGTTAGTGGTTCCAGCTCTACCAACACTTACCTGAAATGCAGCAACTGCGTTTACTGGATCCTGCACCCATGAGCTGAGTACCCCACCCTTGCAGCAATTAGCAATTTGCTGATTGTAAGGTGTTCCGGGAAGTAAATCTACAACTGTCGGGTCCTTTTTACAGCAATGAGGGATATTCCCCTTAAACTTAGAACAATCCCCTTGTTCAGTGGTCTGCCCTCCCATCATGCTCCAAATAACCTCCTTCTTTGCCCATGTCCATCCAAGTAACCACCCTGGTGCTGGGATATGACGATATTGTTGAAAGTTGTTTATAGTGACTACAGCCTGCCCATTCAACCCTTTCTTAGATATCCAAATAACTTGCGTAACAAAAATAATTAATTGATTCAAAAAGGCTGTAGTCACAAATATAGGTATAACACATTTTTTTTATTTGAATTCAGTTGATAATTGTAAAACTTGACTACACGCTTGAAACAAGAAAACATCTAAACACTTGATTTAGAAGTGTCAAATGAAATTCAAACCCTGTAAAGTTTTTAATACTTATATGAGTTCAGGTACATATTGATATATGCAGCATCAAATGCAACTACCATGATCATGCAGATCCACCAAGAAATAAGTGCACAACACTGACTTAAAGTTCTGATTGGATTCAAACTCAAAGTTTCTAATAGTTTAAGAATCCAAGTAAAAGCTGGTATATGCAATATGAAATGCAACTAGCATGAACAAGCTGATCCATCAAAAAAGAATAATAAAACCACTAGAGACAAAAAGAGCCAAATCTTTGATATCAGGCTTAACTGTGCAAAAACGAACTTGCGAAAATAGCTACTGTAAAACATTGTACTTACAACATAACCATCAGGAGTCCAACTTATGACATCCCATTTGATTGTGATATTTCCATTTGGATCAAGTGGATCATAAGCTTCTGAAAAATAAAGAACAAGCCAAGATAGATTTTAGTTATAACCTTCTTCGTTCAAATAAAATCAAATCCGGTAATAAAGAACTGGATAATATTTAGAACCTGAAGAAAGGAAATACATTTATCAATAAAGTATTGAAATTATAGGCAAAACCGAGCACTGACAGTAAAAATCCATTTCCGATATCCCTAGATAACATAAATTCTTCAGCACAAATCATGGGCATGCAATCATTATTGCAGTTTGAACGTGTTCTTTTCTTTTCAATACACTAAAAACAATTTTAACCCTTGGTCATTTCCTCTGCATGCACTTGAATTCAGAAGATAAACCCTCTTCGATATATATATATATATATATATATTCTACCATATCCATTGGCATCAACAGGAAAAGCCGCCAGAAACTGCCATGTTTCTCGAATACTTATTCGAATATACAGACCGTAAGGTCTACGCACCAAGAAATGATGTCCAACAAATAATGAAACAAGATCAAAAAAAGAAATGGAAAAATTGATTAACGCAAACATAAAGGCAACTACAAAAATCTTAATGAGAAAACTGACAATAATGGACAAACCTGTTGTAGTGAAGCATGTGCAAGACAGTAGAAACAAGAAGAAAACGCAGAGAGTTGTTCTGGGTAAGGATCTAATCATGCATATAAAATAGAATCCCATTTTCTTACTGCGAAGGGAGTCACAGTATTGGTTGATCACTCAAAGATCTGTAACGAAGAAGACTTCTGAAAAGAGGAGGAAAGGAAGACAGACCCAACAGAGAAAAACGAAAGACCAAAAACAGAGTAAGGAAAAGAGTGTGGAAATATAAACGCAGAGTGGTTCACCGCTTCAATCAGAATCCTGTGGTTTGACCACTATAAATAAATTCCCCTGTGAACATTTTGAGAGTCCGTCTTCCAGAAACTTCATCCCACTTTATAGTTCGGTATAGTGTGGAAAATTTGAGCTTTTTAAATTGTTAGACTTAAATTTCTTAAAAAGCATTAAAAAAAATTATTTTGATTTCTAACATAATAAATTTATTTTTAATTATTCTTTTATTTATTTATTATCTCAATTTAATTCTTTAATTGTAAGTTTAACTTCAATTTAATTTTTATTAATATAAATATTAATAAATTTAATTTAAATTTAATCATTGCATGTCATTTAATCACTTTTATTTTATTGAAAAATCTCTAATAATTATACATTCTTTGAGATGATCCGTACACATCAAACAAGTTTGAGATTATCCATCAAGAAACTGCATATAACTTGCTGTTTAGTTTTCCACTTTCTCACCATCATGCCTAATATTCTTTCCAACCATAATGACAGATTGTGAAACGCAGCATTCTATATTTGCATGATTATATATTTGAATATGATTTAAATTAATTTTGTGAACTTAGACGACAAATAATCATATTAAAAGTTTTTAAATTTTTATACTTTGATATAAGGACATACTTACAGTCACATCAATCAACCAAGTTTCAAAGATTCTAGAAAGCAACTTCTGGCGGCTCCTGCGTCTTACAAGCTACAGAGAAGAGCCAGCTCATTTTTTTAATTAAAAAAATTATAATAAAAATGCAGTGAATTTCGTAATTTAAGGTTTACCTATTATTCTCTCCAAGTTTAAAAATCAATTTTTAGAATTTTTAAGTTTCTGTACTATAATTTTTGGATTAATTTTTTAACCAAAAATTTATTATCACTAATTTATATAAAATCAAATAGGCTGAATTAGCTAGAAAATAAAAAAATTATTGAACACAGATTTTAAAAGATATTATTGATCATAAAATACAAAAAAAAAAAAACTCCTCTTCTTTCTCTTCTTCTGTTTGTCTCTCTCTCAACTTTGCTGATAATAACCCAGGACATCAAAAAAGAAGTAGAGGTATCTGCTTAATTTCAGGGCAATTAGTTTAGAACTGAAAACAATTAACTTACATTATAGTATATAGTGGGACTAAATAGCATTTTTGAGAAGTCAAGTAAATTTTAGGACTTGGAAAATTATGTTAGAAGAGCATTGGGTTAATTTATAATTTTGTTAAATTCTTTAATTACTTCAACTTCAAGCAATGACTCGGCAATTAGAAAGTTGGATACAAGAAGGAACTAGTGTGTCATTACTTCTTAAACCAAGTCCAAACTTAGAATTATGAATTTACCAAATTTGGGTCACATTTTCTATGATCCATTTGCTTACTTTTAGTTCATCATTCCCTCTGTGTTTTTTTCTCTCCTAAAATTCCTAAAATACCCCTCAAAGACCGAAGCTTCCTCTTTCTTTCCTCATTTTCAATCCTCCTTCTGCTTGTATTTGAGTTCCGTACGTTTAAATTTCTGTGTCATTAAATTTTTATTTTAATAAATATTAAATAATTTTTATTAATTTTTTTAAATTATTAATTTTTTATTTAATCATATCAACTTTATTTACTTACATTTAAGTTTTCCAAATTCAGGTAATCCACTTTGCTTCTTCTCAGTCTCTCACGGGAATTCTGCAATCTTCCTACAATTTTGCTGCCTAAAGTTTTACAAGAAATTTGGAAGCTAAATATTTAAAAATTAAATAAAAATGGTAAAGTTAGATAGAAAAAGATGAAAGAGATGAGAAAAGTAATTTTTAAAATCATACACTCTCCTCCTTCTCCCCTCTCTTCAATTCTGTGGTTTAAAACAGCTATGAAAAATATTGACATTAAACAATGAAAATATACCTGTACAATATATTATAGTTAATTTTACAATTACAAATCGTAATTACATTGCAACACACAGATATTACAATATAGTAGCAAATTCAAAGTCAAACCAACCTTATACTAAAATTGTGAAACAAATGACAAGAAGCCTGATCCTGTCTTGAAGTAGGCAGTCATGGGTCAGCATATGGCGGTGGCATCACACAGTTATTACCATTGAAATAAATCCTTAAAGAAAAAGCCTAACCCTTGTCAAAAGTAAAACTTGACCCGTCCTTTGGGAAAAGTATCTGTGACTATACATTACCAGAAGGGCCATCTTGGGTGAGCATATCATTGTAAAACTTGATTCCCCAAAGCATTCCTATATCACCTGTAGAGAAATCAACAATACGCGCGTTATAGGGTATACCTGGGCTCGATGTCATTTTTGGAAGTGAAGTTTTGGACTTCGAAAAATTGGCTTACTTTATAACTAGTTTATTTACCCACATAAAATTAGTAACACGCGAGCTTTAAGAAAATTAGTATGCTATCGATTGGGCTCGAAGCGTTTTCGATAAAACGGTCAAGATAAAACAGACAAGGAAACCATGAGTTAGTTAGAGCACGAGCGGGAATGAACTCCTGTTGCCTTCTTCACATGTGTGGAAGTGCTCATTCCAAGTCTGTCATGCACAAGGAGGTAATATGCCAACTTCGAATAAGTTGAAAAACTTTGCTAAGTTGTTGATTTCCCATGCACGTCCCCTTTTGCGAGATGATGGAAGCTGTTATTTCCCTGTTGATTGGTGGAGAGAAGGGTAAAGTTGATGCACTTGGACGTAGGCCGAAGGTTACTTGAGATTATCCAAAGCCTGCGTTTGCCTTATCATTTTTCCCAAGAAGTGTGTCCTTCGCCGACTTTTGAGATTCCCCTACTGTCACTCTCTGACATGGGAGCCATGGAGGAGAAGTGGAATGTAGATTTTTTTATGCTTTCCTGTGACTCGTGTGTTTCTTTTAGCAAATGATAATGCTCCAGCCAACCCGGGGATTGAGAGTCGATGTCTTTGCATGCTCCAAATGGTTTTGTTTGTTCCTGGGGACCTTAAGGGCAGTGGCGAAGGCTAGGCTTGAGCTATTAGTAATGCGACGGATTTGTCTCATTACCTCAAGAGGGTTGGTTGGCCTTGAGTTCATTATGGATTACCTGGTTCCTGGAATTCCATTTAGTGTAAAGGGAAGCCAGCATGTAGTTTGTGATCTCCTCAAGGGAGTTAAGGTTAGATCGATCCATGGAGAGCCATGATGTAATCCACTGAAGAGGATCCTGAGGGTGAATTCTGTCAACTCTGATACCTAAGGGAGAAGTGAACCCAATGGCCATAGCAAATGGACATTGTCGGAAAAGGTGGCTGATTGACTCCTCTTCCATGCCACAATGTTGGCAAGTGATCTGGACATTGAGGTGGTGAAATCTGAGAACGTCTCCTATTGGTGTTTAGAAGATCAGCAACCTTAAGGTTGGTGGCAATGACACTTCTTCTAATTTTCCACCAAAGAGGGTGATTTATGGAATGTCGTTGCCAGTCCTAACCCTCCATCAGAGTTTGGAGGTAATTAGATGTTGTCCTTGCTGAATCTCCCTCCTAATCCATGAGGAGTTGGATCTTTTCAGGATCTAGCCTTCTATGTTGCTACAGTATTTCCTTAGCTAGAATCACAGAATTGCTGCTCTTCTGAAAAATTTTGAAATCTAATAAATTAATGAAACTGAGTGATATATAATAATAAATGATTTAAATCATTAATAAACATTTTAACTATATGTTATTTTTTTAATATTTAATTTTGAATCATGTCAAGTTATATTTATAATTACTTATTAAAAAATTTAAGAGGTAATTAATTTATTATTTTTTTTGTTGATTCTAAAAAAATTTTAAATTTAAAAAAAAAATTTAAGAGGCATTTAATTAATTTATTATTTTTTTTTATTAATTTTAAGAAATTATTGAATTTCAAAGAATTCATTATTTAAAAAAAAAAATAATTAACTAATTAATTTTTTTTTGTTGAGTCCAAAAAATTTGTACACATTAAAGAATGCTTTATAGGAGTTAGAGAGAATAAGGAGCTATGAATACCCTATTTTTAAAAAAAAAAGAAAAGAAAATTAAACATAAATAAAAGAAAGGACAAATAAATAAAGTAATAAAATCACCTTTTTGAAAAGTAATGAATAGAATATTTGGACAAAAAAATATTTAAAAAATTAATGAATAGAGATTTCTGATTAACAAAAAGACAAAAAAGAAAAAAAGAGGGAGAGAAAAAAAAGGTAAAGCAAAATGAAAAAAAGAAAAAATAGAATGATAAAACGGCAAAACTCGTGCAGCTGCTAAAAATCATAACCCGGAGATGACAAAACCCACTGTGTAAAACTCAAAATGGAAGCAGAGTGGCTGAGAGTGCAGTTCCAAGAAAGGAGGAAGGGGAAAGAAGGACCAAGAATTGAAACAGAATAAAAACACAAAGGGAGTGAGTGTCCTAGGATCCATGTCCTAAGAATCGAAGCGCAAGCGTAAAATTTGAGTTTCAATAATGAAATTAAATACAATTTTTAATTTACATAAATAACTTATCTCGTCTATTATTCACATAAGTTCTCGTGTAAGAATGTTAATTTTTTTAAATATTTAAAAATTAATTAATAAAAATTCTATGAGATTTTTAATTTTCTTATATTTTAAAAGTTAATATTTGATTTTTTAAAATGCAAAAAATGAAATGATCCCCAAATTACAAAAATGATTTAGCTTGCTCTTATTTTAAAAATTATCTTTTTTCAGTCACTTGAAAATTTATTAATAAAAGTTATATAAAACTTTTAATCTTTGTAGATTTTAAAAGTTAACGTCTAATTTTAAAAATGAAAAAATAAAAATAATTCTAAGTTACAAAAATAATTCATTTTACTTGTTGTTTGTAAATCAAAGTCCCAAAATATTTTTCCTTAATAAATTTGTTTTTTAATTAAAATAAAAAGTTTTAACTCCAAAAATCCTAAAAACACTTTTCATTCAATAATTTCTCTCCTCTTTTTTGAATAAGAACATGAACATAAATTCCAAAAAACCTAGAAATTCTTTACCTTAATAATTTAATGTCCCTTTCTTGAAAAATTTTAATTTCAAAATATTCAAAAATATAAATATGAAAATCCCAAAAGTAAAAAAAAATAAAAAAGACAAAAAACAAAAAGAATTAGAGAGTGAAGTTAAGTAGTTTTGGTAATTAAAATATACCAATCAAATTCTAACCTTAGTTTGTTTACAAAATCAAATTAATTTGCGTTAGTTTGCTCATTTAACAAAGATTGAAAAACATCAATAAATTGTCATATATTTTTATGTTAAATTATGTGAACTTTAATCTTTATAGTTAGATAC
This sequence comes from Delonix regia, assembly GCA_037074485.1. Lineage (NCBI taxonomy): Eukaryota > Viridiplantae > Streptophyta > Magnoliopsida > Fabales > Fabaceae > Delonix > Delonix regia. The sequence goes on along the minus strand of CM073449.1, from coordinate 20,752,029 downwards.
ATAGGCCATAAGCTCATCTTAAGTTAAATCTACTTATTATAAATGTCTATTTTTTTGTTTTCATTAATTATTTTTTATTTATATTCTTTTCTATAGTTATTTTGTGTGTGTTTTGATATGAGTAATTAAAATAAAATTAAGTTCAAATTTCATTAATTTTGTTGAGAAGTATAGAATAATCATATTTATCGATAAGTGTTAAGGATTGTCTAATACCTTTATGTTCAATCACACTCTCATATCCATCTCTTTTTACACATACGACTTTTTTATTTTTTTATTTTTATTTTAAAATAACTTTTAAAAATATTTTATTAAAATTTTGGTGGCAACTCCTAATTAAATCAGCCCTCTAATGTGTTGTGCTAAATTTTCTACTAAATTAAAACTCCTAAATTAAAAGAAATTTACCTTAATTAGATTATATATATATATATATATATACATATATTGTGCTAAATTTTCTACTAACTTCAAGTAATGACTCAAGCAAATAAGAAATCTGGATACAAGAAGGAACTAGCATGTCATTAATTCTTACAACTAATTTCTAACTTAAATTTATTGTTTATTTAGCGAGAATTAATCATAGGTTTTAACCATAGGTTAAGTGGCTGACTATGTCTTGACCTACAAATTTGGGTTACTCTATGTTTGCCCCACTTGGCTTCCTTTCAGTTCAATTCCTTACCCCAACCCCACCCCCACCCCCCCCCCCCCCCCCCCCGGCGCCAAATTTTCAAATTACCCCTCAAAGACCCAAGCCTCCTTTCCAAAATTTTCAGTCCTCCTCCATGTTTTTTTTTTCTTCCTTGGAAATTCCGCAATCTTCCTATACAATTTTGCAGCCTGACTTTCTACAAAACAATTTGCATCCCCTATATATAAAAATTGGAAAATTTTATTTTAGTCCTAACATTTTTTCTCAAATTTTAATTTGGTCCTCATACTTTAAAAATTTACATTTAGTTCTTCATAGTTTAAATGATTTACTATTTAATCCCTATTATAATACTTTTATCAATATTTTGCTATATATATAAGTTAATGTTGCTACATTACATACTTTTACTTTTGTTATTAGTATAAATCATACATATTAATAGTATAAAAATAATATATAATGAGTTATATCAACAAAATTTACTAAAATACTTATATAATTTGAACTCTATGGACTAAATAAAATATTTGTAAATTATATGGACTTAATTAAAAATTTTTAGACTATAAGAATTAGATTAAAAATTGATTGAAACTCTAGGGAACAAAAGTATAATCTTTCCTTAAAATTAAATGTAAATAGTAAATTAGATATAACAAAAACAAGAGACTAGAAAATTGGTTTTCAAAAACCATACGCCCTCCTTCCTCTTCTTTCTTTTCATGTTAGTGGTTTAAGTCCGCTATGAAAAATATTTACACTGAATGAATGTCTACTGAGGAATGAATAACGGAAATTTTCCTGCATGATATACTATAGTTAATGTTGAAATTACAAAATGTAATTAAATTACAGCACACAGAAATTACAATACAGAAGCACATTCAAACCAACCTTATACTGAAACTGTTAAACAAATGACAGGATGCCTGAGCCAATCTCGAACTTCTGCTAGATTCCCTTCTCCAGCATGCGTCAAGTTTCAAATTGACATTCCAAATTTGAGACAAGAATGATGTGTTGGGAAATTTTCAATGAGAAAGTTGAGTATACCAAGGATAGTTCATAATAGCTTGAAACATCTGCATAACGTACCAAGTTGCCAAGAACCCCATCAGTAGAGCAAGCAGGGAAACATCTTTCTGGGACCAGAATTAGGCAATCATGGATCAGCATATGGTGGTGGCATCACACAGTTATCACCATTGAAATAGATCCTCCGAGGAAAAGCCCATCCCTTGTCAAAAGTAAAACTTGACTTATCCTTTCGAAGAAGTATCTGGGACTGTACATTACCAGAAGAGCCAGCTTGTGTGAGCATATCATTGTAGAACTTGACTCCCCAAAGCATTGCTGTATCATCTGTTCAGAAGTAAACAAAACCCGAAATTGGTTTAGATTATTGTAACTATGAGTAGTTCTTGTCCATGCAAGTAGCAAGAGCATTACAAGTCAGGATACCACTTACTTATGTCTGCGTAAGGAATCATTGGCTTGTAGTTGAAACTGGAAACTTGGGTCAGATTGTTGAAGTTTGAATGTTGAACAGCCAAGTTCCATTCAGAATAGTTCATCCTATAGTTAAAATTAGTGATAGTAATATTCACACCCCAGTACTCAGTGAAGTTAAGATTAACATGCCAGTGAATTTGGACAGGGCACATATGGCTAGAACATTGAACCAAATGATCAGAACTATTCTTTCCAGAGCTGGAAGCAGTAGACTGTATATGTGGTGAATCCGCCCTATAACCACACAGAAAATAAACATATAAAAGAGTATAAGTTTAAAAGCCAACCATAATGTACCCAATGATGAATCTCACTCTACACAGCTCCCTGATTGAGATGACCTGCCCTCACAGCCACATGCACATTGGGGGGCAGGGTACAATAGTGTCATTGTAGAAAGATGAGAGGGAGACGCAGCAAGTAGGAATATTATGAGCCAGAAATTGTGAATATGTGCACGTAATCTTCCATGTCACTGCCACAAATCAGAGTTATGTTAAAGTCAAGACCTCAGTTATCACTGATTTAGAGCATTAGATAAAGCTTTTAAATCGATAGTTTTCAAAACCTACAATTTTGGGCTGTCACATAAAACTGCAAGTAAGGTACTGTAGGAGGTTTGATCAGGATTCGTGTACTTACTGAGTGCTTGGGTTACCCTTCTTTTGTCTGGTGTTATGAACTGAGTGGCTTTCACAAATTTTGCAGGACCACAAGTATAACCTGGTCCTGGTGCTCTGAGAGTGAAGTTTTTAGGCACTCTGATTGTTGTGTTGGTGGTTCCAGATCTTCCAACACGAACTTGAAATGCAGCAATAGAGTTCACTGCATCTTGTGGCCATGGCCTGAGTACCCCACCTTTGCAGCAATTAGGGATCTTCTGGTTGTAAGGTGTTGCGGGTAGTAAATCTATGACTGTGGGATTCTTTTTACAGCTTTGTGGGGTATTACCCTTAAACTCAAGGCAATTCCCTTGTTCAGTGGTCTGTGCTCCCATCATGTTCCAGATTACCTCCTCCTTTGCCCATGTCCATTGAAGTGACCACCCTGGTGCTTGGAAATGGCGACACTGTTGAAAGTTGTTTATCGTCACATCTGCCTGTCCATTCGACCATTTCTTAGATTTCTAACTTAACTCATGGAAGGAAAGTAACTAAATTCATTCGAAAAGGCTCTAGTCATAAACGTACGTATTAATATAGAAAAACATAGTACTTACACCCATCAAGAAAGATGCGTTCATCGGACAAGAGTCAGAACTTTAACATTGAGCTAATTAATAATAGTGATCAAGAGCTGTGCATTAAGGATCGTGAAATTGTGCGAGTCTTATAGATTAATTATGGGACTCACTCAATTTAACGATTCCTACATAGTCTTATAGATTATATAGCAAGAGACCCAAATTCATTAAATTAATTAAAAAAAACCATTAAAATACTTACAAGATAACCATCAGCAGTCCAATTCATGACATCCCATTTGATTGTGATATTTCCATTTGGATCAAACGGATCATAAGCTTCTGAATTATAAACACCCAGCCAAAACTTCAAGTAATTGAAGACGGAAATTATATATTGTAGAAAGGGTAAAGAAGACGAGGTTAGAACTTTAAATTTTCCCGTAACATCCCATGCATTAAAGTGACGTGACTACTATGAATTTCCTGCAATTGAATGTAGAATAATACTCTAGAGTGAAATGGTTCGAAACTAGCTTTTTTTTACCTTTTTCTTTTATCTTTATCTCTTTCTGAAAGTATATACATCAAATTGTAGAGGACTCACTCTCAAATGGTGATAAATATAATAAATAAATAAATTGTGAGAAACAGGATTCTTTTCACTTGCATAAGTATTTACTAAATAAATAAAAAACATGAAAAATATTTTTGGTAAGGTAAGGGCTGGCTGGCTCATGAAACTATCCTACCTCCTTTAATTTTAACATACGCAATTTTTCCAAAAATTAATATGAAAGCAAAAGTTCTTTACGTTGAACTCATCCTGTACACCCAAGATGTCTTATAGTTCTAACCTTCTTCGTTCAAACATTATCAAATCGAATAGTAATGAAGAACTGGATAATATTTAGAACCTTATCAAACAACTTATAGCCTAAACTGAGCACTGACAGTAAAACAACCAAGTTTGAAGATAAAAAGAACAGGAAAATTGATCATTGAAGACATAAAAACAAGTACGAAAATCTCTCTGAGAAAACAATAATGAACAAACCTGATGCAGTGAAGCAAGTGCAAGACAGTACAAACGATAAGAAAACGCAGAAACTTGATCTGGGTAAGGATGAAGACATGTGTATCAGATAGAATCCCAGTCTTGCTGCGAAGGTAATATGGGTAAGTGTTGCTTGATCAGTTAAAGATCTGTGACGAAGAAGGCCACTGAAAAGAGGAATAGAAAGCAGAAAGACCAAGAAAAAAGAGTTTGGAAATAAGAACGTAGCAAAAGCTGACTCTTTTAAGTTAAGAATAATTGATTTGATATGTATCATGTGCTTGACAACGCCAAATTCTGCTGTGAACATATAAATATTTCATCTTCTGCTGACCAATAATTAATTCTTCGGTAATGGCACGGTATGTTTGAGTTTTTATTTTTTATTTTTAGATTCATAAATTATTTACGCAAATAAATGTTTATAAGAATGAGCACAAATGGATGCAGATAATTGCGGTGCAAGGAAGAGAATAACCAGCTCATTCTTTTTATTTAAAATCAAAGTCAAAATCTCATGCAAAACTATGAAAGTCAAAATCCCAAAAAAATAAAAAAAAGTCAAATAATTTATTTTATTCATTAATAATAAAGATTGTTGATAGCAACAAATATTCTGTAACTAGTTTCTTTTGAGAAAATAATATAGTACACATATATGAGACTTATATGAAATTCATCTAAAAAAATTATATGATTCAAATAAGGAGAAATTGAAACAATTTTTAGTCGCGATATAGCTGTTAAATTATTAAGCAATTCAAGGTAAAAAAGCAAGGTATTCAGGCCTCATTGATAGACCAAATTCTATCATTTGATGCGAGACCAGTAAAATGCCTACCAAAAAATAATTAATTTCTTCATATTGTTTATTTGGATGAAAAACACTATTTAGTCCATTATTTATTAATACATTTTTTAATTTCATCTCTTACTAATTTGAATGTTATCATATTTAGTCCCTCATTATTAATTATATTTAGATTCAATATATTAATATTCATACTAATAAAGGACAAAATTAATAATGGACAAATAAGTGAGGAATCAAATTATGAATAAATTGGCAAATAAAAAACTAAATTGATAATGAAAATCAAAGATGGATTAAATTGTGATAGACTAATAAGTAAGGGATCATATGGAAAATCACTTTATAAGTAAAAATACAAAATAATGTTTCACTTATTTATTTAGTTAAGGAATTTCAGACTAAATCTTTTAAAATCATATAAAAAATGATATGCTCCAAAGGCACAACATTTAAAGTTAAATGTCTCATAAATGAGATGGAAATACAAAATGTAAGGTTGATCATAGATCCACCAGATCTAATAAACTCATACCAACCTGATCAAATTGGGGTCAAGTTGAGTTGGATTAAAAAAAAAAAAAAAAGCAGGTGAGAATAAACCAAAAATTAGGGTTAGAAGACCAAGCCGAGCTGGCTTCTAGGTTTTTTTATATTATATAATGCTTAACTTGACCGATCTTTGTATTATATATATATATAAAGATAAAGCTTTTAATTTATTCATTCTCATTCAACGTCTTCTGTTCCCAATCTTTCTTAAACTTCCATCTTCTTTTTGTGTGCGTTCTGAGCTAAGTAGGGTGCACCTCTCTCTCACATGAAGATCTGGAGAAGAGGAAGAACTAATTCAAAGATCAAGAAGAAGGAAGCAGATATGAAATCCAAGGAAGAACCTAGAACTGATCTGTAACCTAAAGATAACAAAGAACATATTTGAAATCCGAAGAAGAACGAAGAGCAGATATGAACAAAATTCGCAGATCTAAAGAAGAAGAAGTACATATCTGAAATAGATGAAGCCTAAGATATGAAAATCGGTTCTCCCGTAATGAAAACCTTGTTCATTCTTTTCTTCTTGGTTTTCTTCAAATCTTAACGATCCAATTATTTTGCGTTCTATATCTCCACTAAACCTCACTCATTATGAACCCATCAAAGCATATTTCTAGTAGATCAATATCTCGAAATTTCAACTATCCAAAAACACCAAATTAGTCCATAATATAAAGGAAGAAAATGCAATAGCAATGTTGACCAATACTTAAAGCCAATTCCAAAAAAAACAAGCTTAAAGTCACAAAGTCAACCATCGCCTAAACATCCGTGGCCATCAAAATTTGTATAGCCCAAATTGCATTTATAGTTTCTCTCCTATCTTGTTATTTGTGAATTTCAAGACTAAAAAACATTGACGTTTCTCCTATAGCTTAAGCCAATTCCAAGAAACAAGGTTAAAGTTGCAATGTCAAGCATCAATTTCCATGACCGCCACAACAAAATACTTTATTAGGGACAAAAATTTTTTATTCGCAAGCTGCAAAATTTAGGTAAGGAATAAAAATTCATCTCTAAAATTAAGGATGAATTTTTTTTTGGTCCAAAATTTGAAATTTTGTCTTTAAATTTGGGATAAGAAAACTTAGAATAGGAATAGTTTTTCTGTCCTAAAATTTGTCTCTCTTTTTTCCTAAAATCTAATCGCTGAGTCATGTAGAAAATGCACTATTCTTCATGAATAATTCATCACACATGAATTTTCTTGATATATAATAGACTCTTTTGAGGTATAATCTCAGGATTTGAATTAATAGAAGTATATGATCTGTTGTAGCCCATATGGTAAGTGGAGTTTATAGAGGTTTGAGAACTAATGGCAAGTTATTCTAAGTGATGTTTTAGAAACAAAGAGACTAGCTACAACAAAGTAATATGAGACATAATTCTTTTGAAATTCAACTCATGCACCCAACATAATACACAATAAATAATGTTACAATTACAAAATGTAATTACATTAGTGCACACAAAAATTACAATACAGTAGCAAATTCAAACCAACCTTATAGCATTAAACATATGCATAATATGCCAAGTTGCCATAAACCCCATCTGTAGAGCAAGCAGGGAAATGTCTTTCTAGGACCAGAAGTAATATGGATCACCATACGTTAGTGGCATCAGACAATTATCACCATTGAATTAGATCCTCCGAGGAAAAGCCCATCCCTTATCCAAAGTAAAAGTTAACTTATCATTGTAAACAATGTTGTCAAAATCACGATTTTAATAAAATAGGTGTTAATTGGAAGATGTAGTAAATAAATATAGAAGTATGTGATAGTTTAAAGTTATATTAAATAAAAGTTGGATGTAATATTCTCTTGAGTTTTATAAATAGAGGATAATCCTCCAATTGTTGTATCAAGTTTAAAAGATAAATCTAATAGAAGTCTTCCTTTTTATATATTAGTATTCTTCTCTCTACTTTTAGAATTTTCTCCTCCACTATTCTAAATTCAAATAACCCTACCTTTCTCCAACAATTAATGGCTTGTAGTTGAAACTGGAAACATGGATCAGATTGTTGAAGTTTGGATGTTGAATAACCAAGTTCCATTTAGAATAATTCATCCTATGATTAAAATTAGTGATAGTAATATTCACGCCTCAGTACTCAATCAAGTTAAGATTAACATGCCAGTGAATTTGGATAGGACACATATGGTTAGAACATTGAACCAAATGATCAAAACTATTCGTTCCAGAGCTAGAAACAGTAGACTGCATATGTGGTGAATCCGCCCTATAACCACACAGAAAATAAACATATAAAAGAGTGCAAGTTTAAAAGCCAACCACAATGTAGTCGACGATGAAACTCACTCTACACAGCTCCCTGATTGAGATGACTTGCCCTAATAGCCACATGCACTTAGGGGGTTGGGTACAATAGTGTCATTGTAGAAAGATGAAAGGGAGACGCAGCAAGTAGGAATATTATGAGCCAGAAATTGTAAATATGTGCACGTAACTTTCCATGTCACTGCCACAAATCAGAGTTATGTTAAAGCTAAGACCTCAAAGACAACTTAGTTAAATGGAATTGTTTGAGTGAAGTTTTTAGGGTTTAAGTTAAGACCTCAAATACAAGCATAACCTAGTCCTGGTGCCCTCAGGGTGAAGTTTTAAGGCACTCTGACTGTTCTGTTGGTGGTTCCAGCTCTTCCAACATGAACTTGAAATGCAGCAATAGAGTTTGTTGGATCTTGTGCCCATGTTCTGAGTACCCCACCTTTGCAGCAATTAGGTATTTTCTGGTTGTAAGGTGTTGCAGGTAGTAAATCTTTGACTGTGGGGTTCTTTTTACAACATTGTGGGGGTATTTCCCTTAAACTCTGTGCAATTCCCTTGTTCAGTGGTCTGTGCTCCCACCATGTTCCAGATTATCTCCTCTTTGCCCATGACCATTGAAGTGACCAACCTTGTTCTTGGATATGGCGATATTGTTGAAAGTTGTTTATTGTGGTTGTTAAACTCACGAGTTTAAATAAATTAATAATAAAAAGATAAATTTATAATGTAAACTCATAACATAAATTTGTAAAAGTTTACCTAAATTAATAAATAATTACTAAAATATATAATCATATAGTTAAAATAATATATACAATAAAAAAATCATTCAAATGCAATTCAAATTATATTAAGTCAAATGAAAATTATTCATAATTTATAATATATAATATTCAACATAAACATTTTAATATAGTTACGCATAAATAATATTTTAATATAACCAACAAAACAATATTTATCTTTTCATTTCAATAAGTTCATATTTAATTAATTTATTTTTATTTTTTATGTATATTTAAACTAGTAATAATATAGATCATAATGACTTCTTAGAAATGAAACATTTCAATATCTCATATGGTCCTATGTTTAAATTCTTATATTACTTGCCACAAGCTAATTCACACATTTTTCAATAAATAAAATCATAAATTCAATGAAGTTATTAAGTCAACTCACAAGTCTATTGAGTTTACACTAAGTTCAAGTCTACATCGAGTTGACTCGTTGTATTTAGGTATAATTGTAAACTCGTAAACTCGAATAATAGACTCACGAGTTTGACTATCATTGACTTGTTGAACAAAAATAATTAAATCGATTCAAAAAGGATATAGACATAGAAGTGTTAATTCTCATTTATGTCCTTCATTGATTTCCAATCTTAATTTGATTCTTTACTAATTAGCCTAATCTCAGTTGATCCTTCATTGATAGAAAGCTAATACAACTTGTCCCTTGTTCTCAATTATATTTGGACTAAAAGATGCTTACAATCATATTAAATAAGGACCAAAGACTAAAATTTAGCACGGGACAAAATAGAGACTAAACCCACAAGTAAAGGGACGAAAATAATGTTTTGCTCCATTTCTTATTTAAATTTGTTCCATAATTCTTTGAAAAGAAAAAGCTTAAATTTGACCTTCCTTCCATATAGTTTTACTAAGTTTTTTAATTTTGTCTCTATGCTTTTTTTTTTTTTTTTTTGTAATTTGATCCTTGTAACATCACCCAATATGTTCATACCCATCAAATCAGAGTTTGATGTGGAAAATGCCATATAGGCTCATGGTGACCAAATTATATATTTCTTGCCAAATTGGAGCCAGATGTGGCAATAGCATATATATATATATATATATAGGCTAACTTAAAATTTTGGTGAAATTATTGAGACTGAAAGTATAGTTTAGCCAAAAAAATCTAAAGAATTGATTTGGAAGTGTGATTTGAAATTCAAACCCTGTAAAATGGTTAATAGTTGTATGAATCCAAGTAAAAGTTGACATATGAAACTTCAAAGCAACTACCATGAACATGATCATTTAAGAAATATATACACCACCAACAGAAAGAAATTGACTAAGAAGTGTGATTGGAAATTCAAGCCCCTGAATGCAAGTAAAAGCTGGTATTTGAAATATGAAATAGAACTAGCATGAACATGTTGATCCATCAAGGAAAGATTTGTAACATGGGAAAAGAGTCAAAACTTTGAGATTGAAAACATTAAACTTACGACATAATCATCAGCAGTCCTATTCATGACATCCCATTTGATTGTGATACTCCCATTTGGATCAAGCGCTTCATGAGCTTCTGAACTATAAACACCCAGCAAAAAATTATTAATTGAAAAGGAAAATTGTATATTACTAAAGGGGGTAAAGAAGATAAGGCAAATGTTAAGACTTCAAATTTTCCTATAATATGCCATGCAGTAAAGTGACGCAAACCTGTATAGATTCTTTGCAAGGCAATGCAGAAAGATACTCTAAGAATGAATAGTGTATCATACTAACTCTTTTTTTTAAAAAAAAACTTATTTTCTCTTTTTTCTTTATTTCTGAATGCATATGCTATAAAAAGTAAATAAATTATGAGAAATTGTTTTTGACTTGCATAAGTATTTACTAATATATATATATATATGATTGTATTTTTGATAAGCTAAGGGCTGGCTGGCTCACGAAACTTTATATCCTACCCCCCTTCATTTTTTACGTATGCAATTTTTCTAGAAATTAATTTGAATGCAAAATATCTATATGATATGAATCCATCATTATCAAATTCCGTTATAGTAATAATGAACTGCATAGTATTCAGAACCTAAAGGGAGGAATACAGCTACCAATACACCGAATATATATGACACTTAAAACTTAAAACCCAAGTTTGAGGATTAAAAGTATACGAAAATTGATCAAAGCAGACATAAAAACAAGTACAAAAATCTCAATGAGAAGACCAGCAATAATGAACAAACCTGACGCAGTGAAGCAAGTGCAAGACAGTACAAACGATAAGAAAACGCAGGAAGTTGATCTGGGTAAGGATAAAGACATGTATATCAGATAGAATCTCAGTCTTGCTGCGAAGGTAATATGAGTATGTGTTGCTTAATGAGTTAGAGATCTGGAACGAAGGAGCCCACTGAAAAGAGGACTGAAAGGAAGAAAGACCCAAAAAAAAAAAAATGATATCATGAAAGGAATGAAAAGAGGAACAAACGAAGAAAGAAACAAGTGTGGAAGAAACAGAAGCTGACTGTTTGAAGTAGTCCAAGTTGGCTCTTCAATTATGAATAATTAATTTGATATATATCATGGCTCTTGGGTAATGGTACGGTATGTTTAAGTTTTTATTTGTTATTATTAGAATTCATAAAAAAATTTATTCAAATAATTATGTATAAGAATAAGCACAAATTGGTGCAGAAAATAACCAGCTCATTCTTTTTATTTAAATAAAAGTCAAAATCTCACATGCAACACTATAAAAGTCAAAATTCCAAAAAAAAGGTCAAATAATTTATTTAATCTATTATATAACAAAAATTGTTATTAACAACATATATTCTGTAACTAAGTTCTTCCGAGAAAATAATATAAGACTTATATAAAATTCGTCTAAAAAAATTATATGAATCAAATAAGGGGGAAATTGAATTAGTTGTGAGATTGTTGTCAATTATTAAGCAATTCAAGGTAAATTAAAGAGCAAGGTATTCAATTCTAATTCAAAATAAAAATCACTATTTAAAATATTGTCAAAGTTCAGAATAACTTACTCTACTAGTAAGAGTAGCAATTTCATTGACCAAATTCTAACATTTGATGCGAAACCAGGAAAATGCCTCCAAAATCCAGCACAAAATGTAATTAATTTCTTTGTACTACTTTTTTGGGTGTAAAACAATATATTAGCCCTTCACTTATCATTTAATTATCAATATAGTCCTTGAATAATTTGAATGTCATCATATTTAGTCCATCAATTTTAATTAAATTTGAACTAAATATGCTAACATTTATATTATTAAAGGGCCAAATTAAAAATGGATTGATAAGTGAGGAATCAAATTGATAATGAAATACAAAGAGGGACTAAATTATGATATAGTAATAAGTAAGGACCATATTAAATATTAATTTATAAGTAAAGAACCAAAATAATATTTCTCTTATTTATGTAGGTAAGGTATTTCATACTAGATCGTCCAAAATCATATGAAAATGACATGCTCCAAAGGCCGAAGATTTAATGTTAAATGTTTTATAAAAGAATGAGATAGAATATAAAAATTATATCATTTATCAATCATTTTTCTTTTTGTCTATTGTATATATATCACTAATTTATAGTTTATGGTGTGAAAAGAGTTTCACACATCTCATTATCTAAGAATAAAAATTATCTTTTAAATATGGATAAATACAAAACAAAATGTAGACTCCATCTTTTACATGTATTGCTAATCCACCTAGTTAAAATTGTATCTAACCAAATATATAAGAGTTTTTAAATTTTAGTCTAATATTTTTATTTATTTTAATATATCCTAGGACAATTGTTAATTCTTAATAACTAGTACTTGGATATTAACTTTTATTCTTGTAGTTTATAAATTATGGAACATATTTATCTTTAGTACAATTTAAATTGTACACATTACAAAAATCCAATAAATTAATAAAATCAATCAAACAATTAATTATCTATTGTTTAATTTATTTGTGTGAAACATCATAAGAGGTCTTTATCTCTTAAAATCAAGTTGTCAAAATTTGATAACCATTTAACAACTTCATGGATAAGCCTCATTATATCTTTTACTTTGAATTTAAGATAATATCTAATTTTCAAACTGTCAATTGAACTAATGGATACTCCTTTGATTTATTCACACAAATCTATATTTTCTAAAAATAATCTTTATCGTATCTAAGCATAGAAATTAGTAAATAAATTTACACTTTATCGGCCATCATTTCATATGCATAGTTAATCATAACACAAAATTTGACAAAATAATTTCATCATGTGTATTTAAAATTGCTTCTCCACTAAATATGATCATGTTGATGAAAAGTTTATTATTTGTAAAATTCACAAACAATATGCTTAAATAAAATCATAGGCGTATAATTCTAGCACTATCTTGTGAATCTAATAATAACAATGTTAATTAAAATTAACATTTCATAATACAATCATCATCCATTCTAATTAAATTAAAATTTAAAATATAATTATAAATTATTCTAATTAACATTAGAATTTTAGTTGATAATTAATTTTATAATAAACCACGCGCGTGCGCACACACACATACACATATATATATATATATATACATCATTGTTTGAGCCTATAAAAAATTTATCTAATTTTTTTAAAAACAAAATTAGATAAAATAATACTCAAATATGAATACATAATTATTAGCCTTAAATGATAAAGGAGTAGGATATGTACTTGTATATAAAAATCTTCTTGACAATGGACTATCTCACTTCATCTTTTTGAAGACTTTTATTCGAAATTAGTTCTCAATTTTTTTAATTAAAATACTCAAAAGATAGTTATAATAAAAAAAAATGAATATTTCTTTAATTCACCCATCATTACATATAACAACATACTATGAAATAGTATTGCATTACCTTTACGACATATGCCTATATAAATCATGCAAATTCATTATCACGTGAAAGACATTAAAATAATATGACAACTTGGCATGTGAAAATGAAAGCGTGGCAAAGGAATGAATTGGGAAACTCCAATTTTCTTTGTCATGTTATATAACAAGAGGCATATCATCACATTTGATCAGGCATCAAATATTGTAATTAAATTGCATACCTCTTCAGTGTAATTTCTGCCCAGTATTTCGAAGACGACTAGATTACCTGATCCACGAAAACCATACATTTGTATAAAACTCCATAACCTTCCGATCATCAATTTACTGAAATTCTTGGGTTACCAAAGTTATTTGAATTAGTTTAATATTATGCCAATATTTGATTTTTATTTGATCAGATTGTTTTAATGTTAACTTTTTGAACATATATGTGTGGGGATAATCATGGTGACAATATATGGTAAAAAAAAGAATTCAAAATCATGTCAAAAATAGAATTAAAAAATTTCAAAATAGAGAAGTGGAAAGCATGAAAATTGGTCAAAGTGTGAAATTTTAAGAAATGAGAAGAAAAAAATTACAAAAGTTGTAAATACAATAAAATGGTAAAAAAAAAAAAAGACATTCGAGGAAAGAAATTCATATAAGCTAAAAAATTAATGTGTAATGGTATGAATATTTAAAGATATAGAAAATATAAGAAAATAAAAATAATGAGATGTGTTATTATTATTTAGTCTAATATTATGCCAATATTTAATTTTTGTTTGATCAGTTTGTTATAATGTTGAGTTGCTGAACTTGTATGTGTATGTAGAAATTTTAATCATATTGACGATTTGGAGAAAAAAATTAAAATTATTTGAAAAATGGAAGAAATAAATTTCAAAATATATAAGTGGAAAGTATGAAGAGTGAAATAATTAGGAAATGAGAATAAAATATTGAAAAATTTGTAAACACAAGGAAATGGCAAAAAAAAAAAAAAAAAGAAATATGAAAAATGTGGAAAAAAATATGTTCATAAATTAATGTATAATGATATGAATATTTAAAGATATAGGTAATATAAGAAATTAAAAATAAGGTGGTGTGTTATGAAGAAAAAATGCATTTAATTAGATGTGATGATAACATAGCAAATTAAAAACAAGGAAAAAATATAAAAAATAAAACGAAGGAAATAAATCATAAATTACAAAATATGGGAAGTATGTTAACATGTTAAATTGTTGGAAACAACTTATTAAGTGTTTAAGAAGTTGCAAATAGAAGAAACTGGAAACAAATGGATAAAAAATTGAAAATGTAAGAGGAAAAAGAATTCAATTAAGTTGATAAATTAATTATTCATAAAATATAAGAAGTAAAAATAATTACATGTATGAAAATTGTGAATAAAAATTTTAGTAAATGATATGCAAGAATGTCATAACATCTATGTGTATTAAAAACATAACCCACTTTAGCAAGAAGTCAATTACAAGATATGAAATGTGGAAAGTATGAAATAATAAATTATATGCACTGCTAATGCTAGTAATCAAGATAAGTGGAAAGGTAGAAAATTTGTGTATATACGCAACCAGAGAAATCATAGATTCCGATGAGGGTGATACATTTACATGTTGTAGGGTGAAAGTAATTGGAGTTAATGTTGACATCACATTAGATGAATTAAAATAAAGGGTTGGCCAGAAGCTATGACTAAGGCAAAATGAAGTTATGTTTAAATTGTTACATAGACATCTGTTATCTTTAAATTCAACACCTATAAGTCATGTGAACTAAGGATGATGATGACATTCAAAGAATGTGAGAAGTAAATGCATGGTTCCCATCCTAATTGAATTGCCCAGAGGTGTATGCTCACATCACACCTAATGAACTTATTGTCAACACATCTAGTCAACTGATTGATGAGCATCATCCATTCACACTCCTATTAAAGAACACAATTCAGGGGGTTACTATTATGGCCTCACAATATAGGCCATACATTGCAACATTAGACTCATTTCCACAAGAACTTGTATATGGTCAACAATGTATGTTGCATGCTCTGTACAACATACCACATCCTAGTTCATCCTGTCTTGAAGTTCCTGATGGTTAACTACTATCCCCTCAAGAGATAAAGGACATAATGGATGATGTGGAACAAGAGGATGAATATGATGTTGTTTTAGATGACTTTGAATTAGAAGATGGTGATGGGGTAGATGAAGATGGTCCATATGTAGTCCTTACAAAATCTATTAGTCGGTATGAAGAGCCAGTATGTGCTTTTTTTTTTTTTTTTTCCAAAATCAATATTGAGGTCTCAAAGGAAATTGGGCAAGATGAAATGGGTGATAATAATAACATAGCAGATAACCAAGAGCTATGTGTCAGATTGAGGTACTTTGATAATAAGTCACTTCAACGTGTAATGAAAATATACTCAGTTCAAGAACACCACACTTTTTGGTTCACTATTCATCAGCCAAATATGAAGAATATTGATGCCTTCACTATGGTGAGCAATGCTAGTGGAGGGTTAAAGCATGTTATAAGTATAAGGAGAACCATTGGCAGATTACAAAATACAATGGCCCTCACATGTGTATCACCATTGTTATCTTAAGATGTTTTAAAGCTAGCGCCAATGTAATATCATCTACATAGTGGCCATGGTGACTAAAAATCCAAGACTGTCTATTTTAGAGGTCATTGAGAGGGTATACGGTATCTTTGGATATACTATCACTTAGAGGGAGGCCTAGTCAGGGAAGCATTAAGTAATATCCATTGCATTTGGAAATTGGGAAAGATCATATGCCTTACTACCACGATTGTTTGCTGTAATTGCACACTTTATTCTTAGTTCTTATTACGAGTTTGCCTATAAAGTATGCCTAAATGGCTAGCCTCATGTCGAAATCGGTCAATATGTTTCATTGTGTGTTTTGAACATTTAAGCCCTGTATAGATACATTTGCCCATGTGAAACCAACGGTCCAAATTGATGGCTTATTTTTATACTGGAAGTGTAAAGGAACCTTGCTTATTACGACTTCACAGGATGTGGATAAAAAAGTGGCCACAAATTGAAGGCTCTAGGCTAGTTCTTGATCCTGCAATGATTTGTGGCACAGGTCATCCTTGGTCAGGATGGATATGTAATGGGATAGATTAGAAAGAAGGGCCATTAGATGTATTGAGGTGTAGGCTTTACAGGCAACCTGGGCATAACCGAAGTAATTACCCATCTAAGCGCTAAGATTAGTGGTGATGTATAGTTTACACTGTTTAGAACACTGTTGCATTATGTGCGCTTGCTTATTACTTTCATTTATAGTTAATGTGATGTAATGTAAGTGTTTTGTGTACGTCAGTGTTAATATAATGTAAGTGTTTTGTAATGTCAGTGTTAATGTAATGTTAGTGTTTTGTCATCCAATCATACTTATATTCAATTATGTATTTGATGATGTGGTGTTTAGTAAGGTGCTGTTATGGCTAGTTGTCACCGTGTGATGAATCTAAGGTCAGAGGAAAAATTGCTACTCTACTTGTAATGACGCCATGTTTCTTAAGCAGTGTGGATTGGGCGGCTAAGTTGCCATTCAATACTAAAAATTAATTTTTTTTTAATTCTTTATTCATGATATTTGATATATGTCTGCCCATTCCATTGCTTATGCAAGTAAATCGTATTCTAAAACCATGTCGAGTTAAGCATGGTGATTGTCAGTTTGAGCCTCACCAACCATTGTATTGTATCTTCAGCAAGCAAGATTCTATGGTGTTAGTTGACATGGGCAATTTGATTTTAATATTGCACTCATTTCAATATTAATTGAATAGTAACGACCAGAAACACACACCTTCCATATAACATGGGCTGACATTGCAAGATGTAACAAAACAGCTAGGGTTACTTTGCGATGGAGTGCCTGTCTCTGGATACATCGACTATGATTGGCCAATTTTATGTAAAACTCTAGTGGGAGTAAAACTAAACATAACTTAAAAAGTTCGCAGGGCCCGATGAGTCTGGCCCAAAAATGTAAAGCCTGAACAAATAATGCCCAATTAGAAAAGCTTGATTTGTAAAATTGGTCAAGTTTAAGCTTTTTTTAAAGCTCGACCTGAGCCCAAATGAATGCTTTTTTAATAATTAAAAAAATTGTTGTTTAAAGAAAACTTAGTATTACGTGGCATTTTAATAAAGAAATAAAAATTAATACCTCTTATTTAAAAGATTTATGCTAATACAACAATTTATTTGTATTTACAACTTTTCTACATATAATCTTAATGTAATAATAATTATATATGTTATTTATCACAAATCTTAAGTAACAAATTAATTGACTATTATTTAAAAAGCTTGATTGGCCCAGCCTTAAAAATATATATATATATATATATATATATAAGGCCAAATAAAATAGCCAGATTAAAATATGGGTTCAAACCTTTTTTCGAGCCTAAATTCAAGCTTAATTTTTAAAAGCCTAGCCCAATGATCAAGTCCAATTGAAAGTGACTCCACTATTAGAGTGCTTCGATAGATAACGACTAAGCGTTACTTAGCTTATTGAATGCTTTGCACATATTTCAGATGATGCAAACAACATCACTGTACATTGGTTCACACTATTAAACCCATTTGCAGAAGATTAAGGTTTTGATGATAACAAACACAAGAAGAAAATTTTTTCAATATATTACTTAGATTCTAGTGTTTTTAATGTATTATCACATGTTAGAAACTTTTGTAAATGATATTGTCCTGATAAGAATTATATAAAATAATATAGAATTGATCTCATGTCTTAAAGGTTAAGAAAATGATGATTTGGGGAATTCTGGAAGTCCCTAATTGACTGGCCACAAGCTAGTAGTTGATTGGCCTCTTTGTCAGCTAGTTTTTAGGCCTTGTCTAGTCAAATGGGAGGTTTCTGTGAGTGAACAGTCGACTGGCCATTAGCCAATAGACAATTGGTTACCTTATGAGAAGTCCTAATTTGCTGTTAGCTTAAGCCTTAATCAACTAGACATTCTCTATCAGTGAGCAGTTGACTAGTCACTAGCCAACAGTTGATTGGTTACCTTCTGAGAGGTACTAGTCAGCTACCAGCTCGAGCCCTAATTGATTGGGAGTTCTCTGTGAGTGAGCAGTCAACTGGTCACTTGCCAGCAATCAACTAATTACTCCTAGATCAAGCACCAGTTTACTGTTAGCCTTAAGACCATCTGTTGGGGTCTCTCTGCGAGTAACCAGTTGACTATTAAGGTCTACAATTTGAAAATACTAAGAAGGAAAGAGGGAGCAATTGATTGGTCAGTGGTGAATAGTCGACTAGTCAAAGGTAGAGAAGTCATGATTACTTTATAACAATCATATTTTGAAAGTTATAACTTCCCACTCATTCCCAACAGATCTATAAGGCCTCAATCTAAATGAACTCGACCTATGGACTTTAATTTAACAAGAAAAACATTTAAGAGTGATTATATCATTAGTTGCTATCTTCTTATTAGCTCTTTATCATATTAGTACTTCATTGTATCATTTACTTTATTCTAAAGAGTTCGTTATCTATAATTCTTTCTTTCTTCTAAGAGAAAAGCACAACGAGGTCCCTTGAGGGAGTCAAGCTAAGAGAGAGCTTGGGTTCAGGGGGAGTATATCCCTGAGAGTGTTCAAAGAGGTTCCTTGAAAGTGTCAAGCTATGAGAGCTTGGGAATTAGGAGAAGTTATCATAGGTGTTGTATTCATTTATTGAGATAGTGAAAAATCTCAAAAGGTTACCTGGGGACTGAACGTAGGCTTGGGTAGAAGCTAAATCAGGATAAATCTTTATGTTTAATCTTCTCACTTACTCTTTTTACATTCTGTATTTATCTTTGACTATTTTACTTTAGTTTTAAAAAAGATTTTTAAGTGTAATTTTTATAACACCTAATTCGCTTCCTCTTAAGTGTCAGCCTTACTCAATAAGTGGTATTAGTGCTTGGGCTCTTGTTTAAGGATTTAACCATCTTAAAAGTATAAATGATTGAATTTGGTGATGATGTTTTGTTTGAAGGTCTGTCTATTACACAACCTCCTGGTGTTTTACTGAATAATAAAGTTAAGCTCATTCTCATTAATGCACTAAGTCAAGAAGAATACTTCAAAGTCTTAAACTGTCAAAGTGCCAAAGAGATATGGGAGGCTTTAGAATTAGCTCATAAAGGAACCTCGGGTATAAAAGAGTCCAGGATTCATAATCTCACACAACAATATGAGTTATTCAAAATGAATCCTGAAGAAACAATTAAAGAAATGAAAATATGTTTTACGCATATTGTGAATCATTTGGCAGCTCTAGTGAAGACATACTCTCAGGCTAATAATGCCTACAAGATCATGAAGCCACTTCCCATAGAATGGCAACCCAAGGTGACAACAATTGAGGAAGCAAAAAGGCTATCAATAAAATTAATTGCTGCTGTTTTTAGGAATCTTCAAGAGCATGAACCTAGATTGAAGTAACTACTTGAAGAATAAGACAAAAAGAAGAATGACCTTACTCTTAGAGCATTATCATCAATGTATCCAGATAAAAAAGAATGCAATGATAATTCTCTGGATAAAATTAATGAAGAAACTCTTGATCTTCGTTAAGAAGTTAGGAAGATTCTTCAGTAACAAAAGAATCAATGGAATGAGACTATCCAGAAGGAGTTAAGAAACTAAAGAACTTCCCATATGCTATGAATGCAAAAAGTTAGGACATATCAAATAGGAATGTTCTCAATTTTTGAGAAAACATGACAGCACAAATAAAAAGAAAGGAAAAGAAAAGAAGAAGGCATACCTATAAGTTATTTAGGGACAAAATGATGAAGATTCAAATGATGAAGAAAATGAAAAAGCCTACCTATGCTTAATGACAAATGAAGATGAGGTAAGGCCTCTCCCTTCCTATAAACAGTTACAAGATGCATTTAATGATTTACATGATGAATTCTTTAAGATAGCTAAAACCTTAAAGCTTTCAAAAAGGAAAATTTTATCTTTAGAAAATATTTTAGAAAAGGAAAACAAGGAGAATAACTTACTAATAAAAGCATCATTAGAAAAACAAATTGACACTTTAAAGCTTGACTACAATAGTCTCAACAATGAACATCTTTCTCTAAATAATAAAGCTACTTGTAAATTTGCACCTCTATAAAAAGAAAAAAAAGATTTAATAAACACTCTTGCAAAGTTCACTAATGGGAAAGATAACCTAAACATTCTGCTTGGAAAACAAATATGTGTTTTTGGTAAGGTAGGCATTAAGTATAATCCTAAGAAAATACAAAAATATTATAATAGTTTCTTTGTTCTAGTAGTTATAACTAGCACTCCATTCATCACATGTTTCTACTATGGTTAAAAGGGGCAATAAAACTCTGGAAGAAAGAAAAGTATGGGTTCCTGAGGGAACAACTAACATTTAAGGACCCAACAAAAATTGGGTACCTAAAAATGAAACTTAATGCTTCTGAAATGCATATGAAGGCCATTGAAACAAAGTGACACTTAGGATAGTGGATGCTCCAAAAATATGACTGGAGACAAATCTAATTTCATTTCCTTTCAACTAAAGAATGGAGGAAATGTTACATTAGAAGGTAGTGGACAAAGAAAAATTATTGGTATTGGAAAGGTTTGTAAGAATTCCTCTACCTCCATTGACAATGTACTTCTTGTTGAAGGTTTAAATCATAATCTCCTTAGCATTAGTCAATTATGTGATAAAAAAATAAAGTAATATTTAATTCAAAACATTACTTGTTTGAAAATTTAGACGAAAAGAAAACCATAATAATAAGACATAGAATTAATAATGTATATTTTATTGATTTGGATGATGTTCCATCAAGTAATTCAAAATGTTTAATAAGTGTCAATGATGAAAACTGTTTATGGCATAGAAGGCTTGCACATGCTAGAATGAGTCTCTTAGAGAAGCTTGCTAAGAAAGGCCTAATTGTTGGATTACCCAAATTAAAATTTGCTAAAAACAAACTTTGTGGCCTATGTCAGAAGAGAAAACAAATTAAGAGCTCATTTAAAGCAAAAGGAATTGTCTCCATAACTAGACTATTACAATTACTTCACATAGATCTTTTTGGACCTTTTATGAGTCTTGGAGGAAATTATTATGTACTAGTAATTGTAAATGATTTCTCTAGATTCACTTGAACACTTTTCTTATCTCATAAAGATCAAGCATTTGAATCTTTTGTGAAATTGGCTAAGTTCATTCAAAATGAACATGGTATGACCATTGTGCGAATAAGAAGTGATCATAGTGGAGAAGTTGAAAATAATCTATTTATGGATTTCTGTGATTACAATGGAATTGAACATAATTTCTTTGCACCAAGAACTTCCCAACAAAATGGAGTTGTAGAAAGGAAGAATAGAGCTCTAGAGGAAATGGCTAGAACTATGTTAAATGAAAGAAATCTTCCTAAATATTTTTGGGCTGATGCAGTTAATATTACATGTTATGTTATGAATAGAGCAATGATAAGGTTTATCTTGAAAATGACTCCATATGAATTATACAAAGGAAGAAGGCATAATATTTCCTATCTACATGTATTTAGTTGTAAATGCTTTGTACTTAACAATGGAAAAGATAATTTAGTTAAATTTGATGCATAGTGTGGTGAAGCAATTTTCTTAGGATATAGTAAAAGAACTATGATTGTAGAAGAATCTATAAATGTAAATTTTGATGAGTCTAACCTTATTGAGCCAAGAAAATATCTTGTGAAGAAATTATAGTTAAATTTGATGATCTTAATATAAAAGGCAAACAAGTTGCTCAAGAAATCAAGAATGAAAGTGAATCCATTAAGATAGATGAACAATCCTACTTGCATGAAGAATTTGATCAAGAAATGGAGGAAGAAGTCAGCCAAACCTCCCAAATGAAATTGGTAATGCCTTCAAAGGGGTAACAACTCAAAACTTACTTAGAAATATCTATAATCATCAACCATTTTTATTTCAAATAGAACCAAATGGAATTGATGATGCCTTGAAATATGAGTATTGGGTTCTAGCTATGTAAGAAGAATTAAATCAATTTGAATGAAGTCAAGTATGAAAACTTACTCCAAGACCTAATAATCATCCAATAATTGGCACTAAATGGGTTTTTAATAATAAGCTTGATGAATCTGAAGTTGTTACTAGAAAAAAGGCTAGAATGTTGTAAAAGGCTACAATAAAAAAGAAAGAATTAATTATGATGAAACATTTGCACCAATAGCTTGTTTAAAAGTAATTCATATGCTATTAGTCTTTGTATGTATAAATGATTTTAAGTTGTGTCAAATGGATGTCAAGAGTGTCTTTCTTAATGGGTACATAATGAAAGAAGTATATGTCAAACAACCTCCAGGTTTTAAGGATGAAAATCTTCCAAATCATATATTCAAACTAAGAAAAGCATTATATGGCCTTAAGCAAGCACCTCGAGCATGGTATGAAAGACTGACTACATTTCTCTTCAAAAATAATTTCTCTAAAGGCAAAGTTGATATAACTTTATTCTTTAAAAAGAAGAAGAATGGTATTATGGTGTTCAAATTTATATGGATGACATTATATTTAGTGTTACTAATGAAACTCTATGTAAAGAATTTGCTGAAATGGTGAAAGGAGAATTTGAAATGTCTATGATAGCAAGTAGGCCAGACATTAAGTTTAATGTATGCATTTGTGCCTGCTTTCAAACTTGTCCTAAAGAATCTTATTACTTAATAGTAAATAAAATTTTTAAATATAGCACAATACAAATAGGTTTATGGATCTTTTTCCAAAAGGATCCACTAATACTTTGGAAGGATATTCATATGCTAATTTTGTTAGGTGTAAAACTGACAGAAAAACACCAATGGAACGTGTCAATTCTTTAGAAATTCTTTTGTTTCTTGATCTAGTAAGAAACAAAATAGTGTAACATTGTCCACTACTGAAGCTGAATATGTTGCAGCTAGTAATTGTTATGCTGAAATCCTTTGGATGAAATAAGAATTAGAAGATCTTTGTATATATTTGAAAGAGATTCTAACCAAAGGCGACAATACTTGTGCAATTAACCTTACCAAGAATCCCATTATCCATTCCAAGTCTAAACATATATAAATCAGGCATCACTTCATTAGATACCATGTCAAAAAGAAAGATATCTGCCTTGAATTTGTCAAAACTTAGTTCCAACTTGCTGATATCTTTACTAAACCTCTATTTACTTAAAGGTTTTATTTTATAAGAGGTGAACTTGAAATGGTTAATCTTAATAAGCTGTAAAAATAAATATTTAAATTGTTTTGCCATTTGCTTGAAGAAATATTAACTGACTTAAGCATCGAAGTGGGTTTAATTTATTTTGTAGAATGTTTGTGATGATATCTAATGATTTCTACTTGCTTGACATCATGATTGGGTAAATATATGTGCTTAGATGTGTATTTAAGTAGAATACTCTATAGAAATTAAGAAAGTTAGCCCAAAATCTATCAATTGGTCATATTTTACATATGACAAGTCGACTTCTAAGGAGTGGTCAGTCGATTGGCACCCTCTATAGGCGGACAGTCGACTGATGCCTAATGGCTAGTCAATCGAGAAGTTCCAAAAAGTAATCCTATGAAAAATAGGAAATGACAGTTGACTGCTTATAAGTGACCAGTTGACTGGTTGATGTTAGAGAATGATGTTGTGTAAAAATAATGACAATAGTCGATTACTCACAAGTAACCAATTGACTTGTTGATTACATAACTCACTATTAATAGCAGTTAAAGCCTTAAAAACTCATATCAAACACTATCTTCACCAGCCGACTGCTCATTTCCTTTCTTGCACTCTAATATTCTGGCTAAATCTTCATCAAATCTTGGTGATTTTGTTTCCAAATCACTCAGAGCCACTGATTAAACTCATCAATCTAAGGTTTCATCAGTTTAAAAAAGGGTTTTTTGCTCTCCTTTTCTCATACTCGAGAATCTTGAATCATTTTTAAGCTTCTTAAACCTCCATCATCAATAATAACTCAGAGACCTACTATTAAACTTGCTAGGGTCAAGAACGTGTCTATTGGCTCCTTCTCCGGTCCTCTTCCTTTCTTCTCCTCATATGCTTAGGAGATTGTATTCATAAACAACTTTAAACAAAAAGGAGTTTTCATAGTAGGTATGTGTATCTTCTATTGCTTCAAGAAGAGACCTTTAATCTCTTTGATTTGTTTGCTAATGCTGGATTGGATCATTTGTTGAGCTTGAAATTGGATTATAGCCCCAAGGTCATCAATGCTTTTTATTCCAACCTCACCTACAACCCCACTACTTATCTCATCACCACTGAGGTCAGAAGAACAAGAATTGTGTTTGGTGATGAAACATTGGCTGAGATCCTCTAACTTCCTCCTTCTATTGGTCATTATTTCATTGATCATCCTAATTCCCTCAAGACAGTATCTGGATACAACAAATTAGAAGCAATGAATCACATCAATGAAGTTGCCATTAACAACCCCAACATAGCAATCAATGTCAATGACTTCTCACTAGAGAATAGGCTGTTCCATTACATAATCGCTTATTGCCTTATCAATAAGTTAGGAACTTTGCCTACCTGAGTGAACTTGAGTTTTTCTTAATGAAGTGCATATTAGAGGGAGAAAGTTTTAAGCTTACATGGTTAATCACTTAAAGGATGGCAACCTACAAGAAAAACAAATCATCCCCTCTGCCATATGAGACTAACATAACAACCATCCTCTGACACCATAATATATCACCTCTTAAGGATGATATAAAGTCTCCTTTGCAGATTGGTTGGAATAATATGCAACGCATAGGGTTTACAAAGACTCCTCAGGGCTAATGGGTAAGAAAAGCTCCTAGAGCCCTAAGGCTTTAACCAACTGCAACATCTAACATTCCTCCCTTTGGTGCCTCTGACATTCCTCCCTCTGGCATCTCCCAGCCTCCTCCTCCTACTGATGAATGAAGGACCCTATAATGATATGCCACTATCTCCTTCTGATTCTATGCCTCTATCACCACTAGCTCCTACTAGACTAGTTACACCCTAACTCATCCTGAGACCGTGGTTATTCTTGAGCCAATCCTTCTTGTAGAGATCTGTGCTATGCATTAGACAATGGATTCACAAAGTCTCCATATGCAGCACTTCCAGGAGACTTTGGAAAATATTAATGCCCAGTTTGAGCTTATTGAGGTGTATCATGAGTAGCACTTTGATTTCTAGGGAGCTCAAGAATTTGACAATATAGGCATTCTCTTCCTCTCTTTTTAATGTGACAAAGGGGGAAAGAAATTAGGAGTTTATGGTTTAAGGAGTTTATGATGTTTGATTTCATTGATTTTGTTTCTTTGATTGTTTGTTTCCTTGATTAAACCATATGGTATTTGGTTCGGTTGTGTTGATTTCAATAAAAGTAGTTATTTTAGTTAATGTCATTGCTCGATATTTGGTTATATCATTTGCACATGCTTGGATAAATAAGGAAACTAAAAGAAGTGAAAGTTTAAAAACAATGTTATTATATCCAACTTTCACAAAAACAAAGCATAATTCCTTGAAAAATAGTTCCTTGTAAAGAACTCACAATTGCAGGTTTGTCATAATCCAAAAAGGGGAGATTGTTGAGCCTATTTGCTGAAAATCAAGGTTTTGATGATAACACAAGAAGAAAAGTTTTTCAATGTACTACTTAGGTTCTAGTATTTTCAATGTATTATCACATGGTAGGAACCTTTGTAAATGATATTGAGCTAATAGAAATAATGTAAAATATATAAAAAATTGATCTCAGGTCTTAAAGGTTGAGAAAATGCTGAATTGAGGAACTATGGAAGTTCCCAGCTAACTAGTCTCCTTGTCAGCCAGTTGCCAAACCATGTTCAGTTGAATGGGAGGTTTTTTATGAGTAAATAGTCAACTGGCCTCTAGCCAGTAGTTAACTGGTCACTTTCTGATAAGTCCCCAGTCTACTGCCAACTTGAGCCTTGATCGACTAGACACTCTCTGTAAGTGGGCAGTCGACTGGCCACCAGCCAGAAGTTGACTGGTCATGTTTTGAAAGGTACTAGTCAGTTGCTAACTCAAGCCTTGATTAACTAAGAGCTCTTTGTGAGTGAGCAGTCGATGACCACTTGCTAGCAGTTGACTGATCACACGCAAATCAAGCACTAGTCTACTGTCAGCCTTAAAACCATCAACTGGAAACTCTCTATAAGTGACCAGTCAACTGGGCAAAGGTAAGCAATTGACTGTCGGGGTCTAGAATTTGAAAATACTGAGAGGGAAAGAGGGAGTAATCGACTTATCAGTGGTGAACAGTCAACTAGTCGAAAGTAAAGAAGTCATGATTACTTTATAATGATCAAGGTAAGAGAGAGCTTGGGTTTAGGGGGAGTATATCGCTGAAAATTTTCAAGGAGGTTCCTTAAAGGTGTCAAGCTATGAGAGCTTAAGAATTAAGAGAAGCTCTCCTTGTATTCATTTATTGAGAGTGAAAAGTCCCAAAAAGGTTGCTTGGGGACTGGACGTAGGCTTGGATAAAAGCTGAACTAAGATAAATCTTTGTATTCATTCTTCTCACTTACTCTTTTTACATTATGCATTTATCTTATATTATTTTACTTTAGTTTTAAAAGAGAGTTTTCAATGAAATTTTTATAACACGCAATTCATCCCCTCTTGGGTGCCAGCCTTGCTCAATGCACACATTCATACATAATACGATTACTTAGTAGCAACCTGATGCCAAACTAGACTAGACATCAAGTTTTGTTGATGTATTTACCATTGTTAGTGGATTTCCAAGCCGCAGGCCAATATAGTTAGGGATCAATTATATTGGCATTCTTGTTTAGGGATATGTGTAAAGCCACTAGCTATGAGGAAGTTAATATTGGTGTCTGCCTACATTTGCTACACTTATGGGCATAGGATCATTTCTCTATGCTCGCTCTAGCACACCCACCATTATTTGATTCCCATTTATATATGTATCCATTAAGTTTGCCATTAGGCTTTATGTATAAATACATTTCACTAACCTTTTTATAAAATCAAACATATGAAACAATTCTTAATGACCGACATTGACTCATTTATACAGGTGGAAGCATGTCAGGAAGCATCCTCCCCTCTTGCCACAAGTCTTAAGGTTGTGTAAAGTGTTCTTAGACTAGATGAGGGATGATGAGGTTTGTTACCAACCTCACATAATTTCTTTTCACAACATGCCTATACCAATATGTCATACAATGTCTAATTATGCTTTTATATAAATAATTTGGTGACTTTACAATACACCTAGTGTGTAATTGATGATTCCACAATACTGTTTAATCTCTCAAAACATTTAGATGTCATCAGTCCTAATTATTTGCTTCCATATTGTAGAGTGGCACCATGCAGAAAGTTTGCTTCACTAGTTTGGTCAGATGCAACCCATTCCACAAGAGCCATTTAATCTGGGTTCAGTCCACACACTCTAGCTTCATGGCAAGATAGAGAAAGACTGGTATCAAGAGTACATCATTGTCTTGTAACGTGGAATTTATGGCGTAAAACCCTCTCTCTCACTAAATTATTTACAGGGCCTATGGACCATAATTCAGAGTATATGAATTGGTGTTAGAGATGTACATGTAAATGGATTCATCAAGTTAGCGGTGGTCAAGGTTTTGTGGTAATGATATTATGTTATATTCTACTTTAGTTGCACTTTACTCGTATAAAATAAGACATTCTTAACCATTTCACACGTCACAAGTTGATTTAGCAGAGGGCTTGTATCGACTAAGTATTGAAGAGCCCCCAGCCCTTGATTACTGCCAGTTTAGAAATGTAGTGGGCTAAGACTGCCGCATAATGCTTCATGCACATGACTGTATCCCAACCTGCTGCCTAGGCAACTGAATTACCAAGGCCACCTATTCCAGAGCTTAAGAAGGGTAAACGAACCCACCGTTTTGTGTCAGCAAGAAACCCCACTTAACCGTAGAGGATGACAATGATGATGATAGTGATGGTAACACTACTATAGGATCTTACTCAATGTCAGCTAGAGTGGTTGAGTTGTCATCTTACTCCTAGCCACAAATACAGATAAATTTAAGAGGAACTGAAGTCGGACCATCTTCTTTTACACACCCATTGTAGTTTACTGCTTTAGAAGAAGACAGTTCATCATATTATGTGCCCACACTACCTAGGTCTTCATACATTGCATGCGATTCATCAACAGACATTTGCTAAACACCACCTCCTATGGCATTTGGCTTAAGGTCTCTTATGGCATTATTTTTTAATCTGTTTACAATCCATACTTAGTATGCTGGTGGCTCTTTTGAACTTAGAGGCACTTCCTGTCAACCACAATTAGGCTTTTACACTCTGCATCAACCTATTCCTCCTATTTAATTACCATAGTGGGACTTAAATACCCCACCAACCAGCCTTGAATAGCACCATGACTTGTGTGCAAAAAATAAAAGAGGAGAAAATGTACAAGAAGATGGAGAGGGTGACAATGTGCAAGGTCAAAAAGATCAACCACCATAGCAATGACCTCAATGAGTTAGATGACGGTGTGGTACTATAAGTCATTATTTCAATTAATGATATTATCTTCATTAATATTGTGGGTCATAGACATTATCATCCTTTATTCGTTTTATGTATTATTAACTTTAAATTGTAAACCTTTATGTATGTTATAAGTATTATCCTTTCTCATTATTTCATATTACCTTTTCTTGTTTGCCTATTTTCGTGCACATATTTTATAACTAATTTATATTATAAATGGTTTTCACATATTTAATATTATACTTCTGTTTTCCATCCATTCATACTTTTTAAATTTTATGATTACATAAATCAATTTTCATCTATTTTTAAAACAAAATATTTCACAAAACATTATCAGCATATATTCACTCATTTTTAACTATTCTTTTCAATTTTA
Organism: Delonix regia; assembly: GCA_037074485.1. NCBI lineage: Eukaryota > Viridiplantae > Streptophyta > Magnoliopsida > Fabales > Fabaceae > Delonix > Delonix regia. Next base: position 20,722,229 of record CM073449.1, on the reverse strand, counting down.
AATTTTTTATAATCATGTCTTCATAATTTAAATAATTTATAAGATTATTATACATTCAACTAGAAAAATACTTACATAATTTTAATAATTTAGACTACATTTAATATTGGTAAAATTATAAGGGTTTAACTACAAATTTTCTACATGTAAAGCCTACATTGAAAATTAACTAAAAGTTTATAAAGATAGTACATTAGTTCAACTAAAAAAATACTTACATAACTTTAATACTTTTAACTACATTTAATATTGGTAAATTATGAATATTTAATTGCAAATGTTCTACATATAATGATTACTTTGCAAATTAATTGAAATGTTTTAGACTATAAGTGAAAATTTTGCCTCAACTAACTATGATGTTGAAGGGAAGACTAGAGGAAAACATGCAATTTCTTTGTGCCACATTGATGGCTTACACGCGATAAAAAACAAAAAAAAAACAAACCAAAAACTATCAATTTTTTTGCCATCCATGTGTCTAATGAGGGTCAAAGTTACTTTATACCACGTTGATGGATCTGTGAGACTAAAAAAAGATAAAATGAGTCTTGTTTTTGCCATTAATATAATCGGAGAAAAGCAAAATAATTACGTTTTTGTCATTTCATGACTGCCATAATTTTTTTTTTTAAAAAAAAAGGGATTTAAGCATATGGGTAAAAACCAATGATGACAGCGAATCTAAGACATTAAATGTTACACTTACAGTAGATTTAAAACACCCTTTCAGGACCCATCAACGTCCTAAGCATGGGAGGAATTATGAAAGGTAATTATACAACCCTTGTTAAGCCTCATTTGAGCCGCCAAGTGACGTTTGCTGACAATATTAAGATAGGGCTTTAGGGGTGAATAGGGACTAACATGGGTTTCCTTGAATACTACAATTTGGCATCACTTTTTGTAATGTTTTTGTAACCTTCATGTTCAGTGTTAGTTTTTGACTTGCTCATGTATGGATGACGAGGTAATGCTGGTAAATCCTTGTGTCTTTTCTCAAAAGCCGAAAATATATAATAATAAAAATAAAATATTAATAAAAAAAGGTGAGTCATATACATATCTTTTTGGATAAAAATGTATTAACAAAGTCATGATTATATGTTGTTACCATAGATGAAAATGATAGAAATAATCAGGTAAATAAGAAATAAAAAATATAAAAAGAATGTTAATAACGCAATCCTTTGTTTTTCTTCTTCTCTTTCTCTATTTTCTTGGACATCCTTGCAAACTCAGGTTATAAGATGATAAAAAAACAGAAAAGAAATTGTCTTTTTAAAATAGCGGTGTGAGATATTTAATCTCTTCAAACATTTAGTTCACCAATCGACAAGGACACATGAGATGTTTAGATTTTTTAAGCTTTAAAAATTAATGTGATTTTCAAAAATGCACACTAAAAATAAATTTTAAGTTACAAAAATTATTTTAAGAATTGCCATGTGAATTTGTTAGCCTCCTCAAGCACTTAGAAATTAACCAATAGAGGCTATATTAAACCTTTAGTTTTCTTAGATTTTAAAAGTTAATATATAATTTCCTATAATGCAAAAATAAAATAATTTATAAATTACAAAAATAATTTATCATGAGTTTAGAGTCGCCATATGTGATTATTAGACTCCTAAGACACCTAACAATTAATAAGTAGAGGTCATGTGAGATCTGTAGAGCATGTTTGGCACACCAAATAAAGCTGAATTGTATAAAATTATACAATACAATTCACTTTTATTATTTGTTTGGTGTAGACAATGAATTGCATAAGTTTATACGATCAATTTCAGTCAACCACATTTAATATAGTGGAACATTGTATTATTAATATGACCTCTCTTGGTTTGATTATATTAATAAAATATATTTTTTTTAATAAAATATTTTTTTGGTCCCTCACATATAAGATATTTCTCAATTTACTCTTATAAAAAAATTTTATTTTAGTCCCTCATATATGAGATATTTCAATTTAATCCCTCATTGACTTCTTAATCTAGTCCTTCACATAAATGCTTTTTCAATTTAGTCACTCACATTTATACATTTCTTCATTTAATCCTTTACAAATAAAATTGTTATCAACAATATACTTAAAAATAAGTTAGTTTAATAGCAACTCATAAAAAATTTTCAATTTGATCCCTATCATATAAGATATTTTTAATATGATCCCTCGTAGAATTGTTTGACAAGTTAGTCCCTCACATATGTAAATTTATCCATTTAATCGCTCACAAATAAAATTGTTATTAATAATATCCATAAAAGACAAATTAATTTAATAATTACAAACTCATAAAATTTTTTCTTAATGTGGTCATTCACTTATAAGATATTTTTCAATTTGATCCCTTATAAAATTGTCTTCTCAATTTAATCTCTCATATATGTACATTTCTCCATTTGATTCCTCACAAATAAAATTATTATTAATAATATCCTAAAAAAATTAATTAATTAAATAAATACAAACTCATAAAACTTTTTCTCAATTTGGTCTCTCACATATAAGATATTTTTCAATTCGATCCCTTGTAGAATTGTCTTCTTAATTCACTCCCTCTCATATGTACAATTTTCCATTTGACCCCTCAAAAATAAAATTGTTATCAATAATATCCTAAAAAAGTACGTTAACGAGAAAATATATGAATTCATAGAGTTTTTTTTCCAATTTGGTCCTTTGTAGATAAAATATTTCTAGTTGTTCCCTCAAAGAATTGTCCTCTCAATTCAGTTGATCACAAAATTGTCTTCTTAATTCAATCCTTTACATATGGACATTTCTCTATTTGATCCTTACCAATAAAAATGTTAATAATAATATCATAAAAAAATAAGTTAATTTAAAAATATGAAAGACATTACTGATATTGATTTTATTTATGAGAGACCAAATTGAGAAATATCATATTTGTAAGGAACCAAATTAAAAAAGAAATCTTATATGGAACTAATTTTAGAAATATTCTATATGTGAGAGACCAAATGAGGTTTTATTCATTTATTTTTTATTTCAAATTTTAATTTTTCCTATTTCACTTTAAATGTAGATTGATATATTACTCTTAGTATGAATTTGTATAAGTGGCAAAAAAAAAAAAATCAAATTCATTTTCTTTGAGTATTGTGTTAATTATAATTTTATTGAAGTTAAAGACATTTTGTTATAATAGTTAATTTTTATCCTATCTAGTATTATATAGTTTTTCACCAAATATATAATCATATTATCTTATGCAATATGATATTTTATATAATATCATACTAAACATCATATAGTATTAAATTCTTATTAGACTTTATACTATCAAGCCTTATACGATGTACCAAATAGGCTCTTAGTTTTCTTAGACTTTGAAGGTTAATTCATGATTTTTTTCATAGTAAATGAATAAAGAAATGAATACGTAAAAATGACTTTAAATTATGAAAATGATTGTTGGTGCATTTTTAATTAATTTATTAATTTTTAAAGTTACCGTATGAGATCGTTAGACTTTTTAAGTACTTAAGAATTAACCAATATGGGTCATGTGAGACCTTAGTTTCTTTAAGCCCTGAAAATTAACATATAATTTTTATAAAAATACAAAAGTAATAATAATTTCCCTATCACAAGAATAGTTTACTTTGCCTGTTATGCGTAAATCATAAATCATAAAATACTTTTTCCTTTAAAATTTCATTCCATTTGGAAAATTTAAATAGAGAATTCTAATTTCACAAAATAAAATAATAAATAAATTCCAAAATAACTAAAAACTATTTTCCTCAGTAAATTCACTCCCATTTTTCAGTTTAAAATAAAAATTCTAATTTCAAAAATCCAAAAAAACATAAATTCCAAAAATCCTAAAAACCCAATAATATTTTTCTTTTGATTTCATGCCTCTTTCAAAATAAAAATAAAAATCCTAATTCCAAAAATAAAATGAAAAATAAATCCAAAAATCTCAAAAATCCTTTTTCTAGTTTTGTTCCTTTTCCAAAATTGAAATAAAAAGCATAGCTTCAAAATCCAAAAAATCCTTAAAGAGAGAAAAATGATAGAGCCAGAAAGTGAAATCATGTTGTTTTTCATAATTAAAACAAACCAATCAAAATTCTAAGATTGTTTTGCTTACAAAAAATCCTAACTAATTATTGTTGCCACACTCATTTTACTAAAATTAAAAATTACCAATTAATTGTCGTGCATTTTTATGTCTAATTATATAGACTTTGATCCCAATGCTAGGTATTTAGGCGCTAAGCTCTTTATTTTAAGTCAAATTCATCCTTTCTAAATATCTATTATTTTCGTTTATCATTTGAAAAGATTCCTTCTATATTTGTTATATTTATTTTGCTTGGATTTTGACGTAGATAATTAAAATAAAATTAAAATCACATTTCATCAATTTTACTTAACTATTTTAGAATAACAAGTACTACGGGGTGTCTAATATTTTTTCACATTCAAACAAACCACTAAAGTTATATTTGTTTTCGTAGGCCACCTTTCTCTTTTCTTTTCTATTCAAAATTTTTTAAAAAAAATTTTAATTACAACTCCAAATAAATTAGTTTAAAAATAATTTTACAAGTCTATTCATTTCTCTTATTTTTTTCACGCCATATGTGCCACACTCAACCCTCCCAACAAGTTGTTATGTGTGACACCTAACTAGTCAAACAAGCTTGTCGTTGCCATTATAGAAACAACATGGATAGGGGCCTTTAACTTCTTAAAATTTTAAGTTATATATATATATATATATATATATATATATATATATCATGGATTCCTTGTTGTAAGAGATTTTGGATCATTAAATCAATTTTTAAATTGGTAGTAATCATTTGGTCAAATTTTTAAAGTTATTGATTTTGGGTTTAAAAAATTATTAATTTCAACATCTCAATCTAAAATGCAGGCCGTTAGATTTTATACAATAATGAATATTGACTATTAGATCCCAATTCATTTTTTTTTCTTGAAATTAATGTGTTAACATTTAGATTAATAAATGGTCAAATTGAGAATAAACTGATAAATAGGGATCAAATTAAGAATAAAAATTAATAAAAGACTAAAATAAAAATAAAAAGAAATAAAGAATCAAATTGGTTTGGTGCATATTTCCTCAATTTCTTAAAATCTTGATAAGTGTTACTTTTTTAAAAATATATTTTGATTACTAGATGTCATTTTGTTGAGTAGAAAATGACTTAATAGATTTTAACGATAGAAGTTGCTAAATTCCACACTCTTCAATCTATTTCTCTTCAAAAAGATGATATCATATTCACATGCTAACAATATACTAGATTAGACACTAAGATGATAACAATATGTATTATAGAACTGTTGGAATAATTTTAAATTTTATGGATTAGCATTAATTATTTTATTTGATTAGTACCTAATTAGGCAATCAATGTTACAATTTTATAAACTGAGAATGGACTGGGTTTTATTTTAATATGTGTGTGGATAATCGGTGATGGGTTCGATTATCCACAAGCCCACAAAAGGCAGGAACCCAACCCACAGCCCGAGAGCATTAGTAATTATCCCGTCAGATTACTAATCCAAGATTGCTATCTAGAGAGAGAGATTTTATGGGCTTAATTTAAATTTAAAATTGTTTTTTAAAAGATTCTGGAGGATTTTACTGAATAATATTAATTAATTATATTGGTTAAATAAAGTCCTATAAATAACAGAATGAAGCCCTAGTTTTGATAACTGACACAAAATAAATTTACAACTCTCTCTCTGCCGTCAAGACTCTCTGTAAAGCACTCTTGGGTATTGTGGGTTGAACTGATTGGACTCAACCAACATTCGAAGCAACGATGTCGTCTCCATCAGGTCAGATAATTGAATATATTCTCCCACATTATATTGTTAAATTACATTTTTTGATTCCGCTGAAATCCAGTTCTGCTTTCAAATGGTATCAGAGCCAGGTTGTCTGATTATAAAATTTATGATAATTTTCTCATCAGACAAAACGTTAATTTACTGGATTATGAAACTGTCAGTGTGCAGAAACATTACTGCATTTGTCTAATTTTTGGGTTAATAATTATCAAACAAAAAAAAAAACTCGACTTCACCACTATTCTCATTGTCGTTGCCGGCGAGTTCTGACCGTGAAAACACACCGTCGGTGACTCGCGATCAAGCCGGGGTTCCAATCAACCAAAACCCATTTTTTTTGAAAAACTTGGGTCAGATTCGTTTGTTATACACACCGGAATCTGGTAGATCGCTAAACGACGAACAAAAGGGCCAATTTTGAAGCCCTAAAACCAAGAAATCCGACGGGTCTGTGATGGGTACCCGTCAAATCTCTGGCGGGTCAAATCGACCCGCCAGAGGTTGAAGAAGAAGCGTGTGGGCCTTGCCCACGCGCTCCTCTGGCGCGTGATGGCGCGTGGGCCCACACCGTCAATCGGGTCAACTCCAAAATTTTGGATTCGCCTCTACTCGCCCCGATTTAAATTATGGTGAATTTTGTGGAATTTTTGGAGCCCTGTAAATAGGAGTTTTGAAATTTTACAAAATTAAAAGGCTCAAAAATAATATTTAAATAAGGTATTTCGATCCGAGAAAATTTGTACCTAGAATAGATATAATATGGGACCATGTGTTAAAATCACTCTCCCTGATTATGTGCAATTAAATCATAACTGATATTTTATATTAATTATTATGTTTTATTCCTATTTAAGTGTGTACCTGGACTGGGAATAAACTATTGGTGAAATCTATTCTAATTTTTGGATCACATACATATAATGGTTGCGTATTCGCCTATCGTGGGCCCAATCATGGTGTTATGTCGATTATGAATAAATTTCTTACAATTCTGGATAGTTTAGTTGGCCTCATCAGGGAAGAGTGTGAAAATTACGATGAGCCCATAAGAGAGTATATATATATATATATACATTAATATATGTTATATTGATGATGGATATACCCCATCGGTGTGACGTTATCAATATATATTCATAAGAAATTCATTCATTCACGAATTGTTGGCAGCATCCCATTCTAATGTCTTCATTGTTTCTTATATCCTATCGATGTGGGAATGATGGGTACATTTTGTTATTTCCTTTTATGGCCAAATCAATAGGGCATATAAATTTTCTTTTCATAATCTGTTATAATCCGAGACTTTAAATAGGATTATAAACCACATCTTGATAATACAGTTGCATAAGCTGATTTTTTTGTAAAGGAAATCTTGTTTTATGATTATGTTTCTGGGACATAATTAATATTTCCTTGTTTTGCTTTATCAGCTTCTGTGTTTCAGTAACTGTCTGTGGTGAAAACTCTGAACGGGACGAACTATGATGACTGGTATGAGTCCCTTAATATGTACCTGATAATCTCCAAGGAGGATTTGGCCATAAGAGATCCAAAACCAGCAGATCTCACTGCTGGGTCTAGTGCTGCTGATAGAACTTATCACAAGCAGTGGTACGATTCCAACAGGATCTGTTTGACGGTCATAAAATACACTATAGAGAAGACTATCAGACAGAGTATTCCTGAGAAAGACACCGCTGTGGAATACCTTAAAGCTGTGGGTGAAAAGTTCAAGAAGTTCGATAAGACGCAAAAGGCGTATTATCTTTCATTATTAGATAACACTCATTATGATGGAGCGTCTGGTGTACGTGAGCACATGATGAAGCTGGTGAATTATTTCAACAAGCTGAAATCTTTAAATGTGGACCTGGGCGAAAGTTATCTAGTCTATAAAGTCTTACAGTCCCTTCCAGCAGAATACGGGGTCCTCAGAACCACATATAACTCACAGGAAGCTGAGTGGACCATCGATCAGATGATGTCTATTGTAACTCAAGAGGAGGAGTCGCTAAAGAAATCAAATTCACGTGGTCATTCAGTGAACTATGTCTCCCATGCTTCATCAAGTAAGACTGGAAATGAGAAACTTAAGGGAAAGAAATCTGAAAGCAAGCCTAGTGGGAAAAGGTGCTTTGAGATTAAGAAAAACAATAAGAAGAACAAGGGTCAGAAGAACAGATTTAAGGGTAATTGTAATTACTGTAAAAAGTCTGGCCACAAAATCTCAGATTGCCTTAAACTGAAACACAAGCGTGAAAATGAAGGTATCTTTCCTGAAACTGCCCCCTTAGCTTTAGTTTGTCTTGAATCCAATAACTTTGAAACCTTTATGGATACTTGGTGGTTGGATTCTGGTGCAACTGTTCACGTAACTAATTCCTTGCAGGGGCTCAAAGACAGGAGGAGCCCAAATGAAAGAGAAAAGACCATTCTAGGAGTGGAAGGAAGTTCAGCTGCAGTGGATTGCGTAGGAACTGTAGTTTTGAACTTGTACTCTGGACATACTCTAACTTTAAATAACGTTGTCTGTGTGCCTTCTTCAAGGAGGAATCTAGTTTCAAGTTCTGTATTAGACAAAGATGGATATTCATTTTGGCAAGGAAATGGCAGAATTGACATTTATTTTAATTCTATCATTGTTGGAACTGCCAGATTACTGAATGGCCTATATTGCTTGAATGCAAATGTCTGTTCAGATTCTACTCCTATGGCATCAATTAATACTGTCATAAGACATAAACGTCGAAGAATTGATGAGAACTCTTCCATGTTGTGGCATCGGCGTTTGGGCCATATCTCAAAAGAGAGATTGGAGAGAATGGTTAGACAAGGCATTTTGCATGACTTAAATTTTTTTGATTTTGAATCTTGTATTGACTGCATTAAGGGAAAACTTCCCGCTAAAGCTAGGAAGAAAGGGGCTAATAGGTCTGAATCTATTTTGGAATTGATTCACACAGACATAAGTGGACCAATTACTCCATATGCTATGGGCAATTACAAATATTTCATAACCTTCATAGACGACTATTCCAGATTTGGCTGGGTTGATCTGTTGCATGAAAAATCTGACTCGCTAGATGCCTTTAAAGCATTTAAGGCTGTCGTTGAATTAAAGTCTGGCAAAGTAATCAAGAGTGTAAGATTAGACAGAGGTGGAGAATATTATGGCAGATATACTGAAACCGGGAGAAACCCTGGTCCGTTTGCTCTATTCTTACAGGAACAAGGGATTGAAGCTCAGTATACTATGCCTGGCACTCCACAACAAAATGGAGTTGCTGAGAGGCGTAATCGCACCTTGATGGACATGGTCAGAAGCATGATCAGTCACTCTTCATTACTAGAATTTCTGTGGGGTGATGCCCTTAAGACAGCAGCCTATGTCCTGAATCAAGTTCCAAGTAAATCTGTTGAAAAGATACCGTATGAGCTTTTCACCGGTAAGAAGCCTAGTCTGAGGCATTTTCGCGTGTGAGGTTGTAAAGCAGAAGTGAGACCCTATAATCCACAGCTCAAGAAACTTGATCCTAGAACTATTAGTGGATTTTTTATTGGGTATTGTTCAGGATCCAGAGGATGCAGGTTTTATTGTCCCAGTCATACTACCAGGGTCATTGAATCTGACAGGGCCTTCTACTTTGAGGATGATTTAGATAGTGGGAGTGGTGTCCCTAGAGTAATTAACCTGCATAGTGTGGATAACATCCTGCCTATGCCATCATCGTCATCTCAACCAGTAGAACATGATATTGGAGATGACATCCTTGTTGAAAATCCAATTAATCCTATTGTAGAAGCTCCTGTAACTGATATAGGAGAGCCAGCTCTTAATTTGAGGCGATCACAAAGGATTTGTAGACCTGCAATTTCAGATGACTATATAGTGTACTTGCAGGAGTTCGAATCAGACACTATTGATGGCTCAGATCCAATTTCTTATGGGGAGGCTATAACAGGATCTCATTCATCTGAATGGTTGGAGGCCATGAATGATGAGATGTCCTCTATGTCTCTCAATCATGTATGGGAATTAACTGAGTTACCGGATGGTTGTAAACCCGTTGGTTGTAAATGGGTCTTTAAAACCAAGAGAGGGGCCAATGGTGAAGTTGAAAGATTCAAAGCCAGGCTTGTAGCTAAAGGCTATAATCAGAAGGAAGGGATCGATTATACGGAAACATTCTCACCCGTATCTACTAAAGATTCCTTTAGAGTTGTAATGGCTCTTGTTGCGCAATTGAATCTTGAACTTCACCAGATGGACGTCAAAACTGCGTTCTTAAATGGTGATTTACTTGAGGACGTTTATATGACACAACCTGATGGATTCACTGAGGCAGGGAAAGAACACTTAGTGTGTAAGTTGAAAAGATCCATTTATGGACTTAAACAGGCCTCAAGACAGTGGTATTTAAAATTTGATCAAATAATCACCTCACTTGGTTTTACAGAGAACATTGCTGATCAATGTATCTACTAGAAATTTGATAAAGATAATTTCATGATACTCGTTCTGTATGTTGATGATATACTCCTGGCTAGCAACTCAGTAGCCATGTTGAATGAGGTTAAACACGTTTTGTCATGCCACTTTGACATGAAAGATCTTGGTGAAGCCTCTTTCGTCCTGGGAATTCAGATTCACCGTGATAGATCTTGTGACACTCTTGGTTTATCTCAAGCAACCTATATAGAACGAGTACTGAAGAAATTCAACATGCATACTTGCGCTCCTTGTGCAGCACCTGTACAGAAAGGTGAAAAGTTATCTAGTTCATCCTGTCCCAATGATGACAATTCGAAAATTGAGATGAACAAAATTCCATATGCATCCGCTGTTGGCAGCCTAATGTATGCTTAGGTGTGCACACGTCCTGACATTGCTTTCGCTGTCAGTGTGCTTGGCAGATACCTGAGTAATCCTGGTCCTGATCATTGGAGGGCTGCAAAGAAAGTCATGAGGTACTTACAAGGTACAAAGCATCATATGCTTACTTTTAGAAGATCTGAGCCACTTGAAATTGTGGGTTATTCAGATTCCGATTATGCATCTTGTGTGGATGACCGCAAATCCACTTCTGGATACATCTTTATGATGTCTGGAGGAGCTGTATCGTGGAAAAGTTGCAAGCAATCAGTCATAGCTACCTCGACTATGGAAGCAGAATATATCGCTTGTTATGAGGCTACCCGCCAGGCCATATGGTTGAGGAAACTGATATCTGGCATGCATCTAGTTGATTCTATATCACGACCTCTAACCATATACTGCGATAGTTCGTCTGCTGTCAGCTTTTCTCAGAATCATAGGAACTCCAGTCGCACTAAACACTTTGATGTTAAGTTCCTATTCGTAAGAGAAAAGATTGCTGAATCTCAGACTTGTTTGGTTCATATTCCTGGTGAACACATGTTGGCGGATCCATTGACCAAAGGCTTGCCCGTAGGAGTCTTTAAGAATCATGTGACTCACATGGGCGTTGTTAAAAATTTTGATGTAGCCTTGGTTTAGTGGGAGTCTGGATTAAAATTCTTAAAGGATTTTTGAATTGTTATTTGACAATTTTGAACGTTATTTTCTGTTCCATTCAATTCAGTTGATGAAACTTATTTATGGAAATGTTGACATCACTTGAATCCCTATCGGTTTCAGTGATTTTGTGTATAGTTTCTCCACTGAATCTTGTGTGGTTTATAAATATACATTCATCCATGTATCTATGTAAACATTATTGCGCCTGATTAACTATTCGTTATTGATCCAATAATTTAATTAATGCTATCCAAGTGGGAGATTGTTGGAATAATTTTAAATTTTATGGATTAGCATTAATTATTTTATTTGATTAGTACCTAATTAGGCAATCAATGTTACAATTTTATAAACTGAGAATGGACTGGGTTTTATTTTAATATGTGTGTGGATAATCGGTGATGGGTTCGATTATCCACAAGCCCACAAAAGGCAGGAACCCAACCCACAGCCCGAGAGCATTAGTAATCATCCCATCAGATTACTAATTCAAGATTGCTATCCAGAGAGAGAGATTTTATGGGCTTAATTTAAATTTAAAATTATTTTTTAAAAGATTCTGGAGGATTTTACTGAATAATATTAATTAATTATATTGGTTAAATAAAGTCCTATAAATAACAGAATGAAGCCCTAGTTTTGATAACTGACACAAAATAAATTTACAACTCTCTCTCTGCCGTCAAGACTCTCTGTAAAGCACTCTTGGGTATTGTGGGTTGAACTGATTGGACTCAACCAACATTCGAAGCAACGATGTCGTCTCCATCAGGTCAGATAATTGAATATATTCTCCTACATTATATTGTTAAATTACATTTTTTGATTCCGCTGAAATCCAGTTCTGCTTTCAAGAATATCAAGATGTTAGTATAAAAAATTAATATTACCTTTACGTTTGTGTATTTTGATAAAATTTTTAAAAAGTAATATTTATTAAGGTTTTAAAAGAAAAGAAAAAAAAGGTATTATTAGAAAACAATTCTATAAGTGATCAAATAGAAGAATATTTTATATGTAAGGGACCTAATTAAATTTTTTTTTGAATTTGTATTATTTAAATTAACTTATATTTTTAGAATATTATTGACAATAATTTCATTTGTGAAATGAAATTATCTTAATACAATCAGATATAATCAGATTAAGTGAAACTAGTTTAATAATATGGTGTTATCCTATATTAAGAATGGTTGATTAGAATTGACTATAAAAACTTATACAATTCAATTTACATATTAAACATATAATAAATATGAACTATATTAATTAAATTTATATAATTTAATTTTATATAATGTGTCAAACTGACTTGTATTTAAAAAAAAAAAAAAAAAAGAATGTGAGTTATGGAATCCAATAGCTTTTATGATATAAGCTATTAAATCATTTTTTATTTCAAAAAATTGATGTATAGAGAAGAAAAATTAAAAGGTTTTGTCTTTGTCGTATTTTGATATTTTTTTCAAAAACATACTTGCCAAAATTAATAAAGAAAAAAATTGTGCACCCAAATTCCTGTGTTTGAGTGCCTGTGCATATTGGTGTCTCTGCATACACGGAAATGGATTTAAAGAAATGTGAGGCAGTGTAGGGAAGAGCTTGGAATAGGAGATTTCTAATTTTTTTCTAATATAAAGATATTAAAATATATTTTTAATATAAAAATATATTGTTTAGGATAAGCCTCCATCCCTCGACTTCCGTGGGACGTGAAAAATATTAGGTCTTATTTACTGTGATATAATGATTTTTTTTTGTAAGAATAGGAATAAAAATGAAAATAAAAATATGTTTGATATAATAAAAAATGAAATTGATAGTTTAGTTTGTAGGGTGAAATATATAAAGATTAAAATGTCCCTGTAAGAAAAATAAAATATAATATTATTAAAAAAATTGGCCCTTGTGAAGACCAAGAGCGACGACCAGTTTCGTTTAGCAAATTCCATCCCCTTCGTCATCTCCCACTGATTGCGCCGGCATCCATTTCCTTCATTAGGTTCTGTCACTGTGTTACCCATAAAGACCAACAACATTACAGCGACCAGTTTCCATCACTCTGTCACCGATGACTTTCAAAACGCGAACAGCGTGAAGCTTCCATCACTGTGCCGTCCATTCACTGCCACGTAAGTCGTCATTTATGACAAATGGAAATGCTGCCGCTGCTGATGACGACCATAAGCACCGACGATGTCGGGCAATCTGGCATGAAAGAGAGATTGAGAGCATTTGTGTAATCTGCCCTGCCATTCTTAGGAATCCCATTGTTTCTATCAAGTCTTGGATAGAAAGAGCTCTCCCGACCGTGCCGTGCCTCCATGAAACTAGTTTCCATCGTACCAAAGATACATCTTTAGAATAATATTAATATTTTATGGATTAGTATTAACTATTTTATTATATTAGTATCTTGTTACTTGTAGTTAAATAATTAATGTTATAATTTATAAACTATGAATGAATTGAGTTTTATTTTAGATTTGTAGATAATTGGTGATGGATTCAATTATCTACAAGCCTACTAGGCAAAAACTTAACCCACAACCTAAGAGCATTAGTAATCATTCCATCAGATTACTAATTTGAGATTGTTATCTAGAAAGATTTAATAAGCTTATTTTTTATTAATTAATTAAAAGAGAAATCGTTTTAAAGATTTTGAAGGATTTTATTTTAATAATATTGATTAATTATATTATTAAAATAAAATCTTATAAATAACACACTGAAACCCTAGTTTTAAACATACTGAATACTGTCACTCTCTCTCTCTGCTATCAAAACACTCTGAGAGATGCTCTTGGGCATTGGGGGTTGAATTTATCATACTCAACCAATACTTGAAACAATAATGTCGTCTTCATCAAGTCAAATTGTTAATTTATTTATTCTTCATATTTATGATCATGTTTAATTACATTCTCTAATTTGGCTTTCAAATGGTATTAGAGCCTATGGTTTTATGATTATAAAATTTTTCTTTGAATTTCGTCAGACATATTTTATTTTACTATGGCTAATGACATTTTAAATGCATGTATTATTATTGTTATTTGATAATTAATAATAATTACTACGATCAAAACCAATTACTGGCTTGTATTCAAATTTTTTTTGGTAACATTAATGTTATCATCGAAATCCATCGTCTTCATCAGAACTTTGTTTTTTTTTTCTCCGGCAAGAAATTTTTTTTTCTTTCCTTTTATTTCACTATTGCCATTCGAAGCCATCACCGATGATTCAAACTGAAAACGTCACGGTGGTTGGCTTTCATCGTCGGTGAGCCATGTTCGAACTGACGAAACAAATCCAATGTCGGAATCCAAATTTTCGACTGAAATTTAACTAAGCTGGGAAGGATTCACTCGAAACAACCACCAAAAACTTGTAAATCGTGAAAATACAATCAAAACGACCCCTGTTTCGAGATCTAAAAGCAGGAAAAACATCAGGTCACGTAACGGGTTACTAGGTCACCTAGCGGGTCAAATTGACCTGCTAGAGGTTGAAGAAGGAGTGCGTGGGCGAGGCCTATGCGCACCTCTAGCGTGTGTAGGCACGTGACACCACATCACAGGTTAGATGAAGTTCAAATTTTATTCCTCTACTCGCCTTGATCTAAATTATGGTGATTTTTTAAAATTATTTTGAGCCATGTAGATAGGAGTTTTGAAATTTTTTTCAAAATTAAGGGGCTTAAAATAATGTGTAAATAAGATATTTTGATCTGAGAAAATTTATGTATAGACTAGACATAATATGGGACAATATGTTTAGCTCACTCTCCTTGATTATGTGTAAATAAATTATAATTAATTTCTCTAGGTTAATTATTAATTTTTATCCCTAATTTAAGCACATGCCTTAAGGGATAAAACTGTATATGGAATTTGTTGTAACTTTGGATTACATACACTAAATGATTGTGTGCTCATCTATCGTGGGCCTAATCATGGTAATATGTCCTTTTTAAATAATTTATACTACATTTGTCACTCAATTTCCTACAATTTTGAATAATTTAGTTACCATCATAAGGAAAGAGTCTGAACATTACGATGAATCCATAAGAGAGAGTGTATATACATGTTATATTGATAATGGACATACCCTATTGGTGTGACATTGTTAATATAATTTTGTGAAATAAATACATTTACAAATTGGCTAGCAGCAATTTTAAACTAATGCCTTTATTGTTTCTTATATCCTATTGATATGGAAACGATAGATGCATTTTGTTATTTCTCTTTACGGTCAAATCAGTGGTATATATGAGTTTTCTTTCTTGATCTATTGTAATCCAAGACTCTAAGTGTGTTATAATGCACATCATGATGATACAGTTGTATAAGCTGAATTTTGTAAAAGAAATCTTGTTTTATAATTATGTTTCTTGGACATAATTAATGTTTCTTGATTTTATTTCATTAGCTTCCGTGTTCTAGCAACTGTCTGTGGTAAAAACTCTGAATGGGATGAATTATGATGACTGGCATGAGTCTCTCAATATGTACTTGATCATCTCCAAGGAGGATTTGGCCATGAGAGATCCAAAACTGGCAAATCTCACTACTGAGTCTAGTGCTGCTGACAGAGCTTATCACAAGCAGTGGTATGAATCCAATAAGATCTGTTTGATGGTTATAAAATACACTATTGAGAAGACAATTAGACAGAGTATTCCTGAGAAGGACACCACTGTGAAATACCTTAAGGCTGTGAGTGAAAAATTCAAAAAGTTTGATAAGACGCAGAAAGTGTATTATCTTTCGTTACTGGATAACACTCATTATGATAGAGTGTCTGATGTACGTAAGCATATGATGAAGTTGGTGAATTACTTCAACAAGCTGAAATCTCTAAATGTGGACCTGGGTGAGAGTTATCTTATCTACAAAGTCTTATAGTCTCTTCTAGTAGAATATAGGGTTCTCAGAACCACATACAACTCATAAGAAGCTGAATGGACCATTGATCAGATGATATCCATCGTGACTCAAGAGGAGGAGTCATTAAAGAAATCAAATTCACATGATCATTCAGTGAACTACATCTTTTATGCTTCGTCAAGCAAGGCTGAAAATGGGAAGCTTAAGGGAAAGAAACCTGAGGGCAAGCCTAATGGTAAAAAGTTCTTTAAGATCAAAGAGAATAATAAGAAGAATAAGGGTTAGAAGAAGAAATTTAAAGGTGATTGTAATTACTGGAAGAAGCCTGGCTACAAGATCTCATATTGCCTTAAGCTGAAGTACAAGCGTGAGAAAGAATGTATCTTTCCTGAAACTGCCCCCTTAGCTCTAGTTTGTCTTGAATCCAATAATTTTGAAACCTTTATGGAAACTTGGTGGTTGGATTTTGGAGCGACTGTTCACGTAACTAATTCCTTGCAGGGGCTTAAAGACAAGAGGAGCCCAAATGAGAGAGAAAATACCATTTTGGGAGTGGAAGGAAGTTCAGCTGTAGTGGATTGCATAGGAACTGTAGTTTTGAACTTGTATTTGGAACATACTTTAACTTTAAATAACGTTGTCTATGTACCTTCTTCAAGGAGGAGTTTAGTTTCGAGTTCTGTGTTAAACAAAGATGGATATTCTTTTTAGCAAGAAAATAGCAGAATTGATGTCTACTTTAATTCAGTCATTGTTGGAACTGCTAGATTAATAAGTGGTTTATATTACTTGAATGCAAATGTTTGTTCAAATTCTACTCCTGTGGCATTAATTAATGCTGTCATTAGACATAAACGCCAAAGAATTGATAAGAACTCTTCCATGTTATGGCATCGGCATTTAGGTCACATCTCCAAAGAGAGACTAGAAATGATGGTTGGACAAGGAATATTGCATGACTTAAACTTTTTTGACTTTGAATCTTGTGTTAACTGCATTAAAGGAAAACTTCCCGCTAGAGCTAGGAAGAAATGGGCTAATAGAGCTGAGACTATTTTAGAATTGATCCACTCAGATATCAGTGGACCAATTACTCCCGCTGCTATGGGTAATTACAAATATTTTATAACTTTTATGGACGACTATTCCACATTCGATTAGATTGACCTGTTACATGAAAAATCTGACTCATTATATGCCTTTAAGGCATTTAAGGCTGTGGTTGAATTAAAATCTGGAAAGGTTATCAAAAGTGTAAGATCAGATAAAGGTGGAGAATATTATGGAAGGTATACTGAAATTGGGAGAAACCCTGGACGGTTTGCCCTATTCCTACAGGAGCAAGGAATTGAGTCTCAGTATACTATGCCTGGCATTCCACAATAAAATGGAGTTGCTGAAAGGCGTAATCGCACCTTGATGGACATGATCAGAAGCATGATCAGTCACTCTTCGTTACCAGAATTTCTGTGGGATGATGCCCTTAAGACAGTAGCCTATGTCCTCAATCAAGTTCCGAGTAAGTCTGTTGAAAAGACACCATATGAGCTTTTCACCAGTAAGAAGCCTAATCTAAGGCACTTTTGTGTATGGGGTTGTAGAGCAGAAGTGAGTCCCTATAATCCACAGTTCAAGAAACTTGATTCTAGGACTGTTAGCGGATTCTTCATTGGGTATTGTTTAAGATCCAGAGGATGCAATTTTATTGTCCCAGTCACACTACCAGGGTCATTGAATCTGACAGAGCATTCTATTTTGAGGATGACTTGGACAGTGGGAGTGGTGTCCCTAGAGTAATTAACCTGCATTATATGGATTCCATCTTACCGATGCCACCGTTGTCATCTTTACCTGTAAATCATGATATTAGAGATGACAATCTTACTAAGAATCTGATTGATCCCATTAAAGAAGCTCATATAACTGATATAGGAGAACCAACTCTTAATTTGAGACGATCACAAAGGATTTGTAGACTTGTAATTTCATATGACTACATAGTGTACTTGTAGGAATTTGAGTCAGACATTGTTAATGGCATTGTCGTAACCGACCTTTCGGTAGAATAAAATAAAAAGTGTTTTAAATTGATTCCCAAAATGAAACTCGAAAATCAATTTATTTGCAGTCGCCACTAAAATTTTTAATGAAAAACTTTGGAAAACCAATTTAAAACAAAATGAAAAAGGCAATATGGTCTGCGAAATCAGAGATGAGTTCGGGAGTCTATTTGAGTATGGAGAAGGTGTTAGGCACTTCACAACACCCGTCCATACGGATGGTTACCTTAAACCAGTCAGCTGAAATAGAATATGACTTTTAATTTATCTCGATTACCTTTTTATCGACATGCATGCCCATTAAACAAAAGAGAAAAAACAACAAGAATGAAAGCAAACAAATAGATATTTACAAAAAGGCAGACTTGACCTAGGATAAAAGCCTAGGGCCTACGTACCCTATGATAGGGATCAAAGTCCACGTAGTTCGACTAAATGGCATGTTTCTTGGTTGATGATTTGGCAATTTTGTGATGAGAATAGGAGAGTTTAAATTAAGCAGATTTTCGTAAACAAAACAAAATTGGAATTTGGTTTGTGTGTTTTAATTTACGACAACCTGATTACTCCCACTCTCCTGATCTCTTAATTTTCTCTCCCTTTTTTTTTTTTGGAATTTTAATCTTTATTTTGTGATTTAAATGAAGTGATTATGAAGGAAAAATTTAATCATTTTATAAATAAAAATTATTTAAGTAAGATATTTTTGCATGGTTATTTATAGTGTTATTATTATTATTATTATATATATTTTTTTAAAAGAGTATGTACTAATTTTGAGGATCTAAGGAGATTCAAATCTCACATAACCCTAAGCATTCGTGGAGAACAATATTCTCACACAATGATTTCATAGGTGATAGAAAGTATTTATCCTAGCATTATTATTATTATTATTTTAAAAAAAACAAAGGTATATTAATTTTTAAGATCTAAGGAGATAATAATCTCACATGATCTCATGCAATCGAGGAGAATAGTATTCTCACAAGATAATTTCATAAATAATAGAAAATATTTAATTAAAGATCAATATTTAATTATTATTTTTTAAAAAACAAATGTATACTAATTTTAGGGATATAAGGAGACTATAATCTCACGTAATCCCATACAATCGAGGAGAACAATATTCTTACACGATAATTTCGCAGATAATGAAAAATATTTAATTAAGATCAATATTTAATTATTATTATTTTTAAAACAAATGTATATTAATTTAAGGATCTAAGGAGACTAAAATCTCACATAATCCCATACATTCGAGGAGAACAATATTCTTACATGAGAATTTTTAGAATCTCACCTGTAGGATCAATATTAATTGCATATATAAAAACAAATAAAGTAATAAAGTAAAAAAACATAAATGAAAAACAAAAAAAAAAAAAAAAAACGAATGGCGTCAATTACATGAGGCTACAGTACGTGAAGATGTTCATGCAAGCATATCATACCTTGTTCCTTCCTTCTTCTCTGCTTTCTCAAAGCCTTCACGGATTCACCTGCACCTTCTCCTTCCTCCTCTCAGTTAAGATTTTGAACGTCTTCATGGCAGCATATTTCAATATGAGTTTGTAGTAGTCGTTCACTTGTTCCTAACTATTTTAAGTAAAGTCATTAGATGATTCTTGTGCTAAATCGCATTTAATAGTTCAATCTCACTAATAACGTGGCTCATTGTGGCAACAACTAATGTAGAAGGAAGATAACTCATAACCCTTGAATTCAGAATGACAAAAGAAGAACACGCTCGCACTGGAACAAGAATTCCCAATGCAAATGACTCTTTAAACCCATCATTTTGACAATGTATTCAAACAAGGAGATTGGGGTCACCGGGTTCATCCTTCATTTAACAGTTGATAACACTAGAAGCTCCATTCTCTATATTGTCTTTGCTTCAAACACGTGTTTCAATTCCTCTATTAGTAGGCCCAAAAGAAGTGGGACTTGTGTCTCTTCCACTTTAACAGCCAAAGATATATAGGCAATTGCAGTGAGCTGTGTCATCCACGACTAATCCTTCTGAAAGCTCAAGCTCATGACAAATCTCTGCCCAGGAATGCAGAACAGAGTGCCAACTTATCCTACCATATTAATTTGTTTCGGGAAGATGGGGAAGAGATTCGAGCAATCTCTTCTATGAATTGCTGCTGCTATTGGCTTGCAGGACTTTCTAGCCAAAGTAGTTCCATTTCCAACTTAAGATCCCTAGCATATAAGGAAGACTTCAATTAGCTACCTGGGAGCTGCAAAGATGGCGGTGTGAGGTTCATTTTTCTGCCACAAGCTTCCACTCTTGGGAGACGAAGACAGGGCACACAACTCTTCTTGTTTGTTAGCTAAGAAGCAGACCTTCCTCCTTTTTTCTGACTCTCGGCCCGTAGCTGCCTCCTCTCCTTTTTCATTTACTCCTTGTAATGGTTTTCAATATACTGCTTTGCTGCAGCAACCTTCTGCTTTATGATACTGGAAAGAGCTTCTTCGTCTACCAGTTGATTTGAATCTATTCCAGCACTATCCTCCTTTTTCTTTAAAGATGACCTCATTTTATCCCGTGGTTGTAACTTCTGCAACCAGCTCCTCGTGGAATCCATTTACCAACCAGAGCTCAGCAATATCATGAATGATTAGTAACCATCTTTCTGTGTAAGTCTCAAGTGTCCATATCTATCAAGTAGCAAATTATCAAGCTTGATATCCCGATGGATATAATTGTGTTTATGCATAGATTCAATAGCCAGAACTGTTTCTCTAACATAAAATCTGGCTTCATCTTCGATCAAGGTATCTTTTCTCATAAGAAAGGTCATCATCTCTCCTCCTTTTCACCTTTGTTTTTTGGCTGAGATAACAGAGGTGGCGGAGCTTTCTCTCTCCTTTGTGCTTCTGTGTCTGTCATTATGTCTTCTTCCTCGGTTCACGTCGGCTCTCCTCCCTTTTCCAGCTTTTGGCATCAAATACACAAGCCCTTCTGCAGTAGTGACAATGACACGATAATGAACCAGAACCAGAGGAGAAACTGCTGACTCCACTAAGGGAAAAGGGTAGGTTTCAGGCAAGCTAAGATAGAGAAGGAGGAGGAGAAAGGGGAAGGGGAAGACAATGCTCTAGTCTTACTCAGTGGGTGCTAAATTTCTTAACGCTGGCGTTATGCATGGAGAACTAGAAACTCGTGAATACTACGTCTCTGGTGAAGAGTTTCTCGAAAGATGGGAATAGTTCGAGAGGGAGCAAGTCGTGTGCTGTGGAGAAGAAGGGAGGAAGAGCTACGCCACCATTGATAAACTGAGAGCTTGTCTCCCTCCCAAAATGTGTTATGATACAGCCCCCTTATCAGCGAACTCTCTCCTCTTGGTTAGTCGTTCCTTCTCAGTTCTTCTTTCAGCAAGGTGTTCTTAAGCCTCAAGGTTTTTGCCACTGTCTCTCCCTGTCTAGCCCGTGGTCAAGCTCTTCTCAGTTTTACTGAGTCAATCTGAGATGAGTTTATCTGTATATGTTTGAGATCACAGGCTGAGCTTCTGGTCTTGTACTTGGACTCGTCGATGTGTATGCCTTCCTCTTGAGCTCGCTCTTCCCCTTGAAAAACAACAGTCGTTCCATTCCCTATAACAGTCGCATCCTGTTTCTGGTCCTCCTTAGATATCATAACCTTCCGGCTTAAAATGTTGTAGATCTCCTTCACCACTATCTAGAAAGCAGAAGCTACCCTCTATGAATCAAGGGCTGATCTCTATGAAGAACCAACCCTCAGCCTCAGCTAAGGCCTTGCTTCAGCAGTAGACCCTTCCCTGGCCTCCTTGAGATCTGACTTGTTCCCCATAAGTATCGTGACAACCTCCCTGTCAGAATCAGTCTGTTGTTCCTTTAGCCATCGACCCTTCTTATCAAAAGTTTAGCGCCTGCTAAATGTTCCCCTCGAAGTGCACCCAACCACACCCCTATAATATGCAGATGTAACAGCTCTAAACCTCTCCATCTTTTCACTTTCACTATCGCAGTCACCTCTTTAGCAAGTTGCAATTTCATTATATATATATATATATATATTTTTTTTTTTTTCATTTTTATTATTATTACCATTATTATTAGTTAACTTTTATTTTATTATTTTATTATTTTTAATTTTTTTCTTATATATTCTTTTTATCTTTTATAATTTTTCCTTGATTTATTATAATTAGCTAATTTTATTTTTAAATTTCAAGTTTATTTAATTGTCTCCCATTATTTATCTTTAGTTTCAACTTGTTCCCAGAGAATGTCATTCGAAGCTTTATCATTTGAGAATTCTTTTATTTGCTTAATTATTAATTAATTAGGGTGTCAATTAATTAAATAATTAAGTAATTAAATATGGGGTGTTCACAGGCACAAATCTAGTTTCTTATGACGAGACTATGTCAGGATCTCATTCATCTGAGTGGTTGGATGCTATGAATGATGAGATGTCTTCCATGTCTCGTAATCATGTATGGAATTAACTAAGTTACCAAATGGTTGTAAACCCGTTAGTTGCAAATGAGTCTTTAAGACCAAAAGAGGGGCTAATGGTGAAGTTGAAAGATTTAAAGCCAAACTTGTAGCTAAAGGCTATAATCAGAAAGAAGGGATT
Source organism: Delonix regia (assembly GCA_037074485.1). NCBI lineage: Eukaryota > Viridiplantae > Streptophyta > Magnoliopsida > Fabales > Fabaceae > Delonix > Delonix regia. The sequence goes on along the minus strand of CM073449.1, from coordinate 20,699,227 downwards.
GATTATACAGAAATGTTCTCACCTGTATCTACTAAAGATGCCTTCAGAGTTGTAATGGCTCTAGTTACATAGTTAGATCTTAAACTTCATCAGATGGATGTCAAAACTATATTCTTGAATGGTGATTTACTTGAGGATGTTTATATGACACAACCTAATGGATTCATTGAAGCAGAGAAAGAACACTTAGTGTACAAGTTGAGAAGGTCCATCTATGGGCTTAAACAGGCCTCAAGACAGTGGTATTTGAAATTTGATCAGATAATCACCTCACTTGGTTTTATAGAGAACATTGTTGATCAATGTATCTATCAGAAATTTGATAGAGACAACTTTATGATACTCGTTCTGTATGTTGACGACATACTCCTAGCCAGTAACTCAGTAACTATGTTGAATGAGGTCAAACACATTTTGTCATGTCACTTTGACATGAAAGATCTTGGTGAAGCTTCTTTCGTCTTGGGAATTCATATTCACCGTAATATATCTCGTGGCACTCTTAGTTTATCTCAGGCAACCTACATAGATTGGGTGCCAAAGAAATTTAACATGTATGCTTGTGTTTCTTGTGCTGCACCTATGCAGAAAGGTGAAAGGTTGTCTAGATCATATTGTCCCAAAGATGATGATTCGAAAATCGATATGAATAAGATTCCATATGCATCTGCTGTTGGCAGCACGACCTAATATTGCTTTCGCTGTTAGTGTGGTTAGTAGATACTTGAGTAATCCTAGTCCTGATCATTGGAAGGCTGCAAAGAAAGTTATGAGGTACCTACAAGGTACAAAGTATCACATGCTTACTTTTAAAAGATTTGAGCCACTTGAAATTGTGGGTTACTCATATTTTGATTATGCATCTTGTGTGGATGATCATAAATTCACTTCTATATACATCTTCATGATGTCTGAATGAGCTATATTATGGAAGAGTTATAAGCAATTAGTAACAACTACCTCGACTGTAGAGGCAGAGTATATCGCTTGTTATGAGGCTACCCGCCAGGTCATATGATTGAGGAAATTGATATCTGGCATGCATTTCGTTGATTCTATATTACGACCTCTAACCATATATTGCGACAATTCATCTGCTGTCAGCTTTTCACAGAATCATAGGAACTTCAATCGCACTAAACACTTTGATGTTAAGTTCCTATTTGTCAGAGAAAAGATTGCTGAATCTTAGACTCGTTTGGTTCATATTCCTGGTGAACATATGTTGGCAGATCCGTTGACCAAAGGCTTACCCGTAGGAGTCTTTAAGAATCATGTGACTCACATGGGCGTTGTTGAAAATTTTGATGTAGCCTTGGTTTAGTGAGAGTTTGAATTGAGTTCTTAAGGCACTTTTGAATTGTAATTTGACATTTTTTGAATGTTACTTTGTCTTCCATTCAATTCAGATAATGAAACTTATTTATGGAAATGTCAATATCATTTGATTCCCTATTGGTTTTAGTGATCTTTGTGTATAGTTTCATTTCTGAATCTTGTATAGTTTATAAATATACACACATATGTGTGTTTATGTGAACATTATTATGCCTGATTAGGTATACATTTATTGATCTAATAATTTAATTAATGCTATCCAAGTAGGAAATTGTTAGAATAATTTTAATATTTTATGGATTAGCATTAACTATTTTATTAGATTGGTATCTTGTTAATTCTAGTTAAGCAATTAATGTTATAATTTATAAACTGTAAATGAATTGGGTTTTATTTTAGATTTGTGGATAATCGGTGATAGGTTCAATTATCCACAAGCTCACTGGGCAAAAACTCAACCCACAATCTAAGAGTATTAGTAATTATCCCGTCAAATTACTAATTTGAGATTGTTACCCAGAAAGATTTAATGAGCTTATTTTTTATTAATTAATTAAAAGAGAAATCATTTTAAAGATTTTAAGGGATTTTATTTTAATAATATTGATTAATTATATTATTAAAATAAAACCCTATAAATAACACACTGAAACTCTATTTTTAAACATACTGAATACTGTCACTTACTCTCTGCCATCAAAACACTCTGAGAGATGCTTTTAGGCATTGGGGGTTGAATTTATCAGACTTAACCAAGTATAATGTCGTTTTCATCAAGTCAGATTGTTAATTTATTTATTCTCTATATTTGTGATCATGTTTAATTACATGCTCTAATTTTACTTTCATCTTATCCATTCTTTCCCCCTTTCTGTCACCCTTACTCACCTTTGACTTCTATCTCCTCTCGCTTCTATCAAACACAGCATTAGAGCTTGTGTACAAAAAAGCAAAGTTTTTTTCTTTCAAAAGTTCAAAGTTTAAAATAAATGATTAAATTTATATGTAATTTTTTATATTTTTAATTAAAATATAATGCATTAAGATTAATTAATAATAATATATTATATAATTTAAAAATATAACAATAATAATACACATGTTATTATATAATAAAAAATACATTTTAATTAAAATATAATATAACAAAAATTGCATATAAATTTTTTAATAGAAAAATAATTTAAAAATTCAATGTATAAAATAAATTTTCCACGTTGGCGCCTAAAGCAATCCATCGCCCTTCCATAGATTTTCGTCAAAACGCCGCGTAGGCGCAGCCTTTCCATTCCAAAGTCTTCAAAATAACAACTTTCTTGTTCCCAAATCAAACCAACGAATTTTCTTTTAGAAAAACCCATTGTTCTTCGGAACGTTTTTGTTTTCGCTCCAAGAAATTGGGATATTTGCCCCTCTCTTTACACGTTCCCTTGGTCTTTGTCTCTCATTTGCAGCTGGCGAGCCCTCTCTGGGTTTCTTCAGTTCCCTTCTTTTAGATATTTGGGAACAGCAAGGAATGAATTCGTCTGCTATCTGCTCAATTTGATATCCTGGATCCGAAGAATAAAATGGTTGCATCCGATGCAAGAGCCAATTCGTTTGGTCAGACCGAGATTAACTGGGACAAGTACGTTTGCTTTTTTGTTCTTTTGCAGATTTCCCTGTTTATTCAAGCTCATTTCCATTGTAATTTAGATTTCTATTGATCAAAATTTAAATCGATGAATGTGGGTACGATTGACTAGTTTAGTCAATTCACGGCGCATTTTGTAGCTATAAATGATCGGAAATGATTGATATACTGCGGCCCCTATCATTTTTTTTTTCTTTTTTTCTTTTTCTTGTTATATGGTATGGTAACAAGTTCAATTGATCATTATTGCTTTACTTTCGTAAGCGATAATACAAATTAGTGTTTTTCTTCCATGTGTTATTTGGTGGGGTGTAGGATAATGTCTTCTTATTTGTTTGTATTCTGTTAATGAAGCGAAACCAATTCTCCCCAAGAGAAAGAATATATGAACATCATCTAAGAAACCGTAATAAGAACAGTAGTTCTGTTGATAATGCTTACAAGCTAGATTCTGTATGAAGAGTCATTAGATTGTGTTCTTTTCTTTATACAATTGTGTTTTTCTGATAACTCTAGACGTTGCCCTTCAATTATACAACTTTAGATTCTTTTCTTTTGTCAATTTTTATTTATTTAATCCTCCATCTGTGGATGTCGGTTCTTCATGCAGATTAGCAAGACCCTGTATTTTCTTTCATTATTAATATATCTTATAGGATTGATGATTGCTTTTAGCTCACAGTGCTATTAACAACTTTGCTTCTTCATGCTCTATATCCTAATTTAGCTCAATCAATTCTGCAGGCTAGATAAAACTAAGTTCTACGTTGTTGGAGCTGGACTCTTTACAGGTATTACAGTGGGACTCTACCCAGTTTCTGTTGTGAAAACTAGACTGCAGGTTGCTTCAAAGGATTCTATAGAGAGAAATGCATTTGCTGTTGTAAAAGGATTGCTTAAATCGGACGGCTTTCCTGGTCTTTATAGAGGCTTTGGCACAGTTATAACTGGTGCAATTCCTGCCAGAATCATATTCCTCACTGTCCTAGAGACCACAAAAGTGGCTTCCTTAAGGATTCTTGAACCATTTAAACTATCTGAAACTACTCAGGCAGCCCTAGCAAATGGAGTTGCTGGCATGACATCATCGCTTTTGGCTCAAGCAGTGTTTGTTCCAATTGATGTGGTATGTTAATCTAATTAATGTAAAGTATGCATGAGTGACTCATGGGTTTTGCATCTGAAAATCATATCTTGAGACAGAGACACAAACTTTTATTGTGATTCTTTCAAGTCTACCTGCCTGCCAAATGTGTTATATCCGGGTTGCTCAACAGTCAATTATGTTCACCCTTCACTGTGATCAGAACTCGAAACATATACACTGGTGTTCTATCACATGTCTGCTACAATTCTATTTGGTAACTGACAGATTCACTGTTGTTAATTGCACTCAATTTTTCTTATAATGTAAAAGTTATTGATTTTATTAAATACTATTATTTTTAAATCAAAGTCTAACATGGTTTTTATGCTTTAGATTACATAATTAGGATCAATAGTTGAATTTTTGAATCTCCAAAACGTCATAAAATGTTACTTGGGAGAAGCAATGAAAGAGAGGTTTTGCAATGACGTGCTTTGTTTGGGATATTAAGATTTGTATCTTAATTATGGTGCTCTGCAGATGCTTCATTAAAATAGGCGTCAGATGAATGGGACCAGTAGTATTCATGTTTTCATTTGTTGCTTTACCTTTTGATATTTTTTTATTTTTTATTTTTGGTATGGGGAGGGCAGCGGGGCGGGGTGCTGTGGTGGGGAATTATGTTGCTCATTATGCTCTTTCTTTTCCTTTTATAAAAGATTCTTTATCATATGGATAATTCTAGTATGCCAAATACCTTAACATTTGTATTTAGGTTAGCCAAAAGTTGATGGTGCAAGGATACTCAGGCCATGCCCAGTATCGTGGAGGTTTAGATGTTGCTCGCAAGGTTTTAAGATCTGATGGCATCAGGGGATTGTATAGAGGGTTTGGTCTATCTGTTATGACTTATTCACCATCAAGCGCTGTATGGTGGGCAAGTTATGGTTCAAGCCAACGAATCATTTGGAGGTGAGACATGGAAATATGCGTTCTTAATATTGAATTATTATTGTTAATGTTGAATTCTGGTTCTTAAAGTGATTGCAGTTGTTCTTAACAATAACATTAAATTATTCTTGTACATTAATTATCTTTTCTTTTATTTATGTTGTATGCCGTAAATGATAGAAAATGAAAGATATCTCTATAGATCCTTCAATTGAACCCTCAGATACATAAACAGTAAGCTACCATGCCATTGGCAGTATGAGTTGTTAAATTGAAAGACCTCATATATTTTGGTAGCCCATGTTAATAATGATTTATGTACAGATTTCAAACATAGGCCACTTGTCTTTTGTATAAGTTACAATGAAGTCATTCATTGTTTTCCAACTTCCAAGGAGATGGCGAAATTGCAAAAGCAACTGGCTGAGTGCATTGTGCCAATCAGATTAATATCCTTAAAGATTAATGTTCATCTTGGGCAGATATATGTAATGAATTCGGTCTCAAAGGATAAAAGTATCTTCTCAAAGTGTGTGTTGGTGTAATTCTATGCAGGCAGTAAATTATTAACTTTAAGTATTAGATTTCATTTTGGTGCTTTTGCCAAGAGAATATGCAATACGCTGACCAGAGGTTTGAACTTAAGATCATTTTCTAACTAATTGCATCCCATGACCACACCTGGTGGCTTTGTAGAGACTCTTAAATGTTAATGATAATTAACTCGAAGTTGCTTTTCCAGATTCCTTGGACATGGTACTGAATATGAGGAAGGCTCTCCTAGTCTGAAGAAGCTGATATTAGTTCAGGCTACTGGAGGAATTATTGCTGGTGCAACTGCATCCTGCATTACAACTCCATTGGATACTATTAAGACACGGTTACAGGTATTCATTACCATGCTGATCATGTCTGTTTTGTCATCGAAGTTCACTGCTACCTGTGATGATAAATGTGGATGCTTTTTCTTGTATTTGTGTGTTATATCTGTACTATTGAGTTATGGATTGTGTGCTTTTAATTTCAAGTAGTTTAAGGTGTTTGGTAGAATCACAAGATGCTGGCTTTGAAAAATTGTTCTTTCCTTTCTTAAGATGCTTTTAAAACCAAGTTAAGGGTTGCTTTAGAATGCTGCTTATGTATTCCATTTAGACTTTTGTCATAATATCCTCCACTAATTAGTAATATTACAATATTTGCCAGAAAATTACTTCTAAAAAAGTACATCAGTATTGGTTTTTATATATAATGACCATAAGTTGGTTATATGATCCTCAATAATAATAGATTACTATTCTATTTAAAACCCTAAAACTCCTGTTAAGGTGCTCAAAGAAACGGCTGAACAGGCTTATAGACTTCTCTGAAGATTATGACGAATATTTCATTTTTCTCATTGACTTGAATGTCTGTCTGAAGGTATTGCTTAATTGGGCCCTTGTCTATGTTGAATAATTTTCTGGATCTCTCAGCATGGGTTGCCAGTGAACTAGACTGTAAGGATGCTCCTTATGTTTCAAGTCTTTTTGTGTTAAGACACCATGAAGCATGAAAATGACATGCTTCTAAGACATTGTTAAAACGTTTAACATAACTTTGTTGTCATGTTGGACATTAAGAAAGAGTTAACTCTAAAACATTGTGACAACATTATAACCTTTGAAGGGGTTTTAATATACTGTGTCCAGGTAAGGAAGTCTATAATCATAATTGAAAACAATATACTTTTGACATTCTTGTGTTTATTGCTTTCCCTTTCAATTGGTTATCTTGATTGATTTTCCACTATACTACGTTTGTACCCTCATGTTTTATGTGTCATGTTTCTCATCCCCATGCTTCATTGCCGATGAACTTGTCATGCTTGCGGAGCCTTTATATTTCATCCTCCCGGGTGCCCAGATACTTAGTTTGTGGGGCTTAGCTTGGAGACCTGCTTAGCCTTATACTTGTAAATTCAGTGAATCATTTCACCAGTTGGATCAAAGTCCTGTATAACTTTTGCCTTTTGCTTTGGGTGTATCTTTTTCTTTTAGGGGACAATAATATCCGTTTCCTACTTTCCTTGTTAGTCTTACTGCACATAGTTAGATGTTTGTCTTTCTTTTGAGTGGTGCTGTAGGTTCTTTTTTTGCCCCATCTTTCCTTTGAAGCATTATATATATATATATATATATAAAATTAATATCTCTATATTATTTAAGATACATAAATTTTAAATTTTTTTCATATTTGTTATACACTTATACTCAAACATATTAAGAATGGGTTTTCAAGTACTTGGGAAACTAATTTTCATATACCAAACACCACCTTCGAGTTTATGTACTGAGATAGTAACAAGCATGTTGCTCTAATTGAGTGATTATGGTTATGATAAAACTTAAAAGGCCATCTTATCCTCTGAAAGAAATATGAAATGGAAATAATAAGGAGCATTATATGACTATGATGTAATTGCGATTTAGTTTCTCACTCATTTTTATTTATCCTGGTCATTACCTACTTAATTGTCATGACTCAATCAATTTTGTACTCCAGGTGATGGGATATGAAAAGAGAAGCAGCGTGAAAAAAGTTGTTAAGGACTTAATCAACGAGGATGGTTGGAAAGGTTTATATAGAGGATTAGGTCCAAGATTTTTCAGCATGTCGGCATGGGGTACCTCAATGATATTGGCTTATGAATATCTGAGTAAGAAATTTTATCTTCTGGCTGTATACTGTATAAATTCTTTGTGTTGCTGGATCTGTGTGTCTTAAATCTTGTCTGATCGCTCTGGTCTGGTGTATTCAAGTACTGGAATAGCTATTAACTTAGAAATAGCTCTGAACGTTGAATTATTTTAGTTGTTTCTTGTCATCTCATGTCATCACTGTAGTTCTCATATGTGGCCGTACTGAATTTTATGCTGTTTTGCTTACACGTTGTCTGAGTTATGCCTATTCATGTCATTGTTACAGTTAAAACTTACCTACATGCCAAAATAAAAAAATAAAAAAAATTTTGTCACATTATGTTTCTCAAGAAACAATTCACTCTGAAAGTCCTCTGGGCTTGAAGCATGAAGAGAACACTTGTCTGATGTATCTTTGTGCTGAAGATTTTTAAGAAAACAAGGCGGCAAGGATCAAACTAACTTCTATGAGACTTTGATACCATGTAAAGAATTTATTCATATCAAAAGGTTGAACTGTTAGGGGAAAGCCCGTGAATGATTTTATTATTATCATAACAATATTGTTATTAGAAGTTATTCAATCTCTTTCAGATTATTCCCCATTTTTTTAATGGTGCACTCAAGGCTGTACAAGGCTGGATGAAATTGAACCTATGGGGTTAGGTTTTACCCAAATGGGGACTAGAAATTTCAAATTGAGCTACAAGCTGCCTTTTTCCACTTCCTGAACTTTTGATTTATGCTAAAAATATTGCTAAGCCTGGACCTATTTTCTTTATAGCAGCTTGGACATGAAAACAAAGAATATGCACATTAGTCCTTTATAAAGATTTTTAAACTGGCAAGTTTTCTGTGAAATTTCTCAGACTTTTAATTCGTGGACACAATCCAAATTCTCAAATAAACAGCTTCATGTTTTACTATTGAATCCCTCTACCTTAATGGAAATCAATGCCAAAATGAAGCCCAGATGACAAAGACTATCTATGTTCCGCATTCTCTAGCACCTCTGGGGTCTCAGCTGGCAAACACAAACATAACTGTAAATTCATTTGATCATAAAGAGTTGGCCAGTGCCTGCCATTCTCACATGGGTGTTTGTTTTGTGCAAATTGCTGAGTAAAAAATGAAGTCGTTGTGCATTGAGTTTTTTCTTTTGATTAATATTACTTTAGCAAGTCCTTAGATATTACATGTTAACAAATATGGACATTATTCAATCAGAATATTATGTGCGGTTAAAATATACAGTTGTGACCTTCAAAATATTTATACCTAACTAGATGTGCCAATTATCATTTAATTTAGACTTATTAGTCTTCTCACTTGCGGATATGTTTTCTCACAGTAAGCTATATACGGTTCATTCTTTTACAGAGGGAACATTACCTAATGTTGCATTATTGGATATGTTGCCATATTATCCCTTTCTTTGCATGATCACGTGTGCTGATATTTTAACGGTGGGCGCGCTATCAAATATAGCACACAAATTGCTTGTCACTGGCCTGTCTTTGTGAACAAACTGACTTTGTTATCAGACTGAATGCAAATCCTAACGTGTATATGTTTCTTTTATTATGTTTTCCTTTTTAGTTTTTTTTTTCTTATTTTTTTACATTTTTTTGTTCTGTACTGCATTTATCTTAGTTGATGTTATTATTTGGCTGGGATATTTTTATTCCTGATGATGTTGGCTGCTGAATTTGGAATGAACCTGGCAAAATTTTGAATCCTAGTGTAGAATAGTACCTTTTCTCCATATATCTATCTTAGCCTAAAAGTATCAATATCTCTTTACACAGAGCGCTTGTGTGCAAAAGAAGAATAGATGCAATTGGTCTGCGGCCTCATAGTTTGCCGTTTAATTAGCCAAGATTTGAATCCCAGTCTACTTGGGTATAGATCCTTTTGTTGGCCCAACGATGATGTTGGTAAAGCACAAGATTAGCTTATAACACTACACCTTGAACACTGAAGTTGCTGGCGATGGACATTTATCAGTCTTCTGTGATTGTCTTTGGGGTTAAGACCCTAGGCAGTAAAGCTACATTACTCACTAATTGTCCTAGAATATTGGATACATAGATGGGGAAAATTTTCCTCATAGAATTTCTGTAGTTCCATTCTTTCGCAGGTATTCGTTTTAGCATTGCAATGGATAATGTATAATGAGTAAAAAGTGATTACATTCAGATGTAGCTCTTGTTCTTTCTTTTTTTCTTTTTATGTTAGTTTAGAACGATAAATGTAATGTTCTTACATAACGTTGGATATGGATCCAGATTCCGTACATATAATTGAGAAATTGATATTAAATACAATTAGTTTGGATACAGAATTAAAAAGTGTATTAAGTAGTTTTTGAGTCACATATATATATATATATATATATATATGTATATATATATTTTTTTTCTATACGAAAATTTTAATAAATTTGTCGGAAAACAATCCACGGTCCTAGAAAATCTATTAAGCTTTATCAAAAGGCCATGTGCATCCAAAATCATGGCAAAATCAAATAAGTTTGGGTCAATTTAATTTTTAAAATTAATTTTGATTAAATGTTAATTTGTATTATTATGATTTATATTTAAAAATCTTCGTTTAAAAATGTCATTTTATTATTTATATAGTTGATATAAAAATAATAATTATTTTTTTACATGTAAATGAGAGTTTGGAAGATAAAATTAATTTTAAATTTATTAATTGTATTAGTGGATTTTTTTTAGAAACTTATTTAAGAACTATATAGGTGACAAGATGCCCGGAGAAGATGATTTCTAATTGAAGATCAAATGCTTAGACTTCAAACATGATACTGAAAGTGACTGTAAGTGCTTCGTCAATACTCTTTTAGATAATAGACAACGCAACGTGGTGTAACTCAGCACATAAGTAGAATGCAGTAGTTTCGTTTTCCTCATGCTTACTTAGAATCTAATAAAGCTACGAAGAAATTCATTTTCCATGCAATAGGAATATTTGATATTTGACAATATATGAGGTAGTGTAAAATTACTTGTGATGTTGTTCAGGACAAGTCTATGCGCCATAATGACAAAAAAATATACATAAAAAAATTTAGGAGAATCCAAGCAAATTTAAATAGGTCAAAATTAAACAAAAATATAATTATATATTTGTCTCAATTTATTATATATAAGTAAAATAGATTCTATTTAACATAGTAGGAGTTAAAATAATTATATATATGTCTCCTTATATAAAGACTTGTCATATTTTTACATGTATTAAGAATTTTTTAAAGTATATAAATTTTTCGTAATCAACAAAAAATAATAAAATAATTAAGTTGCATAAATTAAAGTGAGAGCTTTGTTGACCGATAGTAATATTCTATTGATCAAACACTCAACTCTTCGTGTGATAATTTTTTATCTTTCTCATATATGTATTAAGAATTTTTTGAAATATGTAAATTCTCTGAAGTCAATTAAAAAAAATGAAGTAATTAATTTGCATAAATTTTTTGTAATTAATGAAAAAATAATTAATTAATTAATTAATTGACTCTTCAATAAATTTTGTTCAAATTACGAAAATTTTTAGTAGTAAACGAGAAAATTAATGAGTTATTTTTTGAAATCTAAGAATGTGAACGAAAAAATTAATAAATTAATTAACTATCTCTTAAATTAAAAATTCTTTGAAGTTTAAACTTTTTTTTAAGTCAATGAATCAATTAATTAGTTGTCTCTTAAATTTCTAATAAAATATTATAAATATAACTTGACATGATCCAAAATTTTAAAAAAAACTATATAATTGAATGATTTATGATAGTACTATCTCAATGACCTCATTGTCTTTATTTTTTCTCACTACTCTCATATAACTAATTTTATAAATTTTCATTAATTTATTATATTTTTTATATCATAATATATTACTAAATTTAAATTTTTATTAACATTTATAAATATAGTTAATTAGAATTATGTTGACATATAGTAAAATTAATTAATTTTTTTAAAATTTTTTTACAATTCCCGAATAAATAAATTAGTTTACTTTTCATAATAAATAAAAATCATAGAATGCATAAAATTAGGCAAAAATATCTGACACGGAAATCAAGGAAGCATTGTTTGAGAATTCCCATTTCAGAGTTTCCCAATAGAACTGGCGCCAATTGATATTATGTTTAATTATCAATTTATTTAAAACAAATAAGTAATCTTGCGGGGAAATTTGAGCCACATATATTAAAAAAAAAAATTCGAAATCTACAAGGTCTAAAAGTAAATACTTAATTTATTTTTTTATATTTCAAATTGGATTCGCCCACAAAAGGAGGCGAATCTCGCGGGACCCAGTGCTTTTCCATACTGGAATTGTCTCCGTTAGGGGCAAATTCGATTTAAAAAAAAAAGAAGGGACAGTAGCTATCATTTGTTGGCTGTGAAAAGCAATGGGAAAGTGAAGGCAACGGTAAAAAATCTAATGAATGGACACGTAGTTAGCTAAAGTATGTGACAATAATTGTTCCGTGACAGAAACCAGGTACGAGGCTAAGTCACAATTAAAATATGGTATTTTTGTTAGGTCGTTGTTAAAAAAATAGAGTTGTGCTCTGACTAACAACTATAACTTTTAGTATAATAGTAAGCACTTGATCCTATAATTGATATCAAAGTTGAAGTCACGTGTTTGATTCATAGCAGAACAATTGCTGAGGAGGAGATTGTTAGCTAAGATGTGTGGTAAAAATTGTTATGTGATGGAGGCCCAAGTGTGGGGCAAGTCACAGTTGAAACGTGGCATTAAGGCAAGTCACAGTTAAATCGTGGTGTTTCTCTTAAGTCCATGTTAAAAAAATAAAGTTGCACTCTAACAACTATAACTTTTAACCTATGATAAGTGTTTGATTCAACAAAAAATCATTGGAAGGATATGTTGTCATGATGCAAAATGACTAAAATGACCTATGAATTTGTCTTTATAGGAGTTGGCTTATTTTTGTTGCAATTTTTTATCTAATAAAACATGAGGAGTTAAACAAATAATATTCTGAAAAAAAGAAAACTTGGCAAAAAATTGATTATTAGACTTAGAAAAAATGTTGTAAAATTCTTATGAGAATTTTTGTAGGCTAGAAAAAAAATTATCTATCTTAAAAATTGGTATTAATTTAAAAAAAAAATGTAGTATAATAATCTGAAAGAAAAATAGTTGTTTGTTATGCTGCTATTCCTTTGTTGAGTACAAATAATTGTATGCAAATTAATGTTAATAATCAAAGCAATAAGAAAACAATTATAGAAATGTAAGATGAATAGTAATTATTATCATTTTTGGGAAAATAATTATTTATGGATAATATGATAATTAATTCCAAAAAAAATATTAAATTCAAAAATTAATTATCATGATTGAAAAAAATTATATTAAGTTGGACACAATTGAATTTTAAAAAAAATTAACAAAAGCAATGAGAAAGAACAGGCAAAATTTCATAAAGTGATGAATAATATATAATTAAAGTGGAAAAAATAATTGATAATTTTAAAAATTAATTGTCATTGTTGCGAAGAAATTATATTATATTAGGTCAAATTAGATTGTGAAAATTGATTATCAAAAAATGAATTATAATATTTGATGAAATCATAATTATTGTAAGAATTATATATTAAATTGGATATAATTACAAACATAATAAATATGATAAAGGAAAGACAAAGGGTTTGTTTAATTTTGGATAGACAAAACAATTTTGATTGTTTGTCTCCAATCCACAAATTAGGTGGCAACTATCATGAGCATACCATGTTTTCTTTTCTCTTTTTTGCATAAGCACATTTGTTAAGTGAATTTTTATCATTTGTATATTTTTCTTTCACCAACTAATATAGTCGAGGATTTGTACAAGCTTAGTTTTTACAACCTTCTAGCATAGACTTTTACAAACTTTCATGAAATTGTAAATAGAGACTGCAGGAACATCTTATTGCCCCATATACAATTACATGTCCAATTTCCATGTCTATCATGCTTTCCCTCCACACCTTTTAATTAGCAATTTGGAACTAGAGCATTCACATCATTATTTAATTTAACATTCTCCGCTACATATGCCACTTCATTCTTTGATGTTGATGGATCATCTCATATGGTGCACCAAGGGTTTATCACCCCACAACAACTGATTCCTTTGGCTCATTCTCTTTCATTCAATTTAAAATTTTCTTGGTCTACAATATGCCCACCTCAACTAACAGGAGATAACAATGATGATGATGATAATAACACTCCACCTTTGGTGCAACGTTGGTAATGAAGGGCTATGTCACACCCCAAATTCTTGGAGTGGGACTGGCACAGGCCACGAGGAAAAATCCCTAAACCTGCAAGTCTTACACTGGAAGGACTTTCAACATCAAGTCGAATTTATTCAATTCGCACCATATGTAATATAATTTGCCTTAATATAAAATAAGGATTTAAATACAAAACAAGGAGTTTGTAGAAATTTCAACAGTACCTCCCCAGTAAATATGACGTCCCGAAATTTCTACAATAACCTTTAAGTCAACACAACATGTAGGAGAGCTCTGCTCTCACCAGCACAACCCAATATAACATAATTACAAAATACAACAATTTAAGGAAAGTTCAACTGTGGTCTCTATACCACCCCAGACATACAACCAATAGCTATCATTCTAGATATATATATATACATCCCAAAAGAATAAGCCACGAATACCGACTAAACAAAATGAAATGGCCTCGCAACATCACAAGCGGGGCTCACCACAAGACTCCCCGTCAGTGCTTTGCTGCCTCCGAGAACTCTTCTACCTCCCTATCTGAGACTAAATTTTTTTGGCAGATAGCACCATAAAATCAGTAACAAAATTTCATATATAAATAAAAAGCGAAACATGATCAAGAATTAAGTAAGCTACAATGATGTTTAAACCACAATGATCAAGTTGCAATAACCAGTTGCAGATACATAATGCTCTTTTCAAGACAATTAATTTAAAGTGCCGTTCACAAGGAATCAATAAGCTTCTGAAAATCATATCTAAGGAAGGACTACTAAGGATCAAACTGGTGTGGTACACAGCCACAAAAGGCAAATCACAATAGGCGAGGATACATAATTCTTGAGAGCAACTAACCAACAGGTGTGAGGTCTCAACTCACGAAGATTATCGCTCATCGGTCCTCGTGTGATGGCCATCACACGAGACTAGCACTATCACTAACCCTGCTAGCTGGGTCATTACCTAGGTGCACCAAGGGCTAACAGATCTGCTGTTGGCAGCTAGTGTCCTATCTAATCCTCTCATTAATATTGAAATTTAAAACATGCATGCATAGAAAAAGTAGCCAGTATGCATGAATTCCATCTGTATTTGCAATAATGATTCATTAAGCGGTTATTCCTAACCGTATGCATGAGTTCAAAATTGTAAGTAAAGTCATTTCACATATCAAAGGATTTTTATTACTCCTAACTTCAGTTCTGAAAAATATAGTCATAATAAAATTAATAATGATACTTATAAACATGTTCAAGCAATAAAAGTGAAGCATAAATAAGAGTATTAAAGAGTGCTATCAGCGCACCTGAGTGCCGTTCGTTACGAGCAATTCAATGTTTCCTTTAGATGCCTGAATCACTCTTACTAGCTACCTACACCATTTGGAAAGCAAAAATTACTCTTATTCCTGTTTATTACTTAAAACAAAACCCTAACTCACTCTCTTTAATTCCATCACTAACTTTCCCAGACTTTTGGTCAACTTACATTTTCTGCCCTACAAATTTTTTGGGCTTTTCATTTTAGTCTCTAATCCCATACCCTTGCCTTCAATCCAAGGAAATCCATGACAAACACTAAGGTTTCATGCCATCAGGTCTAAAAGAGTTATTATAGGATCAATTTGAACCCATACAATGCAGCATTTCACCATTATCTAAAAACCCAAAATTTTGAAACTTTTCAGTTTGGTCTCTGTTAGCATAACTTCTCAGAACTAACCCAAAATTCATGCTTCCAAAGCTTAAATTTAATAGATAGGGGCGGAAAATGTTTCTCCTAACATCAATTTCAAGAAAAAAAACCGATTAAAACTTACCAAAATCGCCTAAAAACGCCATTGTTCTTAGCTCCTCGGACATCCACCGGAAAACCACTTCACTGGCGGCCAACTGAGCTCGAGAACGAGCAAAGAGCGATGGCCAGGAGGTGGGGAGCAGAACCCACCCAAACTGCGATGGAAAAAGGGCCCACCGGAGCTCGGCCCAATTCGCATCTCCTCACAGTTTTCGACGAAAAACGAGCTCCTCTGTCAGCGATGTGGAGGTGACTGGCCGGTGATGGGCCGGTAACCTTCAAGGGGGAAGGAACTGCAACTCCGACGAGTGAACGAACTGTTATGGTGGATGTTCACTCTCAACTCTTTCTCACTGTCTCTGCAAGAGCTCGACAGGAAAGGAAGAAGATAAAAGCACTAGGGGCATTCTAGTCTTTTCACTTTAGAGAGTGACACGTGTCAGCTTCTTAAAAAAAAACAAAGAGATTAGGGAAGTCAGGTCTCAAACCCTTGGCCTCTGGAATGAATACCTGGAGCCTAACCATTGAGCCAGCCTTAATCTCATCTTAAGGTTTAAATAGACAAATTAATATACTTTAGCCAATTCTCTTGAAAAATTTCACTCCTTTAATTCTTCATTAGCTAAATTATTAATCATAATTAATTGGGTCATTGCAGGCTACTAGAAGACTTTGTTTTGGAGTCTATAGTCATTATTTTGATGGTTAAAATTTTTAAACTTTTTCTTTTAATTCAACAAACTATCTTTGTTTTTTTTAGTTTTCCAAAAACAGCCTTATTTTAGTTGGTTTCATATTATTTTGACAATTTGAGTAATTTTTTTTTTATTCTACATCTGATTTCATGGCAAATCATTAAAAACTTTAAAAAAATTATTGGTGATTCTTCATAATATATGACAAATCATCAAAAAAGTTAAAATAAATTCTATGACAAATCATTTCAAAATATTCAAGGATAATTTGTTATAATGTATGGCGAATGATTAAAAAAAAAAAAATTAAGCATTTGAAACAAGTAATTTATCAACAAACTGATCTCAATGATTTTATCTAAAGTGCAATGTCAGGCTCCAATAGTCAATCAAGTATCCAGAGTTAAAATTTAACTCTCATTTGCTTTCATTTGTCTACCACGGTGTTCATCGGGTCAACTCACAAGTCTTCCACGCCTGTGCTGAACTACCTCATTGTTGGAACTCGTAGGTGCTTTCACCTCAACGATCACCACTAATTCCCCCTCCAATTGGCCAACAAATCTCGCAGAATTCCATATCTTCAAGGTGGTTCTTCTTTCTGCTATGTACATCTTCTATGATTTTTTTTTTTTTTTGGGTATAATGCTGTAAATTTGACATCTTGAGAAGTTGAGCTCTCCTCTCTTTTAAATTTCTGTAAAATAATTTATTATTATACATACAAGTTTCGAGCTGATCCAATGGTCAGCAAAGTCGTTTATATTTACTGGCCATGATATGGTCATATATGGGGCTTGGGTTTCAGAAGTTTGAACTCCGGTTTGATGGGTCTTCCCTTTGTCGCTTCTGGGTTTTACTTGCAACAGATACTAGGTGTACAAATTTATACCTGATATTCTTCTGTATGTAATTGAATGCTCGTTTAGTAAGTATTTTTGGTAGCCTCATAGTTTTCGGATTTAAATTGGAAATGGAAAGCGTGGACATTCTAGTTATGGAATTGGTCAAATTTTCTTCTGACTTCAATCCTGCTTTTTTAACTTGTCTATTATAGGTGCACAAAGTTAAACCACGGCAAGAAAAATTCCAATCCCCAAACCCAGTGTCCCTTTTAATTCAATTATTGTAGTTATAATGAAATCAAAATCTGTTCTATCATGTATGAATACTATCTGTCAAAGTCAATCCTTTCTTGTTTAGAGCTTACTGATATCTATCATGAAGGTTCCAGCACAAGAGGTGCATCATTTTGCCATACAAAGATTACAACACTAGAAGCAGCCTATCGCAGTTTATTCAGCTATATAAAGTTGGTGAATTAAATTAACACCTACATGAGTAAAATTGAACTCCATGTATTTTTGTTTAAAACAGCGGAGGGCATATAATAATATAAGTAGGATCACCAGCTTAGATGTGATATTTAGCTGACATGAAGTTTTCTGCAGGTTTACTCTCTCAATTGTTGCCCAAAGGAGACATAATAATCATGCTGGTTGAGTCTGTTGTGTCCTTTGCCGTAGAGAGACTTGGTGACCTATTAATTGGAGAGGTCAGATTGTTACAAGGAGTTAGCGATGATGTCAGAAAGATGCAAGTGGAACTGAAGCGGATGCAATGTTTTCTAAAAGATGCAGAGAAAAGGCAACATGAAGATGAGAGTATACGGAATTGGATATCAGAGATAAAACATATAGCATATAGAGCTGAGGATGTGATAGAAACTTATGCCCTAAAGGTTGCTTATGGCTCAACTCATAGACCTCTGGACAGAATAAAAAATCTTCACCAAGTCGGATCTGAGATTTCATCTATTAACTCTCATATATCTGACCTCACAAGGAGCTTGCAAACTTATGGCTTGCAAGCGACAAGAGACAAAGAAGAGTCAAATTTTTCTTTTGAGAGGCAAAGGCAACTGAGATGGTCATATTCTCATATTGGTGAAGAGTACATTGTTGGCTTAGATGAGGACATAAACCGAGTAGTGGGATGGCTGGTGAGCAAAGATAAACATTGTCGAGTTGTGCATATATGTGGAATGGGTGGCCTTGGTAAAACGACCCTTGCAAAGAAAGTTTACCATCATGATGCTATTAGGCGCCACTTTGAGGGTTTCGCTTGGGCCTACATATCTCAACAATGCAAAAAGAGAGATGTTTGGGAGGGAATTTTACTTAAGCTGACTTCTCCGTCCAAAGAGGAGAGGGATGAGATAATGAACTTGAGAGACGATGAATTAGCAAAAAGGTTGTATAAAGTCCAGCAAGAGAAGCAATGCTTGATAATCCTGGATGACATTTGGAGCAATGAGGCATGGGACCTTCTATGTTCTGCCTTCCCATCAGAAAACACACGCAGTAAGATGGTATTCACATCTCGCAGAAAAGATATAATGTTGCATGTGGATCCTGATGGCTTGCTTCATGAATCAAGGTGTTTAAATGAAGAAGAGAGTTGGACATTGTTTCAGAGGAAAGCTTTTCCAAGAAAAGATGATACAGGTAGCTGAAAACGTTATTTAATAAGCAAGCTTATTTCACCTTCTTAAGCTCCAATTTATTTTGATTCAGTATTTTGTCATTTAGACTTATAAAATGTTGTGCTTACTTAAACTGATTTTGTTAAATTTTAAAGATATTTAATGACATGGACAGCACTAAAGTACATTTAGAAAGCTAAGTTGTTTATCTCTATGATAAGTTGATCATTTTTGGTGTTTAAATAATATTAAAGCCTGCTGAAATTGATTCCATTGCAAGAACATCCTAGATAACAATGAAAATTTTAGTTGACTAGTAACACCGAATTTCTACTTCTAAACTTTGTTCTTTAGTTGACAGAGTGTACCAAAATTTCTATGGATTCAAATAATGGTTGAATTAAAGGACTCAGGCAAAGTTAAATTACTGGTACACCATTAACACCACACCTCCTAGAAACATCCCTATCAGCATTAGTAGTATATTATGGAGAAGACATGGGTATAATCCTAACATATGCATAAATCATATATAAAACAACATTCTCCCTAATGTTGATTGTTCTGAAAGTGATATAAATCCATAATATGATTTCAGATCATTGCTTTCTTATTTGTTCGGTTCATTGGAGGCTAACTGGCTTATGGGGTACAGAACAAGATTATAAAATAGCTGCTGTCTGTATTTGAAATTGCATTTTTCATGTTTTAATGGTTTTGACTAATGACCGTCTTTGACTAAATTATATTTGAGATTATGACTCTTGAAAGAAAATGATCAATGTATACTCCTTAATGATGAATTATTGGTGGTTATAATGATTATTCATCTCATATCATTTTAATATAAGTAGCTGTATAAGTAAAGAATCATAAAATCATGTAAAACCTCAATTTTCCTTAATATTATTTTTATGCACTGGCATGCAGGGAGTATTTCTGTATGTCTGCTCTATACTGCTACTGGCATTATGCTATTTTGAGTAGCATTTTTTGAGTTTTGTAGAGTTCAAAGTTTGCGATGACTTGGAAAGATTAGGCAGAGAAATGGCTGGAAAATGTGCTGGTCTGCCTTTGGCCATCATCGTGCTTGGAGGTCTTTTGGCCACAAAGGAAACATTGAGCGAGTGGGAAATGGTACACAGATATATAAATACTTACCTAATTAGGGGAGACGTACTCGAAAGACAATCAAGGTTAGCTGAGGTGTTGGCTTTAAGTTACCATGACTTACCTTATCAACTGAAACCATGTTTCCTCTATTTGAGCCAGTTCCCTGAAGACTCTGAGATACCCACAAACAAATTAATTCGGTTATGGGTTGCAGAAGGTGTAGTTCCATCTCATCATGAGATTGAAAGAGATGAGACAATGGAACGTGTTGCAGAATGCTATCTAAATAACTTGATTAGTAGGTGTATGGTTGAAGTTGGTCAGACAGGGTCAACTGGAAGGATTAAAACCTGCCGACTCCATGATTTAATGCGTGACTTGTGCTTGTCAAAAGCAACACAAGAAGGTTTTCTCTACATTATTGGTGGTTTGCAACAAAATGGGTCCACTGGTACTTCTTCAACTGATACATTGGATGCGAAACCAGCTGATAGTATTCGCAGACTTGCTGTCTTCCTGGATCAGCATGTCAATTCTTTGATTCCAAGTAATCAGAAAGCAAATAAAAGCCTTCGTTCTCTTCTGTATTTCCACGAAAAGAAATGCAGATTAGGGGACTGGCGGTTAATCAAAAAAGTTTTTGAGAATTACAAATTGCTAAGAGTTTTAGATCTTGAAGGTATCAAGGGAAAAGAGGGAGATTGTTTGCCAAAAGAAGTGGGTAATCTGTTGTGGTTGAAGTTTCTGAGTCTGAAGAGAACTTATTTAACGTTAGCTCCCTCTTCCCTTGGCAATTTGGAGAATTTGCAGACTCTAAATTTGCAAACTGTCAATAAGGTGACCTGGGATTCAACTGTACAAATTCCTAATGTGATATGGAAGTTGAAACGGTTGAGACATTTATATCTTCCCAACTGGTGTGGGAATATAGCTAACAACCTGCAATTGGAAGATCTGGTCAACTTGCAGACACTAGTAAATTTCCCAGCCAACAAATGTGATGTAAAAAATTTATTGAAATTGAGCAAGCTCAGAAAATTGGTAATAAATGATCCAAGGTATTTTCAAGAGTTCTGTGAAATTTTCAGTCCTCCAAGCAAGAAGTTGGACTCCCTTCAATCTTTGTCCCTATGGACAGATAAGTTTTCTTTCCCTGAGAAGGCAGTAGATCTTGAAAAGCTTATGCGTGGCTGTCCTTCTCTCCATAAGCTACGCATAGAAGGGCGGATAGAAAGGTTCCCAGAAGTCCATTTGTTCCCTCCACAACTTGCCAAATTAACATTGTGGGGTTCTAGATTAGTGGAAGACCCAATGGTAACGTTAGAGAAACTTCCTAACTTGAAGTTCTTAAATGGATGGGAAATGTTCATTGGAAAGAAAATGGTATGCTCACAACATGGGTTTCCTCAACTAAAATTTCTAGTACTTCGCGGCTTGCCTAATTTAGAGGAGTGGACAATAGAAGATCAAGCCTTTCCTAATCTTTGTCGATTAAGCATATCTGATTGTAACAAGTTGAGGACAGTTCCTGATGGACTGAAGTTTGTTGCTGCTCTTCGTGAGATTGAGATCAGATGGATGCCTAAATCTATCAAGACCAGGCTAGCAAGTGGTGGAGAGGATTATGACAAAGTCCAACATGTGCCATACATTGCTTTTTTGAACTAAGTGGGTAACATGTAAGGTTGACATGCCAGGTACAGGTGACCATCTTAAAAGCCATCTTTTTTATTTGTTCATTTCATTCTAACATGTTGCTTTGACTACATCAGCTTCCTGTTATTTCCTTTCTTCATTTCCTTAATGTATCAGTTAATTATCAATAAAATCTTTCAGCTAACACCGTATGAGGAAGGGCACAGCTGTTCAACATGGTTAGCCCCTCCCTAAAAAAACAAAATCCAATATTCCTTGAACCTGCAGATTCATTTTTCCTTTCAAACTGAAAATGAAAAGGCACTTATCTCGTACAAATCTGTTCATGTGATAATTGCACAAAGTAGATTATAAATGTTACTTTTACTCCTTTTGCAGACAAGTTATAGAAGCAAGAGCAACCGTACTTGGTTTTGTTCTCGTTCCTGGGAAGATGAAGCTCGGGCCGTATTTGAGTAGTACACCATCTCTGTTTGTTTCTACTGTGTGTGATGACTTCAGTTCAATTAAATTCAGTGTGACTCTTGAGACTCCAGTCGGGCCAGGGGAGTAAAACTTACGTCCTGGATTGTGAAACTTGTGACAAATTCATGTTATTTGCTTTAATAACTGAAGATTACTGCTCAGATATCGCACCATCAGGTGTGTATGATGGATGGATACTTTTAAATAGGATACGTAGATACGTATATACTAACATCGGTATTAAAAATTGTTTTTATAAAATATATTTTAAAAAACGTCAAAATGATATTGGTATTTTGAACACTTTTTTATTTTTGTTAGTTATGATATTATTTTATTATTTTATGTTTCATTTTGACATTTTTTATTATATTTCATATAATTTATTTTTATTATCAATTTTATTTATTAATATATATATATATATACACGTATATTTATATTTATATCTTAAATTTTTTTAAATTAACATATTTATATCATATCTAATATCCATATTTGTATCGTGTTTTTTTCGGATATATACACACCTATATTCAAGGCTTCATCATAAGGATAAGGCAAAATGATAATTGAATTGTCAGTGTAAACCTAGCTGATCTTTTCTTTTTACTGCTTAAGGAATCTTGCAAGCTGGATCTCCTGTATTTATTACGGGGTGAACTGCTTAGGTTATTGTGCAATCTGGATCTGTTGCATTTAGTATGGGGTGAATCTCGTGAGAGATAAAAGAAAGAAGAGAGGAGAGAGAAAATCCAGCAGATATTACCATACACTTTTTCTCTCTGATCTTTTTTTCTCTATCTCTTACAAAATTCATCGCATGTATTAAATGCTAGGGATCCTAACTAGGAGTTGTGACAATTCTTCAATTCTTTTAACCAAGTTCACACGTTTTTGAACGGTTGGTGGGGTATTTCTTATTAGTTTTTGTACTCTTTTGACCTAGATGCACTTGTTTAAGCAACCGCATCGAAGAGGCTAAGGAATTTACCAATAATGTTGTTTTCTTTCTGCTACATTAAAACGTGGACAAGACAACTTGCAGAGGTGATAGAATAGAATTGATAAAACTCTATCCTCATTGATTTGAAGTGTAGACGCTATTGTTTCACACCACGCTGACACGTAGTGTTTTATTACTTGTTATCACTTACATTGGTTAAAACTTCAACTTAATTAATAAAGAAAAATATTTAATTGTACTAATCTTTTCACGAGCTTATGGAGATTTGGGAAAATATGGAATTGAATCTCCGTCATCCGTCAGGAAAGAGAAGGTTTAGCAATGACAGAGGATACCTCTCATTTCACAGTGAGTTAGTGATAAAACAAAAAGAAAATTGTCCTTGTTCAAGGCTTGAAAGAAATCAAATTATGGTGACAAATGGATTTAAAGGGCAGTTATAATTGAATCTAATGGCACTCTCTGCAATGAAACATCTGCCATTAGACTTTTGAACAGCAAGCTTTTATGATCAATCTTCCACTAAAACGTTGACCCCTTCTCATGAAGTCCCAGAAGTGTTGCTATCTATCTCTGTTTCTGCTACTTCCTGAAATAGCAATAGCAATGGATGCTTTCTATCTCCCAGTAATGTCAATGAACCTTTTCTAACTCTGCTGCAATTTCTGACTCAGAAAAGGACAAATAATCTTATCTGCATTTGTCTCCACTGGATCATTGTGTTTAACATCCATTTGCCCTCTTTGAGTTTACAACTTCTTGTAGCACCATACCAAATTACACGCCTGATTTTTCAGTAATGCCAGATTTAACATACTATAGATCTGCATATCCATATCTACCCATCACCCTGCAATCCACCTTAATAAATGACCTGGACATTCAAAGAGCCCCTTTTGGACAACAATAAACTTGCAACTTTAGGTTCCCATACTTCGTTCAAATGTATGTTCCTTCTTAATGTTAGGCAAAACCAAATGAAAGGCATGATATTTTAGGAATACAGATCCTTTGCAGTAAAGGGGATCCTCGTGCTACTGTATTATCTATTTTGAATCTTGATAAAAATCAAATGGTCTAGATTTATGGACAGTAAATATAATCTAATGTGGTTATTAATAAAAATTTGAATTATTAAACTTTTATCTAAAAATCCAAAATAAGTATCGTAGAAATTGAATGATCATAGTAATTATAGCGATCCAGTTTGAAGATTTTGGTAGTATAGTTGATAGAGCAAGAGAACCTCATTCAAGTAAACTTTGTAGGTTTTTTGACAATATTTTGTTGTTTACTAAAATGCTTACACTTTTTTTTTTAAAAAAAATTAATGCATTGTGGGATTTGCAATCCCTTGATGTAGACATTCACGGGTCCTGACCACTTGTCACTTCTAGCAGCCTGTGAATATCTGATCATGTGGTTGTTAGTCACACAGTCATGCAATCAGACAGTCACATCAAATCGCCTTGTTACTTAATATATAGATTCAAAATGAGATGCATATTTATGAAATTGCCATTCGAATAAGGTAAACGTGCTTTCTTCCTTCTTCCTCCAACCATCCATGCAAAAGTAAAGTAATTTTTCGTTCTTTTTCATATGTATGCTTCCTTCCATTTTGTCTCGTTGGAGCTACTGAAAAGTTGTCCAAAATAGAAGTTAGGGCATATTAGAGTTTGCACAAATTGTGAGAAATATTGTTGGTTGAATCTACAACTATATACCCCACAAAATTTATCTAAATTGGTGGTGGTCCCAATCTTCTAGAAGGCTTTGTTTGAGTTTTACAAGTTAGTATATGCATTGTTTTCTTTAGTAATTTTTTATGTTTTCTCCTACATCAATTTTTGTTAGCAAAGATATTATGAATTAGTTTAATATTATGTCAATATTTGATTTTTGTTTGATCAGGGTGCTTTGCCTTTTTGTTTTTTTGGTCAAATTTGATCAAATTGATTTAATGTTGATTTTTTTAACATTTTTTTGTGTGGATAATCATGATGACAATACTTGGTAAAAAAATTCAAAATCATGTGAAAAATAGAATTAAAGAAAATTACAAAGTGGAAAAGTGGAAAGCAAAAATATTAGTCAAAGTGTAAAATTTTAAGAAATGAAAGGAAGAAATTAAAAATATTGTGAATATAATAAATGAGTAATAAAATAAGAAATTTAGAAAAGAAGGAAAAATTCAAATAAGTTAAAAATTAGTTATTATTTAGTATAATATTATGTCAACATTAAATTTTTGTTTGATTAGTTTGGGTTACTGTTGAGTTGTTGAACATGTATGTGTATGTAGAAATGCTAATCATGTTGACCATTTTGGAGAAAAAAATTCAAAATTATTTGAAAAAGGGAGGAAATAAATTGCAAAATATATAAGTGGCAAGTATAAGTGTGAAATGATTAGGAAATGAGAAGAAAAGAACACTGAAAAATGGGGGAAAACAAAAAGGAAATGTGGCAAATAAAAAAAGGTGTTGGTAAATTAATGTGTAATGATATACATATTTAAGGATATAGGTAATATAAGTAACTAAAAATAATGAGATGTGTTATGATGAAAAAAATAACGCATTTAATTAGATGTGAGGATATCATGACAATTTAGAAAGAAGGAAAGAAGATGACTTATTAGGTGTTTAAAAAGTTGTAAATAAAAGCAAGTGGAAACAAATGGATAAAAAATAAAAAATGTAAAAGAAAAAAGATTTTTAAAAAGTTGATAAATTAATGCATAATTAATTGATAAATAAATTATCCATGAAATATAAGAAGTAAAGATAATGAAATGCGTGAAAATTGTGAATAAAAATTTTAGTTAATGATGGAATGCTTGTCTCCAGATACACGACTATGATTGGCTAGCTTTGTGTGAAGCTCTCTTGGGAGTGACTCCACCTCCAGAGTGCTTTGATGGACAACGACTGAATGTTACTTGGCTTGTCGAACACTTTCTACATCTTCTAGACGATGTAGATGACATCATCGTACAACAGTTCATACATGCATACATGTTACAGTTGCTTGGTGGATACCTAATGTTAGACCAGACTGGACATCGAGTTATTTTGATGTACTTACCATTGTTAGAGGATTTCTAGGTTGCATTCCAATATAGTTGGGGATTAGTGGTCTTGGCATTATTGTTTAGGGAGATGTAATGCCCTTTGTCGTAACTGACCTCTTGGCGAGAAGAATAAAAATGGTTTAAATTGATTCTCAAAATGAATATTGAAAATTAATTTAAAGGAGTTGCCACCAAAATTTTTAATCGAAAACTTTGAAAAACTAATTTAAAATATAAAGAAAAGGCAAAACCGTCTGCGAAAACATAGATGAGTTCGGGAGTTTATTTAAGTGTGGGGAAGGTGTTAGGTACCCCACAACACCTGTTCTTAAGGATATCTTAAACTAGTCCAATGAGATAAAATGTGACCTTAAATTTATCTCAATTACTCTTTTATTAATATGCGTGCTCGTTAAACAGAGAAGACAAAAGTAACAATAATGAAAGCAAACAAATAGATATTTACAAAGGTTGGATTTGACCTAGGATGAAAGCCTAGGGCCTACGTATCCCGTAATAGGGATAAAAGTCCACGTAGTTCGACTAAAAAAATTGTATATGATAGATAGTGGTTTTTTTTTTTTTTTTTGCAAGAAGAACAAGATATTTAACATAAAATAGATTTTCATAAACATAACGAACTGAAATTTGATTGGTGTGTAACTTACAAAACCAACTTAATCTCACTCTCTTGCTCTTTTCATTTTCTATGCTTTTAATTTTTATAATTTTTTGGAATTTTAATTGATTTCACATCTGAAAGTGGAAAAGAAATATTAAGGGAAAAGTATTTTTTTGGGATTTTTCAATTTCATGTTTTTAGGGATTTTTTTATGATTTTTTTTAATTTTAAATTTGAAATCATAAAGGAATTATTGGTGGAATGGATTGTTAAGATTTTGGATCTTATATGTGTGTGTGTGTGTGTATATTATTTTGAAATTTGAACTTGTTTAATTTTTGGAGAGTGCAATTGTTATTGAAATATAATCTTAGGAATTTTTTATTTTTTTGAAATTATCATTTCTTATTTTTAATTTTGAAATAAAAGTGAAAATTATTGGGGAAAAGTATTGTTGAGATTTTACATTATTAGTTTATATTTTCATAATCTTATTAAAAATAAATTTCATTTTTATTTTCTTGAAACTGTATTGAAAATGGATTGTTGAAACTAAAATTTATTTTTAAGTACAATGAATCACTATTGGATAGGACCTGAGAAGGCATAGGGCCTCACTCGGTCCCATCAATTGACCCCTAAGTGTCTAAGGAGACTTAGAGTCCCACATGACAATTTCTATATACAAATATCAAAGATAAATTATTTTTATGATTTATTAGTTTATTTTTTCATTATAGGATATCATATGTTAATTTTAAAAGCCTACAGAAATCAAAGATCTCATATGGCCCTATCGGTCTACTCCTTAAGTGCTAGAGAAGAAAAATAATCTCCCACGACGATTATTACATTAAAAAGCATGAAGGTTGCTTATTTCGATGACCCAAAAATTTTGTTTTAAAGTTGTATGAAATTAGATATTATCCTTCGAAGCCAAAAGAGATTAAAAAAATCTCACATGACCTCTATCTAAGTGCCTAAGGAGATTAATGTTCTCACGTAGTAATGCTAAATATTAGGATAATATAATAATACTAATGGTGATAAAAATAAAACAAAAATAGAAATAAATAAATAAATATTTAAAAAATAGATGCATCGAGAAATGAAAGAACAATCACGTCTCACGTCCTTGCATGCATATACACCTATATATCTATATCTCTGTATATATACACACATATATAAAACATGATGAAAATTATGTACATCAAGAAAAGAAGGACACCTACGTCCTTACATCCACTTATACATACACACACAACGCATCCAATGCAGAAAAATGAAGAACCGGACTATATTTTTTTCAAGCACGCCATTTCAACCCATAAACTACTAAAAGCACCCGAGAGAACTAGTTTATACCACATGTAAAGATTCAGAAGCTCACTTCCTAACCAATCCACAAATACTATCAAGAAGGTGCCTAAGATGCCACATTCAGTCACATGAACCAACAAAGAAGGTGGAACAGAGGCTTCGATCCACTTTCTCACTATACACCCATAAATGCAAAAACACAGGAACTCTAGTCAGGCCTTTGCAACATGTACCGATTAGTTAAACAAAACAAAAATCATATTAGCCTTCTCGACATGCACCAATATTGAAACAACATAGAAACTTCCCCCTCGGTTCCCTCTGTTTTTCTTCACTTCTCTCTTTGTTTTCGCTTAGCCTTCTTCTTTTCCTCCTCCTCCCTCATTTTTTTCACTTTTGAACCTTTCTCTTTGCCTCTTCCTCTCCTCAGTCTCTTATCCCTTCCCTTTCTCGTTCTTTTCTCCCTTGCTTGGCCTCCATATCTCGGATCTTCTCCCTTACTAAGCCTCTACGTCTCGGATCTGCTTTCGACCACTCTATTTTTCCTCTTTCTTCCTAGCTTTCCTCTCCTTTCCTCTTCGCAGCTCCTCCTTCACTGTTTCGGAACCTCGAAATAGAGCCTCTTCCAAAGTAGCTTTGTGTGTCTCTCTT
Source organism: Delonix regia (assembly GCA_037074485.1). Taxonomy (NCBI): domain Eukaryota; kingdom Viridiplantae; phylum Streptophyta; class Magnoliopsida; order Fabales; family Fabaceae; genus Delonix; species Delonix regia. The sequence goes on along the minus strand of CM073449.1, from coordinate 20,670,382 downwards.
ATCTCTTTTCTTTCAATTTTTTTCCTATCTTTTCCTCGGTCCTCCAGCTCTCCTATCTCTCTCTCTCTCTCTCTCTCTCTCTCTCTCTCTCTCTCTCTCCCTTCCCCTTGGTTTCTCCTCCTCAGTCCCCTCCTGTCTCGGCTCTCCCCCTTTTCATTTTTATTTGTTTTCCTTATCCTCTCCCATAATCTCTGCTCTATCTTGGTATTTGTTTCCTCATTCACCCATCCCTCTCAATACCTACTTTGAGCTTTACCCCGAGTAGCGGTTTGACGAGTTAACTCTGGCACCCTCAGAAGTTTCCTCTCTTATCCTTCGCTTTTACTCGAGGAAAAAAGCCCGTTTGGTCTCAAGCCACTCCTTTGAAAGATGGCGGCCTCTTCAAATGAGTTTCAGTAGTAGGTCTCAATTTAGCTTCTTGTCCTTTTGCCTTGTTGTCTTTGTTCTCTTTTGCTTTAATTTTAGCTTTACTACCCCCTTTTTTTTAACATTTCCATTAATTGTTTTTGTTTAATTTTTTAATTAGTTAAAACATTTACTTCTTCCTTTTTTCCCATTTTGAATTTTCCTTGCTTTTCTTGTTATTCTTTCCTATATTTTATTATTACTATTATTCTTTTTCATCTTGTTTTTTATTGTGTTTTGTTTTTCATATTTTCTTTATTTTTATTTTGATTTTTCCATATTTTTTATTTCATTTTATTTATCTTATTATTTTTTTTATTTTTGTTTTGTGACTCACCCATTTTATATTTTCTTAATTAATGGATGAACTAATTGATTAATTAATCCATCATTAATTATTCTTCTTAATTCATTTTGAGATGCAATGTGAACACCCTTAGCTATGAGGAAGTTAATATTGGCAGTTGCCTACATTTGTTGCAATTATGGGCATTGGATCATTTCCTTATGCTTGCTCCAACACGTCTACCACTGCCTGATTCCATTTAGATGTGTATCCATTGAGCCCACCATTAGGCCTTAGGTATAAATACATTTCCCTCACATCATTGTAACATTAAATATCTTGCATGATTCCTATTAACCAATGTTGGCTCATTTATTCAAGTGGAAGCATGTCAAACACTATGCTCACCCCTTGCCATAAGTCTTACGGTTGTATAGAGTGTTTTTAGACCAAATGAGGGAAGATGAGGTTTTTTATCGTCCTTACATAATTTATTTTCATAACATCCCTGTACCAACATGTCATACATTGCCTGAGTTTGCTTTTATACAAATAATTTAGCAACCCTACAGTATGCCTAGTGTGTAGTAGCTTCTACAATATTACTTAGTCACTTAGGACATTTGGCTAGCATTAGTCTCAATTATTTGCTTCCATATTATAGAGTGGCACCATGTAGAACATATGTTTCACCAATTTGGGCGGATACAACCCATTCCACAAGAGCCATTTTACCTGGGTTTGGTTCACACACTCCAACTTTGCGACAAGATAGAGAAAGATTGGCGTTAAGAGCACATTATTTTCCTTGTAGCGTGGAATTTATGGTGTAACACCTTCTCTCTCATTAAATTCTCCATCAAGCTTATGGATCATAATTCAAAGTATATGAGATGGTACTGGAAATGCACACATAGATGGATCCATCAAGTTAGCGGTGGCCAAGGTTTTGTGATTATCGTGTTATGTTATATCCTACCTTATTTGCATTTTACTCTCATAAAATGAGATATTGTTAACTATTTTACATATGTCATAAGCTGACTTGGCAGAGAGCCTGTATCGACTTAGTACTAAAGATCCCTCACCCCTTAATTTTGACCAATTTAGAGATACAGTGGGTCAAGATTGTCGTATGATGCTTCATGCCTTTGGTGAGCATTGAGACATGGCTATATCCTAACTTACTCCGTAAGCAATTGAATTACCAAGGCCACCTATTCCAAAGCCTAGGAGGGGTATGTGAGCCCATGGTTTCATGTCAACAAGAGACCCCATTCAACCCCTATAAGAAGAAAAAGATGATGATGATAATAGTGATAGTAACACCACTACGGGTTTTTCCTGTATGCCAACTATAATGGGTGAGTCATTATCATACTCTCAGCTACAAACACAGACAGATTTAAGAGGCATTATAGTTGGACCATCTTCTTGCCCACCCCCATCGCAGTTTGCTGCTCTAGGAGAAGTTGATTCATCATACTATACACCCATACCATCTAGGTCTTCATACGTTGCATGCGATTATTCATCAAACGTTTGCCAAGCACCACTTCTTATGACATTTGGCTCAGGTTCTCCTATGACATTATTTTCTGATCCTTTTGCATTCCATACCGAGTATGCTGGTAGTTCCTTTGAACTTGGAGGCTTTTCCCATCAACTATAATTAGGCTTTTACACTCCATACTAACCTATTTCTCATATTCAATCACTGCAATGGGACTTAAATACCCCACCTGGTCTTGAATAGTAGTACGATAGTGTGCAGAAGATGAATAAGGGAGGGAATGTGCAAGGACAAGAAATCAACCACAACAGCAATGACCCTAATGAGTTAGATGACAACCTCAGTGTAGTACTGGAAGTCATTATTTCAATGAATGAAATTATCTTCACTACTATTATGGATCATAAGCATTATCATCATTTGCTTAGACTATATATTATTAACCTTAACTTCTAAATTCTAAACGTCTATATATGTTATATGTATTTTCCTTTATCGTTATTCCATATTATCTTTTTGGTTTTGCTTATTTTTGTGCATATACATCAATCTTCATACATTTTTATTATGCTATGCAAAATTGGTCTTGTTTTTACTATCAAGGTGACTTCTTAAATTTTTGAAAAAAACAAAAACTTTTAAGCATGTGGCTAATAAACAAAAATGACGAAAGATTTGAGAAATTAAACATTATTGTTTACATAGTATGGTAAAAAAATCAAGCTTTGTAAGTAATGCTGAAACCGTTGAGTTCAGATCCGCGGCCATCACCCATACAAAGTTTTTTAAAAAAATTTTTATTGAAAAAATTTTTTTTTTTCAATGGACCACCACTGTACAGCGGTGGGTCCATTTTGAAAACCGTCTTTGTTTGATATCCGTAACTGTTTATTGCTGATTCCATCGTGGCAAGTGAAAATTTATGAAGTTTTTCTACTAGTTTGAAGATTGTTTTCTTGAAGTTTTTGTTTGACTTGCTGATGAAAGTTGTTTCTCTTGACCCACAGGAACAAGACAAAGGAGAAAGGTCCGATATTGACTCCATGGTAATCTCAGTCCCTACCATAAATATGAAACAGATGTACTCTTACCTATTAATATTTATATCCAACGAAAAAACAAAGTGGAATCAGCATGATTAGATATAGTTGTAACATTAGTTTTTGTTTTTTTATTTGGTAGGCAGTGCATCAAGCACCAAAAGTCATGATTATACTACTGATTCAACGGTTGAATAGAGAAATTTCTGAAAATTTGAAAGAATGAAGACTTGACCTGTAGAGTGAAACTGAAGATAAATAGAAACATATGATGAAACATTTGTTACTTGTCTCAGACATGCCAAAGAAGGTCAAGACTGGCCTTTAGTTTGTACTATGATTGCCAAAAGCCAGGCATTATTATCTAGTAATGTTCACTTTAGTCTCTTAAAAATAACAGAAACATCGTTGAAAATCAGTGTAAGAAAACATCATCCATTACAGTTCCCCTATTCTTACTACAAGCAATTACTTTCTATTTCGTTTTCTTTCGGTGATTTTAACTCCACTTTCGCCAACTACGTACCAAAAATTTTGGAAACTCGTTAACGTGCTTCAAATTTATTATTGTGTTGGCTAATTTTGTTTCCTTGGATTATTAACAAGGTACAATTATGGCATAATTCTCACTTCTCCTTTCAATTTTTGCTGCTAAAGCGTCGATTTTGGAGTCATTGATAATGTTCATGCTTGCGTGATAAAGCTATGAACTTTTCTATTGCTTCTTATGTTCACAACTTTTAGAATATTAACTGCTGAAAAAAGATGATGTCCCACTTTTATTGATTTCAGCCTGCATCAACTTCACAAGCATATTCAGCTCAGAAAACAAAGCCGCAAGTGCAACGAGCTTCTGAAATTTTCTGAGAAATAAGGTTGTCGCCATTTTCCCAATCTGCAACCTTCAAAAACAGTTACACATGTAATGTTCTGCTGTCATAGTATTAGCAGATAAAGTTATGTAGTTCTCTGTACCTTGACTTCATCTGTGCGTGTGTGAATATATATTAAACTGAAATGATAGAGATGCTCTTTCAGCAATTCACGAATGAAACTAACTCTTACAACTTACAATCTCAACACCATTTTCGCTCTCACACGCACACCCTTAATATACCAAGAAAATTGGAACACAGTCACAGAACATCTAGCACAACGAATATTCTAAACTTTCAACTTCAAGCTTCACAATTGATCCTTTCATCGAGCCTTTGGGTCCATGATCTCAGAGAAAACATTGGCTGTCGAGATCAACCTATCAGTTTCCTTGTTCCCATAACTATGCTCTCCACTACTTGTCGTCATGCTCATGCTCATTCCACTACTACTCTTATTCAACTCCGAAACATGCCCAACACTTGGGCCACTACTGAACAAATCATCACTACCCTCAAAACTCTTACCTCTTTCAACCTCCTCCCTTCCACTTTCGCTCATCTGCTCACGCTGCTCAGCATTCTCTTGCAGCCGCAACACGAACTCCAGTCCCCAAACGACGTCGTTCATGGACGGTCGTTGGGTCCCATCATCATTCAAACAGCTCACAGCAATCTCACCGAACTTTCTCAGACACTCCGGTGATATCTTCCCCTTCAAAGCTGGATCCACAATCAGAGCCAGTGAGCCCACTTGACAGCAATGCCTGGCCCAATCAGCGAGCGACACCTGTTTCTTCTCCACTGTACGAACTAGTGCCGGCCTAGCGCAAAGTATCTCGAACAATACAACGCCAAAGGAGTACACGTCAGACTTCTCGGTCAAACGTTGACGTTTGTAGTATTCTGGGTCCAAATACCCAACACTACCCTTCACCACTGTGCTGACGTGGGCCTTGGACATGCCTGTGGGCCCGATTCTGGATAACCCGAAATCCGAAACCTTAGCCACCCATTTCTCGTCCAATAAGATATTTGTCGTCTTCACGTCACGGTGAATGATAATGTGCTTCGCGCCTGTATGAAGATAATGCAGTCCCTTTGCTGCTCCTATACAAATCTGAAGCCGTCGCTTCCAAGCCAGAGGTGGGTTATCAGTGTTGTAAAGATGGTCACGGAGGGTCCCACGGGCCATGAAGTCATACACCAATATCATCTCGTTGTTTTCGTTGCAGTAACCAATGAGAGATACAAGATGAAGGTGACGAAGCTGTGAGAGCATTTCAATCTCGGTCTTGAACTCGTGGGCCCCTTGTTGTGAATCCGGTTTGAGCCGTTTGATCGCAACTGGAGTGCTACCGTCGTCGATGTACCCTTTGTACACGTTACCAAATCCTCCGACGCCGATGATGAAGAGTTCGTCGAAGTTGTTGGTGGCGGCTCTGATCTCTGCGATTGTGAAATACCGGCAGAGATCGGACGGCAGAGATGAGTTTTGAGTTGTGGTGGACTTGGTCGTAGAAAACGACGCTGGAGCCCACTTGGAGCCTGCGTCGGTGGACTTTGAACCCTTGACTCTCTTTCCTCGTTTGATGACGAAGAAAACGACGAGAATAGAGAGTAACACAACGCCGGCGACCACGCCGACGACCACGCCGATTATTGTTGTTGTACTACTGCTACCTTTTTTGGAGTTCTGAGCGGATGAACCAGACTTGGGAGGAGTCAGTGGAAGAGAGAGAGGGTCAGGGTTGGGTCCGGCGAGATTATTACTTTGTGGGTCGCTGATTTTGAAGATCTCAAGTCCGTTCAAGAACGCATCGCTGTAACGAGTTTCGCTATCTGGGAGAGGATGCATTTGGAGTAAAAGCTTCGCCTTTTTCTGACTTCCTAGGATAGAAACAGCGTAGTCTTTGTAAATCGGAACCCCCCGTTGCTTTGTCCATTTCAAAACATCCGCGTGATCCTCAGCTACCTGTCCGGCTATGTAGATGAAGAACGCTATGTCACTGGGGTTTTCAATGTTTGGATTAAGCTCGCAAAAATGAAGCCTAACCATGTAGGTAAACCCAGAATCTACTGAGAATTCCCAAGTCAGGTTAGACCTCTTGTTTAAAGTAGCGTTCCTTCCCATGGACCTCGCTGTTCTATAGATATCAATAGGTGCTGTATAATCAGGTATCATAGTGTAACTGAGGTTCACATCACCAAAAGCAGCAGGTAATGCACTTGGAGACTCCACAAAATCATTATCTGCTACCCATGACCTGAGCATCCCTGTATCTTTATCAAGCGAGAGTGTTTGTCCTCCCACGTTGAGCCGATACTCTGTCTCCAAAGCAGAGTTGTTTTCGATTGTGTATAAGCTTCCACTATGACGCACATATTGAAACCCCTGACTATTGGATGTGGTGTAGTACAGACCAGTGGGCATAGACACGATCTCGATTCCATTGATGAAAGCATAAGAATCTGGGTTTGTTGAATTCGGAGTGAAGGTCAAGTTGAGCCTCTCACCATCACCCACGTTGATGCAATATTCTCTGAAGAAGGTGTCGCTGCCGTCAGCCAGGGCAGTGAGGGAAGCGTTGAAGTCCTTAAGCAGGGTGAAGCCACCAGATGTTACTGTAAATAAGGCGTTAGAGGGATCAAAACCTGGATATGAGGTTGGGTAGAAGAAGAGGCGAATGAACTTCTGGCCTGGTGTGACAGGGAAAGAATAGGTGAATTTAGAGCGAGAGAGACGAGCTGTGGAGTATGGGACCTGATTGGTAGAAGGAGATTGAGTAGTTGCTGTAGCAGCAATAGATTTATCTTCTTCGGAAGATAAGAGCTTTGAGTTAACGTCCCCTGTCCATGTCCTACTACCATCGGAAGAATTGCCAAAGGAGCCACAGTTTACGCTGAAGAGGTCAACGGGGCTGTAAGCATCAACGACGAGAATGAAAAAGTAAAGGAGAGACAGTGAGAGGAAGAAGGTGGTGGTGGTGGTGGTGGTCCCTCTTGCAGTAAAGGTGGTGGTACAAGTCAGCCTCATCGTTTGACGAAGGAAACACTATTTTTGGAGCAGGAGAAAAGAAAATCAATAGAAACGGCCAAGAGTTCGATAATTATAGCTTTGATTGTGTGCTGGTTTCTGGTGGCTGCAAGGAAGCCTTGAAGAGTAAAGGTTTCAAAAACACTCCGCTTATTATGCTACTAGCTAACCCACCAACTTCAATTTCTTGCATTGACTGAACCACGGTTCAAACAACCATTGTATGAGAAGGGGAAATAAAACAGAATATTTTTGAGAAAATAGAATTAAAATTTTTTTGCCATTGTATTATAAAATAAAAATACAGGAATATGGTAAGTAGGTTATTGACTTGTCTGCACGATTGGTAGCCGTTGTCATTTTTGTAAAAGGATAATGTGTCCCTCCTTGGCTTGATTCAATCACTAGATGAAACAAAGTTTGGTGATAGATAACTGGTGAGTTTTTTTTTTTTGGTGCTTATTCATATGGGTTTATAAGAATTTAAAGTTTAATCAGTGACTAAATTGTTATAACTATACATTTGTTATAGAGAAAAACTTTATCCACAAACACATAAGATATCAAATTGAGAAAATAATTTTGTAAATTGCTAAATTAAAAAAAAAAATACTCCATTTATGAAGGGTCAGTTGGAGTTTAAGTTTGTATGATATATTGAAAAAGGTTGGAATGACTTAATTATCAAAATAGAAATTACAAAGTTTAATTGTCAAAGATTGAAATATGAATGGTTAACTTAAAGGGTGAAAGTATGAGGGTTTATTAAATGATTTAAGATATGATGTAAAAAGGAAAGGAAGTGCATGTCTCTTCTATTGTCTAATAAGTACAACAATCAAGCGATGGTGGAAAGGAATGCTAGGAAGACCGTCACAAAACCCCTCAATAAAAAATACATAAAATTCATTTATCTTTTCACTTAAAAAATTAGATAAATTTTATATTCTTTTTTGGCTAAAAAAATATACACAACATTTATTTATTTTTTCACTGAAAAAGATACATAAATTATTTTGCACTAAAATTATTCCTAAATTTACCACTTTCTTTGTGTGTTTCGTTTAACATCGGATTATATCTAATCATAACTTAAAATATTCATTTGATCCGATAAATTCGACTCAAAAATTTAAAACTCGAATAAAAAAGTCTAATTTATAAAATGGGTCGAGCTTTTTAAAGCCCGACCTGTGGTTAAAAAATCTAAATAAATAATTTTAATAAGCCAAAACTTATTATTTAAAGACAATCTTGGTGTAACATGATATTTTAATAAATAAAGAAATAATAATGTATCTTATTTAAAGGATTCATACCAATACAATAATTTATTTGTATTTACAACATTTTATTTAATCTTACAAGTAATAACAATAATTAGCTATTTAGCTATGTTATTTATTTCAAGTTTTAAGTAATAAATTAACTTAATTATAACTTAAAAAATATAAATAAAAATCTGAATAAAAAAATCACATTAAAATATAAGTTCAAACTTTTTTCAAACTCAAGTTTAAACTTATTTTTTAAAAATCCAATCTGATAATAGGTCTACATAAGGATCATTGAAGGAGGAAGCAATACTGTTCGTAAGTGGAAGAAAACGTCACTAAAATGTAGGATAACATTAAACATTTTTAAAATTAAAGATTTAATTAGTCAATTGAGATTCAAATTCTACCTACAAGTGTTATTCTTGTAACATTTTTAATTTGATTAATCCGCGTATTTTCAAATGAATATTACAAGTGTTTTTCTTGTAGTATTTTCAAATTTATTGGTGCGTCAAGATTCTCTAAATTCTTTCCAGGGAAATGTTGAAAAAGAAAAGAAAAAAATAGGTAAAAAATAAAAAATGAGTCCATACGTAATTTCACTTCTGATTCAACTCAATCATTATTAGAGTGTGTCGACGCGAATCCATTATTCACCCACCCACCTCACAAACGCATGAAGTTGAAATGTCAATGAACAAATTAAAGCATATATTGGTGGCTTATAATTACTAATGAAAACAAATTAAAAATTTTAGAAAATATTAATATTATTTAATTTATAATTATATATATATACACACAAATAACCTATTACCATTAGTGTTTAAAATAACAATAAATTTTTTTGACAATAAGATAAAATTGACAGAATAATTTTTAACAAAAGAATAAAATTAATCTAAAATTTTTGCTCTAAAAGGGTACTTTCATCTTGTATCAGGTCTATTGGTGAATCAACATCTTCTAAATTCTCTTGTAAATTTTTGTATCATTATTAGCTTCGGTTGACGCGGTCCATTATTTGATCCATTATTCACCACCTCACTATGTGTGCATACATGTGCGTGTGTTTGGGAAATGAATTAGAATCTAAGATCTTATTTGGTACAAATGAAAGAGTCGCTCTGGAAATAAAAATATATAAGTATTTAGATGTATGGTAATATAGAGTCCGATTTTCATAAAAATAAAAATTTTATTATTTTAATAGAAATATCTTTCCTTAGGAGATGTATGGAATGAGGCTGGTTCTATTAAAATAAAGAGATAATGACAAAAATATCTCCATAATAATAAATAATAATAATAACAATAGTTATATATACTTATTTAAGAGTAGTTTGGTATTTTTATTCTTCCTTTCTCTTTATTACTTCATTAAAATTATTGTATACTAAATATAATTTTTTATCTCATTCACATTTCTATTCATATTTCATTTCCTCCTCCCTACCAAACATGGCTTAAATATAAGTGAATATCACTAAATTTGTATTGTTTGATAAAAGTATAATAGTCTAAATTTTAAAAAGTATTAAAAATTATTTGATATTTATTAAAATTTAAATTTTTTGACAAAAATTCAATAGTCTAAATTTTTTTGCAAACAATTTAAATTCTCAAATATGCATTATTCATATCCATATGCGACAAAAGCATGAAGTTCAAATGTCCCTCAAAGAATAAATTAGAGCATATATTGGTGGCTTATAGTAATTGATGAAAACAAAAATAAAAATTTCATAAAAATAATAATATCATTTAATATATGTATATATATATATATATATATATATGACTTTTTAATATTCAATTTAGCAGGAGGAAGGATGTCCCTGTAACAGCATCGGTTTGAAATACGCTTAGTTGAGCCAATAGAAAAAAGCTTTCTTGTCCCCTCTCGTCGGTGTTTCATGAAAGAGTTAATCTTTGATTGGATTATTTAATAAAAGGAGCACAAGAATATTCAAATGTGCCTCCCCATCAATTTCCACAAGGCATCCTCCATGAAAGGGATATCCCATCTTCTCTCTACTTGAAATTATGTGTGTTTTTCTTTTAAATAAATTAAATGGAAGACTATTGTTTACTCTTTTCTATAATTTATAGCCAAATTTTAATCCTATGACGCCATCAATATTATAAGATATGTCTTTCTTACAATTTGATATAACTAACTTGGCGGTGCTTCTAAAATTAATTGGACAACCAAACGGATTAACGGGCTTAAAGCATACAAATCACAAATGAATATTTATTACTCACTCACCTTTTGAATTATCGTGAATAGAAAAACTATGCTTTTGAGTTTTAAGTAGAGTTGTCAAAATAAGTTTAATTTATTATGTTGACTCATTTCATCCATCATTTTTAAAGGTTAGATTAAATTTTTAACTAATTTAATATATGAGAGTTAAATTAAGCTTGCCCTATTTAAAGGTTAAATGAGTTAATTTGGTGATATGTGTGTTGGTTAAGAGTTTTTTTTTTCCCTGAAAGATTTGATATTTATATTCTCAAATAACTTTTATCTATATTTTATTTTTGAATATTCAATATTTGATCAATAGCCATCAAAATAAATAAATTTTTAGTATTAAATATTTAGCTTAATGACTGAATATTTTCTGTATATATATATTATTGTATTTTGTTATTAGTATTACATACTTATATATATATATATATATATATATATATATATATATATCTTACCTAATTTTCTCTAACTATATTACTAATATCCCTTTGAACTTTAAATTATGAAATATGATTTGCATAAGAATTTCTTCATGTTACCTACATTAATTTACCTAGCTGGAAAGGCAATGTATTTATCTTTTCAAGAGGATGCTTGTTGGAAATTTATTTTGATGGTGAAAAGTGCATTGTGTGTTTATTGGATGATCACTTTTTGAATGTGGGGATGTGTTAAGAATTTTAATATTTTCTCATGTGAGAAATTCAAATTTGAAAATGTCAAAAATGCTTATGCCTTAGTTCTTTATGAAGAAACTTGATGATGTGGAGAAAAGAATCAAAAGTTTCATAAAGGAAAAAAATAAAAATAAAAGAAATATTAAAAGAACCCTCAGAAATGTGATAGATCAAACTTATGTAAATTGGGGAAGTTGATTGTTTTATTGTTGTTTGTTTTACTTGGAAGAAGTAAAAGGAAAAAAAAAAAAAAAGTTTGGAGGTGTAATAACAAAGTTCCATGCAGATTCCTATTTTCATGCCTTCTTACAGGAACTTATCATGTGTTTTTTATGGTTTTGACCTATTTGTACCTATTTTGTAACTATTTTGTGACTTAAGTAATTTAGGAATAATGAGGTGAAGTTCTATCCAAAACCCTTAATCTTATGTTTAGTTGCTTTACTTAATTTATATGTGAGAAAATACCTAAGGTCATATTTGAGAATTTAAGGGAGGATGGAATAAGATGATCATTAATGGAATGATATAAAATAGAATAGAATGAATTAAGTAGATATATTGTTTGAAAGTTTTAATAAAAAAAAATGACACTTATCAATTTCATTTAAAAGTTATAATAAAATAAATGAAATATAATGACTCATTAATTATAAGCTCGTTTGGTATGCCAATTTTGATGGAAAATGAATGAGAATAAGATAGAATAGAAAGAAATGCTCTGATGTTTATTTGATATCTTGGGAATAGATTATGGAATGGAGTTACAAAATTTGTTTGATATGATATGATAGAAATAATAATAGAATGAGAATAATAATGAAACAAAAAGACCAAAATGACTCTATTATACCCTTATACAAAAAACGTTAAATTAATATTTTTTAAGATTATTTTTAATGTAGTCTTAATAAAAAATAATAAATAGTTTATAATAAATATTAATAAATCATTTTCTACTTTTTTATTATGTAATAAATATTACAAAAAAATTAAAATATTTATATTATTGTAAGTAAAATATTTACTTTTTATTTTTAAATGGAAAATAATCATTTTTATTACCAAAAAATAATTAAATAATCATTGTTACTACCAATAATAATAAAAAAATCAATTTTGATAAAAAAAATAATAGAATAATAAATTACTAATTTTTAAATAAAAAATAATTTTGAATTATCAGTGATAGAAAAAATATATATATTCATTTTGAATTTTTTTTTTCAATTTACAAAAAATAGGTTCTTTAATCACCCGCAACTGGTATATGCAATGCATGAGCACACAAGTAAATAAAAAATATAAACAAGGCAATAGAATATATAAACGTAATCAAATTATAACGTTAAGCAACTAAATGCAACAACCCCAGGGGCATTTTTGTCATATTCCAATTCACTCCGTTGAAAGCTTCAACATTCCATCGGACTTCTAATGGAAACTCATCTCCAACAAGTGTTGGCATCTGATTTACCTTTAAGTAAACGAATGCATTTTATTTCTATCAACCAAACAAGTTTTGCTTGAAATCATGACTCTTTTTCTCTTTTTCATTAACCCCATTCCATTGTACCAAACACAATTTATATTTTTTAATATTACTTCTTATAACATAAACATATAATTAATAATTTTGTTATTGTTCAATATATAATGTTATGTTATTCTCTTGTCTATATTTTTTACTTTATTTACTAATTATCTTATCAATATTTATTGTTTAATACATTTATTACAAAATATCTATATTATTTCAAAAAATTTTAAAAGACAAATGACATTATTGAAAAACCTTCTAGAATAATGAACTAGCCATTAAAGAAGCCGTTGGACATCTTTAACATAAATACTCAATGTTTTGCAAAAGATGATGCAAAACTTTACAAATCAAACTCGTTCAAATATTCCTTGTTGTGTGCTTCTGTCTACGTGACGATGTTTTCTTCTTCACATATCATTTCATGTGTGAGTGTGTGCTGTGTGAGAAAGTAAGCATATTGCCCATTCCATTACTTGTAGTATTATGGAATTCAAGGTAATTCCAATTGTGTTTTTGTTGTATTATCAAAGTTTGTGAGACTAATCCTTAGATGAGAGTTATCATTGTGTTAGCAAAAAAGCTTGGTAGTTGTGCCATGCATTGTTAGGTTGACCATTTTATGCGTTGAATTGTTTGCATAATAAAATTTCATACTTACATAAGTTAGGGAATAAATATAGGATAAATGGTGATTTAAACTACTATAGATGTCTATGTGTTTAATTCTCTTTGTTTTATTTTTTTATATTTATGCATTAATCTATTCTTAGAAAGTACATGGGTCATTATCTTCTCAAGCATCAAATGTTTTAAAAAATTACTAAAAGTTATACTCATTAATTTAATTACTTTCCGACATATCCCACTAGTTATATTTGTGCTAATAAGTATTATCAGAGTTTGACCTTCCTTTATTAGGTACAACTACCTAGAGAAAAGATGAATGGTGAGAAACACGAAAGTCAGGAAACCAAGAGTGGTCAGCAATCATCTCAGGAGTGACAGTCAAGGCAGCAAGATTAGCAGAGTATTTGTGATTGCCTTGTTGAAACAATTGAAAATGCGGATCAAAGCGATAGTAGCATGGATATGTTGGATGACCACTACATAATTGAAAGGGTTTATTACAAACCTGACACACTACATAATTGCATCCAGTGTTCATATAATGGCCAAAATGACCACTTCTATTTTGACCTCCTGAGCCTCAACTAAAACCACCACCTTGAAATCCAAAATTAAATGATGACTATTTAGATTTTTGCCATGAGACAAATTAAAAGAAGTTGAACCAGAGGGCTTATCTTCACTAGAATTAGAATTAGCATTAGTAACTAGAATAACAGCTGGAGTTTCAATTGTCATGGCTTTTAGATTTCACTTCAAACGAATTTCATGCAACAAGAGCAAAGACTCGAGCTCCATAACAGTGAATGGATCTCATTAGGTGTTCATCATTGTAATAAATGCATCATACTCTTCGGAAAGTCCCTCTAGGATGATCTCTATGTGTTCCTTGTACAAGGCTGGGTTGCAATTATGACCAAAGCATCCACTAGCACTTTGATGCGAAGAAGATACTCGGTAATAGTACGCTTAGTCTTTTTTATTGTTCTGAAGTTCAGACTTGAATTGATGGATTTTGGCCGATGACTCTTGGCAACATGCTTTCACTCATAGAAGAAAGTAGCTAGGATGATAGTAACTGATCATGTTTTTCCTATTAGTGATATTCAGAAGAGGCGTTGCATGAACCAAAAGCACTTGTCGAGGATGAAAGCTGAGGAATGGAGATTCTAGTGAGAAAATGAAATAGATCATGCCCACGAATTATAGCAAGAATTTGCTATTTCCATAGAAGATAGTTCTTATTTATAAAATAGATATTCCTTCTATCAACATTACCTTTCAATACTTAAATAGAGCTGTCAAAGTGGATCAATTTAACTCATTTGAGTTGACCCTAAACCATTTAACCCAATATAAGGTGGTGGGTTAAAAATTTCAATCCATCCTACTTAATAGGTTAAGCAAGCTGACCTGTTAAAAATAAAAATTTAATAAAAAATTATAAAAATTTAAATGTGACTTTCTTTAAGTATATGTCTTATTTAATCAATCAATTTCTATATCAATATAAATAAACAAAAAAAATAACTAAATAAAAAGCAAGTTTCAACAGATTAAAACAAGTAGAGTAATTCAATAATTCAATGATTCATTAATAATAAGAATACGATTTGAGCAGAATATTTAAATTTGGCAAATTATAAAATAATAGAGACAATACAACACATACATTAGGATTCATTTTTTTAAATAGGAAAGTGCAGTGGGTTAAAGCGCTGGACTGAGTGAGTAGAAATTTTTTTCAAAAAAAATGGGGAATTTGTTTAACCCTTGAGCTAGCACATTTAACTCACAAGTTAAATAGGTTGAGTTGATAGAAGTATACTAAACGAGTTGTCAAAAAAACCTTTCAACCCAACCCACTTCTTAAATGGGTTACACGGGCTCTAACTCAATAGGTCAAATCCGTTTTGATGGTTCTAAACTTAAACATTTATGTTATATTTTTGTTCAATATGTTAGTTTTTATATTTGAAATGTTGTCCTAAATCTCATCTCAGTTTATTAATAATATATTGTTTTACTCAAAAAAAAATTATGGATACTACGTCATTAAACTCTCATCAATTTTTGTTATCACAATTTATTAATCTCAATGAGAGTGTGTCACATTATAGATATTAGTGTTCAATATTTTTTTTATTAAAAAATAAATATTTAATTTTTTAAATTGAATTTGATGGAAGTATTTTATTTTTATATTTAAAGAAAAAATTATAATTATAAATTTTATATTATTTTATTCATTAGCAGCTAATGAGTTCCCAAACTCGTGGCACCGGAAAACATAATTATTGGTGCTACCATTTTGATCAGTGGTGCCTCTGTAACTGGTGAAGGTAACTTAATTCAATTTCTTTGCAGTTAGAACTAAATACACCATGTAAATTTATGACAGAACTAAAAAATTAATATGAAAAAGTTCAGAAATCAAACAAGAATAGGAAAAATTTAAGAGATAAAAATGAAATTTGAAGTAAAATTAAGAGACAAAATTAGAACCAAATAAAATTAAAGGATAAAAATAAAATATAAAATAAAGTTAAAGGACTAAATTAGAATTAAATAAAGTTAAGAGATAAAACCTTAAATAAAATTAAGGAACCAAATTTGCATTTATACCTAAAAAAGATTTTAAAAAATTATTGTATCTTTCTACTGACTTTCTAAATATAATATGACAAAAAATATATTTTCGACTAAAATTCTATTTTAATAAAAATAGTATATCTATATACTTAAAATCATACTTTTATATTTCGTCCTCGTTATGAACAAGTCCCTTGGCTTTTCTGCTTTATATATATGTATATATATATATATATATATATATATATATATATATATATATATATGTGCCTGAGACAATTCTACATATATACAAAAAGTGTAAATACAATTATATGCATACAAGGGAGTAAATAAATAAAAGAAAAACTACAATTTATTCTCATGAATTAAATGCATAATACAACTTTATTAAATAACAAAATGTTTCTGTATTATTTAGTTATATTCTGAAGTTTATGTTCTAATGTTTGGTTTTAATTTAACCGATAAGATATATATTTTTTAAATAAGTCGAGTAAAATTTCAATAAATAAATAATAATCATGCAGTAATTTTCAAAAATTAAAATCAAATAGATAAATAATAACTGACTTAATATCCCACCAAACTAGACCATTTGCTATCATACTTCCATGTTAAATTGCATTTCAAAAAGGACTTTTAGAAGGAGAATTCAACTTAACGCTTCCACTAATTACAACTATGAAAGGGTTAATTAACCATCATACATACATATCATGATTCCTTTTATTAAAAAAATACTCACAAGTTGCAAAACTTGAATAAATTATTAGTGGGCAGATGAAGTAGTTCAGGCTTTTAGCTTTAATAATAGTGCTTCATTATCTTTCATGGCTCAGCTGCAAATCAATGAGCAAGAGCCATAACTAAATCTCCAAGAGACAGAGATACATATACAGAGAGAGAGAAGCGAATATGAACAAGGTAATATTCTCGCAGGTATTCTTCATGTGCATGATCATACTGGTCCACGCAGACACGATTACAGCCACTTCAGAGAAGGTCAACGGCAACCTCACCACCGCGTCCCTCATCGGGGACGACCTCGACGCCGAGTTCGCGATGAACTCGCATACAGCCAGAATGCTATACGACGTCACTTCGTCGACGACAGGGAAAACGGAGAACAGTAATCAGGCTTCTGTGAACTGTCCTCAAGACACAAGCTATCGGAGCTGCCTTCCCTCGTCGAATGGAGTTACCACTACACAAAATTGCGGTGATTATACTCGAAGTTGCTGAGAAATTCGCTGAGATTCTTTTGGTTGTTTTGTTATTCGATGATGATCAGTTGTGATGTGAAAGTGTTTTCTATGGTTTGATCAATGGTCTTGGTCTTGCTTTGTTTTCATCTGTTTATGTAGTTATAGGTTGATTTGAATCTGTTCTCTGTAATTGTAAGCATAAGTATGGACTCGATGTGGAATGGGGAGTTTCTGAGAAAATATTCATCCAAGTTAGAATTTTTAGTTCTGTCCAAGGTTTCTGATAAATTATATGTATATTTGTGCATAATTAAGCTTGATTGTGCTTCCTTGACTGTTTAGTGTGTGTTTTGATTAAAGTTGTATAAATTTGATTTTGGATCTTAAACAGATTTTGATTAAACATAGGTTATTCGGAAACCCTTGTTAAAACTTGGGTTTTACTATTAGTATAATTTATTTAATGTAAAAATAAATTTTTATTTTTATTTTTATGCAAACAGAAATTTAAAAAATAAATGTGATTTTTTTTAAAAAAATCTAACTCAAAATTAAGTAAAATTTAGACAAACCTTTGTTATAATATTCAAATAAATTTCTTAACCATTCAAACACTAAATCAAAAATTTATTTAAAAATGGGAGAGTAAAAGTTTTAGGTACTTGCTATACTAGCAAACCAGGTGTCCTTTCTTATTTTGACTGAAGCTTTTATGTAGGAAAATTCAGCTACATTAGGTGGAATTAAAAATCTTTCATAATTGCCAATGACCTGATAACCTCAGTTTAATTAACTGTCTCCAAATTGTGATGTCAACGTGTTACCTAATTACCTTATTTGTCTATTGTCTTGTGCTTGATTTTCCTATACGCAATTTAGCATCGTTAACTTCTATGTACTTTCGAAAAAAAAATTCTAAGAAAGACGAAAAAAAAAAAATTGCAGATGCAGTACTAGTTGAGCAAAAAATTAGAGCATGATGAGTAGGACATTAACTTATTTGGACAATTAGGTAGCATTTTTTGTCATACTTGGTAGAGAATATATTCTCCCTGTTAATTTCCCTTGGTTTCATATTATTAATTGTCAAATAATAATAAGATATCAATAAAAAAAAGTTGTGATATACATGTTTAGATTCATAATAATATATCAATAATAATAATATTAATTGAATTGGCACACAAAAGGTCGGTGGTTAGTCACAATAATAAGTCAATTACCTTATCAATTCTGTAATTAATTTCTCTCTAATAAATAGCCTCGGTAATTTTAGTACGACAAATTATCTTGGACATGATCCACTTTTTTTTTTTTTTTGTTAATAATCTTTACAGTTACACCTAATTTTTAATTTGATTCTTACTCGTAATTTTTTTTGACAATTGAATCTTTAAATTTTAAATTATTTTTTATACGGGGTTTCTAACATTACTGACCATCATAAGGTCATTTTTGAAGCTTATGTGAACATTAAATTGTTCCTATGCGTGCGATCCAGTGCTATTGTGAACAATAACATGCTGTACTGTAGATGTAATCCCTACCGTTTGTTCTATCACGTCGTTCATTAGCAGCCACGTCATGCAAAGAAGACTGAAACGCGCCGTTACACTCTCGGGGTGCCATATTTGTTTAATTTTTTAAAGCTTGAATCGGATTTGTAATGCACTTTATGTAGCATAAAGCACATAAATATGTTAAGTTTTTTTTTTTTGTTTAATTCACTGTAGAAAAGAGGCGTCCTAACTAAAGTAGTTTAATCACTGTAGTTAAACTAAGACTTAACTACGTTTTCAAAATAGGCAAAACACGTGACTTAATCATGTTATAAGAAAACTGTGGTTACAATACAAAGGTCTAACTACAGTTCTTCTTAAATCGTGGTTAATTACATCAATAAAAATGAGACAAGAAAAAGTTTGGGCCACTATTAACATCTCCCCGTCATGATTTGTGTAAATCGTAATTAGACCACGCCCATATGGCTAGCAAATTTTCTTCTTTTAGAAAAACAAAGAATTATGGCCTAATCACGATTTTTGTAAATGGTGAACAAAACATTTTTTTAATCCAAGCTTAACCACAATTGTACAGAAAAATGTTTAGGCCTTTTTTTTTTTTCCAAAAGAAAAGCCTAACCATTGCAAAAATCGTGGTTAGACAATTTTCTTTTAAAAAAAGAAAAGGTTGGGCCACGATGCTTGCTAGGCTACAATGTTTTTTTAAAGGTTGGGCCATGCTCTCGTCACCAGTGGCAGAGTGAGGGAGGCCGACATATCTCATTGGCCCCCAACTTTCATAATGTGTATATATATTATATAAATTATATTATATAGTGTGCAAATTAAATTTTAGTCCCAATATAAAAGAAAATTTTTTAAGTTGGTCCACTCAAATTCCTATATGTATATCTATTATAGTGTGTAATTTAGATTTTTGATCCCATATATATGAAAGATAATTTTTATTTATCAATGGTGACTTTCAAATAAAAAAAATTCAATTTTTTTAATTTTTTCTAATGTGCTTTTATGTTTTGTTCTTTACTCATTTAAATTTTTTTTTCAAATCTTCGTTTAATTTTAAATATACAATCATAACTTTATGCTTTTCACTTATTTTAAGCATTTAACTTTCAATCTATAGTTTTCACTTAGTTATATACATATGCACAACTTTAGGTAAATTTAACACTCAACATTAGTATTTACACTTCACACTTTCATATCATATTCTTTAGTTTACTTTTTTTTTTGGTTCATTTTTTCTCTTTATTCCATGCAAAACTACTATCCGTATGTACTTTGTTAATAAATTTCTCTATTATATTACATAATTTGTTTAACTTTTTAATTTAAAGATTAGTTATTACGTCTATCTATCTATATATATATATATATATATATATATATAATAGTTTTTTTTCCAATTACTTGTACTTTATATTTTACTATTAATTAATGTTTTATCTAGATTGTGATAATAAATTTTAAAGAAAATGAGTGTGTTTGATTTAATTATTTTATATTTTTATTTTTATAAAATTTTGAATATTATAATTGAAAGAATGAGTATACTTACGCAATATTGTTTGTTTTTTAATAACATTAATTCTGAATATATTTAAATAATATATATTATTTAATTAATTATAATTTTTTTGATATAATATATTAGTGTTTAATTAATTTTTGGCCCCCCTAAAGATAAATTATTGGCTTTGCCACTGTTCGTTATAGAAAATTGTTGTTAGGCACATTTAAATGGGCATACCAACGGCTAAGGCATAATTGTTGTTAGGCCTCATTTTGAGTTAGATTTTCCCCTCCCCCTATTGTGTTTAACCCTACTTCCTCTCCCTTTCCAAAATTTTCACCTAGTTGCAACTCTTGAGGAACCTTTGGCCCCAACCAATCGCAAGTGAAGGTGTTACCATTGTTGACGACAAATAGTGGCTAAACCATGGTTTGATTACAATTTTACACAACTGTGATAAAATCATCATTGAACCATCGAACTCCCCATGTTTTAAAAAGAAACGTGGTTAATTCCTTTTCCACGGTTAGTTTTATCATGGTTTTAAAAATTGTGATTAGGATATGATTTTTTTATAGTAACTCCTAATAGTTTTGAAATATTAAAACCAATACTAAATAAAAAATGAAAATATTTATTGAATTTAGCTTCTTTATTTCCACTCACTCACTTTTTTTTTTCTCTTTGAAATTTATATTAATAGATAGAACATACGCACCGTCAATACAATTATATTTTTGAATAAATTAAGCTTATGATTTTCAATTTTATAAGAAATAATCTTATTATTGAGTTCTTTTGGTCAAATAGGGCAAATAAGTGAGAAGTACCACATAATTTAATCTTTTATAAATAACTGTGACAAATAAATCTTTTAAAATTCATATTTAATACAAAATTAGTCTTCATTAATAAAAATAGATGGTCTAATTTTGTATAAATTTAAATTTGTAAAAAATTAATTTGTAAAGAACCAAATTATTACAAAATATGAAAGTGAGAGACCTATGGTATATTTTACATGAACAAGCTTTAAGGATTCTTCTTCTTATTCTTTTTTAAAATTTTTTTAACGTGATCTTTGTGTAAATTTTTATGACAGATTTAGAACTGTGTAATTACATCATCATTTAGAAGAGAGGAAAATATAGTTTATCCCATCATGATACTAAAATATATTAACTAAACTTGCAACTTAAAAGGCCATTTTCTAGACAAAGTTTTACTACATTCTCTACTCCATTAATGGGCCACTTTTTTTTCTTTGGTAACTGGTCTAATGGCTATATGTCAAAAAGTGTAATTAAACTGATTTCTAGAGTTGGAAATACATCATACATGGATCTAATGTGAAATAATGAAATATGAATGCATTATTAAAAACGAAAAATTATAAAGCCAAAGGTATATATAATCAGTTAACCACGCTTGATAGGAAATAGACCAAAATTTAGTTACAATCTCACATATCAGAGATAAAACTAAAGTTGGGGAAGGAAAAAAGAAGAAAAAGTCCATAGGCAGGCTAGTGCAAGAAACATGCTCAAGAAATTAATAAATATTGAAAACCAAGTTTCATAATGAAATTTGATACTTGCATACTATCAAAACTGGTACAGCAGTAATTAAATTTCATAATTTCCATCACAGTCTCCAAGCTTCACGGCTTTAAAACTCATTTTTACAAAAAGAAACATTTTATATGCGTTCCTGTAAAGTTGCCACTAAAATCCCACATCAACTATACATGCCCAAGCATAAATTGGACTCCACAACGTAATTAAAACAGTCCTCAACAACAATATACTATCAAACATACTTGTAGTCCTAACCTACAAGGATATAGTAGATAGATACAAAATAGATAAAGATTTACCATTTATGTGAGTTTTATATTTTTAAATGAGATCTAAATCCCACCATCTCTGTATCTATATCTCTCCAAGATAAAGCTATAATCCTACATGATACTCATCATCGTCCCTTTGGGTCCATAATCTCGGAGAAAGCAGAAGCAGACATCAACCTATCAGTTTCCTTCTCGCTATGACTATGCTCTCCGGTTCCACTGCTTGTCACGCTCACTCCACTGCTCTTATTAAAGTCCGAAACCACTCCCATACTGTTACTACTACTAAACATGCCATCATCACTATCCTCATTCCTCTTATCATTCCCTCCCTCCCCACTTCCTCTCATCACATTCTCCCTTTGCTCAGCACTCTCTTGCAGCTGCAGCGCAAACTCCAGCCCCCAAACGACGTCGTTCATTGATGGCCTCAGGGTCCCATCGTCGAGCAAACAGCTCACTGCTATCTCACCGAACTTCCTCAAACACTCCGGTGCTATCCTCCCTCTCAAAGCTGGGTCCACAATCTGAGCCAGCTTCCCCGTTTGAAAGCAATGCTTCGCCCAATCAGCTAGCGACACCTGTCTCTTCTCCGCCGTACGAATTATAGGCGGTCTTCCGCACAGTACCTCGAACAGCACCACTCCGAAGGAGTACACGTCGGATTTTTCCGTTAAACGTTGTCGTTTGTAGTATTCCGGGTCTAGATACCCAATGCTCCCCTTCACTACTGTGCTGACGTGGGCCTTGGACATCCCTGTGGGCCCAATTCTTGAAAGCCCGAAATCCGAAACCTTGGCTTTCCATTTCTCATCTATCAGGATGTTCGTGGTCTTCACGTCGCGGTGGATGATCATGTACTTCGCGCCTGTATGAAGGTAGTGCAATCCTCGTGCTGCTCCTAAGCAAATCTGGAGCCGTTGCCTCCACGGAATAGCTGGGTTACCGGTGTTGTAGAGATGGGCACGAAGGGTCCCGCGAGACATGAAATCGTACACCAAGATCATCTCGTTGCTTTCGCTGCAGTAACCAATGAGAGGTACGAGATGAAGGTGACGAAGCTGCGAGAGCATTTCAATCTCGGTCTTGAACTCGTGGACCCCTTGTTGCGAACCCGGTTTGAGCCGCTTGATCGCAACCGGAGTCTGTCCGCCGTCGATGTAGCCCTTGTACACGTTGCCGAATCCTCCCACTCCGACGTTGAAGAGCTCGTCGAAGTTGTTGGTGGCGGCTCTGATCTCGGCGATGGAAAAGTGACGGCATAGTTCCGACGGTAGAGATGAGCCATTTGAAGTGCTCCCTGATTTGGTTGTTGCAAACGAAAACGGAACCCACTTCGAAGTTCCATCGCTGGACTTGGAATGTTCCTTGACCTTTTTCCCACTACAGATGAGGAAGCATGCGACACAGGAAATCAAAGCGACGATGAAAACTACAGGCCCAACGACGACGCCAATTATCATCGGGATTCTGGTTTTTTTTGAATTTTTTTGGGGTAGGTTATCAAAAATGGGCGAAGTTGGTGGAAGAGGATCAGGATTGGGTCCGGCGAGATTATTACTTTCTGTATTGCTGATTTTGAAAATCTCAAGTCCATTCAAGAATGCGTCATCGTACCTATTAGAGGACAAAATCGTGCCCGGATGCATTTTGAGTGAGAGATGAGTTTTCCTCTGATCTTGTGGAACAAATACGGCATAATCTCTATAGACAGGAACCCCTTTTCCCTTGCCCCAATTTAGAACATTTGCACTCTCCTCAGCCAACTGGTCGGCTATGTAAATATTGAAAAGTCTGTTATTTTCATCGCTAATATCCGGATTAAGCTCACAGAAATGGAGTCTCAGAAAGTACTTGAAGCCACCATCGACAGGAAATACCCAAGTGAGGTTAGAGTTCATGTTGTGAGTCTTATTCTTTCCCATAGAGCGTTCTGTTCGATAGACTTGGCCAGGTGCTGTGTAATTACGAACCAGAGTGAATCTGAGCGTAGTGCCCGTATCATACTCAGCAGGTTGAAAACTTTCTGTTTTCACGTAATCGTCGTCGGCATCCCAAGATCTGAGCATACCTGTATCTTTCTCTACTGGGATTGGGCTTCCACCAACGTTTAGCCTGTACCCTGTCTCGAGGGCAAAGCTTGTGAGGATGTTGAACGCGGTTGTCGAACCAACCCATTTGAGTCCTAAGCCGTCGGGTTTGGAATAATAGAAATCGTCAGGCATGGAGACGATCTCGATTCCATTGATGAATGCATAGTTATCTGGGTTTGTTGTATTTGGAGTGAAAGTTAAGTTGAGCCTCTCACCATCACCAATATTGACGCAATATTCTCTGATGATAGTATCTTCTTTCTTAGCATCGGCGGTGAGTGAAGCATTGAAGTCCTTAAGGAACGTAAAGCCGCCAGATTTGACTGTGAAGAAGGCATTGAAGCGATCAAAACCTGGGTACGAGGCTGGGTAGAAGAAGAGGCGGATGAATTTCTGGCCTCTAGAGACAGAGAATGAATAAGAGAATTGGGAGTGAGAGAGACGAGCTGTGGTGTAAGGGATTTGTGTTGCAGAAGGAGATTGAGTGAGTGCTTGAGCAGCAGTGGAGTTGCCTTGGCTGGATAAGAATTTTGATCCGACGTCTCCGGTCCATGACCGAACATCATCCGGTGAGGAGCCGTGGGACCCACAGTTGATCCTGAAAAGATCAACGGGAGTGTAAGCATGAACAAGAATCGAAAGGGAGTACAGGGGAAAACTGAGGAAGAAGACAGTATAACTGAAGCTCATCTTTGGAAGAAGCAAACAGGGTTTGGTTTTCATTCACGGTAACTCTTGAGACCAGAATTAGAAAGCAATTCAGAATTAAGCTTTGTTGTAATGTTCGCGGTGGCTGCAGGTTGTTGCTTGGAAGCTTGTGAGAGTAAACGTTCAAAGTCTACACTACAAAACAGAGGACTCTACACTTGCAAATTGCTAGTTCATGCCGTGCTGGTTTGAGAAGACGGTAATGCAGAGTGGCCAGAAAAAGATGTAAAAATAAATAATCATATGTCTACTTTACTCCCATGAAAAGTCTTACTTCTTTAATAGTGGAATAATTTTGGTATAAAATATATTTTTTTTAAAAAAAAAAATAATAATTTTTATAAATAAATACATATTCATATTTTAAATTTTTTTTATAAGAAATAATATATAGTTAAAAAAATAAAAAAACTGAATTATTTTTAACATCTCACAATTTAATTTATATATTTTATAGTATATTATTTTTAACTAGATATTGTTTTATATGAAAAAATAATCTAATATATGAAAATATATTTTTTTTATAAAATAAATATTTTTTAATTTTTTAAAATATATTTTATACAAAATTTGAGAATAATGACCCTTATTATTTAATGCAGAAAATAGTCCCTCTAATTATTGAAGGGAATCTGCGAGTAGAGAAAAGGAAGGAAAGAGAGAGATAAATAGAGAAAAAGAGGAAGGGGGACGGACAGAGAGAAAGAGAGAGATGGGAGGAGAGAGATATTAGTGGTATATGAATATTAAATAAAGAAAAATATTTTTAAAATGAAGTATATTTTAATAAAAATTAATTTTAATTTTAATATTTTAAAATAAAATAAATAAAAAAAATATACTTTTGGTCATTCACTTATTATAAAATTATTATTTTAGTTCCTTACTTATCAAAATATCTAAAATAATCACTCACTCATTGAAAAATATCATACTTAACCCTTTAGTTTTTAAAAAATTATCAAATTTAGTCTCTCTACTAAACTCTAAACCTTAAATATAAGAGATTAAATTTAGTATTTTTTTAAAAATAAGGTGTCAAATGTGATATTTTTTAATGATTGCGATACTACCATAAAATTTGATATTTTTCTAATGATTTATTATATTCTTGCACTCATTAGAAAATATCACATCTCTTGCATTTTTAAAAAAATACCAGATTTAATCTTTTAAATTTAAGGTTTAGGGTTTAGCAGAGAGACAAAATTTGGTAATTATTTAAAAAGTAGAGGGTCAAGTATAATATTTTTCAATAAACGAGTGATAATTTTAGATATTTTGATAAGTAAGGAACCAAAATAATAATTTTATAATAAGTAAATGGATCAAAAAAATATTTTTATCTATTTTATTTTATTTTTAAATATTAAAATTAAAACTAAAATTAATTTTTATTAAAATATACTTCATTTAAAAGATATTTTTTTTATTTAATATTCATATACTACTATTTTCACCTTTTCTCTCCTTCCTTCCCTCTTTCTTTTCCTCTCTCTTTCACTTCTCTTTCCTTCCGCTTTTTGTTTTGTTTTTTTTTTTTTTTTAAATATAGTGGGCTTCCATTTTTTATATTTTTAAAATGACAGTGGGGCTCAGAGTAATTCACTCCATTCCAAGTCCAAAAAAAAAAAAGTACATTAAGACTCAAAGTATGCTAGGACTTGAATTAATTCAATTCAACTATCAAATTTATGGTATCATAATATAATACTTTATAAATTGTAATATTTTAAAAATGAAAAGAAAATTTTTATGCATTTGAACCAAAAAGCCGTAGAAGTTGACTATGGGAAAAATCTGCATGTTCATGGAGATTAATACTGTAAATACCATAATTATATATCGATTACTTTTTATAGACTGAAAAGTGATGGTATGATTAGTGATTCATTGGTTTTCCGGAGAATCCATAATCAGGAATATGAGATCCATTGTTCCAGATTTTGTTGGAATGAGTCATGTTTGATATATATTTTTTTTTAGTAATAATCCATTATTATGAGTTGAAGCTTTGCAACTTTTCTTTTTATACTAGGTATTCTCTTCTCTTGGTGTAGATACTTTTAAATTATTCTAAAGGCTATGGCCTTCTTAAATTATAAAGCTTAGGGTTATGGCTCATGTACATTAAAATATTAGGCCATATTGGTAGAGAAAATAAGCATTGACTCTAAGTCATCCCTTCAGTACCTTCTTTCTTTGTCATCTTTTTTTTTGGCTCATCTTTGATTTAAAAAAACAACATAAGAACATTGTAAAAAGAAAGTTAAAGACAAAAAGGAAATCTCAAAGGCATTAAAGAGAAACAACAATAAGGGTTAGCTTCTAGAAGATCTTTTTCTAAATCAATAATTTTGTGTCATCGTCTCATAAGCTTAGAATACTTTAATAGCTTTCCCTTTAATGCATTTTTTAAATAACAAAATGGGTATTAGAAAGTTCGTATATAATAGTTAATTATTAAAAAAATTATTCTGTGACAACAATGGTTGGATACATATTATGTTTGTAGTAGAGAAAATAGAAAGGTAGCTAAGGAAGTGAGTTTAAAATATTTCATGCGCTGTCTGTTGCTGTAAAGCTAAAATTGCAATTTCTTCATTCAAGATACTTAATAGAAAAATAATTTACAAATGACGTAGAAATATGAATATCAAGTACATTGTTTTTTTGTAATTAATTCATGTAATTAATAGTTGTGTCGATCATTCTTTCATATTTTTACTTGTCATATAAAAAATAAAAATTAATATATTTTATTTATTATTACAATCGTATTAACTAATTACATCATAAAAGCTTAAACACTGGACCATCTTAGTGACACAGAAAGAGAAGTAGGTGGAGTTTTAAATTTTTTTTCTACGTAGAAAAGTCAAAACTCATAAGAAAATAGAAAAAGAAAAAAACTTTAAAAAGGACCTAAAAGGTGCTAGAACAAACAAGAGAAGGCAAATTCTTATCATACATGGTCGCCATATTTCAGAGAAGGAGCACCACACAAATCTTCAAAATTGCCTTCCCATGTTTCTCCATAAACAATTTTCTAGAATGAAATATCCCACCCCACTTGACGCTTTTTCTATAATAATAATAATAATAATAATAATAGTCGTCGTCATCTGCATCATGTTTACTTTTCTATTTATTCAAAACTAAATTCCATTCCACTAAATGAACGCCATCAGAATAAGTCAGTTGACAAATCTTCAATAACTTATTGGAAGTAGAGCACAATATTTGTAGTTTTAACACTTATGGCAAATTTCAGTTAAGTCTAATTATGGTTTTGTTTAGGAGAAAAAAAATAGAATAAAAGAAGTAATAAACGGCAAAAATAACTAAATGGAAATTAAAAAGGACAAATTAGGATGGTTTAAATATATAATAAGCTAAGATTAAATGTAAAATTTAAGATGGTACAATGGCTAAGCCTCGTCCCTTCACCCTAATGTCTAAAATTTTTCTTGGTTGCGTGTTAGGGTTTCTTTTGGGGGCAATATCCGAAATTTTGCCTTGTGTCTCCATCAATAAACGATCAAGGAGGAAGGAGGCGTGGTTGTAGGGTTTTTAATGAAGTGAGGGAAGCTTGAAAAATTGTAATGTAAATTTTTTTAGGGATTGGATAAGTCGAGATTTATTATTGGTTGAATAGAGTGAAGTGTATTAGTCTATAATTCCTTGTAAGTTTTGGTTTTCCTTTGAGAATTATGTTAAATTATGGTTT
Source organism: Delonix regia (assembly GCA_037074485.1). NCBI lineage: Eukaryota > Viridiplantae > Streptophyta > Magnoliopsida > Fabales > Fabaceae > Delonix > Delonix regia. Next base: position 20,641,617 of record CM073449.1, on the reverse strand, counting down.
AGGAAATAAGGAAGACTCTTATATTTTGACTTAAGGTTGATAAAGAGAAAACCCTTGTAGTTTTAAGGAAGGTATTTACATATATGAATATTTATATGTTTACTATTGAAGTGGATTTTAGCCTATGGAAAATAAAAACTAACCTAATGTGATTATGGTGACATCTATTCATCCCAACGTTGATATTTAGTTGGGGATTGGCATATAGGGGACCTTATTAAGACTTCCGTTAAACTAAGCCTGTATGGGAATTGAAAATTAGAATACTAATAACAAAAAAAAGCATGGGTAGGAAGGAAAGGATGAATTTTTTCTCCTTATAACGCCAATAAAGATAATAGTGATGATAGTGTGTGTGTGTGTGTGTATATAAATATATATAACATGGTTAGATAAATAGAAACTTCCTTGCTTTTAATGAATGTGTGGTATTTTGATGATTAGCATCAAGCAAGAACGTATAACTAGGGGTTTAAGATAGGTGAAGAAAATTATTTAGTTAATGGGTAATATTTTTGCTAGGAAAACCAAACATGGCTTAAAGAAGACAGAACTAGCAGTGGAATTAGTGCAAGAATCGGTCCCCGCATTGGGATTAATGAAGTTCTTATATTATGTTTAATGAGAAGTAGTTTGTAAATTGATACCAAGGTTATGTGCAACAGAGGAGGAACTAATTATTTCAATTCCTTTAGTGGTTGAAATGTTAAATTTTCTTATTATTTTCCATTTGTATAGGGACTTTTTCATGGAACGATTTTAACTAGAGGAGTTAATAGAGGATTAGGATTAGCTAGTAGTTAACATTGACCAGATAGCACCCCAAACTTATTTATAACTTGTTTTATAATTCCTTTTCCTTACTATGGTTTTTAAATTTTTATTTTTCCTATGTCAGGTTCTTTTATTCCCTTTCGAATTGATGTATAGTTGTGTTTTGCAATGAATAAAGGGTGTATGGAACCTAAGCCATGTGTGGAGCCCGATTGTCCATTATGAGAAAATAATTTAGCTTATAGATTATTGTGATTTTTATCCCTGTTATTGTGGACTCTATTCTATTTAGTGTAAGTTTGCAAGAACAAAGGTTTTTTTCGTTTTGTGCTGATCATATCTTAAGTTTTTTGGGGCGTGGCAATAATATTATAATTTGGATTTTTTTTCAATTTTTTTGTTGATTTCAAAGAGTAGTTTCACAAGTTGTAGGACTAACTTACTATGCATTCATCGTTCTCCAAAAAAAAAACAATAATAATAATAAATTGACTGAAAAAATGAAAAGAAATTGATGTAACAAATTGAACATAATAGCTTTAAATGTTTTAATACAATACGTTAATAAAGAGAAGTCATGTACATGGGATATACAAAACTTGATCAATAGACCAAAACTAGCCTAATATTGACATTAATCATTTGAATTTAAGTTTAGTCTATCTCAATTACGTGTTTGGGCTATAGACTATAATATATTTGGAATTTTGATTTCGAGCAAAGAGTAAGCACATGAATGATTTAAAATGTGCTGAACAACATTGCAAAGTGTCAACCTTACTTTCAACAAAGTGTATGATATCGTTAGCATACATCATATAAGAAATGGGTGAAGATTGCTGGCCAATTCTAATGCTACTCCAAGTTTTCTTTTTTCCTTTCTTCTTGGATAATCAAACTAGATAGAACATTACTACAGATAATGAAAAGGTACAGAGATAAAGGATTACCTTGATAGATGGCCCTGGAAGGAAATACAGAAGATATTGGATTGCTATTGATGAGAACCTAATAAGGGACTATTGTGACATATTACATAATGAATTAGACCCAACTATCAAGAAATTTCATTTTTTCTAAAATAGCCCGCAAGAAAGACCACAATATTTTATCAAAGGCTATGAAGAGATTAAGCTTAAGTGCACTCCATCTTATCTTCATACCTTTAGTATGATGAATCTTTTGCATAATTTTAGAGGCGATAATAATATTGTCAAAAATGAGGTTAAGCTTAAGTGCACTTTGATGAGAAGCTATAATGTCATTTAACACTATCTTAAGTCTTACACACAGGATTTTGGAGATTCTTTTGTAGGCTACATTGCAAAGACTGATAGGACAATAACTCGGAAGCATTAGGGATGCTCAAATTTAGGAATCAGGGTGATATGAGTGTGATTTAAAATTTAAGAAGAATCCCCTTCTGAAAAAGGCCTGGATCATGGCAGTGATATCTAAGCCTACAATAGTCTAAAACTTTTGATGAAAACGACCATTGAAACCATCTGGTTCGGTGCACTTTTAGGATTGATATAAAAAACTGCTTGTTTAATTTCTTGCTTAGAAATAGGCAAATTGAGGAGATTGATGTGCTCTTGGGATAAACAAGAAATATTCAAGTTGTTCCATTCATTAGACAAAAACACTCGTATTTTTATCTCCTTTCACCAGCCAGTTTTCCCGGCTTTTTAAGCCCATAAAATTTCCTCACAATCATAATAAAATTCAAGATTCTTCCTTATAGCATTTTCAATAGCATCCAAATCATTAAAAGGAATGTTAGCTTGTAAGGAATACAAGGCATGTTCAAGAAACTTAATTTTACTAGAAATATTGCCAATTTCAACATTGTTAAGGTGTTTGAGGACATACATGGTTTAATATAGTTTTTAAGCATGGATAAAACCTGGGGAACCATGAATGAGAATCCTCCAGGTCTCAGCTATAATGTATTTGCATTTTTCATATAACATCCAAAAAATTTCAAAGCAACAAGGTCTCCTATGGAAAGGAAGCTTCAATTAAGTAGCAACTTGAATTGGTGAATGACCTAATGCAGCGGTAGAGAGAATTATGTGTGAGGGATGAGGGAAACATTCTAACCAATTATAATTACAAAAAGATTTATCAATATGTTCCCAAATTGCATTATCTTCTTCCCTGTTGTTAGTCCAGGAGAACCTCTGACTTTTGTTTCTATCAAATTACAAACATTAATGGCGTATAGGAAGTCACGAGCACCGTGTAATGCAGAATTGTTGCTACCTCCGTCTTTCATTGAGTGAACCTGGTTAAAATCTTCTATTAGTAGCCAAGGACCATTAATGTACCTTGAAGTGCTTTCAATCCGTGTCCACAAAATCTATCTAACACTAACGGTTGAAGTGTTTTGAAAAGTGACATTAATACTAAATTTATAGAAAATACTAGATTGAATATAATAATAATAATAATAAATATTTTCTATGATTTTGAATATATTTATCTAGATGGCTTAGTTCAACAACACTAATGACATGATTATGATGTTTATACAAAGTTAATTATCCATCAAACATTAAAGTCTAAGCCTTTATATTCATGGTTGTACTATTAAATTGAGATACATATCTTGAAACATAAAATATAATTTGATCTCCATAACAAATATAAAATAAATTGTTATAAAGATAATGTTGCAACATTTCTTATTTTTGTAAGATGATGTGAGCCACAAACTTAAATGATCAATGATCAAAGAGGGATCAAGAGCCTTGTGCGTTTGTGTTTGTGTATGTGTGTGTGGTGCATTGATGGAACAAAAAATTTCAAAAAAAATTTTCTTCCCAAAAATATTTCTATCTCCTCTTTAAAAAATTATACTTTAATAATATATATATATATATATATATATATATATATCATAAAAATTCTTCCCTTTAAACTTTTTGATCAAACTAAATGAGATCAATTTATTAATAATATTTTGGACTTTCTTCCTTGCAAATCTAGATACAAGTTTAAATTTAATTACTCTACCACGAATTACTCTTCATATTAGTATCAACACATAATTCAATGCTCACTACCTATGTAATGCAGAAAAAGAAACACCATTGCCTAACAAGATCATAATAGTTCAATAAATGATTGAGAAGAGTAATTTGATTGGAAAATAAAAAGTTAAGAATAAAGCATAAAAATTAAAGGTTCTCAAGATACAAAAGGACTATATTTATAGAATAATGAAAATATTATTTTATCCAACATTTCAAAAAAATTTTACTGTATTTTTATGGATGATTGTTTTAAATCTAGTTAAAAATAAAATATTGACATTTGAATTTAACTGTGTTCTATTTACTACTAACTATTATTTATAGAGTGTAAATAGCCTACCAAATAGCAAGCCAATTGTAACAGTAATCTGTGTTGTTGAAGTCATCTGACGGCTAGCCTTGAGACATTGTATATGCTGTAACTTTTTTTTTTTTTAATTCACAGGCCTAAAATGACAAGGTAGAAAGAGAAGAACATAAACGACATGTAGATTTGTCATATGAAAGAGTAGAAAACCTCGTGCATTTCAAGAATTGGTTAGTGAATTTCTGACCAAATTGTTCAGATATATACAAAGTTTTAGCGCCAACTAATTCCCACGATTTTGGACAGAATGAAGTCGTGACAAAAGTGCAGTAAAAATGTCAAATAGGGTTGCAATGAAGTTTGGGCATCAAAGAATATTGGTTTTAGGAAGAATAGCAACAAACAACATATTTTATATTTTTTGTTTTTATTTACATTCAATTAATTATTTGATTAATTTGAATTATTAAACATTGTTTAATTATTTATATATATTGAATAATTTATATATAATATTGCTTTAAGGTAGTATATTATTTTAGGAATATGGATCATGTGACTAAAATTGGCGACTTGGTTGTTAAATTGAAGCAAAAAATGGGAATGAAATTTAATAGTGTAGAAGAAGCTTGAAGTTTTTGGGTTGAATATGGTGGAAAAGATAATTTCAGGGTTAGAAAAGACTACTTAATCAAAAGAAAGATAGGTCATATACTTCATCTCAGTTTGTTTGTTGCAACTTATGAATTTACAAGCCAGACAAAAGAGATTCTTTAGTTGCCAATGACTACCCTAAGACTAGATTGAAATGAGAGAATTACACTTTTGCTAAGAATGGTAAAATTCAAATTTTGTGATTTTGTGGAGGAGTATAATCTCAATCTTTAGCTTGCAAAGACAATTCATATGTTGGCTTCCAAGCATAAAATATCCCAAGCCTAAGCAAACAAGATAGAATTGGTCAAGGATTCTATGCTTAAGCAAAGAGTAATGTTCCAACTTATGAACATGTAAGCATAAGGAAAAACCAACCTTGGTTTACTCAGTTCAATGTTAAGAATTATCTTTGGTCTAAATGACAACAAAAAGTGAGGTATGATAAAGCTGGTTGTTTGTTGAAGTATTTCCAATGACAACTGCTAGACAAGCCCTCATTTTACCATGCATATCAAATGGATGACGATTAACAAATAGCAAATGTATTTTAGACTGATGCATGATTGCTCCATGACTATGGATGTTTTGAAAATGTGGTCTCTTTAGATGCAATGTATTGTACAAATCGTGTTTATAGATCGCTTGCATTATTTTCTGGATTCAATCACTATAAGGAAGTAGTAATATTTGGAGTTGCATTGTTATATGATGAAACAATTGAGTCATTTAAGTGGTGGTTTGAAACATTTTTGGAGGCATATGGGCAAAATAAGTTGAAGAAAAATTTCACAAATAAAGGCTAGGAAATAGCAAAAGTTTTAGGTGAGAAGCGATTTTATTCGCCATATCTAAACTTGCACTTGTACATGGCATTTAATTTTCGTTGCCTAAAAAATGACGTGGCCTTTGTTGTCATAGGTGAGGATGCCCAAGAGTATCCATGGTCTTTGTACATGGCATTTGATGCAAGACAGGGTTAAACATCTTAGCAGATTGATGAAACAAGAATCTAATTTTTTCCACTAGCTTCAAGAAGTGCACGTATACTTATGATGGAGTACAATTTGTGGCAGCTTGGAGTAAGTAATTGTCACATTATGATTTTCACAAAAATGTATGGTTGAAATCAGTGTATTCATTAAAGGAAAAATAAGTAACTTGTTACTTAAAACAAGCTTTCACCTTAGGTATGAGAAGCACACAACTAAGTGAAAACTTAAACTCAGACTTCAAGGCAAGCATGAAAAGATGTGAACATAATGCAATTATTCATGCTTTTTTAAAAGATAGTAGACAAGAAACATTATAATGAGTTAAGGTGTGAGTATGATGTTTGACATAAATTATCAAGGTTGTACTCAGAACATTCATCCATATTGAATTAGTGTGTACAAAAATACACTTCACATTATTTGGCTTATTCTATAAGAATTTGACTTAAGCAAAGTTCATTTATCTCACATGTGCACATACATTGCATACCAAAATCTGTTATTTTCAAAAAGAAATATCAAGCATCTACATTATGCATATAATATCACGCCACACATCAGATTGCATAGTCACCAAAGCATATGCCACAAGAATCACATTCCCATTAAGCATAAACCATTTTAAATTTTTGCCAAGTCTTGTACTAGTCCAGTCACCATTTAAATTTCCATCAAGTCCCACACCAATCAGGGCACCATTTAAATTTCTATCATGTCTCGCACCAATCAAAGCACCATTTAAATTTCTATCAAGTATTAAACCTGTCAAGGCACTATTTAAATTTCTGCGAAATCCCACACCATTTAAGGCACCATTAAAATTTTTTTAAAGCTCCACACCAGTCACGATCGTATTTGAATTGTCATCAAGACGCACTAATCAAGATACCTTATATATATTTTTATGTTCCTAATAAATGTCTCACTAATCTGAGCAAAAAGTGCGTTTTGCTTTCCTATGCCTAAAATAAATGTTACCATCTTTACTTGCTTTTAGGTAAATCCCAAAAAAATTTTAAGAATGAAAATAACGAAAGAGGGGTTTTGAATAAAATGAAAAAGAAGCAAACAAACAAGGATAATCAGTCAAGAGGGGAGAAAAAAATAAGGAAAAATGACTCCATAATGTATAGGCTGTTATTACCCTATCCCTAAAATCCTACAGCTTTGCATTAAATGAAGGAAGCACAGAATTAGCAAAAACATAGGGCGTTCTTTCTTTTGGCAAAAAAAAAAAATCACATGGAAGGAAATTCTAGGAAATGTGATTGTGCTTCAAGGAAGTTTTATTGAATAATCCTAACACAAAAATAAATGAAAAAGAAAAGATAGAATAACTAGCAATTTCCAATGATAAGTTTGCATGCCACACTCAAAAATATTAGGTTTGATTTGCCACACTCTAGAATATAAAAGGGAGAATGATAAGAATTAGGGATAATTTTGCCACTAAATTTAGAAAACTTAGATGAGAAATTCGCATATAAGAAGCTAAGTCAAATTTTAGAGCATTCAAGGTTGTATTTTTTATTGATAAGTTTTATATTTATAGCCAAGAACAACCATCATGACATAAGTCTAAGATTCACCTAATTCTCACCTAATTTAGAAAAATATGCTTAGAAATACACCTAAAATAAACTTTTAATCTAATGTAACTTACATAATTTATCTAACTTAGACTTTCAAGGAAATATAGCTCACCCAACTTAGACTTTAACCAATACTTCTTTTAATTTTCATCACATGCATGATTGACTTTTCACAATTCATTCAATATAGCACATGATCAAATTGCCCCATTTAAACTTGGGCTCCATATAGAAGTTAGACTTAGACCCTAAATGGTTTGATTCTATTTTGAGTTGCTAGACAACCATGGCCTGAATCTTCTTGGCCATAGAATGGGTAATTGGCTCACATAAAGCTCCTTGGCCCCAATCAGCCTCTTGTTCAACATGAGGCTTATCAAAATGGTTTTGTTGACTTCATCCTACCCCTACAATATAGGAGCATCAAGAAGTTGGAAAATGATTGAAGGTGAGGTGAGGGAGAGAGGTCCTTGATTTTATTTCTTATAAGGAAAGGAATAGATACAAAAAGAAACAAAACATAATGTAAAAAAAAAAAAAAAAAGCAAGAGAGACAGAAAACTTATGAGAAAGATAGAGGAGAGAAAACAGAAGAGAAGAGAAGAAAAAACATTGAGGGATAAGAAAAATTGAGTTTGCAATTGAAGAGGAGAGTGGTGAGTGCAAGAGAGAACCCAAGTTGTTGAGCTGAGAAAGGATGAGGTAGAAATAGAAAAAGGGAGCATGAAGTGCAAAAGAATGAAGAAGGAATGAAAATAAAGTGACAGACAAAGAGAAAGAAGGAGAGGGAGCAAGAAGTAACATTGTTTTCTAAGTGAGAAGACAGGGAGTTTGAGTGGTTTGAATGAGAATATGATTTACATCCCAAAATTTAATATATGAGTATATGATTCTAACTAAATAACTTTTTTCAATTTATTGGTGACAAATATAGATATTTTGTGAATCTTATAACATTGAATAAACTAATTTTTTGAGAAATATATTTTTGGGGTCTCTTACTCATTATAATTCTTAAAACAATTCCCCACTTATTAAAAATGTTATACCTAATTCTTCACTTTCCATAAAAATATCAAATTTAGTCGTTTTACTAAACATTAAACCATAAATTTATAAGGTTAAATTTAGTTTTTCTTCTTAAAAAATGAGGAATCAAGTGTGATATTTTTCAATGAATAAATGATTATTTTAGGTATTACAATTTATAATGAGTGAAGGACTAAAATAATAATTTTATAATAAGTGAGAGATTAAGAAAAATATTTTACTCCTAATGTATCATAAGGACATGAATGTCTATTAAGTCATTACAAAAAGGCTGACATTTATATTTAATTATTTAAATTAAAAACGAAACATAATTACTTATGCCATTATCACACCACATTCTAATTGGATTCTTTGTCAGCATGAGTAACTCACCAGACAACATTTAGTGCTTTCTTTTTTTATTCATAAAAAGTTAAAATATGTTAAATTCTTTAGTTACTTTCAAAAGACAAATTATAATGGGGATTCGTGTTAAATGTAGCTGATAATTGACTTACAAGCAATTTTTTATTAAAAAAATTACATACCGTGAAACATAAAGCAGAATTTTATCTCTATAACAAATATAAAATAAATTGTTATAAATATAATATTTTAACCTTTTCTATTGCCACTACAAATTTAAATAATAAATTAAAAAAATCAAGAGCATTTTGTCTGTATTTCTTAACTTTGTCTAAATAATTACCTTTCATTATTGGTGACAATAGATATTTTCATAAGCAGGTAAATCTTACAACCTTCACATAAATTATTTTTTGCCATAGAACTGTGAAGACCATATTAAATCTCTTCTACAAAATCTAACATTTATATTTACTTAAATTAAAAATAAAACATAATTATTTATGCCACAGGCACACCACATTCAAATTGGATTCTTTGTCAGCAAGATTAATCTCCCATCGTTTTTAATTCTAAGAGCAAAAAGTTTTTGGAGGGCTATAATAATGCAGTATAGCCTTTCAGCAAACAATCGCTTAGCTTATTAACTATATATTAAGAAGAGGATTGAGAGTCCTTGAGAGTTGTGACACGGATAAAGCGATCAGAGCGCCAAAATGAAGAAGGGATTCTCACAAATCTTCCTCATGTCCATGATCGTACTGGTCCACGCAGATCTGAGCAGGCCAACGTCAGGGAATATCAATGGTAGCTTCGCCACCACGTGCGGCGGCTCCGTTGAGTGCCTCATCGGCGACGAATTGGACGTCGCCGAGTTCCCGATCCATTCGCATATCGGGAGAATGCTGTACGACGTCACGACGTCAACGACTGGGAAAACGGGGAACGGTAATCGTGCTGCTGTGGACTGTCCTCCAAAAGAAAGATATCGTAACTGCCTTCCACCTCCAAATGAAGGCTCTAAACAAAAATGCGGTGATTACACCCGAAGTTGCTGAGAAATTACTCAAATGAGCTTCCTGATTTCTTATATAAGTTTGATTGTGACATTAAGGTGTTTCTATGTTTTAATGCTTTTGGTCTATGTATTTTAATCGTATCAAATTTTGGCGAAAATTAAAAGTCATATTTAATAAATACTGAATTATTGAATAAAAATTTAATAGTATATATTTATGATTAATTAATATAACTGTATAGAATTATATTTTTATATGTAAATTTAAACTATTAAATTTTTATTCAACAGTTTGTATAACCTCATGTTCCATCAAAATATAAAGGAATCAAGATTTGTCCGAGTGTGTATTAGCTTATTCATGCTGGTAGCTTGGCAGTTTCTGTAGTATGTATTTGGATTGGAGTGGTGCAAAATTGACTTTGGGGAAAAAATTATTATTAAATGGAACAAAATTGTCGATATAGTAATCTCTCGTTTTAATACGTAAATAGAATTTATAATTCTTCAAATGCTCCAAACATATTGTTAAGAGTAATAGTTTTAGACACTACGTTGGTGTCCTTTCTTATTTTGACTGGGAAAATTAAACTGCATTTGGTGGAATTCAAAATCTTACATAATTTGCTATGAGCTGAAAACGTCAGTTCAATATTTAAATTTTGAGATCAACTTGATAACTAATTTTCTTCTTTCATCAGTTGTCTGTTCCTATTTTTCCTATAGGAAATTTGGCATCATTAACTTCTATGTAAAACAAAAGACAATCGTACATTTCCATAATGATTAAATATCTTAGTGAATGAGGATAACATACGATGCGACAAAATACAAAAATGTGATCATCAAAGATAATTTCAACAATATTCCTAAGGTGAAAATTGTTCAACCCAAGTATTATTTTTTGTATTTTAATTACTATAAAACTTAAATTTAATCGAGTAAATGATAAATAATGTTTGCTCTTGTTCAAAAGTGTGACGTTTATACCTAATTTTAAAAAATTAATACATTGAATGAACATGTAAAATTAACATTTCTTTTAGATTTGGAATATATTAATCAAGGAAGATTACTTCAATAACACTAATGACATGTTTAGGATAATTATGAAAAATCAATTATTGTCCATAAAACTTTACATTCTAAACCATAAACCATAGATATTTATTGTTGTACCATTATATTGAGATATATAACTTGAACCATGAATTATATAGAATATTCTTTATAACAAATATAAAATAAATTATTATAACGATAACATATTAATCTTTTCTCTTTTCACTCAAGTTATATTATTTTTGAAAGAAGGGACAAGAATCTTATAAGCTTCGCATAAAGAATGAAGAAAAACGCTTGGTAGGGACGTAAGAATGGGAAAGCCCATTCTTAAGGGTGACCCCATTCCCAAGATGTGGTAACGGAGCTTCCCTCACTCAGTTGAAGGAAGTACCATCGATTCCTAAGAGACATAAGTACATGGACCATTTTGCCCTTCTGCACAAATCAAATTTCTCACTATTGCCAAGTAATTTAAAGCCCATGAAAGTGTAAATTGAACACAAAAACATCGAAGGTTGGAGCTTAATTGTTGTCAGTGAACATCCAACTCCTCCATTGGCAACCATCGATTCGAATCTGTAGATGAGGATCCCTTCTTGCCTTTCCTATCGTCTTCCATCCCCATATCTCTTCCTCGCATTTCTTGCAATACTTTGACATACCCAAGCTTGCCAGGAATCAGAGAGAAAATGTCGATCACATTACCATGCCCCGCACAACCAAACCGACCTACTGAATCCTAACGGATGGTCACCTGGGACGACGACGACAATGGCAGTGGCTTTCAGTTGCCATCCATCGTAAAGACTGTCACCCAAAAGCAAAAAGCTCTTGATATTTTGGCATCCGTGACAGTCACTTCTCCTCATTCTCAAAATTATCAGAAGCAAAATCCATCTTTAAGGAAACTTTTGCTTTGATCTTCTTGGATTTCTTTCCTTTGAGTTGAAACTTGCAGAATCATTACTAACAATTGTTGGCTCTTAAACAATGCTCTTCAAAGCTCAAACAACTACTAAATATATAAAATGTGATTTTTTTTTAAAAAGCAAAAATTAAGGTTATAATTGCCTTTCAGTGGCCATTGCTTTCCATTCATCTTTATTTTATATCCTACCACACATTGGAATGCATTGTAATTCCTATTGTTTTTCATGTTATGCCAAACATAATTATAAATAATTAAATTCTATTTCATTTTCTTTCTCGTTTTTATTTTTATTTTTATCAAAATCAATTCTGCATACTAAACAAGCCTCGAGTCTCTCATAAAAAATTAATATTTTTATCTAATTATTTAAATTGAAAATAAAACATAATTATTCATGTCCTTATTGCACCACATCCGAATTAGATTCTTTGTCACCCAATGTGGGAATGAGGAAACCTCCCTGCACAGGAATGCTCCCCATTCTTTGAAATCTCAGGGGTAATTTACCATTAAGCCTTTATGGTTATTACTATTTCCACCTTCATTGATGGATGAAGCCCAAAAAGAGGAAAGAGATGCTATCACTGTTCTAGAGACCAAAGAGTGCTCGAGACAGAGGGAAGACGATGGAGGCGAACCAATGCCTGCGAAAGAGCGAAGAGATGCCATCACTAGCACCTGTGATTCCCCAGAGGAAGATGATGGAGACAAATTGACACCATTTCATTCTACTCTCCTCCCTCTCTCTCTCTCTCTTCTCAGTCACACTCTCCTCCCTAATTTAAATTCACCGTCGTTGTGTGATTCACTCATTGTTTTGGATTTCTCCTCCCTCTTTTTTTCTTTCTCTATGGAATCCTCTTCTTACACCCCAAAACCAAAAGTGTGACCAGCGGAGAATACTTAAAATTTGTTATTTCCAGAAGCCTAATCTATCTATCAAGCCTCAGATCTACCTATCAGACACTTCTAAATTATTCAAATCCAAATAATGTAAGGGTAAGGGTAAGTGACATTATAGGATTCCCAATGATACCTTGAATATAAATATTTCAAATATAAATATCTTATAAGTAAGTTGCTTTAGAAAAAATTCATGTAATCAATAGTTGTGCTAGTCACTATTTCATATTTTTAACTGTGATATAAAAAGTAAAAAAAATTAATACATTTTACTTATTATTACATGTCTATTAATTAATAAATTTTGTTTATTATTACACGTCCATTAATTAATTATATAATAAAAGCTTAAATAATAAATCTTCGGAAATGAATCACACCTATTGTCCACATATTGGACAGTAGGTATTGTTACATAGATTTAGGTTATTAGATAAAAATTTCACGGCCCATATTTAATAAAATTATCATAAAATATTTTAGTATTATTCATATTTTTTTTACACAAGATAACACTCAATTAATGAGAAAAAAATTAAATAATTTCTAACTGTAGTTTATTTTACATTCCTTAGTGTCTGTTCCTGTTCTACAGGATACAATCCTGCAAAACAAATTATCTAAAATATTAATGTCTTAAAAGAACTTTATTTAAAAAGAATTAATATTTATTAAAATTCAATTTTATATTTATTGTATTATATTTTTTAAAAAAGCATTGACTCTTAGTCATCCCTTTACCTTTTTTCTTTGTCAGCTTTTCTACGAAGAAATGTCAAAATTGAGAAGACAAACGAAAAAGAAAGAAACTTTAAAGAGGATCATGGAAGGTGCTTCGACAAACAAGAGACATGTGAGAGTGGTTGAATTGTATCGTATTGTATTTGTTAGATGGAGACCGTATAAAGGAGAGAATAGCTGTAATGCAATGCGTGTAAGCAATGGTAGAGCAAGCTTTTTTGTCCATCGTAATCTCCCACTCAGAAAAATCATACATGATTGGTATGTTTCTCTAAAGGAACACCACCCAAATCTTGAATGGATATCCCACCCCACCTTATCCTTCTACCTAGTTGATTCTATGTGCTTTCTTCATAATAATAATAATAATATTATTATTATTAATTGATTTTTTTTTTTATTACAGTTCGCTTCATTCATAACTAAATTTTGTTAAATTAACACCATCAATTTGAGCAGGAATGACAATAGGTCCTCAAATTTAGGGATCTCCGTAGAGATTGCTTTATTTGGAGACTCACATACGAGGAATTTTTTTCCATAGTAATGGGGATGGGAGCAAAACTCTCTCCAAAGAATATTTGGGGATAAGGATGAGGATCATGCCTCCTGCCTAGTAGGTCTCTCTCGCCACCAATTTTATATAAATATTTATTATATATATATATATATATACTAATTTTTGAATTTTTTGTATTTCACTTATTATTTAATTACAATAATTCAAAGTTCAAAATTCAATTTAACTTAAAAAATAATTTTATTTATTACATATTAGTCTTCCAATTATTTAAAACTTGGATGACATAGCGAGATTATTTTCAAAATACTTTAAAGTTGCGATCACATTATAATAGAGAATAAGAAGTGAATATTAGAAAAAATAATAATTATTATTTGTAAATTAGGATTAAGAATAAATATACAAAATAAAATTATTTAAATTGTTTTATTTTAAATTTAATTTTTTTTTTCAAAATACTTTAGAGTTATGATCACATTATAATATAGAATAGGAAGTGAATATTAGAAAAAATAATATTAATTATTTTTAAATTAGGATTAAGAATAAATATACAAAATAGAATTATTTAAATGGTTTTATTTTAAATTTAATTATCTTTTTGTTAAATTTTTTTTATAATTAACTTACTTTATCAAAAGTTGTTTATTATAACTTATATAATTTGTTGTAAAACTTGTTATTTAAATATTTATAATTTTTATGAACTTAATGGAGCTTATTATATAATATGAATAAGGAGTTTAAACTTTAAATATAAGTTATATATATTATCCTCACAGGTACTTCAAATAAATTTTCTTAATTTTTATAAGAAAATTTAAAATTTCCATAAAAAATAAGGATAGGAAAAAATCTCCTTCGAAGTGGATAATACGGATGAAAATGTGAGATATAATTGATGATGTCTTCCTACCCCGACCTCGTCTCACTCCACAAAATTGTCATCCCTTAGTCTAAGTGAATTAACACATTTTTAATAAATTATTAAAAGTAGACATTTTTTATTGTATTTAACAATCAAACATAATAGCTCTAAAGATTTAATACCACGTTTATAAAGAGAAATTGTGTTTGTATGTGTATGCGTATGTGTATATATGGTTGGATTTAAGGGGTACATGCACCGTTGCATTTTTTGAAGTTTTTTAAATTTTAATATTCATATGTAATTTTATTCTATGTTTTTATTTAGTCTTTTAATAAATAAAAAGACTTTTTTCTTTGCCTCTTTGCTTTCCTTATCTAATTTATTTTTAAGTTGTCTTAACTCTTAAATTCACCCAAAGCTAAAATAATTAAATTATAATTTAAAAATTAAAGGTCAAATTAAAAAAATAAAATTTAGAAGAAAAAAAGAAAATAAAATTCAAAACAAAGTTAAATGACTAAATTAAAAATAAATGAATTTAAGGAATGAAAGTGAAATTTAAAATTAAATAAAATTAAAGAATAAAAATAAAATTTTAAGTAAATTTAAAAACTCAAAGTACATTTTTGTCTTTATATTTCTGCCCTACATGGCTCTCTGCAATTGCAGTTGTCGCGGTCAATTCATCATGGATCCTAATTTCTGGGTAAAGAGGCTGAGATTACACTAGAAGTTTCTGAGAAAATCACTGAGCAACTTGTTGGTTTGATATTCAATGATGAGTTGTGATGTCAATATTTTTTCTCATTGCAAGAATAATTTATGAACACCAGAATGACGAGCTTCTGAGAAAATATTCAACCCATGTCAAAATTTTCCAGTTTGCTTAACTTGTGTTTGGACAAGATTTGGTGAAATTTTGCATTTAGCGTGATTTTATTAATTTTATTTTAATTTAACGTAATTTTGTATGAATATAATTTATATTTAAAATTTTATCCTAAAATAAATTTTTATTATTAATACAGCTTATTTAAAGTAAAAAAAATGCTTTTTTCACTTTTATAAAATTAGAAGTGTGGATAACAAACAATAATTTTGGAAAAAAAATTTATACTTAACACCAAATCAAATGAAATTATTTATAAATTGAATTTTTATTTTTAGTGTTTCAATAAATTTTTTAATCCTTCTTACACTAACCAACCGTGTTATTAAAAATTTTGAAGAGTAAAAATTTTAAACACTAACCAAGTGTCCTTGTTTGACTGAAGATTTTTTTGTAGGAAAATTCATCTACATTAGGTGAAATTTAAAATCATAAATATAATTGCCCGTGAGCTGATAACATCAATCTAATATTCAAATTTTGAGATCAACGTGATACCTAATTTTCTTCTTTTTTCGTTGTTTTTTCTTCAAAAATGTAATCTTCAAAAATAATTTTAACAATCTTCCTAAGGTGAAAATACTCTACCTAAGTCTTATTTTTGTATTTTAATCACTATAAAACTTAAATATGATCGAATAAATGCTAAATAATGCCTACTCTTGTTCTACAGTGTGACATTTATACTTACTAAATTTGTAAAAATTAATGGATTCAATATTCATGTTGTAATATTCCAAGTTCCACAGGAAGATTTGCTTAGTAGGAGTTTCTTCAAGAAAATAAAAGAATTAAGGCAATGAGATTAAGTCACGAGGTTAAATTTATGACTATAGGAATTTGGATTAAGATGCTTTAGTCTATAAAATTTAGAAGAGACTTTAGTAAAATCTTAAATAAACTATACGTTGTTTTAATTACTGGTTATTTAAATTAGATATGATCTTTACCATAAATAAATAATTTAAAAATCTTCCACATGAACACTTGAAAGTGAGAAGGAGCATTTAAGATTTTGAAATAAGTAATTAACATCCTAATTAGATTAGTAATGTTATTTTGAGAATATATGTGGATAGTTAGAAAAATTAATTGTTCATAATAAAGTAAGATAAAGCTTTGTAGTAATTAATAAAAATACAACTTGTGAAAGGACATATTTATATTAAACAACATTTTGATGAAGGGGATTTGCCCTTAACAGTTTACATATACTTCCTAAAACCATGACCATCCTAGGTGAGACACAGCATAGGATTTTGTTTGTAGATATATACCTTGAACCATGAATTAAATATAATTTTTCTATAATAAATAAAATAAATTGTTATAGAAATAACATATTAGCATTTTTTTTCTGCTCACTCAAGTTTTATTTTATAAGATAATAAAATTCATATAAATTTAGATGATGAATAAAAGGAGAGATCAAGAATTTTATATTCATATAAACTATACCTTTTTATAGGGTCAAGAAGGGCTATATTAAATCTTTCAAGAAAAATTCAGACATATTATATTTTATTATTTACATGAAAATAAAACATAATTAGTTATATCATTATCACAACGCATTTAAGCTATGTTTTCTTGCTGAATTTTAAGAAAAAGAAAGGAAAAGAAAACGAACTTAAAATTTATTATCATATTTGATAAGATTTCTGCTGATAATATTGGGTTTCTCCAACCTCTTTCTCTCTCTACTGAATGTTCCTCTATTTCTTTCTCTTTTTATATGGTTCATTTTGATCTTTTTCTCGTTACTGTATGCTTAATATAAAAATAAAATAAAAGAAAATTTGAAAAATCTTCTAAAATAATTTTCTTTTTGGTTTTTTTCCTGCAATGTTCGTGATTGCCAACTCCATATATCTGCATTTTACCTACACTCGTATAATGGCTAAATATATTTTATGCTTCAATTTCAAGAGGAAAAATTGATTTAAATTTAGGACGATATCACAATACTTTGTATTGAATACTTGAACAATGCGGAGTGAATAGAACAGAGAGAGAATAGAATTGGTTTGCACTCCGAAGAGAAAAGATACGAGAAAATAATTATTTTTAAATCCTTTTTTTTTAGTATACAAAGTATTATTTTGATCTTTTATTTTTTGTTTTTGTAAAATATACATTTGGTCTCTTATTCATTGAAATATCTAAAATAATCATTCATTCATTAAAAAATATTATATTTACTCTCTTATTAAAAAAAAAATCAAATCAATCTTTTAGATTTACGGTTTAGCGTTTACTAAAAAGACTAAATTTTGGTAATTTTTTAAAAAGTGAAAGATTAAGTGTGATATTTTTTAACGAGTGAGGAACAAAAAATATATTTTTTTTCCTTTATTAATTGTAGTAATAAAAGAGTATTCCAAAAATTTAAAAATAATTATTCAAAATGATTATAAGTGATTTTTTAGTTTAATAAAAGATTAATTTTAATTACTATTAAATTTTTAAAAAAATAATTTTTAATACTATAAATTTTGAATGATGAAATTAACATTGAAGTAAAAAATGAGAAATTAAAATAATACTTTTTTTCAAAAATATCTTTTAAAAAGATATAATAATATTTTACAAAATAAAAGTAATTTTATTTTATTTCTTAAATAAAAATAATATGATAATTTAATTAATCTTCTTTTTTATTCTTTTTTTTTTGTTTTAATATCATGCTAACGCATGAATCTAAGATTTTATTCTATCTAAACTTATTCCCAAGCAAACATCGCTATAGTGCTTTCTTTTTTTCTTCATAAAATATTTAATATATATTAAATTCTTCTGTTACTACTAAAAGCCAAGTAATTGGGACTATTGTGGTAAATGTAGTTAATAAAATAAAATTTTGTGTATACTTATAATTTTAAATGTATAAATATATTTAATTATAATATAAGTATGTAATTATAATAATATTAATTTAAAAAATAATAATATTATAATTATATTTCTAACTTATAAATAAATAATTTAATACATTTAAAATTATAAATACATTAAAAATACCACCAACTAATAATAGAATAAACGGTCATATTTTAAAAAAGAAAAGTAAAAAAAAAAAAAATCAAAAGGTCCCCACCGGTGTCACCCTCACATCGTCTACTTCGGGGTTAAAAGTCCCTGGAGGGCTTCGATAACGAACTATAAACTTTCTCCAAGCAATCGCTGAGACTATTAAGAAGATTGAGAGGCCAAGAGACACAGATAAAGCGATCAGAGCGCCAAAATGAAGAACGCAATCTCGCTAATCTTCCTCGTGTCGATGATCCTGCTGGTCCACGCGGATCTGAGCGGGGCAACCTCAGGGAACATCAACGGCAGCTCCGCCATCGCGTGCCGCGGCTCCGTCGACTGCCTCATCGGCGAAGAATTTGACGCCGCCGAGTTCCCGATTCATTCGCATATCGGAAGAATGCTGTTCGACGTCAGTAGGGCCACGACTGGGAGAACGCCAAGGAGAAATTTGGCTTCCGTGGACTGTCCTCTACGGCAAGGATATCGTAACTGTCTTCCAACTCCAAACGGAGGCCCTAAGCAAAGATGCGGTGATTACACCCGAAAATGCTGAGAAATTACTCTGTTGATTATTACAAGTTTAATTGTGAAGTGAAGGTGTTTCTTCTATGTTTTATTGCTTCTGGGTTCCCCCCTTTCTGTTGTGTGCTCTTCTGTACCATGTTGATTGTAAGAATAATTATGGATACGATGTGCCATGGAATCGTAAATTTCTGATAAAATATGCAATTTCTGTCTCGCTTGGTTCACCGAAACTGCAGTCGTCGCCTCTGTACTCATCATCGATTAAAGAATTCAAGGCCGTGTCCCTGAATTACTATAATCGTTCTGTTGCGAAGGGGATCGGCCATAGATTTTTGGTTGGAGTAGTGAGATAAGATGGTGTGTGTGGGGTATGACACGTGATTGGTCCAAAAACAGCCTCTCGAAGTGCTTGAATTTTGGCCAATATATTTTAAATTAATGATATTTATAAGTGTTAACAATATTAAATTTAATCATATATAATAATATAAAAATTATAATGAAGTAAAAAAAAATACATGTGGAATTGATATAAAAAAAAGTAACGAGTGTGCCCATTCAAAAAATATCATAATAAGATATTTAACTATATATATATATATATATTTTAATTTTAAATCAAGTTATATTTATAATTTTTTTATTAAAAATTTAAAATAAATTTAATTAGTTAATAATCATTTTTTGTTGATAAAAAGTATTTGAAATTCAAAAAATTTTTAATTTAAGAATTAGTTAATTAATTAATTATTTTTTCATTCAATCTTTAAATTTTAAAAAATAACTTATTAATTTTTATTAACTCCCAACATATTTTAAAATTAGGTGAAATTTTTAATGTAAAAAATAATTAATTATTTTATTAGTTTTTTCATTTACCATACAGAATCCATATATGTTAAGAAATTTATTGATACATGTAAGAAGGTGAAAATAGATACATAAAAAGTTACAAATTTGATCATGAACTTTTTCATTGATCAAACAATTCTCCCCACATTCAAATAGGTTATATTTTATTTATATATAATATATTAAAATTTTTCATGTTTTGCCCTTGACATTATTTCTATACCATATATTATAATGCCAAATTAGCGTAAGATTACGTTCTCACTAATGAATCTGTTAGCCTGTTAAGAGGATCAATCTGATAGCATACAGCCGCCGAAGATTTTTCAATAAAATAAGAATTTTAGATAAAAATGTAATAGTATAAATTTATAAATAAAAATATTGCATGCGATTATTGGTAAAAATATATATATAAATATTAAATTTTAATTTAACAACCTTTACTTTATTAAAGAATTTCATCCGGATTGAATGTTTGGTACGATGAAAAAGTTGTCCCCTTGCAATTCTCTTGCCACTGTGCAGTGTCTAAGATGCTTTCTTTCCATTGCTAATGGAAAGCTCAAATACCCCAAAAGTATGATGTTTTATGACAAATTTGCCCTGTTCAGCAGTGGTTGGTAGAGCATTACACGCTTTTAAAAATGACTATTATAATATTCATTTAAAATATTTATTTTAATGTTTTAATGCTAATTTATTACAAATTAATAAATTAAAATTCGATACTTTAATGCTTTTAAATATTTTTAACTAAAAGTTTAAATAAAATTAATGATAATTTTAATATTACTAGACCAAAAGTATTATGATAATCTGTATAGTTTTGCCTTCCATTTCTATATTACTTCCTTTTAACTAAACGTATCAAATTATATATTTCATGATTTCATGTCATATTTAATTTTAAATTTTAAAATTCCATTCTACCAACCTTCTTTCTATTCTCATTCACGTTTGCATAAAAATTTTTACCAATGCGACTTTCCCGGGAGTCCCTGTGCACAGTGAAACAGAAGGCATCAAATTTTGATTTATATAGTAGAATTGTCCGGGCAATGGAAAAAATAATGTAATTTGTTATACATTTATTTATTGTGAAAGAATAGTGTTTGCGGTTATAAGTAGAAAATTAAATTAATTAATATATTATAATTTAACGTGTCATGATTTTTAATTGAAAAAAATAAAAAGAATTGAATTTAATAATTTATTATCATTTGATATGTATTAATTTTATTATGTGATTTGTAAATTAGTTTATTCAATTTATTATTTAATTATTAATAATATTAATAATTGAGACAATATAATAAAACATAGTACATGGGAGAATATAAATTTATTAGTAATGCTAATAATATTGTACATATAACAATAACTGCATTAGTCACCTTTGTTTTATAAATATATATCTTAGATGAATAATGTCTACATTTATTTGAGAGAGGCGCTTTTCAAACTTTTAACACACTGTCACATCATTATTTTGAGAAGTGACGTCCTTCCTTCGCAAAAACTTCTTAACTTAAATTATCTATATTTTGTTCAAAAAGAGTTTTTTATCCTTTGCGCCAATAAAATTTTAAAAAATAAAGAACACTAAATTTAATTCACATATTATATTCAATGTATGAACTACATTAATTGTAAATATCAAAATTTTTTAGATTACTTATAAATTTAAGTCATAATTATATAATGCAAACACTTAATTTGTATATTATTATCATCAAAATTATTAGCTTTGTATTAAACTTTAGGACTAAAATCAATAATTGATGTTGCATTGTAAAATATATTGATCTATTAATGATCTCATTGTAAAATATATAGACTATGGTTGGAAAAAATTACAATAAATATTTTTTCTTAGAAAGTAAGTTATTAATCTTATTCTAATCATTATAGAATCCCATTTTTAATTATTTTATTCATTCCCTTTTTTTCTATTAATTTTTAAATTAATTTTATTTAAGTTCACGTTTAATAAGATATCTTTTTTTTTTCTAGAGTATTTCAAATAATTGAAGACTTGTGCTCCATATGCATCATGACATTAAAGGGAAAAAAAAACATAAATTAACCACTTGTATTCCCTCTTATTAACATGATATAGATGTTTACTCTTTATATAAAGAGATTGATTTAATTTATTTATCATGCATTGATACAATATGATTTTATTATAACTTTAAAATCATCATACTTCAATCAATTATCAAGAAAAAATTAAAGTAATTGTATAACATTGAAGTAAACTCTACTAAAAACAATTTCACACTTCTAATATAAAACTTTTTTTAAAAGCTTTCAAATGCAAGACTGAACGTGCATGCCTGAGAACTTATGAAATTTAAAGAAACTACGAAATAGATGGACTAAATAATATAGTTCTTTCTTGAGATATTAAACTTTACATTAACTTATGGACATGTAGAATTATGACTCTTAATAACATCTATATTAAAGGTAGAATAGTTGTTAAATGCAACACTAAAATCAGTAAAAATAATTATGATAAAAGCAATTAAAGAGTTATTGCATACATAGTTGAGAATTTGATCAATTAAAACTTCACATCGTTTAAACGGAACTTTCATATTTAAAAAAGCCTATTTTCCTTATATATAATATATGATTGACATTATCATATATTTTTTATTTTGATTAAGAAAATATATATTTTTTAAATTATTATAATATATAAAGACATGTTAATATTATAGATTATTTGTTATATAGTGAGCTGATAAAGAAAAAGAAGACTAATAAACAAATTCTAATAATTTATAGTTTACTTTTGATACCTTATTTTCTCTTTTCAATTAAATAATATCTTATATAATAAATGATCTAAAGTATTAAAATATTTTTGTAGAGAAAAGTATTAAATTGGTCTGTTACTTTTATATTTTGTGGTAATTTGATATCTCATTAATATATCACAACAAATTAATCCTATAATTTTTTTTATTGAAAATTCGTCCCTCATTAATTTAAACAAAATGATTAATTTTTTTTACAAATTTTAATTTATGAGGGGCTAATTTTGTATAAATTTAAATTTGTAAAAAATTAATTTGTCATGGTTAATTTGTGAAGAATCAAATTGTCACAAAATATAAAAATGATGATCATATTTTGTACTTTTTTCTGTCTTTGTATATTATAATTATTTTTTTCTAAATTTTTTTAATTTAAATTAAAACAAAAATATATAATAAGTCATTGAATCTTCCCTCTCGTGGAGATAATGTGTTTTGGACCTCATGTTTGGCATCTTAGATACCATTGGCCTTCTTGAATTGTAGACGTCCTGGGCGTCCCTGAGTTATTTATTTCGCCGATAGCTATAGGAGTCTAGCTCTCTTATCTTCCTAATATTTTCTTGACCAATGATCTTTAGATAAATTATAGGATCCATATTAACAAATTTTTTGGATTAAATTTCAAATTTAAGATATTTAAAATTATATTTTTAATAATTTATTGTAGATATTATATATCTGAAGATATTTGAGAATATTTGAAAATGTATTTATTGTTTAATTTTTTGCATTGCTCTCACTATCATTTGGAATCAATAGCTATGGTTTGAGGTATTCATAATTAGTTTACCTTTTTCGTTATAAAATCTTTATATAATATTTGAAATTATTAAGGTACTTATTTCGTTTATATTTCTTGTTGAAATTTTAATCTAGATAAAATGTCCAACATGTGTTATTAAAGCCTGTCTATCTCTGCCTGTTGTAATTTTTGTCCATATATAATATGTTTTTGATTTATTGGCCTATATCAATTTTGTCTAAATTTTTGTGAAAAAACAATTTTGGTGCCATTTGATTATAATTATTTGGATGTGAAATATATGAATACAGCCAGCTATTTGATGTGAAATATATCTACCCTTTTGATTCGTTAGACTAATTAATGATTGAACCTTAATGCAATCACGGGTATAACTGATAACAATGCATACCTGAAAATCTTTTTCGATATCATTTCTCTGATGGAACAAAGTTAGGCCCCTTCATGTTTAAATTAGGTGGGGATGACTAAATAGGATTATGAATTTGTAATTTATTATTTGAAGATCGTATCAAGGCGGCGATATTGCACAAGTAAATTTGCTTACTACTTCTGTTATGTGTGATGGGTTAATTTCTTTCAACTGCAAAACAAGGTATGCAAATTGTAATTGATGATGAATGTTTATTAAACAAAGGATCATAGTTAACTAGATATATGATCGATAACTGTTCGACTATTTGTCCAAGGGCATTCATTCACCACATAGTACGTACTCTCTATAATGTTATCTCCATTGCCGAGGAAGAAAACTTTTTTTAAGAGGGCTGAAATTATAAGTTATATTTTTGTAAGAGAATTATATTTGCAATATACATATATATAAAGAGATAATATATCATATTAATTTAAATGAGTATTTATCATACCATATATTTAGTTGATTAATATTCTGTGAATTATAAAATAATTTTAAGTATAAATGAAAGAGGCCAATGATGATGACAATAATAATAATAACATTGCAATTTATAAATCTGTAGTTGAGAAGGATTTAGAAAGTTAAAGACAATGCAATTGTAAAAGAAATTACAAAATATTAAAAAGCATAATTAAAAAAAATTAGAAAGAATGAGTTTCATGAAAGAATGAAGAAACAAAAAGAAAATAACAAATACAAAAGATTAAGAAAAAAAAAATGCTGATGTATTCTCTTTCAGAATGTAGTCTATAAACATCAAAGTGTAAACATAAGATTTTTCACTTCTTGTTTAGAACTTTTGGTGAGATATTGTATTGGAATTTAATTATTTTTAATTTGATAGTTCACAAATACTTATTAAGTCATCAAAGTAGCCTACTATTCATAATGATTAAGTAACAATTGATACTATTTTATTACTAAAAACATAAAATATGAAAAAAGTACAATTATGGTCTCTTACTTTTGATTTTAAAATTAATTTGGTTATTTAAATATAAAAAGTATTAAAATGATTCTTCAAAAATAAAACATTTCAAAATATAGAAGTCTTCAAAAATTAATTTAGTCCTTGAAAAGAACTAAATCATCTCACTTTTTGTCTTTGAACAATTATTTTGATATTTTGTATTTTTAACCGGCCAAATTGATGCTTTAGTTAAAAGCAAAAAATTAAAATTATATTTTTCTCTATAAAATATATTATGTAAGTATGACAGTAAATAAACAATAAACTATACTATAACATTTTTTTCTACACATCTAAAGCTTATTTAATTAGAAATTATAGACTAGCTACAGGGTTGGAGGCCATGGCACCGCCCTCTGGTCCCCTCGCCATGTGCCCTTGTCTCCAAGATACTGCGAGATTCCTCTTTGTTTTTGTTGATGTCTATTTATGCCATGTGCTATTGTAAGAATAGATCCCTTGAAAAGAAAAAAAAAAAAACTAAATTACTGTGTGTGAAATAGATGATAAGATATTAGAAGTAGTTTAGTTTTTTTTTCCTAATAGGATACTATTATGTATAATTTAGAATATTAATATAATTTGTTTTAATAAAATACTTGATTTTAGCTTAAAAAATAATTTTTAATATCAAATAATTTTACATATCAATTAGTCGATTAAGTATATTGGCTCGTTTTAACTCGTTTAATATGGTGGAACAAAATACTAAACCCATTTACTCCATCACAAAATATATAAAAAAACATATCCATATTAAAAAAAGAATCCACAACAAAATAATTAATCATATGCCAAAAAGAAATTCATTCATTTTGTTCATTTTTTATTAAATATTAAATATTTAGAGATAAATCAATAATAAAAGTTACTTGAGACTCTAAATTTTTTTTTAAAAAAAAAAACTCTTCGAAATCTTTTAATTGTACTGACCCGTGAACTCATTGATTTGACTAATTTAATATGGGTTGAGTCAGATTAATTTAAATCACTTATATTAAAGTTTAAAATTTCAATCCAATAGCTTAAACTGGCCAACCTCAGACGTGTTTTCACAGAACTGATAGTTGGTTAAGTTACTTTTTGGCAAATATTTATTGTAAAGTAACTCTATTTCGATATTATACTGTCAAGCATAACAGAACCTTAAAACTCTTTCTTACCAATATTGCGTTATTTTTATATGTTCGTCCGCAGTTCCACAGATTCAAAATTATCTCATATTCTGTACTGGTCATCTTCTTGATGTGGTTTATGGGGCTCTGACACGTTAGGAGCAAGCAAAAATTGTTTTTTTTAGAAAAAGAAAAGCCCTTTCAAAACTCAAGTTATTTTAATGCCATTAATTGCTCTAATAATAACTATTAATTATAGCTACCTCATATTGAACACATATAATAAATATGAGCTTCGAATCCTTTGGTTTTTTTTTCCCTCCAAAATGATAAAACAATAGTGACATACTGTCGGCTGGAATAAGACAAGTGACTTTACTTTTCTTTCTTAAAAAGTAAAAGAACTGCAAATTTAAACTCGAAAATGATGTCACAAAAATCTACGAAGTATGAATATACCATCCAATACCTGCATTATTTTCCCCAGAATACAAGGTCTTTAAGAACTTAAATCAAAGAAAGGCAGAAAATGAAGGAAAAAAACACGATATGCAAGATTCAGAAACTGGGCTGATGTGTTTAAATGTAAATATTATTCTTCAAAGCTGGTTTACATTGTAACTCTTAGTAAATTTTAATAATTTGCATTGTCATAAACAATCATCACAACTAGCTAAATCAACAGATATACGTACAAACTACTAAATAACTTGTCCTGCCGTTGGCATCAACATATTATTCTTATTTCTTAGAATACGACGAGAGAAAAACAAAGGATGGATTCAGTCTAGTGAGAGGTAAATAGAAAAGAAAAAAAGAAAGAAAAAAAAGTGGACCGTGCTACCACTTAATTGTCTTTCTCCTTTCTCTTCATCTCTCTGTCTCTCACTAAATTCTAAATGCAGATCAGCGTCCAGGCTTGTTCTGTCTTCGGACATCAAAGGAAGTCGAGTTCAGGTCACTAAAACATGAGAACCTGATGAAGCAGATGGTTTTAAAGTACAAAAAAAGAGGACAAAAGGGAAGTGAGAGAGATAGAGGCGAAGGTCATCACCTCAGTGGCATGAAAGGTCTCTATTTCTGGGGTCACAGTAGGGTTTATTAGGGTTATTATTGTTGAGGCAGGAAGTGTACAATACATTTTTAGCTAAAGGACACGCCACAGCTGGTTTACCCCTATTGCCAGTGCCTGAAGTGGCTCTTGGACTCGGAACAAGAAGCATTCTGGCTACGTGAAATTGCACGAACAGTTTGGTCTCTTCCATATCTTCGTCTTCTTGCACCCACCCCCTGCTAATGTTGAAGCTGATCTCTGCCTTGCTCACCCATGAATCTGCACACAGGATTGTCGTCATCATGAGGATGAGAAGAACTTGGGAAGTGCTTTTCGTCATCATCCTTCCTACTTCCCGAGCTCTTAATTTCTTCCGTGTTCTGAACCTCACCGTCGTAGCTCGAATTTTAAGTTGCTTTCGTATTTGATTGTGTAACTTTTAGTTACATCAAAGCACGAGATACTTTTTGATGTTTTAATGAAGAAGACGCAGCATAGTACATATATAGGTGGCCGACAATCAAGAGATGATTGAAGCCAGCTGTTCAAATAGTAACAGTTAAAAGATATATTTTAATAATTCCTAACAATTTTAAAGTTTAAAATTATTTTGAAATAGTGCGGAATCAAACTTTTTTATTGTTCTAAAAGATTTTATTTTGAGACTCCTGAGCTACTACCAGCGTATAATTTCTTGATCACAAGTTTATAAAGATATGGTTGTTAAGCTTGTTGGTTTATTATTTGAATTTATAATTATATTTAAAGAAAATAAATTATTTTTTATAGACTTACAAATTAATTTATTAATTCTATTAAATTTATGATTTTATTGATTAAAAATTATATTAATTAATTTATAATCAATAATATAAATTATTTGAACTGAGAATTAAATGAGGTATAAACAAATATTATTTATAAAAAATTATTATACTCTTTTTTATTGTTAATTTAAATATCTATAAAATAATATATTAAATATGTACTCATTAAGATAAAAATAAAATAAAATAAAATAAAAATTATTTAGTTAGTTATATTTAATGATTATTTATATATGACTATGATAAAATATTTATGTTAAGTATTATAAATTATAAAATATGAGTAATTTTTATTTTACTCAATTTTTTTATAAGTTTTTTAAAGTTATAAGTCAAGTTTAATATAAAAATATAATCCTTAAATTATTTTTTTTATGATAATTTAAAAATTTAATATCATTCATTATTTTTAAAAATATCATCCTTAATTAAATTTCTCATTAATATTTCATATTAGTATCACGATTTTCAAAATTGTATAATAATTATTTGGCACGAGTCTAAAGGCAATATATATATATATATATATATATATATATATGTAGAAAATTTGACAATTGACACTTTGCTCGAAGGTATTTGCTTACTACTCAAATGACACCGTTTGATAGACACTTAGATAGTTGGTAGGAATATGAGATTGTGTTTAATCATAATCAATTGAATGAAAATTTAATTTAATTATTTAAATTTGTAAATAATACATATAATTATATGTAATTATATTAATTTAATATAAATTTACACTATTAAATTTTTATTCAATAACAATTTATCACAACTAAACATGATATCTTGTTATCGCCAAAACACAATGAATTCAAATTTATACCTTGATATAATATGCAAATCCATAAATTATCCATATAAGTTGTTTTACGTGTAACTTAAGAGAGACGCATATTACAAAAATAAAAAGTACTTAAATATGTAATAATTGACAATTCCAACCACATGTTGTAACTTTGATGTGCTGAGAAAAGGTAAAATTTTGAAATGAAGCTACAATGCATCTAATAATTTTACCTTCTTAGATGAGTAATTATACCATAATTTTTGTAATTGAGTGAGAAAATTCATAGAATGTGAACATTTATTTTCTTCTCTTTTTTTTTTTGAGCAAAAAGACTCTAATCTATTTAAGAAAGCGAATTACAATAAGGTAAGTGATCCCAGTATTGGATACTGGTCAATCTAGAAGGAAGCTTAGCTAGGTTATAAGCATCTTCATTACAAGATCTTCTGATCCAAGAGCAATTAATGTTACTTATGGGGCTAAGTAACTCTTTACAGTCCTGAACTACGCTACCAAATTCCAATTCATCATTCTCAACGAGTTAATAGCTTGGTAGACGTCTTTTGCATCATTTTGTATCATACCATTAAAAGGAAGATTAGAGCATATCCAAATAAGTGCCATTCGAATAGCAAGAGCTTCTATAACCTTTGGCAAGAAGCGACCTGTGAAAGATCCACTAAAAGCTTTAATAAGGGTACCATCTTGGCTACAATTTATTCAGCACAGGGCTCACTGCACCATTAGTTTTGCAATACCATTCATTGCCCCGTTCCCCTGCCAACTCCCTCGAAGGAGATACTTGCTTCTATGACGAGTATATAAAGTCTCTGTGTGAGGCATTTAATCTTCAGTCCTTAAATAGCTATAGAGTATTAGCAACTGTCAGACTTGGGGTACCAGTCTTATTTCTCCATAGCTTAGCATTACGATTCCCCCATATTTTCCATGCCAGAATATAGAAGCCCTCCAAATCATTCTATTGTAGCTGTTTCATGAAAAGGATCATCCACTCCTTGAAATTTTCAACGTTATCTGGTTGAACTTTGCCTTATATTCTCTGACAATCATTAGCGTTGGTGCAGTTGACCAAAGCATGCATAATATCCTCATCCAAATTGCAGATAGGACATCTGAAATCAGAACAAACCCCCCCTTTTTTAAGATTTTGAGCAACAGGAAGTGTCTCTCCACAAGCTTTCCATATAAAGTCTTTGATTTCTGGAGGTAGTTCTAAATTTTATAACTGTTGAGATTGTTTTGATAATGATAAATATATGAAAAATATAAGTTATAAATATAATATTAATATGTACTTAATTGATTAATCATTTGGACTAACTATTTGATTTGTAAGTTGAATATCTATTATGTGTAGGATGGTATAAAGAAAGAAGAGTAGATATTGAAGTGAAAAGAATGAAATATCAATATTATGCTTTACACAAATATAACAAGAAGGAAAGATGCTCTAAGCAATGAAGAAGTTAAGGATTTGAAGCTTAGATATATCAAGATAGCTAATGGATTGAATAGATATAATTACCATAGATTAAGTATTATTTTATGAAATTTAATGATTTATATTTGAATTTATTGGCTCAAGATATTTTGGTTTTCAAAATATAAGTTTGGACATAAAAGATAAGAAACTTCTTTCATTGGAAAACAGACTTAAAAAACATTCTAACAATAGGTCATTTACTTAAAATTAACTTAAAATGATAAAGTTATTATCATTTAAAGTTAGGACTGCATCACTATAAGTGACCAGTTAATTAGTCACCTAAGACAAGTCGACTGGTATAGTATGAAAAGTGGATACTTGACTGATTAGCCCTCGACAGTCAACTGGTTAGTCAAATATTCAAAGCAACAGTCATATTTTGAAGAGTAGTCAATTAGGAGATCCCTAACAATCGACTGATTGCTTCCAGAAAGTGTTTCCAAAAGTAGATAACAGCTCTTTTAAGTATGTATCAAGGTTGTTAAACTCACAAGTTTAAGTAAACTCGTAAGAGTTTGCCTCAATTAATAAATAGTGATCAAAATATGTAATTTTATAGTTTAAATACTATATACATTAACAAATTATTCAAATGTAATTCAAATTATACTTAATCAAACAAAAGCTATTTATATTTCATAATATGTAATACTCAACATGAATATTTTAAGATGGTCATACATAAATAATTATTCAATATAACTAATTAAATAATCTTTATTTTATTTTATTTAATAAGTACATATTAAATGTAATTTTATTATTTTTTATGCATATTCAAACTTGTAATAAAAATAAATTTCAAAGGCTTCATGGAAAAGAAGCTTGTCTATATCTTATTTAGTCTTGAGTTGAAATTATTATGTTGCTGATTTTACAAGTTAGTTGACACGTTAAAATCGTAAACTCGGTAAACTCGGTAAGTCAACTCGCAAGTTTACCTGAGTTTGTACTAAGTCCAAGTTTACAACGAGTTGACTTGTTTTCTTTATATACAATTGTAAACTCGGATAATAAACTCGCAAGTTTGATAACAGCTATATCTCATCCTAATATATAAATGTAAAAACCCAATTATTAATAATTAATAAATTTAGCTAATGGAGAATTTAAGTAGTAAATTTTAGTTAATAAGTCAAATAATGAAGATTAAATGAGAGAAATTCTACAATAGAATTGGGCTAAGGTATATTATTTTGTTGTGTGGATACTTACAATGAGATTGATACTAGCATAGTGGTCAAGCTTCAGACAGTTATTCAACAAGCCAAGGGTTTGAGTCTAGGCGTTGCTACCTTTCCTATTTTTTTTTTTGAAGCTGACACATGTCACCCCCTATGTGCAAAGACTGAAATGCCCCTTAGTTTATTTTTATTTTATTTCCTTTTTCTTCTCCTTCCAGCCAAGACGTGCAAGCAGTGAGAGTGTTGAGAGGAGTTGCAGCACCGAGAAGCCACCATGACCGTGCCTTGACCTCGTCGGAGCTGAGTCGCCTCCCCCTGAAGGTTGCCGACCCATCACCGGTCAGTTACCACCTCGTCGTCGGTAGGAAAACTCGATTTTTCTATCGAACCCGTGAGGAAACACGAGCTGAAACGGAGCTCCGGTGGCTCGTTTTCCTTTCGCGGTTTGGGTGGGTTTTGCTCCCCACCTCCTTGCCGTCACTTCCCGCCTGCCGTTGAGTTCAGTTGGCCACCGGTGAAGCCGTTTTCCGGTGGAATCCGAGGAGCTCAAATAGTGACGATTTTGGGTGAATTTGGTGAGTTTTAATCTGTTCTTTCTTGAGATTGAGTTTAGAAGTAGTATTTCTGGAATTTATACATTGGATTTGAGCTCTGAAACCATGAATTTTGGTGGGTTTTGAGTAGATTTGCTGACAGGGACCAAAATGAAAATTTTTGATATTTTGGGTTCTTTAAAAAGTGGTGAAATTTTGACTTGTAATAAGTTCAAATTGATTCTAGATTAACACTTTTAAGTTGGTGGTCATGAGAAAGTATGACTTGTCTTGAATTTCATTGGATTGAAGGCTAGGGCTTGAAATGAGGGACTAAAATGAAAATCTAGAAAATATGTGGGGCAGAAAATGTGAATTATCGCAAGTTTGGGAAAGTTAGAGATGGAGTCAAGGAAAGGGAGTTAGGGTCCTAAATTGGGATAATAACCGGAAGAAGAATAATTCCTGCATTCAATTGGTGCAGGTGAATCGTATGAGTGATTCCGACACCCCGAGAAGGCAGTGAATTGCTCAGGATAATCGACGTTCAGATACGCAGATAGTACTCCCTAAAACTCCTACTATGTCTTACTTTATCTTGCTCACAAATGTTTTATAAGTATAATATAAATTTGGTTATGATTATACCTTATCGAACTCAAGGCTAGAATTAACGGATTCTCTGGATATGTGGAATGACCTTGTGTATATTGGTGAACTCATGAATGGTTAGAGGTGACCACTAAATAATTATGATCAGAAACACAGATGATTTCCCGCATATTTCCATCTTTGTATGCATGTTTGACTTAAATCCCTATTCGTTGGGAGGACTGATAGATGATCATCTTCGTGAGATATACTCACGCCTGTTGGTTAATTGTCCCCGAGGATTGTGTATCCTCGCCTGTTGGTTAGTTACCCTCGAAGATTGTGTATCCTCACCTGTTGGTTAGTTGCCTTCGAGAATTGTGTATCCTCACCAATTGGTTAGTTGCCCTCGAGGATTGTGTATCCTCGCCTGTTGATTCTTAGCAGTCTTTCCCTCGAATGATTTTCATAGGTTGATTGTTTCTCTATGAATGACATCTTGATTTAATGTTTCAAAAAAGTGGATTATTTAGTTTAACTGTTAAATTGTAAAATGGATTTAAACATTATTGTATTGTATTCAAGTCTTGATTATGTTTAATTTTTGTTTATATATGAAATTGTTTACTGATTTGGGGTGTTATCTGCCAGAAATATTTTGGTCCCAGAAAGAGAGATAAACGACCTTCCGGAGCCGGCGAAGCACTGACGGGGAGCCCGTGGTGAGCTCGCTTGGTTTGGATGTGAGGCGTACTCTTTTGTTTAGATGACATTGATGGCAATATTTTTTTTTTTTTTGGGTTGTATATATATTTAGATTGATAGCCATTAATTGTATATTGGGATTATTTTGTGATCACAGCTGAACCCGCCACTAATTGTTGTATGTTGTGAATTATTTTTGGACTGAGTTGGTGGGAGCGGAGCTCCCCTATTTATGTACTGCCTTGCAGGACTTTGTAGAAATTTCAGGACGTCCTATTTATTGGGGAGGTGTTGCCAAAATTTCTACAATTTTCTCGTTTTGTATTAGAACTCTCACTTTATATTAAGGCAAATGGTATTCATATGGATTAGAACGGCATGATATTGATTATCCTTCCAGTGTTAGGCTTGCAGGTTTGGGGAATCTCCTCGTGACTTGTGCTAGTCCCACTCTAGTGATTTCGGGGTGTGACAAAGTAGTCTACAAAAACAAAGATGAGTTTGAAAGTCTATTTGAGTGTAAGGAAGGTATTAAGCACCCCACAACACCCGTCTATGAGGACAATTACCTTAAACTAGTCAAATGAAATAGAATATGGCATTAAATTTATCTCAATCACTCTTTTGTTGATATGCATGCTCGTTAAACAAAGAAGACAAAAACAACAATAATAAAAACAAACAAATAGATATTTATAAAGGGTGGACATGACCTAGGATGAAAGCCTAAGGTCTACATACCCTGTAATAGGAATCAAAGTTCACGTAATTTGACCTAAAATATGTGGCAATTAGTTGGTGATTTTTAATTTTTGAAAATAAAAGCAATAAGGTAGACGAAATTAAATTAATTTTTGTAAACAAAATAAATCTTAAATCTGGGTGACATGTTTTAATTCACAAAATCAATGCAAACCCCCATTGTTTGTTCTTTTCATTTTCTCCCTTTTCAAATTTTTTGGGGTTTTGGAATTAGAATTTCTATTTTAATTTCAAAAGTGAAATGGAATTATGATGGAAAATGATTATGGGATTTTTGGGTTTATACTATTAAGATTTTTTAAATTAGGTTTTTTATTTTGATTTTTCAAGAGGTTTTTGGTTTACAACTAGCAGGCAAAGTAACAAACTATTGATTGCTAAATGCCTTAGGAGACTGAGGTCTTACATGGCCTTTGTCGATTAACTCCTAAATGCCTGTGGAGACTAATAACCTCCTATGGCAACCTTTAAGGAAAATTCGCAACTCAAAAATTATTTCATTTCATTATTGTCTGCCTATTCATTTACTTAGTTATTTATTCATTTATTTAGTTATTTCAAAATTCACGTATCAATTTTCTAAACCTAAGAAGAGTAAGGTCTCGCAAGGTTGTTACTTATTGACTTTGAGTGCTTGATGAGACTAACTATCTCATACTGTAACTACTAAATTGAAGAACTAGAAAATTAATTACTTAAGTGATTTGACAATTATTTATTTTTGAATTTTTGAAAATTAGATATCAACTCTCAAAGTCTAACTATACTAGAGTCTCACATGGTTTCTATTGGTTAATATTTTTTCTTTAGGTACCTTAGGAGACCTATAATTTCACATAGCAACCTTCTATTTTTTTTATTTTTAAAAAATGTGAGATAAATTTTAGAATAGTTCATTTTTATATACCATTTATTTATTTACTTCTTGTGAGAAGAAAAATTAATAATGAAATAAAATAACATGGTACTAAGATAGGATAACATATAACATGTTTTCCCGTTTTGTGTAAGTGTGCGCTTGTGCTCGAATTGCATCTACATTGCTTCACATGTTGATTTACAGAATGACAATAAAAGTAAGAAAAACGAAAACGAAAATAAATAAATAAATGACCAAAATTAATATCACTAATCTTCCTCTCCACTATCACCTGAATCCTTATGACTCCACGACTCCATGTTCAAGTGTGGCTAATCTTACCCATATACCAAAATGAAAATAGCAGCCTACAAATATACATGTATATATGTATAGATTTATATATATATATATATATATATATATATATATAAACAATAGCCACATAATGGGATGAAGTATCAAAGTTCGACAACTATTTCAAATACCATGCAACTTATCCACTACGTTCACTCTTTTCTACCTTTTTTTCTAATCTCAGATCTTAGCACAATTGGATTAGAAAGAAAAAAAAATAAAAAATGATAATGTAAAAAAAATATTAATAATGCAACGACTCTCTTCATACAACGAACCATCACGTTATGCAACGCCTCTCCACCATGAAATCTTAACAGAACAATAATGTATATTCCATTAGGACCAAAGCATGAATGCACCTAAAATGTTGAGATTCAGGGGACAAGACACACAGACTTACCTCTACAAAGTCCAACTTTGCTGAATCCTCGCCAAACTTTTAGCTATGTTTTTTTACTTTGTTTTATGAGGCTACAATAGAGGCGTTCCTCCCTAATTCCTATTTCCTTTAGTGTTTTCTTAGCCAGTTCTCTCCTTCCTCTTCATCTGGTCCACCAACTTTCTCCTTCTTGGTGTCACGTATGCTCAGCCAACTCTTTCTCTTCTTTTCTCGTTGGCTCTGCTAGCTCTCTCCTTCCCAGTGTTATGTCCACTCCACCAGCTCTCTTTCTCCTTTTCTTGTTGGCTCTACTAGCTTTCTCTCTCTTTTTCTCTATTTTTAACGTAAAAACAAAAATCACCTTTGCATGCAGCCTATTGCCTTTTTCACCTCTCAACCTTTCTCCTTTCTCTTGCTCGATGTGTTTCTTCTCCTCGAGTTGCTGCTCCCTGTTTCATGCCCGAAGAACAGGGGTCCCTTCTCTTTCTTTCTCTAAACTCTTGTGCTCCTTACCTTCCTACTGTAGTGTTATATATCTGTTTCTCAACTAAGAAAACAAAGCCCCTTAAGGTCCCTTTGCTCTCCTCCTTTTGTATCTTCACTCGAGCTCCCCCTCTCTTGGTCTTTTCCTTCTCCTTTCAAACTTATTCCTTTATTCCTTTTTACCATCGACCTTTCCTCCTTCTTCTTAACTTTTTCTCCTTTAGTTTTCTCTCTCTTGGTCTCTTCCTTCCCATTTCCTCCCTTCTCAACTCTTTTCTCCCCTTGTTATTTCTTATGTTGCATGGCTTTCCTTTTTATTTCCCCGTACGCATAGGACCCTCTTTCTCTTTTCTTGGTTTCTCCTCTTCTTTCTGGTCATTTTTGGTTCAGTCCTGAACCTTTCTTATTGCCCTTTTCCCTTATCAACTTAGGCCCTATTCTCTTCTTCACTGCTCTTTTCCTCTTCTTTTCGTTCCATTGCCTGCTTTTGGTCTCCTTCATTGAGCTTGAGTTTCCTAGCAGTAGAGACCTAGAAGTCAACCTTCTATGTCAACCTGGAACTTTCCCTTCTCTGCTATACTCTTTAACCGAAGAAAAGAAGTTAGTTTGTCTTCACCTTAAAGAATGTTTCAATAGGCAGTAATAGGTCTCCAGCATGGTAGGCTTCATTTATGTTGTTTGGCTCTCTAAGTTCTGGGAACAATTTTTTTCTTATTTGAAAAAGGACTTGCCAACACTAACCGCTAAGTCATCCCGGTGAATCCTGTTGGGAAGATGAACATGGGGAATGACTAGGAAGTTCACAGAATGGTCAGCTAGGTACTTAAATAGCCTCTATATTGCATGTCTACTAACTTTGTCTTCAATACATGGTAGGTCATGGAGAAGCATAGTAACATCAACTCTTACGAGGATTTCCAACTCTTCATAAGACTCGTTACCATGTATTGAGACTACCATGCGAGTGGCTTATGGCCAAAGCTTGTAAGCACAAGTAGATAGTTCATTAAGATTCACCAGAACCATGGCATTGGGTAATAGCTTTGTTAATTGCTCTAACAAAAAAATTATAACCTAGACACTTATATTTATCAACCTTTTGAAAGCTAGTCGCGCGTCATCACTATGCGTGAGTGTTGCTAGGATTTGCATGGGTTTGGATGTCTAGCATGCGAGGTATGAGTTTGCATATTTTATAGTTTTTTTTTCTCATATTTCCATGTTTTTACTTTTTCTCATAATATTATATTAGTATTTTTTAATGTTTTTCTTATTTTTAATTTTTTATTATTTTTTCATAGTTAGATTTATTTTTTATTTTGTAACACCTATTTTGTATTTGTTTAATTATAAGATTAACCAATTGATCAATTAGATAATTATTAATTTTTATTCTTATTTTATTTTGGAATGAGGTGTTCACAGAGAATATTCTAAATATTCTAGACAGGTAAACTTTTAAAATCTTCATAACCACCACACAAAAATTAAACTTTATTTAAAGTTTAAGAAAGATTACTTAAATGTGAGAAGTAACAAAACAATGCGTGCGTTATTTTTTATTTTGCCCATTAGTAACTTTGAATATCAAGTCCATT
Source organism: Delonix regia (assembly GCA_037074485.1). NCBI lineage: Eukaryota > Viridiplantae > Streptophyta > Magnoliopsida > Fabales > Fabaceae > Delonix > Delonix regia. The sequence continues at coordinate 20,603,767 of CM073449.1, read as the reverse complement.
TATTTGAATCGCTTCTAAGGTGGATTAATATGCTATGATGGTGTTTTATCTGGTTGTTAACTATGTTAAATATCTAAACTATAAATACCCTAGATTTGAAACTTAAAATCAAGTTAAAAATGAAAAAAATTATGGTAATTAAAAAGTTGCAACGCAACTAATAAAGTTCAGGCCAACAAAAAAAGAAAAACTAAATAGAGTTCAGTAGTCACAAGATATGTATTCTCAACAACCTAGAGTTACGTCCACAATAATTAGAGTGGTTGACACTCAGAGAAGACTTTTTAAAATAAAAGGATCATATCTATTATCTATTATACACATGTAATTAGGCTTAGAGTTATGTTTGATTGATCAAAATTTTCTTTTGATGACACATTAATTATTTGCATAATGACTTTTTTTGTTTTTTGTACATGTATTAATAATTCTTTAAAATGCATAAACTCTTTAGTTAATGATAAAAATAGTGAAGTAATTAATTTTTTTTTAAATTAAAAATTCTTTAAAATATAAACACTTTTTATAATCAACAAAAATAATAATGAATAAATTAATTAATTATTTTTATTAAATTACTTAATAACAAACTAAAAATATAAATTAAAATAGTCTAAAATTAAAACAAGAGAAAACGATATATAATATATTTAGTGATTTGATCATCCATAATTATACATAACTCAAAATCAATGAATCTATAAATTTTTGAAATTTCAAAAAGTTTTTTAAAAAATGAACAATGAGATCTATTTTGTACAACAAAATAGATCCTTTATGATAATATTCTTTCAATGAATCCATTATCATCTTTTTTTTTAACTAATTTTACATAACCAATTTTATACATTTTTACTAATATATGATATTATTTTCGTATCATGATATATAACTAAATTTTTTTTTTGGTTAACACCTATAATAAAATAAACTAATTTTTTTTAAAAAAAATCTGTGTAATACGCGTACAAATAATAATCAATATCAACTTGTAAATAAGCACGGGATGATGTGATCGATGCAGGGAAGACGACTCAGAGTCAATTTAATTTATTTGAATATTGAAAATTGAAATTTCTAGTAGTCCAAACCCAAATCGCCATGTGCATGACTGTATATGCTTTTTGTGCTTTACTGACTTGCTTGGAAGGTTCAATGACTTCTTGAATCAGTCCACATAAGACCCGTGAAGTAAGAATACTCTTCACTAAAAAGTGGTCCAGGTAGGGCTTTCTTTTTATGAAAACTCTTGGAATTTAGTGATTGTTATTAAACTAATCAATACAACTGTGATATATAATTTTCTTTAAGTAATTCGAAAAATTTAAAGTTCTAACAAATATTTACATTTTATTAAGGATGTCACTGTCCTTGTGAGATTATATATACTAGTGACTTGATACTTAGTATTTAAGCTGAGCATCTATTTATTTTTTCATTTTTATTTTCATATATAGATAATTTTTTTTATTCCTTATTTAAATGTCCAGAAGGTGTTGTTTGACCTATAAAGAAGCGGAGATGGGTGCAGTAGTATTTTTATAATTAAATCTGCAATGTTGAATATTAAAATATTTTTTTATTCATCGTATACCATCGAATTATACATTGTGTTGGTTCTCTCATTTTTAATTTTAATGTGTATATATTTCTTGTTATGACAAAAAATTTCTAGTTTGTTGAGCACGTAACAAAATATCATAAATATAATTGCAATTTGTCTTTTCTCTAATATTTTTTTGGCCAATTGTCTGTTTTGCTAATTTTTTTTGTCAAAAACTGAAAAATAAAACTATTAACACAGATAATATCTAAATAATATGAATATCTATTTATGCACACTCACACACAAATCCACACAATCATTGATCTCTATAATACTTATGAAGATAAAATGTTCAAATTATTTGGTGTGTCGCACAGAATTCCTATCATTATAGATCATTTCGTACCTAATATATAGAAACAAACGTAGTTGATAAACATAAAGATCATCGATCCTCAATAATTTGTCGTCCCGTGGAAGAGAAGTTTTTTTTTAAATATAGGTTTTAAAAAAATTTTAACTGCGTTTGCTGTCCAACATATAATTCAAAAGCAAATATAAAACAGCCAATAATCTTTGGATCTTCTTGTCTTAACGTAGAGAAGAAACATACACACATAAACAAAATAAGCAAATTTTATTACTTAAATATATTCTAATCCTTAAGCTAAACTCTAAACGCTCAATCATAAAATCCTAAATCTTTAAATCTATTGTTGGATGGCTAAAAATTTCATTATTTCATCGTACTGTGGGATGGTATAACTCGGAGAAGATCATCCTGGAAACCAGAGGCTGCTCCCCACTACTAGGCGTGGTCACCTTGGTGCTCGTTGATTCACTTCCTGTTCCTTCACTACTCGTGAATTCCACTTTACTTTCTTCAAAGTGGGTCCCTTTTCTCAACAACTCACTTTCCTCGCTCTTTCCTTCAATATGGGTCCCACCTTCCCCCATTTCCGCTCTCTTTTGCAGTTCCAACGCAAACTCTAGGCCCCACACCAGGTCACTCATCGACGGCCGTTCATTCCCATCATCCACCAAACACTTCAATGCCATCTCACTAAACGCCTTTAAGCACTCTGACGTAATGCTTTCTATCAAGAACGGATCCACCGTCCGATGAATCAGACCGTCCTGATGGCATCTTCGGACCCAGTCCACTAAACTCGCCCTCTGCTTCTCCGCCGTACGTAGCAAAGGCGGCCTCCCACACAATACTTCGAGTAATACTACTCCAAAGGAGTACACGTCAGACTTTTGAGTCAACCTTTGACGTTTGTAGTATTCCGGGTCTAAATACCCCACGCTTCCTTTCACTACTGTGCTTATGTGGGACCTTGACATCCCCGTGGGTCCTACTTTGGATAATCCGAAGTCTGAAATTTTGGCCACCCATTTCTCATCTATCAAGATATTTGTCGTCTTCACGTCGCGATGAATGATACTGTGATTCGCACCTGTGTGAAGATAGTGAAGGCCACGCGCTGCACCGAGGCACATCTCTAACCTTTGGTTCCAAGAAAGTGGCTGGTCATCAGAGTCGTAGAGATGGTCACGGAGGGTCCCACGAGCCATGAACTCGTACACGAGGATCGACTCGTTGCCGTCGTTGCAATAACCAATGAGGGAGACTAAATGAAGGTGGCGGAGTTTAGAGAGCATTTCGATCTCAGTCTGGAACTCGTGGACCCCTTGTTGCGAACCTTGTTTGAGTCGTTTGATTGCTACAGGAACCATACCGTTATTGATGTAGCCTTTATACACATTACCAAACCCTCCAACGCCTACGATGAAAATATCATCGAAATTATTGGTGGCTTCTTTTATCTCAGCGATTGAAAATCGACGACACAAATCAGAGGGTAATGATGATGATCCGCTGGTTTTGCTTGTTTTGGACGTGGCTGTTGACTTCTGTCCCCACCATGAAGTTTCTTCGTTGACTGGAGCTCGCGTCGATCGTCGGAAAATCAGCAAAACGATGAGAGATAGTACAACGAAGCCTGAAACTACACCCACGACAATGGAAATTACCCTTGTTTTCTTTGGGTTCTTTGATGACTTCGTTGATGGCGTTAATGGTTGTGAGGGAGATGGACGAGGATCGGGATTGGGACCTCCGAGATTGTCGCTGCTGTCACTTATTTTCAAAACCTCAATACCATTCAGTAACACATCATGGTAACTGCTTCTTCCAAAAGGAACTGGTCGCAACTTAATTGAAAGATTCTGTGTCTTCAAGCTTCCTTGGCTCAGCATCGACACGGCGTAGTCCCTATGGACAGGAACCAGCAGACTGCCCTGAGTCCACACCATCACATCGGCGTGACGCTCCACCAAAGTATCAGCTATGAAGATCTGAAAAACTCTGTCTCCAACACTTGTAATTTTTGCGTCAAACTCACAAAAATGCAATCTCACCATATAAGTAAACCCTGAATCTATTTTAAACTCCCAAGTCACATTGTATTCGGACGTTTCATTCATCCCGTAGTTTCGGGCAGTCAGGTATACTTGATCCGGTGCAGTATAGTTTTCACCATTTTTGTAATCTAGCTTTAAACCAAAACCTGCTGATATACTTTGTGGCCGCACCATCTCCAAGTACCGTACATCATCCTCCCAATTCCGAAACATGCCGGTGTCATTTTCAGGAGGGACCTGGTTCACGCCAACGTTGACTCTGTACGCTGTCTGGAGAGCACTGCTGTTTTTCACCGGAAACTGCTGGTTTAGGCCGTTAAGTTGCATCGCTTCCAGGTTGTCTGGGCTGGTGTAATAAAGATAGGTGGGCATGGAGACGACCTCGATCCCGTTGACGAAAGCGTAAGCGTTTAGATGAGATGTTATGGGCGTGAAGGTTACGTCTAGTCGCCTCTGACCTGGTTCAACGTTGACACAATACTCTCGTAAAACGGTTTCTTCCTCACCGTCGTCGTCGTAGTCGGCGGTAAGTGAAGCGTTGAAGTCCTTAAGAAGGGTGTGGGATCCTGCTTTGACCGTGAACAGAGAGTCGGAGCGGAGGAAGTCGAGGTAGGAGAACGGGAAAAAGTAGAGCCTGATGAACTTTTGGCCGTCGGTCACCGGAAATGAGTAGGTGAATTCGGAGCGAGAGAGGCGGGCGGTGTCGTAGGGGATTTTAGTGCTCCCCGTTGCGGTGGTGGTGACTGAGGGCTGGCTGTTGTTGGGTTCAACGAGAAAGAATAGTTTGGAGCCAATATCTCCGGTCCAATTCCGGTTATCTAAAGAAGCAGTAGGTTTGCCGGAGGAACCGCAGTTGACTGCAAAATTTTCAACAGGATTGTAGGAGGAGACGCGGATAGTGAAAAGAATTTGGAAGAATAGGAATAAGAGGAACGGCATGGCTATCGTTGGTGGGTTATACATACTGAGGATACCGTTCCGGCTGAAGCTCACCATAGTTACAGTGAGAATCTGTCCGTGGTAGACAATTATTGTGAAGAGTCTTCTTCTTTAGTGCGTGGCTGGGTTTTTAACTTTTTTTTTCCCCCTTGTCATAGTTAGGTGGGCTTAAAAAACAGAAAAAAAAGAAAGTACAATAAGTGATCCCTTTTTACCTCGTTTTTTATCCTACAAAATTCATATATGTAAATAGCATTTTTAAAAAAAAATTAGATAATAAATATTCAGCTATTCTCTTTATTTTTAAAAAAATAAGAAATCATTACAATTGATTTTTTTAACAAAAAATTTCATTTAAAAATAAGGATAAATAAACTAACATCGCTTTCATGCATGTGTCAAGATATCAACATAGCTTTGATTAGTCATTCAATCAGTCAAAGTTGCTATCTAAATTTTCCGAAATGAATGAGTTTTTCTTGAACACGTTGTAACTCAGGAAATAATAAATACTTATTGTAATTTTATTTCACTTCGGTTTGTTTGGATATGATAAATGACTATAGAGATGTGCATCCCAAACACAAGTGTGCTCATACCAGCAAACCTAAAATATAATCCCAAACCATACAAATTCACTTGACAACACTTCTCTATAACCGGGGATCTCAAATAAAGATGACTTTTATTTAGAAATTCAATATCATGATTTTGAATCCAAATCCATTTCCTAATCATTTTGCTAAAATTTTGATTGAGTACTCCATAAAAGATGGACATCCTGAAATTTATTCAACGAGCTAAGAATTATACATGATCTAGACAAGTGGAGCTACATCTAATGTTCAAATATATTCACTTAGAAAATATATCAACAAATATAAAAAAAATGTCCATGCGAACCAATGCCTCTTGAACTAGAACAGTGGATTGGGTTATATCCAACTCGGCTATTTGAAATGTAGAAAGAATAAGGTGAGTCTTGAAACTCCATGAGCAGATAACAAATCACAATAACAAAAGTTGAACGAGCTGTCACGAATTTTTAATAATAAAAGACAGAACTATTGTTTGGAAATTATAAGGAAGTCAACAAATTGAAGGACTTCAAGGTAATAAGAATAATAGTTAATATATTCATTGTTTAAGATGAATTAACTAATTTAGAGATGAGATCAAGTAGTTGTCCTAGTTACTCAAAATTTAATTCAAGACGATGCTGTAAAAAGTTGTTGCAATAAAGTAAACATATTTACTAATTAATAAAGGAAAACGCTAAAATTTTTGTTTTTGAAACAATCCTACTAGAATAACAATCCTAACAGGAGCAAACCAGTTTCACTTTAGTGTCGGGGCAATTATGCCTCATTGACAGCTCTTCGCCCCCAAGTCTCACATAACATATCCCAAACCAATTTCTTAGGGCTTGTTACGTCTTGTTGATACTTACCCTCTATGAGACAGTTATTGTAATATCTTTGTAGAACTACTTTAAGTGTTTTCGGTATGTAATGATTGAATAGATTTTAAAAAAAAATTGTGTTTGGTTTGAAGAAGATTAGGAAGGGAAGAAATGGAGGCTCTAATACCACTATCAACAAATAAAAAAGGAGGGGCTTTTCTAAAGAATAATCAAATGGGGAATATTTGCTTAATTTTATTCAACTAACAAATAGCCTTATATAGGCTTTACAAAGAGCAATATACAAGAACCCACTAAGACTTGAAAGACATTACTAACAAACAGAAGTAGCCAAATGGTAGGGTCCTCACGCTCATTTGAGTGGTTTCGGGTTCAAATCCCAATAAGAACACATTATGAATCAAGATATAATAGTAAGTCAAAAAGAAAAAAACCACATCCCTAAAATATAAGAACTAAATCAATTTAAAAACAAATTCAAATAAGAGATAGCTACCAGATTTGACTTGGTAAATGGCACCTACAATAAATAAAAATTTTCCAACATATTTTTAAATGAAATTTTTGGTAAAAAAATTCAATTGAAATGGATATTTATTTAGAAAGTAAAAAAGAATAACTAAAATATTTGTTATCAAATGTTGAAAAAAAATTATCTACATATGAGTTTTGAAGGATTAAAACACCTAAAGTTCAAAAAGTTATGTTTTTATTGAAAAAACCCGTCACATATTTTACGTTTTTTTGAAAATTTTTTAAACCCATCTAACTATAACAAAAAAAATTATAAACCATACGTACACTACAGAAGAAGCAGACTACCTTGCCATCTTGATCTATCAGATGCAAGAAAGGTAGAGATAGAAAGCTTAAAGCTAAAGGATTTAAAAGCAAAAAACTAGTTGTTCCAAGTGATTGACTGATCGATCTTAGAAATAATTCTTTGCAAAGAAATTTCTAAGGACATATGGGATTCAATGAAAAGAAAATTTCAAGGCTCAACAAGGGCCGGAATGTAGTAGCTTCAAGCACATTGTGGAGTTCGAAACACTTCGAATGAAGTTATGCTAGTTAGTCTTTTATTACTTTTCAAGGACAATGTCAATTAACAAGATGTGTGCTTTTGGAGAGAAGATGGAAGATATAAAGGTGGTTGAGAAGATACTTTGATTAATGACACCAAAGTGCTATTATGTAGTTTGTGCAATTGAAGAATCCAACAAGGATAATCTTGATGATATGTCAGGTGATGAATTACAAGGCTATTTGTTAGTTCATGAATTGAAAATGACGCATCAAGATAATGAAGAGTAGGCTCTAAAAGCTTTCATCTTTATTCATTCCTCAAATATTAGAGGGAGGGGTAAAGATAGAGGAAGAGGAAGGGGAGATTGTGGCAATAACGATGGCAGTAGGCATTTAAAAAATGATTATCATAATAGCGGTAAAGGACGAGATCAATATCACAATGTTAAATGACAAAACCACCATTTTGACAAGTCTAAAGATGAAAGCTTTAAATGTCATAAATTTGGACATTTTTGTTTTGAATATCATACAATGCTGCCTAATGATTAAGAAAAAAGGAGAGAAGTCAAATATTATTGAAAGTAGTGAACCTAAAACTCTATTTAATGACTATTCAAGCAAATGAAAAGCTTAAGTTAGATATTTGGTATGTGGATATGGGTTGTAGCAACCTCATGTGTGGAAGTAAGTCTTCTTTTTTCCATTTAGATGGAGATCTTCATTCTATAGTAAGTTTTGATAATTGTTCTACTATGAATGTAATAGGGAAGGGTGATATTAATATCAAAACCAAGAACGGTTTTGTAGAAACAATTTCCAATGTTCTTTATGTACCTTACTTGAAAAACAATTTATTAAGTAAGGGACAATTGCAAGAAAAAGGGTTACGTAATCACTATAAAAAATATTGCTTGTGAGATATATGACCCCATTAGAAGTGCTATTGTTGTAGTTCCATTGAATTCAAACAGATTGTTCCTTTTGAAGATTGAAAGCATTCGATGATGGGTAAGGTGAAAGACCCTTCATGGCTATGGTATTTTTGCTATGATCACTTGAGTTTTGACGAACTAAAGACCCTCCAACACAAAAATATGCTGACTAGGCTTCCTCTAATTATTGCTTCTTTTTTTTTTTAAGTCTGTGAGGAATGTGTTGTTGTCAAACAACATCATTCTCAATTCCCTAAAGGAAAGTCATAGAGAGTAAAGAATGTCTTAGAGCTCATTCATTCCAAATTTATGGACTGATAAAACCATCTTTTAATGGAGGTAAAAGATATTTAGTTACTTCCATTAATGATTTTAGTCAGAAAAATCGATTTTTTTTTTTAATAGGAAAAATGAGAAGCATTAATTACATTTAAAGCTTTAAGGAATATGTTGAAAATGAAGCAGGAAACAAAATTAAAACTCTTTGCATTGATCATGGGGTGAATATTGCTAAAAAGAATTTGAGGTTTTTTGTAAAGCTTATGGCATTCTAAGAGAGCTTCCAACTGCGTATAGACCACACAAAATGGTGTATCAAATAGGAAGATAGACTATTCTTAATATGCTGAGAAGCTTGCTAGCAAAGAGGAGAATTTCGAAGAGTTTTTGCCCTGAAGCTGTAAATTAAAGCGTCCATATCTTAAACAGCGCCCTACATTTCCTATCCAAAATATGACACCAAAAGAAGCTTGGAGTGAGCAAAAACTAGAATTAAATCACTTTAGAAATTTTGATTGCACTATTTATGCTCATATTCAATCAGTCGTAATTACTTCCTAATTTTCTCAAATGGTTGAGTTTTTCTTGAACATGTTATAACTCATGAAAAAAAAAATACTCATTATAATTTATATAATTTTGGTTTGTTTGGATATAAGAAACAACTATAGAGACCACATCCCAAGCATAAGTGTGGCATACTTGTTAAGGTTGAACACGAGTTGGGTTTATAGCAGGCCCGAGACCCAACTTAGTTATTACCCCGGGTCTCCATTTTTGCCTCGAGACCCTGACTGCCCTGAACAAACCCTATAAGTGACCAAAAAAAAAAAAAGACAGAAAGAAGATGGCTAAAGATGATGGAGAAGTTTTGATTAATAACCAAAAGAAAAAGGAAGGTGGATAAGGAAAAAAATAGATATAATGATTACTTCTATATCTACAAAATCAGTTTGGGATTTGTAACATAATTTTTTATTACATCTATTATTCTTTTTCCAATTAAATTTATTCTTTTCTTTAGATATATTCGTCTTCAAATTTGTTCCTCTCGTTCTTCTTGGATACATTCTTCCATCAATCTCTTCTTTTTTTTCTTCTTCCATCACGTCTTTTTTTATCTTTGATCTATTCTCTTTTTTTTTTCGTCCATCATCCATTCATCTTCTTCCATGATCAGCTTTCCTCTTCTTCGATCAGTTTTTCTTCGGATCTAATTGAACATAGATCAGAAGGAAAGGTTACTACTAAGGGACGAAGAAGATGAATGCAAATAGAGATAAGATAGAGAAAGAGAGAGAGAGAGAGAGAGAGAGAGAGAGAGAGAGAGAGAGAGAGAGAGAGAGAGAGAGGCTACTTGATGTATTGTTATAGGACGAAGAAGATGAATACGAGAGGAGATAATGAAAGGGACTAGAAGATGGATAGAGGGGCTTGGGCTACAGGTCTTTATTTCAAATATGAAATAATAAAAAATATCTAATATCTATTTATTCCCCGAGTCCTGGCCCGGTCTATTGGAAAATTGGATGCCCCAGGACCCCGCTTGACCCAAGGTAATGACCTAATCAACATCTGTTAGCTTTTGTTCTTTCATTTTTTTTTTTTTTGACCTGGTTCAATTTGGCTATGTCAAGACGAGCCCACGAAGTGACTGTACAACCTTAATACTAGTAAACCTAAAATATAATCCAAAACCAAACTTTTTCACTAGACAACACTTCTTTATAACCAAGGGTCTCAAATGGAGATGACTTTATATTTAGAAATTCAATATCATGATTTTGAATCCAAATTCATTTCCTAACCATTTTGCAAAAAATTTAATTAAGTACTCCATAAAAGATGTGCATCCTGAAATTTATTCAACGATCTAATAATTATAAATCTAGACAAGTAAAACTACATCAAAAGTTCAAACATAATTAATTGCAAAATTTATCATCAAATATAAAAATGTCCAAGTAAACCAATGCCTCTTGAATTGGGACATGGAGTGGGTTATATCCAACTCAGCTATTTGAAAAGTAGAATGAATAAGGTGAGTCTTGCAACTCAATGAGCAGATAACAAATCACAATAACTAAAGTTGAATGAGTAGTCATGAACTTTTATAATAAAAGATAGGGCAATTGTTTATAAATCATAAGTCACCAATTTGAAGCACTCTGAGCTAATAATTGATAACAATTAATATATACGTTGTTTAAGATGAATTGAATTAATTTGGAGATGAGATCAAAGTTGTCCTAGTTACTCATAGTTTAATTCAAGTCAATGCAGTAAAAGATGTTGCAATATTATAAACATATTTACGTATTAATAAAAGAAAACAATAAGATTTTTGCTTGCTAAAAGAATAAGTACTATTAGAATATATACCACAAGAGCAAAGCACTTTCACTTTTGTTTGGAAGCAATTATGCCTTATTGACAACTCTTTGCCCCTAAATCTCACATAACATATCACAAACTGATTCCTTAGGGCTTGTTACATCTTATCATTACTTATCCTCTATGTGATAGTTATTGTAATATCTTTGTGGAACTACATGTTTGGTATATGCAAGAATCTTTTTTGTTGGAATGAATAAGGGAATGAAGAACGAAATGGAATGATGAAGGCAAAAGGTGTGTTTGGTATGTAATGGAATGGAATATGTTTTAAAAACTAAACATGATTAGATGGGTGGCTTCTCACTTATATGGGTGAACATGAGCTTGGCTGACCGTGCAAAATTTTTGCAAGACCCAGGACTCGGCAGGGTTACATTGGTTATGGGCCAGGTTTATTTATAATTTTCTCTTAGGTTTTTATGTCATAGAAACATATTTTTTATTGATGAAAATAATTTTTGAAGAAAAAAATTAAGAAAATTTAAGGTTTGAAATGAAAAAAATTGAATGGAAAGAATTAAGATTTGGAATAAAAAGTTATTAGAATTTGAAAAGAGTTAATATTTTATAACATTTATTATAAATAAAATAAAAATAATAATAGAGTCAAAATGGGCCCTGTTTGACCTTATGATCTAACCCTCATCAATTATGTAACCTTACTTGACCTAATACAGTTTGCAAAGATTATTTTATTTTGATCACGTTGGTGGAGCATTGTTACCTAGGACAAAGGTAGTTTTATCTTTTTTCAACGATTCATTGGAAATGAGCCTTATTCTATAGTTCCCTTAAAGGAATGAAATTTACCACAAGTGATCAAATCTAGTCTCCTATAGAACAAGGGTGAGGATTCCTTTCCAGTAAATCAAACAAGTCATCCAAAGGAATCCCCCTTTCTCAGTCTCTTTCCATCTAACCCATTCCTGCATACCAAATTTAAAGAATAGGATTACATGAAAATTTAGTTTAGGTTGTTAAGTAAAAGAAACAAGCTATAAAATTAGATAGAAGGAATAATTAACCAATAATACACTGCTTAACTAATTTTGAGAACAAAATTTAAATTCCTTAACGATTTATAAAAAGCATAAGAATGTTTTAAAGAAGTTTAGCAAGTAATATCAGACTAAAACACATTGTAAGTGAGAATCTAAATGAGACTTTAAGGCAATATAACTTATAAAGCACCGAAATATAAGTAGATGTAATTACGTCTAAACAAAGATCTTATTGACAGGAAAGAAGAAAGAAATATTAATATATTATAATGTATATGCAATACACAACTTGAATAAACTGTTATTCGATTGATAGACATAGGAAGGAATGGATTTGGAACATATTTTATAGCACAACACTCCGATTGTGCGAGAGAGAGAAAATGAGATTATTTTGATAAACTTTATCAATTTTAATAATAAATAAACTTTAAATTAATGTCATATATTGTACATTACTCTAGAAAAGCTAGCCATAAAATGATTTTTACTTCAAATGGCTATAGCATGAGGTGGTTAGGAACAAATTTAAACACGTATACATGATACACTTGAGGGGATAATAATTAACTATAGCATAATTCTAAGAACTAATGGCATGAGTAGTGAAAGCTAATAGCAGCCTAACAATGTATGGAGGACTCCTTTGTAAATAGGAAGCAAAACTCGGCATAAGGTGGTGTTACTAACATGGATTATTCATGATGGGGTGGCAATGTTTGTATAGTTAGTTAATTGGTTAGGAGTCATGTCTGTTGGTGAATCTGTATACAAAGGTGTACTGTACTTGTTCAAAATAGTTAAGAATACACTTTAGTCTTTCCATACTTCTCATTCTTTTCTCTTCCTTAAGCTTCTTTGAATTGTAATATGATATCAGAGCCTCCAAGCTCTAAATGGAGCAATGATCTTCATAATCAACAATAAGTTCGCTTACAACTACATCAGAAAACGATGTAATCATCTTCAATCATGTAATTTCTGTGAAGCTTGATGAGAAGAACTTCCGGTTATTGATATAAAAATTGAATGCAGCTATTTAAAGTCACGATTGCCAAAATACATTGCTCCTAAGTATCGAAGATGAACAATCAGGAAAAGTGAATCTAGAGTTTCTTAGCTCGTATAAACAATATTATCTTTTGTTATCTTAGTTGTTAGCCTTTATTTTTGACTCAATGCTAACTAGGTTGGTTAGCTTAAGTGTGGAATCAAAATTTGGCTTTCTTTTCAACTCAATTGATGCTAAAATCAAGCAGTTCGAAACTCAATTAGGATATTTAAGGAAAGAGAATTTGTCATTCAATGAATATTTGCCAAAAGTGAAGGCAATATTTGATGCTTTATTATCCATAGGTTGTCCTATTTTTTAAGCATACCACACTGAAGTGATCTTCGATGGTAATATCATTTTGGTTTTAGTGATGCAAATTGGGGTTCTAATATTGATGATTGGAGGTGTATATCAGGTTCAACTGTATATATTGGTCCCAATTTGATTACTTGGAGCTTTAAGATGCAATACGTGGTGTCAAGGTCCACCACATAGTCTGAATACAAGGATGTTGCTAATGCTCTTACAAAGATTATATGGCTAAAGTCTCTTTTAAGTGAGTTCCATAAGACTTCTATTATAGTACCAGTTCTTTATTGTGATAATTTGAGTGTTTTTCTTATGACCTTCAATCCTATCTTACATTCTAATCCAAAAATTTGAAACTTGATTTACACTTTGTACGAGAAAAAATTGTTACAACGTTTAGTTCAATTCACCATGTTGCTACTATTGTTTATGTTGCTGATATATTTACCAAACCAGTGTCTTCTGCTTGTTTTACTAAGTTCCAAACTCCAAGTTCTACCAATAAAAATTGTGTCATCCATCTAAAGCAGATCAAACATAATATGTTAAGGTAAGGTTTGAAGAATTAAGGATTGATCACATTACTATGTTGAAAACCATGCTTGACTAAAGAAGAAGTAAGTCTTATGCCGAGCATGAGGTTCCTGTTTCAGATTATATAAAGCTTTATTTAACTTGCAAACAAGATCAATATTAACACTAACAAATCCTCCAGATTGCTGCATATACACTTCCTCTCATAAGGAACCATTAAGGAATGCATTATTCACATCAAGTTGTCCAATAGACCACTGCCTTGCGAGTGCTAAAGTATGAATAGTCCTAATAGTAGGAAGCTTCACCACAGGACTAATAGTTGTTGTGTAATCAAACCCCTTATGCTAATGAAGCCCCTTAGCTACATGCCTCGCTTTATATTGCTGTATAGCCATCAACATTATGTTTGACTTTGAAAACCCACTTACATTCAATGGTATGAGGAGGTAAGGGAACAAGAGTCCATGTGTGATTCTTGAGCAAAGCATTATACTCTTCTTGCATAACAATTTGCCATTATGGAGAAAAAAGTTCTTTTTTAACTATACTAGGTTCCTTTCAAGTAAGAAGTACAATAGGCTTGAGAATGCTTGCTTTATAACAAGTAACCTTTAAATGAGATGAAGCAATACTATGTCTGTTAACTGTAGGAACATATGCTTGAAAATGCTTGCTTTGTAACAAGTAACCCTTGGGATATATTAATGCGACCATTAGATGCTAAGCATTCATAACCTTTGTGCATATCACTATACCCCTAGAAAATACATTCAGTGGAATGAAAATTGAACTTATTAGTATGATAAGGTCTTTTGCTCACTTTCATGAAATGAGTTCCGAACTCCAAGTTCAGGACAAGTCTAGCTTGAGTTTGAGGGGAAGTGATTAAAAGGAAGTAAAAATTAAAGGGAAGTGTTATGATAGTTAGCCAATTGGTTAGGAGTCACGTGTATGCTAATGTATTCAGTTTAGTAGTTGTAACCACATCTGGTTGTGACTTTATATATAAAGGTATACTATACTTGTTCAGTATAGTTATGAATACACTTTACTCTTACCTTATCATTATTTTCTCTTCCTTAAGCTTCCTGAACTATAATAGGCAATTTAGTGCTAATCACAAAGAGGGAGAATAGGCAACCTTTTACATGTAAAACAAGAAAAAAAAATGGTATTTTGATTATTGTTATTATTTTAGATTTTTTTTTATAAAATGATCATATTTAAATATAGATAATTTTAGAGTATAACAATAATTTAATTCTTCACTTATCAATTTAATCTTGATCTGGTCATTACTAATTTTTATTTTTAATTTCATTTCTCACTAATTTTAAATTTTAATTTCATCTTACATATGAGTACGGTCTCAATTTAATCATTTATTAATATAAATATTAACTTATTATGTCCAAATTTAATTAAGATTGAAAATGACATTTATTAACTTTTATATTAGTGATTAGAGACCAAATTGACATTATGCTTATAAATGAAGAACCAATTGAAATTGGAAATTAAATGAATGACTAAATTGATATTAGACTAATTAGTGAGAGATTAAAATATATTTTATTTGATAATTTTATCAAAAATTTCATATTATAAATAATTTTATATAAAATAAATCATATTTTAGAAATTAATAAAAATTATTATTTTTTAAATAAGAGAGGGAATGAAGAATTTTTTTTTTTGAGGGAACGTAAAAATGGGACGCGCTCGCTGATAAATATTGGGGGACGTTCCAAGAATAGGCTAAGGATGGTCCTGAGATATAAAAATTTATAAAGATTAAAAATATATGCGTGGGTAAATAAAAGTAACAATATATTTTTTGTGACAATTAATGCTCCAATCTGAGGGTGAGAAAAAGGTTGCTTAAATGTTTCTCAATTTGTGCAACAAATATTTATGATTTCAGTTGAAATGGATGCGCCTAAATGCTGCAATCATTAACTTCGATTCGGACATTAGTCTGAGACTCATTTATTAAATATTGTGACCTGGAACGCACATATATATTCGACCACCGACTTTATGATAATTAAAAATTAGGTTGTACGTACCCCGCTTCATATCAGATTGGGTTAGAGTTCAATTTATAACCTAATTCGAGATATATACCGCGCTAATTTTTTGGCTCAGGCCTAGCACCTAGCCCGATACATGATTGAGCTAGCCATCGAATTTGTCTTTTTTTGTTTGTTTAATTTTTATATTTTTTAAATTTAAATATAGAATTTTTTTAAAAAATTTTTAATTAAAATGTAATAAATTAGATATCTTATATTGATGAAAATTATTTTTATATATAACACAAATAAAAAAAGTAATTATTTTTAAAAAAATATCATTAATTTTATTAGAAAACAAAAAAAATGTTTAAAAAAATAAAAAAAAAAGTAATTATATATATAAGACGGGTCTTGTAGGACTAAAGTATTGGCTTGGGGTCAAATTTAAAATTTTAATTTGGGCTCTTATTTTATGTGCATTAACCCAATCTAAAACAATTATGACGGTTTAAAATTTAAAGTTTAGAGACGGTAAGACAATGCACACTTATATTAAAAATTAACTACCATCGACTAAAGATTTAAGTTTAAAAGTGTCTCAAAAATTGAGAAATAGGAAGTGAATAGAAAGGGAGGTATATATACCTTTATTCTCTATGTTATCTTCTTTTATTTTAAGGGTATTTTATAGATATTATATTTAAGAATATTTAAATCTCATCTATTAAATAGAAACATGAAATGTACGTATTAATAAGAAAATATTAGTCGTACTAACATATCCAAAACTTGATTGATTTGGTATATTGATATTAATCAAATTGTTTAAAGAAAAAAATAGAAGTCATTTAGGATGATATAATCAATATTAATATCACATAAATATGTTAATATTCATCAATATTTTTTAGTTAAAAAAATATTAAATTAGTTTATTACTTTTATATTTTATAACAATTTAGTTCATTATAACAGTGTTAAATCAATATTTCATAATTTTTATTTTGTATAAAATTAATTTTTTATTATTTTATTAATTTATTAATTAAAATTAATAAGAGATTAAAATTGTACAAAATAAAAATTATAAAAAATTAATTTGACATATAAAATGCTACTTTATCACAAAAGTGGAAAGGTACCTAATCAATCTAATATTGTTCTATTTGTTGTCGGCAATTTGTCATTATTAAAATTAAAAAAAAAAATCTCCAAATGTTATGGGTAAACCGATTTTTACTCTGTTTCCAATGCCACCTGAAACAATTAGTCTAGAGACATGAGCGGTGTAAAAGAATCGCATCCCTTAATGTACCAAAAGAAAAATATTTTCACCCTAGTTCCTGAATCAGTCCTCTTGGTTCTTCCAGAATTCAATCTCTTTGCACTGTAGTGTCGGTGGTTTTAAATTTTGACACAATAATTGGATAGAAATTTCAGAATTGAAGCATAATACTCCTCCCAAATCAACCCTAACATATATAGGAATTCAGATTGTTGGTATCGCAAATTGCAATCGTCCGATTATTCAATTTATTTAAAGTAAAAGGTCAAATTAAATTGTAAAATCGTATGATATTGGAATCAAAATTTTTAATTATATGCAATCACTTTTATTTTTAAATTGTTATATTTATAGAATTCTTTTAATTCTAACGTTTAAATTTATGTTGTTTTTGTCGGAGTTAAATTTATGTAGTTACTAATTAATGAAGAGAATCTATTTAATACTCATTGATTAAAGTTTCTTTTTCATTTCTTTCGTATATGGTTGTCAAAGTTTGGTGCCTTGAAAGAACTAATTAGTTTAATTGGTGAACAACTAAAGAAAAAGGGAGAAATGTTTTGTAATTGTAATTGAGTCCTTCAAAAATTGTTTGGAAACCCTTCATCCATTCTTATAAATAAAGAGTTTTAAAATTTTATTTCTCACGACAAAGAAAGGAGTAAATTTATATAGAGAGAGAATTGTGAAATTAATATTCTCCTATTAACAAGAGATATAAAAATATTTTATTATCCTTACTATATATAGGAAATGTGTAATTCCTATTTTTCTCATAGTGAAGTCTTTTCTTCCTTGTATGTAGTTTTTTATCTTATTGGGATTTTTTCACGTAAAATTTTGTATGTCATCTTAAATTATTTGCTATAGTTTTATTTCTATTTGGTGTCTATTTTCTCTATAATTTGGTATTAGAGCCTATTTGAGTGTGTTATTATCTACTTGTCATATACTCTGTGACTGCCACTGATAGAGTGAATCCTCCGTATCAGAAAAAAAGTAAAATTATTTTCACCCATTATAAGGTATTGTGTATAGTGAACTATTTATACGTATGATTATTATTCATGAAAAAAATAGTGGGAGCTAGTTTTGCTTACAAATAGACAGTGATTGAAGCAATGGCGGTGAAATTTAAGATTAAAAAGTTCAACGACAGTAATTTCTCACTGCAAAAGCTAAAGATAAAGGTCATTTTGAAAAAAGATGATTGTCTTGCAACTATCAGTGAAAGGTTAGTAGAATTTACAAATGAAAATAAATGGAATGAGATGGACAGGAATGAAGTTGTAAATCCTTATCCAGCACTTGTAGATGAGATATTGTCTAGCATAAAGGAGAAGGAGATGGCAAAAGAAATTTGGGATTGTTTGACTAAATTATATGAGGTTAAGTCACTACATAACAAACTTTTCCTTAAAAAGAAATTATACACTTTACAGATGTCCAAAACTACTTCAGTGACGGGGCACATCAACACTCTGAATACTCTATTTTCTCAACTCACATCGTTGAGTTACAAAATAAAGGCGAATGAGCGTGCTAAAATTCTACTTCAAAGCCTACCTGATTCTTATAACTAACTCGTCATCAACTTGACCAATAATGTTCTTGTGGACTACATAGTTTTCAATGACATTACATCAACTATTCTAGAAGAAGAAAATCAGTGCAAAAACAAGGAAGTCAGGTTAATTTGTTCATAACAAGAGGAAATACTGGTAGTAATGAAGGGAAAATCAACAAAACGTGGCTCAAGTGGAAGCCAAAATCTAGGTAGATCAAAATCAAAGAATAAGAAGAATATCATATGTTTCAAGTGTAACAAAAAGGAAGACTACCAAAATGAGTGTTGGAATTTAAAGAAGAATGCAGAGGCTAAAGGCAAATATACTGAGCCATCAAGTGCTTAAGAATGTGTTGTGAATACCTCATATGACAGAGAAGTCTTATACAACGAGACAACAATAGTTGCTAATGGTAAAAAAAGGTTCAGTGATATCTGGCATGTAGACTCAACAGCAAGGTGGCACATGACCTCACGGAAAGAGTGGTTCCACCAATATAAACTTGTCTCTAGAGGATATGTATTTATGGAAATTATCATTTCATTGATATTGGTGGAATCGGCACCATCAAACTAAAGATGTATGATAGTATAACTCACACCATATAAGAGGTCCGACATGTGGAGGGTTTTAAGAAAAATCTACTGTCTTCAGGACAATTTGATAGCAATAGGTATAAAACTTAGAGACAAGATGACATTTTAAAAGTCATTAAAGAAGAAACACAATAACAAGGAGAAGTCTCAGTTGCATCAACTAATCTAGCAGCTGAGATGTCATTCTTGCATAACGAAATCTTGTTACCATACTCAGAAAGGTTTTTATACCTTTTTGTAAGCATTGTGTTACAAGTAAGCAGTATAAGTTGAAGTTCAACAGCTTTAAGGAGAGAAGTAAAGCTATCTTAGACCTAGTGCACTCTAATGTTTGGTAAGCATCAGTCTTATCCTTAGGAGGAGCAAAATATTTTATGTCATTGATGACTATTCTATAAGATATTGGGTGTATCTATTCAAGAGAAAGGGAGACGTGTTTGAAGTTTTCAAAACCTTCAAAGCAAGTGTGGAATGTGAATTTGGAAAAAGGATTAAATGCCTAAGATTAGACAATGAAGAAGAATATACCAGTAATGAATTTAATACTTTTGTCAACAAGAAGGTATCAAAATGCAATTTATAATGGTGTACACTCCACATCGAAATGCAGTGGTAGAGTGGATGAACAAAACTTTATTGGAAAGGATAAAGGCAATGTTAAGAACTGCTAGATTATTCAATTCATTTTAGGTAGAAGCAATCAAGACAACTTACTACATGATCAATCAGTCACCTACAATTGATCTAAAGACCCCAATGGAGATATGGACTGGGAAGCCAGTTGATTATACAAACCTCCATTTGTTTTGAAGTCTAATATACGTGATGTTCAATACCCAAGAAATTACAAAATTAGATCCAAAATCTATAAGATGCTTATTCTTGGGATATGCTGACTGAGTAAAGGGGTATTGCCTGTGAGATCCCATTAACTACAAGGTAATAGTCAGCAAGGATGTCATCTTTCCTTAAGGAAAACAACATATACATAAAAGTAATAACACTTTAAAAGAAATAGTTGAGACCACTACAATACAGATTGGAGGAGGAGAAAATAAAATAGAAGTATCAGATTCTTCTGAAGCAGTACCAGAGTATGATGAACAAGAACAATATGATATTGTGACTCCATAAGTTCAATGGTCAACTCTGAAGAGGAAAGAACTAGTTTGGCACTCATATTACATTATGGAAAGGAATGTTGCATACTGTCTACTTACAGAAGATGGAGAGCCCTCAATTTTCAAAAGGCTATAGAAAGCTTATAAGCTTCTCTATGGTTAGTAACAATGCAAGAAGAAATTAAAGTCCTCCATAAGAATAAGACATGAGATCTTATTCCACTACCAAAAGGATGAAAGACTATCAGGAACAAATAAGTGTACAAGATCAAAAGAACTTATAATGATCAAGTTGAATGATATCATGCTAGATTAGTGGTAAAAGGATTTGTTTAGAAAAAAGGCATTGATTACAATGAGATATTTTCCCCATTTGTTCGACTCGCAGCGATTTGAGTGGTTTTACCAATGTGTGCTACACTTGACTTACATCGAGAGTAGTTAGATGTAAAAACTACATTTCTTCATGCATATCATAAAACAGAAATTTATATGCTCCAACTAAAAGGATTTGAAAAAAAAGGAAAAAAGAACTTTGTTTGCAACTTGAACAAATCTCTATATGGTCTCAAACAGGCGCTGAGATGTTTGTATAAGAGATTTGATTCTTTCTTCATATGCCTTGGATATAATAGAATTAATCAAACTTTTGTGCATATATCAAGAGGTTTGGTAAAAATGATTTCATTATTTTGCTGTTGTATGTAGACAACATGCTAGTAGTAGGCCCCAACAAAGATCGCATCAAGGAATTGAAGGCACAATCCCAGGAGGATTATATTATGTTGTGATAGTCAAAGTGCTCTCCATTTTGCAAAGAATTTGACTTTCCATTCTAAGACTATATACATATGAGTTCAATATCACTTTATCCGAGAAAAAGTGGAAGAAGGAAGTGTGGATGTGTAGAAAATTCATACTAAAGATAAACTAGCAAATGGATTAACGAAGTTAGCGAACACTAATAAGTTCATATAGCGTAGATTTTCTATTGGTTTAATAGAGACGTAAGCAGCAGGATATGGCAAGGAAGAAAGAATTATGTAAAGATTGATTGATTCTCAATCAAATCTTTAAGTGAGAGATTGTTAAAGTTTGGTGCATCCAACGAACTAATTATCTTAGTTGGAGAACAACCAAAGAAAAATAGGGAGAATATTTTTTATAATTGCAATTTAGTCTTTTGAAAATTACATCAAATCCCTTTATACTTCCCTATAAATAAAAAGTTTTAAAACTTCATTTCTCACAACTAAAAAAGAAGCAATCTTATATAAAGAAAGTTGTTAGATATATAGAGAATTGTGTGATTAATATTCTCCTATTGGCAATATCTATAAAAAATATTATATTATCCTTGTTATATAAAGAGAAAGTATAATTCTTTTTTTTTTCATAGTGAAACTCTTTTTTCCTTATCCATAGTCTTTTATTCTATTAGATTTTTTCACGTAAAATTTTATGTATTATTTTAAATTATTTATTATAGTTTTGCTTCTATCTTGTGTTTCTTTTTTCTACATTTGGCTGTTGAGCTTCACTATGAAATTTATTATTCCAAAGCTTTTCATTCATTACTAATTATTAATCTTTTACTGATCAAAAGTATATATTAATGTATATATTTTAGAGATTAAAAAATATATTTTTTAAATTTTTATAGGATGGATACCACAAACAAAGCATGTGTCATTTCTTATTTTGAGCTTTAGTACAGGTGCCTCACCTTTCTAATTGTACAGCAGTAACGTCGGAGAATACGATGCAAGAAAAATTAAAAGGTTTTGTCGACTAATATCTTAAAAATTAAAAAAGATTAATTATATTTTTTTTAAATAAAAAATAATATTATTATAAAAATAAAACTAAAACATTATTAATTGATTATAATAAAAATATATATTAATTATTATCAATTAATATAATAAATACTTATTATCGAATATTATCGAGTACTAAAGGTACTCATTAGCTAACAAAATCCAAAGTTAAAGTGTGCCTCCTCTTTCTTTTGTTTTTTTGTTTTTTTTTTATGGTATAAACCAATAATTGAAATCATAATGATTATAATGTAGCACTGTCACTGTTTCTAAAGTAGACAAATTAGTAGCACGTTAGAATTGGACCACCCATATGTAATCATAGTACTTCGTGACATTTAATATTAATCCGAAATATCATTTCTACAAACAGTTAGGGCATCCGAAAACAATTATAATGGCATGAGGGTATAGAAGCACTAGAAATAAATTTTCTATCTAAGCCCTTTTTCAAATAATATTTATAAAAAAATCAAGTTTTCCAATTAAAAACGTATATATACGCGACTCATATTAATACAATTCGCCTAATATGTCGATTGATTTGCCAACCCATCGAATCCAAAATTTAGACCATGAGGTAAATTTCAATATTATAAAAAATCATCATAGTACCTCAAGACAATATTAATATTATATATATTTCCTTTTACTAGATATCATCATATAAAAAAAAAATATTGAACAGCTTTTAACATGAGAAGCAATTATACACATTGTATAAAATTATATACTAATATATTTAATAATAATATGTATTTAAAATTTTATTATGTTATTATTTAAAAAGCTATTTAACTTCACACCTTTTTTTTTTTTTTTTTGGTTAACAGGACCAATTACGTTTGTGCGCAAAATGTTCTACTAAATTATACATAAAAATGATAGTCATATGTGTTTTAAAAATAAGATGTTAGTACTAAAAAAAGGTAATTTTATCTTTTTCTCTGAGCATTAATGCAAGTTTTTAATAAAATTAATTAATATTTAACCAAATTTTAAAATTGTATAAGACTCCCCTGAGGTGATATGCAAATAATAATTTTTACTTGTAAAACTTGATAATAAACTCCTTAAACTTTTAATTATACGAAGATAGGTCCAAACCCTATCAGTATTAAATAGATCCCTTAAAAATAAACTTGTTGTAAAAATAACTCTATTTAATTTTAGATTAAATATAAATAACTCTCTAAAACTTTATAATCGTATTCAAAGAATACTTTCATTTATTATTCTTTTATTAATAAAATAATTAAATAACTAATATCAAATATTACAGGTACATAATCTCTAATATAGGTGTGATTTAGTCCAATTCACCTCGGTTGACCCACCTGAGCTGGTGGATTAAAAATTCAATTCATTTTGTGGGTTAAACAAGTTGATTCATTTAACTACTAAAAAATTAAATAAAATTAAAATAAAAAAATTATAATAAATCAAATGTGATTTTCTTAAAGTACATATCTTATTTAATTAATCAATTTTTATATCAGTATAAATAAACAAAAAAACTAAATAAAAAGTAAATTTCAACAAATTAAAGTAAGTAAAATAATCTAATAATTCAATGATTCATTAATAATAAGAATATAATTATGAGTAAAATACTCAAATATGGAAAATCACAAAAAATAAAAACAACACAATACATACATTAGGGTTAATTTTTATAAATAAAAAAGTATAGTGGGTTAAAACACTGGACTGAGTGAGTAGAAAAGTTTTTAAAAACAAAGACAAATAACTCGTTAACCCATGAACTGACTGTTATTTAAATGGATTAAATAGATTTTCTCAACCTAACTTACTTTTTAAATGGGTTACACGAATTCGACACGATAGATTGAACCATTTTAAAGCCTTTAATCTCAAATTTTAAAAAATTTATTATCAAATTTTGAAACACGAATTATTTGCACCTAACCTGTTCTGAAGAGTCACGTGCAACTTAACGACAAAAAAAAAAAAAAAAAAAAAAAAAAAAAAGGAAAAGCGGCCTGGCGGCCATCTGTACTCCAATATTTTCTTTTATAGTACTGAGGCCTCTAGCGAAAAAATTCGCCCAGAAGTTTGAGTCAGTGGCTGAGAGTAGGAGAGAGAGAAGCAAGTCTCGAGAATGAGGAGCTACATTTGCCAGGTCCTTCTTCTTCCTCCTTTGATGATGCTTACGCTACTTCTCAAATCCCAGAGCTCAATGGCTGCTGCTGTTTCATGGGAGAGCAACTCTCCCATCAACTTCGCCTCTGCCGCCGCCTCCGCCGGTGGCTCTGACCGCCGCTGCCTCACTGCCGACGACGCCGGCACATATTTGTTCGTGGATCCTCAACACTTGAGCCCATTGAACTCAAATTTACTGCAGGCTGTCACCATCAACCGCATCCTCACCCCTAAACCTGCAGTTGCCTGTCCGCCGAAGGAACGCTACACAAGCTGCCTCGGGGAAAAAAAAAATGTTAAAGGACAAGAAAGATGTAATCCGTACAATAAAGACCAGAACTGCCAACCATGATCTCTGTTCTGTAATTTACTCTTTCGCTTCCTTCTGTCTCATGTTTGCTGATGAACTATTTGAATAATTCTCCTCACTCCTCAGATTATGTGTGGGTGCTTCAATCTCTGTGCATTAGCATTGCTGTTTAGTTTCTTTCTAGAAGTAGTTTGATGTGTAACGATGTTTCATTTAATTAGCCTCTATTTTATGAATATATTTCTTGAGATCAATGTTTTCAGATGAACGGAAAGAGATACCCCATCTTTTTCTTCAGAGTTAACAGTACCGTAGCTCATGTAATTCTTTCTTTTGGCCCTCATAACTTGTGTGTTGAGAGAAGACGGTAAAAACATGGGTTCGGATCTGGCGCAGGAAATGAGGCCCATTTGCGATCTACTCCACCAAGATGCTAAAAGGCGAAGGTCTCTCAATTTAGGATTTTTTTTAGAGACTGTCCTATTTTAAAAACACATAAAAAAAATTTTTGAATTTTTTTTTTTTTTTTTTTGTAAAGACAGAGATGGGAGAAAACTCTCTCAGAGAAGTTTCGGATAAGAATCATACCTCGTCCAATGAGGTCCCAGTTTCTGCCCCAAAATTGCTGTAATTTATTAATGAGAAGATATTAGCCGTTCTAACAAATTTATGCGGTAGTTTATTTAATATGCTAGTTTTAATTAAATTATTAAGTGAAAAGAGTAGGAGTTATTGAAGGCATGATTTAATTAAGATTAATCTACGAAATCAACTAATTATTAAGTGAAAAGAGCTGGGGGGATTGAAGGGACGATTTAATTAAGACTAATCTATGAAATCAACTACCACACACATAAGTATGTTAATATTAATTAATATTTTTTGGTAGAGGAAAGTATGAAATTAATTTCATATTTTTATAGTTTGTGATAATTTAATTATTTATAAATTATTTATGTCAAATCAATACTTCATAAATTTTGTTTTATGTTAAATTAGTCTTTCTATTATTCTATTGATTTATTTATTAGAGATTAATAAAAAATTAAATTTATACAAAATAAAAATTATGGAAGATTGATTTAACATAAAATTTTTTTATAAAATGCTAAATTATTACCAAATATAAAAATCAAGGATCCGATTTGATATTTTTCACTTGTTTTGGCAATGTACTGGCAATTTGTCATCATTAAAATTGTCAAAAAAGAAATCTACAAATGTTATGGGTAAATCGATTTTTACTCAGATTCCAATGAACGTGACATAAATAGTACAAAGACATGAATAGTTCTAGAAGTAATATCTTTTAATTCTTCCTGAATTCAATCTCTTTATAGTTTGAATTGTTTTAAATTTTGACACAATACTTGGTTAGAATTTTCAGAATTGAAGCATGATAATCCTCCCAAATCAAACCTAAAATGTATAGGAATTCAGATTGTTGTTCGTATTGAGAATTGCAATTGTCTGATTATTTAATTTATTAAAAATAAAAGGTCAAATATATTATATATGATTAAAGTAAACTCCCATTAATTTGAAAATTATGTTGATTGACAAGAAATCTCAATCGATTAAACTCTTGATTTCTCGTACTATAACTTTGCACTTTTATAATACATGTATTGATAATTTCTTAAAGTATATAAATTTTTTGTAGTCAACGAAAAAATTAATGAAGTAATTAATTAATTGTCTATTAAATTGAAAATTTTTTAAAGTTTGAAATTTTTTATTTAAATTAACAAGAAAATTAATGAATTTTTGGTTATCAACAAGAAAAATTATGAAGTATGTAATTAATAAATTAATTGCCTATTAAATCACAAATCTTTCAAAATCTAAGAAATTTTTTGGGTTAACGAGATAATTAATAAATGAATTAACTATTTCTTAAATTGAAACTTCTTTAAAGTTTAAATAGTTTTAAAAGTCAATAAAAGAAAAAATGAATTAAGTAATTTGTTGTCTCTAAAACTTTATAATAAAGAATTATATATATAATTTGACATAATCTAGAATTAAAGTAAGGCTCCATTTGGTATCAAGAATTGCAATTAGAATATATAATTATAATTATAATTCTAATTCTGCTAAAATTGGAATTGATTTTGGATTTTAAAATTTATGTTTAGGTTAATAAAGAATTAGAATATATAATTGTAATTACAAATTTAATTCTAATTTTATTATTTAGATAAAAGATAAATATTTTTTTAAAATGATAAACATGGATAATATATTAAAAATAATTTATAATTTATTTTTAAAAAATATTTTTCTTTTTCTTATTTAGATTAGATGATATAAGATATTCTTTTCAGTTATTGTAATATCATGTTATATTTATCATGTAACATAATATTTTTAAAAAAGATTATTTGATATGTCATATGTGTTATAAATGTTCAGTTATGAATGTGTAATCATATACGTGTGCAATGTTATGTTAGATCATATGTATATTACATTGTCGTGTTATAATATTAAGTTGGACTATACAATCATATATTTTTTTTAAAACTAGTATATCTAATGTTTCATTTTATGTGTGCACACACGTACAATCATATATTTATGTGCGTGCATGCACATGCATATGCATGTGTGTATATATAACAAATTTATTATATATACATTTATGTTTGTATGTATAAGTACGTGTGTACACACATTTATATTACATATTCATTATATGTATTTGTGTGCGTGTATATATTTTACATGTTCTATATATATATGCATATGTGCACATGCTCATGCATGTGTATGTGTGTGTAGGTAACAAATTCATTATATATGTATTTTATATTTGTACATATAGGTGGATGTTCACGTGCATGTGTTACATATTCCATATATATGTATGTGTGCATGCACATGTGTTCGCCTACATGTGCATGTGCATGTATACAACATATTCATTATATATGTATTTGTATTTGTGTGTTGAGGTGTGTGTGCCAATACATGTGCATTTATAATACATTTTTGTTGTATTTGTATGTGTGCGTGTGTATGTTACATGTTCAGTATATATGTATGTATGTGAACGTACGTGTGTATTATGTGTGTTATTTGTGTATATGAATGTGTATTTTATAATTAAAATATTAAAAATAAAAAAGTCAATTATTTTAAATTATATTAATATTAAATTTTAAAAATATAACATTCGAAGCTAGATGTTAACAATGACTTTTAAAAAATATAAAGTATTGGTTAAAAGTAGAAGAGTTCCACTTCAATTCTAATATTTGGAATTATAATTTTTGAGATTAGGGATAAAAATTAGAAATGATTTTTACTAGTTATATTTCAATTCAATGGAATTGGAAATGTAATTCTAAAAGATCACCTAAATAAAAAATATTGGAATTGTTTGATCCAATTCCAATTTTGCACCCTAATTTTAGATCCAATTCTTGATGTCAAACGAATACTAAAAGAAAATAATATATAATTAAATGATTTATTCAATGTTTTAGTTTGTTTCAAGTTAAAAACAGAGTCAAATGTGATTTTATCATTTATGATATTTTAGAGTTTATTAGAAACAACAATAATAGGAGTTGCTTCATATGTAGAATTTTTTTTTTTTTATAATGATGTTCTCTCAATAAACCCAATAATTTAAAAGATATTAGTATATAACAAATAAAAATTAATTTTTTCTAAGAGTCATATAATGCTCAGACCAAAAAACTAGTTAAATTATAAAATCATATATTATTGGAATTAAAATGTTTAATTATATACTATGATTTTTAATTTTAACATAATAATCATAAAAATATAAAACTTAGTAATTAATTACAATAAAAAATATAAAAAAATATGAATTATTATTGTAAATAAATATAATAAATATTCTTTGACCGATAGTTTTAACACTCATTAATTAGCAAAGCCCAGAGTTGAAATGTGTGTCCTCTTTCTTTGTCTCCTTTTTGTTTTTCTGGTACAAACCAATAATTGAAATCAAAATGATTATAATGTAATACTTTCACTGTTTATAAAGTAGAGAAACAAATAAGTTGGAATTGGACCACTCATAAATCGTAGTACCTCGTGAGACTTAGGAGATCATTCGAAGAGAACTTTTGACAAACGATAAAAGCACTATAAATAAATTTTTTATCTAAGCTTTTTTTTCAAAGAATATTTATAAAAATCAAAATTTTCAACGAAAGACGTATAAATACGCTGACATATAATAATAAATTAAGCCTAATAAGTCAACTACTGATTTGCCAACCAATTGAATCCAAAAATTTGGACCACCAGGTCGTGTCCTCTCCTCACCTTTTTTTTCAATACAAAAAAAAATTTATTTTAGTGAGTATTAATATTTTTAAAAATTATCATAATTTATAAAGACAACATTAATATTATATATATATATATATATATATATTAAAATAGTATCATATTGAAAATAAATGAACAGCTTTTAACATGAGAAGCAGTTAAATACATTGTATAAAATTATTTACTAATGTAATAATAACACATATTTAAAAATTTATGAAATTATTATTAAAAAAACTTTTAACTTCACATCTTGTAACTTTTTTCCAACAAAATAATATTACATTTGTGCACAAAAAACTCTACTAAATTATATTAAAGTGATAGTGATGTGTGCTTTTAAAAATAAGATACTAGTTATAAAATCATTGAGTACAGCAGGACTAATAGGGTTCTTCATACTTATTAGGATTCAAAAAAAAAAAAAAATGTACTCCAAAATATTTTTTTCTTTTATAGTATGAAGGCCTCAAACAATAAAATTTGCTTGGGGGGTTGAGAGCCTGAGTAGGAGAGAGAAAAGCAAGACTCGGAGAATGAGGAGCTGCATTTGCCAGGTCCTTCTTCTTCCTCCTTTGATGATGATTACACTACTTCTCAGATCCCAGAATTGCATAGCTGATGCTGATTCAAGGGAGAGCAACTCTCCCGTCAACTTCCCCACCGCCACCGTCCCCGCCCCCGCCCCCGCCGCCCCTGAACCTGCAGTTGCCTGTCCGGTGAAGGAACGCTACACAAGCTGCGTCGGCGACAAAAAGAATGTTAAAGGACAAGAAAGATTTAGTCCATACGATAGAGACCCGAACTGCTGACCATGATGCTCTGTAGAGTTTTCTGCGATGGGTGCTTCATGTCTTTGCATTAGGACTGCTGTTTAGTTTCTTTCAAGGAGTAGTTTGATGTGTAACGATGTTTCATTTAATTAACCTATTTATTTTATGAATATATTTCTTGAGATCAATATTTTCAGATGAACGGAAAGAGAGACCACATATTTTTCTTAAGAGTTAACAGTACCGTAGCTCATGTAATTTTTTCTTTTGGCCTTCGTAACTTATGTATTGACTATTGAGAGAAGACTGTAAAACATGGTTCGGATATGGCGCAGGAAATGAGACCCAAGTGCCAAGGGTACGAGGAATTTTGTGGGATGTTGATTTGGGACTCGTATTTTGAGAAATTTTTTTTATAAAGATAGAGATGAGAGATAACTCTCTCCAAAGAAGTTTAGATTAAAAATGCGGACCATACTCTCACCATGTGAGGTTTCTATTCACGTCTGCAAAATTATTATAAAATATAAACACTATAATTTGTTCGACTAATATTAAAAATATAATAATTCAAAACGATAAAGTAAAAATATTGAAATAACAAAAATCGACAATAAAGAAAACAAAGAAAATTGACAAAATATAAAATGTTATTCAATCCAAACAAGCAAACATTTTTATAATTAAACAAAACACACACAAAAATCAGAAAGTGATGGAGCCTCTCTTTTTGGTGATGGTAGCATGGGGGGACCGCTTTTGATCCATCTTCACGCTCTGAAAGGGAAGGGAAATAAGGCGTAAACAAAAGGGGACGACTTTCTCTGATGGACCGAGTGAACGATTTTGAGCGTAGTGGTGAGCGTGAAAAGAACGGATGGGGACGAGAGTGAGGCGTGAAGAAGGAGTGAGGAGTTAGAAAGCTAAAGCTAAAAGGTAATTCTCCAATGCTTCATGGAATGTTTGAAGATTATATTACTCTCATGGTATTTCTGTGAAGGTTGTTCCCTGGTCTTCGAATTGAATGTTTGCTGCTATTGGTCTAGAAATTTTTTGTCTCCCATTTAATTTTTGGTTCCGAATAAAATTTTCTTTTCTTGGTTCCATACTCAATTTGATTTTGTTTGGGTTAATTGGGAGTTGGCATATTGAGTGGAGTGTAATTTAACTGGGCTGAATTCCAATTTAAATGCTTGTTATCGTTAATAGGATTATGGCTGTTCTTCCTAGTAGGGTTTTTGTTGTTTTAGTATTATTTGAATATGAGTGCTTGCTGCATTGTATGAAATGTTGCGATTTTTTAAAATTTTAAAATAACAGCGCGGACCAAAATGGTTGTGCATGATTATTTTTTCAGTTAAAAAATTCACAATATCTCTTATTATACAATCAGGGATCTATGCTAAACATTGCTCTGTGATTTGAATTTGTTTCGAAGTAATACTCTTATGTCATATGTGAAATTTGAGTTGGGATGAGTTGATTGTCGTTGGTTATTGTGTTCTGTTCCCAACCTTAAAGTCATATTAAAATTATACAAAATCTCTTTGATGTGAAGACTGGCAAATGATCTGTTGATAACCTTGGTTAAAACTTTTTTTTGTTTTTTTTAATAGGCGCTAAGCACTATGCATATCGAGAAACTCATTACACATGCATTAATTATTGCTTTAGATTAATTCAAGTTTGCACTTGGCTTGCTTAAAGTCTAAATGAGAATTCAATTTAAACGCACTTTCTTATAAGATGCTATAATATTTTCAGTTAAGATGTTGTTTTGAATTTAATACTAATTCACATTTACT
This sequence comes from Delonix regia, assembly GCA_037074485.1. NCBI lineage: Eukaryota > Viridiplantae > Streptophyta > Magnoliopsida > Fabales > Fabaceae > Delonix > Delonix regia. The sequence continues at coordinate 20,572,121 of CM073449.1, read as the reverse complement.
TTCTTATATGATTGCACTTTAAGTTATATTTAGGAGTTTAAGGGAAGATGAAATGAGGTTGTCATTAATAGAATGATATAGAATGTATTATTTAAAAATTTTAATAAGAAAAAGAATTGACATTTATTTATTTAAAAATTACAATAAAATAAATGGAAGTAATAATTCATTGATTATTTTTTTCAACATTATCCTTATAACATAAATATATGACTAATGTTACGTTATTCTTATATCTATATCTTTTTATTTTTATTTACTAATTATTATATCCATTTTTTTTCTGTCTAAACATTTATTACAAAATGTTTATATTACTTCAAAAAATTTTAAAAGACAAATTTAAAATGCCAAAAAGAAAATTTATTGACAAAAAAAGATGAAACTAATCTATATTGTAGATTTTTTTTATTATCTCGTTTTTATTTTTAAATGTTAAGTAAAAAAGAAGATTAATTATGATCATAATTATAGAAATTAGATAAAGTTATAACAATTGGAATGTTCCTCCATAAATTATGGGCATATTAATAATAAAGTAAGAATATATTAATAATTTAATTTCTTAGATCATTCTATTCTATCCTTAACTCCCCAATTTAGAGAGATATCAAAATAAATAAAAATATGTAATCTTTAAAAATTTTCATTTCTTTGAAATTTCTTCTTTTCTACAAGAACTTAAAAAAAAAAAAAAGAAGAAGAAGTAAAAGTAGTGTGTAATGAATATTTTTATTTAGAAGTTATATTTTCACATTTTTCACATCATTTTTTTTTTCCAAATATTAATTTCATTCTTTTACATTAAGTCCTATCTTTTATAAAATTTTAAAAAATGAAATAACGGAAAAAGAACACAAATAATTTCAAGATGTTCCTTGAATGTTTTTTAATTCATTATAAAATCAAATACAAACAAACTTTAAAATTTCTGTTTCTTTCACTTTCAAAATTCTTCTTTTAACAGAAGAAATGTTTCTCTTTTTTTTAAAAGTTCCCCTTTTAATTTCAAACAAAAAATGCAAATAAATTACACTTTCAAGAATTTTCAAAAAATAGAAAAGAGAAAAAAATGAAGAAGCCAAGAAAGTGAGATCAAATGATTTAATAAATTAAAACACACCAACCAAATTACGAAAGTCAAATAAATTTAGTTTATTTTGATCTGTGCATAAAATTAAAATTCACAACCAACTAACATGTATTTTCATTCGAATTATGTTGACTTTGATTCCTATTATAGATACGTAGACTCTAGATTCCGATCTTAGGTCAAGTTTGCCTTTGTAAATATTTTATTTTTTTCTTTCTTTATTTTGTTTTCTTAATTTATTCTTTTTTATTTTTTTTGCATATGATTAATAAGCGTAATTAAGAAGAAAATTAAGGTCATATTCGTTTGCATAATCAACATTAGGTAATTATTTTTAAAAACAAGTATTGTCGGGTGTCTAACACTTTCTCTATACACAACTAACCATCCAACGTATAAAAGTGATAGGGGAAATTAACTATTTGGTCCCATAGTTTGCATCAGTTTTCTGGTTAGTCCTTACTCTTTAGATTTTAGCAAATCACTCCCTACACTCAGCAAATATTTAAAGATTGGTCCTTGCCATCCATGTCTATCTTAACTCCGTCAACAAAGCTGATGTGGCAATACACATGGATGCTAACTTGTACTGCAAATGCCACATGAGCTGAGACCAAGTGTAATCAGATGCTAAACCAAAACAGAAACCAATGTGATGACTGATGAGCATTTGTTCCGCAAAGTGAAGGAAGGCAGAGAAGAAATCTGCAGATCTGAAGGGAAAAGAATTATTGCATCAATCAAATGTTTTTCCTGTGACCAACCAAAAACTAAATAACAAATCTATAGGAACGCTTCGAAATATTCTTCTCGTAGCCAACAATGATTCGCCAACTGGATATTTTCTGTGAAAACTAAAGAAGAATTGGGAGTGGGAATGTGTTTGTAGTAGTGAGATTTCTAAAGTGAAGGACCAACTTGAAAACTGGTGCAAACTATCGGGACTAAATAATTAATTTTCTCAAAGTGATATTATAACTTGCAATAAATAATCAATGTGACTTATTGCCCAACGTTTTGAAGATTAAGAGCAACTATTGAAGCTGGAATCAAGTTGGAGAATTGTCCAATGTCTGGTTGAAGAGCATTAAAGAATTTACTGTGTGCATACCTATTCTGCTGTAGCTTGCACAAAATAATTGTTAATCTAATATTCAGAGTTATCCTAAATTTGAACCAAGGAGCCTCCAAAATTATACTTTGAATTATATTATCAATAATATAACAAGAGAATTATTATTTTAGTTTCTGGCTTATTACTTAACTATTCATTGTAGTTCGTCATTCATTTTATATTTTAAAATAATCTTTTACTTATAAAAAATTATTAATTTTGATTTATTCATGTATGTGGTTTAACCAGGAATTACATATGGTAACAAAATCAAAAGTAGAATATCAAAAATGATGATTTCTAAGTAGTGAGAGCTATTTCAGAAAATAAAATAAGTGTGAGATCAAAATGATAATTTAGACATAAGTTAGGGACTAGAATAATATTTTTTAAAAATAAAACCAAAATATTACAAAATAAAGGCATATTTTATTATAAAATAAAGATCGTAAAGAGCATTCAATGAGTTTTAGAACGTTAAAAAGACGATGGATAAATGACCATGGACAGACACAAATCAACCATAATAATCACACCAGAAGGATAATGGCTATGTACAAGCACAAATATGTGGATGCAGATACCCCACCAATGAAGAATTACCATGAATTACCATCTTATATGCAAAACAAGAATTGGCTCTACTAAGGTTAATATGCTTCGATTTATCTACAAATTCTGGAACAAATATATCTGCCTACCTAGCGTAGTCCAAATGAAGCTTCAGATACTCAATATATTATCAGATTCCACGGTAACCCACTCGAAAAAAGTAAGAACCACAAGCACTAGAAAAGAACTTTAAACAATGGAGGCACAACCTAGCATACCACACAAATTGAGCTTAGATTCCACAAACACTTGACAGAAAAAACAAATCTTCAAAGCATGAATGAGGTCGGAGGTCCTTATCGAAGATGGGTGCCTCAGTACAGAACTACGAGAGCAGTGACAACGAACTATAAAGAATGCAGGGAATGGCTTTGTTTTCTCCTCTGCGAGCTTCGCTGTTAGCTTTACCACTGGCGATTGGCAACTCAAGTCTCTCTCTCTCTCTCTCTCTCTCTCTCTCACGGGCATATATGTGCATGTTTTTCACATTCCCATTAAAGTTTGAGGATTCCCTCCAATTTACAAGGGAATGAAGATTGTCTTAATTGCATGAATCAGTCATTCCTACGAAAAGGGAGTCACAACTCAATTAGCCAAGCAAACGTTGTCATGTGCCCCGATCCTATTCCATCTCTTTTCTCCTCATTCCCTTTCCTACTATCAAACGTGTCCTAAGTTTCCCATAGTAATGCACGAAATTCATTCAAATTCAGTTTGGTAACCTTAAGGCAATATAACTTATAAACTAAGCACCTAAATATAGTTAGATTTAATTGAGAGCTTACAGAAAGGAAAAAAGAAAGAAATTTTAATAATATTACAATGAATTAGCAATATACAACTGAATAATTAAGTGTTTTCGGGGTTAACAGGAACAGGAAGTAATGATTTTGAAACAAATTCTATGCAACACAACACTTCTGTTGTGCAAAAGAATGAAAAGGGAAGGTTCTTGACTTGGATAAAAATTATTGATTTCAATGACAAGTACACTTTAAAATTAAGTAGCATATCACATGGAGAATCCAGCTGAAGAATGATTTTTACTCAAGTAGATACACTTGATGGGATCATGACTAACGTAGCCCAATCCTGATAACTAATGGTACCAGTAGGAAAAACCAATAGCAAGCCAGAGGCCTCCTTCATTAATAGGAAGCAAAACTCAGCATGAGGTGGCGTTACTAGCGTGAATTTATGTTTGATTATTGTTATTCTTTAAATTTTTTTTTTTTTTTATAAAATTGATCATATTATAAAAGAAAGATAATTTTAGAGTGTAATACTAATTTGGTTCTTCACTTATTAATGGAGTTTTCATTTGGTCCTTACTAATTTTTTATCTTAATTTAATCACTTATTGATTTTAATCTCAATTTGATCCTCATTTATGAGTATACAGTCTCAATGTAGTCATACACTAATATAAATCTTAGCATATTTAATTTAAATTTAGTTAAAATTAAAAAACTAAATATGTTAACTTATATATTAGTGATTAGAAACTAAATTAGAACTTGACTAATAAGTAAGATAATCAAATATATTTTATTTGATGATTTTATTAAAGAGTTTATCTTATGAATAATTTAAAATAAAATAAATTTTATTTTAGTAATTTCTAAAAAAATTATTTTAGTAATTAATAAAAATTATTAATTGAAAAAAAAATGAGGAATTCTTTTGACAGGGTGAGTAACCTAATAAAAATTCAGGGGACTACCTAAGTAAACATGATTATAATTGAAAATACTTGTTTGGCTCGAGAAGTCTAATTTAAAAAAACAAACATCAAGACAAAAAAAGGTTTTATTAGAAAAATCTATTTTATAAAATGGGTCAGATTCAAATTTTTTTAAAGTGTAACTTGAGTTTAAAAAGCTTAAATTAATATTTTTTTAACAAAAAAATTTATTATTTTAAAAAAATTAGTATAACATAATATTTTAATAAATAAATAAAAATTAATATCTTTTATTCAAAAAATTTATGTCAATATAATAATTTATTTATATTTATAACTCTTTTATATATAAGATCTTATAAGTAATAATAATTATTATTTATTTTATTTATCTCAAATTTTAAATAATAAATAAATTTAATTTTAAAAAGGACCCAACTTAAAAAATATAAATATAAATATAAATCTAAATAAAAAAATTTTTTTATTAAAAACAATTCAATTTTTTATGCCCTAATTTAGGTCCAAAATATAACAGGAGAGGGAGGTCCCAAATATAAAAATTTAAGAAGATTTAAAAACTATATTTGGGTAAATAAAAGCAACGGTATATAATTAATGCTTCAATCGGAGGGTGAAAAAACAGGTTACTTAAATGTTTCTCAATTAGTACAACAATTATTTATGATTTCAGTTGAGATGGATTTGCGGAAAAGCTGCAACCTATCTCATTGCTTGTCGTTTGTGGCTTCGTGTATTAACTTCGATTCGGACTTTAGCTTCAGACTCATTTATGAAATATTATGACCTGTAACGACCCCTTATATTTCACCATTTATGAAATACGATCACGCAATGTTGTCGGCAACTTGTTATTATTAAAATTACAAAAAAAAAATCTCTAATAAATAGTATTATTATCAAAATCGTGATTTTAAATAAGATTAAAAAAAAAAGGTAAAATCATAATATAAAATTGTATTGTAAAATTAGGAGCGTACACCTAAATTTGAATAGCTATTGAATATAATTATATTACAAAATCACATAATATTTTATACATAAGTATATAATATTATATATATATATATATTATATTATATTATATATTTATTTTATTTATATATTGCATATTTCTCATTTTATCAACATATAATTTTTAATAAATTTCATAATCCAAAGTCTAATCTATAATATAATAGTACTCTTCTTCCTTATTTTAATATTATTATCACTTGAAAAAAAAATAGTTGTAAGGCTTTTTTATTTAAATTTTGAGGGTTTTTCTTAGCCTAATATATTTATTAGGCTAGGCTTATTAGATTTTATGTCAAAAAAAAAAAAAAAAGACTGGGATGCATCACTTTGGGTTGAAAAATGTTGAAATTGCTAGAATCGTCTGATTCTACCGATTATACACGATTCTATGATTCTACATGATTTAATACCAATTCTAATCGAGTTTGCATTGATTCTGATTCTTCATCCGATTTAACTCAAAATCGTTACCTAATATCATAAAATCAGTGATTCTAACGAGTTAAATCATGATTTTAACAACAATGATAAGTAGTGTTAAAAGTCATACTTTTTTAATATACCAACCAATTATTTTCACCTTAGTTCCTGAATCAATTTAATTCTGTTCTTTATTCTTCTTGAATATAATCTCTTTATACTGTAGTGTCAATTATTTTAAATTTTGACACAATACTCAGGACAGAAATTTCAGAATTGGTGCATGATACTTGTCATAACCGACCTTTTGCCTTTCCATGTTAGGTTGTGTTTCTCCTCTTTGTCTCACACTTCAGGCTCTCTTCACCAACTTGCCTTCTAGCTTCTTTCCCTTCTCCTTTTTTTTTTTTTTTTTCTTAAGATCTTTATTTATCCCTATTACAGAGCATAAGAGTAAAGCCATAATTCTTTAACATCTCTCCCTTCTCTTGAAACTCTCTCAGTTTCTTCCTTGTGGTGTCTCTTTCATCCATTAAAGCCATTTCCCCTTTTCGTGCAAGAGCATTCACCAACTAAAAACACACTAGCTTGTCCTTTTGCTCCTTTTTGATGGTTTGAACTCCTTAGTGTAGCTTTCCATTCTCGTGTAGCTAGCAAGCCAAATGGACAATGAAACTAGTGCGATTGTCCTCTTAAAATGTCTTCCCCCTCTTGGACTGCCATGTGACAGTGATTGGAAGGTGGGTTAATGCTGTAAGCATACCACCTAAAATTTCCTCTATTCTCCTTCGATTCTGGCCGATAAAGAAAGCTTATTTTTGTCCTACGTTCCTCATTCATAAAATTATTGCAACAATCATACATAAGTTGCAGTGATAGGCAGCAAAACACAATGCTTTGGGTCCCCTTCTGATTCATTTTTTTGGTCTTGTTATTGTTATTATTTTGCCATTATTATTATATATACTTTTAGGTTTTTGCTTTGTTGCTTTACTTAATTTCTTTATTTAACTAGTGAATTTAAAAAGATGTTCTAATTTCCTCTTCTTTTATTTTTGTTGTTTTCATTTTCATCTTGCTTTTTCTTAGTGAATTAATTAATTAATCAATTGATTAATTAATTAATTTTCATTTTCATTATTCTCATTTATTTATTTATGAGAAGTGGTGTTCACAGTTATCCCTCTTTGTTTGTCTCTTAGGTTAGGGATGCGAATATTGTGAAGAGATATACTAACTTAAGAGCAAGTAAAGACACGAACACCATTCCTCACATTAAGGGAAAACAAATAGAAGGGAACCTCCTGTGAATCAGAATTTAGACAAGATAGTGAACTACCTGGACATAATGTTGGATTTTTGAAAGAAATTTGTCTGGACAAGATGTAGAACTTTTGACAGAACATGTAAATCGCTTGAACACGATGCAGGATAGAAATGTAAATTGCCGATGCAGGGCTTTTGACAGAAAATGTAAATTGTCTGGACATGATGCAGGACTTTGGTAGAAAAGTAAATTGCTTGGATGTGATGTAGGACTTTTGATAGAAATATAAATTACCAGGATGCGATGTAGGTTTTTTAACAGAAATGTAAATTGCCTAGACATGATGCAAGTCTTTTGACAAAAATGTAAGTTGCCTAGACACGATACAGGACTTTTGACATAAATGTAGATTACTTGGACGCGATGCAAGACTTTTGACAAAAATGTAAATTGCCTAGACGCAATACAAGACTTTTGATAGGAATGTAAATTGTTTGGACATGATGTAGGACTTTTATAGAAATGTAAATTGCCTGGATGTGATGCAGGGCATTTGACAAGAATGTAAATTTCCTGGACATGATGCAAGACTTTTGACATAAATGTAAATTGCTTGGACGTGTTGCAGAACTTTTGACAGAAATGTAAATTACCTAGACATGATGTAAGATTTTTATAGAAAATGTAGATTGCCTGGACGCGATGTAGGACTTTTATAGAATAGTAAATTACCTGGATGCAATGCAGGACTTTTGCTTTGATTTGAAGAAGGGTATTCGCCATGCATGGTATATGCCATCATACAGTGCCACTCATGTGAGATGCAGGTGTTCACTTTCATCATTGTACTCAAATCGTAGCATGATTCATCTAATGGACTGTATGCTAAGCTCAACATCTTTGTGTACATATTGTTCATCTGAAGTGAATGGATCCCAAATTCTGTTGAGTTGTTGTCCCCGACATTTGGATCGTTACCTTGTGAACCTTCAATGCGATTTTTCTTAAACACTAAAAGTGCTCGTGGCAAGAGGGGATGTGATTCTTTAGGAAGCATCTCTAAGTCATCTGTGAGATGTGATATGACACATGTTCGTGCACTAAATGCATGATGCATATGCTTATTCTTGTCTTTAAAACATCGATTCTGAATGTGTGGTGGGTGCTGTGTAATGTATGTACACGAGTGGAACATATGATGGACGTGAAGGGTCTTGTATGCATGGTAGATGAGACATGCAGGTTTTTTAAGAGAATGAAAATTTCATTCACTTTGACATATTCCAAAAGTGATGCCTATTCTTAGGGCATTAATCCCAGAAGTAAGGTAAGAAAATGTTATACGAGAATTGAATTTTTACCTTTCTTTTAGAAACTAAAGGAGTAATATACCAAGTTATTGCTTATTTTGGCTTGAAAGAAAATTGCATTGCTCGAAGCAAAAGAATTGTCTAATCGAGCTTCTCTTTAATTCGTTATTTTAATAGCCGATGGTCAGCACCACTTTATCTCTTTTGCCCAATACCTGTCTAACTTAGCTTCCTTTCCTTATGGTAGACCAGGGGATTTCAAAAATGCTTCATCTCATTTTTTTTTTTTTAACAAAGTAGTTTGGTAATGAAGACAGAATGACTTAGACGTGTATATGTGTCACACTTCAAGCTTTATATCCCATAACTATGTGGAGGCACTTAAGTAAAAATTGTAAATGTTCCCATATGCATATCATTAAACAATATCTTGAATAATATATTCCCTTGAATACTTATTTTGCATATTGAATGAATGGAACAATTATAAAGACGATGTGGTTGTGCAAAGAGAAAAAGAGTCATAAGAAACAAATATACTAAATGAATAAACAACTTTATTTCGAAGATAAATCACATGGTTCTAAGGGCAATGGGTGATAAGTTGTATACAAATGAAACAAAGAACAAAAATGTCAAGCATAATGTCTTTGACTTTCAACTCCTAGTAGCATTGGTTGCTTATGCTTGGCGTTGCCATGGATACGCATATTTTGAAAGTGATTGATGAAGATATCTCTAAAGATCCTTCCAAGTAGGTGTTTTAGTCCTTGTATGGCTCATCTTCATTCATTGTCTATTGCCTTAACTTTGGCTTAAGTCGTTTTTTTAGGTTTTTGACTTAACGGGCTTCGATTGTAAGATCTTCTTTCTTACTTACTTTTTTTTTTCTTTTTTCATTTTCATTTTTAAGCAAAGTATTTCTTCATCGCATCTGAGTTAATTGGTTTTCCAAGCTCTCATCCATCGATGTCGGCGAGGACCAATGCACCTCCAGAGAATGTTTATACCACAACACATAGACCCTCATATGAAGGAGCTCATTTGCCTTTATTATCCTCTTGATTTGGGAGGATCTTTTTCAGAACCAACTCCCTTGGTTTGAATTCCCTAGGATGAAACTTTTTATTGAAATCCCTTGTCATCCTTTTCTAGTATAGTTGCCCATTAGTTGCTTGTACTGTGTCTTGACCTATTCACTTTCCTCTAGGTTGGATTCTATTAACACTCAAAGAGAAAGGATCTCAGCTTCAACTAGGATGACGACCTCCATGCCATATACTAAAGGGTAAGGAGTTGCCCTTATAGATGTCTGTATTGTCATACAATACCCATGGAAAGCATATGGGAGCATCTTATGCCAATCTTTGTAAGTGATAGTCATCTTGCTGATGATCATTTTGATATTCTTATTTCCTGCCTTGATTGCCCCATTTATTTATGGCCAATAGGGGGTGAAATTGTTATGCTTAATCTTAAATTGTTCGCACAACTTCTTAATATCAGCTCCATTCAGATTGGGAGCATTATTGGTGATGATCCTTTCTGGTATCTCATATCGACATATGATGTTCGATTTCAAGAATCAAAGAAAGACCCTTTGGGTAATATTGGAGAACGAACATGCCTTTATCCATTTTGTGAAGTAATCAATGGCTACCAAAATGAATTAGTATCCATTAGATGCCTTTGGATTAATGGGAACGATCACATCGATTTCTCACATCAAGAATGGCCAAAGTGCCACAAGGTTGTGTAGGAGTTGGGGTGGAGCATTGATCTTATTGGCATACGTTTAACACTTATGACATTTCCTTATGTAATCAATGCAGTCCTTCTTCATGGTTAGCCAGAAGTATCCACACCTCTGAATCTATCTAGTTATGGTATGACTATTAGTATGACTTTCGAACGTCCCCTCATAATTCTCTGCCATGATTCTTTATACTTTCGATGCATCCACGCATCAGAGTAGCGTACTATCCGATGACCTTTTATATAATACTTCTCCACTAAGGAAAAAGTTCATTGCCAATTGGCAAGTAGTCTTCTGGTCATTCTCAGATGTCCCAATTGGATATCACTGACTCTAGACACAGTTTTTTATGTCATGGAACCATGGTTGCCCATCACTTTCTTCCTCCACATTTAGGCAATAAGCTGGGGTGTCTTGGGTCTTAACTTGTATTGGCAGCACATTGACCCCACAGTCTTGCCTGATCATTATAGCGAGAGTAACAAACGCATTAGCAAATTAATTTTTTTCACGGGTCAAGTATGTAAAGGTTATCTCCTCAAACTTTGACATTAATTCTGTTAGGTACTTTTAGTATGGGATCAGTTTGGGATCTTTGGTTTGCCATTCTCCCTTTACTTGATAAATTATAAGGGCTGAATCTCCGAACATGTCAAGATCCTTGACACCAACATTAAGGTTACTTGCAAGTAATTGACACAAGCCTCATATTCTGCTATATTATTCATGCAGTTGAAACTAAGTTTGACTAGCACTGGATACTATTTACCTTATGAGGATGTTATTACTGCCCCTAATCCGTTGCTGTGTACATTAATGGCCCCATCAAAATATATTGTTCACTTGACCTCCTTTGGTTCATCTTCCTCCACTGTCAGAATATCCTTATTTGGGAACTGAAAGTCTAAGGGTTGGTATTCATCCAAGGGATTAGTTGCCAAACGCTAAGCTATAATGCTTCCCTTGATTGGCTTGCAGGTCATATACTTCACATCGTATTTCAAGAGTATCACTTGCCACTTGGAGACTCTTCTTGATACGTGAAGACTCTAAAAAATGCATTTGATTAGATCCATCCTAGAGATCAACCACGTGACATGGTATAACATGTACTACCTTAGTCTCTTTATGGTCCACACGAGGTTATAATAGGTTTTTTCAATTAATGGATACCGCGACTCGCATTCATTAAACTTCTTGCTTAGGTAATAAATTGCTTGCTCTTTCCTTCTTGACTTATCATGTTCCCCTAATGCAACGCCTATAGACCCCAGTCGAATTGTCAAATAAAGGATAAGTGGCCGTCCTGGCATAAGTGGCACTAAGATAAGGGGATTTAGGAAGTATTCTTTTATCTTGTCAAATGCTAGCTGGCAAGTCTCATCCCATTCTCCTAGTTAGTTCTTGTGTAATAATTTGAATAGTGGTTCACAAATGGTAGTTAGGTTTACAATGAACCTAACTATGTAATTCAAACGCCCCAATAACCCCCAAACTTCTGTTTCTGTATTAGATGATGTCATGTCACGAATTGTCTTAATTTTATCGGGGTCCACTTTTATTCCCCATTTATTGACGATGAATCTTAAAAGTTTCCTTGATGTACCCTTAAATACACATTTACAGGGATTCAACCATATTTTATAGTTCCATAGCCTTTCAAAGAGCCTTCGTAACACAACCATGTGACTCTCTCCTTTACTGATTTAGTGATCTTGTCATCCATGTATACCTCTATTTCTTTATGCATCAGGTCATGGAACAAGACTACCATTGCATGCTGATAGGTTGCCCCAACATTTTTAAGCCCTAAAGGCATTACTTTGTAGTAGAAGGTTCTTCATTAAGTGATAAAGGTAGTTTTTTCTTTATCATCGGGGTGCATAAGGATTTGATTGTAACTAGAGTACCCGTTTATGAAGTAATACCTAAAGCTTCTCGCTGTATTGTCAACCAAAATATCAATGTGGGGTAAAGGAAAGTCATCTTTTGGGCTTGCCCAGTTTAAGTCTTGATACACATTCTCACACGCTTATCTTTCTTTGGTATGGGGACTATGTTTACGACCCATTGAGGGTACTTAGCAACTTCTAAGAAACTAGCATGTTTGTGACCCATTGAGGGTACTTAGAAACTTCTAAGAAACTAACATCCCATTGCTTCATTACTTCCTCCTTGATTTTGAAGGACATCTCCGAGCTCATCCTTATTAATTTTTGTTTCTTGGCCTCTATATTAGGATACAAGGGTATTTTATGGGCAGCAATTTTAGGATATATTCTTGGTATATCTTGATATGACCAAGCAAACACATCTATGTATTCTTTAAATAGATTAATCATTTCTTCCTTTTCCGGTTATTAACTATTTTTAACTCCTTTTTATCATCTTTTTTCCCCATATTAATTACTTCAGTGATTTCCTTATATGGAGTGATACCCTTTTTCAAAGGACCTATTATTTTAGCAAATGTTTGAGATAACTCATCATTATTATCAGTTTTTAAATCATTCGTATCCGTGACAACATATAGTTTATTCAAACAGTGCCTACGTGCTTCTACTTCAAACAAGAGTTTCGAAGATTCAAACTCTCTAGAAAGTAAGTAGAGAAGGCAAGAATAAATATCAAATCCCACAATTGCATGGCTGCTCCTGGTTCATGGGAGAGCAACTCTCCCATCAACTTCACCGTCGCCACCTGCAGCTCTAACCACCTTTGCCTCATTGCCGATGATGCCGACACATATTTGTTCATGGATCCTCAACACTTGGGCCCATTGAACTCAAATTTACAGAAAGCTGTCACCACGAACCGCCCCCTGATCCCTTATAAACCTTGAGTTTCCTGCCCGCAGAAGAAACGCTACACAGGCTGCCTCGGCCCAAAAGAAGTTCTTAAAGTACCTCCAAGATGTGGTGTATACCATAGAGTATGCCACAATTGATGCTCTGCACACTTTCCCTTCCTTTTGTTTCATGTTTGCTAATGAACTATTTAAAGAGAGTTTAGCTGTTACGATAATCTAAGGCTCAAAATACATACAAGCCTGCTATTATAATAGCGGATCGGTTTGGGAACTATTTATCTTCTCGTCAGATTCTATGATGGCTTCTTCATTCTCCAAGCAATATGACTGCTGTTTATATAATTTCTTTCTAGGCGTAGTTTGATGTTCAACGATGCTTTATTTAGCCTATGTATTTTATGAATGTGTTTCGATTTCTTGAGACCAATTTTATCTAGTTTTAGTCTAGTAAGGGTATATCAGAACGAACGGGAAGAGAGACCAAATTTTCTCTCGAATTAACAATATTGTAACTTGTGTATTGAGATAAAACAATTAAATGAATCGAATTGCAGTAAGTGGGGCCCAGGTGATTGCTACTCCAGCAACTGTGGCAGGAAGGTTTACAGCAAAAAATGCTGTGGCAAAAAAAAATTTAAACATTTTATGAGAAAAAGAAAAATTGTTAGAGCCCCCCTTGTTTGGAGGGCTCAACACTATAAGGGAGAGCTTACAGCATCCTCTACAGGATTCTTACAACAGGAGATTTAAACTCGGCAGGAAGGGACAATCCGACATACCAGTGACATTATAACTTGAAATAAAATATTAAAGATTCATACATACATATATATATATATATATATATAGGATGTTGGAGAATTGAAGCACTCAAGAACCAAATCGAAGCAATTGTGTAGTCATCGTATGAAATAAGTATGCTTTCTCCTTTACCACATCAATCTATCAATCACCCATTATCTCTATTTAAGAAACCGGCCGTCGGCAAGAGAAAGAGAGAGTAAGTAAATTAAAAAGGAATGAAATATTAATTTCATAATTTATTTTTAAATTTAGTTTTATTTTATTCATTTACAAATTGAAAATTTTTTAAATAATTTTTTACTTTTTTAGATTTAATTTAAAATAGTCCCTCTCCAAAAAAAAAATTGTCAAATTGTTCCGTCGGGTTTGTGATACGCTTAGTTGGTGAATCCATATTAATTCCCCTCAACCAAACCCATACTTGCAAATAAGCCTTGGTTATTCTTTGTTAGGGCTCGAAGAACACCTTCTACAACCCAATCGATTTTCCTAAAATATTCCTTATGAAATGCATGAACTGTATATATCTAATGATCTATAATTAATTTAGTGATTGCATATGGTCTTAGATTTTAATCCAACGCTCCACTTTGAATTAGCTGCGCAATTGGACTACAAGTGTAGAGAATTTGGTTCCTTCTACGACTTTTCGTCTCTAGTGCTCAGATCTTCCATTTCATCGGTTTCGTCTATTTGGTTTGATTTTGGATTTCTTATGTTGCTTTTCGAGCAACCACGACCAATAGTACGCTTTCAGTCGAAATCCCAGAAATCATCCTATTTTTAGATTCTCATCTTCCAAAGGTAGAGGAGAGGTTTTTCATTATGACATTATAGTACCAACATTAAATACGCCATTACTGCTCCTGCTAATCTTACTCCTTCCATATGCTGCATTGTACTGTTTTTAAATTTTATTCGTCAAATCGTGTGGGACAGTACCACATGATTCTAACAAATTACATACCACGCTATTGAAAATACAAAAAATTAAAATGTTTAGTGGTCACGCGATAGTCCATTGTTCCAAACAATATGTAGCATGTTAGAAACAATTGAAACATGTATATGTCAACAACGTGAGTGCAATTTGAGTAATAAGAAATGAAGTTACCATCTCCACCTTTTTGCTTACAAAGCTCTTGGATCCACCGGTTGCATCATCGATTGCTTAATTCTATTGTATTTATTTTTCATGGCCTTTTGCTAACCATTAAGTACAATATAATTAGATTCTAATTTTGAACAAACTACTGAAAAAAAAATTTATATTACCTCAGCTAGTGGATTTAGTTGATAGTCAACAAATAAAGTCCAATGATCTTTATTGATATCTTTCGAAACCTTAGCAATCAATTCATCCCAATTGCAATTGTTGTCATTTATTTTTTTCCACAATTATTATTATCACACCTTCAACATGACCGTAAGGTGTGAATAAAGAATAATTTTTATTTTCATTTAAACAACGAAAACTAAAATTTTAGAATTGCCATTAAAATTTTTAAAGAAAACTTTGGAAAACCAATTAAATTAATAAGTTGGTCTATGAACCAAAAATCAACTTTGGAAGTTGGTTGTGTGTGGGGAAGTTGTTAGGCACCTCATAGCACTTATTCTTACGAACAATTACCCAATGTTGATTATGCAAAAATTATATGGCCTTAATTAAAATTTTGATTATTCTTATCAATCACAAAAAAAAAAAGGAAAATAATGAAGCAATTAAAAATATAAAATGAATGAAGAAAAATAAAATATTTACAAAGGGAAACTTAATCTAGAATCAGAGTTTAGG
The DNA here is from genome assembly GCA_037074485.1 of Delonix regia. NCBI lineage: Eukaryota > Viridiplantae > Streptophyta > Magnoliopsida > Fabales > Fabaceae > Delonix > Delonix regia. Next base: position 20,556,416 of record CM073449.1, on the reverse strand, counting down.
GTTTATGTACTATATGATGAGGATTAAAGTCCATGTAATTCGACTAAAAATACGTGACAGATGGTTGATATCTTTTAATTCTTGTGAAAGGAGTGAGATGACAAGAATCAATTGGGATTTTTGCAAATAGAAAAAGCTTGACATTTGACTGATAGGTTTTAATTATGAAAGTAATGTGATTTCAGTCTCTATCTCTCTTCATTTTACTTTTCTTTAATTTTTGGATTTTTAAATTTTATGTTTTTTTAGAGTTTTAAAGTTAGAGATTTTATTTTAAAATGAAGTGAAATTACAATGGAAAAATGCTTTTAGGATTTTTAAATTTATGTTTTTAAAATTTTTGAAATTAGAATTTCATTTTGATTTTGAAGGATGAGTGCAATTACTAAAATAAACATTTTTTTGGCTTTTTTAAAATTTCTTGAAGGTGTAATTTATTTGGATTTTAATTTGAAATTAAAACGATAATTTTAAAAGAAAAGAAAAATATTTTTGGGTTATTATTTTTTGGTTATTCAAAAGAAAGTAATTATGAAAAATGAAAATGAATTTTTGAAACAAGGTATTTATTTTTATTACCCAAATTTATTTAAAACCGTGACCGATTGGTACTGGATAAAACCTAAAAAGCCACAAGGTCTTACATGGCCCCACCGATCGACTCTCATGGATGCCTGAGGAGATGTAGAGTCTTACGCGGCAACCCTTAAAGTAAGTAAAAATAAAAATAAAAAATTCGAAGAATTAATTTTTATAAATTAAAATTACTTATTTATTTGTTATACAAAAATTATGTATTTAACTTTCAAAACCTGAGGAGATTAAAAATCTCACACGGTCTCTACTAGTCAAATTTTAAATGCTTTAAGAGCTTGATCGTCTCACATGGCTACTCTAAAAATCAAAATAATTAACAAAAATAATTATGCGCATTTGAGATTGTGTGTACTTGTGTGAAATCAACTCTCATATTATTAGAAGATTATTAGGAGGAAATAAATAAGAAACAAGAATAAAGATTTAAATAACTAAAAAAAAAAAAGAGGAATCCCACTCGGAATCCTTACGTGATCTTTATGCTCAACTCACTATCCTTGGATCATATGGAATCTTGGAACATAGCAAATAATAATGAAAAAAAATAAAATAAAATATTAAAAACAAAATACAAGAAAAAAGAGCACGCTGGACACTTTTATAGTTACAAAGCTCAAATATATTTGCAATTTGAAAGAAAGCAATTGGAATTGACCAAATAATAATAATAAATAAATACATAAATGAAAGGAAGAATAAAAAAAAAGTCTTGTTTTTAAGTTCAAAGCAAACACATTAATTTTATACTGGACCTACTAGGACCGCCAATCAAAATGGCCACTAATGTCTTTGTTTGTGTCAAATCCATCGAAAGCATAACTTTCAAACAATATTCATGAGCTATTTGTATCTGGTTTGTGTCTTGCATCATGTTATAGATAAGTATTCATAAGCACAAAATTTAGCAACTGAATCGCTGGAACACTAGTCGAAAATCCCAACAAAGAGAAAAAATAAAAGAAAAAATAAAAAATATTCCCCAAGATTTTCGGGATGCACAGGCCACATGGTGAGTTCAGAACAATTCAAAAAAAAAAAAACTTAATGAGAGTGAACTCAATTACCTTGAGGGATATTCTACCAACTTTGCTTAGTTCTCCACTTGCCTTTTTATTCCTCTTAGTTTTTTGCTTTTTTTTTGTTTTGTTTTGTTTTTTGTTGCTTTCTCATTCTTCCTTCTCCCTAGCAACCTTCCCTTTCTCTATTTTAAACTGGTGAAATAAAGGTGTCAGCAAAGTGGTTTTTGTTAGCCCAGTGAAACTTTTCCCTAGCAACTCCCTTTTTTAACCCACTTGCCATCTCATCAACTCTCTCTTGTATCTTATCTTTTTTGTCCACTCCCATTAACTCTCCCAATCTCCTCGCCTTTGTTCAAAGCTCCCTCAGTCTCTCCCGCTACCCTGGTTTTCTCTTGCACTCTCCAATATGGTCTCTTTTCCCTTTGAAAGTGGACCAGAATTTCTCCTTTTAAACTCCAATATGGTCACTTTTCTCTTTGAAAGTGAACCCTAGTTTTCTCTTGCACTCTCCAATATTTGCTTTTGTGAAAGTGAATAATGTAGGACGATATTTATCATTTTCATCTAACCAAAGATTAGACCTAATCCTCATGTCATGTAAGTCTCTACGTGCATTTAAGTGGTCTTTCAATCTTCCACCTTCATTTAATAAAGTAAATACAACATTGTCACACATTTTTTTATTATGCATGACATTAAGATTATGTCATAGTAAATTGGTTGCCCAGTATGGAAGTTGAAAAAATATAATTTTTTTTTCCACTGTTAAGTCTCTACCTCAAAGCAACCAGCTCCTTGGGTTCTTCAACCCTATCCATCAACTTCTTCATCTTCTCCAAAGATAATATTAACTTCTAAACTTGTCTTGAAACTTCCTAACCACTTATTCACTCAAGTGGATTTCTCCTCTCTTCTTGTCCATCAAACTGACTCTGACCCAATCTAAATTTATGCCCCGCATTCAAAAAGGGTCAATGACCCATAAAACATCACTTTTGACTATAAGGAAGACCCATGGGATTTGAGTTGAAATTACATAATAGACATGGTTAACCAATATGTGTATTCTATCTAGACAATGTTCTAAGCCTTGGAAAGTCACTAATTGTCCATAATATAGTTGCACACATATTGAATATTTAATGGTTATATGAATTAAAAAATGTTAATACCAACATCTTACAACTGCTTTAACTAATTCACCAACTATTGCAAATAGATATCTATATCATTTCTTGATGCTCCTTTGCTTGGAATGATAATTGAAAGAAGAAAAGAACTCAGTTTTGTACACATCTAGGGTGGAAGATTGTAGGGCATAAGTATTACTGGCCAAATCCAATAACTAGTGCTTAGGTTACCAAATGGATTGAACCTATCGATAGACAACTCAAGTTGTACATTCCAAGGATATGAGGTAAATTAAGGATGCAATATGTCAAATTTCTTCCATGTTTAAGAGTCTTAAAGGACATAAACAATATCTGAAACCTTGGTTTTAGTTGAAAGTACCTCAAAACTTTTTTAGGTAGTTTTTTCATCTTTATACTACCATTGGAAATACCCTTACCTTTTGGGTTCTATCTATATGTATTGCATTTTATTTTTTCAGCTATCCCTATTTGAATCATCTCCCATGTATAAGATACAATCATTAGGAAATGTATGAATTTTGGCATAGTTGAGTCCAAGTATGTTAATATTTTTTTTTTTTGCCTTATAAAATGAAGGTGGAATCTTAACTGGTTTAAAGGCATCTGCCAAAAAATCTAATATCATTGATATTGCCTTGTTAGTTATCCTGCACATACACTTTATATGATACAATTTCACCAAAAGGATAATTTTGAATACTTTTCACACATTTCATATAAACTTTGTTGTCCATATCTAATTAAGTCTAACAAAACTGCATTATTGTCTAGCATAATTTAGTTTAATGGTAAAGACATTACTTCATCTTCTTCCATACACTAGTTACTAGGATGATGCCTAAATGCATCATTAACCATCTCATGTATAGGGTCATTAACAACAACCCTTTCTTGAAAAATTTATGGCATTATAGAGGTTTCAACTAAAGTTTCCACAGCACTTATCTCTACATGTCTAACCCAAACAGTGTAACCTCTATCAAATGGTATAATAATTAAGTGATCCTGCACTACTTGTCGAGTCTATTATTTGTTGAACTTGCATTTAGGACATGGACTTAAAATCATACCCTTAACACTTTGATTGACAAATACAAAGTTTAAAAATCTATCCAATTCATTTAAATACTCAAAGTTGTTTTTAGGCTTCTCAATCCAAGTCTTGTCCATGTTTGGAAATAGATTTGTTTGACTCCAAATCTCCTAATAAAATTTAATATTTTAAAAGAATATATAAACACGAAGAAACAAGTATCATTGCACAAATGAACAAATTTAATTATTACAAATGACTTAACACCCATGACATTACAATATAATTACTATAGGAATTATGCAAATAAACATATATAATTCTATTAAATGATTCACCACCAATGACATTTCAACATAATTACTATAGGAGTTTAGTAAATGAACAAATATAATTCTATTAAAGGACTCACCACCTATGACATTTCAACATAATTACTATAGAAGTTGAGCAAATGAACAAACATAATTCTATTAAATGACTCACCAGCTATGACATTCTAACATAATTACTATAGGTGTTGAGCAAATGAACAAATATAATTCTATTAAATGATTCACCACCAATGATATTCTAACATAATTACTATAAAAGTTAGATAAATGAACAAATATAATTCTATTAAATGATCTACCACTAATGAGATTCCAACATAATTACTATGAGAGTTAAGAAAATAAAAAAAAAATCCTACTCTAATGAATTATTTTATTATCCATACCATTACAATTCCAAATTATCCTAACAATGAACAATATACATACTTTATGTTGATTTTACCTTATTATCTTCACATAATTTCAAACTACCTTAACAATAAGCAATATATATTATAATAATATAATCCAATAATATCTATTTTTTAATAGCCACTTAGAATGTGCCACGTGTAACTGCCAACAAGAGACTGCTACAGATAATGGTCTTGTACAAGCTGCTAATAATAACGGTCTGTCAAAGACCATTATTAGCAGACTGTCATTATTAGCAATTTGCTAGATGATGCGATGTGTAGAAAATTAAAAAATGATGAATGTCACAGGCTTTGACAGCCCTAAACTCTTAGAATTTTTTTTTTTTAAAAAATGTAGAAGCAAATCTCCATCAATAGTTTTAGTAGCGGAAGTAATTGGGCAATGATAGGTAGGGGTCAAAAACTTGGATTATTTTAAGTCATATATAAAAAGGTGGAGAATTTTAATTTCACTCAAAATGTGACATCTTGTGAAAATATTATAAGTTAGTTGATCTGCCTTATAAACTTTCATCTTTATTTTTTCTTGTTTCACGAATTTTTGCATTAAATGATGTTGAAATTAAATATGATTTTGTGTAATAGTGAAAAAGTGAATTCTCTATTGTAATGATGGTGGAAATATTGTCATAATACATTCTACTACTTTAGTTTGTGCGTTAACATGTTAATGTAAATTCTTTAGAATTCTTTTAAACCAAATTGTTTTACATGTGACACTAATTACAACCATATATTCAGTTTCCGTAAACAGAAGTTTGATCAAGAGTGAGAGACTAAATTTTCTTGAGTTAACAATATTGTAACCTATGTATGTAGATAAGATGATAAAAGTTAGGTAAATATTTTTTGGTTTGGAGAAATGGTATGATAGAATATTCTCTAGTAAAATTATTTTCTCCTCTTTGAAAACTGAAAAATGTTAAGTATATTTGGATAAAAATATTCTGCACATTATAATAACTTTTTTTGGAAAAATATAAATTATTAAAATGTATTTTTTAAATAAAATTAATTTTTAATCTCATTTAATTTGGTTGAAAAGCATAAATTGAATATATTTAAAATTTTTATATAAAATAAAATACATTGAATATTTTCTTTTTTTAAGTGTATATATATATATATTATCAAATAATGTTAACTTTTCTTTTAGCTTTTAAAAATGATGGTTATGTTATAATTTCATAAATTTAAGGATACAGTTATTTTAACAACATCTTAGTAAAAATGAGTCTAGTTATAACTTATTTTTAATTTTTAATATAAAAATAAAATCATGTGACTGAACATTATTTACTTTAAAAATTAATATAAAATACATCAAAATGCTTAAAAGTGAAACATATGGAGTTTCATTGTCAAACTTAATAATTTGTTAGAGGGTCGAGCACAATCTAGACAATGTAGAAAGGGAAAAAACAAATATATTCCCAAAATAATTTCAAAAACCAATTCTTAAGAGCCAATATCTAAACTGTAGATGGAAAAATTTTGGAAAAATATCTTTGAATAACAAAAAACAAAAAGTTTGCATGTGAAAACAAAGATGAATTAGAAAATTTATTTGAGTATGAGAAAAGTATTAAGCAACCTACAACCACTACAAAAAAAAAAAGGTGACTTTGTGACACCGCCTTTATGACGATCACCTTTGACCGTTGCAAAACCTAGCCACAATGATTGTTTATACAACCATCATTAATTTATCCATTTTACGATGGTCAACAACTGACATCATAAAACCACTATTTAACGACAGTCAAACAGACCTTTGTAATCATCAAGTGAGTGGATCTTTCAAAATGGAGGTCCATTGATAGACCTAATGATATATAAATACAACCATCATTAGGACTGGCTTTAACAACAATCAAACAAGGCCATTGTTATAGTAGATATATCTGGGCATTATAACGACTAATGGTGATTGTCGTTAGGACCAGTCCTAACGATGGGCATTAAAGGCCATCGTTAAGCCCAAAACAATGTATATTGGACTTTGGCTTAGTGGCAATACTGTTTACCTGTCGTTAAGTTGGGTCCTAACGATGACCACTAATGTTGTTGTTAGGTGTGTTCTAAAGTAGGACTCAATCCATTGAGGTCCATTATTAAAATTGGAGTGGGCTTCATGACAGTCACAGGTTGACCATCGTGAAGGTTTGGTTGGATGACGGTCAATTGTCGACCATCATAAAACCAAAGCCTAATAATGGTCATAATGTCCATCATTAGGACTTTAAAAAAGAGCAGCGAGAAAATGCCTTTATTTGCCTTAGTTTTATGACGGTCAATCATTGACCATTGTAATAATTAGTCTTAACGACGGTGAAGATGTTTTAAATTAGATCTGTTTGAACATCCTCAGACTTTCATTCGAAAGTCTTAATTCGAACACCTACCAGCTCTGCGATTTTGGCTGTTGTCTTGTTTACCCATGTGCTATCCATCGGTTAGCCACCTCCCGCCAGTTTCTTACTGCTTGTCGGTCAATCGTGCTCCAACTCTTTTTCGTCATTATTTGTCTATTGCTCTCCCTTACACTATTTATGCTTGCCAAAGATAAGCTCGTCGTCACTATTTGTTCGTGCTTTTGGAGACATGGTCAGCCACCCACCTTTATGTTGTCGATTGCCATCTTAGGTGGGTATCTTTTTTTAAATAATTTTGGTTTGATATGCTTTGAATTTTTTTTAGAATTTTTGGCTTTGCATGCTTTCATTGTTTCTACTCAGTAAATGCTTGTCAATATTATTTTGTAAAATAAATAATGAATTATAACTTAAAATGGTTAAAAAATAAAACTATGGGTTCTTAAGAATATGACTGTCATAAAGATAAGGACTTTTTATGTGATGTGGCACTAATAAGGCATTTGGTGATTTGTAATAGTGTCAAGTATACAAAGGATTTTTCAAATATGTTGAAAAGATAAAGGTTAGTAAGGCAGAGAAAAGTTCATAAGGTCTTTAGACATGCTTTACCTATAGGTTAGTTCTCAAGTCATAAGCTATAGTGCTGAAAATTATTAGTGCGCATATGACCTCACCTCTTATCTCTAAGAGCATGAATTAGGGGATAAAACTGGAGAGGGAGAGAGAGAGAGAGAGAGAGAGAGAGAGAGAGAGAGAGAGAGAGAGAGAGAAGTATGTCTGGTTAGTTTTGTACTAAGATTTGAAGGATAGACATTGAAACAGTCCACGACATGGGTACAACTACACAAACTAAATCTAAAATGTCCAATTGTAATTAATGCATTGTAATATATCTAAGATGAGTGTTTGGCATGCGTTGCATACAAACATTGCTCCTTTTTGAAGTGTTAGTTTTTCATAGGATTTGTATTATGTAATACAAGGTGGAATTTATTATGGGTCATGATCTCCTCACAGTCTTAGTTTATTAAAGATGATCACTCTTGAAGCTTAACTCTTATGTTAGCATCATTAAGACCTAAAATATAGAATTAACATTTTTTAATAATTCTTAAACTAATAAGGCATGGTTATATGCTGAATTTAACATGTGACAATTAGGTTGAACTAAGGCAAAGGATTAAAGGCATTTGAACGATTCTCTTGATGAATTGTGTTATCTAAATAACATAACCCATAGAGTTATGCTTTAATGTGGGGCTTTATGACCAAATAAGAATAGCAAATTAATTATCAGACAAAAAAAAGACAACAAATTAATTATATGTTATTATCTATGCCATGTTGTTAACATACACAAAATTTAGGATAGATATTACTTAATAGGATAACTTATGATAGATATTGCTTAATATTAACCATATTTATATTGTGGATTTTGATGCCTTTTATCTTCTTGTATTTACATAATGTGATGGATAGTAATGTTGCATAATTATTTGTGTATCACATCTATGGTTGGTGTTCCTATTGTAGTTTTTAGTGATATTTTTATTGATTTCACATTTTCAAAAATGGATAGGCCTTAGATTGCTAAACCCCAAAATAAACCTGAATGTTTATAGGGATTTAATAGTTTTTTAAGATTTTGCATTTGCTAGTAGGGGTGTTAAGGGTAAAATAATATGCCCTTTGTCCAAAATGTAAATTTAAAAAATGGCAAGCTAAAGAAGTTTCCTGAGACCACTTAATTGTTAAACTATTCTTGCATGGGTATACTTTTTAGATAAGGCATTGGGAATGAGGTAGAGATTTACCTCATGTACAACCTGTATTAGTGCCATAAGTAGGTGAAGAAAGAACTTTGGGGTTGATACTATGCAAGATATGATCTATGACGCATTTGGGGTTCATAATGATAATGAGATGATGGATGAAGTAGAAAGCCCAACTCCATTATCTTTTGACCTAATGATGGATAAGGTGGCAAAAGAGTTTTGTAAGTTAATTAGGGATGGACAACAAAATTTGTATGGAGGATGTGAGAAATATTCGAAGCCATCATTTTTTATGAAGTTGTATCACATCAAATATCAGTGTAGAATCAATGATAAAGTTATGTCTATGATATTAAAGCTGTTAGTAGTTGTCTTTGTGAATGCAAAGATTCCTCCTTCTTTCTATGAGGCGAAGAAAATTATTAATAAATTAGGACTCAATGATAAAAAAAATTCATGCATGTCCTAATGATTGTATGTTGTATTGGGGAGAGGATGAAGCCAAAGACATGTGTAAATGGTGCAACACATCTAGATGGAAGCAAAAGAAAAAAGGTAACAAGCGTAAGAATACACCGACTAAAGTGCTTAGGTATTTTCCATTGAAACCACAATTACAAAGGCTCTTTATGTCCCATAAAATTGTTAAGCACATGAAGTGGCCTGTAGTAGATAAAAACAATAATAACATGATATGACATCCAAGGGATTCCAATGTTGCTTTTGGTCATTAATAGGAATCCTAAAGATAAAGAGGTTCTTTAAGAACTCCGAATCAAGCACCGTAAATGGACGAGGTTCACTAAACATTGGCACTTCATTGTCAAGCCCTGCCACTTCTAGTGATCAATCTATGTCTTTGCCTCCAAGTACTCCAGTGGATGTTTCAAACGAACAACCTACCCTATCGAGTACACCTGCCAATGTTAGGGAATAACAAGAAGAGCATGTTTCAAACAAACTACCTGCACGGCTTCCACCATGACCACATAAGAGAGGATGGACTATTGATGTCATTGGTAAGTAAACTAATCAATAAGATTCAATACGATGTTGATTCTTGTATGTTCATTCATTAATTTAAACATTGTAGATGAGAATGGTCAAGTTAAGAGTGGGCACCTAACAATGCATGATGTTTGGACTCTTTCGAGGGGGTGAAAGAGTGATTGTATCATTCAATCCTAACAACCAACCTATTGGAAAAGGAGATGGATTGTTGGCTTAGGAGCATTGTAAAAGATTTTAATAAGTTACCCATTGTTATAAAAAATGGAAGTTGGTACCCTTTGAATACAAAAATGACATATTTAGGGACCCAATACAGGTAATAATGCATTTGCTATCTACTTTCTATATGAATTCAACAATTTCTTTATTGATTTTTCTATTATACATATATATATATATATATATATCTTGTTGGAAAAGTTTGTTGTTAAGAAGGTTCATAAGAAAATTATTCTCGAGTCATTGGGATGCAAGTAAAAAGATTTTCGCTCTCAATTATGGACATACATAGATAATGAAAGAAAATTGAGAGACGAGTTAATTGCCTAGGCCCTAGAGGGCATTCAAAGGGAGTAATGAGCATCCTTTGTCGATTATCAACTTGACCCGAAAACTAAGGTTATATATATATATATATATATATATTCTAGTTTGTGTTCGTATCAATTTTTGATAATCTAATTAATATGTTTTGGTCAAATACAAGGTTAATATTGCAATATATATATATATATATATATATATATATATAAAAGGAAGCAAACAATCCCACATACTAGTGGATCAAAGAGTCTTACGTAAAAAAAGGCTGAAATGGTGAGCTTATATTAGTAAAATGTATTACACTCAAATGTTGTATGACTGTTTGATGTGTTACATTATGAAAAATAAATGTAAGAGGAAGAGCGTGGGGATTTAGTTTCTCGGGTAGAGGTTTGGATCACAGTGCACAAGAGGGTTGATGGATTGTTCATAAATGAGGATGCTCAAGTTATTGGTGTATGTTTATGAACTTTGTCATGTTATATTATTAATTTCTAATTCATTCCAAATGGCTTAATGCTTACATGAGTTATTATTCTTCTACTTTGAACCAATACGTAGGAAATGATAGCTTAGTTTAAGGCAACCGGCTCTTGTACGCAAGAAATTTTCCTACAAGACTCATTAGCACAAGCTATAGGGACTCAAGAACATTTTGGGCGAGTTCGAGGAATAAAAATGGGTGGTTGCTCTTCCCAAGTGTTTGGACGTCATGTTAATGAGATTCTGCCACCTAGACAATCTTACCTTAAGTTACAGATGGAAGTTGCATTACATAGAGCTAAAATGACAAAAAGAGACCAAATAAATGCACAATGAAGAGCTTAAATTACTGATATGGCAACAAAACCAACAAAAAAAAAATTCTATTGTGTCTTTTCTCCTAAAAAATGTCCAAGGAGATTTGCCTTCAGAATTCACATCCATACTATCTAATAGGGTATTTCTCTGAACATTTTTATTTTGTATGAGTCATATGTTGGAATGTTCATTTATCATTATTATTTAATTTATTGCTTATCAATGTTTATCTTCAATTTTTAGGTACCTAGTAAGCAAGGTAGTGCAAACCTGCCTTCAAATCTATTGCCAAGTCCTTCTATTAGGAACAATTAGCTAGTTAGGATGACTTATCATTGTTTGTTATTAAACTTTGTAATTATTTAGTATCTTATTATGTTAAGAGTTAATTATGGTTTTATGTTCAACTTTGTATGTAATTATGTTTATAGTTAATTATTAAATAGGACTTGTTGGCTTTGAGTATTAGATTGTGTTGTTATGATTAGTGATTTATCATATTTGCAGGATACTGTTTTAACAAAAAATTTGTAACAAAAATTAAAGTAGAATATTTTTTTAAAAAAACCTATTAGTGGTAGTTTAAACTGCTGCCATAGAAAATATAGCATCAACAATGATAGTTTAGCCATAATCATTGCAAAGACGAATCATTACAATAGTCGAAAAAATTATCGCAAAACCATGACATTGCGATATTTTTTTCAACGTTGCAGTGGCAAATGATTGCGAGGATCAGAAAAACTATCGCAAAACCATGACATTACAACGCTTATTTTGACCTTCACAATAATGTGTTTTTACAATGACTTTAACAAAATTTTTTTACCATCGCAAGGATGTGTCATCCGACAACTTCTACAAGGATTTATGAAAAAACGTCCTTATTTCATTTGTGATGGTATTTTCTGTGACATTTTCGTTAACATAATAGAACTACTTTACGACAGTCAAAACCCTTACAAAATCCTTTATTATTATTATTTTTTGGTAAACACCTTTCCATAAAGAAAGTTACCTTTAAACTAGTCATTTGAAATTAATATAATATAACCTTAATTTTGTCTTAATTACCCATATCAATATACACACAAATGAAAAAACAAAAATGGAAATTATATTAATTAAAGAAGTTAAATAACAAATATATATTTACAAGGGGTAGATTTAACCTAGGGTTAGAGTTTAGGGCCTACAAATCCATCAGTATTAATCAAAGTCTACGTAGTTTGATGCAAAAATGCATGACCATTGGTTGATGTATTTTAAATTTTATGAAAAAGAAATGTTGAAATTACTTTGATTTTCATAAATCAAAATGAGCTTGACCTAGGAAATGTTTACTTTCTTGCTCATTTTATATAATCTCGTTTTTTTTTTTTAAGGGTTTTGAAGTAAAATTGGTGTTTCTTATTTTTTATGGATGAAGTCAATCAATGGATTTCGAAAGATTAAAGAGGAATCCTTTTTATTTGGCTATTTTAAACAGGATGAATTTGAAGATGGAAAGAATTACAAAAACAAAATTTTGTTTACAATTTTGGAACAGGAATCATTCAGAAAGTTTTTAAGGAATTATTTTTTTAATTTTTAGTTATTGAAAGTTATTCCCATTTGACTTTAGATTATCTGTTTAGGCTTACACTTAGACTTTTGATAATCAATGTAATCTAATTACCCATTCACAATACTGTAGTCACCCAAAATAAATAAGTATATTGTCTAAAATAGTGTGAAATAACTAGAATAATACTTTCCATAACTTAAATTCACAAAATCCATATGAAAATTAAGCTCAAAATTAAATTCAACATAATACTAAATTCATACGTGTATAAATGTTCAAAAAACTATTTGGCACATCAAAATGCATCACCACTAAAAGTGTAAAATTTATATGGCAGTTTGAATAAACCAAAAAAAATTTCTACTTCAAAATTCAGCAAGTATGTATCCGAAACTCTGTGGACTGTTATGAATTCATGAACTCATATTTCAAACTTTCAAAAATTTTCAAAAAATATTATTAAATAGAAAATCAAAATTTAATGCATGAGCTAAAATTTTAGGTCAAAATGGGCCTTGGAAGTGACCCACATGCCAAGGCACTCATGGACCTAGCATGGACATTGTTCAGCGTCATTAACCTACAACTGAGTTTGGAACTGGGTCAGTTGACCCAATTTTGGTCTAGTTCGCTGCCCAGTGATTTCTAGGGCTTTTTGGAGTGTTCTTAGTATCAAACAACTCATAATTTTATGATCTACAAAACTCCTTTACTAACTTCGAAGGAACTCCATTCATTTTGGTGCAGTTTTGATTGAAAATTTTTTAGGCTAGGCGTTAATGGAGGATGAAACAATTGCTCGTACTTTAGGCATGTTTTCAGCATCAGATTGTTTAAAATCTCTTGATATCTGAAACCCCTAAATTAATTTTGAACTCCCTTCATTATTTGAATATTTTGATTCTTAAACTTTTGGAGTTTTTCTTCCTAATTCATGGAGTTTCATGATTATAGTGTCAGGTCTTGGTCATTCTTTTTGTACATATATCGCATTGCTACATTAAAAATATATCTAATGGTTTTTTTAAGAAAAATATATATTGTGCTTGTTGCAAATTCATGAATTTTCTTTTGAAAATCATTTATTTAAAATTGGACATAGGACCAGAGAATTAGAACTAGGATAAACTTATTTGTGTAAATCTTCTTTCTTTCTATGCTGATTTTCTCTCATAAGTTTAAGACATTTAAAAATTGTTTATAAACACCTAAAATATCTTTGACGCAATGGAAACTAACTTTTAGAATGTAAAAACTTACATTACACTTATCTTTAAACTTATTGTCCTTTTAATATCTAAAATATCTTTTTAAGGTTAGAACTTAAGGTTTATACCAAATATTACTATTTTTAGATAAATTTCTGGTGTTCTGACTCTTTCTTTTAAAGCTTTTTTAAGTCAAAGTGTTTTAGCATTTTAGAGTTCGAATTTTCTTTCAAACACCTAAAGTTAATTTTTTTATATTAAATTCTTTCAACGATCATTTTTATTTTTCTGACACCAGATTATTGCCCTCAGGCACTTCTTGCAAATTTAATTTAAAATTATTTATACATACAAGAGTACTTATTCACTCCCTCTACATACACTATTAATACTTACCTAGAGCATATTTCAATATGGCCATAAACATTGCATCAAAATAGGTTAGAGTTCTACCGTCTGCTTTGCCCAATCTATACACAGAGTAAAAGATAGAGAAGGAGAGAAGCCTTAAAAATTCAAAGAGTGTGAAACCGAGAAGTAAACGCACCGAAAAAAAAACTGCTCATCATTTATCTTATGATTTATTTATATAAAAATTAATTTTAATTATTTCCAAAAAATTAAATTACCACTCCCATAACTTCATTAAGAGATTAAATTATAAATAGATCCAAAATCTCCTTTTTATCCTCAATCAATAATTTAATAAAATAATTATTGACATGTCTTAGGCTGTAAGGTGAAGTTTCTACTAAAAAGATTTGTGGATATTTCAATTTATCGCTACTTACTCATAATTAAAATAAATTCAATTTATTTTTAGTTTAGACAAAAAATTAATTAACTAATAATTAATTCAATAAAATTGTAATATTAATAAATTAATTCTAATCAACAAAAAAATTTTAACAATTAATTCAACATCGTCATCATTACCCATTTTCGAGTAGTGAATGGGTGGATCACATGAGATTAATTTCTTATACATTTGTTAGTGGAGATTCCAAATGATATCACAAACCGATAAACCACATACAAAGCATAGGTCGTAATTTACTTTCAGCTTTGGTACAAATGCCTCCACTTTGTAATTGTTGGTGGCACAGGAGATCCAATATATGAAAAGCACAAATGTGCGTTCTCTCTTTCTGCCATCTCTTAATATAAAAACAAATCATTGAAATCATAATAGTTATAATCTTATATTTTTTACTATTTCTAGAGTGAACAAATATGTATCCTGTTGGAATTGGACCGCCCATATATACAAGAATAGTACCTCGTGAGGCGATTAATATTAATATGATAGAACATTCTACAAATATTTGGGCCATTAGAAAACAATTTAATCTCATGAAAAAAGTCTCCTTAGCCGTCCCCTTTCTCTTTTTCTTTTATTTTTAAAATTTTCATTTTAATAAATATTAACATTTTAAAAAAATTTATGACACTCAAAGGTAGTATTAACATTCTATTATATCTTTTCCTATACAAGATATCATCATATTAAATAAAAAAATTAAAAATTTCTTACATAAGGGGCATGCAGTTAGACACACTGCATCATATCATATAATAATAATAATAATTTGAAAATTCAATATGTTATTATTGGAAAAAGTTGTTTTATTCCACACCTTAGAAGTAATTTTTCTTTAATGACATATGGCTTGCATGCTAATACTATACTAAATTGTACATATAAATGATAATTATGTGTTTAAAAAAAGATATTAGAACTACAAAAATTAGTTTTATCTTTCCCTTTGAGTGTTATTATAATTTTTAATATGAAAAAAAAAACCATGTTTTAAAAAAAACATGAAGAAACAAAACGCAGCCACAGTACCATCCGTACTTCGATAATTACTTTTATAAATAGCAAGGCCTCAAGCTAAAAATTGGCATGGGAGGTTGAGAGACGGGGAGTAGTCGGAGGGAGAAAAAGCAAGACTCGAGAGAATGAGGACATGCATTTGCTTGATCCTTCTTCTACCTTCGACGATGATAACACTTCTTCCCAAATCCCACAATTGCATGGCTGCCCCTGATTCATGGGAGAGCAGCTCTCACGTCAACTTCACCGCCGCAATCGCCACCGCCGCCACCGGTTCTGTCCACCGCCGCCTCATTGCTGATGATGCCGATACATATTTGTTCATGGATCCTCAATATTTGAGCATCACGAACCTCGCCGTTACGGCCTCTGATAAAGCTGCAGTTCCCTGTCCGGCGAGGGAACGCTACGCCCGCTGCCTCGGCGACAGAAGACAAGGTAAAGGACAACCACCAGGTCCAAGATGCAGTCCGTACAATAGAGACCCGTATCTCTGTTAATGCTCTATACTCTTTCCTTTCCTTTTATTTCATGTTTGCTGATGCAGTCCATACAATAAAGACCAGAGTTCCAGTCGTTGATGCTCTGTACTCTTTCCCTTCCTTCTGTTTCATGTTTGCTGATGAACTATGTATATATTTGTCTTCTCATCAGATTCGCTGCTTCAATCTCTATGCGTTATCACTGTTGTTTGATTTCTTTCTTGGAGTACTTCGATGTGTAACCATGTTTTATTTATCCTATGTATTTTATGAATGTATTTCCATTTCTTGAGATCAATTATATATATATATATATATATATATATATATATATATATATGTACATATTTATAACAAACGGTAAGAATAACTCACAGC
This sequence comes from Delonix regia, assembly GCA_037074485.1. Classification (NCBI taxonomy): domain Eukaryota; kingdom Viridiplantae; phylum Streptophyta; class Magnoliopsida; order Fabales; family Fabaceae; genus Delonix; species Delonix regia. The sequence goes on along the minus strand of CM073449.1, from coordinate 20,539,876 downwards.
TAAGTCTATATTGATAAAAATATTCTAGAAATACAAATGACTTGTTAAAATTTATATTTTGCATGAAAAATTTTACTTTTATGTCACTTATTTTTGTTGAAAATCAAACATTTAATATATTAAAAAATTTAATTCAAAATAAACATATCTTTAGTAAAATATTGTCATTCAAGTTAATATTAATTATATAATTAATTTGTTAAATTATTTTAATAATATTTTGTGAATATGTTCTTTGTTTTGAGTATTTATGTATTTGACATCAACTAATGTTAAATTTGTCTTTAGATTTTAAAAATGGTGGTTATGTTATAATATCCCCTAAATTTAAGAAAATTAGTTATTTTAACCACATTTTAGTCAAAATGAGTTTGGTTAACTTGGTTTTGAATTTTGAAGTCTCGCATGGAAAAGGGAATAGAATAACAATGTATATATATATAAAAAAAAAAAAAAAACTCATTTATTAGAAAAATATGTTTATTAATGATGTTGGGTTATGTTTCTTGATATGACAAAAAACAATTATTTAAATATGTTATTTAATATTAAAATAAAAGAGGCAATTATTGGAATATGTCTCTTAGTATAAAAAGAGACAATATTATAATATGTTGTATGAAAGAAGAATATATTAAAACTTGACTTTTAATATGAAAAGCAATAACTATTAGAATTTCTGTTCTTCCTATAAAAGCATATGATGAAAATTACAGAGTTGCAAGAGATGTTTGTATTGTGTTCTGGAAGAATGTTGTTTTTAATTTCTCAATGTACAAACAATCACTCTTTAGAAGGAAAAAAGATTTTTGATGCTTCAAAGCCTATTCTCGCAATTTTCTTATCTTATATATCCATAGGACCTCTGCCTCTATATATTTGGTTTTTCTTTCCTCCTATACTGTTGTTCTTCGCTCTTCGTACATGTACTCTCTCTTCTTCCTTTGCCATTTTTCTTTCGCCTTTTCTGTTTTCTTACCCATTTATTAGACAAATATGTTTGTTGATGTAATGGAATATGTTTTTTCATATGAAAAATAGATATATTAGAATATGTCTCTTAATATTAAAATAAAAGAGACATTGATTAGAATATATCTTTTAGTATGAAAAGAAATAATATGAAAAATATGTCATACGAAAGGAGACAACTACTATTATATGTCTCATGATATAAAAAATGATGACTTTTGAAACTTTCCTTCTTCCAAAATAGACGTGCAAAAATAATTACAAAATTGCAAGTTGTGGTGATCAAGAGTCAAGCGCTGGGTAGACACTTGGCCAGTTTAAGACTTAACTAAAAAAGTTTGTCTCGCGATTCAACCTGACTTAATATGACTTGGTAAGTAATCAACCCAAACCAAGTTTAATCAGATCAAGTTATGTCTATTTTTATTTTTTTATAATATTTTATTTAGAATATTTTTTAATTAGTAAAAATAGTTTTTTAAAATAAAAGAATATAAAAAAAAATTAAAATTTGAAGGTGAGAAACATAAAATGGAAAAAAAAATAAGATTTGGAGTAAAATAATTAAGATTTGAAAAGAATTAAGATATTAAAAATTTATTATAAATAAAAATAAATTAAGTAAAATTTAAAAAAAAATTATATAACTGGAACAGGCTTATTAATGAACAAACTTGAGATTCAAGCTAAGCTGGTTAGGAGACTCGACCTAGCTCAGTAAATTTGTAAATTTTTTATTCAAACTTGGCCCAACTCGGCTTGATATGACCAAGCTGGGCCAGGTTAGATGCTCACCCCTAATTGCAAGGGCTTTGTTGTATATTGTAATAGTGTTGTTTGCAATTTCCCAAAATACAAACAAGTACTCTTTAAGGAAAATGATTTTTCACACTTCAAAGCCTCTTCTCACAATATTCTTTATCTTATATTCATAAATCCCCTGCGCTCCACCTTTGTATATTTTGTTTTGTTTCCTCTTAACTCAGTTCCCTTTGCTTTTAATACACATACTCTCTCTTCTTAACTCAATTCCCTTTACTTATAAAACAAAGGTTTTCCATTCTCCTCTCACCTAATATCTTCCATTCTCTCTGTCATCTATTCTCTTCCACCTACTTCTCCATTTTCTACTTGAGATTATGCTATGTTTTGTGTAGCCAAACAATGCACTTTTCTCCCTTCCTCACAATTCATCCTTTTGTTACCTTCTGTTTCACCCATATTCATTGTTCTTCATTCTCTTACCCTATCCCTCTACCTCATTCTTCTTTTACTATTTTCTTATCTCTTTTGTTCTGCAACTCTCCTTCTAGTTCACTGGCATTAGGAATAGGGTCATCTTGTCTCAACTCATTTATCGCTTTCTCTCCCATTTTGTTTCAAGTCCCCCTTACTTTTTTTATATACTCTTTATTGTATCTTTTATTTTTGTTCTTTTAGATTCCCCTACTATCTTTTTCCCTCTCAAGCTCTCTCTCATCTACATTTCTTCATATACTCATCTTTTAAGAATTTGAATTGTCTAAAGTATAAAGTCAGTAAAGTACATCTAAAATAGATAGTGACACAAGGAGTGAGAGTGTGTGTAACACTTATGAAATTTTATCTATCATAATTTATTTATAGTTCTTAAGGATGAAAGTCTTAAGTACTAAGCACAGGGATTACACATGAATAAGAAAGATTAAAGAATAAAATTTTGAATTAAACAAATAGGAAAACATGAAAGGAAAATTATTTATGGCTTAAATATTTAACAAGTAAGGATAAGACCCAAGATGTAGCTTGGCTCAATGGCTAAGACTAATCTTTTAACTCCACAGAGTACCTAGTTTGAACCCTAGTGTTAGCAATCATATGATTTTTTCTCTAGCAACACATGGTATGTGAAAGTACAAAAATTCCCCTTCTTTCTTTTATTCTATACATGCATATCTACTTAGTCCACAACAGCCAATCCTCCATTGATGTCCAACGTTCTGCCCTACCACCGATGAGTTTCTAGCCAAAATCCTCTCAGACATTGACGCTGATGACCCCTTCACCATTTCGGTGCAAAGGTATAAGAAAAGAAGAGCTTGGGTTATGAAATGGTAAGTGTTGTTTGAAATTCCAATGTTCTTTTTCTTCCCCATGTTATTTCAGCCTATTCCCCTTTTCCTACTTCAAATTTTTCATCAGGATTAACATTAGTTGTCAAATCCCTCTTACTTACGTTAGGGTTCAAAATGAAGGTTGTTAGGCACGATTCAAGAATATTCATTTGAAATTGGGTTAGGGGTGTTGTTCATAAGGCAAATCTTATCCCTTTCCCTTATTTAATTTGAACTTGAATTAAGAATTATGCTCTGATTTTGGAATCCCTTCTTGGATGTATGTATAGGGTTTTTGAAAAGGAAAAATTCGAATTTCCTTAAGATTAAACCATCACAAGACATCGAAGGGAAGGAAGTAATGAGCCAATTTATTAAGGTAATTCTTATTAAGGTGAAATTTTTATTCTTCTATTTTCAACTCATTGTGATTATTAGGGATATAATAATGTATTTTTTGCTAGGAAAATCGTTGGATTGAGACATAAGAACAATTTGAGATAAGAATGCAAAATTGTAGGTGAAAATTTTTTTTAAACAAATTCATAAGATGATGCATTTACATATAAAGAGCTAAACATAGAATAGTGGGAATATTGTAACAATTATAGTGCAATGACTCTATGAAAATGGGAAAGAGAAATGATTAATGAGTTGGTATTTAAGCTTTATTGTTAGGAGGAAAGGATCCTTCCTTGGCTGTAGAGTGATAATTATATATATATATATATATATGTGTGTGTGTGTGTGTGTTTGTGTGTGTGTGTGTGTGTGTGAGTTGTTTTGTCATCTATTAATATTAGATGGTTTAAGGAAGTCATTATACTTGAAACCAAGGTTTATGGTATGTTTGATCACTTTATGGTGATGGATTTATATGGAGAACCAAGTCAAAGTAGTAATGGATCTTCTTTTGATAAGCCCTAGAAATTTCAAGGACAACAAATAAGTATTTAAACTATCAAGTAGTTAGTCTAACGGTCATCAGTAAGACTGATAAAGGAGTTTAATGGAAATTATGTCACTATGTTTTAGCATGTGAATTAAATTGGTCTTGTATTTCGAATTTATAGAGAATCTATTGTGAATACAATTCAACAAGAGTAAGGAGAGAAGATAGGATAACTAGAATTACTCCATTATCAAGTAAGCAGATAATATCTCTAACTCCACAAAAAACTTATTTTATGTTTTCTTTCATTGACTACTTATTTTAAGTTTTACTTTTCTCTATTTTGTCATTTATTTCCTATTGGATTGATCTTTAGCTATGTTTTACAATGAATACATTATGTATGGCTAGTGAAAGGTATGTAATTTGAGTATGGTTATTGTTAGCTTTATATATGGTTAATTATGTTAGTATATTTCAACTTCTTTAAAACCTTTAACTTTTTTTTACATGAAGTTTTATTTTAGTCTCATGAAAAGTTTGAATTTTCCACTATTGAATTTCTATAAGATTTCATATTACTAAAAAGGCATTTTAAAATGATACTTGAAACATATATGGAATTAGCAATTAACCTTCAAGGTATTCAATATAATGATTTCATGGTATTGTCAACAAGTTAAGTGTAACGTGAAAGTAATTTATTATATACAGACGATATGTTTTCTTTTTGGAAGTACTAGTTTAGGGCGCTAGTAGCCAACAACAATTCAGTTAGTCTTTAGTGCACCTTGAAAATACCTAGCTAGCAAGGTTATTGGAGATGCTAGCCTCATGTGATTGTCATTACATGTGGATAGGAAGGATGGTAGTATTTCATGAGCAATGTTTTCACGCCAGTTGATTATTTATCCTTAAGGGCTGCATGCCCTCACCAGATTTGTGATTACCCTCGAAGGTTGTGTGCCCTTGCCAATATGTGATTACCCTCAAAGGTTGTGTGCCCTCACCAATTTGTGATTGCCCTCGTAGGTTGTGTGCCCATGCCATATTTATATTTTTTGTTTGTGACATGTCCTTCCCTTAAACATTTTCCAAAAACTAATAGTTTTTTATCTTTTAATGATAATTTCTAAACTTTAATCTAGTTTTTACAACAATTTTAAAAAATTAGTTTTATTTATGCAAATTTATGGTCAATCCCTTATATAAGATTTGTAGTGTAACTTATACCATATCATAATAACATTTTATATCCAATAACTATCAAATTCTCATTCTAGTAATTTCTTAGTTTTATTTGACCTTTATATGTTTTAATAATATTTTAAACTAATTTTGGGATGCTATTTGTACGATAAAAATATTTTTTGCTTCAAGTAGAGGATCAAATATGGCTCTAGGGTTTGTGGATAGAGATAAGACTTCATTAGTGAGACTGTATTATCGATGAGGGAGGTGCCTTGTTAGTCCTATCTTTTGTTGAAACCTTGTATTCAGTTGGTGTTGTAATATATTTTTTTTAATTCTAGTGTTTTTTGTTCTAATCGACTACAAACAATATCTCCTTCCCCATTTTAATGTTATGTTAGGTATTATTGGTATGTCTAAGAGCAATTCTTTGTCTATTTTACTTGTTGAACTCACAAGTAATTTGTAAAAATTTCAGATTATTCAACTTTTAAAGGAAACTCTTCTGAAATTTCTACAAACTCTAGTATTGTAATTACATCTAGGTTAATAAGGGAATTCCTCATTGTTAACTACCTTAAGCTCTAAAAAGTTCAAGCTTGTGGGAATATGATTCTTTCTGCATTTTTGTGTTGGTAACATTTTGGGAGTTAGAGGTGTGACAATGTATTGGACTTGCTTCTTCTCTTTTCATCCACCCTCAATTGTCTTTATGGCTCTCTACTTCATTGGCTACACTTTGCGTTTTGAGGCCTTTTTCTTTTTCTTTTGAAAATTTTGTTTGACTTTGAATTTATATTTTTTAATTAATATCTTTTGTCTTGTTTCTTTTTTACCATTTTCTCTTTTTTTTTTTTTTTCTTAAATGGTATGCTCACATTCATAGTTTTTAAGTTTTTTCAAGTTTACTTCCCTTTACTTTTAACTTTTTGTCTCATGACAAAGCATGTTTTAACTAAATTCTCAAGCTATCTGTACATAATATGCATTATATGTAATAACAAAAATTGCTTGGAAAATTAATTTGAATATTTTCTTGCTTGTATTAAAAGAAATAGTTAAAACACATAAAATAAGTGAATTATAGACTAACTAAATAGTTAAAACTGAACATGAAATAAATTGAAATATATAAAATATGTTCATAGTTTAATCTTTCTTTAATTATTATTGCCTTAATGCACTTTCTATTTTCTTTTTTCCTAAAAGTGACGTGCACTATGGGAAAAACTTGAAAATAATTCTATTAAAGAACAATAAGTTTAACATGTTTGTTACAAATAACTATAAATTTACAAATAATTCTAAAAAACTCTAAACTTAATTTTATTTACTTGGAAGTATCATAACTTAAGTTTAACATATTTACTATAAGGGTCTTGAATTTTAATTTTTTTCTGAAAGTCCATAGGACCAAATTTTATTTACTCGTGAACTCTTTTATTATGTGTCAGAACATTATGTGTGAGGGTCTAAAGCCACCATAAATACAATTTAGTCCAATATCCATAAAACCCCATTTGGCAATAAGAATAGAGCATAATTGCATAAAAATGGAATATGTAATTGGAATTAGATCTAATAATTATATTTTTTTCGTTTAATTCATTATTTTGAATTGCATTTCTAATTTCATAGGATTAAAAAAATAACTAGTAAAATCTATTTCTAATTTTTACCCCCTAACCTAAAAAATTATAATTCCAAATGTCAGAATTGAGGTATGATTCTTCGACTTATAACATAACACTTTATATTTTCAAAAGTCATTGCTAACTTTTAGCTTCGAACGTTATATTTATAAAATTTAATATCAATATAATTATAAAATAATTGAAAATTTGTTTTTTATTTTTTTAATAAAATATATATGTATATAAATGACACACATATAATGCATACGCGCATATATATATATATATATATATGCCTAACATAGAGTACGCATGCATACGCAAACAAACACATAAAGTGAACATTTAACATACATAAACACACATACACAACACATATATGTCGAACATGTAACATATACTTGAATGCGAGCATATACACACAAGCACATACACAACACAAGCACGTAGATGCACAAATATATGTATATATATATATATATATATATACACACATATATACACATGCATACATGTGAACACTCAACCTTAAAAATAAAAAATAATTAAAAAAATTAAAATTTTAAAAATTAAAAGATTTGTTAAAATTAATTATTTAACTAAATGAAATATTAACAAAATTTAAAAATGATTTATTTAAAAAACAACAACAAAACCAAAAATAAAAAATGATGAAAAAGAATATAACCAAAAAGGAAGAAAGAAATAAAAATAAAAGTCAAATAAGAAAATGAGAAATTTTCCAAAAAACAAAAAAAGAAAGCAAAAAGTATTAAGTAAATAATAGTAATAAAAAGTAGGCAGATGCAACGGAATAAGCAAAAAGCTGCAAGATAAAGCCAAGATGTGTCTCCTCGTCCATACTCCACTATTGCGGTGCTTACAAGCTAAATGACGTGTGAGTACGATGCTACTCCCTGGACCCCATACCAACTAAGTGATAATAGTCTGATATCATGCAGAGGGAAGAAAAGCACGAGGAGAAAGGGGATGTAAGGGAGACGTATGTGGCAGCGAGGAAAAAGTGAGAACAGATTTAGCAAACTGGAAAGTGAGAATAAAAGAGAGTGATGGAGAGAGAGAAAGGAAGCTAAATGAAAAGTGGGTGTTTGAGTGTCAACTGCTAAAAACAAGATGCTGGAGAGAGAAGAAAGAAGGGAAAATCGGGAGCATGGGCAGTGACATTGCATTTGGTTTTGGTGAGTGATTATACAGCAACGCCAGTGGAAAAGAAAGGAACGGAGACGTGAATGGAAGACCAAGGGAGATGACCCCTGTTCAAGTAGCATGATGGGGAAGAAGCAGAGAAATAGAACAGAAAATGCGAGAGAATGGGATAACATAAGAAGTTTACCGGCCTCTGTTTTTGCATTCTCAAAATAGAGCACACAAGAAAGATGGGCGAAATCAAGGGGGTTAAGGGGAGAGAACAGAAGAAATTAGGAAGGAGAAAAATCGACGAGAGAGAGTAAGGATAGGGATGAATTCATGTAATAATTTATTTATAATACATGAACATAGAATTAAGAGATACTAAGATATAAAAATCTGACCTAATACTAAAAATGATACAGTGCAGTCTTACAGATAAATATTAACCTACAATAGGTCTTAGAATAAGCAATCACTAGAAAGAGAGTTAACGTTGCGATTGAAAATTAGGGCTTACATCTAAACAACTTATAGGTTTTTTTAATAATAATAATTAATTATAATATTAAAATAAAATCCTTAGATATACATTAAAATAGCTTCCTATTTTATTGTCTCAAGAAAGGAAGCTAATTAACTCTCTATTAGTTAATTAACAATTAATTAGCAATCTGATTAAATAATTACTAATGCTCTTTGTCTATAGGTTGGATCACTACTCAGTGGACTTGTGGATAATCCAATCTATCACTGATTATTCATAATGAATATAAACACAATCCATTTTTAGTTTATCAATTATAATGTTAATTGTCTAATTAGTTATAACAAGAGATTAATCTAATAGCATAATTAATGTTAATACATATAATATTAAAAATGTTCTAACAATTTTCCACATGGATAGCATTAATTAAATTATTAGGTCAATCAACGAATACATAATTAAGCAATTAACATTCACATAAACATATGAATGTATGTGTATTTATAAACTATACAAAATTCATAAATGAAACTACACACAAAAATTACTGAATCTGATAGGGAAACAAGTGATATTAACATTGTCACAAATTAGTTTCAATATCTAAATAGAATGGAATACAAAATGGCATTTAAAGCATCATATTACAATGCAATAGTACCTTAAGGACTCAACTTAGAAATTTGGTGTCAAATTGCACCACAAAAGCCCCTCAAGGACTCAACTCATACTCCTACTAGACCAAGGCTACATCAAAATTCAACAAGACCCATATAAGTTATGCAATTTGAATTACTCCTACGGGTAAGCCTTTGGTCAATAGATCCGTCATAATACGCTCACTTCAAATGTGAACCATGCGCGTTTGAGATAATGAAAATTCATAAATGAAATTATGAATCAAGGATATTGAATCTAATAAGGAAAATATTATTATAAATGCCAGCAAAATTTCAATTTTGAATTATATCCAAAATTTTAGCATAGCCAAAAAACATTGAATCCAATAGGAAAATAAATGTTATAAGTGCCAAAATATACCAAAGTCTTAAGAACACAACTTAGATTTTCACCATATCAACATATCAAAATTTGAATATACCTAAAAGTCATATGTTTTCAAAATTCTAATGGGTTTGTCCTGGTAAATGGATCACCCAAAATGAGTATGAGATTCATATATATTCTCTCCAACAAATAGGAATTGAGTATCAAAGTTTAATGCAACTGAAATTCTTGTAACTTTGAGAGAAGCGCACAATAGAGTCATGTCGCAACAAAATGGTCAAGACTCAAAATATGCACAAAACGGAAATTAATTTCCTTGACCATATTCCCTAACAAATGACAATCACAAAACTAGCGACATACTCTTCATTTATATATGAGGTAGTTGTAAATATCCATTTGATACTTCTAAACAAAACAACTCCTTCAAAACATCATATAGATGTAATCAGAAGTGGGTTCAATATCATCAACAAATTATGTATAATTTGAATCAGAATATCCCATTATTTCAAATGATTCAGATTTCTAGATAGTCAACATGCAATGTTTTGTATCCTGAATATACCTCATAACTGTCTTTATAGCCTTCCAAAGATCATACCTATAATTATTTAAATATCTGCCAAGCACACCAACAAGAAAAACAATGTCCAAACGTGTGTACATCTGGGCATTTATCAAGCTACCAACAACATATTCACATGGAACTTTGTCCATCAAAATTCTCTCATCATTATTTAGGACACACTGATTTAAACAATCTATCACTATTCTGCATAGATGCTGCACAAAGAGTGCTAGAAAACATATTAAATTTCTTTAGCATTCATTCAATATAGGTTGCATGAGACAATCTAAGAATGCTACAAGATCTATCACGGTAAATCTGAATTCCCAAAACAAAAGTAGATTCACCTAGATCTTTTATATCAAAGTGGCATAATAAGATGTGCTTTGTCACATTTAATAAGCACACTGAGTTGCTGGCCAATAGAATGTCATCCACACATAGCACATCCTTATGCAAGTCTTCATCCAGTGATATTGTTTGCAACATCCATTTAGTAACTTTGCAAGTTTCCACTTATTATTATAGTGTATGGAGGTAATTTTATCATTCATAATCTCCAACCACCTAGATGAATGAGGACCTGACACAACTTTATTAAAAAGAGACAAAATATGTGTCATTAACAACATCTGACTCATATTCCTGCAAGTACACTATGTAATCATCTGAAATTGTAGGTCTACAAATCCTCTGTGATCGTCTCAAAGTAATGACTGGAACTCCCACATCAGCTGTAGGAGCTTCTACAATATGATCAACTGGATTCTCAACAAGAGTGTCATCTCTAATAATATAATCCACAGGTAAAGATGACAAAGATGGCATGGGTAAGATGATATCCTCATAATGTAAATTGATTACTCTAGGAATATCACTCCCGCTGTCCAAGTCATCTTCAAAATAAAACGCTTTATTAGATTCAATAACCTTGGCAGTATGATTAAGACATAAAATTTGCATTTTATGGATCCTGAACAATACCCAATGAATAATCCGCTGATAGTCCTGAAATCAAGTTTCTTAAGCTGAGGATTATAGGGTCTTAACTCTGCTATACAACTCCATACGTAAAAGTGTCTTAGACTAGGCTTCTTACAAGTGAAAAGTTCATATAAGGTCTTTTCAATTGACTGACTTGGAACTTGATATAGCATATAAGCTGTTGTCTTAAGGGTATGACCCCACAGAAACTTTGGTATGGAAGAATGATTGATAATGCTTCTGACTTTGTCCATCAAGGTGCGATTACGCCTCTCAGCAACTCTATTTTGTTGTAGAGTGCCAAGCATAGTATACTGAGCTTATATTCCTTGCTCCTATAAGAATAAAGCAAAAGGCCTAGGGTTTCTGCCTGTTTCAATATACCTCCCATAATATTCACCACCTTTATTTGATCTTACACATTTGATTGCCTTCTCAGACTTTAATTCAACAACAGCCTTAAATGCCTTAAAGGCATCCAATGAGTCAGATTTATCACACAATAGATCAATCCATCTGAATATAGAGAAGATATTTATATAGGTTATAAAGTATATGTAATTACCTATAGCAGTAAGAGTAATTGGTCCACTAATATCTATGTGGATCAATTCTAAAGTTGAGTCAAATCTATTTGCCCCTTTTCTTCTAGCTCTAGCAGAAAGTTTTCTCTTATTGCAATCAACACATGATTCAAAATTAGAAAAAATTTTAAGTCATGTAATATTCTCTGTCTAACCATACTTTCTAATGTCTCTTTGGAGATATAACCCAAACGTCGGTGCCATTACATAAAAGAATTCTCATTAATTCTTTGACATTTGTGTCTAATAGCAAGATTAATAGATGTCACAGAGGTAGAATCTGAACTAACATTTGCATTCAAGCAATATAAATCGCTCATTAAGCTAACAGTTCCAACAATGACTGAATTAAAGAAAATAACAATTCTACCATTTCCTTGCCAAAAAGAATACCCATGTTTATCTAATACAGAACTAGAAACTAAATTCCTCCTTGAAGAAGGTAAATAGGCAACATCATATAAAGTTAAACTGTGTCTAGAATACAAGTTCAACACTACAGTTCCTATGCAATCCACTGCAGCTGAACTTCCTTCTACTCCCAAAATGGTCCTTTCCCTCTCATTTGGGCTCCTCCCGTCTCTGAGCCCCTTCATTCTCATGGCTATTCTTCAACTTAAAGAAATCAGAAATTTTATGGTCCATGCCTCTTACATTAATGGCATTCACCCTTGAATTATTTCTTCTCTTAACCCTTACTATTCTTATTGCTCTTCTTAGGTCCAAACGGTTTCTTGCCATAGTCTTTGCCTTCATATTTCTAGCCTTGCTGGATGAACCATATGAAATATAATTCACTAATTATGAGAATTCACCTTCTTTATTGATTATTCCTCTTAGGTCACTATGGACATCATATGATCAATAAACCACTCTGGCTTTTAGGAATTATAAGTGGTTCCTAGGACCCCATATTTAGCAAAAAGGGATTAGAGAACTCTATAAACCAAGTACCTCTCATCCAAGTCCACACCATAGGACTTTAGCTTGTTGTAGTAGTTGACAAGCTTCATCATGTGCTCACACACTCCCGACACTCTATCATAGTGAGTGTTATCTAGCAAAGAGAGATAATAAGCCTATTAAGTATTATCTAACTTTTTGAATTTCTCACTTACTGTTTTGAGATAATCGATTGTGGTGTCTTTCTCAGGAATACTTTATCAGATAGTCTTCTCAATTGTATACTTGATGACAGTTAGACAAATCTTATTAGACTCATACCACTACTTATGGTAAGCCTTGTTAGCAGTGCTAAACTTAGCGGTGAGATCAGCTGGCTTAAGTTCTCTTTTAGCCAAATCTTCTTTAGTGATCATAAGATACATATCAAGGGACTCAATCTAATCATCATAATTTGTCCTATTTAGAGTTTTCACCACGGACAATTGCTAAAACAGAGAAACTGAGGGAAAACAAATAGGAAATATATAATTATGTCTCAGACACATAATTATAAAATAAAATTTCCATAACAAGACTCAACTTGAACAACTATGCAACAAAACATTCATCATATCCTGCCTAAGAGCTCAAACTATGATAAATAAATAAAACTCATACACACCAAGGAAGCATATTATTAAAAGAAACAACATAAAATGCACCTACAATCTCCATATCGATAGGATACGAGAAACCATGAATACATCAATCAACAAATCACTACTGATAGGTCACAAACAGGCCTTATTCACAAAATTAAATTGACAATGTCATACTGATAAGGCATGTCTATTGTCAACTTAATCATACTTTCTACTGCTGGTTGCTTCAACAGTAACTTTTCCTTCAATGATTCAGTGTGTACTTTCTTAAGTATACAGACAATAACCACAACAATGGGGTTTTATTAAGCCAACACCATTATGATTGGACCCATGATAGGTAAATATATGACCACTAGATGAAGATGGGCCAATATGGCCTAAAACAGAGTCTGTTTGCTCATTTCATTATTTTATGCACTAAATTAGGAATAAAATATTCACATATTACGCAAATAAATTTTGTTTTAATTTTACTAGGCATTGTTAGGGAAAGTGACCAATATATATTGTTTCTTATCATGTATAATTGTCTCACAAATTTTTTTCATATCAAAACAGTGTCACTACACTGCAATTTGAGGCCCTAAATCTCCAAGAAATTTCAAAAAACATACTTCCAAGCTTCCAAAATTTTGGAAAAATCTCCAAAAAATAGGAAATGGCATGTGGAGACAAACGGTAGAAAATTAGGGTCAAGAAAGTGAGTGTGTGAGACACACATGCTCACACGCGAATCACACATGCATCAGATGTGCGTAGGCTTCGCCTCGCCTATGTGCCATAGCTTACTCTTCCTTCAGCAGGTCTGTAATTTAGGTCATCCAACCCAATTACAACTTGTCACTCAACGCGACTTTATATAGCATTTCAAAGAGTGTTTTAGACGCTGAAATGTTCAAAACTTCATGATCTACAACTTCCTTATCTTATCTTGGCCAAAACATGAAGAAATAGAGAGATAAATGGCTCAAAAGTTTCAGTTCTACCAGAATCTCCAAACTTTGATGGCGATTTTTGACATCATAAGTGTTAGATGTTGAAATAGGTATCAAAATGACCATTATGTAATGGGTTTACAAATCCCCTAAGCCCCTTTTGTCCAACTCGATCTGTACATCGAGTAATTTTGCTCGAAATTTTCAGGTCCTTTAAGCATTAATGGGTTGAAATTGGTCAGCTTTTTTCAGGCTTCACACTAGGCATCATTTTGTTCCGAATATTCAGATTTACAAAACCCCTTATTTTTTTTTCAAAAGAATCCTTAAGGTTTGCATTAATTTCATGCAAAAAAATTAGGGTTCATACTTGTTCATGTAATATTTAATACTGCACTCCTATAACAACCAACAAAATTTTAATCTTTTAATCTAACCTAAGGCTCTGATACCAATTGAAGTCATGTAATAATTTATTCACAATACATGAACACAGAATTAAGAGATATTAACATACAAAAATCTAAGCTGATGCTAAAGATGAAGCAGTGCAGTCTTACAAAGATATGTCAACCCATAATACCTAAGAGAAAAGTCTCAGAGTAAGCAACCACTAGAGAGAGAGTTAGCGTTGCGATTGAAAATTAGGGCTTACGTCTAAACAACTTATAGGACTTTTTTTAAATAATAATAATTAATTATAATATTAAAATAAAACCCTCAAATATACATAAAAATAGTTTCCTATTTCATTATCTCAAGAAAGAAAGCTCATTAACTCTTTCTTAGTAAATTAACTTTTAATTAGCAATCTAATGGGATAATTACTAATGTTTTTGGGTTATAGGTTAAGTCACTGCCTAATGGGCTTGTGGATAATCCAACCTATCACTAATTATCCACAATGAATATAAACCCAATCCATTATTGGTTTATCAATTATAATGTTAATTGCCTATTTAGTCTTAACAAGATATTAATATAATAGCATAATGAATGCTAATCCGTATAATATTAAAAATGTTCTAACAAAGGACGCTGAGAAGAAACAGACCGGGAGAAAGCTGGAAGAAAAGAAAGAGGGAAGAGATCTGAGAAAATATAGAAAATATTGGAAGAGAGAAAGAACCCAAGAGAGTAGGGGAGGAAAAGATTCAAAACAAAATCATAGAGAGTGCTAGGAATAGAGAGGAAGAAGCCTGAGATATCAGAGAGACAGGGAGAACTGAGGGGGACCGAAAACAAAAATGGTGAGGAAGAAACAGGGCATGCCTTGAAGGATAGAGCCATGAGAAAAGAGAAAGGAGTGACAGAGATATAGAGAAGAGACAAGATGAGGAAGAAAATAGAGCAGGCAGGAGAAGAGAGAAAGTATAGGAGAAAGGAGAAAGCAAAGATGAAAGAAAACCAAAGACAAAAGGCTGAAGAAACTGAAGAAATGCGAAGAAGAAAACAATGAAGGCCAAGAGAGCACAAGACAAAAGAAGAAAGATAAGGAAGGAGAGGACTATCATCTTTAAGGTGAAATAGGGCATAAGGATACCTCAGAGGAAAGGTGAAGGTTCAGTGTGCATTGAGTTAAGTTCTGCCTTATTGTCTTTCTCTCTAGAACTGTTCTTTTCGATACATTTCTTTTAGACATGTAATGTGGGTTCCTTGATCTCTGTTTATGTGTTTTAATCATGGGTGGAGTTTGTTTCTAAATAGATAAAATTGGACAAAATGTTCTGTAATGTTTTTATAAAGATTTTAGTATGATTACTATTGGTTTTTTCTTGTATTTCAATGGGATTCGTGGGTTTCTAGGTAAATTATATTCAGACTTAGGCATGGCACATTTGGTTATGTTCTGAGTTGTTCTCATATGACAGAATGTACAATTGGGTTGTGAATATGGCTATAGGCAGAGCTAAAATTTGAGATAGATGGAATTTGATACTTATGGATGGTTAAGGCTTGGCAACACCTTACTTGTTTGATTATTTGTCTTGGGTTTTAGTAATATGCATATGGTGTGACCTATGGATTTTTATCTATGATTTTAATGTTATTAGATCATAGGTACTGTTCAATCTTGAAGAGAGTAAATTATTTCACTTCTTGGCTGATAGTAATTAAATGCCATGAAGACAAATGGGAAAGAATATGAGAATCTTTGGCTGAAGATTAAGGAGAAGACTAGAGCAAATTCAATTGCTTCTTTTTCTATCTTTATTGCGGCAATGCTATGAATTTTGTAAATAATGCTCGAATAAGATATTACCGAGTGAACACAGACACGCACTATCACAAAGATGTTGAATATTTTACTTCTTTCTTTATTTTTTAAGTTGTTTGTTCTTATTTTTATTTTGTTTTTGTTTTTTAAAATAGTCATATGGAACCATATATCTCTTTAGACACTTAAGGTATTAACCAGTGAAGGTCATGTGAAATCTTTAGTCCCTTGGACTTTTCCAACGTTAGTCAGGTTTCTTGAGTATCTAATTATTTATCAAAAAGGGGTTTTAATGACATACGTTGAGCTAACATTTTCAAAAGTCAAAGCTAAAATCATACGCGGCTTTTGTTAAAAACATTGGCATATTCCATTATTACAAAAATCATGAAACTTATTTCATAAGTTTGTTATGTGAGAATATAATTTCCACATGCATTTTAGAATTAACCAAAAAAGGTCATGTGAGAGTTTTAGTTTCCTTCAACCTTGAAAGTTAACATGTGATTTTTCAAAATGCAAAAATAAAATAATTTACAAATTACAAAAAATAATTTATCACTAAATTCTTTATTGAAAATTCCTGTGTAAAAATGTTAATCTCCGTAAACATTTGAAAATTAAGCAGTAGATGTCGTATAAGATTTTTAGTCTCCTTAAATTTGAAAGTTAAACATGTTTTTTTAATAATAAATAAACAAACAAAAAAAACAATTTTAATTTACAAAAATGGTTTCTCGTGCCTTTATTTATTTATTTATTTATATCTCTTATTAATTGTTTTAAAATCATTATGTGAGATCGTTAATATCCTCAAACACTTAAGAATTAATTGGTAGAGGCCACGTAAGATCTTTAATCTCCTTAAGCTTCAAAAATTAACATATGATTTCCAAAAAATACAAAAGTGAAAAAAAGTTCTAAGTCACAAAATAGTTTATTTTGTTTGCTCTTTGTAAACGAAAAAAAAATCCGAAAACACTTTTATTTAATAATTCCATTACTTTTGGAAAATGAAAACAAAGAATTCTAATTTTCAAAAGTTCAAAAATATAAATTCCAAAAATCCTTCTCATCAGTATTTTTGTTTCCCTATTAAATAAAAATTATAATTTAAAAAATCCCAAAAAAAACACAAATTTAAACATTTCCCTTCATAATTTCATTTTACTTTAAAATTAAAATTAAAATCAAAATTATGACAATCCAAAAAAAATTAATAAGAGAAAAATAAAGAGAACAAATGAGTCTGATTAAGTTGTTTTCGTAAATTAAAACATACATACCAAACTTCAGTTTTGTTTTGTTTAGAAAATCTATTTGATTTTAGCTATATTTTTTTTGCAATAGTAAAATTAACAAACCAACTAATATAACTTTTTAGTCAAATTATGTTGACTTTGATACCAATTGGTGGATATATAGGCTTTAGACTCATCCTAGATCAAATTTTCTCATTGTGAATATCCATTTTTTTATTAGTTCTTTTATTATTTGTATGTTTATTTTTTTCTTTCCTTCTGCTTTTGTTTTAGTAAGGGTAAGCAAAGCTAAAATTAAGGTCGTATTTCTTTGTTTTGCTTGACTAGTTTAGGCTGAATTATCTTATGGATGGGTGTCATAGGATACCTAACACCTTATCTACAGTCAAATAAATTTTCAAATTCATATATATTTATGCATACCACCTTTTTATTTCTTTTTCTTTTAAAATCAATTTTCCAAAGTTTTCCTTTAAAAATTTTAGTAGAAATTCCTAAATAAATTGGTTTTTAAATTATTTTAGAAGTCAATTTTTTTCTCTTTCTTTTTGTGTTATCCGTGTAGTGTTCAATCTTTTGGGGGATTGTTAGGTGTGACAATACAGATTCACACACACATACAAATATTTATACATATATATATATTGATAAATTTGTAAACACACACATGCACATGCACATATATGTAACGAATTTGTAATGCAATCTAAAAATATTAGATATACTAATCTTAAAAAAAATAATATGATTATATATACGTATATGCTTGTACACACAAGTACAACTTAATATCATAATACAACACTATTATATACATACACATTCATGACATGACACTTATCCCATATACATGACATGTCAAATAATCTTTTTAAGAAATAGTATTTTAAATGTTGAATATGATGTAATGTTATAATTACTAAGAAAAAATATCTTATATTGTTTAATATAAAATAAGAAAATAATTTTAAAAGGTAAATTATCAATTATTTATAATATATATTCATGCTAATCATTTTTTAAAAATATTTATCTTTCATCTAAATAATAAAATTGATTCTATTTGAAATCACAATTTTATATTAAGATTCTTTACATGGCCCAAAAATGAATTTTAAAATTTTGAATTAATTCCAATTCTAATAGAGTTGGAATTATAATTTTATATTCTAATTCCGATTCTTACTAAATGGAGCCTAAGGCCTCCTTTGTCATGAAGAATTGAGTTTGAAATTAGGATATGAAATTGAAATTGGACATAATAATTTCAATATTTTTGTTTGATATATTTTTTTGGAATTGCATTTTCAACTCCCTACACTAATTTTAGGAAAATGAAAAATAACTAGCATAAATAATTTTTAATTCTTACTCCCAAGACTAATCTAAAAAATTACAATTTATAAAGTCATAATAGAAGTATAACTTTTTGCCTCTCTAACATAGGACGCAGTTTTTTAAGAAAATTATTACTAGATTTAAATTTCAAGTGTTATATTTTAAAGGTTTTATATTAAATTGTTTATAAAATAACTAATAATGTTTTTAATATTTTTCTAAACTAACAAAGCACACGGGATTATAGAAATATATATATATATATATATATACAAATTAAAAATTAAAAAATACAAATAGAAATACACACAAAATATAAACACAAAATAATATTGCAAATATACATAGACTCTCACTTTTACACAAGACAATGACAATGCATGCAAACAACACCATACATGCAAAAATACACGTTACTTTATTATACACGATATGGCATGATACATACATACATACATACATACATACATATATATATATACATACATACATACATACAAATAACTTTTTAAAAATTAAACTAATATATATAATTTAACTAAAAAATAATATCTTTAACTTCCTCATTCCTTCATAGACCAAAAAACAAACTTTGTTGGTTATTGTTTCGCCGTTTACTGTCTTATTTCTATTTCTTCTTCTACATATTGCCGTTTCTGTGGAATTTTACGGGGATGACGAATACTATTGCCGAACTTACTGCAAATGTGATAGAAGAAAATTTGGAGAAAATGAAATAGAGAAAAGTACTGAACAATTTTCAATCTCAAGATTGCCGTGAGTTTGTTAAACGCATGTGTGTGTTTTAATATTCATTCGAAATTTTGAATATATACGAACACTCTCGCTTTCACATTTTCCCTGTAAAATTCTAGGTTGTATTCTTAATGAGCAAGATGCGGCAATCTGATAGGACTACCAGGTCCGCGGTAGGCTCTCGAAGTGAGAATGAGAATATGTCACTCTTAAATAAAGAGGTAATTCCCCTTAATTTCTCTGTATTCTCATCTGTCGCAATTAGTTGATGTAAATACGTTGAGCTGCACCAGTTCCGGCTGTCTCTGTGATCTGTTTTGGCAAATGATGATTTTTTTTTCTTTTCGTTTTTTCCTTTGAGTTGATATTTCTTTCACCGTCTTTTTCTGTTTGCTTTTAAAAGTAATGATTTCTTTCGGTCATGTTATTGCTACAGTTTTCAATCTGTTACTTGAAGATGTTTTGCAGATATCTAACACTCCCTTGATAATCCAGGCCATATATGTTGGGTATTCTAGAGTGCTTTTGCTGGTATGTGAGGTTTTATTTATGAAAAATAGTAGTGGTGCAGTGATAATTCTGTGGAATTTGAAATGCATGTTATTTTTTCTTTACAGGCAAAGCCAGATGCTGGGAGACTAATTATCGCCACTATTGCTCTATTACTAGCATCCGTATTAAATGTACTAATTGTACATGGCTTATCTGTCTTCCAATTTCTCAGTTTCTCTCTTTGCCTGTCTTTCTTTCCCTTTCACTCACTCTTCCCTTCTTCTGGCTTACTGTAATTTGGATAGAAGTAATATTATTCTTAATTTCATATTAATGGCAATAAGCTGATAAGTAATGAAGTTAAGAAATATTGCAAATTAACCATTATCCTCGATGTATAACTGTTGAGAAGCTGTTCGATACTATTATATTCATTATCCACCGTAATCTAGTTATCTAGTTCTTATGTGCTTCGCAACACAATAAAGGGAAAACTCTTTCTCTTGTTGGTTCTGTTTCCGGAGGGCTAATGAAAATTACTGTCCACATCCTCCCTTTTATTTATTTATTTTTTTTTGTTGCTAAAGTCCACATCCAACCTTTCCATTTATTTAGTTTTTTTCGTCATTTCTATTGTTACTGGAATTGCACATTGAATTGTTGGTTCTATAAGAGAATTGCTTTTAGGGCAATGCTCCTTCCATTGAGGAACTTGGTTGAATACAATTTTCCTTGAGACTTATAGCTAGTTATATTCTAACATACCTCATGATATAAGTGGCAAAAGCATACATGTTTTACCTTGTCCTCCATTTCCGAGAGGAAGTCATATGAACATTAAAACATTGGTTTCCAGAATACGATAACTTGTCTATTTGTAGTATCTGTGAAAATAAAATCTAAAACTTAATTAGGTTGGTCTTCATTCTAAATGTGACCTGGTTCTACTTTGCAGCCAAAATATGGTGGGCTAATTATTGACATTGTGTCAAGAGATATGAGGACAGTTGAGCAACAATTGGAAGCTGTGGAGGAAATGAAGAATACTATAATATATGTGGTGCTGATAGTCTTACTTGGGTATGACCAATCCTATCTTGAAATTTATTTATGGCTGTATTTTATAATTCCTCAATGCAATCGTGGTTCCCTCTTATATTGATGGACAATATATTATGTGATTATAGATTTCATTTACAATAAGTTTCATATCAGAAGTTGTGAGATCATATGATTGATTCAACTATGACAGGGTTTTGGACTGCCAAATTGCTTGTTCATATGCTGATTTTTTCTCACAACTTATATCCCCTTAGGTCCGACCTAAATTTTGCCTCCATTCTGACATGCACATTCACACGGAATGCAATGGATGCTGTATGAGCACATAGTTGTCCTTGCTGTACTTGTTGTTTACATGTTATATTTTGCCAATTCACTAACTCCAGTTTCCCATGTCAACCTAATACCAGGAATTTTGTTGGTTCCTCATTTCTGTATGCTCTTTATTTGGTTCTTGATGTTTTTCATAAGAAAACTTTGCTGCTCCTGTTTATGTTGTCGAAATTTTACAAGCTAACTAAACATGAATAAATGATGATGAGTTACAACATGCACTAAATTTCAGTAATCATTTGAACTTTAAATTGGCCACAGTAGCATGTAAACTTTAACTTTGTTTAAGAAGTCTGATGCTAGGTTATACAATGAAAGTTTAATTTGTGATTGTTTCAATTTTTAACTTGTCATTGTTGTTCCAATTCAAGTATATGTCTCTCTGACATTTAAGGGTATAGTTTCAAGAGTTATAAGGGTAAGGAGAAGAAAAAAATTGAAAGAAAATTGAAGAGAGAAGGAAGAAGAAGAGGTGTAAATGATCAATGTTCTTTCCCTTGTTTGAGAAACCTTCTAAAATATCTTAATTTAAAAAGCTTAAAAGTATAAAGGAACAAGGATTCTAAAAATATAGTTTAAAACATATTATTATCATCCCATCCTTGTAAATAACTATGAGAAAGGTTTCAATCACTCATCCTTTCTCGTTCATTAACCACCCAATCCAAATATATCTCAAAAGGTGAAGATAAAACATGCATTATGAGCATCAATTTTTCCTTTTTTCCTCTTTCACAGGAAAATTTCTGACCAATATATGTTGCATTTCAGCTTCTTGTAAGCACGTATATATATTTCTTATTTTTGAGTGAAATTAGATTTTTTCTTTAAAAATGGACAATATGCTTCCCTTTTTGTTTACTTCACGAAAACAAACTTTTTCGATGAACACCAGCCCACTATTCATTGCATTCTTGCCTTTTTTTACGAAGATTTAATTTTAACTTCTTCATCTTTCTTGGTTTTTGCTTACATCCAAAATAAAGTAATCAATTTTGTGTTTAGCTCTGTCTCCAGTGCTCTTCGAACATGGTTATTTTCTTCTGCTAGTGAAAGGGTTGTAGCTTGCTTGAGGAAAGAGCTATTCTTCCACCTAATTTATCAGGTGAGATGGTTATTATTTTGGAATTCTGAAATTGTGGAATATTACAGTCAATTTCTAACCCAACATTAATTGGTTATGCAGGTCAGTTTCTAACCCAACATTTGTTGGTTATACAGGTCAGTTTCATTGATGTGAAATCTGAATAACATCTTTAAATTGTATGCGCTTCTTCCTCAGTTTCTAATGGAAAAAATTAATATGCTGGCAATTGCATCTTTGTTGCATCTATTATTATAGCTGAATATTCCAAGTCATCTTTAACATAAGGTGATCCAACAGGAAATAGCCTTCTTTGATGTTACCCAAACTGGGGAACTCTTGAGCAGGCTTTCTGAAGACACCCAAATGATTGAAAACGCTGCAACTACAAATCTCTCTGACACTCTTCGGAATCTAAGTACTGCTTCTATTGGAATTGGCTTCATGTTCTCCTCATCATGGAAGCTAACAAGTAAGTGATTCTTTAGATTCTCAATTTTTTGTGATAACTGTACATTTCATCTGATATTGATGTACACTATATTTTCCTTTGATTCTTAACTTTATCTCTAGTGTTGGCTTTATCTGTGGTATTGTTTCAATTGCTGTATGAAAATCTGGACACCATCTTCGGGAACTTGCACACAGAACTCAACAGCTGCTGCTATAGCTGCATCAATTGCTGAGGTTGGTTTGGGTTTTGTATTTGTATCTCTGTCAGTTTCTGTTTACCCCCATTTTAGGGTTTAGACAAGTGCAAGGCACATATATAAAGTTCATACTTAGATAGTCATATTTGTGACACAGGGAAGTTGTAAAGCACCTTGTCACGTATGCAAGGAAGAAAAATTTATATATATGGTTTTTTTCATACCTTTCCCATTCTTCTCTAAGAATCTTTGTTTGGGATGACATTCAACGAATTTCTCCAAGGTTTAAGTCCCATATCCTCATCATAAGAGGGAGGGGTGATAGAAAAATCATGTAAGTATCCCAATTTAGGAAATCTTGACAAATGGAATTCAAATGAAGGAATAATAACCAAAAGAGTGGTTAGTTAAGTCAACGCAATTTTCCGCTTTGGAAAATTGTTAACCATTCTTGCTTAATGTTTCCTTGTTGGAAATTGGGTCATTAATCATCTAGAATATCTAAATCATAATTCTCAAATGGAGGAACCCAGCTGCTAATGTATATTTGCATGTATCTTGTCAACAAAAACAAATAAGACAAAGCGTGCAACAGTCGCTTGAGGTTATTTAATTATATTGGAGGACTTGTTAAGTTTTTCTGGTTAATGCAATAAACTACTTAAATTGTTGTCCTCTACATCTCTTTTCTACTAAAATGCATCTCTGAAGCTGAATAAAAATATGTTTGAAAGTGCATTTATCTGAAAGAATCCGCAATATGGAAATTAGGAAATCTATATCAACATGTTTTTTCCTTACCTTCACAATATGGAATAAATTTAACAAAAATTTAAGACATAGTCTGACTTCATAGTTAAAATACTATTCTTTTCTCTCTGTTTCATTTCTTGTTTATTGAAGTGCTACTACCACTTATAAATAAAAGTAAGTTTATTTTCTTTTGTATGTTCTCTGGAGTCCAGCTAAAAATTTTACTTAGAAAACTTTATAGGAATTATTTGGGGCCATTTGGACAGTTAGATCTTTTGCTCAAGAGAGTAAGGCAGTATCAAACTACTCAGACAAAGTTGATGAAACGCTAAAACTTGGACTTAGACAAGCTGTGAGTTTTTCTATGTAATCTGTTTTGGTAATTCTGTAATTTCCTTTTGTCAATCTATTCCCCCACCCTCTAAGGTTGCAACTATGAAAGATAGAAATTCAGAAACTGATGATTGAATTTGGATGAAATGGAAGATTACACAGCTGGCATGATTCACTTTTTTAGGAAGTGGTTGGTCTATTTTCTGGAGGAGTCACTGCAGCATGCACACTAACTGTTATTCTTGTGGTCATATATGGGGCATATCTGGTAATCAAAGGTTCCATGACTGCTGGATCTCTAACATCATTCATCCTATATAGCCTTACAGGTACTCTCTCTCTTGTAACTTTGCCTGAAGTTATAATCATTGAAAGCTTGTGCCATGGGTAAATATTCTTATTCTGATTGCAGAAGAATAAAGAGGTGAATATATTCATATATGACTGGCTTCAATCAATAAAATGGGACTTGAATGCTTGTCTAAATTAAGAAGAGTTCTAGACCTGTAGACAATAATCCTATGTGTTATATTTCCATATGTATGCAAATCTAGTGTCAGTGAAATTGTTGAGGTTTTCCTTGGTGAAAGCAAGTGTTTCCCATTGTAGTTGTCTAATGGTTTTTTGTCTCTTCACTGCTTGTCTTTTTTCTGTGCAGTTGGGTTGTCAGTTTCATCTGTATCAGAATTATATACTTCTGCAATGAAAGCAGCAGGGGCAAGTAGAAGAGTTTTCTGGCTCCTGGATTGTTTACATACCATGCCTAGATCAGGAGATAAGAGCCCCTTGAGGTTGGTCAATCTCTTTCTCTCTATGGATGCGTAGCAACTTATTTGTGAATGTTGCACTATTAAATCGAGTCAATGTTTGATATTGAATTTTGCCTAAGCACTGACCCTTATCTACACACATAATAAAAAAAATTTATATCTGCCAATAGGATATATTCAGTTACTGAAACTTGTTATACATGAGGCTATCTTTTAATTACATGTCTGCCAAAAATTGTATGTAAAACTATTATGTGTTTTTACAGAAGTTAGTAGTGGAGAAAGTAAAAACACAGAAGTAAAGGAAAGAGAAAATATGACTGGATAAGTTTGTATTTTTTTTAGTTCATGACAAGTTATTAAATACATGAGAAAACAACAGAAAATGGGGATCTAACTGTTTAATAATTGATTAAAAATGCAGAGCAGAAACACACTGACTCTGTGGATGGTATTATTCGAATAGAAAGCTTTTACAAATAAAAAAGGCCCTAATATTTAGAGAAAAGTTGTTTGATATGCAACAGACAGAAAGGAACAGGAAGAAGGAAACTATTGACCAAAAAAAATTTTTTGAATAACAAATTATGGTACATTTTCTTCAACTAATTGATTGGAAAATTAAACCTAGCATAACTATGGTATTTGCATGGTCATCTAGATTGAATTAGGCTCTGATTGCAGCAACCAAGAGAGGAAATGAATACCATGCAAAAGAGAAATTAAGCTTGGATTCTAAACAGAAAGCATGATTCTTAAACTTGCATTTGTCTTCTAAATGGTTGATGAATTGTATCCATTGAATGATTGGCTGTTGCTTGATATGCTATATGGGTATTTTGGCATGCTATTCACTTTAACGCTTGTATGCCCAAGTTTTGCTATTTTCCTAATCTTAGTGTGTTGGCCTTCATTAGAGTATGTGTGAGCACTCGTGTTGGTATGGAACAAAATTGGGTAAGTTGACCAAAATTTGGTCCCAAGTTATGACCTAATGAGTGGCATATTTGAATGCAGTCATTCTATTTCTTTCCATGTGTTCAATAAATTGTATGAATAAATTATGCTTATTTAAGGTTGGAATTGATGATTTTAAGCAAGGATGGATACAAGGGGGTGAAGAACTGTGATCACTCCCTTTGAACTTTAAAAATTTCAAGTTTTATATGTAATTTTATATTATATTTTTTATTTGATTCTTTAATTTATAAGAATTTGTTTTATTTAAATGGTAAGAATCTGTCTTTTTTTATTCAAATCTTTGATAAAAAAATGTTTAATCCCCATTAAGATCCAATACTAGATCTGTCCTTGATTTCAAGTAATGATGGCTACTGGGATAATCCATCTTATCCCCTTTTTGTATTTATATTAATTCTAAGTCCATAGTAAGTCTGATTATACTTAAAAAACTTGCTTAACTTGATGAATTTGACCCAAAAAAAATAAAGCTTGAATCCAAAAAGTCCAAATAGAAAAATCTAATTTATAAAATAGGTTGACCTTGATTTCAAATAATGATGGCTCAAGCTCGGGTTTTTTATATTAGTAAAAACCTATTATATAAAAAAATTTAATGTAATGTGACATTTTAATAAAGAAATATAAATATATATTTTATTTAAATTATTTATGTTAATACAACAACTCATTTATATTTACAACTTTTTTATATCAAATTTTATATGTAATAGTAATAATTATTTATATTATTTATCTTAAATTTTAAATAACACATTGATTTGACATTAAAAAAAAACTCAATTGGCCCGGTTCAAAAAATATAAATAAAAGCCAAAATTAAAATATTTGATTAAAATACGGGCTTGGGCTTTTTATAAGTTTGAATTCAAGTCTAATTTTTAAAATTTTGACCCGATAATTAAGTCTAATGACATCTTAAAGTGCGGAGCTAGAATTAGGAAAAATATGAAGTCCTAATTTAGTTTTGTACCTTCTGGAATGTTATATGCGTATCTATGAGTAAGCAAGGCTGTAAGCGCTAGAGCTTTGATTTAAAAAAAAAAAAAAAGAATTTAGCATGTAATACAAATATAGGGAAGTGTTTTATGTAGGACATTTGTGGAAGGACCAGTAATCTTATTTTGTTTTGTAATTAACCCTAATTGTCCCGGTGATTTGCGTGTTGCGAGTTTGTGCACAATTGAAGTATCAAATGACCTTATAATGCTCTAAAATTAGGTATAGGACATTTGGACATGCCTTACTTCAATTCCAAAAATTTTGTTTTCACTTTAAAATGCGTAAGATAGGTAAAGAGACCCAAACAGAACATGGATTTGCTTGAAAGGCGAAACAAAGTTTATTGTTGTAATATCCAGAATTAGGTGGGCAAATGGTAGAATTTTGAGTTGAAACTTGTATGTCAAGGACAAATTAGACAGGTTGGATACCAAATTTGGTAGAATTATGGGCTGGTTTATCCCACCAACCAAAACCTATCAAAATAGTCCCAGGAAAAGGTACCAAACTGCACTGTTTCGGAGTTATGTTTGGTAAAGGCTGAATTTGAAGGAATTTTGGCCTAGGATTTTTCTAATAATCGACATATAGAAGGTCAATTATGGAAACTTAATATTTTTGGAATAGCAAATGAAACCTTCATCTCTCTCAAAACAGGGCAAAACTTGGAAAGAAAAAGAAAATTTTTGGCACTAGTGCAAATCATAAAATTGTAGGGAACCTCCATCACTTTCTAGAATTTAATAGGAAAAATTTAGCCTGGTTCAGAATTGAAAAATATAGTTTTATAGGGCTACAGGTGCAAATTCAAGAAAAAAAAAACGTAATATATAATTGACGGAAACATTAAAATTTCATATTTCGTCATTTAAACAAAGGAAATAGTTAACTTCTAACGTACATATTACACGGACCTTTCATGAATTTGCTGAAATTATACAAACTTCCCCTCTGTTTTCAACTTATGCACAGACTTTCTTTGAAACAAAAAAGTTATCCTATACTTAAATTTTAAATTTTTTTACAAAAAACTATTTTAAATTTAAGTAAAAAATATTTAAATTAATGAAAGATATTTTAGTAAAAATATTAAAATTGGACTCAAGCATTAGGCCCTTTTTTGTTTTATGGAAGATCTGTATATATTTTAAAAAATAAAAATAAAAACCGACATGGAAATAAACTGAACGAGTTTCACAAAGCAGCTTTACCTGATACCTCGCGGCAATCTAAACCACAAATGACAATGATATACAAACTTCAGGGGTGACTCCATCTGAGCTAACATCTCTGATATGAACGATGATATTATGAATTTGAATTTCCCATTAACTCTAATTAAAAGGTCTTAACTATAATATATAAAGTAATACTTTGTCAATTCTATAAAATTCATTACCATAACTATATTTGGTAACTTCAAAATAGTGAAATCCATTTTATATAAATATAACTGGTAAGTATTATTATAATAATAAATAATTTAATAAGATTAATAAAACGTTATTCTAAATTTGCAGAAGAAGAAGAATTATGGACCAAATCTAACTCAAGCATGGTCAGTTCCATTCATTGAAAGCCATAACATATCTGTAAAGCAAACCAAACCTTTGAATCAGCGTACTTCAGGCAATCAGCCAGAATAACATTGTCAAGGATATATTCAACAGCACAAGGAACAAGCTCACAATTCTAAACGTAAGACACTAACATATATTTTACCCATCATGTGCTAGTGAAAAGCATTATTCATACAACTGAATCAGTTCCCTCCAGGACCACCAAAGAGGTAATTCAAGGAAGATCCACCACCTGGGGCAGCATGAACCTTGGTAGATGGTCGATCCTGAGCCCAAACAGAAACCACAATTAAGAACGATATTGACTTGGTATCATAACCACATTCAACATATAAGGACAATGAATTAACAGGAAAATAGACATTATACTCAATCAATCTCAACTCGTAAAACATTGCCAACTCTATTGGAAGATAAAGGAAGAAGAGAGACACGTAGTATGTCATTGATGCATGTTGTTGATTACCTTTAATCTATGTATAATTATCACAAACTAAGTAGTAATTATTACTAGTAGAAATTAGGACAGGATATAGAAGAAGTTCTGCAGGTTTTTACTATAAAGTTCTCTAATAAAAACATGGATAATTATTTTTCAAATAATAACCATATTATTGATTGCCTTTTTTTAAAAAAAAAAAAGGGATTTTTCATCTATCATAATTTTATTAGAGAATTCATAGCAAATACCTAAAATTTTCTTACAGAAATTAGAATTATGTGTGCGTGTATATATTGTTACAAATGAGGCACAAGACTTGAGAATTGACAAGACGCATGTACATTACGAAAATTGGGAAAACAGGGAAGAGAGAAGAAATAATAATGCTCAAGTAGATAGATAACTGCTTCATTAGGCTATGGGTTAATGATTCAACACGAAATTACTCAAGTGATTCAGGATAAATAAACTTAATAGATTATTGTGAGGTATAAGAAGTGTCACAGTAAGATATCAATTAAAAAAAAAAAAGGAAGAAAGATTAAAAAGTGTCATAATGCACAGCGATTCACGTTGGAGATTGTGACTTGTGATTCTGTGAGTTCTGTGTCCAGGGATCTGCTAGGTGATGTCAAATACGTGTTGTATATTAAGCAACAAACATGGATTTTGAAAACTTCAGATCCCACTAAGAGATTTAACTCTCCATACCACATAATTGAATTCACCTTTCGGAGAGCCATACCCCATAAGTTAGCTCCTGAGGATGGAGAGCCCAAGGTCCCTATAAACCCCACATCAGAATGTCATATTTCGGATGTGAGACTCAAATCCCATGCCTTGCATTGAATCCTAGCAGAGATCTTTTCTTCCTCAAAGCTTTGTCACCTATACCTCCTCTGACTTTATCTCTTCGCATGATTCAATACAATTAATGATTCCTAATTTAGAAATTACCCTCCTTATTCGCGATTAATATCGCAGTTTAATTAATATTCTAGTAACATCTCTCTTTAAGCCAAAAGAATGAGAACATGCTAAAGTAACTGGGCTCAGAAATCTGAATTATTTTCAACTAAACAGTTTCACAAGAAACTAACCTGTCTAGGATTTCCCATGTTGTAGTACTATTGTTATGCACATTCCTGTTTATATTCTAGATTTGTTTTGCCCATAGTATAAGTGGTAGACACTTACATTGAACCTTCTTCGTATGTGATGGAGTCCCACACCAGGAAGGTTTCTTTGAAAGAGGGGCCTTATAAGCTTTAGGAGTTCTACCCCCTAATAGGCTAGTCTTTTAGATAGGTTCCCTCCAAAAAGGTTTGTGTTCCATCAAATGGTATCAGAGCTAGTGATCGGCGTCATGGACATAGCTATCTACGGAGGACTCTAACCGACAGGAAAGCCGAGTGAAGTTCCATAGAGTGCAGTCGCCGAGATGTCGCCTCTTCAAGGGCAATGCTATGATGGAGTCCCACATTGGGGAGGTTTCCTTGAAAGAAGGGCCTTATAAGTTTGAGGAGTTCTACCCCCTAATAGGCTAGTCTTTTGGGCGGGTTCCTTCCAAAAAGGTTTGTGCTCCATCAGTATGAACATAATAACTGAAATGTGACAGGAGACAATTCTCATCCTCATTTATCAAATTTCAGAGGTTTAGAAACTGAATAACCCCAGGATTTCCCTGGCTGAGGCCAGGGGGCAACAATGTATGGATCAGTACTGACTCACTGAGGATAGAAAATCATGCATCAGAATTCAAATGAACTCAAGAGAAAAGTTGACAATGACTCTACCGTGATAAAATTGCCACAGTTTTGCCCATCAGCTCGGTGGTAATTGTTTGTGAGATTTCCAGGCACTCCAGCTGGGGTTTGCTTTTCAACTGGTGGTGTTGCAGCAACTGCATTTTGTGAACTCCCTACATTTGCAGGCTGACCTTGAACTTTTGCAGCTTGGGATTTGTCAGGAGTCTCCCCACTTCCAAAGAGATAGCCCAAAGAACTCTGACCACCACCACTGCTGACCCCGCGACCCATCTGATGTCAGTTGAAACTTAAGTGGCTAAACCTGCATTGCACAACTTCTCTTCAGAAAAATTTCACCTCCAACATTTAAATAATGAAAAGTACATAACCTACAAGGCAAAATGGGAAACCAAATGATTGTATATACAACAGGCAGAAAAATGCATTATCAGGCCATCTTAACAGAAAGCAACAGCTATCAACGAGTGTGAGATTCAAACTACTGAAACTGGAGTATTGCAGGAGTTGTTTATATATATTACTATATGCTTCAATGGCACCTTTGGGAAATTGCAGGGCAAATATATAACCAGCAGCCCTAAGTGTGAGTGAATAAGTTAATTAATTGTCAACGATGAGGTTAAATACACTTACATAATACAAGAGTATAGCTAAGTTCTTCCTCACTTGCTACTCTATCTCTCTTTAAACTCAGTTAAGAAAAAATTGCTGAATAATATACATGGAAATGCTAAATAGTGTTGAAAAAGCATAACCTTATTGTAGACGAAAATTGTAGAGAATGAGGTGAAAGTAATACGCAATCCATCATCTATTTTTATTACAGAACAGCCACAAATTAGTTTTATTCATTATCTTCATGCATTAAATTCCATTACTTTCAACTCTTATCTATGACAATGTCCTTCTGTATAGTGAAACCTAGATTATTCGATTCATTTACACGATGCCGGTCACAGCATACTGAAGATCCAATTCGGAATTCTCATCGTGCTTGAATCAATGTGCACGCAATCTATTGAAGTAAGGCAAGCTTTGACATGATTTTCCTAATTCACACCCAATAATTACTTAATAAAAAGGGACAAACAGTGAAATCAGTTAAAACAAAAACCAGCCGACGCCATGAATAAATCTAAGCATTTAAGAAACACAAAACAACATGGAAAGACAGTAATCGTGCCATCAGAGCACAATGCCGAAAGAATTCTCGAAAAGCAGAAGAAAATCATGTGCCCGTACAATTATTCCAAGAAAACTGGGAAAACGATGTTCATGTGCCAAGAGAATCAAAATTCACAAAGCGAAATGATTTGCCCATGGCATGGATCGATGGGGTATCATAAAATCAAAGAGACATGGGATTTCCATACCTTGTTTCTCAGAACCCAATCGCATAGAGCAGAAGCGCTGGTGCTACAGAAAAATTAATTTATAAAAGCCGGAACAGTATACAAAATAGTAAACATGTAGGTTAGAAATTTAAAAAATGAGAAGAGAGAAATTATCAAAAAGTTTTTTTATTTTTCTTTTTCTGTTTATCCAGTTTTGTAAGATATGGCTTTTAGCTTTAGCGGTGACATTGATTGACGCGGTCAAATTACTGAGCTGGCTCCTTGTCTTCGGTTCGAAAGAGCGGTGAACCGTACTCATGGCTGGCAAGTCATGGGGCTCACGTGTCTCGGTTTTAGTTAAAAAAATAAAATGAAAAAAAATATATGTATTTTTAATTTAAAGAAACAAAACATGAATAGATTTTATTGAAAATATTACAACATTTTATTTCTTTGAAAAATATATTAAACCTATTAATTATAAAGATGCTATGCTTACTTGTAAGGGTAACATTATAACGTTTACTGGATAGTGACAAATTGAGTAAATTCTCATTTGCAAATAGTTTTTAAGTTGTTAAAGTTAAAAATTTAGTTATTAACTCTTATATTCTAGAGCATAAGCTTCTTGTCTCTTTTTTTTTTTTTAGATTTTAAATAATTTGTTACTAAAATCATTTATATGACGACAAATTTTATTTATTTTTAATACTAATATATCAATTTTAATAATGTCCAAGTTAACAAATAATTAACGTTAATGAGAGGAAGATAGTTAAAGGGACATGTTTTCAAAGTACACAGATTTAAGGGCCTAATTTTTGTTTAAATATTCAAAAAACAATATTTACAAATAACCAAAACTTACTTTGTACATTTTTCTTACAAAATTAAATTCATAAACCATGATCCACCTAAACTTTTTTGGGGGGCGGGGGAGGAACACAATATTTTTCTACGAAAATATTTTTTAATAAAATTTATTTGTCATTATTTTGTAAAAAAAATTCTTTAAAAAATTCATCAATCTTAATTTTACTTCAATTTTTAAGGAAAAATTTCTTAAACATCTTTCATGGACTGGCATTAACGTAAAAGTCTATGGATTTATGTTTGAATTCAAATAAACATTTTTCTTTAATTTTCTTTTAAAACATATAATAGAAACATTTTCTTTGAAAGAATACCAAAGACCAATTTTTTGAAAAACGTTTATTTTTTCGAAAAATAAAGGGAGCCTTAGAAAACAATAAATGACATTTGATAACTGTCCATCAGATTATTACCAAGAATTGAATCAAATTCTATGTTCAACATAACTGGATTTTGTTAATTAAATCGATTCTCGTTCTAAGTAAGAAAGCTTTCTTGTGCATGGTGCACTTTGCTTTTGGATTCCAATTTCCACTTGGGCATAGCGGCAATGAATATTTAAAATTGTAAAATGTCTCTAAAATTATTTAAAAAAAGTGATATAAAAATTAAGAATGTACATTGAATTTATATTCTCTCTTTTATTTATTTTCTCTTTTTTTTTTTTAACTTTTGAAGCAGTTTATTGATTTTATAAAGGATGCAAATTCATGGAAGAAAGGTAACAAATCTTTGATTCAAGATTTGTTAAGAAACTAAGTGAGTAAAATATCATTTCAATTTTATATTTATTGGTTAATTTTTTATTTTATCTTTCACTTATTTTTATTTTTATTTTTATTTCTCATGTATTGTTTATTTTTAATTTAGTCCCTCACTAATTATTATTTTTAATTTAATCTTTCACTCATTAATTTATTTTTAATTTGGTCCCTCTTATATGATGAAAACTAAGAAACTAATGTGTTACCTTGGAGATTAATGAGGGACCAAAATGTTATTTTACTTGTTTAATTACAAACAACTTAAAATTAAATCTTTTAAAGAATGAAGCCTATAATATCTTTAAGGTTTGAGTGAGAACGTATATATAATTGTTTTTTTTTATCTCTTTATAATTTATCAATTATATACTTTAGAGGATCTAAATAGTAAATCTTGGATTAAGATATTGGAAAAAAATAAAATCTTTGATTCAAGATTTGTCAAGAAACTAAACAAATACTTTAGATGATTTGGAATCTTTATTCATTTCATTAATTGTACACAGAAAAGAGAGGCACATGGCAAATGCAATTGGGGATTGCGACGTCAGGGCCTTATGGTGTGGTAGGAACATCCTTTTCCATTTTGGCTGGAAACAAAGAGCATTGTCCCCTCATTGTCGGTCTTCACCGACACACACAAAGTATCAACATTACATTAAATCGAAGCACATACATGGATCAATTTTCCAATTTTATATAGTTAACTAGTCCACATTTTTTGGTTCATTTTCAATTAGGTTATTTATTTTTCAGTTTAATCTTAATTTAACTTCTTAATAATTTTTATTTTTAATTTAATTCTTACTTATCAATTTATTTTTAATTCAATTTATTATTAATATGAATGCTAATACATTTACTTTATATTTGGTTAAAATTAAAGGATTAAATGTACTAATTTATATATTAGTAAAAAATTAAATTAAAAATATTTATGATGAGCTAGAAACTAAATTAAGAGTGGATTGAAATGTGAAAATAGATTAAAAATAAAAATTAGTAAGAGATTAGATTGAGAATATAAATTAGTGAAAAATTAAATTGAAATTTGATTGAAAATTAAAGTGAAAGATCAAAATGACATTTTATTCTAATTTTTATATAAAAATAAACATTAAAAGTTTCATATTTTTAGGCTTTTAAAAATTTTATTTTTAAAAAATTCAAGTAATCTATCCCATTATATCTAAGCAACATTTTCAATGTTTCAAAATTTCTTCTATTTTTTTCTTAAACGTCATAACTATTCTCTTTTCCAGTCTATAATAGAATATAGAAAAGTTTAGGAAACTATACCTAAATCTTAATCGAACTAAAGTAAAAGGAAGTGTGGTGCCTACAAATATAATTTCAAAGTAACGAAATGCAATTTCAGAGAATAAATTACACTAATCTCTTTTAAATTTTGACTAACTTCACCTCATATCCCTTCTTACTTTATATATATATTTGTTAATTTCCTTAGCAATTGATATATATATATATATATATATATATATGTATGTATATCATAGAAATCTGTTCTCTAATTTAACTTTTATTAAAAAAATGCCTTCTACGTATGCGTTGCTTGTAAAAATAAAATTAATTAGTTGTCTTTACTACATTATTAACAATAAAATTATAATCGTATATTGGATTAAACATCAATTTAATTATATTTACTGATACATTAAGAATAAAAGTACAGATTCATACTATGTGAAAAAATAAAATTGATTGATGGAAAATAGTTGAAAGGAAATTTTTATAATATATACATCAAAATTTAGAAAAGTCAAAAAATTATTTTGAAACAAAAAGAGTATCAAGTTTAATTTAACTAAATCTCAACTATGATTTAAAATTTATACAATATACTAAAAATCATAAATGTTTAAATTAAGTCAAAGTACAAGCAACTTAATCCGTAACTTAATAAAATAGTTTTGTACTAATAAAAGTGCCTTAAGTTGAATCGGTGTGTCATTTTGCAGTATCTATTTACTCATTATTTTAAAAATCATATTGGCAATTGAATTGATAAAGTCAATTATGTGCGTTTTATTAGTCCAACTGTGATTTCCCTCTCTCTCTCTCTCTATATATATATATAAAAGAAAATCAATTCAGAAACCTTACAATTCACGAATGAACTTTATAACTTTAAAGAGCTCATGGTGGCATGGAGTCTGAAGTTTTATAACAACTAGTGATTTATGACCAAATCTAAATAAATACATACGTAGTAATTAACTCAGTAGATGGATGAAGTACATGGGGGTACGAAAGCGTTGAGATAAAATAGGTTTTTATTTTTAGTATTTTTATTTATGTTACTTTCATTAATTGGATTAATTATTATTTTGCGTAAATATGAAATATGAGCAGGCCCAACTTAAAAAATCTAATAGAAACTAGAAATTGTGGGCCTCTTTCAAATAGATGAAAGCCTAAAAAGCCTAACTCCTTTATTCGTCTAATCTCTTCCTGCCGTTACATCAACTTTCCACAACTCTCTCTCTCTCTCTCTCTCCCCCCCGTGCCAATCGAAGGCGCCAAAAAACTAACTAGCATTTATTGAGCTGCACTTAGCGTCTACCATCTATCTTTTTAGAAAGTAGCCACCACCATTTTCAGTCAAAAAGCATGCTTCGAAGAGATACATGTTACAAATGGATATAGCTGTTACTGAACGTGGAAGCCTGTACTATAAATACTCGATGAATCTCTCTTTGAATGGGTAGTTTTTACAGTGTGACATTCATCTTGCTATGTGCACTCTGCTTAGTGCAAAAAGCTTGCAGCAAATTTTCTTTATCTAAAAAATCTCTCTTGTGAGATTGTGTAGTGCTAATGTGTGAGGACTCTTGAGGAACTTGAGTTCTATTTCTTAAGTATTAAAGTTCATTAGTTTAGGTTTAGGAGTTTGAGTAATTCTTGGGTGTATTGTTGAGTCTATAAAATTCTTTGTGACTAATCCTTGTTTTTATTGAACTCTGTATAAAAGCTAATAAACTTGTTCTAGTGTTGTAAGATTGACTATTTTGATTAATAAAATTCCTAGCAAAATAGATTAGGGAGTGGATGCAAGTGATCCAAACTACTATAAATTTTTGGGGTCCTTATCTTCGTACTTAACTTAAATTCATGCGCTAAAATCTATTACAATTTTTAGGAAGAAAATGATTCAACGAACTCCTCAGCAAGCATGAAAATATAATTTACATTGTTAAAAATTTTAACTGTAGAATTCACCCTCTCTTTATTATGTCGAGCTAATACAATCCATGATTGATAACAGCTTAGTTGATGTACCCAATCCAATAGGTCTGGGTTTCAAATCCACATAAAATCAAAAGAATCTAACTATATTTGATGTTCCTATTCCCAATACACTTTTCCTCTTCCTTGATGGAAGCCTCTAATCCTTTACTAAGGTCTGTTTACAAGCTTTTGGTTATCTAGCAGCATATAAGTTGTAACTTACACACAAAGGCAACCTGTCAAAAATTATCGGTTATACCAGCAATTGTTCCCAACTTAAATTCAATAAAAGAAGATATTAGAAGACAAAGAAAGAAAACTCTAACTTGCACACATACACTAGTTATAACCTTACACAATTCCCTTTTTATAATCCAACTTCATGAAGATATTGATAGCCGCGGCATTACTCTTTCGTCATAATGGTAGAGCTTTAGTGCCGGCAGCCTTCAGAAGCAATTTAAGGAGAAAACTGTTCTCAAGGGATCTTTGAGATCTCTGCCAGTAACTTATGCAAGGCTTGAGGCTTTGAGAAAAATGGAGAATGATCAGCACCTTTCAAGTGGAAGACCCTTTCTGGAGGACTTGCATTTATCATGTTCTCCTGAAGTGTAATGGGTATGGCATTGTCTTCAGGCGTTTTTATGTAAAACCGCCTTACAGATCCATATTTTAGGTCAGAAAGTGAAAGTTTCTCTAGAACAGGCGAAAGTGGTATTGACCTCATTGAGACAGATGCTAATGCAACATCCTGCATGAAGTGAACAAGACAATCAAACAAACATCCATATACCCCTTTACTAGAGACTAATTCTTTTGTTTAAGAGGATATCCAGAGAGCTAGGTGCGTATAAACATAACATAATGACCCCATCACATGATGTCCTCAACTTTTGTTGTTATTGCAGTGTTATACAAACCCAACAGGCTGGTTAAACAGGCTAGAGTCTACACTATGAACAAGCTTGGTTTCCTGAAATGGTGAAAATCTGGTAAAAACAATATTTATAATTTTTTTTTGAAATTTTTATACATGTGTGTGTGTGCACGACACATGTACACGCACAAACATATATATATATATATATATATATATATGCGTATACATATACACATATTAAACCAGTTGTGTGTCTGGTTCAAGCTCCACTTTTATTTTCAAAACATTGTACATGGGATCCTGTTTCTTAACTGATTGGCAGAACATTAAGTGAAACGTCCAGAGGCATACATCAAAATTTGCTTGACAAAGACCCATAGATGCAATAAATCGTTTACTGATAAGGATCCAACCACCCAGTACCAAAGAATACGTTGACTGTCTTTATCAACTCGAACTGCATAAGAGAATAGAGAAAAGTGATGGCATCTCACTTATGTAGGTATCACCAATGTAATGGAGATTACCCAAGCAACAGCATGAGAGGAGGCTTCAATTTCTTTCTACAAAAGAGGGATGGGGTCTGACACCCTAATTCCCAAAATTTTCCCACATCAATCAAACATACAATAGCTTCCCCTAAACAAAATATAATTACATGACCGCACCAAAAAGACATTAGCTCAATGACCTATGCTCAATTCAGTAACAATGGCTGAAGTAAGTATGACAAAAGCTTCAACAAACCAAGGAATTCAGTAAT
This sequence comes from Delonix regia, assembly GCA_037074485.1. Classification (NCBI taxonomy): domain Eukaryota; kingdom Viridiplantae; phylum Streptophyta; class Magnoliopsida; order Fabales; family Fabaceae; genus Delonix; species Delonix regia. The sequence continues at coordinate 20,501,135 of CM073449.1, read as the reverse complement.
GTGCAATAAATGAATCAATAAGCACTCGTACCCTCCCCACCGGGAGGGCTCCAATTATTTATTTTTGTTTATATCATATCACTATAGCAAAAAGAAACAAAAAATATCTTTTTATTTCAGTAGTACGACTTACTTTGGCTGGACTTTGATTGAATAACAAATCCCTCAACAATGACTTGTCTAGATTAATAGAAGTAGGAGAGTGATCATTCCCATTTGCATACAAAAATATCTGAGCCCGCCGCATAAGATCATTTGAAGCTGCCTGCAATAGGAAGGACAATAAAAAACACTAGAAAAAAAATACAAGAGCTCTTTATATATGAGTAATGTTAACCGTTAGCATATAAGAAGAACAAATTTATTGATCATGAATCTCTCTTCCACTTCATCTCTCACTCCATTGTTCTGCAATGTTGAATTTACTTTACATTTGCTCTTGAAAGTTGGAGGTGGGGACAATAACAAGGGATTTCTGAATATTGCATGTTTCTATGTTCATATAATTTGACTTGAAATTTAAAAGGCCGAAGGTTCATAAATTTTTAAAAAATGTTAATGCATATTATATACAGGCATGTGTCATGTAGCAGGTGTGACTCAGGGAAATAGGTTTCATCTCCCAAATGGGTGGATTCTTGATTTTAAAAAGAATTCTAGAATCCATGATCAAAATCAATTGATATCATTGAAGCTACGTAACATTGCAAACTAAACTCACTAGTGTTTGCATGCTACTCACAAACATAACATACATGAATAAAAAAACCAGAATGCTTGGGATGGATTCAATCACAGACGTGTAAATGTAAATAGGTCATTACTTCATATGATTTTAACCATAATCAAAATAATAAATAGGTCATTACTTCATATTATTTAACGATAGATATATCAGTCATGATCATGAACAGGAGAAATGGAAAACCTGTTGAGAGAAGATATCAAAAGTACTTTGTCCACTGGTTGGCATTGATGCAGTAACAAAGACTGCTTTGGAAATCTTTAGAGGAAACAACTCCATTGCATATGATATGCATGCCCCACCAAAATCATGTCCAACCAAAATCACCTACATAAGAACCAGAAAGAAAGTAAGAAACAAACAGAGTGAAGCAGATAGCATATTCTCAAAACTAGATTTTAACACCAATAATAAGATCATTAGATATAGTGCCCAATGTAACATAATGTCATTACAAGAGTGTAAGTGAGACACTTAAGTTTTTGCCTGGACTTCTGGCAGTGAGATTTAAATGGTACAAATACAATCTGGAGTCAGTTTCCATACATAACCAGTGCGATCTTTATTAAGTTAAATTCATTCTACAAACCGTAACATCATCGAGAAAACACCTCAAACTGATGCGACAAGAAACCTAATCTAATTTAGCAGAATAATCAAATATGAGCCAGCTAAAATCACAGTTTAAGTGAACCTGAAACATTTTACAGAACCACAAACTTTACATTGGCTACACTTGCTTATCACTTCAATCCTTATCATTCATAATTTCCCTTTTTCCCCTTTCCTCAGACTTCAATTGCCAGGCCTTCTGGCATCTTCCATCACTTTTTCAGTTTTCATATTTTATTTCTTCAGTTTCTATTTCTTATACAATCAAATCAAGTACTCCTTATATTGAACTACTTAGAGGTCATCTTCATAAATGGACATCACCATTTGTTAACTTTTTCTCTGTGGTCATTATTTTACATTAACATTCATCACTCCACTATAGCTCTTATAAAGAGCCACAAAAACCTGAGAAGTGGTTGGCAACCATTTGCAATAGCTATGTTTGTTAAATGCCATAGGTGCATCTTCAGCCCATGGAGAGATATACTAAATATAGAACAAACTATCAGTAATAAAAATTGGAGAGTAATAAGATAAACACCTTCTCTCCTTCAACAAGTTTTTCAAGAAAATCAGTAAGTGGCTTCACGTATTGTGATAGACATGTAATCTTGTTTGTATCAAATGAATGAACTCCAGAACCAGTCAAGTCAATGGCAGTTACTTTAAAACCACCTTCTTCTAGAAGTGCTATAGTTTTGTACCAACACCAGGCACCAAAACCACCTCCATGGACAAGGACAAAACTATTGGTCTCTAGATCATCAAGCTTATTACCCTGTCAAATTGAAAGTCTCTGTATAAGCTAAAGGAAAATACCTCAGCAAAAAAAAAATAATAATAAGTAAAGGACAGGATAATATAAATATATTTCAACTAAAAAGTTAATGTTCAGCCATTTGCTTATAAACTTATACAAGAAGATGACCATTTCAGGCAATCATAAACAATCTATCTTAAAATCAAATGGAAAGCTTTAAACTCATGTTATACCCACGTAAACATTGATAACATGGTAACAATAACTTGAAGTAAATTATTGACATAGGATTGCTTTTGGCAATACGCAGACTAAATTATTATTTAGTAGATATGCCTTCAGGAAGACAAGTGTGGGTGTCTACACACAGACACATGGTGAAAACAAGTCACTCATAAAAGAAAATTCAAAAGTAACTTCCCAGAAGGCCCCTCTTACTTCTGGAGACAAAATGAAGGTATGAAGGTAGCAACAACATATTAGTTTTAACGAAAATTACCAAATAAAAAAAAATCAATAAGATTTACGTAACACTTATACATCCATACCAAAATCAGAGTAGTTCTGGGAAAATTTTAATTTGCTTTCAAAAAGTCAACAGTAGTGGATCCATCTTAATTTCAATGTCATTTTATAAAACCTGTAATTTATTGGGTTAAAAGAAAGAGGCGAAACAAGATTACCGTAAAAGCTACAACTAACTTCGAGTAAAAAATACCTCAAAAAGTCAGCCTTGTGATAACAATCAATAAGCATACAGAAACTTAAACTTCACTTCCATTTTACCGTCAATTCTTCAAGACTCGTGTACAATCCTTGGAACAACCTTAATTCAGGTACCTACTGCATCATGCTACTATGCATGATGTGCGAACATAAGCATTTCACAGCAGCGCCTTGATTACATAGTAATATATGCAATTTAGACAAGCACAAACCCAAGATAAACTCTTCTGTTACATGTTCAACAAGAGAATATATGCATGATGTTCTTGGTTTAAGAATTGTTGAATTAATCAATGAAGTCAGCTTATTCTCCAAAATCATTCACCAACAGTTTTCCAAAGGTAGATACGATTCATCAATTTGAAAATGATCCAATTTTGCCGTAAATAATAAAAACCCAGAAACGGACACCAAAAATAAACCTCCTTTCACTTCATAACCCAATTCCCTCAACTAATTCAACAATTCTAAAACCAAGAACATGAAAGCAAACCTCATGAACAAGTTGATGAGGCTGGAGCAAAGGATCAGTAAGAGACCGGGCTCTCGAACTCGAACTCCGCGGCAACGAGACCTTCTTGGAGCCAGCATTCGGATACCGTAGAGAACTGGAGCGATCAAACGGCAGAGAGCCATTCTGCTGGTGCTGCTTGAAGAGGATAGCAGCGGCTAAAGCTTGTTCATGAATCAAAGCATCATCAATCCTCTCCTTACGCGATGAATTCCTTCTGTTCCAGCGGTTGCTGAAATTTGAAAGTGACTGCGCGTTGGACGAACGCTTTGTGGGCTTTTTCTTCGCTGGTTCTGGCGCGAGGAGGGCACAAAGATTGCCCATTGCTGGTGTGCATGCACGCAGAGAAAGAGATGGAAAAATTGATGAGAAAGAAGGAAGAGACGAATTGTTGTATGGGTAGAAGGTGATGTGAAGCAGAGTTCAAATATGACGACGGGCCAAGGAAGACGCTTGTATAGGAACAGCGAAGGTGGATTGCTGACGGAGACAGCAGGTGAGGGAAGCTTCTTTATACGAGTGCGAAACGACAAGGACCAAAGGAAAAGGGGAAGAGTGAGAATACGTGTACGAGGAAATTATTGAGCAAAATCTACGAGAATTTTATTAACTTTAAATTTATCTTTAAAAAAAAGAAATTTATAAATAATAATATTCATGTGCATTTTCATTAAATTTTTTTATTAAGCTAAAGAATACAACTGCATAAAATTACGCGAGTCGTCATTAATTTTTCTTATAAATAATTCAAGCGCATCTTCTTTTATATTGCTTTAAAAACAAAGAAATTTATAAATAATAATATTCCTGTGCAGTCCAGTGTCGCAATGCTGGTTTGAAAATTCTGATTGGTACGAAAATTAGCATCCACAGTAAAGTATACTTATTGTAGATTTTGTAGTAAAATTTGAAGTATTAAATTTTGATTAAATAGCACACATTTTAATATTTAATAACTTAGGTTTTATTACAGGTTCTGCAGTAGAGTAAATTTATTACAGCTGATTTGCAGTCCAAAAACTGAGGAGTGTCATGGGGCTTAATGACCAAGGCCTTGTCAATAGACGGCTAAATTTTAGGGGTTAGTGATTAAAGTTATTTTTGGACTCCGTAAAATTCCTAATGTAAGTGCTTTAGACATTTTGAGTGAGTGACTAGTGAGTGACTATCTTATTCAAGTATAATGATGACACAAAAGTTTGATTTTTAGAGGCAATGTAAATAAGTTCACTGGAGCCCAGTTTGGCAATTTGTGAGAGCGTATTGATGCCTAAGGAATGCTAATGAGAAGCTATATAGAGTAGCTGTGTGATTTATTAGAATGCTTTGTGATGTCTTTGTCCTTGCAAGGGCCTCTGTTTATCTTAAAGGTAAGCTAATGATTTTGATAAGGTCATTAGGCCATGTGAAGTCCTTTTGGGCTTGAAAACGTAACTTCAAGAGTTAGAGGTATCAAACAAAAGTGAGTTTAGGGTCAAATGAATTAGTTTATTTAACTTATTTTACTTAAATTAATTAAAAACTTTAAACTAACTCATGTCTTAAAAAAGATAAAATAAGTACTAAAATTCTTTAAATTTTTTCATCGAGAGCATTTTAATCTTGAAGGGTTAGTAGTTATAACAATAGTTCAAATATAATCACAATTTTTAAAATTATTTGAATTAGTGTGAAAAACATAAAGGTCAAATTAGATGGATTAAACATGTTGAACCTATTAAATGAGTTGGTATGTAAAAACACAAGTCCAATCCACCTAAATAGTTTGTTAAACCAAGCTAACTCAGTGGTTTTGATCTATTTTGATGGCTATAATAATAATAAAAATGAGTACTTTTGCAAATCTAAGGTCCCAATAGAAGAGAAACCTAATGAGTGAAAACAAGAGAGAGATATATATGTGAATAGGAAAAACGTATAATATATTTTGCATCATGAATCGTTGGATCAAGGTGGATCTCATCTTGATTTATGAGTTTTATTTTGATCCATCAGTCCATGTTATACAATACACTATACTGTACAACATTGGATTAAAACTCATGAACAAGAGACACAAGGTTCTCTTGTAATTGAAATTTTAGTTGTGGAACATATTATCATCAATTTTAGTTTGTGCATTGAAATTTAATTTAAAATGTTTTTGCTTAATACTTTAAAAATTAAAAAGTGCACAATTTTCATCATGAAACCAAGTTTTTGTTTAATTATAATATAATAAATAAATATATCATAAATGCATAGGAATTGCAACGCCCTATATATTATCCCAATTTAATTTTAATAGTTAAGGATGCACGCACAAATGTAGTGTTGTTTTTCCTTATATGTATTTCAGAACTAATTTATTTGCAGTACTGTTGATGCCTTTTCAATATACAAGTGAATATTGTCGTTAAGAAACATAATGCTAATCAATATATTTCTTATTTAATAAATTTTAAAAAATGTTGAATATACTTGATTTTTGAAGAGTTTTTTTATTCTATAAAAAAATTAAACTTAAAAATATATACAATTATTGTTAATGAAAGTTACAAATTCACTCGATCGTTTCTTAATTTTAAAAATAAAACCAATGACATTTTAATGAAGGTGCAAATAATTAATTATTGCGGGTTATGACACCTAACATATAATTAATATATGTTTAGTGTGTAGCATGCATATGTTTGACTAAAAAAAAAAATAAAATCATCATGCAAAAGTTAGTTTAATAAGAATCAATCTTTTATGTTCGGGACTACGTATATCTACAACTGATGTGATTAAAAAATTTTCTGTTCAAAAATTGGAAAATTTACTTTTCGAAATCAAAATATTATAAAAGAAGGATAATATACAAAGTTTAACTTAAATGAAACGGTTGATCGAGAAAAACTTAAATGAAACGTATATTAGTTGCGTATGAAGAGAGAGAGAGAGAGAGAGAGAGAGAGAGAGAGAGATATATATATATATATATATATATATATATATAAAATAAGATGAATGATTTGTTGTCAAATATGCATTTTATGATATTCATTATCCATAACTAATTGTGATGCGTTTGCATTGAGGTCAGCATGAAACTTTCACCAAACAACAATATTTTATATATGTCTGAAACAAACGAAATTTTGAGGTTCAGATTTGATTTTGGAATTATATTATACACCACGTTTTTATCACAAGATTTAATTTACTATAACCTTCATAAATTATCAGTTTAATTGTGGAGAGACGAGTATATATATATTATATAGACGTAATGTTGCAAACATAAATTTAAAATTAGTTTGCTGTTTTATAATAATACCATATATTGATGTGAATGGCATGCATATATAATCAATGGGAGTGGATTGGAGAGATATCAAATTAATAACATTATATGCAAGCTATGATGACACCTAACCACAATATATATGACAATGCAAAACAAGACTTGGCTATATGTTTGAAAGTTTAAAGGAAGATGGAATAAAGTAATTATTAATTGAATGACATAGAATGGAATAGTATGGAGTGAAATTGTTTAAGTAGATATCTTGTTTGGAAGTTATAATAAAATGAATGGATGTAATGACTCATTAATTATTTTTTTAATATTACCTCTATAATATAAACACATGATTAATAATTTTGTCATTATTCATTACATAATGTTATGTTATGTTCTTATTCATAGATTTTTATTTTTATTTACTAATTATTATGTCCATTTTTTTGTCTAATATATTTATTACAAAATATCTATGTTGCTTCAAAAAATTTTAGAAGAAATATTTATAAAGCCAAAAAAGAAAAATTGTTGACCAAAATATTAAACAAAAAAAGATGAATCTAATCTATATTGTAGATTTTTTCATTATCTCTTTTTTATTTTGAAATATTAAGTAAAAAAGAGAGAGGCCATGATTATAAAACAAAAATTAGATAAAGTTATAACAATTAAAATGGTCTTCTATGGATTATAGGTATATTAGTAATAAAGTATGAATTAATTAGTAATTTAATTTCTTCAATCATTCTATTCTATTCTTGAACCCCCAATTTAAAAGGGCATCAAAATTGAGGTTTTGGATGGCAAGGAATGGTTTTGATACCCCTCCCTTACCATCACATTCCACCTTAAAAAAAATATTCAAACATAAGTCTAACTTATTTTGGCTATTACATTCTTTGTCACTCTCTCTTCAACCATCTATCCAAAATAGCCTTAGGTTAGTACATTAGATATTTAATTATTTATTACAAAATCTTAAGAAAAATATAGCAAGTTAACATTTTTCCATTAATTATTTTATTGTTGGTTGATATATAATACTTCCCCACATATAACCATTCTGTTACCGAACTTTATAATTAATACTTAAGATTTGAAATTATTCTTTTTTTTTTTAAAAAAAATAGTTACTGATTTTTTTTAATCTTTACCTTTTACTATTGAGTGTCGATACTATGAAATTAGGTCTACCGTATACTCAATAATGTTGAATATTTACATGTATAATTATTTAAAATATTACTGTATTAAAAACTTAATAAATCTTCTGATGATGAAATTTTTTTTTTGTAAAAGGTTGATTTGGGATAAGTATAATTAGTCATAAAATTATAATTATTAGAATGGTAAGTACCTCTTCAAATCTTAGATTGATTTTTAATCTCTGACAAAGAAAATTTTCTTTTGTATTACAATTTATTGTATTGTCGTTGTTGAAGAACAAATTATTTTAATATTGGTATATATTTTTTCATTTGTCTCAGTTTTTTTATTTATGGATAGTTGCATATATCTGTTTTCATTTTTTATGTTCATGCCTACTCTTTTATCATGCATTCACCATTGATAAGTGATTGTGTTCTACCCTAATTCATTTCTTGAAGGCGAATAATTTGAGATATATGATATGAAAATTAAATATTTGTTTCTGTATGTTATCTAATTACATATAAATAAATTTTATTGTAATATATTCAAGCATTACTAGTTATTAATTAGATATATATAGAATAATATATAGTCATGTCATTTCATTTTTAACTGTTTAAAATTAATAATCTAGTACCCTTTTTGGCCAAATATTACTCTATTAATTACAATAAAAATATAAAAGAATACTGTAATACATATAAAATCTATATATAAAAGAAGTTATTTTAAGTAAAAAATAATAATAATAATAATAATAATAATTTTTAATTTTAAAAACCAGAAAAAGAAAGAAAATACACTTGAGATATGTATAAATTTCAAATGATGAAGGAATAATGGAAGAGAAAGTACAAAGCATTAAATATGGAACCAGATGGTGTTCTATCTGAGACAGAAGCTGACATGAAGATCTAAGTCCTATTTTACATATTGCCAACATACATAATTGAATCACAGAATATGTAAAGTAAGTATTTCCAAAAAAGTTTGATATGATAATACTAAATATCCGCTAGAAAATTACCTATGTACCCTTATATTGTATCTCTTCAACATTTTTTTCTTCATTCTTGTGCATTCCTTATCTTTAGCATGTTGGTCCTTGTCTTTATCACTTCAATCCAACTTTTGCTGTCGTTCAAGCTCCTTAATGAACGTCTGGCATTGTTGCACCATGACCAAACTGAAAACATCCCTCTCTGGCCACATTTTGGCTAGAAAACATGAAGATTCTGGCAAACATGATTTTTAGCCAAATTCGATCCATTCTGGTATAATATTTTAAACTATTATGGATAATAAAGGTTAAATGCATGTTGCTTGATGTTATCGGTATTTAGAACTTACTGTGATCAAGGAAATTGTAAAAGTTAGGAAGATGTTGATGTATCCCTCTCTAGATGAGTAGATATTTCTAACTATCCATTCTTTTTTTTTGTAATTGAACTTTTCTTTGCGAATTAATGAATTTATACGCTCTAGTACCTTAGGAATAGATATTTTAAAATATATTGGTTTTTCATTGAGGATTTTACTGCACATAATGGGATCTTTGGAAAATCTAGCTCTAAGGAGTTCTTATACTTGAATTATTTTTGTATTGAAATTTAGCTACTGAATGGTTTTCATGAAATTTCTAAATGGATGGCTTATTGCATGACTTTAGGAGAATTCTTATTTCCAAATATTGCATATCTTTTTGGATATTTGGCAAATTACTTATTGGATATTTGAAACTGATTATGTTACTATATTGTTACTATTAGCAATAGTTAGTCACTAATTATTGTTTCACTTTTGGTCCTTGTGATATTTATCTTTTGTTTTTTTTTTTAAAGCATCTTTCATTTAGCATAAAACTTATGATTTTATAAGGTGTCTCATACCGATTTGCAAATACCTTGCTTTATGGGACTCTGTAAACTCTCTAGATTGAAGAATCACTACTTTTCTATTTAAAATTGATTATGTTGTTTTTTTGGAAATACATCAAATACATGACCTTGTAACTAATGATAATAGACATTAGCCATAACTCACCATGATTTGTATCAATATACTAAGGCATTTATGCTATTCCATTAACTATTTGTGAGTCAGTTTGCTCACTTCCAATCACTGTATTGTATTGTTGCTGCTAACAATAGCTGACATAGGATTAATGCTTTACTGTTGGTTATGCGGGATGTCTTTCCGCTGTAGTGTTTTGAAAACTTAAGATATTTAAAAAGGTTCATTTTCTATCTTGGAAAGTGTCTCTAACTAGTATGGAGCATGAAATTTTTATTATTTAAATTCATGTTTTTCTAGAATGCAACAATTCTTATTTCAAATGTTTTATGGTTCAAAGATAGCAGCAGAAATGATTGTGAAAAACTAAACTGTTTTTGTCTATTTTCCTCCTTGTATAGTTAGTGACATTTGCTTACTAAGTGTTAACACTCACCCTTGTCTTCTCTATATTTTTTAGATAATGTGTTGGTTTTAAGTATTATTTTGTAGTGTAGAGTCACGTTTAGTAACCCAACGGTGAGCCTTGCATTATCTACAATGACACTATTTATTTCTTGTTCTTGTAAAAAAAAAAGAAGTAAATTTTATACTCTAGAAGCTCTTATTGTCACAGACAAGGATTTGTATTGTATTGTATTCATATTGGGTTGTTTGATTGCAAACTTGTTGATAGAGCAGAGCTCTCCTCATTTTTTGTTATCTACAGGTTCTAATTCTGGAAATGTCGGGAAGTTCATATTTTATGGAGACTTTGCCTTAATTTTCACATGAAGATTATATATGTACATGTATGATTAATATATATATATATATATTTTCTGCAAATGATGGATTGATGGAATTTAATAAAAAAAAAAAACTACTCATATTTCTTTAGTAAGGGTGTGACAAATACATATAAGTCTAATCTCTCTTTTAGTATAGACTATAATTGCATGTTTTAATATATATACCAAAAAGTAAATAGACATCAATTTTATACAAAAAAAAAAAAGAGGGACTTATGTAGATAGAAGAATGTCACTTTCCAAGGGAGGTTTATTTGATTTATGTGGCACGTCTTAGTATCGCAATCAGTTATGGAAATGAAAAGTCAAATTAAGACGGCAGTTTAGTTGTAGCTTGTTGCTCTACCAAACTACAAATGATTAATGGCCCATCGACTCTTAAAAAAAATATTGGCCAATAATTAATTTAATGTATTAATTTTAAAAAAATTATTAAAAAAATAGTAAGAGCATTAAATAAATAATTTTATTGAGACTAATACACCAAATTAACTAACACATAATTACATAAAAACTAGTTAATATTTTTTCAATTCCTTGAACACATTAATTGGTCGGAATTACATCTGAGTTACTTGGTCATTTTACCTTAGTAAATATATTCTTATTTCATGAAAAAACGACATTCATATCCCTATGTTTAAGTGATATAACATAGCAGATTCAATATTTATCTTTTTTGCAAGGGTTACTTTTAGGAAAATTAATTTTTAGGAGATAAATATTACTTTATCAATTCTGTCTCTCACTCATTTTATTATATAAAATAAATCCTCACCAGCTAATTTTGTCTCTCACTCATTTTATTATATAAAATAATTTCTCACTAACTAATTGAAAATTGTCACTTCTAGTCCACCATTTTTAAAATTGATACCATGCTAAACCCAGTTAACTCATTAATAATTATTAATTAGTGAGGGATTATTTTGGATAATATCACACTAAATTAGACATTTTTATGAGAAAAATATGATTTTGTTCCTCCACTTTTGAACTTAGTTTCAAAATGGTCCTCACAAATTGAAAGTTCAAAATAATCATTCACTTTTGAACAAGTTTTATTTTGATCATTTACAAATTGAAAATCTTAAAATGGTCCTTCACTTTTCAATATTGGACTCAAAATGGTATTTTTTAGTGTTATTGAGAAATAGACTTTTTTTTTTATGACCGATAGAAAGAGACTAATTTGTGTTAGATCTTAAAAAATAAAAGACTATTTTAAAACTTTTAATTTATGGAGGACCAAAATAAGATTAAGTTCAAAAGTAAAGAACCATTTTTAAAACTTTCATTTATTGAGGACCAGAATGAAACTAAACTCAAAAGTAGAATACCAAAATGATATTTTTCTCTCTTTTTCTTAATTTATATTTGCTTATTTTCATTAAACATTTAACATATGCATTGTAATTCTTTTCTTACATTTCAACTCAATAAAAATAGAAAAAATAAATTAATCATAATAAAGATTTAAAATTACATTTTTGTCTAACAAAAGTACTTATACTACATAATAATTTTAAAATACATAAAAGCCCAAATTCAGGGAATTACGACCAAAAATTGAAAAATTCTTTACGGCCGGAGAGCCAAACGTTCTATGATGTCCAATTCCAAAATTAAGGTTTCTCACAATTTATATAAATTAAATTTTATTATAATATACCCACATTTCATAGAGAAACGTATTAAATTATTCTATTATTTTTGCATTTTATGACAATTTAATTTTTTATAAATTAATTGTGACAAAACTAGTATTTTATGAATTCAAATTATACAAAACCAGTCACTTACAATTTAAATGTGTACAAAATTAGTCAATTTATTTAAATTAATGAATAATTAATTTTTCATAACATAAAATTTATGAGAAATTAATTATCATAATTAATTTGTAAGAAATCAAATTATTACAAAATATAAAAATAAAAAACCAATTTGCTAGGTTTCTCCATCTCAAAGTAATCCAAAATTTTTAACGTCTCAAAAGGTTCACCTTATAAAATTGTATAACTTATGTTTAGTTCTTGCACAATACTATTGAAGGATCCATAGACTAATAATTTTTCTTCTCTTTATTTGAGAATGTGATAGGAAGTTACATTTTTTCCGTGTAACTAACACCAAACTTTTATTTAGTTGACTTTTCTATATGTCTGAAAAGTAGAGTATGATCAGTTATACAAATTTAATAAATATTATGCACATAGTCAATATATTCGGCCTGACGGCAACTTCCTAACGGTGCATCATAATTGGAAATTAAATTATATATAAATCCTTTCCTCTTCTCTCTCCAAAGATCTTAGTTTCAACAATTTAAATTTAAAGCAACATTTCTAAGTAAGTGGGAAAAGTGATTATGCATGCTGTACCCGGAAAAAAAAAAAGGACTATGCATGGGAAGAAAATTAGACCAGAAATATGGATTATTTGTTGAAATAATTTTTAAATTTTATTTATAAATTATCATTAATTTATTATTAGTGTAATTTTCTTGGACTAGTAATTTGGTAATTAGCTTTTGGTCTAAATCATGAATATATTGTGTCTATGTTAATGATAGATTATCAATGATAAATTAAATTACTTACATGCCCTTTAGGTCTCAACTTATAGTCTAAGATTTCCTAGTATTTATTCTAATTAAGTGTAGAAGCAAAATTTTCAACCTATTTATAATTTAAATTTACTAATTATTATTTAAGAAGTTACAAAAGTGAGAAGTTATTCTTTTGAAATAAATAAAATAAAATTTTTATTTTAATAAATTAACATATAATTAATAAGTATTTTTTTTATTGTACATTTTTTTCACTAACTATAAATTCATATTTTATAGCATCAACCCTCACAAGAATTCAAGTTCGAGAAGACCTAATCATTGAACTACTTGTTATGCTCATTTTTTTTTCAATTATGCGTTAACTTCCCAATTTCGCAGACTTTTTTTGCAGGTTGTAGAAGTCTGACATAATTTGTTACAAAGTTTATGGCTTCGCCAAAATCTACTCTAGGTAAGTATGATTTCTCATCAAGGTATTGATTGGCTTGCAGATCCTTGTAATAGCAGGAGATTCTGCAGTATATTTTGAATTAATAAATTAAGATCTAATTATCTAAATTTTACCGAAGTAGTATCTTTGACCTATTGGAGGAGATCCCTTCTCTTTGTATAATCTCCCTAGTCTTCTTTGCATTCTTATGTCAGAATGATGCCATTGTTAATCAACTATTTATAGCAGCGGGTCATGCTTGATCCCTTTCTACACAAAAGGCAAAACTTCGCAATGAGTAAACAGAGCAGCATAGTTCTAGTGAGAAATGGCTATATTCACAAAACGTCAAGTTCTCGACTTTCACGCATTGGACCACACACTCCTGAATTCCACAGTTAGGACCACCTAGTCTTCACGCTTATGTAAAACTTTTGCACCTGAATGCACTGGGTCATTACAAAAGCAATAAGCTTTCCATATACAGGCTTAGAACGAATAATATAACACTCAAGCATGTGAATATACAATCATGGCTTGCATTATATGCACATGATCCCAATATAGTAATTGACAAGTTACATAGAACCAGTTAGCTAGCTTTGTAAGATCTGGTCAAAGAAGAATGGCCAAAAGACCTTGGTTATCATTTGGAGGCCATGGTTGTCAAAGGTTATAAAGCAAACCTTGTTTTGATAGGTGATCTCTTCTCTTGTACTTTAATGAATCTCTAATTCTAAGAGACTTACAAGGTTAGAAAGATCGATCTTGTGCTATAGTATCATTGATTTGATGTGTGGTCCAAACCCTTCCATGGATCTGTCAGTGCATTGAAAATTAGGTTAAATGGGAAGCAAGAGAGCATTTGGGTGATCATGGTTGGCATCATGGCTAGCTAGTTTGTTATCACTAGCTTGCCACTAGTGGGAATCCTCTATCAAAGTACGATTCCTAATTATTGCAGATTGATTATAGCTTCATAATAAATGATTCAGAATTTTTAAATTGGATTTTTTTTTACAATTATATTGAAAGACTGTGTATTGTTATATTGTGCAGTTAGTTTATTACAAATCATTTGATCAAAATTTTATACTTTATCCATTTCGGTAACTAAATTATTGAACTTGGTTTCGCAATATTAAATATAGAGCATTAAATGTGTACATTTTCTTGAATATCAACTGTCAAATTTGCATAATTTTCAAAAAATACCAACAATCTAGGAATTTTCTTGAACCCTATTATGAGGGAAAGTTAACAATTAATAGGTAATGTTAAAATTCATCCGAGACATTAATAGTATGTTTGATTTAGTATTTGAGAGATTCAAAAGCCTTTTATATATCTAAATAGGTGTTTGCCCTACAAATATTATCGTTTATTTTGATATTTAATTTTTTTCAAAATATATTTTGTTCTCCAAATTTCATTGGCACAAAAAAAGACGTTACTTTTGCATTGAATGAACTCTATAAATAGTAAAAATTAAATTTTAAACAAAAATTTTTAAATATAAATCACAGTAATATAAAATCATGTTTGATCAAAATTAATTTTTAAAATTAAGTTATTCTAAAATTATGTTAGTCAAATGTTAATTGAAGAAGTAAATATTCAATCCTACCTTTGCTTAGTACTTGGGCCGATATAAAATTGTGGCCAAACTTAATTCTTTATGGGCACAGACAAAGCCCAAATTCGTCGTTGTAGTTTGGGCCAAACTTGTAAATAGCACATTTAATTTATACACCGCACATCAATCGTGTGTCGACTAATGAACCTTTCATAATTAAAAATGTTTCTTTTAACAACAAACTTCGGAGATAATATTTGAATATGGACCTTATAGATGGAGTATTTTTATAATAGTCCTTCATAGAATTGTCTTTTCAACTTAGTTCCTCGCAGAAATAGTATTTTCAATTTGATCTATTATTAAATTATCATATTAATTTAATCTCTCACAAATGGGTGTTTTTCAATTTAGCTAAATAAAACTATGATTAGTAATGTCATTAAAAATGTAACAAATATTATTGATTATAATTTTATTTATAGGGATGGCAACATGTCTCCAAATTTAGAGATCCATATGGGGACTGCCTTATTTGTGGATTTGCATGTGGAGAAATTTTTCCATCGAAATGAGGACGTGGGCAAAACTTTCTCTACGTAAATTTGGGGATGGGGATGAGGATCATACCGCTGCCCCATGGATTTTCGTTCTCACCAATTTTATATAAATATTTATTATATATATATATATACACTAAATTTTATATTTTTGTATTTCACTTGTTATTTATAATTATAATAATTAAAAGTTAAAAATTAAATTTAACATAAAAAATAATTCTACTCATTACATATTAGTATTTTACTTCTTTAAAACTTGGACAACAAAGTAAGATTATTTTCAAAATATTTTAGAGCTGTAATCACATTGTAACGAAGAATATGAAATCAATATTAAAAAAAATAATATTAATTATTTGTAAATAATGATTAAGGATAAATATAGAAATTAGAATTATTTAAATGATTTTATTTTAAATTTAATTATCTTTCTATTAATTGTTTTTTCATAATTAACTGACCTTATTAAGAGTTATTTATTGTAACTTAAAGAATTTATTGTCAAACTTGTTATTTAAAAATTTGTAGTGTTTATGAACTTAATTAGAACTTGTTAAATAATATAAATAAGGAATTTGAACTTTAAATCTAAGTGTGTATATATATATATATATATATATTATATTTATATATTTATTTTTCAACTTTTATAAAAAAAATTAAAGTCCTTGTGGGGATCTATATCTTTGTAGGAAATGGGGATGAAAAAAAATCTCCTCCAAGGTGGGGAGTGGGGATGGGGATGCAAAATAAAATTGATGATGGGGATTATGGTCTCCCCACTCTCTTGTCCCACAAAATTGACATCCCTATTTATTTGTAAGATATTAAATTAATAAATATTTATTATGAGAGGTATTAATGTGAAATTTTACTCTTCTTACCTATATATAACATATCGACAGGCCATTCTAATTATTGAAAAGCAATTGTCAGTAATCTCAAGTTCTTACTTTCGGTTGGCTATCTCTTATACGAAAATATTTTTGTAGTTATGAAATCATATTAACTTCTTAACCCTTTTTTTGGGTTATAATTTTATATTTTATAATATCATATCAACGTTTATTTAGACTAGATTTCCTGAGAAGCACTAACTGAGTTATCCAATATATGATTCTAATTACTGTATGTTTGAAGATAATTTCATCGAATATAAGATAAAAAAAAATGTAAGTAAAACTTTAGCAACCAAAAATATATTTTCTGAGGTCTAGTGCATTGAAAGGGTTGACTTATAAAGGATATAGTTATCAAAATGGATTGTTGAACCGTTTAACTCCTAAAATAGTGAGTCACGTTATAAGTTTTAGTTTATTTAATATAGCTAAGTTAAACTAACTCAACTCATTTGACTCATGTTAAATGGGCCAATTTGATGGGTTGATTGGTCGTCCCACTTAAAAAATTTTATTGAGTATTTTTAGTAAAATGTTTAATATTACATAATCTCAAGTTTTATCCTTATTTTGTTTATTAATGTTTAATAATTAATCAACAATGAATAACATAAATGAATTTTTATTATTAGAATTAAATACTTAACTTGATAATTGAATTTTTTTTTTTAGGATGAGTTGCTTTTACATTTTTTTAAAACTATTTGATGGGTCAAACAAGTTGATAGGTTCAGTTCAGCATCTTAGCTCACCAAACATAAATGAGTTAAACATGTTTAATTCACCAAAGATACATTAATAACCTAACAATTTAGCCTTCTTGATGAAAATAATTGGAATCTTTGTCGGTCGTTATTTGTTAGGAGAAATGAAAGACAATTTTCATATCTATTCTGAGTTCAAAAAGTTTACTGTTCTTATTCTTTATTTTCAAGTCAATTGTCTCAACATAATATTTTAGGCCTTTAGCAATGTTAAAAAATCTTTATTTGTCACTAATGTTTTAACTTTTAAAAGCCAGGCCGGTCATTAAATCGGAAAGGAAAGCGATTCATGGTTAAGTGATTGAAATAATTAATTAATATACTTTTAGCAAAAGTTCTATATGAATTTGATCTTTATTTAAAACGGCATTATATTAAAACT
This sequence comes from Delonix regia, assembly GCA_037074485.1. Classification (NCBI taxonomy): domain Eukaryota; kingdom Viridiplantae; phylum Streptophyta; class Magnoliopsida; order Fabales; family Fabaceae; genus Delonix; species Delonix regia. Next base: position 20,483,365 of record CM073449.1, on the reverse strand, counting down.
TTGAGCCTTTTAAGCATGTAACTAGAAAGAATTATATGTCAAGCTAAGAGGAAAGCCCATCAAGGAAGAGAACAGATCTGAACAAAGGAGCAAGTTGCTCAACGATTTGTTAAAGAGTATACCATACCTAGATTGTGAGGAGTACCAAACAATTGTCACATATTTTTATGAGAAATTACATTGACTTTGATTTTTATTGTAAGGTACGAAGGTTTTAGGTTCTAATTTTAGATTAAGTTTTCTATTGTAATTATTCTATTTTTCTTTAGTTTTGTTTTTTGTTTCTTTTCTCCTATGATTGATGTAAGATTTTGGCCATATTGGTTTTGTATAATTTACTTAGGGTAGTTGTTCTCAATGATAGATGTTGTGGGAGCCTATTATTGTCTTTGATGTTAGTGCATGAGACTGAGAAAGTGTGTCGTGTGAAATTATGCTACCCTTAAGAAATATTTCATTGCATCGAGTAGCGACAATTGTCGGGGTTAAGATAAAATAGTTCCATTAGCTTAGGCTTGTGTGTGTGAGGAATTAAAGCCGGCAGTATATGTAATGTTAGTAAACATGAGAGCAATATTGTCAAACTTGTAAAAAGAAGAGATTAACTCATCACATAGATTTGTAATCTAAATTTGTAAGAGTTTACCTTAATTATTAAATAATTATTAGAATATATAATTACATAGTTAAAATACCATACACAACTCGAGATATAATTTTTAAAAATATCCAATTGCACTCTTGAAATTTAAAAATATATTTAATATAATTTTAGCAAACTTGTTATAAAAAGTTGATTTTTTTTTCTGTTGTGGTATTATATAAAAATTATGAAGTTATCCTTTAAAAAGTATAGGATGACTCTTGAAAAATAAATATTAGCAAATTTTAGTAATGCCAAATTTATTTTTTATGTAGTTAATTTTTCAAAAATAAAATAAGAATAAAAAATATATAAAACTTGTCCTAAATATATTAAAAATGTGAGATAGTTTTGTGGAGATGCATGTTAGTATATATACCACGGGTGAAGGGCTCAATTTTTGTAGGGAGGGTATTTTGACATAATATAGTTTGAAGTAAATTATATATAAAAAGTGCCCTATCATGATGGGGAACACATGTTGACTTAGTGGATATGATCTTGTCGCACTCCCACGACATGGTTTCAAGCCTACATGGTGTAAATTTTGCATAATCATGTGATTTTATGAGGAATTGATAAACTTGCTTGACACGGAGTTAACTCACCGAGTTAACCAATTCTTAATAAGTCACATACGAGTTTGACTGAGTTAGAGCTAAGCGAGTTAGCTAACCAGCTAACTTGCGAGTTTATCAAGTCAACCCACGAGCTTAACCACTATACATGGGAGTTTAGGTTGGTTTAACCTTCTTTTATTAAATTATTTTAATAAAAGAATTTAAAATATTTTGAAACTGTAACTTGTACTATTTTGAAATTATATAGGCTAATTTTTGACAATTTCTTGAAAGATAAAAAATTAATTGATAAATTTTTATTATCCATAAAATATTTAGCAAAAAACTGGCCCATACAATTTTATTACATGCATAGGTGAAATTTCTTATTTAAGTTGCATTTGAGCCTATTGGCTAAGCCTGTGTATGCGAGACCACCTCCATTTCCTAGCTCTTTATAAGAGCATTATCACAAGTTGATATACATACACTCATGGGCTAGCTATTCCAAGTAATGTGGGACTTGGTTCTTTTGAAATACTATACACACACAATAATTCTTCACATATTTTTGAAGAATCAGTGAGAAAGAAAGAAAAAATTTGAGTTATGAGAAAATTCTTTGGGTTACTTACACAAATTTAATTGTTTTAAATATGGTGTTTTTTGGACTATAAATAATATATAGACAATAAGACTTAACATACTGAGTTATTGAAGTTTATAACTTCTATAACTAAAAAAATTTGATTTAAATTAGAGATCTTATTTGTCTATAATTCTTATCGTTGATAATTTTTTTATGCTAACAGGCTATGCACATGCTTGGTAGTTCATGGATACTCTAGAGATTTCACCACAATTTCAAAGGTGTAGCCTTACTTCACACTTATATAGACAATTTAATCATGTGTATCTACAATGAATACAAAACTCATAAAGATGATGAAAATAATTGAAAGCTTCATGAAGTCAGGTGAAGTTCATTAAGTGCAATAGACTTACAATAATTTATGCATACTCAAATTGAGGAATAAGATCACCTATATTTTTGCTTAGTTGAAAGTTAAAATCATAAGGAGTATGTACTAGTTTGTTATCATAATGTCCAAAATTTTTTAGAAGTTTTTGTCCCTTTTTTTTTTTTTTTTTTATAGAAGTGTATAGTCCAAAGAGTTACTTGGGTCGTCTCAAGAGTCCTTTTTATTAGTTTTCTAGTTTTTGAAATTTGCTTCCCAATTGTCATTTTCAAATTTTTGAGCCATTTTTTTAGTCTTATATATGAAACTTTTGGGTAAAATTACCAATTATTGGTCCTTTGTGTTAGTTTTTCGGCCATTCATTTTGAGTATCCCATTTTGAATTTTGAGCTATATCAAATTTTGACTTGTTTCAAGGATTTTCCTAATTACATATATATAGCTCAAATTACATTGTTCTCTATAACCAAGAGTTACCTAACTTCATCAAATGGCTTGGGAAATTATGCTATCCTAATTTAAAATTTAAATAATTACATTTAAAAATAATTATCCAATGCCATTTAATCTGTCCCATCATAGTTTTCTTTCTTCTTTCTTCCCCTTACCGCAATGAAAATTTAGGAAAAATTGAGAAAAATCATCAAATCAACTTATCACTCCAAACAACACTTCCAATAACCTAAATTCTTCTTCCATTGAGGTTATTGATGATATGAGGAACACAAATTTTGATATTTCCACCCTTCAAGCTCCCAAAATTCAAAATTGATTACTAGATTCATGAAATTAATCATTGAAAATATTAGAAAAGGGATGAAATTTCATCATGGAAGGAATGCCCCAGCATAATTGAGCAAAAACTCATACGATCAAAAGGGGTTTTACAATTCAGATCCCAAATGTTGTAATTAAACATAAAAATTAGAGGGGAAAGGGAAAGGGTTAAAATCCATCATAGAATAAAGCCCCATGAAAATTTGACTAAATAGTCACTAAATTGCATTGAAACACAAATGAAATTGTGAGAGACATGTTTGCCAAAGCCCTAGTATTTTTGACTAATTAAAGTTGGAATTAAGCTAAATTCAATTTGGAAGTTGTTTACTTTTAATCCATGTTAATTTGGTGATTTATATGCAAATTTTAGTGAATGTAATACTCATGCTGTTTCCATTTTTGCTCAAGCCTTAGATGGAAGAAAAGAGTGTTTTGACATAAAAAAAGTGAATATCTCAACTTTGAGTTAGCTTTTGGTTCCTTAGACATTTGACATTTGAGTGCATAATTAAGGGTAAAATAGTGAATTTGGTTTAATAGGCAATGATTTAGCATCTTGGTGTCAAAAACTTAAGCCTAAGTACTAGAACATGTAGAAATTCTAAAGAATTGGTGCATATGTGTCAAAACACAACTAAAGAAGGGCAAGTCCCTTTTTTCAGAAAAAGGATACCAATTTAACTCAAAATTTGAGGTTTTTTTTTTTATATGTAAAGACTTAGGGAGATATAGAGGCATAGAAGAGAGCTCATCAGAGGGCCGTTTTGAGGCAAAAGAGGCTAGGACTTTGAGTTCTAAGGCTAAGATCCATTGAAGGAAGGAATTTCAACAAGAGATTCAAGGAAGGAAACTTATTAAGGCTTTGGAAACAGAGTTCCTATTCTATTTCTCTTTTTTTACTCTAAGGGTAAGTTATATTTTCTTTAAAAATATGAACCCTTGGCATGTAAATTGTTGATTTTTGTTGCTTTCCTACTTGAATTTCATTGGGAATGAATTTATTTAGTTTAAATCTTTATTTGTTCCCTTGTTAATTGGCCACTAGTTACGGTTTATGTTAAGAATTTTGGGATTCTTAAAAGAGAAACCCAAATTTAGTCACAGAGCTGATTACCACATGTTTGATGTTAATTGCTTGAATTAAGTCAATTTGCTTGTAAAATAGACATATACCTATAGGATTTACGGAGTTGTAATTAGCTATATGTAATGTATCTCTCTAATTGGTTCTCATAGAAATAGAAGGAATTAAATTAGAGTAATAGAATTTATAAGGGATTAATAAATTCTTATAATGATGTTAGAGACTAAGATTATTTCATAACTCCTTGAGTTTAAGTTTAAAAAGTAACTGACTTGTGATTAAAGTGTCTTGGTAGGCCATAACCCCAGGGAAGTCTTTTGTACCAATTACATCTCATCTTAAATTTGCATTTATTAACTTAATTATAATTTTCTTAATTTTGTCACACAAAATTGATTGCTTGGATTAGGTAACTATATATACATTAGTAATTAATAGCGGTTGTGACTAGAATTTCCTAAGTATGATAATTTTCTCTCTCTTTTACTACTTGTTGGCAGCTTGCACTGTGGTAGTTTGCTTATGAGTAATAAAGTGAGCACTTGAAAAACTTCTAGGAAATGTTTTGTTACGTATAAAATCAACTCCTGTGTCTGTGATTGTTAAGTGGAAATAGCTATTGCAAAGAATACGACTTTCAATAGTAAAAGTACATACACATGTGTGAGACATGATATGATTAAATAGCTACTAAAAGATGAAGTTATATCGATTGATTATGTAACATCAAAAGTGATTTGATTGATTATTTGATAAAGCTTTGGTAAAGAAATTAATCCTTGAAAGATTGAGAGGAATGAAACTTAAACCAATTTAAAATTAATCGTGATGGTAACCTAACTTTTGTAATTAGAGATCCCATGAAGGAGGTTCATATGAGTAATAACAAGTCACTTGTTAATTCTGTTAGCATTGTTGAATTTTTTCCTTTCTTAAGGTGCGAGAAAGTGCTAGAATGCATTGATTGAGAGAATGAGCATAAAACTCTTAATGATTTTTATATCCCTTGTGGGTGGTGTATTCATTGTAGATACACTTGATGAAATAAATCACCTATATGAGTGTTGAGTTGGGCTGCTTCTAAGAGATTATGGCAAAATCTCTAGAGCACTCATGAGTCATGACTACTATGCTCCCATATGGTTTATTAGTGTAAAACCTCAATAACAACAGGAAGTCCTAGGGTGTAATTTGGTTGATAATATCTCTAACTTGCAATTAAGAGTTTTTAGTTCATAAAAGTTATAAACTTCATCATAATTCAATAGGTTATATCTTTATGTCTAAGTTTAGTTTATAATCCAAAAGACATCATATTCATAACAATTACACTCATGTACATAACCCTGAGACTTTTCTTGTAACTCATAAATTTTTTCTTTTACTTATTCTTTTGAAATATGTAAGGGATTTTGGGATGTGTGAATTATATTTTAAAATAATCGAGTCCTACATCACCTGGTTGTAGCTATCCCATTAGATAATAAGTCTCACCTTGCTTATAATATCAAGCTATTACAGTTCCATTTCATTTATTTGGGTTACAATACAAAAAGAAAAAAAAAAAATCATCATTTGCTAGTTTTGTTCTTGAGGTTCTATCTCAAGATTTGATTTTATCTTAGGAGAAATTTACGTGTGGCAAAATATTCATCAAGAGTAACATATTTTTTTACATGACTTAATGGAAATGTTTTTATCAATTAGGTCCCAATTCACAATAGGGAATGGGTGTTTGTCTATTCCAAGTGTTTGGAAAATGTAAAAGTAGGATTTAACTGTTTGGGCTTTCTTACACAACATTATAGAATGAAATTGCATTACTTAGGTCACATATGGCAAAAAGAAACGCACGATAGGAAAATCTAAATGTAGATATGGTACCAAAGTAGTAACAAGTATATGTAATCATATTTTTTATTTTTTGGAATGTTTAAGGAGATTTGTCAGCTTACCTTGCTTCATATTAGCTTGGAAGGTATTTTTCTAAGCTTTTTATTCAACTTAAGTCACATGAATGAATGTTATTTTACTTTTAAATTTATTGTTCATAATATTTCATCTTGAATTTTAGGTATCTAGTAGTTAAAACTATTAACACCCACCTTCAACTTGATTGTCGACCCCTTGCAACAGGAATAATTAGTTTAGACAACTTTCAATTGGTTTAACACTTCTATTTGATGTTAATCTTTGTAATTTGTATTGCACTTCACTTTACTTTACTTTAGTATTTCTAATGTAACCAATTTAAATTCCATGTTGGTTGTTCATACATATGGTTACTAGGTTATGTTATTGGACTCATTGGTAAACTACTCATATTTATAGGTATATTGTTGAATATACTAAATCAAACAAAAAAAATATTTTAAAGGGAAAATTAACCATTTGGTCCCTATATTCCCTACACTTTGCAAATGTTTGAATATTAATCCTTACCATTCATTACCATTTTAAAATTAACACTGTTAAAATGGTGATGATGTGGCTGACAGATATGACATTACCTGGACACATAGAAGCCCATTTACCACATATGTACCATACAATCATAAAGAAGCTATATATGCATAAACCTATCTGATTGTTCATATGAAGGAGATAAACACCCTTATTCATTGGTTATTGTTCAGACTCAGACAAAGCTATCATTTGTTCATCAGAGCACCCAAGAAGCACTTTCCTTTGTTAACCATTATTGAAAGAGAGGTACTTGCATTCGTGATTAGTGCATGGATTTGATAATGTCACTTTTTTTAATTCATATATTGTGTCTATTTTCTTTTATTGATATACTATGTCTATTTTCTTTTACTTTCTACCTTATTACTGCATGAATTTGCCAACAAAAATTTTATAGCAACAACTTGATAAGGTATATATGATAGAAAAAATGTTTAGTAGCATAAACATTTAATAGCAACTACTAGTTAAAAACATAACATTTTGACAGCAACACTAGTTGATGGCTTAAACATTTAATAATAACTATAAGCTAAAACTAGATAGCAATAATTAACTAGCCTAAAACCTTGACAAAAAGTTTGACAATAAAGAATTTGATCGCAAATATTTAATATCAACTATTTGACACAAAGCTAAACTGGAAAGCATTAATAACCAAAGGTCGAACTGATTTATAAAATTTCTTTTATTTTTATACATTAAATCAAGTCATGTTCTTTGTTTTGTGATCATATTTCTCCCCCAATGGAGATACACTACTAGAAAAACGTTAAGTAGAAACAAAATTTATACACAACATAGTATTATCAAATGAGACAAAAATAGAAATAGATTTTGATATGATACTTCTAATTGAGTATTACTAATCATTGATACGGAATCTAAAATGACTTTAATTTGTCTCTATTTTAGGTGGTATCTAATTTTGTGTCAAATTATTAATTTTATAAATTAATAACGGTTTGAGATTTATATATAGAATTCATCCGTCTTTATATAGCTAAGTTTCATTTTTAAAACAATTATAAGGATATTTAACATGGAATTCATCTATCTCTTTGTAGATAATGTTTTTTTTTTTTTTTTTAACGTTTATAAGTTGATATTAGACATGTAATAGTTTCGTGTCAAATTTTTTTCCCTTTAAAAATTTTAGTAGGTGCCTTTTTCATTCTTAAACTTTTATTAAGGCAAAGCTAGGGCAAGGGCTATAGAGCTTGAAGAGGGTAGAAGGGTAGAAATTAGAGAAAGGAAGGGAGGCATGAAATTGAAGAGTAAGGAGAGAATAACCATCAAAGGTGAGATTTGGTTCACATTGTCATTGAGCTTCTGGCCATCACCATTAGCACAAACATCTTGACGTCAGCAACCACATAGTTTGAGTGGTAGGAACGCAAATCACCTCTATTCTTCCCAATAAATATCACCCTTTCTTGTTTGGTCGATTATCATTTCATTGAACATAGCCCTTTGTTCATTAGTGTGGACTGAAAGGACACTACATCTTTGCTAGGGAGACTTCTATAATATGTTCTCTTGCTTTGTATAGGTTTTATATTGCTTTGTTCACAATGAAATTTATATTGGCACACTTATATATTATGGCTTTATTTTAGTTTTTTCTTTTTTAAACTTCTTATCGACTTTGAAATAGAGTTTGACTGTTAGTCTATGACTCTCTACTAATATAGGTGTTAGCCTAGGCAACTAACACCTAAAAGGAGGTGAATTAGGTGTTGATAGAATTTTTATTTCTTGTTAAAATTGCTTTACAAAAATTCTTACTATGAATTGTGCTTGGAAGAGTATGATGTAAAGCAACAATTATATGAGTTAATGGAGGCTTAATATGGATGCTTGGGGTATATATATGCACACTTCAAGTGTAATATCAACAATAAATGAAAAACATATGTATGATAATTCATAATATAAAGAGTATAGGGATAGAGAAAGCAAACTTAGTGATTTATCCTGGTTCAATTCCAATCCAAGCCTGCATCCAATCTTCAAGCAACCTTTTAGGATTTTCCAGTATCTCAATAATCAATTATAACAACAAGGGAGAACCTCTCCTGTAATCTCAATTCCCAGGAAGAACCACTTCCTTATACTTAAATAAGGGAACCTCCCCTTAACCCAGGCACACCCTTGCCTGACTCCCTCAAGGAACCTCATTGAGCTTCTTTCTCAAAGAAGAAAGAAATACAAACAAATAACCTCTCTCAAAGAAGTAAATATACAAATGAAGTTCTAAGAACTTAAATGATAGAGAATATATAGATTTTGGCTCAATGATCTTTGTTTTTCTCTCAAAGAAGATATAACAAGTTAATGATCACATTCTAACACTTGGTTCTACTTAAAAATATGCTTAGAATGTCATATTTATAGATCAAGATGAGATATAGCCGTTACACACTCAAAAGAGCTGTTATTCACTTTAGAAAACTATCTTTAGGGGCAACTAGTTGATTTCTAGGGTTTACCAATCAATTGCCCATCAAAATATGACTTTTATTTCAAATTTGGGACTGACCAATCGATTGCTCTCTTTCTGCACTGTACTAGTTGACTTGTCACAGGTGACCAATTGACTAGTCACTTGCATCCTAACTTCAAATGGTCATAACTTTATCATTTTGAATCGAATTTAGGTGAATTGCCTATGGTTGGAAAGCTCTTTAAGTCTAGTTTCCAATGAAAGAAGTTAAATATAAAAAATAAATATATTTTTAGAGATATGATTAAAATAGTGACCAAAGGTTAGAATATAGTTTTATGCTAAATCCATATCTCGCCACTCAACTTTATAAGGTCATAGCTTTTTTATTCGAACTCTGTTTTAGGTGAATGACCTATCATTGAAAATATATTTGAGTCTATTTTCTAATAAAATAAGTTTTATAACAATATTCCATATGATTTGTGAGATATACATGAAATAGTTACCAAAGGTCAAAAACAATTTTAAGTAAAATCTATATCTCACTATCTTTTAAGTCCAAACTTATATTTTGAGAACCAAAATATCTTAAGCAAATAAATGCAAATCTAAATCATTGAATTTCACAAAATAATACTTAGCCTATGATAATTATACCTATTCAATCCATTGGTTATCTTAATGGATCCAAGTTTCCAATTCTTTTAATCTTTAACTTCTTCAAAGCTTAGAGCACCTTTCTTGCTTTCTATCACTTTGGGTAGAGCATGGTATTGATATTTCATTCTCTTTACTTTAATTCTCACTTTTCCTTCTTTGGACCATCCTGCACATAATTGATATTCAACTAGCAAACCAAATTGTTAGTCTAAATGGTTAATCAATTAAGCACATATTACTATTATATTTGTAACTCATATTTATCATATATTTGTCATCATCAAAACAATCTCAACAATAAGTTTCTTCCAATATTTGGTTTTATTTTTCTTAATTTCATTGAGCCTCTTCAAATACACATGCTGCTAATTGTGAAATAGTGCTTTGTTTTGAAGTAATTTTTATTTCTCAACTCTATTTCTAACCATGTTTAAAATTGTAATGATTTCTATGTTTGATTTCATAAACTTTCAAGTCTTAGGTTTTTGAAAATATCTTGCCATGATTGAGTGTCTTACTTACAGAATTGTTTTCATAATCAATTAAAAAAATCCAAAAATAGTTGTTATCAAATTGCTTATACTCTTAACATAATTATATAATTCTCTATTTCATAAATTTGGGGGTGCTATATGGTGAAATGACAAAGGCATTCACTGCTACTATTATGAGCTAGATTCTTAAATGAGGTAAGAATAGAAAGTAGGATGCATGTTGTTTGCTTCCAATGAGTGGTTTGATATAGTTGGTCTAGGTTTATCTTAGCAAGTGTGAAATCAATGCCAAACTTAAGCATACTTGCTTGGGCATGAAAAAAGCATAGTTTGTATAACTAAGATGGTTGTATCATTGAGTCTTAAAATTTGGACTTGTGATTTATCATGTATTAGTAGAATGGTTGTTAATGTATTCCAAGATAAATTCTATGAAAATTAAGTTTACCTAATTCTGGTTAAAAAATCCTTGGCTTTAGATATAGCCACTAAAAGGTGGCAACTATTATTTGCTAAAAGCCAGTGGGCACTAGTGATTCTTACAGGTAACTTACTATTTGTTTGCACCTTTTTAGCTTTTGGATCTCTTAATGCTTGTTTGTTTGGTTCTTGTTAAAATTTTTAATGTAACTTACTTAGGCTCGACATAATAAAGAAATCTCTAGGGACACATGGTCTCAACTATTGGAATTTGTAGAATTTAGCTATTAATGCATTGGAATACAACTAGTTAGTTTACCTTTTTGATTTCTTCATATTGATGCATATGATATCGATGCATACACTTGGTCTCCCTTGTTCTATGTCTTTCATAAGCCTGGCTAAGTGTGATTATAATCCGTGAAATGAAAATAGAGAAAAGGAAATCTTGTCATCTTTTTTGTTATTGTTCTCCTTGATGCCTATGTCTGACCATCTTGCTAATGGTAGATAGTATTGGCATAATAGAATCTTAGCAACTAGGCTTTTGATATTATAATGCTTTTAATCATAATTTATACCCAATAGGTTATCATATTGTCATTTGTATAACAATTTCTCACCATTTAAACAAAAAGGTTGATGTGACAATACCCAATAGTTCTCTGACCTAGAGAGGGTATAGAGGAACATGGTTTATTTAGATGTGGAAGGGAAAAATTACATTGTGAAAATGGGCATGTCATTTACATGGAATGCTAGTATTGTTATATTTCCAATACAGATGCTGAAGTACCATTTCAAGGTATCTTTATTGTTTATTTTATTATGCAACAATTAATATCTTATTTGAGAATTAAGGTTTGTAGTAGAGAAATTGGAATAACTAAAGTTTAATTAGGGATTTAAATTAAGACTTTTGGGCTTCGGCTTGTTAGCTCTTACCTATTAGTATCCTTGTAAAATTAGGAAGCTTAATATCCTTAGGATATCTATTCTCATTAGAAAATCATATTTTAATTGCTTAAAATAATATATTTGATGAGCATCAAGTTGAACAAGAGGCTGACTTGGGCTAAGGAGTTCCATCTAGGCCAATTACTCATTCTATGGCTAAGAAAATTCATGCCATACATATTCAACAACCCAAAATGGAATCAGACCATTTAGGGTCCAAGCCCAACTTCTATATAGAACCCAAGTTCAAGTGTAGCAATTTGATCATGTGCTATAATGCAATGTGAAATGTCAACCATGCATGTGATGAAAGTTAAAATAAGTATCATGATTGTTGGTTTAATCTAAGTTAGGTAAGCTACAATAGATTGAAAGTCTAAGTTAGGTGTATTTCTATGCATGTTTTTCCAACTTAGGTGAGTAATTAGGTCAATCTTGGACTTATGCCATGAGGGTTGTTCTTAGCTATAAATACAAAACTTATCAATGAGAAATGCAACCTTGAATGCTACAAAATTTGGCCTAGCCACTTTTATGCCAATTTTTCATCTAAGTTTTCTAAACTTAGTGGCAAAATTATTCTCGATTTTTATTACTCTCCCTATTTTATTCTATAGTGCAGTGAATCAAGCCTAGTATTTTCGAGTATGGTGTGCAAACTTATCATTTGAGATTACTAGTTGTTCAATCTTTTCTTTTTCATTTATTTGTGTTTTGGGATTTTTCAATTTGAACTTCCTTGAAGTACATCAACATTGTATTTGTATTTTAGTTCTAATATTTATTAGATTTTATATACAAATTGAAAGTTCTATGATCTTGAATTTGTCTTACATAAAAAAAACTTTTGAAAATATTAATTTGTATATTAGAAATAAAGATGTTATTCAAATTTGGATTATTTTAAATATATAGGAAGTACAAGATTACAAACTAATGAATTATAGGGATTGTTAGAAAGGAAACGAAAATAGAAGTTATAAGTAGGAAAATTAAAAAAACAAGGAACCAAAATTAAAAAAATATTATGATAAATAGTATATATAATCATATATTTTAAATTAGTTTTCGATCAATGTAGTTTGATATATTGTTATTATCTATTTTTCTTGTAACATCATCAAATGATTGTACAATTGCAATCATCGAAAAGTTTATTTTTATTTATTTATTTGTATATTATATCCCTTGAGGTGTGTCTCAAATATAGTTTCTTTTATTGAAAAAATTACACTTTTTCACTTTGTTCAACCAACTGAGGATGATAATTAGTGATAGTGCTTGATCCTATTATTAAAGTTACAAATATAACTTATATATAACCTCAATGCTCACTTATGATGAGATGACCACATATACTAAACCACCACCAACTAGTGGGTCATTTCTATTGTGATAAGCACATATATAGCTTACTTTTCTATACATTCTCAAGCTCAAGAATGCAAACAACTATTATGCCATGAAAATAACGGTACTTTGGCAGATTGCAATTGGATGTATATGTGGCCACTTTCCATTAAGTAAATGCTTTGCTATACGTAAATTGTGACTGAATAGTGTTTCTGTATAATGCTTGTTTTGTCATCATGGCCCTCTACTTATTCCTCGGGATGTGCTTAAATAAGTTTACTGATTCCAAACGGTGGCCATTATCTTGATTTCTCATCAGTTTAATTAATGGGAATAGGTGAGCCTATCTAAATGAGAGCCTTTCAAGGTATGTGCTGTCATTGATTAGATTTTGTCTCAGCAATAAGAATTCCAACTTCATGCATGATCAGCAACCTTTTATTATGTTTTTTCAGGTGATAACATTTTCTTCTCTTTTATGTAATGCATAATTATCGGTCTGGATGCTCTGTTTCCAATTCAATAGCTGATTTTGTCTTAATAATGATTACAAAGAGTATAGCCAAACTTGCAAGTGAGAAATGTGAATGAGGTTCAGTTAATTTTCATTATATTTTAGTTTTCACTTTAAAACAATTATATATTTGATTGATGTCAATATTGATGTAACTTGCAATTTATCATAGGAAAATTACAAAGAGAAATCTTTGGACAAGTCAATTATTTTCAAAAATATTATAGGAGTAAAATTTTGAATGCGTCAAAATAACGAGAGAGAATGTATTTTGAGAATAAATAAAAAAATTGTTAGATGATAAATCAATTAGGCTGTACATAAACTACATCAGGCAGTACAGAAATTAGTTAGGTTGTTGCTCATGTTGCTCATTAATTTGATTTTGTTGTTGTTGAACTTGTCAGTTTTCAAGCTTTTCTTGTGTTGCTTGTGATTCAACTTGGTCTTCATCAAATAGGGTTGAAGCCTATTCAGATCTGACATCCTCATGGGCTTCAAAATCTTGGGGCATGGTGAACTTTTAGGCAATCAGACTATATTCTAACTATTTAAAAAATATTTTATAGATATTGAAGTTGACATGGAGTTTTATAATTTAAAGACTCTAGTATTGATACATGACTTATTTGTAATGTTGGTCAATGATATATATACAAGTCTGGACAAATATACATCACTCCATTTAATATAATTTTTTTCAAATAATATTATTAAATAATTAAAAATTACTTATCTCTACAAAAATGTTTTAGAAACGGAATCAGAGACAATAACAATCGAATTGTTAATTTGAGGCAGAATTATTTTCGTATATAATATTTAAACATGGAATGAGAGCTGAAATATGTGAGTTCAAGTTTTTATTTGAGACAGAAATGCTTCCGCATCTAAAATATTAAAATTAGAGATGGAATAAATAAATTCAAGTTTTTATTTGAAATAGCAATGCTTCCGTATATAAATATAAGCACAAAATTAGAGACAAAATCAATCTGACTCTTTAATAAATGAAATATTATACACAATTTTGGTTACTATATTAAAACAAAACTTTCAGTAACCAGATACTAAATTTTATCATGTCAATTTTGAGAGGGAATCCATAAATTTTTACCTAAACTTTTAGAGACCAATGATTATACTACAGAATTTTCTCTGTTTGATTCCGTCTTAGATTTAGTTAGACATTGATTTTTTATGATTTAGATACGGATTTCGTCCAACTCTATTTGACATTTTTTTGGTATTGACATTGTAATTAAATAAATAGTTTCTTCTAAGTCAATAAATAGACTATTAGACTAAGGAAAAACACGAGATATTGAGAAAAATATATTCATGGCATGCACAATTTATTACCACACTTGCATCTGCATGCTTCCGGATAGTACTCCACAGTCACCGGTGTTCCCTACGGCACTGTCACATGGACTGGCATGCACAGTGTGTAATTGCCACATTTCGACAAGCAATTGGTGGCAATGACTCAAGCCCGCCCAAAATCCTCCTTGCGCAGCCCAATAAAATCTTAGTTGTCCCTTCATGTTTTATGCCTTCGCAATTTTTCTCACTAGACTTCTAGTTTTAAATAGTAATAATTATTCATTAATTAGTTTGATGTGCTGAGTTTTAATTCTCTAGCAGTGATTGTGGTGAAATAGGGTTGGTACTCATCCATCTCATCTAGCTCTCTCGAAACCATGGTGAATGAAGAAGGATGCCTTTCGAAGTGCTTTGGTGAAAGAACGATGGCTCTTTTTGTGTTTCAGCTTCCATATGCTGGTTTGGCGCTTGTCTAGTAGATTAGCTTCCATGTGTGCATGCCATGTTAGATCAGATAACCACATTATCACCATCTTAGTAGTGTTAAGACAACAATGAATGGCAGGGATCAATATTCAAACATGGGTAAAGTATATGGAGTGATTTAAAAACATACAACTAAAGTGTAAGGCAAAATTGAAAATTAATATAAAGTATAGAGACTAAATAATTAATGTTTTATTATTAAAAATACTTTTAATGCAGTTAAATGTGTTGGCATAACATATATATTTTGCAACGATAATCATTGCAAGAACCAATGTAATTTTTTGCAACGGTTATAAGCAGTCATCACAAAACTTGTACCATGTGACTGTTAGTGTTACTTGTCAGATACCTCAACCACTTTATGACAATTGCTTGATTGCTACAAAACTTGGTTGAAAAAATATTAACTAGTTTTGACACACTTAGACGATTTGGTGTATCAGTTACAATAAAATCATTCAAAAAGAAAAGTGAGAACTATTAAAAGAATGATATTATTAAAACTGATATATCATATCAACTGTCACCTAAATATATCAGAACTAGCCAATATGTTTTAAATTTGGTTTTGCAATGGCTTCCAATGATTGTAGTTGAAAACCATCTACAAAGTCTTTTGTGATAGTTGGTTCTACAAAAGGTTTTGTTAACCACTATAAAAGCCGATCAAAATTGTCGCCAAAAAACTTTATTTCTTGTTACAAGTACTCATAAATATGTCTATTAAAAAATATATGAAATTGAGACCTATTAGATGCAGTGTTCTAGCTTTATGTAAGAAGATCAAATTATATTTTCCAAGCCCCTTTCAAATCATTTGACCATCAAATATTGAAATGTTGAAGTTGCGCGTGCTTAAACCGTAACAGAATATTCTTGCGTCCGGTTTTATGATCCTTCAATTTCTCCTTTCACTAAATTTTCTATTATATATATTTCGAAACGAAAAACAAATTCAATTATAAACTAAACAAATTGCCGGAAATATTGTTGTAATTTATTCTTTCCTTCTTTCTTTCTTTTTTTCTTCTTCAATTATTTGCATGCGTAAACATCTGCCGTAATTAATGATGCAAACCAAGAATTCCCCCTTAATTTTCGTCTGAGTAGTTTTTAATTTTTTGGGATGTATAGCGCTACTTCTCAAAAATTAAATTTTCTTATTTTAAATGTATTTTAAAATTATAATTTTACTATATAAAAAATAGTTAGAAGACAAATCTCCAACTAGATTTAATGGTATCTAACGTAATGAAATCTCTGCATTCGTGTTTGAGTGTGTATATACATATATAAACCCCGGCCCCGTGCACCACATTTAGTAGACTGGATGTTATGGAACATATATATATATATTCACCCTCTAGTAATTAAAATGTGTGATGTACTGGTGAATGTGGTAGAATTTCACAAGTACTGTCTTTTGCTGTAATTCTTCATCTCTTGGAATACAAACATGAACATTGTCCAATTAATGAAGCAAGATATTAGAAACATGACGCTGTAAAATCCTTTCTCAATCGATCAAAGCATAAGATCTCTAGCAGCTAGATGAGAGAAGATACTTTGTACTTATCCAACGAGCAAAATGACAATTATTACACAGAGATAAAAAAGAGAAAGCAAGTTTCATATACATTCTCATTACCTTGCGTAAGTGTTACTTTATCTAACTGCGCAGTATAACTAACTGCGAGAGATACGAGATGGCAGCTAAATTAATACCATAGGTCATAAGTATCAAAATAAATAGATATTAACAGTTCCTCCCATATGCGCATATTCTTTACTCTTGAGCAAATCATTTACACTTGAGGAGTGTTCTTGCCCTTGAAAAACCATTAGCGTTGCAGATTAATTTACCTACTTTTTTTTATGACATAAAAATTCAGACTGCAGAGCGCAGAAAAATTAACAAAAGCTCACCTATAATGCCAGGAAACAGCAGAAAGTAAAACATCAATTCACAAATGCATTGATTATTTAAGACCCACCTAGTAGAATCTTCTCAATGTGAGCTTGATTTCTCACGTCCTTATGATCCATGCTTATTTTCTGAGGAATCAAGGAGATCAGTTCTGATAATGACTCTGTATTATTTGCGTATCACTTGGAAGGATAATCCTGGGCTTTATTCCGGGATTGGCTTCCATTTCCACTGTTATTCGGTGAATGAAGAAGTTTGGGAGTCATCATATTCAAGCTGAATGGCTTCACCGATTGACCCATAGTATAAACAGAAGGACTCACCAGAGAATTCGATAACAGGTTTTGAGAATTTGATGAGCTCAACATCTGATACTGATTGATCTGCCTCGGGTCCATGTCCATTGCCCCAATATTTGAAGGGAAATATGGCTGTGTTACTCCAGTTGATAAAGACAAGGTTGATAATGCTGGGAAAGGTACAACGTTAATATTGCCGTGTAAATCTGTCGGGTTTGCAAATCCAAGGTTTCCTGAGTGAGAAACATCGTTTGAATTAGGCTCCCATTGGCTATTAACATTATAACCAAGTGGCATAGCATTCAACAAACCCAAGAAGGAAGGATGATGATGATTTGCTCTTGATAATAAACTCTCTCTCTCCTCTTCCCTTCTATTCCAATCTGTTTTCTCAGTGACCACTTCTCCGGAGACTTTGGACTTTGACATGTTGGAATTTGAACCTTCCAAGCGATGAACACTCTCGTTGATGTTAAACCCCTCATTAGGCTGAGAAGTGCTAACAGTAACTTCATTGTTATTAGAAGTTATTGCAGATGATGGGTGGCACAGATTGAAGCTTCCTGGCGGAATTTGCAGTGGAGGGAGTTCATCAATTTCATGCTTTGCAGCATTAAGCAACCAATCCACAACCTTGCTGGGCTGATTGAACCCTAGCCTATCTTGAAGGTCATAAAGCTGAATAGCCGTGGGTACAGAAAGCCTGACTCGCCTATCTCTTAACCCTCTCACTGTGCATACCTTGCTATGCCGATCTTTTCCTCCGAAGGCTCGCGAAATGCGAACAATCCTTGGATCCTTCAGTCTTAGCCATTGTGCAGTTGAGCTGCTAGATGAAGTAGAAGCCTTGGCTTTGTCATGATTTTCCTGTTTTAATGGGAAATCTGCTTCTTTTGGACTTCTGATGTTGTTATTCATCTTATGTCTCTCATTGTTGGTTTTCCAGTGCAGAGTTTGGCTATCCTTTCGGTCTCGTGTTCGCCAAATTTCTCTTCTACCTTCAACAATGAAACTCCATATTCTTAACGGTTTGAAGACATATATTTGTTCTCCGATGCGTCTATGTATATCTAAACTATAATTAGTTCGTATCTACTTTAGAAAAGTTAAGCCATGAATTAATAAGGTTTGAATGAAAGATGATATAAATGTAATAGATCAGTTAGCAGCACAAAATTTCTTATGAGGGACTTCAAAGTAAATTTCAACTTCTCAGAATATATAAAACAATATATAATTCTGATAATTGATTCTGATTTTGGAATTTAAAATAATAATAATAAGAAGAAGAAGAAACAGAAATTATAAATATATAGCCTTTGAGTGTAGTAAAGAAACATGCCCATCTCACATCGGAATACATGGTAAAATTTGCAGCAGAAGATAGTCGCAGTAAATGAAAGACAAGTAGAAGAATAATGAGAATAATTAAATGCGGTGCAACGGCTACCATGAAGCTAACCAATATTGACAAATATATAATATTAGAACAAGTTAACATTCAAAAACATGCGTAGTTGCAGATGTTTAAAGAACCCTAGCTAGCTAAACTACGAGTATATATGAAGCAAATCAACTCACATCATTACCTACCCTTATATGATAAACAATATGCAGCTCGAGAAAGAGAAGGAAGAAGTTCGCACAGAGCTGTAGATACCAAGCTCTGATTAAGAACTGAATTGTTAGGTTTAGACTTTGGCTTTGATTGCGTAGAATATAATAAGCTTCGTGAAGAATTGTTGAGCCGCAGAATTGGAAAAGGAAGAAGATGCTGGAATCGAACCGACCACGCCGCACTGAAAGATAAAGTAATGGCGAATAGGTGACCACGTGGCACATATCCATATCGGTCTAATAAATATGGCAGCTTATGTGTTATCAGTTTTGGCACAGGCATAAGGGGCAATCATTCCCTTGATTATAGTAGTTAGGTTAATATTTTTGTGTCTGAATTTTTTCAGTTATTATAGATTCTTCAGTAAGGACATGAGCTGTTGGATTCATGAATTCGTGAATCTCAACCGTTATAATAAGGATTTCAGTTTTCACTGATTTTGAGATTTATAAAATTTGTAATTTTCAGTAATTTAATTTTAAATACAAGCCGTTAAATTTTTTATAATTAGTATTGCAAGAGATACGCATTAGATAATTTTGAAGGATGTTGACAAAAATAGATTACCCAATGTGCATTGAGCGAGTGACAAAATAAATGAGTTTCACTGAATGTTTATGATATACTGTAGACTTAACGTTTGTGCTTTGTAACTGAAGATTGTCTTTTCATTGTTCTCGGGGTTTTAAACAATTTGTAGAAGTTAATATTATATTACTTCAATAGAAGGAGAGTTGTAAGTTAATAACATCCAAAGGGGACCATTGTACACATTTCGTAAAGTGGCTAGTCACGCTTTATCGACAATTACAAAAGGTTTTATGACTGAAGCGCATCACATGGGGTCCATAGAAGCTAGCCAAAATGACACCATGGGAAGAGTTCTTATCATCATTACGAGCATAGATTTGTTATCCAATATTGCATGTCCTCTCTTTTATATCTAGCAAGTATTTTTTTTAATTTATTTTTGTAAAACTTTAACACCACAGGCTCTTGACGTACAAGATTAATACACAAAACACATGCCTTTTGGAGTATAATTAAGTTTTTTTTACAACATTTAAGATACTTGAATTACTGTTTATTATTCGGATTTTTAATACAAATTTGATATGTAGAGAAAACGTTTCTAGGTTTGATTACGTGATATAGAAATGCTAAAATTGTTGACTTGACATAGTTTAATTAACAAATGTAGTAGCAAAAAAGTAATAGTTGCACCTAATTTCTTTCTTTGTTTTTTAAATCCTTTAGGAATATATTTAAACACCTTAATAAATCAAAATTTTGAAAAACTGTTAGCAGACTTAATATTTGGCAGCAAAAGTATATTATAAGGCTATTCGATCTCTCTCCCACCCTCGAATCAATTTGGAATTTGTAAAATAATGTTTTATTACCATACACATAGATTAGCTGATGAAGTGCAGAGAACTCAACATCTCCTCGGCAAAATCCTTTCAACAATAAAGTTTTGCCATTTACACATACACAAAAGAAAAGAAGAAAGGAAAAGGAACAAAAAAGGGAGAGAAAAACAAGATCACAGGAAGGTATCATCACACAGAGACGATTTGAAAGACAAGCAGAGAAATCCACTATCGATAAGTCTATTAGTGAGATTCAAAAGTTGTGGTGTCTAGTCAAGAGCACTGTCATTTCGATGTGTATGATAGCTACTTCGGACAAGGAAAAGCTACTCATAGGGTTATAGGGTGAGGGACCAAACGTACGTTATCTTTAAAGCACCCCACTATTGTGTACAATAGGACCACACAACTTGGTTGCAGAGAGATATGCATGGGGATGGGGGCGTGTTAAAAATTTCATTGAGAGTGAAGCTATAACAGCAGACAACAGCAAGTGGATTAATTGCATGTTTAAGAAGCGTGGAACTTCTCACATGGACATATATAACTTTTATGAAAAAATATCATGCTTTGATGGTTGCATGCATGCTTTCTGCAAAAGATAGTCAAACTAATCATGTGTAAGATGCAGAAGATTAAACGTACGCAAGTTTTATCTTCTTCATAATTTGGCAAGGACAAAAAAATAAATAACAAAGTATAGTTTCTTTTACCTGTTTATCCTTCTCCACCAAGTGGGAATTTAAAACCCCTAGAATTGTCTCGTACAACCCTTTGTTAACCGGAAGTTCTGTATAATATGGAGGCTCATCCAGCAAACACGAACCTTTGAGAAAGTACTGCTTTTAAATGTCTTATATGTATAAACATACTTATAATGTAACCAATTAGCAAAAGGAGAAATGGAGATTTGGATTTCGCAAAAGAACCGTCTCTGTAATTTTGCATATGCAGTGAAACAGAATGAGAATAAAGAAGCCTGCTTTCATGCATTTTCTCTTCCAAGTAATTTCGTTTACACAATTTCATGTTTACTTAACAAGAGAAACTTCCTCTGGTCCATGAAAAAAGGAAGAAACTCGTTTGCTTCTATTATGGACCCATTATTCTCATATAACGAAAAAAAAAAAAAAACTAGGTCATCAAATGTATGTTTGTGTGTACGTTTTAATCAGCAAGACATGGGTGGATTATCCATTCTATCAAACATGATCGTTTATGATTTAAAAAAGAAGCGGAATCTAACTTAATCTAGATACAAAGAGATGCTAAAGTTTCGAAAGCAATAACTCTTTTTTCATGAATCATGAAAGAAAACAAAATAACGATTAAAGAATATTTCAGAAGTACAAAGATAACGAAGAAGAGATATGAAGAAAAGGATGAAGATGAAGAAAGACAGAGGTATTAGTTCCTAGCTGCATGTTCCAAAAATGAGGAAGAAAAAGGACAATTCTTTTAACTGTCGTAGTGTTCTTCTGTTCTTATCCCGTCAGAGCCAGTTGGACTCAAGAGTTATGAACGCAGAGGAAAGGACATTCAAGGCAGACAGTACTGCATGCGAAGGAAAATAACAAAGATTAAAGAATAATGAATTGGATCAATTAATTGAATGCCATGTGACGAACTTATATAATATTCAAAGTTCTGCATATAATCGTATTCATACTATTTAATGTACTTTAATTTTTTGTTGCTGTTGTTGTAAAAGTCACAAAATTCAATTTTAAATTGAGATTCAATTAGATTTTAAGTTTAGACAAGAATGATTTATCTGTTAAAATATAACTAACTGACAGACATAACTAAATTTTTGAGAAATATCTGATTATAATAATTATTTGCACAAATTGAGAACACATTAACAGTACGTAGTGGTGTGCATCTCAAGATGGTTTCTGAGAGACTGACTACTTAACTAAATGGTCCCCAAATTCTAGAGACAAGCCTTTTGGTCACGGTATGACTCATCACTCTCACCTTTCTGCATGGCCAGAATGCTGCAGGTGCAGCCTGCAGCAGCAGAAACAGTGTCGCTGCCATTTCTTTTACTTTTGTTAATTTGTGGAGGGAGTATCGTTATGTGAAAACCACTGAGACAACTAATACGAGAAATTAATATATATATTATAGAATATAGAATGAAAGATTCATTTTTTACTTGATAATTTAGCAACTAATTTATGAAAGGAAAAAAATTTTTTGCTAATGAAATGAAAAATTAAGCAAGGGAAAAATAAAATCCAAGACGGCAGATTCATGGAGATTACTAGAAAAAGAAATTCCTTGCTAATGTATATCCCATTGCTAATTAGTCACAAAAATATTGTCTCGCAATATGGATTTTTTTCAAATTTATTTTTTCATCAACGTCCATCGCCTAATGTACGTTTTTGTTGTGATAGAAACGTGAGTTTGTGCAAAAAAAACTTGTTAAAGTGTATAAATCAAAGTCTGCCAGTAGGTTTAGTTAATTAATTGCATTTCAACATAAGTTTGCTGATCTTCAGCTCTATTTTACTTAAACATAAACATTATGTCAAGATCAATTTTGGCTTGTTTTCAATTCCTTGGAAAAGAGTCAACAATGTAAGCAGTTTATAATATCTAATAATATTTATAGACCTGTTTGATGTGCAAAATAGATCAGCTGCAATAGAGCATTTTACTGGAGAATTTTCAATAATAAAATGTAGTCCGTTAGATGAAAATTCGATGGTTCAGATTCAAAGATAACTAGGATAGTATGCGGTTTTCAATAAAAAATTTATAACCGTTGGATTTGTATCGAATGGCTTATATTTTATAGAATCTTCTCTTATAGATTAACATCAAGATTGGTTTGATGTGACAAGATTCTTTGCTGCGCAGCATACCAGCAGTAGAGAGAAGAAGAGATAAACAGAATTATGAAAGAGCCCCCATGCCAACACAGTGCAACACCACTATTATGCCAGGGCACGTTAAGGGATCTAAATCATAGTTTAATTTGGTACACATTCAACTTTTAGTGTTGGGTGAGAGGGAGGGAGAGGTTTAAATTAAAGAGGGGAAAGTGATTCCACTATTAAAGAACTTGCAATAGCTATCTCCATCAAACAACAAGTACTCAACCATTTTAATTATTGTTCCACCACTTCAATTGCAATTGCAGTAAGAAACATAGGATCACGTGTCATGACTGCAGCAATTACATAAAATCGTGGAAAGATTTATAATCCATGTCAAAGAAAAGAGATGCAACATACAATATTACTAGATAGGCTTTTTTTCTTTTCGTTTGTTCCACTTTCAGATATGATTGCCTTTTGTGTTTTCTTGCTCTCATAATGTACGTTTTCCATTAATTACTTCACCCCTTTGAATTGAATGTATCTCGAGAAATCTAATGGAGCCTCAAATTTTTTTATATATGACTTCATGATATAATCCTGGAAATATGTTTAATTAGAATTAACATAGGTTCGACATTATAATTGTATTATGTTTTACTGTCAAATATTGGTAAGTTTTTAAGATTTCATATAGTTGATGAAACTAGAAAAGAATAAGTGTTAGAAATAAATTTTATTTTGGACCAATGTAATGCAAGCCATAATCCACACCTTGCAATCCAATCCAAGTTAGGCCTATTAGCACTTAAGCCTATTATCTAGAATTATTTTATTTAATGAAATAGGTCTTGGTTGAAAAATGTAATAAATAAATATAAAAGTAGGTGGTAGTTAGGAGTTAAATTAAATAAATGTTGGTTGTAACCTTCCTTTAAATCCTATAAATAGGGCATGATCTTTCCATTATTGTATCAAGCTAAAAGGGCAAATCTAATAGAAGACTTCTTTTCTCTCAACTAGCATTTATCCTCTCCACTCTTCAAATTTCCTCTTCTATTATTCAAAAACCAAATAGCCCTAGTTTTTTTCCAACAAAGTGGTATTAGAGCCAAACCATATTTGAAAAAGATGGCAAATAACATATTTCCTTTCCAGTTCCTTCGCCTAACCCAAGACAACTATGGAAGTTAGAGTATTCGTGTGAAGACTTTACTAGACTCTCATGACATATGGGACATGGTTGAAAAAGGTTATGAGGAACCTTCAAATAAGGCTTCCTTAAGTCCAACCTAAAGGGAGGCTTAGTATAAGGCAAGAAGAAACAATCAACAAGTGCATACTCTTATTCAACAATGCCTGGACAATTTCAGGTTGCTAATGCATCCATTTCCAAAGGGGCTTATGAGATTCTTCACATGAAAGATTCTAAAACTATTTCAGATTATTCTATTCATGTATTGGCTATTGTTAATGAAATGAAAGGAAATGGAAAAGCTTTGAATGATAAATGAGAAATTGAGAAAATTCTTTGATCTTTAACTCCAAATTTTGAACATATTGTTGTTGCGATAGAAGAATAAAAAATATAGATGCCATGATTGTTGATCAACTCATGGAGTCATTACAAGCTCATGAAGAAAAGATGATGAAGAAAAAGATGATAGAGCCATTGAAATAAGCTCTTTACTTAAATGTCACTCTTAAAGAGAGGAAAGACTGTGATGGGGAATACAAATGGCGAGGATGTGGTCGTGGTTTCCCGCGGTCGAGGCTAAGGAATAGAAGGTAGAGGTAACTACAATAATCATGAAGAAAGTAGTTAAGGTTCTCAAAGAGAACGTGGGAGAGGACGCAAAATTTAAAGGCTTGAAAAATCTTAAATAAAATGCTTTAACTATAACAAATTTAGCCATTATTCTTCCTATTGTAGAAACGCTAATTGTGTGGAAGAGAAAGCTAATCTTGTATAAGTGAAGGAAGATGTCGAGCTCACTTTGCTGATGACTAAAGAAAATAATGAATCAAAGAAGAGCATATGGTATGTTAACATTAGGACAAGTAACTATATGACTAGTGATAAAAGTATGTTCATGAACTTAGAGCAAATTAATGGACATGTCACCTTTGGCAATAAGTCCAAGATATCTATTAAAGGAAAAGGCAAAATCCTAGTTCTTCTTAAAGATGGAAGCTACCAATTCATTTTCAATGTCTATTATGTGGCCAGTTTGAATAACAATATCTTGAGCTTGGGGCAATTACTTGAAAAAGACTTTGATATACAAAGTGTCAATGATAAGAAATAGACTGTTTCTAATTGAAGTTCAAAAAGATGATGCCAAAAGCTTGAAAGCATGTTTGAAAGACAACTCTTGGCTTTGGCACTTATGGCTTGGGCATTTAATTTTGACAATTTGAAATTAATGTCAACCAAGAGCATGGTCAAAGGATTGTAATAGATCATCCCTATCAATTGTGAGAAGGATGTCTTCTTGGAAAGCATTATAGAAAAAAGTTTTCCAAAGGAGGCAACATCAAGAGCTAATGAGCCTTTACAACTCATACATATTGATTTATGTGGCTCTATAACTCCAAGCTCTTATGGTAAGAATAATTACTTCTTACTCTTTATTGATGATTTCTCAAGAAAGAAATGGGTATATTTTCTAAAAGAAAAATAAAAGCATTTGGAGTGTTCAAAAGGCTTATGGCTCTCGTTAAGAAAGAAAGTGCCTATAAAGCCAAGGCTTTGAGGACTGATAGAGGAGGCAATTTTACATTAAAAGAATTCAATGAATTTTACAATATAAATTGGATTCATCATCCTTTAATAGTACCTTAATCACCACAACAAAATGGTGTGGTTGAAAGGAAAAATAGAACTATACTTGAAATGGCTCGAAGCGTGCTAAAATGCAAGAAGATGCTTAAAAAGTTTTAGGTTGAAATAGTTGATTGTGCTATTTATATTTCCAATTAATGCTCAACTAAAAGTCTTGATAGCAAAACATCACAGGAAGCATGGAGCAAAGAATGCCAAATATCTTACATCTATGAGTATTTGAAAGCATTGCTTATGCTTATGTACCTGATCAAAGGCGTTTCAAGCTTGATGACAAAAGTGAGAAGTACATATATTGGATATGACAAGAGATCAAAAGCCTTCAAGCTCTACAATCCCATTACAAAGAAGATTGTCATAAGTTAAGATGTTGAGTTTGATGAAAAAGATACATGAAGCTAGAATGAAAGGGAGAAAGAAGATTTTGATTTCATTCTTTCCTTTGAAGTTGATGAAGGGCAATCAAGTGAAGAAGCTCTGGAGCCTACAAGCCCACCTTTGTTGCAATCTCCATTTCCAACTAGTCAAGACTTGTTGCAGGCTCAAGTGAAAGAAACCCACATATGAGAAGCCTTCAAGAAATTTATGAGGTAATTGAAAATTTAAATGAACTTACCTTCTTTTTTTTATCTATTTGCTGGATGTGAACATAAAGGGTATTAAGAAGTGGTTTAAAGCATGGAGTGGTAAGACACCATGGATAAAGAAATCAAAGTCATTATGAAGAACAATACTTGGGAGCTAGCCTCACTTTCCCAAGGACAAAAGGTGATTGCAGTCAAATGGGTCAACAAAGAGAAAAGAATTGTTGCTGGAAAAATAGAGAGATATAAAGCAAGACTAGTGACCAAGGGCTACAATCAAAGTATAGAATAGATTATCATGAAGTGTTTGCTCTAGTGGCATGATTAGAGACAATAAGATTAATAATTTCTTTGGCAGCATAACAAAAATAGAGAATTTATCAAATAGATGTCAAATCAACCTTTTTGAATGGACTATTTGAAGAAGTTTATATTGACCAACTTGTGGGCTATGTTTTAAAAGGCCGAGAAGATAAAGTTTTAATTTCAAGAAGGACTTATATGGCTTAAAGCAAGCACCACAAGCATGGAACAATATAATTGATAAATATTTTTAAGAAAATGGCTTTCTTAAATGCCCACATGATTATGCTTTATATGTAAAGGTGAATGAAAAGAAAGATATGTTGTTTTTCTACTTGTATATGGATGATCTCATTTTTATAGGAAATAACCCAAAAATGTTTAAAGACTTCATGAAAGAAATGACTCGAGAATTTGAAATGACCAACATTGACCTTATGTCATACTATCCTGGGATCGAGGTTAAGTAAATGCAAGAAGGGATCTTTATATCCTAAAAAGGCTATGCTCAAGATATCCTAAAAAAGTTTGGAATGTAGTAGTTTGAATGAGCTTACCATTTCTATCTTTGCACATATAGCTGAACTTGACATTCTTTTATTCCTGAAAATAGCCCCATCCATCATGCATGTCCAACCTTCTTTGTGTTCGTAGATCACAAGTGTCCAACTTGACTATTGTTCAATAGATGTTGGTTCCCATTTCTAACTTGACACCAATCATTTAAGAAACCTCTTACCTTCTTGAGAAATGCATAGTGACTAGATGGACTATTTTGCCACACTACCTTATTTTCAATGTTCCACATCATCCAAATGATGCAATAGAAAAATTCTTGATCATCAGCATCTAAATTTCGTAGAATCCAGGTTGTTGTATCTCTAAGGCATGTGTGATTTCCATCACTAATAATTTTGCCCCATTCACTCTAGTAGTTCCAGACAATTGGAAAATTTAATAAGGCGTGATCCCAATCCTTTACCTCAGTTAAAAAAACACAATTCTCCTGAACACAAAGTCCATTCATTATTAGTCTTGAATTACATCCTTACAGGCTTACTGGATGAAATTATTCTCCTTGGGAAAAACATTAAGCTTCCATAAAGCATTATATGGAAATAAAGCATTAGAAGCCCATTTTGCTTCGACATCTTGTATCGCTATGTAGTATGTTGACTTCATAGTGAATAAACCTTTTTTATAATAATGCTAGATCCTAGCATCTGCTATTTTATTTTGGCAAATTGGTGTTGTTAATATTGCCTACACATCCTCCCTGTAAACAAAGTGTTTAATCTGTTGACATCCCAGTTACGACCATTTTGTTAGAAAAGATTAATAACTTTTAGTAGTGGATTTCCAAGTTTAGTGATCTGTATTGGTAAGAAATTTCTCTCCTTAGGAATCCATGGGTCTGCCTATACATGTATTCTCTCACCATTTCCTATATGCCACCTCATCCCATGCTTCAATAAAGGTAGGGAAAACATCACACTTATTCAAGTGAAGCTTGAATTAGACTTCAACTGAGTGTACTAGAAATCTCAATATGGGAAATATTTATCCTGAAGAACCCAAATTTCAAGAGAGTGGGTGGGGTTAGACAACCTCCAACCTTATTTTCCCAACATAGCTTTATTGAAACAATACAAGTTTTTGAATCCCAAGCCACCATTGTGTTTGTTAAGGCACATTCTATCCTATGCAAGTCACTTAATACCTCTACGATGGTTATTTCCCCATTAGAACAAGTTCATCATTCACTGGAGCTCTTCACATAGAGAAATAGGTAAAAGAAATACATTCATATAGTTACTTCGGATTACTTGAGCTACTAATTTTAGTAGCACCTCTTTCCAAACATGTGAGAGAAATTTATTCTTCTAGTTTTGAAGCTTCCTCTATAATCTCTATCTTAGAAATCCCAAGATGGTTTATTTATGCCTCCTAACTAAAGAGGGAAGTCTTAAATATCTTTCATGGTTAAGAGGAGAGTGAACACCCATAATGTTGCATAGTTCTTCTCTTATACCTTTCCTGGTGTTTAAACTGAAGAAGATGCTTGACTTTTGATAATTTATAGATTGTGGCGAAGCCATTTCATAAGTACTTTCTCAATCCTTTATAGTCACAGGTAGTAGCTTCACAAAAGAAAATATAATCATTAGCAAAAAGAAAGTGGGATGCTTTAGGTCCTCGTATACTGGTGCTCCACCCATGAATATTTCCTTCCCTTTATACTTTATTTAGGAAAGTAATTAGCCCTTCAGTATAGATAATAAATAAATAGGGGCTTAATGAATCCCCTTGCCTTAAAACTTTATTAGGAATAATAGGTCTCACCTGTTCGTCATTGAATAGATAAGAGTATCTAACATTTGTTATGCTTTGTTTGATCCAATTTAGCTAGATGGCATCAAAACCTAGCGCTTACATAATTTTCTCCAACAAAGTCCAATCTACTCTTCATATGCCTTGCTCAAATCCATTTTCAGAGCTAGCAAACCTTTCTTTTCTCATCCCTTTTGTCTCATAGTATGGATAAGTTCAAAGGCTACTAGCATATTATCCGTTAATAGTCTCCCAGGCACAAAAGCTAATTGTTATTTAGAAATAAGATTAGGAAGAATCTTCATGAGTCTATTAGCAAGGACTTTGGCCATCATTTTGTAGATAACATTGTCAAAGGAGATGGGTCTAAAATCTTTTAGTGATTGAAGGTGATTTATTTTAGGGATAAGAACTAATTAGGTGTCCAAAAACTCCATAAGGAAACTCCCACTATTTAGCCACTCAATACAATTTTCCACTACCTCATTACCAACTAAGTGCCAAAATTTATGATAAAAAGTTGGATTGAAACCATCCGATCCTGGGGAGTTATTAGGGTGCATCTAAAAGATAGCCTTCTTGAATTCTCCTTTCTCAAAAGGTTTCACAAGGTTTTCATTCTGATAAGCTATTACCTTCATAGTAATTAAGCTTAGCATAGAATCCATAAGCCCATTGCTTCCAGAATAAACATTAGAAAAGCATCTTAATATCAAGTGTTGCATACCTATCTTGTCTCTGATAGGCATACCAGCTTCATCCTCCAGCTCCTAAACCTCATTAGCTTTCTTATGAGTAGAAGCTTGAAGATGGTAATACTTAGTCTTTATGTCTCCATCCTTCTGTCTATGAGACTTAGCTCTTTGGTTTCATCTTATCTCCTCTTGCTTTAACAACATGCATCAATCCATAATCAATTTATTGTAATCATCAAAGTTAATGTCTAGTCAGCCTTCTTTAACTTTTCTTATCTAATCATCAATAGTCTTTATTTTCCTATAATAATCATCATGTCTTGTCCCTGTCTAGTCTTCTATGTGAGCTCTACATTGTCCCAATCATTATAGAATGTTATAACCCCTTTGGCGATGCTAACCTTTCTCTACTACATTTGAAAAACCCGATTTGACAAGCAATGAATTTTCAAATCTAAAATGGCTCCCATTCTTTCGAGACTGATCTATCATGGTCTTCACCATAAGTGGGGTGTGATCAAAGTACCCTATAATGATAGCCTCAGAATGCCCTTAAGGGAACATTTGATGCCATGTAATGTTTACCATAGTCCTATCTAGTTGTTCATGCATTATCACACCATCTCTACCCTTCTTCTACCATGTATATATGTATACTTTCCTGGGAATATTACTAATGCCATAGTAAAGTATCACAAAATCCTGTAAGTAGATAGTTTTGATGTTCATTTTTGCCAGATTTTTCCTTTTAACATAGGATGTCATTATAGTCTCCCAGGCAAAGCTAAGGGAGGACGTCCATATGTGCAAGTTCTTTTAAAAGTGTCCAGGATTCCCTACGTCTACTACTTTTAAGCATGCCATAATACCTGTTCACTCTTCAGAGCTAATCATTTCGTTGATTCACTCTTAAGTTA
Organism: Delonix regia; assembly: GCA_037074485.1. Taxonomy (NCBI): domain Eukaryota; kingdom Viridiplantae; phylum Streptophyta; class Magnoliopsida; order Fabales; family Fabaceae; genus Delonix; species Delonix regia. Next base: position 20,452,467 of record CM073449.1, on the reverse strand, counting down.
ATAAAGTGAGCTAAAAAACCAATGACCTCAATGTTCACCATTGATAACCACAACATTGTGAGGCCTCTACTTTTACCCATTCTGTCAACCATAAAGCAATTTTCAAATTTCAGTCTGCACCTCAACTCTCTTATGCAACTTTAATAACTACAATCTCTATTAAGATGACAATGTTTGGCTTATTATGTTGAAAGAGCTCAGAGAGAGCTTGAACTACCCAAGGATTGCCCAAACCCTGGCAATTCCAGCTTATAATCCTCATAGCTTCTGGTAGGCTTGTTGAATAGGTCTTGTAAATCTCAAGTCTTCAACTGAAAGCTGATAAATATCAATAGTTGCTAGAGGTGTTCTGCCAGACATACCTCCCATCATTGGGTCACCTCTCTTAGGCCTTTTTTTGCCTCCTGTTAGAATTAGTGGGCGGACTCTATGAATGTGGCCGAATATCAACTAACCATCCTCCTCTTTCCTGTTATCTGTAGAGAAAGTAAAGTGATTTAGGCTATTGACCCTTATATCTTGAGAAGCTCTATTTTTATCAAATATTGATCCACTTGCTCTATTGATTTCACTAATATTTACTTCAAATTTGAAATTTGAATTTGACTCCCTGATTCTTTCTCTAAAATCGTCCCTTAGCCATTGACTGTTCACAGATGAATTTCTTTAGTTAATTGCCTTGATCAATGTGTCCCACTGCAGTGGAAGTTCCCATCCTCCTGGCATCAACCTTAATCAGTAAAAGCTTTCAACATGGCCAAGTTTACCAAACAGGAAGTAAAGCAATGTTAACCACTCATACTTAAAATTTCCATATAGAACACTTCTGTTACTAAGCAATATTTTCTTCCTGCGCTTCACAAGTTGTCTAACATCTAACCTTACACAGATACTCATAAAATTTATTCTCCTTTCATGAACAAATTTAATGTCAAACTGAATAAATTTTCCCATAAAATCCCTAAACTTTACTACTATTTTCTCTGAACTCAATCTTAGGGGCAAATCATGAACTTGTACCCACATATCAATGTGCTCTAGGGCAACACTTTTTGGTTCTTCCCTTTCTTGAAGTTTATGAGTGAGTAATAAACTATGAGTGTATAATTTATATAGGGAGGGAATCAAGGCACCTAGTGCGATTGTCATCTTGAATTTTTGAAAATTTTAATTTTTTTTATGTACTTTTATTTTATATTTTTGGTTTATCCCTTAATCAATAAGAACTACCTTTCTCATCTTGTCAAATCTCACACTTTTTAAAATCAAATTCTAAATCCATCTCTACTTCTAAAAAATGCCTTGAAGGAGGCTAACAGTACAAGCAAAAATGTTGTAAGAACTATACATGAATGTATGTTGTGTGAAAATATGAGAAGGAAGAGAAAGAAAATATTATGAGATATATTTTATGTGTCAACTACTTTAAGTATAGAAAAGGTGTGGGTGTGTTTGTGAGTCCTATATATCTCTTTTATGCAAAGGTTGTAGGCTTAGATAAAGTGTAAATCTAGGATGTTGTATATCTTAGCGTAAAAGATAATTTATGTTCAGGTTTAGGATTAAAGAAGTGACCATTTATGTTTACTGTGCTACCTAATGGGAAGAGGTAACCAAGTACACTATACAATCACAAAATTAATATAGTGAATTTTGAGTATGGGTGTTAAAAGGTAAAGAGAGATATATATATATATATATATATAATATAATATAATATAATTTCTTGTGCATTTATTCCAATTATGCAGACTATATTCTATTTGGTGTGGGCTTTTAGAAATGAGATTTTCCCTCATTCTTTATGCATTTATCCCTTAACCAATAAGAATAACCTTTCTTATCTTGTAAAATCCCAATCTTTTTAAATCTAAATCTAAATCCTCCATTTTTAAAAAATTCCTTTAAGGAGGCCAATAGTACAAGCAAAAATGCTACAAGAACCATACATGAATGTATGGTGTGTGAAAGTATGGGAAGGAAGAGTGAGAAAAATATTGTTAGATATATTTTATGCCAAGGTGTAGAAGTGTATGTGAGTCCTATATATCTCTTTTATGCAAAGGTTGAAGGCTTAAATAAAGTGAAAATCTGGGATGTTGTATATCTTAAAGTATAAGATAATTTACGTTTAGGGTTTAGGATTAAATAAGTGATCATTCATGCTTATTATGCCACTTGATAGGAAAAGGCAAATAAGTAAACTATATAATCACAAAATTAATAAAGTGAATTTTAAGTGTGGGTGCCAAAAGGATAGGATATATATAGGTGTGTGTGTGTGTATGTGTATATACATATAATATTTTAAGATTTTTCAAAATACTTTTGTAAGATTAAATGATTGTTAATAAAATACACTACACCCAATGTCACATCCTAAAAACCTGAAGCATGATGTGCAAAGAATAAGGGAAAATCTCATTCCTGCAAGCCTACACTAGATAGAATATAGTCTACATAATTGGAATAAATGCACAAGAAATCATATGTAAAAATTTAACCTTCATAATTATTATTGAGACTATACACAAGGCTTAATTTCTATAAAAATTTTGACAGAGCCTCTCCTAATAATGAGACCTCTAGTTATTTCTATTGAAAATATGTCATCCGAACCAATCATGCATAGAGAGAGCTCTGCTCCAATGTTCTACAAAAGGATTAAAAAATATGTAAAAATGGGGTGGGATCTTACTTGTGCTCACCTAAATACATGACTAAAGTGAACGACATTACAATGAAACTGCATCAAATACAATAGTACACAACAACAAAAGGAATCCACCCTTAAGATAAAAGCAAGGCTCAACAATCAAAACTTATAGTCACTCCTCAATCCCATATACTTGATCAATCTTACAACCTAGGTGATAAATAACTACATCATACTGATAGCACCCAAAAATCAGTGACTAGATAGTATTATAATAGAATAGTTAACATAAAATGAAATGAAAATAAAATGGAATTAAAAATATAGTATTAAGAAATCATATGAACGTAAGTTGGACAATTATCAAACTTGAAAGATTGCTTTGCAACTTCTCTTGAGATATAATCAATGAATACTCATATGTTGAACAAATAATTTTCTAAAATACTTATAAAAACAAATTTAAGTTAAACTTAGCATTAAAAGATGGGAAATTTTCATACTAGCAAGAGTACATAGCCTTTGAGGGTAACTAGCCAACTGGAGTGAGATCTCAACTCACAAAGTCTGTCATCCCTCCTATTCATGTTTGATGGCCATTGCAAGAGTCTAGCATTTCTAATAACCCTACTAGTCAAGTATTTCCAAGATGTAACAGGGCTAACATGATTGTTGTTAGTTACCAACATCCTCAATTAGTCTTTCCTAAACACTAGTGAAAATGAAATAGGCATGCATGGAATTTATCAATTTTTCGTAAACCAACTAGTCAAGGAATTATGCATAATTGTACTAAATTGAATATATATCTCTCTCACTGCATTTCAATTTCATACACGATATAATTACTGTAAAACACTAAGTAAAATAAATATAGTGCATACAAAATATAATTTAAAGGATTGATGCAGAATAGAAAATACGAAATAACTTTAATAAGTTTGGACATGCTATTTGCACATTTAGTTACCCTCTACAATTTGAAAGTTATTTAAATAAATAATAAATGTCAACCTCAATTTAGAAGTTTTGAAAATTATGTTTTGTTAAAAAAAAAAAAAAGGACTTCTTATGCCCTACTAACTCTCACTAAGTTGAATTTTTACAATCATTATTTACTCATAGTTCTTAAACTTCATCATTTTAAATTTCATAAAGTGAAACTTCACGAATCCTTTGTAACTTCAAAATGTTCTTTGGTTCCATCTGAAGACCTTAAGGACTTCTTATCTCATTCTTCCTATAGCAACCATTTATATTAATTTCACGTAACAAAAAAAACAAACCAAAATTTAAGGGTTTTTCACAACAACTTTCCTTTTTACATCAAATTCTCTTCAAAATGTAAATAAACTTTGACATAGATATAAAGGAGGAAAAATCAATTCAAAATGCATGATAAGGTGTAAAAATATGTACATTAATGAGACTTATTAGTAACACATCTATGTATTTGTTGAACCAAGTGATAGAATAAAATTAACATAAGAGAGTTATGAATTACTATAGGGCTTTGTTTGGTACAAGGATTTAATATTATAATGCAAAATTATGATTCCTTCTAATTCCATTAGAATTAGAATTGATTCATAATTTCAAAATTCATCATTAAAGAATTAGAACACAAAATTGTAATTTCAAATTCAATTCCAATTTTGTTAGTTAGCTGACTCATAAATATTATAAAAAATAATTAGCATGAATATATATATATAAAGTAGTATTTAATTTACTACTAGAAAAAATATTTTCCTTTTCTTAAATAGTTTCAATGGGATGAGATGTTTTCCTCACTAAATATAACACCACATCATGTTAAGTGCTTAAAATAATATTTTTAGCAGATATATTTGGCACATCATCCGTGTGTAATAAGTGTCTTGTCATGATCATGTGCGCATATGGATGTGCAATGTCGTGTTAAGTCATGTGCATGACATAGTATTGTGTTGTGATGTCATGTGTATAATGTCAATATTATGTGCCTGTACCCACATGTGCATGCACAATGTCTAGTCATGTTGCATGTATGTGTGTTGCAATATTTGGTTTGAATGCCCTTGCACGCAAGTTCATGTGTATGTGTACACACGCATAATTTGTGTATGTAAAGTCATTTGGTCATGTAAATTGTGTACATGCACAAATTATGCCTTTTTGTTTGTAGGCATAAAAATTTCATATCATATGTTGTTACATATGTGTTTATGTACAATAATATATAGTGTGTATATCTATGTTTTCTATTTCTAAAATTTCTTGTGTTAGCATGTGTTTGTGTGCATAATGCTATTATTTTGCATCTTTTTGTGTAACACATATGGAACTTTTTCGATTAAATATTTTTATCTTGAGAGGGAGTGTTTAAAATAGTTTTCTAGAGGGCAAGAAAGGAAAATAATGCATTTGGGGTACGAACAAAAATTAAAATAATTAAAGATGACTTTTTTTGATAAAATTAAGGAAGGACTTAAATATTAACTGAATTAGTATAAAACTTACCTCAGCTAGCCCAAAATGCACTAAGGCTTTGTTTAGGTCTCAACTTTGAACCCCATGAATGCACCTTAGGATATAAATCCTCTTCCTCTTCCCTATATGAAGCCACATATGCCTATTTGAAATTACACACTGTGACTTAAATATTCCTTATGCATTTTTTCTACTTCTTACAAATGTTTTGCATGATCAACATAATTTGAAAATTTCTTCTCCTCCCTCTCCTTTGATTTGCATTCACCAATGAGATTTCGTCACCCTAGCATCATCTCACACCTATTTTTGGTTTGTTTCCAAGGTCTATTAGCTAGAAAAATACTAGGGTTCGAACAAGCATTCTTTTTATAGTTTACCTAGCATTTGGGTGAGATCCAGTGAGTTTCTCTTATAACGATGTATTTCACCCCCTTCCCATCTGATTACCATATTCAATGTAGACATTTAGCGACTAAATTTTGAAATGCTCTTTCGCCATGAATCTCAATCTTAGGACTTAATCTTGTGAGTTTTTGTTTAATTCCATTGGGCTTTGCTTCCATTGTGAAATTTCATCCCTTTCACTATATTTTAAATGATTAATTTCATCTATTAGTCGGTAATTTTGAAGTTCCCTCTATGGCGGTGATTTGGGAGCCTATAAGGTGAGAAATTAAAAATGTCTTGCTTCTTTAAACATTAATAAACGTTAATGAAGAAGGATTTAGGTTTTTGAAATCTAAAAAATAAAGTTGTAAGTTGATTTAGTGATTTTTCCCAAATTTTTCAAATTTCATTTATGTATGGTTATGAGTGATGAAGGAAATCCTATTGGGAGTGATTAAATGGCATTAAGTAATTATATTTAGTTAATGAATATTTTTTTTGAATTAGAACTAAGTGATTGACAAGAAACTAACTATGTTATTGATGCTATAAGATTATTTGATAATAAGTGGATTCCTTAAGCTAACAATTAAAAGTAGTAAGTCTAATGGCCATAGAGGCTTATAGAAAAGATTTTAAGTTATTTATGTTATTATGATAACTATTATGTGAATTAAAGATGACCTTGCATTTTTACTTTATAGGGGACCTACTTTAAGAATACTTCAAATGGGATCTGTTAACCCATAGTGCACCTTTGAAACACATAGCTAGCATGGTAATAACATATGCTAGCCCTGTATATGATGGATGGAGGGATGATGTATTGTGAGCATTGACTCATGAAAGATTGGTTAGCTTACCCCAAAGGCTACGTACCTTTTACAAATGGTGTTAGATCAAGCACTTACCACAAAGCGGAACGTTATAGCTATTAGTCAGGGCACAACTCTATTTCTTTAACAAGGACCTATCATAAGTGTCACATTTCGACTGTGACTCGGCCCCATACTTGGGCTTCCACCATAGGACAATTGTGGCCACATACCTTGGCTAACAATCTCCCCTTTAGCAATTGTCTTGTTGGGAATCAAACACGTGACCTTGGCTTTAATACCAATTATTGGATCAAGCGCTTACCATTAGGCCAAAAGAAATAACAGTTAGTCAGGGCACAAGTCTATTTCCTTGACAAGGACCTACCATAAACATCACATTTCAATTGTGACTTGTCCTCACACCTAAGCCTCTTCCATAGAATAATTGCTGCCACACACCTTAGCTAACAGTTGGTGACTAGAACATTAGTTGTGTGCCCACGATAGATATGGCAAGTCTCTTGATAGTCCTTTTTCCTACTTAAGGTTTTCACCTCAAATTCTTTCTTAAAAAATCTTTAATTCTAAACTAAAGTTTTAGCTATTGATTTCCCAAAGCTTATGTATGCATTGACTGTCTATGAAATTTCACTAGGTTCATTGTGTAATTATTCTTTAAAACTCTTTTCCTTGATTTGTGTACTTGTGTTATTATTATTATTTTTCGATGTTACTAGTTCACTTTTATCATTTGATACAATTAGATAGAGCCAGCTTAGGATTTGAGGATAGGACTTAAATACCCACAAGTGAGCGCTATTTTGCTCCATGAGGGCTAACACATTTTGTATATTTTGTATCTCTCTTGTCTATAGGGATTTGATTGTTTTATTGTAGATATACTTAAAATATATCCATATGACCACATATAGGAACTCCTACCCATTTAATTGTGTATTTAGATTATTTTGTTGTATATGAGAACAAAGCTCTCTTTGGTTGATTAGTATGGGCGTCTATTGTAGAAAATTTAAGAGATCCCATTTTTAGGGCAAACTCTGTTAAATTTTCTACAAAACCTAAATGGCCTTAATCATAAATAACTAGACTATTATAGGCTTGTAGAAAAGGGATTTGTCCTTGTTATCTAGGTTTGTCACACTTGAAATTTTTAGGATGTGACATTTTATGCATGTGTGGTTTTATATTCCATATGTACAGTGTTGTGTTTTTGTGTGTGTGTGTGTGTCCATATATATATATGTGTGACATTTCTGAGTGTAGGTTTGTTATATTAAAATTTTAAAATATAATGTTTAAGGGTAAAATTAGTAAGCCTTTAAAAAATATAATAAGTTGTCACACTAAGTTCTAAAAGTATAACTAAAGCAGAAGTTTGAGAAGAATCCTGCTTTTGATATCTAAACTTCCTAGTACATAATTATGTAACTAAAATAACCTAGAAATTTTAAAGCAATCAATATTAGAGGATTTATATTTCTAACTTAAAGTTAACAACAACATCAAGTTTTCTATAAATTTCATTAAAGTCTCCCTAAAGTATAGATCTCTGAAATTTATGTAAGCACCTATCAACCAAAGAGAGCTTTGCTTTTGCTTAAAACAAAATACAAGTAATATAGGGTATAGGATCCTAGCTATGGTCAATTGGATACACTAATAAAATATACATTATATAAATTTCTTTGCAACTACCAAAAAAATAAAAGAAAATACACAAAAAGATAATTCCTTTTGTAAAAGAAGGCAAGGGCTTACCACAAGGTATCTAAACTCTATCCTTGTTCATGGCAACTAGCTATGCTAAGCTATTTGAAACAGTAAAGGTACTACTTACAATCAATGGCCCAAAATGAATATGATACTAAGCTTTATATAGATAGATTTTCACATAAAAAGATTTCAAACATAATAAACATAAGGTAAAACCATGAGTAAAGAAAAATGCAGAAGTAAGGCTTGTATTCCTTAAACATAATTGTAAAACTAACTTGTAGCTGAGTAAATTTGATAAACTTAGATAATGGTGAAATATGAAAGTGAAGTTAGCATCAAATGATATGAAGCTATCCTTTTCTAGAAATTTTATAAGGGAAGGACTATCACAAAAAATCACGCATAAGGACACAACTCATGAGGATAATCACAAATTGTCCATGGCATACAACGCCATCAAAGTAAGTAACTAACTGGCATGATGGCTGCCACATTGGGCTAGCATTTGCAGTAACCTTGTTAGTTAGGTATTTTCAAGGTGCTCCAATGACTAACATGACTATTGTTAGTGACTAGTATCCCTAATTAAAGGTAAATTGCTATAATGAATCATATGCATGGAATGTTTTTTATATTTCATAAACTAACTATACAATTAAAGGTAAATTGCTATAATGAATCATATGCATGGAATGTTTTTTATATTTCATAAACTAACTATACAATTAAAGGTAAATTGCTATAATGAATCATATGCATCTTATTTTGAACAAATCACTTCAATCTCATACATGGTTTTGTAGCGCTTACGATGTTTTTCCTTTTTTCCTTTTTAAGTAATTTTATCAAAACCTCAACAATATAATTCCATGAATTTCCAGGTTAGGGGAACGGGAAGGGTAGATATTAGGGCAAGAAAAAATATTAAGGAGAAATTAAAGGGTAATAAGGATGGTTTAAATTAAAATTAGGTGGGTTTAGCATCCTTACACTTTTTAAGCACCTTGTATTTGAACTTACTAAAGTCATATATATTGCTTTTTTACTTTTTTTTTTAACTCAGCTAAATTTATTGCTATCCTATGCTTTTATGAAATTTGATACATGCCCCCTATAAAATGTCAAAAATGCCCTCCTTTAATATTTCAATTTCTCTTGTGCTTTGTATCACCCTATTCTCTCTGTTTGATACAAGCATTGACCACCATGGCAATGACATTAGCAAGGACCACTAAGGGATGAAGGCATTACACTTCTAGCGGGGCTTATTACAAGGTTATGGGCTAAAAGACTAAAATTGAACTTGTAAATCTTTATGGGATGCATGATGAATAAGTACTTTTGTGAACTTCACTTCAAGCCATGACGATTGAAAAATGGATGGCATTGTTTAATTATGCTAGGCATGTAAACCAAATTTACCAACCTAGATTGTATGGCTTTTATACATATTTGACTTTGTAATTTTCCTTAGGCTTTAAGTAGTTTCCTTATTGGTTATTTCCCTAGGCCTTAAGTAATTTCTTTATTTTTTTTATGTAGACACTAAGTTTTTTTTATTTCATATTTCCTTAGGCATTAAGTAGTTGCCTAATTTGTTATTTCCTTAGCAATTAAGAAGTTTCTTTGTTTGTTACTTTGCACAGACATTAATTTAGTTGCCTTAATTGTTCTTTTCTTTGGCATGAAGTTAATGATAAGCTATAAATACTACACTATGGCATTGTTAGCAAAGACAATTTTGAGTGATTAAATAATATTGAGTATTCTTTATTTCTCAGCAAGTGAAGCACGCTTACATTCCTTATAGCATCAAGAATTTGATATCTTATCAAGGTAATTTTTACTTTGTGCCAATTTCAATTCTTGTCTTTTCAAGCTTTATTATTTGCATTTCAAAGAACAAGTTTCTTAAGGGTTCAGTAGGGCAGGTGTTTAGTTTTGGATTTTGCTCAAGTCAAGTGTATGTTGGCATTTAAGTCTATAAGTTAGGGCTACACATCACTATCCCTCTCTCCTTTGTTCATCTTCATCTCCAACAACCATTTGTACAACTTTCACACCTTCTTCCTTATTCGTTTAGCTGCTCCTTTCTTTTTTACATCATTCTATTCTTAATTGTAGCTAGCATTATGTAGGTGGTGGCTAGAGGTTAAGCTAGTTCCTTGGTTCTTTCTCCTCCTTGTACAATGCCATATTCAAATTTCCTTAAGTCTTCTTGATGTAATATTGATGAGTGCATTTCATACACTTATTTTATGTACTTTGCATTTCTTAAGTTTCCTAGTTTCTTAAGTAATTTATTATACTTATGTCCTTTTATATGTCATGTTAGGTTCTAGGTTCTAAAGAGTAATTTGGAGTTGAATTGGTGAATTTAGAAATAAATCTAGATGATTTGATGAAGTGCTTATTTTTGACTGATAGTGTTTCTTAATGTGGTCATAATTTTGTCTTTGTTACTTAAAATTGAGTCCAAATTTTGATAAAAGTATACTTTCAGTGCTTTTTGAATAGTGCAAGATCATGTAATTAGGATAAAGGAAACATAAGATATGATTTTTTGAAGTTTCTTGTCCTATGTAGTAATTTGTGCATGAAGGCAAATTTATGGTCGGATCTTGTTAGATTATATCTCCTTTGTTTGAATCTTAGAAATAGTAATTCCTATGAATTTTGCTTAATTTTCACTATATGATTGGCATCACTTTTTTGTCCATTTTAGCATTTAATTTTGCTTCATAATTGGCTCACTTTGCTAACTATTTTGCCCTTATGTTCTATACCAACATTTAAGCATTAATAGGCATGTCTTAGTGTGTCTAATTGGGGCATCTTTTTTTATCCAATTTTCCTATATTTTTATACCATCATGTTAGCTTTAATTGGTGTGTTATGGCATATCAAATTAGGGCATCTTTGTTGTCCATTTTGCCTAAAATTTTATGCCATCATTTAAGCTTCATTGGATGTGCTTTAATGGTGTAATTAGAGTGATCATGCAGTCCATTTCTCCCTTAAATTTACAATATGGTTTAGGCTTTTTGGATGTGTTTTGATGAGTTGAAATTGCATCTAATTGTGGCATCTTTACTGTATTTTTGCCTAGATATTTATACCATCATTTAAGCTTCAATCTTTATGTTTTAATGTGTCTAATTATAGTATTCTTGATGCCGCTTTATCCCTTAAATTTTACAACACAGGTTTGGCTTTTTCTTGATGTGTTTTAACATGTTGAAATTGCTTTTAATTTGAGTATATTGGCTATCCACTTTGGCCTATAATTTTGTTGTGTGATTAAATCTTTTTTTATGTGCCAAAATGCTCCCACTTTGCTTGAACATGTCATGTGATTAAGCTAAAGTTGTATGTTGTAGTTCTTGGTTAATTGTATTCTATGGTGTTGGGAATTTGATCATGTCAAAGGATTAAGGAAAATGCTTGTTGAAAATCATAGTAAAGTGGTCTCCTAATTAAAAACAAAAGCATGTGAGCAAGGATGGAACAAAAGTGGAAGCAAGAAGCTTTGTAAGGTTTATTTCTAATTATTGGGGAAGGCAATGTCACTTGTATTGTTGTAAATAATGTAAATGATGTATGATGAATGTTCAATTGGACACAACATGCATGAGCCCGAATGTTTGGCTATTATTATCATTAATGTTGCCATGTGAGATCCAACACTACTATAAGCATTATTGGTCGTTTGCCATGTGAGGTCCAATACTTCCATAGTCATTTTTACTTTGGTATTTGCCATGTAAGGTCCAATTCCTCCATAGACATCTTCGATTCCTTGCCATGTAAAGCTAGTGCCTTCATAGGCACACTTTGTAAATAATTTTACTTTTCGTTTCGTTGTTACCATGTGAGGTCCAACTACTCCATAGGCACATTTTATAAATATTTTTACTTTCAACATTAGTGTTGTCATGTGAGGTCAACACCTTTATAAGCACTTAATAAGTAATCAAGTAGGCCATGTGAGATTCTTGCCACTCTATAAGCATTACCCAATACTGGACATTTATGTTTCAAATAAATTTTAGGTTCTAATGGTCCATATCCAATTACCCACATCTTTTTAAATAAAGTTGGGTTTCAATGACCCATATCCAATCAACATTTTGTAAAAAAAATCTCAAATTTAAAATAATCAGATAAAAATGAAACCATCTATTCTTAATAAAAATTAATTTTTCGATTTCTTACCTTGATTTATTTTAATTTAGGATTTTTTTCAAAATCCATATAAAGCAATTTTTAAAAAATGAAAGTATCTTTTAATCTCCTACAATGTTTTTAAATAAAGAATTATGTCAAGGTTTTTTTTTAAATAATCAAAAATAAAGAAAATATGTGTTCGCTTTTGTTTTCAAATTAGAGCACAAATAAGTCATATTTTCAAAAAATAAATATAATAAAAATTTCAAAACTTTCAGAGGAAAAATAAAAAAAGAAAATTAAGAGAACAAGAGAGTGAGATTATATTAATTTTGTAAATCAAAACACACCACCAAATTCCAAATCGTTTTGTTTATGAAAATATATCTGCTTTCAACTGTTTTGTTCTTTCTACAATTTTTTTTTTAAAAATACCAACCCATTGATATGTCTTTCAAGACGAAATACGTGGACTTTGATATCTATCGTATGGTACTAGGCTCTCATCCTACGTCATGTCTACCCACTGTAAATATCCATTTTATTTTGTTTTGCATTAATTTGGTTTTATTTCCTATATTATTTTTTGTGCATGTTTTGATGTGGGCAAATAAAATAAATTTAAAGTCATATCCCATTTACTTCATATGACTAGCTTATGGTAACTATCTTCACGGACAGGTGTTGTCAGGTGCCTAACACCTTACACTCAAATAAACTCTCAAACTCATCTCTAGTTACGTAGACCACCTTTCAATTTACATTTGGTTTTCCAAAACTAAAAAGTCCCAAATTATGTTAAATTTGTATATATTTTACTAGGTATATCATTCATTTAAGATAAAAATCCTTAACAATTGTGACCAATTGATATTAGTTTTACATGTTTTATATAATATATCATATGATTATCTCTTTATGATGAGTTTTAGTGACTTTACATTGTTTCGGTGATCATTTCAGGAAAATTTGCTTGGATTGGAGGAATGTGAAAACCTGAAGAGGAATAAAATATTTAATAGAATATGATAAGGCTTCTCAAAACTTCAAAAAGGGCTAGAAAGATTGTCAGAGCAATTAGAAACCTAAAAGTTAGAAGAAACTACTCAAAAAATTCAAGTAGATGTAAAAATTCAATTCAGGGCGCTAAAATTTTAAGTTTCACTATTTTATGGCTTTGGGGGCCTAGGCACATGAATTTAAGATAAATGTGTTTTCTTTGGTTTCTTCAGGATATAAAAGGAACTTTTGCTATTTTTGAAAAGGGGGAGCAAAGGAGGAGTTAGGGTTTGAAATATTCTTTAGAAAAGCATGGTGAGATCCTTTATTTTCTTGGCTTTCAAGGTGTTCTCTTTCAAGGAGAGGCCAAGGGTTAGTCTTCTTGGACCTCTCTTGGCCAAACCTCTATGGAATCTTTCATAGAGGTCTCCATCCACTCTTCCACATCTTTTGTTTTCTCCTTTTTTTCTCTTTCTTTGCTTGATCTGATCTAGATTTAAGCTTCTTGTTAGTTGTGATGAATTTTGGTGAATATTGAGTAGGGATTTCATGGTTTTATATCGACATATGTTAAGAGAGATTAGTTCTTTCTTCTTGTACTTATGAGTTGATTAGTAAATGTGTATTGCCTCTTATTTAGGGCTTTTATATCTTTTAGTCAATTAATATGATCACAAGTGGATTGAATGACTTATTTTATAGATTCTTTTCATTATCTCTTGTCATGGAGTAAGGTGTTTAATGAAATGTCTCATTGAGAATTGAGTGGAATGTGCCTTAAATGATTGAGATCAACCTTTAAGGTATATTCATACTTGTACTCTCAATGATTTCTGAAGACTTATAACACCTTAGGTTTAGTTTTCCTTAAATGCTTAGGATTGACATTTAAAGGACACTAATGGTTAAAGTAGTGCAATTCTACCTACATGATTGGGATCAACCTCTAGGTAGGTTATGTTTCATAGTTTAGCTCTTAACCTTAATGTATTCTAGGAAAGATTTCATTTAAATGCTTGGGATCATTCTTTAAGTGGAATTAAAACTAAAATTAGGATAATTGTTGGGATCAAGCTTACCTTATTAGTAACCTAGATTATCCAAAAGTGGAATTGAACTGCGTGGAAGAAAGTTAAGGATGAACTTGATAACTTAACTTACTCTTACTCCAACTTCCAATTAACTTTATCTAGTATAGTGTCTTAATTCTTTTATTTTTAGTTGGGTCCTTTAGAATAAGTATTTTAGCTCAGATATCTTGTTTATTAAACTTGATTCGTTTCCTAGTGACTGGTTTATCAAGGCTACTAGTGTAAATAAGTAAATAACCACACTAACTCATACATTTGTACATATCATGTATTTTGAGAGGCCAAAAGTTTAATCTTAAGAACAACAAAGATAACATATTATCCTAAAGGGATTGATACTGGATCTTTTAGATCCATTTACAACAATTTGACTCATATACTTGCAAAACATAAAAAATTTTCTATTTTAAAAAGTTTGGGGGCGACTCTAATGAATTGATTTTAAACATTCATTTTTGGGAATTAGTTTACTTCCTCTTATTAATTTTCTCTCAACCATTTGTCAGGATGTCACAAAGTTCAAATTGAAGGCCAAGATGTCTAGTTTCCAATAGCTTTGGAATTAACTCATTTAGAGGTCTACAAAGAGAGTTACGCAAACTCAAAAATCTAATAGGTCTTAATTTAACTAAAAGTCCTTACTTCATAAGAATTATTAATTATCTCAATTGGGATTGCTTAGAAATGCCTTGGACACATGTCAACACCTTAATAAATGACCAAAAGAGGGAGATTAATGTTTTAAGATTTAACTTTGATCAAAGGATGATTAGTTTCTATATTGAAGCATATTTTCCTATATCTCTAGTTTACAAATTCTTAAAGTTTTCAAATTCCTAGAGTTTCCTAAACTCTAATATGAGCCTTCTGCCTAAATAACCTCTTTATAAATAGATTATGTGGCATCCCTCTCTAGGGAACAAGTCTCACTCTCTCTCATACACATATTCTTAGACCTAGTGATTGGGGGCAATATTTCCACCAAGAGAAAGAGGACAAAGTTGGAGACAAGATCAAGGAAGTCGTGCATACTTTAATTGTCTTTCAAACAAGTTTCTCCATCCTTTTCTACTTTTTTATGATTTATTTTTCCATTAGAGTTTTGCTTTCCATAATACTAGGATAATTTTCTCTTTAGGTTAAACACTACTGAAAAAAGGTAGCTTTACCACAATGGTTTAACCATGATTGAAATAACCGTGGTTAAACTATGCCTTAACCACAGTTATGACAACTGTAGTTAAGCCACATGGTTTAACCACAGTTACAAAAAGACCATGGTTAAACCTTAGGCTTTTGCCATGGTTTTGACAAGCCGTGGCAAGGCTGGGTAATGTAGCCATGAGCCATGTGACATTGTGGCCTAATCACAGTTATAAGTAACTATGGTTAGGCCCAAAAAGCCCTAAACACAATTTTACTTGAATCGTGGCTAGGCCACAGTGAAAATTAAAGATTAGGCCACTTTTAATGGCCTAGCCATAATTTTTTGTCCAAAACATGGTTAGGCCAATTTAATGGCCTAGCCACAGTTTGTTGAAAACATGGCTAGGCCACTGAAGGAACACGTGGCCCAACAATGTTTGTCGATTAAATGTGGCTAGGCCACTCTGTTTATGGACTAGCCATGGTTGATGAACCATTGCTTGGCCAGGCCTAGCAATGGTTTGGTTAGGACCAATAAAATTTTTTACCTTACCTTTTGCTCCTTTCACATTTTTTATAGAGACATATTTCACCCATATGGCATGCCCTTATTGTTCTCTCCCTGTGCGATCAGCTGTAGCAATCTTGTCCCACTACCGATGAACAGTAGCTATCACCAATCAGCTCAGAGAATGTCGATGATGTTGGTCGACGTGAAGGATGGATTACAAAATTTATACAAAAAGTGTGAGAAGTACTCTAAGTTGTCCTTTTTAGTGAAATTCTATGACATCAAGGGTATGTGTGGAATAAGTAACAAGGCTATGTTAACGTTTCTTGAATTATTAGCTGATGCATTTCAACATGCCAAGATTCCACCATCATTTTGTGAGCTGAAGAAAATTATAAACAAATTAAGGCTTAATTACAAAAAAGAAAATTTGTGCTTGTCCAAATAATTGTATGCTATACTAGGGGGAGGATGAAAATAGAGAAGTGTGTATGAAGTGTAATACCTCTAGATGGAAACCAAAAGGTAAGGGGAAAAAGAGAACTAAGCAATCAGCAAAAATACTTACATATTTTCCATTAAAGCCATGGTTGCAAAGGTTGTTTATGTCTTCTAAAATTGCTGAGCACATACAATGGCATGCATTGGAGAAGAATAATGATGGTATGATGAGACGTACAAAGGATTCCAAGGCATGGAAGAGATTTGACTAAATATATCCTTAATTTGCCTTAAATCCATATAACATATGCTTTGGTTTGGCTATAGATGGTTTTAACCCTTTTGGCAATCTCAATACAAGTTATAGCATCTGGCCAGTAGTGTCAATGTCATACAATCTCTCACCCTGAATGTGTATGAAACAAAGTTCTTTCATTCTCTTAATGATTATTCCAGGGAAAAGAGTACTGAGAAATGATATAGATGTGTGTATGCAACCATTAATAGATGAGTTGAAGGATTTATGGCATGTTGGAATTGAAACATATGAGTCTTTCAACAATGACATGTTTAATATGCATGCGACACTAATGTGGACTATTAGTGATTTTTTAGGGCTTGGAACTTTATTTGGGTAGAATGTCCACATCGGCTTGGCATGTCCTAAGTGTAATTTTAACTCAACCCCTGTTTGTCTTCCCTACAGTTGGAAGTAGTGCTTTATAGGTTATCATCATTATTTAAGCCTAGGGCATAAGTTTAAATTGGCCTAAAATCGATTTGATGGAGAGAAGGATAGGAAAAGTCCTCCAAAAGTAATTACTATCTTAGAAATCTTAGAGCAGCTTGAAAATGTTAATGTCATATTTTGGGAAAATATTAAGTTAAAGTCCATGGAAGAAGGACTCAAGGAGTTGGTGTTAGTGATAATGAGACTCAACAATGGCATAAGAAAATTTTACTTTTTTTACTTCAGTATTAGGGGAACCATTTATTACACCACAATTTAAATGTAATGTATATTAAGAAAAATGTATATGACAACATGCTTTTCACTTTGTTAAATGAGCCTGGGCATCCAAAAGACCATTTAAATGCACGAAGTGACTTGTAAAAATGAATATTAAGCCTAAACTTTGGCTTAATGATACTGAGAGATATTCTCCAGCTATATTCACTTTGACAAATGCAAATAAGGATATCTTTCTTAGGACTTTAAAGATTATCACTGTCCCAAATGGTTATTCAAGTAACATTTCTAGGTGCATTGATTTAAGACAACGTAAGATTGGAGGGTTGAAAAGTCATAACTCCCATGTTCTGATGGAACAATTCCTACCCATAGCAATGAGAACCACACTCTTAAAAAAAGCGTGTGCAATACTAATTGACTTGTATGCATTTTTTAGAAAATTATTAAAAAACTCTTAAGCATGAATAAGCTTGATCAACTCTAAGATAGGGTTATTCTTATATTATGTCATTTGGAGATGTTACTCCTACCTTTATTTTTCACTATTATGGTTCACTTGACTGTACACTTGGTTAAAGAAGCAAAGCTTAAAGGTCCAGTACAATATAGATGGATGTACCCTATCGAAAGGTAGACTTCTAATTCTTCGATAATTCATTCTTTCCCATTATTTTAATTATACTCATGACCAATAAAGAATCTATTTGCTAGGTATTTAGGAAAGTTAAAATCATACGTATGCAATAAGGCTCAACCTAAGGGCTTAATAGCTGAAAGTTATATGGCTCAAGAGATTTTAACATTTTGTTCACAATATTTAGACGGAATTGACACAACATTCAATAGACCCAGGTGCGTAGATGATTAACTTGATATTGGGTCATCAAATCTTGCTACTTTATTTCTGCTCAAAGGAAGACCTATCGGTGGTTTTAAATACTTTGATTTATCTCCTACAAAGAAATTACAAGCACATTGTCATATGTTGACTAACAGTAGACAAGTGGACCCAAATCTTTAGTTAGTGGATTTTACTTATTGAAATTAGTACTTTCATATAAAATTTCATCAATGACATCTTTTATATATGTTACAGGGAATTTGGAGATCATGTCAAGAGGTAGTTATGAAGTCATACACAGTCCTCAACTGAAATAGATAAAAAGGTTCACTAAGAATTTGTTTATGAGTTTTGTCACTGTATGAGTTTATATTTGCCTATAAATGTTTTTTTTTTTTTACTTCATAATGTAATTGAATGACATATTTATAAATGGTTAATTCTAGATAAGGAATGACATTAATGGATCTCATTTAGTTGATATGAAATTGCTTGTTCTATGTCCACCTAGTATAGCAAGATGACATAGTGCTTATAATGTCAATGGTTCCAAATTTAGAAATATGAAGCAAGATCAAGGGTTGAAAACTTAAAACAGTTGAGTTTTTAGGTGTTTTGGGACTAAAAGCTATTCAAGTAATAATGACGGTCAAATGAGCTTCAAAGGTGTGTCATACTATGGAAAATTGGTAAATATCATTGAATTAAATTATCGTGGTTGATTTAAGATTATGTTATTCAAATGTATGTTTGCTAATACAACTAATCATAGAGCGATTATAACTGACGAACTAAGATTCAAGTCCATCAACTTTTCACAGTTGATACACACTGATGATAATGAAGATGATGAGCCATACATTTAAGTTCTAGAAGCACAACAAGTATATTATGTGGATGGTAAGTTAGATAAGAATCTAAGTTTAGTTGTCCATCTAAAGCCTTGTGACCTGTATGATTTAGAAGAAAAAGATGAGGTTATTATTTATGATAGTGAGCCATTGCAACAGCAATACTTAGAAATTATATTCTTTGAGTTTGAAGCAAACTTATGCCTATCTAGGTAACATTTTCATTGTGTTACACTTGAGTAATATGACTTACACTTTAACTAATGTTATTTTTTATACTACTTTACCTATAAGTATTGATGTGACTTATCTTTTTCCCGTATACTTGAACTAATCTTTCCTTTTCCTTTCCTCACTAAATAGAAATTTTGAAGATGAAAAAGTACCTCAAGAAGTGTAAAATGGGAAGGGGTACCAGTGATTCCTAAGAAGAATTACTTCAAAATGTACTAGAGGGTACTGATAAGGATTAATGGGCAAAATTCATTGACTATAGACTTTCTCAAAGGATCCAGGTGATAACACAGTTCTTTTCGTTACATGTAATCTTACATGATCATACTAATTTGTTTTACTTGATCACTAGGAAATTACTCAAAAGAATAAACAAAATTGAAAGATGTTAATGATGCCACACAATAGTGGATTAAAAAGCCATGGATGAAAGAAAACTGAGATGGTAAGGGAAATTTGATCAATACTATAATAAAAGATAGTCCATCATTTGAGATACGTTAAATTTTACTTTAAATTTGTAGGAAGGAGAGCTTGGATGACTAGTTATAAGGGGAGATTTATGGACTGCGGTACACAAGCATTTCAATGGGTCATACGTGAATGATGTAGCAAGAGTTATTAGTGTGAGTATATGAATTTGGTGGTATTGCGATGTTTACTTGTGCTCTTGTTAAAATTATTAATTAATTTATTTCTTGTTTGAATTCATTGGATAAAATTGTTGAAATTAAGCAACAGGAAATTTCATCTCAGCAAATTTCAATCAATGATTCTTTGGCTAAGGCATTAAGAACCCAAGAGCATAATGGTTAGGTGCATCGATTTTCCTTGGGCATTTGCCTAACTCAGGTATTTGGACATACTGGAAGTAGATTTGGAAGTCCACTCTTTGGTCCTTCTTATGATGAACTGCAAAATAAGGTGGCAATGTTTAGGTAGCAAATGGCAGAAAGAGATGCAAGATTGGCAGAAATAAATGCTTAAATGGCAGAAAAAGTTGCTCGATCACAATAATTAGAATTAAGGATAACTTTCCTTTTACAAGGTTTTCAGGGTCAAAAGCCACCTATGCTTGCTCCCTTACAAACTGCTAATTATCAAGAGTTTCTCTAATTGAATTATAGGTTCATTTATAACCAGCTTCAAGTCATTACATCTAACTTTATCATTTCACTTTCAGGTACCAAGTGATCACAATAGTGGACACGTACCTTCGCAGAATGCTACTCAATCTCCACATTCTAATACCTTTAATAAATAGCTTAGATGGACTATGTTTATATTAGTGTATTTAGAGAACTTTAAGTTCATTTAGATGAAATATACTCATGTTAGTGTATCTAGAGAACTTTGTCTATGTAATGGAACTATATATATGTAATAGACACTTCTTATCTTGTGCCAATGACATGTAGTTGGCTGAATTTTATTGTTATTTAGATTATTACAAGTTTTTATGAAGAAAAAAAAATAATTCAATTGTATTATGCAATTACAAAAAACTATTGGCAGTGGTTTAAACCACCACTAAATGAAAAATATAATCTAACAACGCTTACAATACATCTTAACCACGTTCTCAAAAAACCATGGTAAAGCCTTCTCTACACAAGTTTCTACCACGGTTTTGGCAAACATGAGTGATGGTCTTAACTACAGTTATAACCGTGTTAAACCATAAAAAAAAAATAAAAATGGTTAAACCGTTTTTTTCTATAGTGAAAGGTGATTTGAAAACCCTAAGATTTTGTTATATTTTTTGTTTGAGATTGTAGTATTTTGATTCAAACTAAGTTGTTATGATTTTCTGGATTTAATTATTAATGATTTTGCTTTTACTTGTTTACTTTGGCCATCTAAGCTTGTTATTAGTATAATCTATTACTAGTTTAGGATTGTATTACATGATTTTAAATCAAAGTAGTAACGTGTTAATCAATGAATTGTTTTGCTGATTTCAAGGAAAATTTAACCAATAGTGGAAGTTCTACATTAAGTAAAAACTCTTGAATTATTATGCTTTCTATTACAATTGTGAATTGAATTTAATAGATGTTTCTTAAATCAATTTTCAATTAAGGTTAGGTTTAGAATGTTTCAAGCCTAAGTATTACCAAAGCTAGATAATTAGACATTCTAGTTATCTAAATCATTGACTTAATGAGAATTAGGAAGCATAATAATTAAAAATATGAACATACACATCTTAATGGTGGTTGAAATCCCTTAACCAATTCATCATCATCTTATTAATCCATCTAATTCAATTGTTTTTTTTTTTCTTTGCTATTTTTGCATCTTAATTTCTATAATTTCGTTTTACTCCAATTAACACATATTCCATTCATTAAAGTCCTAGGTGTCTTTGCATCTTAGTTTTCATAACTTTCTAGGGTTTTGTTTTAAATTAAATTTTAATCAATTCTGAAGTAACCAATTGAATTAATTCCTTGTGAGATTGATACCCTATTCACACTTTACTAGAAAACTCTCAAGACTAAATAGGGCTTTAATTTTGGTAGTGTAACAACCTATCAAATACACTCTTTTTAGCTTGGTATTTCACTTATAGGTTCCTTGTATATACCACCTTTTCTTCTTCTTTTATTTTTGTTGTTTCTATGAAGTGGGGAGTCTATAAAGAAGCTTTCCAATTAGTTTTTTTTTTCCTATTGACATTGGTGTGATGTTTTTCTCTCATGCCCCTACTTTTTAGTATTTCTTTTTTAATGTCACTATTCATGAATTTTAAGTGATGTTGTGATTAATGCAAGAGTATAAGGTAGCTATATTTCAATTGGTAATAGTTAAATAGAATATATCAAATCATAAATTTTCTTTTGTCTAGTAAGGAACCTGAATATGAAAGAATGTGGACTTAGGATTGTCTGTGTGTATACATATGCTGAAGTAGGGTTTTTGTGAAGTGGTATGTTACCATATTAACTCATAAAACATCAAATGTTAAAAAGAAATTGCATTTGGAATCCTTTCATGCGAGGATGAGCTCCATAGTCTACACTTTTTCTTCCTTACCTCTCTTATTCCTCTAATACTAGAAGGGAGAGCACTAGGGTTCTTTTTGGGCCCAAATGTAGTTTCACCTATTTGGCTTAGCAAGAATAATGGGCCAAGTAGTGTAACACTATCTTATCTTTCAAATTAACATTTCCTTAAGGTAAAAGTAGATATCAAGAGAGAAAAGCAAAATTAACTCGTCACTATTGTATTTGTTTTATCTTCCATATGCTTCCATAAAATATAATATAATTAATATATAATCCTTTCCATTCATCAAGTTCATGATCCTCTTAGAACCGTTGATATCCCATAGCTTTCCAAAAGCTTTATAATGCAATCGGTGTTGAAATTTGCTTACATTTGAAAGAGAAACAATATAAAAAAGAATAACATATACTATTAATGGATGGTATAGAATAATGTCATAATCCTTGTATGTAGCATTCTCTTCTTCAGCTTTATTTCTTACCATGATTAAAAGTATATTAACATCATTACTCAATTCGGTTGGAGAATTTCTAATTAGGCTACCAACATTTGCAAATTAGGCTAGAGTTGGCTTACATACATTTTTATGAGTAACACTAAGTAAGTTGCCATGCCAAATGCCATTACTCAAAATCCTTATAAAACAAATTATTTCCCTCTCCTTGAACTAGCATTCTCTTTTGTACTTAATTTCTTGTAAATTAGTTCATGATAAATGACTATTCATGATTTTGTGTCACTTTGAATTATTGTTGTAGTAATAGGAATACCATTTCCTTAATGTTCTATAGCTTGGTCTTAAAGCTTATGGTTCTCGAATTCAAATTGGAAAGTTAATGCTTAAGTTTGTAAGCTTCATTTGCTACATTTGAGAGAGGATGCAATAAAAGCACCATTGTTATAATCCTAACTCAAAAAACATTATATGTTAAAAAAAATATTATGGAAGTTTAATCTCTTTTCCAAATTCTTCCTTGCCTCCTTTAATCCCCTATAGCTGACATATACTAAAAAGAAGAGTACTAGGTTCTCATCTTTAGGCCTTGTATGATTAATGGGCCAAATAATGTAACAAAGTTACCTTTGGCATGGCTAGTGAATCGATTGTGGGGATGCAATGTGAATACATATAGTTATATTAAGTTTCGAATTTATGGTTAGAAGGAAGTGGTATAGATTTTATTGGTGTTACTAGGCTTTACTAGTTAATGGAAGAAGTGAAAACCACATAATTAGAATGTAGTACATCTTCAGAATTAGATGTTGATAAACTATGCATATAAATTGGTATATTTCTAGAAGAGCAAATAATAAAATAAGTTCTTTACTAGATGAAGATAGATGAGTATTGCTAGTGAAGTTTTATTTTATATTTTTCCTAATTAACAATTGGTCGTGTTGACAGGGATATAGATGCAGGATTTAGCCTTAAGTGGAACTATGAAAAGTTTTATTATTCAAGGGTAAAGTTTTATCTTGTACACCTTAACAAACTAATTTTTAACCTGTAACATAGGTTGCAAATAGCGGAAAGTTGAATAATGAAGATTGGGGAATGTGAATTCTAGTTATTCAAATTAACACATAAGATTTTCACTAGTAAATTAATCATGGCTAAGTGAAACCATTGTAAAAGTACCAGTGCATGTAATGTCATGTCCAATCCCCTGCCTTATGGTGATTGAAGTTGTACTTTAAACCTAACCATTGCAAATTGAATGGTTGTTGACAAGCTTTTGGGGAAGAGGAATGGGTAATTAGAATCATTTAAGTTAAATGAAGCATAAACCAACCAAAGGACAATAGAATGACAATTTTGATCAAAGAATGTTAAACTAACCAAAGGACTTGTTATTAAAGTGTTCGATAGGGCCATATGAGCAAATAACATCCCCAACTTTAATAAAATAATTTATCCATATATTCTCTTTTTAATTTTACATTTTATCTTTATTTTTATTTTATTCCTTATTTTAACATATATGAGCTTCTTTCCATTTTAATGAGATTTATTTAGGAAGTATTTAAAATTTATTGAGATTATACATAGGATTGATAAATTAATTTGCATACAACTTCCATATAATCATGTAAGTCAAATCTAGATACATAAACTTCCCGTAGCACTTATGTCTAGGAAAGGTTTTACTTGTGTTATAGTATTTTTCAAAAAGAAAAGAATTTAGTAGATGTACCAATGGATCAACTATTCATCATTTATAATACTTTTTTATCAACCATCTCTACTTATAGACTTATAAAGATGTCAATATGTCTTACAATAGCTAACTATTTTTTGTAACCATCAACAGCTAACCCCCTTTCTTCTCGACTAAACTAGATTAATGAACTATTAATATTATATAAAGGAGCATATTATATTCCCTTATTATGATTGGACCTTCAAATTCCTTTTACATTTTCTTTAGAATATGTACTTTCTTAAAATATGATATTTGGACGAAAAGAAGAAAGTGAAAAAAAAATTATCAGATGATGATATATTTTAATAGATTTTAGAGAGATGACTTTGTATCATTTAGTAGTTTTTAAATGATGGTAGGTGTAGCTCTAGTTGCAATTTCTTGGGAATTAACAAATGAAAGTCATTGGCTTTGAATATTTTATTTCTTGATGTGGATAAGGCATTGCATATGGACAGGATTGACTACTGTGTTGGAAATTCTACATCTTTTAATCTTAACTTGGTGATCATTTTGTTACTTACCTAAATTAAGTTCATGTTTTTGATATTGATGCCATAAATATTTCTATATGTAGTTTTGGTAGCGATTCAAGGGTTGTGATAGTCTTCTAAAGCAATTAGGTTCAAACAGAGATGTTGAATGTTGATATGATACCAAAGGTATGCATAATAAATATGTTATAATTTATTGTCTTTGTTATTTACCATCTTTTAATGATGTTGCTATTTAGTTTCTTATATATCATGTTTCCTTTCTTTTACTAATTTTAACATAAGTAATGAACATGTATGTAACTAAACATTAGTATATTTACTGCAATTAACAACTATTACACTACAATCTCTTTGCACTATAATTATCACACTTCTTTTAATAACTAAGTTGTGAAACATACATGTTTCTATCATGCATGAGCATGCTTGCCAATCATTCTTTGCATAAATGAGGCACAAAGTCATATTTGCTTGTCATTTCTTTTGAAAATTTGTATTTGACTAGAGTATAAAGTTATTTAAACTCAATCTTTATTACTTGAATCGTGTTTTGTCTCATCTATTAATGAAAGTAGTCATACACTAAATTTCCTTTTACATTATTATATTTCTCTTTACCATTCATGTTAATGACTTCATTGTTCTAGTTGTTCTATTTCAAATAATCAAATGCTTTAAAACATAAACTCTTATTCCTTTGTAAATATCCAATTACATTGACAAATGAAATTTCCTTTTATTATATTCAATATCTTTCTACCATTCTTGTTAATGACTTCATTCTTGTAGTTGTTAATACTTCTTTACATAGTTGTTTTCTCCTTAAAGCAACTATAAACAAAACATGATCATAATTTAAAAAGCTCGCCCAGATTGGTAAGTCCATCATGAGAAAAATAAAGCCTAAATAAAAAAAGCCCAATAAGAAAAATATGCTAGGCTCAGGCTTATTTTAAAGCCTAGCCCAAATTAAAAGAGCCTAAATAAAAAATTTTTATTAAAAAAATACTTATTATTTAAAGAAAAACTTAGTATAACTTGACATATTGGTAAAGAAATGAAAATTAATATCCCTTATCCAAAGGATTTATGCCAATATAACAACTCATTTGTATTTACAACTTCCTTATATATAATCTTATAGGTAACAATAACAATTAGTTATGTGATTTATCTCAAGTCATAATTAGCAAATAGTCTTGATCATGACATAAAAAAGCCCATTTGGCCCTATAGGCTCGACCTAAATAATATGGATAAAAGCCCAAATAAAAAAGCTTGACTAAAAAATTTTTTTAGGCTTGAATTCAAGTTTGATTTTTAAAAACCCAACCTGATGATCAAGTTAACTATAAACATGTAAAGCCTTCAATACAATTCAATTAAGCTTTTCTAATGAATTGAGACATCTTTTTCATTTCCCGAACACTAAGAAGAAGTAAACTACCACTAGCTACCCCATTGAGCCTAGAAGAAGAGTTTTCCATTACTCCTAACTCACATTTAACCCTGAAAATGTAGATTTTCAATTACTTTTATGCCAGATGTTCAAGTACCAAAATATAAAAAGGGTAATTTCTTTCTACTATCACAAAACATTGATCAATCCTTGCAATCCCTTTTTATGTTGAAATTTTATTTTGGTACCTATTTTCACTCACTCGGGTAATGACGAGAATCTATTATATATTAACATGGTCCTTAATGGGGAAAAACAATATCAAACTTCTAGACAGAGCAAAGGATGAAAAAAATTGTGAAGTTTAGAAAAGCAAAAGAAGAAAAATGAAAAGCCAAAAGCAAGAAGTGAGAATAAATTATAGGAAATGTAAAAACTTGAAATGCATTTATTCCTCACAATTTCATTCCAATTTTGTTTCTTAATATAAAACTTGGATTCAGTCATTTCCTTTTTTGAATAACTCTGTCAACATCACAAACATGAATTTCATAATTGGATTGTGTGTGTCATTTATCTTGCAATTTTATTCACCAAGCATTGGTATGGAAAAAATCAAACTTTCTTGCCCTTAGACACACACGTACACACTCAGTCACTCTTTCTCTTATTTTCTCTTCTCTATTATCAGTTTTGAAAACAAAGCTCAACATTGGATATTAATAGAGCAAGTTAAAAAGAAAAGATTTGGTCTAATTTCTCTATTGAAGGATTAAATTGAAATAAAAAAATACAAAAGACCAAATTGAAACAAGCCTTGGATGAAAATAGGAATTTTTTCTATGTTACAGTAATAGGTAAAAACAAAGGCTTCATGACTATCATAGGAATGAGCACTTTGATAAGGATGGTCAATTTAACAATAATGGAGGATTACATATGGTGTGAGTTAGTTAAAGCTTTGATCTTCCTTTTGAGATTTAAGTTTCATTTCTTATATTTTGGAATTTAGTCTAGAATTGACTTTTGATGCTTGTTGAGAACCTTGGAAATGGGTACTTGGATAGAGATGCTAAATTTGTCTACGCAATATCGAAGGATTATTTGAGTTGTGAGGTTAGTTAACAATTCAATTCTATATTATATTTTACTTTGTCTTTGTTTGTATTGCTTCATCACTGTCATAGGACTTTGTTTGGGTTGGTGACCTTGGCTTAGCAATAGTGGAGGATTACTCGCATTTTGAGGTTAGTTAAGGTTTTGGTTCTTTCTTGTTATTATAGTTTTTACTTTTATTATTTATTAGAATGTTTTAGTCTAGATTTGTTTACTACTTGTTGAACATTAAGAATCTGCACTATGATTTCTCTCCACTTCTTTTTTAATTTTTTATTGGTTGTCGTATGTTTCTTTCTATTAGTTCGATTATCATTTAGTCATGTTTCATTAATCCAATCATGAGCTTAGAAATTGGTAAAGGAATAAGGTCTACTAGTCCATTAAAGACTGATCTAGTAATTGCAGTATAATGAAATCCCTATTGTTAGCTTTGCATTCTCTCCTTCCACCATGGATGAAGAATATGACATTATTGTGCAAGTGCGAGGAACCTAACTCAAAGATTGCATCTTTAGCAGCCTTTGCTTTACTGAATGACCCAAAGTACTCATATTTACTTACATTCTTAGCATCTTCCATTTTCCTTTTTTTTTTATTTCACCTAAAAATTTCTTTTACTTTTTCTTCTAAATATGTAATCTTCAATGTTGTGTCACCTAGATTCAAAAAAGAAAGAAAAGAATGAAAGAAATTTGTTGGAAGATGATAGATGTTTACATAGATTTGTGAGAGATGTCTTTGTAAATTTTCTATTATCTTGGAGTTATTAAATAATGGATTTTGCAATTACTTGGGAATTTCAAAATGGAAGTTGCTAGCTTGGATATTTTGTTCCATGATGTGGATTAAGTATTACATTTGGATAGATTTAACTATTGCAGGGGAATTCTGCATCCCTTATTTAAATATTTTTCTAACTTATGTTCAGGTTTTTAAGACTGCACCATAAATATTTCTATGTGTAATTTTAGAAGGAATTCAACAATTGTCATAGTCCTCCAAAGCAATCAAGTTCTAAAAAAGACGTTGAATGTTGATATGACACCAAAGACATGTAGAACTAATATTTAATAATTTATTGGCTCTCACTACTAGAAAAAATTCAAAATAGAGATGGAAGAAATTTGCCACTAAATCATAAGGAATCCATGTCTAAATAAATATGACACAGAATAAATTCTGTATCATAATAGTTGGTCTCTAAATACTTAGACACAGAATAATGGATTCTGTCTTAAAATTGGCATGAATAAATTATGTATTTGATTGTTTGATTTTTCATCTCAATATGGCAACTAAAGTCGTACCTTAGATTTGCTTTATGAAATGGAGATGAAATTATTCCATCTCATATTCCTTCTCTATAATTTAGATACAAGATATGTTCAATCTTAAAGTAAAGTTAATTAGTTAATTTCATCTCTAATTCTGTGTCTAACTTTTAGATACGGAATAAATTCCATCTCAGATTAACAATTGAATTGTTAAAATTTTACCCATAATTCTATTTCTAAATTATTGATACAAAATTTCTCTATCTTATATTGACTAATGGATTGTTATAATTTTCTATCTGATTCCATTTTTAAAACTTTGCTGCATAATTTTTTCCATCTATGGTTTACAATTTGATTCGTCTTTGATTTCGTGTATATTTTATATTCAAATAAAAGCTAAACTTTCTAACCCATTTTCATTTCTATCTTCTAAATAGTTCAAGTAATAAACAATAATAACAGCACTAATAAAAATTGAAATTTTACTATAAGTAATAAGTGCAAAACAAAGTTGATAATGATATATATTTGATAAGTATCAAAAAGTGTTATAAACTGGACGATAGAAAAGTTTAGAATAAATAAAATGGCACCCATCTCTTAGTGATACTAATATCATAATGTAAATAATCAACTATGTTTCACATAATTAATTTTCTCATCTTCATAGTGTTCATCTTCTTTAGGTGCTTGTTGTGTTGTAGGTGGCGATATTGTCTGATCACTATGTGGGTCTAAGATCTTAAACCTCCTCTCTAACAATTTCATTCTTTGCTTCATCATAGTAGATTATTCATCCTTGCACTACAACTAAGTAGCAATATTTAAAATTGTCACCTTAAGTGTAGCCACCTCTGCTTGTGTAAAAGTGTCAATGGAAGATGATGAAGAAGGGTAGATTTGGCAAATAAAATAGCTTGTGACCTCAATCCCTTGGCACAACCTTTCTTACTAACAACTCTAACAACTCCCAAGTAAATACTACTTCTAAATTGTGAAATAGAGCCCTCCTTAATAGAACACTGGGCATTTCTCTCAATTATTCGCCTCTCATAAGCCTCTTAGAAAACAAAGTATTGTAACATTACCAATTAACTAAATAAATCATACTAAACTGGAAATATTTCAATTTCAAAGTACCAATCAACTATTGTAGACTTGTCTCCTTGCATACATATTCATCTATTTAAATAATTGCATCGGTTTCAACATTTTGCAAAATCATATTTTAAAATTCATCATCATATAAATATGATATCTTTCATTATTGAACTTAATAAAGCTTACACTTATAGCAATAATCGCTGAAGTTAAGGAGTCTCATTGATTTTCTTACCCTTTACATATGTGAAAGCACATGAACATGCCCTAACAATTTGGCTCCTTCCAATTCGATTTCTCTTCAAAGATTAAAGCAAATTCAACCAATCAACCCCAAACTAGGATTATAAATTTGATAAAAAATACTCACTAATTGTTTTTGGTGCTCAATAGCAAGGATAAAACCTCTATAGTGCACAAATGACCCCCTTGAGGGCTTTTATTTTAACTATTTTGCTTGGACTTATCTTGCCACTCCATGTCCAACTGCTCATGAATACTCTGGGGAAGTCATTTCCTTTGTCCTCTTTTCTATGCAACTTGCCTAAAGTGACTTTTAGTAAGTTAGATCCTATATTGTCAAATATCTCTCCCACACTTCTTCATTGAACAACCTAGGTGGGACCGATGAGGTCTCAATAACCCTTTTACCGAAAGCCTTCTTATTCCCTCTATATTAATGTCCGTATGACAAAAATTATAAGTGGCAGTAAAAAAAATATGTTTTCATGCTATGTTTAAGGGTGAATGCATTAAGTGCTCCATGCAAATTTGGCATTCATGTCTTCCCATTGTCTACCAACTTGACAACATCCCAAAAGCAGGAAAGTCATTAATGTCCACATCAAAATTACCTTCATAATAAAATTATGTTTCAATGAGACATCATATGTCATAAGGCCATTATTCCATAATAGTTTCAACTATTTTATAAGGGTTGTAAGTACACATCAATTTTATCTTTTAGATTTAATAGGCCTGATATTTTTATGGACAAGAACAAGAATTTTCTTATCATGCACATCTTTGGACAAATGTGGTAAGGGGTGAGATTACTTACCAACATGAATATGTTATGGTAATCAAATCAAATGGAGCAAACCTATCAATACATAGGCCTATCTCACGTGACAAGGGTCTTGTGCAAATTCATACTACTTTAAGTTAAAATGTTTCCATGCTTCTCCATTAGATAGATGAGACAAGTACCCTAGCTCTTTTTGGTTCTCCCAATGCCACCTTTTCTTACATGTTGAATAAACTATTTAATTTAAAGAGTTACCTTATTTTCTTTAAAGGAATCTCTTTCACTTTACCCCTCCTATTAACACTCTTGTAGCATTACTCACCACAAAATTTACATTTATACATATTCTCATCTTCATTATAATACAACATGTATCCTTTAGGACAATAATGAATCTTTTAACAACTTAAGGCTAGTTGAGTCATGGCCTTTTTTGCATGGTAGAAATCTTTAGCTATCTTATTATTATTTGACAAAGTTTCTTTCATAAACTACATCCAACAATTAAAGCAAGCCTCAAATATCTTGAACTCAGACTTTAAACTAAGAGCCATTAATGCAATTGACAACTCCAAATGAGATTTATAATCATTCAAGAAAGGTGCTTGCATAGCCTTCAACATATCAAAAGATTTTTTAGCTTCTGGGTTAAGATCCTTCAAGATTGATTCTCCATACCCCAAACCATGTTGGTCAAGGTAATCACCAATTGAAGGTCCAGCACCATCCATTATCATTTGCTTATAACTATTAAAGTTTCCCCTTAGATGTTTGCTTCCATAGTAGGAGTTCTCTCACATTGGTGGAATTGGAAGTGTAACTTCATCATGGTTAGTCATGCTATGGTAGTTACTAATATAACCTTTCTTACATAAACGTAGCTTGACTTCATCAACAAACAGGTATTCCTTGCATTTGTAGTTTTTACATGGACATCTCAACATTTTTACTTCTTCATAATGAGCTTGTTTACAAGTAAAATAAAAAAATTCATACATCGTAACCCGAAATTCATTTGTAATCCTTTAATCAGAACCCACTCTCTTATCCATCGACTTTTTATGATTAAGGGCATCCATCTCTATGGTAATCAAAATTAGAAAAACAAAAAAAAAAGTAACAGATACATGCAAACAAAAAGAATGTAGATACAAAAGGTCTAGTTCATTTTTAGCCATATATATAGCGATTAATCTTGTGCTGATGGAGATTTTAAATCATTTACAAATTTAATCATCATCTCAAGTTTTTTCAGATATTGGTTAAAAAATTGTATTAAGTCTAGTCATATATATATATATATATATATAAGACTAAAGCATCCACATAGAGCACTGACCTCATTTAATTTCATAAGCTTTGATGAATCAAATAAATATCCCTTTTCTCACTATTTATAATATCAATATCGAAGAGGGGAAGCTAACAACCTCATTGACATCAACTCTTTATATGTTTCTCTTGTAGGCTACTTGTGTGTCGATAGTATGCAGTAAGATATAAAATGGAGTCTTGCAAAGGAAATTAAAAAAAAAATCTCATTTTATGTTTAAAAATATTATTGTGAATCTCTATAAATGATTTTTTACCACATCTACATCATTTAGACTAATTAGTATAATATTGTTTGCCCAAAACCCAATTCAAATTAATATTGTAGTATGATAGTTCAATATGCCCTCCAAAATTAAAGTAGGTAAAAAAAATAGTTAATATTGCTATTATAAGGGTTTACTAATTAAATGGTATGTGGTTATATAGGTTTGATGATCATTTGACAAAAAGTTTACGAATTGTGCTGACTCTCACATCATAATCATTTATCTTTATCTAAATATATAACACTATAATGATATTTCTGGGTCTATACAGTAACAAAGAAACTCTTCCCATTCCTCCTTCAGTTAACATGAGTCTAATATATTCTCCACAATTATTGTCTCTTCTACAACATAAAATCCCCAAGAAAAGTATGTACTAAGTACTAACCAATGCAGTCAATGGGAAGTAGTGAAAAAGGTCTAGGAAGATCTTCTAAACATTAGCATTACCGTACTAACAAATAATTGAAAGAACAATCATGGACTTGAAAGAAAAGACCAGAAATTACATTGCTTATGTATAAAAACCAGAATCAATAAGCAAACAAAACATCTAAGATCAACTTCTTCAAAACTCATACAATTGGACCTACTAAAGAGTTGGACCATCCACTAGAAATCAAACTAAATCAGTATCCAATTGAATTACATATGACATTAACCTACTCTATCAACTTGTGAAACAAAAAAAGTTTCGAATTATACACAAGTGAACATGCCTGACACTCCTAAAAAAATCCAAAATCTTAAATATGAGTATTAATGCCTTCATTGAGCACGACACAACAAAATCAAAGTTTTTTTTAAAATCAAAGACTGCCATCAAAATTTGCATCATAACAATGTTAAGTCTCTTACTTCACTACCTATTTTAAAAATGATCATGCGATCTGTTTACCTAATAGCCTTTGATTAAGATCATAATGTGAATAGAAACCTAATGTTGTCATATATGTGATCGCATTATTGAACCAAGATATGTTGTTTAACCAAACTTCTCTAAGTTAATTCCTGTACCATTCTAATCTTCTGAATATATTTTGCAGGTTCTCAAATAATCACTGCCAAATTATGGAAAAGTGGAAGATAAAGATGAATCAATATATAGCTGATATGCAAGATTACCTTGATATATGCCAATCTAGAGGGAAGAAAAAATTAAGTACAAACTATATGTATAAAGCAATTTATTAAACAATATGTTCATTGTTGTCAAAATTGCGATTTAACTCGGTAGAATCACCGATTTGATGATCCTAGATAGCAATTTCATGTTAAATCGCAAATAAAATTAGAATCAGTACTAACTCGGTCAAACTCGCCACTGACTAGCACGGAATCGGTAAACTTGGCGAGTTTGACCGAGTTAATGAGTTAGCATATTTGCAGCTCAAAAAGAAAAAAAAAATAGATGATGAGACTAGGCCTAATTTTTCTTCCAGTGTTGAAGGCACAACCATGTTGATAGCCCAACAGATCACCTGAGTCCTCCAACAGATCACCTGAGTCCAGATGCCCAAAATTTCTTCGATCTGTGATCACCTGCATCAGAGCATCATCCCTCTGCTCTCTTTAATCTATTTGTTCACTCACTTCACTGCAATGTTGCTCCTCTCCAGTCTCAGTTCACTTAGCTGCATTACCTCTGTTCACCTCTCCTGCTTTCGGTTCCCCTTAATACTGTATGACTCAAATCTAAATCCCTATTTGTCGTTGCCTCTGTTCTCTTAATGGATTGATTCATTCATCCTCTTCTCCTCTCGGTGCTCGCAGATAGTAGAAGAAGGTCACAGGCTTACAGTAGTTCGATGAAGGTAGCTGCAATGTGGCAAAGGCCGCAGACTCCGGTGAAGGTCATTACAATGTGGAGAATGCCACAGACTCTGATGAAGGTCGCAGCTTTCTGGTGTAGCTTGCAAAAATGACATTGACGCCGGAGAAGGCCAGTAGTCCATCAGTCCATCACTATAGCTTCTGTAGGCCAACCTTGAAGGTAACATATGTTTTTGTTCCTTTATTTATCTACATGTAGCATATAGAAGTGACAGGTTCATCAGGAACTAGGACAACTCAAGGCTATTTTATTTGCTGTACAGTAGTACCGATAAGATTATTAACAGTAGTCATAGACTCCAAGTTTAACTTTGCTGATGGTAAGATGCTAACTAGAATCTAAAAAGCAACTGTCACTAGTGAACCCTCATACCTCTCTGTATGGTTGTTTCTCTGTGAGTTTGAGCTAGTTGATGCTTCTTGTTCAGACTGTCCATCAGGTGAAATGGTAAAACCAGAAGGTAGAAAAGGGATGTATGAATGGTCTTCTCCACTCATAGCTCTGTCAATGGCTTCCCCTATATACTGTATTGAACTTCCATTATGGTTGAATAAGATGAGATATTTGTCAAGAGATTTAACTAATACAAGTATTTAAAATGTTGGGAGTTGTAAGATTTATTTATTTTAAAGTAATAGGGCAAAATTCAAAGGCAAAAAATACCAATAATTCATGTGATCTGCACATAAAGCTAAAGATGGAAAAGACAATCAATAGTGTATCTTATGCGTGTAAGAGAACAAGTACTGGCTAATATAGACAATCACAATGAAATTATTAGCTGGAAATGGCAACACTAAGTGAGAACTTACTGGCTTTGATTTGTCATGCATGAAGAAATTGTGAGATTTGAGGCATATATATTTATGCTAATCACATATTAATTGGGTGGAGGCCTAATCTGATTAGATGCTACGAATGGTCAAGTTTGGATTATGTTGAAAGGTTGCCATGGGATGACGTTTATGTCGTAATAAGCTTTTAAACATTGGTACCGCATTATGACCTATTTTGACCACTACTAAGTAATTTGTTCTTCTCATGTTCTTCTTTCTAATGCATTGTTTTTGCCACCAATTTTCATCCCTAAACAAGTAAACTAAATACCCTATTATTTGTAGGTTTGCAAAGTGCATGAATGAAACCTTGTATTATTAGGAAACCCCACAGTGTAGAGTTCTTTTTTTCCTTTGTGGTGTTCAACATTGTGCATGAATTCATATGGACAATTTGTTATATTAAATGGATGATTATTATGTATTGTGTTATGGATTATATATTATGAATTATGGATTACGGAGTTTATTGAACTTTGTATGTTGATTTGAATGAAAAGTATGCAATACGGAATGGATTGTGGATTATAAAATAATATAAGTATTTATGTATAAAATTTTAAGTGATTTTGTGATATGGTTATGTTCAATAGCTTAAATAACATGGTAGGCAAACTCCTACGATTCTACGTTACGAGTTTACATTACGAGTCCACACCCCTTTTTCGAGTCTACGTAGAATCGCGATTTTGACAACATTGAATATGTGGCGTCTCGTATTATTATATTTCTAACGTACAGTAATGTAAAGAAGCCCATTGTTGTTAAGGATGCTTACCTTAATGATAGGCGAAATAATAAAAATTGTTTACATATATAAATGCAAACTAAGGAAATATATGTACACAGAACGTTTTATGCAAGTACTCAAAATTTTGTAACATACAGAAATAAAATATACATACATGATATAAATACAGTAAAGCTAGATTTAAATGAAATTTTTTCAAAATTTGGTGAGGAATTGAAGATTTATGGTGCTACCCTTTGAGTTGTAGGAAAGGATTTAAGCTTCAATTAGGCCATGGTTACCTCTCTTAAAGCAAGGGAAGAAGTTGAGCCCCAAATCTCCTTACAAAAGCGTAGGAAAAATTCTCATCCTTCTAGCTTTCTTCTTGGCTGAGGCTGGCAAGGTAGTTAGTCATGTGATTTTTATTTAACCCTTAGCTTGGTAATCTCCTATGTACTTGAATGTGTTGTGGACTCTATTAGATGTGTGTTTTATGAGTAATTTTGGATGTGGTTACCATGGTAATGGAATGAGTGCTAAGAATTGGACCCTCACTTAATTGCATCCTTGGTTTATTTGCTCCTAATTTCAAATTGCAATACCTACTTGTTCTTGTGTTTGCTTGCATGGGATTAACTTGGCTAACTATTGAGATTTTGTAAAATCTCACTCTTTCCTTCATGTTTCACAGGTTCAAAGGATTCAAATGATGTTGGACTTGATTGATGCTTTTATTTTTGTGCAAGATTACCCAACCTTTTCACTTGTTTTCTCTGTGAATGTGTTTATGGATGGGCTGGAGACTTATACTGAGTATTCAGTTGGGAGAATGAACTTGGGAAACTTATTTTTCTTGGTCCAAAATCCTATGGCAAGGAGCACAAGTTGGCACATCTACAAGCATATTTAGGTTCTCTCTTGTTTGGTTCTTTTTGGATGTAATTCGACCATGTAGAAAATGAAGTAGTAGGGTTCATCTTTTTGGCAAGTGTTTTTTTTATTTTTTATAAACGACTAGGACCATGAAAAATGGTATTTAGGCGTGCTGGATATGAATGTAAAATTTGAGTAGAAATAGTTTTGTTTTGTTGAGTTGACCAAGACATGATATGGCTAATGTTATGCTTTTATAATAATGAATGTCCTATTTTAGCATATAAACATGTTTTATATTTGGCAGTATTAACGTCAAGTGTGAAGGATCATACTTTAAGAATTTTTATAGATTGAAATTTTGGGTTATACAAAATGCTAAATAATACGTGTATCACACTGAATGCAAATTAAGTTGAAAATTCAGCATACAATTTAGCTATATTTCGAAAAATTAAAAGATGATGTATAGCAAGTTATTATTATATGCTCAAATTATTATTGCATCGGGAGTGGGAAAACGTGTATAAGGAGAAAACGAAATAAGCAAATCGAATGCTAGAGTGAGTGGCGCTATTCATTAAAATATCCTGATAAAGCATGTTGCATGAGAGTGGCATGAAAGAGTCCATAAAAAGTAACGATAATCTATGGAAGTCCACCTTAGGAAGCTAGTTATAAAGATGTCTTCTTGAAACTCAAAACCAACATTGATGAGATGTTACTTTGAGTTGAAATTAGGCAGAGAAAAGATCTCTTCAAGTCTCAGGTTGGTAGAAAAATAAAAGGACCAAATGTAAACTAATATTAAGATTGGGAAAAAATAGAATTTTTACTAGGTTAAAGTGAAAAGAATATCTAACGGGAAGCTATACGGCTAGCAACCAATGCAACTCATTTTCTATGCGATAAGAAAAGGATGTTATAACGGGTTGCAATAAATGAAGCAAGAGAGAGAGAGTTATAGGTTAAGGCTTTCAAAATAGGCTAATATTAGCTCTACTCACTAAGTTTTAGGCTGCATGTTGCAAGAGGGAAATGCGTAAATCTCACTCACCAAGTCTCATGCTATGTTAAAATAAGAGTGTGGTGTCGGCACACTAAAAGCAACCAGAAGTTCCATTTAGTTTTTAGAAATTAAAGACAGAAAAAAAAAAAAAAAAGAATTAGGTGGGCTTGCTCTAATGAAGGGCTTAGATGTCATTATGAATTTGGTTTGGACTGAACATATTAACAAAATAATCCAACCCATTGAACAAGAAATATACATAATATTCAGTGTATGAATTTGGTAAATATCCCATGTGATTGTAGTATACAATTATGGGTTAAATTTATTTGTTACATATAGCAAATGGTACTAAATATGTTAAATTAATTATAAAGTTATTTTACATGAAAGAAATAGTTATGCTTGTTTTCTCTACATGTAGGTCAAGATTTAGGT
Organism: Delonix regia; assembly: GCA_037074485.1. Classification (NCBI taxonomy): domain Eukaryota; kingdom Viridiplantae; phylum Streptophyta; class Magnoliopsida; order Fabales; family Fabaceae; genus Delonix; species Delonix regia. Next base: position 20,414,183 of record CM073449.1, on the reverse strand, counting down.
TGACAAGATCACCCCATTATTTGTAAATATCAAAGAGGACCTCTATAGAACGTAAATGGGATGCTTTAGACTAAATGATCATTCACTATTAAAATTTTTGGAATGACTGATTTGAAATTCACTAGTTACTTGTTTTGGTTTTTGGGCCTAATGGAAAGGTTTAAAATCTCCAAAACCTTATATAATTTTTCACCATTGGATACCTCTTATGTTTATATATATATTCATATGGCGTTTTCATTATAGAACATCATGTTCTTATGCAATTTTGTATAACGTCGGATTAATTAGTAAGTATGAAATAAAATGAATAACCAGTGCTTAGTTGTCAGAATAATTGTATATTGATCCTCAAAGTCCTTATCATATGCCGTATTTAAGATTGTTTATATATATATATATATATATATATACATATTCCTTTTAGTATTTGTGCGTTTTTTTATATGTAGTGTAGAATACTCCTCTTTAATATATTGTAGTACAATGAGTCTTGATTTAGCTTTATATAACCTAATGCATGAGAATTTATTCGTTTAAGTACAAATTCATGGTAGCTTTTATCAGCGTTGTTTGGTTAATCCCTCGTTTAGTTTTGTATAAATTTAATTATGAATCGAATCCTTGCATGTCTTCATTATAGCTACGTAGGACACCCGCCACTTTTTTATAGCTTCTATATATTGGACGCCACAGTTATAATGAAAAGTGACTTGTAATTAATGAAGAGAGATCAGTGAAAACCAAATTATCTTTCAAATGTATGACTGCTCCACATTGGGGTGTAAAAATCTCCAAAGAAATGAGTATCTAAAATTCAAAATAAAAACAGTTTATAGATTTTAAAAATTATGATGACCAAAATGATTTAATAAATAGTTATCAGTTATTACATTACATATAAAAATTTTGAATAAACGAACAACTAAGTATACGTTAATATTTGATTATAATAAATTCTTATCGTACCATTTTTTTCTTAATATTAAGACATAAGTTCTAAAAACCTCATAGCATTTTTGTAGAGATTGTGTCATATTAGGTATATTACATACATTCAAAGTACTATATTTATAAAAAGAAAAAAAAAGAGAATATAAAGTGAGATACACTTTTAAATTGTTGGAAAGAGACTTAATTAATCTCAATCAACACAAATGCCAACTAAAAAAAAGGCAAAAATACACTTTTAATTCCCTAATTTGATGTGAGGGTTCACTTTCATTCCCTTATATTATTTAGTTTTAATTGGATCCCTTCACTTCACCATAGGTTCCACCTTTGTCCCTTATATGTATCTTGTTCCAATTTAGCTCCTTTGTTTTAACTTAAGTTCACTTTTGTCCCTTCTTTTCATTCGATCTTAATTTGGTTCCTTAATTCTATCTCATGTTTCACTTTTGTCCCTTAATTTTATTTTATTCTAATTTTGTCCTTAATTACAGGAAATTACTCAATTGTTTCTTTTCCTTTCGCCATTGTATTAAAATACTTCAAATAATTAAGCCTTGTATGAATAAAGAGTTCTAGAGAATTAATAATATTATTAGTAGTAGTTTTTTTTTTTGGGTGTTTTGTTGTTTACAGTCACACAAAATTCCCATGACGATTCCACTCCACTCTATACCTTGTTCATTGCAAATTCGTTCTAATTTTCTAGGATGTAATTAACTAAGACTTAAATTAGGAAAATGAGCAATTTTATTGTTTATGCAATCAATTAACAGGAAAAGGAAGGCGCTGTCGTGATTCTACGACGGAAAGTCAATAGCTAAAGGAGCCATTTAAAATTAATAAGTATATACTAAATGTGAAGGACACTTGTATAATTTGATGAGGGGATTAAATTTATATGCAGTCCTTTATATGTTTATTATATTGTTCTTCAATTAAACTATGTTAAGTGTATTGTTAATCAATAATAATGTATAGTTTAATTTTAAAATAATATAATTATTTACAGTAATCATACATGTATTATGATATAATTAGTTAATAGTACATTGTCATGTTTTAAATGAAAAAATATCATAGCAAAAATATATTAAAAAAAAAAAACTACTTATCTTTATCTCTAAATTAGACAGTTCTTGCAGGATTCTAAATTTGGAGAATTTTTTTATTCCCAAACTCAATAATGATTTAAGATTAAAATAATTTACTTTTATAGAAAATGCATTAAATTGTATATTTAAATATAAAAATATAATATAATGAATATTGAGTATTTGGTACTAAATGAAATGTAGGGCTCGTTTAGTATGTTGTACAAGATAAAGTCAAACATGATAAGGATCGACAATTTAATACTATGCACAACTAGTATTGGAAGAAAGAAGACAAAATGGTGTAAGATTAAAATCCCTTCTTGCCCTCATTCTTTATACAACTTGGCTTAATCAAGGTAAGGAAGATTCGATACACTGATAAATCGTAGTATGTGCAATTGACCACAAAAACCTATACATTATAGTATCTGCACCAAATACTAGATGATGATGAGTTACATTGCGTGAATTTATATAATTTAACCTTATACAATGTGTGAAACAGACATTAACTATTGCAAGACTCGGTATATATCGGTATAACCAATTTTTTAGGGAGAAAAAAAAAAGAATTGATTGTTATAACCTTTTGTTAAAATAATGTATTCATTGTAGGACTCTATCTTTTTTCATTTTCAAATTAAATTATATATTATTATTGATTAACAATACATTTGTTATAGTTTAATTGAAGAATAACATAATAGAGATATAACGGATTACATATAAGTTTAATTCCCTTATCAAATTATACAAGTGTCCTTCACATTTAGTATGTACATATTCATTTTAAATGGCTTCTTTAACTAGCTGCATATTAATTAAGCTAAAAATTCAATCCTGACATAATATAAAGTATAATATTTGAAAGTCCTCTCTTGTTAGCAATTCAAATAAGTTTCTTAAAAACAAAAAGGAACCGCAACACTTTCAGTTTTGTTGCATGAGAGATCTATTATCAGGAACTAGAAATGGACTTATAAGCCACAACATAAAAGCTTTAGGATGCTCCAAGCCATCAGAAGCATTCTAAACTGCATTCTCAATACAGATATTGAACCTTATCCAAATGGAAAAATGATCCAGATTAAATTTATGGATCAATTTGCCCTCCAGTTGATAGTGGAAGGATATCAACGAAAGGCTAACGTCAATATTCTCGCAAGGGACATTCATGCCTTGGCTAACAGGTTTTCCAGTACAAAAGTTGGGATAATGGCGGATAAATATAAAAACATGTGTACCAGCATCTTATTGACTATGACTAATTTTGCTCCTGTCTTGTATTAATGTTGGTTAGTTTGTCATATTAAAAAAAAAAAAAACAAGCTTTTTTCTCCCTTTGTCCATCACTCCCTGTTCTAGCAACCCTCAATATTTAACATAAATGGTTATAATTTCATACTTTCGAACCAAACCAAGCCCATTACAACTCTATCTACTAAAATATAATATAAGCCTAGAACAAACATTGCATATTATTATTTTCTATCAAGTTTTATACAGTATCAAATAGGTTATTAAGAAAAATTGAACAGTTTTTGACATGAGAAGCAATTTCACACATTGCGCCAAATTATGCACTATAACAATAATAATATATGTTTAAAAATTTCAAAATATTATTATTAACAAAAACTATTAGACTCCACAATCTAGTGTCTATTTTTCAATAGAATGATATCATGTTCATATACTAATATTGCACATATTTTAAGTGATATAAATACATGTTTTGAAAAATAATACATTAGTACTAAAAAATTAATATTATCTTTCTTTCTGTGTCTTATAATTATATTTATATAAAAACTAATTTTTTAATAGAATTTGAAAAATAATAAACAAAACACCCACATTTTGCAACATAGGGACCTCATGTTATAGTAGACCAAGCACACAGGAGTTGATCTGGGCTTTTTAATCTAAATATTATAATTTAACAAACTAATCTTTCAGATTAAATTATATGAACCAATCTGTCAATATAAATAAGTGAATCAAATGTAACATTTTTTTTTTAATTTATTAGAGAGATTCACTAGCAAAATTGAAGAATCCCTCATATTTACATTGGAGGCATGCCTCAATGGTGAGCCCCCTATATATGGGATGGGATATATATATATATATATATATATATATAGAACATTTTCGAGACAAATAAGGACAATTATAAAAATGGTAGACATTGAAGGATATCCACGGAGAACAAATGTAACACGCAAAGCAACCAATGTAAACGACCAAGAAAAAAGAAAATTATAAATACTATGGAAGCAACAGAATTAGAACAATTAGAACCTATAGAATTTAACAGCTTTCATATAGAAAAAGCATATGAAAGTGATATCGAAATATATAAGATCGAAAGAATGTCAAATTCAAAAGAAAGTAGTACAGATGCAGAAACAGAATATGAATCATTAAAAGAAGAAAATGAGATTAACATGACGCAAGGAGAGTCATCAAATCCAAATCAAATAGAAGAAATACAAGAATATGAACAATATGAAGAATTTAGAAATGCTAAGAAAGGAATAGCAGAACAAAGAATAAAATTTAGAAAAGAGCAATATGATAAAATTAGAAATAAAGAATTAGATATGTCAACAGATGATTTATCTAAACAAAGTATAATATCAAAAATTGGTAAAATATTAAAAACAAAGGAAAAAGAATAATATGCCTATGTAGTCTTGCAAAAGAAATACCCTATAGAAGCAACACAAACAGAAGGAGTATTGAGAATTCCACTAATTAGCAAATCTATCGTAGACCATGAAATAGAAAAATTAGATATAAATGATGATATTACTGAAATCTATATTCCAGGAATACAACTAATGATAAAAGCTTATTTCCAATCAGGAATAGATACCCCTATAAAATGATTAATAACAGACAATAGAATTATTGATAGTATACTCAATAGTATATTAGGAGCCCTAAATGGAAACCTAGTATATCAAAAATTAAAATTCACATTAAATAAAAATTTTGCTATCTAGAGCCGAGATGAATATGAATAAAACCTTAATGGTATACCATAAATTAAGAGGAATAAAAATGCCCCCAAGAAGTAAAATCATTAGTATCACAAGAATGGTAGGACTAATATTTTCCAATAAACATAAAATCTATAAGAAAAACCAAGGTAAAATAACAACAGGAAAGAACTTATGCCAGTCTTAGAAGAATTAAAATTAGATCCTATATAAATTACTATTCCAAGACAACTACAACTAGAATTAGATAATACCCAAGAAATGAGAGATGATTACGAACAAAGAAGGGTTCAATACGAAAACAATATAGGTAGAAGAAGTATTAGGATTAATACACCAATAGACATACAAATCAATATTAACCCACAAAATTTAAGAAGTTTAAGTTACCAAGAATCAAGATCAGAATCAAGACCAATATCTAGAAGAAGCTTCAGAACATCTAGTATAGAAAGAAATAGGTTAGCAGAAATACCACTAACAATAAATCTAACAAAAATAAGAACTGATACCCCCACTATAGATTTGACAAATTAATTAAACGTAAATTATGTATTAATAGAAATACAACGAGAAGGATTATGGCTAGAAATAATAGCAATTATAGATCCTGAACAAGAAACTAGCCTGATCTAATTAGAATATACCAATAATGACATAAAAATAACTGAACAAGGAACAAAAGCCAACATGGCATTCAGGTTTGAGAAAAGAGAAATAATTAATCTCAAAATATGGGTAGATGAAGAAATTAAAGAAACAGAAAGCCATAAATTAATTTTAGGACAAGATTTCCTAAATTTAGTTACTCCATATAGAATCCAGAAAGAACAAATCCTTTTAAATGTTAACCAAGTAGTAGTAATTCTTGGAAAAATAAAATTGGTTTAAAATGAAGTTGTACTATATCTTACTTAAATTCAATTATAATAAATATCAATCAAGAAAATATCACGTTATGGTAGATATAGGAGCAAATATGACAATAGCCAAATATAATGTATTACCTCCAAAACAATGGAAAAAAGGAAAAACTATAAAAATGACTAGTGCAGGAAAAAAAGTTCACTTCTTGGAATTATCTGCAGAAAATGTAATGGTACAAATAGGAAAATATGAATTAAAAATACCTCTAGTATACCAATACAATGAAGCCTCACCAGATATAATTTTAGGAATGGATTTTCTAGAACCATATATGCCTTTACATTTTACCCCAAAAGCTCTAGTTCTTACAACACCCTGCCAGCATCAGGCATGGGCTATAAGAATTTTAGATCCACAAAAGAGAACCGATATAGTTTTTAGAAGGAAAAAGTCAACTAAGGACGAAGTCCAATTTGTGCCAAATAAAGAACCTATAAATGAAGAAAGAAAAAAATTTCATAATATTCATGCAAATACAAAAACAGCTGAACAAAGATTAAAAGAAAATTATAGTGATAATCCCCTTATTCATTGGGAAAAATCAAAGCCTATAGCAAAAATAGAACTCTTAGATTATAGTAAAGAAATTAATAGTAAACCTTACCCTTGGATAGAAGAAAATAGAAAAGAATTTATAATGCATATTAATGAAATGAAGCAATATGATTTAATATGAGAAAGTAAATCTAGATACTCCTCACCTGCAATGATTGTAGTTAAACACAGTGAAGAAAAAAGAGGAAAATCTAGGATGGTAATTAATTATAAAAAATTAAATGAAATAGTAGTTAGAAATAGGTACCCAATTCCAAAAATAGAATTATTATTTAACCTAATAAAAGGAAAACAAATCTTTAGCAAATTTGACTGTAAATCAGGATTCTTTCAAATTAAATTAGAAGAAGAAAGTAAGAAATATACAGCCTTTAGTACATCATAAGGACTTTATGAATGAAATGTATTGCCAATGGGATTCCATAATAGCCCAAGCATATTCTAAGATTATGTGATGAAATTATTATTACCAATTAGGGATTTTGCAGCAATACATATTGATGATATTTTAATATTTTCTGATAACAAAGTAGAACATGAAAAACACTTTGAAAAATTTATGTCTTTAATAGAAGAAAAAGGATTAAATATATCACCTAAAAAAGTAGAATTAAGAAAACCAAGAATAGGATTTTTAGGTCATTATATCTCTAAAAATGGTATAGAATTACAAGAACATATTAGTAAGAAAGTTTTAAAATTTCCTGAAATTACAACTAAAAAAGAACTAAGATCATTTTTAGGCTTACCAAATCAAGCTTGAAAATATATTCCAAATTTATCCAAATATACTTCAAAAAAAACAAAATTAGCTGGAGAAACTTCTGAATAGAAGTGGGAAGACAATAGCAAGTATATAATCGAAAAAATCAAACATTTATGCAAGAATTTGCCAAAGTTAAGTATTCCTACAAGTCAGAATACCAAATGGATTATATATACAGATGGGTTAGAAAATTATTGGGACGCAGCCTTATATCATAAAAATGAAGAAGGAAAAGAGTTAATTACAAGGTAAGCTAGTGGAAAATTTAATCCTACTCAATCAAAATACCACTCTAACTGGAAATAATTTTTAGCAATAGTAAAAGCAGTAAAAAAATTTGATTTACTTATAGTAAATTCAAAGTTCATAATTAGGACAGATAACACACAAGTAAAACACTAAATAGATAAAGGAATTAGATCTACTAAATTATTTGATAAAATGCTAATTAAATGGCAAAGTGATTTAGCTTATTATGATTATTCTATTGAATATATTAAAGGAAAAAATAACTTAGTTGTTGATTATTTGAACAGAGATGGAGCTAGCAAATAATGAGACAAATAAAGCTCAGCCAATTGGCCCGACAAAGGAGTCGTCTAATCCAACAATAGAACAACTAGCTCTCAAACTTTCCATGCTCGAAGTAAGCTTGGGAATAGAGAAGAATCAAAACTCTAGTTACTTCACAATATTTTGAGCACTTTAAAGTCAATTATTGAACAATTAAACCATTATGGTGAAAGGATCAACTAATTAGAAAATTAATAAAAATCTAGTTCATTTAACCAGGCCGACTCTTCAAGCTAACCCATTATTCCAAGTCGAATATCTCCAAACTAACAAACACCTCCAAATAGCCCAAATCCAATATCTCCTCATAAAGAATCCTTTTTATACAAAATCAAAAAAGGAAAAGAAGTTGAACCTTATGATCCAATAGGCCCAATAGCCAATCCACCAGTAAGAAAGACTCTAGCCCTGAGCCCAATAACACCAGCTAAAGAAAAGTCAACTCCAAGACCTCCAAAAAATCCAGACGCTAAAATCCAAGAACACTTTGATTATTTCCTCATGTTAATTGAATCTCTAAATAACCTCAGTTTAAACCTTTCAGCATCTTGCTCTACCATTAAGTTTATTTCCCATTATGCCATCAATAAAGCCATTATTTACCTTGGAACAGATCCTGAATTAGTCTGAACTTTATTCAGCTATGGTTTAATCCAACAATCTATTTATCCTTCCCCAAATATGAAAGAAATATCTCTCCTACCCAAATCATTAATTGAAACCTTTAAGCACTATTTTGGTATAGTAACCCAGTATTAGGTATATATAAGGTGCTATTCTACTATAGTTGAATTTGCACCCGATAAATTTTATCCTCCTATAAATCTCATTAGATTCGGAACTACCAAACAACCATTCAAGTTTGAAGAAGAAAAAAAGGAAGCCATTCCCAATGACCAAATATTCTCTACTTTATCACATTTAAAAGCGCAAGAAATGCACATCATTATGAATGAATTAACTAGAACCTTAACAAAAGATGAGGCCCAATGGACCTACTTCACTAGTCCAACCACTTATATCTACTCTACTGAAAGAAATAGCATGCAGTATAGACAATTTAAGAATTGGTACGACCGAGTAAGAACAAAAAATATGGACCACACTGAACCGACTAAGAGAAGAGTATGTGAAAAATTATTCGAGTTCCCTGAGCACAACTGCAAATATTGTCAAGAACAGGACAATGAAGAATATACCCAGCTCTCAAGCTTTATTAACCTAAGTAGCAACTGGCAAAAAAAAAAAAACTCTTAAGCTCTATTGACCTAAGTAGTAATTTTTATAGGATTTAATTTTAATTCTTCTAAGACTCACATAAATTCTTTTCCTATTGTTATTTTACCTTGGTTTTTCCTATTATTATTTTACCTTGGTTTTTCTTATAGATTTTATGTTCATTGGAAAATACTAGTCCTACCATTCCTATGATACTAATGATTTTACTTCCTAGGGGCATTTATATTCCTCTTAATTTATGGTATACCATTAAGGTTTTATTCATATTCATCTCAGCTCTAGAGATAGCAAAATTTGTATTTAATGTGAATTTTAATTTTTGATATACTAGGTTTTCATTTAGGGCTCCTAATATACTATTGGGTATACTATCAATAATTCTATTGTTTGTTATTAATTGTTTTATAGGGGTATCTATTCCTGATTGGAAATAAGCTTTTATCATTAGTTGTATTCCTGTAATATAGATTTCAGTAATATCATCCTTTATATCTAATTTCTCTATTTCATGGTCTATGATAGATTTGCTAATTAGTGGAATTCTCAATACCCCTTCTGTTTGTGTTGTTTCTATAGGGTATTTCTTTTGCAAGACTAAACAAGCATATTTTTCTTTTTGCTTTGTTTTTAATATTTTACCAATTTTTGATATTATACTTTGTTTAGATAAATCGTCTATTGACATATCTAATTCTTTATTTATAATTTTATCATATTGCTCTTTTCTAAATTTTATTCTTCGTTATACTATTCCTTCCTCAGGATTTCTAAATTCTTCATATTATTCATATTCTTGTATTTCTTCTATTTGATTTGGATTTGATGACTCTCCTTGCATCATGTTAATCTCATTTTCTTCTTTTAATGATTCATATTCTATTTCTGCATTTGTACTGCTTTCTTCTGAATCAGAAATTCTTTCAATCTTATATATTTCGATATCACTTTTATATGCTTCTTCTATAGGAAAGCTGTTAAATTCTATAGGTTCTAATTGTTCTAATTTTGCTACTTCCATAGTATTTATAGTTTTCTTTTTTCTTGGTTGTTTACATTCAGTCGATATATGTTCTAATTCTCCACAATTATAACATTGGCATTTCTTTGGATATTTCTTGTAGTTAAATTTTCTTCCTTTATTGAAATATTTTCTTGGTTTATATTTCCTAATAAATTTTTCCCTTGGGTATTTTCTAAATTTATATCTTTTATGTTTCTTATAGGGTTTTGAATAAGTTTTTAGATATTTATTTTTCTTTTGGGATTTATATGTTTTCGGAGGCTTATAGCCCCATTAGTGTGGTGTTTCTAGTTTTTCACATTTTAAAACTAATTTATTGGTCTTATAATATTTATGTATTTCTCATGCTTCCTTACATTTATTTGACAAATATTCTCTTAAATAATCTTTTCTTCTTCTTAAAGTGTTTATATAAGGAATTAAGTCTGGTCTATCTGGTATAACATTATAATAGTCTTGCATAATTTTGTCACCTAATATTCTAAGTAGTTTTCTATAAAATAAGTCTAAAAAGACTTTACTATCGGCATATGTTTTTAATCTTGCCTGGTAATAATATTTACTAAATTCACATATATATCTATCTATATCTTTAGGGTCTAAAGTACATATTCCTATTTGGTATAGATACTGGATTGCTCTTTCTTGTCTAGTTATTTCTTCGGCTCCTACACTTTTTTCTAAGAATTCAGCTCTTAATACTTGTTCATATTGTCTTACTAAAGTAGCATAAAATTCTTTCCTACTATTATATGATGCTACATGTCTAGTCTATTCTCTAAATTCTTGACTTCGGCTTTTCCACCAATCATGCACATTTCCTACAAAACTTGATTCTATGATTAGGCTAGATGATTGGGTATCTACTCCTCTATTGGCTAATGCTATAAATTGGGTTTTGGCCCATTCTTCTAATTTTCTTTCATCGTCTTTTTCACAGTCTAGATCTAACCATACTCCTGCATTTGGTATTTATTTTGTTTCAAATTGTTCTAGTGTGTGTGTGTGTATGTATATATATATATATATAATAAAATTATATATTAATAAAAAATATATATTAAAATAATAAAAATAAATAAATATTACACTTCTATATATGAATATATTTATGTGTATTATGTCTTTTAAAAATTAATATATTAAAAAATAAAAAGAATTAATCTATGATATTTGTGAGGATTGTTTTGTTTAATATATTTGTTAAGAAAAGAAAATATTGTACATTAGTTAAAATTTATTTTTTTTATTTATTGGTTTGATTGTTAAAATAGGAGGATATTATTTGAGTATTTTAAGTTTAGATTTAATTATTTCATATATTTTTTGTATTTTTTTTTCTCATTTCAATTGTTATTTTAGTTTACAATCATATATATATATATATATATAATATTTATATATATTAAAATTATATATTAATAAAAAAATATATTAAAATAATAAAAATAAATAAATATTAGACTTTTATATATGAATATATTTATGTGTATTATCTCTTTTAAACATATATTTAAAATTAATATATTAAAAAATAAAAAATAATTAATCTATGATATTTGTGAGAATTGTTTTGTTTAATATATTTGTTCAGAAAAGAAAAAATTTTACATTAGTTAAAATTTATTTTTTATTTATTAGTTTGATTGTTAAATTAGAAGGATATTATTTGAGTATTTTAAGTTTAGATTTAATTATTATATATATCTATATATATATATATTGTATTTTTTAATCATTTCAATTGTTATTTTAATTTACAATCATCTAAAATAAACATATCAATTTTAATAATTATAGTTTAGTATTTTTCTATTAAAAAATTTAGATGACATAGTAAGATTATTTTTCAAATACCTTAAAGCTGTAATTTTGTATTTCATCATGTATTTATAATAATTTATTTAGTGAACAATTGTTGGGTATAAATTTATATGAGTTATGTTGCAAATTTAAAGTCTGAAAAAATGTTAATATATTGAAAGTTATAGTTGATAACATTTATATATGAATGAATGTGACTATTATTTTTTACTTTTAATAATAATATCGTTAAATTATACTTTTATTTTTGTTTATAATATTATTTATTGGAATAGAAATTTCAATTAAACTAAATTAATTGATTTTATTCATTTTATTTTAATGTTTAAATCATAACTTTTAAGTTGAGTTATGATAATTCATCTCGTGCGTAATTATTGATGTAATTCATGTTTTAAAATTTGTAATTATGTAATTCTTTATACATTTATGATAATTTATCTAGTGCATAATTGTTTTTGTGTAAATTTTTTGAGTTACCTTACAATTTTGATATATTACATTAATTAATGAATTACATACAATTTTGAGATATTAAAAAGTGCTAATATATTTCAAGTTGTAATTGATAATATTTGTGCATTGAAGAATGTAACTTTTTTTTTTCTTTCTTCCTATATGTGAAAAGAATAAACAACAAACATAAAGGATTTATAATTTGTATATAAATGATTTTTACATATTTTTTTCGTAATTTTATTTTTTAATAAAAATTTAAAACAATCCAAATATTTAACATTTAAAAAATGACAAATTTTAAAATTTAAATAGTAAAATATATAAATAAAATAAATAAATTTAATTTAATTTTCCACAAAGTAATTTATAAATGAGTACAAAATTATTTATATACATATATTTTTATTTTTTATTTTTAATTATTATATATGTGTGTGTGTGTGTATACACACATATATATATATATAAGCCACACGTTGTGACATATAGCAAATAATATATAAATTAATACAAATAAAAAAATAGAATATCCTATTTGATGTACAAAAGTTATAAATAAATAATAATGTAATAATATAAAGATATATAATTAATATGTAAAACATTGTTAAAAGTTTACTGATTAATATTAGATTCTCAGAAGTGTAACAAAATATTAAGTACATTTTTACGATGCACCAAACGTGTGATTGTCATATTTCCGAGAATACGATTCTTGAGAATTTCAGTCCTAGGACAGTCGGTCCCAAAATATCTGCGATTTCACAAATTAAACGTCTCCAATTCAATTTGTTTTTGTACAGATCCTTCTCCTTCGCCCTTTTGGAATTAGACAAGACCCCTTGCTCTGGAACGGCATCCAACCGTGACATCCTTTCCATCTTCCCATCTTCAACAACTCTACACTTGCCTCTTCATCTCCTTGCGTTTGGTTGCGAGGCAATATTGAATCCGGTGGCTGGCAGCGTCTATTTGCCCAATTCCGGTCATCATTCCGATTTGCAATCCTTTTCATTTTCGTTGCCATTCGTCCCTCACCAATTGCTTTCCTGCGATTGCACTCTTCCTAGGGCTTTTGTGGCACCATGACTTTTTCAGACGACGAGGTTGAGAACTTGGCTCACTTTCTAGAATCAGAGGTTCTCTCTGAGATCTCTGATCAGGTGCTCCGATTATTTATGTTTATTATTATTATTATTATTATTCAAGATTCGGGGTAGGTAGACGATAGATTAGGGATTTGGATTGATATTCTGATTTTTTTCCCCGTAATTGTACTCGAAATTGACCTATGTTAATATGACGGAAAAAGAGTTCGGTAGATAATGAGTGACTGTTGTTGGGGGAAGAGGACAGTTTGGAGGAGCCCAAAACAAAGGGAAGGCGGACGGAGGAGGCTGAGGGTACTAAGGACGAAATTAAACTAAATTATAGTTTATTGTTGAAGCCTAAGAACTATAACAACAACAAAAGCGTGGCGCCTAGGAGTCTTGTGACTCGAATTCTCAGCAAAATCCCTCCTGAACTTTTCCATCATACCCTTAAATTTCTTTCTTCCGATGTATTTTTATGTGTAGAGAGAAAAAAACCCTTATGGCTCTCTGTATACAAAATTCCTGGATTGTTTGCCTGGATATTTAACCTAATTGATAGTGTTTTTTTTTCCTGTCAATTCGCGTAGGATCTTGTTTCTTGTGCATTGGTCTGTACATTTTAAAATTATGTAGCATCTGATGAAGCATTATGGCGTCGCTTGTAAGTACATTAGGTTGTCGTCCAAGTTGGTATCTTTACAAGCGTTGAGTTGTCAGCAATTTGGCTTCCTATAACTAAGTGAACTATTTTGAATTAAATATTCTCTCAACCGTGACCCCTGCCAATTAGTGAATATAATATTTTGATAATGTAGTTCACTTTGATTACATTTTCTTGTTTGGGAAACACGTGCACTGTTATGTATGTATGGACCATCTTTATGCCTTTTGTCAACTTAAAATAGTTAAATTTGGGCAGGTACTATATGCGGTGGGATCTTCTCCCCGCTACATCGAAGTAAAGGCAATGCCCATGGAAAAAGTTATACATTCAGGTACTTGAATCAATGAAATCATCACACAGCAAATTAACAAAGCCTTGAGTGATTTCTTTTTTCCCCTTTCAAGTTTACCTACTTTAGACCAGTGCAAATATGATCAACACCAGACAAACATCATGCTTTAGTTAGTACATTAGAGTGCATATCATGATTCTGCTGTCCATCAATATAACTGCATGTAATGCCCATTGGATATGGAGAAGTAGACCATTATTCCAGGAATAATGAACCAAGCTAGTGTGTGTGTGTGTATGAATTATGCTTCTATGTACCATTATCCATTTATTGGTGCATTGGAGTTGAACAATTTGAAATCAGTAGTTTAAATGAATACATAACCTTAGGATTAACCATATAACATCTTTGTTTTCTTGGAAACTGAAATTTGAGCAACTCATACCATTGTTTGTAGTAGTTTATATGAATCTTGTCATTTATCCTATTGTTATGCAGCGTGATGAAGAGGACATGGTTGAACTTGTAAGAAACTGCCCAAGTGAATTTAAAGAGTATTACATTCAAATGCAAGCAGCTACACGAGGTCAAGTGCCCCTTCCTTCACAGTTAATGAGGGTGTATACTGTAATCTGGAGGTATATATTGACATATTAGGACTGTTGTTGTTTATTAGTTTTGCTTAGTACAGTTTTGAGATCCTTTCTGTAATTTGGAAAATAATTTAAAAAATAAAAGATGATGAACAATAGAAATCTAGTTCTATTTCACCTGTAAATTTTGTTCAGTCCCTCTTCACTTCAAGTTTAAAGAGAAAAAAAAAGGGAGGGGGGGGGGGATCTGGAGTTAATATTCTAATGTTTATTCACCTTCGTTTTTTTATTAATTTGAATTGGATAGTTGTTAAGACATAATATTGTATTCTGAAAACATATAAGTATGTTTGGTTGGAGAAAATGTTTTCAATTTTAATTTTCTCATAGCAGTTTTCATTTTCAAATTTTTAAAATATGTTTGGTTAAGTATCATGAATTTGTTTTAGTGAGAGAAGAAATAATACAAAAGCTGGACAAAAAATCTTTTGCTAATGCACTACACTTAAACAAGCCTTTGACCTCAGCTTCCTGCAAATTGGGTTAAAACATGTAATACTTATATTCACAACATGTGATAAGTTTTCCATCCGCAACTATCTGCTTCCCTGTTTAAATGATACACAAATTGCCAATGGTGCTCCATGACCTCTAGCACCCCTATCAAGTTTATATCTATAACAAGGGCTTCAAAAACAACACCTTTACTTTTGCACACCCATCATTGATCAAGCTACGTGGATGATTCAAAATTTCAGTTATTAGTACATAAATGCCACCTAGTTGTGGAATGGAAACACAGGCAATGTCTTATGTGTTGAGTTTCCAGAAATATTTTCATATATTAAGTTAACATATTTCTATGTGGTTTAACAAACTAGTAAATGATGATTCACGCTTAAAGCTTAAAACCATCCTTATTTTGTTTCAAAGTAATAGTTGGAGTAATAATAAATCATTTTTCTTCTATAAAATTTTAATATTCAAAATAACATGTTTGAATTTAAATAGTAAGTTCAAATTATATGTTATTTAAACCTTGGTGAAGCCATAACGTATAAATGCTGCTTGTCTTCTCCTTGGTGCGCAAGGAATAATGGGGCTTATATATATACCTTTGAGCTGCGTAATTCTATTTCAAGAAACTCAGCCATAGGTATCAACATTCAAAATGCAAAAGATAAGGTTCATCAGCTCCAAGAATAACGAGCAATTTGAGTTCTTGAGAATTTGGTATCTGTCATATTAAAATTGGTCTCAATTTGGTTGGTCATGGATTTAGTTATTTATATTTGTGAGTAATATTGATTCTTTGCATGTGTGTGTGCATATATATGTATGTATATGATGTTGTAGCTATTTGTTTTTCATTTGTTATGTTAATGAGATAGATTTCTTATATCCACATTCCTTAAAGAAATGCATTGTTTTAAAGAAAATTTAGAAATGATATATATTAATGAATGATTTGCTATAACTTGTGTGGAAGAAATTGATTTTCTTTTTTAAGATTGTTGCAATTGTAGACATGTAAGGGAGGAGAGAAATGCATTACTAGTCATCTTAGCCTGATTGTCTGAGGTATTTAGCTATAGTTTTGGAGTGTTAGAATAAATAGCTAAGGAATTCGTAGGCATATATAGATCTATTAGAAGACATCATAAAATACATGACTTCCAAGCATGATGCTTTATGCTTGTCTTTACTTTTTTAATACTTGAATTTAGGTGGGTTATACACAACAATTTTTTTATGCTTTTGCAAAATATGGTATGATACGTTACATTATTATAATTATTATTTTAAAAATATACGAGGACTCTAGTTCATTTTTCTTCATAAAGGTATTTTACATAATGTACTGTTATAATTAATTTCTTGTGAGTGATGAATGCTAATTTGGCTATGAAAAAATATTCTTGTATCTTATACTGTGGAGAAAAAATATTTTCATATATTGATTCCAATAGTTATTTTCTTTCTTATGAACAATTATATTTCAGTAATTATCTTCTTTCAATTAACATTTCATCTATGCTTTTGCTGATGTTCTCAATTTTTTCTTAAGGACAACTACTTATTCGAAGGTTTTAATTATAATTTGCTCATGTGTAGAGAAGCTCCACTGCTCCCACGAAGATTGATCTGGATATTGCAATATGATAAAATTCTTGACTATGCATGTGTTTTGGTACTACGTTAAAATTTAAGGTATCAGCAGTTACCATTCTGCTTGTTTCTCTTTAGTTTCATATTTATAATACTATTGTTCTTTTACTACTTTTTACACAGTGAACGCACATGCCTTAATGGTAGCTTATCTTGGTTGGAATTGACAAGTATTGCACTATCATTACAACACCTCTTTGAATATTTAACTTGCTAAATCATACTAGTTTCTGCCTTGCGTGGGCATGCTTGCCAATCTCATGTGATAAATCTTTGAATAGATGGGGCGTAGAGTTGCAGTCTGGATTCATTTCTATTAAAAAATTTTATTGGTTGAAGTCCATAGTGATTTGGACTTTGCCTTTGTGACCCGAACCATCTTTTATTTCATCTATTAATGAGAGTAGCCATGCATGAAACTCCCTTTTATTGTATTTTATTTCTCTTTACCGCTCATATTATTGACTTCATTCTTGAAGTTGTTCATCCTTTGATTTCAAAGCATCAAAAGATTTATAGAAAAAACCCGTGTTTTTTTGCGGGAATCCAATTACCCTGACTCTACCCATGTATATGGTTGCCTTTTTTCTTGTTAAAGCCAAAATGGATACAATCTGGGCTAAAGTAATCCATCATTTCTACAAACTTTGTAAGACCTCCAATATGTTTCATGGAGAAGCTTTTCTGATAAATTGAGACATTTTTGTCATTTCCCAAACACTTTGGAGAACTATGACTAGTCACCCCTTTGAGCCAGGACGATAGGTTTTTTTGTCATTACCCATAACTCATGTTTAACCTTGGGAGGGTAGATTTTCAATTTGTTTTCAAGCTTGATGTTCAAATACCAGAACATAGAAAGGATAATTTCTTTCTGCTAGCACAAAACATTTATCAATCTTTGTTATCCCTTTTTGAGCCAAAAAATTCGTTGTCACCTATTTTCACTCACCTGGGTAAAGATGAGAATCAATTGTCATTAAAGATGGTTCTCAAACTGAAATAAATCAGAAATTTTGACAATGCGAAGGAGGAAAAGAAAAATCCAGAAGTGTTATGCTAAAGCAAGGGAAGAAGGAGAAAAAAAAGCCAAAGGCAATAGTGAAAAGGAAAATAAAAAGAAAAAATGGTCAAAGGAGCAGCAAAAAAGTGAAAAGGAAAGAAGCAAAAAGAATGAAAGAAAAAAGTTCAAAATAATGGGGGATGAAAAGTAAAGATGGTGGAAGTTTATAGCTGAATGACACAAGGCATGATTGGATAGCAAAAGAAAAGGACAGATTCTCATCGAGACCCAACATCTATCTTTGAGCTTCTATATCCTTTCCTTCTTTAGCCACTTTCATCTTACCCTTTTAGACCCCATTACAACCTATTTATATCCTTTTGCTTGTAGATGAACACTGGTAGAAAAGCTTATTGAGAAATATGAAGTTGCTGAAAATGGAGAAGAGGTGGTAAGGGTCAATGGACAACATTCGGGCCACATACCTTTCATTTGGAAAGAAAACATCATTCCTTGGCCACGTTACAAGCTACAAAAGTCCTCAATGAGGTTTAGCTCTCTTGGAATTATATTTGGGGAATTGGGGCAATGTTTGTGGAATAGATCTTGGTAAAAGCCTACTCCAAGAATGAGTATCTCTTTGTTTTAAGTTCTAAGTAACATCTCAAAAGATAGAATTGGAGTAAATTCTGTGTTTTCTTTGTTTCTGATATGCTTGTTGTGGTCCTTGCTTCTTTTGTTTCTGATATACCTTCTCCAAGTCCTTATTGTTTAAGTTTATCTTTCCATTTGGTATCTCACTTTGATTTTTGTGCGTTACTATTTAATTTATTCATCCAACACCTCAAAGTTAAACTGGAGTAAATTCCTTTTGTCTTCTTTGTTTCAGATATCTTCCTTATTGTCCTTGTTTCTATTGTTTCATATACACCATTTGGTATCTCGCATTCATTTTTTGTGCATGACTATGCAATTAATGTTTGAAATAAAATGTGAAAGGGTTAAAACATGATTTCATTTGCCTTGTTACAAATCCTTCAGACTGTGGCTGAGTTTTACATATTCATGGATTCTCATATGATGAATGGCAAAGCTTTTTGAGTTAGTTTTTCTCTGCCCTTTCCAATTTCCCTTTTTGTTATTGTTTCCAAGCCATATAGGCTGATTGCTTCAGCTTTTGCTTCCTTCACCTGTCCTTTTCTTTGTTTGGTTACTTACATTGTAAAAAATGAAGCATACTGCTCAACCTTTTCTTCATCTTTTCCTTTTCTTGCATACCACACTACCCAAATTTCATTATTCGTTATTGCCTGTGGTATTCTGTTCTTCCTGATCTTTGAATTAGAATTCTTAAATTCCAAATTGGTCTACGTTCTCTAGTTGTAAACCTTTGGCTATCTCTCTTCCTTTCTTGTTGTATTTATTGTTGTGCTATGGTGGCCACTCTTTGCTAAGAGATGTATAGCACAAGAAAAGGCTTGCTTTCATCGAGAAGTTCATATAATATCATATTTAAACTGTCATTGAGTATACCTTTGTTGTGCTTTCAATGAATGTTGTCCATTAACTTGATTCTCTGTTTTAGGACTACTATTGCGAACTAGTAAATTAGTATTGTGTTTTGTTTGGATTTGTTTGCTGCCTGTTGGATATTGGTAACGAGCACTGTGATGCTTGGCAAGGCAATATTGGAGGATTACTTATTCCATGAGGTTTGTCAATTTCTTCATTCTTAATAATTGTAGTCCCTTTTGTTAATCTAGGGTTTTGGTATGGATCTAGCTTTTTATTGAACAATATTTATGGTAATTTTCTTGTAATTTGGACGATTGGGTTATATAAATCTCTTTCGACAATCTTTTAGGATTTCTTGGGGAGACCGATAAGAAATAAAATTTCCTTTGAACAACCTTGAACATCAAAAAAAAAAAATTTGCTTGATGGACTTTAGCTGTATAATACTGTTGCTATTGATTTATGCATTATTAGTGTACTGTCATAATGATTTAAACTTAGATGAGCTTCCTTTTGCTATGCCTTCTGCCTTCTTGTACAATGATGGTTGTGCTTAACAATTTTGTGGGGCATATTCAGTCTTATATGAATAGGAGGAAAGGTGTTAAAAAACCTGCATAAATGAGGTCTATGATATTTCAAAGAATTTTTGTTTTTAATCTTCAACCCCCATATTTCTTGGGTGCTTCATTTTTCTGCTCTATAATTTTTATCTACTTAAGCTGTGACTCTAGTTTCTTTCAATAGTCAGGATTTTTGTGCATTACTTATACTTTCAAGCTTTCTTCTTATTTTAACATATTTCTTACCAAAATAGAAAAATACTTTTGTTTCTTGATAGATGGTTTAATTATCAGATATAAATGTGATGAAAATAGATAATAGAAAAAGACAAGGTGACTTTAAAAAAATACTAGGGCTTGTTAATTTTTTTCCCTTTATTGCAAGTCCACTCATATTATGTTCTTGAGGTACCGTTATTTTCTTTGTAGCATTTGCTTTCCCCTAGGCAGGTCATCACGAAGCATGACTGTATGTTCTCCATGCCCTTATGTAGCAATATGTGCTTCCTTCTGATTTGGTTCTTTTGACAATTAAAGTAAAAAAAAAAAAAGAAGGAAAAAGCTAAAAAGAAAGACATAATGACTTTACCATGAATTTTTTTCACATGTCCACTGCTATAACTTTAATTGTGAATTTATGCTTTTAGGTTTTAAGTTATGATGGATTGCACTAACCCGTTTCACTTGCTGTCACTAGCTGGTATAGTAGTGTAGGTTGGTCATTCTTGTTTTCTTAAACCCTAAGGAATTTAGGCCACAAGCATTTTTTTTTCTTTCTTATGATAGGAGGAAAACTCAGTAAAAATTAGAAAGAAGTACAAATAGAAAGGTATAAAAATGATGGTAATTTTTACCCATATCAGTAGGCCAATTCACCTTGTATATATAATGGTACAAGTGACTAGATCCCCATGATTCAGGGGATTGACTAGGATACATTAAATTAAAAAGAAAAAAGAAGACTGATATTGATGTTGATTCTAGGGATTTAGGAAATGATGAGAGTGGAGGATATCTTGTTTATCAGCCTAAATCTGATCTTTCCTGATAAACTCAGAAGTGTAAAAGAGGAGGAATAAGAAGAAAGAGAAGAGTGGCATAATATTCCTTATTAACTAAACACGTGTTATGGGCTAGAGGATAGTGAAGGGGAGAATGTGGGAATGTATTGGCGAGGTTTAGTCTCAAGGGGTGGTAAGGTAGAATTTGGCTTGGTTTAGGGGAGACCTTGGCCTCTTGAAAGCTAGAGGAATTCTTCTTTCTTTCGTTTCTTTATTCTACTATTATAGCTACTGTACGACTATAAATTCTCTCCCGTTCACTTGTACTGAGGAGGATTTCAGCTTAATCCCATATAAATAATACAACAGTAACTGAGTTTCATCAGATATCCTATTAAAAAAACGTGAAAGTAGAACATGAAAATGCTATTTGTGGCTGAAAGACACACAATCGTACATATGTTACTCACTTAACTTTGAGGCATTTAGGCTACGTGCATGAAGCTACCTAACGCGCATATGCACATATACTCATATTATTGATCCTTATCATTTATTACAAGTGAGGAGATGGAGAATTTTGAGTTGGACTTACTACAAGCTGGCATAGATAGTTGGGATTTGGGAATATAACTGACATACATTAATCATTTGTAACTTAGATCTTCCTCTTCAAGAGAACATCATGTATAACTGCCCAAATGTATGGGCAATAGAAGCTAGAACAAGAGTG
This sequence comes from Delonix regia, assembly GCA_037074485.1. Lineage (NCBI taxonomy): Eukaryota > Viridiplantae > Streptophyta > Magnoliopsida > Fabales > Fabaceae > Delonix > Delonix regia. The sequence goes on along the minus strand of CM073449.1, from coordinate 20,392,136 downwards.
CTGGTAAGCAATTTATAAAGATAGAAGGTTGGAAGAGCTAAGAGGAAACCAAGATTTTTTTTTTTTATAGAAAAAAGAATTTATTGAAGAGAAGAGAAGAGCAGTAGGAAGATGAGGATAGGACTTTTAATTGTCCTTGTTACTCCCTTTGTCTCCAGTTGTCATTTTCTATCTATAATTTTAGTCCGGGAGTTGCTTGGATGAAAATTTAGAGTTGTGACTTGGTCAACACTCCTGGAAGCGCAGTTGTGTGCCTTGTGGAGCTTCGTCAATTAAAGGCTAGTAATTAATAATGGGAAAAAATTAGAATAAAACTAAATTTGGAAAGAAGATGGGTGCCTTTGGATGTGCTAAAAAGCCCAACAGGACTGTGGTTTTTAATTTTGATAGTAATCCAAGAGTTTACATTTGGACTATGACCTGAATTTTCAAGCAAAACCATTCTTGTAAGGTATTCTATGCTGTAGAAGTTGGTCAGTTTGTGACCTCATCTATATACGGAGACAAGCTTACAGTCATTAGTATAATTGATTATTTTTTTTTTTCTTCCCTTTGAAAAAATTGAAACCTCTAAGATTATTTAATTCTGCTTCATGGAAGATGCATGCATGTATGGATGTGTGATGAATTTTCTAATTCCTATAGATATAGATAGGGTAAAAAAATACTAAGATCGTTGCCTTTTTGGAATCTTATTCATGTTGTCCTCACTAATGAACCTGGCAATCCAAAAAAAATAAAATAAAATAAAAGAAATGAAAAAAGAAGTTCCAAAAGCTGCTCATCTCCTTTGACAGCTCCAAAACGCTAACTCCCATCCTTCATTCAAAATCCCCAATATTAATGTTTCCATAGTATTAGTTCATTAGGTTATTTGATTTCTAAGTTTATGATTTATTTTCAATGGTTCCCTTTTATTCCCGTGCGCGTGGTGCTGGAATTTGAATGCTCAGTGAGAGATTTTTAATGTTCATTATATAGGGATGACCAAAAATGATGAAATATGAAATTTTGTAAAGGAATATTCTTATTAGTGAGTTTGGATTGCAAATTCTGTTGGAGCTTCTATGGTACAAACAATGGGATATTGAATTAGTTGGTTGACATGGTTGTGATTGGAGTGTGTTAGGACTCCTCCACAACTCACTTATTCTTGAAGAAAAGGAAAACTGCTACTCACTTATTATAGAAAGAAAGTATCGCATGACAAGGAGGGGCGGTTAAAATTTGATACTAGGGCCAATAAAAAGCATGGCTAAAGTGCCTAGAACCACCCTGAACTTTGGGTCATGTGTGAAAAACCTCTTTAACCTTCAAAACTTCACACTGCAACCCCTAAACTTTGAAATTCAGCTTCATTTTCATAATTTTCTCGGTATTTTCTGGGTTTTGATTATAATTGGTCATGTTTAATTAATGGACTCTTGTGGAGAGAACGGGGTAACATGCTGTTATAGGTTTTAGAAATTCCAGCAAGTTTAAGTCTTTTATAGGTTTGCCTATGTACCAAAAGAAGGCAAAGAATGCTAATTTCAAGAGGTTGATGAACTTATAAAATTTTGTCTAACCTACCCCTATGCTATTTCTCGTATATCGAAACATGATAAGATCATATTTCACACTGCAGCTATGTTCATCAAGTGGGTCGCAATGCAAGAGTTGAGAAGCATATGCTGTCATGTTTTTCACTAATAACAATTGATTGCCTTGAAAAGCCATTGTTCGTTTTCAACTTTATTTCTTGATAGCTATGCTACATATATTTTCATCCATGCTCTTAACTGAATATCTAGCTTAAATGTTTTTTGGTTTGAGATATACATATTCTTCTTTGCAGGAAATTATTTTTTTTCCTAAAATTGGTAATTGGAAGTTTGACATTTCATAAGATGGTCAATTTACATCAAACATGACTAAAGTAGGGTTTACATTCCCCGGTGGTTTTAAAGTTCAAATTTTTCTGTTGGTAATAAATTTCAAATTGCTCCTTTCTGTGAGTTGTTCATTTAGATGTTTCCATGATTTATATAGAATATAAATATAGATATAAACTATTTTATACTCTTATTCTTCTCTTTTACTCCTTTTGATATGTATATACAATTTGTATTTTGGTAAATAATTTGGACCATTTGTCATGTAAATGAGGATCGACTAACTCAGTGGATCAAAATGAGCAGATTCATTGCCAACAGGCCGCACGTACTACTCAACCTTAATTTCTAGAGATTCACATACAATGCAATAACATATTTGCTTGTAACAATCAAGAGTAATCATTTCTACTTAATTTCTTTGCAACTTCCATTTTCTTTTCTTAATATTAAGATATTTGGATTCCAAAAATGGAAAGAAAGAAGTGAACAAATGAAATTTGCAGGATGTTAATATATTTGTGAGAGTTGTCTTTGTGAATTTTGTATTATCTTGAAGTTTTAAATGATAGATCAGTGTAGTCTTAGTCGCAATTACCGGGGAATTTACTGCATGAAATTACTGGCTCTGAATTTTTTGTATCTTAACGTGAATTAGGTATTGCATATCGATAATTATGGAGGAGTATGCACATCACGTAACCAGGTAAGCATTCAGATATTTATCTGAATTATGTGTGGCTTCATAAGCAATTAGTGATAGTCCTCCAGACCAATTAGACTCATGCAAAGATTTCAATGTTGTTAAGTGTTCAAATGGTTCTGCAATTGGCCTTCTGTTTGGTAACCATACCTTCTTATTTACATTACTCCCATCTTTTCAAAACCCCATTAACATTTCCATGCACCATCATCACCCCTTCTCTGATGGGGCAGAGAGTCATAATTTGGAGTCACCTGTATCATTTGCACTTGATCCAATTCAATGTCTTGTCACAACATTATTTCAACTTGTTTCTTTAGAGATTTCAATTTATTTAGTTTTCATTACTTAATTTTCATCTTTTATGTAAGTTCTGGATTAAGTGGGTCAGATGGGTCTATAGTCTTTTAAGATAAGCAATTCAAAATTTTAAATCAACACTCAGAAGAAAGAGTGCCAATTAATTTGATTTCTTGCACATTTATATGATTTTATTATTTAGATTATAATTTTATACTAACTCTATACATTTTCTATTCATCTTAAAAGATGAAAGGAGTGAGGAAGAGCAAAAATATCAAAGGCTTAGTTTATGGATGATTATTTTGCAGTCAAAAGACCATTTTGTTGAAAAAGGGCATATGCGCCCAAACCAGTAGAATATGCTTAGGGACTGAAATGAATCAAAACTACATAGGCCCACTCTTTTTAACAAAGAAAATTTGAGGAAAACATTATTTTGGTCCTTCAATTGTAAAGTGATTCTCACTTTGGCACCCCATTGATTTTCAGTATTAATTTGGTCCTTTACTTTTGAGTTCAATTTTAATTTGATTTCTCATAGACTTTCAGTGTCAATTTAGTTTCTTACTAATATATAAATTGATGCATTTAGTCCCTTATTTTTAATTAAATTTAAACTAAATATATTAATATTCATTTTAATAAAGAATCAAATTGAGAATGAAAACCAATTGATCTCTTTGTCAATGATCACGAATCTCTCTTCAATTTGGACAGCTTAGTATAAGAACACGCGTAAAAAACATAGAGTATATTCTAAAATTTAGAAACCAACCGGAATAGAAAGTTGGTCTGAATAATAAAATTATTGATGAATGAATAAAGACAAAATATCTGTAACAAAACTATCATAAGCTCTAACAAAATTTTCTAAATGAAAATCTAATGAAAAAAATGAAGTACGCATTGATAGAATAGTATTATTACTTATGCTATAAGTCAAAGAAAAGTAAGAAAGTAATTATTTGTCCTTAGAGTAAAGGAAAAATGAAGTCTTTTTCTGCCAGATTGGAGGATGTTGATTTTGGGTATAGGATTTAAATATTTGGCATTTAATGTTTATTATTTTTAAAGAAAATAAAATTTTGCTCAGGTAATAATTCTAATATTTAATTTAGTGATAAGTGCTTTGTTGTGAAAATTGTAGTGAGGATCTCAAATGGTTTGCAAGAGATTTCTATATTTTAAGTCAAACAATATGTTACGTATAACAAGGACAACAAGAAACACAAAAAACAATGAGCTGAATTTGGACGATATTAGTTTCGGTCTAAACGAAGATAGGCCTATTATAAGTATTTGTATGCGAGGCAGCGTTAGAGTTGTTCTGCAACTTAACCCAAGCAAATTGTTAGGTTACATAAATTGGTCTTATTTTGAATCCCTTGGGTTAGGATATTGAATTCGTCTTACCAAATAGGTTAAACGAGCAACATATTAACATGTTTAGACTGTCAAAAATATAAAATTTAACTAAAAAAAGAAAAAGAATTAAAAATATCAAATCAAATATTTAATTTTAATACTAAAAGTCCATTTATTTTATCAATTGTTGATCAAATAGTAAATATTTAAAAACAAAGGAAGGATAAAAGCTACTATGAAATATTAAACGTTTTCCGAAAAAACTCCAAAATATCAATTAATGTTGCATATCTTATATGAAATAAATTTCATGTAATTCTTGTTATATTCCTTTTCAGTGAGCCTCACATATTAAATTTTAATTACTTTGATCAAATTTATATTTAACCCGCCACTTTTTAATCATTTTTGTTGACAATGAAATAAATGATCAAAACTATAGTTCTATTTTAGACAACTTTTCTCTTTTATTTTAGTCCATCTAATTCCATTTTTAATTTCATTTTTCTTAGCATTTTAGATTCTATTAGGCCAACTAATAATTATAAGTTATTTTGCCAAAAATTAACCTTCACCTAATTGGGCCTTGAATGTATTTAATATACTTCTAAATTTATATTTTCAATTAAAATATACTTAAAAATGTTAGGATGTTAATGAATTCGATAAACCTAACCAACTTGATCTAATTTAATTATATTGAATACAAAAATATTGCAAATCTCAACGGGTCAAGTTGGATCCACAGTTCACACAATAACCGACTCAACATGGTATTATATTATATTTATTTTATTATTTTCATAATCTATTTTTAAATTATGTAAAATAAATTTATTCATTATAAATTACTAAAATATTAATTTTTTAATTATTTTCTATTTTAAATCTTAATTTTTTATCCATTCTATCAAATCTTAAACTATTTTATTATTTTTCTAAAAAAAATTGTCTTTATATATATATATTGCAAATTTACAATTAAAAATACAAAAGAAGAGAACTAGCCTGGCATAATCATTAACCAGGCTGAAACAAATAGGATTAGGTCCCAAGTCAAAAAAATCTACACAATTTTAAACTAAATAAAATCTCGGGTAAGAATTGTACAGTTTAAGGTTTATCATGCGATTCTCAAAAGCTTTTTATAAAGAAGTATACTATAACATATGTAGCCATTATTTATTTTTTTGTTTGAGTAAATAATATTTTTTACTGCAAAGGTCTGAAAAAAGGCATTGTAAAAATAATGAACTTTTATGTACTTTTTTTTAAGCTTGATCAACATTTTTTGATATAACCTTGTTTTTTTAAAAAAGAAAAAAGAAATAAGAAATACCAGCATATTTTATTTAATCAAATCAGTATTTCAAAAGTTTGACTTCTAGATATGAAAATTGGGGTATCTGCTCGAGAGTCTAGCTAAATTGAGGTGTCTTCTAATCCATGCACATGAGTAATCATGCTTGGAGAGCAAATTATATCTGCAATCTTCAGATTGTGCCACCTAGCTTTGATGCATCATCATTAAAAGAATTCAAAGTCATAATAAGATTTTGGGCATATGAGTAGAACGCACCACTAGAATTTAAGTTATACGAGGCCCCCTAGAATGTAGTTCTAAGGGCAAGAGCTTCAATTATTTTTGCTTAGTAAGTTCCACGTAGAAACCAGATGTAGAGTATACAATCTCTCCATCTGAATTCTTAAATATTATGCCATACCCTAATCTTCCTTCATCTGCAAACATGGCTCCATCAGTAGAACATGACAATTCTTCCAAATTCTAGGGCTTGTGGATGATTGTCAAGTGAAAGGGTTAGCTCCTTTTTATTTGCTTACTTATATTCAATTAGGATTCTACGAGCTCTAGTAATTAAACACCTATCTCCTCTGTAGCAGCTGCCCCAAACCTTTTGATTTCTGGTGTTTTGTAGAAACCATGAGATTGAACAAAATTGTTCTTTCTTCTTGGATGCACGCAATTGAATAAAGCATGGGAAGTGTCTTCGGGTTCTTGACAGAATGGACATTCCAAATTAACTTCAACTCCTCTACTTCTAAGGTTGGCACGCACTGGAATCAAATCTCTTGATGCTCTCCATAAAAAATCCTTCATCTTAGGCGGTATGTCCAAGGTCCACAACTTCCTCTATAGAAATTCTATGAGGTTTGGCACTAGATTAAATACCAATTTATGAGCTGTATAGTATGCTAATCTGACCGTATAATTCCCTTTCTTACTACAATGCCATATTCTATAGTCATTCCTACCCGTTATGCTTATAGGAATCTTGAGGATAGTTCGACCATCTTCCTCCCCAAATATGTTATTCAATTTCACGATGTCCCATCTTTGCTTGCATGGAGATAATAACCTTGCTACCTTATCCTCGTTGTCATTAAGATTGTGAATATCAGTAGGGGTAAAATGGCTCTATAAGGCAACCATGGGTTATACCAAATCCTAATAGTAAGCTCATTCCCCATCCTCCATCACATACCCTATTTCAATAGAGAAATTGCTGACTAAACACTCCTATATGTAAAGCTTGGATTGTACCCCAATCAAGCATACCATAATTCCCCTTCTATGAAGTATTTTGATTTGAGAACCAGAAAAGTAAGAGTGTTATGGGTAACACGGCCATATTAAAACAGTGTAGGTTTTAGGGCTCTTTCCCCTTGGCTACCACCCATCCTTTCTTAAGAGAGTCATCTCTTTCCTTAAATGTTTTCCTGGTTCGAACCCCACCAAAAGGAGTTCATCATTCTTTAAAGTTTGTCACACAACGAAGTAGAAATCAAGAAGACATTTATATAGAAACTAGGAACTGCTTGGGCCATTGATTTTAGGAAAACCTCCTTCCCTACTCGTGCAAGGAATATATTATTCCAGTTTTGCAATTTACCCTAGAGCTTATCACTAAGGAAAGTAAATATGATTTTCTTTTTTGTTTCCCCTAATGAGAAAGGATAACCCCAGGTATTTGCCATGATTGATGGGGGTGTTGAATCCCAATTGCATTGCAAATCATATCACCCCTGATGTATGTGTAGAAGAATATTCCAGAGTTCTAAAAGTTTATAGCTAGTCCAGACGCCTGCTCATAGGTGTTGAGAATTTCTTTAATAATGTTACATTCTTATACAGAAGCTTTAAAGAAAAACAATAAGTTGCAACAAATAAGAGATTTGAGAAGGCCCATTCTTGCTAACTTTACAACCATGTAAAGTACCCATATGTTCAGCCTTTTTAAGCAATGTTGAAAGACCTTTCGTATCGAGAATAAAAAAAAAATGGAGGTAAAGGGTCTCCATGCCTTAAGCCCCTCTTAAGAGACATTAGGCCAATCATGTTTCCATTAAGGATGTAGGAATATTTGACATTTTGTACATGTTGCATTATCTAACCAATCCATTTAGTATCAAAGCCTAATTGTTTCCATCATTCTTTTCGGAAAACACCAGTTTACTCTATCATACACCTTACTGACATATGTTTTAATGGCTATATAGCCATTCTTGCCTCTCATTTTCCTTTTCATAGAGTGAATGAGCTTGAAAGCTACTAAAATGTTATCTATAATCAAGCCTCCAGGGATAAACGCAGACTGGTATTCAGAAATCATATTAGGCAGGATTTTCTTCAGTATGTTAGCAAGCGCCTTTGCCACAATCTTGTACAGCACATTACACAGAGATATGGGTGTATAGTCTTTTAAACTCAAAAGGGAGCTAGATTTGGGAATAAGCACCACCAACGTCTTTGCTAAGTCTTTTGGAAAAGATCTATTAGTCTGCCAACTAGTTCAACTTTCTATCACTTTATCTCCAATGATATGCCAGAACTTTTAGAAAAATGCTGGATTAAATCCATCTGGACCAGGAGATTTGTCTAGATGCATTTGAAAAGCGACTTTCTTGAATTCAAAAGCATCAAATTGCTTTATCATCTATCATTGTCACAATTAGTCACCACTTTCTTTATTAGATTTAAAACATAATTTGGCTAAGGTTCATATTCTTTATACACTTACTCAATGTGATCAAGAATTAGATTTTGCATACCTTCGTGAAAAAAAAAATACGAACCCTATTGTCGTTGATTAGTTCTATGATTGTGTTTGTTTTCCTTTATGCTAATGCATGGGTATGGAAAAATTTTGTATTACGATCCCCTCCTTTAAGCCAATGTAGCTTTGATCGTTGTCTCCATTTTATCTCATCTTATTATACTAATTTATTCTTTTCCTCCCTCACTGTTCTGAGTCTCCTCCGAGCTATGGCATAGTGCATTCAACTTCTTATCTATCTCTTTTGCTTGATTCTAACCTTATTTAGGTCTCGACTCCATTGTGCTAACTTTCTTCGATAGTTAGCCAATCATTTACTAATTTTTATATACGATTCAACATTCTAGCTTCTGGTGACAACGTCAATTATGTCTTCTTTTAAAATCCAAGAATTCTCAAATCTAAATCTTTTTCTCCCTCTCCTAGCTTGCTCTAGGTTTGTGCACACCTTTAGCGGAGCATAATCCGAGTAAAATATAACCAGGGCTTTCGATATATTATTCAAGAACATGCAAAACCAATCACCATTAACTATTACATGATCCAATCTTTCTTGCTCGACATTGTTGGCTATAGTCCTTCTTTCCTAGGGAAAGAACTAACCCCTCAACTGCAGCTCGTTCAAATCACTTTCTTCAATGGCACCTTTAACACTTGAGAGAAGGAAATTTGGGATGTCACCATCACCCTCCTTATCTTCAAAGCTAAGAAGATTGTTGTAATCTCTTAAGCACAACCATGGAAGCTCATCTATTTTAGAGAGCTCACAGACCATCTGCCAAGCCTCCACACGTCTGCTTCTCTTGGAGTATCTGTACTAACTAGTTAAATGCCACTCTTACTCATTCCGTGATCAAATTCTAACATTAATAAACTGGCAGGAGTAGTTAATAATTTCCAAGTTCATATCATTATTCCGTAGCAAAGCTAATCCTTCGTTTCTTCCTTTATATTAACTATAAAGCAACAATCAAAATGGATAGTTTTACTTATCTCTTTAGTGTACTCACTACTAACGAGTGTCTCAATCAAAAAGAGTACATTGGGCCTGTGTTTCTTGTATAGCTTCCTTAAAGCCTGAACTGCTTAGGGGTTACCTAAACCCTGACAATTCTAACTTAGTAGAATCATTGGACCCAATGGGCCTGCTCTACAGGACCCATTGATAAATTATCTATAAAAGGAATCTTACTCACGTCAATTTCCTCTAAGGGAATCCTGTTAGATCTATTGGTACGTCTCTTCTCATTACCTCTAAGACTTTTCTTATTGCCAGCTTGTTCTATCGGACCTTCTTCTTTTGTGCTAAGATAGTTCTTGTACTAACCTCCTTACTTACTATTGAAACAACTGTTGTGCTTATTTCCCTTTTGTTTATATTTTGTGCTTCATGCTCCATAAATCATAACTAACTTTGATTGACATTTGTTCCTGTTTGACCACCCATTAATCCCACCCCATTGTCATCTCTAAATCAACTGTTGAGCATTGGAATAGTTTGTCAACCACCTGCTTTCAAAGTGATATCCCATTGCATTGATAGGTTCTTCCCTCCTCTAGCCACCTTAGATTACAAAAGCTTCAAAGTGCCCAAGCCTCCTGCATAGAAAATAGAAGATAGATAATCTCTCATACTTGAGTGAGCAATACGTGTTCCTTCCATTGGAAAGCAACGGTATTTTTTTTCTTTTCAATGGGTTCCTCACAACAAAACAGATTCTAACGCTCATATAGCTAGTTTTCCCTTTTGATATGGTCTTGGCATCATCTTGAATGTACTAACCTGCAAAATTACCTAGTGAAGATGTCATGTTTTCTAACATTAAGCCTGCCGGTAGGTCATGTATCTACATCCAAAGATCCACTCAAAGTAAAGGGACATCTTTTGGGTCTTCTCCCGCCATCAACCTATGAAAAACCCATAAATGGTTATTGAAAGTCCGTGGGCTGTCTTCCGTAACTCTTTTAATGTCAACTTGATGAAAGAACTTGTACGTATATTGTCCCTCTTTTATATCCTTAATACCAACTCTGCCTATTAGATGCCAAATATTTGCTAGGGTATTTCGCATAGCTAGAAAATTAATGACACTCATTATTAAAAATCTCCTAACTAAGCAGAACTCATATTACTCCACTGTCAGTCCTTGATTTTCCCCGTTCGCTCCACTTGGCAGCGCCTCCTCTTCATCATTGTTGTGGGAGAGGTTTTGTTTGTCGTTCTCCATGCCAGCGCCTAGCGATCACTTTCCGGTGTAGAATTATCACGGATCACAGGTGCCTTTGGACCGTGTCACAATTCTTTCTCTTTTGCTTTCCATACCCTTTTTTTTTTCTTTTTTTTTTTTTTCTCGTTTGGTTGGTAGTTGTGGAATGGAGAGACAAAATTTTCAATGGTGGTTAAGAGTTTAAGAGAGTGATGGAGGTAGGTGAAGTCAGAAACAACATAATTATGGGTGTCCGGTAATGTGGGAAGCTATAATTGGGTCTCCGGCTAATTTCGGACGCGTCAATCTTTCACCAAATTTTCGATCCACTGGGGACAATACCAAACAAAGAGTTCAGAGAGAGGGGCAATGGTGGCCGTGTGATGGGGAATGGAGGGTGACGATGGACGGTGGGGGGGGGGCGGAGGGAGGGAGGGACAGGTATCAGGGACAGAGCAGTGGTTGTCGGTGAGGATGAGGGAAGCACGCGGAGGGGGAGAGTGTCTCCGGCAAGCAATCATAGGTCTCTGGCAGCGAGAAAGCATCGGGACAGAACACGAATCACACTCGAAACTTCCACAACTCTAACTTCGTAAATTATGTTTGATTGGCATGAATCAGGGGGCTTGACGTCAATGCCACCATTCTTGAAGAAATTCTTTCCGATGGTGTACAGGAGGACAGTGGAGAAGAAAGGACTGGACAGTAATTGCTGGAAATACGATCAAGAATTGAATCCGGATCTTTACCAGCCACAGAAAAAAAAAAAAAATTTATTTTATTTTTTTGTTCAAATTCTTTTAATGTGTGGCTGTAATCGTACCAGATCCACATTGAAAAGAATTTAGCATTTTATATTTGTTTTCCTAAATCCTTTTATCTTAATTCTTATTTAAAATTGAAAGCCCACCTCCCTCACCTTCATGGCAGAACCAAGATCCGTGAATGTTGTTGAAGTTTGTCAGGTAGCACCGTCAACGCAAACAACCACCTCCATCGCCGCCCCGGCAAACTCTCTTCCTCTCACCTTCTTTGACTTACTATGGCTGAGATTCCCGCCTGGGGAGCGTCTTTACTTCTACGAATACCCCCACTCACCATCCTCCTTCTTCAATTTTGTTCTTACGAAACTCAAACACTCCCTCTCTCTCACTCTCAGCTACTGCCTTCCTCTTGCAGGCAACATCACATGGCCCCATGATTCCCCGATACCCATAATCACTTACGTCCTCGGCGATGCCGTTACCCTCACTATTGCCGAATCGGACGCAGATTTCAACCACCTTTCATGTTCTGATTTCTATAAAGCCGAGGATAGTCAACCGTTCGTACCTCGCTTGATCGTTTCTGATGAACAAGCTTCAGTCATGGATTTGCAGATCACTCTGTTTCCAAACTCTGGGTTCTCTATTGGTATAACCACGCACCATGCGGCAATGGATGGAAAATCGTTCACTTTGTTTTTGAAATCATGGGCTTATATCTGCTCTAATCAAAGAGATTCATCATTGGCTTCATCGTTACCGGAGAATCTCATGCCGTTCTATGACAGGTCTGTGATCAAAGACCCGACTGGGATTGCTGAGATATTTGCGAATTCTTGGTTAAAGCAGGGTGGACCAAACAACCGAAGCTTGATGCTGTGGGATTTGAAAATAGATCAAGAGAAGCCATAAAGGGGTACGTTCGAATTGACTACATCGAATATTCAGAAGCTTAAGAAGTATGCAGAGTCGAATCTGAATAAGAGGCTTCATCTATCAACTTTTTCAGTTACATGTGCTCATGTGTTGGAATGCTTAGTAAAAGCAGAACAAACGAAGGAAGACAAAGTGCTGTTCGTGTTTAGTATGGACTTCAGGTCTCGTTTGGATCCTCCAATTCCGCCTACCTATTTTGGAAATTGCATTGAGGGGCCAAAGTTTGTGGCTGAAACAAAGAACTTGCTAGGGAATGATGGGTTCGTCACTGCTCTAGAAGCCATAAGTGAAGCTTTGAAGAAACTGGAAGACGAACTGCTAAGTGGAGCAGAAAGATGGATTTCAGATATGGAAAGTTATGCCATGGATAGTAGTCTTAGAAAGTCGTCAACAGCAGGGTCTCCTCGGTTTGAGGTTTATAGTACTGATTTTGGGTGGGGAAGGCCTAAGAAGGTGGATACGGCTTCTATAGCGAAGACAGGAGCATTTTCACTTTCGCAAAGCAGGAATGACAATGGAGGAGTAGAGATTGGGTTGGTGTTGGACAAACCTAAAATGGAGGCTTTTGCTGCTCTTTTTCGTAAGGGTCTTTGATTCTCGATGCTTTTTCTTGGCATTTGAACTCTACATTTTGAGGTATTGTACCAAATAATATTTTACTTAAAATTTATTTGGAAATGAATAATGATATAAAATGACCAAACAGAATACATAAGCGGTAACCTTTTTTTTTTTTTTTTTTTTATGGCATGGACCCCCTTAGTACCATTTTGTAGCTTTCCTAACAGGAGCAACAACAGCTAGAGGAATCCAATGTTCGCAAAACGCCAAAAATCACGCCATCGCAATCTCGTTTTTCAGTGCAGTTCGTAAATGTTTTTAAATACGGAATACGGTAAAGAGTTTTTTTTTTATTCGTACAATATAGAAGAAAATATCTCTTTTTTTAATTTAAAGAAAGTTTTTTACTTAGATGCTATGAAATGTAGAACTTAGGCTGTGTGACTCCGAGTCTCAAATTTTTTTTGGGTAAAAAGCTTTTAAGTGTTCTCTTTCTTCCGATGTTATTTTTCCATTTTCAGCTCCATCTTTCACCCGTTATCCTCAATGACTTTTTTTGTTTTTTTGTGCTTTAAAATCTGAAGAGAGTCCGCTATTAAGATACATTAGATTTTTTTTTGCATATTATTTTTTTTGTAAATATAGGTAGAAAAAATTATTTAAAATAAATGAGTATTATATTTATTTGTTCGTAATTTTTTTTATCAATATTTATTCCTGATTAAGGTAAGAAGAATATATGAGAATTTTTTCAAGTAGTTATTTTTTATTAAAAATATAATATTGCTGTAATTTGAGTTTTTATAATGTTGAGATAAGTTTTGTAAATTGTTTAAATTATAATGTTATTGCGATTTAAATATTTAATAATTTAGAGATCATTTTTGGAAATTATTTAAATTATAATGTTGTTGTGATTTAAGTATTTTATAATATTGAGATTATTTTTGGAAATTGTTAAAATGATTATATTGTTATAATTTATGCATTTTATAATGTTGAGATTGATTTTGGAAATGGTTTAAATTACAATGTTGTTGTAATTTAGGTATTCTATAATGTTGAGATTATTTTTGTAAATTGTTTAAAATATAATATTGGTGTAATTTAGGTATGTTATGATGTTGAGATTATCTTTGGCAAATTGTTGAAATTACAATATTGTTTTAATTTAGGTATTTTGGAAGTTGAGAATCTCTTTGCAAATTCTTTAAGTTATAATATTGTTATGATGTGTTATTTTTGAATGTTAAGATTATTTTTGCAAATTGTTTACATCATAATATTGTTGTAATTTATGTATTTTGTGATGTTGACTTTAATTTGGCAAATTATTTAAACTACAATATTATTGTAAGTTAGACATTTTTATAATGTTGAGAATGTTTTTCCAAACTGTGTAAGTTATAATATTTTGTGATTTAGCTATTTTATAATGTTGAAATTGTCATTACAAATTATTTTAATTATAAAATTGTTGTAATTTAGGTATTGTTGAATGTTGAGAGTATATTTATAATTTAGTTAGGTTATACTATTGAGAATGCATTTGTAATTGACTCATTATATAAATTTGCAAATATATGTACTATTTACTTACATGACAATTATTGGAAAACAATCGTAATTTTCTTATTTTATAAAGTTTTGAATTTTTTCATTTAGCATTCGATAGAAATTCAATTGCATAGTTTAGTAAGTGAAGAATTAAGAAAATAATGGTAAAGAAGTCAATTTTCTATCTTGAAATGCTATACATAATAGAATTGAATAGTATGATAGAATGAAACTAAAATTTTGTATTTGATAATTTAATTTAACTTGATTACAATTTTATTGTTTATTGGAAAATGTGAGTGCATGGTAAGAAATGGACAGCACGAATGAACTTGTATGTATATATGCAAATGGAAGAATCTACGAAAGTAACCACGGCACAACGTTTAAATGCACGGATGTCAAGATGCTCACAGTGGACACAAACACCGACTTAGTGGACTTAAAGCAAGTAGTTAGGCAGAAGCTATGACTTTCTCAAAATCAGTTCGTGCCTCAATTGATATATAGGTACCCAACGTCACTCAACCTAACATGGTACTGCACAACTACATTGGAAGATGATTTTGATGTGAATTTTCAATCATAGTTAAGTGGGGTTGAGTTATTTGCATACATCTCGATAGCTGAACTTGTAATGAATATGGATCACCAAGCAGTGGAGGGCTACATCCCAGTCACAACCATTTTCTAGCTATTTCAGCGAGTGGAATAATCAAACATCATTTATTAATTCTTACTTGGGAAAAGGTCCTTCAGGTTGCCCCAACACTAATGAACCCCATTCACTTGTTGAAGTGAATGATATAACTGATGATGTTGAGGACGATGAGGAGTATGATGATGCTTTTCAGTTAGACGAAGAGAACGAGGAGAATAAGTCAGATGATGATGGCGATGATGCTAGAGATCTTCTAAATCCCATGCCAGCGTCACCCATAAATGAATATAAAGAGGCCACAACAACATTTTTTTGTAGAAGTCAACATGGAGGCGGCCATGGATCTTGATTTGCAAGGAACATGTGGTCTTTCAATTGACAATGAGTTGTGCGTTGGACTGCAATATTCTAATAAGCTAGCACTACGGCGTGTAGTCAAGCTGTATTCTATTTGTGCACATCACACCTTCAAGATGTACCATTCATATGCAAAATATGAAGAATATCGTTGTGTAAATTACGGAGACTGTTGTAACTGGAAGGTTAGGGCATGTAAAAAATCAAGGAATCACTGTCAAATTACAAGATACAGGGGCCCACATACTTATTTGACTGCTTCCCTTTCTCAAGATCATCCGAAGCTATATTCCGATGTCATTGCATCATGTATACAGGGATGGTGATAAATAGACCTAATGTGTCGGTGTCTCAGATAATTGAAAGGATGAAGAGCTTGTTTGGCTATACTATGTCGTACCGAAAAGCATGGAAGGCAAAGCATCAGGCAATGGTCATAACGTTCAATAATCGGGAGAACTCATACGAATTGTTACCCAAATGGCAGGCCATTGTTAAACATTTTATGCCTAGGTCATATGTAAAGTTCTATTACAAGGACTATCCCCAGGGTAGTTCGAATGGAAAACCTGCAACAAGGTTTCAGTATGTGTTCAGGGCATACAAGCCATGCATTGATGCGTTCACATACCTGAAGTTGATTTTGCAGGTAAATGGAACATTACTCAGTGGCAAATACAAAGGAACATTGTTAATGGCTAATGTCGTGCCACTAGCATTCGCAATTGTTTAAGGTGAGATGCAAGGGCCATGGTTGTGGTTCGTACTAAACCTACGGAGATTGGTGATGAGAGATAGACAAGGGATATGCTTGATTTCATATTGGCATCCATAAAAATTAGCCTCGGTATCGAATTCGTAACTTGGGCGGCAACCACTGTATGCTCATCATGTTTTATTTATTCGTCATATGGCAAGCAACCTAAACAAACATTTTAGAACAACGTGGTTGAATGAGAAGTTTATAAATTTTGGCTACTCGTACGAGAGACCCATTGTTGATATCCAATTTGCTAAGCTTGCCCTTTTTCACCAACAAGCTAGCGCGTGCAAACAACAAACAGGTTCAATGCTTTTCCCGTGCATACATACTCAAACTCATAGGGAGTATTCTTTTCCCTAATAGGTCATCCTACCAGGTTCACTTGATATACCTACCATTACTGGTAAACTTTGAAGAAGCTGGTCAGCTAAGTTGGGGATCTGCAGTTTTAACACATCTTTACCAGGAGCTGTGTAACTCAACAAATCCTGAGAAGCGGGGCATAGGTGGGTGCTTAACATTGTTGCATTTATAGGCATAGGATTAGTTTCTAATACATGCCCCTGATAGATCACCTGTCCCGGACGCCCACACCGATATCTACCATTTGCTTCCACTATTGGGCTTTATATATACACAAGTACATCGAACCTCCCTCACTATTTATCACACACAATGCATAATTTATATTTTTTTAATTCACAAGTGGAAGAATGTTGGTCATCTTCCTTGATATGGAGAATGCACATTATGCTAATACTGAGATTTTGGCAACCCTATCAACCAGACAATGTTCGAAAGGTAATTCCAGAGTATTGCCTAGCTTCTCGCGATATATGGATGGCTTGGGTGCCCCTCATATGCTTCCATATTGTTTAATGGCATCAACCAGATCGTGTCCTTCGATAATTTGGCCAACAACAATTCATCCCTAACAGTCTAGTTGACTTGTTCCTTGCATACATTGCAGTTGAAGGGAAAAACCATGAAAAAATGGTAACAGGAACACGCACAACTAATAGACATATGGAATAGATGCCATGATTCTTTGGTACAAGCGCCCATGTCTACCACACCCATCGATCGTAACTCAGCATACATGCGGTGGTACTGACAACGTACACATCGATGGATCCATCTTGCCAGCAGTGCAGCGGGCTACATGGTAACTCATATAATTTCTCTATTTGCTTTCAACATTCACCAGATTTCAAAATTTAATTTCGTGCCTTTTTTTTTTCTTCTCAGGCAGTCATTGCAAAAGACCTTTATAGGTTGACCTTGTACGATCTTCCATTTATAGAGTACCCTCAATTTCATGGAACTAATGGCCAAGATTGCCAAGATATCTTGAAAGCACTTGGGGAACAATGGTTCTCAATGGTTGACCAGCCAGCTCCAGACTTTCCTTCACAACCTTACATACCAGAAGGCAGGCTTGGCAAGCGGGCACATAGGTACATGTCATTTCGGACACCACTTGTTATTAAGGAAGGCCAAGGACATAGCCAAACTCAAGCTATAGCTTCATCCACGGTTGTTGCGGGTACGTCTACCTCTTCTTCCACCCCAGATACACCACATCAAGACTTCCACACTGCTGGTCCTTCTATGATTACCACAACCTATCCATATGGTAACTTTGATAGTACCAGATCATCATACTATGTTCCATCTCCAACAACATCGAGTTGTACACTTAGTACACCATTACTATTCTCGTTCACCTCACATCAAGTGCCCTTTGATATTTACTCAGCCTTTGCTGATGAGTATGGTCATGCCTTCTTCGATTTTGGTGATTCATCTCAACAATGGTTTTTCACCCCACAAAAGCCAATTCTTCCAGTTCAATCATTAGTTTTCGACTTAAATACGCCATCAGTTGCACCACAAGATGCACAAGAAAAAAAGCAACAAAAAGAAGAGGTTGTACAATTAGAGCCATGATAACCGTAGCACGCAAGGAGAAGGCCTCGTTGTGGAACTGGTAGTCATTATTTCAATGAATAGGCCTATGCATCTTATTTTTGTTATTACACTGAAAACCTTGTACTCATGACATGTAATTTGGATTATTTTCTTCACTCATAACATGTAGTTTATAGTTTTTTTTACTACCCTAATTCTAAGTATCAATTCCATAACCTACATCATATATTTATTACTTATTTTTAATTTTCATATTTTTTCACCATATATTTATTCACATTTAAATTTTTTTTATCCATTTTGTCTATAAAAAAAATCTACAAAGGTCTCAAACTAAAATATTCTGAAACCCTTTTATTTTTTTGTAAGGCCTTGGAATGAAATATTCTGAGTCCTTTGTTTTTAAGGAAAAAACTGATTTAGGTTTTAATCTTTTTTTAGAAAAAAATTAAAATGTGTGAATCGGAAGCATTCACTAATTTATAGCATTTGGTTATATTAATTGTTAACCTTATGTATTTTAATTTTTTTTTTGATGTATATGCCTCAAAAACCCGTTTTAAAAGTGTTAAATAACAAGTTTAAAAAGTTTATTTTACCGATTTGTTCTATATTTGAAGATATTAAATTATATACATATATAATTTTTACATGTTATTGTTTTAATTAGTATATTTATTTAAAATTTTTCATTCAGATATATGAATTAGGTTGACGTACAATCTCAAGCTGCTAAATAGAAACTACATATAACTATTTTCAACTTCTTTTCATATAATCCATTAAAATTTTAATATTTGTCATCATAACGCTATCAAACGATCTTTATATATGTGTCAAAAATATTTTTTGTTATTTCCAACCTATATCCATTTATTATTATAGATAAATTTAGTAATATTATATTAAGAAAAATTTTAAATATCCGCGCGTGCATCACTGGCATCAACTACATTAGTTCCAATGAAACAAAAAAAATTATTAAAAATTTAAAAATAAGTTACTGAACAATGCGTATTGTTACTTTTTTTGAATTTTGTGGTAAATAATAGTGAAGAAAATCTTATATTTTTGTTCTAGACATCTATGTATTCATTTCTACAGATATTTTGTTTTAGTTTAATCATTAATATTTTAAAATGTTTTCGATGTTGTCCTTCAATTTCATCTCCATCCATAAATTAACTTTAAAGAAAGCATTTGCTTGAATTTAGGATAATAAAGGGAAAATTTTCAATCCAGACATATTCATTTAATTTGAACCTAAATAATTATTTGTATCATTTCCTTCTTATCCATTCTTTTCGATCCAAACATAGTATAAAGCTAAAATATATTAGATTTATATCTAAACATTAAAAAAATTTCCTAAATTAACGATACTTTTCATTTCCTTCCCCTTTAATTTGTTTTTAATTAAGTATACCTTAAAGAATGCCAGTTAATCAAACTCAGTTCAAATTAAATATATATATGAAAGATAGGCTACTTATTGGAGAGAATACTTTGGTTTCATTATTATATTGCTTGGAGGCAACCCCCCATTATTATATTGATGATGTCAAGGGAATATGCCTATCAGATAACTAGTTGGAAAATGGTAATGGAGGGGTTGAAACTTTTATATGCGCATCAAGGAAGTTCAGATTGTCAAAACACAAATAAATGAAAAAAAAAAAAAAAACAACTAGCAATCTTGAATGATAAGTTTATACACCACACTCAATAATACTGTGTTTGATTCTCACACTCTAGAATAGAAAATGGAGAGTGATAAGAATTAGAGATAATTTCGCCAATAAGTTTAGAAAACTTAGATGAAAAATTCGCATATAAGAGGCTAGGCCAAATTTCAGAGTATTCAAGGTTGATTTCTCATTGATGAGTTCTGAATTTATAGCCAATAACAACCTCTTGGTATAAGTCTAAGATTTACCTAATTCTCACCTAATTTGGAAAAACATGTATAGAAATACACCTAACATACACTTCTAATCTAATGTAGCTACCTAACTTATCTAACTTAAACTTTCAAGGAAATATAGCTCACCTAACTTAGACGTTAACCAATAATCAAAATACTTATTTCAACTTTCATCACATATATGGTTAACTTTCCACAATGCATCCATTATAGCATATGATCAAATTGCTCCATTTGAACTTGGGCTCCATATAGAAATTGGGCTTGGACCTTAAATGGTCTGAATCCACTTTGAGTTACTGAACAACCATGATATGAATCTTCTTGGCAATAGAATGGCCAACATCTTTTTCAACTTGATGCTCATCATTCTCCCTGGGTTTGAAATGATTTGTCCTCAAATCTAAGTCTTCATTATCATCCAAGTATGGCATCAAATCTCTTATATTGAATGTGGCAAAAAATATTGCAATCTCTTGGTAAATTAACCTTGTAAATATTGTCATTTATTTTCTCTAGAATCTTAAATGGACCATCTACCTTAGGCATTAGTTTTGACTTCCATTTGTTGGGAAACCTCTCCTTCCAAAGTATGAATTAAGACAAGATCACCTGGTATGTATTGAACCTGCTTCCTTCCTTTGTTTACTGCTTTTTCATAAGTTGCATTCTTCTTTTCAATCTACCACTTCACATTTTCATGTAAAGCTTTAATCATTTCAGTCTTCTTCTTTCCATCCATGCATAATCAGTCACTTAAAGGTGGCGGCACTAGATCAAGCAGTATAATAAGATTAAACCCATAAACCACTTTAAAAAGAGAATGCTTAGTAGTAATATGAACACTTTTGTTGTATGCAAACTCAACAAATGGCAAGCATTCATCCTAGTTCTTCATATGCTTACTAACAATAGCTCTAAGAAAGGAAGAAAGTGTTATATTGACTATCTCAGTTTACCCATCTGTTTGAGGATGACAAGTTGTACTGAAAAGTATTCTTGTCCCAAGCTTTTTCCACAATGTTTTTTAGAAATAACTTAGAAACTTGGCATCTTGGTATGAAATAATGTTCTTTGGAATGCCATGTAATCTCACAATTTCCCAGAATAATAAATCTACTATATGATAAGCATCATCAGTATTGTGACATGTTATAAAATATGACATATTCGAAAATCGATCCACCACCACCAAAACTAAATCTTTGCCCCTATGAGTCCTTGTTATCCCAAGCACAAAATCCATGCTTAAGTCAACCCATGGTTGATTAGGAACTGGTAATGGCATATACAAACAATGTGCAACCACTTTGCTCTTTGCCTTATTACAAGTTGCACATCTTTCCACCACTTGATACACATCCTTGATCATCCTTGGCTAATAGAAGTGTTCCTTGATCATCTTTAATGTCTTTTTTTTGCTAAAGTGTCCTGTCAAACCTCCACCATGAGCTTATCTTACTAATAATTCTTTGACAGAACAATTAGGAATACAAAGTTTGAAACCTTTAAACAAGAATCCCTCGTGCTTATAGAAACCATCAGTAGCATTCTTTTCACATGTCATGTATATATCAAAAAAATTAAGATCTTCTGCATATTGGCCCCTTATTAATTTGAATCCCATCAACTTAACATTCATTAAAGAGATTAAAGCATGCCTTTGAGACAAGGCATCTGCAACCACATTAGCTGCTTCCTTTTATATTTGGTGACGTAGGGAAATGCTTCCAAAAATTCCACCTATTTAGCATGTCTCATGCTTAATTTAGTCTAGCTTTTTAAATATTTCAATAACTCATAGTCAGTGTGAATAACAAACTCCTTAAGTAACAAGTAGTGTTCCCAATTCTATAAGGCTCTGACCAATGCATAGAACTCTGTGTCCTAAGTTGAATAATTATGAGTTGCTTCATTCAACTTTTAATTAAAATAGGTAATGGGATGCTTCTTCTGCATAAGAATCGCTCCAATTCCTACACCTGATGTGTTGTTTTAGAGAAATCAGGGAGTACAAGAATTGTTGCTAAACATAACTTCTCTTTAATAATTTCAAAACTTCATTGGGCAGCCTTATTCCACTTAAAGTCACACCCCTTTAATGCAATTAGTCAAAGGTGTTAGAATAGTACTGAAATTCTGCACAAATCTTCTATAAAAGGATGCTAATATGTGGAAACGTCTCACCTCAGAAATGTTTGAAGGAATAGGTCACTCCTTGATAGCTTTAACTTTCTCTGGGTCAACTTTAACTCCATGCCGATTAATCATAAACCCAAGAAAAATAACTAGGTCTTAGCCAAATTGGAGTTTTTTTAAATTGTCAATTAATTTTTCTCATCAAAATAAACCATAACAAAATCTAAAATAAAATTTCATAAGATATGATTCATCAAACATATGAAAGGTGCTTCGGGCATTTAACAAACCAAATGGCAAAACCATCCATTCATACAACTCATGCTTTATCTTGAAAGTTGTCTTCCATTCATTCCCTTCCTTCATTCAAATATGATGATACCCCGCTCTTGAGATCAATCTTCGAAAAGATTATAAAGCAATGTAGCTCATCAAACCTAAGGTTAGGATATCGATACTTCACTGTGATTTTATTTATGGCCCGACTGTCTACACACATCCTCATAGTTCCATTTTTTTTGGGCACTAACAAAGTTGGTACTGAACAAAGGCTTATTGACTCTCTCACAAAGCCTTTATCTGGTAACTCATTTACTTGATGTTGTAACTCTTTCGCCCCCTCTGGATTACACTAGTAAGCCGGTCTATTAGGTAAAACAACACTTGAAATAAGATTAATTTGATGCTTAATCTCTCTAATAGGTGATAATCCCTTCAGAATCTTATCTAGAAATAAGTCAGCAAATTCTTTTACTAACTTCTTAATCAGCAGAGGTATAGACACTACCTCTATTGGCATAGCTTCCTTCACTATTAGCATCAATATTAGAATAGTTGAATGCAAAGCTCTCTCAACTTTTCCTTTAGTTGCAAACAAGTTCTCCTTTCTTTTCTTTCTTCGCTAGTTGATCTTTAAGAACTTACTGAGGACTAAGAGGTGTTAAGACAATCTTCTTTCCATAATAGAATAAGTGTTTTTGAACCCATCATGCATGGCTCTACTATCATACTGCCAAGGTATTCCTAGAAGCAAATAATTGGCATTCATTGGTACCATATCATATACTACTTCATCTTTGTATAACTTTTCCGTATAAAATGGTACCTGAACTTGCTTAGTGTCTTAAAGTTCTCTTTGGTCATTCCACCATTTCAGATTGTATGGACGAAGGTGCTTTGTGGTATTCAAGATTAATTTCTCCACTAATATTGTTCATGTAACATTAGTACAGCTACTTCCATCAATAATGACACTATAAACCTTTCCACCAACCGTACACCTAGTATGGAATATGTTCTCACATTAATCTACAACTCACTCCCCTAGATCTTACAGTTTGCTTGTCCTCTTCCTGTTCAATTGCAGTTTCATCTTCACTTTTAACTTCCCCTTGTGCTTCTTAAACAATCATCACTTGTCGATTTGGACATTTAGAAGCAATGTGTCCAAAACCAAGACATTTGAAGCACTTAATTTCCCTACTCTTATTTGAATTCTTTGCATCATCAACCTTGTCCTTTCCTCTAGATGAATCATCATGGTTATTGGAGCTTATCTTTTCCTTTAGCTGTTCATCCCACCTTAGGACATCTTTTGGTGTTGAAGAGGTTAAGTTTGTTGCCTTAAAACTAGTAGAACGTGAACTTCTTGGTCTATTTGCACCTCTTCTACATTAGTTTTCCACCCTAATAATAAGCTTAATTACATCCTCAAGTGTTACATAAGGCAGTATATCCACTACATCAGCAATTTCCTTATTCAAGCCTCATGAGAACCATGAAATAGATTGTTCATGAGGCTCTTGTATCTCATCTCATAATCAACATTTCAAACTCTTTAACAAAATCTTCAACACACATTACCCCTTGTTTAAGAGATTGTAACCGAATGTACGACTCCTGCTTGTAATAGTCAGGAACAAAGTGCTTTTACATGAGTCTCTTCATAAGCCTCCAACTCCTGGTCTTTTCTTTTATATCTCTCCTTCATTGTGCTTTCAAATTCTCCCAACATAAATTTATATAATCAGTAAATTCAAAGACAGTTAGTTTGTATTTTTTTAACTTCAAAATAGTCATGGCATTCAAACGCCTTCTCCACTCTTTGCACTCACTTTAAGTACTCCTTTGGAGAGCTAGTATCTTTGAATGGTGGAATCTTTAATTTGATGTTATTTCCTAGGTCACGTTGCTGCTTCCTTTGTTTGTGTGCATCAACCTCATTTTCTATTTCTTCATCACAATCTGAATCAATGGAAGCTCAATGATTACTTCGTTGTGGAGGTTGTTAAATAGTCACTCTTGCAATTACTTGCTCAAGACGAATCAATTGCTCTCTCATTTCTTGTTGACTTTGTCGTTTGCCTATAATTTGAGCTTGTTCCAAAAAAAGCTCTCTTGGAACACTAGTAGGGTTGTTTTCTGCCATATCTCATTCTAACGACTCTTCTCACATGTTTTTCTCTCTTACCAATAAGTGTTTCTCTCTTTACATGCTCTCAACCGGAGCTCAGATACCAAAATGATGCGTTTCAAGGAAATTCAAATTGAACAATCCTAAAGCACATATAAATGAAAAAGAAGAGACAAAATAACTAGCAATCTTGAATGATAATTTTGCACACCACACTTAAGAATACTAGGTTTGATTCGCCACACTCTAGAGTAGAAGAGGGAGAGTGATAAGAATCGAAAATAACTTTGCCACTAAGTTTAGAAAACTTAGATGAGTAATTCACATATAAAAAGCTAGGCCAAAATTTAGAGCATTCAAGGTTACATTTCTCATTGATGAGTTTTGAATTTATAGCCAAAAATAACCCTCTTGGTATAAGTCCAAGATTCACCTAATTCTCACCTAATTTGGAAAAACATGCATAGAAACACACCTAACATAGACTTTCAATCTAATGTAATTTACCTAACTTATCTAACTTAGACTTTTTAAGAAAGATGCTCACTTAACTTAGACTTTAACCAATAATTATAATACTTATTTCAACTTTCCTCATATATATGGTTGACATTCCACAATGCATCCATTATAGCACATGATTAAATTGGCATACTTAAACTTAGACTCCATATAGAAGTTGGGTTTTGACCCTAAATGGTCTGATTCCACTTTGAATTACTGGACAACCATAGTCTAAATCTTCTTGGCCATAGAACGGGTAATCAACCCAGATGGAACTCCTTGGCTTAAGCCAACCTCTTGTTCAACTTGATGCTCATCACTTTTAGTTTGGTCTTAAAGAAAAATGCAATGGAGACTTTTGCAAGTCCTTTGATCAATCTCCTTGAATGCCTCTAATCAAAGCTTCAACTTGGAATGGTTAAAATGTTTGAGTAGGTGTACTTACTGTCGTAACTGACCTTTCGGTGAAATAAAATAAAAAGAGTTTAAATTGGTTCCTAAAAACGAATATTGAAAACCAATTTATTTGGAGTCACCGCTAAAATTTTTAATGGAAAACTTTGGAAAACCAATTTAAAATAAAGAGAAAAAGGCAACAGGGTCTGCGAAATCAGAGATGAGTTCGGGAGTCTATTTGAGTGTGGGGAAGGTGTTAGGCACCCCACAACACCCGTCCATAAGGACGGTTACCTTAAACCAGTCAGCTGAAATAGAATATGGCTTTTAAATTTATCACGATTACCCTTCTATCGACATACATGCCCGTTAAACAGAGGAGACAAAATAACAAGAATGAAAGCAAATAGACAGATATTTACAAAGGGTGAACTTGACCTAGGATGAAAACCTAGGGCCTACGTACCTTGTGATTGGGATCAAAGTCCACATAATTCGACAAAAATGGTATGTCCGTTGGTTGATGGTTAGTAATTTTTGTGATGAAAATAGGAAGGTTTAAATTAAACAGATTTTCGTAAACAAAACAGGATTGGAATTTGGTCTATATGTTTTAATTTACGACAACCTGATTACTCCCACTCTCCTGATCTCTTCATTCTCTCTACCTTTTTTTTGGAATTTTAATCTTTATTTTGTGATTTAAATGAAGTGATTATGAAGAAAGAACTAATTCTTTTGTAAATAAAAAAAATTTATTAAGACATTTATTTTAGCGTTATTATCATTATTGTTATTATTATTTCAAGTACGTATTAATTTTCAGGGTTTATGGAGATTAAAATCTCATACGACCCCAAGAATTCGAGGAGAACTATATTCTCACATGATGATTTCGCAAATAATGGAGGATATTAAAGTATATATTTTTGTATGATTCTATATTATTATTTAAAAAAAAATACACAAATGTATTAATTTTGGGATCTAAGGAGATTAAAATCTCACATGATCCAATGCAATCAAGGAGAACAATATTCACACACGATAGATTCGTAAATAATGGGAAATATTTAATTAAAGTAAATATTTAATTATTATTACTTTTAAAACAAATATGTACCAATTTTAGATATCTAAAGAGACTAAAATCTCACGTGATCCAATGCAATCAAGGAGAACAATATTCTCACACGATAATTTTGTAAATAATAGAAAATATTTAATTATTATTATTTTTAAAACAAATGTGTACTAATTTTAAGGATCTAAGGAGACTAAAATCTCACGTGATCCAATGCAATCAAGGAGAACAATATTCTCACACGATAATTTTGTAAATAATGGAAAATATTTAATTATTATTATTTTTAAAACAAATGTGTACTAATTTTAAGGATCTAAGGAAGCTAAAATCTCATATAATCCCATGCAATTAGGAAAACAATATTCTCACACGATAATTTCGTAAATAATAGAAATTATTTAATTAAAGTAAATATTTAGTTTTTTTTTTTTAAAAACCAATGTGTACCAATTTAGGGATCTAAGGAGGTCAAAACCTCACATAATCCCATTCAATTGAGGAGAACAAAATTCTCACACGATAAATTTCATAAATAAGGAAAAATATTTAATTAAAGTCAATATTTAGTTTTTTTTTTTTAAAACCAATGTGTACCAACTTAGGGATCTAAGGACGTTAAAACCTCACATAATCCCATACAATTGAGGAGAACAAAAATCTCACACGATAAATTTCATAAATAAGGAAAAATATTTAATTAAAGTCAATATTTAGTTTTTTTTTTTTTTAAACCAATGTGTACCAATTTAGGGATCTAAGGAGGTTAAAACCTCATATAATCCCATACAATCGAGGAGAACAAAATTCTCACACGATAAATTTCATAAAACTTTACCCATGGGACCAAGATTAATCTTATATTCACATAAAAACAAGTGAAATAAGAATGATAATAATAATAATAAAAATAATAATAATAATAATAAAACAAAACAACACAACCATAACAAATATGACAAAAATGAGAACAAAACAACTTCCTACTGGTTCATTTTTCCTTACCTTATGTATGTTTAACTATGCATGCACCCATATATGTATATATATATATATATATATATATAGATATGTATATACATATACCTGTAGATATCCCAAAAAAAAAAAAAACAACCTCTTCTTAATTCATTCTTTCTTTTGCACCTTATATATATATATATACCTAAGCACACATACATATGAGCATATATATGTATATATACACACTGATGCGCACCAATGCATTCTTTCTTGTTCTTCTTTTTTCCTTACCCATATACATACCAGACACACAAATGCAAGTGGACATATACATATATATATATATATATATATATACGTTGATGCACTCCTCCTTGCTTTCTCTCTTCTTTCTTGTTTCTTATACTCACCGAAACATACACAGATGCAGGAATATACGTGGACATATACATATATATATATATATACGTTGATGCGCTCTTGCTCGTCTTCTGTCAAAAGCAACCTAACAGCAGACAAGGATAGATAACTGCCAATCTTCTACATGTATTCATGACAAATCAGATAACGAAACTAAAGACAGAAAAACCAGAAAAAGGAACAGCAAACTAAGGAAACCTGGCAGACATCTTCTGCTCACTTTCTCTCTGTTCGTCTCTGTTCACAGCGTCTGAAATAGGGGAAATGGTTTTAGCCTCAGCTCGTCTCAGCTCATCCTTCTCGGTTCCAGTTCTCCCTTCGGTCCATGCCCAGCTTTCCCTAGTTTTCAGCTTCTAGATTTTCTCCTCGGTTATCAACTCATTACCTCCTTAGTTTCAACTCATTCTGCTTCTATCCCATTGTGGCCTGCACCTCCTGCTCTTCTCTCAGTTTGCTCTCTTTCTTTCAAGCTGCCTTAGCACGTCCCTTACCAACCACAGCTCACTATTTTCCTCTCGTTTCTACGTTTATTTCCTTCCCCCTCACTGTTTAGCACCTCTTCCCTTTTCTCCCTTCAAATCCTCTCATTTTCCATTCAAACGCCTTCAAACTCTCCCCTTCCAGACCTCTCTCCCCCCTTCTTGGTCTAGCAATGCCTTGGTTTTAAACCCCAAGCCTTCTTCCCCTCTTTCTCCCTTGCCACGGTCTAGCAGTGCCTTTCCTTTTAAGCTTCCATCCTTCTTCTCTTTTTCTGCTCTCTTCCTCTCTTTTCTGATGCACACTACCTCCCTTTTCAGCCACTGTCGTTGCTTCTGCTCCCTCCCACTTTTCAGCAACAAACCCTCCTTTTCTTCCCGTGTCTCCTGCTGCTTTTTTGCTTTTTCAGCCTTCCTTGTGTTTCTTAGTGGTGTGTGTGTCTATGAGTGTGTGCATGTGGGAGTGGGAGTTAGAGTGTATGAGTGTGAGCAAGTGGGAGTGTGTGAATGTGAGCAAGTGAGAGTGTGTGAGAGCAAGTGAGCAAGTTTGCATTTTTATTTTAATTAGGTGGCCTTTCTCACCTCTTTGTATTTGGATTCATTCACAAATTTGTTAACCCTATTCATTTTCATTTTTTCTTTTTGCAAGATGATTATTATGTCTTTACTTCAAATATATATTTTGAATTTTTCCTTTTAAAATTTTTTGGTTTTATATTTGTTTTTTCCCATGTTACTTCTATCTTTTGCTTTATGCAATTTTTTTTTTAATTAATTAATTTTTTTAAAAAATTTTTAACTTCATTTATTATCATTACTATAATTATTATTATTAATTGTTTTTATTATAATAATTATTATTGTTAGTTTAGATCGGGTGTTCACAGTTGCCTCTCTTTGCTTGTCTCTTAAATTACGGAAGTGAATATAGTGTAGAAATGACCTAATCTTAAGAGCAAGCAAAGACGTGAACACACCATCCTCCATATCGAGGGATGACAGGGGAAGCCAGGAGTAAATTCGTGCTTAGAAAGGATGGTGAATAGCCTGAACAGGATGCGTGGCTTTTGACATAAATGTAAATTGCTTGGACATGATGCAGGACTTTGGCAGAAATGTAAATTGCCTGGACACGATGCAGTACTTTAGCAGAAATGTAAATTGTCTGGACACGATACAGGACTTTGACAAAAATGTAAATTGCCTGGACACGATGCAGGACTTTGGCAGAAATGTAAATTGCCCTGGACACGATGCAGGACTTTGGCAGAAATGTAAATCGCCTGGACACGATGCAGGACTTTAGCAGAAATGTAAATTACCTAGACACGATGCAGGACTTTTGCAAAAATGTAAATTGTCCTGGACGCGATGTAGGACTTTTGACAAAAATGTAAATTGCCTGGACACGATGCAGGACTTTAGTAGAAATGTAAATTGTCTGAACACGATGCAGGACTTTGGCAGAAATGTAAATTGCCTGGACACGATGCAGGACTTTAGCAGAAATGTAAATTATCTGAACACGATGCAGGACTTTGGTAGAAATGTAAATTGCCTGGACACGATGCAGGACTTTAGCAGAAATGTAAATTGCCTGGACACGATGCAGGACTTTGACAGAAATGTAAATTGCCTGGACACAATGCAGGACTTTAGCAGAAATGTAAATTACCTAGACACGATGCAGGACTTTTGCAAAAATGTAAATTGTCCTGGACGTGATGCAGGACTTTTGACAAAAATGTAAATTGCCTAGACACGATGCAGGACTTTAGCAGAAATGTAAATTGTCTGAACACGATGTAGGACTTTGGCAGAAATGTAAATTGCCTGGACACGATGTAGGACTTTAGCAGAAATGTAAATTGCCTGGACACAATGCAGGACTTTGACAGAAATGTAAATTGCCTGGACACAATGCAGGACTTTGGCAAAAATGTAAATTGCCTGGACATGATGCAGGACTTTGACAGAAACATAAATTGCCTGGACACGATGCAGGAGTGAGATATATGATAAGCGTGGAGAAACATGTATGCATGAGATAGGCTCGTTTTTTAAGAATAATCAAAATTTTATTTGCTTTGATATATTTCGAAATGATACCTATAGCCTGGGTGTTAGAAATAAGAGACTTTACGTTAACGTAGAACCTCTACCTTTTACTTTGGAAACTAGGGGGTGACATGTTAGGTTATAGTTCATGGTAATTGGAAAGACATCAATATTGCCTAGAGTGAAAGCAATGCCTAACCAAGCTCATTTCATGTTGTGACCCTAAATCCGTCATTTCAACAAGCGATGATCTGTATAACTTTACCTCTTCGGCTTAACTCTCGGCAGGCTTGTATTCTTTTCCTTACAGTAAACTAGAGGACATTGAAAATGCTTCTATCTCCCATTTTACAAAGTAACTCGGTAACGAAATCAGAAATGCCAAGACGTGTACATGTTTCATATATTAAGCTTCATCCCAACAATTTCATGGAAGCACTGAAAGAATCGTGGGTGTTTCTGAAATGCATATCATTAGACAATATTTTGAATGGCAACAATATTTTGAATGGCATTATTCACTTGAATGTTTATTTTGTGTATTGAATGCATGAAGCAATTATAAAGGCAATACGGTATATAGAAAGGAAAAGAGTAATAAGAAGCAGTTATCTTAAATGAGTAAGTGATTTTATCTTGAAGATAGATCACATGGTCCTAAGGAAAATGGGTGATAAATTGAATATAAATGCAAAGATTAGCAAAAAAAAAGCGACTGGAATGACTTTGACTTTTGACTCCAAGTGGCAATAGTTGTTTACGCCTGGTGTTGCCATCAGATACACTTATTTAGAAACTGATTCATGAAGACAATCTCTAAGGATCCTTCTAGATAGGTGATTTGGTCCTTGTACAATCTCACTTTGTTCATCATTTATTGCCCTGTCTTTTGTTTAAACCACCATTTTAGGTTTTCGACCTAACGGGCCCTGATTGTAAAATCTCCTTTCTTTCTTCTTTCCCCTTTCCTGCCATTCCCATTTTAAGCAAAGTATTTCTTTACTGCATCAGAGTTAACTGGTTTTCCGAGCTCCCTTCCATCCATATCGGCAAGAACTAGTGCACCTCCGGAGAATGCTCGTATCACCACATATGGACCTTTATATGAAGGTGCCTATTTGCCTCTATTATCCTCCTGATTCAGGAGGATCTTTTTCAGAACCAACTCCCCTGGCTCGAATTGCCTGGGATGAATCTTTTGATTGAAGGCCCTTGCCATCCTTTTTTGGCATAGTTGCCCATGACACAAAGCTACTAGTCATTTTTCTTCAATCATACTCAGTTGCTCATACCGTGTCTTTACCCACTCACTCTCTTCTAGGTTAGATTCGATCAACACTCGGAGAGAAGGGATCTCTACCTCAACCGGGGTGACTGCCTCCATACCATATACTAAAAAGTAAGGCGTTGCCCCTGTGGATGTTCGTACTGTTGTGCGATACCCATGAAGAGCATACGGGAGCATCTCATGCCAGTCTTTATAAGTGATAGCCATCTTGCTAATGATCTTGTTGATATTTTTGTTTGTTGCCTCGACTATCCCATTCATCTGTGGTCGATAGGGTGCAGAGTTGTGATGTTTAATCTTAAATTGTTCACATAATTTCTTGATGTCAACTCCGTTTAGGTTGGGCGCATTATCAGTGATAATCCTTTCTGGTATACCATATCTGCATATAATGTTCGATTTCAAAAATTAGAGGAAGACCCTTTGGGTAATATTGGAGAACGAACATGCCTCTATCCATTTTGTGAAGTAATCAATGGCTACCAGAATGAATCGGTGTCCATTAGACGCCTCTGGATTGATGGGGCCAATCACATCTATTCCCCACATTGAGAATGGCCAAGGTGCCACTAAGTTGTGTAGAGGTTGCGGTGGAGCATTGATCCTATTAGCATATGTCTGGCATTTATGACATTTCTTCACGTAGTCAATGCAGTCTTTCTCCATGGTTAACCAGAAGTATCCACACCTTTGAATTTGTCTAGTCATGGTATGGCCATTAGCATGGGTCCCACATGTTCCCTCATGAATCTCTATCATTATCCTTCATGCTTCTGATGCATCCACACATCGGAGCATAGTGTTGTCCCATGACCTTTTATATAACACTTCTCCACCAAGGAAAACACTCATCGACAATCGGCGAATGGTTTTTTTATCATTCTCAGATGCCTTAGTCGGGTATTGTTGACTTTGGATATAGTTCTTTATATCATGGAACCATGGTCGCCCATCGCTTTCTTCCTCCACATTTAGGCAGTAAGCTGGGGTGTCCCGAGTCTCAATTTGGATGGGAAGCATGTTGACTCCACAGTCTAACTTGATCATTACAGCCAGGGTAGCCAACGCATCGACAAACTGATTTTTATCATGGGTTAGATATGTGAAATTTATCTCTTTAAACCTCGATAACAATTTCGTCAAGTGCTTTTGGTATGGGATTAGTTTGGGATCTTTGGTTTGCCATTCCCCTTTTACCTAATAAATTACAAGGGCTAAATATCCAAACACATTAAGATCTTTGACACCTAACTCTAAGGCAGCTTGCAAGCCATTGACACAAGCCTCTTATTCCGCCACATTACTGAGTTTGATTGCCATTGGATACTGCTTGCCTTCAGGTGATGTTAACACTGCTCCTAATCCACTGCCGTGTACATTGGCAGCTTCATCAAAATACATTGTCCACTTAACCTCCTTTGGTTCATCTTCCTCCATTGTCAAAATATCCTCATCTGGGAATCGAAAATCTAACGGTTGATATTCATCCAGGGGATTAGCCGCCAAATGCTCAGCTATAACGCTGCCTTTGATTGATTTATTAGTCATGTACTTCACGTCATATTCTGAGAGTATCACTTGCCATTTTGAGACTCTTCCTGATACATGAGGACTCTCGAAGATGTATTTGATCGGATCCATCCTGGAGATCAGCCATGTGACATGGTAAAGCATATATTGCCTTAGTCTCTTTGTGGTCCACACTAGACTACAACAAGTCTTCTCAATTAACGGGTACCGCGACTCGCATTCATTAAATTTTTTGCTCAAGTAATAAATGACTTGCTCTTTTCTTCCTGATTCATCATGCTGTCCTAACACAGCACCCATGGACCCTGGTCGGATCGTCAAATAAAGGATAAGGGGTCGCCCTAGCGTAGGCGGCACCAGGACAAGGGGATTCGAAAAGTACTCCTTTATCCTATTAAACGCTCGCTGGCAAGTCTCATTCCATTCTCCTGGTTGGTTCTTGCGTAATAATTTAAATATCAATTCACAAGTGTCAGTTAAATTTGCAATGAACCTAGCTATGTAATTTAAACGCCCCAAGAACCCACGGACTTCTAGTTCTGTGCTAGGTGGTGGCATATCATGAATTGCATTAATTTTATTAGGGTCTACTTCTATTCCCTTCTTACTGATGACGAATCCTGAAAGCTTCCCTGATGTAGCCCCGAATATGCATTTACTAGGATTCAACCGGAGTTTGTACTTTCGTAGTCTTTCAAAGAGCTTTCGTAACACAGCCACATGACTTTCCCCTTCAGCCAATTTAGTGACCATGTCATCCACATATACCTCTATTTCTTTATGCATCAAGTCATGAAACAAGACTACCATCGCCCGTTGGTAGGTAGCCCCAGCATTTTTAAGCCCAAAGGGCATTACCTTGTAACAGAAGGTTCCCCATTGGGTGATGAATGTGGTTTTTTCTTTGTCACCGGGGTGCATCGGAATTTGATCATAACTAGAGTACCCATCCATAAAGGAATACCTGAAGCTTCTTGCTATATTATCAACTAAGACGTCAATGTGGGGTAAAGGAAAGTCATCTTTCAGGCTGGCTCGATTCAAGTCCCGATAATCGACGCACATCCTCACTCGTCCATCTTTCTTTGG
Source organism: Delonix regia (assembly GCA_037074485.1). Taxonomy (NCBI): domain Eukaryota; kingdom Viridiplantae; phylum Streptophyta; class Magnoliopsida; order Fabales; family Fabaceae; genus Delonix; species Delonix regia. The sequence continues at coordinate 20,357,793 of CM073449.1, read as the reverse complement.
TACAGGGACTATGTTCGAGACCCATTGGGGGTATTTGGAGACTTCTTGGAAACCAGCATCCCATTGCTTCATCACTTCCTCCTTGATTTTGAGGGACATCTCGGGGCTCATCCTCCTCAACTTCTGCTTCTTAGGTCCTACATTAGGGTACAAGGGTATCTTGTGGGCAACAATTTCAGGGTCTATTCCTGGCATATCTTGGTAGGACCAGGCAAACATATCCATATATTCCTTAAAAAAATTAATCATTTCCTCCCTTTCTGGGTTATCAACTATTTTTAATTCCTTCTTATTATCCTCAATCCCCATATTAATCACTTCGGTAGCTTCTTCATGCGGAGTAATACCCTTTTCTATAGATTCTATTATTTTAACGAAGGTTTGAGATGTGTCATCATTATCATCAATTTCTAAATCATTAATATCCGTGACAACATGAGGCTCATTCAAACAGTGCCCAAGTGCCTCTGCTTCAGACAAGAGTTTCGAAGATTCAAATTCCCTGAAAGTGGGTAGAAAAGGCAAGAATAAATATGAAGAAGCAGGATTCAAACAAGATTATGGAAGAAGATTGAAATTGCTGCATTCATTCGATATTCAAAATAAAGTTCAAATTGTTAGCTATTACAAAAATTTTTAAGATGATATTCAAAATATTACTCTAATGACATAACATCTGGTAACATTTTAGATTCCCAATTGTCAAGTGCTTTTCCTAGCTTGTCCAGCTGGATCCATAGGGCCTCCGTGTGCTTTTCTTCTTCTTTACTCTCCATTATGGCTAGGTCGCCTAGGTGTATTATCTCAGCAGAAATAGGAAACGTTTCTCGGATGTGGGGTATTTCCGTTCTCTCTCTTGGTTTACCCTCCTTCCATCGTGCCCTCCGAGTTCCCATAGACAACTCATACCCTAACCCTTGTCGCCCTGGATTTTCAAGCAACTCAACTGGTTCCCCTATACCTTGCAGCTTCATGCCTAGTCCTTTTCCTTTTTGATATCCATTACTCATCATGATCTTGGCCACTACTTGATTGACATCCTTGGTAGATTCCCCTATTCCTTCTGGGTTCTGGCACCTTTGGTGGAGTTCCCAACTTTTAGCACTTCCAAACTCTGGTATGATCTATCCACAACCTACTCAGCATTTTCAATGTAAGGTACCGTGCTAGGCTTGCTAATGATCATCTCTTCTTCGCCTTTTATGGTGATAAGCCTTCCTTCACTAATATACTTGATTCTTTAGTGCACAGTTGATAGGACTGCACCAGTCGTATGAATCCAAGGTCTTCCCAAAAGCATTGTATATGCTGCATCAATGTCCATGACTTGGAACTCGACAGTAAATATATTCGGACCAATTTCCAATGGGAGTTCAACCTTTCCAATTACTTCTCTCCTTGTCCAATCGAAGGCTCTCACTACCATGTCATTGTATTCGATGCATGACTTCTCAACTGGTAATTGCCCCAAAGTGGATAAGGGTAAGACGTTCAGTGCGGATTCTCCATCAATGAGTACCTTAGCGATTATGTACCCATAGCATTTCAAAGTAATATGGAGGGCTTTGGGCTTTCCAGTTGGTGTGGGGTATACCTCGTCCTCAGAAAATGCGATGAAGGTGGCATTCTTTACCGCATTTATCATGTTTACCACCTTCTCCGGAGTAATATCAGGCCGTACGTAGGCTTCATCCAACAGACTTTGTAACGCCTTTCGATGAGCTTCTGAATTCATTATTAGGGTCAAAATGGAAATTCGGGCCGGTGTTTTCCGCAGCTGATTGACCACATCATATTCGCTTTGCTTCATAATTTTTAAGAACTCATTGGTCTCCTCTCATTTTCCTTTTCTAGGGATTTCTTTGAGGTTTGTGCTTTCTTCTATTTCCGGGTTCAGGTTTGGGATTCCTTTTCTGTCCTTAGAGTACACTCTACCACTGCGAGTAATTCCCCCTATCATTTATGACTGCCCTTTTTCTATAACAGGCCTTCCTCCTGATGCCTCATTATCATGAGAGCATTCTATTTTTAGCCCGTAATTCCATGGCACGGCGTGATTACTCCGATATGGAAATGGAGATGGCACATGGATAATAGCGGTTGGATTTTTTACAGGCGCCGGTGTGTGTATAACGAGTAAGGATCCTTTTGTTGTACCTCGTGGGTCATAGTTGCTTTGGGCTGGGGCAGCCTTGTTAACTTCGTAAATTGGTTTATTAACCACTAAGAAGGAGTTCCTAGGCTTAGTAGGGTCAGGTGATCCCTCAGTTCTAACACCATTTTTCTCTGTGACACACACATTCCCTTCAATGGGTCCTCGACTTCCTTCAATGGTCAGGATTCCAAGCGACATCATTCTTTGCGCTAATTCCTTAAATTGCTCACATTCTATAATGTCGTGACCCACTTCTCCATCATAAAATTTGCAGTAGCTGTTCTGTGACCCTCTGAGCACGTTTCGCTCTTCATCCTGAGTGGAGATATAGTCAGCGTCCTTCAAGCTTTTATATAACTGCTTCATGGTGGATGACACATCTGTCAAGTTTTTCAAGCTAGGCTCTTCCCCATCTATCATGGACACTTGCTTCCCTTTATCGTGATTTGGCAAGGGATTAGTGACGATGTCAGGGTCGTTACCTGTTTTTATGCCAATATGGTTATTGTCTAATAATGCCAAGACGTGTTTCCTAACGGCATCACATTTGTCAATGCTGTGTCCCGTAGCTCCCATATGGTACTCACAAGTAGCACCGGAGTCATACCACCCTAGGAATGGTGATTGAAGTGGTTTAACCGACTTAGGGCCCATAAGCTTTTTAGCCACCAAATCGTGGAAGAGCTCCGATCGATTGACATTGAAGTTAGGTAACAGCCTATCATCGCGAGGCTATTGCATAGACCTAAACCCTCTATTTTGGACCGTCATTTGTTGCGATCCAAGATGGGGTTATGGTGGCTTTGAGTAACTCATATGACTACTCACAGCTGGACCTCGGGGCTGGTAAGACATGGTTGGGTTTAGACTGTGAAATAGCGTTTGAGGATATTGATTATACGTGGGGTGAGGGTGTTGGTATGCAGCGTGGATGTGACTAACATCCCCTTCCTTCTTTCGAATGCTTACAGGCCTCCTAGTTTCCATGGAAGTACTTTCAAACAAACCTTCGCGTACATCAGTATCTATCCTCTCTCCAACCTGGATAAGATTAGAAAATTCATCCGCATGGGTCCCGAGCATTATCTTACGATACAAGTCCCCCAGGGTACGAATGAAATAAGAACACAATTCTGAGTCTAGAAGTGGCAGCTAAACCTCAGCTGCTGTAGCTCTCCACCTTTGAGCATATTCCTTAAAGGTCTTTATTCCTTTCTTCTTCAACCCTTTTAAGTGCTCTCATGTAGGTGCTATATCGAGGTTGAACCTGTATTGCCTCATGAACACATCAATAAGATCTCTCTATCTCTTTAGCTTAAAGTGATCTAGTTTCATAAACCAATGCAATGCTGCGTCGATCAGGCTCTCGTGGAAGAAGTTTATAAGGAACCTTTCATCCCTAGACCATATTGACATTTTGGTGCAGTATGACTTTAGATGATAGTGCGGATCTCCACTACCATCATACTTAGTGAACTCGGGCACTTTGAACTTTTTAGGGATGGGTACCTCCGGGGCTAAACATAATTCCTCCAATTCAACAGACTTTTAGTTAGTCGGCCTCTGCAAAGCTCACAGCCTGTCCTTAACCTCTGCTATATCTTCTTCCCAATCCTTCTTCTCGTTGCCATCTTTCATCTTAAGGCCAGTATTGGCAATGGGTTGAACAGGACTAATGATCCCGATAGCCGGCTCCCCTCCTGGAAGGTCATAAAGGGAAACACCCTCTTGGTTCCATTCTTGATACCCCTATCCTACCGCCCCTGAAGCCAAGGGATTTTGTGGTTGACTTACTGTCGCAGGTCTTTGTGTCGGTTCCGAAATCCTGGTGGTAGAAGGACTACCTGAAGTTACTCCCGGTATTTTAACACTCATATTAGGGGCGCCATGGTCTACATTAGTGGGGTTTGGTGGAACATTATTTGTAGCCACACTCGAACTCATATTCTGTAATAGCTTCATTATTTCTAACATTTGAGACTGCATTGTCCCCATTTGATCCTTCAGGGCTCCCACTTCGGCTTCTAACCGCTGCTCAGTTTCTGATCAACTATTTTCGGTGGCCATAGCTCTAGCACGTGCTCTGGTTAAATATGTTCTTCTTGGCGACTGAGCTTGGTTAGACAAATTCTTCCCCCCTCGGGCAATATTGCTTTTTACCTACTTTTTTTTTAGGAAAAAAAATGGACTTTAATAATAAAATAGTTACCTGGGTTTCTGATTTTTCAATATGTTGACTTGGTATAAAAGGTATAAGGACCACGGACCTTTGAATCTTTGAGGGTACGTATTGTAACACTCAATGAATCAAAGTTAACAACTAACACAAGGGACATTTAATATCCACATGCGTAGGTCTATTTTGCACCACACAACCTACTTTCTCACATGATTTCTGATATTCCATATACGTAGTAATGAACATATTTGATAGCCAAAAGAAGAAACCATGCATTTTACTAAAAAATAGAATGTTTGATTACGTTATACATCAAAGTAACCCAGTCCATGAGTTCACTTTACAAAATACTGAAATTGTCTCCGCTTCTACTCATCTAAAATTTCATTAACATCTTCAAATCCTCCATAAGGTTATGACATAAAGTAAGAAATTCAGTTACAGCCATAGGAGTCTTCGTAGGGATAGTGTGCCCTTCAGCTTTCTTATATGCATAAATGAATTCAGGAATGGCATCATTGGCAAACATAATCATTCTTTTGAAACGCTCTAGCCATATTTCTTTCTCGATCACTTGCTCCTCATGGCAAGCCTCCCACAATTGAGCCTTTTCTGCTTGATGGTTGAGCTGTTCGATCAAGTTTTGTATGGCTATCGTATTATCACCCTTGACCTTGGTCACCTCACTCATCTTTTCTTCTAGCTGTTTGACGAGTACATCAATTTCTCGTTGGAGATCACTAGGAGACTCAAGTTCTTCCGCCTGCCTTATCATGGCATCCTTTTCCTTAACAGCTTTTAACCGAGCTTGATAATGAAGGGCCTTCTTGTTGTTTTCTTCAGCCCGTTTTTGAATTCTCCTTACGGTGTTTTTCAACTTGTCATTTTCCTCTTTCAATCTTCTCAACTCAATGTTCATTTCTAACTCTTTTCTCCTTTTTGCTCTCCCGTCTTCTCGTAACTTGGATAAGTTTTCCAAGTGTCATTTGCTTACTTCCTCCAGGCTTTGTAGCTCAGCCTTTTTACCTTCTAATTGTTTGGCCAAACATTCATGAACCTCCTTGTCATAACCGAACTTTCGGCGGAATAGAATAAAATAATGTTTAAATTGATTCCCAATAACGAGTCTTGAAAATCAATTTTATTTGGAGTCGCCACCAAAATTTTTAACGGAAAACTTTGGAAAACCAATTTAAAACAAAACGAAAAAGGCGAAATAATCTGCGAAATCAGAGATGGGTTCGGGAGTCTATTTGAGTGTGGGGAAGGTGTTAGGCACCCCACAACACCTACCCATAAGGACGGTTACCTTAAACTAGTTAGTTGAAAAAGAATATGACCTTTAATTAATCTCAATTACCCTTTTATTGACATGGATGCACGTTAGACATAGGAGACAAAAAAGCGAGAATGCATGCAAACTTATGGATATTTACAAAGGGCGGACTTGACCTAGGATGAGAGCCTAGGGCCTACGTACCCTGCAATAGGGATCAAAGTCCATGTAGTTCGACCAAAAGGCATGTTTTGCGGGTTGGTGGTTTTTTGATTTGTGATGAGAATAAGAGGATTTTAATTAGGACAGATCATTGTAAACAAAACAAAATTGGGATTTGGTTTATGTGTTTTAATTTACTACAATCTGACTAACCTCATTCTCCTTATCTCTTCACATTTTCTCTTTTAAGATTTTTTGTCGATTTTATTATTATTATTATTATTATTATTTTAGTTTTGGGAGTTTTGGGAGTTCATATTTCGAGAATTAATGCATGATTTATAATGAAAGGAATATTTATTTTTTTTTTTGAACTTTTGAATTTATTGTTGGTAAATATTGATTATTATTATTATTGATTATTGGTAAATAATTTAATTCAAGGGCTATTATTTATTTGTTTATCTGTTTATCTTTGAATGAATATATGCTAATTTTCGGGTTCTATGGAGATTAGAATCTCACACGAGCCCGGGAAGTCGAGGAGAGAAAGGTATTCTCACACGATTCATTTTGTATAAATATTTAATCAAGGTTAATATTTAATTATTGTCCATTTATTTATTTTTTGTATTATTATTATTATTATTATTATTTCAGAATTAATTATAGGGATTTAAGGAGATTAGAACCTCACATAATCCCACGCAATCGAGGAGAACGATATTCTCACACTATAATTTCGTAAATAATGGGAAATGTTTAATTAAAGCAAATCTGTTGATTATTTATTATTTATTATTCTTTTTTGTTTGAAAAAAAGGGTATGCTAACTTCAGGGATCTAATGAGATTAAAATCTCACGCGATCCCAGGTAATCGGGGAGAACAGTATTCTCACGCGATAATTTTTGCAAATAACGGGAAACAGTTCGTTAAAATAAACATTTTGATTATGATTACTATTATGATTTAATCAAAATTAATATTTAATTATCATTCATTTATTTTTCACTATTCATCCATTAATATTTCATTAATATTATTGTTACTTTTCAATTATTCAATCCATGGTAGGGATTTAAGGAGATTAATATCTCACATAATCCCTGGTAATCGAGGAGAATAAAATTCTCACACGATAATTTTGCAAATAATGGGAAACAGTTCATTAAAGCAAACGTTTTAATTATGATTATTATTATGATTTAATCAAAATTAATATTTAATTGTCATTCCTTTATTTTTTCACCATTTATTCATTAATATTATTATCACTTTTCAATTATTCAACTAGTTGTAAGGATTTAAGGAGATTAACATCTCACATAACCCCCGTTAATCGCGGAGAATAAAATTCTCACACGATAATTTTATCCATCATGACAATATTCATTAATTATCATTCAATTATTTTTCACCATTCCTTCATTAGTATTTCATTAATATTATTGTTGCCTTCCAATTATTTAATTAATTGCAAGGATTTAAGGAGATTAAAAACTCACATAATCCCCGGCAATCAAGAAGAACAAAATTCTCACACGCTAATTTTATACGTAATAGCAATAATTAATCAAAGTTAATGTTTAAACAATGGTGATAAATAAAACTAAAACAAGTTTAAGCAAATGAACAGTAGCACCTCATATTAGAACGCGTGAACAGTGCAGCATGCATGAGATTGTCTTGAAGCAACTCGTATGAACAGTGACAGCATGCAGAAATCTCAGCCATGGCAAACCGTGTAACCATACCAGTGCATTTTCAGCTTCTCCCTTGTGCTCCAATGAAGAATGACCTTCTCCTCCTCACTCACCTATGGTAGATGGACCTCCAACAGCCCCAAAGTAGCTGGTCTCAGCTGGAAGTGAGCAGAAATGGCAGACAACTTCGTTGGATAGCTTCGTTGGAAATTCTGGTTCGCTTCAGTGCTGGAAATTCTGCTTCACGTGTCTCTGCTCCTCGGCTGGAAGGCAAGGGCTGAAAGCTTCCCTTCTTCTCTACACTTCTTCTTCTTCCTTGTGCTCCCTAAGTTCTCCTATGTTTACCTCTGTTTTTCGAGCTCAAAACAAAGTTTTTTCTCCTCCATGGTTCAGCTTCTATCCATCCCTTTACTGCCACTTTGTTTTGCATTCAGACCTCCTTGTTTCTGCTCATCATTTTGGCATCCAACTCTCCATTTTCTGCTCCTTGGATGGCCTGAACTTCAGCTCCTTTTCTCTCCACGATTTGGACGTTTCTCTCCACGGTTTTCTGCACAGTTTTCTGCCTCTCATTCAGCTTCTCTCCCTCTCGGTTTCTGCTTTGTTTTCTCTTCTGTTTTCTCCCTCACGTTGCTACCTCACTTTCTGGTTTTGTTCAGCTCTTGGTTTCTCTCTTATCCTCTCGGTTTCAGCTCATCATCTCGGTTTCTGCTTCTCCCCTTCAGCTCTCATTTTTCTCTTGGTTTCTCTCTTCTTCTCTCCCTCTTCTCTTCAGCTCTTTTTCCTTTCTCGGTCACGTGGTTCCCTCTCCCATTCAGTGTTGTTTCTGCCTTCTTTTTTTCCTCCTCTCTTCTCTTCTCTCCAGCTCCCTTTTTTTCTCAGCCGAAGACTCCTCCCTTTATGCTCTAGCCCACCTCCCTTTTTCTGCCATGTTGCTCCCTTTTCTCCTTACTTTTTCTGCAACTTCCAGCCACTCACTTCCTGCTCACGGTCCCCTCCTTTTTCTGCCATTTTTAGCCACGCCACTCTCTCCTTTTTTTGCACCAGCCACTCCACTTTCTGCCTCCTCTGAAGAACTAACTCCCTCTTGCTTTTTTGTCCCCCTTGTCCTCTTGTGCATGTGTGTGCATGAGTGTATGCATGTGGGAGTGAGTGAGTGTGTGTGTCCGTGGGTGAGAGTGTGTGAGAGTGTGAGTGTGAGTGTGTGAGGATGTGTGTCCGTGAGTGAAAGTGTGAGTGTGTGAGAGTGATGTGTGTCATGTGTGTGAGGGCAAGTGAGCATATGGGAGCAAATGAGCATGTGAGAGTGTGAGTGTGAGTGTGTGAGGAGGTGTGTCCGTGAGTGAGAGTGATGTGTGTCATGTGTGTGAGGGCAAGTGAGCATGTGGGAGCAAGTGAGCATGTGAGAGCAAGTGAGCATGTGAGAGTGTGTGAGTGTGAGCAAGTGAGAGTGTTTTGCAATTCCATTTCAAGTATGTGGCCTTGTTCATTTTATTTCTTTGCAAGATGATTGCCATGTCTCTTCTTCAAACATATATCTTGAATTTTCTTTTTTATTATTTTTGGTTCTTATATTTGGTTTTTTTCATATTACTTCTATTTTTTTTTTTTTTACCTTTTGCAATTTTGTTTTAATTAATTATTATTATTATATATTTTTTTTGAATTTTTTTTAATTCTATTTATTATTATTACCATGATTATTATTATTGTTAATTCGGGTGGGGTGTTCACACTCCTGTAGGTTGTTACTTAATAAGGGGTTACGAGATCCCAAAGGTGGATGAATCCCACTGGTCCTTTTCTTAAGCCAAGCCTCATATCTTTTCGTGGTTGCTACGACGCGCTTCCCTAACTCGAACCCCCCTTTACATATTACATGGCTCCATGCATCCCTTATCCGATGGATCATTTCCACATTTAGAGAATCACTATAGTAGAAGCTGACTCTTCGCACAGATTCTTCAGACGGGATGTCCTGCTCGTATGTAAATCGGCAATGCACGACCGCGGGATTATAATTAACGCATCCTTGGGCACCCATCAGAGGAATGTTAGGGAAACTTCCACAGCAGTAAATAATATCCTCACCTTCCCACCAAGAAAGCTTCTACCAAATGGTGGTATCTTCAAGTCTTTCTATTTTCTTGATCCATTGATTGTGGCTCATTTTTGCTTGTAGTGGAATTAATCCTTCGCGACGTAGATAATCTCGGATCAGGTGATGGATGGTGTCAAATCTCATACCAAGTTGATATTCCCTACCATAAACATGATTAACCCACCATATATTCAGCAGTGGCAAACAACACTTCAACTTTCCTTTCTTTTCTCAATGGCAAAAACTTAATGTCAAAAACATTTCCGCTAGAAGTGCTGGTAGTGGATTCACACGGTGATTTTCCACCATCCACAGGATACTTATTGCTACCAGATCAACTACGCCCACTGCTGAAGGGAATAATACTAACCCATATACTGCCAAAGCAAGCACTCTTCTGAAAACAACCCAGTTCCCCTTCTTAACTAAAGCTTCCAACCTTTTCTCTAAATATTTCCTAAATAATCCTTCTGTTGCACCAGAGCGCATAATTGTACTCGTGTAGGTTCCTCCCCCAGAATCTGGGCTACAACGCGTTTGGAAGAGAGATGCCCAGGGTACAAGTAGACAGGGGTGTCTTTGGTAACAGGCATCTTCATCAATCCCCCGTATTCTTCCAATGTGCGTGCAAGCTGGAAAGTTGGAAATGTGAAGCATCTCAATGAATCCTCCCAATGTTGGGCTAAGACTACAAGTGCATCGGGCTGGATAGGGATTGATAGCAAATCCAAGTTGTCTCCATAATCCTTTTGAAAATAGCGGAGCTGCTCCCCTCTAAGTTTCCTACTTATAATGATTAAGTTCTCCACTAATTCAACTTCTACCTTCACTTGAACTCTCCTCTTAGTCAAGGCCATTCCTGTTGGGCTTGTATCTTGTGGTTGTGTGGTGTCCAATAAGTCCTTCATATCTTTATGCCAATGAAAATGACAATTCACTATAACAAGTCCGTTGGTTAGAAACAAAATGAAATGAGCACATAACTTATTCAATCAATAGATTACTTGTCACTTGATTCACTATTAATCACCAAGAGCCTTATTGATCCATTGGGAATAACAGATATAAATCTCAACCTAAGGAGAAATAGATCCTCACATGGGTGAGGCTTAAATAAATGAGACAAATAATCTATTCATATATTATTTTCACAAGAATTATTGATTTTCAAGGAGCTCCCAACTCCATCAATGCACCATTAGGCCAACCTTCCCGCACTGATGGAACTTTCAATTTTAGCTCATTTCATTTGGCTAATAACGCATCGCATGGAAATGTTATGATAATTCAATACCCCATAAAAGGTTTTTTTTTTAAAAAAAAATGTAATCATGCCACGAATGATGTGTCAACATGCAAAATGAGAACGTAATATGCTCCATCAGTGTCCTAACTCGGGTCAACCCTATGTGTAGGAACGGTACCCTAAAGACGGTAGGCCCTAGGAAGGTTATCTATTAAGTTTGGTCCATTAAGTTGCATAGTTCTGAGGGTAGGTCTAGCATCTTAGAGCATTACTGGTCTTCAGATTACCCCCACTCAAAAGAGTGAGGATCTCACGACATGAATTAGACTAAAAGAGGACAAAATCCCACTCCAATCAAATCCACATAGTGAGGTACAACCTGAGCGAGGTCTTCATGGTAATCTCTAGAAGCGAGAAGCTTCACAGGAAAACCAATATAAACCTCTACTAACTTAAGGCAGCAAGGACCCGAGTATAGAGCCCAAAAGTGTGTGAGGTAGAACGTCAACGTGCTTAAGTTGTGAGGGGAGCATATAAACCTCTAAACCGATAGTTTACCCAACCCTCACCTGTCAAATAGCTAAATCGCAAGAGAAGTCAAGAGCTTACAATATAAACAGGGGTCGTCTATCCTAAGGTTTTATTTCGCATGTTATCTATCCTAGCATATGCGTTGCAAATAAACTAACGAAATTATATGGAAAATGAAGAACATTAAGCATGTTGTATGACTGAAAAGGAAGACATACACCTATACAAACAACAAAAATAAATAGCAAATACATAAGAAGATATAGGTATATCATGTGACCACAAGAGATAAATAAACAAGAAACACCAAAAAAAGAATAAACCATTAAACCAAACAAAATATAGCAAGGGTAATCAAGATAACAAGAAGCCATATTATTTCAACTAACTAATTAAATAGGCTTGACTCACGAATATATCCCCAGTGGAGTCGCCAAACTATCGTAACTGACCTTTCGGCGAAATAAAATAAAAAGAGTTTAAATTGGTTCCTAAAAACGAATATTGAAAACCAATTTATTTGGAGTCGCCACCAAAATTTTTAACGGAAAACTTTGGAAAACCAATTTAAAATAAAGAGAAAAAGGCAACAGGGTCTGCGAAATCAGAGATGAGTTCGGGAGTCTATTTGAGTGTGGGGAAGGTGTTAGGCACCCCACAACACCCATCCATAAGGACGGTTACCTTAAACCAGTCAGCTGAAATAGAATATGGCTTTTAAATTTATCACGATTACCCTTCTATCGACATACATGCCCGTTAAACAGATGAGACAAAACAGCAAGAATGAAAGCAAACAGACAGATATTTACAAAGGGCGGACTTGACCTAGGATGAAAACCTAGGGCCTACGTACCCTGTGATTAGGATCAAAGTCCACATAGTTCGACGAAAATGGTATATCCGTTGGTTGATGGTTAGTAATTTTTGTGATGAAAACATGAAGGTTTAAATTAAACAGATTTTCGTAAACAAAACAGGATTGGAATTTGGTCTATGTGTTTTAATTTACGACAACCTGATTACTCCCACTCTTCTAATCTCTTCATTCTCTCTACCCTTTTTTTGGAATTTTAATCTTTATTTTGTGATTTAAATGAAGTGATTATGAAGAAAGAACTAATTCTTTTGTAAATAAAAAAAAATTATTAAGACATTTATTTTAGCGTTATTATCATTATTGTTATTATTATTTCAAGTACGTATTAATTTTCAGGGTTTATGGAGATTAAAATCTCACACGACCCCAAGCATTCGAGGAGAACTATATTCTCACACGATGATTTCACAAATAATGGAGGATATTAAAGTATTTATTTTTGTATGATTTTATATTATTATTTTTTAAAAAAAACACACAAATGTATTAATTTTAGGATCTAATGAGATTAAAATCTCACATGATCCAATGCAATCAAGGAGAACAATATTCACACACGATAATTTCATAAATAATGGGAAATATTTAATTAAAGTAAATATTTAATTATTATTACTTTTAAAACAAATATGTACTAATTTTAGATATCTAAGGAGACTAAAATCTCACGTGATCCAATGCAATCAAGGAGAACAATATTCTCACACGATAATTTTGTAAATAATGGAAAATATTTAATTATTATTATTTTTAAAACAAATGTGTACTAATTTTAAGGATCTAAAGAGACTAAAATCTCATATAATCCTATGTAATAGAGGAGAACAATATTCTCACACGATAATTTCGTAAATAACAGAAATTATTTAATTAAAGTAAATATTTAGTTTTTTTTTTTTAAAACCAATGTGTACCAATTTAGGGATCTAAGGAGGTCAAAACCTCACATAATCCCATACAATCGAGGAGAACAAAATTCTCACACGATAAATTTCATAAATAAGGAAAAATATTTAATTAAAGTCAATATTTAGTTTTTTTTTTTTAAACCAATGTGTACCAATTTAGGGATCTAAGGAGGTTAAAACCTCACATAATCCCATACAATCGAGGAGAACAAAATTCTCACACGATAAATTTCATAAAACTTTACCCATGGGACCAAGATTAATCTTATATTCACATAAAAACAAGTGAAATAATAATGATGATAATAATAATAAAAATAATAATAATAATGATAATAAAACAAAACAACACAACCATAACAAATATGACAAAAATGAGAACAAAACAACTTCCTACTGGTTCATTTTTCCTTACCTTATGTATGTTTAACTATGCATGCACCCATATATTCATGTACATACATATATATATATATATATATATATGTATCTATATATATGGATATGTATATACATATACCTGTAGATATCCCAAAAAAAAAGAAAACAACCTTTTCTCAATTCATTCTTTCTTTTGCACCTTATATATATATATATATATATATATATATATATATATATATATACCTAAGCACACATACATATGAGCATATATATGTATATACACACTGATGCGCACCAATGCATTCTTTCTTGTTCTTCTTTTTTCCTTGCCTATATACATACCGAGACACACAAATGCAAGTGGACATATACATATATATATATATATATATATACGTTGATGCACTCCTCCTTGCTTTCTCTCTTCTTTCTTGTTTCTTATACTCACTGAAACATACACAGATGCAAATGGACATATACATATATATATATATATATATATATATCATTGATGCACTCCTCCTTGTTTTCCCTCTTTTTTCTTGTTCTCATACACTAAAACACACAGATGCAGGAATATACGTGGACATATACATATATATATAAATATATATATACATTGCTGCACTCCTCCTTGCTTTCTTTTTTCTTGTTCTCATACACCAAAACACACAGATGCAAAAACATACGTGGACATATACATATATATATATATATATATATACGTTGATGCGCTCTTGCTCGTCTTCTGTCAAAAGCAACCTAACAGCAGACAAGGATAGATAACAGCCAATCTTCTACATGCATTCATGACAGATCAGACAACGAAACTAAAGACAGAAAAACCAGAAAAGGGAACAACAAACTAAGGAAACCTGGCAGACATCTTCAGCTCACTTTCTCTCTGTTCGTCTCTGTTCACAGCGTCTGAAACAGGGGAAATGGTTTTAGCCTCAGCTCGTCTCAGCTCATCCTCCTCGGCTCCAGCTCTCCCTTCGGTCCACGCCCAGCTTTCCCTAGTTTTCAGCTTCTAGATTTTCTCCTCGGTTCTCAACTCATTACCTCTTTAGTTTCAACTCGTTTTGCTTCTATCCCATCGCGACCTGCACCTCCTGCTCTTCTCTCGGTTTGCTCTCTTTCTTTCAAGCTGCCTCAGCTTGTCCCTCACCAACCACAGCTCACTGTTTTCCTCTCGTTTCTCCGTTTACTTCCTTCCCCCTCACTGTTTAGCACCTCTTCCCTTCCAGACCTCTCTCCCCGCTTCTCGGTCCAGCTATGCCTTGGTTTTAAACCTCAAGCCTTCTTCCCCTCTTTCTCCCTTGCCACGGTCCAGCAGTGCCTTCTCTTTTAAGCCTCCAGCCTTCTTCTCTTTTTCTGTTCTCTTCCTCTCTTTTCTGATGCACACTGCCTTCCTTTTCAGCCACTACCGTTGCTTCTACTCCCTCCCACTTTTTAGCAACAAACCCTCCTTTTCTTCCCGTGTCTCCTGCTCCTTTTTTACTTTTTCAGCCTTCCTTGTGTTTCTTAGTGGTGTGTGTGTCTATGAGTGTGTGCATGTGGGAGTGGGAGTATATGAGTGTGAGCAAGTGGGAGTGTGTGAATGTGAGCAAGTGAGAGTGTGTGAGAGCAAGTGAGCAAGTTTGCATTTTTATCTTAATTAGGTGGCCTTTCTCTCCTCTTTGTATTTGGATTAATTCACAAATTTGTTAACCCTATTCATTTTCATTTTTTTTTTTTGCAAGATGATTATCATGTCTTTACTTCAAATATATATTTTGAATTTTTCCTTTTAATATTTTTTGGTTTTATATTTGTCTTTTTCCATGTTACTTCTATCTTTTGCTTTTTGCAATTTTGTTTTTAATTAATTAATTTTTTTAAAATTTTTAACTTCATTTATTATCATTACTATAATTATTATTATTAATTGTTTTTATTATAATTATTATTATTGTTAGTTTAGGTGGGGTGTTCACACTTACTTTTAAGAACATAATTCTCTTTGTTTTAGGTCAAAGTACACATGGATCTATGGACATTTTTTGTGCATTCAGATTTCAAATGATAAACCATATTGCCACTGATGTCATACTTATCAAAATTTGGCATCATGAACATTTTGTGTATTACAATGTTTTGAGTTAAACCTGATTCCTCTTGATCAAGTAAACCTTGTGTAGTTGGCCCTCCAAATCAAGTCAACCTAAAAGTGGTATAGAGATAGTGGCCCAAGTCCAAAGATAAATGCTTAGCCAATTGGTGAAGTAAGTAGATGCACACTCAGGTGAGGAAGGATGATAAGGTATGGGCCTAATTAAGGTGAGTAAGCTTAAATAAATGATGGGTACCAGTATGGGAGGTGCAAACTTGGGTGAAGAGGAATAGTAAGGCATGAGGCCAAATTTAATATGGGTATTTAGTCATAATGAGATGATGGGTGCCCAATCAATTGACGAGTTTGGGAGGCGCACACTTAGCTGAAGATGATTGATGAAACATGAACCCGGTATAAGATAGGTACTCAATCATGAAGAGATATGTTAGACTACCATAAAAGGATACTATAAACAAAGGGAGCTTGTCTATGCCATAGTGTGAAGGACTCATTCCAGAGAGA
Organism: Delonix regia; assembly: GCA_037074485.1. Classification (NCBI taxonomy): domain Eukaryota; kingdom Viridiplantae; phylum Streptophyta; class Magnoliopsida; order Fabales; family Fabaceae; genus Delonix; species Delonix regia. The sequence goes on along the minus strand of CM073449.1, from coordinate 20,341,649 downwards.
TATTAGTAGAGTCAAGTGTGAGTGAGAATAGAATAAAGTCCCACATTGGATAGAATTGAACTAGGAGAGGAATATATAATATAAAAGACACATTAACCTAATTCCTTAAAGTTTTTGGTTAATATTAGTGTATATATTCTCTCTTCAAGTCCAATAAAACATGCCCCCTAAAAAGGGCATCTCATCGGTGTTGTAGGCTCCCCAACGGTGTTATAACTTGTGATGATGTAAAACTAAAATTAATAAATGAAAAAAAGGAAGGAATGTTCACTCCTATGCAATTCGTCTTTCTACAAAGAACCTCCGCTTATGTAGTGGCATTATATTTAATTTCTGTGGAAAGAGAAAAAGAAAGAATAAAAAAGAAAAAGAGACCAGGCTGTTAGTGTAGGTACAGTCAGATAGCATTCTAAATTTTTTTAAAAATAAATCATGTAAGAATAAGACTCGAAAATTAAATATTAAAAAAAAGTATATTCTATCGAACTAACAAAAACAAAATTTTATATTTTTAATGGTAATTCAAATTATAACGTTAATAAATTATTACAATATTAAAAATGTTACATTTTCATGGTAATTAAGAATTGTAAAAAAATATAATAATATTTCTAAAATATGAAACTATGAATTTTTTAAATAATAGTGGATATTATTTTCTAATATATATTTTATGAATTTTTTAAATAATAGTGGATATTATTTTCTAATATATATTTTTTATAATATTTCAAATACCACAAAACATCTTTTGTTTTTTGGATGAAATATCACAAATATAATATGAATGAAAAAAATATTAAAATATCTCATTAGGCTATATTATGGTAAACTGGAAGGATATCCACAACTAGAACCAATAAAATTAAAATATGAAATGAAAGCAAAACGAAAGAAATTTGATGAAAAAGCATTTCCACTCCTTCATGATCCTACATTTTTTCCGTCACCGAATCCTTCGCGTTTTCACTGTCTAATTTTCTCTCTCAGCCACGATTCACGACAAGATGGAAGTGCCCCAAAAAACAAAGTAATGATACACTCATTAAAATAAAAAAGAAAAAGCTGAAAAAAATTATATATGGATGAATAACTTTTGGCGGCGGCGGATGTCGCAGCAGGATAAAAATACTATTTAATTACGTTTCCAAATTCTTTTCTGGCTTTTCATTTTGTTGGAAGACAATCAAATCTCCTAGAATCGTCAAAGCAGAGGCATTCAGATTATAAAATTCAGTGAAATCTTGAGAATGATTCTTCACGAAGATATTAATGAATAAACTATTTCTCGTTCGTGTTTGACAAATGAATATTAAACGATACTTCTAAATTGAATCAAATTATCCGACGCAAGAGTTCAAAGCCGATGCTTCCTGATTTCGTGATCACAATGTCAAAATATAACCAAAAAGAGACGACCTCATGTTTCCGGGTCGTGTTCAAATTAGGTGTGCATATCAGGATTTATCGACTCGATTCTCGTAACACTACTACAGATCAGATTGGATTTCAAACGAGATTACAATTTTTATCCCTGTTATTTTATTTTTAAAATATTACAAATCTAGACTTCAAAGCCAAATAATAAAATTGAAAACAAATTCACTTACAATATGCTAAAATAGATATATATATATATATATATATATATCTACTTAAATAATACGCTATATAATTTTATAACCGATGTTTCTTTCTTTTTTTTTTTTCTTCTTTTAATCTTTATTCTTTTATTTATGAACAAACCATTTCTTTTTCATAGTTAAAAAAAATCTTTTTCAAGATAAAAATCAAAATTAATCAAATCTTTAATTTAAAACTTAAGATTGGACCTGCAAATTGATCACTCCTCAATCATTTTTATTCCTCTGTTTAACACAATTAATTATCAAAAAAAATTAACACAATACATATATATAAAAGTAAATTATGCTGTGCATCTTTAAAAATAATTAGATCAATGTAATCATATCACATTGAGAATTGAGAAGAATATTTGATGGCTTGTATTTAATGTTTTGAAACTAAAATGGGTAATTTTTAAAATTAAAAGTTAATATGACAATGTAATCCATATTAGTCAAGATAGCCGCATATATTTTAACAGTTATTTATTGACCTTAAGCTGTTCATAGATTTGTAAGACCTAATTAAACCTGAAAGCCAACCTCTCTCTTTCTCTCATGGCGAAACCAAGCTCCGTGAATATTCTTCAAGTTTGCAAGGTGGCTCCGCCACCGGAAACAACCACCTCCACCGCCGCACCTGCAACTTCTCTTCCTCTCACCTTCTTCGACGTATTATGGCTGAGATTCCCGCCCGTTGAGCGTCTTTTCTTCTACGAATTCCCCCACTCACCATCCTCCTTCTTCGATTCCGTTCTTCCGAGACTCAAACACTCCCTCTCTCTCAATCTCAGCTACTTCCTTCCTCTTGCAGGCAACATCACATGGCCCCATGACTCCCCCACACCCATAATAACTTACGTCGCCGGCGATGCCGTCACCCTCACCGTTGCCGAATCAGACGCAGACTTCAACCATCTTTCAGGTTCTGATTTCTCTGAAGCCGAGGAAAGCCAGCCGCTCTTACCTCGCTTGACCGTCTCCGATGAACAAGCTTCTGTCATAGATCTGCAAATCACTCTGTTTCCAAACTTTGGGTTCTCTATTGGGATTACCACGCACCATGCAGCCTTGGATGGGAAATCATCCGCTTCATTTTTGAAATCATGGGCTTATTTCTGCTCAAAGCTCGGAGAATCATCATTTGATTCCTCGTTACCGGAGAATCTAATCCCTTTCTTTGACAGGTCTGTGATCAAAGACCCAAATGGGATTGCTGAGATATTTGCGAATTATTATCTAAAGAAGGGTGGACCAAACAACCGAAGCTTGATGCTGTGGGATTTGAAAATTGATCAAGAGAAGCCAATAAGGGGTACGTTCGAATTGACTCCATCCAATATTCAGAAGCTTAAGAAGTATGCAGAGTCTAAGCTGAATAATAAGAAGGTTCATCTATCAACGTTTTCAGTAACATGTGCTCATGCGTTGGACTGCTTAGTGAAAGCAGAGCAAACAAAGGAAGACAAAGCGTTGTTTATATTTAGTGTGGACTGCAGATCTCGTTTGGATCCTCCAATTCCGCCTACATATTTTGGAAATTGCATTGCGGGGTTTAAGTCTGTGGCTGAAACAAAGAGCTTGCTGGGGAATGATGGGTTCGTCGCTGCTCTAGAAGCCTTAAGTGAAACTTTGAGGAAAATGGAAGACGGAGTGCTAGGTGGAGCAGAAAGATGGATTTCAGACATGGAAACTTTTGCCACGGATAGGAGTCGTAGAAAGTTCACAACGGCAGGGTCACCTCGGTTTGAGGTTTATAGTAATGATTTTGGGTGGGGAAGGCCCAAGAAGGTGGATATGGCTTCTATAGCCAAGACAGGAGCATTCTCTCTTTCGGAAAGCAGGAATGGCAATGGAGGAATTGAGATCGGCATGGTATTGGACAAACCTATAATGGAGGCTTTTGCTGCTCTTTTTCATAAAGGTCTTTGATCCTCTCGATGCTTTTTCAAAGCATTCTCAGGATTTAAAACCTTGAATTTTTAAGGTTTCTAAGATTCTGACGGAATAATAATCCTTCTTTCCAACTCTTTCATCTTCCGAAGGCATCAGGATATATAGATTCCAGCAGTTATTTGTATAAGCATACTCTCCCTAGTAAAAATTTTAAAAAATATCGACTTTGTAATATGCTCAGTGAGCAACGTGTTATCAGTTTTTCCCATTTTATTTCTCTGTTAAACTTTTCAATTTAGGTTCTAATATCTCAACTTAGTGTCAAGTCCGAATAAGTTTGATCTGCTGAAGCAAGTAGGCAACTCGAGGAACAGTAAATAGCTCAGTGGAGAACTTGTTTTCACACTTAGAATTTTTAAAAAAATATATTTAGTTAGTTTGATGTTAATGCATATTTCTCCAGTGACGTTATATGTTTACGCTTAAAGTGGGCACCTTTCATATCCATACCGGTTAAGCCGGAAAGCCTTGCGTATCCAGATACTTGTACGATATGCGTGCTCGTGTATTGAATGAAACGTATCGTCTTTTCTGGTTCGTTTTTGCAATTTTCATTTTCGCGTTTTTTGGACTTTTGCCTTTCTGGTTCAGTGTTTGTTTCTGCCATTTAGGATTCATCTCCGATCTGTTTGTTTCTGCGTCTCTGTTCTATTTAGGTATGCATTTGTGGTTCCGATTCTATTTTATCTCTGCATCTCTGGCAGCAATAGTGAGGGTGACGTCATCGCCTGGGACGTAATTGGTTATGGGTGTGAGGGAGTCATGCGGCCATGTGATGTTACCTGCAAGAAGGAGGAAGTAGCTGAGAGTGACAGAGAGTGAGTGTTTGAGTTTCGGAAGAACGGAATCGAAGGAGGAGGATGGTAAATGGGGGAATTCGTAGAAGGAAAGCCGCTCAACAGGTGGGAATCTCAGCCATAGTAAGTCGAAGAAGGTGAGTGGCAGGGGTTTCCGGTGGCGGTGCCACCTGACAAACTTTTGAGAACATTCACGGAGCTTGGTTTCGCCATGAAAAGGAAAGTGGTGGGCTTTCTGTTTTAAGTAAGACTCACAAATTTAAGAATCTTCGCATATAAAATTTAAAAATTATTGAGGTTAAAATAAAAATAGAATAAATTATTTTAATTAGCTTGCTATTAATATATTTTAATTTGACAAGTTATTGTTAGTGTAACTAAGGATGTACGAAAAAAATTCACTTTTATATTTGTATGTGTATTTATAGAAAATATATTTGTATATGTGTAAATTTTATTATGATAATTAATTAAGTTAGATATGGTTATAAAAATTGTTGATGTGTCGTAGATTTGTAGGACAGAGTTTAATTTTCAAAATAAAATTTAATTAATTTTGCTTTTTAATCTTGAAAACAGATTTGTTTTAATAATTAAAAGGAAAAGGTTTGCTCAATAGTGGAAAATTAAGGATGAAAAAAAAATAACATTGATTATAAAATTGAAAAATAAAATTTATATGCAATTTTTTATATTTTTATTATATTATTCTCTAATAAAAATATAATAAATATATAATTTTTTAATAATAAATCAGTATTTTATGATTATTGCTAACAATTTTATGATTATTATTTATACACTTTTCATTGAATTTATATGTTTTTATGTTTTTATTGATTAAATATATAATTTTCATGTATTAATCAAAAATTTTAATGATGAATATTATTCTAAGTAAATCCATTTGAGTATAATCGTATAAAATTATATAGCATATATTTTTTTTTTGGACCAATTGGAGGATAAAATCACCTAACGTCGTATCCAAATAGTTTGAATGTCTTACTTATATATATTTACACTCTAAAACTCATTTTGTAATGACCCAATTAATGGAGAATTAAAGGAGTAAATTATAATTACTAAATTAGCTAATAAGAAATTAAAAGAGAGAAATTTTGCCAAAAAAAAAAAAAGGCTAAGATGTATTATTTTGTCAAGTAACATCTTACAATGAGATTGAGGTTGACTCAATGGTCAGGCTCTATATGCTTACTCAGGAGGCCACGGGTTTGAGATTTGACTTCCCAACTCTCCTTGTTTTTTTTAGGAGCTGACACGTGTCAACCTCCCGTGTGAAAGGACGAAAATGCCCTTGGCCATTTTATTTTCATTCCTTCATTCCTTGTAGGGCAGAAGCAACAGAAAGAGAGAGAGCTTGGGGCTTGAGTCACTGAAGCTGCCTCCTTTCACCTCATCGGAGTTGCAGCTTGCCCCCTGAAGGTTGTCAGCTTGTCACTGGCCAAGCATCGTCGCGTTTCCGGCGAGAAACGCGACTTTTCGTCATGGAGAGGCAGCGAGTTCGAAGCTCAACGAAGCTTTGGTGAGCCACTCTTTCCATCGCGGTTTGGGTGGGTTCTACTCCCCACCTCCTGGCCATCATTCTCTGCCTGGCCTTGAGCTCCGTTGGTCGCCAATGATGCAGATTTTCTGGTGGGTTCACGTCATAGCCACGGGCAGTGGGTTTTGCACCGATTCGATGAGTTTTAATCGGTTTTTTCATGAGAATGATGTTAGGAGAAGCATATTCAGCCCCTATCTATTGAATTTAAGCTTTAGAAGTATGAATTTTGGGTTAGTTTTGAGAAGTTATGCTAACAGGGACCAAACTGAAAAGTTTCGAAATTTTGGGGTCTTTAGAAAATGGTGAAAGGATGCATTGTAATGGGTTCAAATTGATCCTATAAGAACACTTTTAAGGTATATGGCATAAAAACCTATTGTTAATCATGGTTTTTCTTGGATTGAAGGCAAGGGTTTGGAATTAGGGACTAAAATGAAAACTCAGAAAGTTTTAGGGCAGTAAGTGTAATTTGATGAAAAGTTTGAAAAAGTTAGTAATGGAATCAAGGAGACTGAGTTAAGGTTTTGTTTTGAGTAAAAGAAAGGAAGATGAGTAATTCTTGCTTTCCAATTAGTGTAGGTAGCTCGTAAGAGTGATTCAAGCATCTAAGGGAAGACATTGAGTTGCTTATAACTAACGGCACCCAGGTGCATAGATAGCACTCCCCAATACTCTTCTTTAGGTTTCACTTTTTATTATTTGGAAATGTTTATTAATATCATTTTAAATTTGAGCATGACTAAACTTGATTAGGATTGAAATGATGAGTAGACGAAATTCTTTAATATATTATATGGCGTTATATATGGTTTTGAGAAATGAATTTCTAGAAACATCATGCGTACAATTATGATTAGCTGCTAGATAAACCATTATTGAAAGACAAGTTGATTTCATGCATACTGGTTGTATTTCCCCTATGCATGCTTGTTTTTGTTACATTATTGGAAGGACTAGATAAGACACTGGCTGCTAACAGTAGTATTGTTAGCCCTTGGTGCACCTAGGTAATGGCCCAACTAGCAGGGTTAATAATGGTACTAGCCCCGTGTGATGGCCATCACACAGTTAGTACCTCACGCCAGTTGGTTAGTTGCCCTCGAAAATTGTGTATCCTCACCTATTGTGATTTGCCCTTTTGTGACTGTGTGTCATACTGGATGGGTCCTTAGTAGTCCTTCCCCTGAAATGACGTTCAGAAACTTGTTGATCCATTGTTTATGCACTTTAAATTCAATGTCATGGAAAATGTGTTATTTCACTAAAACTGTTTACATGGCAACCATGATTACTCGCTATTAAGATGTTATTTCATTTCACTTAACTTTTGACCAAGTTTTGATTTTTATTTATATATAAAGTTTGTTGCTAATTTTGGGGTGCTATCTGCCGAAAAATTTGGTCTCAGATAAGGAGATAGGCAAGGACCCGGAGGCAGCAAAGCGGTGATTGGAAATTCTGTTGGTGAGCCCCGCTTGGATATTGCGGGACCTATTCTTTTTTATTATTTCGGATATTCATGGCTTATTTTGAGATGTATTTATCCTTAGAACGATAGCCATTTTTTTTTGTATGTTTGGGATTATAGGGACCACAGTTGAACTTTCCCTGTTGTTGTATATTGTATTGATGCTACTGGGTTGTGATGGTGAGAGTGGAGCTCTCCTATATGTGTTTTGATTGCCTTACAGGATATTGTAGAAATTTCAAGATGTCTTATTTACTAGGGAGATTCTGCCAAAATTTCTACAAAACTCCTTGTTTTGTATTAAACTTTTATTTTATATTAAGGCAATTTATATTGCATATGGTGTAAATTGTTTAGTTTTGGCATGGTATTGAAAGTCCCTCCAGTGTAAGGCTTGCAGGTTCGGGAAATTTCCTCGAGTCCTGTGCCGGTCCCACTCCGAGGATTTTGGGGTGTGACACATTCGATGTGGGACTTAAAAGCACTCACGAGAGACCTCCTAAGCACGCGACCAGACGCTCTTTTACTCGATTTTTAAAGAGATCACTTGTATTTAATGTTTCTTTTTCTTTACATTAAAGATTAAAGGATAAAACTACCTAACGTAGATGGCATCGAAACAACTTGAATGTCTTATTTATACGCATTCACATGCACTAAAACTCATTTGATGTAATTTAAGCATATTAAGTGCATTTTTAATTTTATTATTTGATTTTAGATTATAGGTTTAATATTTTTAAAAAATGTTTTTAAACATAAAATACTTGGGATAAAAATTATAGTCTTGTTTGAAATCTGATCAAATGTATAACAAGAATCGAGTTGAAGTATTGTTTACTATTCATTTGTAAATTTTCAAGTGTCATTTTAGAAGTTTGTTGTGAAATTTAGAATATGTTAAACACAAACCAGGAATAGTTTTTTCATAAATATCTTCGTCAAGAATCATTTATGCTTCTAGATTTACTCTCTCTCTCTCTCTTTATATATATATATATATATATATAGATTTTCTTAACGTGAAAATTTGTTAAATCAATAATAAATTTCTTTTAATCAAACTTTCAATTTCTTAAATATAGAATTTTTTAAAGTTAATAAGAAAAATAATGAAATAATTAATTAAAAAAATTAATTAACTATCACTTAAATTAAAATTTTTTTAAGTCAGAGAATTCTATTAAATAAATAATAAAGTTAATGAATTAATTAACTACTTCTTAAATCAAGAAGTTTTTTTATATTTTATAGTTAATAAGAATAATAATGAATTAATTAATTAATCGTTTCTTAAATTTCATAATCAAGGATTCTATAACTTAACATGGTAAGATAAAATCGATATATGGTTTATTTAACAATTTGGATCATCCATTGTCATACATCACTTAAAGTTTGAGATGAAAGTTAGAGGGAATGGTTCTCATAAGGTTAAAAGAAGAAAACATGAAGAAGAAAGTGATGCACGATGTCTTCAAGGCACGAGCAGCACTTTCCTTTAGGCTTATTTCACCCAATTTATACCTATGTTATAGGGTGCAAGTTAGGTTCACCAACAAATTTCATGCAGGATACAATGAAGACCTTTGAGTATGGATTGCACTTTCAATATTCATGCCAAGACAACAATAGTTTTTTCAAAGTGATAATTTAACTTTTTCTTTATGTGCAATTAAAGACAAAGGCAATGAGTTTGAAGTTGTTGTATGTTTTGTTCCGTGTATCTTAAATGAAGTGATGGTGAGGGGTTTACATAAACCATAAAGTGATGCCTTAAAGAGATATTTCTTATAACAAGACCTTATAATCATATGTTGGTTCATTAACCAACTTAAATAATTTTTCATGAAGAGTTACATTTTTTTAGTATGTATGGTTTCCTTAAAACAATACACCTTTTCACCAAGTGGTGGTTACAACACCTTTCTATATATGTCTTTACAAGCCAAAGAGACACAATCTTGCTGTTTATACAACCCTTCATATAAATTTATTAATTTATATAAGAACATGACTTTTCAAAAACACATATCTTCATTTTAAAATATTCCAACAACCCCCCTCCATTTTTTAAACCTAAACTCTAATCACTTCGAAAATATCATGTTGTCAATAAAGGTATCTTAATAATTTGAACATTCATCTAAGGAAAACAAGGTTTCACCCATTTGAAATAATATGGTTTGCAAAGCCTTGAACCAATTATCCAATGTGAACATGTGTGCATGACTTATGCATAAGTTCTTGGACCATCGTATGTCACTTAAATTGACACATTTATCACCTTGTGTCCATATCCTTTTCATGAGAGTTTTCAGAGTCAAACCCTTAGACTTCTAGAAGCAACCTCAATTCACTCTCATATAGGTAAACTCCATCAAGTGCACCACCATAATTAATGCTCCAACAAATATATGTTTACAAGTCTATTAAGAGCTAAATTAAAGCTCAACCTTTCCCCTTTTAATCTCATGGTTATCAAGTATTTTTCAACCTTGGAATGTATTAAAAATGATTAGTACTTGTAATCACTCTAATAATGTACTTTCACCATTGAACTCAAGACTTGATATAATGGTTAATTGTAAGTTAGATTTCCACTATTGATGATCAAGGTTTATAAGGTCTCAATCCCATCCTTTTGATGTTTCAATATCATATTCCTTGTTAGACCTATAGTTAAAGGATATGTAAGATTCAATTCAAATCTTATAGAACTTATAGAGATTACTCCATTCATTATCAAGTCCTTTATAGAGCTATGTCTTAATCCCATATGTTGCGACTTTCCATTATAAACATGGTTATAAGCCCTTGAAAGAGTAAGCTGACCATCACAATGGATAGATGTTAGTACCATTGGCATGGGCCATATTTGAATGTCAAGTAATAAGTTTTTAAGGCACTTAGCTTCCTTGCTACTTATAGCCAATGCTATAAACTTAAAGTATATGGTAGAGTATGCAATACAGGTATGCTTCTTAGATGCCCAAGAAACAACACCCTCACTTAAGTGAAGACCTATCCACTTGTAAAAGCATGATCCTTTGAGTATCTTATCCAACCGGCATCTGTATATCTTTGCAAAATTAAAGGATTACTACCAAAGGTCAAACTATAGTTAATTGTTACTTTCAAGTACCTTAGTACTCAATCCACAACAAGCCAATGATTCTTACTTGGATTGCTTATGTATCTACTTGAACTTCCCACATTTGGTACTAACTTCATACTAGAATCAAATGGAGTAAAAACAGGACAACAATAAAAACAATCAAATTTCTTTAATATTTTCTTAATGTAATGAGATTAGGAAAGACCAAGACAATTGTTATCTCTAATAATCTTGATTTGTAATAATGCATTTGTTTTTCTCATATCAAAGTTTTTATACAAGAATTTTTTTATTTTGTTTACTTCATCCAAATCGATGCTAAGAATTAACATGTCCTCTATATACAAGCAAATCATGACACATTTTCCATTATGAAACTTACTGTAAACACATTTTTCAATTCATTAATGCTATATCCATTGCTAGAACTACCTCATGAAATTTTTTGTGCCATTACTTAGGGGCTTTCTTAAGTCTATTAAGAGACTTAATTAATTTATACACCTTATGTTCTTGACAAAGAACCATAAATCCTTCCAGTTGTGTCATATACACTTTTTCTTTCAACTCTCCATTAAGAAAAGTTGTTTTAACATCCATTTGATGGATAACAAGATTGTATATGGAAGCAAGTGCCATAAGTACTCTAATAGTGGATATCCTTGTAACTGGTGCATATGCATCAAAATAATATATCACTTCCTTTTGTGTGAATTCCTTAGTAACCAATCTAGCTTTAAATTTATTTATAGATCCGTCTACTTTTAATTTCTTTTTCAAAAATCCATTTACAACTAATGGGTTTATGACCAGGTGGAAGGTCTACTAGTTTTTAAGTTTTATTTCCCATTATTAAATCCATTTCATCATGTATAGCCTCTTTCCAAAATGTTGCATCTTGAGACTTCATAGCTTCCTCAAATGTATTATGGTCATTTTCTAAATGAAAACAAAAAGGTGAATAGTTTTTAATCTCTTCTCTAGTCCTCTCAACGAAAAACATAAAGAAATATAAACCATAGGATTTTGCTTCTCTTACCATTTTACTTCTTCTAAGTTCTATTTCTTCTAAATCATTATCACTAGAAACATTATTCTCTTAATTTAACTTCGCATTGGAATAAGAAATGTTATTGGGCTTAAGGATTGAGTTAAACTATTTCTTGAAAATTTGCATCCCTTGATTTAATTATTTGATTGACTGAGTATGAATCATTTGGTTCAATGACTAAAAAACGATATACCTTACTATTTTCAGCATATCCCAAGAAGATACACTCAACTCTTTTTTCACCTAATTTCTTCCTTTTAGGTTATAGAACTTTAACTATTCTCTAAAATAATTGAAATTGAGTTTTCTTTTCTTTTATAGTTCATATGGGGTTATCTTGTTCCTTTTATTCAGAACTCTATTTAATATATGACATGCAGTTAGTAATGCCTCACCCTAATATCCATTAGCCAAACCAGAATAAGATAACATGGGATTTACCATTTCAACTAGGAACCTATTTTTCCTTTTCGCAATACCATTTTTTTGTGTAGAATAAAGGGCAGTTACTTAATGTATTATACCAACTTACTCAAAATAATTTGGATCATAATATTTTTTCCCTTTATTTGTCCTTAAATATTTAACAAAAATTTCACATTGAAGTTCTACTTCAATTTTAAATATCTTAAATTTGTCTAAGACTTCATCCCTTAAGTGCATTAAATAAACATAACAATATCTAGTGCAATCATTAATAGAAATTACAAAATACTTTTTACCACCCAAAGTAAGATAACCATACAAATCACAAATATCATAATGAATCAGTTCTAATATTTTAGAACTTTTTTCTACTCTAAGGTAAAGTTCTCTTGTGATTTTAGTCAACATGCAAGTAGTGCAAGACTCATGATTAATATTAATCTTTGGAATTAATTCAAGTTTTATCATATCATTCAATTTTCCAAAATTAATATGACCCAAACAATAATGCCACAAATCATAAGAGTTAACAATATAAGCAGAATTGTTAATATTATTATAACCTTTAGCAATATTACACTTAAACATGTTCTCACAGAGTTAACATTGACCTACAAATGTTTCACCCTCAGTGAGAACAAACTTGTCTCCTACAAATACAAACTTAAACCCAAACATATTAAGTAAAGGTATAGAAATGAAATTCTTCCTAACTTATAGTACATAATAAACATGTCTTAAAGTAAGAGTTTTTCCTTAAGTGAATTCAATTTCCACAGTCCATTTGCCCTTAACTTGGACACTTAAAGCATTTCTCTTGTAAAGCACATCCCTATCTTCCTCCTTCAATGTTTTAAAGAAGTTTTTTTTTTTTTCCGCACATGGCATGTTACTTTAAAGTCCACCTACCATGATTCATCATTGTCAACCAAGTGGATCTCAGACCGCAAAATTGTCATCTATTGTAGATGACTTGTTTTCTTTCTCTTTCTCCTTTTTAAAGAAACGATATTCGTTCTTGAAATGGCCAGTCCTTCCACAAAAGAAAAAATTACCTTTCTTTTTCTTGTTCTTGTGACCATCATTTGCTTGGGATTTGTCTTTATCCTTTTCTCTTTTCTTTGAGGCCTTATGGGACTGCCCTTGCTTCACCACATGTACCTTTTTATGAGCATTGGTTTTTTTTTTTTAACATCTTACTTTTTATATTTCTCTTTTAAATGAAGATGATTCCCCATTTGCTCTAGAGAGATGTCTTCTGTTTTATGTTTAAGACTCTTTTTAAAATCTTTTCATGATGGAGGAAGCTTGTCTATAATTGAGAAGACAATAATATACTAATCCATATGCATGTTATATTGTTTGAAATTATTTAAAATATATTCAATTTCATGAATTTGTTCCATAATAGACTTTCCATCAATCATCTTATAAGTATTGAAATAAGTGACAAGAAATTTCTTATTTGTTGCATCCTTTTGCACGTACCTTGCCTCAAGTTTATCCCAAAGATCTTTTGCAAAGGTTGAATCTTGGTAAACATCAAAGAAAGCATCACAGGGGCCATTGAGGATATGTCCATTAGATATAGTCATCATTCTTCCATTTATGTCTCTATCTGATTTTAGCAATGGTTTCTTCTTCTCATTCTTGAGGCTTGGAAGTGGTGAGGAAATAGACCACATTCAAAGTTGTAAGATGAAATTTCATCTTTCTTTGCCATCTTAGAAAGTTGCCTTCTTCAAATCTTTTCAACTTCACAAAATTTGTAGTCAACTTCTTCAAAGAAGCCATTTGTATTTGTGTAATTAAGCCTAAAGATTGTTATCAGTAATTGGTTTCTGATGGTTAGAAGAAGAAGAGATGAAGAAGAAAGTGGTGCACGATGCCTTCAAGACATGGGCAACACTTTTCTTTAGGTTTATTTCATCCACACCTATCCCTATGTAGGTGCAAGTTGGGTTCACCGATGAATTTCCTGCTAGATACAATGAAAATCCTTGAGTATAGATTGCACTCCCAATACTCAAGTCAAGACATTAATAGTTTTTTCAATGTGATAATTTGACTTTTTCTCTGTATGCATTCAAAGACAAAAGCAATGAGTTTAAAGTTGTTGTGTGTTTTGTTCTGTGTGTCCTAAATGGAGTAATTATGAGAGGTTTATATAGACCATGAAGTAATACTTTGTAGAGATGCCTCTTGGAACAATACATCTTCAATTAAAAGTCATAGTCATATGTTAGTTCATAAGCCAATATAACTTAAATAATTTTTCATAAAGAGTTATACCTTTTTAGTATGTAGAGTTTCCTTAAAATAACACATCTTTTCACCAAGTGATGGTTACCACATTTTTCTATATATGTCTTTAGAAACCAAAATGACACAACATTAGTGTCTTTTAATGTTGTAACTCCCTACACAACTGTTCATATAAATTTATTAATTTATATGAGGACATGATTTTTCAAAAATATATCTCTTCATTTTAAAAATATTCCAATAGAGACAAATGTGGTTTTATTAATTTATGAGATTCTAGAGTTCTTTATAAGAGCAAAAATGGGATCTATTCCATACAACCAAAAAAATCCCTTATGGTGTATCCTCACAATAAACCTATTCTTATCATTTCTCTCTCACCGATATTATAGAACCAATTTTTTATATTTTTTGAAATTATTAGGCTTTCTTTATATCTAAGTATATTGTTAAATTTAATTTTTTACTAACATCAAATGCCGTTAATTTAAAATTTATTAATATATAATAAAACAAATTAATTTTCTCTAAACGAAATAAACTAGTTGAACACTATTTCCAATAAAATTGCTAAAATCTGACCATGTCTCAACCTTAAGGCCTTAAACAAGATTCTCATTTTACAATAAAAGTTTGTCTAAATACCTTTAAATTTCAAATATTAATTTTTAAAAAATTAAGCTACTTTTGGACTTTAAGTAGCGCAGGCAAACAGGCTACGAGCTTAAGCCATAAATAATAATCTCTGAAAATGAATGGGTATTTAGGTTGAAAATATAATTAAAAAAATGAAAGAAATCATGTAAGATTTGATAGAACCAGTGATTTTTTTTTCCTCCCTTGGGTCCAAATCACTCAATAGTTAAACGTTGGAAGAGAAAAGTGAAGGAGGAAAAATAGATGAACTTTGATTTTAAATAAAAAAAAGTTGAGGTATAATGGCAATGAACCGCTCTAATATATAAAAAAACTGGTAAAATAATGATTTCGTAACAACTTTCCTAAAATTTCACTTTGACCCAATATGAATTTCCTATACTTTGATCCAGTCTAATCCGTTAGCTTAACAATTTCATACCTGAAAACCTTTCCAAAGGGTCTTCTTCCTATATACTTAAAATTTTCTTACCCAATGTTTTTTTCTCCTTTACTTTATCGTCTTCTTATAATAATCATCATAATAACTCCAATTTTTACTTAAAATACCTTTTTAACTTTAACAAATGAAAGAAAATTATTTTCGAAGATTCATAAATTTTTAAGTTTTCACAATTAGAAACATTTTGCGTAACATGCAGCTATAACAATTTTCTAACTGAATTGCAAAATTAATTATCAAATATTTTTAATATTTTTCTTTTCTCAATCCAATCCAAGGATAGAATCTTGCTCACTAGATAGTCTTAAACTGCAGAAAGAATACTCATAAGTTTTGACTGACATGTTTAAGAAACAAGCTCTCTAAGTTCTACAAATTAAACAAAATAGTTATGTGAAAACTATGCTTGAGAATCAAGATTTTATGCCCATCTTGCGACGCTTGAGGTTACATTAAATTGTTTCTGTTTTCTTTTTTTCTTTTTTATTTCATATTTAAGCAATGGAGTAAAATGTAGTTTTGGCCCTCACTTTTGATCTAAAATTTCCTTTTGGTCCTCCTAAGATAGAAAGTATTAAAATGATTATTAAAAGATGAAATTCATCAAAAATTAATAGTTCTTCAAAGATCAAAATGAT
This sequence comes from Delonix regia, assembly GCA_037074485.1. Classification (NCBI taxonomy): domain Eukaryota; kingdom Viridiplantae; phylum Streptophyta; class Magnoliopsida; order Fabales; family Fabaceae; genus Delonix; species Delonix regia. The sequence continues at coordinate 20,325,639 of CM073449.1, read as the reverse complement.
ACTCTTAAAGAACTTAATTAGTTTTTTTTTCATTTTTTAAGGACAATTTTAATACTGTTAATTTTTTAAAGATTAAACTGATTTTGATGTCAAAAAAGTAGGAGACCAAAATTACATTTTCCACTTAACTAATGTCACTATAAATAACATTAATCTGGTTTGATGTTCGCGAAAGAAACATTCATTGACACATTAAACAACTTGGAGTTAACATGTAGAAACAACCTGCAGTTTTGGATAAATGGTATAACTCCATGCTGAAGAAACATAAATAAATCCTACCAACTAAAGTCACCTTCACCTGTCTTCGATTTTTCTATTTCTATATTCTAAACCACTTTCAGTATATTTCAACATTATCCTTCGCTATTGCTTCATCATTCCCTCTTCTAAATGGAACATCAGAATCTGAAAATACATGAAGCATGCGAGGTTGGTCCACCACCTGAAACAACCAAGCTATCTCTGCCTCTTACCTTCCTTGATTTATTATGGTTCAAATTCCATCCTTCAGAGCGCATCTTCTTCTACTCCTTTCCTCATTCACACTCACACCACAACCACACTTCCTTCTTCTTCGAATCCTTGATCCCCACACTGAAACGTTCTCTTGCTCTCGCGCTACAGCACTTCCTCCCTTTGGCTGGTAAACTTGTTTGGCCTTCCGATTCTCAGAAACCCTTCCTCAACTACACTCCCGGCGATGGAGTCTCGCTTGTTATAGCAGAGATTGATGCAGATTTTTATCATCTCTCAGGTAGGAATTATGGGTGTAAAATAGTTGAGTTTGAATGAATTTGGCTTGCGTCTAATTAGGTCAACTATGATCCGGTAAAATTTGTATAAGATACTAAATTAAATGATATCAATCTCTCCATAGATTTGATTATATCATACTTGATACCCTTTTCCTTTGGGAAAAAAAAGTTCTTGAAACTGGATATTTATTGCAAAAACATCCCCTTCCTGTTTACTTTCAATAAAGTTTCTCTTATCATAAAATCTATCTAGCTAAATAATTGTGAAGTTAAGCTCAAATTTGAGGCTACGATTTTATCCTTAAAATGACAATTTAAGCCATTAGAAAATTTTATTTTTGGAAGGAAATAACTTGTACAAAAAGTTATTCCGTTCATAGAAAGTAAAATGTTAGACAGGTTTATTTAATATAAATATCAAATGTTATGGGAGTTAATTGATATTTTTTATAATAGAGGGATGTCAAGTGTAATTTATCCAAAATTTAAGAGAAATTCGGATAAATTAATGTTATGGCACACATTAAATTTTTTTTTTTAATTATTTTTTCACGTTTGCCCCTTTTTTAGTATCATTATAATTATATTTTTCTAATTTTTAAATTCATTCAATCAATTAAATTTTGAAGTATCTGATAACTAAACCGATTTTCCCATTATATTAAATTGTTAAATAATATTGGTTCGTTAATAAAGTTGGAATTGACTTATTGACCCTCTGCTCTCAGGCAAAGCCGCTCGAGAAGCCAGGGAATTTCGTCCCTTGGTGCCTCACTTGGACTCATCCGATTCTTCCGCTTCGGCTATGGCTCTTCAAGTCACTCTCTTTCCAAGCAATGGCTTCTCTATAGGCATCAGCACCCACCACGCTGTTCTTGACGGCAAGTCCTCGACCATGTTCATGAAGGCCTGGGCTTATCTCTCTCAAACCACCCAAGAAGAATCGCCATCTCGGTTGACGGAAGAACTAGAGCCATTCGTAGACAGGAGTGTCGTCAAAGATCCAAACGGACTCGATATCAGGTACTTGAACGAATGGAAATTGATAGCAGAAGCAGTTGGGTCATGCGAACGAAGCTTGAAGATTCTGTCCAACGCTTCACCACAATGTATCAATGAATTAGCCCTAGCCACGTTTGAGCTAGACCGTCAAGATATAGAGAAACTCAAGAATAGGGTTCGGTCTTTGTGGGGCGAAGTTGATGAAGTAGAACAAGAAACAGCCACAACGAAGCCTCTAAATCTGTCTACTTTCGTCGTTGCTTCTGCGTTTGTGTTTACATGCACTGGAAAAGCAGTACAAAGAAGTGGAAGCAATAACAGTAATTCTGACATTGCCTTTGGATTCTCTGCAGATTGCAGGTCTCGCATGGAGCCTCCAGTGCACTCGAACTATGTTGGTAATTGTGTGGTTCCTTGTATGATCAACACAGAAACAGAGGACTTTGTTAAGGAAGAAGGCGTAGTTATTGTGGCTAAGAAGATCCACAGTAAAGTGCGAAGGTTGGAGAAGGGGGTGCTGGATGAAGCAGATACTTTGTTTGCGAAATGGAAATCCATGGCGTCTCAAGGAGCAAGAGGCATAGGAATAGGAGGGTTTACCAGATTTGGTGTTTACAAGACTGATTTTGGATGGGGAAGGCCTGTGAAGGTGGAAATAGCAACTCTGAATGTTAATGGATTGATTACAATGGCAGAAGGAAGAGATGGAAATGGTGGAGTTGAACTTGGAGTGCTTCTCTATAAGCATGAATTGGATTTGTTTGCTTCTGTATTCCGTAAGGGCATGGAGGGTCTTTGATTACTTGAAGTTACTTGCATGAATGCAAGCAAACTACAATATGTGATCAATTTCTGAAATCGTCCATACAATATATATAAGTTATAAGCCAAATTTATTAATTATTACTGTTTGTTTAATTTTTCTTTCAAAATCTTTTTTATTGTCTTTTTTTTTTTTTTGACAATTTGCAGGACTTGTTACTAATTAAAACTAATTTAATTTGTTATGTATTCCTCAATATTCGTTGCATTTTCTCTTTTTTGATAAGTACTTACTATTTATAGTTCAAAATCTCAATTGTAAGGATTAATAAGAATTATGAATATCAATTTTCGTCATTCATCAATAAAATTAATTTATAACTTCATGAACTGATGAAATTATTACATATATAGTCAAGGAAAAACGGGTACGTATTTATGTCAGTCAGTTTCAACACATATGGATGTTGACTACTAGAAAAATTAGAAATTATAACAGTTTCTCATTGGTATAGTATGATAATTGATGTTAAAACTATAATCTTGTAACGCTTACTTGACTGTTACAATAAATATTTAAACTTTTAAATTTATTTTTGATTGCTGAAAAACATTTTGAATTTTGCAGCAACCTTACACTGATTGTTACTAATTTACCATGCATTTTTTATCGACACCATCTTCGATTTCAAGGGAACTTTATACGATTGGATTAATCTGAAATTACTATGGTAACATGAGAATAATTATTTATAGGTTAAAATAATGGTTTTTTCTCTTAATTTTATTTATGGTTTTAAAATAGTCCTATAAATTTAAACGTTTTAATAAAGTGATCCTTAAGCTGAGAAAATATTTTATAAAAATTCTTATTAGGTAAATTCTGTTGAATTTTTAATGTCGTTAATTATAATGCTAATGTGACAGTCGTCATATGTGTTTTTTTACTTATAATATAAAAAGATGATTTGATATCAAATCAATATTTAACCTGAATATTAAAAAAAAAAAAAAAGAGGAGAAACAGAGAAAGTAAGAGAGAGGAAATTAACTATGCTCTCAAGGCATGCAACCCAAAACATAATATGACTTTTTGTAATGGAATTCACTTAAAATGACTTTTTGTAAAGTCTTTTAAAAATATAAGGGATTAATTTAAAATATTTAAAATTTAAGTAACTATTTTGAAATCATTAATAAAGTTAATTGATGAAGTCATTATTTTGATTTTCTTGATACTATGATGGTTTAAATTTGTTAAAGTGCAATATTCAAGGGGAACTCTTGCATAATTTTTGTCAGGAGAATATCGGCCCAAACTTTTGGCCTAATGACAAAATACAAAACCCAAGCTTAATATTTCTTTTCCAGTAGCAACTTCAAAAAAAGAGAAATTTTGGGCATTATTAATGACTGAAAATCTTCAAATTTGAAATTTACTAATGCTCTGGTGCTTTATTTACCAAAGTCATGTAGTCCGTTGCAATAAAAGCTTTCCCCTACCAATCTCTTTTTTATTATGTTTAAAATGAAATGATTACCTTTCCTTCTTTCTCTAGCGTTTATATATGAAAATAGAAGGCTTTCATTTTGCTCCATGTTCTTCCTCCTTTAAGCCGCAAGTGCGTGAATCAAGGACACGGAATGGATAAATTATCTCAAAGATGTTGGACCTTCCAGATCTAGAATTAATGTAAGAGCCAAACTTGCTTCCTATCCATTTATGATATTTGGCACTGTAAATAAACTCAATCTCTTTCTCTCTTTATATTAAATTTTCATCAATAATTTGATAAGATAATTACTTACTAATATTAAGCTCTAAGTTAAGGTCTTCACCCAATAGGTTTATAGGTAATTTGATCCATCATTGATTACCTTCAAATAATATGAATTTAATCTATTTTTGATTTAGACTAAAATATTAACTACTCAATTTAACAACTACAAGAAATTGATCTAATAATAAAATTAATACTAATCCACAAGATAATTAAAAATTATTCTAACAATCTTCCACTTTGATAATGTTAATTAATTATTAAGTCAATCAACAAAGTACATAATTGAACAATTAATATTCACATAAACTCATAAATGTGTGTACATACTAAATCATGTCAAGTTTAAAAATGAAAATACATAAAGATTACTAGATCTTATAGAGAAACAAATGATATTAATATTATCACAAATTAGTGTCAATATTTGAACAAAATGGAATACAAAATGACATTCTAGATGTCATATTACTTCATAAAAGTCTTTTAAGGACCCAACTCGTACTCCTACTAGACCAAGGCTTCATCAGGATTCAACAAGACCCATATGAGCTACAAGATTTTGAAACACTACTATGGATATACCTTTGGTCAATAGATTTGCAAGTATATATCCACCATAAATGTGAATCTATCAAATCAGATAAGGGAAAATGATGTTATAAATACTATCAAAGTTTCAATTTTGAATTATGTCCAAAATTTGGCATAGCCAAGAATATTGAATCTGATAAGGAAATAAATACTATAAATGACAAAATATGTCAAAGTGTTCTTTAAGAATATAACTCTAATTCCCACTAAATCAAGACATCAAAATTTTCAAAATACCCAAGAGTTGGAAGTTTCTAAAACTCTAATGGGTTAATATTGGTGAACGAATCACCCAAAATGTTTAATATAAGTATGAGATTCACAAGTCTTCCCTCTCAAACAAATAGGAATTATGTATCAAAAGTTCAATGTAATTGAAGTTCCTATAATTTTGAGAGAAGTCTATAACAAAGTTATTGTCAATAAAAATAGTTAAGGCTTAAAATATGTGTACTATAAAAATTCATTTCCTTGACCACGTTCCCAGACAAATGGACATAACAAAATAAGTGACATACTATTCACTCATATATATGAGATAACTGTAAGTGTCTATTTGACATTTCTTAACAAAACAACTTCTCTAAAACATCATAAAGATGCAAACAGAGGTTAAGTAACTATAAGTGTTTGCCTAATACTTTCAAACAAGATAGTTCCTCTAGAACATCAAAAAGATGTATACACAAGTAGAGGCTGCTATAAGTGTCTATTTAATACTTTACCATAATATTGCTCCAAACAAAACATCATGGAAAATGCATATATGGTAGTTGATTTCAAATAATCAATCAAATCGCATACTTTAAATCCAGATTGTCAATAATTACAAGTGAATTAAATTTATTGTAATAGAATATGCAATTCTAGATATCTTATAGGTAAAACACAATTATTTAAGCAACTATCCAAAAATCCAAAATAGGATTACTTAAGTATATCCGAAGTGCACTATAGTATAAGCTATATCAATACAAATGTCTACTTGAACAAACACCGAGCTGCCAATAGCAGAAGCAAATAGAAGCTTCTTTCCGTCTTAGTCCTTTCTTTGTTACATTAAGGACTTAAAAGATCTAAATGACATTTCTATCACCTATTTGAATAGGTGCACCACAAAAGGAATAAGAATGCCTTTTGAATTCTATCAACACTCGGTCAATAGGAGTTCCTTGAGAGAAATTGGAAAAATACAAGACCTATCACAATGGAACTAAATTCTAAGAACACAAGAGGTCTCACTAAGATATATCATGTTGGGTTAACACCAAGAGATTAACATCACACAAAAGGTTAATGTCACTTTAAGCTAATAGTATGCCTTTAACATAAATTATAAAATTAAGGTCATGGCTTTATATAACATCATTAAATTGAGATAATATTACCTCAAGAATTTGTTTCAACCTAAGATAGATTGTTCAATCTACACATCAAGTGTTTATTCCATGATTTCACAAAACCATCAACTAAGGTTTGCTGATTTTTAATTAAAAGCCCAATTAACTTTATAATCATTTTAAAAGTATTTTCAATGGACACTATTGAAAGGGATAAGAACAATTAAGTCCTTTTACATTATTACAACCACCATCATTATATTAGGCTTAAAACCCTTTCCAAATTTCTTTTGTGACCATACACTAGGTCTTTCTTTTGTAACCATACACTAGGTCTTGAAGACCTACTCATAATCACTAGTTAGAGAAACTTAAATGTGAATTCCAAAAATTTCAAATATGTTGACTGATTATGACTTGTTTTTTAAATGAAAAGGTAACAAATATGAAGTGTTAATTATAACAAAATATGTTATGCAAATAAACCATGTCAATAATTAGAAATTTTTGGGATCTGACATATCATACTATAGTATAACTAAAACATAATAAGGAATTTAGACTTACAAACTTTCATGTAAATGGTTATCTTAATAGTCTTAAACTATCACTTGTCTCCTTGCACCTAGCTCTAGCAAGAGTAACTACTTTTAATATAGTCTTTACATAATCCAAAATTAATATTGTATGAGATGTTTTGTTTAATTAGTCTCATTAAATTTACTCTAGAAAAGTGGCTTAAACATTTATCTTATAACAATAGATAGTATTGTGACAATAGATTTAGTGGTGAAATATTAAAACTTATATAGTTAAGAAACACAAACTCAATAACATTGGTTTTAAATTAGCTAGAGATAGAGGGACATATGTAATAGTCCATTATCTTATGATCCAGTTACTATAAAAAAATTTTGCCCTCACAAAGTCCTAAAATAGCAAACTTAAAAATTACATTAACTCACTATCCACCATTCTTATCACTGATTAGGACTTAGGCTCTTAGTACTTTGCAAGCTTACATTAAACTCACAACTAGATCTAAAATTCAAAGAATGTACAATAGGAGGATTACCTATTTCCATTGATTTTTTTTCTTATAAGGAACAACCTTAATCGATTTAACAGCCATTCAGTTATCTAGTTGGGTATAATATAAAGTCTTTAATAGTTAAACTGAGACAAGAGATACATAAAAATGTGTCAAATGTGTGATTTATCTCCTAAAATATTGCTTAAAGGATTTAAGCTTTATGTACACGAGCTTCAATATGTGTTTTTAAAATACCAAACACTCTTTCAAATTAAATGTTTTCAAATTAGGAGAGGTCATGGCCCTTCTTGAGCCTTAACTAGTTGTTTAAACATTTTCCCAAGTAGCCCTCGTATATTCCATCATTGTTTCCATTAGTGCCTTCACACACACACATTCTAGTTTAGGTGGTGTCATGGTTCAAAAAAGGCTCTCCAAAACCATGGATATTCAAGAAATCATATTTCTATATTACAATTTTTTTAAAAAAAAATAACCATTAAATATGAAATAAAAAAATAATATGGAATCCAAAATTTTATGTCAAAATGGGCCTCATAAGTAGACCCATGCATTAGAAAGCACAAATGGACATGGCAAGGATGTACTTTCATCATCTTCACTCCTTGGCGGGTTCTAAAAGGATTACCCAACCCGATACTAATCCAACACAAGACTCGACAATTTCTAAGGCATTATGGGGTGTTCTTGGTGTCATTTTGGGGTTGCCAAAATGTTATCTTAGTGTTTTGGGCATGTTTTAGATACTTTTAATTCAAAATTACTTAATCTATGAAACCCTTAATGCAATTTTGAATGAATCCCTACAACATTTGAGTAATTTTTATTTAAAAAATTTTTAGGTTTTTATACTCTTAGCTTCTTATTTCATTCATGGCTAAGCATATGTGAAAGGGGAAAAACAAATTCATTCTCTCATGGGCATAAATGAAATATATCATAAACATATTGCCAAAATTTTTCTCACATTTGCATGAAAGATAAATGGATAAATAGATTATGAACCTAAAGCTCTGATGCCATTTACTTAAAAAATAACATTATACAAGATAACATTCAAAACAAGAGATTGGATGAATATAAAACACCAACCTGAAGTTTATGATGCACTAACCATGGCTCAAAGGATTAGCAGAGATTAGCAACCTGTTGTGCCCAATGTTCAAAGAAACAAGAGAGAGAAAGAGAGCTAGAAAAAGGAGAGATAAGGTGCAATGAAAATTGCACTACCCAAAGGTAGATTAAACATGCAAATAAAAAAGGAAGAGCTAAAAGGACAAGTTTGTGGTTATAATTAATGAAACAAATAAGATGGTGATTAGAATTAGTGAAGGGAACCAAACTTGCTCCCTCTCCACTTATGATATTTAATTTGACATTGTAAATAAGCTCAATCTTTCTCTCTCTATTAACTCTCCATCAACAATTCGATAGGATAAATACTTATTAACATCGAGTTATATGTTGGGTTTTCTACCCAATGGTCTTGTAGGTAATCCATCTTATCACTGATTACCTATAAATAACATGAATCCAATCCATTCTTGATTTAAACCATAATATTAATTACCCAATTTAACAACTTCAAGAAATTGATCTAATAATATGATTAATGTTAATCCATAAGATAATTAAAAATTCTTCTAATAATGATGAGTTAGGAAATCTTGTGTTAAGGGTGTGCACAGAAAACCTCCTTAAAAATTTATTGTAAATATGTTGTTGTTAAAGAAAATCCTTTAAGAAATTAAGGGGAATTGGGAGTTGGGAAACTAGGAAAATTGATTGTAAACATGTTGCTAGTAAAACTAGTGTTTGCTTTCTACCCTCTTTAACTTTTTTGTTTATGCTATTTACATTTTAGTTCTATAAGTTAGTTTAAAGTTAATTTGATTTCAATATATTAAAATTATTTTTTATAATTCTCAATTTATTGAATAACTATATAGTTAATTGATTACTATTCACTTTCACTTAAATTACAGTTTCATGTTATTGCTTAATTATTCACTATGACTATGTTTGAGAGTTTAAGGAATGATGAAATGAAGTGGTCATTAATAGAATGACATGGAATGGAATGACTTGAGTAGATATATTATTTGGAAGTTTTAATGAGGAAATGGAGGGTCTCCCATCATTCTTGTTTAGAAGTTACAGTAAAATGAATGAATTTGAATGACTCGTTAATTATATTTTTTAATATTACCTCTTATAACATAAATATATAAAAAAACAATTTAAGCTGAATTCAAAACATGATATATGATAAAATAGTATTTTAAATTACTGGGTCACTTCCTTCTATCATTGATCCCACAATTTGAGGGGACAAAAAGATAATATTTTATATGGTTAGGAAGAGTCTTGGAGGCCCTTCTTATCATTCTATTCACTGCTCATAAAAACATTCAAACATATATTTATTTCAATTTGGTCATTCTACTTCTTATCACTACCTCCCTAACCCTCCATTTGAACATAGCCTATAAAAAATCAGTTAATTGGTTTTAAATTCAATCAACTTATATATATATATATATATATATATATATTGCATCTTCTGGTTACTATTATTCAAAGTTAGTTAACTAGTTCAGTTTTTTCAGTTAACTAGTTACTATTTCGCAAAATCTCAAGTCAACTTTTAATTTGAATACACATTTTCACTCCTCTACAAGCATCCTCACCCGACACTCAATCTAGGCTTGTTAAAATGCAATTCTTTTTTAATTTTGACCCAACTCAACTTGACCTAATATATGATCGTGTTATTGTTTATTATCTATTGGATTATATTACTATTCATTATATACTATTACAAAAGTTTGTATCACTATTAATTTCTCTTTGTTTTAATGTTTTCAAAACTTGTCTTTAAATCATATTTTTCTATCAAATGTCTTGTTTTCTTGTTTATGGATGTGTTTTTAAAACAAATGATTAAATTATTTTTTATTTTTTATTTTTTTATTTTTAAAACTTACTTTAAGAAATAATATGACAAAACTATTTTGAGAATGTAAAAATAAAAAATAAAGTCAAACAAGTCTATATTCTTGTTGGTTTTGCCTTTAATTTTTTCCGTTACTTATGGCAAAGCGTGATTTAGATTACCCCATGGTGACACTTTCTGTCCTCCAGTAAGATAAATGTCAAATAATTAAGGAAAAGAAATTAAAAAGTAAGAAAACACAATATCAAGGGTCATATTATGTGAACTTTAAACCTTGTTTAATAGTTATAGTACACAAGTGACAAGTCTCAATTTTATGTATTTTAACTATTTACACGACTTTTCAACCAAAGAAAAAACTATTTACATGACTTAACTTTGATTTTAATTTGATAGTGTTAGAAAAAGAGAAATATTTCAGCAGTTTTCATAAAGTTAAGAGACCAAGTTAAAAGAAATAAAATCAAGGGATGAAAATAAAACTTAAAATAAAATTGTATAACTAAAGTAAAACTAAATTAAGTTAAGGCATGAAAGTAAATTTTAAAATAGAATTAAGGAATTAAATTAAAACTTTAATGAAGTAAAGAGATAAAAATAAAATAATACACTACTAGAAAAAAGCAAAAGCAATTTAGATACGGACAAAACTAAGTGTCTAAAGCTGAAACAATCCGTGATTAAGCATTTTTGACATGGAAATAGACATCAAACAAAATTCATATAAAAAACTTTTATCTCAAAATATTTAGACACGAAATTACATATTCTGTATCAATATTAACACGGATTAATTCCATGTCAACTTTAAAGATTTTCGTATCAATATGGTCAACAAATTAGTATATGAGATTATGTATTATTTGGACACAAAATACGTTAGTCTCTAATTCCATGTCTAATATTTTGATACAAAAGTAAATTCTGCATCAAAATAAAAGTTTATTTTAATTTCAATCATTTCTAATTCCATGTCTAAGTTTTAGATACAAAATACATTCCATGTCAAATTCAAAATTTGATTGTAATTATTTTGTATCTGATTATATTTCAAATTGTTTGATACAAAATTATTACGTCTAAGATTTCAAATTTTTTTTGTTTTATCCATATCTGATTCTATGTCTAATCTGTATTTAATTTCAATAAATAAACTTTCTAATCCCATTTCACTAATATCCTGTATAGACTTCGACTGTTAAAACAATTATAAATTATAACACTATCATAAACTAAAATTTCTACATGTAAATTGAAATTTCTACACATAAATATCAAATAGTACAATACAATGCGGATATAGTTCAACATGTAAGTTTTAGGTAGTGCAATACATATGAATGTCATAATCATGCTAGTATAATGAAAAATGAAATCATTTGTCTATCTCATGATTAGACTTTTCATCCTTATAGTATTCTTCTCCTTTAGGTGCTTGCTATGTTGTATGTGGCGCCAAGGTTTGATCATTGTGCGAGTCAAAAAATCTAAACCTCCTCTCTAACAGTTTCATCCTTAGCATCATCATAGCAAATTGTTCATCCTTGCGTTGCAACTGAGTAGTGAGATCCAAAAATGTTGCCTTCAATGCAGTCGTCTCTACCTGTGTAGCAACATTGGTGAAAGATGATGAAGAGGCTGTAGATTTTTCAAATAAAGAAGCTTATAACCCTAATCCCTTGACACAACCTTTCTCACTAACACCTCCAATGACTTCCAAGAAAATATTATTGTCAGATTGATGACTATTGCCCTCCCAAAAGGATACTGGGCATCTCTCTCAACTATCTGTCTCTTACACTCATTTTGAAAAAAAGTACTTTGAAGTTTATCGTGAAATAAAATATGACATCTATTCTTAATACACCCAATAATGGTTATACTTAAAGCAATGCTTGCTGAAGCTAGGGAGTCCTATTTTTTTTCTTACCCTTTACGTCTATGAAAGCACTAAAATATGTCCTAACAATTTGGCTCCCTTCCAATTTGATTTCTTTGCAAAGAGAAAAAGATTAAAGTAAATTCAATTATTCAATAACTAAGATTATAAATTCAACTTAAAATACTTACCAATTGTTTTTTGTGCTCAACAACAAAAATCGAGCCTTCACAGTGGGTAGTGATCCTCCCTTCATATCGCCTATTTTGACTATTTTGCTTAGACTTATCTTGCCATTTAGGATCTTGCCACTTCAAATTCAACTGCTCGTAAATACTTTAGGGAAGCCATTTCCCTTTATCCTTTAGCAAGTTGCATCCTTTACTATCAAATATCTTCCTAATCTGATGGGCGTGCTCAAACAACCATTTATATTTTCTCTACATCAAGGAAAAAATACTAAGGAAATAATCTACTAAAAGATGAACAACTTTATTAAAAATTAGTGACAGATTACCCCAAATTCAATAAACTACTCCTTAGTAGCTCCTCCGTGTAATGCTTCTGTCCAATTAGTTCAAGGCCCATTAAATTTGCTTGAAGAAATATCACCATGTATACTTGTAGCTAGCTCAAAATTAGAAAACACATAAAATATAATCAAAGATGAATGTACTTTTTATATTTGAAAAAACTTGTGAAAAAGTGATAATTAACAAATCTTACATTGATCGAAGTCCTGGACTAATCCAAATACGCCTGCTACATCTATGTTCCCCCATATAATTGCCTATGTATTAGATGATTAGTTAGGCACTTGGGCAGATGAAGGTGGTGATGCCTCAGTGTGGGTAAAGGTAGATGAAGTAGGAGGTTGTAAAGAAGATTAAGGCAACTGCCTAGCATGTCTATCAATGGATGAGCTAGAAAAAGGGTTATAGTGTCTTTCTATGGATGGTGCATCAGAAAAAGGGATACGTGTAACTCCAATTTGAGGACGGAGGGAGGTGATAGGCTGTTCAAATGGCTAATAAGTACATATCCCTCTCCCTCTACCTCTTCCTTTACCATTACCTCTTCTATCGATATCTACCATCTATCTATGTTGAGAACTTAACATAAATAATTCGAAGAGTGTGAACATGTAATTGTGAATAATGAAAAAATAATAATAATGCATTCAATAATACACATGTTTAAGATACATTAACATTATTCAGATTTGAAACTTAAAAACAAAAAAGTAAGAACATGTGATGTATAAATTAATCCATACAATTCTTAGAGGATGCTTTGTTTAGTGATACTCTTCATCATTACTCTTCACATCATTCTTCTTCGTCCTCTTCGTACCCCCCTTCTTCTTTGTCTTCTTCTACTTATTCTTTTCCTTCTCCTTCTTCTTCTTCTTCTTCTTCCTCTTCCTCCTCTTCTTCATCTTCTTTGCCTGCTTCTTCTCCTCCTCTTCCCCTTCCTTTACCCTTTCACATTGTGGTTCAATATTATCATTTACAACTACCATTAGCATTTGTGGGATTGATTCTTCTTAGTAAGGATCATATCTATAACCCTTTTGCGAAAAGTTCTTTTATTCTTTCTATATTGATGTTCATGTGGTAAGAACTATTTGTGACAGTCAAAAAAAGATGTTTTCTTACTATATTTAAAGGTGAATGCTTTTAAGTGCTCCATACAAATTAGGCATGCAAGTCTTTCCGTTGTCTGCCAACCTGACAACATCTCATATTCAAGAAAGTCATTAATAATCCAAACTCAAAACTCAAAAATTAATACATTTTATTAATACATTTTTTAAAGCCTGATCCAAACTCAAAAAAGCTAAATAAATTTTATTAATAAGAGAATAAATTTACTATTTAAAAAAAAAAACTTAATGTATCGTGATATCTTGGTAAAAAAATAAAAATTAATATATTTTATTTAAAGAATTTATGTCAATATAATAACTCTTTTTTTATTTATAACTTTTCTATATATAATCACACAAGTAATAATAATAATTAGCTATATTATTTATCTCAAATTTTAAATAACAAAGTCACTTGATTATGATTTTAAAAAATCTGATAAGCACAACGCAAAGAATATGAATAAAAATTTGAATAAAAAGGTATAATCAAAATGCAAACTTAAACCTTTTTTCAGTTTAAATTCAAGTTTGATTTTAAAAATTTGACCTGACAATTAAGCCTAGTTCAATTGTATGAAAATCAAACTTTGGTATAAATTATAAAACAATATATGCAGCTAAAAAATTTTGACTTAAGGGACACATGATCTGAAGATAAATTTTAAGAGACCTGTGCCCAGGCTAAAGTACTTGCAAAAGCAATTCTTTTTCAAAAATAAAAATAAATAACATACGCAACGAAGTTGTTAGTTAGACGCATTGTTGAAGTGTTGTCAGAATTTATTCTCTTATTGTCTGAATGTCTTAATTCAATTCTCCAAGAAAATATTTTGTCATCATTACCGTTCTACACCAAGCATGTTAATAGAGATAGGTCACATGACTTGTTCCGAGGCCGATGCGGTTCTTGAATGCTAAGTTGTTACGTTAATATGATTTTTTTTTTTTTGGGCCAATATGACAGAACGCCAAAATGATATGGCTACTAGTTGTATAATCAGTTATCATTACTTGGTTCAACACATCTGGGCCTTTAACAACTCTATCAATATCAGATTTTAAGACATTAACTATTTTTATTAGCGAACATAATGTGCGAAGAATAATATTAAAGATGAAAATCCTTTGAAAGATCAAATTGAAATTTGAAGGTATAAATTAAGAAATGATGTATATATCTAAAACATTCATTTACTATTAACTTTATCATTTGATTTTTTTTCAGATTGAAAATATTTAAATATTTGTATTCGTAAAAATATTGTGATTTGAGAAAGCTCGATTTACTTCACTATTATTTCACTTCAAAATTTGTGTATAATTAGAAGCGTACACATCAAGTTAGATTTTGCTCGATCACATACTCGTTTTGGTTTTGGCACGCACATATTTTTTGGTTCGATCTATTGTTAAGACGTAATTTGTAACTGGATCAAATCAGGTTAAATTGCTTTTTATTATTAATTTTTTTCATAAATTCAAATCTCAAACCTTTCAGAAAAAAAAAAAAAGGTGGCCTATATTTAACAAATGAGATACCCATATTAATAAAGTAGCCTATATTAAAAAAAAAAAAAGCAAATTAGAAAAGCAATTATCTTAGAAAAAATAACCATATTAAACTAAAAACAATAATAAGAGAAATATATTTATATATTTTAAGCAGACTTTATTTAACGTATAATTTCCGTTTGATCAATAAGAGTTTTTCTTTTGATTATTTCATAAGCTCCTAACGTGATGGCTTTTTATATTTTTCATGTGTGTACCAAAAATTTTTTAAGGTGTATAAATTCTATGGGGCCAACCAAAACAGTTAATTAATTAATAATTTAATTAACCATTTTTTAAATCAAAAATTTTTTTAAAAATTTTAGAATTCTTTAGAGTCAACAAGATAAATTAATTAATTAATCATTTTAAAAAATTTTTAATAAAAGATTATAAATATATTGCCTAATAATTGGTCCAATAACTTATATTTGATGAATGATAAAATCAAAGGAAGCCCAAAATCCCATTACTCACCTCTGATACTATTTTCTATGGGCATTAAAATTTCATATGTGCACATGTTTAATAAACAGGAATCCAAGGTTTTAATGTTGTTTTCAATTGACACTTTTGACTCTCCCTCTCTCCAACAGTTACCATCTTGTTTCAGCACCACTCTTAGATTTGTAAAGGTTTTCAAAAAGGCTCAATCTCCTTCATCTTTTCTATATCTGTTATGCGAAAATCATGGAGGAAGATCGAGAAAGCTTCTTATGGCCACTGAAGCTTGAAAATCTGAAGCTTCTAATGCCCAACAGTCATCTCGCACGGAGACCTATATATATAGAAGCTACTTATTCAAAGAAAAATAAGATCTACATAGTTTATTTGCTAAAAAAATATAGGATCTGTTTGATGGTTAGAATTGATACAATAAAAATGGGAATAAGAATAAGAATGAGAGTGAAAGTGAGAGTGGGAATGAAAATATTAAAATGTTGTTTAGTTGAAAATGAATGAAAATAAACATGTTTCTCTTTACGTCGTTTGGTTAATAGATTATACACAGAAATTAATTAGATAATGTATATATTTTACTATATTATTCCTTATCATAAAATAAAAGAAAAAAGGTAGACATATCTTTGAATTATTAATTATTAATATAATTTTAATTAATAATATAATAATATATATTTAATAAATTAATAATAATTAATAATATTAATAAAATAATAATAATAATAATAATTAAAAAAAATTAGAGTTTTGATGTATTACAAGGATATTTTTGTTTTAAAACTATTATAAATAAAGACACTTTTGTCAAACATATTTTTATTTCCAATAGACCAATATCATTCTATAGCTTTAATTAAAGAGATAACTCTCCCTTATATGAAATAGAGCAGGTTCCCTAAGGAATGAGAATGAGGACTTAATCTATCAACCAAACATAAAAATGTGAGTGCATTCCCTCGCCTTGATTCTAGCAATCAAACAAGCCCATAGTATTGATCTTTGCATCTGGTTATATTTACTTTTGAGAGCATTTAAGTGTGTTGTCTTGTAGACCCATTCTTATAAGGATTCAAAAACTTCATCTCTTTATTATCTTGAACTTCTTTATCTGTGAGTGAGAAGTGAATGTTTGAAAGTTGATAAAACTTTAAGATTAGTTTAAAGTTAGCTAGCCAACCTCCTTTAAATTTTAGATGAGTTTAGAAAAATATTGTATTTAGGGTGAGTATGTAAAAACTCTAGAAAGTATATAAGTGTTGTTATTACAGTGAAGATTCTTTGAAAGAGTTAAAGGGACTAACCAAATTAGGATAAATTTTCATGTTTGCTTCTCTAACCCTCTTCTCTACATTTCTGGTTTATATTTATTTAGTTAACTATAAATTTTAGCGTCAACTATGCTCATAAAACTTCATCTTCTTCACAAGCAATTTAGTTTACTATATATATATATATACATATACACTTTCCATTATATGTCTAAAAATGTACTTTTAAAAATTTTAGTTAACTATATTTAAATACAGTTAACTGTTTTTTCAGTATTTTAGTTAATTGTAATTTGCTTAGCTAATTGTATTTTTCATAAAAAATTTTAAAAGGCAAAAATTATTGGAAAGGCAAAAAAAAATTTCATAACTTATTCATCCCCTCTAAATGTTTTATCAAAATATAACTTAACGTGGTTTAAAACTAAAGCTCAAAAAAAAAAAATGATTGAAAAGTTTATTCAATATATTGTCAAATATAACTTAAAGTTAGATGTATAGTCAAATATAATTTTATTAATTTTTAAAATTTTAAAACTTTTTAAACAACTACTTCATATGACAAAGATAATCTCCTATACTCCTAAAAAGTATATTGTCATTACTTTTCTTCGCCTAATCTTACAAAATTAGAGTGTTAGTATTAAAAATCAACTTTTGAGTCAAAATAACAACGTCGTAATAACATAAATCATATAATTCAATTAATACATTTCATAATATATTATTAAATTTAATTTTTCACACTTTTTTTTTAATTTATTATATTTAATATACCACTAAATTCAATAATCAACTAATACTTGCAAACACTTGATACAAAATGTAGAAATATATAATAAAATAAATTAATTTTTTTTTTAAATCCATATAATATGCGGACGAATAAACTAATTTAATAAACATGTAGGAACAAGCCAAGTCAAGTTTTATATAAATAATTTAGGTCAGATTTGTGCGAAACCCGACTCACATTATTTCATTTTTTATAAAAGATCAAGTTGAATGACACGTGTCAAATGGAAAGAAGGGATTCAGAACAAGTTGTAGGCATCATTATCAATCACTACCAAAAAGGCGTTAGACCGAAGAACAAGCCCCCACATCCTGACACGACACGTGCGTACGACACGCTTTTATTTATTTTTTATGGACACGTCACCCTTCCAGCAAGTTGTAGGGCAGGCGGTCAGTCCGTATAAGAGAACTGTTTATGTTTTCCACGTCCATACGCGGCGCGTGACGCACACTCACAGCAAGGCGACATCATGAGACAAATGCAAGTTGGCTGGAGTGGGACCCGCAGCAGGATCTCCTAATCCTGATTTGTATTGCTGGCGTGTTGTGCGGAGATTCCTTCACAGTAATTGGACGTTCAATGTCAACAACCCATGATGTTGTAGACGTACGATTCACGTTGTAGTACCTCGTTTCTATATGACAATTTCCTTAAATAAAAAATTTTAATATCAATTTTTAATAAAAACATTATGAATAAAATTTTTTATAAAAATTATATATAGTTCCCCTGAAGTAGTTAAAAATAATTTTGAAATTTTTATTTTTAAATATAATATTTTTTCTTTTAAATTATCAAAAAAATAACACTATCTAACAATTAAAATTAATGTGCATAAAAAATCGCATGACTATTAAACGATAGTTTAATTCTCTATTATTTCTTTTAATTTTCCTTTTCTATGATTTTTTCACACACATTATTAAAAAATATTTCAAAGTTTTGAGACGTTACTTTTAACTCATTTTTTAAAATAATTTTATGATATGAAAAATCAATTGTTATACTTTTAAATTTTGAATACTTAAATTATCATTACATTGTAATCCATAAGAGTTTCTTCAAATTTTTAAACTCAACAATAATAAATTAAAACATTTAGACAAATGTCGTGTTATATGTTTAGAGAAAGATATTCTTTTAATCACTTATTTTTTACTTTAGTATCAATTTGATTTCTTACAAATTTAGAAGAAAGAAGTACTAAATCAATCTATTACCTTTATACTTTATAAAAATTTATTTTTTCAAAAATTGTCTTGCCAAATCAATTCACGTAAATTTTATTTTATGCAGAATTAGTCTCTTTATTATCTTATTGATTTATAAATAAGGAATTAATGAAAAATTAATTTTACATAAAATAAATTTATTTGTAAAGGATAAAATTGTCACAAATATTAAAATAATAAACTAATTTAGTATTTTTCTCCAAAATTAAAGTATCGAAATGGTTGTTAAAAAATCTAATATTAATCCAAAGTAGTCTTTTATGAAGCCAATTATATTCCTTTTAAGGAATTACTTGTGATTAATATTGAATTTTTAAAGAATCATATGACATTATAAATTTGTGAGGTACCAAATTGATACAGAAGTAAAATGTGATAGCCAAAATAGTCATTTTCTCTATATTTTTATTTAAAATTGAATAACACTTATAAACTGTTGTATACTTCACCATTTTTTAACCCTTATTATATGGAGTGAATTGACGGAAATAGATTCCATGCAGTAAACGCAAAGATCTACATTTTGCATTAAAATTAGAATCATAATTTAATGGTTCCGTAAGATAATTTTTAATTAAAAATGATATATTTAAAAAAATTATAAAAATATACATTAATATTTTAAAATTTTTTATATAAAATAGTATTTCGTTAAAGAAAATTTTAAACTTTTTATAATAATTTATAGTATATTTCATATATCTTGTAATTTATTTTTCTCTAACTCTATCGTTATGTGTATAAAAAATATTTAAAACATTAATATGTTTTTTATAATTTTTTTAAATATATCATTTTTATTTTAGAAAAACATATTATTATTGGGATCATTGGATCATCATCCAATGTAGTTTTAGTGCAAAGAATAGATCCCTGCAATTATGAGTTTGTAAAAAAGAATAAATATATTATTATTATCCGTGTAAATTTCTCAAAAGTAGAAAGATAAGCTTTAGGAAAAAAAAGAACTGATGTTTTCCGCAACTAAATACTTATAAACAATAAACAAAAGTTTAAGTGAACTTGTTTGGGATCAATTTTTTTTTTTTAGATAGAATTCTCTCTAAATTGATATCTCTAATTATTATGATTTCTTCGAATTTGTATATCCATTATCCCAGCGACCTATGTATGAGCTTTAGTTTATTACAATCACCTTGGACTCACTATTTTCACATCTTATCGGGAATTTTATTTAAAAATATAGTCATATTAAGTACAAGAAAAGTAAACACGTATCTTTCCACGAGTTGGCCCCATCAAATTAAAGCGTTGTAAATATTTGATAAACCAACGATCGAAAAAATAAATTTAGCAAGCAGCATTAAAATAGGAAAAAGTAAACTTAATTACTATACATTAATCAATTTAATTTATAAAAGAATAAGACGTAAAAATTGACTTATAAATGAATTTTTCGTTTTATGGGATTTAATCACATTAATATATGAATAAAAATAAAATATATAGTTAAAAATATTTGAAAATAAATTAAAAATTAAGGGTAAAATTGAAAGGAAATAAAATTGAAGGGTAAAAATTAAAATAAAAATCAAATAAAAACTAAATAAAATTATGGAATAAAATATAACTTAATATGAAATTCAGAGATCAAATTAAAATTAAAGTTAGTTAAAAGAAAAATAAAATAAAATTTAAGATAAAATAAAATATAGTAAAATGCAACTATAAAATTATTTATATAAATATAATTATTATATGATATATTAAGAAGATAACATGACGTGCTATATTATATTAATTTTATAGCAATTTAAAATAATTATTTTTATTTATGTTTTAATTTATTTATTTTTAGATTTTATTTATCAGCTCAAAATTATCTTTAAATTTTTTAATTTACTTCATCTATTTTATATTTTTAAGAATTCACATTAAAATATTAGTTACTAATTTATTAACTTATTCTTGTATTTTTTATCTTTTTAATAATTTCATAATTTTTTAATTGTATTTTTATTTTTAATTTATAAACTAATATTTTATAAGGTTATTAAAATATTAAAATAATGAAATAAATTTTAAAAAATTTAAAACTTTTTCTTAGGTACACTAAACATATGATACCTTAAATCTGTCGTGGTTGAAGCATTATTTCGATGCTACTGGTTTGGTAAAGTTAATTATTAAGAGTTTCTTCTTTTTCTTTTCCCCCCAATAGGTCGAATTAAAAGTTGCCAGCCACCAGGTCCCGAGGTAATCACTAACCTCTGGTAGACGTGTCACGCTGCCATTCAATAACGTGGCATTTGTCATCCTTCGCTTAATCCTCATTAACCACGTGTCCCCCGTGACATCTCTCCTTCAAATTATTCTCTTCTAAATGACAAATAGGTAAGGACGCCGTAGGCGTCCCCTTGAGATCTGCTCTTCCTCCCACCTGGTCACACTCCAATGCTTCGCTGCTCCACGTGTCGCATCCTCATATCCCCACCATTGGGTTATTCGGTATTTCCTTTTCTCTCTGTAGCCCATTTTTGCTTCTATCTTTTTGGCTTTTTGATTATTTTCTTTTCTTTATCGTTGGGTTTCTTTCCCCACCGCCCTTCTCTCTCTCTCTTTCAGCTTTTCATGACCATCTCTTTGTTGCCTGAAATCAATGTCTTACAGAGAAACTGCGAGAAAATGTAATATCTTTGTTTACCAAGTCGAATGAGAATAATGAGGTTTGAATTGTTAATTCTATGGAAAGCATTGAATTTACCATGAAGCTTTCCGTTTGAATTTCCCGTAATTCGGCGAATATTTCTTCCGAGATTCTCAATGGCGGAGCTGGAGAAAGTAAGGGAAGGAGAACAGACATACATATCCACACCGATGAGTAATTTCCCGAGAGATCTATTGCGAAGATTCATTTCCGTGAGTCGCTTGCCTGTGAAACTAGAGGAACCAAGCGAAGACTCAGAGGAGCTCGAGCTAACCCTGGGGCTATCGTTGAACGGTCGTTTTGGGGTTGACCCAAGAGCAAAGAAGATAAAACGCACGTCGTCGATACCAGAATGTATTATGAACCCAGTGGAAGATGAACAGGAGGTGGCGCATGCGAAGCCGATGGTTTGCTCGCCGCTCATGAGGGCGTGCTCTCTTCCGACGGAGGCGGAGACGGCGGAGTGGAGGAGGAGGAAGGAGTTGCAGACGCTGAGGAGAATGGAGGCGAAGAGGAAGCGGTGGGAAAAGCAGAGGAACTGCAAGTTGAAAGATGGAAGTCGAGGTCTGTGTGAAGAGAATAACGGAAGAGAGAGGGGTTCGGGGACTTTTATTTTGAGGAAGACGACGTCGTTGACTCGAGCTTGTTTGGTCGGATTGAATTTGAACGGCGAGAAGGGCAGTGGCTTACCACCTGCACCGTCGTCGCAACGGTCCAATGGTTCTCAGGGGACTGCGTCGTCTGGGATCTCGGAATCTGAGTGTCACTGTCAAACAGCTCAAGGTATTTACCAGTTTTTATTATTTTTTATTTTTTTATTTTTCCAGTGCTTCAGGTAATTAGCTCTCGGTGAATAGGGTAAACATAAAATAGTAACTAACAAAAGCTTTGGAGGGACTCCAATTTGAATTATGTGCAAGCTCAATCTTCATAATTTATTTGTTTTTAATTATTAATTTTAGTAATTTGTAAAAATTGTAATAATAAAATTTAAAATTTTAATTTGACAGTTCACATAAAAAAATTGTGTGATCTGACACTATACAATTCATATGCGCAACAGTAAAAAATCGGGACTTTATTCGTTAAATATCATTGGATATTGTCTATCTTATTTTATAATTTTGAAGGAGTATTTCTCTCACATCAATTCGGTGTATTTTATTAAAAATGGTTCTTTGTAGAGTAAAATCGTTCTATGATACATTTTGTTGCTAGTAATCATTATACTTATGTCACAAAGTACAATCGTGCAACTGATAGAATCAAAGAAAAGCTCAGTGGTTAAAAGTTTCTGGAAAGACGCGCATTTAAAGCAATTTTCTAGACAGGTGAGAGTAGTAAATATGTTTTCAATTTTGCTAAAATTATATATTTTTTATAATATATATTCTAAATATATAAAAAGTTATTTTAGTATAAAATATGTAATCTGTTTAATGGTATTTATTGTAACAAAAAATTTTAAATTAGATTACAATATAACACAATATTTTAGTTTTAGGAAAATTCGTGTATATTTTTGTAAAAATAACATTTGTATATTCAAAAAATTTGCAATTTACTCCTAGTTTAACTATAAGATGGTTAATCTTTTTTTTTTTTTTTTTCAAGTGACGTATGTCTATTGCAATCATGGAACAAGTTGCGTTATGAATGATCCTTATTCATTTTCAATATAAAGGTTATAGTGATAATAATTAATCGAAGCAAGTGGCTGACATATGACTACAATATATTAGTGTATTTCTTACTAAAAAATTATATCGAAATCTATATCATATGGTATTGATATTTTTATTATATATATATATATATAAAAAGTGTGTCTCTTTTCCTAATCTTAAACATCGCAATCGATCCCCAAATTTTAGTCTCATTGCAATAAACTTCCTGATGTCTAAATTAAGAATTTTTTATCATATAAAATTATTAAAATACCTTTCTTATTACTTAGTTTTACTTTTGCTCCCCTCTTCATTTTCTTTAATAAAATTATCCATTTATAGCTTTCAAATTTCACTATCTACCCTTCTTTATAAGTAAGTTCAAAATAATTCTAAGGAAAATTCGTCCTTTTAAATTGTAAAAATTGTCTTATTTAATTTAAATATTTGATCAGAATTTTTTTTTTTAGAATTAAATTCTAAATCTGTCTTTTGAGTTAGTAGCATTCAAATGTATTATTTTAATTTATGAGCTACAGTAATTATAATTAATTAAATAAAAATATAATTTATTATAATCTTAGTTCTTGTGAGGCTTCATTTCCTTCAATTTTCGTCCAAGTATGAACCTTATAAGCCTTCAGGGGTGGATTGCATATAGCAATCTTAAATATGCCATAACCTTAGAATTGAATTATGTTAAACTAAAATAAAGAAAAAGAACTAAACATGGTAGAAGAGAAGTAGACATGAGGTCTGATTCGAAGCTTAGAAAAATAATCGTAAAAGGAAGGTTGGATAGAGCGAAGTAAACTTTGGAAGCCATGGATGACTAAATTAGTAGAGGAAGATGAAGAAGAGGGCAAAGGGGATATTTTAGTAATTGTACATAATTAAAATTTTCAAACTTAGATAATTAGGAAATTGTTGCAATGGGAATAATAAGTCAGGGAGTTGATATTTTTATTTTTATTTTTTTACAAAACGAAGTGGGCAAGTGTATTTTATTCCTCAATTTTTTCTTGATTTGCACCTTAGCAATTTTAAATATTTGATCCATAGTGATTGATAGATTTGGTATAAGATCCAGCTATAGAGTAATGAACTGCTCAAGAAACTATGGCTGACATATATAAAGAAGAATCTTGATCACCTCTAGTAACATTTGTTATTGGAAAATCTCTAGTAAAATGGAGACCGGTTGATAAAAATATAATAATTTAATTTTTTTAATCAATAACCGCACATAATTATTAATTATTGTGGGCAGTCTTAGGTTATTTTTTTATTTTTAAATTTAAATTATTAAATCTTTATTCAATTGTCAATAATTATTATCGAAGAGTTGATTACTGGAGGTGATCCATGTCCATATAAAGAATATATGAAAGCCTCTTTCTAACTAAATTTATTATCCGTAAATGATAGAGAATGTTTGACAAAAAACTGGTTAGGATAATTGACTAACTGATTCTCACAACAATGGTTAAAGCATTGTTAAATTGAGAATGGATCCTATGTTGTACGGCATGAATGTTGTACAGTTAAAATTTTTTTGATCCCATAATTTTTTTTTTCTAACAATATCTGCTGCTACATCCTTATTGCTTACCTAGATTGGTAGGTTTGTCTTGGAACCATTTTCCTAGGTACCATGTATAATTTAGATATCCTGATTGATAGCGGGGATGATTGCTTTGTGTCCCAATACAATTATTTGTCTCGTCAATGATATCGATGACAAGATTTAAGTAAAGTTCATTTTTGTTATTATAATTTGTGTAATTAAAAAAAAATGCACTACATGAACACCTGCAAGATCTTAAGGTACTCTTGCACTTGATTGAGATCGAAACGCAAATACAAGCTAGCATATGGTGTTTAACTTTACTCATTTCGTAGCTGACACCTTATACCTGCAATTCAGGAACTACATCCATGGATGCTACAAGCCGTATTAGTGCTAACTCATTACCAGAAGGTGGGAAGAAATCATCACCAAGTGATTCACCAGAAAGCAGAG
Organism: Delonix regia; assembly: GCA_037074485.1. Classification (NCBI taxonomy): domain Eukaryota; kingdom Viridiplantae; phylum Streptophyta; class Magnoliopsida; order Fabales; family Fabaceae; genus Delonix; species Delonix regia. The sequence continues at coordinate 20,300,189 of CM073449.1, read as the reverse complement.
CCAAAGAAATTGTGAGGAATGTGTTGAAAGACATGCCCTGTGTGTCTGCAAAAGGAGAGGGCCCCAATGGGAAAAGAATAGAAGGTTTTCTCTATGGGTACGAGAAAGGAGAGGAAGTGAGAATAGTGTGTGTCTGTCACGGCAGTTTTCTTACCCCTGCTGAGTTCGTCAAGCATGCTGGTGGCGCTGACGTGGAACACCCTTTGAAGCATATTGTTGTTAGTCCAAGCATTTTGTAAACTATGACGATGATCTCTGTCAATTTGATGAGATTCTTTTCGTTCTTGTGAAATGTTAAAATATTCAGGTACGAGTTATAATTCCTTCCCTTTGTTCGTTGTTCTGTGGTTGCTGTGAATGGTAACTTCAGAACTCCATAACCTCGTACTAGCTTTGACAGTCGCACATGTTAGTGTTGTTTCTCTTGTCTGTTCCTGGTTCAATTTGTTAGCTAGTTTATAACTAATGAATTTTTTATTTAGATGATCAGTTTGCTCCAAAACATCATCTGTATCCTCCATTATTGTGATTCTGATAACTATATAATTGCATACTGTCGTGGACTTCTTCCTCCTAAGCCACCAAATATAACATTACTAATAAGCCAAACATGAACCCATCTTCGACATTCAATGTATATACTCACATGAATTCTTCTCAGACAGTATAATTGACCTAAATATAATAAGCTCAGAAAGCACACCAGAGTCCAAAGCTGCACTTAAAATCTAGGGATTCCTTTATGTGTGGGGCTGTATTTGCTTAATGATTTCATTCCAACATCATTTGAAGGCATTCTTAATAACATGGTGAACAAGAAGAGAAGCAGTGACACCAATTTGTTCTTTGAGGATTTGGTGTTGTGTCAGTTTTGGGACTCTGAGATTCTAATGGCTTCACTGGTTCCTGTTGTTGTAACTCCACTGTCGCAGAGATGCTTCTTTCCCCGTGGCCTGCTAGTCTGAAAGATATTGAGAAGAAACTGATGGTCAATAATTGGGAAGGCTCTAATATATATCTTTGCAAATAAATGTAATCATAATTCAAATTGCTTTAAAATGAATAAATAAATACAATTGAAAAGACTAGCTGATAAGTTTTTTCTTGGTTGGTACAATAAGAACATATTTGACGTTCATGTTAAATATATGTTAAATAGGCTATCCGAAGGAAATTCAGAAGTATGGTCACCTTGTTTAAAAGAAGTTACATCAAACTATTTATGGTAGTAATGGCATTCAAGAGTGAGATAGATGTAATATAAATATTATATATGGAAATCTAGACAAAATCACAGAGCATGATAGGGTTTGCTTCATTCTTCAATATATAAAACTTGAACAGCTTGGCAGAATATAAGGAAACGAAGAAGTCTTCTTCCACACTTAATTTACGTAAACTGTACATCTTCTGTATCTATGATTATAAATTTAAGTTCCTCTGAGCTAAGGCTACTAGACTTGGGTCCTCAATTGACCTCACCTATGAACACGTCTATATACAAACATTCAATTACAATGGAGAATTCTGGAATACAAAAATATGATGAAGCTTACACAGGAAATTGGAAAGAACCCACGCTCATCATGCTCCCTGGAGTTCTGGGTGACACAACCATTGCAGTTTCTATAGATGCTTCGTCTATTTCGTCACAGTTCTTCTTCCCGACAAAACCTGTGATTTCCTCGGACATATCTGTCGACACCGAGTTACTGTCGACGTCAGCATATTTTCCTTGAACCACCTCTTCAACAGATGGCGGTTCCATAGGCATTCTGATGCATTCATCAAGCCTGGGCGATTCTCCAGACTTGATTCCTATGTGTAAACTGAATAGTGATTCATTTGAGGCAAGGCTCCATTCCATAGGATTTGCAGGTAAAGGAGCAAAAATATTCACTGGAATTCTATTTGGATCACAGCCAGATCGAGCCATCATTTGAGTTGGAGGGGCATGAGAAAGATTAATATAGTCTGATAATGTTGTCGATTCGCGAGTGTCTGTACTATGAGCATCCTTTTCTGTGTTATCTGATGCAAGTGAAGAGCCTGATGAAATACAAGAACTTGAACCTTCTTCAGGAAGTTCGAAATGAACTTTCAGATTCTTGCCACTTCCTCTCCGATTGACTTGATCCAGCAAAGCCATTTTTTGGTACTCAATATTTGCTTCTGTATCTCGAAACAGATTATCACTCTGCAGAAAAGTGGTATCAGACTACGATTGTGACATTAGAGTGAACTATCTCAAGATTAATGTTAGAAGAAACAAGAGATGAAGATGACAAGGTAGGGCAGAGAGACATTGTCGGGGAAGACACTGTTTTGCAACGAAGTAGTGAACTAACTCCATTTACGAACACTGACAAACTCAACTAACTGTGGCCTATGTCGACATTGCGATTAACAACCAGTTGATCTCATGCACTTACAGCGAGCTTATTATTGGGCTCCCTTTTCCAGGATTACCCAAGCCCATACGTAGTTTCCAAAATTGAGGGCCGCCAAATCTCCCTTCTCACATATCTTTTTTTAAAAAAGTTGCCTCATACACGGGATAAGTAATCCTGTAGAGGATCCACATGCCTTTTTTAGTAGCTTACTTTCTTGATGGTTGGAACAAATCACAATTAATAATTATAAATTAAAAATATTTATTGTATAAAATTTTAAAATTTTTTATTATTCTAAATGGTTTAGGGGGTCAATTTTTGTCCCTTTTTATTTTGAAGGACCCTATTTTAGAATTTTGAGTATACATAATAAAAAGGTGTCAGCATAGGGTTTCAAAGTGTAAAGAAAAAAAAAATTAATCCCTAAATTTTTCAAAATAATTTGGAAATTGAAGATATTTTGTAATAAATATATTAAATTTGTGCTTCTTAACTGAAATTTTCTTTATTTTTATTGCGAAAATTTACTGTATTTTTTAACTTAAAATATAAGTTACAATTAAATCCATTATTGAAATATTAAAAATAATTATTCTGTTTAAATTTGAAAAATTATGAATAATCGCCTTTTTAAATTTAATAATTTTTGAGTTCTTTAATAAAAATAAAAAAATACTAAATACAAAAACATATTCACAGATCAGTACGTAATTTTAATAACTTAGTATTTATTGCTATTTAAGCCTGAAAAAGTCATTATGCCCTTAATTTAAACCTCAAAAGAAAAGGCCTCTAGATTCAGTCCCTATTCAAAAAAAGTCTCTTTTGCAAAGCAAGATGGTAAAAATAAAACGACACCTCACTATTTGGAGGGAAATGACATCCACGTAAGTCTTAGTTATTAATTAATGGTTACATGTTTATGTCGTGTCAGTTAATATATTAAATGATTGTGATTTTTTCTAACAAAAAGGAAAGTTTTTGATTGAAAATAAAGTATTTAAGGACAAAATTGACATGTTTCATCTCTTAAGAACCAAATTGAGAGAATAATGATATTTCTATGCCTAAATCATTAGTTTGCTAAAAATAAAAATAATTAAATGAAAGATAGTAATTAATAATATCTAATTTCAGCAAATAACATATTTATTATATTTTGTATAATTGTACAAAATGAGAATCAAATGATTTTATTGTCCTTGCAAAACAAATATTATACAATAGAGAGGTGGTATAACTAATTAAGTCAAATCAAAGGAGAAGAGAGTAATTTAGCAAATTTTCTTTTTACTGAATTAATATTTTCGTCCTCTAAGTTACCCATATTTTTGAAAAGAGAAATTTGTTTTTAATACCATATTCATGTTAATAAATAAAAACAAAAAATAGTATTGTGATTTTACTTGAAATTTGGGTGGATGATAGTTGACTTTTAGGTTGTCAACGGTTATGCCATTCATTTTTGTCAATTGTAATTGACCAATTTAATGTAAGAATAAGATTAAAAACAATATTTTTTAAGAGAAAAAAAATAAATTATCTATTCAAATTAGTGGTTGTGGCTTTTGACCCACAAGTCACTTTAAAAAATATATAATTACATACCACCGCCTTATTTTTTTTTTTACTTTTTAATTAGTGACTTGACACGTAGTGTGCAAAGTCATTTACTTTTACATTATTACTTTTAAATTATTGGTAAAATTATAGAGGGCGAGCAAATTTATGAAAGATAATGATGCTTATACAAGCTTGATTGATGTGTATATGGCTTGTAAAATGTATGAGATGAATAGAACATTTAATTATTTTTAAATATTTTATAAAAGATTAACAAAATAAAATTGAAATAATTTGGAAGCGAGAGTACTATAGTCTATGGAAGGACAAAGACACAAAATCCAAGGCACAGGAGTGTATGAATTTAATGCATATAATCATGATCTCTTGAAGGCAAGGAAATAAGGATATTATAGATTTATTTAATAAATAAAAAGGTTATCAAATGAATCACCCTTAAAATAAACTAAATCCTAATTAGTTGGTAATAAATGAATTAATTGTTGATAATGGAGGGTTTAATGGATGCAGACAATTGTTTAATTTGAAAGATCAAGCTATTTTGAGGCCTAGGATTTGGCTTCATTCCTGCTATTATATGGGTCATTAAGTGAGAGTTTGAGTTGGAATTTCAGCAACCTAGTCACTTTCAAATTTCGTTTAATTAAAAAAAGTGAAATTGTACTACTTTTGTTTGTATGAGAAACCATTCATGGATTACAGGTTTTTGGAGACAATATTTTATGTATATCTTAATTACTAGATTAAATTAATAATAAATATATGAATTTACATTTGCTGTTGATGTCTACCCACTATAATTGTTGTAGAAATCTAACAGGTAAAATTTATTTTTAAAAGATAAAAATCACCGCACAATATTATAACTTTTATATAAATTGCATCTACATTAATTACAAAAGATTCAAATTATAAATATACATATAAGCATGTCCACTTATATTGAGGCAAAGGTGTTAAGCTATAACCTTAGTCATAGGCAAAAGTTGCAATTTGTATCTTTTTATATTTTGGCAAGAATAAAGTTATATTTAGTTATAATAGACTGTTAAATAAAAATTTAATAATTTATATTTATATTAAATTATTATAACTATATTTAAATTTTTTTTTATAAATTTAAATCATCGAGTTTCTATCTAATAGTCTACTATAATAAAACATCATATTGTCCCAAAAAAAAAATCGTGGGTCCCGGATTACAAAAGTTGGAACGGCCACAAATTTGTTTCACAAAACAAAAAAGTGAATTAGTAATATTACTGTTTCTTTGAAAAACCATTAATGAACTTACTTTTAAGAAAATATTCGTAAGTAATAAAGCTAATAATAAATGAACATATGAATATGTCATTCTATTAAAACTATACTATTTTCTTTTTTCCCTTTTGGGATAGAGGGAGACAAACTTGTTATTTTAGTATCATTAACCTCAGATTTGATGTGAACATGAAGAGATTCAAGAAAATACATTATCCAAGGCCTTTTGGTAGTGATTGTGGAGCACTTACCCTAGGCCACTCTCATAAACAACTTCCATAATCCATAACCTTTGTCATTATACTGAAGATACTAAATATATAAACACAATACAGCTTTCCACAGAAAAGCACCACAAATTTCAAAAGCAGAAAAGCTAATCAGACATAATTACAAAACTAGTCAGTTCTTTGTAAAGGGGAACAAAGAGACAACTCTGGTTACATCAACCTAAACTCCCTGATTCACTGACCCATGAACATTTGATCCTACAATTCCTCGAGTTCGGATCCTCTAATGTTTTCAGTGTAAAATTTTTGGCAAATATAGAGGATCTATTTTGCAGTTCCTCAAGATAACGAGCTCAGCTTTTCATCAGTCAAAATCTGTTCATTGTTCTGAAAAAGAGCCACTTCCTGCGAACGCAAGTCTGGGATCTGAACCATGAATAGGAAAGCAATCAAAATTTACATGCATCCAGAACAGGACATTAGAAGTTCACGACACAATACACAGTGGTCCAACAAAATTCGTCGTATTTAAAAGCGATCTGAAAGTAAATGTCCAGCTTGAAATGACTTGAACCCCATAGATTAAAAAAGAACAAGCTGCTATTGGTACCTTGGCTTGGGCTTTACCAGGTGGCAATAGCGCACCATTCTTTCTGCTTCTTGCGAGCAAGCCTTTCGTTACAGGGGAGATCATCATATCGGTGGGGCTTGTATACCTATGAAAACGTTGGAACAATCCATTGATTCACAAATTTCTACGTTTAATTCGATTATTGAAGCGAAGTGATTTAAGAGAACAATCACATACCTTTCTGGGTATTTGAATGCCTTGGGGACTCTAAGACGATCTGGTGTGACCGGTTTACGCAATTCCTTAAAGGGGTTCTGGATCTGATCATTCTCATCCGTTTGTTGAACTGGGGGCGGCGTTTTGCACTCAGGCTCGAGGGTTTCGGATTGAACTGGAGCTTTTGGAGGCGTTTGGAGCATGCTTTCCATGGAGTTTTTTACCTGGGATTTTGATGTAAAACTTAGCTATCGAGCTAAGGAAATGAAGGAATGTGAAATCCGTTGGGAGTGGGTTCGAGTGGGAATTCGCAATTATTTTGTAGGGAAAGCGAAGTGATGATGGTGGGGACTCATATCTTTTGCGGAATGGTGGAGGAAGATATGACCGTTTCAGAAAGAGGGATTACAACGGTCGATTTGTGAAGATGCTAGAATGGAAATTTTGGTCATTTCATATTTGGCGAAATCTGGATGGGAGAGGAAATGGCCCCCAAAATCAACTTTAATTTTTTATTTCATATATATATATATATATATATATATTATTTTTCTGAGGTTCACATGTGCCGACAATTTTATTAAAATAATGCTATTTTTATTGGTCAAATCATAATAAATAAAATACTATTTAAATATCGGCCTAACTGACTTGTTCTTTTATGATTTTCTCTTCATTTATTACCAAATTTAAATTTTTTATAATTAGAATATTGAACTCTGCTAGTTTATATTTTTTATGTTCTTTTTTCATTTTATTTTTTTATCATATTAAAGAATGATGAAATAGAGTTAAGTGTTTAAGTGAGTTTTACATATTTAAATAAATATTTTATACTTATATCTCTTTAATATAATAGAAAAATAAAAGAAGGAAACATGAGAGAATCTACATTCTAAACCACGCACAATTAGATTATGCAGTATACTTAATGCGAACTATCAGACTAAATGTTTAGATTTCACCTTAATTACCAATTTTGGTTTCTTATTTTTTAAATTTAGACCATTAGAAACTTCTTCTCACATAGATCATCGGAATCCAAATCAATTCATTAACATGCTTTTAGCATGATCATTATGAGAATAAATCCCATTGCAAAATTTTGTAGACACTAGTTCCTTGATTGTAATGAGCTCACTTCAGACAAGAACATTTCAGGGAGTATGCTCGATTTCTCTATGTAAATCAATTAATGCAGAAATTAAATCTTTTTTAATTCCTTATTTGCTGGGATTTGAATCATTCGCAATTTGAGTCCCCTGCATTTGCTCTGCATTTGGTTTATTTGAACTTACTAAATTAAAAAAAAAAAAAGAGGATAAAATATGAGAGCTGAGGCCAAATGCATCACTTATGACTGCAGACAAACATTTTCCTGTTTGCTGTATTGTTGTATTTGGGGAAAAAATGAGGATGATTCAGCTAAGTTTAGGGAATGATGAAGCAGCATTTGTTGTCTTTGCTACATAATGGTATGTGCAGTTTCACAATATTTGAATTTTGCGAAGGGGCAATTTCACATGCGCCCTACCATCAGTTTTAACGGGAAAGTAATAATTTCACTTTAGTACACAGGGTAGGGAGGGATAGGTTACAGTTAAAAGTTAACGCATCTATTTTGTTATATATATATATATGGAATACTTTTTAATTTAATCTCCATAAAATTTCCTTTTCAATTTAGTAGAATAGTTTTCGTAATTGGTTCCTCATATATTGATATTTCTTAATTTCATACATTAAAAAAATTGTTATCAATTTGTCATTTATATTGTTTTAGAATATTATTATTTGTGAAAAAATAAATTAAGAAATGTTTACCTGCGAGAGATCAAACTAAAAAAAATGTTTTATTAATGAAAGGACTAAATTAAAAAAAAACCTATAAGAGAATAAATTGAGTTATTTGTGAAAGACTAAAATAAATTTTTACTCATATTATAATTATATTTTATTTTCCAACAATAATATATATATATATATATATGTCTATTATTTAATCTTTTAAATTTTATGGTAAAAATTAATTATTATATATCAATAAAAATTAAAATTTGTCTTTGAATTTGGATTAGATAGTTAATTTTAAGAAAATTATATATTTTTCTTAATAGAAATGAGTGTGCGTAACTAAAAAAATCTTCCAAACGAAAAAAGTAATTTCTCCATGTGAAATTACAACACATATATTAATTTATATGGTTTAAATTTATTCTATATTGTCTAAAATGTTAGATTATAATATTCACCAAAGTACTAAAAAATTATTAAAGTATAATTTTTGTACTTAAAATTTATAATAATGGTGTTTTTTTTTTTAATTTTATTTTTACTAGAATTTTTTACAAAATATTATCACCTAATTTCTTAACCATAAATCCTTTTAAATCACTATAAAGAAACAAGGTCACTATGACAAGACTTTTGCAATGGTCAAATTTGACTTAACATAAACAAAACCTTACCGCATTTAAGATAGTCATCATAAAAGTATAGAAATTACATCAGTTGTTTGAATACCGTCTTAACAGCATGACCTAGCGATGATCAAAACTAACTAACTTTAGGGAAAATTAAGACCAATATTGATTCTTTTCCTTAGACAGGCATTACTTAATGTTATCAAGAAAATTTGGAAATTAAGCTAATTATGATTCAAGATTTAATAATTAATTTAAATTACTTATTTAAGGTCATTTAGTCCATTAATATAAGGTTTCCTTCATCGTATTTTTCTAAAACTACTATGGAAATTTGAGAAGTTAAGAAAAGTCACTGAATCAATGTACCATTTCAAATGATAATTTCCAAATGCTTAATTCCTTCCTCCCTCAGTAATTATTGACAAAGAATTGTCCAAGATTTTTGAAATTCCATCACCTCATTACACATATCCTCCGACCAAGAGGGATGTAAAATTAGAGGCCAAAACCTAAAAATTTAACTTAGGAATTAGAAGGAAAATAACAAAATTCATCTCAAATGGCAAAGGCACAATCCAATTCAGAGAAATCCCTTTCCAATCACACCCAATTCCCTTCTTAAGGAACCTTAATTTTGCTACATAGAGGGGTCCAAAATCAAGGATTAAGATCACAAAATTGGAAGCCAATACTAAAGGGGAAACGATGAGCTACTTATTGGAACACAAAGCTTTAAGAGAATTTCATGAGAATTGCTCCCAAAATGCCTAAATTCAAGAGAGAAAATACAACTTTAGCATGCCAAAAAACTCACCAATTTCTGGTATATCAGTACCAGTTTCTAGGTTCTTGCACGTAAGCGATACTTGAGGGGGTGACATGGAGGTTCCTTTAGCCGAAGCTGTGGTCGACATGGTTAGAAGAGGTGGTTGGCATCAGAGGACATTGAACAAATAAAAACGCAAAAGAGAGATCATGTTAAGGGAGAGTAAAGGAAGGAAAAGGATAGAAGAGAGATAGAGAGATAAAAAAGAATAAGAAGTAGGGCATTCTTGTAATTTACTAGGCAAGGGACAAGTGTCAAAATAAAAAATTAAAAAAAAGGAGAAAAATTTTCTTAACGACTTAAATAGAGGTCAAACTTAGGACTTCTGGGAAAGGGAGAAAGGCTTAGCCATCTGTGTCAACCTTAGTCTCATGCTTCATAGTAATTTATTAAATATTTTTGTCTTTACTAACTATTTTAAGAATTTATCCTTTAAAAATAGTTTAAAATTTTAATTCATATCCACCTATATTCCCTTATATTATGCATCTTATGATACTCTCACTCAGACTAAATACTATATAACAAACTTGAAGAGCATTACACAATGCTCATGAATTAGTCTAAGCCCCTAATTTCATTATAAGACTATGTTGTTTACTTATAATTCTATCACCATAATTTAATTCCTTATATTTATATAAGAATCTAATTAAAGAAATGCATTATGAATGACTACTTATAACTTCACAAGTCCAATAGGTAAATGTCCATCATAAAGGCAAATTAAGTTAATTTAAGCACTAAATCAACATCAATCAAGTAGTATTCAACTCCATGACTAAATTTAGGTTTCACTTTCAAGAATCCCTTAATTCTCAACATAAACCTTAATTAGTGGCCATGCAACAAGGGAACAATGCAAAATTAAACTAAATAAACTCATTCACAATGAAATTCAAAAAAGAAATTAACAATAATCATCAATTTACATGCCGAATCACTAAAACCCTAAAGAAATAAAACCTAGCTTAACATATTCATTCGTACAATCAAGCCCAGCTCAAAAACATAATAAGGGTTAAGAACAAAAGAAGAAAAAGAGATGAAAACTCTTTTTCTATCACTTTAATTAGTTCCTTTTTTGAAAGTGCCAAATAAGGACTTATAAAGTCATGCCAGAACTACCTCCGATGTTCAATAGATTATACATGTGCATGAATGTATGCAAAGTAAGGTTCTTAGCTAGTTGTAGGCCTATGATAGGGTTAGATGGGTGTTTCTTGAAAGGGTTCTATGGTGGGATTCTATTGTTTGTAGTTGGGCAAGATGGTAACAATGCATTTTACCTATTACTTGAGTAGTTGTTGATACCAATAGCAAAGAGACTTGGATATGGTTTATAGAGAAGTTGTTAGTAAACATTGGCCCTAACTTCAATGGTTGCCTTTGGAGCTTCATAACTAATAGACAAAAGGTACTATTGTTCTTGCTGTATTTTCAGTAGTTGCACTCTTGTCTTTACCATATGTATAATTTTAAACGTACTCCTTGATCAGGGGTTAGTTCCTGCTATAGTAGATGTGTCACCAAACAATGAACACAAGTTTTGTGTATATCATATTTACAATAACTACGCCAAATAGTTCAAGGGCAAGGAGTTGAAGAATTTTCTATGGAAATGTGCAAAGTCAACAACGCCACAGGAGTTTGCAACCAGTATGAGCAACTTAAAATAGTTCAACAACAAGGCACATGAGTACCTGTCTAAAATCCCACTTAAACAGTGTTTTATATTAGCATTTGATATTGGAAGCAAGGGTCAAGTATTAAAAACAATATGTGTGAACAATTCAATTCGAAGATTATAGAGGCTAGCGGAAAGGTCATCATAACTATGTTAGAAGAAATAAGTTTATATATTATAAAGAAGATGATTGCACAGTGGGAAAGAATGTAGTGTCTAAAAGGCCCTTTGTGTCTCCAAGTAATGGCCACATTAGAGGTAGAAGTAGAATATGGGTGCCCTAGTGGGTCAGGGACCCTAACGGTGAGATGTTTGAGGTTTCCCACTGGCCAGATAAATATGTAGTTGATCTAAGTGTGCGAAGCTGCTCTTGATGGTCATGGGACCTGTGTAGTATACCGTGTGAACATGTTATGATTATATATTAGTCTTTAATTTGCTATGATTATATATTGTGATGTAATCGATATTGTGGTTATATCTAATCACGTAGGGTCTAGGTATTGACACAAGATTATGTGATAGAAGGACGGTTAGCCAAGAGACAATGACATCTATCAGTAGCATTACTCGGACACAATTTCTAACATAGATGACTGGGACCTATGAATCATTGATTATTATAGATTGAAATGCATGGAGGGCATGTAGTGTTTTTTGGGTGGATGTTAGACAATAGAATGATAGATCTTAATATGAACTCCTAGTATTGTTTATTTTGTTGGAGCAAACTTTCTTATATGTGACAAGAAAATTAGGAAAAATATGTTCACATGCCATAGATTATTTTGTTGAAGTAAGGTTTTTTATCTGTAGTTGCTATATAAAGACTTTTTATATTTAGTGAATATGACTAGTGGTGCTCACCACATAGTTGTTTATATAACATTTCATGATAAACTTTGTCAGGTAATTAGGCTAGAAAGGTTGTCTTATTAGAAGACCACGAAATTTTCCACTATAAAAAGTAGTTGGTGACAATTGTGAATGGAAGAAATGAAACCACTATATTTAGAGCAACTTTTACATGTCCTTATTAGAAATTGAGTTTGAGTAATTAAGTAACCAATTCTCATTAAAGATGTAAAACAAAAACTTTTTGCAACTTGTCTTGGCTTAAAGAATTATAATATAAAATATAGAGGAAAAAATATTTTATACTTTCAACAACATTAATGATAAGAATTAGACATTTTTTTAAACTTTAAGAACATAAAAATTCATTAATTAATTGATTATAAAGTGCCCTTCACTTAGTGACATTTTTAGGAATTAGTCAATTGATTATAAAGTGCCATTCAACAATAATGCATTACAAGGCAGCAATAATATTGTACTATAATTTCACTTTACATTTTTTGCTTTCGTATTTCAAGCATTTTTCATCTAACCACTTGAAAAAATTGCAAGCCAATCCTTTTTTGTACATGGGACAACCCATGACCTTTCTTCCTGGGTTTTTTTTTCATCCGCGAATGTTTAATCAGAGCACTTAATCCACAATGCTGAGGATGTCATCCTCATGTAATAGATTATGCGATAATGATGAAGTTGATGATAGGTCATCCCATGCAAACCCTTAATCACCTTCTATTTCTTTCAAACACCTTGTCTTTCCGTCACCTATTCAATTTAAATTTCCAAGAATGAATAGACCTTAGTTATGTAATAACTAAAACAAGCCAATCACACTTATTTCTAACTTTTCATGTGTTATATGTTGGCATAAATACTATAAGAATCACTAAGTATGAAGCTAATTTCATAATTATGAATAACAAATCATATTACATCGTACAATTCAAAGTCAAAGTAAAGAGTAGCTTGAAATATATCCTATAAACGAAGTATATGTCTATCATAAACAAAGACCTCAATATAAGAAATTTAAAACAATTGTTAACAAAACAAATTAGTCGTAGTAGCGCGAGATTCTATTGTTATTGCCATTGTGTAGAGGAAATGTATTTTTTGAAGACTAAAATGCATTTGAGGACTTTTAAACAACTATTGATAAAAAAATAAAAACGGACACTTTAGACATCATAATTTGTAAAAGTTAATAATTTGGTAGAATCATAGAAATTTAAAACCATTCAATATGCCTAAAACGTGGCCCATCACCATTATAGCAAATTTTAGCCCAACTTGTGGTCCACCCATGGAAAAGTAACATCCTTCCCCATCATAAAGCCAAATTTTGAATAAAGAAAATTTTAGTCAACTTGTGGTCCACCCCCAACTCCAAGACTGGTAGTACCAATAGACCTCAAGAAGAGGCCATGGGAACAAAAACTTCCTCTCCATAACTAATGGCACCCTCACATACCCCTAGTTTCAGATACTATTACTGGTGAAGTCTTTAGAGTAGAGATGGTTGACTGGACTAGAGGGGATATTAAAGATGACAATTCAAAACTAGACATAAAACTTATGGACTTATCTACTATAAGTATGAATATCACAAGTTTTCATGAACTGAATTCTTAAATCTGTCTTTGGTATAGACATAGAAGAATCTAGTCTTGTCTTGGAAATGGGACTCGATCATAGGAGATGAACAGTTAAACACTAATTATTTCAAACTTTTATGGGTTATAGGACAATGATTTTAAGGGATTAACCTTAATGGAAGGGGTGCAAGTCCATTATCTTAGCGGGTAAATCAAAATTCAAGATAAAGATAGGACCCCAGCCAAGCTAGGAGATTTGCTTGCAGTTGAAATATGCAATTTAGGTCCTTTCCCAAGGGATGAATGGGGTTATACAACAACATTTGATAGAGAAAATGGGGGTGGTTTCCTGACAAACTATGTTCCTCATGCAACAAAAGCTATATGGTACTTTGAAGGGATATTTGCTCATTCACCTCAAATACCAGGTCAATCTATTGCTTGATTCATTTTCTTCTAATGTAAACCTAAACATGGATACACACATTTTACTTCTCTATATATGCTACTGCTCACATGGTTATCTATAATGGATAAGAGTACGATTTCTAGGTTTAACTCACTTTAGGATAATTGGAACCACGCCTTCAACTGAACTCCTCACCATATGGAATGAAAGGGAGAGAGACGTCTAGACCATACCTTTCGACAATCCTCCATGTGGTAGCAACAACAACATTGGCAGCAGCGTTCGACTTCCGCCATCTCCAGTAGCATTTGACTTCTGCCATCTCCAATAGTTGTGATTCAGTGTCAATGGCTTCAGTGTTCAAATACCCTATTTCGTGAGGAAAAGAACAAACACAGTCGTAGAGGAAAATGAAGAACAAGCCTAAATAGCATTTGGAGACTTAGAGATGGCTAACATGGCAATATTTTGTCCCCCTCTGTCATTTTTTTTGTAACCAATCTAAACACCTTGGCATTAGCTAACGGCAAGTTAAGTAAGTGACTACTTTTGTTTAAAATTAGATTTGTAGGGGACTATTTTGTCCCTATTAAATTGTGGGACACTGTTTTGTTACATAATACAAAAGTGGAGGACTATAACGGTTGTTTAATCTATCCTCCTTCCCCATCTCTATTTCTCACACTATGAGAGATTTTTCCCATCTTTATTCCCCTTCAAGATGCCAATCTCTATGAAATCCCACGAGGAATTTGAATTTTTCACAAATATGAAAAAAAAATTATATATATAAAAATTAGATATAAGGATCAAGCTCCTTTTTATATTTTCTAACAAAGTCTAATTAAGTTCATAAAAACTACAAACATTCAAATAATAAGTTTTATAATAAGTTCTATAAGTTATAATAAATAATTCTCATTAAGACAACTTAATTATGAAAAATTTTAACAAAAAGATAATTAAGTTTTAGATAAAACCATTTAAATAATTTTAATTTCTATGTTTATCTTTAATTCTAATTTACAAATAATTAATATTATTTTTCTTAATATTTACTTTTTATTCTCCATTACAATGTGATTGTAGCTTTGAGGTATTTTGAAAGTAATTCTATTATGTTGTTTAAGTCTCGAAAAAATGAAAGACTAATATATAATGAGTGAAATTATTTTTCAAGTTAACTTAATTTTTACTTTTAATTATTATAAATATAAATAATGAGTGAAATAACTAAGAATACAAATATTAACATATAAATATATACATATATATAATTTTAAAATATCTATACAAAATTGGCGGAAGAAGCAACCTATATGTCGGGGGTATGATTTTCGTTCATATTTCCAAACTTCTTTCAAAAAAAGTTTTTTTTTTAATCTCTATCTTTACAAAAAAGAAAAATTTCAAATATGACTCCCCAAACAGGCAATTTCCATGGGAATCTCAAATTTGAGGACCTCTGACCATTTTTAGATGTGTGTCACTATATGTTGTACGTAATGGGAGAAAATAAAAGCAAACTTTATGGCAACAAACGTAGATGAAAAAGATAATAGAACTTGAGGATTTGGTGTAGAAGATGGTAAATGCGGGACAAGGATTCCCTCAAGAGGAAAGGTCATATTCTCACCTTAGACTCAAATGTTGTTCGTTCTTTTTAAGATATATCATAATACATAAAAGATAATATTAATATTTTATATTTGCTCTTCTACAAAATACTATCCTAATGAAAAAAAAAAGAAAAAAAGAAACTTCTAATACAAAAAGCAGTTAGCATTGTGTGCATTATATGCTCTCCTGTGTTCTCGTAAAACAAGGGCTAAAACAATAAATTAACATCGCGAGTAATGAAAAAAAGAAACAGGCTGAAATAAAGAAACTAAGAGCGTTTCAATTAATTCTTGTAATATCTATGATTTATTACTCTGCGTGAATTTCGAGTCAGTAAAGAAAAAGAGTTTTTCTACAAATCTTGATGACATCACATTCTTCAAGAGTGCACACTATTCTTTCTATCTTTCATATCGAATACCTGATATTTTTTTAAAAAGAAAATAGATAAATAATTAAATTATGTATTTTTTATATTTTCTTTCATCGGACTAGAATTTAAAATTTTTCTTTTTACATATTTCGCTCAAATTTCCACACAGCGAGAGTAGCATATAGTTGTGGGCCACGAAGTCTGAAATAATTTTTACTGAAATTTTCATTTTAATCGGCCAATCACATATTCGACTGAGTTACACAAGGAAAACCAGATGCAGAAAAGTAGCTCGTTAGTTCTTTTTTTTTTTTTTTTTTGGGTCTAGTTTAGATATTAAAATAAAATACAATGATTAATGTGTTTAAAACAATTATTTTTAGCATGATAAATTAAAAATTACAAGAGAAATACAACTAACAGTATATAATAATTTACCATGAATATTTATCATTGTACTAAGATAAAACATTCCAGATGCCGTTTAATGTCTTAAATATGAAAAAAGTTAATGATAATTGTACTTATTGAGCTCCTAAACGAGAATATATAAAACCAATGGATACTAAAGAACGTAGTTAAAGGTCATAGGAATAATTGACATGGACGATTTAAGGGATTGCCTAGCGAGTATAAGAAGACTATTAGTATGTTTGGTTTAATGTTAAGAAATAGTTAAAAATTTATTTGTACATTTAAATAGGAGCTTATCTTATAAATATTTTTGTTTATTTTTTTAAAAATTAATTTTATTTTTTAAATCCATTTATAAAATTATATTTGATCAAAATTAATTTTAAAAAAATAAATTAACCTAAAATTACATTAACTCAATGGTAATCCAAACACAGACATATAATTACCACACATTTTAGAAATGGATTCAAGACCATTTTTGCTTGAATTTGTTGCTATTTGATATGAGCACTCTTTTTGAATTCCTCTAGAAATGTATGCCCTTTCATTACCCATGTGTTTAAGTTACGAAACTTATTAAAAATAAGTAATTAATTAAATTAAATTAAAAATTATATGTCTAGCTGGCAGTGCTCAAATCGTTTCACACTTATACTCCTATTCAGTATTCTTCTTTCCTTCCCTCCCTGTCTCTCCTATTTAATCCTTCCTGGTAGGTACACCGCCTAACCTCCTATCATTCTTCTTCATCTTCTTCTACGGTCTTTTGTTCACTTTCATTAGGTTTATGTCCACATAGTGATGGAGAAAAGAAAGACCTTTAGTGCTCTGGTTCTTGCTTTGTTTCTCTTGGCTCAGGGTGCAAGTAATGATGTTGAAGTAGAAGATGTAGGAGGAGAACGGGATGATCACCTCCACTAGTGTATCAAATGGTTATTTGAACTAATAGAGCAAAATTCAATATAAAATGATTTAGTATTTTAAAATTTGATTTGAATAAAAATTATTTTTAGGATAATGTTATAATAACACAGAAAAAAATATTAATATTTTAAATTTTTTAGAGAAAATAATTTTTTTGGTCCCTCACTTTTTACCTAAATTCTCACAAAATTATAATAATAAAATGGTCCTTTGAAAATTTAAAAATAATAAAAAATAGTCCTTTAAACTTGCCATCAGTTTAATGAGAGACTACGTTTTTTAATTATTGAATTTTTTAGACACTATTTTAATGCAATTCGTAAAGGACTAAATTGACATTAAAACAAAAATTGAGGGACTAAAATAGTAGTTATATATGATGGTGTCTTTTTGGAAAAAAAAAATGTAAGGAATATATAGTAAGCTATGGGTAAGTTATTTATAGCTTTTTTTTTTTTTTTTGTAACTTAAGATGTGAGAAATAAATGATAAATTGTAAAATTATTTGTTTCTTTAATAAGATATTATTTTGTATTGAAAAATTAAATTATTAATATATATATTATCATAATTTTTTTGAGAATTTAATTTTAAATTAAATTAAAATTTTTCATTATTTAAGCCATTAAATTTTATCTAAAATAAAAAAAAATTTCTAATAACTTATACTTGAGGTGAAATCAGAAGGTGAAAGGATTTTGGAATTCCCAAGTCTGCCAAAAATGTTATTTCAGCAATTCTCTCCTTGCCTGTTTGGTTGGTAGAATTGTTTTAAAAGAATGAGAATAGGAATAGAATGAAATAATATGATATATTACTACGTTTGGTTCGACAAAGAATGAAATTGAAAGATGACCAATTACTATGTTTAGTTTGGGGTAAAAAATGATGGTTTGACAAAGAATGAAATTGAAAGATGACCAATTACTATGTTTGGTTTGGGGTAAAAAATGATGGAATGGATGGGAATACAATAAAACAAACAAAAATGACCCTGGGCTTTAAAATTTTTGATCTGCCTCATATTTGTGAAAAGGGTTCTTTGTCTTGCCCCAATTGTAGTTGTTTCGGTGAGGGTTCCATAAACAAGCCAAAGCTTTGTTGTGGTTAGTGTCAGATCAGGGTAGGGAAACATGGCCAGTCAGGCTCTGGTGAAAGGGTGTAGCTTGGGATCGTCAACGATGCAAGTGAGAATCTTTCATTCAGCCTCATTTGTACAAAACTAACTTGCCCTTTGCTTTGTTTGTCACCACGTTCCTTCAATGTTCGTCGTCAACCCCTATTCGAGCTCGCCTCCAACTTCTAATGACTACAACATCGAGCACACCCCACAAAACTAACCTAACCCACTCGACAACCTAATATGATGGCCATGCAAAGCTAATAATCAACTCAAGGTAAAGTTGACAATTCAATCTCATTCCTAGGTTGTTGGGGCAATTTCCATCAGCGTCTTAATGGAATGGCCACTACCACGTCCTAGGGAATGCCCATTCCTAGCAGGCCCTCTTTCCCTCGCTGTTCAACTTTGCTAAACGGTGCAATGGAAAGGAGACACTCTCCCATTCCTATTTTTAATTCCCTTGTACCAAACAGGCTGTCAATATTACTGGGAATAAGGATTTTGGCATAGCTTTTTCACTAACTCCTTGATACGGGTAGGAACTTCTTGTTGTAAGTTTATAGGCCTTTAAATTTTTAATTAATAGTTTATAAATTTTTAAATAAAAATTATTTTTTATTGTAATAAACTTAAAATATAAAATAAAAATTTGACAATCCGAAGAAAAAAAATCCCAAATCCCTTGTTTTCTCAGTTAGTATATATGAGCAATTAATTGGCATGCATATTAATGATTTTAGAAATCTACCTCTTAAATGGTAGCTCCCAAAGGGATGTTGTATTTCTACCCGAAGCTAAGAAACAAGATTTCATGTTGCAAGTTTCAAAATCATCAATATATATATATATATATATATATATATATTTGAACACCAAAAATCATCAAAATACGCCTTTTTCTTCTAAAATATTGTTTTACCTTTATGTGGACACCAAAATTATAACAAATAGAGAAAAGAAGTAAAGATTAAAAAATTAAGAAAAAGAAAAAAAATGTAAAATTTGAAAAAAAAGACACTTGCCGAGCAGTACTCACTGATGTAATAAAATCATAGTTGTTACCTTGAGCTTCAGTCCCTTACTTCCCTGACATTACAAGTCTCTTTGGGCTAAAATCACTTACACTCATCCTTTTCTTCCCTTCGACCCAACCTATTGGGCTTTTGTCATCATGTAAGCCCACATTTAGATCTACCCTGCCCACATTGCTCAGGTGAGTGAAGCCTATTTATATACATACACTAGTGCCTATTATTTTCTATCCTCTTTTCAAAAAGGCTCATTTTTCCAAGTGCAAGAACTAATTTCTTTCCAGGAAGCCACTTCCAAAGTGCTAATAAGATAAAAGTAAAAGGATTTGAAAAAGAGGAAACGATAAAACCAAAAAGGATAGCAACAATATGTCCTGTGTGTATATATATATGCTAATTTTTACCGAATTATGATTAATTGTTCCGAAACAGATAATCAGATTTATATAAATTTTTATTGTTAACAAACACAAGAGGATAAGGGGAGGTGATCAAAGTGAGAGAGAGGAGCTCATCTACATAAGAAAGGAACAAATTAATGTAAAGTATTAATCAATTTGTAAACATTCATTTGTTCTCGATCGTTTTGTTTGAACAAATTATTACTCTATAAGGCTTTGAAATGTATTTTAACGCCGCTCCCCGAAAGAAATAATGTACATGTTATGTCATTTCCTTCATGAGTAATAAAAGTTTTTTGAAAAAAAGTTTTTCGAAAAAAAAATTAAAATAGGAATCCGTGTATCTAATTTCTAGATGTGAAGTGTCAATATATTTTAAATATCAATGCGGATCTAGACTATATGTGCAAGTGTGGGTAGCCATGGGGATTGGATGGACTTGTATAATAGACTTCAGAAATATATTATTTGTCACATTTCACAATCCGTCAAGGGTTAAAAAGAAAAGTAAATATTAATCGATTACAAAATAATTTTGAAAATTAATTTAATGAAATCTCCATTAAAAAATTGTAAAACAAAAAAATTTTAGAAAGTTATTTTTGCAATAAAAAGTGCTTTGCAAATCAAAGATGGATTTAAAAATCCTTTAATGCGAAAAATGTATTAAGCATCTTATAAACGTCATTCTTAAAAGCAATCGCTTAAAGTCAATTAATGCAAAACAGGAATAGCCTTAATATTTATTTTTATAATGGTAATAAAAACACATGCAGAAATGAGAGGATAAAAGAAAGGTAAGCAAATAATAATAATAATGTAAACTTAGTCCTTTAATTGTAAATATAAATTGATTATTAAAAATCATTTCAAAAATTAATTTATGGCCATCAAAATATTTTAAGGGAGAAATTATAAAAAATTATTTTTCAAATGAAAAAAATGGTCTTCCAACCAAAGATGAATTCAAAGGTCAATTTATGCCGCGGGGAAGATATTAAGCATTCGATAATGTTGGTTTCCAAAAACGATTATCTTAAGTTGATTTATTACTAAAATAGGAATAACCTTAATATTTATTTTAATGATTCTAATCAAAATACATCTAAAAAGGAGAATAAAAAAGACAGAACCAAAAATATTCACAAAAAAGTAGATGAAAAAAAAAAAAGAAACATTTACAAAAATGTAAAAAGTTGCAATGGCAAAAACATTATGGTAATAATTATTATAATAAATAAAAATGCAAAGAAAATTTTTTAATACTGACAAAAGTGGGAAATGAATTATTTATTGGAATAAATAGAAACACAATATTTATAAAGGTAAGCAAATAATAATAATGTAAAATAGAAAACATAATATTTACAAAATTGGAAATAAATGAATCAGACGAAATAAATATAAGGAAAAATAACATATTTACAGAATAGTTAAAACAATAAATATAGGCAAATGAATAAGATGGAACAACAAAAGAAAAAAAAATATTTATAAGAGTGAATTTGACATAGGAATGTGATTTGAGGCCTACATATCTTAAAATAAGGATCAAAGCCACTTAATTCGTAAAGGGTATAAAATTAGTGTCACTGGATTGTTATTTTTATTTTAGTGAAGAGAAGAAAAAATAACTTAATTTCACAAATAAAACAATTCAAGAACATGGTGATGTATTTTAATTTGTAAAACCAAGTTATTCTCTAATTCTTGCTTTCTTAATTTTCTCCCTTTTCTATTTTCTATTTATTTATTTAAAATAATAGTTTTACATTTTTATATTAATTAAAAATTTAAAATGATAAAAATGATAAAATAAAGAATTGCATTCCAACATTAGTGGTATCTTTAAATAGCATTGGTATAAATAGAAAATATCTTTCCATAATGCCATTAATTATATTGTCACAAACTCGAAATATAACTAGTATCATAAGAAAAAAATTTATATATTATTTCTTATATATTTATATAAGGTTTTTCAATTAGTTAATGGAAGTCAATGTTTATACTAAAAATAAGGTCTAACGTAAACTAAAACTTTTATAAAAAGAAAGCCTAAGCTAGGGTTTTTACAAAATGGGGGTGCTAATGATGACTTTATTGTGATGTATGCTACATAATGATGAAACACAATCAAGTATGTCGTGTGAGAAGAGAATTACCCAGTTTAATTTTGAAAATGAACTTCTTGCTCAGACATGGCTGGAATCATCTAACCAAGCATTGTCTTCCTATTCACATCCATTGTTTGAGCACTTTCATTTCCATTTAGTTTTAAGGGACATTATAGAGTAATATTGGCAATGTTATTTTCATAAAATCTTCATGTGTCTCTTCGTTTTCTCATTTATTTGTTTTTGTCTCTCTTTTTTTTTTTTTTTTTTGTGATGAATGAATCTAACAACCATTTTATGAATATTGGATGGGAGTAAAGATGAAGTAAGGAAATCTTATTGAATGAATAAACTTTGTATTGCAATTATGAAAACAAAATAGGGTGTTCAAATACCCATGAATGCCAAATTGAAAATTTTGCGGTAAAGCTTCCACGGTTTGTTCCATGCACCCTTGAATGGTTCACATTGCCATCAATATGCATTCCACAATTGAGGACTCAAAATTTGCCTAGACTTTCTCTCGTTCGTTATAGCCCATAGTGACATTTTGCCCTAGTGGAGCGTACTTCGTGATGCAGCTTTTACTCATATTTTTAGTCTGCTCTACCATTTGTCTAGGCTACCTTATCAAGTTTTCGGCCAGGCGAGCATGAATAATTTTTCTCTAAATTTTACTTGAGTTACCCTTTTGAGTTTTTGAATTAATGGGCATTATTTTTCCCTGACTTTCTTGGGTTGACCTTTTGGGTTTTCAACCAAGCTAACTTTATTTTCTTTCTTTTCCTCTTCTATTTTTTCTAGCAAAGCACATATTTATTGTGTTAGCATTGACATGCTTGCCTAACTCTTGGCCTTCCATGTCAATTGAAATAAGTACACCTCCTTAAATGGTGTGTTTGACATGATATAGGAAGCCGACCCATTTGCCTCTTGTTATCTTCTTGATTGGGCAATATCTTCTTGAGGACCAAGCCCTTAAGCTCATGCATTATTCAATCACAAGTATATTGGTCAAATTGTAGTAAGGAATTTGAAAAACCAATATTGTTTATATGAGGATAAGATGTTATCATTATTGTTTTTAGGATTAAATTTACAATTTATACCAAATTATTGGATTAGTACAATTATTTAAATATATAAACTAGTAGCTCTCATAAATCCAGTCACTAGGAGTTAACCTAAGTATAATAATGTAAACAAAACACTTAAGTTACACTAAGACACACGAGGGCCCAAATTAAAAATAAAAGGCTCAAGAAGCTACACTAAATTAAGTTAATTTTGAGTTGAATAGAAGATAATTGAGTTATTAACTTCATTATTAACATTGTACTAACATATTTTTATTTCACTTATAGATAATTTTACTTGCTAAAAGATAAGCTTGTTACAATAATTATTCTAATTCTAGTTTCAATCACACATAGGAGTTGTTTCTAAATATTTAAATGATATTTTTCTTTAAATGCATTCAAGATTTAAATAATCAAACACAACCTACTTAAAAGTTGTTTCCAATCATTGACTTAACATTACACTAATATAACCATTATTGTCCTATAAAAGGTTGCCCTTGGAAATCATTGAAAATGTGAAAGTGAATTTACCTTAAGTGTTGTCTCCATTTTAGGCAAATTGCACTCAATCCTCCATGAGGATTTTTCATCAAACATCTTTTGGGTATTCAATTTCATGAGAAAAGATCAATAAGAAATTCAACAATTCAACCCATTTAATTCACTTGCAATCATCTCAGTCAATTAAATTATATGAAAGCCTTAGTTAAGAAGCAACTTATGTTCACTAATTAATAGATAATTACAAGAGAATTGACATAATCTCAATTAACATATGTGGGTACAAACTCAACAAATCCTAATTCAATATTCTCAATCATCTAATAAAACAACTAAAAACAAGCTTCAATCTATGCTACATAAAGAAATAAAAAATGAAAAAAAGATAGAGAAGGAGAAAAGAGTACAAGGAGTTCTCCATAGAAGAATTCATAGATGTTTGCCCAATGAAGGTTTAAGTAGATCAACCCTTGGCCTCTTCTTCTAAGAGACTTGAAAGATTAACATAATTGAAGTTTCCTTCAAAAATCTTTGTTCTCTAAAGTTATTTCACACTTCCAACCCTCCTCCCTAGCTTATTGATTCTTGCAGAATTGTCAAACCGTCACACCTAACAACCTATAATAGGTTCAAGAAAAAGAGAACATAAAATGATTTCCAACAATAATTTTAAAAACCAATTCATCAAATTTGCTATCAAAATTTTTAAAATGAAAATTTCTTAAAGATAAGAAAGCATGCTAACCAAAGATGAGTTTAAAAACCTGTTTGTACCATGTCAATAGTATTAGGCATCACTTAACACCCATTCACAAGAGCAATTTTCCAAGTTAAATACTACAAAACAAATATGGCCTCTATATTTATTTTCATTACTGTAATCAAAACACATACAAAAATGAGAAAAATAAATAAAATATTTACAGGGAATTAGATAAAAGAAGATAAAGAAAATATTTTAAAAAATAAAAAAATAAAATTTTTACGAAAGGAAGAAAATGATAATATTAATATAATGTAAAATGAAAACTTGATATTTTACAAAAGTGAAAATAAATAAATAAGATGAAATATTTAAAAAGAAAAATAAAATGATTACCAAAAAGGACACATAAAATATTTACAAAATTAAATTTCATCCAGGAAGGTAAACTTATGTATCCTAAAACAAGGATCAAACCCATGTAATTTGAAAATAAAAAAAGTGAAAAATTGATGCCACTTAGCTGGTTTTTTTCCTTTTAATTTTTGCTATAAAGGAATAATAACCGAGAAGTGACTCAACTTCATAAATAGTCTACGAAATGGTCGATGAGTTTTAATTTGAAAAGTCAAATTGGTATCTCCATCTTAATATCCTAATTTCTTCTCCTTTTTATTTTATAATAAATAGATTTTACTTTCTTAAAAGCTAATTTTCTATTCAAGCTTGAAATTGAATGCAAATGAAAAACACATCATATTTGTGCCTCACAGGCGAAACCCAAATCCATGCAAAATAATCAACAAAGAGTGCATAAAAACATTGACTATCAATCGAAAGGAATTAGAGAAGGGGCTCAATCATCTTTATAAAAATAAATCTAAAGGCTTTGAACAAGTAACATAAGACTTTCCAAGTGGGAGTCAATGACTTTTATTACATTGACAAAATTAACATTTTGTTGAGGACTTTGAAGAGTATGATGGAAGACTCAAGAGTCTGATGACTCAGACGAGCATGCCACATGCATAATTATACATTTCAACTATCACATAAATAAGTGTTTTAAAAGAAAGGCCTTGCTACAGAAAGTTCAAACGCTTAACCTCTTAGCCATTGGATTACATCTGTTCTAATAACTTCACCGATTAAGGTTTAAGTTAAGGGTCGTGCTATATATTGCAATCCAATGGCCAGAAGATTTAATTGCTTAAATATTTTGTAATATGATCTTCTAAAAAAATTTTCACTTACATATTTATTTAAAAATCATAATAACAAATAATTATAAAACTTCAAGTATGATTGCTATAAAAAGCAAATCAAGTCACATAAACCAGAACAAAAATTGGTTTGGTTGGAAAGCATTTCAATGATACATAATTTTTCGCAATATTGCATCACCAAACTGGTTAAAATCAATATTTTATAAGTCCAAAATAAATATAAAATTTAATTCTAAAATAGATAAAAATCTTCAATTCTAAGATAAGCACCATAGAGAGTGAATTTTAACAATATAAAAGCTGACTTATTATCAATTAAGATACCAAATGATGGAAATAGAAAATATTTGTTTGAGAGATCTCTCTTAATTTGAGCCAAATAATAGGTTGAAGGATTGATACCCTCAGCAATAAAAAAAATTAAAATACCAAATTAAAATATATAATATAAAATTACATAAAAATTAAAATTTTATAAAATGCAAGGAGTTGAGAACCTGCCCCCTCAAATCTATTCCTAGTTAAGCCTGTAATCAACTAGGCATTAGTGCTTTATTGACCTTCCAATTGGTGAGTTTTAAATTTTAATTTGCATGACTATAAAGTGTGATCCAACCAAATGGAACAACATAGATAAGTGAGACTTTAAACCCCGTCTTTCACTTTATTGACAAAAGCTCATTTTGTTACCACCTTTTTTTTTCTTTTTTCCGAAATTTGAGTGGGTAAGGAAAGAAAAGTATAACAGGTAATAATTAGGAAGATGACCCCAAGAGAAAAACTGAACCGAGATGTAATTTATATACTTTAAAAGTGTACACATTACACAGACTCCCCCAAAAACTCAAAAAGAAAATGTTGAAAGCAAGAAACAAAAGAAAAACTAGTCCAAGAAATCATCGTCTGTCCCACAAGAAAATAGCCGAAAAAGTCAAATGCAAAATAGAGCTTCGTTTGTTAAAGTGCTTGCACGAGAAAAGACCAGTTCTTATGATTCATACTGTTTTCTTTTCCAATTAAAAATCATAACTAAATAAAATCATCAATATTATTTATTTATTTTATATAAATGTAAGAAAGTATGACTAATAATGAGTAAAGTAATACTTTTGGCATTTTCTATTAAACATTAAGTGACCATGTTGAGTATAATTTATGACAGGACCATTCAAATTTAAATAAAAAAGAGAAAAGCATCTAACACTTAGGGCATTAATCAAGGAGGTCAAAATCACGAAACCAGACGATGAACAGAAAAATAATGAATATAAACAAGTTGGTATGACATGGGTCCAGATGAGATTGAGATTGGTCCTAGAAAATCGTAGCCCACACTGCTTTATATTTTTAATTCAAAATCTGGCTAAGATTTATAAAGCTCCAAAAAATTGGTTGCTTTTTTTATTTTTTATCGTTTTTTTTTCGTAGTTTTAAAAGTCAATACACCGTACAGTTCTCTACTTCACTTTATGCTTCCATCGGCGCCAGATCTTGCTAAAATTCACTTCTTCGGCTTCTTCTGCTCCTTGTTCATTGTGGGAAGTTTCTAACTTGCTCAAGATTGAAATCCAGGAGGTAGAGAGGTAGGCTAAAGCAATCCTCTTCTTGCTACTCTTGTCGTTCTTGTTTCAATTCTGGAATTTGAATTTGGGTCTCTGCTCTTTATTGTCATGGGTTTTGTTGTGCATCTTTGAGAGCATGGTCTTTGTTTTCAAGCAGGCATAATAGGCATCTTCTCTGCCTTGTTCAGTCTGGGTTTTGATCGGTGAATCCTGCTGAAATTCTTTGGGTAAGTTCCTAGTTGTAGCGTGGTAGTGGAGGGTTTCAAAATCTGGGTTCAATCAGTAAATTGAAATTGGAGAAGTTATAATTGGGGGTCTGTTTCCTTATGGCCATAGAAGAGTCTGAGCCTGTGATTCCGGAGCTAGAAAGAGAGGAAAGTTTAATTGCTGCAGCAAGACACATTGTGAAGGCATTAGGATCAAATAAGAACCTTACTAGTGATGCCAAGAAAATTTTGGCAGATCTTGGCACTCAATTGTCCTCTATCACCAAATCCAATGAGAAGGAGGAAGGAAAGGATGAGCTAGGAGGAGATAAAGAAGAGGATGAGGAGGAGGGGAGAGTTAATGTGATCAGAATTAGGCTTAACGCCAACCGGGAGAAAATAATGAGATGGGAGGAAGATCATTCTATGATTTGGGATTCAGGACCAGAAGAAGCATCTGAATATCTGAATGCTGCAGATGAGGCTCGGCGGTTGGTTGAAAGGTTGGAGAGCATGGATTTGAACAAAGAGGACCAAGAGTACAAGTTTTTGCTAATGGCTTACAGTGTTCTTCAGATAGCTATGGCACGGCTTGAGGACGAATTCAGGAACTTGCTAATCCAGAACAGGCAGTCTTTTGAGCCTGAATATGTCTCCTTTCGATCCAGTGAAGAGGACACGATTGATGAGAGCTCTACAGTCTCTTTAGGTGATGAATCATTTGAAGAATCAGTTCAAAGAGACAGCGTCAGCAGAGCATCAGAGGAGCACATCATTGATTTAGTCCATCCAGAAGTGATCCAGGATATCAGATGTATTGCAAACTTAATGTTTGCTTCAAACTATGACCAGGAATGTTCCCATGCCTATACCACTGTTCGAAGGGATGCATTAGATGAGTGTCTTTTCATTCTTGAAATGGAAAGACTAAGCATTGAGGATGTTTTGAGAATGGAGTGGGGTAGCTTGAACTCCAAAATCAAAAGATGGATTTGGGCTGTGAAAATCTTTGTTAGGGTGTATCTTGCAAGCGAAAGGTGGCTTAGTGACCAGGTCTTTGGGGAGGGGGAAACTAGTCTGACCTGTTTTGTCGGTGCTTCAAAGGCTTCAATATTGCAGCTACTAAATTTTGGTGAAGCCATGTCCATTGGCCCCCATCAACCTGAGAAATTATTTCGTGTTCTTGACATGTATGAGGTTCTGGCAGATATTTTGCCAGACATTGATGCTTTGTATTCAGAAGAGGTTGGTTCTTCTGTTAGAATTGACTGTCATGAGGTTTTAAAAAGATTAGGTGATTGTGTGAGGGCAACATTTCTTGAATTTGAAAATGCCATTGCATCAAATGCATCAACAACCCCTTTCGTAGGTGGTGGGATTCATCCCTTGACCAAATATGTCATGAATTATATGAGGACTCTTACTGACTACAGTAACACCCTTAATCTGCTTCTGAAGGACCGAGAGGAAGAGGGAGCCATTTCACTATCACCCAACATGAGCCCAGATACAGAAGAGGATAGCAAAATCCAGGGGCCTCCACCTGGAATTTCCTCAATGGCCCTCCACTTCCGATCAGTGGCTTCAATCTTGGAGTGCAACCTTGATGAGAGGTCCAAGTTATACAAGGAGGCTTCCTTGCAGCACTTGTTCTCAATGAACAATATACATTATATGGCTCAGAAGGTCAAAGGGTCTGAACTTAGGCTCATTTATGGAGATGAATGGATTCGAAAGCACAACTGGAAGTTTCAACAGCATGCTATGAATTATGAGAGAGCTAGTTGGAGTTCCATTCTCTCCTTGCTTAAGGATGAGGGAATTCATACTCCGGGCACAAATTCTATCTCAAAAAATCTTCTTAAGGAGCGGTTACGGAGCTTTTACCTTGCATTCGAGGATGTTTACCGGATCCAAACAGCTTGGATAATCCCAGATCTTGAGCTACGCGAAGACTTACGGATCTCTATATCTCTCAAAGTAATTCAAGCTTACAGGACATTCGTAGGGAGGCATAACAATTACATAAGTGACAAACACATTAAATACAATGCTGACGATTTAGAAATTTACCTTTTGGATTTCTTCGAGGGATCTCAAAAATCTTTGCCAAATCCTCACAGGAGATGATAACAGATAGGGAGAAGTAACAAAGCCTTGTACACTTCCACAAACAGGTTATGTTCTATGGCAAAACCTGCTAGTTCCAGTTAGTTCATTGTGTGTATTTTATGCTTGGAAAGGTTTCGGTTGTGCTGCTTTTATATCTTTATCTTATTTATATTACTTAAAATTTCAATAAAATAGAAGTAATATTATAATATACTTGTGCCTTTCTCTTTGAAATATCACAGTATCCAAGAAAACTAAATCTGAAAGACAAGGTTTTCATCAGCAAAACATGAGTCTAACCGTTTATATCTTGCTGAGGGGTATTTGCATGCGTTTGTGTAGAGCTGTTGCCTTAGTTCAAAGAGAAGGTAGACCTAGACTACAAAATCCTAGTAGACCAAACTAATAACACAAGTGGGTCAGTTAGGAAAGTACATTAATATGCTTGTTGACATGTTTGGTCTACCAATTTTTTGTAGACCTGTCTAAGAATTTATAAAGTTCAAACTCTCTTGCAATTGCCCATCTGAACAGGGCTTGAACTTGCTCTGGACTTCAGGCTCGGATTGTTGTAGATATAATAAGACCATAAACCAAGTCAAATAGCCCTCGAGCGTTTGACTCTGATGAGAGGTCCTCAAAAAAACTACTAGTCAACCACAGGGTAGAATTGCCCTTTGATAAACTTCAGAGTCGAGTTTAATAAAAATTGGTTGAAAGTGAGAGATTTAGAGTCCACTTGATATCTTCATGTCAGATGCATACACCAAGGGGCCTGCAAAATAATAGGTCAAGCAAGACGATCTGTTAGGCCATCATATTCAAGTTTAGTGGTAATAAAATAAAGGTCCCCCCAATTCAATCCACCATAGGGGAGGAGAGATCGGCCAACTGTAAAAATTGCCTTAAGCAACTAGCCAGGAGAGAGACTCTTTTCTGTAAGGTCAGCAATGGTGGTCAAGAAATTTAATGGAAAATTGAATTTGGACCTAACTCTTTGTCATGTCATGGGGACAAGAAGAACTCTGGGTCGCCCCTCATTACCCCACGGCCCCACCATTCCAATATATGGAAAGATCATGGAATCAATCATGCTAATATATCAAGCGGCTTAGAAAGCATCAACTCAAGAAAATTGTTGTTTCTCTTTTTGGTCGTAGTCCCTGAAAAATGATATAGAGGGGGCAAAAGAGAAAATAAATAGGGAAAATATAAATTCATTAATTTGCACACACCTCTCTGCTACTTTATCTTTACGGTCAGTAGTTCATGATTTTGAAGGAAAATTCTATGGTGCTCCTGATATTACCTGGCACTATGTTATATGCCAAATGAATAATCACATATATCTAAATTATGTTATTAGATTGATCAAAGATGTTAAGATGGCAACAGCACCACATAACACGAGCGAAAAATACACTTAGAAGGGTGAATAAGAATATGTCCAGAAAATTATTTTTTAAAAATAACAGAGCAATGTGGTAACGTAGAAGAGAGAAAGGAGGAGAAGACAAATTACTTGGACAATTTCAACTCTTCGATTATTCTCTCATGCTCTATTGGAAGAAAGTAATGTACATGTTATTAGAAAGTGACTCCAGTGATTTTGCATCATTAATCCATGCTTGAATCGTATAAAATTCTTCTAAGCATCGGACCGATTTTTCTCCTCTGTTCCGGAATTATTTTTGCATGATATTTGCCTTTAAAAAATTTAAAAAGACCCCTTGTACAGGCAAGAAATATTTGTAAAAATCATGTTGTTGCTCCTTTTCTTTTCTGAATTTCTAGGCATAAGAGCTTGAAATCAAAATAGCTTCGTTATTTAGCTTGTGTTCATCATAACAGCTTTAGTGTAGTGCATTTATGAAGATATTAACGTTAAAAAGTTGATTCTTGCCTTCTTTTCTTATGAGATTTCTCGTTCTTACAACGAAAATTAGTCGTTGTATTAATCTGATTTCACTGCTGTCTTTTGTAGTCATGTTTTCCACTTGATAACAACTCACGTTTTTGGACTTTTTTTACTTTGATTCTGATGTTGTAATCCTTTACTTAGTAAAGCTTTGACTTCATTTTAATCGATTAATTTGACTTCTACGATTAAATTCCCAATTTGGCAATTTGATCCCGTATTCATACAATAATGTTTAAATTAGCCTTCCTTCCTTTTTGCTTCCATGCCATCTTATAAGAAAATATTACCGATATTAACATACTTATAAGGTGGTGTGTTAGTTCAATCAAGTCTTATGTTAAAAAAAAAATTGAGAGTCTCACAGTTAATGACAAATATTTATTGATAAAATTTTTGTTAAGCTAGTATACTATATCAATTGTGTGTTATTATAAGTCAATATTTTCTTGTGATTTTAGTGGAAGAAAGATTTCTATGTGATCAAATAAGCATTTGACACATTTTTAATTTCTTCACCAATTGATACTTCTAATTTCACTAAGTTTAAAATTTCATTATGGAAACTTAAGAATTTAAACGTTCAGGACCTACGAGGATCACCATAGAATGCTTTATTATTTTAGTATTCATGTATTAAAGAACAATCAAGGAGTGAATTTTTTTTATTTCAAATTAAAATTTTCTGCATAGTAAAAATATATTTTGTTTTTTTTAAAGGAATATATTTTGTTTCTTAACAACAATGTGATAAAATTCATACTCAAACTCTTCGAATCATTTTAGTATTTAAATGTATGGTTTCATTCTAATTTTATCTTTCCAAACCTCAAATACTTTAGTATTCCAAAATACAGTCTTCTGAAAATAAAATATCTTACGAGATTAGCATAAAATTATATTTTTAGATATTGCACAAATTCCAAAATCATTATTAAATTAATAATAACTATATATTAAGAACAAATAAAATATAAATTTTCATTAATCTAGCACATCTACTAAATTTTTTAAAAGAACTTTTTTACGATGATTATGATGTACATCTAACAATTTCAAACTGACAAGCCATATTACAGTTCTAAATTATTTGTATTTATTGTTTCATATCGAAAAGGTTCCGATATCGCAGTCAAATAGTATTTAAATTGATCTCTAATAATTTATCTTCATTGTTGAGAGTTCATATTCGGTATAACTGTGGTATTGAATATGATTACTAATATATATTGTCATGTAATTTAACTATTATTATCAGAATTATGGAATGTTATAAATTATGGTTTGAATATATTTAAAATTTTAAGTAAAAAATATTTATTTCCCAAAATATTAATGACAACAATACTTAATTTTTTAGTACTACAAAAGTATAATGAACATTTCCCGAGATTTTCAAATAGTCAAAATTTGACTGCAATTCCATGGTCTAATTTTCTTTCATAAAATCATGGCAAAATGAAATTAATCAGAATCTTGATCTTTATGCGTGCGAAGTATGGACCCTTCTACGAGCCCAAATTCCAGTTGTTCGAGATTCAATTGCCAATTCTTGAATTGTACAATTTATTTAATTAAATATAAGATATAGCATTTGACCAAATATGATTATTTAATTTTTTATTGTTAACAATTAAATTCGCATTATTTTTG
This sequence comes from Delonix regia, assembly GCA_037074485.1. Classification (NCBI taxonomy): domain Eukaryota; kingdom Viridiplantae; phylum Streptophyta; class Magnoliopsida; order Fabales; family Fabaceae; genus Delonix; species Delonix regia. The sequence goes on along the minus strand of CM073449.1, from coordinate 20,267,165 downwards.
TCAAATGAGCAAATACTCCATTTGGCCCTTAATAATCATTTCTACTTTGATTAGTAAATTACATTAAGATAGAGTAAAATTAGTCCTTTGCATAGGGAGTATTTCTTAATTTAATCTTTTATAATTTTTTTAATTTGTTCATTTATATATTAGATATTTTTTTAATTTAATCTTTATATCTTTTAGATATATGTAAATTTTTATTAATAAATCTTTAAAAATATGTTAATTTTAAAAATCTCAGACATTATAGATAATAATTTTATTTATAAAGAATCAAATTAAATGATATTTGTAGATGAGAAACTAAATTAATAAGATAATTTTATGACATCAAATGCAAAAATATATTATTTATAAATAATTAAATTATTAAAAGGAATTTTAAGAGAAGCTAAATAAAAAAACATTCTATATGTGAATTAGTTAAAATGAAAAATTTCACATTAAGTGCCCCAATTTTTAAAAGAAAAGCCCCAGCCTCCAGATTTGAGAATTTGTGATGCTATTGGCTAACTCATAGTGCCCATGGATCGTGATCTTTGTCCGCCTAATTTCATCCTATCACAACCGTCAATTTTCATTCCCATCACGGTCAATTTTAGTCTTTCCTCAAAATTGGCAAAAAGTTGCTTCATACATTCCCCGTCAAATTTTCACCATTCCCGCCTTCGATTTCCCAAACCTCCTCCTATAACAACCCTCAAAGCCAGTCCCTCTTCGTCCATCGTCCTTTACCATTTTCCTGCACTTTCTCGAGAAAGAAACACCTTTCTGCCGTCCATTATCTCTCTCTTGGACTAGCATGGCTCGTACCAAGCAGACTGCTCGCAAGTCCACCGGCGGGAAGGCACCGAGGAAGCAGCTGGCGACGAAGGCTGCTCGGAAGTCCGCTCCGGCGACCGGAGGAGTGAAGAAGCCGCACCGCTTCAGGCCGGGAACGGTGGCTCTGAGAGAGATCAGGAAGTACCAGAAGAGCACAGAGCTCCTCATCAGGAAACTACCATTCCAGAGGCTTGTGAGGGAGATTGCGCAAGATTTCAAGACCGATCTTCGGTTCCAGAGCAGCGCTGTGGCGGCTCTGCAAGAGGCCGCAGAAGCGTACTTAGTCGGTCTGTTCGAGGATACAAATCTCTGTGCTATTCACGCCAAGCGCGTCACCATTATGCCCAAGGATATTCAGCTTGCTCGGAGAATTAGAGGCGAGAGGGCTTAGACGAAGCTCCAATTGATAGATCTGAACTCACATGTAACTGTATTTTCTCTTCTAGATTTAGATCGATCCGTTTTCTTTCTTGGCCTTAAGGGGATTTGAGTATATGGATAGGGGCTATTCACTACATGGATCTGAGACTAATTGGTGATTTGAATTCCTTTGTTTTGATTGTAACATTTGGATGTTCAAACCCAAGTTGACGAAAATCTATCTCGGTTGATGTATTCGATGCGCATTGATCATTAATCAATTGTAGTGAAGTAGAAAAAGTACGAAACGGATCAGTTCTTTGTACAAGCCACTGCAAATAATTTAAAGTCTGCTTGAGTATATATTTTTTGTTTTTAGATTTTGAAAAATTTATTTATAAAACGTTTCAGCTTTAAATATATAAAAGAGTATCATTCTTATATTATTTAGAACATATAGAACACAAATTTCAGAATTTTGATAGTTACTCTACGTATTCTGTAAATAAGTTTAGGTGTATAAAACTATGATTGTAATGTATTAAAACAGCACATGTAATTATCCTTAATTAGAACATAGTAATAAGAACTAAACGAGAACCTAAAGGTTAGTGCCAGTGAATGCATTTTCTCAAGTACTAGGCTATGACTACACTCTTGCTAAGATTAGTAGTTATTTGCTTCTTCATTAAACCATCAATTTGCTTCATCCATCTGATCAACTTAATTATCAGGTTAATCAATTCAATTACCATATTAATATAAGTGAAAAATCAATCCTAGCAGCAGTTAGATCAAGTATTAATTATCCAATTTATTTATCATCAATGTTAAACAACATTATTAATTTATGATTATAAATCCAAAAAACCCATGTTAAGCAACTACATTACTAATTTACCTCCATCACTACTCTTATTTTTAACCACCAACAACCTATTTTTGGGGAGATTTAGGCTAGAAAACTCCTGAACTCTGGCAATAATGCAATATTAGTGTAGGGCACAAAATAAGGGGAAAGGTAGCTCAATTAGTGAATTTCTCTCCAAATTTCTTTAGGGGCTTTGGTTGTTTTATGTATTTCATCCTTTTCTCTCTTAAATTTAATGCTCAATTCTGAGATTTTGCTTTAGAATTCCAAAGCCCTCTTTGTTGTTCAAAGTAATGTGAACAATGATTCAAACATGAAATTGGAGCTTGATTTGAAGTTATTTCATTAGATTTCGTTAAGTTTTTTGGTCTTAGTTAAGATTTTAACATTTTTCCTCTACCAATTTGATGTTTTGGTCACTACATTGAAAACCTCCATTTCATGAAAGGGAGTTGAAGTATGTAAAGTGATGAAATTTGAAAATTTCTTATTCCTCTAACATCATTAGTCCTTAAAAAGAGGGATTAAAGTTAGTAATTTTGTTGAGTGGTAAGTTATGTTGAAAATTTTTCTTAAATTTATCTTAAATTACACTGTCACAAGAGGAAGCTTGATGAAAAAATGTTCAATGGAAATGAATATTACTATTGAATAATTTCTTTGGCTATAATTGATATAATTTCTAAGCCATGGGATGAGATTAACAACTCAAGAAGTTGGTAGAATGAATTAATTGGCCTATTTTGGGCATGTTTAGATCTTTCAAGTATTTACATAAATAATAACATTCGGTAGGCATGTTTAACCCCATTCATAAGTTGAAAAGATTCAATGGTTATATGTTGGAGAGCTAATTATAAAAATAAGAAGTCAAAGTGGAGAACTTAATGTTGAGATTGTTTCGATGATGACAAATATATAGAAAATATGTTTCAAATATAGTGTTAATATGTGTTTAATTGATTAACCATTTGGACTAACTATTTGATTTGCAAGTTGAATATTTATTACGTGTAGGATGATTCAAAGAAAGAAGAGTGAGCATTGAAGTGAAAAGAATTAAATATTAATATTATGCTTCACACAAAGATAACAAGAAGAAAAGATGCTCTAAGCAATGAAAAAGTTACGGAATTGAAGCTTAGATATATCAAGATAACCAATGGATTGCATAGGTATGATTATCATAGGCTAAGTATTAGTTTATGAAATTCAATGATTTAGATTTGCATTCATTGACTTAAGATATTTTGGTTCTCAAAATATAAATTTAGATTAAAAAGATAGTGAGATATAAATTTTACTTAAAATTGTTTTTAACCTTTAGTCACTATTTTACTTATCTCATAAACCATATGATATTTTGCTATGAAACTTATTTCATTAGAAAATAGAAAGAGATTTTCAATGATAAGTCATTCACTTAAAACAAAGTTCAAATGATAAAGCTATGACCTTATAAAATTGAGTAGTGAAATATGGATTCTATATAAAACTATATTATGACTTTTAGTCACTATTTCAATCATATCTCTAAAAATATATTGAGTTTTGATATGAAACCTTTTCATTGGAAAATAAACTTAAAGAGATTTCCAAAAATAGGTCATGCACTTAAATGAGAAAGTTATGACTATTTGAAGTTGGGACTGCGTCATTGTAAGTGACCAATCGACTAGTCACCTGTGGCAAGTTAATTGGTATAGTACAACAAGTGGGCAATCAAATGGTGAGCCATCGACAGTCAATTGGTTAGTCCCAGATTCAAAGTAATGGTCATATTTTGAAGAGCAGTCAACTGAGAGCCCTTAGTAGTCAACTGGTTGCCTTTATAAAGTGTTTTAAAAATTAAATAATGACTTTTTTGAGTATGTAATGGCTATATCTGATCTTGAACTATGTATATGACCTTTCAAACATATTTTTGGGTAGAACCAAATGCTAGAATGTGATCTTTAACTTGTTATATCATCTTTGAGAGAGAAACAAATATCATTAAGTGAAACTTGCAAATTCTCTGTCATTTGAGTTTTTAGAGCTTCATTTGTATATCTACTTTTTTAAAAGAAGTTATTCTTTAGTATTCCTTTCTTCTTTGAAAGAGAGAAGCTTAAGGAGGTTCCTTGAATGAATCAAGTAAGGGTGTGCTTGAGTTGAGAGGGAGGTTCCTCTGTTTAAGTGTAAGGAAGAGGTTTTTCATGGGATTTGAGATTAAGGGAGAGATTCTTTCTTGTTGTTGTTGTATTTGATTATTGATATAGTGAAAAATCTCAAGAGGTTGCTTGAAGACTGGACATAGGCTTGGATTAGAGTCGAACAAGGGTAAATCACTGAGTTAGCTTTTTGTATCCCTATACTTTTTATATTTTGAATTATCATATTTATGCTCTGCATTTATTGTTGATATTACACTTGAAGTGTTTATATATATATATATATATATATACACACACTTCAAGCATCTACATTAAGCCTCCATTGATTCATATAATTGTTGCTTTACATCATACTCTTCCAAGCATAATTCATAACAAGAATTTTTGTAAAGCAATTTTGAAAAGAAATAGAAATTCTGTAAATACCCAATTCACCCCCTCTTGGGTGTAAATTGCCTAGGCTAACACTTAGTAAATTTAGAAAGCCTAAGAATGGATGATTTATGCATGCATGTATTTATATTGGATTTAAAGGTAATTAAATTTTCTATTGGTGGAAACTACTTAGATATAAGGATATGACAACTTTACTAGAATTTTGGGCACTCTCTTAAGTGTATATGAGTGCATGCAATACCTATGATAGTTAAAGTTGATAAGGGAATATTGGTGACCTTAAATGAAAGAAATAAGTGGAACAGAAACCAATTGAGAATGACAATTTAATTGTTAATTAGTTTAATATGGGGATGAGACATTAGAAATTTATTTAAGTCAAAATATTCTTGGTATGGGATGATAAGGTTACACTTTCCATTTTAAGGATGTAGAGATTATTCTTTAATCTAGTGGATAGTCAAGGAAACAATAAGAAAGTTAGTTGTGTTTGCTTCGACTAAGTGAGTAGATAATGCAAGTTATGTGGAATTTTGTTTTATGTCATCTCTTTGTAAAAATAGTTATTTGAACTTCTTTGTGCCTTGGCATTTATTGAAATTTATAAACCTCATTTGTATCTTTTAAATATTTTGAAAGTTTTGGATTTATGGATTACTCTAATATTACATTTTGGAATTTTATTGATTATAAGCTTATGATTTATAATGATTCTAGATTTTTGGATTTTGCTGTTTTGTACTTTGAAGTGTTTTAATTTTACGTTCATGAAGTACTATGATTTTTTAATGATGAAACATTTTGAATTGAGTAATGTACCTTTTGGTCCCCCACTTTTACATTTTGGGACAATTTAGTCCCCCACAAATTAAATATGACAATATAGTCTCCCACAAATTCTATTTCCTGTAAAATTGGTCCTTTTATTATCTTGCTGTTAACTTAATGCTGGTGTGGACTATTAGTATGTTGAATTGGATCTTAACTACACTGGTGTAGAAAAAAAGATGGTTCAGGTGTAAAAAATTTGCACATCACGACTTTAGCTGCATAAATCTCTTTGTCGAGCTCCCTCTTTTAACTTTTGCTTCTATTTTGCATTTGCTCATGGTAGAGGATGACAACAATGCTAAAACTGAAGCTGTTGCAAACATTAAAGTAAAAGTTGTTGGAAATGATAGAAGGCGAACACTGTTATCGCTACTACTGATGTTGCTATTGTTATTGTATAGAGGAATCTTAAAAGGTATCATCTAGGTCCATCATTGTTAGGTTAAGGTTCACAAAATTTAAATGTTCGATAAGATCTATTGTTGCTATGCATTCTATGGATGATTTATTATGATTTGTATTGATGATTTCTGGTCTTTATTCGGTGAGGGGTTTGGGAAGGCTAGAGTTGACAATCATGCTCTGTATCTCACCTTTTTTGTTGCTTGTTTTGCTTGTTCTCTTATTTTCTTTTTCTTATTTCAATGATCAGGTAAGAGTCTATTAGGTTAAGGAGCCCTTATGCTTGATGTTGATTAGTAGTGATTGTGATGTTGATTGTTTATTGTGATTGGAGCTATCTCTGTAATTAGTTGAAGGTTTACATTAATATATTCAAAATAATGCCTATTCAGATGCTCTTTTAAATTAAACTTTCTCCATTTACATTCAAAATAATCCCATTCTGTGAAATACATTTAAACTTTCTCTATGTTAATAATATCTATTGATTCAAATATAGCTATTGTTTATACATAAATGCTTTACATTTTAGTTATTCTTTACTTACGGTAGGGATATTTCTAAATTTTAGTTTGGACATTGTGATTTCTTGTTATAATAGTACTAAATTAGTTAAGACAAAGAAGATTTTAGACTTGTGGACTGACATTCTATTCATTCTTGAAAATCCATATTGAATAGGGGAAGAATAAGGCAAGGTGTTTGAAACTGGTACGACTAATAGTTATGATATAAAGTGAAACTATTGTACACAATTGCTGTTGCCTTGTGTTCCATTATAATTTTACAATGGATAATGTAATGAAATAGAATTGTTTAGTGTTAATGTAATTGTTACGATTAATAGTTGTGATATGTAGTTTATTGTTTAGTGTTAATGTAGTCATATTATGTAGTTTGTTTAAGTTATACATTTTATTAGGTTATTGTTAATCTACAATGTAATATGCATTGTAGTCTATTGTAATGTTGCATTGTTGTTCATAAGTCTTTGCATGCAAGGTTGTCAAACTCTCAATTTTAGGTGAACTCATAAGAAGAAGGTGAATTTGTAACGTAAACTTGTAACGTAGAATGATAAGAATTTATAATAATGGCTATCAAACATAATTATATTATATAAATACATAAAGTTTCATATATAAATACTCATTTCATGATCCATAATCTATATTCCATACTTCTCATTCAAGTCAACATGCAAATTTCAATAAGCTTCATAATTTATTATTCATAATGCAATAACACTCATTTAATATAACTAAGTCTCAAATAAAAATAATAAATAAGTTCATATTAGCTAAAAAGAAATCCTAATTTCCTAACCATATATGCATTAAATTTCAACAATTTACATTAACCATATATAAATTCTTCATTATTTTTGGGTAACTATATTAACTGATTAATATTTAAATTCTCCATTATGTTTAAACTTGATTGGTTTAGATTGAGACCTTAAAATTGTTAAGTGTTAAATATATCAAGTCAATCCAATCTTAGCTTAAAAAAAAAAATGAAGTCAAGCATTACATATTGTAGTAATTATATATAAAGTTTCACATATAGATAACAAAAATAACTTTGTGGCTAAGTGGCTTGGAGTGTGGGGACCAAGCTAAGGGGACATCAGTTCTAGCCTTAACAAGTGCATTGTTTCATAAGAATGAGAGATGAAGCCTTGTTAAGCCAACTAGCCTAACTCGGATATGACTTGTCGATTCCATCTAGTTTGGATGAGTCAATTGAGTTAAGGTGAGTCTGAAGTAGGTTTGAGTGAGTGGGTGAGTTAACTTGATTTACTTGACTCATAACACGAGTCTGTGGTTTGCTAATTAGCTTCCAACACTTATCTCTAGTTATTTTTTGGTACCTCCACCAATTCCCAGGTTTGGTTCTTTTCAAGTGCTTCCATCTTTATTCTCATAGCTTCCTCCCACTTTTTATTTCCTAATGCTTCTAACAAAGTCCTCAGAATAGGTATTGAATGCAAGTTATTGATTAAGGTTCTACGGTCTAGTGAAAGGTTGTTATAGGGCAATAATAGGTGTATTGGGTGTTTGGTACAAGTCTTAGTACCTTTTCTAAGGGTTATAGGCAGATCAAGGTCATCATTAGGTTTAGTGGTACTCATTCCAATTACTAGACTTGATGAGCCTAGTATTGTTATTTATTGTCATTACCTCCCCGTGTAAGAGAAATAGATATATCAGGTCTTAGTATTGTGCAGTTATGATACAAGTAGAGAACATTGTTATGTAGTCCTAAAAGTTGGACGTACTTAATTATTCCAATGACTGACTCTAATAAATTGAAGGCATTTGGAATAAAACTTGCAAACATTAACTCAATGATAATTGATATTTACATTTAAATGTATTTCTACATGTATTTAATCAACAGGTATATTACTAATCTTCATTAGTGATATTCATTTGAAACTATGGAATACAAATTACAAACATAAACTTATTATCCTTAATATATAAATGTGCAATTAAACTATATGATCCCTAATAGATATATGAATGTGCACGATTTACAGTAATACATATATGAAGCCCTTTCATATCATGTAAGAGAAGCCTAATATTATGTATGATGAATAGTGTTACAGTGAATGCACACGATTACATTTATAAAATGTATAAAACCCCTCTATATAAAAAGTATATATATGAATATCAAATACCTTCTTGTATAAAATGCTAACAATGGTACGTATTTCTCGCAGTAGAATTTGCAATTAAACTACATCTGGAATAAGAACAAAAATTAACTAAAGGATATATATGTATACTAAATCTAATCTAAAGGATATGTCAAAATAAATGTGATATGGGATTGATTCCAATATCAAAATAAACATTCTGAAATCCAATGCCCACCAATAAAAACAATACATTGGATGAATTCAAATATCTAATATCTATCAAAATAAACATTATATAGAATTCCAATATCTAATATCCACCAAAAAATACTAAATGCCCTCAATGCACTTCATTCTACAGTCGTTGATGATTCTTGGGTCCCAGTCACTTGTGATGCAAACTGTGTCTGAGTAATGCTATTAATAGATGCCACTATCTCCTGGCTAACTGTCCTCTTATCATGAGCTTGTGCACATAGTCCTATGTCATTACTTGACCCTACATGATTAGATATAACCATCATATCAATTACTTCACTATATATAATGTAAGCAAATTAAAGACTACGAGTGTTATAATCATAGAATGAAAACATTACACTTAATGGGCTTTTGTTAGTTCTACTATTGTGCCCTTTTTTTATGATGCTTCTTGCATTCAATTGCATGACTTTTCTTTACTTTTTATGCATCATTGGCTTATTCACTTTCAAAAGGGTCCTTCTTTTTTTGTTTCTTTGGTCTATTCATCTTTTTCCTCATAAGTGGCAATTGAATTTCCTCTCCATCGACCTTGGATTATAGATTTAGCCTATTAATTAGTAGCATATGTGGTGCATACATCATCTCATATGTCTCCTTGGCCAAGCTATTATGTACTAAGGTTCCTCCACCCAATTGTGACTATAGTATATTCACAAGGTATACCATATAGGTCGCATGACCTACATGAGCAGCTGCATGCACCTAGATCTACCACATATTTGTCTAGTCTACAAGAAACCTCAAACATTTCACTGTTAGGGTCATTAACCCACTAGACCTCTCAAATTCTAGTCTTACGCTTATTTTCCTCTAACGTATCCTTTACTTGGAGACACAAAAGGCCTTTAACCTGGTGCATCCTTTCTCATTGTGTAATCATTTTCCTCATTATGTACAACCTTATTTCTTTTAACATAGTTATGATGGCTTTCCCCTAGCCTTTATAATCTTCGAATTAAATTGTTCTTACACGTATTGTTTGTGAATACTTGGACTTTTGCTTTTAGTATCAAATGCTGATATAGACAACTATTTAGGTGGGATTTTGGATAGGTGCTCATGTGCCTTATCGTTAAATTGTTTTAAATTTCTCATATTAGTTGTAAACTCTTATGGCATTCGTGAATTTGCACATTTCCATAGGAAATTCTTGAACTCCTTGTCCTTGAATTGTTTAGCGTGATTGTTGTAAATATAATATACATAGAAGCTGTTCTCACTATCTAGTTACACCTTTGTTATAGCAGAAACCAACCCTTAATCAAGGAGTAAGGTTAAAATTATACATATGATAAGGAAAAGGATGCCATTAGTGTAAATATAGCAAGAATGAGAGTACCTTCTATCAGTTGTAAAGCTCCAAGGGCGGTCGTTGGAACTGCGACTAATGTCTTCTAACAACTTTTCTATAAACATGTTTAAGTCTCTTTGCTCTCGGTATCAACAATTGCTAGAGCAATAAGGTAAAATGCATTATTACCATCTTACCTTACTACAGATAATAGAATCCTACCATGAAACCCTTTCAGGAAACACTCATCCAACCTTATTTTAGGCCTATAACCAGTTAATAACCCTGTCATGCATGTATTCATGCACATGTATAATATGATGAACATTGGAGGTAGTTATAAAGTAACTTTATAGGTCTTTATCTGACACTTTGATCTAGGATTGCTTCGGATTATCTCCTTACAGTACTCTCAAAATTGCTTATATTGCTTTTGTTTAGTCCCTTCCATGCCAAGTTCCATGCTCTGTAAGCTTTTCTTCTACACATAGTAATGAAAAACTTTTCCCTAACATAATTCTTCACATTTTTTACCTCCGGGTTCACGTTACAATAGAAAAAGGGAAGTAACCTTACAACAAGCCACTTAGAACTAGCTTGCTTAGGTTTTAATGTCATACTACAAGTGTGTTTGTTGATGAACATCTTCATGTAGTACAAGTCACTTGCACTTGATTATGGGCATAGGATGGTCTATGGACAAGAATCTTCACACTATGCCCAACATCTTTTACATCATTCTTCACAAATCTTACCCTAACCCTTGCATTGATGGAATAATCTCTTACTGCTTGCTTAAACACCGCAAGGTTCTGAAACTCCGTGCCCAACTCAAATGCCACCTCAAGTTGACTTGGTTGTTGTATAAGGGCCATATAACTTGCTTCTCCTTTTTGGTATCCTCTTCAATCTCTATGTTACTAAGAATTACTTCAAAGTTACAGCCATTGTCAACCTTTGGAAGAACACTATGCTCTTCTTGCATCGGTATGATGACTCTGTAATGGTAGTGACAACCATAACTGTATGCAAATTAAGCTTCATTTATTTCAAACATGTGAAAACAAATATCTGTAAAATAAGATGCTTAGCATGAAAGACATGCCTGTCAAACAAATATTCCTTGTTTGAGTCACTTGAGTCGTCTTCCCTACCATCACTATGCTCATACACAACTAAACACTCCTCAACATCAATTTATTTAATTGGACTTGAAATCTCTACCTCAATTAGATCATTCATAAAAAAATTTAGAACATTAAAAGATGAACACTTTAAGTTTTTCATGTTAATTCAAAGAAACAAATAGAAAAAAGGAAAAGGTTTAAGCTTGTAAATTATGTACCTTAAGAGTGACAAGTGGGTTAGCTTCACATAAATTTTTCCTAGTTTTGTTTCTAGTAACTGCTATTTTTGGTATTCAGATTTCAGTATCTCACTAGCCATTTCCTCTGCCTATATGGATTTGTTAGAATTGCTACATTACCATGTAATTTAGTTCTTCTCTTTGTGTTTATTATTACATTGACGCATGGATGGTTGGATTGAGCTTTTAAGTTTCACTAGATCCTTTATGATCTCTTACTAGCTTGCTACACATGGTAAGCCTAGTACAAAAGTAGAACAAGGAAAAAAATATTTCATTTAATGATGATTTCCCCTGCTTCTTCATATTTTTCCTTTCATAGTATATAAATTTTAATTTAAGAGGCCTTTATGACTTAAACTTTTAAAAGAACAAAATTTTAACACTACTAGATTACTAATTTATGCTTTAGGATCTTGCAAATGTGTTACTATGTATTAATATGGCTAATCATGTTATAATGTTATATATATAATACAATTCATCTACTAACTTGGGTCTGTGATATGTTGTTGCACAAGTTTTATGTTCTCACTTTGCCGTCTAATTGTAAAAAAATCAATTAAAAATGCCAGATGACAACTTTAGTGTTGACATATGTTGTGGTGGATCCTAGTGTAACAACAACCATGTTTTAAAAGTGAAGATCCCTGTAAAAATTAGTTTATAAGAATCATGTCCAATTATTTCATCTAACTAGCTTCTAGATGCATGTATATTCTTACATTAACGACTAAATCATGAATAAAACAATTTGATGAAGGCTACCATAAATATATAATGGTCATATATAATAAAAAATTTACTAAAGATAAGATCTGGTCAAAGACTAACTTTGTTTTCTAGAAATTACAATACAGAGCATGCCCATATAAATTTTCACCTATGAAAAGGTCTTTAAAAGTTTGATACTACTATGGGGAGCATGTGTAAATAGTCCAAAACATGTGCAACCCCACCCTTTTTATTCTTTATTCCCATGGTATGCATACTCTCATGTCCAATAAGTTCAAAAAACATTGTATTTTTTTTTTTTTTATAAATTTCTTCCTCATCTACCTTTCCAAGATGTACACAATACTAACCTCATGTCCCTACCTTTATTTTTCATCTTCCATTGTTTAATATCACTACTAAACCAGACCAGAGGCTTACCGTCAAATAGTACACTACAAATTGCATTGCTTCACTTCATAGATTTGTCTTCTTTCTCTCCCCTTATTAGTCTCTCCCTTCAGTTCGCACAACAAGAATGCTGGAGTCTTTGTACAACAAGGCAGTGGAGTCTTCGCATAAAACTGCTACGTTAGAGTCTTCCCATATTAGAAAAGGCTGTAAGTTGAGCATGTAAACCCTAATTGCTAATATGTTGTAATTTTCTAATGAATTAATTCCACCTGTGCACATATTTCTCATCTCAGTAGGATAATGCTCTATATCAGTTGCAGGTTAACAGCAAGTTAAGTAAGGGACAAATGTTGCTAAAAATAAAATTTGTGGGGGGACTATTTTGTCATATTTAATTTGTGGGGGATTAAATTGTTCCAAAATTCAAAAGTAGGGGACTAAAAATGTACTTTAGTAATTTTGAATTTGTAATTATAATTTACTATAATTTTGAGGTTTGAACTACTCTTATTTTGTTTCTCCAAATATTCTACAATATTTGAATTTAAACAAATTTTTATCTTTAATTTGAAATATCGAGCATTGGATAAATTTATGACTATCAAAAGTATTTTGATTTTATGTTTATGAAGTACTTTGATTTTGTACTTATGAAGTAGTTTGATTCTGAACTTACTCTAATTTTGAACTTCTTATTTGTTTGATTATGAATTCAGCTAATGACATAAGACTTTAATTGTTGGGCACTGCAATGTGGTATTTTGATTTGATTGTGGTGTAACTTCATTATTCTAATATTCTTTCTTAGGTGAATTGCATACTTCTAATTTTACTGAGTCATATTGCTTGAGTTTAGTATGTAATCTATTATGTTAAACTAGCCTAAAGATAACATCTGATTCATATGGTTCTGTTGGATGTTCCCTACCTCTTCTATTGAAAAACTGATTTCTTATGCATATCCTGTAAATGTAAATGTCATGAACTATAGGGATAGTGGCAAAAGTCATGTTTACGATTCCCACTTTTGATTCTTGCCTGTAAGCTTATGATTAATTAGATTTTTCTTTTGTAAAATTGAATTTTGGTAAAGAGAATTGATGATGATTTTAAATTCTAGTTTGCGTTCTAAGTCTCTGTGTGGGCATGACAGTGAATAGTATGAATATCTTTTTATTATGTATTAAGTAAATTTACCTTCTATTTATGCCTCATGTTTCAAACGGCAAATGACTGGTTTATGGAAAACTTTATCGTACTTGGTTTGTCCTTTTTTTTTTTTGCATAATTAGTATTATCTACTTACTAAGTTTTCACTCACTCCTTGTTATTTAACATTTTTCATATTGCAGCACATTTACAGAGTAGAGGCTTAGTTTAGTGGGTGCCTTTTTATTTTGGTAAGTCTTACTTTGTTCACATGGACAAGACTTTTCCTTTTGTTATAAAGGTTGTTATTCTAACTTAGTGACTCCTATGTATACAAGCAAATGATTTTATTTTGTCACTATTTTATGGATGGGTGGTTGTTTTATATTATGAGAGTGAAGCTCTCCTTCTTGTTCCATATCAGGTTTTCTTATTATAGACATTTTGGGAGGCTCATATTTTATGGGAGATTTTGCTAGAATTTCTACACCGGAATGAATTCGATTCTTTTGGTATATGAATGTATTCTGTCTTAGTACCATTTGTTGATAATTTAGTTTGTTCAAACTATAATTGGACTTCTAAAGGTGACTAATAGCCTTATAAGGGCTACATTTACTTTGGTTCTTTGTGCCAGTCATGTCCTCATTTGTGGAGGTCGTGACAAATCTTTCAATTTTCTTTTATTTTATTATAGATTTATCTTTGATTTTGATATTCAATTCTAGATTTAGGCTAGGTTTTAGTTATTCTAATGGATTGATCATGTGAATTAAGTAAAAACAATTGGCCGAAAAAGGAATTAAGTAAAAACCTGTAATCCCCCTTCTCGGACATAGATATTATGTTGAGTACTTAAGGCCTTTGTAATATTTTGTTCACTAGTGGATAATTTCTGCTTCTTGATCAGTATTGAAGATTATCTTATTAATTGATATGAATTGCATTTGATATGCTGAATGAAATGCAACTTAGAGTATTTAAGGCCCATTCGACTTAGGTTGACTTGAGTATCAACGTCACTCATGTTAGTCATATTACAACTTGTTTTGGCTATAATGAGTAGAGTAATAACATAGAACTTAAACAACTTAAAAATCCTAATCCACAAGAGAGTTATCAGTATGTGGAAGAATTTCAGGTTTAGACAACATTCGTATCTAAGTCTTTAAATTATGCAAACTTGGTAAATTTATAATTGCTTGTGTTACTAGATATGGTTTTGGATATCGTCTATGTTTGTATGCAAATTGAGTACCAAATGAATCCTTTTTGCCTTGAAATTAATATGACCCGTTAGTAAGACCATGATAATGCCTTTGGTAAAGTTTCATTGTGTTTTAAGATGCATAGCTTGGTTAATTGAGGCTAAAACTGTGTGTGAACATGTTTGAAGCTGAAACAGGACAATTAGAAAAGCCCATGTAGTTCGGAAGCTAAATGAATGAATTTTCTTTTGAAACTGTTACAGTATATATTCGACTTATTAAAATAGCTTATTTTGAAATTTTCATAAATTTTCATGATGTTTTACTAGTTTGATTATAGCCATAACAGTATAGGTAAGTGATCCAGGTTGAAACAGGGCAAATTTGGTAATTATTCTAGATGTTAAATTTTTACTTGAAATTTCTATGACATCTAGTTAACATTTAAGAATTAATCCTTACCAATCTTCATGAAATTTTGAATAGGTCTAAACCCTTTATTAACTTGGAAACGTCTAGGCTTTGGTTAGTGTGTCAAATGTGGGAGTTAGATGCCTAAACTTTTATAGTGTTGTCAAGACATCTAAAGTTTAGATAATTTTGAAGTATAATACCTATTTCCTTTAAAATTTCTAAAACAAGGTAGATTTCAGTAAAATGTCAAAGTAGGCAAAGCGTCCAAATGTTTGTCTTAAATTTATTAAGACATAGCATGTGATAAAATCCAGTTGGTAGGAACAATTAAAATCCAATTGTAATTAACGAACATGCCACAATGAAATTAAACGTTAAGGATAAATTGAATCTTAAAGAAGTTTTTATCCTTTTCTTTTTAAAACCCTACTTTTAATAACAAGTGATAGATTAATCCCGTGGTCTCTACAACAACCAATTAGGGTTACTTGATATGTGCCAAAATCATATTACAGAAAAAGATCCTAAGAAAACCTAAGTTAATTGACAATTTGACATCTACCAAAAGGATCAAGGTAATGAATTCAATAGATTTCGCTTCCAATTCAATACCCAATAATAGAAGGAAAGCTTCAAAATAATGAAAAAGCAGAAATAATATTAAAAGAGCATCTCATATTTGGTAAGAGCAATAAGGGAATGCTATCAATTTCAAAACTTATACCAACAAATATAGGAATAAAATCATGCACAGAATTAAAGCTTTCGGCTTACGCAGTGCTAATTTAATATGGTAAATTGGGTGAAAATTTTGAACAAGGACTTACTAAATAATGTTTTTGTAGGAGAAATTATTGATACACATGAGTCTAGGCAAGTGAATATATATATATATATATATATATATATGGCTTACTTGAAATTTTACCATATTTATACACGGGGCTGGGTCTTTACTTTTTTTTTTTTTTTAGTACTATAGAGACAAACTCAAGTAGAAATGTAAATATTACAGTTATCATAATAGAATTACATAGAATGAAAGTAGCACAACCATTTGTTATTCTTCAATCTAGCCGAAAGACCAATCGTGTTTCCCACAAATTGACTAACAATATATTTGGTTCAGCGGTTGAGATGTTCAAAAATCTCTTTGTATATTGAAACGAGAATATACTTTGTAAATATTTTTATTTGATTTGACATTTAATTTTTTTTTAAATTAATTTTGTCTTTGAAACTCATATTTGTACAAAAGTAAAAAAAAATATTATTTTTATGTTAAATAAATTGTATAAATGATAAAAATTAATTTTTAAACGAAAGTTTTTAAACATAAATAATAATAATAAAAAATCATATTTTACTAAAATTAATATTAAAAATCAAGTTGACTTAAAATTACGTTATCCTAATACTAATATAAACACACACTAATGAATGGATGAATATGTGTTTACTTAAACTGAGCATATGTATTTTGTTCTTTAATGAAGAGATTACTGCTGCTCACTAAATTAATCTATTAATCTAACACAATATACCTAACTCATTTTTCATTTTCAATGCTTTTGACATTTTGGGTAGTCAGAACACAGTTGAAAAATTATTTAGCCACTAGCAACAGTCCAACTACTCTTGGCAATCGGGATGGAGTTGAAAAAAATTAATTTCGACTAATTTTTATATTTTTCAGACAACAAAACTTGTCAGAAAATTTTGAATTTCTTGTAGTATCAATCACTTCCATTTGATTCATACCTTTTGTGGTAGTTGTGTATACATCAAAATCTATTTAAATCTAACGCTTTTTGCTTACTATTCAAATCCTTAATTACTTCTAAATCATACCATCTGTGCAATTTTCTTTTATATTCTACAATGTCTTCAAAATCACTTCATATAAAAGATTTCTCGGATACTGCTCATATCACTTATATTAACAGTACCTTTTGTGCGATTTTCTTTTTCTTTTGCCTATTATATGGAAATGTTGTGTCCCAAACCTAAATACAAATAGAAATAAATTGTTTTCTAAGTTTTGTTTATATTAGTACACAGAAATAATTTCCATTGTAAAAGAACTCTGTTGGTGATACACACTACGCATTAGCATTGTTCAGAAATTCGGAGAATGCAGATCATTTGCAATAAAGTATTTTATATATATGGTCCATAGCTAGATTGCAAAATCTATAGTAGAATGATCAATGTCCCAATTTGGATCAGTTCAAATAGAAAATCAATGAATTGGCTATTTTTTTTATATGTTCGACTTCCAAAATAGACCCAAAAAAAAAAAAAAGATTGGTCAAAACTGCCAAAATATTGTAAATCAACCAGGTTCGACACTAATTAAGATGGCAATTTCGCGGAGCAGCCGGGATTGCCTTCTCGCTTTATTTTGAAGAAAAAAAAATTATAAAATAATGCAGTCATATATTCACTTATATCATCATCGACATCCATATCTTCAATTAGATAATAAGCAGTTCATGGAAAAAAGTCAACGAGAATATTTAGATTGATTTTATTTTAAATTAGTATAAATATAATTAAAAAGTAATTGACTAAAAAAGAAAAAAGGTTAATAAATATATGTATACAAAAATTTAGTAGTATTTATATAAAACTAACAAAGATAGAGATGTGTCAAAGCATAGAGTATGATCCTTATTTCCATTCGCAAATTACTTTTAAAAAGGTTTTCTCCTCCAACTCCATTTTTATGTCGAAAGATTTCTTAAATATGAATCTCTTGGGAATTCTCAAATGTGGAAATTTTTGCCACACCAAGACAATAAACTCATTTTGCATTGGTTTTTGTTTTTCAATGCAAGTGAGAGTTTTAGTTTTATGGTGGAGATTTATGACATTAACTTAATTTATATAAATTTACTATCATATATAAAATACTTTATATTTAAATTTCACATATATATATATATATATTAAAAAAATTAATTTTTCTTCGAGTTCGTCAAATCATTAAACTGTAAATGGTTCTTTATCGAGATTAATATTACTTTGGTTTTTAATGCAGTAGCAATTAGCATTAATTTGTTTTTTTCTTTGGCAGTAGCAATTAGCTTTAATATCCATGTCGAATTTGATTCTTATTCTAATTAGTGACTGAGGTGGACAAAATCTTTATGCTCATTTTTGGTAAACCAAGATCCTCCTCTATAAATAGTTTCATACCACATCATCCAAACAGATTCTATTCAATAAAAGCCTCTTCCACACAAAGAAAGATTTTAAGACAAAACCTATAAAACCCCTCTCATCCTTCTCTCCATCCAACCGCTAAACCTCTCCACACACAATCCCTCAAAAACTCACAAAAGAATTCTACCCAATCCATCTTAATTTCTTGATAGTTTTATATATATGGCAGATGGGTTTTGCTGTAACTGCCAATCCTACACTCCTCTAGTTTACGATCACAGGTCTGGGATCACCATCTGCTCCGAGTGTGGCCTCATTCTTCATTCCCATTCCGTCAATGAATCTTCCGACAATTCCGATAATACTAACCCTAATGATGACAAAGGAAGCCCCTCGCCTGCTGATGGTTCTCTCATGAACGATTTGCAAAACAAGGATGGCTTGGACTCGGACCCTGATAGCCCACTGGTTGGAGCCTTCAAGGTGATCGAAGACATGGCCAGGAGCTTGAGTCTGGTCGAGAAAATCAAGAACTGCGCGAAAGAACTGTACAAGAAGGCCGAAGAAGAGAAGATCTGTGGGAGGCAGAGAAACCCTAAGGCCATTGTGGCTGCTTGCGTGTACCTGGCTTGTCAAGAAGAGGGGCTTCCGAGGACGTTCAAGGAGATCTATAACGTAGCGGAAGGGGCAAGATTAAAGGAGATTCATAGGTGTATGGAGATTTTGAAGAAGCAGCTTGAGGTTAGGACTGGAACCATACATGCCAAGGACATAGCCAGACGCTACTGCTCCAACCTTGGGCTGAACCACCACACCATTAGGGCTGTGCAGGAAGCAGTTCAGAAATCAGAAGACTATGATATAAGGAGGAACTCTACGTCTATTCTTGCAGCAGCTATTTTCATGGTCACTCAACTTTCGGAGAAGAAGATGAGTCTTCGAGGTCTGGAATTTACATATTCTGCTTTTTTTTTTTTTAATATAAAACTATTTAAGTTTTAGAGAGAAAAATTCATAGAATGGTACGAGGAATAATCAGATTTAATTTGAATCAGATTGTCTTTTATTCAAAGTTCAAGCTGATAGCTAGATTCTTCATTAATGAATATCAGATTTTACATTAATTAGATATACATTTAATTTTCTTGAGATTTATTTCTTCCAAAGCCTAAACCGATGGAAATTTTAATTTTATCCGGATCTAATTGATATATCAGGATTTTATATTGCTTATGCACGTAGATATTTAATTTTCTAGTAAACTAATATATCAGAATTTCATGTTTCAGTTGTAAAAGTCTATATATAATTGCTGATCATTGTATGAATCTATTTGGTCCTTGAAAGTTGCTTTAAGTTTCAGTTACGTTCTTCAATGTTTTGCTTTAAACTCTTTGCTATGATTTTTTTGGGTTTCAATTCTTAGATTGTTTACTTTTTAAAATATAATATATATTATTTTAATACTTTTGGATGGATGAAATTAAAAAAAATTAAACTTTCAATACAAAAATGATACCAACATTTTTTTTTAAAGGAGTCAATTGATGCCAAAAATCATCTTTTGAAAAATCAAAATAAATTTTTAATCAATTATTTTTTAATTTAAAAATAAGGAATATAATGACAAAAAAAAAAAAAAGAAAAGAGAAAAGAAGAAGAAGTAAGAATACAATAAAAGAATAATGCTTTATTCCCTTTCTCTTTCATCCCCTTCCTCTGTCGAATATATAAGTTTAGTATAAGTTGTATTGAACCTAAGTTTGAGGCATTTGTGTATGACAGAAGTAGCACAAGCTTCTGAAGTAGCAGAAGGGACGCTGAAGAAGGCATACAGGGATCTTTATCCCCATGCTTCAGTTCTTATTCCCAGCTGGTATGCGAATGAGGATGACATAAAGAGACTCTGCGTCCTCTGAAGATCTTTTTCTTTGAATAATGCCTCTGAAGATTCTTCCTTTTCCTTTTCAGATTTGATGGTTTATATAGTTCTCCTAATTCCTATAGCAGTTTTAGATTTAAGTTTTAAATGGACAATTGTAAGCGAAACAAGCACACTACTATGAACTAGTAGTTTCTCGTCATCCAGTCACTCTTATGAAGTGGATTTTATTTTTGTTTTAATTTTAAGAAAATGGATATTTTAAAAGATTAATTGGGTTTGGCTTTGAAATACTTATAGTCTGTTTAATTCAATTTAATTAATATTTTAATTTTCCAGATTATTCATCAGAGTAATTAATTAATTCATGATTAAAACTAGATTGATATTGCACTTCTAGACTGAAAAAAATGATGATATTTAAATTATAATTTTATGTCTAAATAATATTTAATATCTCTATATCTTATTATTATATAATTGTTTGAGAGAAACATTAATTTCATGAATGACTAAATAATTTATGAAAAATGTGCTATCAAGATCATTCGAAAAGAAAAATTATATTTTAGATCAAGCATGAAAATAATTTTGACTGAATGCTTTTTTTTTTTTAATAAACTATATAAGATTATGATTAAACTAAAAATTACAATAATCGTAAAAATTATACTGCACGGGGCCGGTAATGGATTACCCAACTTTAAAGAATTAGCCTTGGGCCTTCTTAACCACCCATTGGCCCAATGCAGGAGAGCATGATAAAATGCTAGTTTTGGTCACTATTTACTGTTGGAGGTTTTGCTTGATGATGTTATGTTTTCAAAATATTATATTCTTTAATTATGATATAATTAATTATTAAATAATAAATAATATTATATTAAAAAAATTTATGTGCTATAATTAATGAATTTGATTATAATGATAAATTCATTAAATAAACAAATTGTTTTGCTATATTTGATATTTAATAATTAATTAAATCATTCCTTCAAAAAAAGCTAATTAAATCATAATATAATTATGGTAAATTAAAATATCTCATATATTTGTATATGCTTTCGTGCGCGTGTGCATGTGTGTGTATGAAAAATAAAAATAAAATAATATGACTAAATCCTATACTTCGTTGTGGCATAATAATGCTCTTAATCAATGTTTGTCAAACTCGCGAGTTTAGGCAGAATCGGAAAGAGGGTATAGACTCGTATCGTAAACTCGTAACGTAGAATCATAAGAGTTTATTTCTATTAATAAATGATTATTTAAATATATAATTATGTAGTTAAAATACAATATATAACATAAGGTTTATTCAAATACTATTTATATTTAAAATCATAAAAAATGAATGGGATATACCATTAATATCTTAAATTTACCATTCTTAGATAAAAGTAATAGCATGGTGGTTATACATGGTTATCTAGCATTCATAGTATCTAAAAATATATTTAATATAATTTTTTAAAAAATTTTATATGGATTTTCTCCCTATACAAATTATTATATAAAAATTTTATATTTATTTTTTAAATAATTGAAAATGGTTCATGAAAAAAAAATTAACAAAAAGTTTGATTTCATGTTAAACTTCCAAAGTCAAATGGATCAAGTGAAATAAAAACAAGAACTAGTTTATATATAAAAGGTGGGATATACATATTAAATACCACTATTGGCTAAATGGTGGAGACGCTAGCAGATGAGCTAAAAGGTCATGTCTTTGAGCTCTGGTGTATGTTTTAAAGGGTCATGTCTTCCAACTAATCCAACTCGGTGTATATTCATCGAGTTTCATCCGAGTGAGCACCAGGTCTAAGTTAAGAGGCAAGTTAACTTGAAAATCAGTATTAAAAAGGTTGACTCGACGAGTTTACCGAGTCAACTAGTGAGTTTGACAACACTGCTCTTAATTGTTCAATATACATAAACTTTGAACACAAACAACAAAAATTACATGCTAATATATTTTAATAGCATGATAGTAGAACATTGTATAAGAAAGCTTATGAAACTATTTTAAACGTTTGATGTTATTTTGTTATATATATATATGTGTGTGTGTGTGTGCATGTATATCTATATACACATATATAGTAAAATATTATTTTAATTCTTCACTTATTAGTTAAATATCAATTTAATTTCTTACTAATATGAATGCCACATATTTAATCTAAATTTAGTAAAAAATTAGTATTGAGAAACTAAATGCATTAATTTTTATACTAATGAGGAACCAAATAGATAATGAAAATTAGTGATGGACCAAAATGAAATTAAAAAATATTAATTAAGAACCAAATTAAAATTGAATTAATAAGTGAAAAATTAAAATAGTATTTTACTATATATATATATATATATATATATCATCTCTAAGTTTCTGTCCGCGTATATGTATGAACATAGTGTATTAGGTAATTAGTAAGGAAGAACTGCAAGCTTTAGGGAATTTATATATAAACGAGGAAATAACGTTAGAGATACTTTAATTAAATAAAAGCATTTAGGATGATACTGGATTTGCCATTATATTAGGAAGAACTATCTGGTTAATGATTTTAATTCAGAAAGCCAAACTAAATAAAAGAGGACACATTTTGTAATTTTGAAATTAATAAAGTGCGTGTAAAACTAAGGTTGTAAAGGACAAAAACGAGTTAAATCACGAGGTAGTTGCAAAGGAAAAACGTTCCAGTGACTAAATTATAGAATACTGATTGAACAGTGATATTGCTGATTTTGAAACACTTTTTATTTGAATAATACAGAGTTACAACCAAACAACAAATCCACATAAAAATGTAGACTAGTTGGAATTTTATGAAACACACCAACAAGTAACTACAATGTAGACTGGTTGAATTGTCAGTTTTTATTTATTTTTTACATAAGTCAGAAATAGTAAATAAATTTTGAAAATTTGGATCCTTGAATACATTAAACTCATAATGTCACAATTTGTATTCTAACCAAATTTTTTCCTAATTAAAAAAATCTGACAGATAAAATTTTCCCACAAGATTTCAAATATTACTAGCATTAAAGGATTTGTACGCTCCTTTAAGATACAAAGGTGTGTTCAATATAAAAAGCTCAGTGACTTACTCATTAAATCTATTAAATATATCTACAAAATAATAATGTTCAAAGTTATTGTATCTTTTTTACGTCGACTTTGAATTATATTAATAAAAGAAGTGCTCATACTAGGAATTTGAATAGTTTGCTAATTATAAAATGAATAAACTTTTTCAAAAAAAGTTTCCTAACCACAATCTCTTAACTTTGGAATTAATAACTTTGTGTTAGATACCAAATAGACATCGTTCAAGATATTTAAGATTTTAATTGCAAAGCTTGTAAGTAATTTTCATGATTTCTTTGATCACATGTAAAATGAAAACAAAATCAAATGACATCTAATTTTAGAGCACAGGTAGCACCACCTTGTTGATATAGCTGTCAAAGTGGGCTAACTTGGTCCACCCGAGCTGACTCACTCAAGTTGGTGGATTAAACGAGTCAGCCCATTTAATCTACCATAAGGTGGTGGGTTGAAAATCTCAACCCACTCCACCTGGTGGGTTAAGCGAACTGACCCGTTTAATCCACCAAAAAATAATAAAAAAAATAAATAAAAAATAAAAAATTATAAAAATTCAAATGTGACTTTTTTCAAACATATGTCTTATTTAATCAATCAATTTCTATACCAATATAAATAAATAAAAAATAACTAAATAAAAAGCAAGTTTAAACGAATTAAAACAAATAGAGTAATTTAATAATTCAATGATTCATTAATAATAAGAATATGATTATGAATAGAATATTCAAATCTAGCAAATTATAAAATAATAGAAACAATACAACACATACATTATGATTAATTTTTTTAAATAGAAAAGTACAATGGACTGGAGCGTGAGTGAAAAATTAAAAAAAAAAGGCAACCCATTTAACCCACAAGCTGGCTCGTTTAACTCGCGGGTTAAACGAGCCGAGTTGATAGAAGTATACTAAACGGGTTCTCAAAGGAACCTCTCAACTTAACCCACCTTCTAGGTGGGTTAAACGTGATCGACCTGATGAGTCGAATCTGTTTTGATGACTCTACTTGTTGAGAGTATTAATATCCATTGACAGTTGCACTAAACACTTGCAAACTTCCATTCCAATAAAAACCATTCTAGAACCAAACATGACCAATATATGTCTTGTATTTTACCATATTGAAAGAGTGCATTAATTAAAGTACACACTGAGTTAGCCGAAATAATATCTTACTATAAGACTAAAATAGTGACAATCATTATTCCTTCAGCCACTTGGAAAACTTCAGAAATCTTTCTTGAGAGTGACCACCACGGCTATGTTATTCATCAGCACATCCTTTAGCTTCAAGGAGCTTGCCTTTATCTCTCCATCATCAAGCAACTCGTCTACTTTCTTCTTTATCTCACCACTTGTGACAAACCCGTTTTCATCAGAGTCTAATTCCAGTCCAACCCTCCACTCATCACAAATACAAGTCTTGTTAAGAGGTTGGTCTACAAAAAATGGCCAACACAAGAAGGGCACACCATTACACAAGCCATCCATGACAGAGTTCTGACCACAATGGCTAACAAAACAAGCAATGGAAGGGTGGCTCAACACACGCCATTGAGGTGCCCATCCGACAATCTTAAAAAGACTTCCCTTAAATTCATGTGGGTATGACTTTTTGGTACTGCCAGTGCTAATGGAATCTGGACGAACAACCCAAAGAAAAGGCCTACCTGTGAGCTCAAGCCCAAGGGCTATTTCTTGGAACTGTCTTGAGTCCAAAACAATGAAACTTCCAAATGCAATGTATATTACAGAACCAAGTGGCTGCTGATCAAGCCAATTTAAGCAGGATAGATCTTCTTCCCAGAACTTTCCTAGTGATTTTTCTGTGTGGTGACCTTCCAACAATGGCCCAATTGGCTGGAGCTTTGGAATATGCGATAACATTCTAGGTTCAAGTTCGTAGGTGGTGTTGCAAAACCACCATTCTGTTAAATCAAGACTTGGTGTGCATCGGTTAATATAATCGAATAAGCTCTTTTGACCCTCTGGATTGCCCATATTGTTCCAGAAAAAGTGATCTGTCTCCATGGTAGGCATACTAGGAGAGAGCTGAAATGTCGTTTTTCTAGTAGGAGATCCTTCAAAGTCAAAGTTAGCAGGTAAAAATGCGTGGTATTTGTAACACTCTAAATTTCTTCTAGGTTCCGCTTATTGAAAACGTTGAAAGGGTGCAAATGTTTATAGATAATGAGGGAAGATAAAAGCTAATTATATAAAACCAATGGAGAGATAAAATTATTTACTGAGCCAAGTTAAACATAGTTTATTGAAAATAGATAAACTAAGTTAATCAAAAGTAAATCTTAGATGAATGTGAGGCTTACATGTTGTTATAGGTTGATATAATTTATCTTTTTTCTGTTAAATGGACTTACATAATAATTTAATTAGCTTGATATACTTTGAAATAAATCACAACAAAAATTGTAGGAGATGTTTATTTTATTTTGTGTTGAATTTTATCAATTTACTTATAATTAATTTATTTTCAGGAGCTAGGAGCTTTTAAAAATTAATTTTTTACTTTTGTTTTCACATTTGCTAAGCAAGCTATGTATAGAAAAACAAAGTATGTCCATCTTTCTCGAGGTTTGTCTCTGTTTCATTATTTACCTTTCATCCCCATGATCTCCCTTTTAGTTCGCTAACAGTATAGTCTTCTTTAGGTTTTGAAACAGGGGAAAATTCCTATGTAAAATGGAATAAACTTCTAATAATGTTCTAAGTGGATCTCATTCGATTGTGTTCGATATATATGTCTCTACTCTCTATGATCTCTTCAGTTTACTTAATAATGAAAAAACAAATATATATCTCACCATCAGAATCTATGATTCCATCGTGGATGAGCTTTGGGACGTAGTATTGCATGGCAAACGTAGCAGCAGAAGCAGTCCAAAGAGCAGCCCCTTTAATTCCAAGCTTACAAGCAACTTCCAATGCCCATCCCATGTTCACATTAGCAACTACACAACAGATCTCAGAGCCAGAGCTGATGAGTTCCTCTATGAGCTTCTCCAGCGAAGCAGGCATGGTGCTTTATTGAACTGCATAACTTGCAAGCGTCTCTTCTGTCATCCTCAGGTTCCAAGCCATCTGGGATTGAGACAAGCCTTATTTGTGATTGTGAGCCCACGAGGCTCTCTTGCTCGTTCACCCTTGAACTCAGCACTCGCTTATGGTTAGCATCTGAGTTCACAAAGATGATTTTGAAGCCATGCTGGGCTAGTTTGTGTGAGGAGTTCATCAGAGGACTGACATGTCCTTGTGCAGGAAAGGGTATAACTAGCACACTTGAACTTGGCTTGCTCATCTCTAAAAGTTTGAAATTGTTGATGTTTCTGATTGGGTGGGGTGTTGAGTAGCATAAAAATAAGTATTAGAATTTAGTATGAGGCTGTCTATAATCCAAATCTTATCTTTAAAATGGAATCTTTCCTTCACAAGATACTAAACAATAATTATAAGCATACCAACCAAATGAGAAAAGTTAGAAGTCACAAAATATTTAAAAGAGGACAATAGGACATAATAAAAGAAGAGGACAAGGAAACCTCTCTCCTCAGACAAAAGATAATAATAAAATACAAGGGGAAAAGCATTTTTGGCATTAAATAATTATTGCAACTAATTGTGTAACAAACACAAAATGTTAAAGAGGAAAATCAAAGAATAAATTTCCATTTAGGATAGATATAAACCTGCTACAGGAGACAAGAGTATTCTATAATTTCCTAGAGAAAGGTTTTCTAAAATTCATGGATAGATATGCAATTAAAATGTTCCATTGATAGAACATTTTTTCAAATTTTAGCCCTAGCAATTTAACTGATAAATTCTTGGCTAATTTTAGACTATTAAAAGTCAATAAATCACATTATTCACAAATAAATATATAGGTACATAAATAGTGAATCTTACTGATAACTGTACCTAACGCTATTTTAAAATTTTGATATAATTTATCTATTTTTATATACACATGCACTCTCGAAGAAATCAGGGTCTGTTTGATTCTATGTTTTTGCTTTTATATTTTTAAAACAGTTTCATAAAATTGTTTAAAAAGAAATTTTGAAAATAAAAGACAAAAAATGTGTTTGAATGAAAATTATTTTAATATTCGTTGTGCTTTTGCCAAAACTACAATAATGCTACTAATGAAAATTGTTCTCTCAAAATACTCTCCTTATTTTCGTTTGGTTATAAAAAAGGTGATGTAAGAACATCTAAAAGATGTTCTTTATTTTTAGTTTTCCAAAACAGTATAGGTAATATTATCCAACAACGTTTTCTTATTTTTTCGTTTATGAAATAAAATATTGCTTTTTCAAAACAGAATTCAAACAAGTTCGTGTATCATATTTTCTTCCTAAATAGTTTTTCAATCTCCGTAGACATAATATTTCCATGAGCTATGAAGCGTTCTGAGAATTAGCTTTTATTTTTACCTTTTCACATTTGCTATAAGCATGCGATGTTTATCAAAACAAAGCCAAAAATAGAAATTTGATCATTTAAATTTATGTTTTATTTTTATCTCATAATTTTATTTTATTTTTATTTAGTTGATCGATTTATAAAAATCGCTCGAATGTTTCCTTCCCTCTAACGTCGCTCATAAACTCATTTGTCATTTTCAGACTTTAGAGACCAATAATAGAAGAAAACATAATCATGCGGGGTCTCCTCTTTTTGTCTTTTTCTTTTCCCCTTTCATAATGATATTTATTTAATTTAACTACTACTCCCCATTTTCTTTGAATTTTTGTGGATATTGTCACAAGGGAAATTAGGGTCCTCAATTTGTTAATATTATGCGCACATTTTATCACACCCCAATTTTGGGAGGGTGCACCGGAATGAAAATGCAGGAACAATCCCATTGTTCCAAGCCTAAACTTTCAAAGATTTATAAAATTCCGAGCTATAAGCTAACTAACTTTAAAGTATTTAACAATATAAGATTTCCATTATTAAGTAAGATGTACTGCAACAACAGGTTATGCAAAAATTTCGATAGTTTTATCTAAAAATGGACCCTTCCAAAATTTCTATTAGCACCTGTTAACTCAATTATTACAACAGAGAGAGCTCCACTCCCAAATTAAACAAAATACAACTAATTTACGGTGGGGTATCCTGCCTATGGTGAGTATAGAGCTTCATATAGAATGAATTAACAATTTACAACATTACAGTGTCCAATACACATAAATATCAAATTATACTAAATAAATCCCTTGTGAGTTAAATGTAGGCTCACCATTCATTAAAAGACTCTAAGCTTCTGGAGCTGATTTCTTGACCTATTCTACTAACTAAGAATAATCTATGATTTCATCAAGAATTTATGAAGTCATGTTGGGCTAATTTGACCATGAAGTTCATCAGACCTCTCCGTGTGCTGGGTAGGGTATAACTAGCCCACTGGACTTTGGTAATATCTGAAAGACTGAAATTGTTAATGCTTCTAGCAAGGTGTGGAGGGATATTTTGATTCAGAGCTAAGAATACGTAGGGCATTGGCATCCTTAGTGCTGAATTTTTTTTTTTTTTTTCTTTTGAAAAGAATTGACATGGAGAACTTGGTCGATAGGGAATTCCTGCAGTTGCCTGTAGTAGAAAAAGTAATGTAGCATTTTTACTAAATTTTTTGCAAAGAAATTATCATGATTGTAACGCTCATGGAAATTTTGCAAATTATGCATTCTTTTTTGTTTGTTTAAGGCCTCTAAGGTCAAAATTTTTTTGAAACATGTAGAAATAATAGTAGAAGAAGGATACAAATTTAATGTAATCAAAGGGAAAATTAAAAAGCAATATAATAATAGTTTAAATAAGATACTGGGACTTAAAATTGAGTTTAGCATAATAGTTATGGCTCATATCTACCTTCTAAGAGGTATCCAGTTCGAACCTAACTCCCTCCTCCGCTGTCATTTTCTTCTAAAAGAAATTTTGCGACACCTGCCACTTAACACAATATCAAAAGTTGAGATACCATTCCCTCTTATTTTCTTTTCCTATTTTCTCCCTTCACAAGTGTGAGCGTATTGGTGAATGAGAGGTATCTTTCCTTCATGAATCTTGCGTTCAATTCCCTGCTCATAATTTCCCTTCAAGTCCAGCCAAAATTTAGCGTGATTTGGCTAGAAATTTCTTAGATTGCAGTGTTAGTCTCCTTCTCCCTCTCTGCACTGCTACGACCCAAGTTGTGGATGTCTTGAGCTCGATTTAGTGAGAAATTTCAAAAATTTTCATGTGCTTCTAGCTATTTTGATGATTTCTGGCTATTTTCCCTCATGATTGTTAGTTAACGAGTAGATTTGGTTTAAAATTTTGCAAATCCACCATGGCAGAGTGAATAGGGCTTGGAAAGGGGAAATTTAAAATTTTGTAGAAAAGAAGTTTGGTCATTGGGAGCTAAGTTATTAAGATAATCCATGTTGTGGGTGAAATTCCGCTCTTTCAACTTCATAGTGTTATTAGCAATATTGTCAAAATTGCAATTTTATGTAAACTTGGAAAAAGGGGTGGATTTGTAATGTAGAATTATAAAAGTTTACCTATATCTATTATTTAAGCTATTAAATATAACCATATCACAAAATCACATAAATTTTATACATAAATACTTATATTATTTTATAATCTACAATCCATTTCATATTGAATACTTTTCATTCAAATCAACATACAAAGTTCAATAAACTTTGTAATTCATAGTTTATAATCCATAATGATAATCCATAATTCATAATACATAATAATCATTAATTTAACATAACAAACTCTCAATGTAAATATAATAAAGATTATCAATCCCATAACTATCATCACTTCCAGAATCTTCATCATCTCCTATATAACCTCCACCTATTTCATTCTCATTCTCACCATTATTATTATCTTCTTCCTCATCTTGGAAGTTATCATCGAAATCCATATTTTAAAATTGTTCGCCAGCATCAGTACCACTAACATTAGCATCAAACTGAACAACCAAATCACCCATTTTTATTGTCGTCGCAAAAGAATTAACTTGAATAGGTTCAAGGACCTCATCATCTGCCTCTATATTACCTTCATTTCTCATCTCCTCAATTATCCATTTATCATCAAAATGAATATCATCAAAATCATAAACATGAGTTCTTGTAGTTTGCTTATTTTTTTAACTTCAAATTGCACATCACAAATGCCAAGACATTCATCTTCTTTTAGTGCAAGCAATTTCTTCTCTTGGTATAAATTTAAACAAAATACATAATATTGATAAGTATTCTAATCCCTAAAAAAATTAAAATGAAAATAAAGAAAGAAAATAAGTTATAATTTTACAATTACTTACCGTTTCAAATACACTCTAATTATGTTCATATCTAGAATAGCTATAACATAAGCTAAGAATGTGAATTGCTAATCTTTTAAATTCTAGGCATCCATCTCTATAGGCTTCCCACCATTCTGCTGGGCCCAATTGTGCTCTTAATGTCTGTGCAAAACCACAACTAAACATGCCTTTTGCGAAATGGAATTTGGCCAATTGGAACTTAATTTTGTCTCTTTCTCTCTTATCTTTAACTAATCTTGCTACGCATTCATACAACCCTTGCTTAAGCGTATCATTAGATGCATGTTTGAACTTATAGAATCCTCCACTATAAACCTTGCCACAATAACTACATTGAACTTTTTTACCATCCCCACTAACATCCTTCCTATGTTTTCATCTTGTATCAAATCTATTGCCAGGTTTTCCTTCCAACAACTACATTTTTTCCAACAGGGGCTGATGGAGCACTTGCACTTGAAGATATATTTTCTCTGGTGTATTACAATAAAACAATATAAAAGTTTATATTAGTTAAAGAGAAATCCTAATAAAGCTAACCAAAACAAAGATGAATAAATGTAGGATATCAATTTACAGTTCATACAATAAGTTTTATAATTTATTCAAAAGTGGAAAAATCTTATATTCACTCCTTAATCACGAAAGTGGAAAATGTAACCATCAATGAGAATCATCAATTCATAATATGACAATAAATTCTTGCATCTAATGTAAATTTGACTAACTGTTTAATACTCTAAGCCAAAACAAAAAATTAACTCTAAAATTTTTTTTATGACTTACATTAGACATACAACGCATTGAAAGCAACTAGCACATAAGTTTCTAATACTAAACTCATTGCTTAAACAATAACATTTAAGGTTTGTGGGTTAAATGATCATATCCACAGAGCTTAAGTTGTTAATATTGTTTTGTTTGGTTTTAGATGAAGCCTGCTTTAAATTGAGCTTGTTTTAGCTTGAAAGCTTTTAATCACCTATCAAATATAGCAGTACAGTGCATTGAATTTAAAATGCTTATGAAACTGACAGAATTAAGATGATATCAAGAAGACATTCATATAGTGACCAAGAAGAAAAAAGATAGAAGATATTCGTACATTGTGATACAAAACAATTCTAATTAAACTTAAGATCTTCATCACTATATCTAAATAACTGTTTGGTAAACCATTGTCATATCATCTTATGCAAAACTTTACAATTAAAATTTACCATAAAAATAATACAATTAGCATTATACAGAATTTAATCAAGCTAAAACATTAAGAATGCAATGTTGTTATGTTTTTGGATAGTATAAGATAGAATCTAGAATGGATCATTTACATTCCACCACTTTAAATTTTGGAAAGGAAGTAACACATCGAAAGGCATCATGTTACTCTATTTAGCCTGAAAGAGCATCAAAGAGGCAATTTTAATAAGTAAGAAGGGAGAGGTCCGAGAGGATGCCTACTTGTAGTTGGAATGAACATGATGAATGGCAATAATGGCAAGTTATGAGCCTGCAACCTTCACTGAAGGATTGTTGTGAGTTGTAAGTCTGCAACCTTCACCGAATTGCTGTGACCTAATAGCTGAGATGAAAACGAGAATGGATGAGCAGGGCACTGAGAGGCGAGAGCAGAGGCAGTGACGAGGATAGATTTAGGGATTTTAATTTTACACATATCAGAATTGGTCCATTCAGAGGAATTTATTATTTTCATTATTTGTTTTTGGCACTGTTAGGCTGGGCTAATGTGTAAGAAGATTTTTAGGCATATAATCTGAGGCTTTTTTTTTTTGGGTAAAAATGGTCCAATTCTCAAACTTAACTAACTCGATCAAACTAGTTGAGTTTACTGAGTTTATGTGATTCAGTGACAAGTTTGACCAAGTTAGCATTGATTCTGATTTCGTAAAATCGGCGATTCTACTGAGTTAAATCACAATTTTGATAACATTGGTTATTAGGAATTTATAAATATGGATTTGTGTTAAGAGAATGTTTATAATGAGATCTAATTATGATTTGAAATAAGAAATGAAACTTTTTCTTGAGGGAAATTACATATGTATATTAGGAAGAATAAAATGTAGAATGGTGGAAATAGTATAGTTTAAATCAATGTGTAGAGAATACTGGAAAAAATGAAAGGAAGTTATATAGTGAGTTGATGCTCATTTTTATTTTATTTCAATTATTTATTTGTTTATCTTATAAGACGATGAAGAAAAATGGAAATCCTTTTCCTGGGTACATATAAAGTGATAGGTATAAATACTTATAGATTGCTTGCTATAGATATAAGAGGCTTGGAAATTGTAAAGGTGTGCTTGAAGATATGTCTTCTTAATCATTGTATAGTGATGGTACCTTTATAGAGATCCAAGATGCAATTAGATATGAATTACTTGTAATAAAGCTAACTTTGTATTGAAACTCTAATAAATTATAGCACATCATCAAGAAGCTTTGTAGTTGCCAGCTTAAGAGTAGTTAGTTCAATGAAATTAGTGACTTGCGTAGAGAAGTTTAGTTAAATTACATTACCATAATATCTAGCATATGAATTAAAGTTTGCCTTGTCATTTGATTTTTAGGGGGGCTTGTTATGAGAGCACATCCCTAAGGGTAAAGAGAGAAGATAGGGCAGCTAGAATTGTTTTGGTAACCAAGTGAGTAGTAGCAGTGCCAATTGTATATTACATAGTTCATTCAAAATATTTCTCTAACTTTTACATTGGTGTTGTTTTCACTTATAATTCTCCAAGCTACTTATGAAATTTCTTTCATTTCAATGAAATTGTTTTGCAAAGGATATCGATTCATCTCCATTGATTGATTGGAAATCGTGTATTGGGTTGAATAAGTAGGAAAGAAAGAATTTCTTATAGCCTAAATTGGAATATCAATATGTGAGTACTGGAAATGTTGTGTAAACAAAGGCAAAACCCATGCACGACCACTAACTTGACATTAGATAGGACTAGAATATGGCACTAATAGCTAATAACAAATATGGTAGTCCTTGGTGCACATTGGAAACACCCAACTAGTAGGGTGATAGCAGATGCTAACCCTAATGGCCATCACAGAAGGATGAAAGGATGATGTAACTTGAGCTTGGGACACACAATTGCTTAGTTAGCTTACCCTCAAGAGTTGTGTGCTCTTGACCAATAGTGATTACCTTGAGGATTGTGTGCTTTCGATCAATAGTGATTTTTCCCTAGGGGCTATGTGCCCTTGATAGATAATGATTATCCATGGGCTGCGAGCTTATGGTCGATATTTCATGTCCTTGAAAATCCTCCTATGCATATGGTTTACAAACCAACTATTGTTCATATTAAAAGTAAGGTTGTAATTGTGATCTAACAAGACTCTTGCATACTTGATGGTTTGTAGTATCCCACTGTGTTGAATGCTCACAGATAAAAGAGATAAATTTATTTCACCAGGTTCATTACTAAGTCATTCTCTTAAATTATTTTATTTATGGTTTAATTATGCGATTTTGTCTTTCTAGGATGCTACCTGTTCTCTTTTATTATTTCAGATAGTTAGATAGAGCAGCCCCAGGTATTTAATATAGGCTGTAGAGACCCATTGGTGAGCTTGACTTGTTCCATGAGGGCCAAGACCATTGGCACCTTTTGTGTATCTCTTGTTAGTAGGAATCTAGTTGTATTTGTCATAAATCTATTTTAGCTATATCCAGACGACCACAAGTAGGTTTCCCCCACCCGTTTGATTGATGTATATTAATTATTTTGTTGTAATTGAGAACAGAGATCTCTTATAATGACTAGTATGGAGTGTAGGTTTATTATAGAAATTTCAAAAGGTCTTAAATTTAGGTGAGACTGCCAATATTTTTGTAAAATTTTAGTCTTGTAGTTATCTATTTATGGCAAATTTAGAATATGGGAAATTTATATGCAATTCCTAAATATGTTTATTTGATTGATGGTCCTGGTGTTGCATATTTTATGTTTGCAAGAATGGGATTTTGTTGTGTTATCTGTGTTGGTCACACTTTACAATTTTTGGGGTGTGATAATGATATATAAAGATGTATTAATATTTAATATTATTTTTTATATTTGTTCTATTGAAAAAAATAGACATTACTAGAAAATTATAAAATAGAGGTAAAAATTTGACACGAAAATAAAGTCATATAAGATAGATAGAGACAAAATTTGACACGAATTTAAACATAGTACTTGTAATTAAGTATTATTGATAACTAAAATGGAATATGAAACTAATTATATCTATCTAAAAAATAATTAGTATCTTATTTTGTATCAATCCATTAATTTTCTAAGATAACTATAATAAAAAACTTAGATATAAATTTAATTCGTATCAAAATTTTATATATTAATATCAGACGCGGATCTAGTTGGTGTCTGATATTAATCTGATATTTGACACGTATTTAGTCTGTCAGCTAACATATTGATGACATACAGGGACTAAATCCGCGTCAAAAACTAGCTTTCCTCTGCACATAAATTTACAAAAATTGCTCACTTTTCTGAAAATTGCCGCGCACTCCAAGCCCTAAGTTGTCTCAGAGAAGATGTGCCCTCTCATTCATGCTAAACCTACAAACGTCGCTGGACCACCACCCGATGGGAGCTTCACCGGTGCTGATCCATTCGTAGGTAAGGTTGCTCTGTCTCTCCTTCCACCTTTCAACTCGGGAAGACAGCAAATTCTCCTCCCAGCCTGTAAGCACGTGACGGCAGCAAACTCTCCTCCCAACTGGTGATTAAAGCCACTGCTACTGAAGGTTTCTCTCGTGACATAGTGTTCTCTCTCTCCATTTCGCAGTGAGCTTCTCTCTTCCTTTTTTGACACAAAGGCTGAATTTTGATTGAGTGTGTATTCTCTCAAGCTTTTCCATAATTTAATCTTCAATGTTTGCTATTTCTATCGTCTTCAAAGTTGTTTCTACTGCAATTTTTGTGGGGGTGATTGATTGATTGCGAATAGGAATGTTTGAAGCTCAGTTTTATGTTTGTTTTAACTGGTTTGCTTTCTATCTAAGCCTTGCTTTATTTCGTTTTATTTGCTTTCTACTATTCTTGGTGCTGCACGCATGGGTCATGGAAAAGATGGGAAAAGATTCAGCAGAAAGGAAAAAAAGAATGAGAATACAAGTGATTATAATACAAGTGATTATCTTGTGCTAAATCTCCAGGTATCACCGTATCATTAACTTTTATGTCAGCCACACAAGTGATTGCCGACATTCATGCTTTATTGCTTATTCCATTTTTTCTCAAAAAAAAAAATTCTTTTAAAGTTATTGGCATGCGATTCATTATTTTTCAGTTTTTGATTTTTATGTGCAACAGCGTACAATATTTAATTATCTCAGTGGAGATAATGCAATAATTTCATACATGTTGGGTGTTTTGAATGGGTTCATGCAAATTATAATATGTTTGTTTATGAAGCTTATGAGAATTATGAATATGGGGTTTAGAATATGAAGAAAGTGGCAAATAAATGACACTTTGTGATTGTTAAGTTCAAGGAAGGTGTTACAGTTGAAGAGTTCATTTAAGGGATGGAGAAGATGGTCTCTGAAATTGATGCTGTTAAACACTTTGAATGGTAAGTGTTTGCTCTGTTTCAAGATACATGATCATGATCTTCTCTACATATTTAGGAAGCACGGATACTTCTAAATAAGAGACGTATCCGTATTAGATATGTATTCGATACGATACTCGATATGATACAACTACATAGGTATTAGAAATTTTTTTTGTAAAATATGTTTCAAAAAGTGCTAAAATGATATCAAATTGGTGCTTTGATAACTCTTTTATTAGTTGTGATATTGTTTTATCATTTTATCTTCTATTTTAGTATATTTTCTTATCATATTTCGTATAATCTTCTTTTATCACCAGCCCTATTTGCTAAAATATATATGCATACTTACACAAATATATTTGTACCTATATCTTAAATTTTTTAAAATTGATGTATCTCACATATTGTATCGTGTCGTATCCGACACTCATATCCGTATTGGTACTTCTTAGCTGCATATCTTTGTTTGGTCACCTTGTAAATTGTAGTAGGAAGTAGGCATGAAGCCTTTTTCCCTTTGATTCTGTTTAGCACAATT
Source organism: Delonix regia (assembly GCA_037074485.1). NCBI lineage: Eukaryota > Viridiplantae > Streptophyta > Magnoliopsida > Fabales > Fabaceae > Delonix > Delonix regia. The sequence continues at coordinate 20,230,167 of CM073449.1, read as the reverse complement.
ATCAAATTTTTTAATCCTTCAGCCTTAGAGATGATTCCAGCACGAAAACTCATGAATTGTTTAACTTCTAATATGCTTTCTTACTGTCACATACTATACTAGAGGTATATGAATAGTTTTATTAAATAGGGGACAAAACATTGAAAGCCAAGAAGTGCTTAGACAGGGATTCACTCATGCCTTCTTGATGACATTCAACAAGAAGGAAGGCTTTGTTGCATTTCAAGGTCACCCAAACCATGTGGAATTCTCTGCGACATTTTCAGCTACTATTGAGAAGACTTGTGAAGCCACAACCAAATAGCATAATCCTCAAGATATTCAAGCAATAAAGATTCCATCTTCAGAAAACTATTTTAGCATACGCATAATTATCTAACAAGAAGCTGCTTTTGTTTATGGTAGGAAATCCTCAATGCAACAACCTCATATTTGTCGAGGTATCAGTCAAATCATTGGTCTTTTTTAATCTGGCCTATCTACTAAATGAATTACATAGCAACTTATGACAATTTAAGTGATTCCAGATGGTGTTGTTTTTCTGCATTTGTTGCCCATGACACGTTGTTCCTAACTTTAGGGGAACATTCCTATACCCAAATTAAAGTATATCAAATAGTTTGTTCATTTTGACACAAATATATCATATGTGTGTCATATTGGATACTTTTATTAAAGTTCCAGTTCTGTAATCTACTTTTTTTTTTTTCCAGGTATTATCCCATATGAATAGCTCTGTTCTCTTATGCTGAATTTTTATTTTATCTCAATTTTAATATGCCTAGGAAAAAGAGTTAATGGCAAAAGTTTATAGCCACTTTCGAAAACATATATGTACTACATTTTACCTCACTGTCACTTACAATGTTTTTTTTTTCGTTTTTTGAGCTATCAATGTATAATAACAGATCAATTATACTTCAAATGCAATTAGTATCCCGAAAGCCTCAGATGATGAGATGACTTGCAGTATATGTTTGGAGCAAGTCAACATTGGGGATCTCCAAAACTTGCCCTGCTTGAATCAAGTTCACCCTTCCATAGCTTACATGTTTAATTTTTCAGCAAATTGTTTTATTTCCTGTTTGATTTTATGTTTTGTTAGTCTATCTGCAAACTAACATATGAGTCTCTCAATATATGAAAAAATATCATTAAGTTGCTTTAAGAAACCTGCACTGTATTGCATTTTCTTTTTCATTTTGTTTTATTTAACTTTTGTTAGCTAATGATATTATTCATGCATGAGCAAGAAAACAATCTTATATTTATTTATTATTTTAAAAAACAGATCTTGTGTATCATCAACTGATAACTTTTCAAAGTGCAAAGTTTGGGACCACGAATGATGCTGCAATACTACGAACAAAGTAAAGAAAAAGGCAAAAAGGCAAAAAATAACATAAATTGCTTTAATAAGTGTCATCTTAAATTTAAATAACATTCAGACTTCTTCAGACAAATTTCCACAAAAAAAAAAAACAACCTCTTTAAACTATTACAATGAAACTAAAATAATTATTTAAGTAACTCATGTTTTTATCAAATAAATAAATTAAGGTAAAATAAGTAATAAAATTATTTAAATTTTAATATCGAAAGTATTCCAATCTTGTCTTAAACAGCTAATTATTGCAACAAAACCTTAAATATAATTCTAATTCTAAAAAATGAGTGAAAACCAAGCCAAGTTAAATAATTTTGTTTAACTGACGAATTAAATAAATCAAATTAAAATAAATGTACTAAATAAATTTACATTTAAACATATAAATTTAACACACTAAAATAATGAGTTAAATGACAAACTCATACATTTTAACAATTTTAATTTTTAATAACAAATGTACTCAACTTGTAATAAGTGTAATGTGAAAAAAAAAAAAAAACAAATGCTTCCTCATGAGCCCTATAAGGAGAAGACCGATCCACCCCATCACAACACAACTTCCAGTAAAAGGATCAAAGTCTGATAATCATTTCATGCATGGAATACATACACATCACTGAAGCAAAATCTGTCAAATTTAAATTGGATTAGTCACGGCTCACAAGTTTGCTATGCTGCTACGGTAAATAACAACGAAAATTTTGAAAAACTGAATGATGTATTTTGAACAGATAAAATCCTCAGAATTATGAACTCCTTCCAGATCATATAAATAATAACCAATGCTATACTCTATCAGTTTAAATTTGGACTGATTGAATGTAAAATTAGTTGTTTATTCAATTTAGATATTTTTTAATTAATATTATGTAGTTTTAGGAACATAGATACATGTAAACAAATTTTTGCTAAGTTGCTATGTAACACTAGTACGAATCTAAACCAAGAAAAGAAAAAGCAAAACATAGTACTAAATTCATAGGACACAATTTCAATAAACAACTAATTTTATCTTTACTAATTCATATTTAAATCGGTAAAGTAAATAATTAATTGTTGGCTTGTTATATACTAAAAGTATAAATTTGATTCATAAAAAGCAAAATATGCACTCGTCGTGCCGCGCAGTTTGCACACTGAAAAATTTGTCCTCCACATATAGTCATATTCTGTTTTTCTCCTAGAACAATGTCTAATAGTCCTTTTGTCTTGTTCTGCATTTGACTTATTCATTGATGGTCTATCGGAACAAATGGTATATGTCTGAAATCATATATTTTATTTAAAATGAGTTAATTATATTAATAAATTTATATTTTATATTTTAAAATTAAAATAATATAGAAAATAAATTTATACTTTGCATTTTTTAACTTAAAATAATTTTATTTTTAATATCTTAAATCTTAAATTACATTCTTATTGTATAATTAAATATAAAATTTTTAAGTAATAAATTTTTTGATTAAAAAACATATTAATTCAAGATTTTTTATGGTGTCTTTAATGTTATGATTCATCGTCACACCATAACTTTATAAATATCTTGGCTAACATAATGTCAATATGTCCCTAAGCAATACTGACATAAAATTATATACTTAGACGCTATAATTTGCTCAAATTTTGTTTTGGTCATGTTGGTTAGTTATTTTTTTTTTCAATCAATTTTATCATCTTGATAGTGAAACTTTCAAACCACTATCAGCACAATATTAAACTTGAAAATGATTTCAAACATGTTTAATCTGATTGGTGCTTAATTCAATATGAATTTGGTATATGCTCATTGGTAAGGAACACATTCTATGCAAGCAAAGATGGTTGCACTCAAGCTCACTACTTAGTTGTAGCACAAGAATGCACAATTTACTATGATGATACAAAAGATGGAGTTATTAGAGCAGAGGTCTAAGATCTCAGACTCATATAATGATCAAACATTGTTGCCACCTACAACATATTAGAACAAGGCAACAAACATTTAAAGAAGGAGGTGAATTGACTCTTTACAAAAATTTTGGTTCTTTTCAAAAATTTTTTACGAAATGCTTGTTATGAGGATTATTAGAAGGTGTATGAAGTAAAACTACAATTATATCAACCAAAGAAAGATTTATGTTGATGGTTGGAGTATGTATATATATATATATACACTTCAAATATTTATAACAAATGCAAAGTATAAATACAATAATTCAAAATATGAAAAGTATATGGATAGAGAATGCAAATTATGAGATTTGTCTTGATTTGGCTCCAACTCAAGCCTACTTTTAGTTTCCAAGCAACCTCTTATGATTTTTCACTGTTTTAATGATCAATTACAACAACCTGAGACCAAGGTTGTCAAACTCGCAATTCTAGGTAAACTCATAAGGGGAAGGTGGACTTGTAACGTAAAATCGTAAGAGTTTACAATAATGGATATTAAACATAGTTGTATCTTATAAATATATAAAATTTCATACATAAATACTCATTTCATGATCTATAATCTACATTTTATACTTTTCATTCAAGCCAATATACAAATTTCAATAAGCTTCATAATTTATTATTTATGATAAAATAATATTCATTTAACGTAACTAAGTCTCAAACAAAAATAATACATAAGTTCGTATTAGCTAAAGAGAAATCCTAATTTCCTAACCATATATGCATCAAATTTTAGCAATGTGCGTTAATAATATATAAATTCTTTGTTATTTTTGGGTAACTATATTAAATAATTAATATTTAAATCTTTCACTATGTTAAAACTTGATTGGTTTAGATTGAGACCCCAAAATTGTTAAGTATTCAATATATCAAGTCAATTAAATCATACCTTAAAAAAATATATATATAGAGTCAAGCATTACATATTGCAATAATTATATATAATGTATTGCATATATATATATATATCAAAGGCAACTTCATGGCTGAGTGGCATGGCTTACTGGAAGGATTACTGGAAGGAAGTTGCAAGGACATGGGTTTGAGTTTGACCGATGCACATTTTTTAGGAAAAATGAGAGATGAAGACCAGTTGAGCTAACTCGTCCAACTTGGAGTTGACTTGTCAATTTCACCGAGTTTGGATGAGTCAGATTTGAGTTGGAGCGAGTCTGAAACAAATTCGAGTTAGTGAGTAAGTCGACTTGATTTGTTTAACTTATAACGTGATCTCGACGAGTCAACCAAGTTGATTCATGAGTTTGATAACAATGCTTGAGACAACCTCTCCCTTAATTATAAATATCAAGTAGAACCTCTTCTTAATCTTAAGCACTCATTGCTTGACTCCTTCACGGAACCTCCCCTTTAACCCAAGTACTCTTTGCTTGATACCTTCAAGGAACCTCCTTGAGGTTCTCTATCTCAAAGAAGAAATAAATACAAATGAACAAACTCTCTAAAAAAAGTACATATACAATATGAAACACTAAGAACTCAAATGATAGAGAATATGTAAGTTTTGACTCAATGATGGTTGTTTCTCTCTTAAAAATGACAAAACAAGTTAAAGATCACATTCTAACATTTGGTTCTTGTTTTTTCTAAGCTCTTGGGACATATTTTTATTGCCCCAAAAAGCAAAGAACCATTTGAAGCCAAGGAGAAATTCAAACATGTACAACTTGATTGTTGGAAGTAAGTAGCTCCGACTTTATGGTTATTCTCTATTCCATAGCCATAAATTTAGATGTTCATGGCTCCTACATTTCAACTTCATTTTGGAAAAATTATATAAGTCTATTTTTTTATCCCAAAAAGTTTTATTGCAAAATTCAATCAGGTTGTTGAGATATTGTTGAAAGAGTGACAAAAGGTCAAATAACAAATTGATATATGAAGCCATAAATTAAGACGTTCATAACTCCTTTTGTAAATCAATTTTAAGTATGTGATATACAACTAGAAAGTTGTTTGAGTATAGTTTCGTATGACATAAATCTCATTTAAAAATTCATACTAGTTGATAAGATATTGTTGAAAAAATGTGACTAGAGGTCAGGAAAAAAGTGTAATATCCATACTTACAACTTTGACAATTATAACTTCTTAATTTCAACTCTATTTTAAACATGTAATATATGACTAGAAAGATGTTTAAGCCTATTCTCAAATGCAATAGATTTAATATTAAAATTCCCTCTTATTTGTGAATTATGATAAAAATAGTGATCCAAGGTCCAAAAATAACTCCATTAAATTCCATATCTCTCTTATCTTTTTGGCCCAAACTTATATTTTGAGGTCTAAAATGTATTAGGCCAATAAATGTAAGTCTAAATGAATTTGACATAAATAATAATATTCCTATGATACTTAATCCAACTTACAAATTATATACTTGGTCAAGTTCATATATCCCAATATGTATATTTTAATAACAATTAATAGAATATAAACATTTTTTACCATGATTCCTATAAATATATATATATATATATATACATATATACAATTTTTATTGTCTATAATATTAGAACCTATTGGATATAATATGAACAAGTACATCACATATAAAAGATGTTTTAAGTATAAAGTATTACATATTAATGGTTAATCAATTAAACACATGTTGATACTACATGTCAAACTCATTCGTTACATATTTATCATATCAAAACTTATAACATTGAACTTTATGGTTAACAATCTCCCCCTTTTTTATGATGACAAGTAATTAAAAAAAAATTGTTAAATAATAAAGTATGAAATGTATTAAGCCCTAACATATATTTTTCTTCTTTGTTCTCCCCCTATTTGACATCAACAAAAAGATTTATGAAAGATAATATATATACAAGTTTAAGCACATATTCCTTAGTTAATCAAATAAATTATATAATGATGTCAATTTGATCTAGGGTATATGTCATCAAAACTTATCATTCTTTCATCCTTGATTAGAATTATGCAAGTTATGATTGAAAAGAGATATTTTGAAATGTACAACTCAATATATATCTATTTAATCAATCTTGCAATACTTGCAATCTTTTCAACTATACATAGTGCCAACACATTTGATAATGTTTTCCATACACAAGATGTCACAAATGTTTTCCATAGATAGAATAGATAGAGAAATAAGAAATGAAACCTTCTACCATGGACTGATAAAAGAGGGGTACCATTTTCTTCTTTGAGATGACAAGATTATGGGCAAGTAAACCAAATCCTTTTATGTCATGTAAAGTAAGTCCAAAGATGTATAAACTTAATTTTTGGCTATACTCCCCCTCAAACAATGCATATTATTAACATATAAAAATTGAATACAAAAATATATTGTATTACTCATTTTTCTTATTTTAGAAAAAAATTTCTTTGAAAGATCTTACTTGTTCTTGCAAAAAGTGAGAGCCATATGGATGATATTTAGATAAGTTATCCTTTAAATGATCCACATGAAAAGCATTATATAGGCATTCAAAGCTAAACATAAAAATCAATCATTATCAATATTAGTAATTTCTTTCCCCTTTTCAAAAGAAATTTTGCAAAGACGGGATTTATGAATTATTCCAAACATCTTGAGAATTTTCAAGAACAAATATCATTAACATATATAAGAGATCAAAAGATACTGCAATGAAGACAATTGTTTTTTGAGTGACAGCCCAATAAAAAGTGTAATTAAAAAACAAGGCTTCTTTTCACAAACTCATTCTCAATAAAAAGAAAAAAATGGTGCTTAGTCTTTCACACCAAGCTCTTGGTGCTTGTTTTAAACCATATAGTGCTTTTCTCGATTTATATATGTGATTTGGATAATTATGATTTTCAAAACCTGGAGGTTGTTTAACATAAACTTCATCAATTATATATCCATTGAGAAAAACACTTTTTGCATCCATTTGATATAATTTAAAATTTTTATGCATAAAATCAATGCTAATAATTCCACAAAACAAATTATATATATTAGTAAGATAAAGCAAAGTAGGTAAATGGAAAAATATTTCTCCCCTGTTTTGCCATTAGAGAAAGGGGTGAGTTAGGCATGTTTAGCTCACTAGAAAATGGATTAAACGGTAGGCTTATATTTTTTGTTTGAATGTTTTTCAAACTTTTCTCTACTAACTCATTTATTTTGGTAGTGTTAAAGATGACACTATCGATCCTCACTTTGAAAAACTATATTTTCTTCTTCTTCTTTTTTATCTTGTTCTTATCCTTTTTATTCTTTTTCTTTGTAGTTGGGTTGTTTGGAGACATAGGCTAGTTAATATTCTATCATATTGCTACTATTAATGCTTAGTGAAACTTTGAAATGGTTATGTATTTTGCTATTTGTTAACTATGGGTTAATTTGGCAAATTTGACATATTTCATTGTTTATGTAGGAGAGGAATTTAAGGGTCATATAAAGACACTATTAACTATATAATGTTATCCAGTTAACTATATCTAGATAGAAACACATAAGTACAATCAAATAGTAATCTAGTTAACCAGGTAAGCATTGGTAGTTAACTAGATTCTTATAGAAACATATAAACACAAACAAATTGAAATCCACTTAACTAGGTAAGCATATATAGCAAAAATTCAAGTAGAAAGGTTAATTATCCCTAATTCATTTCTTAAAAGAGGGAATCAATCTTCATGTAAAGACTTTAGCGAAAATATCAGCAAGTTGATAGTCAATTTGAACTTACTTTACCTCAATATTATCTTGTTGAACATGATCCCAAATGAAGTGGTGTCTTACTTCTATATGCTTTGTACAATAATGATGCATAGGATTTTTTGGTGAGGCAAACAACACTTGTAATATATTGGTATTTGAGGCATTTTAGTATGTAACCTTGGAATTGTTGCTTTATCCATAACAATTGTGAGTAGCAACTCCTAAGGACCATGTATCAGTCTCAGTTATGGGTAGAGCCATTGAGCTATGCTTCTTGCTGTACCAAAAGACTATAGATTTTCCATGAATTTGGCAAGTATCACTAGTACTTTTTTTAAAACGGATTTGTCACCTACAAAATCAGCATCTACATATTCAACTAGACCAAAATTTTTAATCCTTAGATACCAAAGTCTATGGTTTTAAGTACCCACTAAGTATCATAAAATCTGTTTAATTGTAACATAGTGTCATTCCTTAGGATTAGCTTGAAATCTTGTTAACTCAATGAGGAATCCAATTTACTTGTATTTTTCTCTAATTGACTTGGCGTTTGATCAACATCCTTGTTTGAGATTTTCAATGGTTTAGAACTAACTTCTCTATTTTTTTTTTTTTTTGGATTGGATATAAAGATATTTGGAACTTCATCTTCATCATCTAATAATACACATTTCTTAATAAACTTATTAGCATCATAAAAAAAATTTAGATTGCCTTAATCATCATAGCATTGATTAATCCTCAAGATTTTTCTATTGTCTTTCATTGTTATTTCATGCTTGAGGTCGAGGTTACTATTATCTAAAAAAATATATATAACCTTTTCTTTGGCATCCAACCAATTTAGATCCAATAATGGTTAGAACGAAAAAGTTTCAATGTCCATATGCTTTAAAAAAAATTATATAATCCAGAACAAGATAATTAAGCATATTGAATTAAACACATAATTATTCATATATCCATTTTACATTGTCCCCTTTATCAATTACAAATCTCAAGAAGAATTTCTTCCTAATCCCAAGTACTCACTGCTTGATTCCTTCACAGAGCCTCCTTGAAAATAACCAAGGGAACCTCCCTTTAAACCCAAGTACTCTTTGCTTGATACCCTCAAGGAGCTTCCTTGAGGTTCTCTCTCTCAAAGAAGAAAGAAATACAAATGAACAAACTCCTTCAAAGAAGTAGATATACAAGATGAAGCACTAAGAATTCAAATAATAGAGAATATGCAAGTTTTGGCTCAATGATGATCTCTTCTCTCTCAAAGATGATAAAACAAGTTGATGATCACATTCTAGCATTTGGACTTTCTTTTTTGAACTCTTAAGACATGTATTTATAGCCCAAAAAGGCAAAAAAATCGTTTAGAGCCAAGGAGAATTTCAAACTTGCACAACTTGATTGTTGGAGGTAAGTAGCTCCATTTGTTGTCTTGATAGTCATCCTCTATTTCATAGCCACAAATTTATATGTTCATTGCTCCTACATTTTAACTTCTTTTTGAACAAATTATATATCACTAAAAAGCTCTATAAGTCCATTTTCTATCCAAACAAGTTTCATTGCAAAATTCAACTTGGTTGTTGAGATATTGTTGAAAGAGTGACAAAATGTTTGATAACAAATTGATATACAAAATTACAAATTGAGATGTTTATAACTCATTTGTTTTAAATTAATTTTAAATATGTGATATATGACTGGCAAGCTGTGTGAGTCTAGTTTCGTATAAAATTCAATCTGGTTGTTGAGATATTGTTGAAAGGACAAAGTTAGATAACAAATTGATATACAAAGTTGTAAATTGAGATGTTTATAACTTAATGTTTAAAATCAATTTTAGGCATGTGATATATGACTAGAAAGCTGTGAGAGTCTAGTTTCGTATGAAATTCAATCTGGTTGTTCAGATATTGTTGAAAGAGTGGCAAAAGGTCATACAACGAATTGATATACAAAGCCACAAATTGAGATGTTTATAACTCATTTCTTGGAAATCAATTTTAGGCATCTGATATATGATTGGAAAGTTATGTGAGTTCAGTTTTATATGAAATAAATCTCATTTAAAAATTCATACGGTTGGTGAGATATTGTTGAAAATATGACTAGAGGTAAGGAAAAAGTGTAATATCCATACTTACAACTTTGACAATCATAACTTCTTAATTTATACTCTATTTTAAGCATGTGATATATGACTAGAAAGATGTTTAAGTCTATTTTCAGATGCAATAGATTTAATTTCAAAATTCCCTCTTATTTGTGAGATATGCTAAAAATAGTAATCCATGGTTCAAAAACAACAATATTAAAATCCATATCTCTCTTATCCTTTTGGCCCAAACTTATATTTTGAGGTCTAAAATGTATTGAGCCAATAATTGTAAGCCCAAATGAATTTAACAAAATAATAATAAGCTCATGATATTTAGTCCAACTTACAAACTAAATATTTGGTCAAATTCATATATCCCAATATGCATATTTTAATAACAATTAGTAGAATATAAATTTTTACCATGCGTATGAGGTTCCTATTAATATATGTATTCAATTTTGATTGTCTATAATATTAGAGCCTATTGGATATAACATGGACATGTATATCTCATATAAGGGATGATTCAAGTATAAAGTATTACATGTTAATGATTAATCAATTAATCACAAATCGATACTATATGTCAAAATCATTTGTTACATATTTGTCATAATCAGAACTTATAATACTGAGCCTTAGGGTTAACACAACATAGTAAGCACCTAAAGGAGATGAACACTATGATGATGAAGAGGCTAATCATGGGATAGATAATTAATTTTTCTTAATTATGATATTAATAACATTATGAGATGAACACTAGTTTATTTATTTTTCTGTATTGTCCAGTTGATAGAAATGAAAAGATATTAGAAGGTTTGTCTTTTGCAATTAAAAATAAAATAGAAACATAATTATAAGAACATGCTAGTCAATAATTTAGACATAGATTTAGATATGGAATTATAACAATCCAGTTGAAAATTTGAGACAGAATTAATTACGTATCTAAAAATAAATACGGAATTAGAGATGGAATCAATAAATTAACTTTATTTTTGAGATGGAACAAATTTTGTTTCTAAACTATTGAAATGAAATTAGAGACGAAATAATTTTGTCTCCCATAAATAAAACAAATGTTGGATATGGCTTAGGTTACTATATTGGGACAAAAATTTTAACAATCTGACAAGAAAAAATATAGAGACGGAATTAATTATTTTGTGTCTAAGCATTTAGTGACTAACAATTACATTATGGAATTTATTTTGTATCAGATTCCATTTCATATTCATTTAAAGACGAATTTTTTAATATTTAGACACGGAATTCATCCGTCTCTATTTTGCTTTTTTTTTTTTTTCTAGTAATGAGAATAGTTTTTAATTGTTTACTATATATTTCTAACACTTTATAATCTTTTTTTTTTCTCTTTGATAGAAAAGTTTTAAAGTTTTAATATGTCTTTATGTATATATTGTGACAAATTTTTCCAAAAAATTAAATATTTAGTAGTTATATAAAAATATTACGCGACATTTTTTGAACTATTAGATTTTCATCGTATGATTCATATCTCTTCCTGCAGCAATTGCATGGTTTCTTTATTGCAAATATTCCTGATCGAAGAGCTCACAAGCTTTTCTCAACTTAGGTTGTTAATCAACCAGTTATCTTTATGCGGAATAATAAAATATGGTTTATTGTAAACATTGAGATAATTAAGCTAATCTTGAGACAATTGGATGACGATTTCAGCTCTCTATAACCGAGCCACAAGAAATTACAGCTATTCTTTTAAACTAAGACTTAATTACAAGGCTCATACGTAAATTTTAAAACATTTGAGCATTGTTTTAACTTTATAGAAAACCGAGGGAATAAAATTTCACTTTAATTTTAGAACTATAGCAAAGAATAATTTTTCAAAACTTGAAAGGAGTCTTTCTCCTAATCTATATATTAAGCTAAGCCAAACAATATCATTTAAAATCAAGTATTATTTATTTCTAATTTTAACCGTGACCTAAGATTTTTATTTTGAGTTTTGGGAAGCATTATGTTACCATCTAATTGTATGAATAGAGCTTAAATTAAAAATTAAAAAACATATATTTTTATAAAACAATGACATTGTAAATTTTAAAGATGAAAGGTACAGGTAATTATAATTTAGTGGATAATAATAATTGTCTGTGTATATGATTAAAATAAATTCTTACTTAAATTTCATTATAAAATATAAAAATTTTAAATTAATAATTAATAAATATATAACCTTATTAGAAATAAAAGATAAAATAAAAGTGACTATATTTTCTAGTTCACCTAAACCCTGAATTCTAAATTATTGGACCTACTAGCTTTAGGCTTTCAAGTTTATACAATAATGGATATGAAAAAATTATAACAAATTGAAAAATTAAAAATATTTTAATATTTGTCAAAATTCAAAAAATTTAGAAAGAATATTGAAATAATTTTTTAATTTGAGTACTAAAAGCTATTTTCTTGCAAAAGAATTAATTATTTTAAAATTTTTTGGACTAGGGATAATATGGGCAATTGTGTAATGTCTGAACCATGTTGCAAGGGCTCCAAAATTAAACTAACTTAGAATGCAACATAGCAAAACAATCTAAATCGTATTAACTCAAGGAGCCTTTATTTGAAAACCTAAGCTAAACTAAGCCTTTATTTCACAAAGATTTTGTGTTGGTATTTTCATACTACATAAGTATGCAATTAAAGTAAACTTGTATGCAATTAAATGAACCTAACTATTATTTTTGGTATTTTTCTTGAATGGATAAATGAAAGTGAGTTGGAATATAAATGATGAGTGCTCCCGAAAATAGAATGATAGCTATCCTTGTTCAAATTGATTTGAGAGTTAATTCTTCATTAAGTCTTAAGGAAAAACCTCAAGTTAACATTTGAGTCTAGTGCTTTTACTTAGTGATTATTCCTACTAACATTGCTAGCAACAACCACTCCATAAGAAACTTTAAGAACCACTTAATGTGTGATTGAAGTTAGGTAAAAGCAACTTGTTCCTCTCTTCAGAAGTGCTCAACCAAGGCACTCAAATACAAGCACACAAGATCATATCATCTAATCATAAGCATGACAGAAATACTATCTTATAACATTGCAAAGAAAATATTTCCATACAAACATCAAGTTACAGCAACCAATCTAAACCACATTTGCTCACTACACAAAGATAATGTAATCAAAATCTTAGTCTCACAATTATATAAAGATAACCTAGAACTATGAAACCAAATACACAATCTGAAAATAGTATTGAAAAATTCAACTCCACTTTTCAGCATAGGAACTCAAGCCATAATTTTCATCTCCAAGAAGCTTAGACTCTAGCCATACATAGGAGGAGATGTTGAAATTTGTTTCACTTCAACTACAGTGCAAGAGGTGGAGAAAGAAGAAGGAAAAAGGAGATGGTGAAGAGGAATAGAGGAGAGGACAAAATTGAGTGGAAGAGTACGAAAGAATGGGTGAGGTGTGAATTGGAATAAATGGTGTGTAGGAAGACGATCAAATTTGAGAAAAAGTATGAGTGAAAAATGCCGAAAATTAGATGGGTCTTTGGATCTTGGGTTAATGGATTCTTAAAATCTAGGTTAATGGATTCTTAGACTGCATTCTATTTCTTTTTTTGTTTTTTGCTTTTTCTCCAATTTCTCAAGATAACCTACAATGCAAAACAAGCAAATGTAATACAATTATTCCAAAATTCTACAGGAATCATAAAAATTATAACAATTTAGACATTTTAAATTTTATTTTCACATAATCACTCTTGAAGAAAATTTATCACAATTGATGCATTTAAGCCAAATAAAAGTGATAAGAGAACCCAAAAGTAAGAAATAAAATAATATATAAATTAATGACTTATCATGTTGCTTTGCTTTCCACTCTTACATTGTTTCTATCCAACCAAACATAGGAATTGTAACAATTGTCATTAGCAAAGTAGAAATAATAATTATAATGAAAATTTAATATTAAAGCATAGTGAGAAAATAAGCAATTACGCATGTTCTATGAAGTAAAGCTTATAAAATAGCAATGCAAGGACTTAACCAATGAAGGGACTTTACTTGAGTGGTGAGTTTTGTGCTTGGAACATGTGAGGTCTTGACCTTGAAATTGGAAGAAGCGTTTTGACCTTAAATATTTTCCCTTCCTTTTCATCTAATGCCCTAGCATGTGAAATAACCATAAATAACACTCCATTAGATTGCTAAATTTCAAGCTTGCTGCCTCTCTACGCACTTACCTCTTATTATATGAAGTCCCATCCCCTACGATATTCTTTTCCTTCCTTAGTTCAACATTGTCTTTGAAAGAGAGGAAAAGCTTATTTCCTTCAATTCCTTCACTTCTATTTAACCTTTGAGAAGTCATTCTTCCTATTCCTTTTTGTAATTCACATCTATTTCCTTTTCTTGAATTGTTTTGATGTGTACTGAGGGCATCCACCCCTATTTTCTAGTGAACCATGGTGTCAGTGGCTGCTAGCTTAGCTGGGAGAGGAGCTCCATGTTTTGTTGTAGCAAGTGTAGCAAATCATAGTGTCCCCAAGTATAGTAATAGTAGAGTAACTAATCATAATCTTTGACAAAAAAAATATTTCGACCGTTTCTTGGAACCAATTGAGAGAAGGTTGGATAACACTAGTTGGTAATGCATTTTCTAAGGTTATTCAAGATTCTTTATACAACTTGGTACGTGATAGTGAAGGAGACAATAAGAGAAAAGCTTTAGTTCTTTTGCAAGTAGATAACAATAATTACATGTATTTGTCTAATTTACATATTTTCCTTGTGAATATAATTCTTGTTGAAAGTTTTAGTACCTTGCGGTAGGCATTTTGAAATTTATAATCCTCATCACTTATGTATACTTTGACTATTCTAAAATCTATGAAGTTTAAAAATGCATTATTGTTATTGTGAATAATCAAATATTTGATTAAATTTTTTAACTTTTATAAATTATGCTGATTTTGTGATATTGAAGTATTTTGATTTCGTATTTCTAAATTATCATATTCTATATTTATGAATTACTTTAATTCTAAATTTTTAAAGCTATTTTGAAAACTTTGGGTCTGAATAATTCTTATATGTATGTAACTATCGTGTTTTTTGATGCTAATATTTTGAAATGACCATATTACCTTGACTGATTTAAATTGTAAGATGATATGTTCCTAAATTTAGGACAATTTTGCTTATGTCTTAGAAAAAAATGAAAATTTTTTGGGAATTCATCCAATATACAACTCTGTAGCTAATGACAATAAGTGTTAGTTGTGGTGTACTATCATGACCTAAGCCGGTAGGGCATGACCAGCACGGGGATGGGGTGTCCTTTATCCTTATGAACCTATTGGAACCCTCATAACAGCAAAACTTATATAAATTCACATTAATTAAATGTAGATCTCATAACTCTCCAAACATACAGTTTTTGATACACCATAGTAATACATCAAACATTTAGCTTGTATTCAAAGGAGCAACTGAATTGAACCATAAAAATAAGGATAAACATAGCTTTAGAAGTAGGCTAGACTCACCAATGAATTAATCACCTAGATTAAAATTTTGAAGGTGGTTGTTCTGGATTGGCGCTTAAATCTAAAAAAATTAAATACTGAGGCGAGTGAAAATTCAATGAATAGGTAATTCTAATATTGCTGAAAATGGTAAAGACTTATAATGGTATGACTTTCAAAATTTAAAACCAGATATTATACAATCAAAATTCAGAAATAACAAACAGAGAATAATCATTAACAGAATGCATTTGAGAATTTCCTATTGAACCAGTCATAATTATATAATACAATGCTAGCCCAAGGTTAGTGATAACATATTAGAACTTATACTCATTCGGCCATAGGCTCTGAGTAAGTATCATAATGGCCCTAGGCCTCAAATAGAATATGGTGGTAAGGGTATAATACCCAACCTTATTAGATTATCAATCGCAATGCACTATGGCTAATATTTACTGCTACTAGCTACTAGTTTTTATTTTAGACACATTCCTAATATTTAAAAATAAATATATATTCATGTACAGATATCGAAAATTTCAAGATTTTACCACTTCAAAGTTCACATTTTAGTATTTCTAATAATTTCAAATTTCAAAATTTATAATTCAGAATAATATTTTTGCAAAATTAGAATAATCTACTCACTTGGGAGGAATATACCTACTTCCTTTTATCCTTGATTATAATTCCTTTGTTGACAATTTTCTAATCACATAAAACATTAAATAAAATACTCTTAACATCCAGTCCTTATAATTAATTTAATTATTTGATTTTTTCACATAGCTAATTAATTATTCCTTATTCACCTTTATCCAATTTACCTATTTCTTTACTAAATTTTTGGAAATTAAATTTATGGGCCACTTTCATAAATAACACTTTAAAATACTTATGACTATATTTCATTTTATTATCTTATTATTATTATTATTATTATTATTATTCAATTATCCCATTATGCACTTATTAAATTTCTAACACCTACCATAACACAAATTTCAAATTTTCCATTTAACCTTAAATAATATTTATTTTTATCCAATCAAGTAATACTAATTTTTCCCTCCTAATTTCCTTCCTTTTTCTTCATGAAAATTCTAGGAAAATTACTAAAAATTAGAAATTTGTTCTAAAATTCAAACTAAAATTTCCAAAAATTCTAAATCACCCCCTAGGTGCATAACAAAATTTAAGAAATCTTAGGAACACAAATTTCACTAAATTTCCAAATTACTCCTAGACCCCTAAATTGGGGTTTTTCAATCTAGAAGCCAAAATTCACAATTGATTAGTGATTTCAAGGGACAAAGGTGTGAAATTTACCTACAAAGTATAATCCTAACTCAATTTGAAGCAAACAACTTGAATTGAGCTCAAATTCGCATCTTTTTTGGATGAACAGTGTCAAAATTAGGGTTCTTCAATTTTGAGAAAATTAGACCAAATTGATTAATATAAATGAGGGAGAAAGATATGAAAATATTGCAAAAAGTGAAGCCGCAAGCTTAATTGGATTAAAAACGTACCAAAATCATGAATTAAAGCTTCAGATTTTTTCTCTTGTACCGTCGGAAAAATCATGCCGTTTATTGGCAATTGGTGGTTAGTGAAGCTAGCTGAGAGGCTGGTGAGGTTTGTGGGGTGTCGGTCATCCACCAGTGATCCTTCAATGGTGGTGACGGTGGCCAGAAGTCGACAAGCAATGTGAAGAAGGCCGAAGATGTGTTGTAGTGTTCTGGGAAGAAATTTGGCACGATGAAGCAGATGTTTGAAGGTGGTTTAATGTTTTAAGATGTAATTGATGTTAAAATATTGTTACGGGAGTTAGTGGTTATGATTAAATTAATAAATTAGTGTTAATGGAGTATAATTAGGGTATTACTTTAATTAAAGTAGGATAGTAGATATGAGCAGATGTTTAAAATAATTATGTGTGGATAAAAGATGTAATTATTGTGATAAAATATTTTTAGTGGGAATATTAGGAAAGATTTGGGTGATAAGACATTTAATGTGAGGATGAATATATACATATATATATATATTATTTTTTTTTAAAATAAGGGTATTACATGTACCATGATTTGAAACTCAACTAGTAAGGGTGTTACTAGCCCCATGTGTTAGGCACCACATTTGAATCTAATATGATTCTAATTATCTGATTGAGGCATAATGTCATTATTTAAATTTTCCCAAGTTGTATTGCTTGTGTTTGAAATTTGTACTATTGTGGTTACACTAACATGAATCTAGCTTTTGATTCTGATTTTTTGATGGCTTTATTGGATGTTTCCTACCTTTCTACTTGAAATTTGATTATACTATATTGTAAATTAAACTTTGATTTTGATTTTGATTTTGATTTGCATTCTGCATTTTTCACTGCCTCTCAGTGGAAATTAAGAAATTCTTATTATCTTATCATCATTACTATGTGATTAATTCATGTTTTAAGTTTTATAGAGGAATAACTTGTTCATGAAAAAACTCCATAAATTCTAGTTTGACTAATTGTTGTGCGATTAGTGTTATTTATTCGCTGAGTTTTAATTTACCAGTTTTTCTTTCCATTGCAAATAGTAGCACAAGCCTTTGTCATCCACCTATAGCTTAGGAGCAAAGCAGGGATACCCTTTTTGGTAAGCTCTACATTATTAATAAGGGAAATTTTGTTTTCATATTGATTGAATGATTTTTTTTTTTTTTCTGTATTCTAGTTGCTTCCAATGTCACAAGTGGGATCCCACCCTGTATTAGATATTTGATTAGTTATTTTGTGAAGAGTAGAGCTCTCTTTTATTGTATATATCAAATTACTGTTATAAATATTTCAAGAGGTCTATAATTTAAAGGACACTCGGTTAAAATTATTATACAAGGTGTTGGACTAATTTTTTGATATACACCCTCACACATATTCCGTATTGGAATAATCTATTTAAATTTTGTTGATCAGTTATATAAAGTTTGGTCCCTAAATTTGTGTTTGTTAGGGTTTAGGGTTTAGGCTAACAGTGGTGAGTTTTGCGTTGATCTCCTTGTCAGCTATGTTCGTCCTTTCATATCATACTAAATATAATTATGGGCAATTAAGTAATATTTTATTGAAATCCAAAAGCCCATTCGAGTGTGCCAAATATGACCATCATATGTCTAGTCTTTCATTACATCGAAAAAGTGAATAAATTAAAGTACACACTAAGTTAGCTGAAATATCATCTTACCATAAGACTAAAACAGAGATAACCTTCATTCCTTCAACCAGTTGGCAACCTAGAGAATTCTATGTGACCGACCAACCTTGGGCTATGTTATTCATCAACACTTTAGCTTCAAAGAAGTTGTTTTTATATCTCCATCACTAAGCAATTGGTCCACTTTCTTCTTTATCTCCCCACTTGACACAAATTTGTTTAAAAGAACATCTATATTAAGTTAACAATGTAAAATAAATATAGTCTTATTATTCATCTTAAATACCCTAATCAAAACACATGTAAAAAGAGGAATATAGAAGAAAAAATATTCACAACAAATCAAACATATTAAAGAGAACAAGAAAATATTTACAAAAATGTAAAAAGTAAAATAATTACAAAATCAAATGAATAATAATAATGTAATAAAATTTATATTTTACAAAAGAAAAATTGAAAAATTTATAAGATTGGAAAGAAATAAAAAAGATGGAATATTTATAAAAAATAAAATAATGACTAAAGAAGAAAAAATATATGTATAGAGTTGGGCTTGACCTAAGGCCTGCTTATCCTAAAATAGAGATTGAAATCTATGTAGTTCACATGGGAGTAGAAAACTAGTGTCGTTAGATTGATGTTTTTTTCTTAATGGAGAAAAAAGAAAAAGAAAAATAACTTAATTTTAAAAATAATTTAAGAATCAATTGATTTATTTTAATATGTAAAACCAAGTTAATCTGTCTTTCTTGCCCTCTTTTTCTTTTTTTCAATTTTGATTTGATTTTTGACAATAGTATTTTTGAATAAAGTTTTTTATTTTTGAAAAAACACACATGTCTATTATAAAATAAAACATGAAAATAAAATCAATCAATCTTAAAAATTAGACGTAAAACGGGTTTCCTTTCAACTTGCACAAGATTAATGGTTTAGACAAAGCCTTGTACATGTTGTCATTTGCACTTGACAACTTATACGATAATTCTCATATGAAGGATCATACCATTACTAACCAAATAACGTTAAAAAATATATATATATGTTTGACACATTGTATGGGGCTTGAAAGAATAAGGTTTAATAAAAATTTAATACTATGTAATGTTTGTTATGACACTACATAAAACATTATATTTCATAAGATAATATTATTTTATTTTTTATGACAAATTATATAACACTAGACAAAATAAAAATTAACTATTTTGATAAAAACTTTCTTTTACTTAAAGTTTATATTCATCTAATTAAATGCTCAAAGAAAAAAGAATTTAATTTTTTCCTTTCACTTATACATGTTCATACCCATGGGCGGAGCTAGGATTGTAGGTTAGTGGGGGAAGATGACTATGGTTCTCTGTAAATATGTTCTTTGTTTTCTATCTCAATAATTATAAATATATGTTGAAGTTTTAATTTATTTCTTTTTCAGTTCTCATAATAAATTTTTTAAAATTAATCTCTGTTTGTTGTTAGTTGATATTAGATTCATGAAGTCTTAATGAAAATTATTGGTCAAATGTTAATATGTTTTTAAAAAGATTTTCATATCCTATTCAAAAGGAAGGCCAAATAATGATGAAGTGGAGAAAGAATAAAATATATAGAAAGATAATGGACTTGATAAAATAGAAGGAAAAAGGGAATAATAATAATTAAGTGTTTATAAGATGAAGTAATTTACATAATATGAGAGAGAGAGAGAGAGAAGAGAGATTTGAGTCAAGTTCAAATGTCAAATAAGTGTGTCGGAGAGATTTGGGTTAGACCTAAATGTCAAATAATTTAAAAGAATTAAGTAAGCCAATTATTTGAGAGTTGTGTGTGCAAGATTCTTCAAGATACGAGACATAGTATCAAAACTCAATTATATCAGGCGTGGCATATGCTTACCATGTAGGGATGGGTATACGAGCAAGAGATCCAGTTAACTTGGTTTGCTAGGTTGGGTTGAATTTAAATTAAAAAAAATTTGAAAATTTATCGAAACAAATTGGGTCTCGGGATTGCTATCAACCCAGCCTAGCCCAGTTTTATTTTCTATTTTTAAATATTATTTTTATAATTTAATTTGAATTATTCTTTATTTATAATAAGCTTTTAATATATTAATTATTTTCAAATCTTAATTTTTATTTATTGTATTTCTCACATTCAAATCTTAATTTTTTTTATTTTTTTATTTTTTAAAAAATATTTTTATTAATTGGAAAAATAATTTTTGTAAATAAAAATTAATAAAAAATAAAGATGGACCTGGCCTGGCCTAGCCAAACCTGGTGTGGCCTGGTCACTTATTGAGTCATACTGAGCTAGGTTGGGTCTCAAGGGTAAATTTTTTTCCCCTGGTGTTCTGTCTCGGGTCTTACTTAAACCTGACCCGGCCTCGCTCTTGATCACCAGTACTACTATGAAACAAAGGTGGCTCTACCACTATTCATACTAATTGCAATATATTAATATACATTTGAGTTGGAAAGGGAAAATTTAAATTTTAAAATAAAGAATAAATGATTAGAACCTTATTTTGGCCTCTCACATGGAATATTTCCTAATTTGATTTCTAATAGATTTTTTTTTCCAATTTAATATCTCACAAATAAGATATTTCTCAATTGGGTCTCTCACATTTGGATATTTTTCAATATGGTCTCTAACATAAAATAATGATCAATAATGTCTTCCATTTTTCTTTAAATTAACTTATATTTTTAGAATACTATTGATAACAATGGTATTTGTGAGGGATCAAATATAGAAATGTCCATAATGAGAGACTAAATTGATAAAATAAATTTATGAGGGATTAAATTGAATAATATTTTATATATAAGTGTATAACTTGAGAAAATTTTTTGAGTTCATATTTTTTAAATTAACTTAATTATCTTTTTGAAGACATCATTGATGATAATTTTCTTTGTCACTACAAAAAAACAATGGCCTAACCACGACATTTTTGTGTTTAACAATGGTTTTAACCATGGTTAGGACTACTAACCATTGTTGGTAAAATCAACCATGGAGAAGAAATTGCTACGTTTATTTTAGACTGTGGGGAGAGTCATGGTTAAGCCGTGTTATAATCACAGTTTCAAAACCTTGGTTAGGATACAATTTTAACCACAGTTTTACATAAACCATGGTTAAGATATTGTCTTAACCACAGTTTATGTACAACCATGGATAGGTCAAAAGTTTAACCACGGTTAAAAAATCGTGGTTAAGACTGTCTTAGCCACGGTTTCGAAGTCGTGGTTAGAACATATAACTGTTGTTAAATCCTAATTATTTGTAGTGACATTTTTAACCACTGCAAGTAGATTTTTTTCTTTTTTAAAAAAAGCATACCATATACTAATTATATATATATATATGTATATATTGTCATAAGAACCTGTAAATCCACAAAAAACAGCTCCAACCAACTAAGATTCAACTAACCAATAATATTTCATTTCAAGAAGAGAAGTTGTCCATCCAGAACAATGTCCAACCAACAGAATACCATTATATACATATACAAATATCCAAATACATACTAATATAATTATAGTTCACTTAAACTACTTATCAAAGGCACTTGATCCATGCAGAGAATGAGTTGCATTCCCTGATGGTAAATGTCCACTATTTTGATCACTTGGTACCTAAATTTCAAGTAAATGAGTAATGAGTAATGATGTAAGAAAGACTAAGATGAATGAAAATTAAACTAAACTAGAGAAAATAGTGAGAACTACTCATGTTTTGCAAGGCAGCGAGCTTAAGTATCACTTGGCCATGGAAACTCCGAAGGAGGAAAGCCATCCTTGTTTCTAATTGTTGTGTCTGAGCATTTCTTTCTGTATCCTTGGCATCTCTTTCCGCCATCTTAGCCTTTTTTTCTATCATTCTCTAATTAAGCAATGTTAGCTCACTTTGTAGCTCATTGTAAAAAGGATTAGAGGATGAGCTTCCATGGTGTCTAAATACTTAAGTAGGGCAAACTCCTAAGCCAAATCCACGAACTCGTCCATGGTGCTCTCATGTTCTCATGGCCCCAACTAATGCATCATTGACTGAAATTGGTTGTGATGCAATGTCTTGTTGCTCAATTTCAGCAATTTTTTCCTACAAATTTAAACTAAAAGAAACAAATCATCTATATCATTTCAAAAGTAGCTTATCCAAACATTATAGTATCACATAATTCTAACACTCACACCAACTACTCTCACCTCCTCGTTCACATATGATCCATTAGAATGTTTGTGGACTACAGTCCACAAATCTCCTTTGCTAATTAGCCCCCCACACTCTGCTTCCTACAAATTTAAAGAGAGATGTAAAGTATCGCAAATTATGTTATATGTTATGTTATATTATTCACTAGAATGACCTTACCATCTTTAGCCATCTTTCGTGCAAGACTTTTAGATCCACTAGTGTGTGGCATTGTCAACATCTTTCGATTCTGTTTATTCTTTACAACAATTTCCTAGTATATAAATAATCCACTAAGATTATATATAACTATAAGAAAAAGTGTGTTCTCACCTGAGTCCTCTGAGATAGTCTATAATCAATGAAAGTTGCCCATTGATCATTTTTTATATTATCTGGGACATCTTGAAGTAATTCTTCCCGAGTGCAAGTTCCATCATTCTTATATAAGTCACACCATGCACTCTTCCATTTGCTCCCAATAGATTGTAATACATACCTCTTATGGACATCATCATTCAATACAAACTTAGTATGCAAGATAAGATATAACATTTAGGGGATAGTACCAAACAATAATGCAAAAACAAGGAATGTGACTTTACTTGTATGGTATCTCTATACATCTATTTTTGTACTCATAAGGGACTAGCCACTAATCCTTATAACTGATTGGAAATGAGCCAAAATCCTTAGCAATAGTACCCAAGAAAACACCTAATAGCCTACCTCCATCTCAAACTAGTTAGTGAGTGTCATTGAATGAGACTATGATCTTGTGCCTCCAAGAAAGGGACCATGAATCATGCACACTTAATGATTTAGTATGACCTTCTCCTTTTTAATCTGTTGGAAAATAAAGTAGACAAATTTGCACATCTTTGCAAAATTAGACATTACATACCAACAACAACAATAATCCAATATCATCTTTGATGTTGTCATAGGGGACATCGTGTGCTACAGGCTATTAGTTCTCTTCGAGTTCATTCTCTTTAGGCTGTTCAAATTGCACATTGACTTCTTCATGTTCATTATGAAAATTGGGTAAGATAACATGGAAGTCAAGTCTTAGAACTTCTGATGGACTAGGGAATTTGACATGAGATTTCCACTGCTATTTCCATTATTCTTGGAACCTCCACCCTTACCAACTTTACACTTCTTAAGGTACTTGTTCATCTTCAAAATTCCTGAGTAGTGAAGAAAGGAAAAGAAAATATTAGTTCAAGCATACAGGAAAAAAGATAAGTCCCATCAATACTTATAGGTAAAACATTATATCAAGTGTAACATAATCAAAATATTACCTAGATAGACATAAGTTTGCTTCGAACTTTGGGAATATAATTTCTAAGTTTTGAGGTTAGAATGGCTCACTATCATAAACAACAACCAAGCTTAAGTTTTAATCTAACTCATTGTTCACATAATATACTTGTTGAGCTTCTAAAACTTGGAAGTATAGCTCATCATCTTCATTGACACCTCTGTGTATCAACCATGAAAAGTTAATGAACTTGAATCCTACTTCGTAGGTTATAATCCCTTTAGGATTGGTTGTATTAGCCCACATACATTTGAATAAGGTAACCATAAATCGATCATAGTAATTAAGTTTAATGATATCTACCAATTTTCCATAGTACACACTTCTAAAGCTCTCGTAACTACTACTTGAATAGTTTCTAGTTCCAAAATTCCCAAAGACTCCATTGTTTTGAGTTTTAACCCTTGATCTCATTCCATAGGTCTAAATTTGAAACCGTTCTAAAACTGTGGCTAGGCCACTTGCTGAGTGCCCTAGCAACGGTTATATCAAAACTATTGTTGGGCCACAGTTTAAACCAACTGTGGCTAAGACATTCCACAGGCCTAACAATGGTTCTCTTGTGGTTAGGCCACTTATAGTGACCATAAAAGATCTTTTTACTCTAGCATGGCCATGGTTTCGAAAAACTGTGGCTAGGCCATTTAACTGATCTACCCATAGTTATGGAGAAACCATGGTTAGGCCACATTGGCACATGGACCAAATATCCACTTTACTTGATCTTGCCATGGTTTGGATATAACTGTGGTTAAAGTTAAACCATGTGGTTTAACCACGATTGCATAAATTGTGGCTATATTATATTTTAACCATGGTTATTTGAATTGTGGTTAAACCATCTTGGTAAAACTGCCATTTTCCTATAGTGTGTGAAGGATCCAATGGAAAAATTATATATATATATATATATATATATATATAATAGACTAAATTAAGAAGACAATGAGAGATAAGTTTTTTTTTTAAAAAAAAAAACCTTATTGGTACGGGACCAAATTGAAAAAATTTCTGTAAAGGACTAAATTAAAAATATTTTATATGACAAGTCAAAGTAAAAAGTTGAAATCTAATAAAATCATATCTATTCAAGCTAAAAAAAACAAAGGAAGGTTAGTAATACAATGCTAGATTGTATTAAGTATGGTTAATTGAAATTAATTATATAAACTTATATTAAATGTACACCAAACACATAATAAATATAAACTATTAATTTATACATTCTAATCTTGTGCAATATGGCAAACAGAGCAAGGGATGAACTTTAGTATATCTTCACGACCTCCAATCTTAAAAATCACTAATTCACAGAGCTTGGAATAAAAAATGGAAGACCAATAAAGACCCTATCTGAAGTGAGAGAAAGTTCATGCCCTCTCTGAAGTGAGAGTTCTTTTGAGTTTTTGGTTACAGTTTTGTAGATATTGAATTTAGAACTTCGTGGTGTTTGATTGAAGATCGAGGATGGAGATAGATTTGGACGGAGTTAGTGAAGATGGAGTAAGATGATTGTCTTAGAGACTAAATTTATTACGAGTCATATATTGGGGAGTTTCTTCAAAGAAAAATGAATTATAGGACTAAGGGATTTTTTCACTTAATACACTAGTCTTTTGGGATAAATTTTCTCTTTGAATTTATACTTATAACATTAGTGTTTTTATTGAAAAGAGTTGAAACACGAAGAGGACGACATGGTATGTGACCAGTGTCAGAGTCAGCTATTGCGGACATCAGCTCTCGAAGGGAAGTGCATTGTTATGAGTCCCATATCGAAAAGCCTCCTTAAAGGGAAAGGACTTACAAGACTAAGGATTTTTTCATCTAATAGACTAGTCTTTTAAGATAAACTCTTTCCTTTGACCTTATACTCTTAACATAATTAGGGGGTGAGCACAGAGGGGATTGCAGCACTGGAAATTTTAATATGGAAATTCGAGGCAGAGAAGCAGTTAAACATGGGAACCGTGATAGCAATAACAAAGAAAGCGTGGAATCTCAACGAAGGGGTTAATATTCTGGAGGTGCATCTGGAAATATATACATTTTTACGTTCCAAGAAGAGAAAGAATGCAGAAGAATTCTAAAGGGGAGGCCATGGTCGATCCTGGGACAACTATTGAATATACAGATATGGTTGAAATACAATATTGTGCAGGAGATTGATTTTGGGGAGAGCCCTTTTTGGGTTCAATTTCATAACATACCGTTGGAAGGAATGAACAAGGAGAGCGTGATTAGAATGGGATCAATAGTTCGAGAACTGTAGCAGTGAATTGTCCAGAATCTCCAATGTACGGGGCATGGATAAGCACTACGCCGGTCAAAACAGGGGAAGAATCAATAGTTAGGTGTAAAGAGGTATGGCTGGAATTTAATGGAAGGTGGCCGGAAGTTGCGGAGGCAAGTGACCGGAGTAAAACAGGGAAGGTGGCAGCGCGTGAAGAGGAGACAGTTGAGGAGGCGCGTGGATGGGAGTTTGAAGATAGTTGGAAAAATGACGGGGAAAAAAAATGGGGTGATGTGGAAAAACAGTTAGGAGAAGGAAGTAGATCTGTTGGCAAAATTAATAACGAACCCCGGAATTTCAGGAAGGGGAAGGAAGGATAGTAGTTGAAGGCGAGTTACATACATATGTCAGAAGTGAAGAAATTAAAATGGAGTCACGTGATAGAGAAGATGTGGGCTGGGCCAAGGAAGGAAGCATAGTGATGGGGGACGAGAAGTACAGAAGGGTGGGTCTGAATAACTGTAATGAGGAAGTAAAGAAGAAGAGAATGCCACCGCTAAACATATAACAGTTAGTGATGCATGGGAAGAGGACAAAGAAGAAAATGGGCTTAGAATAAAGAATTAAATGGCCCATGATAACAAAGGAATTGATATTGAAGAAAGAAGTGAATGTGGGCTGGGGTTTACACCATCAGGTTAAATTGTAGAATTGCCGCCAGAGGTGGAGGGAGGAGGAGGACCCATTGTGCTGCTCGAAAAAAGGGATCTGATTGGAGAAGTCATACAAAGCTTGAAGAAAGTGAACTTAAAGCGGAAAAACGAAGAAGACGCTAGTCCGAAAAAGATAAAGAAAGCAAAAGTGATCGAAGAGGCTGTTGAAAGAGAACCGAGTATATCAGTTTTACAGAGGAAAAAGAAAAATGAACGAATGAAGACCGGCAAAAGGACGAGGCAAGGAAAAAATGTGGAAGAAATTACGAACAAAGACGAGAAAGGGGAAAGTGAATTTGTCGAAGTACCAGTTAGAGAGGTATGTGATTTTCCTAGTAGCTGGTTTGTTTTTGGTGGCAGAAGAAAAAATTTTGATGATGAGAAGGGGTCGAATGGTGGCGTTGGTGACTGGCCAAAAATGGTCACCCAGTACCATGAGAGCAATTGCCTGGAACTACCAAGGATTGGGGTCATCCTTGGCAGAGAGAAATCTAAAGGAGGTTAAAATGAAATTTAAGCCTTCTTTGGTATTTCTAATGGAAACAAAAATGAGGAAGGAAGAAAATAAGAAGAAAGATAGGAATGGAATATGAGTGGTATGTGGAACCTAGGAGTAGATCAGGTGGTTTGGCTCTTTGGTGGAGGGATGAAGTTTCAGTGGATATAAAATACAGTTCGAAGAATATTCTACATGCTGGAATTAATTCAAGTAGTGAAGATGCACCAGATTTTTTAAGTTGTGTGTATGGTCCTCTAGATGAATACGATAGAAGCAGGGTGTGGGGAAAAGTTAAGAGAGATTGCCAGGAGAGTGATGGGTAGTTGGGTCTTTATTGGGGATTTTAGTGATGTTTTGGCCCAAGATGAGTAAAAGGGTGGGAAGCTGAAATCTATAAGGAAAATAATGGGTTTTCAGAGTATGTTACATGACTGTAAGTTGATGGATATAGAGCACAAAGAAGCACACTTCACGTGGAATAATAAGAGTGGGGATTGCTAATGTGAAAGAAAGGTTGGATAGGGCACTGGGCAATGAAAAATTTAGAGATGAGTTTCCGAGAGCTTTGACTTTCAATCTGGAACCAGTTGGATCAGATCATCATGTTGTCATGCTAGATTTATGGTGCCAGGAAGAGAAAAAACGCCAAAAGTGTTTAAGTTTGACGAGTACTGGGCTAATCATCCAGAAATTTTGAATGTTATTAAAAATAGCAGGAAAAGTGAAGGAGTAAGGGAAAGTAATAGAGTCAGGGATTTGATGAGAAGATTGGAAATATGTAAAAAGAATCTCATTAAATGGAGCAGGGGTGCATTTCCGATTAGTAGAAAAAAATTGAGGGGCTATTTAAGCTGTTAGCAGAGTATGGAAATGACGACTATTCAGAAAGTGTGGCAAAGAAAAAAGAAGAAATAATAAAAGAAATAGATGAATTGTGGGTGATTGAGGAGAGGTATTGGCTGTAAAGGGCGAGAATTAGTTGGCTGAAATGGGGAGATGAAAACACAGTTTTTTCATGCTACAACGATGCAAAGAAGAAGAAATAAAATTCTAAGGCTTAAGGGGGAAGATGAGAATTGTTTGGATTGTGAAAGGGAAATTGCAGGGATGTTTGGGAAATATTATAATGATTTGTTCCCTACAAAGGGTAACAGAAATTTGAATATAACATTGGGATATGTTGAAAAAGTACTTTAGTATATCTTCACTGCCTCCACCCTTAAAAATCACTAATTTATAAAACTTGGAATAGAAAAAGGAAGACAGAAAAACAAAAATAAAAGAAAAAGAAACCATCAATTGTAACGTGAAGGAATCACGCTGCACAGCCAAACGCCACCAATTACCTTTGCCAAATTGCCAGGATTGTACTTCCTAAAACATAACACTCCCACATTCCCTGACCATAATAAATACGTTTCTATTGCAAAAATTTAAAAAGGGTCCACATTCCATGTACCTAATTTCATCTAATAAACAGCAGCAACATGTACAATAATCTTATGACATCAAAATTAAATGAAATATGGGAGAATTACTTTGAAATCAGAATTAATTTTGAGAAAATTTGAAAATCTATATTTGAGATAACTGATAAGTAATTCTAGCGTACCTTTTAGTCCGTCCCAAGTTAATATCTTCCCAGTCACAAGAGCAATTTTGCTCTACTAGCTCCAATTCGTATTTTCCCTTCTTGGCTATTTTCTGATTCTCCTTTTCTTACCCGGCCCTTCTCCATATCTCTAATTCTCACTTAATTTTCTTTTAACAAATTGAGCTCTTCTTCAGCAACTTACATTCTCCATTTATAGTAAAATACTAATATTTCTTATACAAGAATTTTCAAATCACCTTTTAATTAATTTTAATTTTTTTAATTTTGAGAATTACATATTTCATTTTACTTTACTCTTAAAGAACTAATAAAAGGAATATTTATTTTAAATTACTTACTCATTTTTTTTAATTATCTCAATTCTTTCCTTGGGGAGTTTCTTATTTTCATTTTGCCATATTTCTTAAGAATGAATAAGAGACATTTAGTTTGTTCTTTTCATATTTTTAATTATTGGCTTAACAAAATTAGAATTAAACAAAATAGAAAAATGATTGAGATAGATAATTGAGAAACATAAATAATTTCATGTTGCCTTGTTTGTCAAGAATTCAACTAGGAAGATATTTAGTCTTTTACTACTTATATTTTTAATTACTGACTCAACAAAATTAGAATACAACAAAATGAAAAAAAAATATTAATTCAAAATTGAATTTCAATGATCCAAAAGTAACCATGACTAAATAATAAAATTGAAGATAATTGCGATGCAAAAATAAAAATTGACTAAAAGAACTCTGACATATGTAAAAATAATTTAAAAATTAAGCTAAAGTTGACCTCAAAATTAGATAAAAAAATGCATTATTTTTAGACCAAATCAAAGACAACCTTTATTTCGTCAACCAATTGGCAAACTTGAGAAATCTTTCTTGAGAATGACCACCATGAGCTATGTTATTCATCAACATCTCCTTTACCTTTAAAGAGTTTGCCTTTATATCTCCATCGCCAAGCAATAGGTCCAGTTTCTTCTTTATCTCTCCACTTGACACAAACTTATTTTCATCAAAATCAATTCCCAGTCCAACCTTCCACTCATCAAAAATATAAGTCTTGTTAAAAGGTTGGTCAGCAAAACATGGCCAACACAAGAAGGGCACACCATTACACAAACCATCCATGACAGAGTTCCAACCACAGTGGCTAATAAAACAAACAATGGAAGTGTGGCTCAACACACGCCACTGAGGTGCCCATCCAACAATCTTACCAAGACTTCCCTCATACTCATGTGGGTATGCCGTTTTGGTACTACTCGTGCTGATAGAATCTGGACGAACAACCCAAAGAAAAGGCCTATTGGTGAGCTC
The DNA here is from genome assembly GCA_037074485.1 of Delonix regia. Lineage (NCBI taxonomy): Eukaryota > Viridiplantae > Streptophyta > Magnoliopsida > Fabales > Fabaceae > Delonix > Delonix regia. The sequence continues at coordinate 20,199,373 of CM073449.1, read as the reverse complement.
AAGTCCAAAAGCTATTTGTTGGAACTGTTTTGAGTCAAAAACAGTGTAACTTCCGAAGGCAATGTATATTACAGAACAAGGTGGGTGTTGATCAAGCCAAGTTAAGCAAGATAAATCTTCTTCCCATAACTGTCCTAGTGCCTTTCCCATGCGGTGACCTTTTAACAATGGCCCAATTGGCTGGAGCTTTGGAATGTATGACAATGTTGTAGGTTCAAGTTCATTGGTGGTGTTGCAGAACCACCATTCTGTTGAATCGAGACTTGATGTGCATCGTCTGATATAATCGAACACGTTCTTCTGACCCTCTGGATCTCCCGGAATAATCCAGAAAAAGTGATCTGTGTCCATGGCAGGCATACTAGGAGAGAGCTGAAATGTCCTTTTTCTAGTAGGAAATCCTTCAAGATCAAAGTTGACTGATAAAAATGCATGGTGCATGGATCCAGAAACGTATCAATTTTCACTTATTACTAAATTGTTATTGTCATACACTTATTTTATGATTTAAAATAGTCCTTCCACTAATAAAAATTTATTATTCTTACACCCTAATGTAAGTTAATAAAGTTTAATTCAAGGAAGAATATACGGTAATGATCTCAAATGTAGGGGATAGAAAAATGATAATTTTTAATTAATAGGGATTATTTTAAAAAACAAAATGAATGAATGATCAGGAAGACAACACAGAAATAAGTCAGGACCAAAATGATATATTTCTCTATTTGGAATAATATTTAATTTTTATGTGGGTTCCACTTCATAAAATTTTGAGAGGATACAACTATTTTTACATAATGAGGGAAGTCATAACTTATTATGTAAAACCAGAGAGAAACAAAATTATTTATTGAGCTTGGTTAGACATAGATTATTAAAAATTGATAAACTATGTTAATCGACAAAGTTAAACACGTATATTTGTTAAAAGTAAATCTGAGATAAATGTGACGTTTACATGTCGTTATGTTAATATAGTTTATCTATTTTCAGTTAAATCGATCTACATAATAATTTATTTTTCTATTCATTATATTTAATTAAGATGCACCGAAATGAAATTCAATACTGCAGAATTGGAGATATAAATAAAATAATAAAAATAATCTCAACAAATATAATTAATTTTTTTTCCTTCAATATGAAGCTCCAAAAAAATTAATTTGTACATTTCCTTTCACATTTGCTGAGCGAGCTATGTATACAGAAAAAAAATTTGTCCATCTTTTCGAGGTTTATCTATGTTAAGTTTATACCGTCCCATGCTTAACTATATCAATAAGATAATTAATAGGACACTTACCTTCCATTTCTATTATCTCTCACTTAGTTCGCTAGCAGTATATCCTCTAGGTTTTGAAACGAGAAAATTCAAATGTAAAACGGAATACACTAATGTTTAGCAAAAGCATCATTTAAGTCTCTCATATATCATCTCTAAATTTGTCTTTCATACATGTTTAGTTTTATTCGAGACTCTTATAAATTCTGTCTCAGTTTAACCTTTCATTATTTTTAATTTTCTATTTGAACTTTCACTAGTTTTTATTTTCAATTTGACCCACACTTATCTGTCTAAAGTCAATCTAATCCCTAACTAGTATAAAAGTTAATATATTATTCAGTTCTTGAGTCTCAATTTAATTTGAACTAAATATGCTAATATTTATCTTAGTAAGAGACCAAATTAGATAAATGAATGATCAAATTAAAAGATAAAATTTAGTAAATAACTAAATTAAACTTGATTCATAAACGATGAATCACATTGTGATTAAAGATTAATAACAGGAAAGCGTAGACTAATAAATATTGAGGGATTAAATGAAAAGTAGAGCGACCAGTGAGGATTTTAGAATTGCTTCAGTTTGCTTAACCATAAAAGAAGAAATATCTTACCATTAGAATCTATGATTCCGTCGTGCACGAGCTTTGGGACGTGGTATTGCAAGGCAAACATAGCTGCACAAGCAGTCGAAAGAGCAGCTCTTTTAATCCCAAGCTTACGAGCAACTTCCAATGCCCATCCCATGATCACATCAGCAACTACACAACTGATCTCAGAGCCAGAACTAATGAGATCCTCGATGAGCTTCTCCAGCATAGCAGGCATGGTGCTTACAATGGAACGGCATAACTTGACGATGTCGTTTCTGTCATCCTTAGGTCCCAAGCCATCTGGGATTGAGAGAAGCCTTATTTGTGATTGTGAGCCCATGAGGCTCTCTGGCTCGGCCGCTCTTGAGCTCAGCACTCGCTCATGGTTAACATCTGAGTTCACAAAGATGATATTGAAGCCATGTTGGGCTAATTTGTGTGAGAAGTTCATGAGAGAACTGATATGTCCCTGTGCAGGAAAGGGTATAACTAGCACACTTGGACTTGGCTTGCTCATCTCTGATAGTCTGAGCCTGTTGTTTTCAGTATGGGTTGGGTGTTGATTATATTATGAAGGGCCTGTAGATATTTTAATTAAGGTAGGTAAGATTATTAAATTTGGGATGCGCACAAGTTGGAAGAAAATAAAATATTAGTTAGTTTTAATATATTTCTGTAATAGCTGATTTAATATACTAATTTTAATAAAATTATTTTTTAAAAATAAATTATTTAAATAATAATTTTATTAAAATTAATATAACAAACCAATTATAACTAATATTTTTTTAACGACTTTTCACGTGGCACTGTAAACAAATGTGGAATGGTATAAGAAAATGAGTGATCAAGTGGCATTGGCTAACTGGCAACCGTACTCTAATGGCTAGTTGCTCATGTCAGACGGAGACAATGTGGTCCCCTAACATTTTGACATTTGTGCGTCCCTAGAGAAGTGCACTAAATTTTAAACTTTAAATTTTAAAATAAATATTATAATTTTTAATATATATATATATGTATATAATATGATAATATAACTAATAGTTAATAAAATAAATAAATGGTAGATCGCATATTAGTTTAATGTATGCCATATTATTTTAAAAACATATTATTTACGATTACTTGGTTCTTATAGTTAGGTTTCAGATAAATTATACAAAAAAGGTAGTACTATGCGACATATCTTCTCGTATTTTGTGGCATTTTAAACCCCTGCATAATATTTGTTTTCTGTTCACCTTTACAACAGAGAACATGGATGGATATCTCTGTGGACTATAATTTTTCTCCATTATTCTATGTTTCAAAGAATGAGTGATATGGTGTATTTACAGTAGAAAGGTTGTGGAGATCCTCATTACAAGATCCTCATTACATGGATTCCCTATCCACATATTCACTATCGACACAGAGTATGTAGTAATAGCCATTTAGCTGGATGCGCATCTCAGCGAATAAAGTTTGGGTAACTAACGTATTTTTAAATCTTCATATTCAAACTTGTTTATTGAAAAGAAAAATACTTATTTATCCTTCTCTTATTACAAATTTATATTTTGATTAATTGTTTAAAATATACTTTTATTCATAGAAAAATATTATACTTGATTTTCATATTTTTTTTAAAAAAGAACACATTTTATTCGTCTATCAAATTTTAACCAATAAATTTAATAAATTAAATTTGATATTTTTTTAAGGTAGGAGAGCAAAAGTAATATTTTTCAATGAACAAATGACATTTTAAACATTTTAATAAATAAAAAAATAAAATAATAATTTTATGATAAGTGAATGATCAATAGATGTATTATTCTTTATTTATTTAAAAAATAAATATAAATAATTTTTAAAATAAGTTAATAGAAAATTGTAGAAAAAAGTCAAAATCATTAATGTTATTCAAAAAACACTTAACATAATTTGAATTTGCCAAATCTAAATAATGTTATCTTTTTGTCTAAAGCATGCCAATTAATACAAGAGTACGTAACTAAATAAATATCAAATCATATATACAATGGATATTATCTTTCGTAAACTCTCAACTTATCTGTTTGAAGTTTAGCACATGACAGAATATAGATGTTTAACATTTTATTATTTTAGAATTTATTAAATGACTCATAGATTATTAATAAAATAGAATGACTTAAAATTATTTTTATAATATCACTCTTCTAATTAAAATGATATTTTAGCAATTTTTTAGCCAAAAGAATATAATGGAAATTACACAATTTATACTACATTCCTTTAATTTTTCAATTTGAAAATTATAAAAATTAGGTCTTAAATGGCAATTAGAGATATTAAAATTGGTCTTTTGTCATTTCATAATTTACTTTAAATCAATCATTGCACTTCGTACATTATATCTTTTAAATCATAATTTTAAAATGCAAAAAAAGAAAAGATTTCTATATCTAAATCTAGATCCAGATTTTATCACCGCACCCAAATTCAAACAGATAAGTTTTATAAATACTCATCAAATTTCAGTTTTTTTTTTTTGGTCATTTTAAAAGGAAAAAAGAAAATCCATCTCAGGACCCAAAAATTTGTCGACATTTCAAAGGCAGTGATAAAAAAGAGAAAGAACACGTGGCATCCGGTAAGTGGTTAGGATCATTTTGTTTTGTCCACGTTGCCTTCATGGGATTCTACCGTTGGATTTGCGTTGCCGCTCTCCACGCGCTTCTTTAAACCATGCTTTCACCGTTTTCTGCAGGCCCCATCCACATATACCCGCCAAGCAACTTGACCATACCAATTTTTATGATGATATTTTCATCAAAATCAACGATTTGAATTTTCAAAGCAAAGTGCTAACCTTAAGTTAAAACTTATTCTAGATTGTCAAATTCAAAATTATTCCTATCAATCGCTACATCCATTTGGCCAAAAAATAAATCACTACATTCAAATTTATGTTAAAATTTATCCTAGGTTGTCTCCTTCAAAATTATTTAAAATTCATTTACCTTTTAAAAAAAAAATGATATTATCTCAAGTGCCATCAATCGCTACATTCACTTGCCCAAAAATAAATCACTACATTTAAATTTATGCAATTCATAACCAGATCAGTGACGTGGAAACTTATACATATAGTTTGTGTTTCATTTAGGTTAGTCTATTATTCTAGAAATAAATATATTTAATTATCGACTCCTGTCTCTATCCTGCAAAACTCTTATGTCCTCTCCCATGGGTGAATTTACAAGTTTTTATTTATTGGCAATATTTGTTGCATACATTTTTTGTTATTCAAATAAACAATAACCTTGTTACATAGCTTAAATACCCTAATCAGAGCACACGTAAAAAGCAGGAATATAAAAGACAAATATTTACAACAAATCAGATAGAAGAAATGACAATAACATTTTTTTTACAGAAAGGTAAAAATAAAATAATTACATAATCGAAAAAATAGTAATAATAATTTAAAAACTTAATATTTTACTAAAGTGAAAAGAAAATATTTATAAGAATGTAAATAAATAAATAAGATGGAATATTTATAAACAAATAAATAACCATGCCGTCCCCTAACATCGTGGTATTTGCGTGTGCATATACCTCCTGACAGTAAAATTAACTTTATAATCTTTAATATATATATATATATATATATAATATAATATAATATAACTAAAAGTGAATTAAATAAATAAATGATAGATTGCATATTAATTTAATATATGTTATAGTTTTTAAAGCATATTATTTGTGATTACTTATTTTTTATGGAAAATATTTTAGGTTTAAAATTAATTATACATAAAAGGTTGTACTTCATGATTTTTTTAAAAACTATTTTATGGCAATTTTAACATTCGCAAAATACTTGTTTTCTGCTAATACAACAATTAAATGATGTAACTGACTGAAATATAGTCAAAGAAGCATAATAAAAACATGTGAAATTTATACATATAGTTTGTATTTCAACGTTTAAACAATATCTATCCTCCTTCTCATGTGTCTCAACATACAAAGTTTTTTGGCTTATTGGTCCTCCACTCTTACTTTCTTGATATTCATTAAGTAAAAGAAGTTATATTTAGGTCAGTTCATCATTCCAGAAGTAAAGATATTTACTTACTTTCTCTTGTCTCTACCTTGCAAAACTCTTATGTCCTCTCCCATGTATGGATTTACAAGTTTAAGTTTGTTTGCAATATTTGGACTCATTTTCTATTCTTAGTTTGATAATCAATATTTAAAAATATATAAATAAATTGAATTTATTATTGTGACTAGATCTAATCAGTAATCAAAAGAAGTTGTCCACATGTCTTGTGGAATCTGTGGAATCTATTTAGGATGATTCAAAATATTTTCCTATCTACTTCACTCAACTGAATGATATTGTATAAACAAGTATGACCACACAACTGTCTCTCCAATGTTTTCTGAGGCTGTTATAATCCAAGCCTTAATAAAAACACAAGGGGAAAAAGAAAAGATCTACTTCGGCTCCGAAGAGCCAATGCTTTAAACAACACATATTTCCGACAGAAAAAGAAAGATATATCATTGAAGAGAAGAGAGAACAGTAGACAAGAGGAATCCAATTTTGTCAAAAGAAAACATAAAGACCATTCCAATACCTTTTTATATCCATGATAGATACCCCAGTGAAAATAACCGTTCACTGAAACCCACAAGGAAGCTATAAAAGTTAATTATTTTTCCCCAAAATAGAAAAAAAATAACAGGGGTAATCAAAACAAATTTCAAATATCCATAAGTAAATTAATAAAAAAATTTCAAAAATACTGTACTGAAATAAATAAATTAATAATGAAAAACATAAAATTATCAAAGTAAGAATGAGAGATTAACTTGGTTTTACAAATTAAAACATATCGACAACGTTTTTTTGGTGTAAAATTACTTTTCCATTTTCTTCTATACTCAAAATCAAAAGACACCAACCTTATAACAACCATTTTATTTCTTTTTCCAAATTAAGTGGACTTTGATTTTTATTTTTGGATATGTAGGTCCTTAGTCACATTCCAAATTGAGTGATATGGTGCATTTGCAGTAGAAGAAGGTGGAGCAGATCCTCATTACAGGGATTCTCTATCCACGCTGAGTAGTTATGACTAGGGATAAATTTAGGATTTGATACTAAGGAGGAAAAGTTTACATATTAAATATTTGAACTAAGGAGGCAAATTCTTACAATTTAAATGGACAAACTTTTATTAATTTAAAAAAACCAAATAATAAAAATAAGATAAAATTATATATAAAAGTTGAAATGTTAAATTTCAAGGGGCGCGACTGCCCATTACGACCCTCTTAGATCCATCCTTGACTATGACCTTTTATAGCAAGATAAGCATAAACATCTTAACGGATAAAGATTTTAGGCAAGGAACGCATCTTTAAATCTTTATTTACAAACTTATTCATTTGAAAGAGAAAACTAAAACAAAAAATTTCTGAAATAAGTTAATATAAAATCACAGAAAAAAATGTCACAATCATTAATGTTATTCAAAAAACACATTTAACATAGTTTGAATTCGCCAAATCTAAGTACTGTTATCTTTATGTCTTAAGCATGCTAATTAACACAAGAATAAGTAAGAAAATAAATATCCAATCATATTTACAATGGATATTATCTTTCATAAACTATCAACTTATGTTTAAGTTTAGAAAATGATAGAAGTGAAGTGTATGGCATTATATTATTTGAGAATTTATTAAAAAAAGAAACGAGTTATTAATAAAATGGAGTGACATATAAATTATTTTTGTAATATTATCGTTCTAATTAAAATAATATTTTAGCAACTTTTTAGCCATTGAATATAATGACATTTATACACTTTGTGTTACATTCCTTCTCCAATTTTTCAATTTATAAAATTAGGAAAATTGGATCTTCAGTGGCAAAAAAAGATTATAAAATTGGTCTTTTGTCATTTCATTCTGTCATAAAAAAATAATAATAATAACTTACTTTAAATTAGTCATTACACTTCGTATTATTATATCTTTTAAATCATAACTTCCAAATGTCAAAAAGGTAAAGATTTCTATATCTAAATCTAGAACCAGATTTTATCTACATACCCAATTTCAAACTGACAAGTTTTACAAATATTCATTAAATATAACTAATAGTTAATTAAATAAATAAATGATAGATTGCATATTCGTTTAATATATGTTATATATTTTAAATCATATTATTTGCGATTACTTTTATTTTTTGGACAATATTTTATGTTTAAAATAAAATATACAAAAAAAGTTGTACTCCATGACAAAGTTGTCAAACTTGCGAGTTTAAGCAAACTCATTAGAAAGAGGTAAACTTATAACGTAAACTTATAAGAATTTAATTTACCTCAATTAATAAATAGTTATAAAAATATATAATTATATAATTAAAATACTATGTATAATAAAAAAAAAATTCAAATACAATTCAAACTATTCTAAGTCAAATGAAAGTTATTTATATTTTATAATCAGTAGTACTCAAGATCAACATAGTTATACATAAATAATCATTTAATATAACCAACTAAATAATATTTATTTTATTTTTATTTTTAATAAGTACATATTTAATGTAAAATTATTATTTTTATGCATAATTAAACTTGTAATAAAGTAGATTATAATGATTTCCTAAAAAAGAAGCTTGTCCTTAACTCCTTTGATCCTGTGTTTGAATTGCTATGTTACAGACTATAAGTTAGTTGACATGTTTTCTAATGAATAAAATCGTAAACTTGGTAAAACCAATAAGTGAACTTGCGAGTCAACCCGAGTTTTGTACTAAATTCAAGTTTACATTGAATTGACTTGTTTTCTTAAGGTATAATCATAACTTTGTAAAATTGGATAATAAATTTGTGAGTTTGAGAATTATGCTTTATGGCATATCTTTTGCTATTTTGTGGCATTTTTAACCTAAAAAAATACACGTTTTCTGCTAATATTATAATTAAATGATGTAATTGATTGAAATATAGTCAAACAAGCATAATAAAAACAAGTGAAACTTACACATATAGTTTGTGCTTCATTGTTCACACAACATCTATCCTTCCTCTTATGTGTCCCAACATACAAAGTTTTTTTACTTATTGGTTCTCCACTCTTACTTAATTTCCTGATATTCATTAAGTAAAAGAAGTTACATTTAGGTCAATTTATCATTCCAGAAATAAATATATCTACTTACCACCTCTTGTCTCTACCTTGTAAAACTCTTATTTCCTCTCCCAAGTGTGGATTTACAAGTTTATGTTTGTTTACAATATTTGTACACCTTTTCTGTTATTCAAATGAACAATGCCTTAGTTTGATAATCAATATATAAAAAAAATAAAGAAATTGAATTTATTATTGTGACTAGATTTAATCAGTAATCACTATAAGAAAACAGGTAATTATGGACAAAAAAATCCGTCCCTAATCAAAGAAAAATTCGTCTCTGATAGTGTAGAGACAGAATTTAGGAAGGAAAAAATTTCGGCCTTGATTCAAGCACTAAAGATTTTTAGGGATGAACAAAAACTGTCTCTGATTTAGGGAAGAAATTTTTCATCCCAAAATAAGATATTTGTCCTAAACAAATAGGAATAACATATTTCTTGTTTGGGACATAAATACAAATCTGTCCTAAATCCGTTTCATCTTGGGACGAAATATAAATAGACTTTTCATTCCTGACTAACAAATTTGGGATGGAATTTTGTGTCCCAAATCTGTCCCAAGTTAAAATGGATTTGGAATAGATACTTGTCCTAGAATTCACTTATTTAAGATGGAATAATCCCTATTAGATTTATGAGTTTTGGGACAAATTTTTCCATCCCAAATCAATGTCAATCTGTAGTTTAGGGACGAAATATTTCGTCCTTATTTTGTCCCTAATTGACCATTTGAAATAGTAATTTGTCCTTAAATACAAATTAACAAACTACTTTATTCAATCCAACCAATGTCTAAAACACATCCAGCGAACCAATAATTGGACCTGATTTAATAAGCCACCCAGAAATTTCAAGAAATTCAACATCTAGAACACTAATTGCAACTAAACCAAACATTCCAATTTGCAAAAGTACATCATAAAATTTTCTAAACTGTGAAATACTCCATGTCTATTAGAAATATAAAGCTAAACACATAATGTTAAGAAAAATGAAGACATAATGTTAACCAAAGATAATGAAAGCAAAGAAACGTGAATACAACATCCTAAACTATGGGGGGATCCTGGTCTTGTGCATCATTATTCAGGTTCAAATCTTCATCTATGCTATCTAGCTGAATATGAGTCATTGCCTTATTAAGTTGGCATTTTAGATACATAATTAAATGGTTTTACTCATATATAGTTTGCTTGAGTTTTGTTGTCTCCTAGGTTGTTGTAATCTTACTATGTCTCTGTAACTCGTCCTCAAAGCTAGGGTGGAGTCTTGACTGAGGAGTTGATGTGGGAGTTAAACTAGATCTACCAATGTTCGGTGCCTCAGATCCTACTCCAAAAATTCTACCTTTTTTATTCTTACCACCTACAACTTCCAACCAAAGTGCAGCTTCCTCAGTAGAATCAACATTATGATTAGTATCAATTGACCCTTGAAAAGAATTACAATGGGGTCATAATAAGAAAGAAAAAAAATATTATAAAGTCATTTCAATATACTCACATATACTTCTATTGCTCTATGGTCTACAAATTCCCTACTTTTCTTACCATGATGTGTTTTCATAAACAACTCAAACAAAGTGGGTTCCCAGCCAAGCTTATCAGCCTGTGGTTGTCAATGATGAATAGATAAAGTTGATTAATAGGTGATTGTATTTGAAAGATGGAATACACATAAGTAAAAGTACTTACTAGCCTCCTCTTATGCTTAGAAACGAGAATGCTACCACCCTTGTGCAACATTCCCTCTATTTAAGATGATTGATTTCTCTTAGTGATCACTTACTTCTTTTTATACATGTCACTATCCTATTGTTTGATTAATTCATTCATGACATTATCTGGAATCCATGTCAGCTCAATACCTTTAGCCAAGTCTTCACGAACTCTACACATCATTGTCCTTAGTCGCTCTCCACACTTTTTATTCTAGTTATTCTTTATTTCTTTATCATGCTGAGGAAGACATTTGTAAAAGTTTTCACAAACATTAAATAAAATGCAATCAATAAGTAATTATAAGAATAGAGTATAAGCATACAATGTAAAATACGAAGGGGAGAATGGACGCACATACTGTCCATTTATTAAACCACATTTTCTTGACCTCATATGGACTTATACCCTAAGTGTAGTAAGGATAATCAAACTTTCCTTGAATTATGGATGACAATTCTCTAACAACATCCACTACAGGATTGAACCTATGTAATTTCTATAATTTATTGCATGATTATCCTGATATGTTCAAAAAAAAATGAAAGAAAAATGACATGTAAGAAGGTGAGAACTTACATATGTTTATCAGGATCAATCCATATATGTTCATCAATAGGATCGCGATCCCATTGTAAGGTTGGAAGTTGTGTGCCACTGGGGGAAAGTCCTTGTGATTGATTAGTTTGGTATGGTGAAGAAGCATGAGTCACACCCAAAACATTAGGAGAGAAAGCTTGAGAGCTTGAAAGTTCCCTACTTGATAAAACTGAGTCAATGTTAGGAGGTAAGGCAGATGGAATGCTTGGACTAGTAGCAGCTTAGACAATTAAGGTAGAAGATGAGCCATCAAATAACCCACACTGCATGGAAGTTGTAAATCATCCTTGTCCTCGTTTGGAGTAACGACTTGCCATCTACAAATGCATAAAATAAATTTTAGAAACATATGCATATAAATGATAAAACATATAAACATGAAACAAAGCTCATACAAATTATAAAGGTAAAATCACAGTTACATTTAACGATATAAAGACACAAATATGCTTTAATAAAAAGCTTTAGACTACCATCTATATGTGTGTTATGAACACTACTCGTTGGAGGAAGAGGCATTTGCACTATCATCTTCATCAAATGATTGAGAATTTGACTCAATGTCACCCTTTAAATCATATTCATTGTCTGTATCATATTCAGTCTCAGTGGCATTTTGGTTGCCTAAGATGGGATTGACTTCTTCATAGCTACCTTCATTGTCTTGAAGTGTTTGGAGTTCATCACTATTGATAACTACGGGTAATACAACTTGTAGTTTGCCACCTTTAATGCATTAAATTCAATTTTAGTTGTTGTTGGAGCATCAATTGTGGCCCTAGCCTTAACCATTGGTAACGACTAGCTAATCAACCTTATCATGATTTGTAGGGTAAGGTGTATAATACACCTGTGTTGCTTACTGTGCAAAAATAAATGGATCATACTTGTTATATCTTTTTTATGCTTAAACTTTAACAATTCCATATTGATCATTAATGTGCATACCACGATTAAGGGTAGGATCCAACTAATCACATTGAAAAAGCATTATCTGTTTAACTGGTATCCCTGTATATTCTAGTTCCTCAACCTCTTGTAATATTCCATAGTAGTCATTTTTTTACTGTCCATAGTTAGTTCCCCTTATGCAAACACCACTGTTGACTATTGATTTTTGAAGGCTTAATGCATCTATGTGGAACTTGTAACTATTGATAAAATAAATAAGCCATACTTGGACTTTCCTCTTAGCCCACGAGCTATGTCTTGTAAGAAAGGATCCTTCACATCGTTCGTAGGATTGTAAACCTATAAAATAAAGACCTATAAATTCATTGGTATGTTGAGATCAAAGTAGTAAGTCATAAACTCCTTACATAGTTGTGGAACCATGAGGGGAACTAAGATTTAATGTGTTATTCCACCTTAACATCAGTGATGTGCAACATTGAAGTAGTTAATCCCTTGACATACATGCTGCAAGCAGAAGTTAAATTAGTAATATAAAATGAATTATGGGGAATACAAAATTATGTCAGGTTGGCTAACTCATACTTCAAGTAATTTTGCACTTAATCACAATTCATAAGCACATATAATTTGGCCACACCCATTTCATTGTCATCAAGAAAGCTAGACTTGCATGCCCTAGATGAGTGACCTAGATAATTGAATACTAAAATTAATAGTAGGATTGATCCCCCATCATCATCATTTTTGGGCACTGTTGTTCTCTTAGAGGGGACATGTAGCTTAAAATAGTGTGAACAGAAAATAGTTATCTCTTCGATTATGTAAGCTTCACATATAGAGCCTTCCAGATGACCTTTGTTCTTTACTTTCCTCTTCAAGGTATGGAGAAACCTATACAAGAAGAAGTAGAAGGTCAAACATACACAAATAGATAGGTAGATAGAGCATATATAAGTTAAGATTACCTTTTAAATAGGCACATGCACCAATGCTGAACTGGTCTGCCAACCTTAGATTTATACGTTAAATGGATAGGTAGGTGTTCCATTGAGTTAAGAAAGACAGGGAAAATATCTTCTCTACTTTGCATAATGTCAAGATAATGTTTAGCTCCAATAACTCTAGTTGCTCCACCCTTAAGGTAGTGGAACAAAGGTCCCTAAAGAACAAACTAAGCTTAGTTAAGGGATTCCAAATTACTTTTAGTAAGGCACTCAAGGCCATAGAAAGTAACTATTTCATGAACACATGACAATCATGACTCTTTAATCCATGCAACTTTGCCTTTTTAAGGTCCACACATTGGTAAAGATTTTAATCATACCTATCAGGTAACTTTAAGTTCTTAACCCATTAACAAATTGCTCATTTTTACTTAATATTGAAAGTATACTTTGCCTTTGGTTTTAACAACTTACCCTTATAGTTAATAAGTTCTAATTCTCTGTGCCAACATATTTGCTAAATATGCATTCTTACTTTTGCATTGTCTTTTGTTTTCCCCAAACATCCATAACTGTGTAAATCACATTGTCAAACACATTCTTCTCCACATGCATGACGTCATGATTGTGTCGCAACAAATTAGTTTTCCAATATGGAAACTCCTAAAAGATACTTTGTTTTGTCCAGTTTCTATTAATTCCATATCCTTCAGGTGTTTGAACTTGTCCACATTTAGTAACTTTGGGAAGATTGTACACTTCTTCCCACACTTGCTCCTTATCTAGTCGAGGGGGGGAGGAGGTGATTTTTCCTCTTTGTTTTTTATTAATGCATTTATATTTCTCCTGTATAGATGGCTTAGTGGCAAGAATTGTCTATGGCAATAAAGAAAGTTATTTTTTGCCTATACTTGAGAGTGAATGCCATTGATTTCTCCATACAAAAAGGGCATGCCAACTTACTAGCTATTGTCCAACCTGAAAACATTCAGTATGCCGGAAAGTCATTGATTATCCACATAATGGCTGCTCACATCTGAAAGTTTTCTTTCAATGAAATATAATATTTTATCACTCCTTCACTCCATAATAGTTTTAATTCATCTATTAATGATTGTAAGTAAACATCTATTTTGCTTTTTGGATTTCTTGGCCTAGGAATAATTAGTGATAAGAACATGTACTCATGTTTTATGCACTTCCCAGGTGGTATAGTATATGGAGTGACAATTATAGGCCAATAAGAAATTTTTTTTCCAAAGTGACTGTCAGGTGTAAAGCCATCAGTATAAAGCCCCAGCTTGACATTTCGTGGATCAATCACAAAGTTAGGGTAGGTTTGATCAAATACTTTCCATGCTTCACCATTAGAAGAATGGAATAAAACCCTATTATCTCGCCCGTTTTCATAGTGTCATCTTATGTCCTTAGCTGTCACCTCAGATGTGAACAATCTCTGAAGCCTAGAAATTAGTGGGAAGAACCACACATGCTTGTTTGCCACCATTTTACATCTTCTTTGGCTAGTCCTTGTACGATATTGTGTAGCCCCATAAAGCATACACCCATTTATACAATAATCAATCTTCTTATATCCAAGCCCCAACTTGGGCATTAGTTTTTTTGTCCTATAGAAGTCTATAGGAAATCGGATATTAGAGGGCATTGTCTCTATCATTAATTGCATAATATTATTGTAGCACTGCTCATGCATGTTATACTTAGCCTTAATACTTATCAACCACACAACAGTTGAATGTTCAGAGTGATTATAACACCCTTCCCACAAAGGTGCCTGTGTCACAACTAACATGTCATAAAATGCTTGAGTATCAGGATTTGGATCCTCATCCACTATTTCCTAAAAATTATTCCTAAAGGTTTGGCTAGCAACATCCATCACCAAGGTTTCAAAATGATTTATTTGCCCCTCATTATCTTCATAAGCCACAAAGTGTTCAACTTATGGCGCACACAAAACTAGAGAAGCGGTAGGTAATTGTTCACTATGACAACTCCAACAAAAATAGTTTGGTCTAAATATGTGTTTGTATACATGTACCTTTACCTCATCAGGAATTAGAAGTCTCCTACACTTAAAAATTACATAAGGGTAACTTATCACTCCCTCATTAGTGTATGGGGGCAATTGAGTAGCATGTTCAATAAACTTATTAACACTTTTCATAAACTCAAGTGTAAATCCTGCCAGGGTAGGGGTTACTCTATTGTATATCCATGCTCAAGTCTCCAACAAGTCCATGCTCTCTAACACCACTTTTAAATTACACGTCATGATAGTGTTAATCTACTACATGGCAAACTAAGTTTGTGTAATTGTATACTTTGAACCAATCACAAAGCAACCGAAACTTAATCTTACTTGCATGCAAAAACTTGAAATAAGCAACATAGGTCGAAAGTGAGGACTTGTTCTCACTCAAGGCTAACATAAGATGCAATAGATACTTACACAAGCTTCAAACTACCTTAACAGATTATGTCTCTAATCTTTGACTGGATATAAAAGAATAATCATCAATTATTTTGACAAAGGCATCTAGAATTCAAGTAAGCAATGCATTAACAAAACTAGTAACAATAGCACAATTAAAGAGCTAAAAATTCAAGAATAAATGCACAATTTGTTTGAGATTATTGATTATATAAATTATTTTCATTATATATATTATTAATTATTCTAATAATGAATTCTAGCATTTTATTAGGCGTAATCTAAACTAATCTCCCAATTATTTCTGTCAATAGATGCATTAATTAATGAGATTATAACACTATAATTTAAATATTCCTACATATATTGATTATTGAATATACTTGGAGATTGAAAATCAAGTTAAGATTAGAAATTAATCAAGCTTCTTTTAGTTCTATAAAAATATGGATTTGATGAGTGAAAGTATTTTCGAGTTTCAATTTTTATTTTTTTAAAAATTTATTATTTCTAGTGTTTTTTAAATAAATATTTTTATAAAGTTATAATTAGTTAATTTTTTAAAATAATAAATTTTACATAAATGAAAATAAATATTATTTGATTCATGAATTTGATTATACATACTTGTGAGATTATTTTGTCTTTTTTATGATTATCTTCAATTGATAAATTTTCCAATAAAATATCCCTTATTTCATTCTCTATTATTCTCCCCTCCTTGAAGAAAATTCGTCCTTGAGTTTTGAAGTATGGAAGAAGCAGAAAAATCTATTTTGGCACTTGATGATTGATTGTGAACATGAATGGTAAAATTGATAGCAGAAGTAACTTTTGGTCCTCTTGTACTTTAGCAACAACAAACACTACAAGAAAAGGGCAACCTTAAGACAGAGGTCTAACCACGATTGTAAAAACCATGGCTAAACCCAAGTATAACCACGATTGGGATAGTTGTGGTTAGAACCACGAAAACTAACCACAGTTTTCATGAAACTGTGGTTAAATATAGGCATAACCACAGTTATATTAACCATGGTTAGATCACCAAAAAAATAAAAAAAAAGTCAGTAGCCTAACTATGATTTATTTGAAGCACAATTAAGGAAAGCCACGGTTACATTAACCATGGTTAGATCATCTAAAAAATAAAAAAAAATTGTTGCCTAACTATGGTTCATTTAGAATCATGGTTAGACTATCGATCCTAAGCACGGTTTCTTGTCAAACCGTGCTTAGGACCAGGTATAAATAAAATTTTTTTTACTTGGGCTTAAGCACAGTTGTCTATAAAATCGTGCTTAGGCCCGGTGATCCACAGTGGCCTAGCCATGGTTTCAACGTAAACCGTGGCTAGGCCACTTCAGACATGGCTTAGACCATTTTCAATGGGCCTAGCCATAGTTGTAGCATAACCATGGTTAAGCCCATATTTTTTACCCATGTGCCCCACCACCGAAAACCTATATGCTCTTTTTACCTTAAACTTTATGTTCTCTCTTTCTCCCACTCAGTCGTCGAACATCCGCCAGAGTTGGTCGAGCTGCTGCCAACACCGGAACTCACCAGCGACAACTCCCCTTGGTTATTTCATAGTTAAAGCTCCTCCAAGTTAGTTTTTCTTCCTCTATTTTACTCTTTTTTCTTCTATAGATTACTTGGTTAGTTTTGTTAGATTATCTTCTGATTGTGATGCTTCATATTATTTTTGTTCATATTATTGTTAAGTTTATTTTTTTATATAATTATTTCATTTTTAATATTCTAAAATACATATATTTTCGGTTTAACATGAATTTTTTTTATTTCTATTTTTTTTGATAATTTTTTTGTTTCTTTTTTTTTTAATATTCACTTTATTTTTTTTATTTTTGTACAAATTTTTATAAATATTGCTTTTGTGGAAATTTTAACCATATGTTATCTTATTATTCTTTTAGTTGTGTTATTATTATGTTTTATTATTAATATGGGTTTTAAATACTTTTATATAACGTGCATTGATATAAATTTAAATGAGTTGTATATTTAGTTTAAATAAAATAATTGTTATATGTGTTCAAATGATTTGAACTTGTATGTATGTAATCTTTATATGAGTTGGATTGACATAAATTTGAATGAGTTAGATATTTAGTTTGAACTAACCATTTGGTGTATGTGTTAACTTGATTTACCTTGTGTTTGTCTATATGTATGTATGTATCTATATTACAATAATTTATATGATTGAATTTGGAGTTGTTAGATAGGTAAAGAGTACAAAATTTGTTATTTGACTTGTGTTTCCTATTTTGTTTTTGTTTTTGTTGGTCTTTAGGAAATTGATAAGTCTTGGATGCTTAGGCCTTGAAAAACTCTTGAATATTTAGAAGGATTGAATGGATTCTTAGACTTTGCATTTGCAAATAAGAGTGTTGGGGATAAGATAATATGTCTATGTCCTAAATGTAGATTTAAGAATTGATAATTTAGAGAAGTTGTGTGGGACCACTTGATTATTAAACCCTTCCTACAATGATACACTCTTTGGGTTAGGCATGGGGAAAGAACTAATGAAGAACTACATAAGGTAAAACTTCAAGTAAGACCACAAGTTAGAGATGAATTTATTTGTAAGGATAACCTTATCCACAATATGGTTTATGATGCATTTGGAGTTTATAATGATGATGAAATTGTGGATGAAGTTGGTGGTCCAACTTCAACATTGAATCAAACATTAAATAGTGGTATGTAGGAATTTCAAGACTTGCTCATACGATGGGTGAGAGAAGTACTCTAAATGATCTTTTTTGGTAAAATTGTATCACATCAAGTGTATGTGTAGAGTAAGTAACAAGGCTTTGTTAATGTTTCTTGAATTATTAATTGGTGCATTTAAACATGCCAAGATTCCACCATCTTTTTATGAAGCAAAGAAAACTATAAACAAATTAGGGCTCAACTACGTAAAAATTCATGCTTGTCCAAATGATTACATGCTATATTTGAGGGAGGATGAAAATAGAAAAGTATGTACGAAGTGCAATACCTCTAAATGGAAACCAAAAGGTAAGGGAACAAAATGAACTAAGCAACTAGCAAAAGTACTTAGATACTTTCCATTGAAACCACAGTTGCAAAGGTTGTTTATGTTTTTTAAAATTGTTGAGCACATGAGATGGCATGCATTGGATAATAATAATGATGGCTTGATGAGACATCTAAGGGATTTTGAGGCATGAAAGAGATTTGACTTAATGAATCCTCAATTTACCTTAGATGTAATGCATGTTGAGAAAAATGTATGTGATAACGTGCTTTTCGCTTTGTTAAATAAGCCTGAGCATTTAAAAGACCATTTAAATGCTTGAAGAAACTTGCAAGAAATGAATATTAGCCCTAGACTTTGGCCTAATGATAGTGGGAGATATTCTCCAGCTCGGTTCACCTTGACAAATGTAAACAAGGAAGCCTTTCTTTGAATTTTAAAGAATATCACTGTCCTAGATGACTATTCAAATAACACTTCTAGGTGCATTAATCTAAGACAATGTAAGATGGGGGGTTGACAAGTCATGACTCCCATGTTTTGATGGAACAACTCCTACCTATAGCAATTAGGACCACACTCCCTAAAGAAGTGTGTGTAGTTCTCATTGACTTGTGTGCATTTTTCAAAAAATTGTGTAACAAAGTCTTAAGTGTGAATGAGCTTGACTAACTCCAAGATAGGGTTATTCTTACATTATGTCATTTGGAGTTGTTATTTTTGCCTTCATTTTTCACTGTCATAGTTCATTTGACTGTATAGTTGGTTGAAGAAGCAAAGCTTGGAGGTCTTGTACAATATAAATGGATGTACCCTATCGAAAGGTAAACTAATTCTTTGATGATGAATTCTTTCCCATTCATTTTACTTATAGTCATGACTAATAAGAATCTATTTAATCGATATTTAGAAAAGTTAAAATCATACGTATGCAACACAGTTCTGTTGGAGGGCTCAATAGCTGAAAGTAATATGGCTCAGGAGATTTTAACTCTTTGTTCATGATATTTGGATGTAATTGAAATAGCATTCAATCGACCTAGGCACATAGATGATCAACCTGATGTTGGGTCATCCAATGTTGATACTTTTTTTCTGCCTATTGGAAGACCTATTGGTGGTTTTGAATACTTTGCTTTGTCTCCTATAGAGAAATTACAAGCACATTGTCATGTGCTGACTAATTCTAAACAAGTGGACCCATTTCTTTAGTGAGTAGATTACACTTATTGAAATTAGTACTTTTATGTATAATTTCATCGATGACATCTCTCGGATATGTCATATAGGGAATTTAGAGATCATGTCAGGAGACAGTTACAAAGTCATACATGATCTTAAACTGAAATAGATAAGAAAGTTCATCAAGATTGTAAATATATTTTCCTATAAATGTTTTTTGTACTTGTGAAAGTAATGAATTGACATATTTATAATTGGTTAATTCTAGATAAGGAATGACATTAGTAGATGCCATTCAGTTGATATGAAATTGCTTACTTTGGGTCCACTTGATATAACAAGATGATATAGTGCTTATAATGTCAACGGTTTCAAATTTAGAACTATGGAATAAGATCAAGGGTTGAAAACTCAAAAAAGTGGAGTCTTTAGGACTTTTGGGACTAAAGCTATTCAAGTAGTAGTAATGGTCAAATGAGCTTTGAAGGTGTTCGTATCATGCAAAGTTGCTACATGTCAATGAATTAAATTATCATGGTTGATTTATGGTTACCTTATTCAAATGTATGTGGGCTAATACAACCAATCCTAGAGGGATTATAACTAATAAATTAGGATTCAAGTCCATAAACTTTTCATGGTGGATACACACAGGTGACAATAATGATGATGAGCCATACATCCAAGTTATAGATGCTCAACAAGTATATTATATGGACGATGAGTTAGATAAGAACCTAAGTTTGGTTGTCCTTTTGAAGCGTTATGACTTGTATGATTTAGGAGAAGAAGATGAGGCTGTCATTTATGATAGTGAGTCATTCCAACCTCAACTTTTAAAAATTATATTCCCTAAGTTTGAAGCAAACTTATGTCTATCTAGGTAATATTTTCATACTACTTTACATATAAGTATTGATGTATCTTATCTTATCTTTTTCATACTATTCTTGAAATAATATTTTCTTTTCATTTCCTCACTATATAGGAATTTTGAAGATGAACAAGTACCTTAGAAATTGTAAAATGGGAAGGGGCACTAGTGGTTCCCGCAACAGTGGAAATTCTATTTCTAATTCACCTGGTCTATTTGTATCTCTAGGATTGGAAGAGGCCAATGTGGAATCTAGGCAACCTGAAGAGTTTGAACAACCTAAAGAGTGTGAACATCCCACAGAGTGTGAACAACGTACACGATGACATCAGAGACGATCTTGGATAGTTGATGTCATTGGTATGTAGATTTACATTATTGCAGAGAGGCTTAATTATTTATTTTTATTGGCTTACTAATTTTCTCTCAATAGATGAGAAAGAAGAAGTGCAGGCTCAATCATTTACAATCCTACAGACAAAGTTT
Organism: Delonix regia; assembly: GCA_037074485.1. Lineage (NCBI taxonomy): Eukaryota > Viridiplantae > Streptophyta > Magnoliopsida > Fabales > Fabaceae > Delonix > Delonix regia. The sequence continues at coordinate 20,178,079 of CM073449.1, read as the reverse complement.
GTACTTAATGATGATGTGCATAAAAGGTTTGTTTTACAATCCATTGGAGGTAAGTGGAAGAGTGCCCACTGTGACTTATGTATGAATGATGGGATGCGCACTCATGAAGACTCCATGATGTACCAAAGGGTATTGACAAGGATCAATGGGTAACATTCGTTGACTACAGGCTTTCTTAAAGGAAAGAGGTGATTAGAGTTACATGTAATCATAAATGGTTATACTAATTTATTCTACCTGATCATTAGGAAATATCTCAAAAGAATAAACAAAATTGAAAGTTGTTAATGATGCCACAAACAAGTGGATCGAAAAGCCTTGCAAGAAAGAAAGCTGAGATGGTAAGGGCAATTTAATCAATAGTAAAACAAAAGTTAGTCATACGCCATATTTTCCATTAAATTTGTAGGAAGCAGAGTTTAGAAGGCTAGTTACAAGGGGAGAGTTGTTGATTGCAGTATGCAAGCACTTTGATAGGTCATATGTGAATGATGAAGCAAGAGTTATTGGTGTGAGTAAATGAATTTTGGTGGTATTGAGATGTTTACTTGCACTCTTGTTCAAATGATGTATTCGTTTATTTCTTGTTTGAATTTGTAGGAAAAAATGGTTTAAATTGAGCTATAGGAAATTGTGTCTCAGCAAATTTCAATTAATGATTCTTTAGCTAAGACATTGGGAACCCAAGAGCAATATGGTTGAGTGCGTGGATTTGGCTTAGTTTTTGCCCAACTTAGGTATTTGGGGAGAGTGGAAGTAGATTTGGAAGTTCACCTGCTAGTTCTTCTTATAATGAGCTACAAAATGAGGTGGCAATGCTTAAAGAGCAAATGGTAGAAAGAGATGCCCAAAGAGATGCTCGAACACAACAATTAAAAGTAGTGATAACTTTCCTATTACAAGGTTTTCAGGGTCAAGTGCCACCTGAGCTTGCTCCCTTACAAACTACAACAGTAATTATCAAGAGTTTCTTTAGTTAAATTATATGTTCATTTATAACTGATTTCAAGTCATTGCATCTAACTATATCATTTCACTTTTAGGTAACAAGTGATCACAACAGTGGACACGTACCTTCACAGAATGCTATTCATTCGCCGTATTCTAGTACATTCGATAAATAGTTTAGATAGATTGTGTTTATGTTAGTGTATTTAGAGAACTTTAATTACATTTAGATGCACTATACTTATGTTAGTGTCCTTAGAGAACTTTGTTTATGTAATGGAAATATGTATATGTAATGGAACTATGTGTATATAATGGGTCCTTTTTATCTTAAGCCAATGACATGTGGTTGGTTGAATTTTACTGTTGTTTGGATTATTATAGGTTTGTATGAAAAAAAAAACTAAGTCAATTGTATTATGCAATTAAAAAAACAATTCTATTGGTAGCAGTTTAAAACCCCCACTAAATGAAAAAATATGATCTAACAACACTTATTAAACATCTTAGCCACAGTTTCATAACCGTGGTTAAGACTTGAGCTAACCACAGTTAACACCAACTGTGGTTAGGACATTGCATAACCACGATTCTCCGGCTGGTTCTAAACATGATTCTTAAGAACTATGGTTAGGAGTGGTTTTGACCACAATTCTTAATAACCATGGTTAGGACTGACATTAACCACGGTTAGATACAACTATGGTTAGGTCACGCCTTAACCACGGTTGTTAAAAATCGTAGTTAAGGCTTCTCCACACATGTTTCGACAATGGTTTCAAAAAACATAGGTAATGGTCTTAGCCACGGTTAAAATCGTGGTTAAATCCAAAAAAAAAAAAAAATCATGGTTAAACCTTTTTTTTCTTGTAGTGAAAGTCAATTTGGCATATCTTAGTAGGATAAACTTGAGTGTGGTCTTTTATAACTTAAGGTATGCAAACTTCTAAATGTCGTAAAGAATTCTCATGAACTCCACATTGTACATTTGCTTCCAATTTGTTTTCATAACTTATTACATTACCATCCTCATCGATGTCAGATGGGCAATCAAGGCATTTCATTATAATAACAATAGGATTCTCTATATTAACTTCATCTATTGCGTCACTCTCATATGAAAAGTCATATTCTACGTGGCCTTATTGATGTTATCCTCTTCTCTAGCTAAATTCTTTAGGTTGTCACTAAAGAGTTGTATAGTTTGGACTCAAGAGTTCATCAAGGACATTTTGGAATATTTGGTGATATATATTTTGTTCCATGGTAGCTTGAACATTGTTGATTTTTTCCTCTAAAAGGCTTACTCAAGGTACGAAATTAAAAATAATGATTTTTCTCTTAAAGATTAGGGTATATGGGATTGGCTAAGGGTTAAGATGGACCCAATAAATAGGTAACAACTAGGGTGAAGTCTTCATAGTAGTGAGCACCATGTGAAATTCATTATAAATTTTTATGAATCAAGGTAACACTTTATAATTAAAGGGTCACCATATTTTCAAATTGAAAAGAAAAGAAACAAGGACTTCATAGGAGGTGGGTGCTTTTTTGTTGGGCGGATAGACTTGGAGTTATGTTTTCAAATGAGATTTTGATGAGGTTCAAGTGCGTATGGCTTAAAGAAGAAAAAGGTCAGGATTTGATGTCAATTGATGTAGGACAATGAGAGAGAGAATGGAAGATAAAGACGAAAGGTAAAAGAAGTTGAGAAGAGAGGAGAGAGAGGGAGAGATTTAGGTTAACTCAATAATATATTCAATCAAAATAGTCTCTTTAACAAATTGATAATTAGGGTGATTTATTGAGAGCCTTGTCACAAAATTAAAATTAAAAAATGTGAAATCCTAACAAATAGATAAGCATATCCTAACAAAATATTTAAATGAGAAATAGTTCAGATTCTTAGATTTATCTTATCTAAATAAAACCTAAACAGATCATGAAGTCTCTATACTTATCCTTAACAATTAAATTACAAACAAATAATAAAATATCTTTTATCCCATTCTCCATTAGTGAGTGGACAAAATAATAATTTAGTGATGAGTCAAGAACTAAAATGATAATCTTCTCTATTAATAGAAAGAAGTATGTCTAGGACTAGAAAAATTAGAATTAGTGATGGACCCAAATTTGTAGCTAAATTTATCATTAGTAACAGATTAGTGACCAAAAAACTTGTTAATTAAATGTTCACAAATTTCAAATTTAGTCACAGACTAAAATTTGTCCCTAAAAATGTCAATAAATTGATTATATAGTGATAGAATTAAAAATTTAACAATTATCTATTGATTAGTGACAAGCTACCATAGTATAACTTATTTATATTTTATAAATAAGTTTAAATAAACTCTAAGAAATGTTTTTTGTAAGTATTTTTATTATATAATCATTAATTTTGTCACAAATATATAATTTTTTTATTTTAATAATTTAATTAAAATTTAATAAGTTAATTAATATATGATTACAAACTTTAATAATAATTTTGGTGACTTTAGCATATGGAAAGGATTGAAAAGAGATGCCTGGGGCAAGGGAAAACCCTAATCTGGAGGCCTTGACCAAAACATATTAGGGTATATTTGGTACATAGGAATGATTTTATAGAAATGGGAATGGAATATAATCTTGTGACTTATGATAATGGTTAGTATGCCATGGAAAGGAATCGACGTTCTATTGCATTCATATATTTTGCATGACAAAAACAATATAGGAATGGAAAGGATTGTTGTATAAATGACTATGTAATAAAAACATTTAAATAAAATTTAAATTTTTTAAAGAAGTCTTAATAGAAAAACAATTAATCATTTATAATAATATTAATAAATAATTATTTTAGATTTTTTATTCCTAATGAATATTTTAAAAGTATTAAAATATTATATTTTTTCAAGTTACAGGGAAAATATTTAATTTAATATTTTTTATTTTCAAATTGGGTGAAAATGCTTTCTTTCCAATAATAGAAGAAATACCTAGCTATAAGTATTTTATATACAAGTGCAAGAAAAAATGTTTTTACATTTCAATTTCTTAAACATACTTAAGGCTATAGTACAAAGACTATCTGTCTAAAAGATAATTTATTGTTCATAAAAAGTAAACAGTAACCAATGCTTGTTTTTCAAAAAAATTTCATATATTAAACTAATATTTAATTTGTCATTCATTGATTTTATTAATTTACTAGTAGAATTATCACTCTATATACTCTATATATATATATATATATATATATATATATGATATGTAAGTATATATACCTATAATTTTTTTTTAAACATCATAATGCTAATTTTACTTTTAAGGGGTATAATAAAAGGTTTAAAAAAATACCTTTTTTGTTTCTGATTTATTTTTCTATTATTATTTTATATCCTTATTTATCTTTCTTAAACGGTCTCTCATTGATTAAAATTGTCTTTTTCTTTTTACTATTTTTGAGATTATTATCATATATAATTTTTAAAGCTAAATCTTAGTAACTTCTAGAGGGACAAAAAAAATAAAAATTTACAATCACACGTGCAAATATCGCAACGCAGCACATAGCGAGGCCCTCTTCTTAGGCATGCAAGTGGGGGATCTGAGCTAACCCCATGCATTCAAACCGCAGCTGCCGACATATATAAGATCTATGAGGACCAAAAGATATATTGGACCAATGACCATAATAATGTAAACTTGTAACACACAAATGACATGTGCTCATTAGGTGTGGAATCAAATTGTGCAGACTGCCACCTGATTTCTTAAAGTTATATCACATTAAAGCTGATCATCCAAAGAATATACAAAAAAATTGTAATTGTTAGCTCCGGGAATGAGTCATGTAAACAAATTTTACTTATGTTTTTTTTTAAAAAAAATTTGTACAAATTACCCTAAATTCCTATACCCATGCGAGGAATAGAGATGAAGAAAATGAGATAAGGTGCGGGAAAGTAGGGCCCTGCTTCTACCCGTCCTGCCTAATTGTCATTTTTACCTAATTGTCGTTCATATTTCACATGAGGTTGAGAACGATAAAGGGCCCAATTATAGGAGCATGATAACTAATAAACAAAGTCAGTAGTCCTTACCTTCCAAGAAATAGACAACTCCCGAGATCTGAAATGGTATCCCCACACCAAAGTAAAAGAGGAAATTAACATCTAGTGTTTAACTTGCACAAAACAACAAAGAGTGTACAGCACACAAAATTGTAAAGCCCCATCAAACAGTGTTTGCATGTACAGAAATGTACTGTTCAGAGAAAATGACGTTATGATCAAGGTTGTCAAACTCGCGAGTTTAAGTAAAATCATTTGAAGAAGGTAAACTAATAACGTAGAATCGTAAGAATTTACCTATAATAAAAAATAATTATTAAAATATGCAATTACATAGTTAAAATCAATAGTTTTAAATTTAGACTAATAACTAAAACTACTAAATGCAATAATTAATAATTTATTAGTTTGATTATAGTTGAATAGGAGATAATTAAATATATATATATTTTAAAATTTTATATATTTAAATCTAAATATAATAACTACTAATAATCAAATACTAGTAATTTTAAATTTGAATTAAAATGATTTATAGAGTAATAAATATAATTATTAAAGATTACTTTGTTAAAACAGGTCAAAAGATAATAATAAATAACTTTTCAAGTCATAACTAATGAAAAATTCAAAATAAAATTTCTATAAAAAAAAAAGCCAATAATGAATATATCTAATACATTACAAATGATGAACATGAAGTTCTTATCGATTATGTGGTAATGGGTGATGAAGTTATTCTAAGTATTTAGGTTCAAATATAAGGAGATATAATTTTTGTAACTAAGAAAACGAAGTACAAATATATATAATACAACCCATATATATATTGAAAGACAACGTTGGCTCAGTGGAGAGGCGTGGTTTTGCTGCTTGGAGGTCTTGGGTTCAAGTCTTGGGAGCTGTTCGTTACCCAGAAATGCAAACTCGTCGAGTCAACCAAGTTGACTTACGAGTTTGACAACACTGGTTATGAAAGTTATTATAATGTGACGACTAGTAAGTGAGCGATAAAATTATCCATGGGGCTGAAATTACAATTTGTAGGTGAGAGAGAGAGAGAGAATATAAGTAATAATTAACCAAATAAATAAATGATAGATTACATATTAATTTAATAGGTCATATTTTTCTAAAGCATATATATTATAATATGCTATTACTTATTTTTTTAATGAACAATAATTTAGGTTTTAGATAAATTTTACAAAAAAATTTATACTTTGTGTCATATTTTATAAGTATTTTGTGGCAATTTTAACCCCGACAAAATGCATGCATTTTGCAATCACAACAAATAAATGTAGTTGACCAAAAAATAGCCAAAAAAGCATAATTAAAGCATGTTAAACTTATACATTTAGTTTAAGTTTCAACATTCACATAGCATCCATAGCTGATCGGCTTACTGGTAATTCATTTGTACTTTCCTAATTTTCATTAAGAAAATTAAAGCGATCATATTTAAGTCAATTTATCATTTTAGAAATAAATATATTTACTTATCGTCTCATGCTTTTATCTTGCAAAATTCTTAGGTTAGACTTGATTATTGGAGTTCAGCCTAAGGAATGAGAATAGGAACCACATTTTCATGTTTAACTGCTTTTAATTCATAGTATTCCCATTGTGTAGGAAATCAACTCAATGTTTTCTTATTCTATTTAATTCCAAGTTCATTCCCTTTCCCATTCACATTACCATTTTTTCACAAAAATTCCAATAATCAAACGGGTCCTTATATCCTTCCACGTGTTGTTTTACTTGTTTTCTATTTGTTTGCAATACTTGTTACACATTTTTTGTTATTCTAATGAACAATACGTTAGTTTGATAATTAACATTTTAAAAACTTGAAATTACTGTTGTGGTAAGATATAAATGGTAATCAGCAAAACATGCCCACTTATCTTATGGAAACCATCTAGGATGATTCAAAATATTTCCTCTCTACTCCACTTAACTTTATAATATTGTCTAAATAAGTATAAACTCGTGACTGTGCCTCTCAAATATTTTGTGAGTTTGTCTATAATCTAAACCTTTCCAATCTTATCTTTAAAATGAAAATTTTCCTGTATAAGATAATAAACAACGGTTATAAGCATACCAAATCATATTAGAAAAGTCAAAAGTCATAAAAATAGTCATGCAGGATTAAAGATACATAAAACAACAGGGCCAGGAACCCTCCTCAGTCAAAAAATAATAAAAATACCAGGAGAAAAAAAGAAAAGATATACATTTCAGCTCCAAGGAGCCAATGCTTTTAACAACACATATTTTCGATAGAGAAAGAAAGATCATTGAAGAGAAGAAAGAACAGAAGTGGACAAGGAATCCCCTTTTGTCAAAAGAAAATATGAAGACTCTTCGAAAAAGCTTTCCAATCCATTTCTAAATCCATGATAGAAATTTAATTAGAAATTAAAAACCCACGTGAAAATAACCATTCACTGAACCCCACAAGGAAGCTGTGAAATATTATATTCAAATCCCTCGATCAATAAATACATAATTTATATCAATTTCAAATGAATTTTTGACTTCTAGAAAATACTAACTTTATTAAATTAAAAATTGGCCGTGTAGAGGAATTGACTGAAATTTATAACACAGTAGCATTTTACATTAAATAATTACAAACATGAAATGATAAAGAGGAAAAATCAAAGGAAAATTTTCCTATTAGGATAGATATAAACCTGTAACCTTACAATAGTACTCTAGAATTTCCTGGGGAAAGGCTTCATAAAATTTATGCAAATACACAATTCAAATGTGCCTTTACTTCAATATCCAACCTCCCTCTAGGCAATGTGCTTTTATAATCAATTACTCAAGAAGGATGAGGTTTTATTCAGTAATTGGTACTTCTAAATGCTTTTTATTTTCTAATTACTCTGCTGTGAAGCTAAAGCCATGTCCATTCATATTCCTCTCTGTGGTAATGCGCAAATATTTCTTTGCTCCAGTCACTATTTTATATTATGCCTGGGAAAATGACTTTTTTGGTTTCTCTACTTTTTACTTCATTGCCAATTTGATTTTTCACAAATTTGTAGTGCAAAAATAGTCCCTTAGAAATTTAATATTGATCAAAAGTAATTTCTCAAACAGTTTATGATTGATTTAATGAAGGATTATTATTATCTTTTTTAATTAATGTTGAATTTCTAAAGGACCATTTTCACACTCTAAATTTATGGAGGCATTGAGGCAAAAAATTAGGGACCAAATTGTGCATTTATCTATTGTGCCCCATAGGCATAACATCAATCTTTCTTAAATTGTAGATGAGAATATAATATTATTTTTATCTTGACTTATCATTGAATTGTCATTTTGATTTACAATTTATTTTATTACATAAAATTGTCCCAAACTGATTGAAAATTATCATTTTTGGTCCTTCATTTTTTTAGATCATTACCATATTCAGTTCCTCATGTTAAATAGAAAGAAGTATAGTTAGTACAAGAAAAATTAGAATTAGTGACACTTCCAAATTTGTAACTAGATTTATTGATTAGCAATATATTAATGACAAAAAAAAATTGTAATTTTCTTTTCAAAATTTCCAAATTTAGTTACGCACTGAAATTTGTCACCAAAAAATTCATAATTAGATTATTTGGTGACGTAAGTAAAAATATAACAATAATCTATTGAATAGTGACAGGATCCCTTAGTTTAATTTATTCATGTTATATAAATATGTTTTACTTAAAAATATGTTTAAATAAACTCAAGAGAAATGTTTTATGTAAATATTTTTATCATATATATTTTATTTTTGTGAAAATATATCTAATATTGTTTATTTTAATAATTTAAATAAAATTTAGTAAGTTAATTTATATTATTACAAACTTTAACAATACTTTTGGCTACTTTAACTAATAAAAAATAAAATAATATTTTGTCTAAAATTAGATAATCTTTCTTTGAAAGAGACATGTGAACCAAGGGAAAGCCACTTGGCTAAAACGTTTAGCCTATGTTTGGTGCACAAAAATGATTTTTATGCAAATAGGAATGAGAATGGAATTGAATGCTGTGACTTATAATAATGTTTGAAATGATAAATTCAATGTAAGAATGAAATGGAATGCTACATAAATGACTATATAAAAAAATTAAAGATAATATTTTAAATTTTATTTTAAAGTAGCCTTAATAAAAAACATGAAGTTATTTATGATAAATATTAATACATTTTTATTTTTATTTGTAATAAATATTTTAAAAATATTAAAATAGTTTTATCTTTCTCAAGTTACAAGAAAAATATTGAAATATTTATTTTTTTATTTTCTAATTGGGTAAAAATGCTTTTTCACTTTCCAATAATGGAAAAATGAATACTCAACTCACTATAGAAAAGACACGTCCTAACCAAGGTGGTTTAACCACAGTTTCAAAAATGGTGGTTAAGTCAAGACCTAACCATGGTTTGAGCAACCATTCTTAGAATACGTGATTTAACCACGGTTTAAGAAACCTGTGGTTATACCACAAAGGCCTAAGCACAGTTCATGTTAAACCATGGTTAAATGCGCGAAGAAATTAGAAAAAAAAAAGTTGGGCCACCATCTTAGCATGGCCTAGCCACGGTTTGTCAATAACTGTTGTTGAGCCACCTTCTGAGCATTTTATTTTTTTAGAAAAAATGTGTGCAAATTTGTGTAATGTTGAAGCCTTACTATTTTCCATCAACAAATGATAAAGGAGAAGTTTCTACTAAATCATTAAGTGTGCATGATGCATGGTCCCTTCTTAGTGGGCATAGGATTATAGTCTGGTTTAATGAAACTCACCAAGCAATTGGAGATAGAGGGGGGTTGTTAGGTGTTTTCTTGGGCCCCGTTGCCAAGGATTTTGGTGGATTTCCAATTAGCTATAGAGAATGGAGGATTGTATCTTCTGATTACAAAAATCATATGTATAAAGATACCATACAGGTAAAGCCACATTCTTTGTTTTTACATTGATGTTTGGTACTGTCCCCTAACAGTTATATTTGCTCCTGTAGACTAAGTTTAATGATGATGTCCACAAAAGATACTTATTACAATCTATTGGAAGTAAATGGAAGAGTGCACGATGTGACTTATATAAGAATGATGGGACTTACACTTGGGAAGAATTGCTTCAAGATGTCCTAGAGAATATAGACAAGGATCAGTGGGCAACTTTCATAGATTATAGAGTTTCTTAGAGAACTCAGGTGATAACACATTATTTAGAGTTATGCATGACCTTAGCTTATTATACTAATGTTCTATTCAATCACTAGGAAATTGTTGTAAAGAATAAACAAAATCGAAAAATACTGACAACACCATATACTAGTGGATCTAAAAGCCTTGCATGAAAGAAGGTTGAGATGGTAAGGTAATTTTGATGAATAATACAACATAACTTACACTATAATTTGAGATACTTTACATCTCTCTTTAATTTGTAGGAAGTAGAGCGTGGGAGGCCAATTACAAGAGGAGATTTATGGACTGCAGTCTATAAACATTCTGATGGATCGTATGTGAATGAAGAGGTGAAAGTCATTAGGGCAAGTGTTTGAATTTTGTGGCACTAAGGTGTTTAGATAACCTATTATTGAAATGAATAGTTCTTTAGTTAATTTGTTTCTTCTTGATTAAATTTGTAGGAAAAAATTGCTGAAATTGTTCAACAAGACATTTCATCACAACAAATTTCAATTAATGATGCTTTAGCCCAGGCCTTGGAAACATGAAAGCACCATGGACAAGTTCATGAATTTGGCTTAGGAGTTTGCCCAACTCAAGCATTCAGATGCCATGGAAGTAGATGTGGAAGCTCATCATCTAATCCTTCTTATAATGAGCTACAGAGTGAGTTGACAATGCTTAAACATAAAATGGCAGAAAAAGAGGCTGAGATGGCATAAAGAGATGCCAAGGATGAGGAAACTGATGCTCAGACACAACAATTAGAAGTAGGAATGAGTTTCCTCCTTTGAAGTTTCCATGGTTAAGTGCCACCTGAGCTCGCTATCTTACAAAACACGAGTAATTTTCACCTTTTTCTCTAGCTCAATTTAATTTTCATGCATCTTACTCTTTGTGATATCATTACTCATTACTATTTTATTTGAAATTCAAGTACCAAGTGATCACAATAGTGTACATGTACCATAAGGGAATGCAACACATTCTCGACATGGATCAAGTGCATTTGATAAGTAGTTTAAGTGAACTCAAATTATGTTAGTATGTATTTGGATATTTCTATGTGTATATAATGATATTCTGTTGGTTGGACACTGTTATAGATAGATGACTAGTCTCTTATTGAAATGAAATATTGTTGGATAGTTGAATCTTAGTTGCATAGAGCTGTTGTTTTATGGATTTACAGGTTCTTAATATAAAAAAAACTACGAAATTAGTATATGATATGATTTTAAAAAAATCAACTAGTAGCAATTAAAAATGCCACTAGAAATAATTATGATTTAACAACAGTTTTAGTGTGACTAAACCACAATTTTGACAACTGTAGTTAAGACATGGTCTTTCCACAATTAGTATGAAACCATGGTTAAACCATGTCTTGACCATAGTTCTTGAAACCGTGGTTAAGTTATGGCTTAAGCATGATGTGTATATAACTATGGTTATGCCATGTCTTAACCAAGGTTGTTAAAATTGTGGTTAAGACATGGTTTAACCATTGTCCTCCCCATGGTCGAACATGGTAGTTCCTTATCCACGGTTGGTTCTACCACGGTTTTAACAACCGTGGTTAGTGGTCCTAACCATAATTAAAACTGTGGTTAAACTACAAAAAACTATGGTTAGGACATAATTTTTTTTGTAGTGTCTATAACTATTTAATATACAATTGCAAGGAAAAATGCTTTAACATTTCATTTTCCTAAACATACTTAAAGCTATAACGTAAATATTATTTGTCAGCATTGCTGGAGAAGTTCATTGAGGATCTTATTTGCTCTTACTTCGAGATTAGTTGTGTAGTTATTGATGGGAGCAAGGGATCGGTATTGGAAGTTACTCATAAACTTGGAATTAAAGGGGTTGTTTTTTGCTGTCTAATTTTTTTGGAAAGAAAAGTAGGGCTACTCTTTGGACTACTTTTGCTGCTACGTTTGCCATGCAATACCACGTTAAAAGCTCATCCACGATGGAATAGTAGATTCTAAAGGAATGATTTGTCATCTTTCATTATTAAAAAAAGGACAAATCCTGGAGACATATCAACCACACATTTAGATCAAATCCTCTTTGTCCATTTTTACAATTGTATCATTTCACATTTGAATTTTCTCTTGTTTGAAAGCCTAAAGAAGGTAATACATTTATCTGCTTTGATTAAATCTGCGTTCATTTTACATTTGTACATCTCTTGCATACAATTTTTGCTATAATATTTTTTTTGAAAAGTCTTGTCTATCTCCAATTATGGAGGAATAGATTTCATTAGGTGCATCTTAATTATAATGAATAATACATAATTTATCATGTAAATCCATTTAACTAAATATAGATAAATTATATCAAGCTAACAACATCTAAGAGCCTCACATTTATCTAAGTTTTACTTATAAGAAATTTACATGTTTACTTAAGTTTCTCCTCTGGCTTTATATAATAATGTGTATTCTTTCAACTTTTTAAAGAAGTGAAATTTATTAAGGTTGTCAAACTCACAAGTTTATATAGACTCGTAGGGGGATGTAGACTTAAAACGTAAACTTGTAACTAAAATCGTAAGAGGTAACCTCTATAAATAAATAGCTTTGAACATAATTAAATCTCAAAAACAAAATTACAAATTCCTTTATGAATACTATTGCAAAAAATGAAATTATATAATAAGGAAATTCTTAAAAATGTTTTATTAGGAAAATACATTTGAATCATAGAACTTTTAACTATAAATAATTAGGTAGAGCTTGTGTTTAAGAATTTTTCTTGGAAATTCAAAGTAACTATAATTTAAAAAATAGTAAAATTGATAGTCGTAATTATGAAAATAGGTTAAATTAAATTTTATAATAATAATAATGATAATGATAATGATAATGATAATGATAATGATAATAATAATAATAATGTATTTTAAGCTATATAATGAAAAAATTATTAAAAAATTTGAAAGTGCAGTACAATATTTGCTAATGGTTGCAAGTAAAATGTATTACATTTATAACAATGTAATTGTATTTGTAACATAAGTTACAATTTTTTTCTTTAATGGCAGAAATAGTTGGATTTTGCTCAAAGTTATTTATTTTTCCCTTAAGAATAGTGGAATGGAATGACGAATCATTCAAATTTTGGGCTAAAAACTAAATATTATTTAACTTAGTATACTCAAGTCAAACTTGACAAGTCTACCTGAGTTTGAACAAGTATACTGCGATTCTGATTCTATTACCAAGTTAAAACAATTTATCTACCTAAAAACGTAAGTTCAATGAGTTAATTTGCGAATTTGACAACCATGGAACCCATTGTGAAACTTTAAAATGAGCTAGAATCCCTTACCATTACAATACATGCCACATACATGTCAAGTTGTAAGATCATCAATGACCGTACGTGGTCAAGATTATCCAATGACTCAAAAAGTGTGCAACATGTGTTGTAATAACAATGGATCCATTTATCTTAAAAAGAGTACTCCAAATAGCATAATTTTTTATCTATTAACATTGACCTTGAAGCTGGCCAGAAAAAATAACATTGACCTTGAGGGATTTCCTACAAGAAGAAAAACATTTTAGCTCTCCTTTAATATGCCAACCATGGAGATAGATCAATTTTTTGGGATCATTTCAAGATATCCAATGATTAAGTGTAATTATTATTTATTTAACTTGCTTAAGACTCTTAAGCATCAAATTTTTATAATTTATGTAACTTGCTTTAGACCCTTAAGGATGAAAATTTTCTATGTCTAGCTAGGGAATATGTAGGAATGATGGTAAAAAGGAAACAAATTTAAATCAATAAAGAGAAAATAATAAGGGAATTAACAATGACTTAAATATAATGCATATGACACTAGGACTTGAAATTGATGCTGGCACATGGCTAAACCTTACCCTTCCTTCCCACTAGGTAGTAGGTATGAATTGTTACTCCCTTCTTTGGTGATCGTTTTTCTTACATGGTGACATGTGACATTTTTTTTTGTTGTAAAATAACAAGATTGCCCCCAAACCTTCTTCATGTTCGAAACCTTTTCTTCTGTTGCAAAGGAGGAGAAGGAAGAAGAGACAGAGGACAGGTGAAGGCTTGAACGATGGTGAGGGTATAGGGATACAATAATATACACACTCACACATACACATACATATATATAAACTCTTGCCAATTTTAGGTGGTATATAGATACATTCCTAACCAAAATCAACACAAGGGATGATAGTCATCAAACTTTTTGAAAAGAAAAATCTCTTGTTGGACTTCCAAAATCTTTTAGAGATAAGGTAAGAGACAAAACTTGTAGTTAAACTGGCAGTGATGATGTATCTTATGAACAACTAAGCTATTGCCAACTAGCTTATGTCCAAAATGTAGCATTAAAAATTTACCAAGATGATAGAATCCAACATCAATAAACAAAGAAAAAGCCCAAAATAGAAAAAATCGAGGAGCCTTTTGTGAACAGTTTGGCTTTCGTACATGTAGTTATCCCAAACCTAAACATCTTAAAGCACTCTAACACAAAATGCTGCAAAAAAGTAATAAAATGTTATAAGCACACAAAATTGGGCTATTATGATAATTTAAAAAGAGAATTTAAACCTGAAATGCCAACAAACTTCCTTAGAAAACACGTAATTTGTTACAAATACAGCAAGTCACGTCATATTTCTAGATACTGTAGATTGACTAAACGGATAAAGTCTCTAAAATTTGATGAATTAGTCATTCAAGAAATTAACAACATATTAATCAAATCTTCTAATGAAGAATCTAGGGAATCATAATATTTGAAAAATTAAACCAAATACAAATTGTTGATGCGCCTACTTCAGAAGAAGAAAATAAGACTAATATTTGAAACGATGAGCAAGATATTTTGTTTGAGGTTATTAATAGCCTTCCAGATAACAAAGATAAGATAACTTATCTTAATAAATTTAAAGAGACTCTACAAGCTTGTTTTTAAAACCTAAAATATCTCCAAACACTTTATAAATATGATCTTACAGAAATAATTAAAATATTTCAAAATAAACCGAAGACAATAATCATCTAAGAACTTTAAGACGAAATAAACTATTTAAAAATAGAAGTTAGAGAACTTAAAAGACAACAAGATTTCCATTCTTTGTTAATAGCACAAATACAATCAAACGGAAAATGTAATCCCATTAAAATAGAACAAGGAAAAGAACTAGATGAAGAAAACCTTATATGAACCTTATCTCTAGGATAACAATACAAAAGTTGTACATTCCAATTAAGTTAATCATCAATAATTAATTTATCTTAGGAACAATAGCATTATTTGACACAGGATTAGACTTAAATGTATCTAGTAGGGAAAAATTCCAACTAATTACTTTGAGAAGGCCTCAAAAAATTTAAATGCCACAAATGGCTCAAAATTACAAATAAGTAATAAACTTTCAATTGCCACCATAGAAAACCAAGGTTTAAGAATCACCATTCCTTTTCTCTTAGTTAAAATTATTTCGAACGAAGTAATCTTAGGAGCACCATGCATCAAGCAACTCAAACCGTTCCACACCTCTGACAAATGTTTCAAATGAAGTAATCTTATGAGCACCATTTATCAAACAATTCAAACCGTTCCACATCTGTGACAAAGGAATAAAAACCAAAATTGTATGGAAAAATGTCATCTTTAAATTTGTTTAAAAACCAATGTTTAAGAATTTAAATATAATAAAAAATAAGTTAAATGAAATATATGTCCAGCCATAAATACATGAAACAATCCAATATGTCTTAAATAGCATCCAAACTTCTATATGTTCTGATCTTCCTAATGCTTTTTAGAAGTGAAAGAAACATATAGTTAAAGTCCCTTATGAAGAAGCTTTTCATGAAAATCTCATCCTAACCAAAGCTAGGCCAATTCAAATGAATCATGAACTCTAAGTATTATCAAAAGAAATTAAAGAGCTCTTATCTAAAGGCCTTATCTAGAAAAGTCATAGCCTTTGGTCTTGTTCTTCTTTTTACATTAGAAAAAATGTTGAATTAGAATAGGGAACCCCAAAAAATTGTAATTAATTATAAACCATTAAGCCAAGCCTTGCAATGGATTAGATATCCCATCAAACTAAAATGACCTTTTAAACCACCTTTATGAAGCAAAAATATTTTCAAAGTTTGACATGAAATCTGGCTTCTAGTAAATCTAGATTAAAAATGAAGATAGATACAAAATTGCTTTCACATTCCATTTGGACAATACAAATGGAATATAATTCCTTTTGGATTAAAAAAATTCCATCTATGAATTTTAGATAATTATGGATGCTATCTTCAATCCTTACACTTAATTCATCATTGTTTATATAGATTATGTTTTAGAAGATTCCTAATCATTTGACTAACATTTTAAACATATTAATACCTTCATAAACATAATTCAAAGAAATGGTCTTGCTATTTCAAGAGCCAAAATAAGTGTTTTCCAAACCAAAATTTGTTAGAGCAATTCAGTTTGCTGACAAAATTCTTGACCCAATCATTGATAAGAATTAACTCTAGAGGTTCTTAAGATGCCTAAACTATGTAGGAGATTTCCTTCCCCATTTAAATAACATCATCAAGCCTTTATCAAAATCGTTTGAAAAAGGATCCTCTGCCTTAGACAAATCTATACACTACTGTTGTCTAACAAATATAAATTGTGATCAAAGACCATCTTTGCCTTACATAGTTAAATACTTGAGCCCAAAAAAAAAACTATTGAAATATATGCCTATGATATAAAATGTGAGGGGTGTTCCTAAACAGAAAAAATGATTAAAAATAGCATATCATTGTATTTACATCAAAACATTGGAATCTTGGGCAGCAAAACTATTCAACCATTAGAAAATGGAATTTTAGCCATTATTTTATGCATTTCAAAATCTCAAAGTGCTTTATTAAACCCAAAATATTTTGTTAGACTGGATTGCAAATCAACCAAACATGTTTTACAAAAAGATGTTAAAAACATTACATCAAAACAATTTTTTACTAAATGACAGGCCATTTTGAGTATATTTTACTTTGAAATTGAATATCTCAAAGGCACTATGAACTCTCTCCATGACTATCTTACTGGAGAATTCTTATAGGGATGAAAATGTCAAAGAAGAATAAGAATGACAAAGGCAAGGACAAGCCCATCAAACATTAGATTTTGATAATAAACATATGAGGACATTGACTAGAAAACAAAGTCTTCTACTCTACGAAGGTCTTTTACCCTAACCCTTTGTCAACCTACCAAAAAAGAGACTAACAAATCTTATGGATTATCCCTTGAAGACTTATAAGGGATACTTGCCTCCTCCTCTATCTAAACTCCTTTTACTTTGCCAAACAAAACCTAGGTTGACAAGGTCAAAGTAGAAGAAGAGGAAGAATAATTCAGAGCTTTCTCAAATCACAAATCAAAGCCATGAAACAACAAAACATAAACCAACCCATAGACCTTAGCGTAACCCAACCTAAAATCAATTCATTAATTATAAAACTAGTACCCCTAATCTATAGCCAAGTAAAAACTAGCTACAACCTAAAGGAAAAAATAACCATAAAAGTAATACAGATGGAACCTAAATTCTAGGACAAAAACCTAATGTTTCCATAAAATTTTCCTCAAACATTTCCATTTCAAACTAACCAATCCAAATTAAACATTATCAAGACAAGAATGACTAGAATCAACTTACCCATTCAACCATTTAAATTTTATAAGTTCTTATTATTTTTGACTAGGGATAAAGTGCCAACAAAATTAAAAAGTTTTCTTAAAATTTTGATCTAATAGGTTACAATTACTGAGATTACTTGGATGCCTAATATTGTACTCTTTTGTAGGGGTGTGATGGAAGTGATAGAAGATATTGGTGATGAGAAGGTTTATCTTTTTTTTCTTTGGAAAAATGTGATTTAACTTTTAATGTGACTTAACATGTTGAAAAACAAAACTTAGCAGTGTGAATGAATAAGTTAATGTGGTGTAAAAAATTGTACAAATGTCATTATATAATTGGAGAACCTGATATAAGTATATAAAGAACCTTATGTAATCTATCTCCTTAGGGTTTTTTTTTTTGGCTATTGGACTAGGAAACTAAGCTTCTTTTTTTTTTTCTTTCTCAACTAATATATTAGAAAAACTAGGTTTCATTTGTTTTGGCTATTAAAGTAATAAACCAGGTTTTCTATTTTCGCTACTAAATTTGGAAAAATTAAATATTATGTAAGGGTGAAAATTATAAAAAAATCATATGAAATATTGTAGAGCTATGTTGCTTTGGTGTTCATCCCTTTTTGTAAGAGGGGAAAATCTTAGTAATTAATTAACCAAATGAAGAATATTAAGTAAAATTAAATATCAAAGGAAACATTTTTCAAATTCCAAGGGGCCAACCACACCTTCATGCTCCCTGAATCCAACCTTGGTCACTCACTCATATATTCTTTATGCTTTTCAATTATTTGTGTTGACCCTTGAAATCCCTTTATAGCGTAGAGTCAAGTTGGAGACTTATTGATGAGCCTTGCAATGTCAACAAAGGCGAAGCTTATTCTTTATTATTGAATATTGCATTTTTTGTACTCTAGAATATTTTATTATCACAAGCAAGTGTTTAATTTTGTATTATTCAGTTTTGGCTATCTGAATGTTTTATTTTGGTGAGAGCGAAGCTCTCTTCCATTTTCGATTTCCTTGCTTTTCAATTTTCTCTTCATTCATCATGTATTCCATTTTTCTAATAATAACATTTACAATTCATGGCAACTTTACCTTCACTAGGTGAAGAAAGTGAAGATGATGTTAGTAAAAGAGATTAAGAATTTAGATTAAATACAGCTGGTTTGGTCCACCCTCATCTGTGTTTAGGCATATGCAAAACCAATCATTGAGCAACAAGTTTACAACAACAAGAAAAAAAAAGATTGGTCTAATGTTCCTAATTTAGTGCTATTATTAATGTTCCAAAAGAAGATTTAAAGAAGAGGAGTAGAAGAAAAACTCAATTTCTAAAGCTTTGATTAGCCTTCTCTCTTGAATCTCCTCTTGTAGTCCCTTTCTTGTGTGATTCTTGCCCAAGAATTCCAAGTTTTAGTTTACATAACTTCTAAACATCTCCCCTAGAAAAACCCTCCAAACCTCAATATATTTCATCCTTAAAATGTGAAATGACGCCTTTATCCTTCATTTTTTGTGATTTGGAGCCATGGTGCCAATTCCCACAATTTGATAATAGCTTTAGCACCATGGCACCAAATCTACTTGCTAAACCACCCTTTGTTGGAAAGGTTTCGAAGAGTTCTAGAACTTTTTGTGAAATAGTCATTCCCAAATTCTAACATCTTAGTGTCCAAAAGTTGTCTCAATGTTGAGCATTTACTTAAGGCCATCATTTCTTCCTTCCAAGGCCTAGGCATGAAAGAATACCACATGAGCATATCATAATTGGCTAAATATTGCATGTAATACATTAAATTAACATAGACCAACAATAATATAACCTTAAACCTAAACTTTCAAAGATAAAATGACTCAACTAACAAAGTTCACTTAAAATTAACATAAAATTAATAAAACTACTCAATTATTTGGTATGAACATGACCTAAATAACTCTAATTCATAGAGTTATCACATGTCCTCCGGGTGTTTTAACCACATCCTTAATTCTCCACTTAAAAATTTATCTACTTTATAATTATGCACTTACATAGAGTGCAATGATGTTTGGACAAGCAAACTATCCTTCATAAAAGAATAATCTCAGTGTATAAATCCATATATATGTCTTTACTTCTTATTCTTTACCACCCTTGCATTACTTACTATGTTATCTCCGTAACTAATTTATAACCATTATTATCGTCATTTAGGCACACCACATTGTTTTCTTACTATGTTTTCTTTAAGCCGTATTTAATTAATAACAAATCAAATCAAATGATCGCACCATAGCTCTAAATTTACTGCCATTAGATTTCTACTTTTCATACTAAAAGTGTTGTCCCCTTTAATGTGTTGGTTACCTCAATTACTATAAGACATTATTTCAAGCTTGACTATATGAGTAAGAGTGTGCAAAAAGCCTTCCACCACCTAGGTTTTGACTTGCAACCTAAACATCCTAACATCAATATTGTTATTGCAATTATATTATTATTATACATTATATATATTTATCACGTTATTTTTATTAATTTCTTTACTTATTGCAACACACCTTCCATCAATCATACGTATAACATCACTCACTTGCCCAGTCCAAGGATTCAAATTTATCTTTAATATGTGTTATTTATTATAATTAATTATGAAAATTATGAGGCAAGGATATTTATTAATGTCAAGTTGATGCTTTAATTAATTTAGAGCTTCAACTTGAGCATGCTAATACCATTACCGTGCATCACAAAGCAAAAATATAATTACATATTTTGTGTTTTGCTCTAAGTTTCCTGAATCTCACAAGGGTGTTCCCTTGGATCCAATAGAATCCTTTAAGTTAGTAACTTGTACTAGTACAACTTATTCCATAAATATATGTTTGCCATTATCGAAGTTATTTCTAGCGCAGTTTTAGACTTAGGTTGGGTTTTATATATATGTGCAAAGTCCTAGCTATCTAGCACAACCTCATCCCAAATCTCACAAGAGGTGCAGTATAATTTTATATATATATATATATATATATATATATATATATATATCTACATATATATATATATATATATATCTACATATATATTGATATACATTGTGCAACAAGCCATAGTCTTAAACAACCCCCAAACTGTGATACAACCTACTAAGAACAGCCTAGAAGTATCCTATGGTCAAAAATGCATATTGAAATTCATATTTTTGCACTTACTAACACCTGCCCAAATTTCCAGCCAAAGAACTCAAATAAATATAGCTACTGGATCAAGTTGGGAGAGGGCATGAATAACATAAGCTGACAAAACTTGGAGATAAAATAGACTAGTATAGCTTGAAGAACTAAGCAATGAAGACCCCCTTCCCTAAGTTGCTGGCTTCACCATGAACGACAACAGAAGAAAAGAGTAATGTTGACCAGAAGCTTCAATGGAAACCTACCAGGAGATACTAGCAAAGTTGAATGATACTGAAGAATTTTTGCACAGTTGAAGGTGACTAAAATACTGGAATGCCCGTGGGTGATCCAGATTTCACAAAATTCTCAAAACAGAGCAGGCATGAGAATTAGATTAATGCTCACAACACGGCGTATGCAAGAATGAAAGCACACAGGCCGCTTGTGGTGAAAATAATGGAACAGAAATAAGATGAAGAAAGGTAGAAACAGGGGAGACAGAGCCACACATAATCACAAGCGAAGGAGGAAAAATGGAGGTTTTAGCAGAAAACAGAGGAAGGACAAATCTTCATGAAGTGTATGCCATGCTTATCGAGGAATAAGAAGGAAATGTTTAACCCAAAGATTTGGAGCTCTATCGCAACCATGGCTAACTAGTGAAGGAGTTGGACCAAGTCCTAAACCGTGGACATGGTCACTTCTTTAACTTCCCAACACATCACCTTCTCAAGCAATAATTCCAGGAGATTTTTTTCATTTAATGTTTGTTCATTTGTTAGCTTTTCTTTCATCATGTCCTGAGCATATTTAATTAATGGTCCTAATTTTGATATAGGAGAGACTCAAAGCAATATAGAGTAAAACTATACATATATATATATATATATATATCAGCATTAACATTATTAGTACTTCAAAAGCTATGTAAACTACATATAAGCCCATACTATTGAACCTGAAAAAGGGAAAAAATATACATGACAAACATTTTGAAAAGCATAAAAAATATTTTTTGGAAGGAAATCATACAATTTTATATGTACACTCCTCATCCAATGGTTTTTCGTCTTTACATTCCTTATTAGTTTCTACTTGTGTAGGCTCTACCCCAACTTTAACCTAATGCAATTATATTGATAGTAGACATATCCTCGAGAGAAATATTTTTTATAAGTACTATATGTAATAATTAACTGTGAATGCCTTTTCATTCATCGAACATAAAATGCTTTTGGATTCTCTTATGTTAGGCATTTTTTTGCTTTGCCACTCTATTTTCTTCGCTACGCTTATGTCGTTTTAGAAAAATATAATATCTAGATAATTTATTTATAGTAATTAAAGAGAAACATTGTAAGTCATACACAAAATATGAAAACAAAACCTGTACTTTTGTTGAGGTATCAAATTTTATTAACATTGCTTTATGCTTTGCCAAATATATAGTCTTGAAATCACATTTGTAATCTTTCCATTTCTTTCCCAGTGAGTTTTTGACAAAATTTTCACCACTTGTTGGAATTGAGAACTTCTTTTACAAAAAGAAAAGCAATAACTCATAACATTTATCACAAAAATAACACAAAATTATATTAGCACATATCATACTCTAACAAACTCCACCGATTTTTTATTTTCACCTTTTGAAACATTTTCCAATCATTTATGTTTAACAGTGTCAGTTTTGTAGTTCTAGCTACCATTCATATAAAGCCAGTAAGCTTTTGACCCTTTTTTCCGATGGTTTGGTTATGGCAATTAAATTGCACAATTTCTTTCCCTGAAGGCAAATTCCATATATCTTTTAATAGCATAGGACCACGAACCCTCTTTACAACCAAAGAACCTATGAAGCAAGTCATTAACTGTCATGATTTAGTCACTGCAGCAAACAATGTTCTTAGTTGCGGTTTTTATTTCAAAGTAATTACCTGCAGTTGGACAAACTGTAGATTAAATATGCGTGGCTAAATAATTACCATCGGTGTTTCAAACATAAGTAATTCCTAATTTAGCTATAGTTTGGTCCACCATTGTTAAATAATTAATAATATAGCTGCAATTGATATAAACCTCAACTAAAGTATAAATTATTTAGCTGCTTTTTTTCACAACCTCTGTTAAACCACAATTGTAAAATTTTAAGTTTTAAGATAATTGGAAACAGTTTAAATTGCTAATAATGATCGCACTTTTTGTTTAAAATGAATTCTTTTTAATTGTTTTTGTATACCTGTTGATTTTTGTATTACACTGCAGCTTCAACTAGTAAATCAAATTATAATCAATACAAAATAACATCCACTTCAACCATCAACATTGTCATTAATCATAGGAGTCTATCATATGTGAACTACATGGTTAATCTACCAAAACGCTAAAAGCATTTTAGCATAACAAGGTCCTACTTAGTCCAACAACCATAATCATAATATCTATGACATGGTCCTTAAGACATTTTAGCATACTAATTCTATTGACATTCATGATTTGAAAGGTATTGGGAATGATATATTACACTCAATTAATGTCTACTTGCTCGATCAAGTAACAAAATTGTAATTAGAAACTAACAAGAAGTATATTGAAAATATATTACAAGACATAATTAGTAAAGTGAGATATAGAAAGTAACTATAATGTATAGATTAAGAACATTACTGGAGATGTTTGGAATACAATAAGTTTAGGAGGCAATTGACTTTGAAAGTTTTACATAAAGAAACTCATCATAGTCACACTCTTTTTTTAATCTTTAAATCTTTAATATTGATCTTCTAATTTTTATGTTGGACTTCTAATTTTCTATTCAAATATCTTAACCAATCTCATTTTGAGGACTTCATTTTGCAACTACTTATTAGAAAGACCAGATGAGATCATTCTACTGTAAGAATGGGAAGGACGTCCAAACACTTGGGATAGTGACCAAACCAATCATAACCCTCAAACACAATCTCTATGTGCAATAATTGTTTCCTACTTTAACCATATCATCTTGCACTTACTTTTTCATAAACAATAGTTAACTCAAACAAATCTCATAAACAAGAATTTCCTTCCACTTACACTTGCATAACCAAAACACAATCCAACCAAGTTCATATCTGAAACAAACTAGATGAAAAATTACATTGATAGTTCTAGCGCTATCTCCAGTTAGTTGACCGATAGGGTTCCATTGCAAGACAACTTGCTCATCACTCGAAAGAGACCAAAGATCATTATAAGTTAGAGCTCTAAGCTTCGCTGTATTATCATCATCTATGAACCCAAATTTAGCACATGAATTTTTGTGTATTTGAGTCAATTATGATTTTCAAGTATACATTTAGGCAGTAAAGGTGTTTTAGTTACCTCTTACTCCTCATCATTTTCAAAGTTTATAGTCCAGCAAGGAAGAAGTGGAGTACCTACACGGGTTTTCGCCTTAGGATGAACATTTAAGAAGGAAAGGTCTTGATTAGAAGAGCCACCGTTAGTCTCTAGTATGCTTTTTAAGCATTACAAATGGCACCACAAGAGTGTTTTGAATTACTCTACTTGCTAAAGAACCGTTCCTTCTTCAGTATCTTTGTTAAGAATTTAAATGAACTTCAATTAAAACATAGACATAAGAAGTAAATATACAAGACAGATAATAACTTAGATATGCATAACTAAGCATCTTGCTAATGGTATATTATATTTTTCTAGAAATAATGCATCAAAGTATTAAGGATGATATGGCTCACATTCATAATATGTTTACTCATCACATTCTCTCATTTTGTATAAGTCATGAGGTTTAATATATATAATGATACTGTAATTCTTATGTAACTCATCTTCTACATAATAAATCATTTGAACCTCCAAAGCTTGGATGTATAGTTCATCATATTAGGATCATTAGCATGATTTGATGGGGAAGATATTACTTCTTCATTTTCCACACAATGGTTGTTAGGATGATGCATGAATGCATCATTAACCATGTTTTATATGGGTCATTGACATTAATCCTTTCTCCATAACATATGGTATTATAGGAGTTTCAATTGTTGTGTTTACAACACTTATATCTCCATGTCAATACCAAATAAACTTTATGGAAATAAAAACGAGTCACATGTTAAACTTGAATTTTAGACATAGACATATTATTTTAACTTCAACACTATGATTAGGAAATGTAATATCCTAGAAATTATGTAGTCTTTTCATGTATTCATAGGTATTTTGAGGCATATCAATCCATCACTTATCTAGTTCATAAGATTGCTTCATACTTTAAATCCTCCAAAAGAATTCTAGTTATACAAAAAGATAATGAACCAAGCAACATTAATTAGTGCTGAAAATTATGATCTACCAACAAACAGTAAATATCTAGGTGCACAAACAATTATATTGAATTTTTTCAATGATAAGAATCAAATAAATATATAGACTAAACTTTAATATTACAAGAATGAAATTTCTAAAAGTGAACAAACAATCATATAAGATACTACCAAAATTTGGCAATACACCAATCAAAAAGTAAACAAAATATCAATCATTACAATATACATATATTTAGTAAAGCATATTGTTATAAACACAATAGCCATTTCATTACAAATATTGAAATTTAGGAAAAAAAAACCTAGATTCATACAAAAATTTATTTATAAGTTCTAAACATGTATTCCAAAAGATGAAAACAAAACAATGATTTTAGAAACATGGGATTTGTAAAACAAGAAGGAAGAAACTTACCTTTACTAATGTGGGTGTGGTAGGTGGTGACAACATCTAATGGTCGGTGACAACGTCATCCTTCCTCATGAGTGAAAAACCTCAAGTTGATCAAACTAGGAGGAAGAAGGGAGAGGAAAATAATAAGTGAAAATGTAAAGAAAAATAGACTATTTAAACCACAAGTTAAAATATGTGTTATTCATTATGAACCACATCTACTACCTGTGAAATCTTCTTCAAACTATAACTAAAGCTTTCATTAGATGCAAGTTTTTACATCACAAGTAAATAATTGCAACTAATGATCTCTTTTTTTGGTAGTGAGTTAATAGCAACTTTAAAATTTTAATGCATTTGTTTATTACTACAATGTCACCTAATAGCAATGTTAATTGTACTAGCATAGCTCTATTTTTTTTTTGAAATAACCATAACACCATTATTTTGTGTCTCCATAAACATTTCATATGGATATGTTTAGAAGTGATACCCATTATTTAAATTGAATAACTTGAATTTTCTTTCAATGTAACTAAGACCTTGTGCAAGGGCTTTTAGTTCATTTCAAATGTTGTCTCACCCTAAAATTGTAGAGTGTGATTGGCACAAAAAACGTGAAAAAACCTTACCATCACAATCCTAAACCTCTACTAACAAGTACATATCATCATCAAAATTAGAATTAGAGTTAAATAACAATAGGGTATCCAGATTTAGATTCCTATACACTCAATAAGGTATCCTATGCCTACATTTAGATTGCTATACACTTAAAAATAAGACTCTCTAAAAGTTCCACTAGAACTTGTCACCCTATACAAAATGCCAAAGAGAGCTCCACTTTCATATAAACTAACATACAATGGAAATGAGGTAAAGTAAATCCTGGTTATGGTAATCGTGGAACTGCACCAAGATTTTATTTTTTCATGAAGATTACAATACATAATTATAATTATGAAACTAAGAGAGCCCCTACAAACCAGTGTGGGGCCTACAAGGAGATCTCTAATGGTGGTTCTCTGTCATGGACTTTGGCTCAACTCCATTACATGTGGGTTTCAAATGTTGAACAAGTAAATAACATCCCTAAAATTAATGGAGATGATAGATATGTAGTTATTAGAAATGACACAAATACAAATAAATTTTTAACGCAATATTTTAAATCCAAAGTAACATACCTTTAAAGAAAGTTATGCTAGTAAAAAAAGTCCTTTCTAACATACAAGTACAACTACCAATTTTTATTTATAAGTTCCCCATGCACAATCATACAAGCAATAATAACCGTGATCTATTTTACCTATTTAAATTCATATCTAGTAAATAGACTTGATCATGGCTTGAAGAAGCTTGCATGGCATGATAAGTTTGGCCTGAAAAAAGTCTAAAAGCCCTAATTAAAAAAGCTCGATTAAAAAAAGGTTTGAACCCCCCTTTTTAACCAAAGTGATCAGACTCATTGTTTTGAGCTTGACCCTTTTATAAATTAGATTGGCCTGTGATCGGGACAACTTAATGTAAGATTAAAATAGAAATGAACTTTATTCCTTCAGCCACTTCACAAACTTAAGAAATGTTTCTTGAGATTGACCACTTTTGGCCATGTTATTCATCAACTTCTTTTTTAGATTTAAAGAGTTTTCCTTTATATCTGCTTCACCAAAACTGTCCTAGTGGTTTTTCTATGTGGTGACCTTCCAACAATGGTCCAATTGGTTAGAGCTTTGAAATATATGGTAACATTATAGGTTCAAGTTCATAGGTGGTGTTGCAAAACCACCAATTTGTTAAATTGAGACTTGGCATGCATCTTTTGATGTAATGGAATAAGCTCTTCTAACCTTCTGGATAGCCGGAACTAATCTAGAAAAAATGATCAATCTTCATGGCAGGCATACTAAGAGAAAGCTAAAATGTCCCTATTTTAGTAGGAAACCCTTCAAGATAAAAGTCAACAGATAAAAATGCATGGTATTTAGAATAAGAAATATATCATTTTAGTCTTTAACTTATCATTGAATTGTCATTTTGATTTCTCACTTATTTTAATACTAAAAATGATTCCTCGCTTATTGAAAATTATTACTTTTGGTCTCCCCACATATGTTAATAAGGTTTAGCACAAGAGAGTCAATATGGTAACAATGTAATATGATGAGGACAAAAAGTGATAATTTCTAATTATTATGGGACTATTTTAAGTGATATAATGAGTGATAGATTAGATTGACAATCCAATGATATGTCAGAGGACCCAAATGGTACTTTTCTCTATCCAGAGAACTCTTTTTAATTTTCATCTAGGTTTCCCTTAATGAAAAAGTTGAAATGATGCAAATATTTATAGATAATGAGGGAAGATCGTAACTTAGTATATCAAACGAGAGGATAAATAAAATTATTTGCTGAGCATGGTTAAAGAAAATTTATTGAAAATAGATAAACTAATAAATATAGTTTATTTGTTTTCTACTTAGATCAATTTACATAATAATCTATTTTGCTATCCATTACATTTAAGATGCACTGAAATTCATTCTTGCAAAATTGGAGATATAGAAAAAATTATAAAAGAGAAATCCTTAACAAAAATTGTAAGAGATGTATAAATTTTTTATTGTTCAATTTTTATCAATTTACCTAAAATTATTTTATTTTCAAGAGCTATGAAGCTTTTAAAAATTATTTTTACTTCTTTTCACAACTGCTAAGCAAGCTACGTATACAAAATCAAATTATGTCCATCTTTTCGAGGTTTGTCTGTACTACATTTATATTCCTTGCTCAACTAATTTATTAATAAGAGGACACTTACCTTCAATTGCCATGATCGCTCTAACAGTTGGTTAACAGTATAGCCTTGTTTAGGTTTTGAAACAAGAGAAATTAAAATGTTAAATGGAATACAATTATAAGGATGTTTGATTAAAACACCTCTTTGGTTTCTCACTTGTCTATTTAATCTTCTCTATTTAGTCTCACACTGATTTTTATTATTAATTTTGCATCTCATCAATATGAAAGTTTAAACATTATTTAGTCCTTAGTCTCAAATAAATCTGGACTAAAATGTTAATATTCATATTAGTAAGGGACCAAATTGCAAATTGACTAATAAGTGAAAGACAAAATCAATAATAAACATTAGTAAGGGACCAACTTGAGACTGGATCAATAGGTAAAGGACTAAATTGATATTAGAAAGATAAGTAAGGGACCCACATAGTGTTTTATTCTGAAATTGTTCGAGGTAGTTCTCATTTATATGATCTCTCCAATTTATTCAATAATGAAAGAAGAAATATCTTACCATCAGAGCCTATGACTCCATCGTGGATTAGCTTTGGGATGCGGTATTTCGTGGCAAACATAACTGCAGAAATAGTCCAAAGAGCTGCCCCTTTAATCCCAAGCTTACAAGCAACTTCCAATGCCCATCCCTTGATCACATCAGCCACTACACAACAGACCATCTCAGACTCAGAACTGACGAGACCCTCTATGAGCATCACCAGCATAGCAGGCATGGTGCTTAACACTGAACGACATAACTTGCCAATGTCGTTTCTGTCATCCTCGGGTTCCAAGCCATCTGGGATCAAAACAAGCTTTATTTGTGATTCTGAACCCATGAGGCTCTCTTGCTGGGCTACCCTTGAACTCAACACTCGCTTATGGTTAGCATCTGAGTTCAAGCCATGATTGACATGTCCTTGTGCTGGAAAGGGTATAACTACCACACTTGGACTCGGCTTGCTCATCTCTGACAGACTGAAACTGTTGATGTTTCAAGCTGGGTGTTGGTGTTGATTATATTGCGAAGGGGCTGTATATTTTGATTCAGAGGTAGGGACATATAATTGCAATTCTTAGTATATCTTTTTTTTTTTTTTGAAAGAAATGATATGAGGAGCTCAATTTTCACACGGCACTACTTCAAAATATTTAGGGTAGCGGAATATGGGACATGCCCTAGTCTAATGGCTTGTAGTTGTGGAACAGGACATGAAAGACATACAAGTGACCAGCGACAAAATAAATCATAATTATAAGCATACCAAATCAGAAAAGTCAAAAGTCATAATAAAGAGTTGATTAAAACTACATAAAACAAGAGGACAAGGAACCTTCCTGAAATAAGGGGAAAAAACACAACATATTAAAAGAGGAGGACAATGAAACCTCACTCCTCAGTCAAAAGATAATAAAATACAAGGGGTTAAAAAAAGAAAGCTATACATTTCGGCCCCTCACAGTAGCTTTTTTGACATTAGATAATTAATGCAACTAAATGTATTACAAATACGAAAAGATAAAAAGGAGAATTCAAAGAAAAATATTCCATTTAGGATAGAAATAAACCTGCTACAGAGACAAAAGTACTCTAGCATTTCCTGGAGAAACGTTTTGTAATTCATGCATAGATATACAATTCAAGTGTGCCTTTATTTCGACATCCAACTTCCCTCTAAGCAATCACGTGGAATTTAATAGAACAATTTCCCAAACCTTAGCCCTAGTAATTTAACCGAGAAATTCATGGCTAATTTTAGTCTATTAAAAGTCAATAAATCACATTATTCACAAATAAATATATAAATACATAAATAGGGAATCTCATTGACAAATGTACCTAATGCGATTTTAAAATTTTGATATAATTTATGTATCTTTAGTAAGATGTTATCTAACATTTTTTTTTATTAGTGACTGACGCACTAAATGAAATGCATGGAATGCATCCCTCCCAAATAGAGATTATCTATCTATCTATCTTTCTCTCTCTCTCACTCTCTATATATATATATATATATCTATCTATCTATATACATACACACACACTTTAATCACAGTCTGATTGATTTTATCTTTTCCTTTAATATTTTTGAAACAGCCTCATTAAATTGTTTTTAAAGAAGTTTGAAAATAAAAAACACAAAAAATTGTTTGAATGAAAATTATCTTAATATGCTTTGTGCTTTTGTCAAAATTACAATAATGCTACTAATAAAAAATTTTCTCTCAAGATATCTCCTTATTTTCGTTTGATTATAAAAAATGTGATGTAAGAACATCCAAAAGATGTTCTTTATTTTAGTTTTTTAAAATAGGTAACATAATCTAATAATTTTTTTCTTATCCTTTCGTTTATGAAACAAAATATAGGGCAGAATGTGAAAAATTTCTTAAGTCATATGTTCTTCTTAAATCACTACAAAATCCCTTGTAAAAGTTGTTGTGATGGCATGTCTTTGTGATGGTAAAAAAATCCTTGTTAAAGTCGTCATAAAAACATGTTATTGTGAAGGTCAAAATAAGTGTTGCAGTGTCATGGTTTCACGACACTTTTCTAACCCTCACAATCACATGTTATTGCGATGTTTAAAAAATCTGTCGCAATGTCATCATTTTGCAACAGTTTTTTTGACTGTCGTAATGACTTGTCTTTACAACGGTTATATCTAAACTATTGTAGTGGATGCCATATTTTCTATGGCAATAGTTTAAACCACTGCTGATAGGTTTTCTTTAAATATTCAACTTTATGTTTTTGTTGCAATTTTTTTTTCTTGAATCAGTATCCCGCATATATAATAACTCACCAATCACAACAACATAATCTGATACTCAAAGCCAACAAGCCTACTTGATAATCAACTATAAACATAATTACATATAAAGTTGAACATAAAACCATAATCAACTCTTAATAAGATACTAAATAATTACAAAGTCTAACAACAAATAATGATAAGCTATCCTAACTAGCTAATTGTCCCTACTTGAAGGAGTTAGCGATGGATTTGAAAGTAGGTTTGCACTGCCTTGCTCACTAGGTACCTAAAAATTGAATACAAACTTTGATAATCAATGAATTGAATAAAAAAGATAAAACAAAATTACAACACAGGACTTATACAAAAAAAAAAATGTTAGATAAGTACCCCACAAGATAGTATGGATGCAATCTTTGGGGGAAAATCTCCCTTGACATTTCTAAGGAGAAAAGACAAAATTGCATTTGTTCGTTGTTGTTCTACTGTCAAATTAGCAATTTGAGCTCTTCATTTGTCTCTTTCAGTCATTTCAGCTCTAAGTGATGCAACTTCCATTTGTACCTCATGTTAAGATGGCCTAAGTGGCAGAATCCCACCAACATGATGTCCAAAAACTTGGGAAGGGCAAACACCCATTCCTAGTTCTCAAACCCACCTAGAATGTTCCTAAGTCCTTAGAGCTAGTGCTAATGAGTCTTGTAAGGAATTTTCTTGCATACAATAGCCAAAAGCCTCAAACTTAGCTCCTCTTCCTACATATTAGTTTAAAATAAACGGACAATAACTCATGTCAACATTAAACCAATTGGAATAAATCAACAATCAATAGTATAACATGACAAAGTTCATAAACATACACCAATAACTTGAGCATCATCATTTATGAACAATCCATCACCCCTCTTGTGCACTACGGTCTAAACCTCTCCCCAAGAAACTAGACTCCCGTGCTCTTCCTCCTACATTTATTTTTCATAATATAACACATCAAACTGTCATACAATATTTGAATGTAATACATTTTACTAATATAAACTCACCATTTCATCTTTTTTTTTTTTTTTGCAAGACTCTTCGATCCACCAGTGTGTGGGATTGTTTGCTTCCTACTATTTTCTTTATTTTTTACAATGATGGCTGTGTATTTGACTAAAGTGTATTAATTATATTATCAAAAATTGATACAAAGATAAACTATAAATATAAATCTTTATATATATATATAGTTTTATTGTACCTTTTGAATGCCCTTTGGGGCTTCATTTTTGTTCTATCATCTATGTTTATCTATAATCTGAGGCAATCCCTTGGATGTCTCATCATTTTATAATTGTTTTTATTTATTGCATATCACTTTATGTGCTCAGCAGTTTTAGGAGACATAAAGAGCCCTTGCAATCATGGTTTTAATGAAATTACCTAAGCACTTCAATAGGCGTATTCATACACTTGTTACCCTTTTTCTTTGGCATCCACCTAGATGTGTTGCACCATTTACACAGATCTTTGGTTTCATCTTCTCCCTAGTATAACATACAATCATTAGGACATGCATGAATTTTTTTATAATTGAGTCCCAATTTATTAATAATTTTCTTTGCCTCATACAAAGAAGGAGGAATCTTTGCATTCATAAAGGCATCTACTAACTGCTCTAATATCATAGACATAGGTTTATCACTGATTCCACACAAACATTTGATGTGATACAACTTCACCTAAAATGATAGCTTTGAATATTTCTCACATCCTTTATACAAATTTTGTTGTCCATCCCTAATTAACTCATAAAACTCTTTTGCCACCTCATCCATCATTGGGTCAAAAGATGATGGAGTTAGGCCTTCAACTTCTTCCATCGTCACATTATAATTATTAACTTTAAATACATCATAGACCATATCTTGCACAAGATCAACCCTAAAAGTTCTTTCTTCACCTATTTGTGGCACTGATACAAGTTGTACATGAGGTAAATCTCTACCTCTTTCCCCATGCCTTACCCAAAGATTATACCTTTGTGGGAATAGTTTAACAATTAACTTCAAATGCATCATAGACCATATCTTGCACAAGATCAATCCTAAAAGTTCTTTCTTCACCTACTTGTGGCACTGATACAGGTTGTACATGAGGTAAATCTCTACCTCTTTTCCCAGGCCTTACCCAAGAGTATACCCTTGTGGGAATGGTATAACAATTTAGTGGTCTCACACAACTTCTTTAGCTTGCCATTTCTTAAATTTATATTTTTAACAAGGGCATATTATTTTACCCTCAACACCCCTATTAGCAAATGAAAAATCTAAAAAACTATTAAGTCTTTCTAAGTATTCAGGTGTATTTTGGGGTTTAGCAATCCAAGACCTATCCATTTTTAAAAAAGTGGAATCAATAAAGCAGAATCGTAAATAGAACTCTAAGTTGGGCACTAAGGCACAAAAATAATCACAATATCATGAAGCAGATTTTTAGTATATATAATGCAAAATATTAATTACCTTAGATTGATATCAATAGTGGCAATAAGGTTCCTGAAAAAAGAAATTAAATGATCCAACCATTTGAATGAAGTAGTTGTTGCAAAATAAAAAAATAATAAGAAAAAAAAAGATAATGAAGAAGAAGAAGATAAATTTGAAGTTTTCCGGTGCAGAGATTGACAAAGTCGTCACTACTGCAACCAAAATAAAAGGATTAGTTGAAGAAAGAGAGAATGATGTTCAAGATAAAAAAAAATGATGATAGAAACTTACCATGCCTCACTAAAATGAGAATTCGCCATAGTTGCTACAAAGTGATGCGAAAAGAGGAAGAAAAACTCTAACCACTCCTACTGAGACGTGTTTTTAGTGGCATCAACGGTAGGTAAAGAAAATTAAAATAATAATGATAATGAAATATATATATATATATAATGATAAAAGATAATAATAATAAATAATATAAAAAGTATCAGCCTGACCTTTCATATATCATTAAATGTAAAAAAATTATACTGCAAGATGATTTGCTTCTTGTTGTGACACCGGATAGGATCATAGATATAAAGATTTAATAGCTCAAGAATAAAACAATCCCTTCAGTAAAAATGGTGAGGAAGGGATTATCATATGAAGATGGTACTTAGTTTCAATGGATGGAAATTTGTAATCCGGTGAAATTTGGAAACATTTTGAAGAGGAAGTGATAACAAGGTTTCATAGCTACCAAATGGGACAAATAATAGAAGGGATCAGTGGGTGAATTTAGGGAAAGATTTATAGTTATTCTGCCCACCCAAGGATGTTCCTAATGAAGTACTTATGGCAGCCTTAAAAAATGACTTAACTAAAGAAATTAGAGTAGAGGAGAAATTGAAGAGGGAAATAGACTCACATTAAAAAGAAGCAGAGTCTTGCGATTAAACATCATAACTTGGCATTAGAGTAATATTTTCTCATTCTTCATCTAATGGTTTGGGGATGATGATCAATGCTAATTCTTCTTATGTAGTTAAATACTTAAATCCATTCTAGGATGTGCATATTCTGCAATTAGCTGAGTGCTTTATATGTGTCTCATTAACAAAATAACTTTATATATTGCCACGGTAATTGATGTATGGTGCTTTCTTGTTACCATTTTATTGGTGCTTTATTTTAACCCATATGCCTCACATACTAAACCAGTTGTGGTCTGCATTAAATGTGCATGCAATTGTATACATAACCACATTTTGTACTTGAATTGCTTGCTCTAATTAACCAGAACAATTGCTTGTAGAAGTATATTCATAACATGTTTAAGTGAGTTACTGTATGTAATTGCTTCTTACATAACTATAACATATATTCTTCAGTTACTCATATAAATAAGCAACTTGTAATTGTAAGTTCTATTATATAATGTATAGTTTATCATGGACTATTTTTATAATCTATTTTTATGAGTCTCTCTCTCAAGAGACTGATTGACCAGGCTTCTTTGTAATTCTGGTACCAAAGGAATATGACCTTACCACTTTCACCCTTCCATTATCATTTTGAGAAATTAAGGAAAGAAAATGGTTTGACTATGGTGTGTCTCTTTTCAAATGTATATAAAAATTCATAAATGTATATAATATTTTATTATTAAATTACTATATATATTGTAAAATTATTTAAATAGATATAAATATAAAAAGATGTATAAAAATTAGTTAAAATATTTTGCATAAGACAGTAAATCTATGTGAAAAAGGTTAGGTGGAGTTTGTTAGACATCATAAATCTTCATAGTAAAATGCCAAACTTTGTTATAGAAAAAACGGGAAAAAAAAAAAGTTGTAAAGTTTTGCTATTTTTTACCAGTTTATGATTGGTTTGACTGGTTTTTTATCAGTTTATTAACACACAGGATAGAAGGGACAACCAAACCAAAACCACAGCCAATTCATCGTTCCTACTAGGTAGTTTATTCGACTTTTTCAAATAGTGGTTTATTAGTCATTTCCTCTTATCTGTGATTAGAAGTGACTTTAAGACATTGTTTCACAAAAGTATGAGTTACAACTCGTGTTTGTGTGATTGTGCAACCAACTTTACCTAACCAAAGGGACAACACTTTTTGCTT
Source organism: Delonix regia (assembly GCA_037074485.1). Taxonomy (NCBI): domain Eukaryota; kingdom Viridiplantae; phylum Streptophyta; class Magnoliopsida; order Fabales; family Fabaceae; genus Delonix; species Delonix regia. The sequence continues at coordinate 20,142,090 of CM073449.1, read as the reverse complement.
ATGATTTTAATCAATTTAACCAATTACATGATCAGTTAATTGTAGGTAGAGCTTTCCCCAACTCAAGGTAGTTCAGTTGGTTGGAGTTTTTGACATAAAACTAAAAATATTCAACATGTGTCTGGCTATCTTTATTATATTGACTCAAATTGTGGCAGTGAAAATCTTAAATAGCAAGGTGTAGTGGTCATTTGATGATAAGTTGAACATCATAACTCACTTTTGTTTATTGTATGTCAGGTCCTACTAGCATTATTGAAGTCAAATTTTGCTGCTTAAAATAAATTAATGGGTTCTACTACATAGATTGTCTTAAGTGTAGCATGCTTCAAAGTTTAGACTTTTGAGAAAACAAGTTGTGGGGCTTTAAAGATATGTTAATTCATGTAACTACTAATGATTATAAAACAATGTGATAATCATTTTCTTAAGAACCCATAGTTTAATTTTAAAACCATTTAAAGTTATAATTCATTATTTATTTTACAGAATAATATTGACATTCATATTATTCAAAACCTATAGTTTAATTTTTAAGTCATTTTAAGTTCTATTTTACTGAATAGAAACAATGGAGACATGTAAAACCAAAAGTTCAAATAAAAAAAAAAGATCATATCATAACAAAATTATTTTAAAAAAAATACCTACAGGCGACATGAAGGTGGGCAGCCGACCTTGTCTCCAGCGAGTATGAACAGACAGCAATGGCGAGCTTTTCTACAACAAGTACAAGCAGCGTGAGGGAGACCAATATACAAACAACGATAGAAAAGAAGTGGAGGATGATTGATTAGTGAGGAAATGAGACTAACAAGTAGTGAGAAACTGGCTAGAGATGGCTAATTAACGGATGACGCATGGATAACAAGACAATAACCAAAATTATAGGGCTAGAGTGTTCGAACTAGGGCTTCTGAAAGAATGAATTTGAAGCTATTCAAATAAATCTAAATTTTGATGTCTTAACAACGGTCATTTTTTACTGTCATTAGGACATGATTTTACAATGGTCAAAATAGACCGTCGTAAAACCAAAGGAAACAACACACGACTCTTTTTAAGATTGATCATTACAATGGTAAAAAATGACCGTTGTTAGGATTTGATTTTACGATGATCTATTCCGACCATCATAAAACCAAGGGAAACAACACGTGACTCTTTTTAAGACTAATTATTACAACGATCAATTCCTAACCATCGTAAAATGGCTAAATTAATGACGGTCACCTCCCACCATCGTTATGGCTATGTTTTGCAATGGTGAGAGTTAACCATTGCAAAGTCTATTTTTCTATAGTGAATAGTTTTGCGACCACTTAGAATTACCATATTTCCAAGTGCTATGAAGCATTACAAAACTTAGCTTTTACTTTTTCCTTTTGACTGTATACCAAACCAAAGACAAAAATACAGATTTGGTCCTTTAAATTTATGTTTTATTTTTATCACATAATTTTATTCCATTTTTTATTTAGTTCATCAATTTATTAAAATCGCTCAAATGTTTCCATCCTCTAGCGATGCTTATAAACTCATTTGTTATTTTCAAACTTTAGAGATAAATAATAGAAGAAAACATAATCAAGTAGGCTCTCCTCTTATTGTCATTTTCTTTTTCCCTTTTCAAAATGACATTTCTTTAATTTAACTACTACTCCCCATAATTGGTAAACCAAAATAACACCCATAATTAGTATTATCTACTCAATTGGCTACATTACATAATACAAAAATTTCTCCCTCACTATTTATCTACTAACTGCTGGATTAAAGCACAATTTTAGTGACCATAAAATTGAGAGATATAACCCTAACATCCCATAGTAGCAATATTTCAACTCATAAATTTTTAATGTCTAATCTCTACACTAAACTAATTAATAATTAAATTATTGCCCCCAATTGGCTTTCATTCCACTTATTTCTTTTTCTTCAAAGTCACTAATACTCATTTGAATGAATTTTGATTGTAATGGCTAACATGTGCACATGTATACAACTTAGGAAAGTGCCCAAAAGACCTAAAGGGTCTACAGATTATAAATTTCACACTTACACTAAATGCTAAACACTAATACCAAGCTTACAAAAATGCTCAAAGATTTTGGTAAAGTCTATATGCCCTCAAGTTCAAATAATTTCCAGCAATTAAGGAATTAATTGCCTTTAAGTCTAAAAATATAAATACACCCATGCATTATGTATGAATGTATTATTTTAGGAATCCATCTTGTACATAATCATGTAGATAACGACATGTATTATTAGCCATGACGCACCATGATTTGGAACCCCAACTAGTTGGGATGTTACAAGCCTGTGTGCAGGCCAATACACATGGATATGATATGATATTCTAATTAATGTTGATATTCTAATTATTTTGAGCCATGATGCTCATGTCATATATATGTTCTACTCTAATAGAACTAGCTTGGACCTAGCTTTGATTTCTTTGATATTCTAGTAGTTCTATTGGTTTTCCCTATTTTTTATTTGATATTTATTTCTTGTATATTTAATTATAAATTCTAACTCTTTTCTCAGGTGGTGTTCTTTATCTCTAACTAACCCTCTTGTGTCCATGGATGAACTCTCTTAATTCTGTATTTAATAAATTACTATTTGCTCATGTGATATTTTCAAAGATGAATGATTGGTTTGTGAAAAAAAATTTTCATGCCAAGTCTACCCTTGATCGTGTAGTTAGTGTCATTTGCTTATTGAGTTTTCACACACCCCTTGTTATTTTATCATTCCAAATAATAGAGTCATTGTAGATTGCCAACAAATGGCTTGAAGCATAATTGGAATAATTCTAGTAATGCCTACATTGTTTGCAAGGACAAATTTATTTTTATTTGTATAACTTTATATTTTTGTGCTCAAGTTGCTCCTAAGTACACAAGTAAGATCTGACCCTATAACTATCATTTGATGATATATGGTCAATCATTTTGTTAAGAGTAGAGCACTCTTTATATTTCTTTACCAAGTTCCTTATTGTGAAATTTTGAAAGGTCCATGCTCTAAGGAGACTTTGTCAAAATTTCTACAGAGGTACTAGCTAATTCTTTGAGTGTATAAATTTCACTTGGCTCAAGTTTTCTTGAAACAATTATCTATTGAATTCTATTCTAGTTAGGCATACATTAGCGAGTTTTGCCTTGACCCTTATGCTAATTGCACTCTATTTTTAGGGTGGTGACAATAAGTATCTTGATAATATTAGAGGGAAAAAAACATTTAAGTAATTTTGGAAATTAAGAGACCGAATTGGAACAAAATAAATTTAGAACTAATAAAAGTAAAACTTGAAGTAAAGTTAAAGGATCAAATTGAAACAAAAATGAAATTAAAAGATAAAAATGAAACTCGACAAAAATTTAAGAGATCAAAACTATATTTATGCGCAAAAAATTATATTAATCTTTATTGAGGGTTGTTTATGTTACACTTATGCCTTCTATGAATAATAATGTTAACTTTCATTAATTTAATTATTTTGTCATATATTTAATAGTTAAGAATTATTTTGTTTTAGGTTTATGTAATAAAAGTAGTGATTTACCTCTAGTTAATCAAAGTTAGTTATTAGGTTTAGTTATGTATTTTAGTACTTTAAGTGTTAACTTTTGGTTAGATATTTAATATTTTGTAACTAATCGATTTCATGTATTTTTGTTAGGTTTTAACTTAAAGAAATATAAGCTGAAGGTGTCTCAAAGCTTGACCAACGAAAACCCAGATCCATAAGATGCAAAAATTGGTTTAAAGCCCTTTTCAAATACCACCATGAACATTAATCAATTGGTCATGACCTAAAAGGAAAATTTTTGGATAGAATGGAATATCACCATGACCAGCTGAATGCTGATCATGACACCATATGAGAATTAAGCAATCGAATTCATTTTGGAATTCAAATTTTTCTACTTTGTATAGAGATTTCGAGGGTTTTGAAGGAAGGCTGTCGTTCTAGGTCATTTTAGAGGTAGAAGGGGCTAGAAAAGGCATCAAGAAGCTCCGAAGGCAAGGGAAAAGCTTGGATTTAGAGGATATTCACCAATTAAATTAGTTTTTTTTCTTCTTTCCTTGCTTCTCTTTATATTTCTATCCTCATTTAGAAGATGCTCAGCTTTTAATGTTGATTTATCTGGTATTAATGAGCTAAACCTTTTGATTTGGAATTATGATGAACCCTAGTATGTAGTATGACTCTTTTACTCTCTTTACTTGCAATTAACGATATGATTTATTTACTCAATCTTGTTCTTAATGCTTCTAAGTGTGTGGAAACCATTAGATGGTTTGGGTAACCTAAATGAACTTGGAAAAGGGAATTTATGGCTAGACCATTGATTAGGTAGTGTGAGTTCGTGAAACTTGTAATGTTGAGTGGATTGATTCACTTGTAGGATAAGAATATGCCTACTGGCCATGCATAGTCATATTAGGACCAATTTTTCATTATGTCTCTTATTCAATTGCCTAAGGAATTACATATTGGTATAAAGGGAATTCCTATTAGTAATTTAGAAGATGCTTATAGGTAATTAAGTGTCCTAAACTAGTAAATTATACCATTAAGTGCAATGTTAAAGAAGGTATGTTAGGTTTCTATGAAATGCTAGGGGAATCATAATCCTAAACCTCTTACTTCCAAAATTAATGTAGAATTCTATCCTCATTTGTTATTTTTATATTCCTAGTTTAGTTTTCTTTCAATTATGATTTATCTTTGGGTTGATTTAAAGTATGGTGCTAATTTTAATATTTATTAATTGTCTTAATGTCAAATCCTTATAGCAATGTTACTCTACTTATTATTATACTACTTGTGTGATACGTATACTTGCATGTATGCTTTCATAGCATAACAAATAACGCATGACATTTACTTGCACTATGTTGATCTCTAATTTAGTTTATAGACTATATTTCTTTAAATTATAAAACAATATAAAATTCAAGTGTGAAATGGAACAAATTTTAGAAGAGATATGAATCATAACTAGAAAGAAATTACTAATTTCTTTGGAGAATTGGCTAAATTATACATGATACTCTTCAAGTTTGGAAAACATAATTTTTCTTTCCTAACCTTTAATGTATTTTTCAAAAACCACTACATAAATTTAAGAATAAAATTAGTCTAATGTTAAAACTTCATGTCACAACTATAAATGAATATGGCCATACATTCAAATAAACAAGTAGCATATTCATCATTCAAACATAAACACAACAACAAACAAGGGAAGGTGTTGGGTGTGTAAATTGGATTTCAAAATAATCAAGTCCCACATCACTTAAAATAGCTAGCTATTAGTTCCCAAATCCTTATAGTCAAGCTTACTCATCTAGGATGCATCAAATAGTCAAGTATTATAGTCTTGACTATACATTACATCAATTATTAATAAGCATACAATGACTATGTTTATTCAAATCATAAATTCAGAAATCCCTTTTAGGTTAAAGTAAATTTTTAGATCAACCTTAAGGTGATCAGACATAGAATGCATTAAACACAAAATAAATCAGAAACAAAAAGTCAATATAAAATAACACTTATAATTGGTTTTGTCAAAATCCTAGCACTAGCCTACTTAGCCAAGCATTGGCATTGTTTCAGAACAAAAAATCAAGAAGAAAATATAACATAGATAGAAAAGAGATGATAAGAAAGAAGGCACAACTTTGACTAAGTTGTTACTCCCTTTTACATAAGACTCTTTCATAATTCATTACAATACCTACTCAATTGCGCTCCTTAACTCAATAACAAACTCCTTCTTGCTTGTCTGTGATTCTAAAGCTCCCCTAGGTCTTTATTTGTAGCCTTTAGAGGCCCTATGAGTCAAATTTCTCTCAAAATTTCATCCTTATTTTGGAAAACCCTAATTTTAAAATTAAGGCCTTTTTTATAACACACCTGAAAGCTGTTTTTCTGACACCTGAATGTTGCTTCTCTATTTCCAGCACATTTCTACATTTCATAGTGCCTGGGCATTACTTCACTAGTGCATGGGTGTTAAGTCTCTGTCCTTGGCCTTCTAATGTGCAGCTTTGGCACCCCAAGCATTGCAATGATAGTGCTTAAGCACAGTGGAAAAGAAAGATAATAGAAGTTAGTAAGAGGATAATGTTACTTCCCAAATATTGTAGGGAAAGTATGAGAAAAGATTATCATTTATGTCTAAATAACAATAAGGTAAATAGTAATGAAAATTCTACTTATTATTGAAGCAATAAAAATGACAATAGTCATTTATATTACAAGTAGGATAAACTCATCATGTATATACTTATTTTCTTCATTAGTTATTTGAATATTTTATTTAATTATTGGTTGTTAACATGGTTAGTTATTCACAAGAATAAAAATGATCTCAAATAAATATAAATGGTGACAAAAACAAATATAATGCTAAGTAGAGTTGCTAGATAAAATTATCCCAACAGTAATAATTATAGGATGTTTTTTGTTTTACCAATGGAGATTCTGATAAGACATTGCATTTTTGGAATAAAGTGACCCAACAAAGAATGTAATGGAGTAAATGACTTTTTGGGAAAAAGGGGGATACAAATGATGGTTAGTTCAAAAAAATATAGCTCGAAAATTACATTTTTAAGAATTTATTTATTTTGTATTTTTTAGATAAAAAATCACATGGTTTCCTGAAAGCAAATATACAACCATAGGTATAAGGTTAAAGATATCTCTAACAAGTAGTTTTAGCTTCACCCTCACACATCTTATTTTTCATTTAAATGTTTAAATTATTAATAACTATGTACATGTAATGTATTTTGTATGTTTAGCATATGTATGCTAATGGGGAGACACCTGTAAGGTTTGGTATTACAAGGTTCTCCATGATTGGGCTTCACGTTATGAAGTAGCATGAAACCTTGAGCTGAGATAAGACGGTGAAGGGTTAAGGTTCTGAAATAGGGCCCGTCAAGTTTGGCCAAAGGATGGATAAAAGGTTTTCTTGGCATGTCATTATGTGTATAGCTTTTCTCATGGGTTTTAAATATAATTTATGTATGATTGATATGTAATGGCTAGAAATAAAATGTTTTTCATTGAACATGCTGACTACTGAGGTTGCAAAAATCTCATGTTTTTATGAATATCTATTTCCAAGTAACTAGGCTCCCAATCAAGAAGTAGGACCTAGGGAATAGCATATTAAGGAGTCCTTATTTGCATAAAGATCTAGAATTATATTTTGGGAATTTAAATTTGTGTAATGTTTGAAGATTTTTTGTCTTTTATGTATTGTGTAATGCATTGTAGACACAATTCACCTTTTCCTTATATATTTTGTTATATTCATAGGCATGCAACTGAAATCCAGTGAGTTCATTAAGTTGCATAAGCCACTTATCCCTACATTTCTTTTATGTTAAAGTTCAGCTTTATAATTGCCAAGCAGGCTTAATTGTTCAAGCTAAAGAGGAAGATTGCATGTTTTACCAAATACAAGCAGATATGGGGACATGCCAAGTTGGGTTTTGTATGTTGTCATATAGGCCCATAAGGCATCTTTTAGCATTATCTCCCAATCTCTACAAGTTAGACAAACTATCTTCTCTAAGCTATAATTGATCCCTTTAATGAAGACCTCAACTTGTCCATTAGTTTAGGGGTGGTAAGCTAGGGCCACTCTATGGTGTACACCTTATTTCATAAGAAGGGTTTTATACTTTTTATTACAAAAATGTGTTCATCCATCACTAATGGTTGCCCTTGGTGTCCCAAATTGTTTGGCATCATTAGTGGTATATGCATTAGCTTCCAATGATTTAAAGATATAATCAACTACAACTAATATGTACTAAACGAGATGATAAAAGGTCCAAATGAAGTCTATGCCCTAAACATCAAAGAGTTCTAACTCTAGTATATTGTTTAGTGGCATTTCTTAGTTCCTTAAGATGTTCCCTATCCTTTGGCACCTATAACCATCTTAACAAACTCATAAGCATCCGTAAAAAGTGTGGACTAGGAAAAACTTGCCTGCATGACTCTAATTGCATCTTTCTATCCCTTACAATGGTTTGCACAATTTGCTAAGTAACAATCGTGTAGAATGTTCTGCATCTCTTCCTCAGGGATGCATCTTCTTATGATCTGGTCCTTGCACTATCAGAATAGATGTGGTTTATCCTAGTAGTAGTTTATTTCTTCATGTAAGAACTTCTATTGTGAATTTATATTTGTAGGTAAGATGTTAGCAACCAAGATATTCAAATATCCGCACACTGTGGTGTATTAGCAATCTTAACGTGTAATATTTACTCAATAGGCAATCTCTAATTAATAGGAATTTCAGTGGATTTTTTACTACTATTTTCTAATCAAGATATACTATCCGCTATTTGATTTTCATAACCTTTTTGTAACGGATTTCTAAATCAAATTTGTGTAGCATTATAACCCTCTTAACTAGTCTAGGTTTGGTATCCTTTTTATGTGAGTGGGTTCAAAGTTCTTCAAGATATTGGGCATAATACCAAAACATAATCCAACATGTATACAATATTTAAAATTTCAATTGGGGCATATGCCTGCCCTAAAACAAAGGTAGCTTCACTACTACACATACTAATAACAATATATTAACACACATTTAAGGTGAAAATATAAAAATAAAATTTGAAATGAAGAATAAATGAGTAGAACTTCATTTTAACCCCCACATATGGAGTATTTCTTAATTTAATCCCTCATATTCAATCTTTGTCCCTAACATATGGATATTTCTCAATATGGTCTCTAACAAATAAAATAATTATTAATAATGCTTTTCATTTTTCATTAAGTTAACTTTTATTTTTAGAAAAGTATTGATAACAATTTTATTTGTGATGTATCAACAAAGAAATGTCTATATGTGAAGGACTAAATTGACAAGGTAGTTTTATAAAGGACCAAATGGAAAAATATTTTATATGTGAGGGACTAATTTGAGAAAATTTTATAAGTTTGTATTTTTTAAATTAACTTTTTTTTTTTGTCATTGATGACACTTGTATTTGTAAGAGATCAAATTTAGAAAATGTATATATATGAGGGATTAGATCAAGAAGACAATGAGAGATGAATTTTAATATATATATATATATATATATATTATCAGTAAGGGACCAAATTAAAAGTTTTTCTACAAAGGACTGAATTGAAACATATTTTATATGTGAAAGGTTAAAGTAAAAAAGTTAAAATTTATTGCAATTATGCTTAATTAGCCTAAGAGAGGCAGCATTAATAATATGGTGTAAGACCATATTAGATGTGGTTAATTGAAGTTGACGGTATAAATTTATACAATTCAATACATGAATCAAAAGGTAACCCATATAAATTTTTACAGTCCAACTATATATATTGTGCCAAAGGGACCAAGAGATAAAATTTAGTACCTAAGAATATTTTCAGTGCCTCCTACGCTCTTAAACCCACCAATTCATAGAACTTGAAAGGAAAAAAGAGAAAGAAACTATGATTCCAACACGAAGGAATCACGCTGCACAGCCAAACGTACACCACCAATTGCCTTCTTTGCCAAATTGTCAAGGATTTTACTCCCTAAGACATAACACTCCCACACATCAAATCCAAAAGTTCTATGACCATATATACGTTTCCATTGCAAAAAAGTATATAAAGATCCACATTCCATCCACCTAATTTCGTCTAATAAACAACAGCAATATGTCCAATAATCTAATGTTATCAGAATTAAATGAAATATGGGGGAGTTACTTCGAAATCAGAATTAATTTTGAGAAAATTTGGAAAAATATATTTCCAGAATTAATTCTAGCATAACTTTCAGTCCGTCCCAAGTTATTATCTTCCAAGTCACGAGCAATTATGCTCTACTAGCTCCAATTGGTTTTTTCCCTTCTTCACTCTCTTTTCTGATTCTCCTTTTTTTCCTCCTTTCCTCCCTCTATTTCTCTCTTAATTTTCTCTAAAAAGTTTACCTCTCCCTCAGCAGTCTTTATTATCTTTTTATATTAAAAAATAGGATATATCATAAGAGAATTTCTAAATCATCCATTAATTCTTTTCAAATTTATGGGAGTTTTTTTTATTTTATTTTGCCTTATTCTTCAAGAAAGAATTAAAGAAATACTTTCTTTTAAAAAAATTATGATCCAATCATTTAATTACATTTAATGTTTCTTTGTTGGGGAGTTAATTTCTTATTTTCATTTTGACTTGCGTCCCAAAAATGAATGAAACAAATATTTAGTTTTTTTTTTCTATTTTTATATTCATTCAGCAAAATTAGAATTGAACAAAACAAAACAAAACAAAATGATTGAGAGAAAATTGATAGAGTATAATTTTTATTTTGCCTTGCATTTTAAGAATGAATAAGAGATAAATTTAGTCTTCATTTAAATTTTAATTATTGACTCATTAAAATTAGAATTCAACAAAACCAAAAAATTACGCTAATTCAATATTAAATTTAAATGATCTAAAAATAATAATGACTCAATAATAAAATCGAAATTAACTGCAGTGCAAAAATAAAAAATGACTGGAAAAACTCTGACTCAAAAGTAGAAATAACTTATACAATTAAGATAAAGTTGAACCCCAAATTAAATAAAAAGATTCATTATTTTTTAAAATACTTGGACAAAATACGATAGGTTATTCATTAAATAATAGCATGGCACAACTGTCACCGTAGGACCAAATCAGAGACAACCTTATTCCATTATCCACTTGGCAAACTTGAGAAATCGTTCCTGAGACTGACCACCTTGGGCTATGTTATTCATCACCACCTCCTTTAGCTTCAAAGAGTTTGCCCTTAAATCTTCATCACCAAACAACTGGTCCACTTTCTTCTTTATCTCGCCACTTGACACAAACCCGTTTTCATCAAAGTCAAATCCCAGTCCAACCTTCCACTCATCACAAATGCCAGACTTGTTAAGAGGTTGGTCTACAAAAAATGGCCAACACAAGAAGGGCACACCATTACACAAACCCTCCATGACAGAGTTCCAACCACAGTGGCTAATAAAACAAGCAACGGATGGGTGGCTCAACACACGCCATTGAGGTGCCCATTTGACAATCTTACCAAGATTTCCTTTAAACTCACGTAAGCATGCCTTTTCGGTATTGTTAATGTTAATGAAATCTGGACGAACAACCCAAAGAAATGGCCTACCGGTGAGCTCAAGTCCAAGGGCTATTTCTTGGATCTGTCTAGGGTCAAAAACAATGTGACTTCCAAAGGCGACGTATATTACAGAACAAGGTGGCTGTTGATCAAGCCAACTTAAGCAAGATAGATCTTCTTCCCAGAACTGTCCTAGTGAATTTTTTGTAAGGTGACCTTCCAACAATGGTCCAATTGGCTGTAGCTTTGGCAATGATGAAAATGCTCTAGGTTCAAGTTCGTAGGTGGTGTTGCAAAACCACCATTCTGCTAAATCGATACGTGGTGTGCATCGTTTAATGTAATTGAAAAAGCTATTCTGACCGTCTGCTTCGGCCGAACCGATCCAGAAAATATGATCTATCTCCATGGCAGGCATACTAGGAGAGAGCTGAAATGTCCCTTTTCTTGTAGGAAATCCTTCAAGGTCAAAGTTAACGGGTAAACATGCATGGAATTTGGAGCGCTTTTTTGAGTTTCATCTGGGTTTCCCTTTTTGAAAAAGTTGAAAGCATGCAAATATTCATCGACAATGAGGGGAAATAATATCTCATTATACAAAACCAATGAAGAAATTAAATTATTTGCTGAGTTTGGTTAAACATATAGTTTATTAAATTGATAAACTAAGTTAAGCATATGTAAACATGATAATTCGTTATAAGTAAATCTTGGATAAATGTGAGGCTTACATGTTGTTAGCTTCACATACTTTATCTATTTTTAGTTAAATGGAATTACATGTTGCTTTATTTTCCTATTCATTATTATTAAGATGCACCAAAAGGGAATCCTTTCCTCCAGAATTGGAGATATGATAAAACTTGTAAAAAAACTCTTTAAAAATAGTCAAAGATGTATATTTTATTTTCTTGTTGAATTTTAATCATTTTCACTTGTTAATTTATTTTCAAGAGCTATGAAGCTTGGAAACATTAATTTTTTTTACTTTCTTTTGTCTACACATCTTACGTTTTCCTTCCATTCCCGTGATCTCCCTTTTAGCTTGTAACAGTTATAACCTTCTAGAGGTTTAGAAACAACAGGAAATTCAAACGTAAAATGGAATACAATGGTAAAAATGTTGGAAGTGGATCTCATTTAAATCTGTGTTTGATATGTCTCTCAATGAACTCTTCAGTTTACTTATTAACGAAAGAAGACATATCTTACCATTTGAATCTATGATTCCATCGTGGATGAGTTTTGGGATGTGGTATTGCAAGGCAAAATTAGTTGCACTAGTAGGCGAATGAGCAGCCCCTTTAATCCCAAACCTAGATGCAACTTCAAATGCCCATCCCATGGACACATCAGCAAGTACACAACGGATGTCAGAGCCAGAGCTGATGAGATCTTCCATTAGCTTCTCTAGCAATGGAGGCATGGTGATCAGCACTGAACTACATACCTTGGGCATGTCGTTTCTGTCAACCTCAGGTCCCAAGCCATCTGGGATTGAGACAAGCCTTATTTGTGATTGTGAGCCCACGAGGCTCTCTTGCTCGGCCACCCTTGAACTCAGAACTCGCTTATGGTTAATATCTGTGTTCACGAAAATGATATTGAAGCCATGTTGACCTAATTTGTGTGAGAAGTTCATCAGGGAATTAATATGTCCCTGTGCTGGAAGGGGTATAACTAGCACACTTGGACTTGGCTTGCTCATATTTTGAAGTCTGAAACTGCTGGTGTATCTAGTTTGGTGGCGTCAGGTTGATTACTGGGACGAGGGTGAGGATATTCTGATTCAGAGGTATGAATATATAGTTGTGATTCTTAGCGCGCTGTGTTTTCTTTCTTTTTTTGGTAGGAATTAAAAAAAATGATATGGACAGCTCCATTTTTCACAATAACGGATTCAGTACACTGGGGCTGCTCACCTCACATGGGGTCGGATAACCTCCAGCATTCTATTACTAGATCTAGCAGTAGATATGGGTTTTGGTTGGAATTTTCCGACCGCCTTCTGGTCGGAATTTTTCGATAGCACTTGCTCGTGATAAAACTTTAATATATTTATCATATTATCTATTTCTAAGCTTTAATCTGATTGTTTTATTATTTATTTTTAACTATATACATTCTTTCTTAGTACTCTCAGAACACTGTTCACTTTTGACTAAAAAAATCGTACTTATTAATTACATCTATTCTTTTGACTCTAGTACTGTGTTTATTAATTCTACCACATTGCAAGCCTTCTTGGAAAAAATGAGAAAAATATATATATATATATATATTTAGTTTAGTTTTGAAATTGAAATGACTAAAATATGTTGGCACAATGTAAATTTCATTAATTTTGGCCATTCCCATTATTCATATTTACAATTTGACCCAATTATTTATTTGATTTATACTGTCGCCCACAATTAATAATATTTACATTGTGCCAACATATTTTAGTCATTTCGATTTCAAATCTGAAGTAAATATAATTTTTTCACATTATTTTCCAAGAAGGCATTTAATGTTGTAGAATTAATAAACACAATATTAGAGTCCAAAAGAATGGATGTAATTAATAAGTACGATTTGTTTTTTAGTGAACAGTGAGCAGTGTTTTTAGAGTACTGGGAATGAATGTGGGAATGAATGTAGATAGTTAAAAATGAATAATAAAACAAATAGATTAAAGCTTAGAAATAAATAATAAGTTAAATATATTAAACTTTGAAGACAGTATGATAGAAAAAATTTTCAAAATTACATGTAAATTTTTCTAAAAAAATCTTATGAAAGAGAAAGAAAATTTTGAAGAAAAAATTGCTAACAAAAAAAAATTGACACAAGAGAAGGCTAAGGTAAGGGAGGTAGTGCAGAATATTCCTACCACAACTCGGTCGGAATAAAACTGAAAAAGAAAATTAAACTCATAAATATATTTAATTATTTTTAAATAACTTTTAAAATATAAAAAAATAGTATATGTAATAAATTTTTGATAAATTTCTGTTATGTCATATTTAACATATTTACATCTATGTTTTGGTTAAAAAGTTAAATATATAAAACATATAGTAAGTTGTTAATTTTATTGCTATTGAGATTGAATATATATTAATCAAGTTGGGTTATAATGTAATTTTAGAAAAAATTATCTCATATTTTAGGAAATTTTTTTCTAATTTTCTCATTTATTTATTCTTTTCAATACATCCAACACGAGACTTTAAAATAAAAACAAACGTGCCGGTACCTTTGCATTATAAAGTGTAGAATTCACTAATAATAATGTAGTCTCAAACTAACATTCTCAAAAGCTGCTTTGAAAGTTTGTTGCACTCAAGCCTTGTGGACGTGTGAATAGAGACAACCCACTTTTCAATTCCCAACAGGGTACCCAATAGTCTGCCAACATCTGGGAGTACTGTATAAATCTCACCATCTAATTTTAGTAAATCTATTGTCCTACGATGGCTCCACATTCCTCCGTGGATGGCCTCGTCATACATCTCGGAGTAAATGTTGGGACCCCTCAGTGCTGACAATGAATAGTATGTTTGAATAATTTTTTTTGTCAGTTATATACTTTCATAAAGTCTTTTATTTTGGGGGTTTTTAAAGGGCATCCCTCCATTTATTTTGAATAGAAAATTAATTTTTTTTCACCGGTTGATTGAGCGTTGTACTGAGTAAAGCCTTTCTTAAATTGTCAATTTTGGGGATCAAACTATTACGTAAGGCCTTTCTTAAATTATCTATAGCCACTATACATACATTAATTAGATTTTTTAGTCCTTGCATGCCATGCCAATGGCATGGTGCCTTTTTTATATTTTTATAAATTTAAATTGTTGAATCAAAATTTTATGATCACATGACACTCAGACTATACTATCATGTAATCACTCGGCACTGCTTTGAGGGGTACAGTAAAAGGTTGAAAAATATTTTTGACTTTTTATTTTAATTAATTATTTATTTTTTATTTATTAAATTATTTTTTATTAATTAAAAATTATTAATTTTGATATATTAGTTTTAAAATTATTATTATATATAATCTCTCAAATTAAATTTTATTAAATAACTAAGAGATAAAAGATTTTAAAATGTTTAATTATACGTGCAAATATCGTGATTTGAATTTTTAGTAATATTATAAAGAATTACTAACCTCTATATTACATAACTATTTAAATATAAATCTTTAAATGAAAATTTTTAAATTACATATAATCAAGTTATAAAATTTTTAGCGTGTGATTTTTAATTTTAATTTAAACTATTAAATTCTATAATTTTTTAATATTTAACGTTGAACTTATATATTTTTTAATAAGTATAAAAAATCCTAACTATGAGCCTTAACACTCAGCTAGACGCCAAACTCCAGAGCTATGCATGTTGGGGGTCCCAGCTAACGCCGTACATGTTTCCATTCCAGTTAACATGTCAGACCACAATTAATATTGGACCAGTCACCATAATAATGTAAATTTGCAGCCACACAAATTACATGAGCTCATTTGGTGTAAATCAAATTGTGCAGACCACCACCTCATTTATTAAAATTATATTACAAAAGCAGATATCATCCAAAGAATAAACAAAATGACTGCAATTTTAAAGGGCCAGGACTGAATGATGTATCAATTTTGGATTAAATTTTATTAGTAGGCAGAAAAGTGACAGTTCATATTATTGTTACTTGCTAGATTCGAAAAGCATGATAAAGTTTTATAATGATTCCTTCACCCCAAAACAGTAAATAATTAAAAGATATATATATATATATATATATTGGTTAATTCAGACAATTACTAGTTAAGTAGCATCGTTAATAAGTTGGGGTATGTTATTTATAACAATTATTAAGGGAGGCACAAGACTTTATTCATTAATTAATTAGCAATTTTAAATGTATGCCTAGTGTCAAGAATTGTGACCAGTTATTGGGGTACGAAATTAAAATTGTACCCGATAATTCTAATTTTTTGTTTAGGGATATTTTAAAATTAAATTTCTAATTTTATATACCAATTTTATAGAATTGAAATATAACTAATAAAAAGTATTTTTAACTTTTAACTCCAAACTCAAAAATTATAATTCTAAATGTCAGAATTGAAGTGTGAATATTCTACTTTTAATATAATATTGTATATTTTTAAAAGTCATTGCTAATATTTAACTTTAAATATTATATTTTTAAATTTTAATATTAATATAATTATAAAATAATTGAATTATTTTATTTTTGATATTGTGTTAATTAATAAAGTATACATATACACAAATGACACACACATAATGCACATGTATGCTTGCTTACACACATATATACCAAATATGTAACACACATGCATATGGAACATAAACACACATACATATGCACATGTAGCAAATACATATAACAAATATGTAACATAAACGTATATGCACATGCAACTACAGGCACAAATATAAAATACATATATAATAAATTTGTTACATATATGCATATGCATGTTTATACACATATATCAAATATGTAAAACAAATACACACATACATATAAGAAATATGTAATATAAATGCGGGGGCGCACACACTCGTACAAATACAAATGCATATATATATTTGTTACATACACACATGTATATATATATATATATATATACATGTATGCAAATTTGCACATGCGTGCGTGTAAGCATATCACATACATATATATAACAAATATATAATAACACAATATAAAAACATTAGATATAATAGTTTTCAAAAGAGAATATGATTGTACACATATATACTTGTATACACAAGTATAACTTAATTTTACAACATAATACTATAGTATGCATATAATATAACACAATATTGCACATACATATGCTCATGTATTTATGACAGAACACTTATAACACACATAACATGTCAAATAATTTTTTTAAAACATATTATTTTAAATGCTAATTATAATGTGGTGTTACAATCACTTGTTATTTTAATTTCTTATTTATTTTTTCATTTCTAAATTTATTTTTTATTAATAAAAAATTTTCATTTTTAGTCTATTAATTTAAAATTATTATTATATATAATCTCTCAAACTAAATTTCATTAACTTATCAAGAAATAAAAATTAAAAAATTTTCAATTACACATGTTGATATCGTAATTTGAATTTCTTGCAGTTTTTATTTTTAAAATTACTGGAAGTTAGATTGCACAATTATTTGAATATAAATCATTAACTAAAAAACTTTAAACTGGTCTAGTTATAAAAATTTTAATTGCACGCAATTTTCAACTTTAATATAAAGTATTACATCATATAATTTTTTAATATTTAACGTTGAATTTATATATTTTTTAATAAGTATAAAAAATCCTAACCACCGACATAGTAAGATTTATATGGGCCTTAGCACTTACTTAGACGCCAAACTCCTCAGCTATGCAAGTTGGGAGCCCCGGCTATCGACATGCACGTTCTCCGTTCACAACGGCACCCGACCGGGACGTGTCAAAATATGAGGACCACAATTAATATTGGACCACTGACCATAATAATGTAAATTTGCAACTACACAAATTACACGAGCTCATTTGGTGTGAATCGGTGAAGCTAAAGCCAAATTAGATTTAAGGCAAAATTACATTTTTTGTCCCTAAGCTTTTTTAAGTTTAACTTTTGTCCTTTAACGTTATATTTAATTCCAATTTAATTCTTTAACTTTACGTTAAGTTTTACTTTCATACTTTAACTTTATTTGGTTTCAATTTGGTTCTATAATTTTACTTGAAGTTTTATTTTCATCCTTTAAATTCATTAGGTTCCAATTTGGCCCCTTAACTTTACCTCAAGTTTTACTTTTGTCTCTTAATTTTATTTTATTTCAATTTCTCCCATAATTTTTAGAAATTTCTCAATTTTTTTTTTCTTTTTTTCTCTTGTAAAACCATCTCAAATTAAAATGTTTTAAATATTTAGGCTTTGTGTTAATTAAGAGTTATGACTACCTGAAAAAAAAAATTCGATTAAGGAATAGCAAAATAAAAAAAAAAACAAAGATTAAAACAAATTCAGTTACTGAGTACAAACCAATTTAGTTTGGATAAATGAGAGAATAAAATATAAAATGTGAAAAAATTATTTTAGTGTTTTTGAGAATTAAGGCCAAACTAGAGTAAAATAAAATTAAAGGACAAAAGTGAGGCCTATGATAAAATTATGGGACCAAATTGGAACTAATTGAATTTAAGGGATGGAAATAAAACAAAAAGTAAAATTAAGGAACCAAATTAGAGGGGTTAAAAGTGACAAGTTTTAATTAGTGAGAGATCATTTTAGATAACAAAATAAGTGAAGGACCAAAATAACAATTCAATGATGAGTTAGTTAGTCAAATGGTCAATGGACCATTTTAAAGGGTATCTTTGAAAGTATGATGCTCAAAAAATTTGTAAAAAAAAGTCGTTCTATCTCTTATTGGTCGAATAATTACCTTGAACAGTTGACCAATCCCTCACATCAATTGAATATTAGACTCAGACAATCAAATAATCCCTTATAGAGGCTACTGATGCCTTTCTGTCTTTCATTAGTCGACTAATAGGATGCATGAGTTAGCCAATAAGTTTGACTAGGAACTAATGCCCCTATTAGTCAACCGTTCTGCATTTTAAAACTCCAAAACCCAAATCTTTTTAACTCTTTCAATACCTTTGTTATATTGATTGATAGGATATATTGCAAATTGAATATATGAAAATGTTTATGCTTAGTTCAATGTGCTCAATTATCTTATTCTGGCTTAATAAATTCTTCAAGGTATATGAACATATTATAGTGTTTACAATCTAACCTTTCTTGGATCCAAATTGGATGGGTGCCAAAGAAGAAGAGTTATATTTCTTTGTTGATAAGGGTGAACTCTACTGAAAAAGCATACAATAACAATGGAGGACAACAAAGGAATCTTAATGATTAATCAACTTTATGATGATTAAGGCAATCCTATGTAGGAGGTACAAGCTGAACAATATATGGTCATTTTCTATCCTTTTTCTTATGCATAATTTATTTCATATCTTTTATTGAGAATTGATAATCAATATCTTCTCATGTTATTCTTATTAAAAATAAATTAAATAGATCAATGTCTTAAATCATTACTTGGATTTAAATATGAATATGTAATTGTCACTTATATGCTACATATAATCAAGCTTGAAAATTTTTGAATATTAACTATACATTAACCATTTGGACCCAATATGGTTTAGGAACCATGAAAAGGATGTGATTTGCTTTGTAGAAAATGAAAGGAGCATATTTGCTCATAACATTAAAGTTTAATGATAACAAACACAAGAAGAAAAAGTTTTCTATGTATTACTTAAGTCCTAGATATTTTCAATGTATTATCATATACTAAGAATCTTTGTAAATGATATTGAGCTTATAAGAATCATTTAAACTGAATGTAAAATTGATTCTAAGTCTTAAAGGTTATGAAAAACGTGATTTGGAGAACTCCAAAAGTCCCCAGTCGATTGGCCCCCTTGCTAGCCAGCTGTCAGCCTTGTCCAATCAAATGGGAGCTTTCTATGAGTGAATAGTCAATTGGTCACACCCAGATCAAGCCCAGTCTACTGCCATCCTTAAAACCATCGACTAGAAGCTCTACATGAGTGATCAGTCAACTGGCCATGGGTGAGCAGTCAACTGTCGGGGTCCAAAATTTAAATTTTTGAGAGGGAAAGCTTTAACAATCGACTAGCAAGTGACAGAGAAGTCATAATTGCTTTGCAATGGACATGTTTTGAAAACTTTAGCTTCCCTTTTACTCACGATGTATCTATTGTACCTCTAGCTATTTAAACACAACCTATAGACTCTAAATTAATAAGGAAAACCATTCAATAGTGTTTATATCATAAGAATCATCTTCTTATCAATTGTCTATTGCATTAATGCTTCATTGTTCTTTATACTTTGTTGTGAGAGTTTGTTTCTCTATAAATCTTTATTCATTATGAATGAATGGTTTAAGAAGGGTTATTCCTTGAGAATATCAAACAAATGTGCAATATAAACAGAAGAGAAATAGCCACCCTTGATGAAGTATACATTTCAAAATGCTTGGAGCTTGGACATTGTTGTCAAAATTCAAAGTGGAGAACAAGCAACTTCACATCGATGCTAAATAGTTGAATACAAGGACATGAAAGACTACAATTATGGTGATATCTATATCTTACCCACTTTATATGCTTTGTTTAAAATAATATGATTAGGTGACAAATTACTATTTGGAGTATTTATGTCCTTTTTTGTGCTTATCTAGCAATCCGTGTTCAAATATTACTTATATGATATTGCAATTGCTAGAAGGGAACATGCATTTGAAATATATATGTTTCTCTGCAAGTGATCTTCCTATACTTGAACATGTGATTTAGTAGGATCCTTTTCTGGTTAATTGAAATATATTGTTTAACAACCTATCTCATTGTCTCATACATCTCTTGAGTTTGAACTTGAAAGATTTTATAATAGATTTATACTCTTTATATGTGAGGACTCCTAGAAATTCTTAAGTTGAACTTTTGCATGTCAAAAGTTCTTTTCATATACTTATTTGAAGATTGGTTTATGACATGATTTGTGAAATCTTTCTCAAATGTAAAAGTCTAGCTCATAAATATTCAAAGCGAAGCGAACTTGGTTTTAATCTTGTTTTAGAAAATTATGAAGTTGGCTTAAATATTTTGGAGTGACATGAGTTGCAATCATGAGTAAATACATATGTCATAGAACATGCTCACCCAAAAGGAATTACATATAAATCACATGCTTCCATATGCATTATGTTTAATCTATTGATACGCTTGTTTACACAAGTAAACCTAATGATAGCCAACAATAAGCTCCATGAGAATAAAATGAAAAGATTTGAAAAAATATAGTTGGAAAACATGTGTGACACTCTTTGGATATCATGAAACAACTTTTTAGTTTTTCAAAATTCTAATTTCTTATGCTTCCTTAATTTTACTTAAATTTTTGGAATGATTTATGATCTTGGATAAATTGGCAAATCTATAATATGTTCATTTTAATGCTCTGATTCAATTTTGAACATAGATTTTATACTTACCAAAGGTATCTATTTTGAAAAAGTTAAATGTTTCAAATTGTATTAATAGACCAATCATCTTTAAGTTTTTACTTAAGCAATGAGCATGATATGCAAGCCAAGTGTAAGATACTTAACTCAAAGATCCTATCTTGGATATCATTAAAGGATGGACTAGTGATGGTTAAATTCCAATAGGATGTAACAAATTAAGAAGCATATCAACATTGCCAACATTGATAAGTATCTCTATGACTTTATGATTTCTCATATCAATTTTGAAAGATACACTGTGGATTGTTTGTTTATATTTGCAGTAATGAGTGTCTATAATATGAGATGTGTGCTTATCAGTGACATATATGTTAATTAATTGTATATCCTTGATTTGTCATTACTTGACTTATCATTGATTGTATATGTTGTTTATATATTGAATATATTATGTTCCCTATTGCATACTTTCTTATGGTTGAGTAATTTTTAGTACTACTTGAGAGCTTGCTCATTGCTATGGGAAACTCAAAAAACTTTGAAAAAAGAGTTTTGCACACTCTTTTTTAAAAAAATTAAAAATTCAAAGCATTAAAAGCAGTTTTTAAGTTTTTAGGATCCAAAATTGTTAAGATTGTATTCAATAAAGCTTGGAAACATGAAAAGTTTACTGAAAATGAGTTTGTGAAAGGAAGTTGTGTTTTTCAAATGGAGCTATTTAATTCTATGGCTATCATTCAAACATATAAAGGGAGTTATTCTTTTATTGTGATAACTTTTAATCTCCTATGTATATGATACTCATCTTTGATAGAAAATCTTTCTCATTTCATTCCATTTCATAATGTTTTGAATTGATTTTCTTTTGAAATGGGAAATGAAATTACACATACAAAAGAAATCCTCATATGCTTATCAAGTATTTTTCATGTAAAAGGAATTTCATTTAAAATGTCATCCTTATAGCTCTCACATTTTGAAAGAAGAAGTAATAACTTTCCAAGAAAGATTTTTCTTCAAAATTTGTAAAACAAGTGGTATAATACTTTCCTTTGTTGATAAAATGATTACTATATCTATTGATTGAGATGGAGTATAGCCTACAATCAAGATCATATGTCTTTGGGCATACATTACATGAAGTAGATGTATTTGATTTTCTTGCCCATAATCTTGACATCTCAAAGAAGATGTTGTCTTTCTTTTATCTATCCATGGTAGAAACTAACATTTCTTTCTTCATTTACGCTAGACATGGAAGGTGAAGTTATTTCATGTATGATCATCTTTAAATATGTTAGAACTATGCATATATGAAGTAATTGCAAGTATTGCATGGTTGACAAGATATGAATTTGAACTATAGATTTGATAATATATCCTTTCCTACATATCTTGTATAAACTAAATCTTTGTGACTCTAAAGAATTGATTGTTTTGATGATTCTTACTCTATCCCAAATTGCCATCATAATATGATTCATTTGTTTAATAGAGGAATATGTGCTTAAATAAGGGCAGAGATTACAATAGAAGGAAGAAATAAAATTTTAAAGTGTTAAGAAATATAACTTAATGTAAAGTCTTGATGTATATACAATATGTATAATGTATGGAACATAATATAAAGTGTATATATATATATATATAACATATAATTTTAAAAGTCTTGATATATATCCTTTAAATAGAACTTTGAAAGTGACATGGATTTGAAGGAACAATAAGAGTAGTTGGCAATCTGCAAAGTAGAAAAAGTGTTCAAATAGAAAGCATATCAAACTAATTAAAAATGCATCATTTTTATAGAGTACCATTAAACTGTAAGAAAGAAATGAACAGGAACTAAATTGACCATATAAGAATTATATTAAAAACCAACTAAATAAGTAGAGGAAGCATTAATTTAAACAATGGGATCACAACTTGCAAAGTAGAAAAAGAAAGCATTTAAAAGTAAAATAGATTATAAAGAATTAAAATAGTAAAAATAATGGGATAATAGTATTATGGCAATCTGTGCAACGATACATGACTCAAGCTTAGCTTAATCATTCAACAATAGTAACAACGTCACAACAAAGCCTTGCAAGCTAATTTGTAAAATCATTCTCTCTTTTAACATAAACTAGCACAATAAATTAAGATGAAAATTCAGCCTCAAAAAATAAAAAAGGAAAAAATCAAGCATAGTAGATTTTTCATCAATGGAATGGAAGCTATAATAAGTACAAATTTGGCCATAAATATCTTAACCACATAGATAAAATCCAATTCAATCAAAAGATCACTCAATTAAATGACTATGTATAGCTATGCAAGCACAAAGATAATCAAACACTACTTGAGATATATCAATTATCAATTACATAGGCAAGTGGGGCGATTTTAGGGATTAATGTAACACCTTTTTTACAAAGTATAGAATTTATTATAAATTTTATTATGAAAAGTACATTAGAATATCTAAAACATAATAGTATAATTATAGAGAACAAAAGTTCATACATTTATTTGTTTATACATTCGTATAGATAATTTAACAAAATTGGAGAAGATGTATTAGGCCTATATTTATATCTATATTTGTATCTATCGAAATTAGGCATAATATTAAAGACTTATTCAAAACTTGAAAACGTAGTATGATTCATGCTCTCTTATGACACAAACATAAATGGTATGGCATGTAAGACCATATCACTTCTTACAATGATGATCTTATTAACAATCACTTCCCAATTAGTGGGAGAAATGCCCATTTCACTTTCACTTCAAGAGAAATTTGGTAATTCACCATCTAAAAAAAATCATTAATAAAATGGTGAGAACTGTTTTCTTAGTAACATGAAAAAGCATATATAATACTCAAAATATCCATGGAATATAATATGACTATAAATTATGATCTTTATGAAATATAAGTAGATGTCAGATATCATAACATACAATTATGCATATGTAAACATATGGCAAATAAAAGTAAACAATGTCCTTCACCATTAAGCATTGGCAAGTTATATATGGGTTGTCCGAGTCTCACCAAGCCCAGCATATGATTGTTATACCTAGGTGATTGAGCATTACAAACCACGGCATGTGACACCTGACTGATAGGCACAACCACACCTTTAGCTAAGGCATCCCCCAATGGGTACCCAAGATAAAGTTAGGCAATATAATATTTATATTAACATGTCACCCAAACTATCATGTGGTTAAGATTGGATTAGTTTGGGAGAGAACTATCAATATTTCTTTTGTAATCCTTTGAGCACTAATGTTCTTACGATAGTTATGAACCCCTTTAGTGTCAATTTAAATTCAAGATGTTCCCAGCAAGGATACATTCTTGTCTTCTCTTGAATTATTAAGACCATTTAGGTGGCACAACCTATTATTAATATTTGAATTCAAGTTGTGGCATAAGAAGTGTAATAACACTATTTTTCCTGTTATTATTTATGCGGTATAACTTGCCATAAATTATAGGATTAGTGGGATATAATGCCTTGTTAAAGAGCTCATAAGGTTCACAATATATATTACCGCAGCATATTCAGCCATTACCAATGGTTCATAATAGATATTAAGGTGGTATAGCCGACCATTATCAAATGGTACATAATATATATTAAAGAGGCATAGCCAACTATTATCAAATGAGATTCCAAACTATCGATAAGTACATGGTGTACAGGAATAGTTCACAAATAGTAGTTCTCTTATCAAACAATCATATTGTAACCCCATCATACAAAGTTGAAATGCATAAGCCAATTATAGTGCATAAATAATAAAATATTCATGTAAGGATACATAATGCACAAGAAAATTCACATTTCAAAATTCTTATCCTAAAGTTGTTATGACTTACATAATATTTCCCTATATATTTTAAAATATCTACTTAGACTCAATCTTCTCTAATTCTACCTTTTTTTGACCTTGAATGGGCTCATGGAAGGTCATTGTAACAAAATTTCAAATAAATGATCACAAGCCAAAAAGGGATTACCATGAAGACCATTCAAAAAGAAAAAGGAAAAGAGAAGAGAAACTAAAATATGCTAAATCTTGTTACCTATATACATTCTCCTTTTTTGTAATTCTCCTAATATTGCTGCCTTACTCCTTGCTTCCTTCCTTCTTAATCTAAGTGTAGAACAAAGAGGTGAGAGTGAGTGAAGTGGGCATGAGACGAATGTAGGGAATAGTGTGAAAAAAAGGGGTAAGGTGTAGGGTATTTAAAGAGAAATTGAACAAGGATTTATTTTTAATCCATAGGTTGTGATCCAATCTAAAATTATAAATATATAAGATATAATTATGGTATGGGCCTAATAGATATTTAATATTTTATTTTGATGTGGGCCTCAAGGATATCTAATATTTAATTATAGTATGGGTCCCATATGTGTGGGCCCCTACCAGTTAAGGTAATACCATATGTCCCTCCTTCTAAATTTATCATTTTACCTTGCCATTTTCTATAATGACTATTTTGCCCTTAGCATTTTTCAAAAATGACCATTTTGGCCCTATGCCTTAAAACTAAGAACTTATACATTGTGTTCAGGCATCTTTACTTTTTTACAAAAGTCCTACACAAGTCTAGGAACCTTTACTTTTTAGTCAAGTCCTACCAAGTCTAGGCCCCTATGCTGTCGTAATCGACCTTTTCGGCGGAACAGATAAAAAGTGTTTAAATTGATTCCCAAAATAAAACTCAAAAATCAATTTATTTGGGGTTTCCACCAAAATTTTTAAAAAATTTTGGGAAACCAATTTAAAACAAAAAGAAAAGGCAAAATGGTCTATGAAACAGAAATGAGTTCGGGAGTCTATTTGAGTGTGGGGAAGGTGTTAGGCACCCTACAACACCCGTCCATGAGGACGGTTACCTTAAACTAGTTAATTGAAATAGAATATGGCCTTAAATTTATCTCAGTTATGCTTTATTGACATGCATGCCTGTTAAACAGAGAAGACAAAAACGACAATAGTGGAAACAAATAGATAGATATTTACAAAGGGCGGACTTGACCTAGGATGAAAGCCTAGGGCCTACGTACCCTACGATAAGGATCAAAGTCCACGTAGTACGATTAAAAAGGCATGTTTATTGGTTGATGATTTGTAAATTTTGTGATGAGAATAAGAAAGTTTAAATTAAACAAATTATTGTAAACAAAACGGGATTGGGATTTGGTTTGTGTGTTTTAATTTACGACAACCTGATTAATCTCGTTCTCTTGATCTCTTCATTTTCTCTCTTTTTAATATTTTTTTAGATTTTTGGACTTTATTTAAAAAATAAGATTAGAATGAAAAAGTATTTTTTTTAGGAATTTCAATAACAAGAAAATAAATCCCTCTCTTTGTCGTATTTTGAAACTATTCCGTCTTTATATTTTGAACATAGATATTAACTTTCATGACCAGAGGAGATTTAAGATCTCACATAGCCTCTACTAGTTAGTTCTCTGGTGCCTGAGGAGATTAATGCTCTCACACGACAATCTGAAATGCGAATTATTTTTATCCTCACTCTTGTTTATTTATATATGTATATATATATATATATATATTATGAAAAAAGGAAATTTATTGAAAAATATTATTTAAAGTTTATTAAAATCTTTGGGATTGATTTATTTTTTATTTTTGTTATTTTTCTTTAAAAGTGTACTGACTAGTAGGTGAAATCTTAAGAGATATTAGGTCTCACACGATTTCATTGATTGATTCCTTAGATGCTTGAGGAGACATTAAGTCTCACATAACAACTTTGGAATAAACATTAGATAGACTCCTTTTATCTGAAGGGCTGAGAAAACATCCAATAGGCCCAAGTTCTATTCGAAGGTTTAAATTTTCCTTTTCGTGAATATTATTTTATGTTTCATAGTTTATTTTCTTTTGTTCTCCTTCTTTTAATACTTTGAACAGATACATAAGGACTTTGTCAACAATGCTGTCGGAATCTTGAGCCTAGAGACGTTAAGGCTTTATTCAAAATAAGATTCATAGAATGAGAATTAGTAAAATGAAGTTAAAAATAAAGTTGCTGCAACCCAAAGAATGAAATTCAAGGCAATAAGGATGTTGCATGAATGAAAACTTGTAGAGAGAGAAAAAAAAACATACAATCATATTCACTACTTTTACAGGGAAGGAGAAACCTAGCCTTAGTATAACCTCATTCGTAATACCTTAATAGAAAATGAACATAAGCTAAGATGCATGACAGAAGTGGGAACAACCTTGTGCATGAAACAGACCTCACAACTTCATCAACAAAGCAAAGAGTTGCTGCCTAACGTGACCACTATCATGGATTAGCAGCTTTGTGAACTAGAGCATATAGCAAAGCAGGGGTACATATCTAACCCTTCTCCATATTCACCAATAAAATAGAGGCTTGCACTAATACACTCCAGGCTTAACATGAAAAGAAAATGAAGTTGAGAGCAATGGAATACCTGACACAAAGGTGACTCACTTTAGTTTTGTCTCCTTTATGTTATAGCTCTTTTTCTCTCATTTTCTGGTATGCCTTCGGCTCCTTCTGAGCACACTATTCACCTACTGTATATGATGCCTTGGACCTTCCCTCTTTTCTTAAACATTCACTCTTGGTTTCGCAGCTCTGTCTCTCTCTATTACTCCTTCTCTTCTCGGTTCTTCCCACTGCCTTTTCTTTTTGGTTCTGTTGGTCAGGGCACGTCCCGGCTGGCCTCTATATCGTCCTAACAGCGAAATAGAAGGAGAAATGACAGCCAAATTTCTGCAGCTTTAACGCCCTTGGACACCAAACTAAGACACTGCCCCACTTTCTCCTATACACAACCCGATAGCAAAAAACAATAGGCGGCAGTCGAGTTTCTTCAACAATGGTTTTGCCTCTGTTTACCTCTATTTCAGCGCGTGTGAGCAGAGGAATTGGTTCTAGTAGTGTTACCTTTCTCACAGCATGGGAAAAGAGTTGAAGAAGAGGAGAAAGTGACACTGAGGTCAAGCTGGTTATCCTCGTTGGTAGAGTCATCTCTTGCAGTAAGGATCTTTTGGGTCTGGTCTCCTTCAGATGTTTGTTGTAGAAAGGTAACAACAAGCCTTTGGGTTTGATCGTATAGCGAAGGGCAGCCACACCAACACATTAAAACTGCTTATCGTTGGAGTCCCAATACTCAGTTACACCCCTTCAGTCTCAATCTTCTTGGTGGGTTCCAGTGTGGTCAGCTTCTCAGTTTCTCCAGCCTTGGGTTCTTTCTCACCTTCAATTTTTTCGTTCTCCCCTTCTTGGTTTTTTGCCTTTTTCCCTTTTGACCAGCTCCACCAAGATCAGCAGCAGCTAGTCCTCCTTGTCTGCAAAAGAGAAGAGCCCTCTCCCCGTGTTAACTCTGCTCTTCCTTCTTTTCCCCAAAGAGTGAACACTAGTAGCCACCATCAACTGGTTAGCCCCCAGTTGCCAATTTCTGCCTCTTCCTTTTCCAGCTTTTGGCATCAAATACACAAGCCCTTCTGCAGTAGTGACAATGACATGACGATGAACCATAACTGGAGGAAAAATCAGTAGGTGTCGAATTTCTCAATGCTGGCATTATGCATGGAGAACCAGATACTCACGAATACTACGACTCTGGTGAAGAGTTTCTCGAAAGATGGGAACAGTTCAAGAGGGAGCAAGTTGTGTGCTGGGGAGAAGAAGGGAGGCAGAGCTGCACCACCATTGATGAACTGAGGAGCTTGTCTCCCCCTATATGTGTTCTCATACAGCTCCTTATCAGCGAACCCTCTGAACACATCGTCATAGATGGGATGACCTTTCCTTCAGTTTCTAATCTGCCCACATCTTATCACAGCTGCTCTATCAATCTTTTCACTACCTCTATCACAACTTCTTCTTCCCATCTCATGCAGTTGTAATTTTATTATATATATTTTTATTTTTATTATTATTTTTTTTTATTTTTATTATTATTACCATTATTATTAGTTAACTTTTATTTTATTATTTTTTATTTTTTTTCCTGTATATTCTTTTTATCTTTTATAATTTTTCCTTGATTTATTATAATTAGCTAATTTTATTTTTAAATTTTGAGTTTATTTAATTGTCTCCCATTATTTATCTTTAATTTCAACTTGTCCCTAGAGAATGTCATTCGAAGCTTTATCGTTTTAAAATTTTTTTTTTGCTTAATTATTAATTAATTGGTGTATCAATTAATTAAATAATTAAGTAATTAAGGATGGGGTGTTCACATATACATTTCAGTCAAGTCCTACAGAAGTTCAAGTACCTTTACTTTTCAGATAAGTTTTGCACAAGTCTAGGTACTATTATACTTACCAATCAAGTCCCATACAAGTCTAGGCACCTTTACATTTTTGCAAAGTCGTACACAAGTCCAAGCACCTTAACTTTCCTATTAGGTTCTACACAAATCCATACAGTTTTATGTTTTCGCTAAGTCTTGCACAAGTCTAGACACCTTTACTTTTTAGTCATGACTTACACAAGTCCAATCACCTTTTACTTTCAACTCGAGTCCTGAATATAGCTCCTTTTACATTTCAATTAGGTCCTGCATCGTGTCCAGGACCTTTACCTTTCTACTATGTCCTGCATCGTGACCAATAAATAAGGTGTTCATCTTTACTTCTTTCCTTCTTTGAAAATACTAGATGGTTTTTTTGGTTATTTTCAACTAAAGAAAAAAAAAAGGAATACTTTAAATACCTCATTTATGAATGATTCCTAAATTATTAAGTGTTCCCATCTTCGCTTATTCCAAAGTGATGAAAATAGAAGTTGGTACTTTTCAATCTTTTCACTAAGGATATAAGGGAGGTGGGGCAATTGATCAATAAACTACGGTCTAATTTTCTTTTCTCATGTGGTCAACTTAGTTCTTTTTGTTTTATTACTAGTTATGTCTCTTCGTTAGAAAAAATATGAGTTTATATCATTACATGTTTGTTACTTTTAAAATTTCACTTTCTCCATACCCTCATAAGAAACAAGTAAAAAAGGGTAATTGTAAACATCATATTTTGTTCAGATAATTCAAAATTGATAATATAGGGTCAACTTCATCTTTATTTTTTAGTTAATTTGTAGTCATGATTTTGCTTTTTAGTTGAAAAATTTTAATTTTATATTTGAGTCATTGTTGCTTATGAGTTCATATGCTCCTTTTTTGCTCCCAATTGATATGTATTTGATGTCTATTTTTTCTATGATATTTTCAGCATGTTTTAGCCATCTTTAGTGTTTTATGTGCCTCATTTTGCTTCCAATTTGATGATAATTTTCTGGCCTTTTAGCCCATACTTTTTTAGTGTGATTTAGGTATTTTAGCATGCTTTAATTTACTTCTAATTAATGCTTGTGTGCTATCCACTTTTGCTAGAATTTTTTTAGCATGATTTTCACCACTTTGGTGT
The DNA here is from genome assembly GCA_037074485.1 of Delonix regia. Taxonomy (NCBI): domain Eukaryota; kingdom Viridiplantae; phylum Streptophyta; class Magnoliopsida; order Fabales; family Fabaceae; genus Delonix; species Delonix regia. The sequence continues at coordinate 20,111,351 of CM073449.1, read as the reverse complement.
GCTTGAATATGGCAAAATGCTCTCAATTAGGACCCCTTTTAGTCACCTAAATTGGATTGTGTTTAGGTATGCTTTTCACCTCCAAATTATTGTCAATATATATGCTGAATAATTATGGTGCATTTAGGTTTTGTAGACAAGGTGTTTGATGATTTTTTTCTAGGGAATTTTGTCGATTAATTTGCTGCATTTAGGTTCTTTTTTACTCTCATGATTTATGACTTAATCGCACCTAATTCTACCTTGTTTATATTGCTCATTTTGTGCCTTAAATGTTCTTTTTAGCTTGAATTTGCTATCCACATTTAGTCAACATTGTGCTTCTTTCATGCTTAATTGGGTTATCCATTTTGTGCCTTGAATGTTCCTTGTTAGAGCTTAATGTGTTGTCCAATTTTGCTTGTGTTTGATGGCATGTTAGCACATATTTTATAGCCATGAAATATGCTAGAATTTTTGTGTTTATCCCCTTATTTTGATGCCAACTCATTGTATTAATACTCTTTTTGTGGTCATCAAAGTAACGTTAAAAGTTTACATCTTTATCTCATTCATTTTGCTCCTTAATTTTGTTTCATGATTAACCTTTGTGTTGCTCAATTATTGTTGTGAGTGTGTGAGATTTTGCTACCTAAATCTATGTAGGAACTTGGGGATTGAAAACTTATGAACCATAACTAAGTTACTCCTATGCCAAAGAGCAAAGAAACACCCAAACATGAATGACACATATTGGTGGCAAAGCTAGTAAGATCAAGTTGTATAATTACTTTGAGTTTAATTGTAATTTATATACTCGTGGAATTTTGTATACAATATATGATGATGGACACTTAATTAAACAAAAACACACACAACCACAAATGAACTTTTATGATATATGCTTTAGTGTTGCCATACAAGGTCCAACGCCTTCATAACCATCTTCAGTTGTTTGCCATGTGAGATCTAATGCCTCTATAGACATCTTGTGTAAATAATTTTACTCTTCATTTCAATTTGGCCATGTGAGGTCCAATGCCTCCATAGGCACCTTTCATAAATACTTCTACTTTTCGCATTAGTATTGTTGTGTGAGAATAATATCTTTATGTGCACCTAATGAATTCACCAAAGGGGCTATGTGAGATCCTACAACTACACAGGCATTACTTCGTGTGTTGGGATTTAAGAACATAGCCCCACAATTCAACTTCATGTGTTGGAAGAACGTGGTACTGAGTATTGATTTTGATAAGACAAACGAGGTGGAGCTCCAAAACGCGATGAAGAACGCAGTGACGCTGGCAATGCCGCAGAAATAATGAACATGAGTAAGAACCCGATTTTAAAGCTGCGAGCCACGAGTACAACTGAAAGGCGAGGTTGAGAAGATAAAGAAGGATGTTTATTCACTCTATGAGCATAGAAAGTACGTGGTTGTATGGAAAGGAAGAGAGAGAGAGGGAAGTAGAGAGAGAAAGTGTGTATTTGAAACCACCGAAGAGAGAGAAAGGAGAAAAGGAGGGCCACCAGAGAAGCTTCAGAGAAGGAGAATTGCCAGTGGAACAAGGGGCTAAGACAAAACCAAGTGAGCTATCATGTGTTGCATGCATCGTTTTCGTTCCACATCTAGGAATTAACTTTTCATTTTCGATCATTCTATTTTTTTTAATTATTATTATTATTATTATTATTATTATTATTTTATCTTCCTTTTATAGGAATGTGAGACTAATCTTAATTCTACAAGTAAGTATCTAAGAAAATAATCGTGTGAGAATATTGTTCTCCTCGAGTGCTTAGGGTTGTATGAGATTTCAATCTCCATAGACCTCAAAATTTAATACATGTTTTAAAATAGTAATGACAAAAATAATAATAGCGTGAAAAATAAATACTTTAATTAAATATTTCCCATTATTTATGAAACCATTGTGTGAGAATATTGTTCTCCTCGAGTGCTTGGGATCATGTGAGATTTTATTCTCCTTAGATCCTGAAATATAGTACATATTTGTTTTAAAAATAAAAATAATGCAAAAATAAATCCTTTAATTAAATATTTTCCATTATTTACAAAATGATTAAGTTGGTGCATTTCAAAAATTTAATTAATTAAAAATTCCATGTGGGATTTGGGTCTTTGTAAGCTTTGGAGAAATCGATCCTATTAAAAATAAGAATAAAAGAATTCTGATTTCAAAATCCTTAAATATATATATATATATATATATATAAAAGCAAAATCCTGCAAAATTTCCAAATATTTTATTCCCTATTTTTGGGTACCCATTTGAGATTGCTCATTTTCTTAAGCACCCAGAGGTTAATTAGTAGAGACCGCATGAAACATTGAGTCTCCTCAAGTCTAAAAAATTAACGCTTAAAATATTGGGATGAATTAATTAAAAAAAATAGGGAGGTTTGTCCTACCTATCACGTAACTAAAAATCCTAAGAATATCTTTTCATTTTAGTTTTACTTTAAATTTCAAATAAATTCTAATTTAAATATATATATATATATATATATACAAGAATCATAAATTCAAAAATCATAGAAATATTTTTCCATTATAGTTTAAAGGTCAGAATAACAGAATAAATTCTAATATATATATATATATATAAATTAAAAATCCTGTTAATTATAATCCCACTTGCAAAAATTAGAAAAATCCAAAAAATATATAAATTCAAATATTCCAAGAAAATGGCTTTCTGTTATAATTTTGTTCTAATTTCAACAATAAATCTTAATTTTAAAAAATCTAAAAATAAATAAAAAACCAAAATCCAAAAAAAATAAATAAATTCAAAAACTCAAAAATATTCCTTTCATTATAATTACATTTCAAATTCCAGAAAAACAAAATAAAATATAAACTCCCAAAAATCCTAAAAATCTCATCCCATAATCTATTCATTTAAATTTCAAAATAAAGATTAAAATTTCAAAAATAAACAAAAATTAAAAAGAGGAAAAATGAAGAGGTCAAAAGAGCCAGATTCATCAGGTTGTCATAAATTAAAACACACAAACCAAATCCCAATTCTTTTTTGTTTATGAAAATCTGTTTAATTTAAACCCTCATGTTCTCATCACAAAATTTACAAATCATTAACTAGTAGACATGCCTTTTTGTTTGAACTACGTGGACTTTGATCCCTATCGTAGGGTACGTAGGTCCTAGGCTTTCATCATAGGTCAAGTCTGCCCTTTGTAAATATCTATCTGTTCACTTCCATTATTGTCGCTTTTTCTCTTCTCTGTTTGACAGACATGTGTGTCAATAAAGAATAATTAAGATAAATTTAAGGTCATATTCCATTTCAACTGACTAGTTTAAGGTAACCGTCCTTATAGTCGCGTGTTATAGGGTGCTTAACACTTTCCCCACACTCAAATAGACTCTTGAACCCATCTTTGTTTTCGCAAGCCATTTTGTCGTTTTCTTTTTTATTTTAAATTGGTTTTCCAAAGTTTTCCGTTAAAAATTTTGGTGGCAACTCCAAATAAATTGATTTTCAATATTCATTTTGGGAATCAACTTTAAACACTTTTTATCCTTCCCACCGAAAGGTTGATTACGACAATCTTAAACATTTTTGTGGCAACTCCTATCATGTTGATTTTTAAAATTTATTTTTTTAAATCAATATATTTTCTCTTTTCTCACCCTTTACCATAATGTGAGACATGACAAATCATTCAAATTTTGGGCTATAAACTAAATGTTATTTAACTTAGCATAGTCAAGTCAAACTCGACGGGTGTAATTGAGTTTGACTGAGTATACTTTGTTTATGATTATATTGCTGAGTTAGAATGATTTCCTCCCCTAAAAAAGTAAACTAGACAAGTTTAACTAAATGGATAAGATCCTTAAAACTCAAGGAATCATTCCTTTAGCAAATTAACAACTTAGTAATTGAATCTTTGATGAAGAATCTAGGGAATCATCATTTAAAGAATTAAACCAAATACAAACCAATAATGAACCCACTCCAGAATAAGAAAATGAGATTAATACCCTAACAAAGAACAAAATGTCTTGTTTGAGGTAATCAATATCTGCACAAATAATCAAGATAAGATAACTTATCTTAATAAATCAAAAGAGACTTAAGAAGCAAGTTATTTAAACCCAAAAATACCCAAATAATAAATATGATCTTACAAAAATATTTTAAAGATCTTACAAAAAGCCAATAATCATCCAAGATCTCCGAAATAAAATAAATTATTTAAAAATAGGAGTCAAAGAACTTAAAAAAAACAACAAGAATTACATTCTTTGTTAATAGCCTAAATACAATCAGAAGAAAAATATAATCCCTTTAAAATAGAACTAGGAAAAGAACTAGAAAAAGAAATTACTAAACCTCTTTTAAACCTTATCTCTAGGACGAAAATGGTACATTCTAATAAAGATAATCATTAATAATGAATTTATCTTGGAAACTAATAGCTCTCTGAAGGAGAGTTTTCCAGGGCAATATTTATAACAAGAATACTTGATCGTGATAACATCTCTTTAGTTTCGAAAAAGTTCTATCTTAAATTTGAAGGTTTATCACTGACCTTAATTTTGCAATGATTAAAGCCTTTTAATGTTAAACGTTCTGGCAAAATGGAGCCAAAACAACATTCGTAAGAAGGGAGAAAGAAATTAAAGAGATCATGGTGGAGGTTGCAATGCCCAAGAACTAAGATTTTAGCTCTTGGATGCCAAAACCATGGGCATAGCACCCAAGCGCCATAAGTGTGATGTCATGGCACACAAACAAGAAAGATCAGGCCCAAGTACCAAAAAATAGAGATTTAGCACCTAGATACTAGAAAAGTCATCGCTTAGGTGTGTCGTTAGGAAACCTAAGTGAAAAATTAAGGTTTTAGTTAAGTTAATACACCTAACACCACTCAAACTCTAACTCTGGAGATTTCTAAAGCCCATAAATATGTCCTCAAGGCTATGCTGCAACCTGTACAAGATAGAGAGAGTACCAGAGACACTACTGGAGAGAGACATTTAGAGTAGGGTTTCAAGGCGACTAGGAAAGGGTTTTGTAATAGGGTTAGCTACTCATTAAGAGTTGTGTCTCCTCAATACTTTCCTCTTTTCAATCTTCTTGTTCTATTTTCTTTTCTTTTCATCTTTTTGTCAATGATTCTAAACTTATGCCAATGATTGGCTAGTAGGTTGTTTCTAGGATTTTAACTGAAACCTTTGCTAGGGTTACTTTTTTGTTAAAGTTTTATTTCGAAATTGTCTAATATTGATTGTTTATGTTCATCATGTGCTCATTACATTCTAAGTTTAATCAGCTTAGGATATAATTCAAAATTTAGGTTAACCTAACAAGGGAATTTAAATTTAAGAACAGGATGCATATAACCACTATATGCTTTTAACTTAATTCGCATTTAAGATGAAAGTTCTTGACTATCTTAGATAATTATAATTAGGAAGAAATCTTATGAGGTATAATCTTTGCTAATTTCCATAGGCATATGGGGAATTGGGTATTTTAACCTAGACTATATGAAGTCTACATAAACATATAGGCATTATGATTCCAAGGTTAGCAATTCTGTTATTAATCAATCTGAAGTATAAACAATAAGAGAAAGCGATTCTACATGTGGCAAAAGTCAAAGTACTAGGTTTGTTAGATAGATTTAATCACTCAATATTCAACTTTCCACTTTACACTTAGTTAATATAATTATTAACATTAAAAAAGGGCTTAGCAATTGGTAGTCTTTGACAATTAAGACCAAGTTTATGAGGGATCAACACTTTACTTATCATTCTTCTTCTTGTTGGTCATGTACACTTGTGTGCTAGCATTGCATTTAATCAATTCAATCAATAGAAACAATACCATCAATTGACAGAAGAACAAACTCAAATTGTAGCCAAGAGGGAAAAATTCTAACTAAATACTTTGAGAAAACCTATTAACTACCACAAATGGCTCAAAATTACAAATAAGTTATAAACTTTCAAATACCACCATAGAAAACCAAGGTTTAAAAATCACCACTTTTTTTCTCCTAGTTAAAAATATTTTAAATGAAGTAATATTAGGAGCACCATTAACAACATAAACCATTCCACATCTTTGACAAAAGAATAAAAACCCAAATTCTGGGGAAAAATATCATCTTTAAATTTGTTAAAAAAACCATTATTTAAGAATTTGAATATAATATAAAATAAACAAAACCAAATTAATCATTTAAAATAAGAAGTTTCTTTTAAAAACATAGAAAACAACTTGTCCATCCATTGATACGAGAAAAAATCTAGCATGTCTTAAATACCATCCAAACCTCTAAACCCTAAACCCTAAACCCTAAACATTAATATTACAGAATGAAATTTCTAAAAGTGAACAAACAGTTATATAAAATACTACCCAAATTTGGCAATACACCAATCCAAAAGTAAATAAAATATCAATCATTACAATATACATATATTTAGTAAAGCAAATTGTTATCAACACAAAAGCCATTTCCTTACAAATATTGAAATTTAGGGGAAAAAAACCTAGATTCATACAAAATTTATTTGTAAGTTCTAAACATGTATTCCAAAAAATGAAAACAAAATAATGATTTTAGAAAGATGGAATTTGTAAAATAAGAAGGAAGAAACATACCTTAACTAAGGTGGGTGTGGCAGGTGGCGGTAACATCTATTGGTTAGTGACAACGTCATCCGTACTCAAGTATGAAGGGACCAAACTAGGAGGATGAAGGGAAAGGAAAATAAAAAGTGAAAATGTAAAGAAAAATAAACTATCTAAACCACAAGTTAAAATATGTGCTTTTCATTACGAACCGCATCTACTAGCGTAGTAAGTTAATAGCAACTTTAAAAATTTAATGTATTTGTTTATTACTACAATGTCACCAAATTGCAATGTTAATTCTACTAGCATAGCTCTATTTTATTTTATTTTTAAAATAAATACAACACCATTATTTTGTGTTTCCATAAACGCTTCATAGCGATTTGTTTAGAACCAATACCCATTATTTAAATTGAATACCTTAAATTTTCTTGCAATGTAGCTAAGACCTGGTGCAAGGGCTTTTAATTCATTTCAAATGTTGTCTCACCCCAAAATTGTAGAGTGTTATTAGCAGAAAAAATGCGAAAAAACCTTACTATCATATGCCTAAACCTCAATTAACAAGTACATATCATCATCAAAATTAGAATTAGAGTTAAATAACAGTAGGGTATCCCATGCCTAGATTTAGATTCCTATACACTTAAAAATAGGACTCTCTAAAAGTTTCTCTAGAACTTGTCACCCCATACAAAATACCACAGAGAGCTCCACTTTCATATAAACCAACATACAATGGAAATGAGGTAAAGTGAATCCTGATTATGGTAATTGTGGAACTACACAATGATTTTATTTTTTCTTGAAGATTACAATACATAACTATAATTACAAAAATCAAAGAGCCCCTATAAACCAATGCAGGGCTTACAAGGAGACCTTTAATGGTAGTTCTCTGTCATGGATTTAGCTCAACTCCATTATATATGGGTTCCAAATGTTCAACAAGTAAATAACATCCCCAAAATTAATGAAGATGATAGATATGTAGTGATTAGAAATGACACAAATACAAATAAATGATTAACACAATGTTTTAAATCCAAAGAAACATACCTATAAAGAAAGTTACACTGAGTAAAAAAAACCCTTTCTAACATACTAGTACAACTACCAATTTTTTTTATAAGTTCCCTATGCATAATCTTACAAACAATAATAGCCTTTATCCATTTTGCCTATTTAAATTCATATCTAGTAAATAAACTTGATCATGACTCGAAGAAGTTTGCATGGCATGATAGGTTTGGCTCGAAAAAAATCTAGAAGCCCTAATTAAAAAAGCTTGATTAAAAAAAGGCTCAAGCCCCCCCTTTTTAACTAAAGTGATCAGACTCATTGTTTTAAGCTCGACCCTTTTATAAATGAGATTGCTTTGTGATTGAGTTAAGTTAATGTAAGATTAAAACAAAAATAAACTTTATTCCTTTAGCCACTTGACAAAATTAAGAAATGTTTCTTGAGATTGACCACTTTTGGCCTTGTTATTCATCAACCTCTTTTTTAGCATTAAAGAGTTTTCCTTTATATCTACTTCACCATGCAATTGTTCCACTTTTTTCTTAATCTCCCTGCATGACACAAACATGTTTTCATCTTATTCCAATCCTAGTCCAACCTTCCACTTATCCTAAATGCAAGTCTTGTTAAAAGGTTGGTCTACAAACCATGGCCAACACAAGAAGGGAACACCATTATAGAAACCATCCATAATAGAGTTCCAACTGCAGTGGCTAATAAAACAAGTAATGGAAGGGTGGCTCAACACACACCATTAAGGTGCCCATGTGACAATCTTACCAGAATTTCCTTTAAACAGATGTGGGCATGCCTTTTTAGTATTGCTAGTGCTAATGGAATGCGGACAAATAACCCAAAGGAATGGTCTATTGGTGACCTCAAATCCAAGGGCTATTTCTTGGAACAGTCTTGAGCTGAAAACAATGTAATTTCCAAAGGTAAGGTATATTACAAAACAAGGTAGCTGTTGATCAAGCCAAGTTAAGTAGGGTAGATCTTATTCCCAAAACTGTGCTAGTGGTTTTTCTATGTAGTGACCTTCTAGCAATGGCCCAATTGGTTGGAGCTTTGAAATATATGATAACATTATAGGTTCAAGTTCATAGGTGGTGTTATAAAACCACCAATTTATTAAATCAAGACTTGGCATGCATCTTTTGATGTAATTAAATAAGCTCTTCTGACCTTCTGGATAGCCCGAACTAATCCAGAAAAAATGATCAGTCTTCATGGCAAGCATACTAAGAGAAAGCTGAAATGTCCATATTTTAGTAGGAAATCCTTCGAGATAAAAGTTAACAGATAAAAATGCATGGTACTTGGAATGAGAAATATCCTATTTTAGTCTTTAACTTATCATTGAATTGTCATTTTGATTTCTCACTTATTAAAAGTTGTTACTTTTGGTCTTTCCACATATGTTAATAAGGTTTAGCACCAGAGAGTCAATATGGTAACAATGTAATATGAGGAGGACAAAAAGTGATAGTTTCTAATTAGTATGGGACTATTTTAAGTGATAAAATGAGTGATAGATTAGATTGACAATCCAATGATATGTCAGGGCACTAAAATGGTATTTTTCTCTATCTAGAGAACTCTTTTTAATTTTCATCTTAGTTTTATTTAATGAAAAAGTTGAAAGGATGCAAATATTTATAGATAATGAGGGAAAATCATAACTTAGTATATCAAATGAGAGGATAAATAAAATTATTTGCTGAGCATGGTTGAAATAAATTTATTGAAAAAAGATAAACTAATAAATATAGTTTATTTGTTTTATACTTAGATGAATTTACGTAACAATCCATTTTGCTATACATTACATTTAAGATGTACTGAAATTCATTCTTGCTGAATTGGAGATATAGAAAAAAGTATAAAAGAGAAAATCTCAACAAAAATTGTAAGAGATGTATAAATTTATTATTTTTCAATTTTTATCAATTTACTTAAAATTATTTTATTTTCAAGAGCTATGAAGCTTTTAAAAATTATTTATACTTCTTCTTTTCACAATTGCTAAGCAAGCTACGTATACAAAATCAAATTATGTCCATCTTTTCGAGGTTTGTCTAGATTACATTTATATTCCATGCTCAACTAATTTATTAATAAAAGGACATTTAACTTCCATTGCCATGATCGTTCTAATAGTTGGCTAACAGTATAGCCTTGTTTAAGTTTTGAAACAAAAGAAAATTAAAATGTTAAATGGAATAAAATTATGAGGATATTTGATTAAAACACCTCTTTGGTTTCTCACTTGTCTATTTAACCTTCTCAATTTAGTCTCACACTGATTTTTATTATCAATTTTACATCTCATTAACATGAAAGTTTAAACATTATTTAGTCCTTAGTCTCAAATAAATCTGGACTAAAATGTTAATATTCATTTTTGTAAGGGACTAAATTGCAAATTGACTAATAACTGAAAGACCAAATCAATAATGAGCATTAGTGAGGGACTAACTTGAATTGGATCAAAAGGTAAAAGACTAAATTGAGATTAGAAAGATAAGTAAGGAACCCAAATAGTGTTTTATTCTGAAATTGTTTGAGGTAGTTCTCATTTATATGATCTCTCCAATTTATTCAATAATGAAAGAAGAAATATCTTACCATTAGAACCTATGACTCCATCGTGGATTACCTTTGGGATGTGGTATTTCGTGGCAAACATAACTGCAGAAGTAGTGGAAAGAGCAGCTCCTTTAATCCCAAGCTTACAAGCAACTTCCAATGCCCATCCCATGATCACATCAGCCACTACACAACAAACCATCTCAGATTCAGAACTAACGAGGTCCTCTATGAGCATCACCAGCATAGCAGGCATGGTGCTTAACATTGAACGACATAACTTGCCAATGTTGTTTCTGTCATCCTTGGGTCCCAAGCCATCTGGGATCGAAACAAGCTTTACTTGTGATTCTGAACCCATGAGGCTCTCTTGCTGGGTTACCCTTGAACTCAACACTCACTTATGATTAGCATCTGAGTTCAAGCCATGTTAGGCTAATTTGTGTAAGAAGTTCATGAGAGAATTGACATGTCCTTGAGCTGGAAAGGGTATAACTAGCACACTTAGACTCGGCTTGCTCATCTCTAACAGACTCAAACTGTTGATGTTTCAAGCTGGGTGTTAGTGTTGATTATATTGTGGAACAGGACATGATGGACATACAAGTGACCGGTGACAAATTAAATCATAATTATAAGCATACCAAATCAGAAAAGTCAAAAGTCATAATAAAGAGTTGATTAAAACTACACAAAACAAGAGGGCAAAGGAACCTTCCTGAAATAAGGGTAAAAAACACGACATATTAGAAGAGGAGGACAATGAAACCTCGCTCCTCAGTCAAAAGATAATAAAATACAAGGGGGAAAGAATGAAAGCTGTACATTTCGGTTCCTCGCAGTAGCTTTTTTGGCATTAAATAATTAATGCAACTAAATGTATTACAAACACAAAAAGATAAAGAGGAAAAATTAAAGAAAAATGTTCCATTTAGGATAGAAATAAACCTACTATAGGAGACAAAAGCACTCTAGCATTTCCTGGAGAAACGTTTTGTAATTCATGCATAGATATACAATTCAAGTGTGCCTTTATTTCAATATCCAACTTCCCTCTAAGCAATCATGTGGAATTCAATAGAACAATTTCCCAAACCATAGCCCTAGTAACTTAACCAAGAAATTCATGGCTAATTTTAGTCTATTAAAAGTCAGTAAATCACATTATTCACAAATAAATATATAAGTACATAAATAGGGAATCTCATTGACAAATGTACCTAATATGATTTTAAAATTTTGATATAATTTATGTATCTTTAGTAAGATGTTATCCAACATTTTTTTTTATTCGTGACAGACGCACTAAATGAAATGCATGGAATGCATCCCTCCAAAATAGAGATTATATATCTTTCTATCTATCTATCTTTCTATGTATATATATACACACACACACACAAATACACACACACTTTAATCACTGTCTGATTGATTTTATCTTTTCCTTTAATATTTTTGAAACAGCCTCATTAAATTGTTTTTAAAGAAGTTTGAAAATGAAAAACAAAAAAAAAAAATAGTTTGGATGAAAATTCTCTTAATATTCTTTGTGCTTTTGTCAAAATTACAATAATGCTACTAATGAAAAATTTTCTCTCAAGATGTCTTCTTATTTTCGTTTGATTATAAAAATTGTGATGCCTTTATTTTTAGTTTTTCTAAAACAGGTAACATTATCTAATAACCTTTTTCTTATTCTTTTGTTTATGAAACAAAATATAGAGCAGAATGCAAAACACTTGTAAAAGTCATCGCGATGACATGTCTTTGTGACGATAAAAAAATCCTTGTTAAAGTCGTTGTAAAAACATGTTATTGCAAGGGTCAAAATAAGTGTTGCAATGTCACGGTTTAGAGACACTTTTCTGACCCTCATAACTACATGCCATTGCGACATTTAAAAAATCAATCATAATGTCATGGTTTTGCGACAATTTTTTAGACTGTTGTAATGACTTGTCTTTGCAATGGTTTTGTCTAAATTGTCATAATGGATGCCATATTTTCTATGGAAACAATTTAAACCACCGCTGGTAGTTTTTTTTTTTAAATATTCTACTTTATGTTCTTGTTACAATTTTTTTTTCTTAAATCTGTATCCTACAAATATGATAAATCACCAATTACAACAACATAATTTGATACTTAAACCCAACAAGGCCTACTTGATCATCAACTATAAACATAATTACATACAAAGTTGAACATAAAACCATAATCAACTCTTAATAAGATACTAAATAATTACAAAGTCTAACAACAAATAATGATAAGCCATCCTAACTAGCTAATTATCCCTACTTGAAGGAGTTAGTGATGGATTTGAAGGTTTGCACTGCCAAGCTCACTAGGTACCTAAAAATTGAAGACAAACTTTGATAATCAATAAAGTGAATAATAAAGATAAAACAAACTTACAACATAGGACTTATACAAAAAATGTTTAGATAAGTACCCCATGAGATAATATGGATGTAATCTTTCGGGGAAAATCTCCCTGGACATTTCGGATGAGAAAAGACATAATTGCATTTGTTCATTGTTGTTCTGCTGCTAAATTAGCAATTTGAGCTCTTTGTTATGCATCTATTTGGTTTCTTTCATTCATTTCAGCTCTAAGTGATGCAACTTCCATCTATACCTCATGGTAAGATGGTCCAAGTGGTAGAATCCCACCAGCACGATGTCCAAAAACTTAGGAAGGGTGAACACCCATTCCTATTTCTAGAACTCGCCCAGAATGTTCCTAAGTCCATATAGCCAGTATTAATGAGTCTTGCAGGGAAATTTCTTGCGCACAATAACTAGAAGCCTGAAACTCAGCTACCTTTTTCCTATATATTGGTTTAAAATAAAAGGACAATAACTCATGTAAACATTAAACCAATTGGAATGAATCAATAATCAATAATATAACATGACAAAGTTCATAAACATACACCAATAACTTAGGCATCATTATTTATGAACAATCCATCAACCCTCTTGTGTACTATGGTCCAAACCTCTCCCCGAGAAACTAGACCCCTGTCCTCATCCTCTTACATTTGTTTTTCATAATATAACGCATCAAACTGTCATACAACATTTGAGTGTAATACATTTTACTAATATAAACTTACCATTGCAACTTTTTTTGGTTCAAGACTCTTTAATCCACCAGTGTGGGATTATTATATTATCAAAAACTGATATGAAGACAAATTATAAATATATATATATATATATATATAGTTTCATTGTACCTTAGTTTTTAGGTCAAGTTGATAATTGAAAAAGGATGCTCATTGCTCCCTTTGATTGCCCTTTGGGGCTAAGATAATTAACTCATTTTTTATTTATTTTCTATCATCTTTGCATGTCTATAATCCAAGGCAATCCCTTGGATGTCTCATCATGTTACCATTGTTTTTATCTACTGCATGTCACTTTATGTGCTTAGTAGTTTTATGAGATATAAAGAGCCTTTGCAATTAGGGTATTAATGAAATTACCTAAGCACTTTAGTAGGCATATTCTTACACTTGTTACCCTTTTTCTTTGGCATCCACTTAGATGTGTTGCACCATTTATACACATCTTTGGCTTCATCTTCTCCCCAATATAACATACAATCATTAGGACAGGCATGAATTCTTTTATAATTGAGTCCCAATTTATTAATAATTTTCTTTACCTCATAGAAAGAAGGAGGAATCTTTGCATTCCCAATGGCATCTACTAATGGCTCTAATATCATAGACCTAGGTTTATCACTTATTCCATAGAGACATTTGACGTGATACAACTTCACAAAAAATGATAGCGTCGAATATTTCTCACATCCTTCTTACAAATTTTACTGTCCATCCCTAATTAACTCATAAAACTCTTTTTCCACCTCATCCATCATCAGGTCAAAAGATGATGGAGTTAGGCCTTCAACTTCTTCCATCATCACATTATAATTATTAACTCCAAATGCATCATAGACCATATCTTGCACAAGATCAACCCTAAAAGTTCTTTCTTCACCTACTTATGGCACTAATACAGGTTGTACATGAGGTAAATCTCTACCTCTTTCCCTATGCCTTACCCAAAGAGTATACCCTTGCGGGAATGGTTTAACAATTAAGTGGTCTAACACAACTTCTCTAGCTTGCCAAAATTTAGATTTTTGACAAAGGCATATTATTTTACTGTCAACAGCCCCATTAGCAAATGTAAAATCTAAAAAACTATTAAGTCCTTCTAAGTATTCAGGTGTATTTTAGGGTTTAGCAATTCAAGACTTATCCATTTCTAAAAAAGTGGAATCAATAAAGTAGAACCATAAATAGAACTCTAAGTTGGGCACTAAGGCACAAAAATAATCACAATATCATGAAGTAGATTTTTAGTATATATAATGCAGAATATTAATTATGTTACATTGATATCAACAGTGGCAATAAGGTTCATGAAATAAAGAAATTACATGATCCAACCATTTGAATGAAGTAGTTGTTGCAAAAGAAAAATAATAATAAGAAGAAGATGATGATGATGATGATGAAGAAAAAGAAAAAGATAAACTTGAAGTTTTCTGGTGTAGAGATCGACAAAGCCATCACTACTGCAACCAAAATAAAAGGATTAGCTGAGGAAAGAGAGAATGACACTCAAAAAAAAAAAAAAAAAGATGATAGAAACTTACCATACCTCGCTAAGATGAGAATTTGCCATAGTTGCTAAAAAGTGATGTGAAAAGAGGAAGAAAAACCCTAAGCACTCTTACTGAGATGCGTTTTTAGTGGGAGCAATGGAAGACAAAGAAAGTTAAAATTATAATAATAAAATAAAAATATATATAATAATGATGATAAAAGATAATAATAATAAATAATATAAAAAGTATCAGCTTGACCCTTCATATATCATTGAATGTAAACAAATTATATTGCAAGAGGATTTGCTTCTTGTTGTGACATCGGATAGGATCATTGATATGAAGATTTAATAGTTAAAAAATAAAGCAATCCCTCTCGTAAAAATGTTTAGGAAAGGATTATCATCTGAAGAAGGTACTTGGTTTAAATGGATGGAAATTCGTAATCCAGTGAAAAATTGGAAACATTTTAATGAAGAAGTGATAACAAGGTTCATAGCAACCAAATGTGAGACAAATAATAGGAGCAATCAGTGGGTGAATTTAGGGAAAGATTTAGAGTTATTTCTACCCATCCAAGGATGATGAAGCACTTATGGCGGCCTTTAAAAATGACTTAACCAAAGAAATTAGATCAAAGGAGAAATTGAGGAGGGAGACCAACTCACATGAAAAAGAAGTAGAGTCTTATGATTAAACATCTTAACTTGGCATTAGAGCAATATTTTCTCATTCTTCATCTAATGGTTAGCGGATGATGATCAATGCTAATTCTTGTTACCATTTTATCAGTGCTTTATTTTAATCTGTATGCCTCACATACTAAACCAATTATGGTCTGCATTAAATGTGTATGCAATTGTATGCATAACCCCATTTTGTACTAGCACTACTTGCTTTAATTAACCAAAATAATTGCTTGTAGAAGTATATTCATAACATCTATGAGTGAGTTACTGTATGTAATTGCTTCTTACTTAATTTTAACATCTATTCTTCAATTACTCAGACACATAAGCAATCTGTAATTGTAAGTTCTATTATATAATGTATGGTCTATCTTGGACTCTTTCTGTAATTTGTTTATGTGAGTCTCTCTTTCAAGAGACTGATTGACCAGACTTCTTTGTGATTTTGGTACCAAAGGAATATGACCTTACCAACTTCACCCTTCTATTATCATTTTGAGAAATTAAGGAAAGAAAATAGTTTGACTATGTTGTGTCAAATCGTCTTTCAAATATATATAAAAATGCATAAATGTATATAATATTTTATTATTAAATTACTATACATATTGTAAAATTATTTAAATAGATATAAATATAAAAAGATGTATAAAAGTTAGTTAAAATATTTTGCATTAGATAGTAAATCTATGTGAAAAAGGTTGGGTGGAGTCTATTAGACATCAATAATCTTTATAGTAAAATGCCAAACTTTGATATAAACAAAAAGGAAAAAAAAAAAAGTTGTTGATCATTTTTGCTATTTTTTACCAGTTTTTAATTGGTTTGACTAGTTTTTAATTAGTTTATTAAAAACAAATTAGAAGGGACAACCAAACCAAAACCACGACTAGTTTACCATTCCTACTAGCTAGTTTATTCCACTTTTTTAAATAATGGTTTATTAGTCATTTCCTCCTATTTGTGATTAGAAGTGGCTGTAAGACCTTGTTTCACAAAAGTATGAGCCACAACTTGTGTTTATGTGATTGTGCAACCAACTTTACACAACCAAAGGGACAACACTTTATGCTTATGATTTCAATCAATTTAACCAATTACATGATCAGTCAACTGTAGGTGGAGCTTTCCCCAACTCAAGGTAGTTCAGTTGGTTGGAGTTTTTGACATGAAACCAAAAGAATTCAACATGTGTCTAGCCATCTTTGTTATATTGACTTAAATTGTGGCAGTGAAAATCTTAAGCAACAAGGTGTGGTGGTCATTTGATGATAAGTTGAACATCATAACTCACTTTTGCTTATTGTATGTTAGGTCCTACTAGTCTTAGTGAAGTCAAATTTTGCTACTTAAAATAAATTGATGGGTTCTAATACATAGATTGTCTTAAGTGTAGCACGCTTTAGAGCTTAGACTTCAAAGGAAACATATTGTGGGACTTTAAAGAAATGTTAATTGATGTAACTACTAATGATTATGAAACAATGTGATAGTCATATTCTTAAGAACCCATAGTTTAATTTTAAAACCATTCTAAGTTATAATTCATTATTTATTTTACAAAATAATATTGACATTCATATTCTTCAAAACCTATAGTTTAATTTTTAAGCCATTTTAAGTTCCATTTTACTAAATAGAAACAATAGAGACATACAAAGCCAAAAATTCAAAAAAAAAAAAAATATCATATTAGAGTAAAATTATTTTTAAAACAATACCTACAAGCGACGTGAAGGTGGGTGGCCGACCTTGTCTCTGGCGAGTATGAATAGACAGTGATGGCGAGCTTGTCTCTAGCAAGCATGAGTAGTGTGAGGGAGAGCAACACACAAACCTTGATAGAAAAGAAGTGGAGGACGACTAACCAGTGACGAAATGAGACCAGTGAGCAACGAGAAACTAGCTAGAGGTGGCTAATCGATGGATGACGCATGGATAACAAGAAAACAACCAAATACATAGGGCTAGATTGTTCAAACTAGGGCTTCTGAAAGAATGAATTTGAAACTATTCAAACAAATCTAAATTATGGTGTCCTAATGACCGTAAAAAAAGACCATTGTTAGGACTTGATTTTACGATGGTCGAAATAGACTGTTGTAAATTCAAGAGAAATAAAAGATGACTCTTTTTAAGGTTAGTTATTACAATAGTAAAAAATGACCATCGTTAGGACTTGATTTTACGACAGTCTATTTTGACCGTAATAAAACCAAGGGAAATAATGCATGACTCTTTTTAAGACTGATTATTACAAAGATCAATTCCTAACCATCGTAAAATGGTTAGATGAATGATAGTCACGTCCCACTATCGTTATGGCTATGTTTTGTGATGGTGAAATTTGACTGTCACAAAAGTGGTGTCGTAAAGTCTGCTATTTTGTAGTGAATAGTTTTTCAATCTCTTAGAATTACTATATTTCAAAGTGCTATGAAGCATAATGAAACTTAGCTTTTACTTTTTCCTTTTTACTATATACCAAAACAAAGACAAAAATATAGATTTTGTCCTTTAAATTTATGTTTTATTTTTATCTCATAATTTTATTCCAATTTTTATTTAGTTCATTTATTTATAAAAATCACTCAAATGTTTCCTTCCTCTAGCGATGCTTATAAACTCATTTGTTATTTTCATACTTTAGGGACAAATAATAGAAGAAAACATAATCATGTGGGCTTTCCTCTTATTGTCATTTTCTTTTTCCCTTTTCAAAATGACATTTCTTTAATTTAACTACTACTCCCTATGATTGGTAAACCAGAATAACACCCATAATTAGCATTATCTACTTAATTGGTTACATTACATAATACAAAAATTTCCTCCCTTACTATTTATCTACTAACCACTGGATTGAAGAACAATTTTAATAACCATAAAATCGAGAGACATAACCCTAACATCCCATACTAGGAATATTTCAACTCAAATAAGTTTTTAATGTCTAATTTTTACACTAAACTGATTAATAATTAAATTATTGCCCCAAATTGGCTTTCGTTCCACTTGTTTTTTTTTTTTCTTGAAAGTCACTAATACTCATTTGAATGAATTTAATTGCAATGGCTAACATGTGCACATGTATACAACTTAGGAAAGTACCTAAAAGACCTAAAGGGTCCACAGATTATAAATTTCACACTTACACCAAATGCTAAACACCAATACCAAGCTTAAGAAAATGCTTAAAGATTTTGGTAAAGTCCATATACCCCCAAGTTCATATTACCAATTGAGGAATTAATTTCCTATAAGTCCAAAAATATAAATACACCCATGCATTTATATATGAATACACCTATATACCCCCAACTAGTAGGGATGTTGTAAGCCCGTGTGTAGGCCAATATACATGGATATGATCTGATATTCTAATTAATGTCGATATTCTAATTATTTTGAGCCATGATGCTCATGTCATATATCTATTCTGCTCTGATAACACTAGCTTGGACCAAGCTCTGATTTCCCTAATATTTTGATAGTTCATTGGTTTTCCCTATTTTCTATTTAATATTTATTTCTTGTATATTTAATTATAAATTCTAACTCTTTTCTTTGGTGGTGTTCTTTATCTCAAACTAACCCTCTAGTGTCCATGGATGAACTCTCTTAATTTTGTATTTCATAAATTATTATTTGCTCATGTGATATTTTAAGACGAATGACTAGTTAGTGGAAAACTTTTTCATGCCATGTCTATCCTTGATCGTGTAATTAGCATCATCTGCTTATTGAGTTTTCACTCACACCTTGTTATTTTATCATTCCAAATAGTAGAACCATTGTTGATTGCCCACATATGGCTTAGGAGCGTAATTGGAATAGTTCTAGTAATCCCTACCTTGTTCAAGGACAAATTTATTTTTATTTGTATAACTTTATATTTTTGTATTCTAGTTACTCCTAAGTACAAAGGCAAGATCTAGCCCTATAACTATCATTTGATGATGTATGGTCAATCATTCTTGTTAAGAGTATAGCACTCTTTATATTTCTTTACCAAATTCTTTATTGTGAAATTTTGAAAGGTCCATATTCTAAGGAGACTTTGTCAAAATTTTTACAAAGGTACTAGCTAATTCTTTAAGTGTATAAATTTTACTTGGCTTAAGTTGTCTTGAAACAATTGTCTATTGAATTCTACTCCAGTTAGGCATACATTAGCAAGTTTTGCCTTGACCCTCATGCTAATTGCACTCCATTTTTGGGTTAGTGACAATAAGCATATTGATAATATTAGAGGGGAAAAAACATTTAAGTAATTTTGGAAATTAAGAGACCAAATAGGAACAAAATGAAAGTTAGAACTAATAAAAGCAAAATTTGAAGTAAAGTTAAAGGATCAAATTGAAACAAAATGAAATTAAAAGATAAAAATCAAACTTGACAAAAAGTTAAGAGATCCAATTATATTTATGCGCAAAAAATTATGTTAATCTTTGTTAAGGGTTGTTTATATTACACTTATGCGTTCTATGATTGATAGTGTTAACTCTCATTAATTTAATTATTTTTTCATATTTTTAATAGTTAAGAATTATTTTGTTTTGGGTTTATGTAATAAAAAATAGTGATTTAGCTTTAGTTACAATCAAGGTTAGTTAATAGGTTTAGTTATGTATTTTAGTACTTTAAGTGTTAACTTTTGGTTAGATATTTAATATTTTGTAACTAATCAATTTCATGTATTTTTGTTAGGTTTTAACTTAAAGAAATATAAGTTGTTGGTGTCTCAAAGCTTGACCAATGAAAACCCATATCCACAAGATGCAAAAATTGGTTTAAACCCTTTTTCCAATACCACCATGACCATCCATCAGCTGGTCGTGACCTAAAAGAAAAATTTCTGGATAGAATGGAATATTGCCATGACCAAATGAGAGCTGATCATGACATCATATGAGAATTAAGCAAATTGAATGCATTTTAGAATTCAATTTTTGTTACTTTGTAAAGAGATTTCAAGGGTTTTGAAGGAAAGCTGCCATTCTAGGTCATTTTAGAGGTTGAAGGGGCTGGAGAAAGCCTCATGGAGCTCCAAAGGCAAGGAGAAAGCTTGGGTTTAGAGGATATTCACCAATCAAATTAGTTTTTTTCTTCTTTCCTTGCTTCTCTTTATATTTCTATCCCCATTTGGAAGATGCTCAGTTTTTAATGTTGATTTATATGGAATTGATAAGCTAAACCTTTTGATTTTGAATAATGATGAACCATAGTATGCAGTATAGCTCTTTTACTCTCTTTACTTGTAATTAATGATATAATTTATTTACGCATTTTTGTTCTTAATGCTTCTAAGTGTGTGGAAACCATTTGATGATTAGTGTAACCTAAATGAACTTGGAAAAGGGAATTTATGGCCAGACCATTGATTGGGGAGTATGAGTTCGTGAAACTTGCAATGTTGAGTGGATTGATTCACTTGTAGGATAGGAATATGCCTACCGGCCTTGCATAGTCATATTATGACCAATTCTTCATTATGTCTCTTATTCAATTGCATAAGGAATTACATATTGGTATAAAGGGAATGCCGATTAGTAATTTGGAAGATGCTTATAGGTAATTAAGTGTCCTAAACAAGCAAATTATACCTTGAAGTGCAATGTTAAAGAAGGTATGTTAGGTTTCTATGAAATGCTAGGGGAATCATAATCCTAGGCCTTTTACTTCTAAAATTAATCTAGAATTCTATCCTCATTTGTTATTTTTATGTTCCTAGTTTAGTTGTCTTTCAATTATGATTTATTTTGGCTTGATTTAGAGTTTGGTGCTAATTTTAATATTTAACAATTGTCTTAATGTCAAATCCTTATGGGAATGATACTCTACTTATTATTATATTACTAGTGCGATATGTATACTTTTGTGTACGCTTTCATTGCGTAATAAATAGCACATGACATTTACTTCCACTATGTTGATCTCCAATTTAGTTTGTAGACTATATTTCTTTAAATTATAAAACAACATAAAATTCAAGTGTTGAATGGAACAAATTTTATAGGAGATATGAATCATAGCTAGAAAGAAATTACCAATTTATTTTGAGAATTGGCTAAATTACACATGATACTCTTCAAGTTTGGAAAACATAATTTATCTTTCCTAACATTTAATGTATTTTTTGAAAACCACTATATAAATTTAAGATTAAAATTAGTCTAATGTTAAAACTTCGTGTCACAACTAGAAACGAATATGGCTATACATTTAAATAAACAAGTAGCATATTCATCATTCAAACATAAACACAACAACAAAAAAGGGAAGGTGTTAGGTGTGTAACTTGTATTTCAAAATAATCAAGTCCCACATCACTTGGTTGTAGCTAGTCAACTAGTCTTTAAGTCCCACATCACTTAAAATAGCTAGCTATTAGTTCCCAAATCCTTATAGTTAAGCTCACTCATCTAGGATGCATCAGATAGTCAAATATTATGATCTTGACTGCAAATTGCATCAATTATTAATAAGCATCCAGTGACTATGTTTATTCAAATCATAAATTTAGAAATCCTTTTCAGGTTAAAGTAAACTTTAGATTAATCTTAAGGTGATAAGACATAGAATGCATTAAACACAAAATAAATTAGAAACAAAGAGTCTATCGAAAATAACACTTACAATGGGTTTTGTCAAAATCCTTGAACTAGCTTACTTAGCCAAGCATTGGCATTGTTTCAGAACAAAAAATCAAGAAGAAAATATAACATGGATAGAAAAGAGATGATAAGAAGGAAGGCATAACTTTGACTAAGTTGTTACTCCCTTTTACATAACACTCTTTCATAATCCGCTACAAACCTTACTCAATTGTGCTCCTTAACTTAATAACAAACTCCCTCTTGCTTGTCTGTCTTTCCAAAGCTCCCTTAAGTCTCTATTTGTAGCCTTCAAAGGCCCCATGTGTCAAATTTCTCTCAAAACTTCATCCTTATTTTGGAATACCCTAATTTTAAAATTAAGGCCTTTTTTACAGAACACTTGAGAGTACCTTTTCTATCACCTGAATGTTGCTTCTTTGTTTCTAGCACATTTCTACATTTCATAATGCCTGGGCATTGCTTCACTAGTGCATAATTGTTAGAGTCTCTGTCTTTGGCCTTCCAATGTGCAGCTTTGGCACCCCAAGCGTTGTAATGATGGTGCTTAAGCACAGTGGATAAGAAAGATAATCGTAGTTAGTAAGAGGGTAATGTTACTTCCCAAATATTGTAGAGAAAGTATGAGAAAATATTATCATTTGTGTCAAAATAAAAATAAGGTAAATAGTAATGAAAATTCTACTTATTAATGAAGTAATAAACATGGCAATAGTCATTTATATTATGAATGGTGAAGCTTAAAAATAAGAGAAAATTAACATCTAATTCCCTAAATTTGATTAACTCATTATGTATATACTTATTTGCTTTGTTAGTTATTTGAATGTTTTATTCAATTATTGGTTGTTAACATGGTTAGTTATTCACAAGAGCAGCAAAGATCTCAAATAAATATAAATGGTGACAAAGACAAATATAATGCTAGCTAGAGTTGCTAGATAAAATTATCCCAACATTAGGATGTTATTTGTTTTGCCAAGGGAGATTCCGATAAGACATTGCATTTTTGGAATAAAGTGACCCAACAAAGAATGTAATGGAGTAAATGACGTTTATGGGGGTTAAGGGGGATACAAATGGTGGTTAGTTAAAAAAATATAGCTAGAAAAATACATTTTTAAGAATTTATTTATTATGTACTTTTTAGATAAAAAATCACATGGTTTCCTGGAAGCATGTATATAGTCAGAGGTATAAGGTTAAAAATATCTCTAACAGGTAGTTTTAGCTTCACCCTCACACATCTTATTTTTCTTTTAAATGTTTAACTTACTGATAACTATGTACATGTGATATATTTTGTATGTTTGGCATATGTATGCTAATGGGGAGACACTTGTAAAGTTTGGTATCACAAGGTTCTCCATGATTAGGCTTCATGTTATGAGGTAGCATGAAACCCTAAGCCGATATGGGATGGTGAAGGGTTAAGGTTTCGAAATAGGGCCCGTCAAGTTTAGCCAAAAGAGGGATAAAAGGTTTTCTTAGCATGTCATTATGTGTATAGCTTTTCTCATGTGTTTTAAATATAATTTATGTATGATTGATATGTAATGGCTAGAAATAGAATGTTTTTCATTGTACATGCTGATGACTGAGGTTGCAAAAATCTCATGTTTTTATGTATATCTATTTCCATGTAACCAAGCTCTCAATCAGGAAGTGGGACTTAGGGAATAGCATATTAAGGAGTCCTTATTTTCATAAAGATCTAAAGTTATATTTTGTGAATTTAAATTTGTGTAATGTTTGAAGATTTTTTATCTTTTATGTATTGTGTAATGCATTGCAGACACATTTAACTTTTTCCTTATATATTTTGTTATATTCGTAGGCATGCAACTAAAATCCAGTGAGTTCATTAAGCTGCATAAGCCACTTATCCTTACTTTTCTTTTATGTTAAAGTTTAGCTTTATAATTGCCATGTAGGCTTAATGTTCAACTTAAATAGGAATATTGCATGTTTTACCAAATACAAGCAGATATGGGGACATGCCAAGTGGGGTTTTGTATGTTGTCATATAAGCCCATAAGGCATCATCTAGCATTATCTCCCAGTCCCCACATGTTAGACAAACCATCTTATCTAAGATGTGATTAATCTCTCTATTGAAGACTCAACTTGTCCATTAGTTTAGGAGTGATAAGCTAGGGCCACTCTATGGTGTACACCATATTTCATAAGAAGGGTTTTATATAGTTTGTTACAAAAATGTGTTCATCCATCACCAATGATTGCCCTTGGTGTCCCAAATTGTTTGGCATCATTAGTGTGATAAGCATTAGCTTCCACCAATTTAAAGATATAATCAACTGCAACTAATATGTACCAAACGAGATAATAAAAAGGTCCAAATGAAGTCTATGCCCTAAACATCAAAGTTTTCCAACTCCAGTATGTTGTTTAGTGGCATTTCCTGGTTCCTTGAGATGTTCCCTATCCTTTGGCACCTATCACTGTTTTTAACAAACTCATGATCATCCTTAAAAAGTGTGGGCTAGGAAAAACTTGCCTGCATGACTCTAATTGCAGCTTTCTATGCCTTACAATGGTTTGCCCAATCTGCTAAGTGACAATGGTGCAAAATGTTCTACATATCTTCCTCAGGGATGTATCTTCTTATGATCAAGTCCCTACACTATCAGAATAGATGTGGTTTATCCAAGTAGTAGTTTGTTTCTTCATGTAAGAACTTCTTCTGTTGTGAATTTAAATTTGTAATTAAGATGTTAGCAACCAAGATATTCACAATATATATACACTGTGGTGTATTAGCAATCTTAACATGTAATATTTGCTCAATAGGGAAACTCTAATTTATGGGAATTTTAGTGGAGTTTTTGCTACTGTTTTCTAATCAAGATATATTATCCGCTATTTGATTTTCATAACCTTTTTGTAACGAATTTCTAAATCAAATTCTTATAGCATTATAACCCTCTTAACTAGTCTAGGTTTGGTATCCTTTTTATGTGGGTGGGTTTAAAATTTTCAAGATATTGGGCATAATATCAAAACATAATACAACATGTATACAATATTTAAAATTTCAATTGGGGCATATAACCGCCCTATAACAAAGGCAGTTTCACCATTGTACATACTAATAACAATATATTAGTACACATTTAAGGTGAAAATAAAAACATAAAATTTGAAATAAAGAATAAATGAGTAGAACTTCATTTTAACCCCCCACATATGGAGTATTTTTCAATTTGATCCCTTATATTCAATTTTGTCCCTCACATATGGATATTTCTCAATATGGTCTGTAACATATAAAATAATTATTAATAATGCTTTTCTTTATTCATCATATTAACTTTTATTGTTAGAAAAGTATTGATAACAACTTTATTTGTGATGTGTTAACAAAGAAATGTCCATATGTGAGGGACTAAATTGGCAAGGCAATTTTATGAAGGGCCAAATGGAAAAATATTTTATATGTGAGGGGCTAGCTTGAGAAAATTTTATAAGTTCGTATTTTTTAAATTAACTTATTTTTTGATGTCATTTATGACACTTGTATTTGTAAGAGATCAAATGGAGAAAATGTGTATATATATATATATATATATATATATATATGAGGGACAAGATTGAGAAGACAATGAGAGATGAATTTTAATATATATATATATATATATTATCAGTAATTGAGAAATTTTACTACAAAGGACTGAATTGAAACATATTTTATATGTGAAAGATTAAAGTTAAAAAGTTAAAATTTAATATAATCACGCTTAATTAGGCCAAGAGAGGCATCATTAATAATATGGTGTTAGGCCATATTAAGTATGGTTAACTGAAGTTGACCGTATGAATTTATACAATTCAATATATATATCAAACACATGATAAAGGTAAACTGTATAAATTTATACAGTCCAGCCGTGTATACTGTGCCAAAGGGACCAAGAGATAAAGTTTAGTATCTAAGAATATTTTCAGTGCCTCCTACACTCTTAAACCCACCAATTCATAGAACTTGAAAGGAAAAAAGAGAAAGAAACTATGATTCTAACATGAAGGAATCACGCTGCACAGCCAAACGTACACCACCAATTGCCTTCTTTGCCAAATTGTCAAGAATTTTACTTCCTAAGACAAACACTCCCACATATCAAATCCAAAAGTTCTATGACCATATATACGTTTCCATTGCAAAAAATATATAAAGATCCACATTCAATGCACCTAATTTCGTCTAATAAACAACAGCAATATGTCCAATAATCTCATGTTATCAGAATTAAATAAAATATGGGGGAGTTACTTTGAAATCAGAATTAATTTTGAGGAAATTTGGAAAAGTATATTTCCAGAAGTAATCTTAGCATACCTTTCAGTCCGTCCCAAGTTATTATCTTCCAAGTCACAAGAGCAATTATGCTCTACTAGCTCCAATTGGTTTTTTCTCTTCTTCACTCTCTTTTCTGATTCTCCTTTTTTCCTCCTTCCCTCCCTCTATTTCTCTCTTAATTTTCTCTAAAAAGTCGACCTCTCCCTCAGCAGTCTTTATTATCCTTTTATATTAAAAAATAGGATATATCATAAGATAAATCATCCATTAATTCTTTTCTATTTTTTGGGAGTTTTTTATTTTATTTTGCCTTATTCTTCAAGAAAGAATTAAAGCAATACTTTCTTTTAAAAAAATTATCATCCAATCATTTAATTACATTTAATGTTTCTTTGTTGGGGAGTTAATTTCTTATTAGTTTTTCTCTATTTTTATGTTCATTCAACAAAATTAGAATTGATCAAACAAAACAAAATATTGAGAGAAAATTGATATAGTATAATTTTATTTCGCCTTGCTTTTTTTAAGAATGAATAAGAGATAAATTTAGTCCTCTTTTAAATTTTAATTATTGACTCATTAAAATTAGAATTCAACAAAACAAAAAAATTACGCTAATTCAACGTTAAATTTAAATGATCTAAAAGTAACAATGACTCAATAATAAAATCAAAATTAACTGCAGTGCAAAAATAAAAAAAGACTATGAAAACTCTGTCTTAAAAATAGAAATAACTCAAACAATTAAGATAAAGTTGACCCCCAAATTAAATAAAAAGATTCATTATTTTTTAAAATGCTTGGACAAAATACGATAGGTTATTCATTAAATAATAGCATGGCATAAATATCACCGCAGGACCAAATCAGAGACAACCTTATTCCATTATCCGCTTGGCAAACTTGAGAAATCCTTCCTGAGACTGACCACCTTGGGCTACGTTATTCATCACCACCTCCTTTAGCTTCAAAGAGTTTGCCCTTAAATCTTCATCACCAAGCAACTGGTCCACTTTCTTCTTTATCTCCCCACTTGACACAAACCCGTTTTCATCAAAGTCAAATCCCAGTCCAACCTTCCACTCATCACAAATGCCAGTCTTGTTAAGAGGTTGGTCTACAAAAAATGGCCAACACAAGAAGGGCACACCATTACACAAACCCTCCATGACAGAGTTCCAACCACTGTGGCTAATAAAACAAGCAACGGATGGGTGGCTCAACACACGCCATTGAGGTGCCCATTCGACAATCTTACCAAGATTTCCTTTAAACTCACGTAAGCATGCCTTTTCGGTATTGTTATTGTTAATGAAATCTGGACGAACAACCCAAAGAAAAGGCCTACCGGTGAGCTCAAGTCCAAGGGCTATTTCTTGGAACTGTCTAGGGTCAAAAACAATGTGACTTCCAAAGGCAACGTATATTACAGAACAAGGTGGCTGTTGATCAAGCCAACTCAAGCGAGATAGATCTTCTTCCCAGAACTGTCCTAGCGATTTTTTTGTAAGGTGACCTTCCAACAATGGTCCAATTGGCTGTAGCTTTGGCATGTATGAAAATGCTCAAGGTTCAAGTTCGTAGGTGGTGCTGCAAAACCACCATTCTGCTAAATCGATACACGGTGTGCATCGTTTAATGTAATTGAAAAAGCTATTCTGACCCTCTGCTTCGGCCGAACCGATCCAGAAAATATGATCTATGTCCATGGCAGGCATAGTAGGAGAGAGCTGAAATGTCCCTTTTCTAGTAGGAAATCCTTCAAGGCAAAGTTAACGGGAAAAAATGCATGGAATTTGGAGCACTCTTTTTAAGTTTCATCTGGATTTCACATTTTGAAAAAGTTGAAAGGATGCAAATGTTCATCGACAATGAGGGAAAATAATATCTCATTATATAAAACCAATGTAGAAATTAAATTATTTGCTGAGTTTGGTTAAACATATAGTTTATTAAATTGATAAACTAAGTTAAGCATATGTAAACATGATAATTCGTTATAAGTAAATCTTAGATAAATGAGAGGCTTACATGTTGTTAGCTTGACATACTTCATCTATTTTTAGTTATTTGGATTTACATGTTGCTTTATTATCTTATTCATTATTATTATGATGCACCAAAAGGGAATCCTTTCCTCCAGAATTGGAGATATGATAAAACTTTTAAAAAACTCACAACAAAAATAGTCAAAGATATATATTTTATTTCCTTGTTGAATTTTTATCATTTTTACTTGTTAATTGATTTTCAAGAGCTATGAAGCTTGGAAACATTAATTTTTTTTTTTTACTTTCTTTTGTCTACACATCTATCAGTTTCCTTCCATTCCCGTGATCTCCCGTTTAGCTCGTAACAGTTTTAACCTTCTATAGGTTTAGAAACAAGAGGAAATTCAAGCGTAAAATGGAATACAATGGTAAAAATGTTGGAAGTGGATCTCATTTAAATCTGTGTTTGATATGTCTCTCAATGAACTCTTCAGTTTACTTATTAACGAAAGAAGAAATATCTTACCATATGAATCTATGATTCCATCGTGGATGAGCTTTGGGATGTGGTATTGCAAGGCAAAATTAGTTGCACTAGTAGGCGAATGAGCAGCCCCTTTAATCCCAAACTTAGATGCAACTTCAAATGCCCATCCCATGGACACATCAGCAAGTACACAACGGATGTCAGAGCCAGAGCTGATGAGATCTTCCATTAGCTTCTCTAGCAATGGAGGCATGGTGATCAGCACTGAACTACATACCTTGGGCATGTCGTTTCTGTCAACCGCAGGTCCCAAGCCATCTGGGATTGAGACAAGCTTTATTTGTGATTGTGAGCCCACAAGGCTCTCTTGCTCAGCCACCCTTGAACTCAGAACTCGCTTATGGTTAATATCTGTGTTCACGAAAATGATATTGAAGCCATGTTGGGCTAATTTGTGTGAGAAGTTCACGAGGGAGTTAATATGTCCCTGTGCTGGAAGGGGTATAAGTATAACTAGCACACTTGGACTTGGCTTGCTCATATTTTGAAGTCTGAAACTGCTGACGTATCTAGCTTGGTGGCGTCAGGTTGATAACTGGGAAGAGGGTGATGATATTCTGATTCAGAGGTATGAATATATAGTTGTGATTCTTAGCGCGCTGGGTTTTCTTTCTTTTTTGTAGAAATTAAAAAAAAATGATATGGACAGCTCCATTTTTCACAATAACGGATTCGAAACAATGGGGCTGCTCACCTCACATGCGGTCGGATCACCTCCACCAGTAGATATGGGTATTGAATACTTCAGATTTTAAAATAAAAAACAACCTAAAACAGCGCCCGACCATTAATTACTGTGTAGTTATTAATAAAATATTTAAACTATTAAATTTTTATCCAAAAATCATTATTTTAGTGGCAAAAATAATTTAGAGGGGATCCGAATTGCACCTTGCATGGCACAGCATACATGTCTTCCTTTTACACTCACACTGGATAAATTCTTTGGTGCTCTGGACAATGTGAAGGCACCGGTGCCCTTAATACGTGTACCAGTATATTAAAGTGACTTCTTCGAAGTACTAAAAAGAAGAAATTAATGATAAAATTAAAAGAAGACCCTAAACGACGAGATGATTTTATCTCAAATTAAATTATAACCTACTTGATTATAACATATATATATATATAATCCCAATAATATAATTCGCAACTTAGCCATGTGTTTTATAGATTTAATCTTTTGATTGAAAAAATTATAACATATACTATTTTTATATATTTTAAAAGTTATTTAAAAATAATTAAATATTTTTATAAAAGATTCATGAAGGGTGCAATGGCTCTGGTGGGACATTTCCGACTCCAACCAATTGTTGATCGAAAATAAATCCGACCGTTATGTGTTTTATTTATATTTATTTTATATCATATAATTATTTTTGTTGCAATTTGTTTTTAAAATAGAAATAAATCTTTTTACGAATCTAAAAACATACTTTTTATCACAGTTTAATATATTTAAGAATTTAATTTTTGTATTGTTTGAAATTTTCCGACCGCCTTCTGGTCGGAATTTTTCGATAGCACTTGCTCGTGATAAAACTTTAATATATCTATCTTATTATCTATTTCTAAGCTTTAATCTGATTGTTTTATAATTTATTTTTAACTATATACATTCTTTCTTAGTACTCTAAGAACACTGTTCACTGTTCACTACTTAGTAATTACATCTATTCTTTTGACTCTAATACTGTGTTTATTAATTCTAATACATTGCAAGCCTTCTTGGAAAAAATGAGAAAAAATATATATTTAGTTTAGATTTGAAATTGAAATGACTAAAATATTTTGGCACAATGTAAATTTCATTAATTTTGGCCATTCCCATTATTCATATTTACAATGACCCAATTATTTATTTGATTTATACTGTCGCCCACAATTAATGAAATTTACATTGTGCCAACATATTTTAGTCATTTCGATTTCAAATCTGAAGTAAATATAACTTTTTCACATTTTTTCCAAGAAGGCATATCATGTTGTAGAATTAATAAACACAATATTAGAATCCAAAAGAATGGATGTAATTTAATAAGTACGATTTGTTTTTTAGTGAACAGTGAGCAGTATTTTTAGAGTACTGGGAATGAATGTAGGTAGTTAAAAAAGAATAATAAAACAAATAGATTAAAGCTTAGAAATAAATAATAAGTTAAATATTTTAAACTTTGAAGACAGTATGACAGAAAAATATTTTCAAAATTACATGTAAATTTTTCCAAAAAAATTTAATGAAAGAGAAAGAAAATTTTGAAGAAAAAATTGCTAACAAAAATAAAAATTTGACACAAGAGAAGGCTGAGGTAAGGGGGGTAGTGCAGAATATTCCTACCACAACTCGGTCGGAATAAAACTGAAAAAGAATATTAAACTCGTACATATATTTAATTATTTTTAAATAACTTTTAAAATATAAAAAAATAGTATATGTAATAAATTTTTGATAAATTTCTGTATTTTCATATTTAACATATTTACATCTATGTTTTGGTTAAAAAGTTAAATATATAAAACATATAGTAAGTTGTGAATTTTATTACTATTGAGATTGGATATATATTAATCAAGTTGGGTTATAACGTAATTTTAGAAAAATTTATCTCATATTTTAGGAACTTTTATCTAATTTTATCATTTATTTGTTCTTTTCAATACATCCAACACGAGACTTTACAATAAAAACAAACGTACCGAAGCACCGGTACCTTTCCATTATAAAGTGTAGAAATCACTAATAATGTAGTCTCAAACAAAAATTCTCAAAAGCTGCCTGGAAAGTTTGTTGCACTCAAGCCTTGTGGACGTGTGAAGAGAGACAACCCACTTTTCAACAGTGTGCCAACATCTGGGAGTACTGTATAAATCTCACCACCTAATTTTCGCTAATCTTTTGTTCTACGATGGCTCCGCATTCCCACGTGAATGGCCTTGTCATACATCTCAGAGTAGATTTTGGGACCCCTCAGTCTTGACAATGAATAGTATGTTTAAATAATTTTTTTTGGTCAGTTATATACTTTCATAAAGTCTTCTATTTTGGGGGTTTTTAAAGGGCATACATCCATTTATTTTGAACAGAAAATTAATTTTTTTCACCGGTTGATTGAGCGTTGTAATAAGTAAAGCCTTTCTTAAATTGTCATTTTTGGGGATCAAACTATTACGTAAAGCCTTTCTTAACTTATCTATAGCCACTATACATACATTAATTAGATTTTTTAGTCCTCGCATGCCATGCCGATGGCATCGTGCCTTTTTTATATTTTTATAAATTTAAATTGTTGAATCAAAATTTTATAATCACATGACACTCAGACTATACTATCATGTAGTCACTCGGCACTGCTTTGAGGGGTACAGTAAAAGGTTGAAAAATATTTTTGACTTGTTATTTTAATTTTTTATTTATTTTTCTATTTCTTAAATTATTTTTTATTAATTAAAAATTATCAATTTTGATATATTATTTTTAAAATTATTATTATATATAATCTCTCAAACTAAATTTTATTAAATAACCAAGGGATAAAAGATGAAAAAATGTTCAATTATACATACAAATATCATGATTTAAATTTTTAGTAATATTTTAAAGAATTATTGATCGTTAGATTACACAGTTATTTAAACATAAATTTTTAAATAAAAAATTTTAAATTACATATAATCAAGTTATAAAATTTTTAATTGCGTACAATTTTTAATTTTAATTTTAATTATCAAATTATATAATTTTTTAATATATAACGTTGAATTTATATATTTTTTAATAAGTATAAAAAATCCTAACTATGGGCCTTAACACTTGGCTAGACGCCAAACTCCTCGGCCATGCATGTGGGGGGTCCCAGCTAACGCTTTGCATGTTTCCATTCCAGCTATCAGCAATTAATATTGGACCAGTCACCATAATAATGTAAATTTGCAACCACACAAATTACATGAGCTCATTTGGTGTAAATCAAATTGTGCAGACCACCACCTCATTTATTAAAATTATATTACAAAAGCAGATATCATCCAAAGAATATACAAAATGATTGCAATTTTAAAGGGCCAGGACTGAGTGATGTATCAATTTTGGATGAAATTTTATTAGTAGGCAAAAAAGTGACAGTTCTTATTATTGTTACTTGCCAGATTCGAAAAGCATGATAAAGTTTTATAATGATTCCATCACCGCAAAACAGTAAATAATTAAAAGATATATATATATATATATATATTGGTTAATTCAGACAATTACTAGTTAAGTAGCATCGTTAATAAGTTGGGGTATGTTATTTATAACAATTATTAAGAGAGGCACAAGACTTTATTCAGTAATTAATCAGCATTTTTAAATGTTTGTTTGGCATCAAGAATTATGATTAGTTATTGGGGTATGAAATTAAAATTGTACCCAACAATTCTAATTTTTTGTTCAGGTGATATTTTGAATTGAATTTCCAATTCCATACACTAATTCCATAGAATTAAAATATAACTAGTAAAAACTATTTTCATCTTTTAACTCCAACATAAAAAATTATAATTCCAAATGTCAGAATTGAAGTGTGAATATTCTACTTTAATACAACGTTTTATATTTTTAAAAGTCATTGCTAATATTTAGCTTTGAATGTTATATTTTTAAATTTTAATATTAATATAATTATAAAATAATTGAATTATTTTATTTTTGATATTGTGTTAATTAATAAAGTACACACATACACAAATGACATATACATAATGCACATGTATGCTTGCACACACACATATATACTGAACATGTAACTCACATGCGTGTAGACACACAAGCGCAATGAAAATGTAACATAAATGCACGTACATACGCATATGTAGCAAATACATATAACAAATATGTAATATAAATGTATATGTATATGTATATGCACATGCACATGCAACTAAACGCACAAATATAAAATATATATATATAATAAATTTGTTACATATATAATAAATTTGTAACATATATGCACATACATGTGCATGTGCATATAGGCACACATATATCAAACATGTAAAACATATACACACATATATATAACAAATATGTAATATAAATGCGTGTGCACACACCCACATAAACACAAATGCATATATATTTGTTACATACATATACACACACACAAATATATATATATATATATATATATATACATGTATGCAAATTGGCACGTGCGTGTGTTCGTGCACATGACACATACATATATATAACAAATATGTAATAACACAATATAAAAACATTAGATATAATAGTCTTCAAAAGAGAATATGATTGTACATGTGTATGCTTGTATACATAAGTACAACTTAATTTCACAACATGATACTATAATACGCATATGATATAATACAATATTGCACATGCATATGCTCACGCGTTCATGATAAAACACTTATCACACACATGATATGTCAAATAATCTTTTAAAAAAATATTATTTTAAATGCTAATTATAATGTGGTGTTACAACCACTTGTTATTTTAATTTCTTATTTATTTTTTCATTTCTAGAATTATTTTTTATAATAAAAAATTGTCATTTTTGGTCTATTAATTTAAAATTATAATTATATACAATCTCTCAAACTAAATTTCATTAACTTATCAAGGAATAAAAATTAAAAAATTTTCAATTACACATTTTGATATCATAATTTGAATTTCTAGCAGTTTTTATTTTTAAAATTATTGGCAATTAGACCGCACAGTTATTTGAATATAAATCATTAATTAAAAAACTTTGAACTGGTCAAGTTATAATGTGCAAATTGAATATATGAAAATGTTTATGCTTAGTTCAATGTGCTCAATTATCTTATGCTGGCTTAGTAAATTCTTCAAGGTATATGAACATATTATAGTATTTACAATCTAACCTTTCTTGGATCTAAATTGGATGGGTGCCAAAGAATAAGAGTTATATTTCTTTGTTGATAAGGGTGACCTCTACTGAAAAAGCATACAATAACAATGGAGGACAATAAAGGAATGTTAAAGATTAATCAACTCTATGATGATTAAGGCAATCTTATGTAGGGAGTATAAGCTGAACAATTTATGGTCATTTCTATCCTTTTTCTTATGCATAATATATTTCATATCTTCTATTGAGAATGGATAATCAATATCTTCTCATGTTATTATTGCTCTTCTTATTAAAAATAAATTCAATAGATCAATGTCTTAAATCCTTACTTGGATTTAAATATGAATATGTAATTGTCACTTATATCCTACATTTGATCAAGCTTGAAAATTTTTGAATATTAACTATACATTAACCATTTGGACCAAATATGGTTTAGGTACCATGAAAAGGATTTGATTTGCTTTTGTAGAAAATGAACGGAGCATATTTGCTCATAACATTAAAGTTTGATGATAACAAACACAAGAAGAAAAAGTTTTCTATGTATTACTTAAGTCCTAGATACTTTCAATGTATTATCATATACTAAGAACCTTTGTAAGTGATATTGAGCTTATAGGAATATTTTAAAGTGAATGTAAAACTGATTCTAAGTCTATAAGGTTGAGAAAAAGTTGATTTGGGGAACTCTAAAAGTCCTCAGTCGACTGCCGCCAAGCCAGTAATCGATTGGCCCCTTTGCCAGCTAGCTGTCAGGCCTTGTCCAATCGAATGGGAGCATTCTATGAGTGAACAGTCAACTGACCATACCCAGATCAAGCCTAATCTGCCATCATCCTTAAAACTATCAACCAGGAGCTCTGTGTGAGTGATCAGTTTACTGACCATAGGAGAGTAGTCGACTGTTTGGGTCCAAAATTTGAATTTTTGATAGGGAAAGCTTGAGCAACTGACTAGCAAGTGACAGAGAAGTCATAATTGCTTTGCAATGGACATGTTTTGAAAACTTTGGCTTCCCTCTTACTCACGATGTATCTAATGTACCTCTAACTATTTATACATAACCTATAGACTCTGAATTATAAGGAAAAACATTCAATAGTGTTTATATCATAAGAATCATCTTCTTATCACTTGTCTATTATATTAATGCTTCATTGTTCTCTATACTCTGTTGTGAAAGTTTGTTTCTCCATAAATTTTTATTCCTTGTGAATGAAAGG
Source organism: Delonix regia (assembly GCA_037074485.1). Classification (NCBI taxonomy): domain Eukaryota; kingdom Viridiplantae; phylum Streptophyta; class Magnoliopsida; order Fabales; family Fabaceae; genus Delonix; species Delonix regia. The sequence continues at coordinate 20,075,201 of CM073449.1, read as the reverse complement.
TTCAAGAAGGGCTATTCCTTGAGAATATCAAACAAATATGGAATATATGCATAAGAGAAATAGCCACCCTTGATGAAGTATACATTTCAAAATGCTTGGAGCTTGGACATTGTTGTCAAAATTCAAAGTGGAGAATAAGCAACTTCACATCGATGCTAAATAGTTGAATACAATGACATGAAAGACTACAATTATAGTGATATTTGTATCTTTCCCATTTTATATGCATTGTTTAAAATAATATAATTGGGTGAAAAATTATTATTTGGAGTATTTGTGTCCTTTTTTGTGCTTATCTAACAATCTGTGTTCAAATATTATTTATATGGTATTGCCATTGCTAGAAGGGTACATGCATCTGAAATATATATGTTTCTTTACAAGTGATCATCCTATACTTGAACATGTGATTCAATAGGATACTTTTGGGCTTAATTGAAATATATTGTTTAACAACATATCCCATTGTCTCATACATCTATTGAGCTTGAACTTGAAAGATTTTATTCTAGATTTATATTCTTTATATGTGAGGACTCCTAGAAATTCTTAAGTTGAACTTTTGTACCTCAAAAGTTCTTTTCATATACTTATTTAAAGATTGGTTTTATGAGCTGATTTGTGAAGTCTTTCTCGAAGGTAAAAATTTGGCTCAAGAATATTCATGGAGAAATAAACTTGGTTTTAATCTTGTTTTTTAAAATTATGAAGTTGGCTTAAATATTTTGAAGTGACATGAGTTGCAATCATGAGTAAATATAAATGTCATAGAACATGCTCACCTAAAAGGAATTAGATATGAATCATATGCTTTCCATATGCATTTTGTTTTATCTGTTGATAAGCTTGTTAACATAAGTAAACCTAGTGATAGCTAATAATAAGCTCCACCAGAATAAAATGAAAAGATTTGAAAAAATATAGTTGGAAAACAAGTGTGACACTCTTTGGATATCATGAAACAACATTTTGGTTTTTCAAAATTCTAATTTCTTGTGCTTCCTTAATTTTACCTAAATTTTTGGAATGATCTATGATCTTGGATAAATTGGAAAATCTATAATTTTTTCATTTTAATACTCTCATTCAATTTTGAACATAGATTTTATACTTACCAAAGGTATCTATTTTGAAAAAGTTAAATGTTTCAAATTGTATTAATAGTTCAATCATCTTTAAGTTTCTACTTAAGCAATGAGCATTGCAAGCCAAGTGTAAAATACTTTCCTATCTTGGATATCATTAAAGAATGGACTAGTGATGGTTAAATTCCAAGAGGATGTAACAAATTAAGAAGCATCTCAACATTGCCAACATTGATAAGTATCTCTATGACTTTATGATTTCTCATTTCAATTTTGAAAGATACTATGTGGAATGTTTGTTTATATTGGTAGTAATGAGTGTCTATAATATGATATGTGTGCTTATTAGTGACATACATGTTAATTAATTGTATATGCTTGATTTGTCATTGCTTGACTTGTTATTGATTATATAGGTTGTTTATAGATTGAACATATTATGATCCTTATTGCATACTTTCTCATGGTTGAGTAATTTTTAATACTACTTGAGAGCTTGCTCATTGCTAGGGGAAACTCAAAAAACTTTGAAAGAAAAGTTTTGCATACTCCTTTTAAAAAAAAATTAAAAATTCAAAGCATTAAAACCAGTTTTTAAGTTTTTAGGATCCAAAATTGTTGAGATTGTATTGAATAAAGCTTGAAAACATGAAAAGTTTACTGAAAATGAGTTTGTGAAAGGAAGTTGTGTTTTTCAAATGGTGCTATTTAATTCTAAGGCTATTATTCAAACATATATGGGGAGTTATTCTTTTATTGTGATAACTTTTAATCTCCTATGTATATGATACTCATCTTTTATAGAAAATGTTTCTCATTTCATTCCATTTCATAATGTTTTGAATTGATTTTCTTTTAAAATGGGAAAAGAAATTACACATACAAAAATCACACAGACAAAAGAAATCCTCCTATGCTTATCAAGTATTTTTATGTAAAAGGAATTTCTTTTAAAATGTCATCCTTATAGCTTTCACCTTTTGAAAGAAGAAATAAGAACTTTCTAACAAAGATTTTTCTTCAAAATTAGTAAAATGAGTGGTATAATACTTTCCTTCGTTGATAAAATGATTATTATATCTATTGATTGAGAAGGAGTATAGCCTACAATCAAGATCATGTGTTTTTGGGCATACATTACATGAAGTAGATGTATTTGATTTGCTTGTCCATAATCTTAACATCTCAAAGAAGAAGATGTTATCCCACTTTTATCTATTCATGGTAGAAACTAACATTTCTTTCTTCATTTATACTTGACATGGAAGATGAAGTTATTGCATATATGATCATCTTCAAATATGTTAGAACTATGCATATATGAAGTCATTGTAAGTATTGCATGGCTGATGGGATATGAATTGAACTATAGATTTGATAATATATCCTTTCATTCATATCTTGCATAATCTGAATCTTTGTGACTTTAAAAGATTGATTATTTTGATGAGTCTTACACTATCCCAAATTGCCATCATAATATGATTCATTTGTTTCTTAGAGGAATATTTGCTTAAAATTTTATATATATTATCTTCCTTGAATCTTTTTGATGTCAAATACGGGCAAAGATTACAATAAGGACTTGATGTTCTCTTCCTCCCTTTTTGATGTGACAAAAGGGAGAGAAATGAGAAGAAAAATATATGCATGATGAAAGGAGTGTGCAAAGTGGGAAGAGAAGGAAAATATGTGCATATGCTCCATACATTGCATACTTTATTATTTAACATATTTTTCTTTGGTGATTTGTCATCATAAAAAAAGGGAGATTGCTGAGATTGTTTTGATGATGACAATTATGTTTTGATGATTTGGTTTGCAAGTTGAATATTTATTATGTGTATGATGGTCTAAAGAAATAAGAGTGAGCATTGAAGTGAAAAGAATGAAATATCAATATCATGCTTCACACAAAGATAGCCAATGGATTGAATAGGTATAATTATTATAGGCTAAGTATTATTTTTTGAAATTCAATAATTTAGATCCGCATTTATTGGCTCATGATATTTTGGTTATCAAAATATAAGTTTGGACTTAAAAGATTGTGAGATAGAGATTTTACTTAAAATCATTTTTTACCTTTAGTCACTATTTTACTTATATCTTACAAACCATATAGTATTTGGTTATGAACTTATTTCATTAGAAAAAAGGCTCAAAGATATTTTCAATGATAGTCATTCACTTAAAAATGGAGTTCAAATAAAAAAGCTATGACCTTATAAACTTATATGGTGAGATATGGATTTTGCATAAAACTGTATTCTAACCTTTGGTCACCATTTTAATATCTCTAACTATATATTAATTTTTATATGAAACTTCTTTCATTGGAAAATAGACTTAAATAACTTTCTAAAAATCAGTCATGCATTTAAAATGGACTTAAATTGAGAAAGTTATGACCATTTGAAGTTAGGAATATGTCATTGTAAATGACCAGTCGACTGGTCACTATGGCAAGTCGACAGGTATAGTACAGAAAGCGGGCTTAGTCCCATATTCAAAGTAACGGTCATATTTTGATGGGTAGTCAACTGGTGAGCCCCCGACAGTGTATGGAAGAGGTTCTTTTTGGGATTTTAGATTAAGGGAAAGGTTCTTCCTTGTTGTTGTAATCGATTGTTGAGATTAAGGGACTAGATGTAGGCTTGAATTGGAGTTGAACCAAGATAAATCACAAAGTTAGCTTTCTCTATCCCTTTACTCTTTATATTTTGAATTATCATATCTATGCTATGTATTTGTTGTTGATATTACACTTGAAATGTTCATATATATATACCTCAAGCATCCACATTAAGCCTCTATTGATTCATATAATTGTTGCTTTACATCATACTCTTCCCAGCACAATTCATAACAAGAATTTTTGTAAAGCAATTTTGAACAGAAATAGAAATTTTGTAAACACCAAATTCACCCCTTTCTTGAGTTTTGGTTGCATGGGCTAGCAAGAGTCTTGATATATGTATAACATATAGAACTTAATATAAAATTTAGAAAGAAGAAATAAAATTTTAAAGTCATTTGAAATAGAACCTAATATAAAGTCTTGATGTATATGCAATATGTATAATACATGGAACATATTATAAATTTAGAAGGAATAAGTAGAAATTTAAGGCCTTGATAAGTTTAGAAGAAGAAATAAAATTTTAAAGTCTTGATAAGTTCAAAAGACAAAAAATAGAATTTTAAAGTCTGGATAAGTTTAGAAGGAAGAAATAGAATTTTAAAGTCTTGATAAATTTAGATGGAAGAAATAAAATTTTAAAGTCTTAAGAAATAGAACTTAAAATAAAGTCTTGATGCATATACAATAAGTATAATGTATGGAATTTTATATAAATTCAAATGGAAGAAATTGAATTTTTAAAGTCTTGATAAATTTATAAGGATGAAATAAAATTTTAAAGTATTAAGAAATAAAACTTTAAAACTTAAGAAATAGAACTTTGTATAAAGTCTTGATGTATCTGCAATATGTATAATGTATGAAATTTAATATAAATTTAGAAGGAATAAATAGAATTTTAAGGCCTTGATAAATTTAGAAGGAAGAAATAAAATTTTAAAGTGTTAAGAAATATAACTTAATGTAAAGTCTTGATGTATATACAATATGTATAATGTATGGAACATAATATAAAGTGTTGATATATATATATATATATATATATAACATATAATTTTAAAAGTCTTGATATATATCCTTTAAATAGAACTTTGAAAGTGACATGGATTTGAAGGAGCAATAAGAGTAGTTGGCAATCTGCAAAGTAGAAAAAGTGTTCAAATAGAAAGCATATCAAACTAATTACAAATGCATTATTTCTATAGAGTACCATTAAACTGTAAGAAAGATATAAACAGGTGACCATATAAGAATTATATTAAAAACCAACTAAATAAGTAAAGGAAGCATTAATTTAAACAACGGGATCACAGCTTGCAAAGTAGAAAAAGAAAGCATTTAATAGTAAAATAGATTTCAAAGAATTAAAACAGTAAAAATAATGGGATAATAGTATTATACCAATCTGTGCAATGATACCTTACTCAGGCTTAGCTTAATCATTCAACAATAGTAACAAGGTCACAACAAAGCCTTGCAAGCTAATTTGTAAAATCATTCTCTCTTTTAACATAAACTAGCACAATAAATTAAGATGAAATTTCAGCCCTGTAAAATAAAAAAGGAAAATATCAAGCATAGTAGAATTTTCATCAATGGAATGAAACCTGTAATAAGTACAAATTTAGCCATAAATATCTTAACCACATAGATTAAATCCAATTCAATCAAAAGATCACTCAATTAAATGACTATGCATAGCTACGCAAGCACAAAGATAATCAAACACTACTTGAGATATATCAATTACCAATTACATAGGCAAGTGGGGCGATTTTGGGGATTAATGTAACACCTTTTTTACAAAGTATAGAATTTATTATAAATTTTAGTTAAAATTATTATGAAAAGTACATTAGAATATCTAAAACATAATAGTATAATTATAGAGAACAAAAGTTCATACATTTATTTGTTTATACATCCGTATAGATAATTTAACAAAATTGGAGAAGATATATTAGGCCTATATTTATATCTATGTCTATATCTATCGAAATTAGGCCTAATATTAAAGACTTATTCAAAACTTGAAAACGTAGTATGATTCATGCTCTCTTGTGACACAAACATAAATGGTATGGCATGTAAGACCATATCACATCTTACAATGATGATCTTATTAACAATCACTTCCCAATTGGTGGGAGAAACGCCCATTTCACTTGGACTTCAAGAGAAATTTGGTAATTCACCACCTAAAAAAAAATCATTAATAGAATGGCGAGAAATTTTTTCTCAGTAACATGAAAAAGCATATATGATACTCAAAATATCTATGGAATATAATATGACTATAAATTATGATCTTTATGAAATATGAGTGGATGTCAGATATCATAACATACAATTATGCATATGTAAACATATGGCAAATAGAAGTAGACAATGTCCTTAACCATTAAGCACTGGGAAGTTATATATGGGTTGTCCGAGTCTCACCAAGCCCAGCATATGACTGTTATACCTAGGCGATTATGCCTTACAAACCATGGCATATGACACCTGACTGACAGGCACAACCCCACCTTTAGCTGAGGCATCCCCCAATGGGTACTCAGGATAAAGTTAGGCAATATAATCTTTATATTAATATGTCACCCAAACCATCATATGGTTAAGATTGGATTAGTTTGGGAGAGAACTATCAATATTTCTTTTGTAATCCTTTGAGCACTGATGTTCTTATGATAGTTATGAAACCCTTTAGTGTCAATTTAAATTCAAGATATTCCCAACAAGGATACATTTTTGTCTTCTCTTAAATTCTTAAGACCATTTAGGTGGCACAACCTGTTATTAATCTTTGAATTCAAGTTGTGGCATAAGAAGTGTAATAACACTATTTTTCCTATTATTATTTATGCGGTATAACCTGCCATAAATTATAGGATTAGTAGGATATAATGCCTTGTTAAAGAGCTCATAGGGTTCACAATATTAAGGCAACATATTCAGCCATTACCAATGGTTCATAATAGATATTAAGGTGGCATAGCCGACCATTATCAAATGGTACATAATATATATTAAAGAGGTATAGCCAACTATTATCAAATGAGATTCCAAACTATCGATAAGTACATGGTGTACAGGAATAGTTCACAAAGAGTAGTTCTCTTATCAAAGAATCATATTGTTACCCCATCATACAAAGTTGAAATGCATAATAACATTGGCAATTATAGTGCATAAATAACAAAATATTCATGTAAGGATACATAATGCACAAGAAAATGCACACTTCAAAATTCTTATCCTAAAGTTGTTATGACTTACATAATAAATATTTGGATTGAAACAAATATATGAATTGAATGAAATTCAAAAAAATTCAACAATAAGTAAGAGTAATCCAATGATTTACGAATCCCCTATTCCAATTCAATCTATTGGACAAATTGTTCTTGACAGAAAAAAAAAAAAAAAGAAGATCTAGATGATAAAACAAAGACAATCATAAAACAAATAGAAAAATTTACAAAAGACAAGAAAAAGGAGTTTCAAATTTCAGAGAAAAATATTTGTTCTAAGAAAACAACTTATGATGATAAAAGAATTTCCCTAGATATTTCAAAATATCTACCTAGCCTCAATCTTCTCTAATTCTACCCTTTTTTGACCTTGAATGGGCTCATGGAAGGTCATTGTAATAAAATTTCAAGATAAAAGATCACAAGCCAAAAAGGGATTACCATGAAGACCATTCAAAAAGAAAAAGGAAAAGTGAAGAAGAGAAACTAGAATATGCTAAATCTTGTTACCTATATACATTCTCCTTTTTTGCAATTATCCTAATATTGTTGCCTTCCTCCTTGCTTCCTTCCTTCTTGATCTAAGTGTAGAGTGAAGAGGTGAAAGTAAGTGAAGTGGGTATGAGAGGAATGTAGGGAACGGTGTGAAAAAAGGGGGTAAGGTGTAGGGTATTTAAAGAGAAATTGAACTAGGATTTATTTTTAATCCACAAGTTGTGATCCAATCTCAAATTATAAATATATAAGATATAATTATGGTATGGGCCTAATAGATATTTAATATTTTATTTTGATGTGGGCCTCATGGATATCTAATATTTTATTATAGTATGGGCCCCATATGTGTGGGCCCCCACCAGTTAAGGTAATACCACATGTCCCTCATTCTAAATTTATCATTTTACCTTGCCATTTTCTATAATGACTATTTTGCCCTTAGCATTTTTCAAAAATGACCTTTTTGCCCTTATGCCTTAAAACTAAGAACTTATACATTGTGTTTAGGCATCTTTACTTTTTTGTAAAAGTCCTACACAAGTCCAGGAACCTTTACTTTTTAGTCAAGTCCTACCAAGTCTAGGAACCTCTACGCTTCAGTCAAGTCCTGCACAAGTTCAAGTACCTTTACTTTTCAGATAAGTTTTGCACAAGTCTAGGCACTATTATACTTACCAATCAAGTCCCATGCAAGTCCAGGCACCTTTACATTTTTGCAAAGTCTTACACAAGTCCAAGCACCTTAACTTTCCAGTCAGGTCCTACACAAATCCAGACCTTTTTTATGTTTTCGCTAAGTCTTGCACAAGTCTAGACACCTTTACTTTTTAGTTATGACTTACACAAGTCCAATCACCTCTTACTTTCCACTCGAGTCCTGAATATAGCTCCCTTTACATTTCAATTAGGTCCTGCATCGTGTCCAGGCACCTTTACCTTTCTACTATGTCCTGCATTATGACCAATAAAGATGAACATCTTTACTTCTTTCCTTCTTTGAAAAAACCAGATGGTTTTTTTGGTTATTTTCAACTAATGAATAAAAAGGGGAATACTTTAAATACCTCATTTATGAATGATTCCTAAATTATTAAGTGTTCCCATCTTCGCTCATTCCAAAGTGATGAAAATTGAAGTTGGTACTTTCTGATCTTCTCACTAAGGATATAAGGGAAGTGGGGCAACTGATCAATCAACTAAGGTCTAATTTTCTTTTCTCATGTGGTCAACTTAGTTCTTTTAGTTTTGTTACTAGTTATGTCTCTGTGTTAAAAAAAATATGAATTTATATCTTTACATGTTTGTTAGGAAAGTATTTTAAAATTTCACTTTCTCCATGCTCTTATAAGAAACAAGTAAAAAGGGTAATTGTGAACATCGTATTTTGTTCAGACAATTCAAAAATTGATAATATGGGGTCAACTTCACCTTGATTTTTTAGTTAATTTTTAGTCATGATTTTGCTTTTTAGTTGCAATTAATTTTAATTTTATATTTGAGTCATTGTTGCTTATGAGTTCATATGCTCCTTTTTTGCTCCCAATTGATATGTATTTGATGTCCATTTTTGCTATGATATTTTCAACATGTTTTAGCCATCTTTAGTGTTTTATGTGCCTCATTTTGCTTCCAATTTGATGATCATTTGTTGCCCTTTTTGCCCATACTTTTTTAGTGTGATTTTGGCATTTTAGGATGCTTTAATTTACTTCCAATTAATGCTTATGTTCTGTCCATTTTTGCTAGAATTTTTTCAACATGATTTAAACCTCTTTGGTATGCTTGAATGTGGCAAAATGCTCCCAATTAGGACCCCTTTTGGTTGCCTAAATTGGATTGTGTTTAGGTATGCTTTTCACCTCCAAATTGTTGTCAATATATATGCTGAATAATTATAGTGCATTTGGGTTTTGTAGACAAGGTGTTTGATGATTTTTTTCTAGGGAATTTTGTCGATTAATTTGCTACATTTGGGTTCTCTTTTACTATCATGATTTGTGACTTAATCGTGCCTAATTCTTGCTTGTTTATATTGCTCATTTTGTGCCTTAAATGTTCTTTTTAGCTTGAATTTGCTATCCACATATAGTCAACATCATGCCTCTTTCATGCTTAATTGGGTTATCCATTTTGTGCCTTGAATGCATCTTGTTGGAGCTTAATGTGTTCTCCAATTTTGTTTGTGTTTGATGGCATGTTAGCACATATTTTATAGCCATGAAACATGCTGGAATTTTTGTGTTTATCCCCTTATTTTGATGCCAACTCATTTTATTAATACTCTTTTTGTGGTCATCAAAGTAATGTTAAAATTTTACATCTTTATCTCATTCATTTTGCTCCCTAATTTTGTTTCATGATTAACCTTTGTGTTGCTCAATTATTGTTGTGAGTGTGTGAGATTTTGCTACGCAAATCTATGTAGGAACTTGGTGATTGAAAACTTATGAACCATGGCTAAGTTACTCCTATGCCAAAGAGCAAAGAAACACCCAAACATGAATGACACATATTGTTGGCAAAGCCAGTAAGATCAAGTTGTATAATTACTTTGAGTTTAATTGTAATTTGCATACTCCTAGAATTTTGTATAAATATATGATGATGGACAATTAATTAAACAAAAACACACACAATCACTAATGAACTTTTATGATATATGCTTTAGTGTTGCCATGCGAGGTCCAACGCCTTTATAGCCATCTTCAGTTGTTTGCTATGTGAGATCCAATGCCTCTGTAGACATCTTGTGTAAATAATTTTACTCTTTATTTCAGTTTTGCCATGTGAGGTCTAATGCCTCCATAGGCATCTTTGGTTCCTTGCCATGTAAGGCCAACAACTTTATAGGCACGCTTTGTAAATAATTATACTCTACAACTCGATGTTGTTGTATGAGGTTCACTACCTCCATAGACACCTTTCATAAATACTTCTACTTTTCACATTAGTATTACTATGTGAGAATAATATCTTCATGTGCACCTAACAAATTCACCAGAAGGGTTATGTGAGATCCTACGACTACATAGGCATTACCCAATGTGAACACCCTACCTAAATAATAATAATAATAATAATAATAATAAAACAATTAATAATAATAATCATAGTAATGATAATGAATAAAATTAAAAATAAAAAATTAATTAATCAAAAACAAAAATGAAAAAAGCAAAATATAGAATTAACATGGGGAAAACCAAATACAAAACCAAAAAATATTAAAAGAAAAAAATTCAAAATACATATTTGAAGTAAAGACATGATAATTATCTTGCAAAAAAAAATAAAAGTGAATAGGGTCAACAAATGTTTGAATTGATCCAAATACAAAGAGGAGAGAAATGCCACCTAATTAAAATAAAAATGCAAACTTACTTTCACTTGCTTTTACACACTCTCACACTCACACACTCCCACTGACACTTGCACACACTCACGGACACACACACCACTCTCACACACACTCATAAGAAACAAAAGGACACAAGGAGGGCTGAAAAGAAAAAGGAGCAAAAGACACGGCAAGAAAAGGGGGATTTGCTATTGAAAAGTGGATGTGAGTAGAAGCAGAGGCAAGGGGCTGAAAAGGGAGGCAGTTTGTACCAGAAAAAGAGGAAAAGAGAGCAAAAATAGAGAAAAAGGCTGGAGGCTTAAAACCAAGGCACTACTAGACCAAGAAGGGAGGAGAAAAAGAGAATAAGGCTGGAGGCTTAAAACGAGAAAGAGGAGGCACTGCTGGACCGAGAAAAGAGCAGAAAAAGAGAAGAAGGTTAGAGGTTGAAAACCAAGGCACTGCTAGACCGAGAAGAGAGCAGAAAAAGAGAAGAAGGCTGGAGGCTTAAACTGAGAAAGAGGAGGCACTACTGGACTAAGAAGAGAGCAGAAAAAGAAAAGAAGGCTGGAGGCTTAAACCAAGAAAAAGGAGGCACTGTTGGACCGTTAAACCGTGGCTGGAGGAGAAAAGAGAGGAGTGTTGGAGGTTTAAGCCGAGACGAGTAGAGAGGGGAGGGAGAGAAGAGAGGCTGAGATGAGTAGAGAGGGGAAAGAGGGAAGAGAAGCCAAGACAAGTAGAGAAACTGAGAGGAGGGAGAGGAGACTGAGCAAAAGAGAACCAAATCGAGAGGAGGAGAGAAAGAATAAGACCAAATGCAAGCCAAAAAGGAGCAGAACTGAAAGCCATCCAAGTGGAGTAAAATCCTCTATTTTGGCAGCCCAAAACAGAGTTCAACAGAGTTGCCCACTGCAGACCGTAGAGAGAGAGAGAAGTAGAGAGAGAAGGGTGGAAAGGAAAGCTGCTGGAGGGAGACACAGAGCAAGATGGAGTTGAGGTACTTTTGTGGGAATTAGGAGGAAGAAGAGGTTGCTAAAGGGTAGGAGAGGAGCCCTGTAAACTGAGAGAGAAACGCTAAAAACTAAGGGAGACCAAGAGGGATTCGCGGTGAGCTAAGGAGGGAGAAAGACTGTTGAAGGGAGGAGCTACGGTGAACCAAAGAAGGTCGAGTAGAACCGCTGAAGGAGAAGAGTCACTGGGAAGAGCAGCCCACCAAGACGAAGCTAGGTAATTCTCATGCATGCATGTGGATGTTCACACTGTAGTTCATTTCGTGTGTCTTCGTTCAGCTTCTTTGTTTTTTTTGGTTTATTAGTTAATTGATTAATTAATTAATGTGTTATTATTTATTATTAGTATTGTTATTTGTATATAGGATTAATAATTTTTTTTTCTTTTCTTCTTGGCTTTATAAGTAAAGTTTTAAATAAATTATCAAGTGAGAATATTGTTCTCCTCAAATGTTTGGGTTCGTGTGAGATTTCGATCCCCTTAGATCCTAAAAATTAATACATATTTGTTGCAAATAATAATAATAATACAAAACAATAATAATTAAATATTTAATTTAATTAAATAATTTTCTATTATTTATGAAATTATCGTGTGAGGATTTTGTCCTCCTTGATTGCATGAGATCATGTGAGATTTTAATCTCCTTAGATCTTTTTAAGATTAGCACATTTGCTTTCCAAAAAAAAAAAATACTTAAATAATTTTCCATTATTTATGAAATTATCGTGTGAGGATTTTGTCCTCCTCGATTGCATGAGATCATGTGAGATTTTAATCTCCTTAGATCTTTTTAAAATTAGCACATTTGTTTTAAAAATAATAATAATTAAATATTGACTTTAATTAAGTATTTTCCATTATTTATGAAATTAGCATGTGAGGATTTTGTCCCCCTCGATTGCATGAGATCATGTGAGATTTTAATTTCCTTAGATCTTTTTAAAATTAGCAAATTTGTTTTAAAAATAATAATAATCATTAAATATTGACTTTAATTAAGTATTTTCCATTATTTATGAAATTAGCGTGTGAGGATTTTATCCTCCTTGATTGCATGAGATCATGTGAGATTTTAATCTCCCTAGATCTTTTAAAAATTAGCACATTTGTTTTAAAAATAATAATAATTAAATATTGACTTTAATTAAATATTTTCCTTTATTTATGAAATTATCATGTGAGGATTTGGTTCTCCTTGATTGCATAAGAATGATGGTGAAAAGAAAACAAATTAAAATCAATAATGGGAAAATATCAAGGGAACTAACGATGAATTTAGTATAAGGCGTATGACACTGAGATTTGAAATTGATGTTGGCACACGGCTAAGCCTCACCCTCCCTTCCCACTAGGTAGTGGGTTACAATCTCAACTCCTTATTTTGGTTTTTTTTTTTCACACATAGTGACATCTGGCATTTATTTTCGTGAAATGACAAGATTGTCCCTAAGCCTTCTTCATGTGCGAGCCTTCTTTTCTATCATGAAGGAAGAGAAGGAAGAGAGACCTAGGACTTTTGAAGGCCCAGAGGATGGAGGGGGTATATATATATATATATATACACACACATGCTTGCCAATTTATGTGGTATAGGGCTACATTCCTAACTAATATCTACACAAGGGATGATAACCATTAGCCTTGGTGGAAAAAAATTTCTTATTGTAATTTTAAAATCTTTGAGAGAAAAAGTAAAAGACAAAATCTATAGTTAAACTAGTAGCAATGATATACCTTATGAACATCTAAGCTATAGCCAAGTCATAACCTATGTCTAAAAGGTGGCATTAAAAATTTTCGAAGATGATAATATTCAACATCAATTAAACAAAGGAAAAGCCCAAAATATAAAAGGTCTAAGAGCCTTTTGTGAACAATTTGGCTTTCTAACATGTAGTAAGGCCAAACCCAAACATCAGAAAACACTCCAACACAAAATGTAGGAAAAAAGTAACAAAACATATTATAAACATCGAAAATCAAAATATTCCAAAAAATAATTTAAAGCTAAACTGCCAAGAGACTTCCCTAAAAAACAAGTAATCTATTTCAAATGTGGAAAGCCAGGTCATATTTATAAGTACTATAGATTAACTAAACAGATAAGATCCTTAAAACTCAAGGAATCATTCCTTTAGCAAATTAACAACTTAGTAATTGAATCTTTGATGAAGAATCTAGGGAATCATCATTTAAAGAATTAAACCAAATACAAACCAATAATGAACCCACTCCAGAATAAGAAAATGAGATTAATACCCTAACAAAGAACAAGATGTCTTGTTTGAGGTAATCAATATCCTTACAAATAATCAAGATAAGAAAACTTATCTTAATAAATTAAAAGAGACTTAAGAAGCAAGTTATTTAAACCCAAAAATACCCAAACAGTCAATAAATATGATCTTACAAAAATATTTTAAAGATTTTAAAATAAACCAAAGCCAATAATCATCCAAGATCTCCAAAATAAAATAAATTATTTAAAAATAAGATGAAAATGGTACATTCTAATAAAGATAATCATTAATAATGAATTTATCTTGGAAACTAATAACTATCTGAAGGAAAGTTTTCTAGGGCAATATTTATAACAAGAACACTTGATTGTGATAACATCTCTTTAGTTTTGAAGAAGTTCTATCTTAAATTTGAAGGTTTATCACTGACCTTCATTTTACAATGATTAAAGCCTTTTGATGTTAAACTTTCTGGCGAAATGGAGCCAAAACAACATTAGTAAGAAGGGAGAAGGAAATCAGAGAGATCATGGAGGAGGTTATGTAGCACCCAAGCGCCATAAGGGTGATGTCAAGGCACAAAAACAAGAAATATGGGGCCCAGGTACCAAAAATAGAGATTTAGTGCCCAGATACCAGAAAAGTCATCGCTTAGATGTGTCATTAGGAAACCTAAGTGAAAAATTAAGGTTTTAGTTGAGTTAATACACCTAACACCATTCAAAATCTAATTTTAGAGATTTCTAAAGCCCATAAATATGTCCATAAGGTTGTGCTATAACCTGCACAAGATAGAAAGAGTACCAGAGACATTACTGGAAAGAGACATTCAGAGTAGGGTTTCAAGGCGACTAGGAAAGTGTTTTTTAACTGGGTTGGCTACTCATTAAGAGTTGTGTCTCCTCAATACTTTCCTCTTTTCAATCTTCTTCTTCTATTTTCTTTTCTTTTCATCCTTTTGTCAATGATTCTAAACTAATGCCAATGATTGGCTAGTAGGTTGTTTCTAGGATTTTAACTGAAACCTTTGCTAGGGTTACCTTTTTGTTAAAGTTTTATTTCAGAATTGTCCAATATGGATTGTTTATGTTCATCATGTGCTCATTACTTTCTAAGTTTAATCAGCTTAGGATAGAATTCAGAATTTAGGTTAATCTAACAAGGGAATTTAAATTTAAGAACAGGATGCATATAATCACTATATGCTTTTAACTTAATTCGCATTTAAGATGAAAGTTCTTGACTATCTTTTATAATTATGATTAGGAACATATCTTATGAGGTATAATCTTTGCTAATTTCCATAGGCATATGGGCAATTGGGTATTTTAACCTAGACTATATGAAGTCTACATAAACATATAGGCATTATGATTCCTAGGTTAGCAATTTAGTCATTAATCAATCTGAAGTATAAACAATAAGAGAAAGCGATTATACATATGGCAAAAGTCAAAATACTAGGTTTGTTAGATAGATTTAATCACTTAATATTCAACTTTCCACTTTACACTTAGTTAATATAATTATTAACATTAAAAAAGGGCTTAACAATTGGTAATCTTTGACAATTAAGACCAAGTTTCTGAGGGATCGACACTTTACTTATCATTCTTCTTCTTGTTGGTCATGTACACTTGTGTGTGCTAGCATTGCATTTAATCAATTCAATCAATAGAAACAATACCATTAATTGACATAAGAGCAAACATAAATTGTAGCCGATAGGGAAAAATCCTAACTAAATACTTTGAGAAAACCTATTAGCGACCACAAATGGCTTAAAATTACAAATAAGTTATCAGCTTTCAAATACCACCATAGAAAAACCAAGGTTTAAAAATCACCATTTCTTTTCTCCTAGCTAAAAATATTTTAAATGAAGTAATATTAGGAGCACCATTAACAGCATAAACCATTCCACATCTTTGACGAAAGAATAAAAACCCAAATTCTAGGGAAAAATATCATGTTTAAATTTGTTTAAAAAACCGTTATTTAAAAATTTGAATATAATAAAAAATAAACAAAACCAAATTAATCATTTAAAATACGAAGTTTCTTTTAAAACCATAGAAAACAACTTGTCCATCCATTGATACAAGAAAAAATCTAGCATGTCTTAAATACCATTCAAACCCTAAACCCTAAACCCTAAACTTTAATATTACAGAACAAAATTTCTAAAAGTGAATAAACAATTATATAAGATACTACCAAAATTTGGCAATACACCAATCTGAAAGTAAATAAAATATCAATCATTACAATATACATATATTTAGAAAAGCAAATTGTTATCAACACAAAAGCCATTTCCTTACAAATGTTGAAATTTAGGGAAAGAAAACCTAGATTCATACAAAAATTTATTTATAAGTTCTAAACATGTATTCCAAAAAATGAAAACAAAATAATGATTTTAAAAACATGGATTTTGTACCACAAAGAGCTCCACTCTCATATAAACCAATATACAACAGAAATGAGGTAAAGCAAATCCTAGTTGTGGTAATTGTGGAACTAAATCAAGATTTTATTTTTTCATGAAAATTACAATACATAACTATAATTACAAAAATCATAAAGGCTCCACAAACCACTGCGGGGCCTACAAGGAGATCTTTAATGGTGGTTCTTTGTCATGGTCTTTGGCTCAACTCCATTATATGTGGGTTCCAAATGTTCAACAAGTAAATAACATCCCCAAAATTAATAAAGATGATAGATATGTAGTGATTAGAAATGACACAAATACAAATAAATGATTAACACAATGTTTTAAATCCAAAGAAACATACCTATAAAGAAAGTTACATTGAGTTAAAAAAGCCTTTTCTAACATACTAGTACAACTACCAATTTTTATTTATAACTTCCCTATGCACAATCTTACAAGCAATAGTAACCTTTATCCATTTTGCCTATTTAAATTCATATATAGTAAATAGACTTGATCATGACTTGAAGAAGCTTGCATGGCATGATAGGTTTGGCCTAAAAAAAATCTAAAAGCCTTAATTAAAAAAGCTTGATTAAAAAAAGGCTCAAGCCCCCCTTTTTTACCCAAAGTGATCAGACTCATTGTTTTAAGCCCAACCCTTTTATAAATGAGATTAGCCTGTGATTGAGTCAACTTAATGTAAGATTAAAATAGAAACAAACTTTATTCCTTCAGCCACTTGACAAAATTAAGAAATGTTTCTTAAGATTGACCACTTTTGGCCTTGTTATTCATCAACTTCTTTTTTAACGTTGAAGAGTTTTGCTTTATATATGTTTCACCATGCAATTGTTCCACCTTTTCCTTAATATCCCCGTATGACACAAACCTATTTTCAACTTATTCCAATCCTAGTCCAACCTTCCACTTATCCCAAATACAAGTCTTGTTAAAAGTTTGGTACGCAAAACATGGCTAACACAAGAAGGGAACACCATTATAGAAACCATCCATAATAGAGTTCCAACTATAGTGGCTAATAAAACAAGCAATGGAAGGGTGGCTCAACATGCACCACTAAGGTGCCCGTGTGACAATCTTTCTAGAATTTCTTTTAAACAAATGTGGGCATGCCTTTTTGGTATTGCTAGTGCTAATGGAATGCAGACAAACAACCCAAAGGAATGGTCTATTGGTGAGCTCAAATCCAAAGACTATTTCTTGGAACAGTCTTGAGTTGAAAGTAGTGTAACTTCTGAAGGCAAGGTATATTACAGAACAAGGTGGCTGTTGATCAAGCCAAGTTAAGCAAGATAAATCTTATTCCTAAAACTGTCCTAGTGGTTTTTTTTATGTGGTGACCTTTCAACAATGGCCCAATTGGTTGGAGCTTTGAAATATATGATAACATTATAGGTTCAAGTTCATAGGTGGTGTTGCGAAACCATCAATCTGTTAAATCAAGACTTGGCATGCATCTTTTAATGTAATGGAATAAGCTCTTTTCACACTGATTTTTATTATCAATTTTGCATCTTATTAATATGAAAGTTTAAACATTATTTAGTCCTTAGTCTCAAATAAATCTGGACTAAAATGTTAATATTCATTTTAGTAGGGGACCAAATTGCAAATTGACTAATAACTGAAAGACCAAATCAATAATAAGCATCAGTGAGGGACCAACTTAAGACTGGATCAATAGGTAAAAGACTAAATTGAGATTTGAAAGATAAGTAAGGAACCCAAATAGTGTTTTATTATGAAATTGTTTGAGGTAGTTCTCATTTATATGATCTTTCCAATTTATTCAATAATGAAAGAATAAATATCTTACCATTAGAACCTATGACTCCATCATGGATTAGCTTTGGGATGGGGTATTTCATGGCAAACATAACTACAAAAGTAGTCGAAAGAGTAGCCCCTTTAATCCCAAGCTTACAAGCAACTTCCAATTCCATCCCATGATCACATCAACCATTACACAACAAACCATCTCAGATTCAGAACTAATGAGATCCTCTATGAGCATCACCAGCATAGCAAGCATGGTGCTTAACATTGAAAGACATAACTTGCCAATGTTGTTTCTGTCATCCTCGGGTCCCAAGCTATTTGGGATCGGAACAAGCTTTATTTGTGATTTTGAACCCAATGAGGCTCTCTTGCTGGGCTACCTTTGAACTCAACACTTGCTTATGATTAGCATTTGAGCTCAAGCCATGTTGGGCTAATCTATGTGAGAAGTTCATGAGAGAATTGACTTGCTTATCTCTGATAGACTGAAACTGTTGATGTTTCAAGCTGGGTGTTGGTGTGAATAATATTGTGGAACAAGACATGAAGGACATACAAGTGACCAGTGACAAATTAAATCATAATTATAAGCATACCAAATCAAAAAAGTCAAAAGTCATAATAAAGAATTGATTAAAACTACATAAAACAAGAGGACAAGGAACCTTCCTGAAATAAAGGTAAAAAACACGACATATTAGAAGAGAAGGACAATGAAACCTCACTCCTCAATCATAAGATAATAAAATACAAGGAGGGAAAAAAGAAAGCTATACATTTCGGTCCCTTAGCTTTTTAGACATTAAATAATTAAGGCAACTAAATGTATTACAAACACGAAAAGATAAAAAGGAAAAATCAAAGAAAAATGTTCCATTTAAGATAGAAATAAACCTGTTATAGGAGACAAAAGCACTCTAGCATTTCCTAGAGAAATGTTTTGTAATTCGTGCATAGATATACAATTCAAGTGTGCCTTTATTTCAATATCCAACTTCCCTCTAAGCAATCACGTGGAATTCAATAGAACAATTTCCCAAACCATATCCCTAGTAATTTAACCAAGAAATGCATGGCTAATTTTAGTCTATTAAAAGTCAATAAATCACATTATTCACAAATAAATATATAAGAACATAAATAGGGAATCTCATTGACAAATGTACCGAATACGATTTTAAAATTTTGATACAATTTATGTATCTTTAGTAAGATGTTATCTAACTTTTTTTTTTTATTAGTGACAGACGCATTAAATGAAATGCATGGACTGCATCCTCCAAAATAGAGATTATATATCTTTCTATCTATCTATCTTTATATATATATATATACACACACACACTTTTTAATCACTATATGATTGATTTTATCTTTTCCTTTAATATTTTTGAAACAACCCAATTAAATTGTTTTTAAAGAAGTTTGAAAATAAAAAACCAAAAAAATTGTTTGAATGAAAATTCTCTTAATATTCTTTGTGCTTTTGTCAAAATTACAATAATGCTACAAACAAAAAAATTTCTCTCATGATGTCTCCTTATTTTTGTTTGATTATAAAAAATGTGATGTCTTCATTTTTAGTTTTTCTAAAATAGGTAACATTATCTAATAACTTTTTTCTTATTATTTTATTTATGAAACAAAATATAGAATAGAATGCAAAAAAAGTTTGTACATCTTATGTTCTTATTAAAACACTACAAAAACACTTGTAAAAGGTGTCGCGATGGCATGTCTTTACAACAGTAAAAAAATCCTTGTTATAGTCGTTGTGAAAAAACATTATTGCGAGGGTTAAAATAAGTGTAGCAGTGTCATGGTTTTGCGACACTTTTCTAACCCTCTCAATTACATGCCATTGCGATGTTTAAAAAGCTGTCGTAATGTCATGGTTTTGCGACTGTTTTTTAGACTGTCGTAATGACTTGTCTTTGCAATGGTTATGTCTAAACTATTGTAGTGGATGCCATATTTTCTATGGAAACAATTTAAACCACCGCTGATAGTTTTTTATTTTAAATATTCTACTTTATGTTCTTGTTACAATTTTTTTTCTTGTATTAGTATCTTGCAAATATGATAAATCACCAATCACAACAACATAATTTGATACTCAAACGCAACAAGGCCTACTTGATAATCAACTATAAACATAATTACATGCCAAGTTGAACATAAAACCATAATCAACTCTTAATAAGATACTAAAGAATTACAAAGTCTAACAACAAATAATGATAAGTCATCCTAACTAGCTAATTGTCCCTACTTGAAGGAGTTCACGATGGATTTGAAGGTTTGCCCTGCCATGCTCACGAGGTACCTAATAATTGAAGACAAACTTTGATAATCAATAAATTGAATAATAAAGATAAACAAAATTACAACATAGGACTTATACAAAAAATGTTTAGATAAGTACCCCACGAGATAGTGTGGATGCGATCTTTAGGGGAAAATCTCCCTGGACATTTCTGAGAAGAAAAGACATAATTGCATTTGTTCATTGTTGTTCTACTGCCAAATTAGCAATTTGCGCTCTTCGTTGTGCATCTATTTGGTCTCTTTCAGTTGTTTCAGTTCTAAGTGATGTAACTTCCATTTGTACCTCATGGTAAGATGGTCCAAGTGATAAAATCCCACCAGCATGATGTCCAAAAACTTGGGAAGGGCAAACACCCATTCCCATTTCTTGAACTCGCCCAGAATGTTCCTGAGTCCTTAGAGCCAGTGCTAATGAGTCTTGTAAGGAAATTTCTTGCACAAAATAGCCGGAAGCCTCAAACTCAGCTACCTTTTCCCTACATATCGATTTAAAATAAAAAGGACAATAACTCATATAAACATTAAACCAATTAGAATGAATCAACAATCAATAATATAACATGACAAAGTTCATAAACATACACCAATAACTTGAGCATCATCATTTATGAACAATCCATCGGCCCTCTTGTGCACTGTAATCCAAACCTTTCCCTGAGAAACTAGACCCCTGCACTCTTCCTCCTACATTTGTTTTTCATAATACAACACATCAAATTGTCATACAACATTTTAGTGTAATACATTTTACTAATATAAACTTACCATTTCAACTTTTTTTTTTTATCAAGACTCTTTGATCTACCAATGTGTGGGATCATTATATTATCCAAAATTAATATCAAGACAAACTATAAATATATATATATATATAGTTATATTGTTCCTTGGTTTTTGGGTCAAGTCGATAATTGAAAAAAGATGCTCATTGCTCCCTTTGATTGCCCTTTGGGGTTGAGATAATTAACTCATTTCTTATTTTTTTTTTTCTATAAACTATGCTTGTCTATAGTCCGAGGCAATCCCTTGGATGTCTCATCATGTTATCGTTGTTTTTATCTACTGGATGTCACTTCATATGCTTAGTAGTTTTATGAGATATAAAGAGCCTTTGCAATCATGGTATTAATGAAATTACCTAAGCACTTCAGCAGGCGTATTCTTACACTTGTTACCCTTTTTCTTTGGCATCCACCTAAATGTGTTGCACCATTTACACATGTCTCTGGCTTCATCTTCTCCCCAACATAACATACAATCATTAAGGCATGCACAAATTTTTTTTATAATTGAGTCCTAATTTATTAATAATTTTCTTCACCTCATAGAAAGAACGAGGAATCTTTGCATTCACAAAGGCATCTACTAATAGCTCTAATATCATAGACATAGGTTTATCACTAATTCCACACAGACATTTGATGTGATACAACTTCACCAAAAATGATAGTTTTGAATATTTCTTACATCCTTCTTACAAATTTTGTTGTCCATCCCTAATTAACTCATAAAACTCTTTTGCCACCTTATCCATCATTAGGTCAAAAGACGATGAAGTTAGGCCTTCAACTTCTTTCATCATCACATTATAATTATTAACTCCAAATGTGTCATAGACCATATCTTGCACAAGATTAACCCTAAAAGTTCTTTTTTCACCTACTTATAACACTGATTCAGGTTGTACATGAGGTAAATCTCTACCTCTTTCCCCATGCCTTACCCAAAGAGTATTACCTTGTGGTAATGGTTTAACAATTAAGTGGTCTAACACAACTTCTCTAGCTTGCCAAAATTTAGATTTTTGACAAAGGCATATTATTTTATTGTCAATAGCCCCATTAACAACTGCAAAATCTAAAAAACTATTAAGTCCTTCTAAGTATTCAGGTGTATTTCAGGGTTTAGCAATCCATGACCTATCCAATTCTAAAAAAGTGGAATCAATAATGTAGAACCATAAATAGAACTCTAAGTCGGGCACTAAGGCACAATAATAATCGCAATATCATGAAGTAGATTTTTAGTATATATAATATAGAATATTAATTATCTTAGATTGATATCAACAGTGGCAATAAGGTTCATGAAAGAAAGAAATTACATGATCCAACCATTTGAATGAAGAAGTTGTTGCAAAAGAAAAATAATAATAATAAGAAGATGATGATGATGATGGAGATAAAGAAAAAGGTAAACTTGAAGTTTTCTAGTGTAGAGATCGACAAAGCCATCACTACTACAACCAAAATAAAGGGATTAGCTAAAGAAAGAGGGAATGACATTCAAAGCCAAAAAAAAAAAGATGATAGAAACTTACCATACCTCACTAAGACGAGAATTCGCCATAGTTGCTAAAAAGTGATGTGAAAAGAGGAAGAAAAACCCTAAGCACTCATACTGAGATGCATTTTTAGTAGGAGCAACGGAAGACAAAGAAAATTAAAATAATAATAATGAAATAAAAATATATATAATAATGATGATAAAAGATAATAATAATAATAAATAATATAAAAAGTATTTGCTTGACCCTTCATATATCATTGAATGTAAAAAAATTATATTGCAAGATGATTTGCTTCTTGTTGTGACACTGGATAGGATCATAGATATGAAGATTTAATAGTTCAGAAATAAGGTAATCACTCTAGTAAAAATGGTGAGGAAGGGATTATCGTCTGAAGAAGGTTCTTGGTTTCAATGGATGGAAATTCGTAATCCAGTGAAAAATTGGAAACATTTTAAAGAGGAAGTGATAACAAGGTTCATAGCAACCAAATGTAAGACAAATAATAGGAGCGATCAATAGGTGAATTCTGGGAAAGATTTAGAGTTATTTCTGCCCACCCAAGGATGTTCCTAATGAAACACTTATGGTGGCCTTTAAAAATGACTTAATTGAAGAAATTAGAGCAGAGGAGAAATTAAGAAGGGAGACAGACTCACATGAAAAAGAAGTAGAGTCTTGTGATTAAACATCTTAACTTGGCATTGGAGCAATATTTTCTCATTCTTTACCTAATGGTTAGGGGATGATGATCAATGCTAATTCTTCCTATGTAGTTAAATACTTAAATCCATTCTAGGATGTGCATATTCTGCAATTAGCTGAGTGCTTTGTATGTGTGTCATTACCAGGATGTATAACTTCATATATTGCCATGGTAATTGATGTTTGATGCTTTCTTGTTACCATTTTATTGGTGCTTTATTTTAATCCGTATGCCCCACATACTAAACCAGTTATGGTCTACATTATATGTGCATTCAATTGTATACATAACCACATTTTGTACTTGCACTACTTGCTTTAATTAACCAAAATAATTGCTTGCAGAAGTATATTCATAATATGTTTGAGTGAGTTACTGTATGTAATTGCTTCTTACATAATTTTAACATCTATTCTTCAGTTACTCAGATACATAAGCAATCTATAATTGTAAGTTTTATTATATAATTTATGGTCTATCTTGGACTTTTTCTATTATTTGTTCATGTGAGTCTCTCTTTCAAGAGACTGATTGACCATGCTTCTTTATGATTCTGGTACCAAAGGAATATGACCTTACTAACTTCACCCTTCTATTATCATTATGAGAAATTAAGGAAAGAAAAGGGTTTGACTATGGTGTGTCAAATCATCTTTCAAATATATATATAAAAATGCATAAATGTATATAATATTTTATTATTAAATTACTATACATATTGTAAAATTATTTAAATAGATATAAATATAAAAAGATGTATAAAAGTTGGTTAAAATTTTTTGCACTAGATAGTAAATCTATGTGAAAAAGGTTAGTTGGAGTCTGTTAGACATCATAAATCTTTATAGTAAAATGCCAAACTTTGATATAGACAAAAAGGAAAAAAAAAAGTTGTTGATTAGTTTTGCTATTTTTTACCAGCTTTTGCTTAGTTCGATTGGTTTTTGATTAGTTTATTAATAGGCAGGTTAGAAGGGACAGCCAAACCAAAACCACGGCCAGTTTACCATTCCTACTAGCTAGTTTATTCCACTTTTTCAAATAGTGGTTTATTAGTCATTTCCTCCTATCTGTGATTAAAAGTGGCTGTAAGACATTGTTTCACAAAAGTATAAGCTACAACTTGTGTTTGTGTGATTGTGCAACCAACTTTACGCAACCAAAGGGATAACACTTTATGCTTATGATTTCAGTCAATTTAACCAATTACATGATCAGTCAACTGTAGGAGGAGCTTTCCCTAACTCAAGGTAGTTTAGTTGGTTGAAGTTTTTTACATGAAACCAAAAGAATTCAACATGTGTTTGGCTGTCTTTGTTATATTGACTTAAATTGTGGCAGTGAAAATCTTAAACAACAAGGTGTGGTGGTCATTTGATGATAAGTTGAACATCATAACTCACTTTTGCATATTGTATATTAGGTCCTACTAGTTTTGGTGAAGCCAAATTTTGCTACTTAAAATAAGTTGATGGGTTCTAATACATAGATTGTCTTAAATGTAGCATGCTTTAGAGTTTAAACTTCAAAGAAAACAAATTGTGGGACTTTAAAGATATGTTAATTGATGTAACTATTAATGATTATAAAACAATGTGATAGTCATATTCTTAAGAACCCATAGTTTAATTTTAAAACCATTTTAAGTTATAATTAATTATTTATTTTACAAAATAATATTGACATTCATATTCTTCAAAACCTATAGTTTAATTTTTAAGCCATTTTAAGTTCTATTTTACTGAATAGAAACAATAGAGACATGCAAAGCCAAAAATTCAAAAAAAATATATATCATATCAAAACAAAATTATTTTAAAAAAATACCTATAGGCGACATGAAGGTAGGCGGCCGACCTTGTCTCTGGCGAGTATGAACAGACAGTGATGGCAAGCTTGTCTCTAGCAAGCATGAGCAGCGTGAGGGAGAGCAACACACAAACCACGATAGAAAAGAAGTGGAGGACAACTAACCAGTGATGAAATGAGACCAACAAGCAATGGGAAACCAGCTGAAGGTGGCTAATCGATGGATGACGCATGGATAACAAGATAACAACCAAAGATATAGGGCGAGAGTGTTCAAACTAGGGCTTCTGATAGAATGAATTTGAAGCTATTCAAAACAAATCTAAATTATGGTGTCCTAATGACGGTAAAAAATGACTATTGTTAGGACTTGATTTTACGACAGTTAAAATAGACCGTCATAAAATCAAGGGAAACAAAACACGACTCATTTTAAGATTGATTATTACAACGGTAAAAAATGACCATCGTTAGGACTCGGGTTTACGATAGTCCATTTTGACCTAAATAAAACCAAGGGAAATAACACATGACTCTTTTTAAAACTGATTATTACATTGATCAATTCCTAACTGTTGTAAAATGGCTAAATGAATGATAGTCATGTCCCACCATCGTTATGGCTATGTTTTGCAATGGTGAGAGTTAACCGTCGCAAAAGCGGTGTCGTAAAGTCTGTTCTTTTGTAGTGAGTAGTTTTTCAATCTCTTAGAATTACTATATTTCGAAGTGCTATAAAGCATTACGAAACTTAGCTTTTACTTTTTCCTTTTTACTGTATACCAAAACAAAGGCAAAAATACAGATTTTGTCCTTTAAATTTATGTTTTATTTTTATCTCATAATTTTATTCCATTTTTATTTAGTTCATCTATTTAAAAAAATCGCTTGAATGTTTCCTTCCTCTAGCGACGCTCATAAACTCATTTGTTACTTTCATACTTTAGGGACAAATAACAGAAGAAAACATAATCATGTGGGCTCTCCTCTTATTATCATTTTCTTTTTCCCTTTTCAAAATGACATTTTAATTTAACTACTACTCCCCATGATTGGTAAACCAGAATAACACCCATAATTAGCATTATCTACTCAATTGGTTACATTACATAATACAAAAATTTCCTCCCTTTACTATTTATCTACTAACCATTGGATTAAAGAACAATTTTAACAACCATAAAATTGAGAGACATAACCTTAACATCCCATACTAGGAATATTTCAACTCAAATAAGTTTTTAATGTCTAATCTTTACACTAAACTGATTAATAATTAAATTATTGCCCCCAATTGGCTTTCGTACCACTTATTTCTTTTTCTTCAAAGTCACTAATACTCATTTGAATGAATTTAATTGTAATGGCTAACATGTGCACACGCATACAACTTAGGAAAGTGCCCAAAAGACCTAAAGGGTCCACATATTATAAATTTCTCACTTACACCAAATGCTAATCACCAATACCAAGCTTAAGAAAATGCTTATAGATTTTGGTAAAGTCCATATGCCCCCAAGTTTAAATAATTTCCACCAATTGAGGAATTAATTGCCTTTAAGTCCAAAAATATAAATAAACCCATGCATTTATGTATGAATGTATTATTTTGGGAATCCATCTTGTACATAATCATGTAGATAACGACATGTATTATTAGCCATGATGCACCATGATTTAGAACCCGAACTAGTAGGGATGTTGCAAGCCCGTGTGCAGGCTAATACACATGGATATGATCTGATATTCTAATTAATGTCGATATTCTAATTATTTTGAGCCATGATGCTCATGTCATATATCAGTTCTGCTCTGATAACACTAGCTTGGACCTAGCTCTGATTTCTCTGATATTCTGATAGTTCATTGGTTTTCCTTATTTTCTGTTTAATATTTATTTCATGTATATTTAATTATAAATTCTAACTCTTTTCTTTGGTGGTGTTCTTTATCTCAAACTGACCCTCTAGTGTCCATGGATGAACTCTCTTAATTCCGTATTTCATAAATTATTATTTGCTCATGTGATATTTTAAGACAAATGACTAGTTTGTGAAAAACTTTTTCATGCCAT
This sequence comes from Delonix regia, assembly GCA_037074485.1. Taxonomy (NCBI): domain Eukaryota; kingdom Viridiplantae; phylum Streptophyta; class Magnoliopsida; order Fabales; family Fabaceae; genus Delonix; species Delonix regia. The sequence goes on along the minus strand of CM073449.1, from coordinate 20,047,679 downwards.
GTCTTCCCTTGATTGTTTAATTAGCATCATCTGCTTATTGAGTTTTCACACACCCTTTGTTATTTTATCATTCCAAATAGTAGAACCATTGTTAATTGCCCACATATGGCTTAGGAGTGTAATTGGAATAATTCTAGTAATCCTTACATTGTTTGCAAGGACAAATTTATTTCTATTTGTATAACTTTATATTTTTATACTCTAATTACTCCTAAGTACACAGGAAAGATCTGGCCCTATAACTATCCTTTGATGATGTTTGGTCAATCATTCTTGTTAAGAGTGGAGCACTCTATATTTCTTTACCAAGTTTATTATTGTGAAATTTCTAAAGGTCCATGTTTTAAGGAGACTTTGTCAAAATTTTTACAGAGGTACAAGCTAATTCTTTGAGTGTATAAATTTTACTTGGCTCAAGTTGTCTTGAGACAATTGTCTATTGAATTCAATTCTAGTTAGGCATACATTAGCGAGTTTTGCCTTGACCCCCATGCTAATTGCACTCCATTTTCGGGTTGGTGACAATAAGCATATTGATAATATTAGAGGGGAAAAAACATTTAAGTAGTTTTGGAAATTAAGAGACCAAATTGGAACAAAATGAAAGTTAGAACTAATAAAAGTAAAATTTGAAGTTAAGTTAAAGGATCAAATTGAAACAAAATGTAATTAAAAGATAAAAATCAAACTTGACAAAAAGTTAAGAGATCTAAATTATATTTATGGGCAAAAAATTATGTTAATCTTTTTTTAGGGTTGTTTATGTTACACTTATGCCTTATATGAATAATAGTGTTAACTCTCATTAATTTAATTATTTTTTCATATTTTTAATAGTTAAGAATTATTTTGTTTTGGGTTTATGTAATAAAAGTAGTGATTTAGCTTTAGTTACAATAAAGGTTAGTTAATAGGCATAGTTATGTATTTTAGTACTTTAAGTGTTAACTTTTGGTTAGATATTTAATATTTTGTAACTAATTGATTTCATGTATTTTTGTAGGTTTTAACTTAAAGAAATATAAGTTGTAGGTGTCTCAAAGCTTGACCAATGAAAACCTATATCCACAAGATGCAAAAATTGGTTTAAACCCTTTTTCGGATACCACTATGAGCATCCACCAGCAGGTCATGACCTAAAAGGAAAATTTCTAGATAAAATGGAATATTGCCCTGACCAACTGAGAGTTGATCATGACACCATATGAGAATTAAGCAAATCGAATGCATTTTAGAATTCAATTTTTGTTACTTTGTAAAGAGATTTCGAGGGTGTTGAAGGAAAGCTGCCATTCTAGGTCATTTTAGAGGTTGAAAGGGCTGGAGAAGGCCTCAAGGAGCTCCAAAGGCAAGGAGAAAGCTTGGGTTTAGAGGATATTCACCAATTAAATTAGTTTTTTTCTTCTTTCCTTGCTTCTCTTTATATTTCTATCCTCATTTGGAAGATGCTCAGTTTTTAATGTTGATTTTTCTGGTATTGATAAGCTAAACCTTTTGATTTTGAATAATGATGAACCCTAGTATGCAGTATGACTCTTTTACTCTCTTTACGTGCAATTAATGATATAATTTATTTACACAATTTTGTTCTTAATGCTTCTAAGTGTGTGGAAACCATTAGATGATTTGGGTAACCTAAATGAACTTGGGAAAGGGAATGTATGGCTAGACCATTGATTGGGTAGTGCGAGTTTGTGAAACTTTCAATGTTGAGTGGATTGATTCACTTGTAAGATAGGAATATGCCTACCAACCTTGCATGGTCATATTAGGACCAACTCTTCATTATGTCTCTTATTCAATTGCATAAGGAATTACATATTGGTATAAAAGGAATGCCTATTAGTAGTTTGGAAGATGCTTATAGGCAATTAAGTGTCCTAAACAAGAAAATTATACCATAAAGTGCAATGTTAAAGAAGGTATGTTGGGTTTCTATGAAATGCTAGGGGAATCATAATCCTAGGCCTCTTACTTCCAAAATTAATCTAGAATTCTATTCTCATTTGTTATTTTTATGTTCCTAGTTTAGTTGTCTTTCAATTATGATTTATTTTGGCTTGATTTAGAGTATGGTGCTAATTTTAATATTTAACAATTGTCTTAATGTCAAATCCTTATGGGAATGATACTCTACTTATTATTATATTACTTGTGCGATACGTATACTTTCGTGTACACTTTCATTGCGTAACAAATAGCGTATGCCATTTACTTCCACTATGTTGATCTCCAATTTAGTTTGTAGACTATATTTCTTTAAATTATAAAAAAACATAAAATTCAAGTGTGAAATGGAACAAATTTTAAAGGAGATATGAATCATAACTAGAAAGAAATTACCAATTTCTTTTGAGAATTGGCTAAATTATACATGATACTCTTCAAGTTTGGAAAACATAATTTATCTTTCTTAACCTTTAATGTATTTTTTGAAAACCACTATATAAATTTATAAAAAAAATTAGTCTAATGTTAAAACTTCGTGTCACAGCTATAAACAAATATGGCCATACATTTAAATAAACAAGTAGCATATTCATCATTCAAACATAAATACAACAACGAATAAGGGAAGGTGTTGGGTGTGTAAATTGTATTTCAAAGTAATCAAGTCCCACATCACTTGGTTGTAGCTAGTCGATTAGTCTTTAAGTCCCACGTCACTTATAATAGCTAGCTATTAGTTCCCAAATCCTTATAGTCAAGCTCACTCATCTAGGATGCATCAGATAGTCAAGTATTATAATCTTGACTGCAAATTGCATCAATTATTAATAAGCATACAGTGACTTCGTTTACTCAAATCATAAATTTAGAAATCCTTTTCAGGTTAAGGTAAATTTTTAGATCAATCTTAAGGTGATAAGACATAGAATGCATTAAACACAAAATAAATCAAAAACAAAGAGTCAATCGAAAATAACACTTACAATGGGTTTTGTCAAAATCCTAGAACTACCCTACATAGCCAAGCATTGGCATTGTTTCAGAACAAAAAATCAAGAAGAAAATATAACATGGATAGAAAAGAGACAATAAGAAGGAAGGCACAACTTTGACTAAGATGTTACTCCCTTTTACATAACACTCTTTCATAATCAGCTACAAACCCTACTCAATTGTGCTCCTGAACTCATTAACGAACTCCCTCTGGCTTGTCTGTCTTTCTAAAGCTCCCTTAGGTCTCTATTTGTAGCCTTCAAAGGCCCTATGAGTCAAATTTCTCTCAAAATTTCATCCTTATTTTGGAAAACCCCAATTTTAAAATTAAGGCCTTTTCTACGGAACACCTGAGAGTTGCTTTTCCAGCACCTAAATGTTGCTTCTCTGTTTCCAACACATTTCTACATTTCATAGTGCCTGGGCATTGCTTCACAAGTGCATGATTATTGAGTCTCTGTCCTTGGCCTTCCAATGTGCAGCTTTGGCACCCAGGCGTTGCAATGACGGTGCTTAAGCACAGTGGAAAATAAAGATAATAGAAGTTAGTAAGAGGGTAATGTTACTTCCTAAATATTGTAGAGAAAGTATGAGAAAATATTATCATTTGTGTCAAAATAAAAATAAGGTAAATAGTAATGAAAATTCTACTTATTACTGAAGCAATAAAAATGGCAATAGTCATTTATATTATGAATGGTGAAGCTTAAAAATAAAAGAAAATTAAACCCACCAATTCATAGAACTTGAAAGGAAATTTAGTATCGAAGAATATTTTCAGTGCCTCCTACACTCTTAAACCCACCAATTCATAGAACTTGAAAGGAAAAAAGAGAAAGAAACTATGATTCTAACACGAAGGAATCACGCTGCACAGCCAAACGTACACCACCAATTGCCTTCTTTGCCAAATTGTCAAGAATTTTACTTCCTAAGACATAACACTCCCACACATCAAATCCAAAAGTTCTATGACCATATATACGTTTCCATTGCAAAAAATATATAAAGATCCACATTCCATGCACCTAATTTCGTCTAATAAACAACAGCAATATGTCCAATAATCTCATGTTATCAGAATTAAATAAAATATGGGGGAGTTACTTTGAAATCAGAATTAATTTTGGGAAAATTTGGAAAAGTATATTTCCAGAAGTAATTCTAGCATACCTTTCAGTCCGTCGCAAGTTATTATCTTCCAAGTCACAAAAGCAATTATGCTCTACTAGCTCCAATTGGTTTTTTCCCTTCTTCACTCTCTTTTCTGATTCTCCTTTTTTCCTCCTTCCCTCCCTCTATTTCTCTCTTAATTTTCTCTAAAAAGTCGACCTCTCCCTCAGCAGTCTTTATTATCTTTTTATATTAAAAAAATAGTATATATCATAAGAGAATTTCTAAATCATCCATTAATTCTTTTCAATTTTTTGGGAGTTTTTTATTTTATTTTGCCTTATTCTTCAAGAAAGAATTAAAGAAATACTTTCCTTTAAAAAAATTATCATCGAATCATTTGATTACATTTAATGTCTCTTTGTTGGGGAGTTAATTTCTTATCTTCATTTTGACTTGCTTCCCAAAAATGAACGAAAGAAATATATAGTTTTTTTCTCTATGTTTATATTCATTCAGAATTGAACAAACAAAACAAAATATTGAGAGAAAATTGATAGAGTATAATTTTGATTTTGCCTTGCTTTTTTTAAGAATGAATAAGAGATAAATTTAGTCCTCTTTTAAATTTTAATTATTGACTCATTAAAATTAGAATTCAACAAAACAAAAAAATTATGCTAATTCAACATTAAATTTATATGATCTAAAAGTAACAATGACTCAATAATAAAATCGAAATTAACTGCAGTGCAAAAATAAAAAATGACTAGAAAAACTCAGTCTCAAAAGTAGAAATAACTCAAACAATTAAGATAAAGTTGACCCCCAAATTAAATAAAAAGATTCATTATTTTTTAAAATACTTGGACAAAATACGATAGGTTATTCATTAAATAATAGCATGGCATACATATCACCGTAGGACCAAATCAGAGACAACCTTATTCCATTATCCGCTTGGCAAACTTGAGAAATCGTTCCTGAGACTGACCACCTTGGGCTATGTTATTCATCACCCCCTCCTTTAGCTTCAAAGAGTTTGCCCTTAAATCTTCATCACCAAGCAACTGGCCCACTTTCTTCTTTATCTCCCCACTTGACACAAACCCGTTTTCGTCCAAGTCAAATCCCAGTCCAATCTTCCACTCATCACAAATGCCAGTCTTGTTAAGAGGTTGGTCTACAAAAATTGGCCAACACAAGAAGGGCACACCATTACACAAACCCTCCATGACAGAGTTCCAACCACAGTGGCTAATAAAACAAGCAACGGATGGGTGGCTCAACACACGCCATTGAGGTGCCCATTCGACAATCTTACCAAGATTTCCTTTAACCTCACGTAAGCATGCCTTTTCGGTATTGTTATTTTTAATGAAATCTGGACGAACAACCCAAAGAAAAGGCCTACCGGTGAGCTCAAGTCCAAGGGCTATTTCTTGGAACTGTCTAGGGTCAAAAACAATGTGACTTCCAAAGGCGACGTATATTACAGAACAAGGTGGCTGTTGATCAAGCCAACTTAAGCAAGATAGATCTTCCTCCCAGAACTGTCCTAGTGATTTTTTTGTAAGGTGACCTTCCAACAATGGTCCAACTGGCTGTAGCTTTGGCATGTATGAAAATGCTCTAGGTTCAAGTTCGTAGGTGGTGTTGCAAAACCACCATTCTGCTAAATCGATACACGGTGTGCATCGTTTAATGTAATTGAAAAAGCTATTCTGACCCTCTGCTTCGGCCAAACCGATCCAGAAAATATGATCTATCTCCATGGCAGGCATAGTAGGAGAGAGCTGAAATGTCCCTTTTCTAGTAGGAAATCCTTCAAGATCAAAGTTAACGGGTAAAAATGCATGGAATTTGGAGCACTCTTTTTAAGTTTCATCTGGGTTTCACTTTTTGAAAAAGTTGAAAGGATGCAAATATTCATCGACAATGAGGGAAAATAATATCTCATTATATAAAACCAATGAAGGAATTAAATTATTTGCCGAGTTTAGTTAAACATACAGTTTATTAAATTGATAAACTAAGTTAAGCATAGGTAGACATGATAATTCGTTATAAGTAAATCTTAGATAAATGACAGGCTTACATGTTGTTAGCTTGACATACTTAATCTATTTTTAGTTAAATATATTTACATGTTGCTTTATTATCTTATTCATTATTATTAAGATGCACCAAAAGGGAATCCTTTCCTCCAGAATCGGAGATATGATAAAACTTATAAAAAACTCACAACAAAAATAGTCAAAGAGGTATATTTTATTTTCTTGTTGAATTTTTATCATTTTTGCTTGTTAATTTATTTTCAAGAGCTATGAAGCTTGGAAACATTAATTTTTTTTACTTTCTTTTGCCTACACATCTATCATTTTCCTTCCATTCCCGTGATCTCCCTTTTAGCTCGTAACAGTTATAACCTTCTATAGGTTTAGAAACGAGGAAATTCAAACGTAAAATGGAATACAATGGTAAAAATGTTGGAAGTGGATCTCATTTAAATCTGTGTTTGATATGTCTCTCAATGAACTCTTCAGTTTACTTATTAACGAAAGAAGAAATATCTTACCATTTGAATCTATGATTCCATCGTGGATGAGCTTTGGGATGTGGTATTGCAAGGCAAAATTAGTTGCACTAGTAGGCGAATGAGCAGCCCCTTTAATCCCAAACCTAGATGCAACTTCAAATGCCCATCCCATGGACACATCAGCAAGTACACAACGGATGTCAGAGCCAGAGCTGATGAGATCTTCCATTAGCTTCTCTAGCAATGGAGGCATGGTGATCAGCACTGAACTACATACCTTGGGCATTTCGTTTCTGTCAACCTCAGGTCCCAAGCCATCTGGGATTGAGACAAGCCTTATTTGTGATTGTGAGCCCACAAGGCTCTCTTGCTCGGCCTCCCTTGAACTCAGAACTCGCTTATGGTTAATATCTGTGTTCACGAAAATGATATTGAAGCCATGTTGGGCTAATTTGTGTGAGAAGTTCATCAGGGAATTAATATGTCCCTGTGCTGGAAGGGGTATAACTAGCACACTTGGACTTGGCTTGCTCATATTTTGAAGTCTGAAACTGCTGACGTATCAAGCTTGGTGGCGTCAGGTTGATTACTGGGGAGAGGGTGAGGATATTCTGATTCAGAGGTACGAATATATAGTTGTGATTCTTAGCGCGCTGTGTGTTTTTTTTCTTTTTTGGTAGAAATTAAAAAAAAAAAATGATATGGTAGCTCCATTTTTCACAATAACGGATTCGAAACAGTGGGGCTGCTCACCTCACATGCGGTCGGATCACCTCCACCAGTAGATATGGGTATTGAATACTTCAGATTTTAAAATAAAAAACAACCTAAAGCAGCGCCCGATCATTAATTACTGTGTAGTTATTAATAAAAAATTTAAACTATTAAATTTTTATCCAAAAATCATTATTTTAGTGGCAAAAATAATTTAGAGGGGATCCGAATTGCACCTTGCATGGCACAGCATACATGTCTTCCTTTTACACTCACACTGGATAAATTCTTTGGTGCTCTGGACAATGTGAAGGCACCTGTGCCCTTAATACGTGTACCAGTATATTAAAGTCACCTCTTCCAAGTGCTAAAAAGAAGAAATAAATGATAAAATTAAAAAAAGACCCTAAACTATGAGATGATTTTGTCTGAAATTAAATTATAACCTACTTGGTTATGACATATATATATATATATATATATATAATCCCTATAATATAATTCGCAACTTAGCCATATGTTTTATAGATTTAATCTTTTGATTGAAAAAATTATAACATAAACTATTTTTATATATTTTAAAATTTATTTAAAAATTATTAAATATTTTTATAAAAGATTTATGAAGGGTGGAATGGCTCTGGTGGGACATTTCCGACTCCAACCATTTGTTGATCGTAAATATCAGACCATTATGTGTTTTATTTATATTTATTTTATATCATAAAATTCTTTTTGTGGCAATTTGTTTTTAAAATAGAAATAAATCTTTTTACGAATTTAAAAACATACTTTTTATCACAGTTTAATATATTTAAGAATTTAATTTTTGTATTGGTTGGAATTTTCCGACCGCCTTCTGGTCAGAATTTTTTGATAGCACTTGCTCGTGATAAAACTTTAATATGTTTATCTTATTATCTATTTCTAAGCTTTAATCTGATTGTTTTATAATTTATTTTTAACTACATACATTCTTTCTTAGTACTCTAAGAACAGTGTTCACTTTTCACTACTTAGTAATTACATCTGTTCTTTTGACTCTAATACTGTGTTTATTAATTCTAATACATTGCAAGCCTTCTTAGAAAAAATATATATTTAGTTTAGATTTGAAATTGAAATGACTACAATATTTTGGCACAATGTAAATTTCATTAATTTTGGCCATTCCCATTATTCATATTTACAATATGACCCAATTGTTTATTTGATTTATACTTTCGCCCACAATTAATGAAATTTACATTGTGCCAACATATTTTACACATTTCGATTTCAAATCTGAAGTAAATGTAACTTTTTCACATTTTTTTCCAAGAAGGCATGTAATGTTGTAGAATTAATAAACACAATATTAGAGTCCAAAAGAATGGATGTAAATAATAAGTACGATTTGTTTTTTAGTGAACAGTGAGCAGTATTTTCTGAGTACTAGAAATGAATGTGGGAACGAATGTTGATAGTTAAAAATTAATAATAAGACAAATAGATTAAAACATAGAAATAAATAATAAGTTAAATATATTAAACGTTGAAGACAGTATGACAGAAAAATATTTTCAAAATTACACGTAAATTTTTCCAAAAAGATTTGATGAAAGAGAAAGAAAATTTTGAAGAAAAATTGCTAAGAAAAAAAAATTGACACATGAGAAGGCTGAGGTAAGGGAGGTAATGCAGAATATTCCTACCACAACTCGGTCGGAATAAAACTGAAAAAGAAAATTAAACTCATACATATATTTAATTATCTTTAAATAACTTTTAAAATATAAAAAAATCGTATATGTAATAAATTTTTGATAAATTTCTGTAATGTCATATTTAACATATTTACATCTATGTTTTGGTTAAAAAGTTAAATATATAAAACATATAGTAAGTTGTGAATTTTATTACTATTGAGATTGAATATATATTAATCAAGTTGGGTCGTAATGTAATTTTAGAAAAATTTATCTCATATTTTAGGAACTTTTTTCTAATTTTCTCATTTATTTGTTCTTTTCAATACATCCAACACGAGACTTTACAATAAAAACAAACGTGCCGAAGCACCGGTACCTTTCCATTATAAAGTGTAGAATTCACTAATAATGCAGTCTCAAACTAACTTTCTCAAAAGCTGCTTGGAAAGTTTGTTGCACTCAAGCCTTGTGGACGTGTGAAGAGAGACAACCCACTTGTCAATTCCCAACAGAGTACCCAACAGTGTGCCAACATCTGGGAGTACTGTATAACATATGTCAAATATGTAAAACTTATACACACTTACATAAACACAAATGCTTGTATATTTGTTACATATATATAGACACAAAAAAAAAAAAAATATATATATATATATATATATAACAAATATGTAATAACACAATATAAAAATATTAGATATAATAGTCTTTAAAAGAGAATATGATTATATATGTGTATGCTTATATACATAAGTGCAACTTAATTTTACAATATGATACTATAATACGTATATGTTATAACACAATATTACACATGCATATGTTCACGCGTTCATTATAGAATACTTATCGCACACATGATATGTCAAATAATTATTTTAAAAAATATTATTTTAAATGCTAATTATAATTTGGTGTTACAACCACATGTTATTTTAATTTCTTATTTATTTTTTCATTTCTAAAATTATTTTTTATAATAAAAAATTGTCATTTTTGGTCTATTAATTTAAAATTATTATATATAGTCTCTCAAACTAAATTTCATTAACTTATTGAGGAATAAAAATTAAAAAAATTTTAATTACACATGTTGATATGGTAATTTGAATTTCTAGCAGTTTTTATTTTTAAAATTATTGGCAATTAGGTCGCACGGTTATTTGAATATAAATCATTAATTAAAAAACTTTGAACTAGTCAAGTTATAAAAATTTTAATTGCACGCAATTTTTAACTTTAATTTAAATTATTACATCATATAATTTTATAATATTTAACGTTGAATTTATATATATTTTTAATAAGTATAAAAAATCCTAACCACAGACAAAGCAAGATTTATATGGGCCTTAGCACTTAGCTAGATGCCAAACTCCTCAGCTATGCATGTTGGGGAGGCCCAGCTAACGCCATGCACGTTTTCCATTCACAACTGCATCTACCAGCCCATGTCCAAATATGAGGACCACAATTAATAGTGGACCACTGACCATACTAATGTAAATTTGCAACCACACAAATTACATGAACATTTGGTGTGAATCAAATTCTGCGGTGAAGCAAAAAGCCAAATTAGATTTAAGGCAAAATTACATTTTTGGCCCCTAATTTTTTTTAAGTTGCACTTTTGTCCCTTAACGTTATATTTAGTTCTAATTTAATTCTTTAACTTTACGTTAAGTTTCGCTTTCATACTTTAACTTTATTTGGTTTCAATTTGGCCATATAATTTTACTTGGACTTTTATTTTCATCCTTTAAATTCATTTGGTTCCAATTTGGCCCCTTAACTTTACCTTACGTTTTACTTTTGTCTCTTTATTTTATTTTATTTTAATTTCTCCCTTAATTTTTAGAAATTTCTCAATTTTTTCTCTTTTTTCTCTTGTAACACCATCTCAAATTAAAATGCCTTAAATATTTAGGCGTTGTGTTAATTACAAGTTATGACTACCAAAAAAAATTTGGGTTAAGGAATAGCAAAATAAATAAAACAAAGATTAAAACAAATTCAGTTACTGAGTACAAACCAATTTAGTTTGGATAAATGAGAAAATAAAATATAAAATGTGAAAAAAATTATTTTAGTGTTCTTGAGAATTAAGGCCAAACTAGAGTAAAATAAAATTAAAGGACAAAAGTGAGACCTAAGATAAAATTATGGGACCAAATTCGAACTAATTGAATTTAAGGGATGAAAATAAAACTAAAAATAAAATTAAGGGACCAAATTGGACCGAAATAAAGCCAAAGGACAAAAGTGAAACTTAAAGTAAAATAAAGGGACCAAATCATAGGCATAACATCAATCTTTTTAAAATGTTAATAGTGAGAAAATATTACTTTTGTCCTTGACTTATCATTGAATTGTCATTTCGATTCATCATTTATTTTATTATATAAAATAGTCCCCAATTGATTGAAAATGATCATTTTTAGTCCCCCATTGATTGAAATTTGTTACTTTTGGTATTTCACTTTTGAGATTATTACCATATTTAGTTTCTCAAGCTGAACCCAGTTAATTCACATAGAGGGGTTAAAAGTGACCAATTTTAATTAGTGAGAGACCATTTTAGATAACAAAATAAATGATGGACCAAAATAACAATTCAATGATGAGTTAGTCAAATGGTCAACGGACCATTTTAAAGGGTATTTCACTTTTTTAAATGTTAATGGACCATTTTAAAGGGTATCTTTGAAAGTCTGATGCTCAAAAGATCTATAAATATAAGTCATTCTATCTCTTATTTGTCGAATAATTACCTTGAACAGTTGACCAATCCCTCACATAAGTCGAATATCAGACTTGAACAGTTAAATAATCCTTTACAAAGGCTACTGATGCCTTTCTACCTTTCATTAGTTAACTAATAGGATGCATTAGTTAGTCAATAAGTTTGACTGGGAACCAACATCCGTATCAGTCAACCGTTTTGCATTTTAAAACTCTAAAACCCAAATTTTTTTCACTATTTTAATACCTTTGTTATATTGGTTGATAGGATATATTGCAAATTGAATATATGAAAATGTTTATTCATAGTTCAATGTGCTCAATTATCTTATTTTGGCTTAATAAATTCTTCAAGGTATATGAACATATTATAGTATTTACAATCTAACCTTTCTTGGATCCAAATTGGATGGGTGCAAAAGAAGAAGAGTTATATTTCTTTGTTGATAAGGGTGACCTCTACTGAAAAAACATACAATAACAATGAAGGACAATAAAGGAATCTTAAGGATTAATCAACTCTATGATGATTAAGGCAATCCTATGTAGGGAGTACAAGCTGAACAATTTATGGTCATTTCTATCCTTTTTCTTAGGCATAATATATTTCATATCTTCTATTGAGAATGGATAATCAATATCATCTCATGTTATTATTGCTCTTCTTATTAAAAATAAATTAAATAGATCAATGTCTTAAATCATGACTTGGATTTAAATATGAATATGTAATTGTCACTTATATCTTACATTTGATCAAACTTGAAAATTTTTTAATATTAACTATACATTAACCATTTGGACCCAATATGGTTTAGGTACCATGGAAAGGATTTGATTTGCTTTTTGTAGAAAATGAAAAGAGCATATTTGCTTATAACATTAAAGTTTGATGATAACAAACACAAGAAGAAAAAGTTTTCTATGTATTACTTAAGTCCTAGATATTTTCAATGTATTATCATATACTAGGAACCTTTGTAAGTGATATTGAGCTTATAGGAATCATTTAAAGTGAATGTAAAATTGATTCTAGGTTTTAAAGGTTGAGAAAAAGTTAATTTGGGAAACTCTAAAAGTCCCCAGTCGACTGCCTACAAGCCAGTAATCAATTGGCCCCCTTGCCAACTAGCTGTCAAGCCTTGTCCAATTGAATGGGAGAATTCTATGAGTGAACAATCAACTGGCCACACCCAAATCAAGCCCAGTCTGCTGTAATCTTTAAAACCAATGACCAGGAGCTCTATATGAGTGATCAATTGACTGACCATAGGTGAGCAGTCAACTGTTGGGGTCTAAAATTTAAATTTTTGTGAGGGAAAGCTTGAGCAACCGACTGGCAAGTGACAGAGAAGTCATAATTGCTTTGCAATGGACATGTTTTGAAAACTTTGGCTTCCCTCTTGCTCACGATGTATCTAATGTACCTCTAACTATTTATACACAACCTATAGACTCTAAATTAATAAGGAAAACCATTCAATAGTGTTTTATCATAAGAATCATCTTCTTATCAACTGTCTATTGCAATAATGCTTCATTGTTCTCTATACTCTGTTGTGAGAGTTTGTTTCTTTATAAATCTTTATTCCTTGTGAGTGAAAGGTTCAAGAAGGGCTATTCCTTGAGAATATCAAACAAATGTGTAATATAGACAAAAGAGAAATAGCCACCCTTGATGAAGTATACATTTCAAAATGCTTGGATCTTGGACATTGTTGTCAAAATTCAAAGTGTAGAATAAGAAACTTCACATCGATGCTAAATAGTTGTATACAATGACATGAAAGACTACAATTATGGTGATATCTATATCTTACCCACTTTATATGCATTGTTTAAAATAATATGATTGGGTGACAAATTATTATTTGGAGTATTTGTGTCCTTTTTTGTGTTTATCTAGCAATCTATGTTCAAATATTACTTATATGATATTGCCATTGCTAGAAGGGTACATGCACTTGAAATATATATGTTTCTCTGCAAGTGATCTTCCTATACTTGAACATGTGATTCAATACGATCCTTTTGTGCTTAATTGAAACATATTGTTTAACAACATATCCAATTGTCTCATACATCTCTTGAGCTTGAACTTGAAAGATTTAATACTAGATTTATATTCTTTATATGTGAGGACTCCTAGAAATTCTTAAGTTGAACTTTTGTACGTCAAAAGTTCTTTTCATATACTTATTTGAAGATTGGTTTTATGAGCTGATTTGTGAAATCTTTCTCGAAGGTAAAAGTCTGACTCATGAATATTCATAGAGAAATAAAGTTGGTTTTAATCTTGTTTTAGAAAATTATGAAGTTGGCTTAAATATTTTGGAGTGACATGAGTTGCAATCATGAGTAAATATAAATGTCATAGAACATGCTCACCCAAAAGGAATTAGATATGAATCACATGCTTTCCATAGGCATTATGTTTTATCTATTGATAAGCTTGTTAACACAAGTAAGCCTAGTGATAGCCAACAATAAGCTCCACCAGAATAAAATGAAAAGATTTGAAAAGATATAGTTGGAAAACAAGTGTGACACTCTTTGGATATCATGAAACAACTTTTTAGTTTTCCAAAATTCTAATTTCTTGTGCTTCCTTAATTTTACCTAAATTTTTGGAATGATCTATGATCTTGGATAAATTGGCAAATCTATAATCTGTTCATTTTAATGCTCTCATTCAATTTTGAACATAGATTTTATACTTACCAAAGGTATCTATTTTGAAAAAGTTAAATGTTTCAAATTGTATTAATAGTTCAATCATCTTTAAGTTTCTACTAAAGTAATGAGCATGATATGCAAGCCAAGTGTAAGATACTTAACTCAAAGATCCTATCTTGGATATCATCAAAGAATGGACTAGTGATGGTTAAATTCCAAGAGGATGTAACAAATTAAGAAGCATCTCAACATTACTAACATTGATAAGTATCTCTATGACTTTGTGATTTCTCATATCAATTTTGAAAGATACTTTGTGGATTGTTTGTTTATATTGGCAATAATGAGTGCTATAATATGATATGTGTGCTTATTAGTGACTTATATGTTAATTAATCGTATAAGCTTGATTTGTCTTTGCTTGACTTGTCATTGATTGTATAGGTTGTTTATAGATTGAATATATTATGATCCCTATTGCATACTTTCTCATGGTTGAGTAATTTTTAATACTACTTGAGAGCTTGCTCATTACTAAGGGAAACTCAAAAAACTTTGAAAGAAAAGTTTTGCATACTCCTTTTAAAAAAAATTAAAAATTCAAAGCATTAAAACCAGTTTTTAAGTTTTTAGGATCCAAAATCGTTGAGATTGTATTCAATAAAGCTTGAAAACATGAAAAGTTCACTGAAAATAAGTTTGTGAAAGGAAGTTGTGTTTTTCAAATGGTGCTATTTAATTATATGGCTATCATTCAAACATATATGGGGAGTAATTCTTTTATTGTGATAACTTTTAATCTTCTATATATATGATACTCATCTTTTATAGAAAATCTTTCTCATTGCATTCCATTTCATAATGTTTTGAATTGATTTTCTTTTAAAATGGGATAAGAAATTTCACATACAGAAATCACACATAAAAAAGAAATCCTCCTATGCTTATCAAGTATTTTTATGTAAAAGGAATTTCCTTTAAAATGTCATCCTTATAGCTCTCACCTTTTGAAAGAAGAAATAAGAACTTTCCAAGAAAAATTTTTCTTCAAAATTAGTAAAATGAGTGGCATAATACTTTCCTTCGTTGATAAAATGATTATTATATCTATTGATTGAGAAGGAGTATAGCCTACAATCAAGACAATATGTCATTGGGCATACATTACATGAAGTATATGTATTTGATTTGCTTGTCCATAGTCTTGACATCTCAAAGAAGAAGATGTTATCCCTATTTTATCTATCCATGGTAGAAACTAACATTTCTTTCTTCATTTATGCTAGACATGGAAGATGAAGTTATTACATATATGATCATCTTCAAATATCTTAGAACTATGCATATATGAAGTAATTGTAAGTATTGCATGGCTGACGAGATATGAATTGAACTATAGATTTGATAATATATCCTTTCATTCATATCTTGCATAATTTGAATCTTTGTGACTCTAAAAGATTGATTGTTTTGATGAGTCTTACACTATCCCAAAATGCCATCATAATATGATTCATTTGTTTGATAGAGGAATATTTGCTTAAACTTTTATATACATTATCTTCCTTAAATCTTTTTGATGTCAAATAAGGGTAAAGATTACAATAGGGACTTGATGTTTTCTTCCTCCCTTTTTGATGTGACAAAAGGGAGAGAAATGGGAAGACAAATATATGCAGGATGAAAAGATTATGCAAAGTGGGAAGAGAAGGAAAATATGTGCATATGCTCAATACATTGCATACTTTATTATTTGACATTTTTCTTTGGTGATTTGTCATTATAAAATAAGGGGAGATTGCTGAGATTGTTTTGATGATGACAATTATATGAAAAATATGTGTTACAAATATAATATTAATATGTGCTTAGTTGATTAACCATTTGTTCTAACTATTTGGTTTGCAAGTTGAATATTTATTATGTGTAGGATGGTCTAAAGAAATAAGAGTGAGCATTGAAGTGAAAAGAATGAAATATCAATATCATGCTTCACACAAAGATAGCCAACAGATTGAATAGGTATAATTATTATAGGCTAAGTATTATTTTTTGAAATTCAATAATTTAGATTTGCATTTATTAGCTCATGATATTTTGGTTATCAAAATATAAGTTTGGACTTAAAAGATAGTGAGATAGAGATTTTACTTAAAATCATTTTTTACCTTTAGTCACTATTTTACTTATATCTTACAAACCATATAGTATTTGGTTATGAACTTATTTCATTAGAAAAAAGACTCAAAGATATTTTCAATGATAGTCATTCACTTAAAATGGAGTTCAAATAAAAATGCTATGACATTATAAACTTATATGGTGTGATATGGATTTTGCATAAAACTATATTCTGACCTTTGGTCACTATTTTAATATCTCCCACTATATATTAGTTTTTATATGAAACTTGTTTAATTGGAAAATAGATTAAATAACTTTATAAAAATAGGTTATGCACTTAAAATGGACTTAAAATGAGAAAGTTATGACCATTTGAAGTTGGGAATATGTCACTGTAAGTGACCAGTCGACTGGCCACTGTGGCAAGTCGACAGGTAACGGTCATATTTTGATGGGTAGTCGACTGGTGAGCCCCTGACAATGTAAAGAAGAGGTTCTTTCTAGGATTTGAGATTAAGAGAGAGATTCTACCTTGTTGTTGTAATTTATTGTTGAGATAATGAAAATTCCCAATAGGTTGTTTAGGGACTAGATGGCAGAAAAAGGAGGGGATCATGAGCAGTAAGTGAGTGGCTGGAAGTTGCAGAAAAAGTAAGGAGAAAAGGGAGCAACATGGCAGAAAAAGGGAGGTAGGCTGGAGCATAAAGAGAGGAGGCCTCGGCTGAGAAGAAAAGAAGCTAAAGAGAAGAGAAGGGGAGGAGGAGAAGAGAAGAGAAAAGGGAGAAAGAAGGGAGAAACAACGCTGAAAGGGAGAGCAACGTAAACTGAGAGGAAACAACGTTGAAGAGAAGAAAGGGAGAGCAACGAACCAAGAGGAAAAAAGGAGGAACAAAGCTGAACAAAACCAGAAAACAAGGCAACAACGTGAGGGAGAAAATAGAAGAGAAAACGAAACCAGAAACTGAGAAGGAGAGGAGCTGAACGAGGCAGAAACCGAGAGGAGGAGAGGGGGAGTCATGGTGCAAAAAACTGTGGAGAGAAACGTCCAAACCGTGGAGAGAAAAGGAGCTGAAGTTCATACCATCCAAGGAGCAGAAAATGGAGAGTTGGATGCCAAAATGATGAGCAGAAACAAGGAGACCTGAATGCAAAACAAAGTGGCAGCAAAAGGGTTGATAAAGGCTGAATCATGGAGGAGGAAAAACTCTGTTTTAAGCCTGGAAAATAGAGGTAAACAGAGGAGGATTTAGGGAGCACAAGGAAGAAGAGAAAGTGTAGAGAAGAAGGGAAGCTTTCAGCCTTCACCTTCTAGCCGAGAAGCAGTGATGCATGAGCAGAATTTCCAGTGCTGAAGACAACCAGAATTTCCAACGAAGCTGTCCGCCATTTCTGCTTGCTTCCAGCCGAGACCAGCTACTTTGGGGCTATTGGAGGTCCATCTACCATAGGTGAGTGAGGAGGAGAAGGTCATTCTTCATTGGAGCACAAGGGAGAGGCTGAAAATGCACAGGTATGGTTGCACGGTTTGCCATTGCCGAGATTTTTGCATGCATGTCACTGTTCATACGAGTTGCTTCAAGACAATCTCATGCATGCTGCACTGTTCATACGTTTTAATATGAGGTGCTACTGTTCATTTTGCTTAAACTTGTTTTAGTTTTGTTTATTACCATTGTTTAAACATTAACTTTGATTAATTATTGCTATTACGTATAAAATTATCATGTGAGAACTTTATTCTCCTCGATTACCGGGGATTACGTGAGATATTAATCTCCTTAAATCCCTACAATGAATTGAATAATTGAAAAACAATAATAATATTAATGAAATATTAATGATTGAATGGTGAAACTAAATTTAATGATAATTAATAAATATTGTCATGATGGATAAAATTATCGTGTGAGAATTTTATTCACCTCGATTACCGAGGGTTATGTGAGATGTTAATCTCCTTAAATCCTTACAACTAATTGAATAATTGAAGAGTGATAATAATATTAATGAAATATTAATGAATAAATGGTGAAAAAAATAAAGGAATGACAATTAAATATTAATTTTAATTAAATCATAATAATAATCATAATTAAAATGTTTGCTTTAATGAACTGTTTCCCATTATTTGCAAAATTATCGTGTGAGAATTTTATTCTCCTCGATTACCAGGGATTATGTGAGATATTAATCTCCTTAAATCCCTGCAATGAATTGAATAATTGAAAAGCAACAATAATATTAATGAAATATTAATGGATGAATGGTGGAAAATAAATGAATGATAATTAAATATTAATTTTGATTAAATCATAATAATAATCATAATCAAAATGTTTGCTTTAATGAACTGTTTCCCGTTATTTGCAAAAATTATTGTGCGAGAATACTGTTCTCCCCGATTACCTGGGATCGCGTGAGATTTTAATCTCCTTAGATCCCTGAAGTTAGCATACCCTTTTGTTAAAAAAAAAAAAAAGAATAATAAATAATAAATAATCAACAGATTTGCTTTAATTAAACATTTCCCATTATTTACAAAATAATCGTGTGAGAATATCGTTCTCCTCGATTGCATGGGATTATGTGAGGTTCTAATCTCCTTAAATCCCTATAATTAATTCAGAAATAAAAATATTAATGATAATAATAATAATACAAAAAATAAATAAATGGACAATGATTAAATATTAACTTTGATTAAATATTTATACAAAATGGATCGTGTGAGAATACTTTTCTCCCCTCGACTTCCCGGGCTCGTGTGAGATTTTAATCTCCATAGAACCCGAAAATTAGTATATATTCGTTCAAAGATAAACAGATAAACAAATAAATAATAGCACTTGAATTAAATTATTTACCAATAATCAATAATAATAATAATCAATATTTACCAACAATAAATTCAAAAGTTCAAAAAAATAAATAAATATTCCTTTCATTATAAATCATGCATTAATTCCTGAAATATGAACTCCCAAAACTCAAAAAATAATAATAATAATAATAAAATCGACAAAAATTTTAAAAAGAGAAAATGTGAAAAGATCAGGAGAATGAGGTTAATCAGATTGTAGTAAATTAAAACACATAAACCAAATTCCAATTCTGTTTTGTTTACAATGATCTGTCTTAATTAAAATCCTCCTATTCTCATCACAAATAAAAAAAAACACCAACCCGCAAAACATGTCTTTTGGTCAAACTACGTGGACTTTGATCCCTCTCACGGGGTACGTAGGCCCTAGGCTCTCACCCTAGGTCAAGTCTGCCCTTTTGTAAATATCTGTCTGTTTGTATGCATTCTCGCTTTTTTGTCTCCTATGTCTAACATGCATCCATGTCAATAAAAGGGTAATTGAGATTAATTAAAGGCCATATTCTATTTCAACTGACTAGTTTAAGGTAACCGTCCTTATGGGCGGGTGTTGTGGAGTGCCTAACACCTTCCCACACTCAAATAGACTCTCGAACCCATCTTTGATTTCGCAGACCATGTTGCCTTTTTTGTTTTGTTTTAAATTGGTTTTCCAAAGTTTTTTCATTAAAAATTTTGGTGGCGACTCCAAATAAATTGATTTTCAAAATTCCATTTTTGGGAATCGGTTTTAAACACTTTTTATTCTATTCCGCCGAAAGGTCGATTACGACATCCCATACAAGTCCAGGCACCTTTACATTTTTGCAAAGTCTTACACAAGTCCAAGTACTTAACTTTCTGATCAAGTCCTACACAAATCTAGACATTTTTATGTTTTTGCTAAGTCTTGCGCAAGTCTCGACACCTTTACTTTTTAGTCATGACTTACACAAGTCTAATCACCTTTTACTTTCCACTCAAGTCCTGAATATAGCCCTTTACATTTCAATAAGTTCCTATATCGTGTCTAGGCACCTTTACCTTTCTACTATGTCATGCATCGTGACCAATAAATAAGGTGATCGTCTTTACTTCTTTCCTTATTTGAAAATACTAGATGGTTTTTTTGGTTATTTTCAACTAAGAAAAAAAAAAGGGAATACTTTAAATTCCTCATTTATGAATGATTCCTAAATTATTAAGAGTTCCCATCTTCTCTCATTCCAAAGTGATGAAAATTGAAGTTGGTACTTTTCAATCTTTTCACTAAGGATATAAGGGAAGTGGGACAAGTGATCAATCAACTAAGGTCTAATCTCATGGGGTCAACTTAGTTCTTTTTGTTTTATTACTAGTTATGTCTCTTTGTTAGAAAAAAATATGAGTTTATATCCTTACATGTTTGTTAGGCAAGTATTTTTGTTTTATTACTAGTTATGTCTCTTTGTTAGAAAAAAATATGAGTTTATATCCTTACATGTTTGTTAGGCAAGTATTTTAAAATTTCACTTTCTCCATACCCACAAAAGAAACAAGTAAAAAAGGGTAATTTGTGAATATCATATTTTATTCAGACAATTCAAAAATCGATAATATGGGGTCAACTTCACCATGATTTTTTAGTTAATTTGTAGTCATGATTTTGCCTTTTTGTCACAATTAATTTTAATTTTATATTTGAGTCATTGTTGCTTATGAGTTCATATGCTCCTTTTTTGCTCCCAATTGATATCTATTTGATGTCCATTTTTGCTATGATATTTTCAGCATGTTTTAGCCATCTTTAGTGTTTTATGTGCCTCATTTTGCTTCCAATTTGATGATCATTTTCTGGCCTTTTTGCCCATACTTTTTTAGTGTGATTTAGGCATTTTAGCATGCTTTAATTTACTTCCAATTAATGCTTGTGTGCTTCCCATTTTTGCCAGAATTTTTTCAGCATGATTTAAACCTCTTTGGGGTGCTTGAATGTGGCAAAATGCTCCCAATTAGCACCCCTTTTGGTCGCTTAAATTGGATTGTGCTTAGGTATGCTTTTCACCTCCAAATTGTTGTCAATATATATGCTGAATAATTATGGTGCATTTGGGTTTTGTAGACAAGGTGTTTGATGATTTGTTTCTAGGGAATTTTGTGGATTAATTTGCTACATTTGGGTTCTCTTTTACTCTCATGATTTGTGACTTAATTGTGCCTAATTCTAGCTTGTTTATATTGCTCATTTTGTGCCTTAAATGTTCTTTTTAGCTTGAATTTGCTATCCACATTTAGTCAACATCGTGCCTCTTTCATGCTTAATTGGGTTACCCATTTTGTGCCTTGAATGCACCTTGTTGGAGCTTAATGTGTTGTCCAATTATGCACGTGTTTGATGGCATGTTAGCACATATTTTATAGGCATGAAACAAGCTGAAATTTTTGTATTTATCTCCTTATTTTGATGCCAACTCACTGCATTAATACTCTTTTTGTGGTCATCCAAGTGATGTTAAAAGTTTACATCTTTATCTCATTCATTTTGCTCCTTAATTTTGTTTCATGATTAACCTTTGTGTTGCTCAATTATTGTTGTGAGTGTGTGAGATTTTACAGCCCAAATCTGTGTGGGAACTTAGTGATTGAAAACTTATGAACCATGGCTAAGTTACTCATATGTCAAAGAGCAAAGAAACACCCAAACATGAATGAAACATATTGGTGGCAAAGCTAGTAAGATCAAGTTGTATAATTACTTTGAGTTTAATTGTAATTTGTATACTCTTGGAATTTTGTAAACAATATATGATGATGGACATTTAATTAAACAAAAGCACACATAACAACCAATGAACTTTTATCATATATGCTTTACTATTGCCATGCAAGGTCCAACACCTCTATAGCCATCTTCAGTTGTTTGCCATGTGAGATCCAATGCCTCCATAGACATCTTGTGTAAATAATTTTACTCTTCATTTTAGTTTGGCCATGTGAGGTCCAATGCCTCTATAGTCATCTTTGGTTCCTTGCCATATGAGGACATCACCTTTATAGGCATGCATTGTAAGTAATTCTACTCTACACCTCGATATTGTTGTATGAGGTCCAACGCCTCCATAGGCACCTTTCATAAATACTTCTACTTTTCGCGTTAGTATTGCTATGTGAGAGTAATATCTTCATGTGCACCTAACGAATTCACTAATAGGGCTATATGAGATCCTACGACTACATAGGCATTACCCAATACTAGATGCTTACGTTTTAAATATATTTTGGGTTCAATGGTCCATATACAATTACATGCATTGTTAAATAAAGTTTGAATTTGTTTCTTCAAATGCTTTCAAATAAAGTATCATTTATTGTTTCGAGGGTTTCATTCTTTTTTTTTTTCAAAATTTCTCTCTTTTAAATAACCAAATAAATAAATAAATAATTATCCTTTTCCATTGATTATTTTCAAATTAAAACAATGCAAATAAAGTGTGTTTTGAAAAATTTCCAAAAAAAAAAGATAAAATAAAGAGAGCAATAGGGTGAGATTATACAGATTTCCTGAATTAAAATGTAAAAACCAAAATTGAAATCATTTGTTTGCAAAAGTTTGTTAGTTTCAACTGTTTTTTCTTTTTTCCCAAAATCAAATAAAAATATCAACCCACTGACACGTCTTTCTAAACAAACTACATGGACTTTGATCCCTATCACAGGGTATGTTAGCCCTAGGTTCTCATCTAGGTCATGTCTGTCCTCTATAATTATCTATTCTTAAAGTTAATTAATTTTATGTTCTCTATTTACTTTCATCCATGTTTTGATGTGGTCAAATAAAATAAATTTAAGGTTGTATTTTGTTAATTTCATTTGAATAATTTATAGTAACTGCCATCATAGATAGGTGTTGTAAGGTGTTTAACAACTTCCCCACACTCAAACAGACTCTCAAACTCATCTCTGGGTACACAGACCACCCTTCCACTTTTATTTGCTTTTCCAAAATGTTTCATCTTAAAAATTTATGTGGCAACCCGTATCAAGTTGATTTTCAAAATTTATTTTTTTAAAATCAATATATTTTCTCTTTTCCCACCCTTTGCCATAATGTTAGGCATGACAAATCATTCAAATTTTGGGCTATAAACTAAATGTTATTTAACTTAGTATAGTCAAGTCAAACTCAATGGGTGTACTTGAGTTTGACCGAGTATACTTTGTTTATGATTATATTATTGAGTTAGAATGATTTCTTCCCTTAAAAAAAGTAAACCAGGCAAGTTTAACAAATTGCTGAACATGTTTAACAACTATGCAATTAATTATGAAACTTATAAAGGAGCTAGAATCCCTTACTGTTATAATATGTGCAGTATACTTTTTAAGTTGTTAGATGACCAATGATTGCATACGGTCATGCTCATCCAACAACTCAAAATGTGTCCAACACGTGCTAGCCATGGAGACAAATCAATTTTTATCTATTTAACTTTGACCTTAAAGGATTTCCTACTAGAAATATGCCAGGCAAGGAGATAAATCAATTTTTTTTTGGATCATTTCAAGATATCCAAGCATTTGTGTAATACTTTAGAACTTGTAATTTTTTATAATTTATTTAACTTGGTTAAGATCCTTAAGGATGAAATTTTCTATGTGTCTAGCGAATGGAACATGTAGGAATGATGGTGAAAAGAAAACAAATTAAAATCAATAATAGGAAAATAATAAGGGAACTAACGATGAATTCAGTACAAGGCGTATGACATTAAGACTTGAAATTGATGTTGGCACATGGCTAAGCCTCACCCTCCCTTCCCACTAGGTAGTGGGTTACAATCTCAACTCCCTATTCTGGTATTTTTTTTTTCACATAGTGACATCTGGCATTTATTTTCGTGAAATGACAAGATTGTCCCTAAGCCTTCTTCATGTGTGAGCCTTCTCTTCAGTCACGAATGAAGAGAAGGAAAAAGAGACATAGGACTTTTGAAAGCCCGGAGGATGGTGGGGGTATAAAGGTACATTAATATATATATATATATATATATATACTCACACATGCTTGCCAATTTATGTGGCATAGGGCTACATTCCTAACTAGAATCTACACAAGGGATGATAGCCATCGGCCTTGGTGGAAAAAAATTTCTTGTTGGACTTTTAAAATCTTTGAGAGAAAAGGTAAAAGATAAAATCTGTAGTTCAACTGGTAGCAATGATATACCTTATGAACATCTAAGCTATAGCCAAGTCATAACTTATGTCTAAAAGGTAGCATTGAAAATTTTCCAAGATGATAATATTCAACATCAATTAAACAAAGAAAAAGCCTAAAATATAAAAGGTCTAAGAGCCTTTTGTGGACAATTTGGCTTTCCAACATGTAGTAAGGCCAAACCCAAGCATCATAAAACACTCCAACACAAAATGTAGGAAAAAAGTAACAAAACATATTATAAACATAAAAAATCAAAATATTCCAAAAAAGAATTTATACCTAAACTGCTAGGAGACTTCCCTAAAAAACAAGTCATCTATTTCAAATATGGAAAGCCAGGTCATATTTCTAGGTACTATAGATTAACTAAAAGGATAAGATCCTTAAAACTCAAGGAATCATTCCTTTAGCAAATTAACAACTTAGTAATTGAATCTTTGATGAAGAATATAGGGAATCATCATTTAAAGAATTAAACCAAATACAAACCAACAATGAACCCACTCCAGAATAAGAAAATGAGATTAATACCCTAAACAAATAACAAGATGTCTTGTTTGAGATAATCAATATCCTTACGAACAATCAAGATAAGATAACTTATCTTAATAAATTAAAAGAGACTTAAGAAGAAAGTTATATAAACCCAAAAATACCCAAATAGTTAATAAATATGATCTTACAAAAATATATAAAAGATTTTAAAATAAACCAAAGCCAATAATCATCCAAGATCTTTAAAATAAAATAAAATATTTAAAAATAGGAGTCAAAGAACTTAAAAAAACAACAAGATAATAGCCCAACTACAATCGAAAAAAAAAATATAACTAGGAAAGGAACTAGAAGAAGAAATTACTAAACCTCTTTTAAACCTTATCTCTAGGATAACATTATGAAAATGGTACATTCTAATAAAGATAATCATTAATAATGAATTTATCTTGGAAATTAATAACTCTCTGAAGAAGAGTTTTCTAGGGCAATATTTATAACAAGAACACTTGATTATGATAACATCTCTTTAGTTTCAAAGAAGTTTTATCTTAAATTTGATGGTTTAGCACTGACCTTCATTTTTGCAAAGATTAAATCCTTTTGATGTTAACCTATCTGGTAAAATAAAGCCAAAACAACATTAGTAAGAAAGGAGAAAGAAATCAGAAAGATCATAAAGGAGGTTGCAATGGCCAAGAACCAAGATTTTAGCTCTTGGATGCCAAAACCAAGGGTATAGCATCCAAGCGCCATAAAGGTGATGTCAAGGAATTAAAACAAGAAAGATGGTGGCCAGGTACCAAAAATAGAGATTTAGTACCCAGATGCCAGAAAAGTCATCGCTTAGGAGTGTCGTTAGGAAACCAAGGTGAAAAATTAAGGTTTTAGTTGGGTTAATACACCTAACACCACTTAAACTCTAACTTTGGAGATTTCTTAAACCCATAAATATGTCCTCAAGGCTGTGCTACAACATACACAAGTTAGAGAGAGTACCAAAGACACTACCAGAGAGAAACATTCAGAGTAGGGTTTCAAGGTGACTTGGAAAGGGTTCTGTAATAGAGTTGGCTACTCATTAAGAGTTGTGTCTCCTCAATACTTTCCTCTTTCCAATCTTCTTCTTCTATTTTATTTTCTTTTCATCTTTTTGTCAATGATTCTAAACTTATGCCAATGATTGGCTAATAGGTTGTTTCTAGGATTTTAACTAAAACCTTTGCTAGGGTTACTTTTTTGTTAAAGTTTTATTTTAGAATTGTCTAATATTGATTGTTTATGTTCATCATGTGCTCATTACTTTCTAAGTTTAATTAGCTTATGATAGAATTCAGAATTTAGGTTAACCTAACAAGGGAATTTAAATTTAAGAACATGATGCATATAATCACTATATGTTTTTAACGTAATTCGCATTTAAGATGAAAGTTCTTGACTATCTTTGATAATTATAATTAGGAAGAAATCTTATAAGGTATAATCTTTGCTAATTTCCATAGGCATATGGGGAATTAGATGTTTTAACCTAGACTATATGAAGTCTACATAAACATATAGGCATTATGATTCCTAGGTTAGCAATTCAGACATTAATCAATATGAAGTATAAACAGTAAGAGAAAGCGATTCTACATGTGGCAAAAGTCAAAATACTAGGCTTGTTAGATAGATTTAATCACTCAATATTCAACTTTCCACTTAGTTAATATAATTATTAACATTAAAAAAGGCTTAGCAATTGGTAATCTTTGATAATTAAGACCAAGTTTTTGAGGGATCAACACTCTACTTATCATTCTTCTTCTTGTTGGTTACGTACACTGGCATGCTAGCATTGCATTTAATCAATTCAATCAATGGAAAAAATACCATCATTTGACACAAGAGCAAACTCAAATTGTAGCCAAGAGGGAAAAATCCTAACCAAGTACTTTGAGAAAACCTATTAACTACCACAAATGGCTTAAAATTACAAATAAGTTATAAACTTTCAAATACCACCATAGAAAACCAAGGTTTAAAAATCACCACTTCTTTTCTCTTAGTTAAAAAATATTTCAATTGAAGTAATATTACGAGCACCATTAACAACACAAACCATTCCACATCTCTAACGAGAGAATAAAAACCCAAATTCTAGGGAAAAATATTATCTTTTAATTTGCTTAAAAAACCATTATTTAAGAATTTGAATATAATAAAAAATAAACAAAACCAAATTAACTATTTAAAATAAGAAGTTTCTTTTTAAAAAATAGAAAATAACTTGTCCATCCATGAATACAAGAAAAAATCTAGCATGTATTGAATACCATTCAAAGCTTTAAACCTTAAACCCTAAACTTTAATATTACAAGAATGAAATTTCTTAAAGTGAACAAACAATTATATAAGATACTACCAAAATTTGGCAATACACTAATCAAAAAGTAAATAAAATATCAATCATTACAATATACATATATTTAGAAAAGCAAATTGTTATCAACACAAAAGCCATTTCCTTACAAATATAGAAATTTAGGGAAAAAAAACCTAGATTCATTCAAAAAATTATATATAAGTTCTAAACATGTATTCCAAAAAACGAAAACAAAATAATGATTTTAGAAACATGGAATTTGTAAAATAAGAAGGAAGAAACTTACCTTAACTAAAGTGGGTGTGGCAGGTGCCGGCAACATCTATTGGTTAGCACAACATCATCCTTACTCAAGTGTGAAAAGCCTTAAGTTGACCAAACTAGGAGGTTGAAGGGAGAGGAAAATAATAAGTGAAAATGCAAAGAAAAATAAACTATCTAAACCACAAGTTAAAATATGTGCTATTCATTACGAATCGCATCTACTACTTGCCATATTTTCTTCAAACTAAAGCTTTCAATAGATGCTATTTTTTACATCACAAGTAAAAAACTGCAACTAATGATCTTTTTTTTTTAGGTAGTAAGTTAATAGCAACTTTAAAATTTTAATGCATTTGTTTATTACTACAATGTCACCTAATAGCAATGTTAATTCTACTAGCATAGCTCTATTTTAGTTTATTTTTTAAATAACCACAACACCATTATTTTATGTCTCCATAAACGCTTCATATGGATTTCTTTAGAACCAATACCCATTATTTAAATTGAATTCCTTGAATTTTCTTACAATGTAACTAAGACCTTGTGCAAAGGCTTTTAGTTCATTTCAAATGTTGTCTCACCCAAAATAGTAGAGTGTGATTGGCACAAAAAATGCGAAAAAACCTTACTATTGTATTACTAAACCTCTAATAACAAGTACATATCATCATCAAAATTAAAATTAGAGTTAAATAACAATAGGGTATCCCATGCCTAGATTTAGATTCCTATACACTCAATAGGGTATCCTATGCCTGGATTTAGATTCCTATACATTTAAAAAATAGGACTCTCTAAAAGTTCCACTAGAACTTGTCACATCATACAAAATACCACAGAGAGCTCCACTTTCATATAAACCAACATACAATGGAAATGTGGTAAAGCAAATCCTGGTTGTGGTAATTGTGGAACTACACCATGATTTTATTTTTTCATGAAGATTACAATACATAACTATAATTACAAAAATCAGAGAGCCCCCACAAACAAATGTGGGGCCTACAAAGAGATCTTTAATGGTGGTTCTCTGTCATGGACTTTGGCTCAACTCCATTACATGTGGGTTCCAAAAACATCCCCAAAATTAATGAAGATGATAGATATGTAGTGATTAGAAATGACACAAATACAAATAAATGATTAACACAATGTTTTAAATCCAAAGAAACATACCTAGAAAGAAAGTTACACTAAGCAAAAAAAGCCCTTTCTATCATACTAGTATAACTTCCAATTTTTATTTATAAGTTCCCTATGCACAATCTTATAAGCAATAATAACCTTTATCCATTTTGCCTATTTAAATTCATATCTAGTTAATAGACTTGATCATGACTCAAAGAAGCTTGCATGGCATGATAGGTTCAACATCAAAAAAATCTAAAAGCCCTAATTAAAAAAGCTTGATTAAAAAAAGGCTCAAGCCTCCTTTTTTTAACCAAAGTGATTAGACTTGTCGTAACCAACCTTTCAGCGGAATGGAATAAAAAGGTTTGAAACCGATTCCCAAAAACGGAATTTGGAAAATCAATTTTATTTGGAGTCGCCGCCAAAATTTTTAACGGAAAACTTTGGAAAACCAATTTAAAACAAAACGAAAAAGGCGAAATGGTCTGTGAAATCAGAGATGGGTTTGGGAGTCTATTTAAGCATGGATAAGGTGTTAGGCACCCCATAACACCCGCCCATAAGGATGGTTACCTTAAACTAGTCAGTTGAAATAGAATATGGCCTTTAATTAATCTCAATTACCCTTTTATTGATATGGATGCATGTTAGACATAGGAGACAAAAAAGCGAGGATGCATGCAAATAGATGGATATTTACAAAGGGCAGACTTGACCTAGGATGAGAGCCTAGGGCCTATGTACCCTGCGATAGGGATCAAAGTCCACGTAGTTTGACCAAAAGGCATGTTTTGCGGGTTGGTGGTTTTTTGATTTGTGATGAGAATAGGAGGATTTTAATTAAGACAGATCATTGTAAACAAAACAGAATTGGGATTTGGTTTATGTGTTTTAATTTACTACAATTTGACTAACCTCATTCTCCTAATCTCTTCACATTTTCTCTTTTAAAATTTTTTGTCTATTTTATTATTATTATTATTATTTTGAGTTTTGGGAGTTTTGGGAGTTCATATTTCGGGGATTAATGAATGATTTATAATGAAAGGAATATTTATTTTTTTGAACTTTTGAATTTATTGTTGGTAAATACTGATTATTATTGTTATTGATTATTGGTAAATAATTTAATTCAAGTGCTATTATTTATTTGTTTATTTGTTTATCTTTGAATGAATATATGCTAATTTTTGGGTTCTATGGAGATTAAAATCTCACATGAGCCCGGGAAGTCAAGCAGAGAAAAGTATTCTCACACGATTCATTTGTATAAATATTTAATCAAAGTTGATATTTAATTATTGTCCATTTTTTTATTTTTTGTATTATTATTATTATCATTAATATTATTATTATTTCTGAATTAATTATAGGGATTTAAGGAGATTAGAACCTCACATAATCCCATGCAATCGAGGAGAACGATATTCACACATGATAATTTCATAAATAATGGGAAATGTTTAATTAAAGCAAATCTGTTGATTATTTATTATTTATTATTCTTTTTTTTGTTTTTTTTTAAAAAAAAGGGTATGCTAACTTCAAGGATCTAAGGAGATTAAAATCTCACGCGATCCCAGGTAATCAGGGAGAACAGTATTCTTGTGCGATAATTTTTGCAAATAACGGGAAACAGTTCATTAAAGCAAACATTTTGATTATGATTATTATTATGATTTAATTAAAATTAATATTTAATTATCATTCATTTATTTTTCACCATTCATCCATTAATACTTCATTAATATTATTGTTGCTTTTTCAATTATTCAATTCATTGTAGGGATTTAAGGAGATTAATATCTCACATAATCCCCGGTAATCGAGGAGAATAAAATTCTCACACGATAATTTTGTGAATAATGGGAAACAGTTCATTAAAGCAAACATTTTAATTATGATTATTATTATGATTTAATCAAAATTAATATTTAATTTTCATTCCTTTATTTTTCACCATTTATTCGTTAATATTTCATTAATATTATTATCACTTTTCAATTATTCAACTAGTTGTAAGGATTTAAGGAGATTAACATCTCACATAACCCCCAGTAATTGAGGAGAATAAAATCCTCACACAATAATTTTATCCATCATGACAATATTTATTAATTATCATTCAATTATTTTTCATCATTCAATCATTAATATTTCATTAATATTATTATTGCTTTTCAATAACTCAATTCATTGTAGGGATTTAAAGAGATTAATATCTCACATAATCCCCGGTAATCAAGGAGAATAAAATTCTCACATGATAATTTTATGCGTGATAGCAACATTTCATAGTTATCATTCACTTATTTTTTGACCATTCCTTCATTAATATTTCATTAATATTATTGTTGCCTTCCAATTGTTTAATTAATTGCAAGGATTTAAGGAGATTAATATCTCACATAATCCTCAGTAATCAAGGAGAATAAAATTCTCACACGATAATTTTATACGTAATAGCAATAATTAATCAAAGTTAATGTTTAAACAATGGTAATAAACAAAACTAAAACAAATTTAAGCATGTGAACAGTAGCACCTCATATTAGAACGCATGAACAGTGCAGTATGCATGAGATTGTCTTGAAGCAACTCGTATGAATAGTGACAGCATGCAGAAATCTCGGCCATGGCAAACCATGCAACCATACCTGTGCGTTTTCAGCTTCTCCCTTGTGCTCCAATGAAGAATGACCTTCTCCTCCTCACTCACCTATGGTAGATGGACCTCTAACAGCCCCAAAGTAGCTGGTCTCGACTGGAAGTGAACGGAAATGGCGGACAGCTTCGTTGGACAGCTTCATTGGAAATTCTGGTTGGCTTCAGCGTTGGAAATTCTACTTCACGTGTCTCTGCTCCTCGGCTGGAAGGCAAGGGCTGAAAGCTTCCCTTCTTCTCTACACTTCCTCTTCTTCCTTGTGCTCCCTAAGTTCTCCTCTGTTTACCTCTATTTTTTGAGCTCAAAATAGAGTTTTTTCTCCTCCATGGTTCAGCTTCTATCCATCCCTTTGCTGCCACTTTGTTTTGCATTCATACCTCCTTGTTTCTGCTCATCATTTTGGCATCCAACTCTCCATTTTATGCTCTATGGATGGCCTGAACTTCAGCTCCTTTTCTCTCCATGATTTGGACGTTTCTCTCCACGGTTTTCTACACAGGTTTTTGCACCACGACTCCCCCTCTCCTCCTCTCGGTTTCTGCCTCGTTCAGCTCCTCTCCCTCTCAGTTTCTGGTTCGTTTTCTCTTCTATTTTTTCCCTCACGTTGCTATCTCACTTTCTGGTTTCGTGAAGCTCTCGGTTCCCCTCTCTTCCTCTTGGTTTCTATTTCTCCCTTTCAGCTCTCATTTTTCTCTCGATTTCTCTCTTATTCTCTCCCTCTTCTCTTCAGCTCTTCTTCCCTTCTCAGTCACGTAGTTTCCTCTCCCTCTCAGCATGGTTTCTACCTTCTTTTCCCTTCCTCTCTCTCTTTTCCTGCCCTTTTCTTCTCAGTCGAGGACTCCTCCCTTTCTGCTCCAGCCCACCTCCCTTTTTCTGCCATGTTGCTCCCTTTTCTCCTTACTTTTTCTGCAACTTCTA
This sequence comes from Delonix regia, assembly GCA_037074485.1. Taxonomy (NCBI): domain Eukaryota; kingdom Viridiplantae; phylum Streptophyta; class Magnoliopsida; order Fabales; family Fabaceae; genus Delonix; species Delonix regia. The sequence continues at coordinate 20,015,233 of CM073449.1, read as the reverse complement.
GCCACTCACTTCCTGCTCACGGTCCCCTCTTTTTCTTGCCATTTTTAGCCACGCCACTCTCTCCTTTCTCTGCACCAGCCGCTCCACTTTCTGCCTCTTCTGAAGAACCAACTCCCTCTTGCTTTTTTGTCCCCCTTGTCCTCTTGTGCATGTGTGTGCATGAGTGTATGCATATGGGAGTGAGTGAGTGTGTGTGTCAGTGGGTGAGAGTGTGTGAGAGTGTGAGTGTGAGTGTGTGAGGATGTGTGTCCGTGAGTGAAAATGTGAGTGTGTGAGAGTGATGTGTGTCATGTGTGTGAGGGCAAGTGAGCATATGGGAGCAAATGAGCATGTGAGGGCGTGAGAGTGATGTGTATCATGTGTGTGAGGGCAAGTGAGCATGTGGGAGCAAGTGAGCATGTGAGAGTGTGTGAGTGTGAGCAAGTGAGAGTGTTTTGCAATTCCATTTCAAGTATGTGGCCTTGTTCATTTTATTTCCTTGCAAGATGATTGCCATGTCTCTTCTTCAAACATATATCTTGAATTTTCCTTTTTATTATTTTTGGTTCTTATATTTGGTTTTTTTCATATTACTTCTATTTATTTTATTTTTTTTACCTTTTGCAATTTTGTTTTAATTAATTATTTTTTTTTAATTTTTTTAATTCTATTTATTATTATTACCATGATTATTATTATTGTTAATTCGGGTGGGGTGTTCACAAGACTCATTGTTTTAAGCCCAACCCTTTTATAAATGAGATTGGCCTGTGATTAAGTCAACTTAACGTAAGATTAAAAGAGAAACAAACTTTATTCCTTTAGCCACTTGACAAAATTAAGAAATATTTCTTGAGATTGACCACTTTTGGCCTTGTTATTCATTAACTTCTTTTCTAGCATTAAAGAGTTTTCCTTTATATCTGCTTCACCATGCAATTGTTCCACTTTTTTCTTGATCTCCTCGCATGACACAAACCTGTTTTCATCTTATTCCAATCTGAGTCCAACCTTCCACTTATCCCAAATACAAGTCTTGTTAAAAGGTTGGTCTGCAAAACATGGCCAACACAAGAAGGGAACACCATTACAGAAACCATCAATAATAGAGTTCCAACTATAGTGGTTAATAAAAAAAGCAATGGAAGGGTGGCTCAACACACACCATTGAGGTGCCCGTGTGACAATCTTACCAGAATTTCCTTTAAACAGATGTGGGCATGCCTTTTTGGTATTGCCAGTGCTAATGGAATGTGGACAAACAACCTAAAGGAATGGTCTATTGGTGACCTCAAATCTAAGGGCTATTTCTTGGGACAGTCTTGAGTTGAAAATAGTGTAACTTCTAAAGGTAAGGTATATTACAGAACAAGGTGGCTGTTGATCAAGCCAAGTTAACCAGGATAGATCTTATTCCTAAAACTATCCTAGAGGTTTTTCTATGTGGTGACCTTCCAACAATGGCCCAATTGGTTGGAGCTTTGAAATATATGATAACATTATAGGTTCAAGTTCATAGGTGGTGTTGCAAAACCACCAATCTGTTAAATTGAGACTTGGCATGCATCTTTTGATGTAATGGAATAAGCTCTTCTGACCTTCTGGATAGCCCAAACTAATCCAAAAAAAAAAAAAATGATCAGTCTTCATGGCAAACATACTAAGAGAAAGCTAAAATGTCCCTATTTTAGTAGGAAATCCTTCAAGATAAAAGTTAACAGATAAAAATGCATGGTATTTGGAATGAGAAATGCCTTATTTTAGTCTTTAACTTATCATTGAATTGTCATTTTGATTTCTCACTTATTAAAAGTTGTTACTTTTGGTCTCTCCACATATGTTAATAAGGTTTAGCATAAGAAAGTCAATATAGTAACAATGTAATATGAGGAGGACAAAAAGTGGAAGTTTCTAATTAGTATGGGACTATTTTAAGTGATGAAATGAGTGATAGATTAGACTAACAATCCAATGATATGTTAAGGCACCATAATGGTATTTTTCTCTATCTAGAGAACTCTTTTTAATTTTCATCTAGGTTTCACTTAATGAAAAAGTTGAAAGGATGAAAATATTTATAGATAATAAGGGAAAATCATAACTTAGTATATCAAATGAGAGGATAAATAAAATTATTTGCTGAGCATGGTTAAAGAAAATTTATTGAAAATAGATAAACTAATAAATATAGTTTATTTGTTTTATACATAGATCAATTTACATAACAATCTATTTTGCTATCCATTACATTTAAGATGCACTGAAATTCATTCTTGCAGAATTGGAGATATAGAAAAAAGTATAAAAGAGAAAATCTCAACAAAACTTGTAAGAGATGTATAAATTTTTTATTGTTCAATTTTTATCAATTTACTTAAAATTATTTTATTTTCAAGAGCTATGAAGCTTTTAAAAATTATTTTTACTTCTTCTTTTCACAATTGCTAAGCAAGCTACGAATACAAAGTCAAATTATATCCATCTTTTCGAGGTTTGTCTAGATTACATTTATATTCCATGCTCAACTAATTTATTAATAAAAGGACACTTTCCTTCCATTGCCATGATCGCTCTAATAGTTGGCTAACAGTATAACCTTGTTTAGGTTTTGAAACAAGAGAAAATTAAAATGTTAAATGGAATAAAATTATAAGGATATGTGATTAAAACACCTCTTTGGTTTCTCACTTGTCTATTTAACCTTCTCAATTATAAGGAGACAAAAGCACTCTAGCATTTCTTGGAGAAACGTTTTGTAATTCATGCATAGATATACAATTCAAGTGTGCCTTTATTTCAATATCCAACTTCCCTCTAAGCAATCACATGGAATTCAATATAACAATTTCCCAAACCTGAGCCCTAGTAATTTAACTAAGAAATTCATGGCTAATTTTAGTATATTAAAAGTCAATAAATCACATTATTCACAAATAAATATATAAGTACATAAATAGGGAATCTCATTGACAAATGTACCTAATATGATTTTAAAATTTTGATATAATTTATGTATCTTTAGTAAGATGTTATCTAACATTTTTTTTTATTAGTGACCGACGTACTAAATGAAATGCATGGAATACATCCCTCCAAAATTGAAATTATATATCTTTCTATCAATCTATCTTTCTATATATATATGTACACACACACACACACACACACATACACACACACTTTAAACACTATCTAATTGATTTTATCTTTTCCTTTAATATTTTTGAAATAGCCTAATTAAATAGTTTTTAAAGAAGTTTGAAAATGAAAAACAAAAAAAAATTGTTTGAATGAAAATTCTCTTAATATTCTTTGTGCTTTTGTCAAAATTACAATAATGCCACTAATGAACAATTTTCTCTCAAGATGTCTCCTTATTTTCGTTTGATTATAAAAAATGTGATGTCTTTATTTTTAGTTTTTTTAAAACAAGTAACATTATCTAATAACTTTTTTCTTATTCTTTCATTTATAAAACAAAATATAGAGCAGAATGCAAAAAAGTTTGTATGTCTTATGTTCTTCTTAAAATGCTACAAAAACACTTGTAAAAATCGTCATGATGGCATGTCTTTGCGATGGTCAAAAAATCCTTGTTAAAGTTGTTGTAAAAACACGTTATTGTAGGGGTCAAAATAAGTGTTGCAATGTCATGGTTTTGTAACACTTTTCTGACCCTCGCAATTACATGCCATTGTGACGTTTAAAAAATTCATTGTACTGTCATGGTTTTGCGACAGTTTTTTAGATTGTCGCAATGACTTGTCTTTGCAATGGTTGTGTCTAAACTGTCATAGTGGATGCCATATTTTCTATGGAAACAATTTAAACCATTGTTGGTAGTTTTTTTTTTAAATATTCAACTTTATGTTCTTGTTACAATTTTTTTTTTCTTGAATCAGTGTCCTGCAAATATGATAAATCACCGATCACAACAACATAATCTAATACTCAAACCCAACAAGGCCTACTTGATAATCAACTATAAACATAATTACATACAAAGTTGAACATAAAACCATAATCAACTCTTAATAAGATACTAAATAATTACAAAGTCTAACAACAAATAATGACAAGCCATCCTAACTAGTTAATTGTCCCTACTTGAAGGAGTTAGCAATGGATTTGAAGATTTGCATTGCCTTGCTCACTAGGTACCTAAAAATTGAAGACAAACTTTGATAATCAATAAATTGAATAACAAAGATAAAACAAAATTGCAACACAAGACTTATACAAAAAATGTTTAGATAAGTACCCCACGAGATAATATGGATGCAATCTTTCAGGGAAAATCTCCCTAGACATTTCTGAGGAGAAAAGACACAATTTCATTTGTTCATTGTTGTTTTGCTACCAAATTAGCAATTTGAGCTCTTCGTTATGCATTTATTTGGTCTCATTCAGTCATTTCAGCTCTAAGTGATGCAACTTCCATCTATACCTCATGGTAAGATGGTTTAAGTGGCAGAATCCCACCAGCACGATGTCCAAAAACTTGGGAAGGGCAAACACCCATTCCCATTTGTCAAACTCACCCAAAATGTTCCTGAGTCCTTAGAGCCAATGCCAATGAGTCTTGTAGGGAAATTACTTGTGCACAATAGGCAAAAGCCTCAAACTCGGCTACCTTTTTCCTACATATTAGTTTAAAATAAAAGGACAATAACTCATGTAAACATTAAACCAATTGGAATGAATCAACAATCAATAATATAACATGACAAAGTTCATAAACATACACAAATAACTTGAGCATCATCATTTATGAACAATCCATAGGCCCTCTTGTGCACTGTGGTCTAAACCTCTCCTTGAGAAACTAGACCCCCGCACTCTTCCTCTTACATTTGTTTTTCATAATATAACACATCAAACTGTTATACAACATTTGAGTGTAATACATTTTACTAATGTAAACTTACCATTTTAGCTTTTTTTTGTTCAAGATTCTTCGATCCACCAATGTGTGGGATCATTATATTATCAAAAATTAATATGAAGACAAACTATAAATATATATAGATATATATAGTTTTATTGTACCTTAGTTTTTGGGTCAAGTCAGTAATCGGAAACGGATGCTCATTGCTCTTTTTGATTGCCCTTTAGGGCTGAGATAATTAACTCGTCTCTTAATTTTTTTCTATCATCTATACATGTCTATAATCCGAGGCAATCCCTTAGATGTCTCATCATGTTATCATTGTTTTTATCTACTGCATGTCACTTCCTGTGCTAAGCAGTTTTATGAGATATAAAAAGCCTTTGCAATCATGGTGTTAATGAAATTACCTAAGCACTTTAGCAAGCGTATTCTTACACTTGTTACCCTTTTTCTTTGGCATCCACCTAAATGAGTTGCACCATTTACACACGTCTTTAGCTTCATCTTCTCCCCAATATAACATACAATCATTAGGACATGCATGAATTTTTTTATAATTGAGTCCCAATTTATTAATAATTTTCTTCACCTCATAGAAAGAACGAGGAATCTTTGCATTCACAAAAGCATCTACTAACAGCTCTAATATCATGGACATAGGTTTATCACTTGTTCCACACAGACATTTTAATGTGATACAACTTCACCAAAAATGATAGCTTCAAATATTTCTCACATCCTTCTTACAAATTTTGCTGTCCATCCCTAATTTACTCATAAAGCTCTTTTGCCACCTCATCCATCATTAGGTCAAAAGATGATGGAGTTAGACCTTCAACTTCTTCCATCATCACATTATAATTATTAACTCCAAATTCATCATAGACCATATCTTGCATAAGATCAACCCTAAAAGTTCTTTCTTCACCTACTTATGGTATTGATACAGATTGTACATAAGGTAAATCTCTACCTCTTTCCCCATGCCTTACCCAAAGAGTATACCCTTGCGAGAATAATTTAACAATTAAGTGGTCTAACACAACTTCTTTAGCTTGCCAAAATTTAGATTTTTGACAAAGGCATACTATTTTATTGTCAACAGCCCTATTAGCAAATGTAAAATATAAAAAATTATTAAGTCCTTCTAAGTATTCAAGTGTATTTTGGGGTTTAGCAATCCAAGACCTATCCATTTCTAAAAAAGTGGAATCAATGAAGTAGAACCGTAAATAGAACTCTAAGTTGGGCACTAAGGCACAAAAATAATTACAATATCATGAAGTAGATTTTTAGTATATATAATGTAGAATATTAATTATCTTAGATTGATATCAACAATGGCAATAAGGTTCATGAAAGAAAGAAATTACAAGATCCAACCATTTGAATGAAGTAGTTGTTGCAAGAGAAAAATAATAATAATAAGAAGAAGATGATGATGATGAAGATAAAGAAAAAGATAAACTTGAAGTTTTCTAGTATAGAGATCGACAAAGCCATCACTATGCAACCAAAATAAAGAGATTAGCTGAAGAAAGAGAGAATAATGTTCAAGCAAAAAAAAAAAAGATTATAGAAACTTACCATACCTCACTAAGACAAGAATTCACCATAGTTGCCAAAAAGTGATGCGAGAAAAGGAAGAAAAACCCAAAGCACTCATACTAAGATGTGTTTTCAATAGAAGCAGCAGAAAACAAAGAAAACTAAAATAATAATAATGAAATAAAAATATATAGAATAATGATGATAAAAGATAATAATAATAATCAATAATATAAAAAGTATCAGCTTGACCCTACATATATCATTGAATGTAAAAAAATTATGTTGCAAGATGATTTGCTTCTTGTTGCGACACCGAATAGGATTATAGATATGGAGATTTAATAGTTCAAAAATAAAGCAATCCCTCTAGTAAAAATGGTGAGGAAGAGATTATCGTCTTAAGAAGGTACTAGGTTTCAATGGATGGAAATTCGTAATCCAGTGAAAAATTGGAAACATTTTTAAGAGGAAGTGATAACAAGGTTCATAGCAACCAAATGTGAGACAAATAATAGGAGCAATAAGTGGGTGAATTCAGGGAAAGATTTAGAGTTATTTTTGCCCACCCAAGGATGTTCCTGATGAAGCACTTATGGCGGCCTTTAAAAATGAATTAACTGAAGAAATTAGAGCAGAGGAGAAATTAAGGAGGGAGACAGACTCACATGAAAAAGAAGTAGAGTCTTGTGATTAAACATCTTAACTTGGCATTAGAGCAATATTTTCTCATTCTTCGTCTAATGGTTAGGGGATGATGATCAGTGTTAATTCTTCCTATGCAGTTAAATACTTAAATCCATTATAAGACGTGCATATTTTGCAATTAGTTAAGTGCTTTGTATGTGTGTCATTACCAAGATGTATTACTTCATATATTGCCATGGTAATTCATGTTTGGTGCTTTCTTGTTACCATTTTATTGGTGCTTTATTTTAATCTGTACACCTCACATACTAAAACAGTTATGGTCTGCATTAAATGTACATTCAATGGTATACTTAACAACATTTTGTACTTGCACTACTTGCTTTAATTAACCAAAATAATTGCTTGTAGAAGTATATTCATAACATGTTTAAGTGAGTTACTGTATGTAATTGCTTCTTACATAATTTTAACATTTATTCTTCAGTTACTCAGATACATAAGCAATATGTAATTGTAACTTCTATTATATAATGTATGGTTGATCTTGGACTCTTTCTATATTTTGTTTCTGTGAGTCTCTCTTTCAAGAGATTGATTGACCAGACTTCTTTGTGATTCTGGTACCAAAGGAATATGAGCTTACTAACTTCACCCTTCTATAATCATTTTAAGAAATTAAGGAAAGAAAATTGTTTGACTATGGCATGTCAAATTGTCTTTCAAATATATATATATATATATATATGCATAAATGTATATAATATTTTATTACTAAAATACTATACATATTGTAAAATTATTTAAATAGAAATAAATATAAAAAGATGTATAAAAGTTAGTTAAAATATTTTGCATTAGATAGTAAATCTATGTGAAAAAGGTTGGGTGGAGTCTGTTAGACATCATAAATCTTTATAGTAAAATGCCAAACTTTGATATAAACAGAATGGGAAAAAAAAGTTGTTCATCAGTTTTGCTATTTTTTTACCAATTTTTGATTGGTTCGATTGGTTTTTGATTAGTTTATTAATAGGCAGGCTAGAAGGGATAGCCAAACTAAAACCACGGCCAGTTTACCATTCCTACTAGCTAGTTTATTCCACTTTTTCAAATACTAGTTTATTATTCATTTCCTCCTATCTGTTATTAGAAGTGGTTGTAAGACATTGTTTCATAAAAGTATGTGCAACCAACTTTACACAACCCAAGGGACAACACTTTATGCTTATGATTTTAGTCAATTTAACCAATTACATGATCAGTCAACTGGAGGTGGAGCTTTCCCCAACTCAAGGTAGTTTAGTTGGTCAGAGTTTCTGACGTGAAACCAAAAAAATTCAACATATGTTTGGCCGTCTTTGTTATATTGACTTAAATTGTGGCAGTGAAAATCTTAAATAGGAAGGTGTGGTGGTCATTTGATGATAAGTTGAACATCATAACTCACTTTTGCTTATTGTATGTTAGGTCTTACTAGTTTTGGTGAAGTCAAATTTTGCTACTTAAAATAAATTGATGGGTTCTAATACATAGATTGTCTTAAGTGTAGCATGCTTTAGAGTTTAGACTTAAAAGAAAACAAATTGTGGGATTTTAAAGATATGTTAATTGATGTAACTACTAATGATTATAAAACAATTTGATAGTCATATTCTTAAGAACCCATAGTTTAATTTTAAAACCATTTTAAGTTATAATTCATTATTTTTTTTTACAGAATAATATTGACAATCATATTCTTCAAAACCTATAGTTTAATTTTTGAGCCATTTTAAGTTCTATTTTACTGAATAAAAACAATAGAGATATGCAAAGCCAAAATATATATATATATATAAGTCATATCAGAACAAAATTAATTTTAAAAAAATACCTACAAGTGACGTGAAGGTGGGCGGTTGACCTTATCTTGGTGAGTATGCACAGATGGTGATGGCAAGCTTGTCTCTGGCAAGCATGAGTAGCGTGACGGAGAGCAACACATAAACCACAATAGAAAAGAAGTGGAGGACAACTGACTAATGATGAAATGAGACCAGCAAGCAACAAGAAACCAGCAGGAGGTGGCTAATCGATGGATGATGCATGGATAACAAGACAACAACCAAAGACATAAGGCTAGAGTGTTCAAACTAGGGCTTCTAAAAGAATGAATTTGAAGCTATTCAAACAAATCTAAATTATGATGTCCTAACGATGGTAAAAAATGACCATTGTTAGAACTTGATTTTACGACGATCAAAATAAACCGTCGTAAATTCAAAGGAACCAAAGCATGACTCTTTTTAAGGTTGATTATTACAACGATAAAAAATGACCATCGTTAGGACTCAATTTTACAACAGTCTATTTTGACTGTAATAAAACCATTGGAAATATTTTTAAGACTGATTATTACATTGATCAATTCCTAACTGTTGCAAAATGGCTAAATGAATGACAGTCATGTCTGACCATCGTTATGGCTATGTTTTGCAATGGTGAGAGTTAACCGTCGTAAAAGTGGTGTCGCAAAGTCTATTCTGTTGTAGTGAATAGTTTTTCAATCTCTTAGAATTACTATATTTCGAAGTGCTATGAAGCATTACGAAACTTAGCTTTTACTTTTTCCTTTTTACTGTATACCAAAACAAAGGCAAAAATACAGATTTTGTCCTTTAAATTTATGTTTTATTTTTATCTCATAATTTTATTCCATTTTTTATTTAGTTCATCTATTTAAAAAAATCGCTTGAATGTTTCCTTCCACTAGTGATGCTCATAAACTCATTTGTTATTTTCATACTTTAGGGACAAATAACAGAAGAAAACATAATCATGTGGGCTCTCCTCTTATTGTCATTTTCTTTTTCCCTTTTCAAAATGACATTTTAATTTAACTACTCAATTTAACTACTACTCCCCATGATTGGTAAACCAGAATAACACCCATAATTAGCATTATCTACTCAAATGGTTACATTACATAATACAAAAATTTCCTCCCTTTACTATTTATCTACTAACCATTGGATTAAAGAACAATTTTAACAACCATAAAATTGAGAGACATAACCTTAACATCCCATACTAGGAATATTTCAACTCAAATAAGTTTTTAATGTCTAATCTTTACACTAAACTGATTAATAATTAAATTATTGCCCCCAATTGGCTTTCATTCCACTTATTTCTTTTTCTTCAAAGTCACTAATACTCATTTGAATGAATTTAATTGTAATGGCTAACATGTGCACATGCATACAACTTAGGAAAGTGCCCAAAAGACCTAAAGGGTCCACATATTATAAATTTCTCACTTACACCAAATGCTAATCACCAATACCAAGCTTAAGAAAATGCTTACAGATTTTGGTAAAGTCCATATGCCCCCAAGTTTAAATAATTTCCACCAATTGAGGAATTAATTGCCTTTAAGTCCAAAAATATAAATAAACCCATGCATTTATGTACGAATTTTGGGAATCCATCTTGTACATAATCATGTAGATGACGACATGTATTATTAGCCATGATGCACCATGATTTAGAACCTGAACTAGTAGGGATGTTGCAAGCCCGTGTGCAGGCTAATACACATGGATATGATATGATATTCTAATTAATGTCGATATTCTAATTATTTTGAGCCATGATGCTCATGTCATATATCAGTTCTGCTCTGATAACACTAGCTTGGACCTAGCTCTGATTTCTCTGATATTCTGATAGTTCATTGGTTTTCCTTATTTTCTGTTTAATATTTATTTCATGTATATTTAATTATAAATTCTAACTCTTTTCTTTGGTGGTATTCTGTATCTCAAACTGACCCTCTAGTGTCCATGGATGAACTCTCTTAATTCCGTATTTCATAAATTATTATTTGCTCATGTGATATTTTAAGACAAATGACTAGTTTGTGAAAAACTTTTTCATGCCATGTCTTCCCTTGATTGTTTAATTAGCATCATCTGCTTATTGAGTTTTCACACACCCTTTGTTATTTTATCATTCCAAATAGTAGAACCATTGTTAATTGCCCACATATGGCTTAGGAGTGTAATTGGAATAATTCTAGTAATCCTTACATTGTTTGCAAGGACAAATTTATTTCTATTTGTATAACTTTATATTTTTATACTCTAATTACTCTTAAGTACACAGGAAAGATCTGGCCCTATAACTATCCTTTGATGATGTTTGGTCAATCATTCTTGTTAAGAGTGGAGCACTCTTTATATTTCTTTACCAAGTTTATTATTGTGAAATTTCTAAAGGTCCATGTTTTAAGGAGACTTTGTCAAAATTTTTACAGAGGTACAAGCTAATTCTTTGAGTGTATAAATTTTACTTGGCTCAAGTTGTCTTGAGACAATTGTCTATTGAATTCAATTCTAGTTAGGCATACATTAGCGAGTTTTGCCTTGACCCCCATGCTAATTGCACTCCATTTTCGGGTTGGTGACAATAAGCATATTGATAATATTAGAGGGGAAAAAACATTTAAGTAGTTTTGGAAATTAAGAGACCAAATTGGAACAAAATGAAAGTTAGAACTAATAAAAGTAAAATTTGAAGTTAAGTTAAAGGATCAAATTGAAACAAAATGTAATTAAAAGATAAAAATCAAACTTGACAAAAAGTTAAGAGATCTAAATTATATTTATGGGCAAAAAATTATGTTAATCTTTTTTTAGGGTTGTTTATGTTACACTTATGCCTTATATGAATAATAGTGTTAACTCTCATTAATTTAATTATTTTTTCATATTTTTAATAGTTAAGAATTATTTTGTTTTGGGTTTATGTAATAAAAGTAGTGATTTAGCTTTAGTTACAATAAAGGTTAGTTAATAGGCATAGTTATGTATTTTAGTACTTTAAGTGTTAACTTTTGGTTAGATATTTAATATTTTGTAACTAATTGATTTCATGTATTTTTGTAGGTTTTAACTTAAAGAAATATAAGTTGTAGGTGTCTCAAAGCTTGACCAATGAAAACCTATATCCACAAGATGCAAAAATTGGTTTAAACCCTTTTTCGGATACCACTATGAGCATCCACCAGCAGGTCATGACCTAAAAGGAAAATTTCTAGATAAAATGGAATATTGCCCTGACCAACTGAGAGCTGATCATGACACCATATGAGAATTAAGCAAATCGAATGCATTTTAGAATTCAATTTTTGTTACTTTGTAAAGAGATTTCGAGGGTGTTGAAGGAAAGCTGCCATTCTAGGTCATTTTAGAGGTTGAAAGGGCTGGAGAAGGCCTCAAGGAGCTCCAAAGGCAAGGGGAAAGCTTGGGTTTAGAGGATATTCACCAATTAAATTAGTTTTTTTCTTCTTTCCTTGCTTCTCTTTATATTTCTATCCTCATTTGGAAGATGCTCAGTTTTTAATGTTGATTTTTCTGGTATTGATAAGCTAAACCTTTTGATTTTGAATAATGATGAACCCTAGTATGCAGTATGACTCTTTTACTCTCTTTACGTGCAATTAATGATATAATTTATTTACACAATTTTGTTCTTAATGCTTCTAAGTGTGTGGAAACCATTAGATGATTTGGGTAACCTAAATGAACTTGGAAAAGGGAATGTATGGCTAGACCATTGATTGGGTAGTGCAAGTTTGTGAAACTTTCAATGTTGAGTGGATTGATTCACTTGTAAGATAGGAATATGCCTACCAACCTTGCATGGTCATATTAGGACCAACTCTTCATTATGTCTCTTATTCAATTGCATAAGGAATTACATATTGGTATAAAAGGAATGCCTATTAGTAGTTTGGAAGATGCTTATAGGCAATTAAGTGTCCTAAACAAGAAAATTATACCATAAAGTGCAATGTTAAAGAAGGCATGTTGGGTTTCTATGAAATGCTAGGGGAATCATAATCATAGGCCTCTTACTTCCAAAATTAATCTAGAATTCTATTCTCATTTGTTATTTTTATGTTCCTAGTTTAGTTGTCTTTCAATTATGATTTATTTTGGCTTGATTTAGAGTATGGTGCTAATTTTAATATTTAACAATTGTCTTAATGTCAAATCCTTATGGGAATGATACTCTACTTATTATTATATTACTTGTGCGATACGTATACTTTCGTGTACACTTTCATTGCGTAACAAATAGCGTATGCCATTTACTTCCACTATGTTGATCTCCAATTTAGTTTGTAGACTATATTTCTTTAAATTATAAAAAAACATAAAATTCAAGTGTGAAATGGAACAAATTTTAAAGGAGATATGAATCATAACTAGAAAGAAATTACCAATTTCTTTTGAGAATTGGCTAAATTATACATGATACTCTTCAAGTTTGGAAAACATAATTTATCTTTCTTAACCTTTAATGTATTTTTTGAAAACCACTATATAAATTTATAAAAAAAATTAGTCTAATGTTAAAACTTCGTGTCACAGCTATAAACAAATATGGCCATACATTTAAATAAACAAGTAGCATATTCATCATTCAAACATAAATACAACAACGAATAAGGGAAGGTGTTGGGTGTGTAAATTGTATTTCAAAGTAATCAAGTCCCACATCACTTGGTTGTAGCTAGTCGATTAGTCTTTAAGTCCCACGTCACTTATAATAGCTAGCTATTAGTTCCCAAATCCTTATAGTCAAGCTCACTCATCTAGGATGCATCAGATAGTCAAGTATTATAATCTTGACTGCAAATTGCATCAATTATTAATAAGCATACAGTGACTTCGTTTATTCAAATCATAAATTTAGAAATCCTTTTCAGGTTAAGGTAAATTTTTAGATCAATCTTAAGGTGATAAGACATAGAATGCATTAAACACAAAATAAATCAAAAACAAAGAGTCAATCGAAAATAACACTTACAATGGGTTTTGTCAAAATCCTAGAACTACCCTACATAGCCAAGCATTGGCATTGTTTCAGAACAAAAAATCAAGAAGAAAATATAACATGGATAGAAAAGAGACAATAAGAAGGAAGACACAACTTTGACTAAGATGTTACTCCCTTTTACATAACACTCTTTCATAATCAGCTACAAACCCTACTCAATTGTGCTCCTGAACTCATTAATGAACTCCCTCTGGCTTGTCTGTCTTTCTAAAGCTCCCTTAGGTCTCTATTTGTAGCCTTCAAAGGCCCTATGAGTCAAATTTCTCTCAAAATTTCATCCTTATTTTCGAAAACCCCAATTTTAAAATTAAGGCCTTTTCTACGGAACACCTGAGAGTTGCTTTTCCAGCACCTAAATGTTGCTTCTCTGTTTCCAACACATTTCTACATTTCATAGTGCCTGGGCATTGCTTCACAAGTGCATGATTATTGAGTCTCTGTCCTTGGCCTTCCAATGTGCAGCTTTGGCACCCAGGCGTTGCAATGACGGTGCTTAAGCACAGTGGAAAATAAAGATAATAGAAGTTAGTAAGAGGGTAATGTTACTTCCTAAATATTGTAGAGAAAGTATGAGAAAATATTATCATTTGTGTCAAAATAAAAATAAGGTAAATAGTAATGAAAATTCTACTTATTACTGAAGCAATAAAAATGGCAATAGTCATTTATATTATGAATGGTGAAGCTTAAAAATAAAAGAAAATTAAACCCACCAATTCATAGAACTTGAAAGGAAAAAAGAGAAAGAAACTATGATTCTAACATGAAGGAATCACGCTGCACAGCCAAACGTACACCACCAATTGCCTTTGCCAAATTGTCAAGAATTTTACTTCCTAAGACACAACACTCCCACATATCAAATCCAAAAGTTCTATGACCATAAATACGTTTCCATTGCAAAAAACATATAAAGATCCACATTCCATGCACCTAATTTCGTCCAATAAACAACAGCAATATGTCCAATAATCTCATGTTATCAGAATTAAATAAAATATGGGGGAGTTACTTTGAAATCAGAATTAATTTTGAGAATATTTGGAAAAGTATATTTCCAGAAGTAATCCTAGCATACCTTTCATTCCGTCCCAAGTTATTATTTTCCAAGTCACAAGAGTAATTATGCTCTACTAGCTCCAATTGGTTTTTTTCCCTTCTTCACTCTCTTTTCTGATTCTCCTTTTTTCCTCCTTCCCTCCCTCTATTTCTCTCTTAATTTTCTCTAAAAAGTCGACCTCTCCCTCAGCAGTCTTTATTATCCTTTTATATTAAAAAATAGGATATATCATAAGATAAATCATCCATTAATTCTTTTCTATTTTTGGGAGTTTTTTATTTTATTTTGCCTTATTCTTCAAGAAAGAATTAAAGCAATACTTTCTTTTAAAAAAATTATCATCCAATCATTTAATTACATTTAATGTTTCTTTGTTGGGGAGTTAATTTCTTATTAGTTTTTCTCTATTTTTATGTTCATTCAACAAAATTAGAATTGAACAAACAAAACAAAATATTGAGAGAAAATTGATAGAGTATAATTTTATTTCGCCTTGCTTTTTTTAAGAATGAATAAGAGATAAATTTAGTCCTCTTTTAAATTTTAATTATTGACTCATTAAAATTAGAATTCAACAAAACAAAAAAATTACGCTAATTCAACGTTAAATTTAAATGATCTAAAAGTAACAATGACTCAATAACAAAATCAAAATTAACTGCAGTGCAAAAATAAAAAATGACTAAGAAAACTCTGTCTCAAAAATAGAAATAACTCAAACAATTAAGATAAAGTTGACCCCCAAATTAAATAAAAAGATTCATTATTTTTTAAAATGCTTGGACAAAATACGATAGGTTATTCATTAAATAATAGCATGGCATAAATATCACCGCAGGACCAAATCAGAGACAACTTTATTCCATTATCCGCTTGGCAAACTTGAGAAATCGTTCCTGAGACTGACCACCTTGGGCTACGTTATTCATCACCACCTCCTTTAGCTTCAAAGAGTTTGCCCTTAAATCTTCATCACCAAGCAACTGGTCCACTTTCTTCTTTATCTCCCCACTTGACACAAACCCGTTTTCATCAAAGTCAAATCCCAGTCCAACCTTCCACTCATCACAAATGCCAGTCTTGTTAAGAGGTTGGTCTACAAAAGATGGCCAACACAAGAAGGGCACACCATTACACAAACCCCCCATGACAGTTCCAACCAATAAAACAAGCAACGGATGGGTGGCTCAACACACGCCATTGAGGTGCCCATTCGACAATCTTACCAAGATTTCCTTTAAACTCACGTAAGCATGCCCTTTCGGTATTGTTATTGTTAATGAAATCTGGACGAACAACCCAAAGGAAAGGCCTACCGGTGAGCTCAAAGTCCAAGGGCTATTTCTTGGAACTGTCTAGGGTCAAAAACAATGTGACTTCCAAAGGCAACGTATATTACAGAACAAGTTGACAGTTGATCAAGCCAACTCAAGCAAGATAGATCTTCTTCCCAGAACTGTCCTAGCGATTTTTTTGTAAGGTGACCTTCCAACAATGGTCCAATTGGCTGTGGCTTTGGCATGTATGAAAATGCTCTAGATTCAAGTTCGTAGGTGGTGTTGCAAAACCACCATTCTGCTAAATCGATACACGGTGTGCATCGTTTAATGTAATTGAAAAAGCTATTCTGACCCTCTGTTTCGGCCGAACCGATCCAGAAAATATGATCTATCTCCATGGCAGGCATACTAGGAGAGAGCTGAAATGTCCCTTTTCTAGTAGGAAATCCTTCAAGGTCAAAGTTAACGAGTAAAAAAGCATGGAATTTGGAGCACTCTTTTTAAGTTTCATCTGGGTTTCACTTTTTGAAAAAGTTGAAAGTATGCAAATATCCATCGACAATGAGGGAAAATAATATCTCATTATATAAAACCAATGAAGAAATTAAATTATTTGCTGAGTTTGTTTAAACATATAGTTTATTAAATTGATAAACTAAGTTAAGCATATGTAAACATGATAATTCGTTATAAGTAAATCTTAGATAAATGAGAGGCTTACATATTGTTAGCTTGACATACTTCATCTATTTTTAGTTAAATGGATTTACATGTTGCTTTATTATCTTATTCATTATTATTAAGATGCACCAAAAGGGAATCCTTTCCTCCAGAATTGGAGATATGATAAAACTTATAAAAAAACTCACAACAAAAATAGTCAAATATGTATATTTTATTTTCTTGTTGAATTTTTATCATTTTTACTTGTTAATTTATTTTCAAGAGCTATGAAGCTTGGAAACATTAATTTATTTTACTTTCTTTTGTCTACACATCTATCATTTATATTTATTTTATATAATAAAATCATTTTTGAGGCAATTTGTTTTTAAAATAAAAATAAATCTTTTTACGAATTTAAAAACATACTTTTTATCACAGTTTAATATATTTAAGAATTTAATTTTTGTATTGGTTGGAATTTTCCGACCGCCTTCTGGTCGGAATTTTCCGATAGCACTTGCTCGTGACAAAACTTTAATATATTTATCTTATTATCTATTTCTAAGCTTTAATCTGATTGTTTTATAATTTATTTTTAATTATATACATTCTTTCTTAGTGCTATAAAAACACTGTTCACTTTTCACTACTTAGTAATTACATCTGTTCTTTTGACTCTAATACTGTGTTTATTAATTCTAATACATTGCAAGCCTTCTTGGAAAAAAAAAAATGAGAAAATATATATATTTAGTTTAGATTTGAAATTAAAATGATTAAAATATTTTGGCACAATGTAAATTTCATTAATTTTGGCCATTCCCATTATTCATATTTACAATATGACCCAATTATTTATTTGATTTATACTGTCGCTCACAATTAATGAAATTTTCATTGTGCCAACATATTCTAGTCATTTCGATTTCAAATCTGAAGTAAATATAACTTTTTCACATTTTTTCCAAGGCATGTAATGTTGTAGAATTAATAAACACAATATTAGAATCCAAAAGAATGGATGTAATTAATAAGTACGATTTGTTTTTTAGTGAACAGTGAACAGTATTTTTAGAGTACTGGGAATGAATGTGGAAGCGAATGTAGATAGTTAAAAATGAATAACAAAACAAATAGATTAAAAAATAGAAATAAATAATAAGTTAAATATATTAAACTTTGAAGACAGTATGACAAAAAAATATTTTCAAAATTACACGTAAATTTTTCCAAAAAAAATTGATGAAAGAGAAAGAAAATTTTGAAGAAAAAATTGCTAACGAAAAAAAAAAAAATTTGACACAAGAGAAGGCTGAGGTAAAGGAGGTTGTGCAGAATATTCCTACCACAACTCGGAATAAAACTGAAAAAGAAAATTAAAATCATACATATATTTAATTATTTTTAAATAACTTTTAAAATATAAAAAAATAGTATATGTAATAAATTTTTGATAAATTTCTGTATTGTCATATTTAACATATTTACATCTATGTTTTGGTTAAAAAGTTAAATATATAAAACATATAGTAAGTTGTGAATTTTATTACTATTGAGATTGAATATATATTAATCAAGTTGGGTTGTAATGTAATTTTAGAAAAATTTATCTCATATTTTAGGAACTTTTTTCTAATTTTCTCATGTATTTGTTCTTTTCAATACATCCAACACGAGACTTTACAATAAAAACAAACGTGCCGAAGCACCGGTACCTTTCCATTATAAAGTGTAGAATTCACTAATAATGCAGTCTCAAACTAACATTCTCAAAAGCTGCTTGGAAAGTTTGATGCACTCAAGCCTTGTTGATGTGTGAAGAGAGACTACCCACTTTTCAATTCCCGTCAGAGTTCCCAACAGTGTGCCAACATCTGGGAGTACTGTATAACATATGTCAAACATGTAAAACATATATACACATACATATATCAAATATGTAATATAAATGGACGTGCGTACACACGTTCATATAAACACAAATGCTTATATATTTGTTACATACATATATACACGCACGAATAAATATATAAATATATATATACACATGTATGCAAATTCTTGTGTGCGCATGTGCATGCTCATAACACACACACATATATATATATATATATAACAAATATGTAATAACACAATATAAAAACATTAGATATAATAATCTTTAAAAGAGAATATGATTGTACACATGTATGCCTGTATACATAATGGCAACTTAATTTTACAACATGATACTATAATACGTATATGATATAACACAATATTACACATGTATATACTCACGCGTTCATAATAGAACACTTATCACACACATGATATGTCAAATAATCTTTTTTTAAATATATTATTTTTAATGCTAATTATAATGTGGTGTTACAACCACTTTTTATTTTAATTTCTTATTTATTTTTTCATTTCTAAAATTATTTTTTATAAAAAAATTGTCATTTTTGGTCTATTAATTGAAAATTATTATTATATATAGTCTCTCAAACTAAATTTTAATTAACTTATCGAGAAATAAAAATTAAAAAATTTTCAATTACACATGTTGATATGATAATTTGAATTTCTCGCAGTTTTTATTTTTAAAATTATTGGCAATTAGCTCGCACAGTTATTTGAATATAAATCATTAATTAAAAAACTTTGAACGGGTCAAGTTATACAAATTTTAATTGCACGTAATTTTCAAGTTTAATTTAAAGTATTACATCATATAATTTTTTAATATTTAACGTTGAATTTATATATATTTTTAATAAGTATAAAAAATCCTAACCACAGACATAGCAAGATTTATATGGGCTTTAGCACTTAGCTAGATGCCAAACTCCTCAGCTATGCATGTTGGGGATCCCAGCTAACGCGATGCACGTTCTCCGTTCACAACTGCATCTACCAGCACATGTCCAAATATGAGGACCACAATTAATATTGGACCACTGACCATAACAATGTAAATTTGCAACCACACAAATTACATGAGCATTTGGTGTGAATCAAATTCTACAGTGAAGCTAAAGCCAAATTAGATTTGAGGAAAAATTAAATTTTTGGTCCTTAATTTTTAAGTTGCACTTTTGTCCCTTAACCTTATATTTAGTTCCAATTTTATTCTTTAACTTTACGTTAAGTTTCATTTTCATACTTTATTTGATTTCAATTTGGCCCTATAATTTTACTTTAAGTTTTATTTTCATCCCTTCAAGTCATTTGGTTCCAATTTAGCCCCTTAACTTTATCTTAAGTTTTACTTTTGTCTCTTAATTTTATTTTATTTCAATTTCTCCCTTAATTTTTAGAAATTTCTCAAAATTTTTTCTTTTTTCTCTTGTAACACCATCTCAAATTAAAATGCTTTAAATATTTAGGCTTTGTGTTAATTAAGAGTTATGACTACCAAAAAAAAAATTTGGGTTAAGGAATAGCAAAATAAATAAAACAAAGATTAAAACAATTTTCAGTTACTAAGTACAAACCAATTTAGTTTGGATAAATGAGAAAATAAAATATAAAATGTGAAAAAAAATATTATTTCAGTGATTTTGAGAATTAAGGCCAAACTAGAGTAAAATAAAATTAAAAGACAAAAGTGAGACCTAAGATAAAATTATGGGACCAAATTCGAACTGATTGAATTTAAGGGATGAAAATAAAACTAAAAGTAAAATTAAGGGACCAAATTGGAACCAAATAAAGTTAAAGGACAAAAGTGAAACTTAAAGTAAAATAAAGGGACCAATTCATAGGCATAACATCAATCTTTTTTTAATGTTAATAGTGAGAAAAATATTACTTTTGTCCTTGACTTATCATTGAATTGTCATTTCGATTCATCATTTATTTTATTATATAAAATAGTCCCCAGCTGATTGAAAATGATCATTTTTAGTCCCCCATTGATTGAAATTTGTTACTTTTGGTATTTAACTTTTAGGATTATTACCATATTTAGTTTCTCAAGTTGAACCCAATTAATTCACATAGAGGGGTTAAAAGCGAAAAATTTTAATTAGTGAGAGACCATTTTAGATAACAAAATAAATGATGGACCAAAATAAAAATTCAATGATGAGTTAGTTAGTCAAATGGTCAATGGACCATTTTAAAGGGTATTTCATTTTTTAAAATGTTAATGGACCATTTTAAAGGGTATCTTTGAAAGTTTAATGCTTAAAAGATCTATAAATATAAGTCGTTCTATCTCTTATTGGTCAAATAATTACCTTGAATAGTTGACCAATCCCTCACATTAGTCGAATATCAAACTCAAACAGTCGAATAATCCCTTACAAAGGCTACTAATGAAGTTGGCTTAAATATTTTGGAATGACATGAGTTGCAATCATGAGTAAATATAAATGTCATAGAACATGCTCACCCAAAAGGAATTAGATATGAATCACATGTTTTTCATATGCATTATGTTTGATCTATTGATAAGCTTGTTAACACAAGTAAACCTAGTGATAGCCAACAATAACCTCCGTCAGAATAAAATGAAAAGATTTGAAAAAGTATAGTTGGAAAACAAGTGTGACACTCTTTGGATATCATAAAACAACTTTTTTGGTTTTTCAAAATTCTAATTTCTTGTGCTTCCTTAATTTTACTTAAATTTTTGGAATGATCTATGATCTTGGATAAATTACAAAATCTATAATCTATTCATTTAATGCTCTCATTCAATTTTGAACATAGATTTTATATACAAAAGGTATCTATTTTGAAAAAGTTAAATGTTTCAAATTGTATTAATAGTTCAATCATCTTTATGTTTCTACTTAAGCAATGAGCATGATATGCAAGCCAAGTATAAGATACTTAACTCAAAGATCCTATCTTGGATATCATTAAAGAATGGAAGAGAAGGAAGAAGAGACATAGGACTTTTGAAGGCCCGAAGGATGGTGGGGGTATAATGGTACATTAATATATATATATATATATATATATACACGCATGCTTGCCAATTTATGTGGTATAGGGCTACATTCCTAACTAGAATCTACAGAAGGGATGATAGCCATCAGCCTTGGTGGAAAAAAATTTCTTGTTAGACTTTTAAAATCTTTGAGAGAAAAGGTAAAAGACAAAATTTGTTGTTAAACTGGTAGCAATGATATACCTTATGTACATCTAAGCTATAGCCAAGTTATAACTTATGTCCGAAAGGTAGCATTAAAAATTTTCCAAGATGATAATATTCAACATCAATTAAACAAAGAAAAAGCCCAAAATATAAAAGGTCTAAGAGCCTTTTGTGAACAATTTGGCTTTCCAACATGTAGTAAGGCCAAACCCAAACATCATAAAACACTCCAACACAAAATGTAGGAAAAAAGTAACAAAACATATTATAAACATTGAAAATCAAAATATTCCAAAAAAGAATTTAAAGTTAAACTGCCAAGAGACTTCCCTAAAAAACAAGTAATCTATTTCAAATGTGGAAAGCTAGGTCATATTTCTAGGTACTATAGATTAACTAAATGGATACGATCCTTAAACCAAATACAAACCAATAATGAACCCACTCCAGAATAAGAAAATGAGATTAATACCTTAAACAAAGAACAAGATGTCTTGTTTGAGGTAATCAATATCCTTACAAATAATCAAGATAAGATAACTTATCTTAATAAATTAAAAGAGACTTAAGAAGCAAGTTATTTAAACCCAAAAATACCCAAATAGTTAATAAATATGATCTTACAAAAATATTTAAAAGATTTTAAAATAAACCAAAGCCAATAATCATCCAAGATATCCAAAATAAAATAAATTATTTAAAAATAGGAGTTAAAGAACTTAAAAAAAAAAAAAAGAATTACATTATTTGTTAATAACCCAAATACAATCAAACGAAAAATATAATCCCTTCAAAATAGAACTAGGAAAAGAACTAGAAGATGAAATTACTAAACCTCTTTTGAACCTTATCTCTAGGATAACATTACAAAAATGATACATTCTAATAAAGATAATCATTAATAATGAATTTATCAGAAACTAATAACTCTCTGAAGGAGAGTTTTTTAAGGCAAAATTTATAACAAGAACACTTGATTGTGATAACATCTCTTTAGTTTAAAAGAAGTTTTATCTTAAATTTGATGGTTTATCACTGACCTTCATTTTGCAAAGATTAAAGCCTTTTGATGTTAAACTTTCTGGCAAATTTGAGCCAAAACAACATTACTAAGAAAGGAGAAAGAAATCAGAGAGATCATAAAGGAGGTTGCAATGCCCAAGAACCAAGATTTCAGCTCCTAGAAGCCAAAACAAAGGGCATAGCACCTAAGCACCATAAGGGTGATGTCAAGGCACTAAAACAAGAAAGATGGTGTCTAGGTACCAAAAATAGAGATTAAGTACCTAGATGCCAAAAAAGTCATCGTTTAGGTGTGTCGTTAGGAAACCTAGGTGAAAAATTAAGGTTTTAGTTGAGTTAATACACCTAACACCATTCAAACTCTAACTTTGGGGATTTCTAAAGCCCATAAATGTGTCCTCAAGGCTGTGCTACAACATACACAAGTTAGAGAGAGTACCAGAGACACTACCGGAGAGAGACATTCAGAGTAAGGTTTCAAGGCAACTAGGAAAGGGTTCTGTAACAGAGTTGGCTACTCATTAAGAGTTGTGTCTCCTTAATACTTTCCTCTTTTTTCTTTTCTTTTCATCTTTTTGTCAATGATTCTAAACTTATGCCAATGATTGGCTAGTAGGTTGTTTCTAGGATTTTAACTGAAACCTTTGCTAGGGTTACTATTTTGTTAAAGTTTTATTTTAGAATTGTCTAATATTGATTGTTTATGTTCATCATGTGCTCATTACATTCTAAGTTTAATCAGCTTAGGATTGAATTTAGAATTTAGGTTAACCTAACAAGGAAATTTATATTAAGAACAGGATGCATATAATCACTATATGCTTTTAACCTAATTCGCATTTAAGATGAAAGTTCTTGACTATCTTTGATAATTATAAATAGGAAGAAATCTTATGAGGTATAATCTTTGCTAATTTCCATAGGCATATGGTGAATTAGGTATTTTAACCTAGACTATATGAAGTCTACATAAACATATAGGCATTATGATTCCTAGGTTAGCAATTCAGTCATTAATCAATTTGAAGTATAAACAATAAGAGAAAGTGATTCTACATGTGGCAAAAGTCAAAATACTAGGTTTGTTAGATAGATTTAATCACTCAATATTCAACTTTCCGCTTTACACTTAGTTAATATAATTATTAACATTAAAAAAGGCTTAGCAATTAGTAATCTTTGACAATTAAGACTAAGTTTATGAGGGATCAACATTCTACTTATCTTTCTTCTTCTTGTTGATCACGTACACTTGCGTGCTAGCATTGCATTTAATCAATTCAATCAATAGAAACAATACCATCATTTGACATAAGAACAAACTCAAATTGTAGCCAAGAGCGAAAAATCCTAACCAAGTACTTTGAGAAAACCTATTAACTACCACAAATGGTTCAAAATTACAAATAAGTTATAAACTTTCAAATACCACCATAGAAAACCAAGGTTTAAAAATCACCACTTCTTTTCTCTTAGTTAAAAAATATTTTAAATGAAGTAATATTAGGAGCACCATTAACAACACAAACCATTCCACATCTCTGACGAAAGAATAAAAACCCAAATTCTAGGGAAAAAAATTATCTTTAAATTTGTTTTAAAAACCATTATTTAAGCATTTGAATATAATAAAAAATAAACAAAAGCAAATTAACTATTTAAAATAAGAAGTTTCTTTTAAAAACATAGAAAAAAAACTTGTCCATCCATCGATACAAGAAAAAATCTAACATGTCTTAAATACCATTCCAAGCTCTAAACCTTAAACCCTAAATTTTAATATTAGAAGAACGAAATTTCTAAAAGTGAACAAACAGTTATATAAAATACTACCCAAATTTGGCAATACACCAATCCAAAAGTAAATAAAATATCAATCATTACAATATACATATATTTAGTAAAGCAAATTGTTATCAACACAAAAGCCATTTCCTTACAAATATTGAAATTTAGGGGAAAAAAACCTAGATTCATACAAAATTTATTTGTAAGTTCTAAACATGTATTCCAAAAAATGAAAACAAAATAATGATTTTAGAAAGATGGAATTTGTAAAATAAGAAGGAAGAAACATACCTTAACTAAGGTGGGTGTGGCAGGTGGCGGTAACATCTATTGGTTAGTGACAACGTCATCCGTACTCAAGTATGAAGGGACCAAACTAGGAGGATGAAGGGAGAGGAAAATAAAAAGTGAAAATGTAAAGAAAAATAAACTATCTAGACCACAAGTTAAAATATGTGCTATTCATTACGAACCGCATCTACTAGCGTAGTAAGTTAATAGCAACTTTAAAAATTTAATGTATTTGTTTATTACTACAATGTCACCAAATTGCAATGTTAATTCTACTAGCGTAGCTCTATTTTATTTTATTTTTGAAATAAATACAACACCATTATTTTGTGTTTCCATAAACGTTTCATAGGGATTTGTTTAGAACCAATACCCATTATTTAAATTGAATACCTTAAATTTTCTTGCAATGTAACTAATACTTGGTGCAAGGGCTTTTAATTCATTTCAAATGTTGTCTCACCCCAAAATTGTAGAGTGTTATTGGCAGAAAAAATGCGAAAAAACCTTACTATTGTATGCCTAAACCTCAATTAACAAGTACATATCATCATCAAAATTAGAATTAGAGTTAAATAACAATAAGGTATCCCATGCCTAGATTTAGATTCCTATACACTTAAAAATAGGACTCTCTAAAAGTTTCTCTAGAACTTGTCACCCCATACAAAATACCATAGAGAGCTCCACTTTCATATAAACCAACATACAATGGAAATGAGGTAAAGTGAATCCTGGTTATGGTAATTATGGAACTACACAATGATTTTATTTTTTCTTGAAGATTACAATACATAACTATAATTACAAAAATCAGAGAGCCCCTATAAACCAATGCAGTGCTTACAAAGAGATCTTTAATGGTGGTTCTCTGTCATGGATTTAGCTCAACTCCATTACATATGGGTTCCAAATGTTCAACAAGTAAATAACATCCCCAAAATTAATGAAGATGATAGATATGTAGTGATTAGAAATGACACAAATACAAATAAATGATTAACACAATGTTTTAAATACAAAGAAACATACCTATAAAGAAAGTTACACTGAGTGAAAAAAAACCCTTTCTAACATATTAGTACAACTACCAATTTTTTTTATAAGTTCCCTATGCATAATCTTACAAACAATAATAACCTTTATCCATTTTGCCTATTTAAATTCATATCTAGTAAATAAACTTGATCATGACTCGAAGAAGCTTGCATGGCATGATAGGTTTGGCTCAAAAAAAATCTAGAAGCCCTAATTAAAAAAGCTTGATTAAAAAAAGGCTCAAGCCCCCCCTTTTTAACTAAAGTGATCAGACTCATTGTTTTAAGCTCGACCCTTTTATAAATGAGATTGGTTTGTGATTGAGTTAAGTTAATGTATGATTAAAACAAAAATAAACTTTATTCCTTTAGCCACTTGACAAAATTAAGAAATGTTTCTTGAGATTGACCACTTTTGGCCTTGTTATTCATCAACCTCTTTTTTAGCATTAAAGAGTTTTCCTTTATATCTACTTCACCATGCAATTGTTCCACTTTTTTCTTAATCTCCCCGCATGACACAAACATGTTTTCATCTTATTCCAATCCTAGTCCAACCTTCCACTTATCCTAAATGCAAGTCTTGTTAAAAGGTTGGTCTACAAACCATGGCCAACACAAGAAGGTAACACCATTATAGAAACCATCCATAATAGAGTTCCAACTGCAGTGGCTAATAAAACAAGTAATGGAAGGGTGGCTCAACACACACCATTAAGGTGCCCATGTGACAATCTTACTAGAATTTCCTTTAAACAGATGTGGGCATGCCTTTTTAGTATTACTAGTGCTAATGGAATGCGGACAAACAACCCAAAGGAATGGTCTATTGGTGACCTCAAATCCAAGGGCTATTTCTTGGAACAGTCTTGAGCTGAAAACAATGTAATTTCCAAAGGTAAGGTATATTACAAAATAAGGTAGCTGTTGATCAAGCCAAGTTAAGTAGGGTAGATCTTATTCCCAAAACTGTGCTAGTGGTTTTTCTATGTAGTGACCTTCCAGCAATGGCCCAATTGGTTGGAGCTTTGAAATATATGATAACATTATAGGTTCAAGTTCATAGGTGGTGTTATAAAACCACCAATTTATTAAATCAAGACTTGGCATGCATCTTTTGATGTAATGGAATAAGCTCTTCTGACCTTCTGGATAGCCCAAACTAATCCAGAAAAAATGATCAGTCTTCATGGCAAGCATACTAAGAGAAAGCTGAAATGTCCATATTTTAGTAGGAAATCCTTCGAGATAAAAGTTAACAGATAAAAATGCATGGTACTTGGAATGAGAAATATCCTATTTTAGTCTTTAACTTATCATTGAATTGTCATTTTGATTTCTCACTTATTAAAAGTTGTTACTTTTGGTCTTTCCACATATGTTAATAAGGTTTAGCACAAGAGAGTCAATATGGTAACAATGTAATATGAGGAGGACAAAAAGTGATAGTTTCTAATTAGTATGGGACTATTTTAAGTGATAAAATGAGTGATAGATTAGATTGACAATCCAATGATATGTTAGGGCACTAAAATGGTATTTTTCTCTATCTAGAGAACTCTTTTTAATTTTCATCTTAGTTTTATTTAATGAAAAAGTTGAAAGGATGCAAATATTTATAGATAATGAGGGAAAATCATAACTTAGTATATCAAATGAGAGGATAAATAAAATTATTTGCTGAGCATGGTTGAAATAAATTTATTGAAAAAAGATAAACTAATAAATATAGTTTATTTGTTTTATACTTAGATGAATTTACGTAACAATCCATTTTGATATCCATTACATTTAAGATGTACTGAAATTCATTCTTGCAGAATTGGAGATATAGAAAAAAGTATAGAAGAGAAAATCTCAACAAAAATTGTAAGAGATGTATAAATTTATTATTGTTCAATTTTTATCAATTTACTTATAATTATTTTATTTTGAAGAGCTATGAAGCTTTTAAAAATTAGTTTTACTTCTTCTTTTCACAATTGCTAAGCAAGCTACGTATACAAAATCAAATTATGACCATCTTTTCAAGGTTTGTCTAGATTACATTTATATTCCATGCTCAACCAATTTATTAATAAAAGGACATTTAACTTCCATTGCCATGATCGCTCTAATAGTTGGCTAACAGTATAGCCTTGTTTAGGTTTTGAAACAAAAGAAAATTAAAATGTTAAATGGAATAAAATTATGAGGATATTTGATTAAAACACCTCTTTGGTTTCTCACTTGTCTATTTAACCTTCTCAATTTAGTCTCACACTAATTTTTATTATCAATTTTGCATCTCATTAATATGAAAGTTTAAACATTATTTAGTCCTTAGTCTCAAATAAATCTGGACTAAAATGTTAATATTCATTTTTGTAAGGGACTAAATTGCAAATTGACTAATAATTGAAAGACCAAATCAATAATGAGCATTAGTGAGGGACTAACTTGAGATTGGATCAAAAGGTAAAAGACTAAATTGAGATTAGAAAGATAAGTAAGGAACCCAAATAGTGTTTTATTCTGAAATTGTTTGAGGTAATTCTCATTTGTATAATCTCTCCAATTTATTCAATAATGAAAGAAGAAATATCTTACCATTAGAACCTATGACTCCATCGTGGATTACCTTTGGGATGTGGTATTTCGTGGCAAACATAACTGCAGAAGTAGTGGAAAGAGCAGCTCCTTTAATCCCAAGCTTACAAGCAACTTCCAATGCCCATCCCATGATCACATCAGCCACTACACAACAAACCATCTTAGATTCAAAACTAACGAGATCCTCTATGAGCATCACTAGCATAGTAGGCATGGTGGTTAACATTGAACGACATAACTTGTCAATGTTGTTTCTGTCATCCTTGGGTCCCAAGCCATCTGAGATCGAAACAAGCTTTACTTGTGATTCTGAACCCATGAGGCTCTCTTGCTGGGCTACCCTTGAACTCCACACTCGCTTATGATTAGCATCTGAGTTCAAGCCATGTTGGGCTAATTTGTGTAAGAAGTTCATGAGAGAATTGACATGTCCTTGAGCTGGAAAGGGTATAACTAGCACACTTAGACTCGACTTGCTCATCTCTAACAGACTCAAACTGTTGATGTTTCAAGCTGGGTGTTAGTGTTGATTATATTGTGGAACAGGACATGATGGACATACAAGTGACCAGTGACAAATTAAATCATAATTATAAGCATACCAAATCAGAAAAGTCAAAAGTCATAATAAAGAGTTGATTAAAACTACACAAAACAAGAGGGCAAGGAACCTTCCTGAAATAAGGGTAAAAAACACGACATATTACAAGAGGAGGACAATGAAACCTCGCTCCTCAGTCAAAAGATAATAAAATACAAGGGGGAAAGAATGAAAGCTGTACATTTCGGTTCCTCGCAGTAGCTTTTTTGACATTAAATAATTAATGCAACTAAATGTATTACAAACACAAAAAGATAAAGAGGAAAAATTAAAGAAAAATATTCCATTTAGGATAGAAATAAACCTACTACAGGAGACAAAAGCACTCTAGCATTTCCTAGAGAAATGTTTTGTAATTCATGCATAGATATACAATTCAAGTGTGCCTTTATTTCAATATCCAACTTCCCTCTAAGCAATCATGTGGAATTCAATAGAACAATTTCCCAAACCTTAGCCCTAGTAACTTAACCAAGAAATTCATGGCTAATTTTAGTCTATTAAAAGTCAGTAAATCACATTATTCACAAATAAATATATAAGTACATAAATAGGGAATCTCATTGACAAATGTACGTAATACGATTTTAAAATTTTGATATAATTTATGTATCTTTAGTAAGATGTTATCCAACATTTTTTTTTATTCATGACAGACGCACTAAATGAAATGCATGGAATGCATCCCTCCAAAATAGAGATTATATATCTTTCTATCTATCTATCTTTCTATATATATATATACACACACACACACACACATACACACACACTTTAATCACTGTCTGATTGATTTTATCTTTTCCTTTAATATTTTTGAAACAACCTAATTAAATTGTTTTTAAAGAAGTTTGAAAATAAAAAAAAAAAATAGTTTGAATGAAAATTCTCTTAATATTCTTTGTGCTTTTGTCAAAATTACAATAATGCTACTAATGAAAAATTTTCTCTCAAGATGTCTTCTTATTTTCGTTTGATTATAAAAAATGTGATGCTTTTATTTTTAGTTTTTCTAAAACTGGTAACATTATCTAATAACCTTTTTCTTATTCTTTCGTTTATGAAACAAAATATAGAGCAGAATGCAAAACATTTGTAAAAGTCATCGCGATGACATGTCTTTGTGACGATCAAAAAATCCTTGTTAAAGTCGTTGTAAAAACATGTTATTGCAAGGGTTAAAATAAGTGTTGCAATGTCATGGTTTAGAGACACTTTTTTGACCCTCATAACTACATGCCATTGCGACATTTAAAAAATCAATCATAATGTCATGGTTTTGCGACAATTTTTTAGATTGTTGTAATGACTTGTCTTTGCAATGGTTTTGTCTAAATTGTCATAGTGGATGCCATATTTTCTATGGAAACAATTTAAACCACCGCTGGTAGTTTTTTTAAAAAAATATTCTACTTTATGTTCTTGTTACAATTTTTTTTTCTTAAATCAGTATCCTACAAATATGATAAATCATCAATTACAAAACATAATTTGATACTTAAACCCAACAAGGCCTACTTGATCATCAACTATAAACATAATTACATACAAAGTTGAACATAAAACCATAATCAACTCTTAATAAGATATAAATAATTACAAAGTCTAACAACAAATAATGATAAGCCATCCTAACTAGCTAATTATCCCTAAGGAGTTAGCGATGGATTTGAAGGTTTGCACTACCAAGCTCACTAGGTACCTAAAAATTGAAGACAAACTTTGATAATCAATAAAGTGAATAATAAAGATAAAACAAAATTACTACATAGGACTTATACAAAAAATGTTTAGATAAGTACCCCATGAGATAATATGGATGTAATCTTTCAGGGAAAATCTCCCTGGACATTTCTAAAGAGAAAAGACATAATTGCATTTGTTCATTGTTGTTCTGCTGCCAAATTAGCAATTTGAGCTCTTCGTTATGCATCTATTTGGTTTCTTTCAGTCATTTCAGCTCTAAGTGATGCAACTTCCATCTATACCTCATGGTAAGATGGTCCAAGTGGTAGAATCCCACCAGCATGATGTCCAAAAACTTGGGAAGGGCGAACATCCATTCCTATTTTTCAAACTAGCCCAGAATGTTCCTAAGTCCATATAGCCAGTGTTAATGAGTCTTGCAGGGAAATTTCTTGTGCACAATAACCAGAAGCCTCAAACTCAGCTACCTTTTTCCTACATATTGGTTTAAAATAAAAGGACAATAACTCATGTAAACATTAAACCAATTGGAATGAATCAATAATCAATAATATAACATGACAAAGTTCATAAACATACACCAATAACTTGAGCATCATTATTTATGAACAATCCATCAGCCCTCTTATGCACTGCGGTCCAAACCTCTCCCCAAGAAACTAAACCCCTGTCCTCATCCTCTTACATTTGTTTTTCATAATATAATGCATCAAACTGTCATACAACATTTGAGTGTAATACATTTTACTAATATAAACTTACCATTTCAACTTTTTTTTGTTCAAGACTCTTCAATCCACCAGTGTGTGGGATTATTATATTATCAAAAATTGATATGAAGACAAATTATATATATATATATATATATATAGTTTCATTGTACCTTAGTTTTTGGGTCAAGTTGATAATTGAAAAAGGATGCCCATTGCTCCCTTTGATTGCCCTTTGGGGCTAAGATAATTAACTTATTTTTTATTTATTTTCTATCATCTTTGCATGTCTATAATCCAAGGCAATCCCTTGGATGTCTCATCATGTTACCATTGTTTTTATCTACTGCATGTCACTTCATGTGCTTAGCATTTTTATGAGATATAAAGAGCCTTTGCAATTAGGGTATTAATGAAATTACCTAAGCACTTTAGTATGCGTATTCTTACACTTGTTACCCTTTTTCTTTGGCATCCACTTAGATGTGTTGCACCATTTATACACGTCTTTGGCTTCATCTTCTCCCCAGTATAACATACAATCATTAGGACAGGCATGAATTCTTTTATAATTGAGTCATAATTTATTAATAATTTTCTTTGCCTCATAGAAAGAAGGAGGAATCTTTGCATTCCCAATGGCATCTACTAATGGCTCTAATATCATAGACCTAGGTTTATCACTTATTCCATAGAGACATTTGACATGATACAACTTCACAAAAAATGATAGCGTCGAATATTTCTCACATCCTTCTTACAAATTTTACTGTCCATCCCTAATTAACTCATAAAACTCTTTTTCCACCTCATCCATCATCGGGTCAAAAGATGATGGAGTTAGGCCTTCAACTTCTTCCATCATCACATTATAATTATTAACTCCAAATGCATCATGGACCATATCTTGCACAAGATCAACCCTAAAAGTTCTTTCTTCACGTACTTATGGCACTAATACAGGTTGTACATGAGGTAAATCTCTACCTCTTTCCCTATGCCTTACCCAAAGAGTATACCCTTGCGGGAATGGTTTAACAATTAAGTGGTTTAACACAACTTTTCTAGCTTGCCAAAATTTAGATTTTTGAGGCATATTATTTTACTGTCAATAGCCCCATTAGCAAATGTAAAATCTAAAAAACTATTAAGTCCTTCTAAGTATTCAGGTGTATTTTAGGGTTTAGCAATTCAAGACTTATCCATTTCTAACAAAGTGGAATCAATAAAGTAGAACCGTAAATAGAACTCTAAGTTGGGCATTAAGGCACAAAAATAATCACAATATCATGAAGTAGATTTTTAGTATATATAATGCAGAATATTAATTATGTTACATTGATATCAACAGTGGCAATAAGGTTCATGAAAGAAAGAAATTACATGATCCAACCATTTGAATAAAGTAGTTGTTGCAAAAGAAAAATAATAAGAAGAAGAAGATGATGATGATGATGATGATGAAGAAAAAGAAAAAGATAAACTTGAAGTTTTCTAGTGTAGAGATCGACAAAGCCATCACTACTGCAACCAAAATAAAAGGATTAGCTGAGGAAAGAGAGAATGACACTAAAAAAAAAAAAAGATGATAGAAACTTACCATACCTCGCTAAGATGAGAATTTGCCATAGTTGCTAAAAAGTGATATGAAAAGAGGAAGAAAAACCCTAAGCACTCATACTGAGATGCGTTTTTAGTGGGAGCAATGGAAGACAAAGAAAGTTAAAATTATAATAATAAAATAAAAATATATATAATAATGATGATAAAAGATAATAATAATAAATAATATAAAAAGTATCAGCTTGACCCTTCATATATCATTGAATGTAAACAAATTATATTGCAAGAGGATTTGCTTCTTGTTGCGACATCGGATAGGATCATTGATATGAAGATTTAATAGTTAAAAAATAAAGCAATCCCTCTCATAAAAATGTTTAGGAAAGGATTATCATCTGAAGAAGGTACTTGATTTAAATGGATGGAAATTCATAATCCAGTGAAAAATTGGAAACATTTTAATGAAGAAGTGATAACAAGGTTCATAGCAACCAAATGTGAGACAAATAATAGGAGCAATTAGTGGGTGAATTTAGGGAAAGATTTAGAGTTATTTCTACCCACCCAAGGATGATGAAGCACTTATGGCGGCCTTTAAAAATGACTTAACTAAAGAAATTAGATCAAAGGAGAAATTGAGGAGGGAGACCAACTCACATGAAAAAGAAGTAGAGTCTTATGATTAAACATCTTAACTTGGCATTAGAGCAATATTTTCTCATTCTTCATCTAATGGTTAGCGGATGTTGATCAATGCTAATTCTTGTTACCATTTTATCGGTGTTTTATTTTAATCTGTATGCCTCACATACTAAACCAGTTATGGTCTACATTAAATGTGCATGCAATTGTATGCATAACCACATTTTGTACTAGCACTACTTGCTTTAATTAACCAAAATAATTGCTTGTAGAAGTATATTCATAACATCTATGAGTGAGTTACTGTATGTAATTGCTTCTTACTTAATTTTAACATCTATTCTTCAATTACTCAGACACATAAGCAATCTGTAATTGTAAGTTCTATTATATAATGTATGGTCTATCTTGGACTCTTTCTGTAATTTGTTTATGTGAGTCTCTCTTTCAAGAGACTGATTGACTAGACTTCTTTGTGATTTTGGTACCAAAGGAATATGACCTTACCAACTTCACCCTTCTATTATCATTTTGAGAAATTAAGGAAAGAAAATGGTTTGACTATGGTGTGTCAAATCGTCTTTCAAATATATATAAAAATGCATAAATGTATATAATATTTTATTATTAAATTACTATACATATTGTAAAATTATTTAAATAGATATAAATATAAAAAGATGTATAAAAGTTAGTTAAAATATTTTGCATTAGATAGTAAATCTATGTGAAAAAGGTTGGGTGGAGTCTATTAGACATCATCAATCTTTATAGTAAAATGCCAAACTTTGATATAGAAAAAAAGGAAAAAAAAAGAGTTGTTGATCATTTTTGCTATTTTTTACCAGTTTTTGATTGGTTTGACTAGTTTTTAATTAGTTTATTAAAAACAAATTAGAAGGGACAACCAAACCAAAACCACGACTAGTTTACCATTCCTACTAGCTAGTTTATTCCACTTTTTCAAATAATGGTTTATTAGTCATTTCCTCCTATTTGTGATTAGAAGTGGCTGTAAGACCTTGTTTCACAAAAGTATGAGCCACAACTTGTGTTTATGTGATTGTGCAACCAACTTTACGCAACCAAAGGGACAACACTTTATGCTTATGATTTCAGTCAATTTAACCAATTACATGATCAGTCAACTGTAGGTGGAGCTTTCCCCAACTCAAGGTAGTTTAGTTGGTTGGAGTTTTTGACATGAAACCAAAAGAATTCAACATGTGTCTGGCTGTCTTTGTTATATTGACTTAAATTGTGGCAGTGAAAATCTTAAGCAACAAGGTGTGGTGGTCATTTGATGATAAGTTGAACATCATAACACACTTTTGCTTATTGTATGTTAGGTCCTACTAGTCTTAGTGAAGTCAAATTTTGCTACTTAAAATAAATTGATGGGTTCTAATACATAGATTGTCTTAAGTGTAGCACGCTTTAGAGTTTAGACTTCAAAGGAAACATATTGTGGGACTTTAAAGATATGTTAATTGATGTAACTACTAATGATTATGAAACAATGTGATAGTCATATTCTTAAGAACCCATAGTTTAATTTTAAAACCATTTTAAGTTATAATTCATTATTTATTTTACAAAATAATATTGACATTCATATTCTTCAAAACCTATAGTTTAATTTTTAAGCCATTTTAAGTTCCATTTTACTAAATAGAGACAATAGAGACATACAAAGCCAAAAATTAAAAAAAAAAATATCATATTAGAGTAAAATTATTTTTAAAAAAATACCTACAAGCGACGTGAAGGTGGGTGGCTGACCTTGTCTCTGGTGAGTATGAACAGACAGTGATGGCGAGCTTGTCTCTAGCAAGCATGAGTAACGTGAGGGAGAGCAACACACAAACCTTGATAGAAAAGAAGTGGAGGACGACTAACCAGTGACAAAATGAGACCAGTGAGCAACGAGAAACTAGCTAGAGGTGGCTAATCGATGGATGACGCATGGATAACAAGAAAACAACCAAATACATAGGGCTAGATTGTTCAAACTAGGGCTTCTGAAAGAATGAATTTGAAGCTATTCAAACAAATCTAAATTATGGTGTCCTAATGACCGTAAAAAAAGACCATTGTTAGGACTTGATTTTACGATGGTCGAAATGGACTGTTGTAAATTCAAGAGAAATAAAACATGACTCTTTTTAAGGTTAGTTATTACAACAGTAAAAAATGACCATCGTTAGGACTTGATTTTACGACAGTCTATTTTGACCGTAATAAAACCAAGGGAAATAATGCATGACTCTTTTTAAGACTAATTATTACAAAGATCAATTCCTAACCATCATAAAATGGCTAGATGAATGATAGTCACGTCCCACCATCGTTATGGCTATGTTTTGTGACGGTGAAATTTGACCGTCACAAAAGTGGTGTCGTAAAGTCTGCTATTTTGTAGTGAATAGTTTTTCAATCTCTTAGAATTACTATATTTCAAAGTGCTATGAAGCATAATGAAACTTAGCTTTTACTTTTTCCTTTTTACTATATACCAAAACAAAGACAAAAATACGAATTTTGTCCTTTAAATTTATGTTTTATTTTTATCTCATAATTTTATTCCAATTTTTATTTAGTTCATTTATTTATAAAAATCACTCAAATGTTTCCTTCCTCTAGCGATGCTCATAAACTCATTTGTTATTTTCATACTTTAGGGACAAATAATAGAAGAAAACATAATCATGTGGGCTCTCCTCTTATTGTCATTTTCTTTTTCCCTTTTCAAAATGACATTTCTTTAATTTAACTACTACTCCCTATGATTGGTAAACCAGAATAACACCCATAATTAGCATTATCTACTTAATTAGTTACATTACATAATACAAAAATTTCCTCCCTTACTATTTATCTACTAACCACTGGATTGAAGAACAATTTTAATAACCATAAAATCGAGAGACATAACCCTAGCATCCCATACTAGGAATATTTCAACTCAAATAAGTTTTTAATGTCTAATTTTTACACTAAACTGATTAATAATTAAATT
Organism: Delonix regia; assembly: GCA_037074485.1. NCBI lineage: Eukaryota > Viridiplantae > Streptophyta > Magnoliopsida > Fabales > Fabaceae > Delonix > Delonix regia. The sequence goes on along the minus strand of CM073449.1, from coordinate 19,978,205 downwards.
ATTGCCCCAAATTGGCTTTCGTTCCACTTGTTTTTTTTTTTTTTCTTGAAAGTCACTAATACTCATTTGAATGAATTTAATTGTAATGGCTAACATGTGCACATGTATACAACTTAGGAAAGTACCTAAAAGACCTAAAGGTCCATAAATTATAAATTTCACACTTACACCAAATGCTAAACACCAATACCAAGCTTAAGAAAATGCTTAAAGATTTTGGTAAAGTCCATATACCCCCAAGTTCATATAATTTCCACCAATTGAGGAATTAATTTCCTATAAGTCCAAAAATATAAATACACCCATGCATTTATATATGAATACACCTATATACCCCCAACTAGTAGGGATGTTGCAAGCCCGTGTGTAGGCCAATATACATCGATATGATCTGATATTCTAATTAATGTCGATATTCTAATTATTTTGAGCCATGATGCTCATGTCATATATCTATTCTGCTCTGATAACACTAGCTTGGACCTAGCTCTGATTTCCCTAATATTCTGATAGTTAATTGGTTTTCCCTATTTTCTATTTAATATTTATTTCATGTATATTTAATTATAAATTCTAACTCTTTTCTTTGGTGGTGTTCTTTATCTCAAACTAACTCTCTAGTGTCCATGGATGAACTCTCTTAATTTTGTATTTCATAAATTATTATTTGCTCATGTGATATTTTAAGACGAATGACTAGTTAGTGGAAAACTTTTTCATGCCATGTCTACCCTTGATCATGTAATTAGCATCATCTGCTTATTGAGTTTTCACTCACGCCTTGTTATTTTATCATTCCAAATAGTAGAACCATTGTTGATTGCCCACATATGGCTTAGGAGCGTAATTGGAATAGTTCTAGTAATCCCTACCTTGTTTGCAAGGACAAATTTATTTCTATTTGTATAAGTTTATATTTTTGTATTCTAGTTACTCCTAAGTACACAGGCAAGATCTAGCCCTATAACTATCATTTGATGATGTATGGTCAATCATTCTTGTTAAGAGTAGAGCACTCTTTATATTTCTTTACCAAATTCTTTATTGTGAAATTTTGAAAGGTCCATATTCTAAGGAGACTTTGTCAAAATTTTTACAGAAGTACTAGCTAATTCTTTAAGTGTATAAATTTTACTTGGCTTAAGTTGTCTTGAAACAATTGTCTATTGAATTCTACTCCAGTTAGGCATACATTAGCAAGTTTTGCCTTGACCCTCACACTAATTGCACTCCATTTTTGGGTTAGTGACAATAAGCATATTGATAATATTAGAAGGGAAAAAACATTTAAGTAATTTTGAAAATTAAGAGACCAAATAGGAACAAAATGAAAGTTAGAACTAATAAAAGCAAAATTTGAAGTAAAGTTAAAGGATCAAATTGAAACAAAATGAAATTAAAAGATAAAAATTAAACTTGACAAAAAGTTAAGAGATCCAATTATATTTATGCGCAAAAAATTATGTTAATCTTTGTTAAGGGTTGTTTATGTTATACTTATGCGTTCTATGATTGATAGTGTTAACTCTCATTAATTTAATTGTTTTTTCATATTTTTAATAGTTAAGAATTATTTTGTTTTGGGTTTATGTAATAAAAAATAGTGATTTAGCTTTAGTTACAATCAAGGTTAGTTAATAGGTTTAGTTATGTATTTAAGTACTTTAAGTGTTAACTTTTGGTTAGATATTTAATATTTTGTAACTAATTGATTTCATGTATTTTTGTTAGGTTTTAACTTAAAGAAATATAAGTTGTAGATGTCTCAAAGCTTGACCAATGAAAACCCATATCCACAAGATGCAAAAATTAGTTTAAACCCTTTTTCCAATACCACCATGAGCATCCATCAGCTGGTCGTGACCTAAAAGGAAAATTTTTGGATAGAATGGAATATTGCCATGACCAACTGAGAGCTGATCATGACATCATATGAGAATTAAGCAAATTGAATGCATTTTAGAATTCAATTTTTGTTACTTTGTAAAGAGATTTCAAGGGTTTTGAAGGAAAGCTACCATTCTAGGTCATTTTAGAGGTTGAAGGGGCTGGAGAAGGCCTCATGGAGCTTCAAAGGCAAGGAGAAAGCTTGGGTTTAGAGGATATTCACCGATCAAATTAGTTTTTATCTTCTTTCCTTGCTTCTCTTTATATTTCTATCCCCATTTGGAAGATGCTCAGTTTTTAATGTTGATTTATATGGAATTGATGAGCTAAACCTTTTGATTTTGAATAATGATGAACCCTAGTATGCAGTATGGCTCTTTTACTCTCTTTACTTGTAATTAATGATATAATTTATTTACGCATTTTTGTTCTTAATGCTTCTAAGTGTGTGGAAACCATTTGATGATTTGGGTAACCTAAATGAACTTGGAAAAGGGAATTTATGGCCAAACCATTGATTGGGGAGTATGAGTTCATGAAACTTGCAATGTTGAGTGGATTGATTCACTTGTAGGATAGGAATATGCCTACCGGCCTTGCATAGTCATATTATGACCAATTCTTCATTATGTCTCTTATTCAATTGCATAAGGAATTACATATTGGTATAAAGGGAATGCCTATTAGTAATTTGGAAGATGCTTATAGGTAATTAAGTGTCCTAAACAAGCAAATTATACCTTGAAGTGCAATGTTAAAAAGGTATGTTAGGTTTCTATGAAATGCTAGGGGAATCATAATCCTAGGCCTTTTACTTCTAAAATTAATGTAGAATTCTATCCTCATTTGTTATTTTTATGTTCCTAGTTTAGTTGTCTTTCAATTATGATTTATTTTGGCTTGATTTAGAGTTTGGTGCTAATTTTAATATTTAACAATTGTCTTAATGTCAAATCCTTATGGGAATGATACTCTACTTATTATTATATTACTAGTGCGATACGTATACTTTTGTGTACGCTTTCATTGCATAATAAATAGCACATGACATTTACTTCCACTATGTTGATCTCCAATTTAGTTTGTAGACTATATTTCTTTAAATTATAAAACAACATAAAATTCAAGTGTGGAATGGAACAAATTTTATAGGAGATATGAATCATAGCTAGAAAGAAATTACCAATTTCTTTTGAGAATTGGCTAAATTATACATGATACTCTTCAAGTTTGGAAAACATAATTTATCTTTCCTAACATTTAATGTATTTTTTGAAAACCACTATATAAATTTAAGATTAAAATTAGTCTAATGTTAAAACTTCGTGTCACAACTATAAACGAATATGGCTATACATTTAAATAAACAAGTAGCATATTCATCATTCAAACATAAACACAACAACAAATAAGGGAAGGTGTTCGGTGTGTAACTTGTATTTCAAAATAATCAAGTCCCACATCACTTGGCTGTAGCTAGTCAACTAGTCTTTAAGTCCCACATCACTTAAAATAGCTAGCTATTAGTTCCCAAATCCTTATAGTTAAGCTCACTCATCTAGGATGCATTAGATAGTCAAATATTATGATCTTGACTGCAAATTGCATCAATTATTAATAAGTATCTAGTGACTATGTTTATTCAAATCATAAATTTAGAAATCCTTTTCAAGTTAAAGTAATTTTTTAGATTAATCTTAAGGTGATTGTGAACACCCCACCCAAATTAATAATAATAATAATTACAATAATAATAATAAATAGAATTAAAAAAAATTCAAAAAATATAAAATAATAAAGTAATAATAACAATTAATCAAAACAAAATTGCAAAAGGCAAACAAAATGAAAGTAATATGGAAAAAACCAAATATAAGAACAAAAAATGATAAAAAGGAAAATTCAAGATGTATGGCAATCATCTTGCAAAAAAATAAAATGAACAAAGCCATATACTTGAAATGGAATTGCAAGACACTCTCACTTGCTCACACTCACACACTTTTATGCTCACTTGCTCCCACATGTTCACTTGCCCTCACACACATGACACACATCACTCTCACATGCTCACTTGCTCCTCACATGCTCATTTGCCCTCACACACATGACACACATCATTCTCACACACTCACACTTCCCTCCACGGACACATCACTCTCACACACTCACACTCACACTCCCACATGCTTATTTGCTCCCATATGGTCATTTGCTCTCACCACATGACATACATCACTCTCACACACTCACATTCTCACTCACGGACACCTCACTCTCACACACTCACACTCACACTCTTACACACTATCATCCACGGACACACACACTCACCACATGCATGCACCCATGCACACACATGCACAAGAGGACAAGGGGGACAAAAAAGCAAATGGGAGTGGTTCTGCAACATGGCAGAAGGTGGGGTGGCTGTAGCAGTGAGAGAGGAGTGTGGCGTGGCTGGAGGTGGCAGCAAAAAGTGGAGACCGTGTGCAGCAAAGTGGTGGCTGGAAGTGGCAGAAAAAGCAAGGGAAAAAGGAAGCAAAGGGCAGAAAAAGAGAGGGGACGTTGGAGCATAGAGGGAGGCAGCAAGCCGAGAGGAAGAGAGGAGAAAAACACTGGGAAAAAAGAGGTTTCGGCTGAGAAGAAAAGAGAGCTGGAGAAGAGAAGAGAGGAAGAAAAAAGAAAGGGGAACCACGCTGAAAAGGAGAGAGCCACGTGACCAAGAAGAGAAGAGGAGCTGAAGAAGAAAAGAAGAGCAACGAGGACAGCAGCAAACCGTGAAGAATAACGATGAACGAAGGAGGAAGAATGAAGACAGCAATGTATGGGAGAAACCAAGTTGAATGAAACAAGGAAGCAAGGCAGCCACGTGAGGAAAGAACAGCAGGAAGACAAACCAGAAACGAGACAGCAAACCGAGAGCCAAACTGCAGAAACCGAGAGCTGAATAAAGCTGTCCAAAGTGCAGAAAAACTGTGGAAGTAACGTCCAAAATTCTGGAGTGAAAAGGTGCTGAAGTTTAGACCATCCAAGGAGCAGAAAAATGGAGAGTTGGATGCCAAAATGATGTGCATAAACAAGGAAGTCTGAATCCAAAACAAAGTGGCAGCAAAGGAAGGAAGAGAAGCTGAACCATGGAAGGAGAAAAACTCTGTTTTAAACTCAAAAAACAGAGGTGAACAGAGGAGAGCTTAGAAAGCACAAGGAAGAAGAGGAAGTGTGGAGAAGAAGAGAAGCTCTCAGCCTCCATCTTCCAGCCAAGAAGTAGGGACACTTTCTGCAGAATTTCCAGTGCTAGAACCAACCAGAAAAAATCCAACAAAGCTGTCCAGCAAAACTCCAAAGAAGCTGTCCGTTTTCTGCACTTCCAGCCAAGACCAGCGACTTTGAGGGGCTGTTAGAGGTTCATCTTCCATTGTTGGGTGAGGAGGAGAAGGTCCTTGTTCATTGGAGCACAAAGGAGGAGTTGAAAAACCAGGTATGGCTGCATGTTCTTCACTAGCCGAAAATTCTGCTGCACGTCGTTACTGTTCACCTGATTTCCTTCAATGCAATCTCATGCATGTGCACTGTTCACGCACTCTAACATGCAATGCTACTGTTCACGTGTTTAATTTTTTTTATTTTTGTTCATTATAATTGTTTAGACATTAGCTTTGATTAATTATGGCCATTATGTATGAAATTAGCATGTGGGAATTTTGTTGCTCTTGATTGTCGGGATTATGTGAGTTTTTCATCTCCTTAAGTCCTTGCAGTTAATCAAATAATTGGAAGACAATGAATATTAATGAAATATTAATGAAAGAATGTTGAAAAATAATTGAATGATAATTAATGAATATTGTCATGACGGATAAAAATTATCATGTGAGAATTTTGTTCTCCTCGATTACCGGGGGTTATGTGAGATATTAATCTCCTTAAATCCTCGTAATTAGTTGAATAATGGAAAAGTGACAATTAATATTAATGAAATGTTAATTAATAAATGGTGAAAAAATAAAGGAATGACAATATATACTAAAAAAAATATTAATGAAAGAATGTTGAAAAATAATTGAATGGTAATTAATGAATATTGTCATGATGGATAAAAATTATCGTGTGAGAATTTTGTTCTCCTCGATTACCAGGGATTATGTGAGATATCAATCTCCTTAAATCCCTACAATGAATTGGATAATTAAAAAGTAACAATGGTACAAATGAAATATTAATGGGGGAATGATGGAAAATAAATCAATGATAATTTTGGATTAAATCATAATAGTCATAATCAAAATGCTAGCTTTAATATGCCATTTGTGAAATTATCGTGTGAGAATATCGTTCTTCTCGATTATCGGGGATTATGTGAGATATTAATCTCCTTAAATCCCTACAACGAATTGGATAATTAAAGGGTAACAATGATACAAATGAAATATTAATGGGTGAATGGTGGAAATAAATTAACCATAATTAAATGTTAAATTCGGATTAAATCATAATAATAATCATAATCAAAATGCTTGCCTTAGTAAACATCCCCTATCATTTGCGAAATTATCGTGTGAGAATATTGATCTCCTCGATTGTACGGGATTATGTGAGGTTCTAATCTCCTTAAATCCCTATAATTAATTCCGAAATGACAATAATATTAATAATAATACAAAAAATGAATAAATGGACAATAATTAAATGTTAACCTTGATTAAATATTTATGCAAAATGGATCGTGTGAGAATACTTGTCTCTCCTTGACTTCCCGGGCTCATGTGAGATTTTAATCTCCACAGAACCCGAAAATTAGCATATATTTGTTCAAAGACAAACAGATAAACCAATAAATAACAGTACTTAAATTAAATTGTTTACCAATAACCAATAATAATAATCAATATTTATCAACAATAAATTCAAAAACTCATAAAATAAAAAAATATATTCCTTTCATTATAAATTATGCATGAATTCCCAAAACATAAACTCTCAAAACTCAAAAAAAAATAATAATAAAATTGACAAAAAATTTTTAAAAAAAGAAAATGTGAAGAGTTCAGGAGAACGAGGTTAATCAGATTGTAGTAAATTAAAACATACAAACCAAATTCCTATCCCGTTTTGTTTACAATGATCTGTTTTAATTAAAATCCTCATATTCTCATCACAAATAAAAAAACCATCAATCATAAAAATGCCTTTTAGTCGAACTACGTGGACTTTGATCCCTCTCACGAGGTACGTAGGCCCTAGGCTTTCATCCTAGGTCAAGTCCGTCCTTTGTAAATATTGTCGTAACCGACCTTACGGCGGAATCGAATAAAAATGTTTAAAACCGATTCCCAAAAACGAAATTTTGAAAATTGATTTCATTTGGAGTCGCCACCAAAATTTTTAATGGAAAACTTTGGAAAACCAATTTAAAACAAAACAAAAAAGGAAGGCGAAATGGTCTGCGAGGTCAGAGATGGGTTCGGGAGTCTATTTGAGTGTGGGGAAGGTGTTAGGCACCCCACAACACCCGCCCATAAGGACGGTTACCTTAAACTAGTTAGTTGAAATAGAATATGACCTTTAATTAATCTCAATTACCCTTTTATTGACATGGATGCACGTTGGACATAGAAAACAAAAAGGTGAAAATGCATGCGAACTGATGGATATTTACAAAGGATGGACTTGACCTAGGATGAGAGCCTAGGGCCTACGTACCCTGCGATGGGGATCAAAGTCCACGTAGTTCGACCAAAAGGCATTTTTATGATTGATGGTTTTTTTATTTGTGATGAGAATAGGAGGATTTTAATTAAAACAGATCATTGTAAACAAAACGGGATAGGAATTTGGTTTGTATGTTTTAATTTACTACAATCTGATTAACTTCGTTCTCCTGAACTCTTCACATTTTCTTTCTTTTTAAATTTTTTTGGCGGTTTTATTATTATTATTTTCTTGAGTTTTGAGAGTTTATATTTTGGGAATTCATGCATAATTTATAATGAAAGGAATATATTTTTTTATTTTATGAGTTTTTGAATTTATTGTTGATAAATATTGATTATTATTATTATTGGTTATTGGTAGACAATTTAATTTAAGTGCTATTATTTATTGGTTTATCTGTTTGTCTTTGAACAAATATATGCTAATTTTCGGGTTCTATAGAGATTAAAATTTCACACGAGCCCGGGAAGTCGAGGAGACAAGTATTCTCACACGATCTATTTTGCACAAATATTTAATCAAAGTTAATATTTAATTATTGTCTAGTTATTCATTTTTGTATTATTATTAATATTATTTTAATATCATTATTATCTCTGAATTAATTATGGGGATTTAAGGAGATTAGAACCTCACATAATCCCACGCAATCGAGGAGAACAATATTCTCACACGATAATTTCGCAAATAATGGGAAATATTTAATTTGAATGAATATTTAATTATGATTTTTTATTATTATTATTAGAAGATAGAGGTGTATTAATTATAGGGAATTAAGAAAATTAAAATCTCACATATTCCCATGCAATCGAAGAGAATAAAACCCTCATATACTAATTTCATAAGTGATGGAAAATGCTTAATTAAAATCAATATTTAATTATTATTTTTAAAACAAATATGCTAATTTTTTTAAAAAGATCTAAGGAGATTAAAATCTCACGTGATCTCATGCAATCGAGGAGAACCAAATTCTCACACGATAATTTCATAAATGATGGAAAGTATTTAATTAAGTCAATATATAATCATTATTATTTTTATGACAAATGTGCTAATTTTGAAAAGATCTAAGGAGATTAAAATCTCACGTGATCTCATACAATCGAGGAGAACAATATTCTCACACGATAATTTCGTAAATGATAGGGAATGTTTATTAAAGCAAGCATTTTGATTAAGATCATTATTATGATTTAATCCAAATTTAACATTTAATTATGGTTAATTTATTTTCCACCATTCACTCATTAAATTTCGTTAGTATCATCCAATTCATTGTAGGGATTTAAGGAGATTGATATCTCACATAATACCCGGTAATCGAGGAGAACAAAATTCTCACATGATAATTTTATATACCATGACAATATTGGTTATCATCCAATTATTAATATTTCATTAATATATATTGTCATTCCTTTATTTTCACCATTTATTAATTAACATTCCATTAATATTAATTGTCACTTTTCCCATTATTCAACTAATTACAAAGATTTTAGGAGATTAATATCTCACATAACCCCTGGTAATCGAGGAGAACAAAATTTTCACACGATAATTTTATGCACCATGACAATATTCATTAATTGTCATTCAATTATTTTGCAACATTCTTCCATTAATCATTCATTAATATTAATTGTCTTCCAATTATTTAATTAATTGCAAAGACTTAAGGAGATGAAAAAAAAACTCACATAATCCCAACAATCAAGAGCAACAAAATTCCCACATGCTAATTTCATACATAATGGCCATACTTAATCAAAGCTAATGACTAAACAATTATAATGTACCAAAATACACTAAATTAAACACGTGAACAGTAGCATGGCATGTTAGAGTGCGTGAACAATGCACGTGCATGAAATTGCATTGAAGGAAATCGGGTGAACAGTAACGACGTGCAGCCATACCTGGTTTTCCAGCTCCTCCTTTGTGCTCTAATGACCAAGGACCTTCTCCTCTTCACTCACTAATGGAAGATGAACCTCTAATAGCCCCCTAAAGTGGCAAGTCTCGGCTGGAAGTGCAGAAATGGCGGACAACTCGTTGGACAGTTTCGTTGGAATTTTCTGGTCGGTTTTAGCGCTGGAAATTCTGCAGAAGGTGTCCCTACTTCTTGGCTGGAAGATGGAGGCTGAGAGCTTCTCTTCTTCTCCACATTTCCTCTTCTTCCTTGTGCTTTCTAAGCTCTCCTCTGTTCACCTCTGTTTTGTGAGCTTAAAACAGAGTTTTTTCATCCATGGTTCAGCTTCTATCACTCCCCTTTGCTGCCACTTTGTTTTGGATTCAGACTTCCTTGTTTATGCACATCATTTTGGCATCCAAACTCTCCATTTTCTGCCCCTTGGATGGTCTGAACTTCAACACCTATTCACTCCAGAATTTTGGACGTTACTTCCACCATTTTTCTGCACATTGGACAGCTTTGTTCAGCTCCTTTTCACTCCATGATTTGGGACGTTTCTGCACGATTTTCTGCACGTTTTCTGCACCGGTTTTCTGCACTTTGGATCTCAGTTTGTTGCCTCGTTTCTGGTTCATCTTCAGCTCAGTTCCCTCTCTCGGTTTGGTCTTCGTCTTCTCGGTCTGGCGTTGCTCTTTCTCCCAGCGTTTTTCTCCTTCCTCCCGGCTTGCTCCCACTCCCAGCGTTCTCTTCTCGGCTTGCTGCCACTCCTAGCGTTTCTTCTCGGTTTGCTGCCACTCCCAGCGTCTCTTCTCGGTTTCCCTCTTCTCTCCACGAGCTGCCTCCTCTTTTCTCCTCCCCTCTTCTCTGCTTGCTGCCTCTCTTTTCTCCTCCCCTCTTCTCTGCTTGCTGCCTCTCTTTATGCTCCAACGTCCCTCTCATTTTCTGCCCTCTTGCTCCCTTTTTCCATAGCTTTTTCTGCCACTTCCAGCAACCACTTTGCTGCACATGGTCTCCACTTTTTGCTGCCACCTCCAGCCACGCCACACTCCTCTCTCGCTGCTCCAGCCACCCCACCTTCTGCCATGTTGCAGAACCACTCCCATTTGCTTTTTTGTCCCCCTTTGTCCCCTTGTGCATGTGTGTGCATGGTGCATGCATGTGGTGAGTGTGTGACCGTGGATGAGAGTGTGTGAGAGTGTGAGTGTGAGTGTGTGAGAGTGATGTATGTCATGTGGTGAGAGCAAATGATCATGTGGGAGCAAGTGAGCATGAGAGTGTGTGAGTGTGAGCTAGTGAGAGTGTCTTGCAATTCCATTTCAAGTATGTAGCTTTGTTCATTTTATTTTTTTTGCAAGATGATTGTCATACATCTTGAATTTTCCTTTTTATCATTTTTTGTTCTTATGTTTGGTTTTTTTTCATATTACTTTTATTCTGTTTGCCTTTTGCAATTTTGTTTTGATTAATTGTTACTATTACTTTATTATTTTATATTTTTTTGAATTTTTTAATTCTATTTATTATTATTATTGTGATTATTATTATTATTAATTTGGGTGGGGTGTACACAAATATCCATCAGTTTGCATGCATTTTTGCTTTTTTGTCTTATATGTCTAACGTGCATCCATGTCAATAAAAGGGTAATTGAGATTAATTAAAGGTCATATTCTATTTCAACTAACTAGTTTAAGGTAACCGTCCTTATGGGCGGGTGTTGTGGGGTGCCTAACACCTTCCCCACACTCAAATAGACTCCCGAACCCATCTCTGACCTCGCAGACCATTCCGTCTTTCTTTTTTTGTTTTATTTAAATGGGTTTTCCAAAGTTTTCCGTTAAAAATTTTGGTGGCGACTCCCAAATGAATTGATTTTCAAAATTCTGTTTTTGGGAATTGGTTTTAACCCATATTTTTCAATCCCACCGAAAGGTCGGTTACGACAGTTTGGTGACTCCACTGGGGATAATTCGAGAGTCAAGCCTGTTTGATTAGTTAGTTGAAATAATATGGCTCCTTGTTATTTTAATTACCCTTGTTGTGTTTGTTTGGTTTAATGTTTTATTCTTTTTGGTGTTTCTTGGTCGTTTATCTCTTGTGGTCATATGATATGCCTGTATCTTCTTATGTATTTGCTATTTATTTTCCCATTTGTATAGGTGTATGTCTTCCTTTTGCCATCATATAACATGCTTAAAGTTCTTTAGTTACTATGTAATTTTGTTAGTTTATTTGTAATACGTATGTTAGGATAGATAACATGCGGAAGACGACTTCTGTTTATGTTATAAGCTCCTGTCTTCTCTTGCAATTTGATTGTTTGGTAAATAAGGTTGGATAAGCTGTCGGTTTAGAACTTTAAATGCTCCCTCCTATCTTATGCACGTTGACACTCTACCTCACACACCTTTGGGCTCTATACCCGGGTCCTCGATTACCCTAGGTTAGTAGGGGTTTTTAACGGTTTTCCTGTGAAGCTTATTGCTTCCAGAGACTACTGTGAAGACCTCGCTCAGGTTGTGTCTCACTATATGGATTGGATTGGAGTGGGATTCTATCCTCTTTTAAGTCTAATTCATGTCGCGGGATCCTCACTCTCTTGAGTGGGGGCAATCTGGGGGCCAATGACGCTTTAAGATGCTAGATCTACCCCCAAACCATGCACCTTAGTGGACCACCTTAATAGATAACCTTCGTAGAACCTATCGTCTTTAGGGTACCATTCCCACACAAAGGGTTGACCCAGTTAGGACACCAAGGATCATGTTACACTCATATTTTGCTTGTCAACACATCATTCATGGCATGATTACATTCGTTTTCAAAAAAAGAAGAAAAAACTTGTAGGGGGTATTGAATTATCACAACATTTCCATTTTAACGCGTTGTTAGCCAAGCGAAATGAGCTACAATTGAAAAGTTCATCAGTGTGGTAAGATTTGCCTAATTGATGGAGTTGCGAGTTTTTGAAAGTCAATAATTTCAAAGAAAGTAATACATCAATAGGTTACTTGGTTCACTTGTTTAAGCCTCGTCCACGTGAGGATCTATTTCTCCTTAGGATGAGAGTTATAGTTGCTATTCCCAATGGATCAATAGGGTCTTTGGCAATTAGTAATGAAGAAAGTGATTAGTAATCTATTGATTAAAAAAATTGTGTGCTCATTTCGTTTTGTTTCAAACCCATGGATTTGTTACAGCGAACTGTCATTTTTGTTACTCGGCATAGAGATATGAAGGACTCACTGGACGCCACAGAACCACAAGACACAAGCTTGATAGAAATGGCCTCCTCTAGAAAGAGAGTCAACGTGAAGATAGAAGCCGAATCAGTAGAAAGCTTGATCATCATGAGTGAGAAGCTCAGAGGGGAAAAACTCTGTCATTTTCAGAAGGACTATGGAGATATTTTGGAGTTACTGTCAGTTCCTATCCAATCAGATGCCCTTGTAGCCCTAGCTCAACATTGGGATGATTCCTTGAGATGTTTCACGTTTCCAACTTTCCAGCTTGCGCCCACGTTGGAAGAATACGGGGGATTGATGAGAATGCCTGTTACCAAGGATACCCCTGTCTACTTGTATCCCAGACATCTTCCCTCCAGACGGGTTGTAGCCCAGATTTTAGGGGAGGAACCTACACGAGTACAAATGTGCCGTTCGGGGGCCACAGAAGGATTACCCTGGAGGTATTTAGAGAAGAGAATGGAAGCTTTAGCTGAGAAGGGGAACTGGGTCGTTTTCAGAAGAGTGCTCGCTTTAGCAGTATATGGGCTAGTGTTGTTCCCATCAGCAGTGGGTGTAGTCGATCTGGCGGCGGTAAGTGTCTTGTGGATGGTAGAGAATCACCGTGTGAATCCCGTGCCAGCACTGCTAGCTGAAACATTTTTGACATTAAGCTTTTGTCATAAAGAAAAGAAAGGGAAGTTGATGTGCTATTTGCCACTTTTGAATATATGGTGGTATAACCATATCTACGGCAGGGAATATCAACTTGGCACAAGGTTTGACACCGTTCATCACCCGATCCGAGATTATGTCCATCGCGAAGGGTCAGCTCCGCTGCAAGCAAGAATGAGTCGTGACCAATGGGGTAAGAAAATAGGGGAACTTAAAGATACCACAATTTGGTGGAAGCTCTCTTGGTGGGAGAGCGAAGATATTATATATTGCTATGGACATTTCCCTAATGTTCCTCTCATGGGCGCCAGAGGATGCATCAATTATAACCCCGCGGTTGCTCACTGCCAATTCACATATGAATAGGATATCCCATCCGAAGAGGTTGGGCGAAGGGTCAGCTTCTACTACACCGATCCCCTGAAGATGGAATTGATCCAACAGATAGGGGATGCATGGGGTCGTGTAATGTGCAAAGGGAAGTTTGAGTTAAGGAAACGTGTCGTGGCAACCACGAGGCAATATGAGATTTGGCTCCAGAAAAGGACCGAAGGGATCCACCCACCCCTAGGATCTCAGAACCCCTTGTTGAGTAACGATTTACAAGCAGTCAATGAGGGTTTAGCCAAACAATTAGAAGATAAAAAGGCTAAGCTGCAAAACCTAGAGGAAGTGAGCAAAAGACACTTGGAGAATTTATCTAGGGCACAAGAAGATGAAAGGGCAAAAAGGAGGAAGGAGTCGGAGATGAACGCTGAGTTGAGAAAATTGAAAGAGGAGAATGGCAAGTTGAAAAATACTCTAAAAAGGATCCAAAAACGAGCCGAGGAGAGTAGCAAGAAAGTCCTCCATTATCAAGCTCGATTGTCAAAGGCCACTAAAGAAAGAGATGCTATAATGAGGCGGGAAGAGGAGCTCAAGTCTCATAACCTCCAACGAGAAATTGATGTACTCACCAAACGGTTAGAGGAAAAGACAAGGGAGGTGATCGGAGTCAAGAGTGATAGTGCAGTAGCCATGCAAAATCTAGTTGAGCAACTCAACCGTCAAGCGGAAAAGGCTCGGCTGTGGGAGTCACGCCATGAAGAGCAAGTGGCCGAGAAAGAAATGTGGCTAGAACGCTTCAGAAGAATGATCCTATTTGCCAATGATGCCATTCCTGAATTCGTTCATGCATATAAGCAAGCGAGAGGGCATGCCATCCCTGTGAAGACTCCTGTAGCAGTAACTGAGTTTCTCACTCTGTGTCATGACCTTATAGAGGATTTGAAAATGTTGATGAAATTCTAGATAAGGGACGAAGACAGTTTCAGTATTGACGGACTCATAGATGGGGTCCCTTTTAATGTATAACTTCAAAGTCGATTGATGTATCCAAACACTTATTTATAATGCACGGTTTCATCTTTTGGCCATCAAATGCGTAGAGATCTTGTGTGGAAATTGGTTGTGTGGTGTGAAAATAGACCTATACTTGTGGATACTAAATGTCCCTTATGTTAGCAGTTAACTTTGATTCATTGAGTGTTACTATATGTATCCTCAAGGATTCAAAGGTCCGCGGTTCTTATATCCTTCATGTCGAGTTAACACGTTGAAAATCAAAAACCTAGGTAATCATTTTTATTTACATTCATTTTGTTTAAAAAAAATATATGACAATAATGCCAGGTAAGACGTCAATATTGCCCGAGAACAGAAGAACTCGTCTAACTAGGCCCAGCCGTTTGGGAGAACGTATATAACCCGAGCGCAGGCTAGAGCTATGGTTGCTGAAGATAGTCCATCAGAGACCGAGCAGCGGTTAGAATCGGAGGTAGGGGCCCTAAAGGATCTGATGGGGGCCATGCAGTTGCAAATGGTGGAGATGATGAAGTTGCTGCAGAACATGAGTTCTAGCGTGGCTGCGAACCATGTTTCACCAAACCCCACTAATGCTGACCAGGGCTCCCCAAATATAGGTGTTGGCATACCAGGAGTAACTCCGGGTAGTCCTTTTGCCACCGGAGTGCCCGAACCGGCACAGAGACCAGCAGTGACAAACCAACCACTAAACCCTTTGGCTTCAGGGGCTGAAGGACAAGGGTACCCCGAATGGAGCCAAGGTGGTGTCTTCACCTACGACATTCCTAGGGGGGAACCAACTATTGGAATTGCAGTGCCTACTCGGCCTGCAGCCAACACTAGCTTCAAGACGAAAGAGGGTGATGAGAGGAAAGATTGGGAAGAAGACATAGCAGAGGTTAAAGACAGGCTGAGAGCTCTGCAGAAGCCGACTAACTATAAGTCAGTTGAGTTGGATGAGTTGTGTCTGGCCCCAGAGGTCCCCATCCCTAAAAAATTTAAGATGCCTGAGTTCACCAAATACGATGGTAGTGGAGATCCACACTACCACCTAAAATCGTACTGCACCAAGATGTCGGTATGGTCCAGGGACGAAAGGTTCCTGATAAACTTCTTTCATAAGAGTCTAACCGGTGCGGCTTTACATTGGTTCATGAAATTGGATCACTCCACGCTAAAGAGGTGGAGAGACCTCACCGATGTATTCATGAGCCAATACAAGTTTAATCTGGACACAGCCCCTACGCGCGAGCACCTGAAGGGACTGAAGAAGAAGGGAACAGAGACTTTTAAAGAGTATACCCAGTGATGGAGAGCCGCAGCTGCTGAAGTCCAACCACCACTTTTGGACTCAGAACTATGCTCTTATTTTATCCGTACCTTGGGGGACCCATACCGTAAGATAATGCTAGGGACGCATGTGAATGAATTCGCGGATTTGATCCAAGTTGGAGAGAGGATAGACGTTGATGTGCACGATGGGCTATTTGAAGCCACCTCTACGGAAACTAGAAAACCTGCAAACAGTCGAAAGAAGGAAGAGGATATTAGCCATGTCCATGCCACATTCCAACATCCCCGCCTTATGCATAGTCAATACCCCCAGGCACCTTTTCGCGGTCAGAACCCGGCCATGTCTTACCAGCCGCGAGGCCCAGCCATGGGAAATTACACGAGCTACCTGACACCACCGCAACCTTATTCTGGGCCGCAACAGCTGACAGTCCAAAATTGAGGGTTCAGGCCAACACTACCGCCCTGCGATGACAGGCCATTACCCAATTTCAATGTTAGCCGATCGGAGCTTTTTCACGACTTAGTGGCAAAGAAGCTTATGGGCCCTAAACCGGTCAAGCCACTCCAGCCACCATTCCCTAAGTGGTATGATCCCAATGCCACTTGTGAATATCACATGGAAGTTGCTGGGCACCATATTGACAAATGTGACGCCTTCAGGAAGCATGTGCTAGCATTGTTGGACAATAACCACATCGGCATAAAGATGGGTAATGATCCCAATATCGTCACCAACCCCTTGCCGAATCACAATAAGGAAAGACAAGTGTCCATGATAGAGGGGGAGGATTTTAGCTTGAAAGACTTGGCTGAGGCATCCTATACCATGCGGCAGTTGTATGAGGGTTTGAAGGGTACTGACTATGTCCCCGCTCGGAATGGGGGACAGAATGAATTTAGAGGGTCGCGAAGGGGGTATTGTGAGTTTCATGATGGCGAGGTGGGGCACGACATTGAAGGTTATGAGCAGCTCAGGGAGTTGGCACAAAAGATGATGATGCTTGGAGTTCTAACCATCGAAAGAACTCGAAAGCCTACTGAAGGGAACGTGTGCATCACAAAAAAAGATGGTGCCGGGACCAAGGGAGCATCCAACTCCACAAGGCTTAGGAAATCCTTCCTGGTGGTTGACAAACCACTCTATGAAGTTAAGGGAGCCACCCCGGTCCAAAACAATCCTGACCCACGAAGTATAGCGCAAGGATCTTTACTCGTAATACCCACGCCAGTGCCTGTCAAAAGCCCAACCGCCACTATTTACGTGCCCTCTCCATTTCCGTATCAGAGCGATCATGCTGTGCCATGGAATTATGGGCTAAAGATAGAATGTTCATTTGACAATGAGGCATTGAAAGAGAAGTTTGTCACGGAAGGGGGTTATTTAGACGTTGTAGGAGGAATCACTCGCAGTGGTCGGGTATACTCCAAAGATGTGGGAGGAGCTCTGAATCCAAACCTAGAAGTAGGTGAAAGCTCGAACCTCAAGGAAGCCCTTGGGAAGGAAGGACGGAATGAAACAGAGGAGTTTCTAAAGATTATGAAACAGAGTGAATATGACGGGGTGGATCAACTGTAAAAAACTCCAGCCCAAATTTCTATCTTGAGCCTAATAATGAATTCGGAAGTTCACCGAAAGGCATTACAGGGTGTGCTGAATGAAGCTTATGTGCGTCCTAATATCACACCGGAGAAGGTCGTGAATCTGATAAACGCGGTGAAAAATTCTAACTTAATTTCCTTCTCTGAGGATGAGATGCACCCCATGTCGGTCAGAAAGCCCAAAGCCCTCCATATTACTCTGAAATGCCATGGGTATATAATTGCTAAAGTGCTCATCGATGGGGGGTCGGCCCTGAATGTCTTACCCTTGTCCACTTTTGGGCAATTACCTGTTGAGAAGTCATGCATCAAGTACAATGACCTGGTAGTGAGAGCCTTCGATGGGACCAGGAGGGAAGTGATCGGAAAAGTTGAACTTCCTGTAGAAATCGGTCCAAATTTGTTTACCGTCGAGTTCCAAGTTATGGATATCGATGCAGTGTATACGACGCTCCTAGGGAGACCTTGGATTCACGCCGCTAGTGTAGTCCTTTCGACCGTGCATCAGAGGATCAAATACATCGATGAAGGAAGGCTCGTCACCATAAAAGGTGAAGAAGAAATGATTCTTAGCAGGTCAGGTACGGTACCTTACATTGAAAACGCCGAGCAAGTCATAGATAGCTCTTTCCCGAGCTTAGAAGTATTGGAGGCTGGGAATTCTGATAAGGGCACCGACCCAATGCCATTAGGAGTGGGGGAAACCACCAAAGGAGTCAATCAGGTAGTGGCCAAGATCATGATGAACAGTGGGTATCAGAAAGGAAAAGGACTGGGCGTAAATCTGCAGGGCATAGGGGAACCAGTTGAGTTGCTCGAGAACCCAGGGCAACAGGGGCTAGGATATGAGCTCTCTAGGGAGACCCGCAAGGTGGGATGGAAGGAGAGTAAGCAAAAGGGGAAAGCAGAAATACCTCACCTCCGAGAAACTTTTCCTACTCCCACAGAGATAATACATCCTGGTGACTTAGTCATAATGGCAAGTGAAGAAGAAGGAGAGCCTACGGAGGTTGCATGGATCCAGCTGGACAAGCTGGGGAAAGCACTAGACAATTGGGAATCCAAAATTTTATCAGATGTTATGTCAATAGAGTAATGTTTTGAATATTGTATTTTAGAATTCTGTAATAGCTAACGACTTGAAACTTTATTTTCAATATTGAATGAATGCAGTAGTTTCGATCTTTTTGCTAAAATCTTGTTTGAATCCTGCCTTTTCGTATTTATTTTTGCTTTTTCTACCCACTTTCCAGGGAATTTGAATCCTCGAAACTCTTGAATGATCCTTGTGTTGCCACGGATGCAAGTGATTTAGAAACTGATGATAATGATGACATATCTCAAACCTTTGTTAAGATAGTAGAGTCTGCGGAAAGGGGTATTGTCCCGCATGAAGAAACTGCTGAAGTAATCAATATGGGGACAGAGGATGATAAGAAGGAATTAAAAATAGTTGATAACCCAGAAAGGGAGGATATGATCAATTTGTTTAGGGAATATATAGATGTGTTTGCGTGGTCCTATTAGGATATGCCAGGAATAGATCCTGAAATTGCTGCCCATAGGATACCCTTGTATTCCAATATAGGGCCCAAGAAACAGAAGCTGAAGAGGATGAGCCCAGAGATGTCCCTTAAGATCAAAGAAGAAGTAATGAAGCAATGGGATGCCGGTTTCTTAGAAGTTTCTAAATACCCTCAATGGGTTGCGAACATAGTCCCAGTGCCAAAGAAAGATGGGCGAGTTAGGATGTGTGTCGATTACCGGGATTTAAATCGGGCCAGCCCAAAAGATGACTTTCCACTACCCCACATTGATGTCTTAGTCGATAATACAGCAAAAAGCTTCAAGTATTCCTTTATGGATGGATACTCTGGCTATAACCAAATCCCGATGCACCCTGATGACAAGGAAAAAACTATATTCATTACCCCGTGGGGAACCTTTTGTTACAAGGTAATGCCCTTTGGACTTAAAAATGCTGGGGCCACTTACCAACGTGCAATGGTCATCTTGTTTCATGACTTGATGCATAAAGAAATAGAAGTGTATGTGGATGACATGGTCGCTAAATTAGCTGAAGGGGAAAGTCATGTGGTTGTATTACGAAAGCTCTTTGAAAGACTACGGAAATACAAGCTTCGATTGATTCCTAGTAAGTGCGTATTTGGGGCTACATCTGGGAAGCTCTTGGGATTCGTTATTAGTAAGAAGGGGATAGAAATAAACCCTGATAAAATTAGAGCGATTCGCGACATGCCACCACCTAGTACAAAAACAGAAGTCCGAGGGTTCTTGGGTCGTCTGAACTACATAGCCAGGTTCATCGCAAATTTAACCGCCACTTGTGAACCAATATTTAAATTATTGCGTAAGAACCAACCAGGAGAATGGAATGAATCCTGCCAATGCGCGTTCGATAAGATAAAGGAGTACCTCTTGACTCCCCCTGTTTTGTTGCCACCTATGCTGGGGCGGCCCCTTATCCTTTATTTGACCATCCGACTAGGGTCCATGGGTGCGGTGTTAGGACAACATGACGAATCAGGAAGAAAGGAGCAAGCCATTTATTATCTAAGCAAGAAATTTAACGAATGTGAGTTGCGGTACTTGTTGATTGAGAAGACTTGTTGCGGTCTTGTGTGGACCACAAAGAGACTGAGGCAGTACATGCTTTATCATGTAACGTGGCTGATCTCCCAGATGGATCCCATCAAATACATTTTTGAGAGTCCTCATGTATCGGGAAGAGTCTCAAAATGGCAAGTAATACTCTCAGAATATGACGTGAAATATATGATCAGTAAATCAGTCAAAGGAAGCGTTATAGCTGAGCATTTGGTGGCCAATCCCCTGGATGAATATCAATCGCTAGACTTCTGGTTCCCAGATGAGGATATTCTGACATTGGAAGAAGACGATCCAAAAGAAACCAAATGGACTATGTATTTTGATGGAGCAGCCAATGTACATGGTAGTGGATTAGGAGCGGTAGTAATATCACCTGAAGGCAAGCAATATCCAGTGGCAGTCAAGCTCAATTTTGACTATACAAATAATGTAGCAGAATATAAAGCTTGTGTCAATGGTCTGCAAGCCGCCTTGGAGTTAGGTGCCAAAGATCTTGAGGTGTTTGGAGATTCAGCCCTTGTAATTTATCAAGTAAAGGGAGAGTGGCAAACCAAAGATCCCAAACTGGTCCCATACCAAAAACATCTGACAAAATTGGTGTCAAGATATAGGGAAATAAATTTCACGCATTTGACCCATGATAAAAATCAGTTTGCTGATGCGTTGGCCACTCTAGCTGTAATGATTAAGTTGGACTGTGGAGTTAACATGCTCCCTATACAGGTTGAGACCTGGGACACCCCGGCTTGCTGCTCGAACGTGGAGGAAGAAAATGATGGACGGCCGTGGTTCCATGATATAAAGAACTATGTCCAGAACCAGCAATATCCGGCTGAGGCAACGGAGAATGACAAAAAAACCATTCGTGAATTGGCGAGGAATTTTTTCCTTAGTGGAGAGGTGTTATACAAAAGATCATAGGACAACACTCTGCTTAGATGTGTGGATGCGTCAAAAGCACGAAGTATAATGATAGAGATCCATGAGGGAATCTATGGGACTAATGCTAACGGTCATATTATGGCTAGACAAATTCAAAGATGTGGATATTTTTGGTTAACCATGGGAAAAGACTGCATTGATCACGTGAGAAAATGCCATAAATGCCAAACATATGCCGACAGGATCAATGCTCCACCCCAACCCCTACACAACTTGGTGGCACCGTGGCCATTCTCAATATGGGGAATAGATGGGATTGGCCCCATCAACCCAAAGGCGTCCAATGGACACCGATTCATTTTGATAGCCATTGATTATTTTACAAAATGGATAGAAGCATGTTCATTTTCCAATATTGGCCAAAAGGTCTTCCTCCGATTTTTGAAATCGAACATCATTTGTCGATATGGAATACCAGAGAGGATTATCACGGATAACGCTTCCAACCTGAATGGAGTTGACATTAAGAGATTGTGTGGTCAATTCAAGATTAAGCATCATAACTCTGCACCCTACCGACCACAGATGAATGGAGCAGTAGAGGCAGCGAATAAAATGATCAAAAGGATCATTAGCAAGATGGCTATTACTTATAAAGATTGGCATGAGATGCTCCCATATGCTCTTCATGGGTATCGAACGACGGTATGAACATCCACAGGGGCAACTCCATACTCTTTAGTATATGGCATGGAGGCAGTCACCCCGATTGAAGTTGAGAACCCTTCTCTCCGAGTGTTGATCGAATCTAACCTCGAGGAGAGCGAGTGGATGAAGACGCGGTATGAGTAGTGTCGTAACCGACCTTTCAGCGCGATGGAACTAAAATATCTTTAAAACCGATTCCCAAAGATGGAATTTTGAAAATCAATTTTTATTAGGAGTCGCCACCAAAATTTTTAATGGAAAACTTTGGAAAACCCATTTAACAAACAAAAAGAGAAAGGCGAAATGGACTGCGAGATCAGAGATGGGCTTAGGAGTCTATTTGAGTGTGGGGAAGGTGTTAGGCACCCCACAACACCCGCCTATAAGGGCGGTTACCTTAAATTAGTTAGTTGAAATAGAATATGGCCTTTAATTAATCTCAATTACCCTTTTATTAACATAAATGCACGTTGGACCTAGGAGACAAAAAAAATGAAAACGCATGCAAACTAATGGATATTTACAAAGGACGGACTTGACCTAGGATGAAAGCCTAGGGCCTACGTACCCTGCGATGGGGATCAAAGTCCACGTAGTTCGACCAAAAGGCATTTTTATGATTATTTTTTTTATTCGTGATGAGAATAGGAGGATTACAACAGACCATTGTAAACAAAACGGGATAGGAATTTGGTTTGTACGTTTTAATTTACTACAATCTGATTAACCTCGTTCTCCTGAACTCTTCACATTTTTTTTTATTTTTTTTTATATACTTGCGTTCAGCTTACCACTCACATTCCTTAGAGTCTTTTGTTTGTTTACCCATTTAAGATAACTCGTCTTTCATCACTCTTTTCCTTAGGTCGAACTACGTGGACTTTGACCCCCATCGCAGGGTACGTAGGCCCTAGGCTTTCATCCTAGGTCAAGTCCGTCCTTTGTAAATATCCATTAGTTTGCATGCGTTCTCATTTTTTTTGTCTCCTAGGTCTAACTGCATCTATGTTAATAAAAGGGTAATTGAGATTAATTAAAGGCCATATTTTATTTCAACTAACTAATTTAAGGTAACCGCCCTTATGGGCGGGCGTTGTGGGGTGCCTAACACCTTCCCTGCACTCAAATAGACTCCCGGGCCCATCTCTGACCTCGCAGACCATTTCACCTTTCTCTTTTTGTTTGTTTTGTTTTAAATGGGTTTTCCAAAGTTTTCCATTAAAAATTTTGGTGGCGACTCCTAATAAAAATTGATTTTCAAAATTCCATCTTTGGGAATCAGTTTTAAAGATATTTTAGTTCCATCGCGTTGAAAGGTCGGTTACGACAGTTTGGTGACTCCACTGGGGATAATTCGAGAGTCAAGCCTGTTTGATTAGTTAGTTGAAATAATATGGCTCCTTGTTATTTTAATTACCCTTGTTGTGTTTGTTTGGTTTAATGTTTTATTCTTTTTGGTGTTTCTTGATCGTTTATCTTTTGTGGTCATATGATATGCCTGTATCTTCTTATGTATTTGCTATTTATTTTCCCATTTGTATAGGTGTATGTCTTCCTTTTGCCATCATATAACATGCTTAAAGTTCTTTAGTTACTATGTAATTTTGTTAGTTTATTTGTAATACGTATGTTAGGATAGATAACATGCGGAAGACGACTTCTGTTTATGTTATAAGCTCCTGTCTTCTCTTGCAATTTGATTGTTTGGTAAATAAAGGTTGGATAAGCTGTCGGTTTAGAACTTTAAATGCTCCCTCCTATCCTATGCACGTTGACACTCTACCTCACACACTTTTGGGCTTTATACCCGGGTCCTCGATTACCCTAGGTTAGTAGGGGGTTTTTAACGGTTTTCCTGTAAAGCTTATCGCTTCCAGAGATTACTGTGAAGACCTCGCTCAGGTTGTGTCTCGTTATATGGATTTGATTGGAGTGGGATTTTATCCTCTTTTAAGTCTAATTCATGTCGCGGGATCCTCACTCTCTTGAGTGGGGGCAATCTGGGGGCCAATGACACTTTAAGATGCTAGATCTACCCCAAACCATGCACCTTAGTGGACTACCTTAATAGATAACCTTCGTAGAACCTATCGTCTTTAGGGTACCATTCCCACACATAGGGTTGACCCAGTTAGGACACCAAGGATCATGTTACACTCATATTTTGCATGTCAACGCATCATTCATGGCATGATTACATTCGTTTTCAAAAAAAAAAGAAGGAAAAAACCTGTAGGGGGTATTGAATTATCACAACATTTGCATTTTAACGCATTGTTAGGCAAGCGAAATGAGCTACAATTGAAAATTTCATCAGTGCGGTAAGATTTGCCTAATTGATGGAGTTGGGAGTTTTTGAAAGTCAATAATTTCAAAGAAATTAATTCATCAATAGGTTACTTGGTTCACTTGTTTAAGCCTCGTCCACGTGAGGATCTATTTCTCCTTAGGATGAGAGTTATAGTTGCTATTCCCAATGGATCAATAGGGTCTTTGGCGATTAGTAATGAAGAAAGTGATTAGTAATCTATTGATTAAATAAATTTTGTGCTCATTTCATCTTGTTTCTAACCCATGGATTTGTTACAGCGAACTGTCATTTTTGTTACTCGGCATAGAGATATGAAGGACTCACCAGACGCCACACAACCACAAGACACAAGCTCGATAGAAATGGCCTCATCTAGAAAGAGAGTCAACGTGAAGGTAGAAGCCGAATCAGTAGAAAGCTTGATCATCATGAGTGAGAAGCTCAGAAGGGAACAACTCCGTCATTTTCATAAGGACTATGGAGATATTTTGGAGTTATTGTTAGTTCCTATCCAATCAGATGCCCTTGTAGCCCTAGCTCAACATTGGGATGATTCCTTGAGATGTTTCACATTTCCAACTTTCTAGCTTGTGCCCACGTTAGAAGAATACGGGGGATTGATGAGAATGCCTGTTACCAAGGATACCCCTGTCTACTTGTATCCCGGACATCTTCCCTCCAGACGGGTTGTAGCCCAGATTTTGGGGGCCACAGAAGGATTACCCAGGAGGTATTTAGAGAAGAGGATGGAAGCTTTTGCTGAGAAGGGGAATTGGGTCGCCTTCAGAAGAGTGCTCGCTTTAGCAGTATATGGGCTGGTGTTGTTCCCATCAGCAGTGGGTGTAGTCGATCTGGTGGCGGTAAGTGTCTTGTGGATGGTAGAGAATCACCGTGTGAATCCTGTACCAGCACTGCTAGCTGAAACATTTTTGACATTAAGCTTTTGTCATAAAGAAAAGAAAGGGAAGTTGAAGTGCTGTTTGCCACTTTTGAATATATGGTGGTTTAACCATATCTACGACAGGGAATATCAACTTGGCACAAGGTTTGACACCGTTCATCACCCGATCCGAGATTATGTCCATTGCGAAGGGTCAGCTCCACTGCAAGCAAGAATGAGTCATGACCAATGGGGTAAGAAAATAGGGGAACTTAAAGATACCACAATCTGGTGGAAGCTCTCTTGGTGGGAGAGCGAAGATATTATATATTGCTATGGACATTTCCCTAATGTTCCTCTCATGGGCGCCAGAGGATGCATCAATTATAACCCCGCGGTTGCTCACTGCCAATTCGCATATGAATAGGATATCCCATCCAAAGAGGTTGTGCGAAGGGTCAGCTTCTACTACACCGATCCCCTGAAGATGGAAATGATCCAACAGATAAGGGATGCATGGGGCCGTGTAATGTGCAAAGGGAAGTTTGAGTTAGGGAAACATGTCGTGGCAACCACGAGGCAATATGAGATTTGGCTCCAGAAAAGGACCGAAGGGATCCACCCACCCCTAGGATCTCAAAACCCCTTGTTGAGTAACGATTTACAAGTAGTCAATGAGGGTTTAGCCAAACAATTAGAAGATAAAAAGGCTAAGCTGTAAAACCTGGAGGAAGTGAGCAAAAGACACTTGGAGAATTTATCTAGGGCACAAGAAGATGAAAGGGCAAAAAGGAGGAAGGAGTCGGAGATGAATGCCGAGCCGAGGAAATTGAAAGAGGAGAACGACAAGTTGAAAAATACTCTAAAAAGGATCAAAAAACGAGCCGAGGAGAGTAGCAAGAAGGTCCTCCATTATCAAGCTCGATTGTCAAAGGCCACTAAAGAAAGAGATGCTATAATGAGGCGGGAAGAGGAGCTCAAGTCTCATAGTAACCTCCAACGAGAAATTGATGTACTCACTAAACGGTTAGAGGAAAAGACAAGGGAGGTGATCAGTGTCATGAGTGATAGTGCAGTAGCCATGCAAAATCTAGTTGAGCAACTCAACCGTCAGGCGGAAAAGGCTCGGCTATGGGAGTCACGCCATGAAGAGCAAGTAGCCGAGAAAGAAAAGTGGCTAGAATGCTTCAGAAGAATGATCCTATTTGCCAATGATGCCATTCCTGAATTCGTTCATGCATATAAACAAGCAGAAGGGCATGCCATCCCCGTGAAGACTCCTGTAGCAGTAACTGAGTTTCTCACTCTGTGTCATGACCTTATAGAGGATTTGAAAATGTTGATGAAATTCTAGATGAGTAAGGGGCGAAGAGAGTTTCAGTATTGACGAATTCATAGATGGGGTCCCTTTTGATGTATAACTTCAAAGTCAATTGATGTATCCAAACACTTATTTATAATGCACGGTTTCGTCTTTTGGCCATCAAATGCGTAGAGATCTTGTGTGGAAATTGGTTGTGTGGTGTAAAAATAGACCTACACATGTGGATACTAAATGTCCCTTGTGTCAGCAGTTAACTTTGATTCATTGAGTGTTACTATATGTATCCTCAAGGATTCAAAGGTCCGCGGTTCTTATATCCTTTATGCCGAGTTAACACACCGAAAATCAAAAACCTAGGTAATCGTTTTTATTTACATTCATTTTGTTTAAAAAATATATATATATGACAATAATGCCAAGTAAGACATCAATATTGCCCGAGAACAGAAGAACTCGCCTAACCAGGCCCAGCCGTCTGGGAGAACGTATATAACCCGAGCACGAGCTAGATCTATGGCTGCTGAAGATAGTCCATCAGAGACCAAGCAGCGGTTAGAAGCGGAGGTAGGGGCCCTAAAGGATCAGATGGGGGCCATGCAGTCGCAAATGGTGGAGATGATGAAGTTGCTGCAGAACATGAGTTCTAGCGTGGCCGCGAACCATGTTTCGCCAAACCCCACTAATGCCGACCAGGGCACCCCTAATATAGGTGTTGGCATACCAGGAGTAACTCCGGGTAGTCCTTCTGCTACCGGAGTGCCCGAATCGGCACAGAGACTGGCAGTGACAAACCGACCACCAAACCTTTTGGCTTCAGGGGCTGAAGGACAAGGGTACCCCGAATGGAGCCAAGGTGGTGTCTTTACCTATGACATTCCTGGGGGGAACCAACTATTGGAGTTGCAGTGCTTGCTCGGCCTACTGCCAACGCCAGCTTTAAGACGAAAGAGGGTGATGAGAGGAAAGATTGGGAAGAGGACATAGCAGAGGTTAAGGACAGACTGCGAGCTCAGCAGAAGCCGACTAACTATAAGTCTGTTAAGTTGGATGAGTTGTGTCTGGCCCCAGAGGTCCCCATCCCTAAAAAATTTAAGGTGCCTGAGTTCACCAAATACGATGGTAGTGGAGATCCACACTACCACCTAAAATCGTACTGCACCAAGATGTCGGTATGGTCCAGGGACGAAAGGTTCCTGATAAACTTCTTTCACGAGAGTCTGACCGGCGCAGCCTTACATTGGTTCATGAAATTGGATCATTCCAAGCTAAAGAGGTGGAGAGACCTCACTGACGTATTCATGAGCCAATACAAGTTTAATCTGGATACAGCCCCTACACGCGAGCACCTTAAGGGGCTGAAGAAGAAGGGAACAGAAACTTTTAAAGAATATGCCCAGAGATGGAGAGCCGCAGCTGCTGAGGTCCAACCACCACTTTTGGACTGAGAATTATGCTCTTATTTTATCCGTACCTTGGGGGACCCATACCGTAGGATAATGCTAGGGACGCATGTAAATGAATTCGCGGATTTGATCCAAGTTAGAGAGAGGATAGACGTTGATGTGCGCGACGGGCTATTCGAATCCACCTCTACGGAAGCTAGAAAACCTGCAAACAGTCGAAAGAAGGAAGGGGATATTAGCCATGTCCATGCCACATTCCAACATCCCCGCCCTATGCATAGTCAATACCCCCAGGCACCTTTTCGCGGTCAGAACCCGGCTATGTCTTACTAGCCGCGAGGCCCAGCCATGGGAAATTACACAAGCTACCCGACACCACCGTAACCTTATTCTGGGCCGCAACAGCTGACAGTCCAAAATCGAGGGTTCAGGCCAACACTACCACCCCACGATGACAGGCCATTACCCAACTTTAATGTTAGCCAATCGGAGCTTTTTCGCAACTTAGTGGTAAAGAAGCTTATGGGCCCTAAACCGGTCAAGCCACTCCAGCCACCATTCCCTGAGTGGTATGATCCCAATGCCACTTGTGAATATCACATGGGAGTTGCAGGGCACCATATTGACAAATGTGATGCCTTCAGGAAGCATGTGCTAGCATTGTTGGACTATAACCGCATCGGCATAAAGATGGGTAATGACTCCAATATCGTCACCAACCCCTTGCCAAATCACAATAAGGAAAGGCAAGTGTCCATGATAGAGGGGGAGGATTTTGACTTGAAAGACTTGGCTGAGGCATCCTATACCATGCGGCAGTTGTATGAGGGGTTGAAGGGTACTGACTATGTCCCCGCTTAGAATAGGGGACTGAACAAACTCGGAGGGTTGCAAAAGGGGTATTGTGAATTTCATGATGGCGAGGTGGGGCACAACATTGAAGGCTGTGAGCAGTTTAGGGAGTTGGCTCAGAAGATGATGATGCTTGGAGTTCTAACCATTGAAAGAACTCGAGAGCCTGCTAAAAGGGATATGTGCATCACAGAAAAAGATGGTGCCTGGACCGAAGGAGCATCCGACTCCACAAGGCTTAGGAAATCCTTCCTGGTGGTTGACAAACCACTCTATGAAGTTAAGGGAGCCACCCCGGTCCAAAACAATCCTGACCCACGAAGTACAGCGCAAGGGTCTTTACTTGTAATACCCACGCCAGTGCCTGTCAAGGGCCCAACCGCCACTATTTACGTGCCTTCTCCGTTTCCGTATCAGAGCGATCATGTTGTGCCATGGAATTACAGGCTAAAGATAGAATGCTCATATGACAATGGGGCATTGAAAGAGAGGTCTATCACGGAAGGGGGTCATTTAGACGTTGTAGGAGGAATCACTCGCAGTGGTCGGGTATACTCCAAAGATGTGGGAGGAGCTCTGAATCCAAACCTAGAAGTAGGCGAAAGCTCGAACCTCAAGGAAGCCCTTGGGAAAGAAGGACGGGATGAAACAGAGGAGTTTGTAAAGATTTTGAAACAGAGCGAATATGACGTGGTGGATCAACTGCGAAAAACTCCAGCCCGAATTTCTATCTTGAGCCTAATAATGAATTCGAAAGTTCACCGAAGGGCATTATAGGGTGTGCAGAATGAAGCTTATGTGTGACCTGATATCACACCGGAGAAGGTCGTGAATCTGATAAACGCGGTGAAAAATTCTACCTTAATTTCCTTCTCTGAGGACGAGATGCACCCCATGTCGGTCGAAAAGCCCAAAGCCCTCCATATTACTCTGAAATGCCATGGGTATATAATTGCTAAAGTGCTCATCGATGGGGGGTCGGCCCTGAATGTCTTACCCTTGTCCACTTTTGGGCAATTACCTGTTGAGAAGTCATGCATCGAGTACAATGACCTGGTAGTGAGAGCCTTCGATGGGACCAGGAGGGAAGTGATCGGAAAAGTTAAACTCCCTGTAGAAATCGGTCCAAATTTGTTTACCATCGAGTTCCAAGTTATGGATATCGATGCAGCATATACGATGCTCTTAGGAA
This sequence comes from Delonix regia, assembly GCA_037074485.1. Lineage (NCBI taxonomy): Eukaryota > Viridiplantae > Streptophyta > Magnoliopsida > Fabales > Fabaceae > Delonix > Delonix regia. The sequence continues at coordinate 19,948,361 of CM073449.1, read as the reverse complement.
GACCTTGGATTCACGCTGCTGGTGCTGTCCCCTCGACCGTGCATCAGATGATCAAATATATCGATGAAGGAAGGCTCGTCACCATACAAGGTGAAGAAGAAATGATTCTCAACAGGTCAAGTGCGGTACCTTACATCGAAAATGCTGAGCAAGTCATAGATAGCTCCTTTCCAAGTCTAGAAGTATTGGAGGCTGGGAATTCTGACAAGGGCACTGACCCAATGCCATTAGGAGTGGAGGAACCCACCAAAGGAGTCAATCAGGTAGTGGCCAAGATCATGAGGAACAGTGGGTATCAGAAAGGAAAAGGACTGGGCGTAAATCTGCAGGGCATAGGGGAACTAGTTGAGTTGCTCGAGAATCCAGGGCGACAGGGGCTAGGATACGAGCTCTCCATGAAGACCCGCAAGGTGAGATCGAATGAGGGTAAGCAAAAGGGGAAAGCAGAAATACCTCACCTCCGAGAAACTTTTCCTCCTCCTGCTGAGATAATACATCCTGATGACTTAGTCATAATGGCGAGTGAAGAAGAAGGAGAGCCTGCGGAGGTTGCATGGATCCAGCCGGACGAGCTAGGAAAAGCGCTAGACAATTAGAAATCCGAAATTTTATCGGATGTTATATCATTAGAGTAATGTTTTGAATATCATGTTTTAGAATTCTGTAATAGCTAACGACTTGAAACTTTATTTTAAATATTGAATGAATGCAGTAGTTTCGATCTTTTTGCCAAAATCTTGTTTGAATCCTGCCATTTCGTATTTATTCTTGCTTTTTCTACCCACTTTCCAGGGAATTTGAATCCTCGGAACTCTTGAATGAGCCTTGTGTTGTCACGGATGCAAGTGATTTAGAAACTGATGATAATGATGACATATCTCAAACCTTTGTTAAGATAGTAGAGTCTACAGAAAGGGGCATTGTTCCGCACGAAGAAACCGCTGAAGTAATCAATATGGGGACAGAGGATGATAAGAAGGAATTAAAAATGGTTGATAACCCAGAAAGCGAAGATATGATCAAATTGTTTAGGGAATATATAGATGTGTTTGCTTGGTCCTATCAGGATATGCCAGGAATAGATCCTGAAATTGCTGCCCATAGGATACCCTTGTATTCTAATATAGGACCCAAGAAATAGAAGCTGAGGAGGATGAGCCCAGAGATGTCTCTTAAGATCAAAGAAGAAGTAATGAAGCAATGGGATGCCGGTTTCTTAGAAGTTTCTAAATACCCTCAATGGGTTGGGCCAAAGAAAGATGGACGAGTTAGGATGTGTGTCGATTATCGGGACTTAAACCGGGCCAGCCCGAAAGATGACTTTCCATTACCCCACATTGACGTCTTAGTCGATAATACTGCAAAAAGCTTCAGGTATTCCTTTATGGATGGATACTCTGGCTATAACCAAATCCCGATGCACCCTGATGACAAGGAAAAAACCACATTCATTACCCCGTGGGGAACCTTTTGTTACAAGGTAATGCCCTTTGGACTTAAAAATGCCAGGGCCACTTACCAACGTGCGATGGTCGTCTTGTTTCATGACTTGATGCACAAAGAAATAGAGGTGTATGTGGATGACATGGTCGCTAAATCAGCTGAAGGGGAAAGTCATGTGGCTGTATTACGCAAGCTCTTTGAAAGACTACGAAAACACAAGCTTCGATTGAATCCTAGTAAGTGCATATTTGGGGCTACATCTGGGAAACTTTTGGGATTCATTGTTAGTAAGAAGGGGATAGAAATAGACCCTGATAAAATTAGAGCGATTCGCGACATGCCACCACCTAGTACAGAAATAGAAGTCTGAGGGTTCTTGGGTCGTCTGAACTACATAGCCAGGTTCATCGCAAATTTAACCGCCACTTGTGAACCAATATTTATATTACTACGCAAGAACCAACCAGGAGAATGGAATGAATCCTGCCAACGCGCGTTCGATAAGATAAAGGAGTACCTCTTGACTCCCCCTGTCTTGGTGCCACCTATACCGGGGCGGCCCCTTATCCTTTATTTGACCATCCGACCAGGGTCCATGGGTGCGGTGTTAGGACAACATGATGAATCAGGAAGAAAGGAGCAAGCCATTTATTATCTAAGCAAGAAATTTAATGAACGTGAGTCGCGATACTCGTTGATTGAGAAGACTTGTTGCAGTCTTGTGTGGACCACGAAGAGACTGAGGCAGTACATGCTTTATCATGTAACGTGGCTAATCTCCAGGATGGATCCAATCAAATACATTTTTGAGAGCCCTCATGTATCGGGAAGAGTCTCAAAATGGCAAGTAATACTCTCAGAATATGACGTGAAATATATGACCAGTAAATCAGTCAAAGGGAGCGTTATAGCTGAGCATTTGGCGGCCAATCCCCTGGATGAATATCAACCGCTGGACTTCCAGTTCCCAGATGAGGATATTCTGACATTGGAAGAAGATGGTCCAAAGGAAACCAAGTGGACTATGTATTTTGATGGGGCAGCCAATGTACATGGTAGTGGATTAGGAGCAGTAGTAATATCACCTGAAGGCAAGCAATATCCAGTGGCAGTCAAGCTCAATTTTGCTGCACAAATAATGTGGTAGAATATGAAGCTTGTGTCAATGGTCTGCAAGCTGCCTTGGAGTTAGGTGCCAAAGATCTTGAGGTGTTTGGAGATTCAGCCCTTGTAATTTATCAAGTAAAGGGAGAGTGGCAAACCAAAGATCCCAAACTGGTCCCATACCAAAAACATCTGACAAAATTGGTGTCAAGGTTTGGGGAAATAAATTTCACGCATTTGACCTGTGATAAAAATCAGTTTGTTGATGCGTTGGCCACCCTAGCTGTGATGATTAAGTTGGACTGCGGAGTTAACATGCTCCCTATCCAGGTTGAGACCTAGGACACCCCGGCTTACTGCTCGAACGTGGAGGAAGAAAATGATGGACGGCCGTGGTTCCATGATATAAAGAACTATGTCCAGAACCAGCAATATCCGGCTGAGGCAACGGAGAATGACAAAAAAACCATCCGTCAATTGGAAATGATTTTTTTCCTTAGTGGAGAGGTGTTATATAAAAGATCATGGGACAACACTCTGCTTAGAAGTGTGGATGCATCAGAAGCACGAAGGATAATGATAGAGATCTATGAGGGAATCTGTGGGACTCATGCTAACGGCCATACTAAGGCTAGACAAATTCAAAGATGTGGATACTTTTGGTTAACCATGGGAAAAGACTGCATTGACCATGTGAGAAAATGCCATAAATGCCAAACATATGCTGACAGGATCAATGCTCCACCCCAACCTCTGCACAACTTGGTGGCACCATGGCCGTTCTCAATGTGGGGAATAGATGTGATAGGCCCCATCAACCCAAAGGCGTCAAATGGACACTGATTCATTTTGGTAGCCATTGATTATTTTACAAAATGGATAGAAGCATGTTCGTTTTCCAATATTGGCCAAAAGGTCTTCCTCTGATTTTTGAAATCGAACATCATTTGTCAATATGGAATACCAGAGAGGATTATCATGGATAACGCTTCCAACCTGAATGGAGCTGACATTAAGAGATTGTGTGGTCAATTCAAGATTAAGCATCATAACTCTGCACCCTACCGGCCACAGATGAATGGAGCAGTAGAGGCAGCGAATAAAATTATCAAAAGGATCATTAGCAAGATGGCTATTACTTATAAAGATTGGCATGAGAAGCTCCCATATGCTCTTCATGGGTATCGAATGACGGTACGAACATCCACAGGGGCAACTCCATACTCTTTAGTATATGGCATGGAGGCAATCACCCCGATTGAAGTCGAGATCCCTTCTCTCCGAGTGTTGATTGAATCCAACCTTGAGGAGAGCGAGTGGGTAAAGACGCGGTATGAGCAGCTGAATATGATCGAAGAAAAGTGATTAATAGCTATGTGTCATGGGTAGCTTTACCAAAAAAGGATGGCAAGGGCATTCAATCAAAAGGTTCACCCTAGACAGTTCAGGCTGGGGGAGTTGGTCCTGAAAAAGATCCTCTCAAATCAAGATGATAATAGAGGCAAATGGGCACCTTCCTACGAAGGTCCATATGTGGTGACACGAGCGTTCTCTGGAGGGGCCCTGACTCTTGCCGATATGGATGGTAGGGAGCTTGGAAAACCAATTAACTCCGATGCAGTCAAGAAATACTTTGCTTAGACGGGGATGATGAGACCAAAAAAAAGAAGAAGAAAGAATGGAGAATTCGTAATTAGGGCCAGTTCAAGAAGGAGGTTCAGATGAAGGATAGGGTGGCAAAGGATGGACAAAGTAAGGTGGTATGAAGACCAAATTGCCAACCTGAACGGATCCTTAGGGGTTGTCTTCATTAGTCAGTTTCGAAATAAGTGTATCCAATGGCAACACTAGGTGTAAGCAACCATTGTCGCCTGAAGCCAAATTCCGAGTCATCCCAGTTGTATTTTGCTATTTTTTATACTTGCGTTCTGCTTACCACTCACATTCCTTGGAGACTTTTGTTTGTTTACCCATTTAAGATAACTCGTCTTTCATCATTCTTTTCCCCTGCATAACCCTATTGCCTTTATGATTGTCTCATACATTCAATATGCAAAATAAAACATTCAAGTGAATAGTGCTATTCAAAATATTGTCTGATGATATGCATCCAAGAAATACCCCAATGCGTTTTAAATAAGTTTTTCCATGCAATTACTATGATGAGGCCTAAAGGATGCAGCATATACGCAATTTGGCATTTTCGTTACTAGTTTACCTCGTATAAAAGGAGATAGAAGCAACTTCGATGTCCTCGGGCTTACAGTACAGAAGAGAGTATAAGCCCGTTTGTAGTGAGGAAGCGGATTGTCAACTGTTGAAACGATGGATTTAGGGTCGCAATGAAGGAAGCGTGGTTAGACAGTTTATTCACTTTGGACAATATTGACGTTTTTCCAATTGTCTTGAATCATAATTTAACATGACACCCTTCTGATTTCCAAAATAAAAGATAGAGGTTTTACGCTCACAAGCACACAAGGAATAGGTATCATTTAAACCTGTATTAAAACCAATAAAATTTGCATTATCCTTTAAGGATGTGCCTTTCTCACGCATACACGGTTGCCCATGTTCAACACTTACATTACTCATGCATCATGACCATCAAATTTACATTCCTGCAAAAGTCCTGCATCAAGTCCAGGCAATTTACATTTCCGCAAAAGTCCTGCATCAAGTCCAGGCAATTTACATTCCTGCAAAAGTCCTGCATCAAGTCCAGGCAATTTACATTTCTGCAAAAGTCCTACATCAAGTCCAGGCAATTTACATTCCTGCAAAAGTCCTGCATCAAGTCCAGGCAATTTACATTTCTACAAAAGTCTTGCATCAAGTCCAGGCAATTTATATTTCCGCAAAAGTCCTGCATTGCGTCCAAGCAATTTATATTTCTGCAAAAGTCCTGCATCAAGTCCAGGCAATTTACATTCCTGCAAAAGTCCTGCATCAAGTCCAGGCAATTTACATTTCTGCAAAAGTCCTGCATCAAGTCCAGGCAATTTACATTCCTGCAAAAGTCCTGCATCACGTCCAGGCAATTTACATTTTTGCAAAAGTCCTGCATCAAGTCCAGGCAATTTACATTTTTGCAAAAGTCCTGCATCAAGTCCAGGCAATTTACATTCCTGCAAAAGTCCTGCATCAAGTCCAAGCAACTTACATTCCTGCAAAAGTCCTGCATCGCGTCCAGGCAATTTATATTTCTGCAAAAGTCCTGCATCAAGTCCAGGCAATTTACATCTCTGCAAAAGTCCTGCATCAAGTCCAGGCAATTTACATTCCTGCAAAAGTCCTGCATCAAGTCCAGGCAATTTACATTTCTACTAAAGTCCTGCATCGTGTCCAGGCCATTTACATTTTTGTCCAAGTCCTACATCGTGTCCAGGCAGTTTACATTTATGTCAAAAGCCAGGCATTTTGTTCAGGATATTCACCATCCTATCTAAGCATGAATTTACTCCCGTTTCCCCCTGTCTTCCCTCAATGAGGAAGGTGGTGTGTTCATGTCTTTGCTTGCTCTTAAGATTAGGTCATTTCTTCACTATTCACTTCCCTAACTTAAGAGACAAGCAAAGAGAGGCAACTGTGAACACCCCACCCAAATTAATAATAATAATAATTACAATAATAATAATAAATAGAATTAAAAAAAATTCAAAAAATATAAAATAATAAAGTAATAATAACAATTAATCAAAACAAAATTGCAAAAGGCAAACAAAATGAAAGTAATATGGAAAAAACCAAATATAAGAACCAAAAATGATAAAATGGAAAATTCAAGATGTATGGCAATCATCTTGCAAAAAAATAAAATGAACAAAGCCACATACTTAAAATGGAATTGCAATACACTCTCACTTGCTCACACTCACACACTCTCATGCTCACTTGCTCCCACATGCTCACTTGCCCTCACACACATGACACACATCACTCTCACATGCTCACTTGCTCCTCACATGCTCATTTGCCCTCACACACATGACACACATCATTCTCACACACTCACACTTCCCACCACAGACACATCACTCTCACACACTCACACTCACACTCCCACATGCTCATTTGCTCCCATATGGTCATTTGCTCTCACCACATGACATACATCACTCTCACACACTCACATTCTCACTCACGGACACCTCACTCTCACACACTCACACTCACACTCTCACACACTCTCATCCACAGACACACACACTCACCACATGCATGTACCCATGCACACACATGCACAAGAGGGCAAGGGGGACAAAAAAGCAAATGGGAGTGGTTCTGCAACATGGCAGAAGGTGGGGTGGCTGGAGCAGTGAGAGAGGAGTGTGGCGTGGCTGGAGGTGGTAGCAAAAAGTGGAGACCGTGTGCAGCAAAGTGGTGGCTGGAAGTGGCAGAAAAAGCAAGGGAAAAAGGAAGCAAAGGGCAGAAAAAGAGAGGGGACGTTGGAGCATAAAGGGAGGCAGCAAGCCGAGAGGAAGAGAGGAGAAAAATGCTGGGAAAAAAGAGGTTTTGGCTGAGAAGAAAAGAGAGCTGGAGAAGAGAAGAGAGGAAGAAAAAAGAAAGGGGAACCACGCTGAAAAGGAGAGAGCCACGTGACCAAGAAGAGAAGAGGAGCTGAAGAAGAAAAGAAGAGCAACGAGGACAGCAGCAAACCGTGAAGAATAACGCTGAACGAAGGAAGAAGAATGAAGGTAGCAATGTGTGGGAGAAACCAAGTTGAATGAAGCAAGGAAGCAAGGCAGCCACGTGAGGAAATAATAGCAGAAAGACGAACCAGAAATGAGGCAGCAAACCGAGAGCCAAACTGCAGAAACCGAGAGCTGAACAAAGCTGTCCAAAGTGCAGAAAAACCGTGGAAGTAACGTCCAAAATTCTGGAGTGAAAAGGTGCTGAAGTTTAGACCATCCAAGGAGTAGAAAAATGGAGAGTTGGATGCCAAAATGATGTGCATAAATAAGGAAGTATGAATCCAAAACAAAGTGGCAGCAAAGGAAGGAAGAGAAGCTGAACCATGGAAGGAGAAAAACTTTGTTTTAAACTCAAAAAACAGAGGTGAACAGAGGAGAGCTTAGAAAGCACAAGGAAGAAGAGGAAGTGTGGAGAAGAAAAGAAGCTCTCAGCCTCCATCTTCCAGCCAAGAAGTAGGGACACTTTCTGCAGAATTTCCAGCGCTGGAACCAACCAGAAAAAATCCAACAAAGCTGTCCAGCGAAACTCCAAAGAAGCTGTCCGTTTTCTGCACTTCCAGCCAAGACCAGTGACTTTGAGGGGCTATTGGAGGTTCATCTTCCATTGTTGGGTGAGGAGGAGAAGGTCCTTGTTCATTGGAGCACAAAGGAGGAGCTGAAAAACCAGGTATGGCTACATGTTCTTCACTGGCCGAAAATTCTGCTGCATGTCGTTACTGTTCACCTGATTTCCTTCAATGCAATCTCATGCATGTGCACTGTTCACGCACTCTAACATGCAATGCTACTGTTCACGTGTTTAATTTTTTTTATTTTTGTTCATTATAATTGTTTAGACATTAGCTTTGATTAATTATGGCCATTATGTATGAAATTAGCATGTGGGAATTTTGTTGCTCTTGATTGTCGGGATTATGTGAGTTTTTTATCTCCTTAAGTCCTTGCAATTAATCAAATAATTGGAAGACAATGAATATTAATGAAATATTAATGAAAGAATGTTGAAAAATAATTGAATGATAATTAATGAATATTGTCATGACGGATAAAAATTATCGTGTGAGAATTTTGTTCTCCTCGATTACCGGGGGTTATGTGAGATATTAATCTCCTTAAATCCTCGTAATTAGTTGAATAATGGAAAAGTGACAATTAATATTAATGAAATGTTAATTAATAAATGGTGAAAAAATAAAGGAATGACAATATATACTAATGAAATATTAATGAAAGAATGTTGAAAAATAATTGAATGGTAATTAATGAATATTGTCATGATGGATAAAAATTATCGTGTGAGAATTTTGTTCACCTCGATTACCGGGGATTATGTGAGATATCAATCTCCTTAAATCCCTACAATGAATTGGATAATTAAAAAGTAACAATGGTACAAATGAAATATTAATGGGGGAATGATGGAAAATAAATCAATGATAATTTTGGATTAAATCATAATAGTCATAATCAAAATGCTTGCTTTAATATGCCATTTGTGAAATTATCGTGTGAGAATATCGTTCTCCTTGATTATCGGGGATTATGTGAGATATTAATCTCCTTAAATCCCTACAATGAATTGGATAATTAAAGGGTAACAATGATACAAATGAAATATTAATGGGTGAATGGTGGAAATAAATTAACCATAATTAAATGTTAAATTCGGATTAAATCATAATAATAATCATAATCAAAATGCTTGCCTTAGTAAACATCCCCTATCATTTGCGAAATTATCGTGTGAGAATATTGATCTCCTCGATTGTGCGGGATTATGTGAGGTTCTAATCTCCTTAAATCCCTATAATTAATTCCGAAATGACAATAATATTAATAATAATACAAAAAATGAATAAATGGACAATAATTAAATGTTAACTTTGATTAAATATTTATGCAAAATGGATCGTGTGAGAATACTTGTCTCTCCTCGACTTCCCGGGCTTGTGTGAGATTTTAATCTCCACAGAACCCAAAAATTAGCATATATTTGTTCAAAGACAAACAGATAAACCAATAAATAATAGTACTTAAATTAAATTTTCTACCAATAACCAATAATAATAATCAATATTTATCAACAATAAATTCAAAAACTCATAAAATAAAAAAAATATATTCCTTTCATTATAAATTATGCATGAATTCCCAAAATATAAACTCTCAAAACTCAAAAAAAAAAAATAATAATAAAATCGACAAAAAAATTTTAAAAAAAGAAAATGTGAAGAGTTCAGGAGAACGAGGTTAATCAGATTGTAGTAAATTAAAACATACAAACCAAATTCCTATCTCGTTTTGTTTACAATGATCTGTTTTAATTAAAATCCTCCTATTCTCATCACAAATAAAAAAACCATCAATCATAAAAATGCCTTTTAGTCGAACTACGTGGACTTTGATCCCTCTCACAGGGTACGTAGGCCCTAGGCTTTCATCCTAGGTCAAGTCCGTCCTTTTGTAAATATCCATCAGTTTGCATGCATTTTTGCTTTTTTGTCTTATATGTCTAACGTGCATCCATGTCAATAAAAGAGTAATTGAGATTAATTAAAGGCCATATTCTATTTCAACTAACTAGTTTAAGGTAACCGTCCTTATGGGCGGGTGTTGTGGGGTGCCTAACACCTTCCCCACACTCAAATAGACTCCCGAACCCATCTCTGACCTCGCAGACCATTTCGCCTTTCTTTTTTTGTTTTATTTAAATGGGTTTTCCAAAGTTTTCCATTAAAAATTTTGGTGGCGACTCCCAAATGAATCGATTTTCAAAATTTCGTTTTTGGGAATCGGTTTTAACCCATATTTTTCAATCTCGCCGAAAGGTCGGTTACGACAGTGATAAGACATAAAATGCATTAAACACAAAATAAATTAGAAACAAAGAGTCTATCGAAAATAACACTTACAATGGGTTTTGTCAAAATCCTAGAACTAGCTTACTTAGCCAAGCATTGGCATTGTTTCAGAACAAAAAATCAAGAAGAAAATATAACATGGACAGAAAAGATATGATAAGAAGGAAGGCATAACTTTGACTAAGTTGTTACTCCCTTTTACATAATACTCTTTCATAATCCGCTACAAACCCTACTCAATTGTGCTCCTTAGCTTAATAACGAACTCCCTCTTGCTTGTCTGTCTTTCTAAAGCTCCCTTAGGTCTCTATTTGTAGCCTTCAAAGGCCCCATGCGTCAAATTTCTCTCAAAATTTCATCCTTATTTTGGAATACCCTAATTTTAAAATTAAGGCCTTTTTTACAGAACACTTAAGAGTACCTTTTCTATCACCTAAATGTTGCTTTTCTGTTTCTAGCACATTTCTACATTTCATAGTGCCTGGGCATTGCTTCACTAGTGCATAATTGTTGAGTCTCTGTCTTTGGCCTTCCAATGTGCAGCTTTGGCACCCCAAGCGTTGTAATGATGGTGCTTAAGCACAGTGGATAAGAAAGATAATCGTAGTTAGTAAGAGGGTAATGTTACTTCCCAAATATTGTAGAGAAAGTATGAGAAAATATTATCATTTGTGTCAAAACAAAAATAAGGTAAATAGTAATGAAAATTCTACTTATTAATGAAGTAATAAACATGGCAATAGTCATTTATATTATGAATGGTGAAGCTTAAAAATAAGAGAAAATTAACATCTAATTCCCTAAATTTGATTAACTCATTATGTATATACTTATTTGCTTTGTTAGTTATTTGAATGTTTTATTCAATTATTGGTTGTTAGCATGGTTAGTTATTCACAAGAGCAGCAAAGATCTCAAATAAATATAAATGGTGACAAAAACAAATATAATGCTAGCTAGAGTTGCTAGATAAAATTATCCCAACATTAGGATGTTATTTGTTTTGCCAAGGGAGATTCCGATAAGACATTGCATTTTTGGAATAAAGTGACCCAACAAAGAATGTAATGGAGTAAATGACTTTTATGGGGGTTAAGGGGGATACAAATGGTGGTTAGTTAAAAAAATATAGCTAGAAAAATACATTTTTAAGAACTTATTTATTATGTACTTTTTAGATAAAAAATCACATGGTTTCCTAGAAGCATGTATATAGTCAGAGGTATAAGGTTAAAAATATCTCTAACAGGTAGTTTTAGCTTCACCCTCACACATCTTATTTTTCTTTTAAATGTTTAACTTACTGATAACTATGTACATGTGATGTATTTTGTATGTTTGGCATATGTATGCTAATGGGGAGACACTTGTAAAGTTTGGTATCACAAGGTTCTCCATGATTAGGCTTCATGTTATGAGGTAGCATGAAACCCTAAGCCGATATGGGATGGTGAAGGGTTAAGGTTTCGAAATAAGGCCCATCAAATTTAGCCAAAAGAAGGATAAAAGGTTTTCTTAGCATGTCATTATGTGTATAGCTTTTCTCATGTGTTTTAAATATAATTTATGTATGATTGATATGTAATGGCTAGAAATAGAATGTTTTTCATTGTACATGCTGATGACTGAGGTTGCAAAAATCTCATGTTTTTATGTATATCTATTTCCATGTAACCAAGCTCCCAATCAGGAAGTGGGACTTAGGGAATAGCATATTAAGGAGTCCTTATTTTCATAAAGATCTAAAGTTATATTTTGTGAATTTAAATTTATGTAATGTTTGAAGATTTTTTATCTTTTATGTATTGTGTAATGCATTGCAGACACATTTAACTTTTTCCTTATATATTTTGTTATATTCGTAGGCATGCAACTAAAATCCAGTGAGTTTATTAAGCTGCATAAGCCACTTATCCTTACTTTTCTTTTATGTTAAAGTTTAGCTTTATAATTGCCATGTAGGCTTAATGTTCAACTTAAATAGGAATATTGCATGTTTTACCAAATACAAGCAGATATAGGGACATGCCAAGTGGGGTTTTTTATGTTGTCATATAAGCCCATAAGGCATCATCTAGCATTATCTCCCAGTCCCCACATGTTAGACAAACTATCTTATCTAAGATGCGATTAATCTCTCTATTGAAGACCTCAACTTGTCCATTAGTTTAGGAGTGATAAGCTAGGGCCACTCTATGGTGTACACCATATTTCATAAGAAGGGTTTTATATAGTTTAATACAAAAATGTGTTCATCCATCACCAATGATTGCCCTTGGTGTCCCAAATTGTTTGGCATCATTAGTGTTATAAGCATTAGCCTCCACCAATTTAAAGATATAATCAACTGCAACTAATATGTACCAAACGAGATGATGAAAAGGTCCAAATGAAGTCTATGCCCTAAACATCAAAGTTTTCCAACTCCAGTATGTTGTTTAGTGGCATTTCTTGGTTCCTTGAGATGTTCCCTATCCTTTGGCACCTATCATTGTTTTTAACAAACTCATGATCATCCTTAAAAAGTGTGGGCTAGGAAAAACTTGCCTGCATGACTCTAATTGCAGCTTTCTATGCCTTACAATGGTTTGCACAATCTGCTAAGTGACAATGGTGCAGAATGTTCTACATATCTTCCTCAGGGATGTATCTTCTTATGATCAAGTCCCTACACTATCAGAATAGATGTGGTTTATCCAAGTAGTAGTTTGTTTCTTCATGTAAGAACTTCTTCTGTTGTGAATTTAAACTTGTAATTAAGATTTTAGCAACCAAGATATTCACAATATCCATACACTGTGGTGTATTAGCAATCTTAACATGTAATATTTGCTCAATAAGGAAACTATAATTTATGGGAATTTTAGTGGAGTTTTTGCTACTATTTTCTAATCAAGATATATTATCCACTATTTGATTTTCATAACCTTTTTGTAACGGATTTCTAAATCAAATTCTTATAGCATTATAACCCTCTTAACTAGTCTAGGTTTGGTATCCTTTTTATGTGAGCGGGTTTAAAATTTTCAAGATATTGGGCATAATATCAAAACATAATACAATATTTAAAATTTCAATTGGGGCATATAACCGCCCTATAACAAAGGCAGTTTCACCATTGTACATACTAATAACAATATATTAGTACACATTTAAGGTGAAAATAAAAACATAAAATTTGAAATAAAGAATAAATGAGTAGAACTTCATTTTAACCCCCACATATGGAGTATTTTTCAATTTGATCCCTCATATTCAATTTTGTCCCTCACATATGGATATTTCTCAATATGGTCTCTAACATATAAAATAATTATTAATAATGCTTTTCTTTATTCATCAAATTAACTTTTATTGTTAGAAAAGTATTGATAACAACTTTATTTGTGATGTGTTAACAAAGAAATGTCCATATGTGAGGGACTAAATTGGCAAGGCAATTTTATGAAGGGCCAAATGGAAAAATATTTTATATGTGAGGGACTAGCTTGAGAAAATTTTATAAGTTTGTATTTTTTAAATTAACTTATTTTTTGATGTCATTTATGACACTTGTATTTGTAAGAGATCAAATGGAGAAAATGTGTGTATATATATATATATATGAGGGACAAGATTGAGAAGACAATGAGAGATGAATTTCAATATATATATATATATATATATATATTATCAGTAATTGAGAAATTTTACTACAAAGGACTGAATTGAAACATATTTTATATGTGAAAGATTAAAGTTAAAATTTAATATAATCACGCTTAATTAGGCCAAGAGAGGGTGTTAGGCCATATTAAGTATGGTTAACTGAAGTTGACCGTATAAGTTTATACAATTCAATATATATATCAAACACATGATAAAGGTAAACTGTATAAATTTACACAGTCCAGCCGTGTATACTGTGCCAAAGGGACCAAGAGATAAAGTTTAGTATCTAAGAATATTTTCAGTGCCTCCTACACTCTTAAACCCACCAATTCATAGAACTTGAAAGGAAAAAAGAGAAAGAAACTATGATTCTAACATGAAGGAATCACGCTGCACAGCCAAACGTACACCACCAATTGCCTTCTTTGCCAAATTGTCAAGAATTTTACTTCCTAAGACAAACACTCCAACATATCAAATCCAAAAGTTCTATGACCATATATACGTTTCCATTGCAAAAAATATATAAAGATCCACATTCCATGCACCTAATTTCGTCCAATAAACAACAGCAATATGTCCAATAATCTCATGTTATCAGAATTAAATAAAATATGGGGGAGTTACTTTGAAATCAGAATTAATTTTGAGGAAATTTGGAAAAGTATATTTCCAGAAGTAATCTTAGCATACCTTTCAGTCCGTCCCAAGTTATTATCTTCCAAGTCACAAGAGCAATTATGCTCTACTAGCTCCAATTGGTTTTTTCTCTTCTTCACTCTCTTTTCTGATTCTCCTTTTTTCCTCCTTCCCTCCCTCTATTTCTCTCTTAATTTTCTCTAAAAAGTCGACCTCTCCCTCAGCAGTCTTTATTATCCTTTTATATTAAAAAATAGGATATATCATAAGATAAATCATCCATTAATTCTTTTCTATTTTTTGGGAGTTTTTTATTTTATTTTGCCTTATTCTTCAAGAAAGAATTAAAGCAATACTTTCTTTTAAAAAAATTATCATCCAATCATTTAATTACATTTAATGTTTCTTTGTTGGGGAGTTAATTTCTTATTAGTTTTTCTCTATTTTTATGTTCATTCAACAAAATTAGAATTGAACAAACAAAACAAAATATTGAGAGAAAATTGATATAGTATAATTTTATTTCGCCTTGCTTTTTTTAAGAATGAATAAGAGATAAATTTAGTCCTCTTTTAAATTTTAATTATTGACTCATTAAAATTAGAATTCAACAAAACAAAAAAATTACGCTAATTCAACGTTAAATTTAAATGATCTAAAAGTAACAATGACTCAATAATAAAATCAAAATTAACTGCAGTGCAAAAATAAAAAAAGACTATGAAAACTCTGTCTCAAAAATAGAAATAACTCAAACAATTAAGATAAAGTTGACCCCCAAATTAAATAAAAAGATTCATTATTTTTTAAAATGCTTGGACAAAATACGATAGGTTATTCATTAAATAATAGCATGGCATAAATATCACCGCAGGACCAAATCAGAGACAACCTTATTCCATTATCCGCTTGGCAAACTTGAGAAATCGTTCCTGAGACTGACCACCTTGGGCTACGTTATTCATCACCACCTCCTTTAGCTTCAAAGAGTTTGCCCTTAAATCTTCATCACCAAGCAACTGGTCCACTTTCTTCTTTATCTCCCCACTTGACACAAACCCGTTTTCATCAAAGTCAAATCCCAGTCCAACCTTCCACTCATCACAAATGCCAATCTTGTTAAGAGGTTGGTCTACAAAAAATGGCCAACACAAGAAGGGCACACCATTACATAAACCCTCCATGACAGAGTTCCAACCACTGTGGCTAATAAAACAAGCAACGGATGGGTGGCTCAACACACGCCATTGAGGTGCCCATTCGACAATCTTACCAAGATTTCCTTTAAACTCACGTAAGCATGCCTTTTCGGTATTGTTATTGTTAATGAAATCTGGACGAACAACCCAAAGAAAAGGCCTACCGGTGAGCTCAAGTCCAAGGGCTATTTCTTGGAACTGTCTAGGGTCAAAAACAATGTGACTTCCAAAGGCAACGTATATTACAGAAAAAGGTGGCTGTTGATCAAGCCAACTCAAGCGAGATAGATCTTCTTCCCAGAACTGTCCTAGCGATTTTTTTGTAAGGTGACCTTCCAACAATGGTCCAATTGGCTGTAGCTTTGGCATGTATGAAAATGCTCAAGGTTCAAGTTCGTAGGTGGTGCTGCAAAACCACCATTCTGCTAAATCGATACACGGTGTGCATCGTTTAATGTAATTGAAAAAGCTATTCTGACCCTCTGCTTCGGCCGAACCGATCCAGAAAATATGATCTATCTCCATGGCAGGCATACTAGGAGAGAGCTGAAATGTCCCTTTTCTAGTAGGAAATCCTTCAAGACAAAGTTAACGGGAAAAAATGCATGGAATTTGGAGCACTCTTTTTAAGTTTCATCTGGATTTCACATTTTGAAAAAGTTGAAAGGATGCAAATGTTCATCGACAATGAGGGAAAATAATATCTCATTATATAAAACCAATGTAGAAATTAAATTATTTGCTGAGTTTGGTTAAACATATAGTTTATTAAATTGATAAACTAAGTTAAGCATATGTAAACATGATAATTCGTTATAAGTAAATCTTAGATAAATGAGAGGCTTACATGTTGTTAGCTTGACATACTTCATCTATTTTTAGTTATTTGGATTTACATGTTGCTTTATTATCTTATTCATTATTATTATGATGCACCAAAAGGGAATCCTTTCCTCCAGAATTGGAGATATGATAAAACTTTTAAAAAACTCACAACAAAAATAGTCAAAGATATATATTTTATTTCCTTGTTGAATTTTTATCATTTTTACTTGTTAATTGATTTTCAAGAGCTATGAAGCTTGTAAACATTAATTTTTTTTTTTTACTTTCTTTTGTCTACACATCTATCAGTTTCCTTCCATTCCCGTGATCTCCCGTTTAGCTCGTAACAGTTTTAACCTTCTATAGGTTTAGAAACAAGAGGAAATTCAAACGTAAAATGGAATACAATGGTAAAAATGTTGGAAGTGGATCTCATTTAAATCTGTGTTTGATATGTCTCTCAATGAACTCTTCAGTTTACCTATTAACGAAAGAAGAAATATCTTACCATATGAATCTATGATTCCATCGTGGATGAGCTTTGGGATGTGGTATTGCAAGGCAAAATTAGTTGCACTAGTAGGCGAATGAGCAGCCCCTTTAATCCCAAACTTAGATGCAACTTCAAATGCCCATCCCATGGACACATCAGCAAGTACACAACGGATGTCAGAGCCAGAGCTGATGAGATCTTCCATTAGCTTCTCTAGCAATGGAGGCATGGTGATCAGCACTGAACTACATACCTTGGGCATGTCGTTTCTGTCAACCGCAGGTCCCAAGCCATCTGGGATTGAGACAAGCTTTATTTGTGATTGTGAGCCCACAAGGCTCTCTTGCTCAGCCACCCTTGAACTCAGAACTCGCTTATGGTTAATATCTGTGTTCACGAAAATGATATTGAAGCCATGTTGGGCTAATTTGTGTGAGAAGTTCACGAGGGAGTTAATATGTCCCTGTGCTGGAAGGGGTATAAGTATAACTAGCACACTTGGACTTGGCTTGCTCATATTTTGAAGTCTGAAACTGCTGACGTATCTAGCTTGGTGGCGTCAGGTTGATAACTGGGAAGAGGGTGATGATATTCTGATTCAGAGGTATGAATATATAGTTGTGATTCTTAGCGCGCTGGGTTTTCTTTCTTTTTTGTAGAAATTAAAAAAAAATGATATGGACAGCTCCATTTTTCACAATAACGGATTCGAAACAATGGGGCTGCTCACCTCACATGCGGTCGGATCACCTCCACCAGTAGATATGGGTATTGAATACTTCAGATTTTAAAATAAAAAACAACCTAAAACAGCGCCCGACCATTAATTACTGTGTAGTTATTAATAAAATATTTAAACTATTAAATTTTTATCCAAAAATCATTATTTTAGTGGCAAAAATAATTTAGAGGGGAACCGAATTGCACCTTGCATGGCACAGCATACATGTCTTCCTTTTACACTCACACTGGATAAATTCTTTGGTGCTCTGGACAATGTGAAGGCACCGGTGCCCTTAATACGTGTACCAGTATATTAAAGTGACTTCTTCGAAGTACTAAAAAGAAGAAATTAATGATAAAATTAAAAGAAGACCCTAAACGACGAGATGATTTTATCTCAAATTAAATTATAACCTACTTGATTATAACATATATATATATATAATCCCAATAATATAATTCGCAACTTAGCCATGTGTTTTATAGATTTAATCTTTTGATTGAAAAAATTATAACATATACTATTTTTATATATTTTAAAAGTTATTTAAAAATAATTAAATATTTTTATAAAAGATTCATGAAGGGTGCAATGGCTCTGGTGGGACATTTCCGACTCCAACCAATTGTTGATCGAAAATAAATCCGACCGTTATGTGTTTTATTTATATTTATTTTATATCATATAATTATTTTTGTTGCAATTTGTTTTTAAAATAGAAATAAATCTTTTTACGAATCTAAAAACATACTTTTTATCACAGTTTAATATATTTAAGAATTTAATTTTTGTATTGTTTGAAATTTTCCGACCGCCTTCTGGTCGGAATTTTTCGATAGCACTTGCTCGTGATAAAACTTTAATATATCTATCTTATTATCTATTTCTAAGCTTTAATCTGATTGTTTTATAATTTATTTTTAACTATATACATTCTTTCTTAGTACTCTAAGAACACTGTTCACTGTTCACTACTTAGTAATTACATCTATTCTTTTGACTCTAATACTGTGTTTATTAATTCTAATACATTGCAAGCCTTCTTGGAAAAAATGAGAAAAAATATATATTTAGTTTAGATTTGAAATTGAAATGACTAAAATATTTTGGCACAATGTAAATTTCATTAATTTTGGCCATTCCCATTATTCATATTTACAATGACCCAATTATTTATTTGATTTATACTGTCGCCCACAATTAATGAAATTTACATTGTGCCAACATATTTTAGTCATTTCGATTTCAAATCTGAAGTAAATATAACTTTTTCACATTTTTTCCAAGAAGGCATATCATGTTGTAGAATTAATAAACACAATATTAGAATCCAAAAGAATGGATGTAATTTAATAAGTACGATTTGTTTTTTAGTGAACAGTGAGCAGTATTTTTAGAGTACTGGGAATGAATGTAGGTAGTTAAAAAAGAATAATAAAACAAATAGATTAAAGCTTAGAAATAAATAATAAGTTAAATATTTTAAACTTTGAAGACAGTATGACAGAAAAATATTTTCAAAATTACATGTAAATTTTTCCAAAAAAATTTAATGAAAGAGAAAGAAAATTTTGAAGAAAAAATTGCTAACAAAAATAAAAATTTGACACAAGAGAAGGCTGAGGTAAGGGGGGTAGTGCAGAATATTCCTACCACAACTCGGTCGGAATAAAACTGAAAAAGAATATTAAACTCGTACATATATTTAATTATTTTTAAATAACTTTTAAAATATAAAAAAATAGTATATGTAATAAATTTTTGATAAATTTCTGTATTTTCATATTTAACATATTTACATCTATGTTTTGGTTAAAAAGTTAAATATATAAAACATATAGTAAGTTGTGAATTTTATTACTATTGAGATTGGATATATATTAATCAAGTTGGGTTATAACGTAATTTTAGAAAAATTTATCTCATATTTTAGGAACTTTTATCTAATTTTATCATTTATTTGTTCTTTTCAATACATCCAACACGAGACTTTACAATAAAAACAAACGTACCGAAGCACCGGTACCTTTCCATTATAAAGTGTAGAAATCACTAATAATGTAGTCTCAAACAAAAATTCTCAAAAGCTGCCTGGAAAGTTTGTTGCACTCAAGCCTTGTGGACGTGTGAAGAGAGACAACCCACTTTTCAACAGTGTGCCAACATCTGGGAGTACTGTATAAATCTCACCACCTAATTTTCGCTAATCTTTTGTTCTACGATGGCTCCGCATTCCCACGTGAATGGCCTTGTCATACATCTCAGAGTAGATTTTGGGACCCCTCAGTCTTGACAATGAATAGTATGTTTAAATAATTTTTTTTGGTCAGTTATATACTTTCATAAAGTCTTTTATTTTGGGGGTTTTTAAAGGGCATACATCCATTTATTTTGAACAGAAAATTAATTTTTTTCACCGGTTGATTGAGCGTTGTAATAAGTAAAGCCTTTCTTAAATTGTCATTTTTGGGGATCAAACTATTACGTAAAGCCTTTCTTAACTTATCTATAGCCACTATACATACATTAATTAGATTTTTTAGTCCTCGCATGCCATGCCGATGGCATCGTGCCTTTTTTATATTTTTATAAATTTAAATTGTTGAATCAAAATTTTATAATCACATGACACTCAGACTATACTATCATGTAGTCACTCGGCACTGCTTTGAGGGGTACAGTAAAAGGTTGAAAAATATTTTTGACTTGTTATTTTAATTTTTTATTTATTTTTCTATTTCTTAAATTATTTTTTATTAATTAAAAATTATCAATTTTGATATATTATTTTTAAAATTATTATTATATATAATCTCTCAAACTAAATTTTATTAAATAACCAAGGGATAAAAGATGAAAAAATGTTCAATTATACATACAAATATCATGATTTAAATTTTTAGTAATATTTTAAAGAATTATTGATCGTTAGATTACACAGTTATTTAAACATAAATTTTTAAATAAAAAATTTTAAATTACATATAATCAAGTTATAAAATTTTTAATTGCGTACAATTTTTAATTTTAATTTTAATTATCAAATTATATAATTTTTTAATATATAACGTTGAATTTATATATTTTTTAATAAGTATAAAAAATCCTAACTATGGGCCTTAACACTTGGCTAGACGCCAAACTCCTCGGCCATGCATGTGGGGGGTCCCAGCTAACGCTTTGCATGTTTCCATTCCAGCTATCAGCAATTAATATTGGACCAGTCACCATAATAATGTAAATTTGCAACCACACAAATTACATGAGCTCATTTGGTGTAAATCAAATTGTGCAGACCACCACCTCATTTATTAAAATTATATTACAAAAGCAGATATCATCCAAAGAATATACAAAATGATTGCAATTTTAAAGGGCCAGGACTGAGTGATGTATCAATTTTGGATGAAATTTTATTAGTAGGCAAAAAAGTGACAGTTCTTATTATTGTTACTTGCCAGATTCGAAAAGCATGATAAAGTTTTATAATGATTCCATCACCGCAAAACAGTAAATAATTAAAAGATATATATATATATATATATATTGGTTAATTCAGACAATTACTAGTTAAGTAGCATCGTTAATAAGTTGGGGTATGTTATTTATAACAATTATTAAGAGAGGCACAAGACTTTATTCAGTAATTAATCAGCATTTTTAAATGTTTGTTTGGCATCAAGAATTATGATTAGTTATTGGGGTATGAAATTAAAATTGTACCCAACAATTCTAATTTTTTGTTCAGGTGATATTTTGAATTGAATTTCCAATTCCATACACTAATTCCATAGAATTAAAATATAACTAGTAAAAACTATTTTCATCTTTTAACTCCAACATAAAAAATTATAATTCCAAATGTCAGAATTGAAGTGTGAATATTCTACTTTAATACAACGTTTTATATTTTTAAAAGTCATTGCTAATATTTAGCTTTGAATGTTATATTTTTAAATTTTAATATTAATATAATTATAAAATAATTGAATTATTTTATTTTTGATATTGTGTTAATTAATAAAGTACACACATACACAAATGACATATACATAATGCACATGTATGCTTGCACACACACATATATACTGAACATGTAACTCACATGCGTGTAGACACACAAGCGCAATGAAAATGTAACATAAATGCACATACATACGCATATGTAGCAAATACATATAACAAATATGTAATATAAATGTATATGTATATGTATATGCACATGCACATGCAACTAAACGCACAAATATAAAATATATATATATAATAAATTTGTTACATATATAATAAATTTGTAACATATATGCACATACATGTGCATGTGCATATAGGCACACATATATCAAACATGTAAAACATATACACACATATATATAACAAATATGTAATATAAATGCGTGTGCACACACCCACATAAACACAAATGCATATATATTTGTTACATACATATACACACACACAAATATATATATATATATATATATACATGTATGCAAATTGGCACGTGCGTGTGTTCGTGCACATGACACATACATATATATAACAAATATGTAATAACACAATATAAAAACATTAGATATAATAGTCTTCAAAAGAGAATATGATTGTACATGTGTATGCTTGTATACATAAGTACAACTTAATTTCACAACATGATACTATAATACGCATATGATATAATACAATATTGCACATGCATATGCTCACGCGTTCATGATAAAACACTTATCACACACATGATATGTCAAATAATCTTTTAAAAAAATATTATTTTAAATGCTAATTATAATGTGGTGTTACAACCACTTGTTATTTTAATTTCTTATTTATTTTTTCATTTCTAGAATTATTTTTTATAATAAAAAATTGTCATTTTTGGTCTATTAATTTAAAATTATAATTATATACAATCTCTCAAACTAAATTTCATTAACTTATCAAGGAATAAAAATTAAAAAATTTTCAATTACACATTTTGATATCGTAATTTGAATTTCTAGCAGTTTTTATCTTTAAAATTATTGGCAATTAGACCGCACAGTTATTTGAATATAAATCATTAATTAAAAAACTTTGAACTGGTCAAGTTATAATGTGCAAATTGAATATATGAAAATGTTTATGCTTAGTTCAATGTGCTCAATTATCTTATGCTGGCTTAGTAAATTCTTCAAGGTATATGAACATATTATAGTATTTACAATCTAACCTTTCTTGGATCTAAATTGGATGGGTGCCAAAGAATAAGAGTTATATTTCTTTGTTGATAAGGGTGACCTCTACTGAAAAAGCATACAATAACAATGGAGGACAATAAAGGAATGTTAAAGATTAATCAACTCTATGATGATTAAGGCAATCTTATGTAGGGAGTATAAGCTGAACAATTTATGGTCATTTCTATCCTTTTTCTTATGCATAATATATTTCATATCTTCTATTGAGAATGGATAATCAATATCTTCTCATGTTATTATTGCTCTTCTTATTAAAAATAAATTCAATAGATCAATGTCTTAAATCCTTACTTGGATTTAAATATGAATATGTAATTGTCACTTATATCCTACATTTGATCAAGCTTGAAAATTTTTGAATATTAACTATACATTAACCATTTGGACCAAATATGGTTTAGGTACCATGAAAAGGATTTGATTTGCTTTTGTAGAAAATGAACGAAGCATATTTGCTCATAACATTAAAGTTTGATGATAACAAACACAAGAAGAAAAAGTTTTCTATGTATTACTTAAGTCCTAGACACTTTCAATGTATTATCATATACTAAGAACCTTTGTAAGTGATATTGAGCTTATAGGAATATTTTAATGTGAATGTAAAACTAATTCTAATTCTATAAGGTTGAGAAAAAGTTGATTTGGGGAACTCTAAAAGTCCTCAGTCGACTGCCCCCAAGCCAGTAATCGATTGGCCCCTTTGCCAGCTAGCTATCAGGCCTTGTTCAATCAAATGGAAGCATTCTATGAGTGAACAGTCAACTGACCATACCCAGATCAAGCCCAGTCTGTTGTCATCCTTAAAACCATCAACCAAGAGTTCTGTGTGAGTGATCAGTTGACTGACCATACGAGAGCAATCGACTGTCTGGGTCTAAAATTTGAATTTTTTAGAGGGAAAGCTTGAGCAACTGACTGGCAAGTGACAGAGAAGTCATAATTGCTTTGCAATGGACATGTTTTGAAAACTTTGGCTTCCCTCTTACTCACGATGTATCTAATGTACCTCTAACTATTTATACACAACCTATAGACTCTGAATTATAAGGAAAACCATTCAATAGTGTTTATGTCATAAGAATCATATTCTTATCAGCTGTCTATTATATTAATGCTTCATTGTTCTCTATACTCTGTTGTGAAAGTTTGTTTCTCCATAAATCTTTATTCCTTGTGAATGAAAGGTTCAAGAAGGGCTATTCCTTGAGAATATCAAACAAATATGGAATATAGACAGAAGAGAAATAGCCACCCTTGATGAAGTATACATTTCAAAATGCTTGGAGCTTGGACATTGTTGTCAAAATTCAAAGTGGAGAATAAGCAACTTCACATCAATGCTAAATAATTGAATACAATGACATGAAAGACTACAATTATAGTGATATTTGTATCTTTCCCATTTTATATGCATTGTTTAAAATAATATAATTGGGTGAAAAATTATTATTTGGAGTATTTGTGTCCTTTTTTGTGCTTATCTAGCAATCTGTGTTCAAATATTATTTATATGATATTGCCATTGCTAGAAGGGTACATGCATCAGAAATATATATGTTTCTCTACAAGTGATCATCCTATACTTGAACATGTGATTCAATAGGATACTTTTGGGCTTAATTGAAATATATTGTTTAACAACATATCCCATTGTCTCATACATCTATTGAGCTTGAACTTGAAAGATTTTATACTAGATTTATATTCTTTATATGTGAGGACTCCTAGAAATTCTTAAGTTGAACTTTTGTACCTCAAAAGTTCTTTTCATATACTGATTTGAAGATTGGTTTTATGAGCTGATTTGTGAAGTCTTTCTCGAAGGTAAAATCTGGCTCATGAATATTCATGGAGAAGCAAACTTGGTTTTAATCTTGTTTTATAAAATTATGAAGTTGGCTTAAATATTTTGGAGTGACATGAGTTGCAATCATGAGTAAATATAAATGTCATAGAACATGCTCACCTAAAAGGAATTAGATATGAATCATATGCTTTCCATATGCATTTTGTTTTATCTATTGATAAGCTTGTTAACATAAGTAAACCTAGTGATAGCTAATAATAAGCTCCCCCAGAATAAAATGAAAAGATTTGAAAAAATATAGTTGGAAAACAAGTGTGACACTCTTTGGATATCATGAAACAACATTTTGGTTTTTCAAAATTCTAATTTCTTGTGCTTCCTTAATTTTACCTAAATTTTTGAAATGATCTATGATCTTGGATAAATTGGAAAATCTATAATTTGTTCATTTTAATGCTCTCATTCAATTTTGAACATAGATTTTATACTTACCAAAGGTATCTATTTTGAAAAAGTTAAATGTTTCAAATTGTATTAATAGTTCAATCATCTTTAAGTTTCTACTTAAGCAATGAGCATTGCAAGCCAAGTGTAAAATACTTTCCTATCTTAGATATCATTAACGAATGGACTAGTGATGGTTAAATTCCAAGAGGATGTAACAAATTAAGAAGCATCTCAACATTGCCAACATTGATAAGTATCTCTATGACTTTATGATATCTCATTTCAATTTTGAAAGATACTCTGTGGAATGTTTGTTTATATTGGTAGTAATGAGTGTCTACAATATGATATGTGTGCTTATTAGTGACATACATGTTAATTAATCGTATATGCTTGACTTGTTATTGATTATATAGGTTGTTTATAGATTGAATATATTATGATCCTTATTGCATACTTTCTCATGGTTGAGTAATTTTTAATACTACTTGAAAGCTTGCTCATTGCTAGGGGAAACTCAAAAAACTTTGAAAGAAAAGTTTTGCATACTCTTTTTAAAAAAAATTAAAAATTCAAAGCATTAAAACCAGTTTTTAAGTTTTTAGGATCCAAAATTGTTGAGATTGTATTGAATAGAGCTTGAAAACATGAAAAGTTCACTGAAAATGAGTTTGTGAAAGGAAGTAGTGTTTTTCAAATGGTGCTATTTAATTCTAAGGCTATTATTCAAACATATATGGGGAGTTATTCTTTTATTGTGATAACTTTTAATCTCCTATGTATATGATACTCATCTTTTATAGAAAATCTTTCTCATTTTATTCCATTTCATAATGTTTTGAATTGATTTTCTTTTAAAATGGGAAAAGAAATTACACATACAAAAATCACACAGACAAAAGAAATCCTCCTATGCTTATCAAGTATCTTTATGTAAAAGGAATTTCTTTTAAAATGTCATCCTTATAGCTTTCACCTTTTGAAAGAAGAAATAAGAACTTTCCAACAAAGATTTTTCTTCAAAATTAGTAAAATGAGTGGTATAATACTTTCCTTCGTTGATAAAATGATTATTATATCTATTGATTGAGAAGGAGTATAGCCTACAATCAAGATCATGTATTTTTGGGCATACATTTCATGAAGTAGATGTATTTGATTTGCTTGTCCATAATCTTAACATCTCAAAGAAGATGTTATCCCACTTTTATCTATCCATGGTCGAAACTAACATTTCTTTCTTCATTTATACTAGACATGGAAGATGAAGTTATTGCATATATGATCATCTTCAAATATGTTAGAACTATGCATATATGAAGTCATTGTAAGTATTGCATGGCTGACGAGATATGAATTGAACTATAGATTTGATAATATATCCTTTCATTCATATCTTGCATAATCTGAATCTTTGTGACTTTAAAAGATTGATTATTTTGATGAGTCTTACACTATCCCAAATTGCCATCATAATATGATTCATTTGTTTCTTAGAGGAATATTTGCTTAAAATTTTATATATATTATCTTCCTTGAATCTTTTTGATGTCAAATAACGACAGAGATTACAATAAGGACTTGATGTTCTCTTCCTCCCTTTTTGATGTGACAAAAGGGAGAGAAATGAGAAGAAAAATATATGCATGATGAAAGGAGTGTGCAAAGTGGGAAGAGAAGGAAAATATGTGCATATGCTCCATACATTGCATACTTTATTATTTAACATATTTTTCTTTGGTGATTTGTCATCATAAAAAAAGGGAGATTGCTGAGATTGTTTTGATGATGACAATTATGTGAAAAATATGAGTTACAAATATAATATTAATATGTACTTAGTTGATTAACCATTTGGTCTAACTATTTGGTTTGCAAGTTGAATATTTATTATGTGTACGATGGTCTAAAGAAATAAGAATGATCATTAAAGTGAAAAGAATGAAATATCAATATCATGCTTCACACAAAGATAGCCAATGGATTGAATAGGTATAATTATTATAGGCTAAGTATTATTTTTTGAAATTCAATAATTTAGATCTGCATTTATTGGCTCATGATATTTTGGTTATCAAAATATAAGTTTGGACTTAAAAGATTGTGAGATAGAGATTTTACTTAAAATCATTTTTGACCTTTAGTCACTATTTTACTTATATCTTACAAACCATATAGTATTTGGTTATGAACTTATTTCATTAGAAAAAAAGCTCAAAGATATTTTCAATGATAGTCATTCACTTAAAATGGAGTTCAAATAAAAAAGCTATGACCGTATAAACTTATATGGTGAGATATGGATTTTGCATAAAACTGTATTCTAACCTTTGGTCACCATTTTAATATCTCCAACTACATATTAATTTTTATATGAAACTTGTTTCATTGGAAAATAGACTTAAATAACTTTCTAAAAATCAGTCATGCATTTAAAATGGACTTAAATTGAGAAAGTTATGACCATTTGAAGTTAGGAATATGTCATTGTAAATGACCAGTCGACTAGTCACTATGGCAAGTCGACATGTATAGTACAAAAAGCGGGCTTAGTCCCATATTCAAAGTAACGGTCATATTTTGATGGGCAGTCGACTGGTAAGCCCCCGACAGTGTATGGAAGAGGTTCTTTTTGGGATTTAAGATTAAGGGAAAGGTTCTACCTTGTTGTTGTAATCGATTGTTGAGATTAAGGGACTAAATGTAGGCTTGAATTGGAGTTGAACCAAGATAAATCACAAAGTTAGCTTTCTCTATCCCTTTACTCTTTATATTTTGAATTATCATATCTATGCTATGTATTTGTTATTGATATTACACTTGAAATGTTCATATATATATACCTCAAGCATCCACATTAAGCCTCTATTGATTCATATAATTGTTTGCTTTACATCATACTCTTCCCAGCACAATTCATAACAAGAATTTTTGTAAGGAAATTTTGAACAGAAATAGAAATTTTGTAAACACCAAATTCACCCCTTTCTTGAGTTTTGGTCTTGATATATGTATAACATATAGAACTTAATATAAAATTTAGAAAAAAGAAATAAAATTTTAAAGTCATTTGAAATAGAACCTAATATAAAGTCTTGATGTATATGCAATATGTATAATACATGGAACTTATTATAAATTTAGAAGGAATAAATAGAACTTTAAGGCCTTGATAAGTTTAGAAGAAGAAATAAAATTTTAAAGTCTTGATAAGTTCAAAAGATAAAAAATAGAATTTTAAAGTCTTGATAAGTTTAGAAGGAAGAAATAGAATTTTAAAGTCTTGATAAATTTAGATGGAAGAAATAAAATTTTAAAGTCTTAAGAAATAGAACTTAAAATAAAGTCTTGATGCATATACAATAAGTATAATGTATGGAATTTTATATAAATTCAAATGGAAGAAATTGAATTTTTAAAGTCTTGATAAATTTAGAAGGATGAAATAAAATTTTAAAGTATTAAGAAATAAAACTTTAAAACTTAAGAAATAGAACTTTGTATAAAGTCTTGATGTATATGCAATATGTATAATGTATGAAATTTAATATAAATTTAGAAGGAATAAATAGAATTTTAAGGCCTTGATAAATTTAGAAGGAAGAAATAAAATTTTAAAGTGTTACGAAATATAACTTAATGTAAAGTCTTGATGTATATACAATATGTATAATGTATGGAACATAATATAAAGTGTTGATATATATATATATATATATATAACATATAATTTTAAAAGTCTTGATATATATCCTTTAAATAGAACTTTGAAAGTGACATGGATTTGAAGGAGCAATAAGAGTAGTTGGTAATCAGCAAAGTAGAAAAAGTGTTCAAATAGAAAGCATATCAAACTAATTACAAATGCATTATTTCTATAGGGTACCATTAAACTGTAAGAAAGATATGAACAGGAACTAAATTGACCATATAAGAATTATATTAAAAACCAACTAAATAAGTAAAGGAAGCATTAATTTAAACAACGGGATCACAACTTGCAAAGTAGAAAAAGAAAGCATTTAATAGTAAAATAGATTTCAAAGAATTAAAACAGTAAAAATAATGGGATAATAGTATTATAGCAATTTGTGCAATGATACCTTACTCAGGCTTAGCTTAATCATTCAACAATAGTAACAAGGTCACAACAAAGCCTTGCAAGCTAATTTGTAAAATCATTCTCTCTTTTAACATAAACTAGCACAATAAATTAAGATGAAATTTCAGCCCTGTAAAATAAAAAAGGAAAATATCAAGCATAGTAGAATTTTCATCAATGGAATGGAACCTGTAATAAGTACAAATTTAGCCATAAATATCTTAACCACATAGATTAAATCCAATTCAATCAAAAGATAACTCAATTAAATGACTATGCATAGCTACGCAAGCACAAAGATAATCAAACACTACTTGAGATATATCAATTACCCCTACATAGGCAAGTGGGGCGATTTTGGGGATTAATGTAACACCTTTTTTACAAATTATAGAATTTATTATATATTTTAGTTAAAATTATTATGAAAAGTACATTAGAATATCTAAAACATAATAGTATAATTATAGAGAACAAAAGTTCATACATTTATTTGTTTATACATCCGTATAGATAATTTAACAAAATTGGAGAAGATGTATTAGGCCTATATTTATATCTATGTCTATATCTATCGAAATTAGGCCTAATATTAAAGACTTATTCAAAACTTGAAAACGTAATATGATTCATGCTCTCTTGTGACACAAACATAAATGGTATGGCATGTAAGACCATATCACATCTTAAAATGATGATCTTATTAACAATCACGTCCCAATTGGTGGGAGAAACGCCCATTTCACTTGGACTTCAAGAGAAATTTGGTAATTCACCACCTAAAAAAAAATCATTAATAGAATGGCGAGAAATTTTTTCTCAGTAACATGAAAAAGCATAAATGATACTCAAAATATCTATGGAATATAATATGACTATAAATTATGATCTTTATGAAATATGAGTGGATGTCAGATATCATAACATACAATTATGCATATGTAAACATATGGCAAATAGAAGTAGACAATGTCCTTAACCATTAAGCATTGGGAAGTTATATATGGGTTGTCCGAGTCTCACCAAGCCCAGCATATGATTGTTATACCTAGGCGATTATGCCATACAAACCACGGCATATAACACCTGACTGACAGGCACAACCCCACCTTTAGTTGAGGCATCCCCCAATGGGTACTCAGGATAAAGTTAGGCAATATAATCTTTATATTAATATGTCACCCAAACCATCATGTGGTCAAGATTGGTTTAGTTTGGGAGAGAACTATCAATATTTCTTTTGTAATCCTTTGAGCACTGATGTTCTTATGATAGTTATGAAACCCTTTAGTGTCAATTTAAATTCAAGATATTCCCAGTAAGGATACATTCTTGTCTTCTCTTGAATTCTTAAGACCATTTAGGTGGCACAACCTGTTATTAATCTTTGAATTCAAGTTGTGGCATAAGAAGTGTAATAACACTATTTTTCCTATTATTATTTATGCGGTATAACCTGCCATAAATTATAGGATTAGTAGGATATAATGCCTTGTTAAAGAGCTTCTAGGGTTCACAATATATATTAAGGCAACATATTCAGCCATTACCAATGGTTCATAATAGATATTAAGGTGGCATAGCCGACCATTATCAAATGGTACATAATATATATTAAAGAGGTATAGCCAACTATTATCAAATGAGATTCCAAACTATCGATAAGTACATGGTGTACAGGAATAGTTCACAAAGAGTAGTTCTCTTATCAAAGAATCATATTGTTACCCCATCATACAAAGTTGAAATGCATAATAACATAGGCAATTATAGTGCATAAATAACAAAATATTCATGTAAGGATACATAATGCACAAGAAAATGCACACTTCAAAATTCTTATCCTAAAGTTGTTATGACTTACATAATAAATATTTGGATTGAAACAAATATATGGATTGAATGAAATTCAAAAAGATTCAACAATCAGTAAGAGTAATTCAATGATTTACAAATCCCTCATTCCAATTCAATCTATTGGACAAATTGTTCGTTGACAGAAAAAAAATAAAAAAAAAAGATCTGGATGATAGAACAAAGACAATCATAAAACAAATAGAAAAATTTACAAAAGTCAAGAAAAAGGAGTTTCAAATTTCAGAGAAAAATATTTGTTCTAAGAAAACAACTTATGATGATAAAAGAATTTTCCTAGATATTTCAAAATATCTACCTAGCCTCAATCTTCTCTAATTCTACCCTTTTTTGACCTTGAATGGGCTCATGGAAGGTCATTATAATAAAATTTCAAGATAAATGATCACAAGCCAAAAAGGGATTACCATGAAGACCATTCAAAAAGAAAAAGGAAAAGAGAAGAAGAGAAACTAGAATATGCTAAATCTTGTTACCTGTATACATTCTCCTTTTTTGCAATTATCCTAATATTGTTGCCTTCCTCCTTGCTTCCTTCCTTCTTGATCTAAGTGTAGAGTGAAAAGGTGAAAGTAAGTGAAGTGGGTATGAGAGGAATGTAGGGAATGGTGTGAAAAAAAGGGGTAAGGTGTAGGGTATTTAAAGAGAAATTGAACTAGGATTTATTTTTAATCCACAAGTTGTGATCCAATCTCAAATTATAAATATATAAGATATAATTATGGTATGGGCCTAATAGATATTTAATATTTTATTTTGATGTGGGCCTCATGGATATCTAATATTTTATTATAGTATGAGCCCCAGATGTGTGGACCCCCACCAGTTAAGGTAATACCACATGTCCCTCATTCTAAATTTATCATTTTACCTTGCCATTTTCTATAATGACTATTTTGCCCTTAGCATTTTTCAAAAATGACCATTTTGCCCCTATGCCTTAAAACTAAGAACTTATACATTGTGTCTAGGCATCTTTACTTTTTTGTAAAAGTCCTACACAAGTCTAAGAACCTTTACTTTTTAGTCAAGTCCTACCAAGTCTAGGAACCTCTACGCTTCAGTCAAGTCCTACACAAGTTCAAGTACCTTTACTTTTCAGATAAGTTTTGCACAAGTCTAGGCACTATTATACTTACCAATCAAGTCCCATATAAGTCCAGGCACCTTTACATTTTTGCAAAGTCTTACACAAGTCCAAGCACCTTAACTTTCCAATCAGGTCCTACACAAATCTAGACATTTTTATGTTTTCGCTAAGTTTTGCACAAGTCTAGACACCTTTACTTTTTAGTCATGACTTACACAAGTCCAATCACCTTTTACTTTCCACTCGAGTCGTGAATATAGCTCCCTTTACATTTCAATTAGGTCCTACATCATGTCCAGGCACCTTTACCTTTCTACTATGTCCTGCATTATGACCAATAAATAAGGTGTTCATCTTCACTTCTTTCCTTCTTTGAAAATACCATATGGTTTTTTTGGTTAGTTTCAACTAAAGAATAAAAAAAGGGAATACTTTAAATACCTCATTTATGAATGATTCCTAAATTATTAAGTGTTCCCACCTTTGCTCATTCCAAAGTGATGAAAATTGAAGTTGGTACTTTTTGATCTTCTCACTAAGGATATAAGGGAAGTGGGGCAACTGATCAATCAACTAAGGTCTAATTTTCTTTTCTCATGTGGTCAACTTAGTTCTTTTAGTTTTGTTACTAGTTATGTCTCTTTGTTAAAAAAAAATATGAATTTATATCTTTACATGTTTGTTAGGAAAGTATTTTAAAATTTCACTTTCTCCATGCTCCTATAAGAAACAAGTAAAAAGGGTAATTATGAACATTGTATTTTGTTCAGACAATTCAAAAATTGATAATATGGGGCCAACTTCACCTTGATTTTTTAGTTAATGTTTAGTCATGATTTTGCTTTTTAGTTTCAATTAATTTTAATTTTATATTTGAGTCATTGTTGCTTATGAGTTCATATGCTCCTTTTTTGCTCCCAATTGATATGTATTTGATGTCCATTTTTGCTATGATATTTTCAACATGTTTTAGCCATCTTTAGTGTTTTATGTGCCTCATTTTGCTTCCAATTTGATGATCATTTGTTGCCTTTTTTGCCCATACTTTTTTAGTGTGATTTTGGCATTTTAGGATGCTTTAATTTACTTCCAATTAATGCTTATGTGCTGTCCATTTTTGCTAGAATTTTTTCAACATGATTTAAACCTCTTTGGTATGCTTGAATGTAGCAAAATGCTCCCAATTAGGACCCCTTTTGGTTGCCTAAATTGGATTGTGTTTAGGTATGCTTTTCACCTCCAAATTTTTGTCAATATATATGCTGAATAATTATGGTGCATTTGGGTTTTGTAGACAAGGTGTTTGATGATTTTTTTCTAGGGAATTTTGTCGATTAATTTGCTACATTCAGGTTCTCTTTTACTATCATGATTGGTGACTTAATCATGCCTAATTCTTGCTTGTTTATATTGCTCATTTTGTGCCTTAAATGTTCTTTTTAGCTTGAATTTGCTATCTACATTTAGTTAACATCGTGCCTCTTTCATGCTTAATTGGGTTATCCATTTTGTGCCTTGAATGCACCTTGTTGGAGCTTAATGTGTTGTCCAATTTTGTTTGTGTTTGATGGCATGTTAGCACATATTTTATAGCCATGAAACATGCTGGAATTTTTGTGTTTATCCCTTATTTTGATGCCAACTCATTTTATTAATACTCTTTTTGTGGTCATCAAAGTAATGTTAAAAGTTTACATCTTTATCTCATTCATTTTGCTCCCTAATTTTGTTTCATGATTAACCTTTGTGTTGCTTAATTATTGTTGTGAGTGTGTGAGATTTTGCTACCCAAATTTGTGTAGGAACTTGGTGATTGAAAACTTATGAACCATGGCTAAGTTACTCCTATGCCAAAGAGCAAAGAAACACCCAAACATGAATGACACATATTGTTGGCAAAGCTAGTAAGATCAAATTGTATAATTACTTTGAGTTTAATTGTAATTTGCATACTCCTAGAATTTTGTATAAATATATGATGATGGACAATTAATTAAACAAAAACACACACAATCACTAATGAACTTTTATGATATATGCTTTAGTGTTGCCATGCGAGGTCCAATGTCTCTATAGCCATCTTCAATTGTTTGCTATGTGAGATCCAATGCCTTTGTAGACATCTTGTGTAAATATTGTTACTCTTCATTTCAGTTTTGCCATGTGAGGTCTAATGCCTCCATAGGCATCTTTGGTTCCTTGCCATGTAAGGCCAACAACTTTATAGGCACGCTTTGTAAATAATTATACTCTACAACTCGATGTTGTTGTATGAGGTCCACTACCTCCATAGACACCTTTCATAAATACTTCTACTTTTCGCATTAGTATTACTGTGTGAGAAAAATATCTTCATGTGCACCTAACAAATTCACCAGAGGGGCTATGTGAGATCCTACGACTACATAGGCATTACCCAATGTGAACACCCTACCTATAATAATAATAATAAAACAATTAATAATAATAATCATAGTAATGATAATGAATAAAATTAAAAATAAAAAATTAATTAATCAAAAACAAAAATGAAAAAAGCAAAATATAGAATTAACATGGGAAAAACCAAATACAAAACCAAAAATTATTAAAAGAAAAAAAATTCAAAATACATATTTGAAGTAAAGACATGATAATTATCTTGCAAAAAAAAAATAAAAGTGAATAGGGTCAACAAATGTTTTAATTGATCCAAATACAAAAAGGAGAGAAAGGCCACCTAATTAAAATAAAAAAGCAAACTTATTCTCACTTGCTCTCACACACTCTCACTTGCTTTTACACACTCTCACACTCACACACTCCCACTGACACTTGCACACACTCACGGACACACACACCACTCTCACACACACTCATAAGAAACAAAAGGACACAAGGAGGGCTAAAAAGAAAAAGGGGCAAGAAACACGGCAAGAAAAGGGGGATTTGCTACTGAAAAGTGGAGGTGAGTAGAAGCAGAGGCAAGGGGCTAAAAAGGGAGGCAGTTTGTACCAGAAAAAGAGGAGAAGAGAACAGAAATAGAGAAAAAGGCTGGAGGCTTAAAACTAAGGCACTACTAGACCGAGAAGGGAGGAGAAAAAGAGAAGAAGGCTGGAGGCTTAAACCGAGAAAGAGGAGGCACTGCTGGACCGAGAAAAGAGCAGAAAAAGAGAAGAAGGTTGGAGGTTTAAAACCAAGGCACTGCTAGACCGAGAAGAGAGCAGAAAAAGAGAAGAAGGCTGGAGGCTTAAACCGAGAAAGAGGAGGCACTACTGGACCAAGAAAAGAGCAAAAAAAGAGAAGAAGGCTGAAGGCTTAAACCGAGAAAGAGGAGGCACTGCTGGACCGTGAAACCGTGGCTGAAGGAGAAAAGAGAGGAGTGTTGGAGGTTTAAGCCGAGACAAGTAGAGAGTGGAGGGAGAGAAGAGAGGCTGAGATGAGTAGAGAGGGGAGAAAGGGAAGAGAAGCCAAGACGAGCAGAGAAACCGAGAGGAGGGAGAGGAGACTGAGTAAAAGAGAACCAAATCGAGAGGAGGAGAGAAAGAATAGGACCAAATGCAAGCCAAAAAGGAGCAGAACTGAAAGCCATCCAAGTGGAGTAAAATCCTCTGTTTTAGCAACCCAAAATAGAGTTCAACAGAGTTGCCCACTGCAGACCGTAGAGAGCGAGAGAAGCAGAGAGAGAAGGGTGGAAAGGAAAGTTGCTAGAGGGAGACATAGAGCAAGATGGAGCTGAGGTACTTTTGTGGGAATTAGGAGGAAGAAGAGGTTGCTGAAGGGTAGGAGAGGAGCCCTGTAAACTAAGAGAGAAACGGTAAAAACTAAGGGAGATTGAGAAGGATTCGCGGTGAGCTAAGGAGGGAGAAAGACTACTGAGGGGAGAAGCTACAGTGAACCAAAGAAGGCCGAGTAGAACCGCTAGAGGAAGAGAGTCACTGGGAAGAGCAGCCCACCGAGACGAAGCTAGGTAATTCTCATGCATGCATGTGGATGTTCACACTGCAGTTCATTTCGTGTGTCTTTGTTCAGCTTCTTTGTTTTTTTTGGTTTATTAGTTAATTGATTAATTAATTAATGTGTTATTATTTATTATTAGTATTGTTATTTGTATATGGGATTAATAATTTTTTTCTTTTCTTCTTAGCTTTATAAGTAAAGTTTTAAATAAATTATTGAGTGAGAATATTGTTCTCCTCAGATGTTTGGGTTCGTGTGAGATTTCGATCCCCTTAGATCCCAAAAATTAATACATATTTGTTGCAAATAATAATAATAATACAAAAAAATAATAATTAAATATTTAATTTAATTAAATAATTTTCCATTATTTATGAAATTATCGTGTGAGGATTTTGTCCTCCTCGATTGCATGAGATCATGTGAGATTTTAATCTCCTTAGATCTTTTTAAAATTAGCACATTTGTTTTAAAAATAATAATTATTAAATATTGACTTTAATTAAGTATTTTCCATTATTTATGAAAATTATCGTGTGAGGATTTTGTCCTCCTTGATTGTATGAGATCATGTGAGATTTTAATCTCCTTAGATCTTTTTAAAATTAGCACATTTTTTTTAAAAAATAATAATAATTAAATATTGACTTTAATTAAGTATTTTCCATTATTTATGAAATTATCGTGTGAGGATTTTGTCCTCCTCGATTGCATGAGATCATACGAGATTTTAATCTCCTTAGATCTTTTTAAAATTAGCACATTTGTTTTAAAAATAAGAATAATTAAATATTGACTTTAATTAAGTATTTTCCATTATTTATGAAATTAGCGTGTGAGGATTTTGTCTTCCTCGATTGCATGAGATCATGTGAGATTTTAATCTCCTTAGATCTTTTTAAAATTAGCAAATTTGTTTTAAAAATAATAATAATCATTAAATATTGACTTTAATTAAGTATTTTCCATTATTTATGAAATTAGCATGTGAGGATTTTATCCTCCTTGATTGCATGAGATCATGTGAGATTTTAATCTCCCTAGATCTTTTAAAAATTAGCACATTTGTTTTAAAAATAATAATAATTAAATATTGACTTTAATTAAATATTTTCCATTATTTATGAAATTATCGTGTGAGGATTTTGTCCTCCTCGATTGCATGAGATCATACGAGATTTTAATCTCCTTAGATCTTTTTAAAATTAGCACATTTGTTTTAAAAATAAGAATAATTAAATATTGACTTTAATTAAGTATTTTCCATTATTTATGAAATTAGCGTGTGAGGATTTTGTCTTCCTCGATTGCATGAGATCATGTGAGATTTTAATCTCCTTAGATCTTTTTAAAATTAGCAAATTTGTTTTAAAAATAATAATAATCATTAAATATTGACTTTAATTAAGTATTTTCCATTATTTATGAAATTAGCATGTGAGGATTTTATCCTCCTTGATTGCATGAGATCATGTGAGATTTTAATCTCCCTAGATCTTTTAAAAATTAGCACATTTGTTTTAAAAATAATAATAATTAAATATTGACTTTAATTAAATATTTTTCATTATTTATGAAATTATCATGTGAGAATTTGGTTCTCCTCGATTGCATGAGATCATGTGAGATTTTAATCTCTTTGGATCCTCAAAATCAGCACATGCTTGTTTTAAAATAATAATAACAATAATAACAATATTACAAAAATAAATGTTTTAATAATTTTTTTTCTTTACATCATCGAAGTCGTTTTTCATAATCATTTCATTTTGTTTAAATTTCAAAATAAAGATTAAAATCCCAAAAACAAAAAAATAATAATAAATTAAAAGAGAGAAAAATGAAGAGGTCAAGAGGGTTAGATTAATTAGGTTGTTGTAAATTAAAAAACACGAACCAAATCCCAATTATGTTTTGTTTACGAAAATCTGTTTAATTGAAACCTTCCTGTACTCATCACAAAATTCACAAATCATCAACCAATAAACATGACATTTGGTCGAACTACGTGGACTTTGATCCCTATCATAGGGTACGTAGGCCCTAGGCCTTCATCCTAGGTCAAGTCCGCCATTTGTAAATATCTATCTGTTTGCCTCCATTATTGTCGTTTTTGTCTTCACTGTTTAACGGTCATGCATGTCAGTAAAGGATAATTGAGATAAAATTAAAGGTCATATTCTATTTTAGCTGACTAGTTTAAGGTAATTGTCCCTATGGATGGGTGTTGTGGGATGCCTAATACCTTCCCCACACTCAAATAGACTCCTGAACTCATCTTTGATTCCGCAGACCATATTGCCTTTTTCTTTTTGTTTTAAATTGGTTTTCCAAATTTTCTGTTAAAAATTTTAGTGGCGACTCCAAATAAATTGATTTTCAATATTCGTTTGGGGAATCAATTTAAACACTTTTATCTATTCCGCCAAAAGGTCGGTTATGACACCTAATACTGGATGCTTATGTTTTAAATATATTTTAGGTTCAATGATCCATATACAATTACACGTATTGTTAAATAAAGTTTGATTTTGTTTCTTCAAATGCTTTCAAATAAAATATTGTTTATTATTTTGAGGGTTTCATTATTTTTTTTTTCAAAATTTCTATCTTTTAAATAACAAAAAAAATAAAATAAATAATTATCCTTTTCCATTGGTTATTTTCAAATTAAAACAATGCAAATAAAGTGTGTTTTGAAAAATTTCCAAAAAAAAGATAAAATAAAGAGAGCAATAAGGTGAGATTATACAGATTTCCTAAATTAAAATGTAAAAACCAAAATCAAAATCATTTTGTTTGCAAAAGTCTGTTGGTTTCAACTGGTTTTTCTTTTTTCCCAAAATCAAATAAAAATATCAACCCACTGACATGTCTTTTTAAACAAACTACATGGACTTTGATCCCTATCACATGGTACATTAGCCTTAGGTTCTCATCTAGGTCATGTCCGTCCTCTATAATTATCTATTCTTAAAGTTAATTAATTTTATGTTCTCTATTTACTTTCATCCATGTTTTGATGTGGTAAAGTAAAATAAATTTAAGTTGTATTTTGTTTATTTCATTTGAATAATTTATGGTAACTGTCATCATAGATGGGTATTGTAAGGTGCTTAACAACCTCCCTACACTTAAACAGACTTTTGAACCCATCTCTAGGTATGCTAACCACCCTTCCACTTTTATTTTTTTTCCAAAATTTTTCATCTTTGTGAACCCCTCATCCCTAATTATTTAATTATTTAATTAATTGATACACCAATTAATTAATAATGAAACAAATAAATAAATAAAAAATGTCAAAGCTTCAACTGACACTCTTAATTAGAGACAATTTGAAATTAATCATAAATAATGGGAGATAATTAAATAAACTCAAAACCTAGAAAAAAAATTAGTTAGTTAAAATAAATATAATAAATCAAAGAAAAATTATAAAAAATAAAAAAATATATATAAGCAAACAAATATTGAAAATTAAAAAAAATAAAAGTTAATTAATGATAATAATAATGGTAATAAAAATCAGGAAAATAAAAAATAGGGATTTGGCTGATATGCATATGAGATGTTGCATCCTACAAGACCAAGTTGCATGGAAAAGGAAAAGGGGTTTTTTGAAAATGCAAACTCCCTTTAACAGTTGCCCCCATTTTAGTTGATAGCTGCAGTGGTCAGGCTTTAGCAAACCTGGACTGAAGAGATAGCCTGAGAGTGGTCAATCGTGGTGATCTGAAAGGGACCCTACTCACTTTCAAGGGAGACAAAAGCATGGAGGAAGAGACAAAATGTGGTTGGGACCTTAACATCGAGAAGGGGATTCTCGAGGCCACCTCTGCTCTCCTGGTCTCTGGAGAAACATGAAAAAGGCCCCTGTTTCGAATGTTTTAAAATAAAGAGAGAGTTTTGGAGAGGGGGCAAGAAAAAGGAATTTATCAAGTAGGAAACTT
Organism: Delonix regia; assembly: GCA_037074485.1. Lineage (NCBI taxonomy): Eukaryota > Viridiplantae > Streptophyta > Magnoliopsida > Fabales > Fabaceae > Delonix > Delonix regia. The sequence goes on along the minus strand of CM073449.1, from coordinate 19,908,275 downwards.
CCATCTTTCTCACGAGAAGCAAACCCAGAACCCATAGGAAACCCACCAAGCAAGCCATTGCCAACTAGGATCAAAGGCCACAAAAACAGAGAAGCAACCCTCTTGGGCAAGGGTTGAAGGCCTTTTGACTTGTAGAAATGCCCAAACCCATTACAATACATCCCTCCTCTCCTCTGTGTCTCTCCGAGCCTTGCATGCTCTCTCCTTCTAAGATAAAAAAATAGAATATTTGTAATTTCCTTTTCAAAATCAAGGAACAGCCATGCTTAAAGCTCCCAAGCACTCCACAGACTACAACTTTGCAAAGAACAACAAGAAGACGTTTTAGTTCATCAAGGATGTCACCTCTAACGCCGACGAAGTCCAGAAGATGGTTGTCGCTGAAATCTTGTCCCGTAATGCCAACATGGAGTACTTGCAGAGATATAGCCTCAATGGCTTCATCAACCAGGACACCTTCAAGAAGCTCCTCCCTGTCATCTCCTACAAGGACATCAAACCCGACCCGAAACTCACAGATTTTATCTAATCCAAGTGTAGCAAGAGGTCGTGGCAGGGAATCATAACTAGTAAGTGTTACTTTGGCGTCAACCTTAACCCTCTTTACAAACCCAGTGAAGTCTCCTACACTCGCATACCTACCATGTGCGACTTCAAATTCCTTCCTGTAAATCGAAGCAATGGGACTCTCAACGAGAAAGAACAACAAGAATATGAGCTCATTGTCACAACTTATGCCGGGCTTTATAAGTGCAGAGTCGGGGATGTTTTGAGGGTGACAAGGTTCAAGAACATGGTGCCACAATTCAACTTTGTGTGTCGGAAGAACGTGGTATTGAGCATTGATTCTGACAAGACAGACGAGGTGGAGCTCCAAAACGTGATGAAGAATACGGTGACGCCGGCGATGCCGTAAAACTAATAACATGAGTATGAACCTAATTTCAAAGCTGCGAGCCATGAGTACACCCGAAAGGCGAGGTTGGGAAGATAAAGAAGGATGTTTATTCACTCTGTGAGCATAGAAGGTACATGGCTGTATGGAAAGGAAGAGAGAGAGAAAGTGTGTACTTGGCACCACCAAAGAGAAAGAAAGGGGAAAAGGAGGGTCAATGGAGAAGCTTTGGAGAAGGAGAATGTCGTAACTGACCTTTCGACGGAATAGAATGAAAATGTTTAAAACCGATTCCCAAAAACGGAATTTTGAAAATCAATTTGTTTGGAGTCGCCACTAAAATTTTTAATGGAAAACTTTGGAAAACCAATTTAAATAAAAAGAAAAAGGCGAAATGGTCTGCAAAATCAGAGATGGGCTCGGGAGTCTATTTGAGTGTGGGGAAGGTGTTAGGCACCCCACAACACCCGCCCGTAAGGACGATTACCTTAAACCAGTCAGTTAAAATAGAATATGGCCTTTAATTAATCTCAATTACCCTTTTATTGACATGGATGCATGTTAGACATAGGAGACAAAAAAAAGGCGAGAACGCATACAAACAGATAGATATTCATAAAGGGCGGACTTGACCTAGGATGAAAGCCTAGGGCCTACGTACCCTGCGATAGGGATCAAAGTCCACGTAGTTCGACGAAAAGGCATGTTTTGTGGGTTGGTGGTTTTTTGATTTGTGATGAGAATATGAGGATTTTAATTAAGACAGATCATTGTAAACAAAACAGAATTGGGATTTAGTTTATGTGTTTTAATTTACTACAATCTAATTAACCTCATTCTCCTGATCTCTTCACATTTTCTCTTTTAAAATTTTTTGTCGATTTTATTATTATTATTATTATTTTGAGTTTTGGGAGTTCATATTTCAGGAATTAATGCATGATTTATAATGAAAGGAATATTTATTATTTTTTTGAACTTTTGAATTTATTGTTGGTAAATATTGATTATTATTAATTTAATTCAAGTGCTGTTATTTATTTGTGTATCTGTTTATTTTTGAACGAATATATGCTAATTTTTGGGTTCTATGGAGATTAAAATCCTACACGAGCCTGGGAAGTCGTGGAGAGAAAAGTATTCTCACACGATTCATTTTGTATAAATATTTAATCAAAGTTAATATTTCATTATTGTCCATTTATTTATTTTTTGTATTGTTATTATTATTATTAATATTATTATTATTTCTGAATTAATTATAGGGATTTAAGGAGATTAGACCTCACGTAATCCCACGCAATCGAGGAGAACGATATTCTCACATGATAATTTCATAAATAATGAGAAACAGTTCATTAAAGCAAGCATTTTAATTATGATTATTATTATGATTTAATCAAAATTAATATTTAATTATCATTCCTTTATTTTTTCACCATTTATTCATTAATATTTCATTAATATTGTGAACACCCCACCCAAATTAACAATAATAATAATCACAATAATAATAATAACTAGAATTAAAAAATAAAAAATAAAAAATAATAATAACAATTAATCAAAACAAAATTGCAAAAGGCAAACAACATAGAAGTAATATGAAAAAAACCAAATATAAGAACCAAAAACAATAAAAAGGAAAATTCAAGATGTATGTTTGAAGAAGAGACATGGCAATCATCTTGCAAAGAAATAAAATGCACAAGGCCACATACTTGAAATGGAATGGCAAAACACTCTCACTTGCTCACACTCACACACTCTCACATGCTCACTTGCTCCCACATGCTCACTTGCCCTCACACACATGATACACATCACTCTCACACACTCACATTCTCACATTCACACTCCCACATGCTCATTTGCTCCCATATGCTCATTTGCTCTCACACACATGACACACATCACTCTCACACACTCACACTCTCACTCACAGACACACCTCCTCACACACTCACACTCACACTCTCACACACTCTCACCCACGGACACACATACTCACCACATGCATGCACCCATGCACACACATGCACAAGAGGACAAGGGGGACAAAAAAGCAAGTGGGAGTGGTTCTGCAGAGGAGGCAGAAAGTGGGGTGGCTGGAGCAGTGAGAGAAGAGTGTGGCGTGGTTGGAGATGGTAGGAAAAAGAGGGGACCGTGTGCAGCAAAGTGGTGGCTGGAAGTTGCAGAAAAAGCAAGGGAAAAAGGGAGCAACATGGCAGAAAAAGAGAGGTGGCATTGGAGTATAAAGAAGAGGAAGCAAACCGAGAGAAAGAGGAAGGAAAAACGCTGCAGTAGAAAGGAGGCCTCGGCTGAGAAGAAAAAAGAGCTGGAGAAGAGAAGAGAGGAAGGAAAAAGAAAGAGGAACCACGCTGAAAAGGGAGAGCCACGTGACCAAGAAGGGAAGAAAAGCTGAAGAAGAAAGGAAGAGCAATGAAACCAGCAACAAACCGAGAGGAAACAACGCTGAATAAAAGAAGAGAATGGAGTCAGCAATGTGAGGGAGAAACCAAGTTGAACGAAGCAAGGAAGCAAGGCAGCCACGTGAGGAAAAAATAGCAGAGAAAATGAACCAGAAAATGAGTGAAACTGAGAGCTGAACTGCAGAAACCGAGAGCTGAACGAAGCTGTCCAACGTGCAGAAAAAAACCTTGGAGCAACATCCCAAATTGTGGAGTGAAAAGGAGCTAGAGTTCAGACCATCCAAGGAGCAGAAAAATGGAGAGTTGGATGCCAAAATGATGTGTAGAAACAAGGAAGTCTGAATCCAAAACAAAGTGGCAGCAAAGGGAGGGATAGAAGCTGAACCATGGAGGAGAAAAAACTCTGTTTTGAGCTCAAAAAACAGAGGTGAACAGAGGAGAGCTTAGGGAGCACAAGGAAGAAGAGGAAGTGTGGAGAAGAAGAGAAGCTTTCAGCCTCCATCTTCCAACTGAGAAGTAGAGACACTTTCTACAGAGTTTCCAGCGGTGGAGCCAACCAGAAAACTCCAACGAAGCTGTCCATTTCTGCACTTCCAGCCGAGACCAGCCACTTTGGGGGGCTGTTGGAGGTTCATCTTCCATTGGTGGGTGAGGAGGAGAAGGTCCTTCTTCATTGGAGCACAAGGGAGGAGCTGAAAACGCCAGGTATGGCTGCACGTTGTGTCTTGGCCGAGAATTCTGCATGCTGTTACTGTTCACTCGATTTCCTTCAATACAATCTCATGCATGTGCACTACTCACGCACTCTAATATGCAATGCTACTATTTACGTGCTTAAATTTGTTTAGTTTTGTTCATTATAATTGTTTTGACATTAGCTTTGATTAATTATGGCTATTACGTATAAAATTAGCATGTGAGAATTTTGTTGTTCTTGATTGCCGAGGTTATGTGAGATATTAATCTCCTTAAATCCTTGCAATTAGTTGAATAATGGGAAAGTGACAATTAATATTAATGAAATATTAATGAATAAATGGTGAAAAAATAAAGGAATGACAATATATACTAATGAAATATTAATAATTGAATGATAATCAATATTGTCATGGTGGATAAAATTATCATGTGAGAATTTTGTTCTCCTCGAGTACCGGGGGTTATGTGAGATCTTAATCTCCTTAAATCCCTACAATGAATTGAATACTTAAAAAGTAACAATGATACTAATGAAATATTAATGGGTGAATGGTGGAAAATAAATTAACGGTAATTAAATGTTAATTTTGATTAAATCATAATAATAATCATAATCAAAATGCTTGCTTTAATAAACATTCCTTATTATTTATGAAATTATCGTGTGAGAATTTTGTTCTCCTCGATTATCGGGGATTATGTGAGGTTCTAATCTCCTTAATCCCTATAATTAATTATGAAATAATAATAATATTAATAATAATACAAAAATGAATAAATGGACAATAATTAAATATTAACTTTGATTAAATATTTATGCAAAATGGATCGTGTGAGAATCCTTGTCTCTCCTCGACTTCCCGAGCTCGTGTGAGATTTTAATCTCCATAGAACCCGAAAATTAGCATATATTTGTTCAAAGACAAACAGATAAATGAATAAATAATAGCACTTAAATTAAATTGTCTACCAATAATCAATAGTAATAATAATCAATGTCTATCAACAATAAATTTAAAAACTCATAAAATAAAAAAAATATACTCCTTTCATTATAAATTATGCATTAATTCCCGAAATATAAACTCTCAAAACTAAAATAATAATAATAATAATAAAATTGACAAAAAAATTTTAAAAGAGAAAATGTGAAGAGCTCAGGAGAACGAGGTTAATCAGATTGTAGTAAATTAAAACATACAAACCAAATTTCTATCCCGTTTTGTTTACAATGATCTGTTTTAATTAAAATCCTCCTATTCTCATCACAAATAAAAAAAAACCAATCACAAAAATGCCTTTTGGTCGAACTACGTGGACTTTGATCCCTCTCACGGGGTACGTAGGCCCTAGGCTTTCATCCTAGGTCAAGTCTGTCCTTTGTAAATATCCATCAATTTGCATGCATTTTCGCCTTTTTGTCTTCTATGTCTAACGTGCATCCATGTCAATAAAAGGGTAATTGAGATTAATTAAAGGTCATATTCTATTTCAACTAACTAGTTTAAAGTAACCATCTTTATGGGCGGGTGTTGTGGGGTGCCTAACACCTCCCCCACACTCAAATAGACTCCCGAACCCATCTCTGACCTCACAGACCATTTCACATCCTTTTTTCGTTTGTTTTATTTAAATTGGTTTTCCAAAGTTTTCCGTTAAAAATTTTGGTGGCGACTCCAAGAAAAATCAATTTTCAAAATTTCGTTTTTGGGAATCGGTTTTAAACCATTTTGATTCCATTCCGCTGAAAGGTCGGTTACGACAAATATTATTATTGCTTTTCAATTATTCGATTCATTGTAGGGATTTAAGGAGATTAATATCTCACGTAATCCCCGGTAATCGAGGAGAATAAAATTCTCACACGATAATTTTGCAAATAATGGGAAACAGTTAATTAAAGCAAACATTTTAATTGTGATTATTATTATGATTTAATCAAAATTAATATTTAATTGTCATTCCTTTATTTTTTTCACCATTTATTCATTAATATTTCATTAATATTATTATCATTTTTCAATTATTCAACTAGTTGTAAGGATTTAAGGAGATTAACATCTCACATAACCCCTGGTAATCGAGGAGAATAAAATTCTCACACGATAATTTTATCCATCATGACAATTATCATTCAATTATTTTTCACCATTCCTTCATTTATATTTCATTAATATTATTGTTGCCTTCCAATTATTTAATTGATTGCAAGGATTTAAGGAGATTAAAATCTCACATAATCCCTGGCAATCGAAGAGAATAAAATCCTCACACGCTAATTTCATAAATGATGGAAAATGCTTAATTAAAGTCAATATTTAATTATTATTTTTAAAAAAAATGTTCTAATTTAAAAAAAATCTAAGGAGATTAAAATCTCACATGATCTCATGCAATCGAAGAGGACAAAATCCTCACACGATAATTTCATAAATAATGAATAATTATTAAATTAAGTTAAATCTTTAGTTATTATTGTTTTGTATTAATATTATTATTTGCAACAAATATGTATTAATTTTTTTTTTGTTGGGATCTAAGGGGATCAAAATCTCACACGATCCCAAACATCTGAGGAGAACAATATACTCACTCGATAATTTATTTAAAACTTTGTTTATAAAGCCAAGGAAAAAAGTTATTAATCTCATATACAAATAACAATACCAATAATAAATAATAACACATTAATTAACCTATCAATTAACTAATAAACCAGAAAGCAAAGAGGCTGAACAGAGACACACGAATGCACTGTAGCATGAACGTCCACATGCATATGTGAGGATTACCTGGCTTTGTCTCGGTGAGCTGTTCTTCCCAATGACTCTCCTCCTTCAGTGATTCTACTCAGCTTCCCTTGGTGCACCGTAGCTCCTCCCCTCAGCAGTCTTTCTCCCTCCTTGGCTCACTGCAAATTCTTTTCAGTCTCCTTCAGCTTTCAACGTCTCTCTCTCGGTTTACAGGGTTGTTCTCCTACCCTGTGCGTTTTCAGCCTCTCCCTTGTACTCCAATGAAGAATGACCTTCTCCTCCTCACTCACCTATGGTAGATGGACCTCCAACAGCCCCAAAGTAGCTGGTCTCGGCTAGAAGCAAGCAGAAATGGTGGACAACTTCGTTGAACAGCTTCATTGGAAATTCTGGTTGGCTTCAGCGCTGGAAATTCTGCTCACACGTCTCTGCTTCTCGGCTGGAAGGTGAAGGCTGAAAGCTTCCCTTCTTCTCTACACTTTCTCTTCTTCCTTGTGCTCCCTAAGTTCTCCTTTGTTTACCTCTGTTTTTTTAGCTCAAAACAGAGTTTTTTTTCCCTCCATGGTTCAGCCTCTATCCATCCTTTTGCTGCCACTTTGTTTTGCATTCAGACCTCCTTGTTTCTGCTCATCATCTTGGCATCCAACTCTCCATTTTCTGCTCCTCGGATGGCCTGAACTTCAGCTTCTATTTTCTCCACGGTTTGCACGTTGCTTCAGCTTATCTCTCTCTTAGTTTCTGGTTTCATTTTCTCTTCAGTTTTCTGCACCACGTTGCTGTCTCACTTTCTGGTTTCGTTCAGCTCTCGGTTTCTCTCTTCTCCTCAGTTCGTTTTTCCTCTCGATTTATTGCTCTTTCTCTCCTCTCCTCAGCTCTCTTTTTCCTCTCGGTTCATTTCTCCCCTTCAGCTCTTATTTTTCTCTCGATTTCTCTCTTATTCTCTCCCTCTTCTCTTCAGCTTTTCTTCCCTTCTCAGTCACGTGGTTCCCTCTCCCTTTCAGCATGGTTTCTACCTTCTTTTTCATTCCTCTCTTCTTTTCTCCAGCTCCCTTTCTTCTCAGCCGAGGACTCCTCCCTTTATGCTCCAGCCCACCTCCCTTTTTCTGCCATGTTGCTCCCTTTTCTCCTTACTTTTTCTGTAACTTCTAGCCACTCACTTCCTGCTCATGGTCCCCTCCTTTTTCTGCCATTTTCAGCCACGCCACTCTCTCCTTTCTCTGCACCAGTTGCTCCACTTTCTGCCTCCTCTGAAGAACCAACTCCCTCTTGCTTTTTTGTCCCACTTGTCCTCTTGTGCATGTGTGTGCATGAGTGTATGCATGTGGGAGTGAGTGAGTGTGTGTGTCCGTGGGTGAGAGTGTGTGAGAGTGTGTGAGGATGTGTGTCTATGAGTGAAAGTGTGAGTGTGTGAGAGTGATGTGTGTCATGTGTGTAAGGGCAAGTGAGCATATGGGAGCAAATGAGCATGTGAGAGTGTGAGTGTGAGTGTGTGAGGAGGTGTGTCCGTGAGTGTGTGAGAGTGATGTGTGTCATGTGTGTGAGGGCAAGTGAGCATGTGGGAGCAAGTGAGCATGTGAGAGTGTGTGAGTGTGAGCAAGTGAGAGTGTTTTGCAATTCCATTTCAAGTATGTGGCCTTGTTCATTTTATTTCCTTGCAAGATGATTGCCATGTCTCTTCTTCAAACATATATCTTGAATTTTCTTTTTATTATTTTTGGTTCTCATATTTGGTTTTTTCCATATTACTTCTATTTTGTTTGCCTTTCCCAATTTTGTTTTGATTAATTGTTATTATTATTTTTTTAGAATTTTTTAATTCTATTTACTATTATTACCATGATTATTATTATTGTTAATTCAGGTGGGGTGTTCACAGAGAACTACCGATGGAGCGAGGGGTTGAGATGAAACCAGGTGAGCTATCAGGTGTTGCATGCATCATTTTCTTTCCACGTCCAGGGATTAGCTTTAAATTTTCGGTCATTCTATTTTTTTAATTATTATTATTATTTTATTTTCCTCTTATAGGAATGTGAGACTAATCTTAATTCTACAAGTAAGGTTATAAGAAAATAATCATGTGAGAATATTATTCTCCTCGAATGTTTGGGGCTATATGAGATTTCGATCTCCATAGACCTCAAAATTTAATACATACTTGTTTTAAAATAATAATGACAAAAATAATAATAATGCAAAAAATAAATACTTTAATTAAATATTTCCTATTATTTATGAAACCATTGTGTGTGAATATTGTTCTCCTCGAGTGCTTGAGATCATGTGAGATTTTAATCTCTATAAATCTCGAAATTTAGTACATATTTGTTTTAAAAATAATAATAATGCAAAAATAAATCCTTTAATTAAATATTTTCCATTATTTATGAAATCATCGTGTCAGAATATTATTCTCCTCGAGTGCTTGGGATCATGTGAGATTTTAATCTCCTTAGATCCTGAAATTTAGTACATATTTGTTTTGAAAATAATAATAATGCAAAAATAAATCCTTAAATTAAATATTTTCCATTATTTACAAAATGATTAAGTTCGTGCTTTACAAAAATTTAATTAATTAAAAATTCCATTGGGACTTGGGTCTCTGTAAGCTTTGAAGAAATCGATCCTATTAAAAATAAGACTAAAAGAATTTTATTTATATATATATTTATATATATTAAAACAAAATCCTGCAAAATTTCCAAATATTTTATTCCCTATTTTTGGGTTCCTGCGTGAGATCGCTCATCTCCTTAAACACCCAAAGGTTAATTAGTAGAGACTGTGTGAAACCTTGAGTCTCTTTAGGTCTCAAAAATTAACACTTAAAATATTAGGATGAATTAATTAAAAAAAATAGGGAGGTTTGTCCTACCTATCACGTAACTAAAAATCCTAAGAATATTTTTTCATTTTAGTTTTACTTTAAGTTTCAAATAAATTCTAATTTAAATATATATATATATATATACAAGAATCATAAATTCAAAAATCATAGAAATATTTTTCCATTATAGTTTAAAGGTCAGAATAAATTCTAATATATATATATATATATATAAATTAATTAAAAATCCTATTAATTATAATTCCACTTGCAAAAATTAGAAAAATGCAAAAAAATATATAAATTCAAAATTTTCAAAAAAATGGCTTTCTGTTATAATTTTGTTCTAATTTCAACAATAAATCCTAATTTTAAAATATCTAAAAATAAATAAAAAACCAAAATCCAAAAAAAAAATTTCAAAAACTCAAAAATATTCCTTTCATTATAATTACATTTCAATTTCCAAAAAAACAAAATAAAATATAAACTCCCAAAAATCCTAAAAATCTCATCCCATAATCTTTTCATTTAAATTTCAAAATAAAGATTAAAATTTCAAAAATAAACAAAAATTAAAACGAGGAAAAATGAAGAGGTCAAGAGAGCCAGATTCATCAAGTTGTTGTAAATTAAAACACACAAACCAAATCTCAATTCTGTTTTGTTTACGAAAATCTGTTTAATTTAAACCCTTATATTCTCATCACAAAATTTATAAATCATTAACCAATAGACATGCCTTTTTGGTCGAACTACATGAACTTTGATTCCTATCGTAGGGTAGGTAGGTCTTAGACTTTCCTGCTAGGTCAAGTCTGCCATTTGTAAATATCTATCTATTCACTTCCATTATTGTCATTTTTTGTCTTCTCTGTTTGACAGGCATGTATGTCAATAATGGGTAATCGAAATAAATTTAAGGCCATATTCCATTTCAACTAACTAGTTTAAGGTAACCGTCCTTATGGACGGATGTTGTGGGGTGCCTAACACCTTCCTTACACTCAAATAGACTCCCGAACCCATCTCTGTTTTCGCAGACTATTATGCCTTTTTCTTTTTTATTTTAAATTGGTTTTCCAAAGTTTTCCATTAAAAATTTTGGTGGAGACTCTAAATAAATTGATTTTCAATATTTATTTTAGGAATCAACTTTAAACACTTTTTATCCTTCCCATCGAAAGGATAGTTACGGCAATCTTAAACATTTTTGTGGCAACTCCTATCAAGTTAATTTTCAAAATTTATTTTTTTAAATCAATATATTTTCTCTTTTCTCACGCTTTACCATAATGTTAGACACGACAAATCATTCAAATTTTGGGCTATAAACTAAACGTTATTTAACTTAGTATAGTCAAGTCAAACTCGATGGGTGTACTTGAGTTTGACCGTGTATACTTTGTTTATGATTATATTGCTGAGTTAGAATGATTTCTTCCCCTAAAAAAGTAAACCAGACAAGTTTAACGAATTGGTGAACATGTTTGACAACTATGCAATCAATTATGAAACTTATAAGGGAGCTAGAATCCCTTACTGTTATAATATGTGCAGTATACTTTTTAAGTTGTTAGATGATCAATGATTGCATGCAGTCATGCTCATCCAACAACTCAAAATGTGTCCAACACGTGCTAGCCATGGAGACAAATCAATTTTTTTTTTGGATCATTTCAAGATATCCAAGCATTTGTGTAATACTTTAGAATTTGTACATTTTTATAATTTATTTAACTTGGTTAAGATCCTTAAGGATGAAATTTTCTATATGTCTAGCAAATGGAACATGTAAGAATGATGGTGAAAAGAAAACAAATTAAAATCAATAATGGGAAAATATCAAGGGAACTAATGATGAATTTAGTATAAGGCGTATGACACTAAGATTTGAAATTGATGTTGGCACATGGCTAAGCCTCACCCTCCCTTCCCACTAGGTAGTGTGTTACAATCTCAACTCCTTATTTTGGTTTTTTTTTTTCACACATAGTGACATCTGGCATTTATTTTCGTGATATGACAAGATTGTCCCTAAGCCTTCTTCACGTGTGAGCCTTCTCTTCTGTCATGAAGGAAGAGAAGGAAGAAGAGACATAGGACTTTTAAAGGTCCAAAGGATGGAGGGGGTATATATATATATATACACACACATGCTTGCCAATTTATGTGGTATAGGGCTACATTCCTAACTAGAATCTACACAAGGGATGATAACCATCAGCCTTGGTGGAAAAAAATTTCTTATTGTAATTTTAAAATCTTTGAGAGAAAAAGTAAAAGACAAAATCTATAGTTAAACTAGTAGCAATGATATACCTTATGAACATCTAAGCTATAGCCAAGTCATAACTTATGTCTAAAATGTAGCATTAAAAATTTTCCAAGATGATAATATTCAACATCAATTAAACAAAGGAAAAGCCCAAAATATAAAAGGTCTAAGAGCCTTTTGTGAACAATTTGGCTTTCTAACATGTAGTAAGGCCAAACCCAAACATCATAAAACACTCCAACACAAAATGTAGGAAAAAAGTAACAAAACATATTATAAACATCAAAAATCAAAATATTCCAAAAAATAATTTAAAGCTAAACTGCCAAGAGACTTCCCTAAAAAACAAGTAATCTATTTCAAATGTGGAAAGCCATGTCATATTTATAGGTACTATAGATTAACTAAACGGATAAGATCCTTAAAACTCAAGGAATCATTCCTTTAGCAAATTAACAACTTAGTAATTGAATCTTTGATGAAGAATCTAGGGAATCATCATTTAAAGAATTAAACCAAATACAAACCAATAATGAACCCACTCCAGAATAAGAAAATGAGATTAATACCCTAACAAAGAACAAGATGTCTTGTTTGAGGTAATCAATATCCTTACAAATAATCAAGATAAGAAAACTTATCTTAATAAATTAAAAGAGACTTAAGAAGCAAGTTATTTAAACCCAAAAATACCCAAACAGTCAATAAATATGATCTTACAAAAATATTTTAAAGATTTTAAAATAAATGTGAACACCCCACCCAAATTAACAATAATAATAATCACAATAATAATAATAAATAGAATTAAAAAAATTCAAAAAATATAAAATAATAAAGTAATAATAACAATTAATCAAAACAAAATTGCAAAAGGCAAACAAAATCAAAGTAATATGGAAAAAACCAAACATAAGAACCAAAAATGATAAAAAGGAAAATTCAAGATGTATGGCAATCATCTTGCAAAAAATAAAATGAACAAAGCCACATACTTGAAATGGAATTGCAAGACACTCTCACTTGCTCACACTCACACACTCTCATGCTCACTTGCTCCCACATGCTCACTTGCCCTCACACACATGGCACACATCACTCTCACATGTTCACTTGCTCCTCACATGCTCATTTGCCCTCACACACATGACACACATCACTTTCACACACTCATACTCCCACTCACGGACACATCACTCTCACACACTCTCATCCATGGACACACACACTCACCACATGCATGCACCCATGCACACACATGCACAAGAGGACAAGGGGAACAAAAAAGCAAATGGGAGTGGTTTTGCAACATGGCAGAAGGTGGGGTGGCTGGAGCAGTGAGAAAGGAGTGTGGCGTGGCTGGAGGTGGCAGCAAAAAGTGGAGACCATGTGCAGCAAAGTGGTGGCTGGAAGTGGCAAAAAAAGCAAGGGAAAAAGGGAGCAAAGGGCAGAAAAAGAGAGGGGACGTTGGAGCATAAAGGGAGGCAGCAAATCGAAAGGAAGGGAGGAGAAAACGCTGGGAAAAAAAGAGGTTTCGGCTGAGAAGAAAAGAAAGCTGGAGAAGAGAAGAGAGGAAGAAAAAATAAAGGGGAACCACGCTGAAAAGGAGAGAGCCACGTGACCAAGAAGAGAAGAGGAGCTGAAGAAGAAAAGAAGAGCAACGAAGACAGCAGCAAACCGTGAGGAATAACGCTGAACGAAGGAAGAAGAATGAAGGCAGCAACGTGAGGGAGAAACCAAGTTGAATGAAGCGAGGAAGCAAGGCAGCCACGTGAGGAAAGAACAGCAGGAAGACAAACCAGAAACGAGGCAACAAACCGAGAGCCAAACTGCAGAAACTGAGAGCTGAACAAAGCTGTCCAATGTGCAGAAAAACCATGGAAGTAACGTCCAAAATTCTGGAGTGAAAAGGTGCTGAAGTTTAGACCATCCAAGGAGCAGAAAAATGGAGAGTTGGATGCCAAAATGATGTGCATAAACAAGGAAGTCTGAATCCAAAACAAAGTGGCAGCAAAGGAAGGAATAGAAGCTGAACCATGGAGGAGAAAAACTCTATTTTAAACTCAAAAAACAGAGGTGAACAGAGAAGAGCTTAGGAAGCACAAGGAAGAAGAGGAAGTGTGGAGAAGAAGAAAAGCTCTCAGCCTCCATCTTCCAGCCAAGAAGTAGGGACACTTTCTGTAGAATTTCCAGCGCTGGAACCAACCAGAAAAAATCCAACAAAGCTGTCCAGCGAAACTCCAAAGAAGCTGCCCGTTTTTTGCACTTCCAGCCAAGACCAGCGACTTTGAGGGGCTGTTGGAGGTTCATCTTCCATTGTTGGGTGAGGAGGAGAAGGTCCTTCTTCATTAGAGTACAAAGGAGGAGCTGAAAAACCAGGTATGGCTGCACGTTCTTCACTGACCGAAAATTCTGCTGCACGTCGTTACTGTTCACCCGATTTCCTTCAATGCAATCTCATGCATGTGCACTGTTCACGCACTCTAACATGCAATGCTATTGTTCACGTGTTTAATTTTGTTTATTTTTGTTCATTATAATTGTTTAGACCTTAGCTTTGATTAATTATGGCTATTATGTATGAAATTAGCATGTGAGAATTTTGTTGTTCTTGATTGCCGGGATTATGTGAGTTTTTTTTCATCTCCTTAAATCCTTGCAATTAATCAAATAATTGGAAGACAATGAATATTAATGAAAGAATGTTGAAAAATAATTGAATGATAATTAATGAATATTGTCATGATGGATAAAAATTATCGTGTGAGAATTTTGTTCTCCTCAATTACCGGGGGCTATGTGAGATATTAATCTCCTTAAATCCTTGTAATTAGTTGAATAATGGAGAAGTGAAAATTAATATTAATGAAATATTAATTAATAAATGGTGAAGAAATAAAGGAATGACAATATATACTAATGAAATATTAATGAAAGAATGTTGAAAAATAATTGAATGGTAATTAATGAATATTGTCCTGATGGATAAAATTATCGTGTGAGAATTTTGTTCTCCTCAATTACTAGGGATTATGTGAGATATCAATCTCCTTAAATCCCTTCAATGAATTGGATAATTAAAAAGTAACAATGGTACAAATGAAATATTAATGGGGGAATGGTGGAAAATAAATCAATGATAATTAAATGTTAAATTTGGATTAAATCATAATAGTCATAATCAAAATGCTTGCTTTAATATGCTGTTTGTGAAATTATCGTGTGAGAATATCGTTCTCCTCGATTATCGGGGATTATGTGAGATATTAATCTCCTTAAATCCCTACATTGAATTGGATAATTAAAAAGTAACAATGATATTAATGAAATATTAATGGGTGAATGGTGGAAATAAATTAACCATAATTGAATGTTAAATTTGGATTAAATCATAATAATAATCATAATCAAAATGCTTGCCTTAGTAAACATTCCCTATCATTTGCAAAATTATCGTGTGAGAATATTGTTCTCCTCGATTGTGCAGGATTACGTGAGGTTCTAATCTCCTTAAATCCCTATAATTAATTCCAAAATGACAATAATATTAATAATAATACAAAAATGAATAAATGGACAAAAATTAAATGTTAACTTTGATTAAATATTTATGCAAAATGGATCGTGTGAGAATACTTGTCTCTCCTTGACTTCCCGGGCTCGTGTGAGATTTTAATCTCCATAGAACCCGAAAATTAGCATATATTTGTTCAAAGACAAACAGATAAACCAATGAATAACAGTACTTAAATTAAATTGTCTACCAATAACCAATAATAATAATAATCAATATTTATCAACAATAAATTCAAAAACTCATAAAATAAAAAATATATTCCTTTCATTATAAATTATGCATGAATTCCCAAAATATAAACTCTCAAAACTCAAAAAAAAAAAATAATAATAATAATAAAATAGACAAAAATTAAAAAAAAAAAAAAAGAGAAAATGAGAAGAGTTCAGGAGAATGAGGTTAATCAGATTGTGGTAAATTAAAACATACAAACCAAATTCCTATCCCGTTTTGTTTACAATGATTTGTTTTAATCCTCCTATTCTCATCACAAAATAAAAAAAAAACCCATCAATCATAAAAATGCCTTTTGGTCGAACTACGTGGACTTTGATCCCTCTCACGGGGTACATAGGCCCTAGGCTTTCATCCTAGGTCAAGTCCGTCCTTTGTGAATAACCATCAGTTTGCATGCATTTTCGCTTTTTTGTCTTCTATGTCTAACGTGCATCCATGTCAATAAAAGGGTAATTGAGATTAATTAAAGGCCATATTCTATTTCAACTAACTAGTTTAAGGTAACCGTCCTTATGGGCGGGTGTTGTGGGGTGCCTAACACCTTCCCCACACTCAAATAGACTCCCGAACCCATCTCTGACCTCGCAGACCATTTCACCTCTTTTTGTTTGTTTTATTTAAATTGGTTTTCCAAAGTTTTCCATTAAAAATTTTGATGGCGACTCCTAATAAATTCGATTTTCAAAATTCCGTTTTTGGGAATCGGTTTTAAAACCTGTTTTAATTCCATCCCGCCGAAAGGTCGGTTACGACAATAAACCAAAGCCAATAATCATCCAAGATCTCCAAAATAAAATAAATTATTTAAAAATAAGATGAAAATGGTACATTCTAATAAAGATAATCATTAATAATGAATTTATCTTGGAAACTAATAACTCTCTAAAGGAAAGTTTTCTAGGGCAATATTTATAACAAGAACACTTGATTGTGATAACATCTCTTTAGTTTCGAAGAAGTTCTATCTTAAATTTGAAGGTTTATCACTGACCTTCATTTTGCAATGATTAAAGCCTTTTGATAAACTTTCTAGCGAAATGGAGCCAAAACATCATTAGTAAGAAGGGAGAAAGAAATCAGAGAGATCATGGAGGAGGTTGCATAGCACCCAAGTGCCATAAGGGTGATGTCAAGGCACAAAAACAAGAAATATGGGGCCCAGGTACCAAAAATAGAGATTTAGTGCTCAGATACCAGAAAAGTCATCGCTTAGATGTGTCGTTAGGAAACCTAAGTGAAAAATTAAGGTTTTAGTTGAGTTAATACACCTAACACCATTCAAAATCTAATTTTAGAGATTTCTAAAGACCATAAATATGTCCTTAAGGCTGTGCTATAACCTGCACAAGATAGAGAGAGTACCAGAGACATTACTGGAAAGAGACATTCAGAGTAGGGTTTCAAGGCGACTAGGAAAGTGTTTTGTAACTGGGTTGGCTACTCATTAAGAGTTGTGTCTCCTCAATACTTTCCTCTTTTCAATCTTCTTCTTCTATTTTCTTTTCTTTTCATCTTTTTGTCAATGATTCTAAACTAATGCCAATGATTGGCTAGTAGGTTGTTTCTAGGATTTTAACTAAAACCTTTGCTAGGGTTACTTCTTTGTTAAAGTTTTATTTCAGAATTGTCTAATATGGATTGTTTATGTTCATCATGTGCTCATTACTTTCTAAGTTTAATCAGCTTAGGATAGAATTCAGAATTTAGGTTAACCTAACAAGGGAATTTAAATTTAAGAACAGGATGCATATAATCACTATATGCTTTTAACTTAATTCACATTTAAGATGAAAGTTCTTGACTATCTTTTATAATTATGATTAGGAACATATCTTATGAGGTATAATCTTTGCTAATTTCCATAGCCAGATGGGGAATTGGGTATTTTAACCTAGACTATATGAAGTCTACATAAACATATAGGCATTATGATTCCTAGGTTAGCAATTTAGTCATTAATCAATCTGAAGTATAAACAATAAGAGAAAGCGATTCTACATATGGCAAAAGTCAAAATACTAGGTTTGTTAGATAGATTTAATCACTCAATATTCAACTTTCCACTTTACACTTAGTTAATATAATTATTAACATTAAAAAAGGGCTTAACAATTGGTAATCTTTGACAATTAAGACCAAGTTTCTGAGGGATCGACACTTTACTTATCATTCTTCTTCTTGTTGGTCATGTACACTTGTGTGTGCTAGCATTGCATTTAATCAATTCAATCAATAGAAACAATACCATTAATTGACATAAGAGCAAACATAAATTGCAGCCGAGAGGGAAAAATCCTAACTAAATACTTTGAGAAAACCTATTAGCGACCACAAATGGCTTAAAATTACAAATAAGTTATAAGCTTTCAAATACCACCATAGAAAAACCAAGGTTTAAAAATCACCACTTCTTTTCTCCTAGCTAAAAATATTTTAAATGAAGTAATATTAGGAGCACCATTAACAGCATAAACCATTCCACATCTTTGATGAAAGAATAAAAACCTAAATTCTAGGGAAAAATATCATGTTTAAATTTGTTTAAAAAACCATTATTTAAAAATTTGAATATAATAAAAAATAAACAAAACCAAATTAATCATTTAAAATAAAAAGTTTCTTTTAAAACCATAGAAAACAACTTGTCCATCCATTGATACAAGAAAAAATCTAGCATGTCTTAAATACCATTCAAACCCTAAACTTTAATATTACAGAACAAAATTTCTAAAAGTGAATAAAAAATTATATAAGATACAACCAAAATTTGGCAATACACCAATCAAAAAGTAAATAAAATATCAATCATTACAATATACATATATTTAGAAAAGCAAATTGTTATCAACACAAAAGCCATTTCCTTACAAATGTTGAAATTTAGGGAAAGAAATCCTAGATTCATACAAAAATTTATTTATAAGTTCTAAACATGTATTCCAAAAAATGAAAAAAAAATAATGATTTTAGAAACATGGATTTTGTAGAATAAGAAGGAAGAAAATTACCTTAACTAAGTTGGGTTTGGCAGGTAGCGGCAACATCTATTGGTCAATGACAACGTCATCCTTACTCAAGTATGAAAAGCCTTAAGTTGACCAAACTAGAAGGATGAAGGGAGAGGAAAATAAAAAGTGAAAATGTAAAGAAAAATATACTATCTAAACCACAAGTTAAAATATGCGCTATTCATTACGAACCACATCTACTAGTTGTGATATTTTCTTCAAACTGCAACTAAAGCTTTCATTAGATGCAATTTTTTACATCACAAGTATAAAACATAAACTAATGATCCTTTTTCTTTTGGTAGTGAGTTAATAGTAACTTTAAAAATTTAATGCATTTGTTCATTACTACAATGTCACCTAATAGTAATGTCAATTCTACTAGCATAGCTCTATTTTATTTTATTTTTAAAATAACCATAACACCGTTGTTTTGTCTCCCATAAATGCTTTATATGGATTTGTTTAGAACCGATACCCATTATTTAAATTGAATACCTTGAGTTTTCTTGCAATGTAACTAAGACCTTGTGCAAGGGCTTTTAGTTCATTTCAAATGTTGTCTCACCCCAAAATTGTAGAGTGTGATTGGCACAAAAAATGCTAAAAAACCTTACTATCATATGCCTAAACCTTTATTAACAAGTAAATATCATCATCAAAATTAGAATTAGAGTTAAATAACAATAGGGTATCCTATGCCTAGATTTAGATTCCTATACACTCAATAGGGTATCCAATGCCTAGATTTAGATTCCTATACACTTAAAAATAGGACTTTCTAAAAGTTTCACTAGCACTTGTCACCCCATACAAAATACCACAAAGAGCTCCACTCTCATATAAACCAATATACAATAGAAATGAGGTAAAGCGAATCCTAGTTGTGGTAATTGTGGAACTACATCAAGATTTTATTTTTTCATGAAAATTACAATACATAACTATAATTACAAAAATCATAAAGGCTCCACAAACCACTACGGGGCCTACAAGGAGATTTTTAATGGTAGTTCTTTGTCATGGACTTTGGCTCAACTCCATTACATGTGGGTTCCAAATGTTCAACAAGTAAATAACATCCCCAAAATTAATAAAGATGATAGATATGTAGTGATTAGAAATGACACAAATACAAATAAATGATTAACACAATGTTTTAAATCCAAAGAAACATACCTATAAAGAAAGTTACATTGAGTAAAAAAAGTCTTTTCTAACAAACTAGTACAACTACCAATTTTTATTTATAACTTCCCTATACACAATCTTACAAGCAATAATAACCTTTATCCATTTTTCCTATTTAAATTCATACCTAGTAAATAGACTTGATCATGACTCGAAGAAGCTTGCATGGCATTGGCCTAAAAAAAATCTAAAAGCCTTAATTAAAAAAGCTTGATTAAAAAAAGGCTCAAGCCCATTTTTTTTACCCAAAGTGATCAGACTCATTGTTTTAAGCCCAACCCTTTTATAAATGAGATTAGCCTATGATTGAGTCAACTTAATGTAAGATTAAAATAGAAACAAACTTTATTCCTTCAGCCACTTGACAAAATTAAGAAATGTTTCTTAAGATTGACCACTTTTGGCCTTGTTATTCATCAACTTCTTTTTTAACATTAAAGAGTTTTGCTTTATATCTGTTTCACCATGCAATTGTTCCACTTTTTTCTTAATCTCCCCGCATGACACAAACTTGTTTTCATCTTATTCCAATCCTAGTCCAACCTTCCACTTATCCCAAATACAAGTCTTGTTAAAAGTTTGGTATGCAAAATATGGCCAACACAAGAAGGGAACACCATTACAGAAACCATCCATAATAGAGTTCCAACTATAGTGGCTAATAAAACAAGCAATGGAAGGGTGGCTCAACATGCACCACTAAGGTGCCCATGTGACAATCTTTCCAGAATTTCTTTTAAACAAATGTGGGCATGCCTTTTTGGTATTGCTAGTGCTAATGGAATGCGAACAAACAACCCAAAGGAATGGTCTATTGGTGAGCTCAAATCCAAGGACTATTTCTTAGAACAGTCTTGAGTTGAAAGTAGTGTAACTTCTGAAGGCAAGGTATATTACAAAACAAGGTGGCTGTTGTTCAAGCCAAGTTAAGCAGGATAAATCTTATTCCTAAAACTGTCCTAGTGGTTTTTTTTATGTGGTGACCTTTCAACAATGGCCCAATTGGTTGGAGCTTTGAAATATATGATAACATTATAGGTTCAAGTCTATAGGTGGTGTTGCAAAACCATCAATCTATTAAATCAAGACTTGGCATGCATCTTTTGATGTAATGGAATAAGCTCTTTTCACACTGATTTTTATTATCAATTTTGCATCTTATTAATATGAAAGTTTAAACATTATTTAGTCCTTAGTCACAAATAAATCTGGACTAAAATGTTAATATTCATTTTAGTAAGGGACCAAATTGCAAATTAACTAATAACTGAAAGACCAAATCAATAATAAACATTAGTGAGGGACCAACTTGAGACTGGATCAATAGGTAAAAGACTAAATTGAGATTTGAAAGATAAGTAAGGAACCCAAATAGTGTTTTATTTTGAAATTGTTTGAGGTAGTTCTCATTTATATGATCACTCCAATTTATTCAATAATGAAAGAATAAATATCTTACCATTAGAACCTATGACTCCATCATGGATTAGCTTTGGGATGTGATATTTCATGGCAAACATAACTACAAAAGTAGTCGAAAGAGTAGCCCCTTTAATCCCAAGCTTACAAGCAACTTCCAATTCCCATCCCATGATAACATCAACCACTACACAACAAACCATCTCAGATTTATAACTGACGAGATCCTCTATGAGAATCACCAGCATAGCAAGCATGGTGCTTAACATTGAAAGACATAACTTGCCAATGTTGTTTCTATCATCCTCGGGTCCCAAGCTATCTGGGATCAGAACAAGCTTTATTTGTGATTCTGAACCCATGAGGCTCTCTTGCTGGGCTACCTTTGAACTCAACACTTGCTTATGATTAGCATTTGAGCTCAAGCTATGTTGGGCTAATCTGTGTGAGAAGTTCATGAAAGAATTGACATGTCCTTGAGCTGGAAAGGGTATAACAAGCACACTTGGACTCGGCTTGCTTATCTCTGACAGACTGAAACTGTTGATGTTTCAAGCTGGGTGTTGGTGTGAATAATATTGTGGAACAAGACATGAAAGACATACAAGTGACCAGTGACAAATTAAATCATAATTATAAGCATACCAAATCAAAAAAGTCAAAAGTCATAATAAAGAGTTGATTAAAACTACATAAAACAAGAGGACAAGGAACCTTCCAGAAATAAAGGTAAAAAACACGACATATTAGAAGAGAAGGACAATGAAACCTCGCTCCTCAATCATAAGATAATAAAATACAAGGAGGGAAAAAAGAAAGCTATACATTTCGGTCCCTTAGCTTTGTAGACATTAAATAATTAAGGCAACTAAATGTATTACAAACACGAAAAGATAAAAAGGAAAAATCAAAGAAAAATGTTCCATTTAAGATAGAAATAAACCTGCTATAGGAGACAAAAGCACTCTAGCATTTCCTAGAGAAATGTTTTGTAATTTGTGCATAGATATACAATTCAAGTGTGCCTTTATTTCAATATCCAACTTCCCTCTAAGCAATCACGTGGAATTCAATAGAACAATTTCCCAAACCATAGCCCTAGTAATTTAACCAAGAAATGCATGGCTAATTTTAGTCTATTAAAAGTCAATAAATCACATTATTCACAAATAAATATATAAGAACATAAATAGGGAATCTCATTGACAAATGTACCGAATACGATTTTAAAATTTTGATATAATTTATGTATCTTTAGTAAGATGTTATCTAACTTTTTTTCTTATTAGTGACAGACGCATTAAATGAAATGCATAGACTGAATCCTCCAAAATAGAGATTATATATCTTTCTATCTATCTATCTTTCTATATATATATATACACACGCACTCTTTTTAATCACTATATGATTGATTTAATCTTTTCCTTTAATATTTTTGAAACAACCTAATTAAATTGTTTTTAAAGAAGTTCGAAAATAAAAAACCAAAAAAATTGTTTGAATGAAAATTCTCTTAATATTCTTTGTGCTTTTGTCAAAATTACAATAATGCTACTAACAAAAAAATTTCTCTCATGATGTCTCCTTATTTTTGTTTGATTATAAAAAATGTGATGTCTTTATTTTTAGTTTTTCTAAAATTGGTAACATTATCTAATAACTTTTTTCTTATTATTTTATTTATGAAACAAAATATAGAACAGAATGCAAAAAAGTTTGTACATCTTATGTTCTTATTAAAACACTACAAAAACACTTGTAAAAGGTGTCGCGATGGCATGTCTTTACGACAGTAAAAAAATCCTTGTTATAGTCGTTGTGAAAAAACATTATTGCGAGGGCTAAAATAAGTGTAGTAGTGTCATGGTTTTGCGACACTTTTCTAACCCTCGCAATTACATGCCATTGCGATGTTTAAAAAGCTGTCGTAATGTCATGGTTTTGCGACAGTTTTTTAGACTGTCGTAATGACTTGTCTTTACAATGGTTATGTCTAAACTATCGTAGTGGATGCCATATTTTCTATGGAAACAATTTAAACCACCGTTGATAGTTTTTTATTTTAAATATTCTACTTTATGTTGATGTTACAATTTTTTTTCTTGAATTAGTATCTTGCAAATATGATAAATCACCAATCACAACAACATAATTTGATACTCAAACGCAACAAGGCCTACTTGATAATCAACTATAAACATAATTACATGCCAAGTTGAACATAAAACCATAATCAACTCTTAATAAGATGCTAAATAATTACAAAGTCTAACAACAAATAATGATAAGTCATCCTAACTAGCTAATTGTCCTTACTTGAAGGAGTTCACGATGGATTTGAAGGTTTGCCCTGCCATGCTCATGAGGTACCTAATAATTGAAGACAAACTTTGATAATCAATAAATTGAATAATAAAGATAAACAAAATTACAACATAGGACTTATACAAAAAATGTTTAGATAAGTACCCCATGAGATAGTGTGGATGCGATCTTTAGGGGAAAATCTCCTTGGACATTTATGAGAAGAAAAGACATAATTGCATTTGTTCATTGTTGTTCTACTGCCAAATTAGCAATTTGAGCTCTTCGTTGTGCATCTATTTGGTCTCTTTCAGTCGTTTCAGTTCTAAGTGATGTAACTTCCATTTGTACCTCATGGTAAGATGGTCCAAGTGGCAGAATCCCACCAGCATGATGTCCAAAAACTTTGGAAGGGAAAACACCCATTCCCATTTCTCAAACTCGCCCAGAATGTTCCTGAGTCCTTAGAGTCAGTGCTAATGAGTCTTGTAAGGAAATTTCTTGCACATAATAGCCGAAAGCCTTAAACTCAGCTACCTTTTCCCTACATATCGGTTTAAAATAAAAGGACAATAACTCATATAAACATTAAACCAATTAGAATGAATCAACAATCAATAATATAACATGACAAAGTTCATAAACATACACCAATAACTTGAGCATCATCATTTATGAACAATCCATCGGCCCTCTTGTGCACTGTAATCCAAACCTCTCCCTGAGAAACTAGACCCCTGCACTCTTTCCTACATTTGTTTTTCTTAATATAACACATCAAACTGTCATACAACATTTTAGTGTAATACATTTTACTAATATAAACTTACCATTTCAGCTTTTTTTTTTGTTCAAGACTCTTCAATCCACCAGTGTGTAGGATCATTATGTTATCCAAAATTAATATCAAGAAAAACTATAAATATATATATATATATAGTTATATTGTACCTTAGTTTTTAGGTCAAGTCGATAATTGAAAAAAGATGCTCATTGCTCGCTTTGATTGCCCTTTGGGGTTGAGATAATTAACTCATTTCTTATTTTTTTTCTATGAACTATGCTTGTCAATAGTCCGAGGCAATCCCTTGGATGTCTCATCATGTTATCATTGTTTTTATCTGCTGGATGTCCTTTCATATGCTTAGCAGTTTTATGAGATATAAAGAGCCTTTGCAATCATGGTATTAATGAAATTACCTAAGCACTTCAGCAGGCGTATTCTTACACTTGTTACCCTTTTTCTTTGGCATCCACCTAAATGTGTTACACCATTTACACATGTCTCTGGCTTCATCTTCTCTCCAACATAACATACAATCATTAGGGCATGCACAAATTTTTTTATAATTGAGTCCCAATTTATTAATAATTTTCTTCACCTCATAGAAAGAACGAGGAATCTCTACATTCACAAAGGCATCTACTAACAGCTCTAATATCATAGACATAGGTTTATCACTAATTCTGCTTGACGGTTGAGTTGCTCAACTAGATTTTGCATGGCTACTGCACTATCACTCTTGACACTGATCACCTCCCTTGTCTTTTCTTCTAACCGTTTAGTTAGTACATCAATTTCTCGTTGGAGGTTACTATGAGGCTTGAGCTCTTCTTCCCTCCTCATTGTAGCATCTCTTTCTTTAGTGGCCTTTGACAATCGAGCTTGATAATGGAGGACCTTCTTGCTACTCTCCTCAGCTCATTTTTGAATTCTTTTTATAGTATTTTTCAACTTGTCATTCTCCTCTTTCAGTTTCCTCAACTCGGCGTTCATCTCTGACTCCTTCCTCCTTTTTGCTCTTTCATCTTCTTATGCCCTAGATAAATTCACCAAGTGTCTTTTGCTTACTTCCTCCAGGTTTTGTAGCTTTGCCTTTTTATCTTCTAATTGTTTGGCTAAACCCTCATTGACTGCTTGTAAATCGTTACTCAACAAGGGGTTATGAGATCCTAGGGGTGGATGGATCCCCCCAGTCCTCTTCTGCAGCCAAATCTCGTATTGCTTCGTGGTTGCCACAGCACGTTTCCCTAACTCAAACTTCCCTTTACACATTACACGACCCTATGCATCCCTTATCTATTGGATCATTTCCATCTTCAGGGGATCAGTGTAGTAGAAGCTGACCCTTCGTACAACCTCTTCAGATGGGATGTCCTATTCATATGCGAATTAGCAGTGAGCAACCGCGGGGTTATAATTGATACATCCTCTGGTGCCCATGAGAAGAACATTAGGGAAATGTCCACAGCAGTATATAATATCCTCGCTCTCCCATCAAGAGAGCTTCCACCAAATAGTGGTATCTTTAAGTTCCCCTATTTTCTTACCCCATTGGTCACGACTCATTCTTGCTTGTAGCGGAGCTGACCCTTCGCGATGGACATAATCTCGGATCGGGTGATGAATGGTGTCAAACCTTGTGCCAAGTTGATACTCTCGGGCATAGATATGGTTAAACCACCATATATTCAAAAGTGGCAAACAACACTTCAACTTCCCTTTCTTTTCTCTATGACAAAAACTTAACGTCAAAAATGTTTCTGCTAGCAATGTTGGCACAGGATTCACGCGGTGATTCTCTACCATCCACAAGACACTTACTGCTGCCAAATCAACTACACCCACTGCTGACGGGAATAACACTAGCCAATATACTGCTAAAGCAAGCACTCTTCTGAAGACAATCCAGTTCCCCTTCTCAGCTAGAGCTTCCAACCTTTTCTCTAAATACTTCTTGGATAATCCTTCTGTTGCACCCGAACGGCATATTTGTACTCGTGTAGGTTCCTCCCCTAAAATCTGTGCCACAACTCGTTTGGAGGGGAGATGTCCGGGATATAAGTAGACAGGGGTATCCTTGGTAATAGACATTCTCATTAATCCCCCGTATTCTTCCAACGTGGGCGCAAGCTGGAAAGTTAGAAACGTGAAACATCTCAAGGAATCATCCCAATGTTGAGCTAGGGCTACAAGAACATCAAGTTGGATAGGAACTGATAGCAACTCCAAAATATCTCCATAGTCCTTTTGAAAATGATGGAGTTGTTCCCCTCTGAGCTTCTCACTCATGATAATCAAGCTTTCTACTGATTCGGCTTCTACCTTCACGTTAACTCTCTTTCTAGATGAGGCCATTTCTATCAAGCTTGTGTCTTGTAGTTGTGTGGCGTCCGGTGAGTCCTTCATATCTCTATGCCAAGTAACGAAAATGATAGTTCATTGTAACAAATCCATGGGTTAGAAACAAAACGAAATGAGTACACAATTTATTTAATCAATAGATTACTAATCACTTTCTTCATTACTAATCGCCAAAGTCCCTATTGATCCATTGGGAATAGCAACTATAACTCTCATCCTAAGGAGAAATAGATCCTCACGTGGACGAGGCTTAAATAAGTGAACCAGGTAACCTATTGATGTATTACTTTCCTCGAAATTATTGATTTTCAAAGACTCCCAACTCCTCAATTAGGCAAATCTTACCGCACTGATGAAGTTTTCAATTGTAGCTCATTTCACTTGGCTAACAACCCGTTAAAATGGAAATGTTGTGATAATTCAATACCCCCTACAAGTTTTTTCTTTTTTTTTTTTGAAAACGAATGTAATCATGCCATGAATGATGTGTTGACATGCAAAGTATGAGTGTAACATGATCCTTGGTGTCCTAACTGGGTCAACCCTATGTGTGGGAATGGTACCTTAAAGACGATAGGTTCTAAGAAGGTTATCTATTAAGGCGGTCCACTAAGGTGCATGGTTTGGGGGTAGATCTAGCATCTTAAAGAGTTATTGGTCCCCAGATTGCCCCCACTCGAGAGAGTGAGGATCTCGCGACATGAATTAGACTTAAAAGAGGATAGAATCCCACTCCAATCAAATCCATATAGTGAGACACAACCTGAGCGAGGTCTTCACAGTAGTCTCTGGAAGCGATAAGCTTCACAGGAAAACCGTTAAAAACCCCTACTAACCTAGGGTAATCGAGGACCCGGGTATAGAGCCCAAAAGTGTGTGAGGTAGAGTGTCAACGTGCATAAGATGGGAGGGGAGCATATAAAGTTCTAAATCGACAGCTTATCCAACCTTTATTTATCAAACAATCGAATTGCAAGAGAAGACAAGAGCTTATAACATAAATAGAGGTCGTCTATCCTAAGGTCCTCTTCCGCATGTTATCTATCCTGACATACGTATTACAAATAAACTAACAAAATTACATGGTAACTAAGGAACTTTAAGTATGTTATATGATTGCAAAAGGAAGAAATACTCCTATACAAATGGGAAAATAAATAGCAAATACATAAGAAGATACAGGCATATCATATGACCACAAGAGATAAATGACCAAGAAACACCAAAAAGAATAAACCCTTAAACCAAACAAACACAACAAGGGTAATTAAAATAACAAGAAGCCATATTATTTCAGTTAACTAATTAAACAGGCTTGACTCTCGAAATGTCCCCAGTGGAGTTGCCAAACTGTCATAACCGACCTTTCGGCGGGATGGGATAAAATAGGGTTTAAAACCGATTCCCAAAAATGGAATTTTGAAAATCGATTTTATTTGGAGTCGCCACCAAAATTTTTAACGAAAAACTTTGGAAAACCAATTTAAATAAAACAAACAAAAAGAGGCGAAATGGTCTGCGAGGTCAGAGCTGGGTTCAGGAGTCTATTTGAGTGTGGGGAAGGTGTTAGGCACCCCACAACACCCGCCCATAAGGGCGGTTACCTTAAATTAGTTAGTTGAAATAGAATATGGCCTTTAATTAATCTCAATTACCCTTTTTTTGACATGGATGCACGTTAGACCTAAGAGACAAAATAACAAGAATGAAGACAAACAGATAAATATTTACAAAGGACGGACTTGACCTAGGATGAGAGCCTAGGGCCTACGTACCCTGCGATGGGGATCAAAGTCCACGTAGTTCGAGTAAAAGGCATTTTTGTGATTAGTGGTTTTTTGGTTGGTGATGAGAATAGGAGGATGTTAATTAAAACAAGTCATTGTAAACAAAACGGGATAAGAATTTGTTTGTATGTTTTAATTTACTACAATCTGATTAACCTCGTTCTCCTGAACTCTTCACATTTTCTCTTTTAAAATTGTTTTTGACGACTTTATTATTATTATTTTTTTTTAGTTTTGAGAGTTTATATTTCGGGAATTAATGCATAATTTATAATGAAAGGAATATATTTTTTTATTTTATGAGTTTTTGAATTTATTGTTGATAAATATTGATTATTATTATTATTGATTATTGGTAGACAATTTAATTTAAGTCCTATTATTTATTCGTTTATCTGTTTGTCTTTGAACAAATATATGCTAATTTTTGGGTTCTATGGAGATTAAAATCTCACAAGAGCCCGGGAAGTCGAGGAGAGACAAGTATTCTCACACGATCCATTTTGCATAAATATTTAATCAAAGTTAATATTTAATTATTGTCCATTTATTCATTTTTGTATTATTATTAATATTATTGTCATTTCAGAATTAATTATAGGGATTTAAGGAGATTAGAACCTCACGTAATCCCGCACAATCGAGGAGAACAATATTCTCACACGATAATTTCGTAAATGATAAGGAATGTTTATTAAAGCAAGCATTTTGATTATGATTATTATTATGATTTAATCAAAATTAATATTCTATTACCATTCACTTATTTTCCACCATTCACCCATTAATATTTCATTAGTATTATTGTTGCTTTTCAATTATTCAATTCATTGTAGGGATTTAAGGAGAATAATATCTCACATAATCCCCGGTAATCGAGGAGAACAAAGTTCTCACACGATAATTTTATCCACCATGACAATATTAATTATCATTCAATTATTTTCACCATTCCTTCATTAATATTTTATTAATATATATTGTCATTCCTTTATTTTTTTTACCATTTATTCATTAATATTTCATCAATATTAATTGCCACATTTCCATTATTCAACTAATTGTAAGGATTTAAGGAGATTAACATCTCACATAACCCCCGGTAATCGAGGAGAACAAAATTCTCACACGATAATTTTATCCATCATGACAATATTTATTAATTATCATTCAATTATTTTTCAGCATTCTTTCATTAATATTTCATTTATATTAATTGTCTTCCAATCATTTGATTAATTGCAAGGATTTAAGGAGATGAAAAAAACTCACATACCCCCCGGCAATCAAGAACAACAAAATTCTCACATGCTAATTTTGTACATAATAGCCATAATTAATCAAAGCTAATGTCTAAACAATTATAATGAACAAAAATAAACAAATTTAAGCACGTGAACAGTAGCATTGCATATTAGAGTGCGTGAACAGTGCACATGCATGAGATTGTATTGAAGGAAATCGAGTTAACAGTAACAACGTGCAACAGAATTCTCGGCCAAGTCAAGAACATGCAGCCATACCTGGTGTTTTCAGCTCCTCCCTTGTGCTCCAATGAAGAAGGACCTTCTCCTCCTCACCCAACAATGGAAGATGAACCTCCAACAGCCCCCAAAAGTGGCTGGTCTCAGCTGGAAGTGCAGAAATAGACAGCTTCGTTGGAGTTTTCTGGTTGGTTCCAGCGCTGGAAATTTTACAGAAAGTGTCTCTACTTCTCGGCTAGAAGATGGAGGCTGAAAGCTTCTCTTCTTCTCCACACTTCCTCTTCTTCCTTGTGCTCCCTAAGCTCTCCTCTGTTCACCTCTGTTTTTTGAGCTCAAAACAGAGTTTTTTCCCCTCCATGGTTTAGCTTCTATCCCTCCCTTTGCTGCCACTTTGTTTTGGGTTCAGACTTCCTTGTTTCTGCACATCATTTTGGCATCCAACTCTCCATTTTTCTACTCCTTGGATGGTCTGAACTTCAGCACCTTTTCAGTCCAGAATTTGGGACATTGCTTCCACGATTTTTCTGCACGTTGGACAGCTTTGTTCAGCTCTTGATTTCTGTAGTTCAGCTCTTGGTTTCTCCCTCGTTTCTGGTTCATTTCCCTGCTGTTCTTTCCTAACGTGGCTGCCTTGCTTCCTTGCTTCGTTCAACTTAGTTTCTCCCTCATGTTGCTGCCTCCATTCTCTTCTTTCATTCAGCGTTGTTCCTCTCGGTTTGTTGCTGGTTTCGTTGCTCTTCCTTTCTTCTTCAGCTCCTCTTCCCTTCTTGGTCACGTGGCTCTCCCTTTTCAGTGTGATTCCTCTTTCTTTTTTCTTCCTCTCTTCTCTTCTCCACCTCTCTTTTCTTTTCAGTCGAGGCCTCCTTTCTCTCCAGCGTTTTTTCTCTCCTTCCTCTCGGTTTGCTGCCACTTTTATGCTCCAATGCCACATCCCTTTTTCTGCCATGTTGCTCCCTTTTTCCCTTGCTTTTTCTGCAACTTCCAGCCACCACTTTGCTACACACGGTCCCCTCCTTTTGTTGCCATCTCTAGCCATGCCACACTCTTCTTTCACTGCTCCAGCCACCCCACTTTCTGCCATGTTGCAGAACCACTCCCACTTGCTTTTTTGTCCCCCTTGTCCTCTTGTGCATGTGTGTGCATGGGTGCATGCATGTGGTGAGTGTGTGTGTCCATGGGTGAGAGTGTGAGTGTGAGTGTGTGAGAGTGTTGTGTCTGTGAGTGAGAATGTGAGTGTGTGAGAGTGATGTGTGTCATGTGTGTGAGAGCAAATGAGCATATGGGAGCAAATGAGCATGTGGGAGTGTGAGTGTGAGTGTGTGAGAGTGATGTGTTCATGAATGAGAGTGTGAGTGTGTGAGAGTGATGTGTGTCATGTGTGTGAGGGCAAATGAGCATGTGGGGAGCAAGTGAGCATGTGAGAGTGATGTGTGTCATGTGTGTGAGGGCAAGTGAGCATGTGGGAGCAAATGAGTATGTGAGAGTGTGTGAGTGTGAGCAAGTGAGAGTGTCTTGCAATTCCATTTCAAGTATGTGGCTTTGTTCATTTTATTTCTTTGCAAGATGGTTGCCATGTCTCTTCTTCAAACATACATCTTGAATTTTCCTTTTTATTATTTTTGGTTCTTATGTTTGGTTTTTTCCATATTACTTTTATTTTGTTTGCCTTTTGCAATTTTGTTTTGATTAATTGTTATTATTATTTTATTATTTTATATTTTATATTTTTTAATTCTATTTATTATTAGTATTGTGATTATTATTATTGTTAATTTGGGTGGGGTGTTCACAACTATTTTTTACCAGTTTTTGCTTGGTTCGACTGGTTTTTTATTAGTTTATTAATAGGCAGGTTAGAAGGGACAACCAAACCAAAACCACGTCCAGTTTACCATTCCTACTAGCTAGTTTATTCCACTTTTTCAAATAGTGGTTTATTAGTCATTTCCTCCTATCTGTGATTAAAAGTGGCTGTAAGACATTGTTTCACAAAAGTATGAGCTACAACTTGTGTTTGTGTGATTGTGCAACCAACATTACGCAACCAAAGGGACAACACTTTATGCTTATGATTTCAGTCAATTTAACCAATTACATGATCAGTCAACTGTAGGTGGAGCTTTCCCTAACTCAAGGTAGTTTAGTTGGTTGAAGTTTTTTACATGAAACCAAAAGAATTCAACATGTGTCTGGCTGTCTTTGTTATAATGACTTAAATTGTGGCAGTGAAAATCTTAAACAACAAGGTGTGGAGGTCATTTGATGATAAGCTGAACATCATAACTCACTTTTGCATATTGTATGTTAGGTCCTACTAGTTTTGGTGAAGCCAAATTTTGCCACTTAAAATAAGTTGATGGGTTCTAATACATAGATTGTCTTAAGTGTAGCATGCTTTAGAGTTTAGACTTCAAAGAAAACAAATTGTGGGACTTTAAAGATATGTTAATTGATGTAACTATTAATGATTATGAAACAATGTGATAGTCATATTCTTAAGAACCCATAGTTTAATTTTAAAACCATTTTAAGTTATAATTAATTATTTATTTTACAGAATAATATTGACATTCATATTCTTCAAAACCTATAGTTTAATTTTTAAGCCATTTTAAGTTCTATTTTACTTAATAGAAACAATAGAGACATGCAAAGCCAAAAATTCAAAAAAAAAAATATATCATATCAGAACAAAATTATTTTTAAAAAAATACCTATAAGCAACGTGAAGGTAGGCGGCCGACCTTGTCGCTGGCGAGTATGAACAGACAGTGATGGCAAGCTTGTCTCTAGCAAGCATGAGCAGCGTGAGGGAGAGCAACACACAAACCATGATAGAAAAGAAGTGGAGGACAACTGACCAGTGATGAAATGAGACCAACAAGCAATGAGAAACCAGCTGAAGGTGGCTAATCGATGGATGACGCATGGATAACAAGACAACAACCAAAGATATAGGGCGAGAGTGTTCAAACTAGGGCTTCTGATAGAATGAATTTGAAGCTATTCAAAACAAATCTAAATTATGGTGTCCTAACGACTGTAAAAAATGACTATTGTTAGGACTTGATTTTACGACAGTTAAAATAGACCGTCATAAAATCAAGGGAAACAAAACACGACTCATTTTAAGATTGATTATTACAACGGTAAAAAATGACCATCGTTAGGACTCGGTTTTACGATAGTCCATTTTGACCTTAATAAAACCAAGGGAAATAACACATGACTCTTTTTAAAACTGATTATTACATCGATCAATTCCTAACTGTTGTAAAATGGCTAAATGAATGACAGTCATGTCCCACCATCGTTATGGCTATGTTTTGCAATGGTGAGAGTTAACCGTTGCAAAAGCGGTGTCGCAAAGTCTGTTCTTTTGTAGTGAATAGTTTTTCAATCTCTTAGAATTACTATATTTTGAAGTGCTATGAAGAATTACGAAACTTAGCTTTTACTTTGTCCTTTTTACTATATACCAAAACAAAGGCAAAAATACAGATTTTGTCCTTTAAATTTATGTTTTATTTTTATCTCATAATTTTATTCCATTTTTTATTTAGTTCATCTATTTAAAAAAATCACTTAAATGTTTTCTTCCTCTAGCGACACTCATAAACTCATTTGTTATTTTCATACTTTAGGGACAAATAACAGAAGAAAACATAATCATGTGGGCTTTCCTCTTATTGTCATTTTCTTTTTCCCTTTCCAAAATGACATTTCTTTAATTTAACTACTACTCCCCATGATTGGTAAACCAAAATAACACCCATAATTAGCATTATCTACTCAATTGGTTACATTACATAATACAAAAATTTCCTCCCTTTACTATTTATCTACTAACCATTGGATTAAAGAACAATTTTAACAACCATAAAATTGAGAGATATAACCCTAACATTCCATACTAGGAATATTTCAACTCAAATAAGTTTTTAATGTCTAATCTTTACACTAAACTAATTAATAATTAAATTATTTCCCCCAATTGGCTTTCATTCCACTTATTTCTTTTTCTTCAAAGTCACTAATACTCATTTGAATGAATTTAATTGTAATGGCTAACATGTGCACACACATACAACTTAGGAAAGTGCCCAAAAGACCTAAAGGGTCCACAGATTATAAATCTCTCACTTACACCAAATGCTAATCACCAATACCAAGCTTAAGAAAATGCTTATAGATTTTGGTAAAGTCCATATGCCCCCAAGTTTAAATAATTTCCACCAATTGAGGAATTAATTGCCTTTAAGTCCAAAAATATAAATAAACCCATGCATTTATGTACGAATGTATTATTTTAGGAATCCATCTTGTACATAATCATGTAGATAACAACATGTATTATTAGCCATGATGCACCATGATTTAGAACCCTAACTAGTAGGGATGTTGCAAGCCCATGTGCAGGCCAATACACATGGATATGATCTGATATTCTAATTAATGTCGATATTCTAATTATTTTGAGCCATGATGCTCATGTCATATATCAGTTCTGCCCTGATAACACTAGCTTGGACCTAGCTCTGATTTCTCTGATATTCTGATAGTTCATTGGTTTTCCTTATTTTCTGTTTAATATTTATTTCATGTATATTTAATTATAAATTCTAACTCTTTTCTTTGGTTGTGTTCTTTATCTCAAACTAACCCTCTAGTGTCCATGGATGAACTCTCTTAATTCCATATTTCATAAATTATTATTTGCTCATGTGATATTTTAAGACAAATGACTAGTTTGTGAAAAACTTTTTCATGCCTTGTCTCCCCTTGATCGTGTAATTAGCATCATCTGCTTATTGAGTTTTCACACACCCTTTGTTATTTTATCATTCCAAATAGTAGAACCATTGTTGATTGCCCACATATAGCTTAGGAGCGTAATTGGAATAATTCTAGTAATCCTTACATTGTTTGCAAGGACAAATTTATTTATATTTGTATAACTTTATATTTTTATAATCTAGTTACTCTTAAGTACACAGGCAAGATCTGGCCCTATAACTATCCTTTGATGATGTATGGTCAATCATTCTTGTTAAGAGTGGAGCACTCTTTATATTTCTTTACCAAGTTTATTATTGTGAAATTTCAAAAGGTCCATGTTCTAAGGAGACTTTGTCAAAATTTTTACAGAGGTACTAGCTAATTCTTTGAGTGTATAAAATTTACTTGGCTCAAGTTGTCTTAAAACAATTGTCTATAGAATTCAATTCCAGTTAGGCGTACATTAGCGAGTTTTGCCTTGACCCCCATGCTAATTGCACTCCATTTTCGGGTTGGTGACAAAGCATATTGATAATATTAGAGGGGAAAAAACATTTAAGTAATTTTGGAAATTAAGAGACCTAATTGGAACAAAATGAAAGTTAGAACTAATAAAACTAAAATTTGAAGTTAAGTTAAAGGATCAAATTGAAACAAAATGTAATTAAAAGATAAAAATCAAACTTGACAAAAAGTTAAGAGATCTAAATTATATTTATGGGCAAAAAATTATGTTAATCTTTTTTTAGGGTTGTTTATGTTACACTTATGCCTTATATGAATAATAGTGTTAACTCTCATTAATTTAATTATTTTTTCATATTTTTAATAGTTAAGAATTATTTTGTTTTGGGTTTATGTAATAAAAGTAGTGATTTAGTTTTAATTACAAGCAAGGTTAGTTAATAGGCTTAGTTATGTATTTTAGTACTTTAAGTGTTAACTTTTGGTTAGATATTTAATATTTTGTAACTAATTGATTTCATGTATTTTTGTTAGGTTTTAACTTAAAGAAATATAAGTTGTAGGTGTCTCAAAGCTTGACCAATGAAAACCTATATCCACAAGATGCAAAAATTGGTTTAAACCCTTTTTCGGATACCACTATCAACATCCATTAGCAGGTCATGACCTAAAAGGAAAATTTCTAGATAGTATGGAATATTGCCCTGACCAATTGAAAGCTGATCATGACACCATATGAGAATTAAGCAAATCGAATGCATTTTAGAATTCAATTTTTGTTACTTTGTAAAGAGATTTCGAGGGTGTTGAAGGAAAGCTGCCATTCAAGGTCATTTTAGAGGTTACAGGGGCTACAGAAGGCCTTAAGGAGCTCCAAAGGCAAGGGGAAAGCTTGGGTTTAGAGGATATTCACCAATTAAATTAATTTTTTTCTTCTTTCCTTGCTTCTCTTTATATTTCTATCCTCATTTAGAAGATGCTCAGTTTTTAATGTTGATTTTTCTGGTATTGATAAGCTAAACCTTTTGATTTTGAATAATGATGAACCCTAGTATGCAGTATGACTCTTTTACTCTCTTTACTTGCAATTAATGATATAATTTATTTACACAATTTTGTTCTTAATGCTTCTAAGTGTGTGGAAACCATTAGATGATTTGGGTAACCTAAATGAACTTGGAAAAGGGAATGTATGGCTAGACCATTGATTGGGTAGTGCGAGTTTGTGAAACTTTCAATGTTGAGTGGATTGATTCACTTGTAAGATAGGAATATGCCTACCAACCTTGCATAGTCATATTAGGACCAACTCTTCATTATGTCTCTTATTCAATTGCATAAGGAATTACATATTGGTATAAAAGGAATGCCTATTAACAGTTTGGCAGATGCTTATAGGCAATTAAGTGTCCTAAACAAGAAAATTATACCATAAAGTGCAATGTTAAAGAAGGTATGTTGGGTTTCTATGAAATGCTAGGGGAATCATAATCCTAGGCCTCTTACTTCCAAAATTAATCTAGAATTCTATTCTCATTTGTTATTTTTATGTTCCTAGTTTAGTTGTCTTTCAATTATGATTTATTTTGGCTTGATTTAGAGTATGGTGCTAATTTTAATATTTAACAATTGTCTTAATGTCAAATCCTTATGGGAATGATACTCTACTTATTATTATATTACTTGTGCGATACGTATACTTTCGTGTACACTTTCATTGCGTAACAAATAGCGTATGCCATTTACTTCCACTATGTTGATCTCCAATTTAGTTTGTAGACTATATTTCTTTAAATTATAAAAAAACATAAAATTCAAGTGTGAAATGGAACAAATTTTAAAGGAGATATGAATCATAACTAGAAAGAAATTACCAATTTCTTTTGAGAATTGGCTAAATTATACATGATACTCTTCAAGTTTGGAAAACATAATTTATCTTTCTTAACCTTTAATGTATTTTTTGAAAACCACTATATAAATTTATAAAAAAAAATTAGTCTAATGTTAAAACTTCGTGTCACAGCTATAAACAAATATGACCATACATTTAAATAAACAAGTAGCATATTCATCATTCAAACATAAATACAACAACGAATAAGGGATGGTGTTGGGTGTGTAAATTGTATTTCAAAGTAATCAAGTCCCACATCACTTGGTTGTAGCTAGTCGATTAGTCTTTAAGTCCCACATCACTTATAATAGCTAGCTATTAGTTCCCAAATCCTTATAGTCAAGCTCACTCATCTAGGATGCATTAGATAGTCAAGTAATATAATCTTGAATGCACATTGCATCAATTATTAATAAGCATACAGTGACTTCGTTTATTCAAATCATAAATTTAGAAATCCTTTTCAGGTTAAAGTAAATTTTTAGATCAATCTTAAGGTGAGAAGACATAGAATGCATTAAACACAAAATAAATCAAAAACAAAGAGTCAATCGAAAATAACACTTACAATGGGTTTTGTCAAGATCCTAGAACTACCCTACATACCCAGGCATTGGCATTGTTTCAGAACAAAAAATCAAGAAGAAAATATAACATGGATAGAAAAGAGACTATAAGAAGGAAGGCACAACTTTGACTAAGATGTTACTCCCTTTTACATAACACTCTTTCATAATCAGCTACAAACCCCACTCAATTGTGCTCCTGAACTCATTAACGAACTCCCTCTGGCTTGTCTGTCTTTCTAAGGTCCCTTAGGTCTCTATTTGTAGCCTTCAAAGGCCCTATGAGTCAAATTTCTCTCAAAATTTCATCCTTATTTTCGAAAACCCTAATTTTAAAATTAAGGCCTTTTCTACGGAACACCTGAGAGTTGCTTTTCCAACACCTAAATGTTGCTTCTTTGTTTCCAACACATTTCTACATTTCATAGTGCCTGGGCATTGCTTCACAAGTGCATGATTATTGAGTCTCTGTCCTTGGCCTTCCAATGTGCAGCTTTGGCACCCAGGCGTTGCAATGATGGTGCTTAAGCACAGTGGAAAATAAAGATAATAGAAGTTAGTGAGAGGGTAATGTTACTTCCTAAATATTGTAGAGAAAGTATGAGAAAATATTATCATTTGTGTCTAAATAAAAATAAGGTAAATAGTAATGAAAATTCTACTTATTACTGAAGCAATAAAAATGGCAATAGTCATTTATATTATGAATGGTGAAGCTTAAAAATAAAAGAAAATTAAACCCACCAATTCATAGAACTTGAAAGGAAATTTAGTATCGAAGAATATTTTCAGTGCCTCCTACACTCTTAAACCCACCAATTCATAGAACTTGAAAGGAAAAAAGAGAAAGAAACTATGATTCTAACACGAAGGAATCACGCTGCACAGCCAAACGTACACCACCAATTGCCTTCTTTGCCAAATTGTCAAGAATTTTACTTCCTAAGACATAACACTCCCACACATCAAATCCAAAAGTTCTATGACCAGATATACGTTTCTATTGCAAAAAATATATAAAGATCCACATTCCATGCACCTAATTTCGTCTAATAAACAACAGCAATATGTCCAATAATCTCATGTTATCAGAATTAAATAAAATATGGGGGAGTTACTTTGAAATCAGAATTAATTTTGAGAAAATTTGGAGAAGTATATTTCCAGAAGTAATTCTAGCATACCTTTCAGTCCGTCCCAAGTTATTATCTTCCAAGTCACAAGAGCAATTATGCTCTACTAGCTCCAATTGGTTTTTTCCCTTCTTCACTCTCTTTTCTGATTCTCCTTTTTTCCTCCTTCCCTCCCACTTTTTCTCTCTTAATTTTCTCTAAAAAGTCGACCTCTCCCTCAGCAGTCTTTATTATCTTTTTATATTAAAAAAATAGTATATATCATAAGAGAATTTCTAAATCATCCATTAATTATTTTCAATTTTTTGGGAGTTTTTTTATTTTATTTTGCCTTATTCTTCAAGAAAGAATTAAAGAAATACTTTCTTTTAAAAAAATTATCATCGAATCATTTGATTACATTTAATGTCTCTTTGTTGGGGAGTTAATTTCTTATTTTCATTTTGACTTGCTTCCCAAAAATGAACGAAAGAAATATATAGTTTTTTTTCTCTATTTTTATATTCATTCAGAATTGAACAAACAAAACAAAATATTGAGAGAAAATTGATAGAGTATAATTTTGATTTTGCCTTGCTTTTTTTAAGAATGAATAAGAGATAAATTTAGTCCTCTTTTAAATTTTAATTATTGACTCATTAAAATTAGAATTCAACAAAACAAAAAAATTATGCTAATTCAACATTAAATTTATATGATCTAAAAGTAACAATGACTCAATAATAAAATCGAAATTAACTGCAGTGCAAAAATAAAAAATGACTAGAAAAACTCAGTCTCAAAAGTAGAAATAACTCAAACAATTAAGATAAAGTTGACCCCCAAATTAAATAAAAAGATTCATTATTTTTTAAAATACTTGGACAAAATACGATAGGTTATTCATTAAATACTAGCATGGCATACATATCACCGTAGGACCAAATCAGAGACAACCTTATTCCATTATCCGCTTGGCAAACTTGAGAAATCGTTCCTGAGACTGACCACCTTGGGCTATGGTATTCATCACCACCTCCTTTAGCTTCAAAGAGTTTGCCCTTAAATCTTCATCACCAAGCAACTGGTCCACTTTCTTCTTTATCTCCCCACTTGACACAAACCCGTTTTCGTCCAAGTCAAATCCCAGTCCAATCTTCCACTCATCACAAATGCCAGTCTTGTTAAGAGGTTGGTCTACAAAAATTGGCCAACACAAGAAGGGCACACCATTACACAAACCCTCCATGACAGAGTTCCAACCACAGTGGCTAATAAAACAAGCAACGGATGGGTGGCTCAACACACGCCATTGAGGTGCCCATTCGACAATCTTACCAAGATTTCCTTTAACCTCACGTAAGCATGCCTTTTCGGTATTGTTATTTTTAATGAAATCTGGACGAACAACCCAAAGAAAAGGCCTACCGGTGAGCTCAAGTCCAAGGGCTATTTCTTGGAACTGTCTAGGGTCAAAAACAATGTGACTTCCAAAGGCGACGTATATTACAGAACAAGGTGGCTGTTGATCAAGCCAACTTAAGCAAGATAGGTCTTCCTCCCAGAACTGTCCTAGTGATTTTTTTGTAAGGTGACCTTCCAACAATGGTCCAACTGGCTGTAGCTTTGGCATGTATGAAAATGCTCTAGGTTCAAGTTCGTAGGTGGTGTTGCAAAACCACCATTCTGCTAAATCGATACACGGTGTGCATCGTTTAATGTAATTGAAAAAGCTATTCTGACCCTCTGCTTCGGCCAAACCGATCCAGAAAATATGATCTATGTCCATGGCAGGCATAGTAGGAGAGAGCTGAAATGTCCCTTTTCTAGTAGGAAATCCTTCAAGATCAAAGTTAACGGGTAAAAATGCATGGAATTTGGAGCACTCTTTTTAAGTTTCATCTGGGTTTCACTTTTTGAAAAAGTTGAAAGGATGCAAATATTCATCGACAATGAGGGAAAATAATATCTCATTATATAAGACCAATGAAGGAATTAAATTATTTGCCGAGTTTAGTTAAACATACAGTTTATTAAATTGATAAACTAAGTTAAGCATAGGTAGACATGATAATTCGTTATAAGTAAATCTTAGATAAATGAGAGGCTTACATGTTGTTAGCTTGACATACTTCATCTATTTTTAGTTAAATGGATTTACATGTTGCTTTATTATCTTATTCATTATTATTAAGGTGCACCAAAAGGGAATCCTTTCCTCCAGAATCGGAGATATGATAAAACTTATAAAAAACTCACAACAAAAATAGTCAAAGATGTATATTTTATTTTCTTGTTGAATTTTTATCATTTTTACTTGTTAATTTATTTTCAAGAGCTATGAAGCTTGGAAACATTAATTTTTTTTACTTTCTTTTGCCTACACATCTATCATTTTCCTTCCATTCCCGTGATCTCCCTTTTAGCTCGTAACAGTTATAACCTTCCATAGGTTTAAAAACGAGGAAATTCAAACGTAAAATGGAATACAATGGTAAAAATGTTGGAAGTGGATCTCATTTAAATCTGTGTTTGATATGTCTCTCAATGAACTCTTCAGTTTACTTATTAACGAAAGAAGAAATATCTTACCATTTGAATCTATGATTCCGTCGTGGATGAGCTTTGGGATGTGGTATTGCAAGGCAAAATTAGTTGCACTAGTAGGCGAATGAGCAGCCCCTTTAATCCCAAACCTAGATGCAACTTCAAATGCCCATCCCATGGACACATCAGCAAGTACACAACGGATGTCAGAGCCAGAGCTGATGAGATCTTCCATTAGCTTCTCTAGCAATGGAGGCATGGTGATCAGCACTGAACTACATACCTTGGGCATTTCGTTTCTGTCAACCTCAGGTCCCAAGCCATCTGGGATTGAGACAAGCCTTATTTGTGATTGTGAGCCCACAAGGCTCTCTTGCTCGGCCTCCCTTGAACTCAGAACTCGCTTATGGTTAATATCTGTGTTCACGAAAATGATATTGAAGCCATGTTGGGCTAATTTGTGTGAGAAGTTCATCAGGGAATTAATATGTCCCTGTGCTGGAAGGGGTATAACTAGCACACTTGGACTTGGCTTGCTCATATTTTGAAGTCTGAAACTGCTGACGTATCAAGCTTGGTGGCGTCAGGTTGATTACTGGGGAGAGGGTGAGGATATTCTGATTCAGAGGTACGAATATATAGTTGTGATTCTTAGCGCGCTGTGTTTTTTTTCTTTTTTGGTAGAAATTAAAAAAAAAAATGACATGGTAGCTCCATTTTTCACAATAACGGATTCGAAACAGTGGGGCTGCTCACCTCACATGCGGTCGGATCACCTCCACCAGTAGATATGGGTATTGAATAGTTCAGATTTTAAAATAAAAAACAACCTAAAACAGCGCCCGATCATTAATTACTGCGTAGTTATTAATAAAATATTTAAACTATTAAATTTTTATCCAAAAATCATTATTTTAGTGGCAAAAATAATTTAGAGGGGATCCGAATTGCACCTTGCATGGCACAGCATACATGTCTTCCTTTTACACTCACACTGGATAAATTCTTTGGTGCTCTGGACAATGTGAAGGCACCTGAGCCCTTAATACGTGTACCAGTATATTAAAGTCACTTCTTCCAAGTGCTAAAAAGAAGAAATAAATGATAAAATTAAAAAAAGACCCTAAACTATGAGATGATTTTGTCTGAAATTAAATTATAACCTACTTGGTTATGACATATATATATATATATAATCCCTATAATATAATTCTTAACTTAGCCATATGTTTTATAGATTTAATCTTTTGATTGAAAAAATTATAACATAAACTATTTTTATATATTTTAAAATTTATTTAAAAATTATTAAATATTTTTATAAAAGATTTATGAAGGGTGGAATGGCTCTGGTGGGACATTTCCGACTCCAACCATTTGTTGATCGTAAATATCCGACCATTATGTGTTTTATTTATATTTATTTTATATCATAAAATTCTTTTTGTGGCAATTTGTTTTTAAAATAGAAATAAATCTTTTTACGAATTTAAAAACATACTTTTTATCACAGTTTAATATATTTAAGAATTTAATTTTTGTATTGGTTGGAATTTTCCGACCGCCTTCTGGTCGGAATTTTTTGATAGCACTTGCTCGTGATAAAACTTTAATATGTTTATCTTATTATCTATTTCTAAGCTTTAATCTGA
Source organism: Delonix regia (assembly GCA_037074485.1). Taxonomy (NCBI): domain Eukaryota; kingdom Viridiplantae; phylum Streptophyta; class Magnoliopsida; order Fabales; family Fabaceae; genus Delonix; species Delonix regia. Next base: position 19,865,215 of record CM073449.1, on the reverse strand, counting down.
TTGTTTTATAATTTATATTTAACTATATACATTCTTTCTTAGTACTCTAAGAACAGTGTTCACTTTTCACTACTTAGTAATTACATCTGTTCTTTTGACTCTAGTACTGTGTTTATTAATTCTAATACATTGAAAGCCTTCTCGGAAAAAATGGGAAAAAATATATATTTAGTTTAGATTTGAAATTGAAATGACTACAATATTTTGGCACAATGTAAATTTCATTAATTTTGGCCATTCCCATTATTTATATTTACAATATGACCCAATTGTTTATTTGATTTATACTGTCGCCCACAATTAATGAAATTTACATTGTGCCAACATATTTTAGACATTTCGATTTCAAATATGAAGTAAATGTAAGTTTTTCACATTTTTTCCAAGAAGGCATGTAATGTTGTAGAATTAATAAACACAATATTAGGGTCCAAAAGAATGGATGTAATTAATAAGTACGATTTGGTTTTTAGTGAACAGTGAGCAGTATTTTCAGAGTAGTAGGAATGAATGTGGGAACGAATGTTGATAGTTCAAAATTAACAATCAGACAAATAGATTAAAACATAGAAATAAATAATAAGTTAAATATATTAAACGTTGAAGACAGTATGACAGAAAAATATTTTCAAAATTACACGTAAATTTTTCCAAAAAAATTTGATGAAAGAGAAAGAAAATTTTGAAGAAAAATTGCTAACAAAAAAAAAAATTGACACATGAGAAGGCTGAGGTAAGGGAGGTAATGCAGAATATTCCTACCACAACTCGGTCGGAATAAAACTGAAAAAGAAAATTAAACTCATACATATATTTAATTATCTTTAAATAACTTTTAAAATATAAAAAAATCGTATATGTAATAAATTTCTGTAATGTCATATTTAACATATTTACATCTATGTTTTGGTTAAAAAGTTAAATATATAAAACATATAGTAAGTTGTGAATTTTATTACTATTGAGATTGAATATATATTAATCAAGTTGGGTTGTAATGTAATTTTAGAAAAATTTATCTCATATTTTAGGAACTTTTTTCTAATTTTCTCATTTATTTGTTCTTTTCAATACATCCAACACGAGACTTTACAATAAAAACAAACGTGCCGAAGCACCCGTACCTTTCCATTATAAAGTGTAGAATTCACTAATAATGCAGTCTCAAACTAACATTCTCAAAAGCTGCTTGGAAAGTTTGTTGCACTCAAGCCTTGTGGACGCGTGAAGAGAGGCAACCCACTTTTCAATTCCCAACAGAGTACCCAACAGTGTGCCAACATCTGGGAGCACTGTATAACACATGTCAAACATGTAAAACTTATACACACATGCATATATCAAATATGTAATGTAGCGCGAACACACCCGCATAAACACAAATGCTTATATATTTGTTACATATATATAGACACAAATATATATATATATATATATATATATATTCAAATTCGCACGTGTGTGTGCACATAACATATATATATATATATAACAAACATGTAATAACACAATATAAAAACATTAGATATAATAGTCTTTAAAAGAGAATATGATTATACACGTGTATGCTTATATACATAAGTGCAACTTAATTTTACAACATTATATTATAATATGTATATGTTATAACACAATATTACACATGTATATGTTCACAACACTTATCGCACATATGATATGTCAAATAATCATTTTAAAAAATATTATTTTAAATGCTAATTATAATGTGGTGTTACAACCACATGTTATTTTAATTTCTTATTTATTTTTTCATTTCTAAAATTATTTTTTATAATAAAAAATTGTCATTTTTGGTCTATTTATTTAAAATTATTATATATAGTCTCTCAAACTAAATTTCATTAACTTATCGAGGAATAAAAATGAAAAAAGTTTTAATTACAGATGTTGATATGGTAATTTGAATTTCTAGCCGTTTTTATTTTTAAAATTATTGGCAATTAGATCCCACAGTTATTTGAATATAAATCATTAATTAAAAAACTTTGAATTGGTCAAGTTATAAAAATTTTAATTGCACGCAATTTTTAACTTTAATTTAAATTATTACATCATATAATTTTTTAATATTTAACGTTGAATTTATATATATTTTTAATAAGTATAAAAAATCCTAACCACAGAGAAAGCAAGATTTATATGGGCTTTAGCACTTAGCTAGATGCCACACTCCTCAGCTATAAATGTAGGGGAGGCCCAGCTAACGCCATGCACGTTTTCCATTCACAACTGCATCTACCAGCCCATGTCCAAATATGAGGACCACAATTAATATTGGACCACAATTAATATTGGACCACTGACCATACTAATGTAAATTTGCAACCACACAAATTACATGAACATTTGGTGTAAATCAAATTCTGCGGTGAAGCAAAAGCCAAATTAGATTTAAGGCAAAATTACATTTTTGGCCCCTAATTTTTTTAAGTTGCACTTTTGTCCCTTAACGTTGTATTTAGTTCCAATTTAATTCTTTAACTTTACGTTAAGTTTCATTTTCATACTTTAACTTTATTTGGTTTCAATTTGGCCATATAATTTTACTTGAACTTTTATTTTCATCCCTTAAATTCATTTGGTTCCAATTTGGCCCCTTAACTTTACCTTAAGTTTTACTTTCGTCTCTTAATTTTATTTTATTTCAATTTCTCCCTTAATTTTTAGAAATTTCTCAAATTTTTTTCTTTTTTCTCTTGTAACACCATCTCAAATTAAAATGCCTTAAATATTTAGGCTTTGTGTTAATTACAAGTTATGACTACCAAAAAAAATTTGGGTTAAGGAATAGCAAAATAAATAAAACAAAGATTAAAACAAATTCAGTTACCGAGTACAAACCAATTTAGTTTGGATAAATGAGAAAATAAAATATAAAATGTGAAAAAAATTATTTTAGTGTTCTTGAGAATTAAGGCCAAACTAGAGTAAAATAAAATTAAAGGACAAAAGTGAGACCTAAGATAAAATTATGGGACCAAATTGGAGCTGATTGAATTTAAGGAATGAAAATAAAACTAAAAATAAAATTAAGGGCCCAAATTGGACCGAAATAAAGCCAAAGGACAAAAGTGAAACTTAAAGTAAAATAAAGGGACCAAATCATAGGCATAACATCAATCTTTTTAAAATGCTAATAGTGAGAAAAATATTACTTTTGTCCTTGACTTATCATTGAATTGTCATTTCGATTCATCATTTATTTTGTTATATAAAATAGTCCCCAGTTGATTGAAAATGATCATTTTTAGTCCCCCATTGATTGAAATTTGTTACTTTTGGTATTTCACTTTCGAGATTATTACCATATTTAGTTTCTCAAGCTGAACCCAGTTAATTCACATAGAGGGGTTAAAAGTGACCAATTTTAATTAGTGAGAGACCATTTTAGATAACAAAATAAATGATGGACCAAAATAACAATTCAATGATGAGTTAGTCAAATGGTCAATGGACCATTTTAAAGGGTATTTCACTTTTTTAAATGTTAATGGACGATTTTAAAGGGTATCTTTGAAAGTTTGATGCTCAAAAGATCTATAAATATAATTCATTCTATCTCTTATTGGTCGAATAATTACCTTGAACAGTTGACCAATCCCTCACATAAGTCGAATATCAAACTTGAATAGTTAAATAATCCCTTACAAAGGCTACTGATGCCTTTCTACCTTTCATTAGTTAACTAATAGGATGCATTAGTTAGTCAATAAGTTTGACTGGGAACCAACATCCCTATCAGTCAACCGTTTTGCATTTTAAAACTCTAAAACCCAAATTTTTTTCACTATTTTAATACCTTTGTTATATTGGTTGATAGGATATATTGCAAATTGAATATATGAAAATGTTTATGCATAGTTCAATGTGCTCAATTATCTTATTCTGGCTTAATAAATTCTTCAAGGTATATGAACATATTATAGTATTTACAATCTAACCTTTCGTGGATCCAAATTGGATGGGTGCAAAAGAAGAAGAGTTATATTTCTTTGTTGATAAGGGTGACCTCAACTGAAAAAGCATACAATAACAATGAAGGACAATAAAGGAATCTTAAGGATTAATCAACTCTATGATGATTAAGGCAATCCTATGTAGGGAGTACAAGCTGAACAATTTATGGTCATTTCTATCCTTTTTCTTAGGCATAATATATTTCATATCTTCTATTGAGAATGGATAATCAATATCATCTCATGTTATTATTGCTCTTCTTATTAAAAATAAATTAAATAGATCAATGTCTTAAATCATGACTTGGATTTAAATATGAATATGTAATTGTCACTAATATCCTACATTTGATCTAACTTGAAAATTTTTTAATATTAACTATACATTAACCATTTGGACCCAATATGGTTTAGGTACCATGAAAAGGATTTGATTTGCTTTTGTAGAAAATGAAAAGAGCATATTTGCTCATAACATTAAAGTTCGATGATAACAAACACAGGAAGAAAAAGTTTTCTATGTATTACTTAAGTCCTAGATATTTTCAATGTATTATCATATACTAGGAACCTTTGTAAGTGATATTGAGCTTATAGGAATCATTTAAAGTGAATGTAAAATTGATTCTAGGTCTTAAAGGTTGAGAAAAAGTTAATTTGGGAAACTCTAAAAGTCCCCAGTCGACTGCCCACAAGCTAGTAATCAATTGGCCCCCTTGCCAGCTAGCTGTCAGGCCTTGTCCAATCGAATGGGAGAATTCTATGAGTGAATAGTCAACTGGCCACACCCAAATCAAGCCCCGTCTATTGTAATCTTTAAAACCATCGACCAGGAGCTCTATATGAGTGATCAATTGACTGACCATAAGTGAGTAGTCAACTGTTGGGGTCCAAAATTTAAATTTTTGTGAGGGAAAGCTTGAGCAACCGACTGGCAAGTGACAGAGAAGTCATAATTGCTTTGCAATGGACATGTTTTGAAAACTTTGGCTTCCCTCTTGCTCACGATGTATCTAATGTACCTCTAACTATTTATACACAACCTATAGACTCTAAATTAATAAGGAAAACCATTCAATAGTGTTTTATCATAAGAATCATCTTCTTATCAGCTGTCTATTGCAATAATGCTTCATTGTTCTCTATACTTTGTTGTGAGAGTTTGTTTCTCTATAAATCTTTATTCCTTGTGAGTGAAAGGTTCAAGAAGGGCTATTCCTTGAGAATATCAAACAAATGTGTAATATAGACAAAAGGGAAATAGCCACCCTTGATGAAGTATACATTTCAAAATGCTTGGATCTTGGACATTGTTGTCAAAATTCAAAGTGTAGAATAAGAAACTTCACATTGATGCTAAATAGTTGTATACAATGACATGAAAGACTACAATTATGGTGATATCTATATCTTACCCACTTTATATGCATTGTTTAAAATAATATGATTGGGTGACAAATTATTATTTGGAGTATTTGTGTCCTTTTTTGTGCTTATCTAGCAATCTATGTTCAAATATTACTTATATGATATTGCCATTGCTAGAAGGGTACATGCACTTGAAATATGTATGTTTCTCTGCAAGTGATCTTCCTATACTTGAACATGTGATTCAATAGGATCCTTTTGGGCTTAATTGAAACATATTGTTTAACAACATATCCAATTGTCTCATACATCTCTTGAGCTTGAACTTGAAAGATTTAATACTAGATTTGTATTCTTTATATGTGAGGACTCCTAGAAATTCTTAAGTTGAACTTTTGTACGTCAAAAGTTCTTTTCATATACTTATTTGAAGATTGGTTTTATGAGCTGATTTGTGAAATCTTTGTCGAAGGTAAAAGTCTGGCTCATGAATATTCATAGAGAAATGAAGTTGTTTTTAATCTTGTTTTAGAAAATTATGAAGTTGGCTTAAATATTTTGGAGTGACATGAGTTGCAATCATGAGTAAATATAAATGTCATAGAACATGCTCACCTAAAAGGAATTAGATATGAATCACATGCTTTCCATAGGCATTATGTTTTATCTATTGATAAGCTTGTTAACACGAGTAAGCCTAGTGATAGCCAACAATAAGCTCCACCAGAATAAAATGAAAAGATTTGAAAAGAAATAGTTGGAAAACAAGTGTGACACTCTTTGGATATCATGAAACAACTTTTTGGTTTTCCAAAATTCTAATTTCTTGTGCTTCCTCAATTTTACCTAAATTTTTGGAATGATCTATGATCTTGGATAAATTGGCAAATCTATAATCTGTTCATTTTAATGCTCTCATTCAATTTTGAACATAGATTTTATACTTACCAAAGGTATCTATTTTTAAAAAGTTAAATGTTTCAAATTGTATTAATAGTTCAATCATCTTTAAGTTTCTACTAAAGTAATGAGCATGATATGCAAGCCAAGTGTAAGATACTTAACTCAAAGATCCTATCTTGGATATCATCAAAGAATGGACTAGTGATGGTTAAATTCCAAGAGGATGTAACAAATTAAGAAGCATCTCAACATTACTAACATTGATAAGTATCTCTATGACTTTATGATTTCTCATATCAATTTTGAAAGATACTTTGGGGATTGTTTGTTTATATTGGCAATAATGAGTGTCTATAATATGATATGTGTGCTTATTAGTGACTTATATGTTAATTAATCGTATAAGCTTGATTTGTCATTGCTTGACTTGTCATTGATTGTATAGGTTGTTTATAGATTGAATATATTATGATCCCTATTGCATACTTTCTCATGGTTGAGTAATTTTTAATACTACTTGAGAGCTTGCTCCTTGCTAAGGGAAACTCAAAAAACTTTGAAAGAAAAGTTTTGCATACTCCTTTTAAAAAAAATTAAAAATTCAAAGCATTAAAACCAGTTTTTAAGTTTTTAGGATCCAAAATCATTGAGATTGTATTCAATAAAGCTTGAAAACATGAAAAGTTCACTGAAAATGAGTTTGTGAAAGGAAGTTGTGTTTTTCAAATGGTGCTATTTAATTATATGGCTATCATTCAAACATATATGGGGAGTAATTCTTTTATTGTGATAACTTTTAATCTTCTATATATATGATACTCATCTTTTATAGAAAATCTTTCTTATTGTATTCCATTTCATAATGTTTTGAATTGATTTTCTTTTGAAATGGGATAAGAAATTACACATACAGAAATCACACATAAAAAAGAAATCCTCCTATGCTTATCAAGTATTTTTATGTAAAAGGAATGTCCTTTAAAATGTCATCCTTATAGCTCTCACCTTTTGAAAGAAGAAATAAGAACTTTCGAAGAAAAATTTTTCTTCAAAATTAGTAAAATGAATGGTATAATACTTTCCTTCGTTGATAAAATGATTATTATATCTATTGATTGAGAAGGAGTATAGCCTACAATCAAGATCATATGTCATTGGGCATATATTACATGAAGTATATGTATTTGATTTGTTTGTCCATAGTCTTGACATCTCAAAGAAGAAGGTGTTGTCCCTCTTTTATCTATCCATGGTAGAAACTAACATTTCTTTCTTCATTTATGCTAGACGTGGAAGATGAAGTTATTACGTATATGATCATCTTCAAATATGTTAGAACTATGCATATATGAAGTAATTGTAAGTATTGCATGGCTGACGAGATATGAATTGAACTATAGATTTGATAATATATCCTTTCATTCATATCTTGCATAATCTGAATCTTTGTGACTCTAAAAGATTGATTGTTTTGATGAGTCTTACACTATCCCAAATTGTCATCATAATATGATTCATTTGTTTGATAGAGGAATATTAGCTTAAACTTTTATATACATTATCTTCCTTAAATCTTTTTGATGTCAAATAAGGGTAAAGATTACAATAGGGACTTGAAGTTTTCTTCCTCCCTTTTTGATGTGACAAAAGGGAGAGAAATGAGAAGAAAAATATATGCATGATGAAAGGAGTATGCAAAGTGGGAAGAGAAGGAAAATATGTGCATATGCTCAATCCATTGCATACTTTATTATTTGACATATTTTTCTTTGGTGATTTGTCATTATAAAAAAAGGGGAGATTGCTGAGATTGTTTTGATGATGACAATTATATGAAAAATATGTGTTACAAATATAATATTAATATGTGCTTAGTTGATTAACCATTTGGTCTAACTATTTGGTTTGCAAGTTGAATATTTATTATGTGTAGGATGGTCTAAAGAAATAAGAGTGAGCATTGAAGTGAAAAGAATGGAATATCAATATCATGCTTCACACAAAGATAGCCAATGGATTAAATAGGTATAATTATTATAGGCTAAGTATTATTTTTTGAAATTCAATAATTTAGATATGCATTTATTGGCTCATGATATTTTGGTTATCAAAATATACATTTGGACTTAAAAGATAGTGAGATAGAGATTTTACTTAAAATCATTTTTTTACCTTTAGTCTCTATTTTACTTATATCTTACAAACCATATAGTATTTGGTTATGAACTTATTTCATTAGAAAAAAGGCTCAAAGATATTTTCAATGATAGTCATTCACTTAAAACGGAGTTCAAATAAAAATGCTATGACATTATTAACTTATATGGTGAGATATGGATTTTGCATAAAACTATATTCTGATCTTCGGTCACTATTTTAATATCTCCCACTATATATTAGTTTTTATATGAAACTTGTTTCATTGGAAAATAGATTAAATAACTTTATAAAAATAGGTTATGTGCTTAAAATGGACTTAAAATGAGAAAGTTATTACCATTTGAAGTTGGGAATATGTCACTGTAAGTGACCAGTCGACTGGCCACTGTGGCAAGTCGACAGGTAACGGTCATATTTTGATGGGCAGTCGACTGGTGAGCCCTCGACAATGTAAGGAAGAGGTTCTTTCTAGGATTTGAGATTAAGGGAGAGATTCTACCTTGTTGTTGTAATTTATTGTTGAGATAATGAAAATTCCCAATAGGTTGCTTAGGGACTAGATGTAGGCTTGAATTGGAGTTGAAATAAGATAAATCACAAAGTTAGCTTTCTCTATCCCTTTACTCTTTATATTTTGAATTATCATATCTATGTTTTGTATTTGTTGTTGATATTACACTTGAAATGTTCATATATATATACCCCAAGCATCCACATTAAGCCTCTATTGATTCATATAATTGTTGCTTTACATCGTACTCTTCCCAGCACAATTCATAACAAGAATTTTTGTAAAGCAATTTTGAATAGAAATAGAAATTTTATAAACACCAAATTCACCCCTTTCTTGAGTGTCGGTTGCCTGGGCTAGCAAGAGTCATGATATATGTATAACATATGGAACTTTATATAAAATTTAGAAAGAAGAAATAAAATTTTAAAGTCATTTGAAATAGAACCTAATATAAAGTCTTGATGTATATGCAATATGTATAATATATGGAACTTAATATAAATTTAGGAGCAATTAATAGAACTTTAAGGCCTTGATATGTTTAGAACAAGAAATAAAATTTTAGTCATAAGAAATAGAACTTAAATTAAAGTCTTGATGTATATACAATATGTATAATGTATGGAATTTAATATAAATTTAGAAGGAAGAAATAAAATTTTAAAGTGTTAAGAAATATAACTTAATGTATAGTCTTGATGTATATACAATATGTATAATGTATTGATCATAATATAAAGTGTTGATATATATATATATATATATATATATAACATATAATTTTAAATGTCTTGATATATATCCTTTAAATAGAACTTTGAAATTGACATGGATTTGAAGGAACAATAAGAGTAGTTGGCAATCTGCAAAGTAGAAAAAGTGTTCAAATAGAAAGCATTTCAAACTAATTACAAATGCATTATTTTTACAAAGTACCATTAAATTGTACAAAAGAAATGAACAGGAACTAAATTGACCATATATGAATTATATTAAAAACCAACTAAATGAGTAAAGGAAGCATTAATTTAAACAATGGGATCACAACTTGCAAAGTAGAAAAGGAAGCATTTAATAGTAAAATAGATTTCAAAGAATTAAAACAGTAAAAATAATGGGATAATAGTATTATAGCAATCAGTGCAACGATCCTGACTCAGACTTAGCTTAATCATTCAACAATAGTAACAACAGCACAACAAAGCCTTGCAAGCTAATTTGTAAAATCATTCTCTCTTTTAACATAAACTAGCACAATAAATTAAGAAGAAAATTCAGCCCCAAAAAATAAAAATAAAAATATCAAGCATAGTAGATTTTTCATCAATGGAATGGAAGCTGTAATAAGTACAAATTTTGCCATATATATTTGAACCACATAGATAAAATCCAATTCAATCAAAAGATCACTCAATTAAACAACTATGTATAGCTACGCAAGCACAATGATAATCAAACACTACTTGAGATATATCAATTATCAATTAGATAGGCAAGTGAGATGATTTTGGGGATTAACGTAACTCCTTTTTTACAAAGTATAGAATTTATTATAAATTTTAGTTAAAATTATTATGAAAAGTACATTAGAATATCTAAAACATAATAGTATAATTATAGAGAACAAAGGTTCATACATTTATTTGTTTATACATCTATATAGATAATTTAACAAAACTAGAGAAGAGGTATTAGGCCTATATTTATATCTATGTCTATAAATTAGGCCTAATATTAAAGACTTATTCAAAACTTGAAAACGTAGTATGATTCATGCCCTCTTGTGATACAATCATAAATGGTATGGTGTGTAAGACCATATCACATCTTACAACGATGATCTTACTAACAATCACTTCCCAATTGGTGGGAGAAATGCCCATTTCACTTGGACCTTAAGATAAATTTGGTAATTCACCATCTAAAAAGAAATCATTAATAGCATATATGATACTCAAAATTTCCATGGAATATAATATGACTATAAATTATGATCTTTATAAAATATGTGAGGATGTCAAGTATCATAACATACAATTATGTATATGTAAACATATGACAAATAGAGGTAGACAATGTCCGTAACCACTAAGCATTGGAAAGTTATATATGGGATATTTGAGTCTCATGAAGCCCAGCATATGACTGTTATACCCAGGCAATCGAGTCTTACGAACCATAGTATATGACAACTAACTGATAGGCCTGACCCCACCTTTAGCTAAGGCATCCCCTAATGGGTACCCAGGACAAAGTTATGCAATATAATCTTTATATTAATATGTCACCCAAGCCATCATGTGGTCAAGATTGGATTAATTTGAGAGAGAACTATCAATATTTATTTTGTAATCCTTTGAGCACTGATGTTTTTATGATAGTTAGGAATCCCTTTAGTGTTAATTTAAATTCAAGATGTTCCCAGCAAGGATACATTCTTGTCTTCTCTTGAATTCTTAAGACCATTTAGGTGGCATAACCTGCCATTAATCTTAGAATTCAAGTTGTGGCACAAGAAATGTAATAACACTATTTTTCCTGTTATTATTTATACGGTATAACCTACCGTAAATTACAGGATTAGTAGGATATAATGCCTTGCTAAGGAGCTCATAAGTTTCACAATATATATTAAGGCAACATAGTCGACCATTACTAATGGTTCATAATAGATATTAAGGTAGCATAGCCAGCCATTATCAAATGGTACATAATATATATTAAGAAGGCATAGCCAACTATTATCAAATGAGATTCCAAACTATTGATAAGTACATAGCGTACAGGAATAGTTCACAAAGAGTAGTTATCTTCTCAAACAATCATATTGTTTCCCCGTCATACAAAGTTGAAATGCCCAATAACATAGGCAATTATAGTGCATAAATAACAAAATATTCATGTAAGGATACATAATGCGCAAGAAAATTTACACTTTAAAATTCTTATCCTAAAGTTGTTATGACTTACATAATATTTCCCTAGATATTTCAAAATATCTACCTAGCCTTAATCTTCTCTAATTCTACCCTTTTTTGACCTTGAATAAGCTCATGGAAGGCCATTGCAACAAAATTTCATGATAAATGATCACAAGCCAAAAGGGATTACCATGAAGACCATTCAAAAAGAAGAAGGAAAAGAGAAGAAGAGAAACTAGAATATGTTAAATCTTGTTACCTGTATATGTTCTCCTTTTTTGTAATTCTCTTAATATTGTTGCCTTTCTCCTTGCTTCCTTCCTTCTTGATCTAAGTGTGGAGTGGAAAGGTGAGAGTGAGTGAAATGGGTATGAGAGGAATGTAAGGAATGGTGTGAAAAAAGGGGGTAGGGTGTAGGGTATTTAAAGACAAATTGAACTAGGATTTAACCATATATTTTTAATCCAAACGTTGTGATCCAATCTCAAATCATAAATATCTAAGATATAATTATGGTATGGGCCCAAGAGATACTTAATATTTTATCTAGATGTGGGCTTCATGGATACCTAATATTTTATTATAGTATGGGCCCTACATGTGTGGGTCCTCACCAGTTAAGGTAATACCACATGTCCCTCCTTCTAAATTTACCATTTTACCTTGCCATTTTCTATAATGACTATTTTGCCTTTAGAATTTTTCAAAAATGACCATTTTACCCCTATGCCTTAAAACTAGAAACTTATACATTGTGTCCAGGTATCTTTACTTTATTCCAAAAGTCTTACACAAGTCTAGGAACCTTTACTTTTTAGTCAAGTCCTACCAAGTTTAGGCACCTATACATTGTAATCAAGTCTTGCACAAGTTCAAGTACCTTTACTTTTCAGATAAGTTTTGCACAAGTCTAGGCACTATTACTTACCAATCAAGTCCCATACAAGTCCAGGCACCTTTACATTTTTGCAAAGTCTTACACAAGTCCAAGCACTTAACTTTCTGATCAAGTCCTACACAAATCTAGACATTTTTATGTTTTTGCTAAGTCTTGCGCAAGTCTCAACACCTTTACTTTTTAGTCATGACTTACACATGTCTAATCACCTTTTACTTTCCACTCAAGTCCTGAATATAGCTCCCTTTACATTTCAATAAGTTCCTATATCGTGTCCAGGCACCTTTACCTTTCTATTATGTCATGCATCATGACCAATAAATAAGGTGATCGTCTTTACTTCTTTCCTTCTTTGAAAATACTAGTGGTTTTTTTGGTTATTTTCAACTAAGAAAAAAAAAAAAGGAAATCCTTTAAATACCTCATTTATGAATGATTCCTAAATTATTAAGAGTTCCCATCTTCTCTCATTCCAAAGTGATGAAAATTGAAGTTGGTACTTTTCAATCTTTTCACTAAGGATATAAGTGAAGTGGGACAACTGATCAATCAACGAAGGTCTAATTTTCTTTTCTCATAGGGTCAACTTAGTTCTTTTTGTTTTATTACTAGTTATGTCTCTTTGTTAGAAAAAAATATGAGTTTATATCTTTACATGTTTGTTAGGCAAGTATTTTAAAATTTCACTTTCTCCATACCCACAAAAGAAACAAGTAAAAAAGGGTAATTTGTGAATATCATATTTTGTTCAGACAATTCAAAAATCGATAATATGGAGTCAACTTCACCATGATTTTTTAGTTAATTTGTAGTCATGATTTTGCTTTTTAGTCACAATTAATTTTAATTTTATATTTGAGTCATTGTTGCTTATGAGTTCATATGCTCCTTTTTTGCTCCCAATTGATATCTATTTGATGTCTATTTTTGCTATGATATTTTCAGCATGTTTTAGCCATCTTTAGTGTTTTATGTGCCTCATTTTGCTTCCAATTTGATGATCATTTTCTGGCCTTTTTGCCCATACTTTTTTAGTGTGATTTAGGCATTTTAGCATGCTTTAATTTACTTCCAATTAATGCTTGTGTGCTTCCCATTTTTGCTAGAATTTTTTCAGCATAATTTAAACCTCTTTGGGGTGCTTGAATGTGGCAAAATGCTCCCAATTAGCACCCCTTTTGGTCGCTTAAATTGGATTGTGCTTAGGTATACCTTTCACCTCCAAATTGTTGTCAGTATATATGCTAAATAATTATGGTGCATTTGGGTTTTGTAGACAAGGTGTTTGATGATTTGTTTCTAGGGAATTTTGTGGATTAATTTGCTACATTTGGGTTCTCTTTTACTCTCATGATTTGTGACTTAATCGTGCCTAATTCTAGCTTGTTTATATTGCTCATTTTGTGCCTTAAATGTTCTTTTTAGCTTGAATTTGCTATCCACATTTAGTCAACATCGTGCCTCTTTCATGCTTAATTGGGTTACCCATTTTGTGCCTTGAATGCACCTTGTTGGAGCTTAATGTGTTGTCCAATTATGCTTGTGTTTGATGGCATGTTAGCACATATTTTATAGGCATGAAACAAGCTGGAATTTTTGTATTTATCCCCTTATTTTGATGCCAACTCACTGCATTAATACTCTTTTTGTGGTCATCCAAGTGATGTTAAAAGTTTACATCTTTATCTCATTCATTTCGCTCCTTAATTTTGTTTCATGATTAACCTTTGTGTTGCTCAATTATTGTTGTGAGTGTGTGAGATTTTACAGCCCAAATCTGTGTGGGAACTTAGTGATTGAAAACTTATGAACCATGGCTAAGTTACTCATATGCCAAAGAGCAAAGAAACACCCAAACATGAATGACACATATTGGTGGCAAAGCTAGTAAGATCAAGTTGTATAATTACTTTGAGTTTAATTGTAATTTGTATACTCTTGAAATTTTGTAAACAATATATGATGATGAACATTTAATTAAACAAAAACACACATAACCACCAATGAACTTTTATCATATATGCTTTATTGTTGCCATGCAAGGTCTAACGCCTCTATAGCCATCTTCAGTTGTTTCCTATGTGAGATCCAATGCCTCCATAGACATCTTGTGTAAATAATTTTACTCTTCATTTTAGTTTGGCCATGTGAGGTCCAATGCCTCTATAGGCATCTTTGGTTCCTTGCCATGTGAGGCCAACACCTTTATAGGCATGCTTTGTAAGTAATTCTACTCTACACCACGATATTGTTGTATGAGGTCCAACACCACCATAGGCACCTTTCATAAATACTTCTACTTTTTGCATTAGTATTGCTATGTGAGAGTAATATCTTCATGTGCACCTAACGAATTCACTAATGGGGCTATGTGAGATCCTACGACTACATAGGCATTACCCAATACTAGATGCCTACGTTTTAAATATATTTTGGGTTCAATGGTCCATATACAATTACATGCATTGTTAAATAAATTTTGAATTTGTTTCTTCAAATGCTTTCAAATAAAGTATCATTTATTGTTTCGAGGGTTTCATTCTTTTTTTTTTCAAAATTTCTCTCTTTTAAATAACCAAATAAATAAATAAATAATTCTCCTTTTCCGTTGATTATTTTCAAATTAAAACAATGCAAATAAAGTGTGTTTTGAAAATTTTCCAAAAAAAAAAAGATAAAATAAAGAGAGCAATAGGGTGAGATTATACAGATTTCCTGAATTCAAATGTAAAAACCAAAATTGAAATCATTTGTTTGCAAAAGTTTGTTGGTTTCAACTGTTTTTTCTTTTTTCCCAAAATCAAATAAAAATATCAACCCACTGACACGTCTTTCTAAACAAACTACATGGACTTTGATCCCTATCACAGGGTATGTTGGCCCTAGGTTCTCATCTAGGTCATGTCTGTCCTCTATAATTATCTATTCTTAAAGTTAATTAATTTTATGTTCTCTATTTACTTTCATCCATGTTTTGATGTGGTCAAATAAAATAAATTTAAGGTTGTATTTTGTTAATTTCATTTGAATAATTTATGGTAACTGCCATCATAGATGGGTGTTGTAAGGTGTTTAACAACATCCCCACACTCAAACAGACTCTCAAACTTATCTCTGGGTACACAGACCACCCTTGCACTTTTATTTGTTTTTCCAAAATGTTTCATCTTAAAAATTTATGTGGCAACTCCTATCAAGTTGATTTTCAAAATTTATTTTTTTAAAATCAATATATTTTCTCTTTTCTCACCCTTTGCCATAATGTTAGGCATGACAAATCATTCAAATTTTGGGCTATAAACTAAATGTTATTTAACTTAGTACAGTCAAGTCAAACTCAACAGGTGTACATGAGTTTGACCGAGTATACTTTGTTTATGATTATATTGCTGAGTTAGAATGATTTCTTCCCTTAAAAAAGTAAACCAGGCAAGTTTAACAAATTGCTGAACATGTTTAACAACTATGCAATCAATTATGAAACTTATAAAGGAGCTAGAATCCCTTACTGTTATAATATGTGCAGTATACTTTTTAAGTTGTTAGATGACCAATGATTGCATACGGTCATGCTCATCCAACAACTCAAAATGTGTCCAACACGTGCTAGCCATGGAGACGAATCAATTTTTATCTATTTAACTTTGACCTTAAAGGATTTCCTACTAGAAATATGCCAGCCATGGAGATAAATCAATTTTTTTTGGATCATTTCAAGATATCCAAGCATTTGTGTAATACTTTAGAACTTGTAAATTTTTATAATTTATTTAACTTGGTTAAGATCCTTAAGGATGAAATTTTCTATGTGTCTAGCGAATGGAACATGTAGGAATGTTGGTGAAAAGAAAACAAATTAAAATCAATAATAGGAAAATAATAAGGGAACTAACGATGAATTCAGTACAAGGCGTACGACATTAAGACTTGAAATTGATGTTGGCACATGGCTAAGCCTCACCCTCCCTTCCCACTAGGTAGTGGGTTACAATCTCAACTCCCTATTCTGGTTTTCTTTTTTCACATAGTGACATCTGGCATTTATTTTCGTGAAATGACAAGATTGTCCCTAAGCCTTCTTCACGTGCGAGCTTTCTCTTCAGTCACGAATGAAGAGAAGGAAAAAGAGACATAGGACTTTTGAAGGCCCGGAGGATGGTAGGGGTATAAAGGTACATTAATATATATATATATATATATATATATACACACACACATGCTTGCCAATTTATGTGGTATAGGGCTACATTCCTAACTAGAATCTACACAAGGGATGATAGCCATCGGCCTTGGTGGAAAAAAATTTCTTGTTGGACTTTTAAAATCTTTGAGAGAAAAGGTAAAAGATAAAATCTGTAGTTAAACTGGTAGCAATGATATACCTTATGAACATCTAAGCTATAGCCAATTCATAACTTATGTCTAAAAGGTAGCATTGAAAATTTTCCAAGATGATAATATTCAACATCAATTAAACAAAGAAAAAGCCTAAAATATAAAAGGTCTAAGAGCCTTTTGTGGACAATTTGGCTTTCCAACATGTAGTAAGGCCAAACCCAAGCATCATAAAACACTCCAACACAAAATGTAGGAAAAAAGTAACAAAACATATTATAAACATCAAAAATCAAAATATTCCAAAAAAGAATTTATACCTAAACTGCTAGGAGACTTCCCTAAAAAACAAGTAATCTATTTCAAATATGGAAAGCCAGGTCATATTTCTAGGTACTATAGATTAACTAAACGGATAAGATCCTTAAAACTCAAGGAATCATTCCTTTAGCAAATTAACAACTTAGTAATTGAATCTGTGATGAAGAATATAGGGAATCATCATTTAAATAATTAAACCAAATACAAACCAACAATGAACCCACTCCAGAATAAGAAAATGAGATTAATACCCTAAACAAATAACAAGATGTCTTGTTTGAGATAATCAATATCCTTACGAATAATCAAGATAAGATAACTTATCTTAAAAAATTAAAAGAGACTTAAGAAGAAAGTTATATAAGTCCAAAAATACCCAAATAGTTAATAAATATGATCTTACAAAAATATATGAAAGATTTTAAAATAAACCAAAGCCAATAATCATCCAAGATCTTTAAAATAAAATAAAATAAAATATTTAAAAATAGGAGTCAAAGAACTTAAAAAAACAACAAGAATTACATTTTTTGTTAATAGCCCAACTACAATCGAAAAAAAATATATAATCCTTTTAAAATATAACTAGGAAAAGAACTAGAAGAAGAAATTACTAAACCTCTTTTAAACCTTATCTCTAGGATAACATTATGAAAATGGTACATTCTAATAAAGATAATCATTAATAATGAATTTATCTTGGAAACTAATAACTCTCTAAAGGAGAGTTTTCTAGGGCAATATTTATAACAAGAACACTTGATTATGATAACATCTCTTTAGTTTCAAAGAAGTTTTATCTTAAATTTGATGGTTTACCATTGACCTTCATTTTTGCAAAGATTAAATCCTTTTGATGTTAACCTATCTGGTAAAATAAAGCCAAAACAACACTAGTAAGAAAGGAGAAAGAAATCAGAGAGATCATAAAGGAGGTTGCAATGCCCAAGAACCAAGATTTTAGCTCTTGGATGCCAAAACCAAGGGTATAGCATCCAAGCGCCATAAAGGTGATGTCAAGGCATTAAAACAAGAAAGATGGTGCCCAGGTCCCAAAAATAGAGATTTAGTACTCAGATACCAGAAAAGTCATCGCTTAGGAGTGTCGTTAAGACACCAATGTGAAAAATTAAGGTTTTAGTTAGGTTAATACACCTAGCACCACTTAAACTCTAACTTTGGAGATTTCTTAAGCCCATAAATATGTCCTCAAGGTTGTGCTACAACATACACAAGTTAGAGAGAGTACCAGAGACACTACCGGAGAGAGACATTCAGAGCAGGGTTTCAAGGTGACTTGGAAAGGGTTCTGTAATAGAGTTGGCTACTCATTAAGAGTTGTGTCTCCTCAATACTTTCCTCTTTTCAATCTTCTTCTTCTATTTTCTTTTCTTTTCATCTTTTTGTCAATGATTCTAAACTTATGCCAATGATTGGCTAATAGGTTGTTTCTAGGATTTTAACTAAAACCTTTGCTAGGGTTACTTTTTTGTTAAAGTTTTATTTCAGAATTGTCTAATATTGATTGTTTATGTTCATCATGTGCTCATTACTTTCTAAGTTTAATTAGCTTATGATAGAATTCAGAATTTAGGTTAACCTAACAAGGGAATTTAAATTTAAGAACATGATGCATATAATCACTATATGTTTTTAACGTAATTCGCATTTAAAATGAAAGTTCTTGACTATATTTGATAATTATAATTAGGAAGAAATCTTATGAGGTATAATCTTTGCTAATTTCCATAGGCATATGGGGAATTAGATGTTTTAACCTAGACTATATGAAGTCTACATAAACATATAGGCATTATGATTCCTAGGTTAGCAATTCAGACATTAATCAATATGAAGTATAAACAGTAAGAGAAAGCAATTCTACATGTGGCAAAAGTCAAAATACTAGGCTTGTTAGATAGATTTAATCACTCAATATTCAACTTTCCACTTAGTTAATATAATTATTAACATTAAAAAAAGGCTTAGCAATTGGTAATCTTTGATAACTAAGACCAAGCTTTTGAGGGATCAACACTCTACTTATCATTCTTCTTCTTGTTGGTTACGTACACTTGTGTGCTAGCATTGCATTTAACCAATTCAATCAATAGAAAAAATACCATCATTTGACACAAGAACAAACTCAAATTGTAGCCAAGAGGGAAAAATCCTAACCAAGTACTTTGAGAAAACCTATTAACTACCACAAATGGCTCAAAATTACAAATAAGTTATAAACTTTCAAATACCACCATAGAAAACCAAGGTTTAAAAATCACCACTTCTTTTCTCTTAGTTAAAAAATATTTCAATTGAAGTAATATTACGAGCACCATTAACAACACAAACCATTCCACATCTCTGACGAGAGAATAAAAACCCAAATCCTAGGGAAAAATATTATCTTTTAATTTGCTTAAAAAACCATTATTTAAGAATTTGAATATAATAAAAAATAAACAAAACCAAATTAACTATTTAAAATAAGAAGTTTCTTTTTAAAAAAATAGAAAATAACTTGTCCATCCATGAATACAAGAAAAAATCTAGCATGTCTTGAATACCATTCAAAGCTTTAAACCTTAAACCCTAAACTTTAATATTACAAGAATGAAATTTCTTAAAGTGAACAAACAATTATATAAGATACTACCAAAATTTGGCAATACACTAATCAAAAAGTAAATAAAATATGAATCATTACTGTCGTAACCGACCTTTCGGCTGGATGGAAAATAGGTTAAAACCGATTCCTAAAAATGGAATTTTGAAAATCAATTTGTTTGGAGTCGCCACCAAAATTTTTAATGGAAAACTTTGGAAAACCAATTTAAAAGAAAAAGAAAAGGCAAGATGGTCTGCGAAATCAGAGATGGGCTCAAGAGTCTATTTAAGTGTGGGGAAGGTGTTAGGCACCCCACAACACCCACCCATAAGGCCGGTTACCCTAAACTAGTTATTTGAAATAGAATATGGCCTTTAATTAATCTCAATTACCCTTTTATTGACATGGACGCACGTTAGACATAGGAGACAAAAAAAAAAAGCGAGAATGCATGCAAACTGACAGATATTTACAAAGGGCAGACTTGACCTAGGATGAGAGCCTAGGGCCTACGTACCCTGCGATAGGGATCAAAGTCCACGTAGTTCGACCAAGAGGTATGTTTGTGGGTTGGTGGTTTTTGATTTGTGATGAGAATAAGAGGATTTTAATTAAAACAGATCATTGTAAACAAAACAGGATTGGAATTTGGTTTGTATGTTTTAATTTACTACAATCTGGTTAACCTCATTCTCCTGATCTCTTCACATTTTCTCTTTTAAAATTTTTTGTCGATTTTATTATTATCATTATTTTTTGAGTTTTGGGAGTCTTGGGAGTTCATATTTCAGGAATTAATGTTTGATTTATCATGATAGGAATATTTATTTTTTGAACTTTTGAATTTATTGTTGGTAAATATTGATTATTATTATTATTGATTATTGGTAAATAATTTAATTCGAGTGCTATTATTTATTTGTTTATCTGTTTATCTTTGAACGAATATATGCTAATTTTCGGGTTCTATGGGGATTAAAATCTCACACGAGCCCGGGAAGTCGAGGAGAGAAAGGTATTCTCACACGATTCATTTTGTATAAATATTTAATCAAGGTTAATATTTAATTATCGTCCATTTATTTATTTTTTGTATTATTATTAATATTATTATTATTTCGGAATTAGTTATAGGGATTTAAGGAGATTAAAATCTCACATAATCCCAAGCAATCGAGGAGAACGATATTCTCACACGATAATTTTGCAAATAATGGGAAACAGTTCATTAAAGCAGACATTTTGATTATGATTATTATTATGATTTAATATTTAGTTATCATTCATTTATTTTTCACCATTCACTCATTAATATTTCATTAATATTATTGTTGCTTTTCAATTATTCAATTCATTGTAGGGATTTAAGGAGATTAATATCTCACATAATCCCCGGTAATCGAGGAGAACAAAATTCTCACACAATAATTTTATCCATCATGACAATATTTATTAATTATCATTCAATTATTTTTCACCATTCCTTCATTAATATTTCTTTAATATTAATTGTCATTCCTTTATTTTTTTCACCATTTATTCATTAATATTTCATTAATATTATTATCACTTTTCAAATATTCAACTAGTTGTAAGGATTTAAGGAGATTAACATCTCACATAACCCCCGGTAATCGAGGAGAATAAAATTCTCACACGATAATTTTATCCATCATGACAATATTCATTAATTATCATTCAATTATTTTTCACCATTCCTTCATTAATATTTCATTAATATTATTGTTGCCTTCCAATTATTTAATTAATTACAAGGATTTAAGGAGATTAAAAACTCACATAATCCTCGGCAATCAAGAACAACAAAATTCTCACATGCTAATTTTATACGTAATAGCAATAATTAATCAAAGTTAATGTTTAAACAATAGTGATAACCAAAATTAAAACAAGTTTAAGCAAATGAACAGTAGCACCTCATATTAGAACACGTGAACAGTGCACATGCATGAGATTGTCTTGAAGGAATTCGAATGAACAATGACATGCATGCAGAAATCTCGGCAGTGGCAAACCGTGCAGCCATACCTGTGAATTTTCAGCTTCTCCCTTGTGCTCCAATGAAGAATGACCTTCTCTTCCTCACTCACCTATGGTAGATGGACCTCCAACAGCCCCAAAGTAGCTGGTCTCGGCTGGAAGTGCAGAAATGGCGGACAGCTTTGTTGGACAGCTTCGTTGGAGTTTCTGGTTGGCTTCAGCGCTGGAAACTCTGCAAAATGTGTCTCTGCTTCTCGGCTGGAAGGTGGAGGCTGAAAGCTTCCCTTCTTCTCCACACTTCCTCTTCTTCCTTGTGCTCCCTAAGTTCTCCTCTGTTTACCTCTGCTTTTTTAGCTCAAAACAGAGTTTTTTCTCCTCCATGGTTCAGCTTCTATCCCTCCATTTGCTGCCACTTTGTTTTGCATTCAGACTTCCTTGTTTCTGCTCATCATTTTGGCATCCAACTCTCCATTTTCTGCTCCTTGGATGGTCTGAACTTCAGCTCCTTTTCACTCCACGATTTGGGATGTTTCTCCACGGTTTTTTGTACGTTTTCTGCACCAATTTTCTGCACCGTTCAGCTCTCGGTTTCACTCAGTTTCTGGTTCGTTTCCTCTTCTGTTTTTTCCCTCACGTGGCTGCCTTGTTTTCTGGTTTCGTTCAGCATTTTTTTTTCTCCCTCACGTTACTGGTTTCATTTTCTTGTTTCGTTCAGCATTGCTTCCTCTCGGTTTACGTGGCTCTCCCTTTTTCTCTTCAGCTATTCTTCCCTTCTCGGTCACGTGGTTCACTCTCCCTTTCAGCGTGGTTTTTTCCTTCTCTTTCCTTCCTCTCTTCTCTTCTCCAGCTCTCCTTTTTCTTCTCAGCCGAGGCCTCCTTTATACTCCAGCATTTGTCTTCCTTTCTCTCGGTTTGCTTGCTCTCTTTTATACTCCAACGCCACCTCCCTTTTTCTGCCATGTTGCTCCTTTTTCTCCTTACTTTTTCTATAACTTCCAGCCACCACTTTACTGCTCACGGTCCCCTCCTTTTTCTGCCATCTCAAGCCACGCTACACTCTCCTTTCTCTGCCCCAACCACTCCACTTTCTGCCTCCTTTGCAGAACCAACTCCCACTTGCTTTTTTGTCCCCCTTGTCCTCTTATGCATGTGTGTGCATGAGTGTATGCATGTGGTGAGTGTGTGTGTCCATGGGTGAGAGTGTGAGTGTGAGTGTGAGTGTGTGAGGAGGTGTGTCCGTGAGTGAGAGTGTGAGTGTGTGAAAGTGATGTGTGTCATGTGTGTGAGGGCAAGTGAGCATATGGGAGCAAATGAGCATGTGAGAGTGTGAGTGTGAGTGTGTGAGGAGGTGTGTCCGTGGGTGAGAGTGTGAGTGTGTGAGAGTGATGTGTGTCATGTGTGTGAGGGCAAGTGAGCATGTGGGAGCAAGTGAGCATGTGAGAGTGTGTGAGTGTGAGCAAGTGAGAGTGTTTTGCAATTCCATTTCAAGTATGTAGCCTTGTTCATTTTATTTCTTTGCAAGATGATTGCCATGTCTCTTCTTCAAACACATATCTTGAATTTTCCTTTTTATTATTTTTAGTTCTTATATTTGGTTTTTTTCCATATTATTTCTATTTTGTTTGCCTTTTGCAATTTTGTTTTGATTAATTGTTATTATTATTTTTTTAGAATTTTTTTTAATTCTATTTATTATTATTACCATGATTATTATTATTGTTAATTCGGGTGGGATGTTCACAATTACAATATACATATATTTAGAAAAGCAAATTGTTATCAACACAAAAGCCATTTCCTTACAAATATAGAAATTTAGGGAAAAAAAACCTAGATTCATTCAAAAAATTATATATAAGTTCTAAACATGTATTCCAAAAAATGAAAACAAAATAATGATTTTAGAAACATGGAATTTGTAAAATAAGAAGGAAGAAACTTACCTTAACTAAGGTGGGCGTGGCAGGTGGCGGCAACATCTATTGGTTAGCGATAACATCATCCTTACTCAAGTATGAAAAGCCTTAAGTTGACCAAACTAGGAGGTTGAAGGGAGAGGAAAATAATAAGTGAAAATGTAAAGAAAAATAAACTATCTAAACCACAAGTTAAAATATGTGCTATTTATTACGAATCGCATCTACTACTTGCGATATTTTCTTCAAACTAAAGCTTTCAATAGATGCTATTTTTTACATCACAAGTAAAAAAATGCAACTAATGATCTTTTTTTTTTTTGGGTAGTAAGTTAATAGCAACTTTAAAAATTTAATGCATTTGTTTATTACTACAATGTCACCTAATAGCAATGTTAATTCTACTAGCATAGCTCTATTTTATTTTATTTTTTAAATAACCACAACACCATTATTTTATGTCTCCATAAACGCTTCGTATGGATTTCTTTAGAACCAATACCCATTATTTAAATTGAATTCCTTGAATTTTCTTACAATGTAACTAAGACCTTGTGCAAAGGCTTTTAGTTCATTTCAAATGTTGTCTCACCCAAAATAGTAGAGTGTGATTGGCACAAAAAATGCAAAAAAAACCTTACTATTGTATTACTAAACCTCTAATAACAAGTACATATCGTCATCAAAATTAAAATTAGAGTTTGTGAACACCCCATCTCTAATCACTTAATTATTTAATTAATGGAAACGCCAATTAATTAATAATTAAGAACATAGGAAAATTAAAAATGTCAAAACTTCAAATGATATTTTCAATTTGGAGACAATTTAGAATTAAAAATAAAGAATGGGAGATAAACCCAAAATTCAAAAAATTAGCTAATTAAAATAATTATAATAAGTCAAAGAAAGATAATAAAGAAATATAAAAATATAAAATAAATTACAAAACAAAAATCAAAACATCAAAAAATAAAAATTAATTAATAATAATAATAATTAAAAAAAAGAAGAGAAAAAGTGTTATAAGGCTGCCACCACGTGAAAACTTGAGGAAAAGCTAAAAAAGAAAGGCAAAAAGCAAAAAGAAGGAGATGAGGCAGAGGATATCAGGGCACTCACACAGTGAGAGAGGGGGGCTCGTTGTGCAAAGAACAGAAAAGAAAAGAGAAGCAGAAACAGTGGAGAGGGGGCAGCTTGTTGTGCAGAGAACAGAAAAGGAAAGAGAAGCAGAAACAGTGAGAGAGGGGGGCTCGTTGTGCAGAGAATAGAAAAGAAAAGAGAAGCAGAAACAGTGAGAGAGGGGGTAGCTTGTTGTACAGAGAATAGAAAAGAAAAGAAGAGCAACTCAGAACAGAGGGAGAGAAGTAGAGAAGATATGAGCTGAAGCCAAGGAGAAAAAGGGGAGCCACAGCAACGAACTGGAGCCACCGAGACCAGAAAATCAAGGGGAGAAGCAGAAGCAGAAACTGAGAGAGAGAACTAGAAAACCAAGACTGGAAGCAAACCAAGAAGCAGAACCAAAAAACCGAGAAGTGGAAGCAAACCGAGAAGGATCCAAACCAAGCTAAAGTAGAGAAAAACACGAGACTGGAAGAAACCGAGAGAGGAGAAGAGAAGGAGTAACGTGGCTAAGAGCAGGACCTCGGCTGGAGAAGAGACTGAGCAAGCCGAGAAGAGGAGAAACACTGCTACCCCAGATAAACTTTGTTTTCATGCAGGAAGAACAGAGCTAAACAGAGCTACTGCTGGAAGGAGAGAGAAGGGGGACTGAAACAAAGAAAGCAAAAACAAAGTGGAGAGAAAGGGAAGGAGGATGGCGTGATCACAGCATTAAGGATTGGATAAGGCTGCTCAAGCTCAGTGGATCATGCTGTCTCATTATTTGCCTCGAGTGATGGTGTTATGAGATTCTAGTCTTGCTCATTGGCCACTTGCCAGACGCTAAGCAAGCAGTGGGAGTGTTAGTCATTGTGCTTAACTTTGACTATTTGCTATTCTCAGTATGGTATCGCTAGCCATATGTGTTTCAACCCGTGTGTCCAATGAGCTTGGTGCCAACCAAGCAGCCCATGCTTACCGATCAACATGTGTCTCTCTAGCAGGGGCATAGTCTTAAGTTGCATAGGCAGCTTGATGATGGTGGGTGTGAGGGGAATATGAGGCCCACTATTCAGCAATGACAAAGGGATCATAAAGGGAGTGAAGAAGATGATGTTGCTCATGGCTATGGTGGAAGTGTCCAACTTTCCATTGGCTGTTTGTGGAGGCATAGTTAGGGGAATGGCTCGACCATGGTTGGGCATGTATGCTAATCTCAGTGGTTTTTGTCTCCTGGCTCTGCCTTTGGGAGTGGTTTTTGCCTTCAAGCTCTGTCTCGGGCTTGGTGGACTCTTTTTTGGACTTGTCATTGGTATTGTTACGTGCTTAATGCTGTTACTGGTATTCATTGCGAGAATAAATTAGGAGCTAGAGGCTCGCAAAGCATAAATACTAGCCTCTAGAGTGCATGAACAGAGAAGGAGTCATGGACAGAAAAATGAATAGACCGAGAGGGAGACTAAGCCGAGGAAGAAAGAGAAAAGACCGAACAAAGGAAGATGGAGTAAGAGATGTGTGGGGGACTAGAACTCGAAGGCCACCTCTGTTTTTCAGTCATGGGACAGAGCATGGGAAACGTAGCAACGCACCAGGGAAGAATGAAACTGAACTCTAAGAAAGGAAGAAGAAGCTAAGACGAAGCCAGGTGAATAATCATATTGCATGCACCATTTTCGTTTCACGTCCAGTAACCAATTTTTCGTTTTCGTTCATTCTAAATTTTTTTTAATTCACTATTATTATTATTATTATTATTATTATTATTATTATTATTTTATCTTCTTTTTTTTATGGTAATATGAGACCAATCTTAGTTCTACAAGGAAAGTTCTAAGAAAATCATCATGTGAGAATATTATTCTCCTCATATGCTTAGAGTCGTGTGAGATTTTAACTCCATAAACCCTGAAAATTAGTCTATACTTGTTTTAAAATAATAACAATAATAATAATAATAATGCAAAAATAAATATTTTAACTAAGCATGTTCTATCATTTACAAAATGATTAACCTGGTGTTTTATAAAATTTAATTAATTAAAAAAATGTCATGTGAGATTTGAATCTCCGTAGGCTTTGGGGAATTGATCTTATTAAAAATAAGACTAAAAGAATGCTAATTTCAAAATCCATAAAAATCCATAAAAACAAAATCCTAAAAAAATTTCCAAATATTTTATTCCCTATTTTTGGGCTCTGGCGTGAGATTGCTCATCTCCTCAGCCACCCAATGGTTAATTAGTAGAGACCGCGTGAGACCTTGAGTCTCCTCAGATTTCAAATATTAACATTTAAAATATTAGGATGAATTAATAAAAAATAAGAAGGTTTGTCCAACCTAATATGTAACTAAAAATCCTAAAAATATTTTTCATTTTAGTTTTATTTTAAGCTTCAAATAAATTCTAATAAAAAAAATATATGTACAAAAATCATAAATTCAAAAATCATAGAAATATTTTTCCATTATAGTTTAAAGTTCATAATCTCACTTTCAAATTAGAAAAATTCAAAAACCCAAAAAATATATAAATTCAAAAATTCTGAGAAATGGACTTCCATTATAATTTTGTTCTAATTTCAACAATAAATTCTAATTTTAAAAATTTAAAAATAAATAAGAACCAAAATCCAAAAAATACATAAATTCAAAAATCTAAAAGAATGATTTTATTTCCGTCCTAATTTCAATGATAAATTCCAATTTTGAAAATCAAAAAAATAATAAATAAATTCAAAATTTCAAAAATATTCCTTTCATTATAATAACATTTCAATTCCAAATATATATATAAAGTCCTAAAAATCTTATCCCATAATCACTTCATTTAAATTTCAAAATAAAGATTAAAATTTCAAAAATGAACAAAAAAATTAAAAAGAGAGAAAATGAAGAGATCAGGAGAGCAAGATTAATCAGGTTGTTGTAAGTTAAAACACACAAACCAAATTCCAATCTTGTTTTGTTTACAGAAGTCTGTTTAATTTAAACCCTCATGTTCTCATCATAAAAATTAAAAATCATCAACCAATAGACACCCCTTTTAAGTCGAACTACGTGGACTTTGATCCCTATCATGGGGTACATAGGCCCTAGGTTTTCATCCTAGGTCAAGTCCGCCTTTGTATATATCTATCTATTTGTTTCCACTATTGTCGTTTTGTCTTCTCTGTTTACTAGGCATGCATGTTAATAAAGGGTAATTGAGATAAATTTAAGGCCATATTCTATTTCAATTGACTAATTTAAGGTAACCATCCTCATGGACGGGTGTTGTGGGGTGCCTAACACCTTCCCCACACTCAAATAGACTTTCGAACTCATCTCTGATTTCGCAGACCATGTTGCATTTTTTCTTTTTATTTAAATGGGTTTTCCAAAGTTTTCCATTAAAAATTTTGGTGGTAATTCCAAATAAATTGATTTTCAAGATTCATTTTTGGGAATCAATTTAAACTACTTTTATTTTATTCCGCCGAAAGGTCGGTTACGACAGAGTTAAATAACAATAGGGTATCCCATGCCTAGATTTATATTCCTATACACTCAATAGGGTATCCTATGCCTAGATTTAGATTCCTATACATTTTAAAAATAGGACTCTCTAAAAGTTCCACTATAACTTGTCACATCATACAAAATACCACAGAGAGCTCCACTTTCATATAAACCAACATACAATGGAAATGTGGTAAAGCAAATCTTGGTTGTGGTAATTGTGGAACTACACCATGATTTTATTTTTTCATGAAGATTACAATACATAACTATAATTACAAAAATCAGAGAGCCCCCACAAACAAATGCAGGGCCTACAAAGAGATCTTTAATGGTGGTTCTCTGTCATGGACTTTGGCTCAACTCCATTACATGTGGGTTCCAAAAACATCCCCAAAATTAATGAAGATGATAGATATGTAGTGATTAGAAATGACACAAATACAAATAAATGATTAACACAATGTTTTTAATCCAAAGAAACATACCTAGAAAGAAAGTTACACTAAGCAAAAAAAGCCCTTTCTATCATACTAGTATAACTTCCAATTTTTGTTTATAAGTTCCCTATGCACAATCTTATAAGCAATAATAACCTTTATCCATTTTGCCTATTTAAATTCATATCTAGTAAATAGACTTGATCATGACTCAAAGAAGCTTGCATGGCATGATAGGTTCAACCTCAAAAAAATCTAAAAGCCCTAATTAAAAAAGCTTGATTAAAAAAAGGCTCAAGCCCCCCTTTTTTAATCAAAGTGATTAGACTCATTGTTTTAAGCCCAACCCTTTTATAAATGAGATTGGCCTGTGATTAAGTCAACTTAACGTAAGATTAAAAGAGAAACAAACTTTATTCCTTTAGCCACTTGACAAAATTAAGAAATACTTCTTGAGATTGACCACTTTTGGCCTTGTTATTCATTAACTTCTTTTCTAGCATTAAAGAGTTTTCCTTTATATCTGCTTCACCATGCAATTGTTCCACTTTTTTCTTGATCTCCTCGCATGACACAAACTTGTTTTCATCTTATTCCAATCTGAGTCCAACCTTCCACTTATCCCAAATACAAGTCTTGTTAAAAGGTTGGTCTGCAAAACAAGGCTAACACAAGAAGGGAACACCATTACAGAAACCATCCATAATAGAGTTCCAACTGTAGTGGTTAATAAAACAAGCAATGGAAGGGTGGCTCAACACACACCATTGAGGTGCTCGTGTGACAATCTTACCAGAATTTCCTTTAAATAGATGTGGGCATGCCTTTTTGGTATTGCCCGTGCTAATGGAATGTGGACAAACAACCCAAAGGAATGGTCTATTGGTGACCTCAAATCCAAGGGCTATTTCTTGGGACAGTCTTGAGTTGAAAACAGTGTAACTTCTAAAGGCAAGGTATATTACAGAACAAGGTGGCTGTTGATCAAGCCAAGTTAACCAGGATAGATCTTATTCCCAAAACTATCCTAGAGGTTTTTCTATGTGGTGACCTTCCAACAATGGCCCAATTGGTTGGAGCTTTGAAATATATGATAACATTATAGGTTCAAGTTCATAGGTGGTGTTGCAAAACCACCAATCTATTAAATTTAGACTTGGCATGCATCTTTTAATGTAATGGAATAAGCTCTTCTGACCTTTTGGATAGCCCAAACTAATCCAAAAAAAAATGATCAGTCTTCATGGCAAGCATACTAAGAGAAAGCTAAAATGTCCCTATTTTAGTAGGAAATCCTTCAAGATAAAAGTTAACAGATAAAAATGCATGGTATTTGGAATGAGAAATGCCTTATTTTAGTCTTTAACTTATCATTGAATTGTCATTTTGATTTCTCACTTATTAAAAGTTGTTACTTTTGGTCTCTCCACATATGTTAATAAGGTTTAGCATAAGAAAGTCAATATAGTAACAATGTAATATGAGGAGGACAAAAAGTGGTAGTTTCTAATTAGTATGGGACTATTTTAAGTGATGGAATGAGTGATAGATTAGATTAACAATCCAATGATATGTTAGGGCACCATAATGGTATTTTTCTCTATATAGAGAACTCTTTTTAATTTTCATCTAGGTTTCACTTAATGAAAAAGTTGAAAGGATGCAAATATTTATAGATAATAAGGGAAAATCATAACTTAGTATATCAAATGAGAGGATAAATAAAATTATTTGTTGAGCATGGTTAAAGAAAATTTATTGAAAATAGATAAACTAATAAATATAGTTTATTTGTTTTATACATAGATCAATTTACATAACAATCTATTTTGCTATCCATTACATTTAAGATGCACTGAAATTCATTCTTGCAGAATTAGAGATATAGAAAAAAGTATAAAAGAGAAAATCTCAACAAAACTTGTAAGAGATGTATAAATTTTTTATTGTTCAATTTTTATCAATTTACTTAAAATTATTTTATTTTCAAGAGCTATGAAGCTTTTAAAAATGATTTTTACTTCTTCTTTTCACAATTGCTAAGCAAGCTACGTATACAAAGTCAAATTATATCCATCTTTTCGAGGTTTATCTAGATTACATTTATATTCCTTGCTCAACTAATTTATTAATAAAAGGACACTTTCCTTCCATTGCCATGATCGCTCTAATAGTTGGCTAACAGTATAACCTTGTTTTGGTTTTGAAACAAGAGAAAATTAAAATGTTAAATGGAATAAAATTATAAGGATATGTGATTAAAACACCTCTTTGGTTTCTCACTTGTCTATTTAACCTTCTCAATTTAGTCTCACACTGATTTTTATTATCAATTTTGCATCTCATTAATATGAAAGTATAAACATTATTTAGTCCTTTGTCTCAAATAAATTTGGACTAAAATGTTAATATTCATTTTAGTAAAGGACCAAATTGCAAATTGACTAATAACTGAAAGACTAAATCAATAATAAACATTAGTGAAGGACTAACTTGAGATTGGATCAATAGGTAAAAGACCAAATTGAGATTAGAAAGATATAAGCAACCCAAATAGTGTTTTATTCTAAAATTGTTTGAGGTAGTTCTCATTTATATGATCTCTCCAATTTATTCAATAATGAAAGAAGAAATATCTTACCATTAGAACCTATGACTCCATCGTGGATTAGCTTTGGGATGTGGTATTTCGTTGCAAACATAACTGCAGAAGTAGTCGAAAGAGTAGCCCTTTTAATCCTAAGCTTACAAGCAACTTGCAATGCCTATCCCATGATCACATCAGCCATTACACAACATACCGTCTCATATTCAGAACTGACGAGATCCTCTTTGAGCATCACCAGCATAGCAGGCATGGTGCTTAACATTGAACAACATAAATTGGCAATGTCGTTTCTGCCTTCCTCGGGTCCCAAGCCATCTGGGATCGAAACGAGCTTTATTTGTGATTTTGAACCCATGAGGCTCTCTTACTGGGCTACCCTTGAACTCAACACTCACTTATAATTAGCATATGAGTTCAAGCCACATTAGGCTAATTTGTGTGAGAAGTTCATGAGAGAATTGACATGTCCTTATGCTGGAAAGGGTATAACTAGCACTCTTGGACTCAGCTTGCTCATCTCTGACAGATTAAAACTGTTGATGTTTCAAGTTGGGTGTTAGTGTTGATTATATTGTGGAATAGGACATGAAGGACATACAAGTGACCAGCGACAAATTAAATCATAATTATAAGCATACCAAATATGAAAAGTCAAAAGTCATAATAAAGAGTTGATTTAAACTACACAAAACAAAAGGACAAGGAACCTTCCTGAAATAAGGGTAAAAAACATGACATATTAAAAGAGGAGGACAATGAAACCTCGCTCCTCAGTCAAAAGATAATAAAATACAAAGGGGAAAAAAGAAAGCTATACGTTTTGGTCCCTCGCAATAGTTTTTTTGACATTAAATAATTAATGCAACTAAATGTATTACAAACACGAAATGATAAAAGAGGAAAAATCAAAGAAAAATGTTCCATTTAGGATAGAAATAAACCTGTTACAGGAGACAAAAGCACTCTAGCATTTCTTGGAGAAATGTTTTATAATTCATGCATAGCTATACGATTCAAGTGTGCCTTTATTTCAATATCCAACTTCCCTCTAAGCAATCACGTGGAATTTAATATAACAATTTCCCAAACCTGAGCCCTAGTTATTTAACCAAGAAATTCATGGCTAATTTTAGTATATTAAAAGTCAATAAATCACATTATTCACAAATAAATATATAAGTACATAAATAGGGAATCTCATTAACAAATGTACCTAATATGATTTTAAAATTTTGATATAATTTATGTATCTTTAGTAAGATGTTATCTAACATTTTTTTTTTATTAGTGACCGACATACTAAATGAAATGCATGGAATACATCCCTCCAAAATTGAAATTATATATCTTTCTATCAATCTATCTTTCTATATATATGTATGTACACACACACACACACACACACATACACACACACTTTAAACACTATCTAATTGATTTTATCTTTTCCTTTAATATTTTTGAAATAGCCTAATTAAATAGTTTTTAAAGAAGTTTGAAAATGAAAAACAAAAAAAAAATTGTTTGAATGAAAATTCTCTTAATATTCTTTGTGCTTTTGTCAAAATTACAATAATGCCACTAATGAACAATTTTCTCTCAAGATGTCTCCTTATTTTCGTTTGATTATAAAAAATGTGATGTCTTTATTTTTAGTTTTTTTAAAACAAGTAACATTATCTAATAACTTTTTTCTTATTCTTTCATTTATCAAACAAAATATAGAGCAGAATGCAAAAAAGTTTGTATGTCTTATGTTCTTCTTAAAACGCTACAAAAACACTTGTAAAAATTGTCATGATGGCATGTCATTGCGATGGTCAAAAAATCCTTGTTAAAGTCGTTGTAAAAACACGTTATTGTAGGGGTCAAAATAAGTGTTGCAATGTCATGGTTTTGCGACACTTTTCTGACCCTCACAATTACATGCCATTGCGACGTTTAAAAAATTTGTTGTACTATCATGGTTTTGCGACAGTTTTTTAGATTGTCGCAATGACATATCTTTGCAATGGTTGTGTCTAAACTGTCGTAGTGGATGCCATATTTTCTATGGAAACAATTTAAACCATTGTTGGTAGTTTTTTTTTTAAATATTCAACTTTATGTTCTTGTTACAATTTTTTTTTCTTGAATCAGTGTCCTGCAAATATGATAAATCACCGATCACAACAACATAATCTAATACTCAAACCCAACAAGGCCTACTTGATAATCAACTATAAACATAATTACATACAAAGTTGAACATAAAACCATAATCAACTCTTAATAAGATACTAAATAATTACAAAGTCTAACAACAAATAATGACAAGCCATCCTAACTAGTTAATTGTCCCTACTTGAAGGAGTTAGCAATGGATTTGAAGGTTTGCACTGCCTTGCTCACTAGGTACCTAAAAATTGAAGAAAGACTTTGATAATCAATAAATTGAATAATAAAGATAAAACAAAATTGCAACATAAGACTTATACAAAAAATGTTTAGATAAGTACCCCACGAGATAATATGGATGCAATCTTTCAGGGAAAATCTCCCTGCACATTTCTGAGGAGAAAAGACACAATTTCATTTGTTCATTGTTGTTCTGCTACCAAATTAGCAATTTGAGCTCTTCGTTATGCATCTATTTGGTCTTTTTCAGTCATTTCAGCTCTAAGTGATGCAACTTCCATCTATACCTCATGGTAAGATGGTTTAAGTGGCAGAATCCCACCAGCACGATGTCCAAAAACTTGGAAAGGGCAAACACCTATTCCTATTTGTCGAACTCACCCAAAATGTTCCTGAGTCCTTAGAGCCAATGCCAATGAGTCTTGCAGGGAAATTTCTTGTGCACAATAGCCAAAAGCCTCAAACTCAGTTACCTTTTTCCTACATATTAGTTTAAAATAAAAGGACAATAACTCATGTAAACATTAAACCAATTGGAATAAATTAGCAATCAATAATATAACATGACAAAGTTCATAAACATACACAAATAACTTGAGCATCATCATTTATGAACAATCCATAGGCCCTCTTGTGCACTGTGGTCTAAACCTCTCCCTGAGAAACTAGACCCCCGCACTCTTCCTCTTACATTTGTTTTTCATAATATAACACATCAAACTGTTATACAACATTTGAGTGTAATACATTTTACTAATGTAAACTTACCATTTTAGCTTTTTTTTGTTCAAGATTCTTCGATCCACCAATGTGTGGGATCATTATATTATCAAAAATTAATATGAAGACAAACTATAAATATATATAGATATATACAGTTTTATTGTACCTTAGTTTTTGGGTCAAGTCGGTAATCGAAAAAGGATGCTCATTGCTCTTTTTGATTGCCCTTTGGGGCTGAGATAATTAACTCGTCTCTTAATTTTTTTCTATCATCTATACATGTCTATAATCTGAGGCAATCCCTTAGATGTCTCATCACGTTATCATTGTTTTTATCTACTGCATGTCACTTCCTGTGCTAAGCAGTTTTATGAGATATAAAGAGCCTTTGCAATCATGGTGTTAATGAAATTACCTAAGCACTTCAGCAAGCGTATTCTTACACTTGTTACCCTTTTTCTTTGGCATCCACCTAGATGTGTTGCACCATTTACACATGTCTTTAGCTTCATCTTCTCCCCAATATAACATACAATCATTAGGACATGCATGAATTTTTTTATAATTGAGTCCCAATTTATTAATAATTTTTTTCACCTCATAGAAAGAACGAGGAATCTTTGCATTCACAAAAGCATCTACTAATAGCTCTAATATCATGGACATAGGTTTATCACTTATTCCACATAGACATTTGATGTGATACAACTTCACCAAAAATGATAGCTTCAAATATTTCTCACATCCTTCTTACAAGTTTTGCTGTCCATCCCTAATTTACTCATAAAACTCTTTTGCCACCTCATCCATCATTGGGTCAAAAGATGATGGAGTTAGACCTTCAACTTCTTCCATCATCACATTATAATTATTAACTCCAAATGCATCATAGACCATATCTTGCAGAAGATCAACCCTAAAAGTTCTTTCTTCACCTACTTATGGTATTGATATAGATTGTACATGAGGTAAAGCGCTACCTCTTTCCCCATGCCTTACCTAAAGAGTATACCCTTGCGAGAATAATTTAACAATTAAGTGGTCTAACACAACTTCTCTAGCTTGCCAAAAATTAGATTTTTGACAAAGGCATACTATTTTATTGTCAACAGCCCTATTAGCAAATGCAAAATATAAAAAATTATTAAGTCCTTCTAAGTATTCAAGTGTATTTTGGGGTTTAGCAATCCAAGACCTATCCATTTCTAAAAAAGTGGAATCAATGAAGTATAACTGTAAATAGAACTCTAAGTTGGGCACTAAGGCACAAAAATAATTGCAATATCATGAAGTAGATTTTTAGTATATATAATGTAGAATATTAATTATCTTAGATTGATATCAACAGTGGCAATAAGGTTCATGAAAGAAAAAAATTACAAGATCCAACCATTTGAATGAA
Organism: Delonix regia; assembly: GCA_037074485.1. Lineage (NCBI taxonomy): Eukaryota > Viridiplantae > Streptophyta > Magnoliopsida > Fabales > Fabaceae > Delonix > Delonix regia. The sequence continues at coordinate 19,829,123 of CM073449.1, read as the reverse complement.
GTAGTTGTTGCAAGAGAAAAATAATAATAATAAGAAGAAGAAGATGATGATGATGATAAAGAAAAAGATAAACTTGAAGTTTTCTGGTATAGAGATCGACAAAGCCATCACTATGCAACCAAAATAAAGAGATTAGCTGAAGAAAGAGAGAATAATGTTCAAGCGAAAAAAAAAAAAAAGATTATAGAAACTTACCATACCTCACTAACACAAGAATTCGCCATAGTTGCCAAAAAGTGATGCGAGAAAAGGAAGAAAAACCCAAAGCACTCATACTAAGATGTGTTTTTAGTAGAAGCAGCAGAAAACAAAGAAAACTAAAATAATAATAATGAAATAAAAATATATATAATAATGATGATAAAAGATAATAATAATAATAAATAATATAAAAAGTATCAGCTTGACCCTACATATATCATTGAATGTAAAAAAATTATGATGCAAGATGATTTGCTTCTTGTTGCGACACCGAATAGGATTATAGATATGGAGATTTAATAGTTCAAAAATAAAGCAATCCCTCTACTAAAAATGGTGAGGAAGAGATTATCGTCTTAAGAAGGTACTAGGTTTCAATGGATGGAAATTCGTAATCCAGTGAAAAATTGGAAACATTTTTAAGAGGAAGTGATAACAAGGTCATAGTAACCCAATGTGAGACAAATAATAGGAGCAATCAGTGGGTGAATTCAGGGAAAGATTTAGAGTTATTTTTGCCCACCCAAGGATGTTCCTGATGAAGCACTTATGGCGGCCTTTAAAAATGAATTAATTGAAGAAATTAGAGCAGAGGAGAAATTAAGGAGGGAGACAGACTCACATGAAAAAGAAATAGAGTCTTGTGATTAAACATCTTAACTTGGCATTAGAGCAATATTTTCTCATTCTTCGTCTAATGGTTAGGGGATGATGATCAATGTTAATTCTTCCTATGTAGTTAAATACTTAAATCCATTACAAGACGTGCATATTTTGCAATTAGTTGAGTGCTTTGTATGTGTGTCATTACCAGGATGTATAACTTCATATATTGCCATGGTAATTCATGTTTGGTGCTTTCTTGTTACCATTTTATTGGTGCTTTATTTTAATTTATACTCCTCACATACTAAACCAGTTATGGTCTGCATTAAATGTACATTCAATGGTATACTTAACAACATTTTGTACTTGCACTACTTGCTTTAATTAACCAAAATAATTGCTTGTAGAAGTATATTCATAACATGTTTAAGTGAGTTACTGTATGTAATTGCTTCTTACATAATTTTAACATTTATTCTTCAGTTACTCATATACATAAGCAATATGTAATTGTAACTTCTATTATATAATGTATGGTTGATCTTGGACTCTTTCTATATTTTGTTTCTGTGAGTCTCTCTTTCAAGAGATTGATTGACCAGACTTCTTTGTGATTCTGGTACCAAAGGAATATGAGCTTACTAACTTCACCCTTCTATAATCATTTTAAGAAATTAAGGAAAGAAAATGGTTTGACTATGGTGTGTCAAATTGTCTTTCAAATATATATATATATATATAAATGCATAAATGTATATAATATTTTATTACTAAATTAGTATACATATTGTAAAATTATTTAAATAGAAATAAATATAAAAAGATGTATAAAAGTTAGTTAAAATATTTTGCATTAGATAGTAAATCTATGTGAAAAAGGTTGGGTGGAGTTTGTTAGACATCATAAATCTTTATAGTAAAATGCCAAACTTTGATATAAACAAAAAGGGAAAAAAAAGTTGTTCATCAGTTTTGCTATTTTTTACCAATTTTTGATTGGTTTGATTGGTTTTTGATTAGTTTATTAATAGGCAGGCTAGAAGGGATAGCCAAACTAAAACCACGGCTAGTTTACCATTCCTACTAGCTAGTTTATTCCACTTTTTCAAATACTAGTTTATTATTCATTTCCTCCTATCTGTTATTTGAAGTGGCTGTAAGACATTGTTTCATAAAAGTATGTGCAACTAACTTTACACAACCCAAGGAACAACACTTTATGCTTATGATTTCAGTCAATTTAACGAATTACATGATCAGTCAACTGGAGGTGGAGCTTTCCCCAACTCAAGGTAGTTCAGTTGGTTGGAGTTTTTGACATGAAACCAAAAGAATTCAACATGTGTCTGGCCGTCTTTGTTATATTGACTTAAATTGTGGCAGTGAAAATCTTAAGCAACAAGGTGTGGTGGTCATTTGATGATAAGTTGAACATCATAACTCACTTTTGCTTATTGTATGTTAGGTCCTACTAGTCTTAGTGAAGTCAAATTTTGCTACTTAAAATAAATTGATGGGTTCTAATACATAGATTGTCTTAAGTGTAGCATGCTTTAGAGTTTAGACTTAAAAGAAAACAAATTGTGGGATTTTAAAGATATGTTAATTGATGTAACTACTAATGATTATAAAAAATTTGATAGTCATATTCTTAAGAACCCATAGTTTAATTTTAAAACCATTTTAAGTTATAATTCATTATTTTTTTTTTTACAGAATAATATTGACAATCATATTCTTCAAAACCTATAGTTTAATTTTTGAGCCATTTTAAGTTCTATTTTACTGAATAGAAATAATAGAGACATGCAAAGCCAAAAATTAATATATATATATATATATATGTCATATCAGAACAAAATTATTTTTAAAAAAATACCTACAAGTGATGTGAAAGGGGGCGGTTGACCTTGTCTTAGTGAGTATGCACAGATGGTGATGGCGAGCTTGTCTCTGGCAAGCATGAGCAATGTGACAAAGAGCAACACATAAACCACAATAGAAAAGAAGTGGAGGACAACTGACTAATGACGAAATGAGACCAGCAAGCAACGAGAAACCAGCAGGAGGTGGCTAATCGATGGATGATGCATGGATAACAAGACAACAACCAAAGACATAAGGCTAAAGTGTTCAAACTAGGGCTTCTGAAAGAATGAATTTGAAGCTATTCAAACAAATCTAAATTATGATGTCCTAACGATGGTAAAAAATGACCATTGTTAGAACTTGATTTTACGACGGTCAAAATAGACTGTCGTAAATTCAAAGGAACCAAAGCATGACTCTTTTTAAGGTTGATTATTACAACGGTAAAAAATGACCATCGTTAGGACTCAATTTTACAACAGTCTATTTTGACTATAATAAAACCATGGGAAATATTTTTAAGACTAATTATTACATCGATCAATTCCTAACTATTGTAAACTGGCTAAATGAATGACAGTCATGTCCCACCATCGTTATGGCTATGTGTTGCAATGGCGAGAGTTAACTGTCGCAAAAGCGATGTCACAAAGTCTGTTCTTTTATGGTGAATAGTTTTTCAATCTATTAGAATTAGTATATTTCGAAGTTCTTTGAAGCATTACGAAACTTAGCTTTTACTTTTTCCTTTTTACTGTATACCAAAACAAAGGCAAAAATACAGATTTTGTCCTTTAAATTTATGCTTTATTTTTATCTCATAATTTTATTCCATTTTTTATTTAGTTCATCTATTTAAAAAAATCACTTAAATGTTTCCTTCCTCTAGCGACGCTCATAAACTCATTTGTTATTTTCATACTTTAAGGACAAATAACAGAAGAAAACATAATCATGTGGGCTCTCCTCTTATTGTCATTTTCTTTTTCCCTTTTCAAAATGACATTTTAATTTAACTACTACTCCCCATGATTGGTAAACCAGAATAACACCCATAATTAGCATTATCTACTCAATTGGTTACATTACATAATACAAAAATTTCCTCCCTTTACTATTTATCTACTAACCATTGGATTAAAGAACAATTTTAACAACCATAAAATTGAGAGACATAACCTTAACATCCCATACTAGGAATATTTCAACTCAAATAAGTTTTTAATGTCTAATCTTTACACTAAACTGATTAATAATTAAATTATTGCCCCCAATTGGCTTTCGTTCCACTTATTTCTTTTTCTTCAAAGTCACTAATACTCATTTGAATGAATTTAATTGTAATGGCTAACATGTGCACACGCATACAACTTAGGAAAGTGCCCAAAAGACCTAAAGGGTCCACAGATTATAAATTTCTCACTTACACCAAATGCTAATCACTAATACCAAGCTTAAGAAAATGCTTGTAGATTTTGGTAAAGTCCATATGCCCCCAAGTTTAAATAATTTCCACCAATTGAGGAATTAATTGCCTTTAAGTCCAAAAATATAAATAAACCCATGCATTTATGTACGAATGTATTATTTTGGGAATCCTTCTTGTACATAATCATGTAGATAATGACATGTATTATTAGCCATGATGCACCATGATTTAGAACCCCAACTAGTAGGATGTTGCAAGCCCGTGTGCAGGCTAATACACATGGATATGATCTGATATTCTAATTAATGTCGATATTCTAATTATTTTGAGCCATGATGCTCATGTCATATATCAGTTCAGCTTTGATAACACTAGCTTGGACCTAGCTCTGATTTCTCTAATATTCTGATAGTTCATTGGTTTTCCTTATCTTCTGTTTAATATTTATTTCATGTATATTTAATTATAAATTCTAACTCTTTTCTTTGGTGGTGTTCTTTATCTCAAACTAACCCTCTAGTGTCCATGGATGAACTCTTTTAATTCCGTATTTCATAAATTATTATTTGCTCATGTGATATTTTAAGACAAATGACTAGTTTGTGAAAAACTTTTTCATGCCATGTCTTCCCTTGATTGTTTAATTAGCATCATCTGCTTATTGAGTTTTCACACACCCTTTGTTATTTTATCATTCCAAATAGTAGAACCATTGTTAATTGCCCACATATGGCTTAGGAGCGTAATTGGAATAATTCTAGTAATCCTTACATTGTTTGCAAGGACAAATTTATTTCTATTTGTATAACTTTATATTTTTATACTCTAGTTGCTCCTAAGTACACAGGCAAGATCTGGCCCTATAACTATCCTTTGATGATGTATGGTCAATCATTCTTGTTAAGAGTGGAGCACTCTTTATATTTCTTTACCAAGTTTATTATTGTGAAATTTCGAAAGGTCCATGTTCTAAGGAAACTTTGTCAAAATTTTTACAGAGGTACAAGCTAATTCTTTGAGTGTATAAATTTTACTTGGCTCAAGTTGTCTTGAAACAATTGCTATTAAATTCAATTCTAGTTAGGCGTACATTAGCGAGTTTTTCCTTGACCCCCATGCTAATTGCACTCCATTTTCGGGTTGGTGACAATAAGCATATTGATAATATTAGAGGGGAAAAAACATTTAAGTAGTTTTGGAAATTAAGAGACCAAATTGGAACAAAATGAAAGTTAGAACTAATAAAAGTAAAATTTGAAGTTAAGTTAAAGGATCAAATTGAAACAAAATGTAATTAAAAGATAAAAATCAAACTTGACAAAAAGTTAAGAGATCTAAATTATATTTATGGGCAAAAAATTATGTTAATCTTTTTTTAGGGTTGTTTATGTCACACTTATGCCTTATATGAATAATAGTGTTAACTCTCATTAATTTAATTATTTTTTCATATTTTTAATAGTTAAGAATTATTTTGTTTTGGGTTTATGTAATAAAAGTAGTGATTTAGCTTTAGTTACAATCAAGGTTAGTTAATAGGCATAGTTATGTATTTTAGTACTTTAAGTGTTAACTTTTGGTTAGATATTTAATATTTTGTAACTAATTGATTTCATGTATTTTTGTTAGGTTTTAACTTAAAGAAATATAAGTTGTAGGTGTCTCAAAGCTTGACCAATGAAAACCTATATCCACAAGATGCAAAAATTGGTTTAAACCCTTTTTCGGATACCACTATGAGCATCCACCAGCAGGTCATGACCTAAAAGGAAAATTTCTGGAAAAAATGGAATATTGCCCTGACCAACTGAGAGCTGATCATGACACCATATGAGAATTAAGCAAATCGAATGCATTTTAGAATTCAATTTTTGTTACTTTGTAAAGAGATTTCGAGGGTGATGAAGGGAAGCTGCCATTCTAGGTCATTTTAGAGGTTGAAAGGGTTGGAAAAGGCCTCAAGGAGCTCCAAAGGCAAGGGGAAAGCTTGGGTTTAAAGGATATTCACCAATTAAATTAGTTTTTTTCTTCTTTCCTTGCTTCTCTTTATATTTCTATCCTCATTTGGAAGATGCTCAGTTTTTAATGTTGATTTTTCTGGTATTGATAAGCTAAACCTTTTGATTTTAAATAATGATGAACCCTAGTATGCAGTATGACTCTTTTACTCTCTTTACTTGCAATTAATGATATAATTTATTTACACAATTTTGTTCTTAATGCTTCTAAGTTTGTGGAAACCATTAGATGATTTGGGTAACCTAAATGAACTTGGAAAAGGGAATGTATGGCTAGACCATTGATTGGGTAGTGCGAGTTTGTGAAACTTTCAATGTTGAGTGGATTGATTCACTTGTAAGATAGGAATATGCCTACCAACCTTGCATAGTCATATTAGGACCAACTCTTCATTATGTCTCTTATTCAATTGCATAAGGAATTACATATTGGTATAAAAGGAATGCCTATTAGCAGTTTGGAAGATGCTTATAGGCAATTAAGTGTCCTAAACAAGAAAATTATACCATAAAGTGCAATGTTAAATAAGGTATGTTGGGTTTCTATGAAATGCTAAGAGAATCATAATCCTAGGCCTCTTACTTCCAAAATTAATCTAGAATTCTATTCTCATTTGTTATTTTTATGTTCCTAGTTTAGTTGTCTTCCAATTATGATTTATTTTGGCTTGATTTAGAGTATGGTGCTAATTTTAATATTTAACAATTGTCTTAATGTCAAATCCTTATGGGAATGATACTCTACTTATTATTATATTACTTGTGCGATACATATACTTTCGTGTACGCTTTCATTGCGTAACAAATAGCGCATGCCATTTACTTCCACTATGTTGATCTCCAATTTAGTTTGTAGACTATATTTCTTTAAATTATAAAAAAACATAAAATTCAAGTGTGAAATGGAACAAATTTTAAAGGAGATATGAATCATAACTAGAAAGAAATTACCAATTTATTTTGAGAATTGGCTAAATTATACATGATACTCTTCAAGTTTGGAAAACATAATTTATCTTTCCTAACCTTTTATGTATTTTTTGAAAACCACTATATAAATTTATAAAAAAAATTAGTCTAATGTTAAAACTTCGTGTCACAGCTATAAACAAATAGGGCCGTACATTTAAATAAACAAGTAGCATATTCATCATTCAAACATAAATACAACAACGAATAAGGGAAGGTGTTGGGTGTGTAAATTGTATTTCAAAGTAATCAAGTCACACATCACTTGGTTGTAGCTAGTCGATTAGTCTTTAAGTCCCACATCACTTATAATAGCTAGCTATTAGTTCCCAAATCCTTATAGTCAAGCTCACTCATATAGGATGCATTAGATAGTCAAGTATTATAATCTTGACTGCAAATTGCATCAATTATTAATAAGCATACAGTGACTTCGTTTATTCAAATCATAAATTTAGAAATCCTTTTCAGGTTAAAGTAAATTTTTAGATCAATCTTAAGGTGATAAGACATAGAATACATTAAACACAAAATAAATCAAAAACAAAGAGTCAATCGAAAATAACACTTACAATGGGTTTTGTCAAGATCCTAGAACTACCCTACAAACCCAAGCATTGGCATTGTTTCAGAACAAAAAATCAAGAAGAAAATATAACATGGATAGAAAAGAGACTATAAGAAGGAAGGCACAACTTTGACTAAGATGTTACTCCCTTTTACATAACACTCTTTCATAATCAGCTACAAACCCCACTCAATTGTGCTCCTGAACTCATTAACGAACTCCCTCTGGCTTGTCTGTCTTTCTAAGGTCCCTTAGGTCTCTATTTGTAGCCTTCAAAGGCCCTATGAGTCAAATTTCTCTCAAAATTTCATCCTTATTTTCAAAAACCCTAATTTTAAAATTAAGGCCTTTTCTATGGAACACCTGAGAGTTGCTTTTCCAGCACCTAAATGTTGCTTCTCTGTTTCCGACACATTTCTACATTTCATAGTGCCTGGGCGTTGCTTCACAAGTGCATGATTATTGAGTCTCTGTCCTTGGCCTTCCAATGTGCAGCTTTGGCACCCAGGCGTTGCAATGATGGTGCTTAAGCAGAGTGGAAAATAAAGATAATAGAAGTTAGTGAGAGGGTAATGTTACTTCCTAAATATTGTAGAGAAAGTATGAGAAAATATTATCATTTGTGTCTAAATAAAAATAAGGTAAATAGTAATGAAAATTCTACTTATTACTGAAGCAATAAAAATGGCAATAGTCATTTATATTATGAATGGTGAAGCTTAAAAATAAAAGAAAATTAAACCCACCAATTCATAGAACTTGAAAGGAAATTTAGTATCGAAGAATATTTTCAGTGCCTCCTACACTCTTAAACCCACCAATTCATAGAACTTGAAAGGAAAAAAGAGAAAGAAACTATGATTCTAACACGAAGGAATCACGCTGCACAGCCAAACGTACACCACCAATTGCCTTCTTTGCCAAATTGTCAAGAATTTTACTTCCTAAGACATAACACTCCCACACATCAAATCCAAAAGTTCTATGACCATATATACGTTTCCATTGCAAAAAATATATAAAGATCCACATTCCATGCACCTAATTTCGTCTAATAAACAACAGCAATATGTCCAATAATCTCATGTTATCAGAATTAAATAAAATATGGGGGAGTTACTTTGAAATCAGAATTAATTTTGAGAAAATTTGGAGAAGTATATTTCCAGAAGTAATTCTAGCATACCTTTCAGTCCGTCCCAAGTTATTATCTTCCAAGTCACAAGAGCAATTATGCTCTACTAGCTCCAATTGGTTTTTTCCCTTCTTCACTCTCTTTTCTGATTCTCCTTTTTTCCTCCTTCCCTCCCACTTTTTCTCTCTTAATTTTCTCTAAAAAGTCGACCTCTCCCTCAGCAGTCTTTATTATCTTTTTATATTAAAAAAATAGTATATATCATAAGAGAATTTCTAAATCATCCATTAATTATTTTCAATTTTTTGGGAGTTTTTTTATTTTATTTTGCCTTATTCTTCAAGAAAGAATTAAAGAAATACTTTCTTTTAAAAAAATTACCATCGAATCATTTGATTACATTTAATGTCTCTTTGTTGGGGAGTTAATTTCTTATTTTCATTTTGACTTGCTTCCCAAAAATGAACGAAAGAAATATATAGTTTTTTTTCTCTATTTTTATACTCATTCAGAATTGAACAAACAAAACAAAATATTGAGAGAAAATTGATAGAGTATAATTTTGATTTTGCCTTGCTTTTTTTAAGAAAAAATAAGAGATAAATTTAGTCCTCTTTTAAATTTTAATTATTGACTCATTAAAATTAGAATTCAACAAAACAAAAAAACTATGCTAATTCAACATTAAATTTATATGATCTAAAAGTAACAATGACTCAATAATAAAATCGAAATTAACTGCAGTGCAAAAATAAAAAATGACTAGAAAAACTCAGTCTCAAAAGTAGAAATAACTCAGACAATTAAGATAAAGTTGACCCCCAAATTAAATAAAAAGATTCATTATTTTTTAAAATACTTGGACAAAATACGATAGGTTATTCATTAAATACTAGCATGGCATACATATCACCGTAGGACCAAATCAGAGACAACCTTATTCCATTATCCGCTTGGCAAACTTGAGAAATCGTTCCTGAGAGTGACCACCTTGGGCTATGGTATTCATCACCACCTCCTTTAGCTTCAAAGAGTTTGCCCTTAAATCTTCATCACCAAGCAACTGGTCCACTTTCTTCTTTATCTCCCCACTTGACACAAACCCGTTTTCGTCCAAGTCAAATCCCAGTCCAATCTTCCACTCATCACAAATGCCAGTCTTGTTAAGAGGTTGGTCTACAAAAATTGGCCAACACAAGAAGGGCACACCATTACACAAACCCTCCATGACAGAGTTCCAACCACAGTGGCTAATAAAACAAGCAACGGATGGGTGGCTCAACACACGCCATTGAGGTGCCCATTCGACAATCTTACCAAGATTTCCTTTAACCTCACGTAAGCATGCCTTTTCGGTATTGTTATTTTTAATGAAATCTGGACGAACAACCCAAAGAAAAGGCCTACCGGTGAGCTCAAGTCCAAGGGCTATTTCTTGGAACTGTCTAGGGTCAAAAACAATGTGACTTCCAAAGGCGACGTATATTACAGAACAAGGTGGCTGTTGATCAAGCCAACTTAAGCAAGATAGGTCTTCCTCCCAGAACTGTCCTAGTGATTTTTTTGTAAGGTGACCTTCCAACAATGGTCCAACTGGCTGTAGCTTTGGCATGTATGAAAATGCTCTAGGTTCAAGTTCGTAGGTGGTGTTGCAAAACCACCATTCTGCTAAATCGATACACGGTGTGCATCGTTTAATGTAATTGAAAAAGCTATTCTGACCCTCTGCTTCGGCCAAACCGATCCAGAAAATATGATCTATGTCCATGGCAGGCATAGTAGGAGAGAGCTGAAATGTCCCTTTTCTAGTAGGAAATCCTTCAAGATCAAAGTTAACGGGTAAAAATGCATGGAATTTGGAGCACTCTTTTTAAGTTTCATCTGGGTTTCACTTTTTGAAAAAGTTGAAAGGATGCAAATATTCATCGACAATGAGGGAAAATAATATCTCATTATATAAAACCAATGAAGGAATTAAATTATTTGCCGAGTTTAGTTAAACATACAGTTTATTAAATTGATAAACTAAGTTAAGCATAGGTAGACATGATAATTCGTTATAAGTAAATCTTAGATAAATGAGAGGCTTACATGTTGTTAGCTTGACATACTTCATCTATTTTTAGTTAAATGGATTTACATGTTGCTTTATTATCTTATTCATTATTATTAAGGTGCACCAAAAGGGAATCCGTTCCTCCAGAATCGGAGATATGATAAAACTTATAAAAAACTCACAACAAAAATAGTCAAAGATGTATATTTTATTTTCTTGTTGAATTTTTATCATTTTTACTTGTTAATTTATTTTCAAGAGCTATGAAGCTTGGAAACATTAATTTTTTTTACTTTCTTTTGCCTACACATCTATCATTTTCCTTCCATTCCCGTGATCTCCCTTTTAGCTCGTAACAGTTATAACCTTCCATAGGTTTAAAAACGAGGAAATTCAAACGTAAAATGGAATACAATGGTAAAAATGTTGGAAGTGGATCTCATTTAAATCTGTGTTTGATATGTCTCTCAATGAACTCTTCAGTTTACTTATTAACGAAAGAAGAAATATCTTACCATTTGAATCTATGATTCCGTCGTGGATGAGCTTTGGGATGTGGTATTGCAAGGCAAAATTAGTTGCACTAGTAGGCGAATGAGCAGCCCCTTTAATCCCAAACCTAGATGCAACTTCAAATGCCCATCCCATGGACACATCAGCAAGTACACAACGGATGTCAGAGCCAGAGCTGATGAGATCTTCCATTAGCTTCTCTAGCAATGGAGGCATGGTGATCAGCACTGAACTACATACCTTGGGCATTTCGTTTCTGTCAACCTCAGGTCCCAAGCCATCTGGGATTGAGACAAGCCTTATTTGTGATTGTGAGCCCACAAGGCTCTCTTGCTCGGCCTCCCTTGAACTCAGAACTCGCTTATGGTTAATATCTGTGTTCACGAAAATGATATTGAAGCCATGTTGGGCTAATTTGTGTGAGAAGTTCATCAGGGAATTAATATGTCCCTGTGCTGGAAGGGGTATAACTAGCACACTTGGACTTGGCTTGCTCATATTTTGAAGTCTGAAATTGCTGACGTATCAAGCTTGGTGGCGTCAGGTTGATTACTGGGTAGAGGGTGAGGATATTCTGATTCAGAGGTACGAATATATAGTTGTGATTCTTAGCGCGCTGTGTTTTTTTTCTTTTTTGGTAGAAATTAAAAAAAAAAATGACATGGTAGCTCCATTTTTCACAATAACGGATTCGAAACAGTGGGGCTGCTCACCTCACATGCGGTCGGATCACCTCCACCAGTAGATATGGGTATTGAATAGTTCAGATTTTAAAATAAAAAACAACCTAAAACAGCGCCCGATCATTAATTACTGCGTAGTTATTAATAAAATATTTAAACTATTAAATTTTTATCCAAAAATCATTATTTTAGTGGCAAAAATAATTTAGAGGGGATCCGAATTGCACCTTGCATGGCACAGCATACATGTCTTCCTTTTACACTCACACTGGATAAATTCTTTGGTGCTCTGGACAATGTGAAGGCACCTGAGCCCTTAATACGTGTACCAGTATATTAAAGTCACTTCTTCCAAGTGCTAAAAAGAAGAAATAAATGATAAAATTAAAAAAAGACCCTAAACTATGAGATGATTTTGTCTGAAATTAAATTATAACCTACTTGGTTATGACATATATATATATATATAATCCCTATAATATAATTCTTAACTTAGCCATATGTTTTATAGATTTAATCTTTTGATTGAAAAAATTATAACATAAACTATTTTTATATATTTTAAAATTTATTTAAAAATTATTAAATATTTTTATAAAAGATTTATGAAGGGTGGAATGGCTCTGGTGGGACATTTCCGACTCCAACCATTTGTTGATCGTAAATATCCGACCATTATGTGTTTTATTTATATTTATTTTATATCATAAAATTCTTTTTGTGGCAATTTGTTTTTAAAATAGAAATAAATCTTTTTACGAATTTAAAAACATACTTTTTATCACAGTTTAATATATTTAAGAATTTAATTTTTGTATTGGTTGGAATTTTCCGACCGCCTTCTGGTCGGAATTTTTTGATAGCACATGCTCGTGATAAAACTTTAATATGTTTATCTTATTATCTATTTCTAAGCTTTAATCTGATTGTTTTATAATTTATATTTAACTATATACATTCTTTCTTAGTACTCTAAGAACAGTGTTCACTTTTCACTACTTAGTAATTACATCTGTTCTTTTGACTCTAGTACTGTGTTTATTAATTCTAATACATTGAAAGCCTTCTCGGAAAAAATGGGAAAAAATATATATTTAGTTTAGATTTGAAATTGAAATGACTACAATATTTTGGCACAATGTAAATTTCATTAATTTTGGCCATTCCCATTATTCATATTTACAATATGACCCAATTGTTTATTTGATTTATACTGTCGCCCACAATTAATGAAATTTACATTGTGCCAACATATTTTAGACATTTCGATTTCAAATATGAAGTAAATGTAAGTTTTTCACATTTTTTCCAAGAAGGCATGTAATGTTGTAGAATTAATAAACACAATATTAGGGTCCAAAAGAATGGATGTAATTAATAAGTACGATTTGTTTTTTAGTGAACAGTGAGCAGTATTTTCAGAGTACTAGGAATGAATGTGGGAACGAATGTTGATAGTTCAAAATTAACAATCAGACAAATAGATTAAAACATAGAAATAAATAATAAGTTAAATATATTAAACGTTGAAGACAGTATGACAGAAAAATATTTTCAAAATTACACGTAAATTTTTCCAAAAAAATTTGATGAAAGAGAAAGAAAATTTTGAAGAAAAATTGCTAACAAAAAAAAAAATTGACACCTGAGAAGGCTGAGGTAAGGGAGGTAATGCAGAATATTCCTACCACAACTCGGTCGGAATAAAACTGAAAAAGAAAATTAAACTCATACATATATTTAATTATCTTTAAATAACTTTTAAAATATAAAAAAATCGTATATGTAATAAATTTTTGATAAATTTCTGTAATGTCATATTTAACATATTTACATCTATGTTTTGGTTAAAAAGTTAAATATATAAAACATATAGTAAGTTGTGAATTTTATTACTATTGAGATTGAATATATATTAATCAAGTTGGGTTGTAATGTAATTTTAGAAAAATTTATCTCATATTTTAGGAACTTTTTTCTAATTTTCTCATTTATTTGTTCTTTTCAATACATCCAACACGAGACTTTACAATAAAAACAAACGTGCCGAAGCACCGGTACCTTTCCATTATAAAGTGTAGAATTCACTAATAATGCAGTCTCAAACTAACATTCTCAAAAGCTGCTTGGAAAGTTTGTTGCACTCAAGCCTTGTGGACGTGTGAAGAGAGGCAACCCACTTTTCAATTCCCAACAGAGTACCCAACAGTGTGCCAACATCTGGGAGCACTGTATAACACATGTCAAACATGTAAAACTTATACACACATGCATATATCAAATATGTAATATAGCGCGCACACACCCGCATAAACACAAATGCTTATATATTTGTTACATATATATATTGACACAAATATATATATATATATATATATGCAAATTCGCACATGTGTGTGCACATAACACACATATATATATATATATATAACAAACATGTAATAACACAATATAAAAACATTAGATATAATAGTCTTCAAAAGAGAATATGATTATACACGTGTATGCTTATATACATAAGTGCAACTTTATTTTACAACATTATACTATAATACGTATATGTTATAACACAATATTACACATGCATATGTTCACAACACTTATCGCACATATGATATATCAAATAATCATTTTAAAAAATATTATTTTAAATGCTAATTATAATGTGGTGTTACAACCACATGTTATTTTAATTTCTTATTTATTTTTTTATTTCTAAAATTATTTTTTATAATAAAAAATTGTCATTTTTGGTCTATTTATTTAAAATTATTATATATAGTCTCTCAAACTAAATTTCATTAACTTATCGAGGAATAAAAATTAAAAAAGTTTTAATTACAGATGTTGATATGGTAATTTGAATTTCTAGCCGTTTTTATTTTTAAAATTATTGGCAATTAGATCCCACAGTTATTTAAATATAAATCATTAATTAAAAAACTTTGAACTAGTCAAGTTATAAAAATTTTAATTGCACGCAATTTTCAACTTTAATTTAAATTATTACATCATATAATTTTTTAATATTTAACGTTGAATTTATATATATTTTTAATAAGTATAAAAAATCCTAACTACAGACAAAGCAAGATTTATATGGGCTTTAGCACTTAGCTAGATGCCAAACTCCTCAGCTGTGCATGTTGGGGAGGCCCAGCTAACGCCATGCACGTTTTCCATTCACAACTGCATCTACCAGCCCATGTCCAAATATGAGGACCACAATTAATATTGGACCACTGACTATACTAATGTAAATTTGCAACCACACAAATTACACGAACATTTGGTGTGAATCAAATTCTGCGGTGAAGCAAAAAGCCAAATTAGATTTAAGGCAAAATTACATTTTTGGCCCCTAATTTTTTTTAAGTTGCACTTTTGTCCCTTAACGTTATATTTAGTTCCAATGTAATTCTTTAACTTTACGTTAAGTTTCACTTTCATACTTTAACTTTATTGGATTTCAAGTTGGCCATATAATTTTACTTGAACTTTTATTTTCATCCCTTAAATTCATTTGATTCCAATTTGGCCCCTTAACTTTACCTTACGTTTTACTTTTGTCTCTTAATTTTATTTTATTTTAATTTCTCCCTTAATTTTTAGAAATTTCTCAAATTTTTTTCTTTTTTCTCTTGTAACACCATCTCAAATTAAAATGCCTTAAATATTTAGGCATTGTGTTAATTACAAGTTATAACTACCAAAAAAAATTTGGGTTAAGGAATAGCAAAATAAATAAAACAAAGATTAAAACAAATTCGGTTACTGAGTACAAACCAATTTAGTTTGGATAAATGAGAAAATAAAATATAAAATGTGAAAAAAATTATTTTAGTATTCTTGAGAATTAAGGCCAAACTAGAGTAAAATAAAATTAAAGGACAAAAGTGAAACCTAAGATAAAATTATGGGACCAAATTGGAGCTGATTGAATTTAAGGAATGAAAATAAAACTAAAAATAAAATTAAGGGCCCAAATCGGACCGAAATAAAGCCAAAGGACAAAAGTGAAACTTAAAGTAAAATAAAGGGACCAAATCATAGGCATAACATCAATCTTTTTAAAATGTTAATAGTGAGAAAAATATTACTTTTGTCCTTGACTTATCATTGAATTGTCATTTCGATTCATCATTTATTTTGTTATATAAAATAGTCCCCAGTTGATTGAAAATGATCATTTTTAGTCCCCCATTGATTGAAATTTGTTACTTTTGGTATTTCACTTTCGAGATTATTACCATATTTAGTTTCTCAAGCTGAACCCAGTAAATTCACATAGAGGGGTTAAAAGTGACCAATTTTAATTAGTGAGAGACCATTTTAGATAACAAAATAAATGATGGACCAAAATAACAATTCAATGATGAGTTAGTTAGTCAAATGGTCAATGGACCATTTTAAAGGGTATTTAACTTTTTTAAATGTTAATGGACCATTTTAAAGGGTATCTTTGAAAGTCTGATGCTCGAAAGATCTATAAAGATAAGTTGTTCTATCTCTTATTAGTCGAATAATTACCTTGAACAGTTGACCAATCCCTCACATAAGTCGAATATCATACTTGAACAGTTGAATAATCCCTTACAAAGGCTACCGATGCCTTTCTACCTTTCATTAGTTAACTAATAGGATGCATTAGTTAGTCAATAAGTTTGACTGGGAACCAACATCCCTATCAGTCAACCGTTTTGCATTTTAAAACTCAAACCCAAATTTTTTTCACTATTTCAATACCTTTGTTATATTGATTGATAGGATATATTGCAAATTGAATATATAAAAATGTTTATACATAGTTCAATGTGCTCAATTATCTTATTCCGGCTTAATAAATTCTTCAAGGTATATGAACATATTATAGTATTTACAATCTAGCCTTTCTTGGATCCAAATTGGATGGGTGCAAAAGAAGAAGAGTTATATTTCTTTGTTGATAAGGGTGACCTCTACTGAAAAAGCATACAATAACAATGGAGGACAATAAAGAAATCTTAAGGATTAATAAACTTTATGATGATTAAGGCAATACTATGTAGGGAGTACAAGCTGAACAATTTATGGTCATTTCTATCCTTTTTCTTATGCATAATATATTTCATATCTTCTATTGAGAATGGATAATCAATATCATCTCATGTTATTATTGCTCTTCTTATTAAAAATAAATTAAATAGATCAATGTCTTAAATCATGACTTGGATTTAAATATGAATATGTAATTGTCACTTATATCCTACATTTGATCAAACTTGAAATTTTTTTAATATTAACTATACATTAACCATTTGGACCCAATATGGTTTAGGTACCATGAAAAGGATTTGATTTGCTTTTGTAGAAAATGAAAGGAGCATATTTGCTCATAACATTAAAGTTTGATGATAACAAACACAAGAAGAAAAAGTTTTCTATGTATTACTTAAGTCCTAGATATTTTCAATGTATTATCATATACTAGGAACCTTTGTAAGCGATATTGAGCTTATAGGAATCATTTAAAGTGAATGTAAAATTGATTCTAGGTCTTAAAGGTTGAGAAAAAGTTGATTTGGGAAACTCTGAAGTCCCCAGTCGACTGCCCACAAGCCAGTAATCAATTGGCCCCCTTGCCAGCTAGCTGTCAGGCCTTGTCCAATCGAATGGGAGAATTCTATGAGTGAACAGTCAACTGGTCACACCCAAATCAAGCCTAGTCTACTGAAATCTTTAAAACCATCGACCAGGAGCTCAATATGAGTGATCAGTTGATTGACCATAGGTAAGTAGTCAACTGTTGGTGTCCAAAATTTAAATTTTTGTGAGGGAAAGCTTAAGCAACCGACTGGCAAGTGACAGAGAAGTCATAATTGCTTTGCAATGGACATGTTTTGAAAACTTTGGCTTCCCTCTTGCTCACGATGTATCTAATGTACCTCTAACTATTTATACATAACCTAGAGAGTCTAAATTAATAAGGAAAACCATTCAATAGTGTTTTATCATAAGAATCATCTTCTTATCAGCTGTCTATTGCAATAATGCTTCATTGTTCTCTATACTCTGTTGTGAGAGTTTGTTTCTCTATAAATCTTTATTCCTTATGAGTGAAAGGTTCAAGAAGGGCTATTCCTTAAGAATATCAAACAAATGTGTAATATAGACAAAAGAGAAATAGCCACCCTTGATGAAGTATACATTTCAAAATGCTTGGATCTTGGACATTGTTGTCAAAATTCAAAGTGTAGAATAAGCAACTTCACATCGATGCTAAATAGTTGTATACAATGACATGAAAGACTATAATTATGGTGATATCTATATCTTACCCACGTTATATGCATTGTTTAAAATAATATGATTAGGTGACAAATTATTATTTGGAGTATTTGTGTCCTTTTTTGTGCTTATCTAGCAATCTATGTTCAAATATTACTTATATGATATTGCCATTGCTAGAAGGGTACATGCACTTGAAATATGTATGTTTCTCTGCAAGTGATCTTCCTATACTTGAACATGTGATTCAATAGGATCCTTTTGGGCTTAATTGAAATATATTGTTTAACAACATATCCAATTGTCTCATATATCTCTTGAGCTTGAACTTGAAAGATTTAATACTAGATTTATATTCTTTATATGTGAGGACTCCTAGAAATTCTTAAGTTGAACTTTTGTACGTCAAAAGTTCTTTTCATATACTTATTTGAAGATTGGTTTTATGAATTGATTTGTGAAATCTTTCTCGAAGGTAAAAGTCTGCCTCATGAATATTCATAGAGAAATGAAGTTGGTTTTAATCTTGTTTTAGAAAATTATGAAGTTGGCTTAAATATTTTGGAGTGACATGAGTTGCAATCATGAGTAAATATAAATGTCATAGAGCATGCTCACCTAAAAGGAATTAGATATGAATCACATGCTTTCCATAGGCATTATGTTTTATCTATTAATAAGCTTGTTAACACATGTAAGCCTAGTGACAGCCAACAATAAGCTCCACCAGAATAAAATGAAAAGATTTGAAAAAGATATAGTTGGAAAACAAGTGTGACACTCTTTGGATATCATGAAACAACTTTTTGGTTTTCCAAAATTCTAATTTCTTGTGCTTCCTTAATTTTACCAAATTTTTGGAATGATCTATGATCTTGGATAAATTGGCAAATCTATAATCTATTCATTTTAATGCTCTCATTCAATTTTGAACATAGATTTTATACTTACCAAAGGTATCTATTTTGAAAAAGTTAAATGTTTCAAATTGTATTAATAGTTCAATCATCTTTAAGTTTCTACTAAAGTAATGAGCATGATATGCAAGCCAAGTGTAAGATACTTAACTCAAAGATCCTATCTTGGATATCATCAAAGAATGGACTAGTGATGGTTAAATTCCAAGAGGATGTAACAAATTAAGAAGCATCTCAACATTACTGACATTGATAAGTATCTCTATGACTTTATGATTTCTCATATCAATTTTGAAAGATACTTTGGGGATTGTTTGTTTATATTGGCAATAATGAGTGTCTATAATATGATATGTGTGCTTATTAGTGACTTATATGTTAATTAATCGTATAAGCTTGATTTGTCATTGCTTGACTTGTTGTTGATTGTATAGGTTGTTTATAGATTGAATATATTATGATCCCTATTGCATACTTTCTCATGGTTAAGTAATTTTTAATACTACTTGAGAGCTTGCTCATTGCTAAGGGAAACTCAAAAAACTTTGAAAGAAAAGTATTGCATACTCCTTTTAAAAAAAATTAAAAATTCAAAGCATTAAAACCAGTTTTTAAGTTTTTAGGATCCAAAATCAATGAGATTGTATTCAATAAAGCTTGAAAACATGAAAAGTTTACTGAAAATGAGTTTGTGAAAGGAAGTTGTGTTTTTCAAATGGTGCTATTTAATTATATGGCTATCATTGGGGAGTAATTCTTTTATTGTGATAACTTTTAATCTTCTATATATATGATACTCATCTTTTATAGAAAATCTTTCTCATTGCATTCCATTTCATAATGTTTTGAATTGATTTTCTTTTGAAATGGGATAAGAAATTACACATACAGAAATCACACATAAAAAAGAAATCCTCCTATGCTTATCAAGTATTTTTATGTAAAAGGAATTTCCTTTAAAATGTCATCCTTATAGCTCTCACCTTTTGAAAGAAGAAATAAGAACTTTCCAAGAAAATTTTTTCTTTAAAATCAGTCAAATGAGTGGTATAATGCTTTCCTTTGTTGATAAAATGATTATTATATCTATTGATTGAGAAGGAGTATAGCCTACAATCAAGATCATATGTCATTGGGTATACATTACATGAAGTATATGTATTTGATTTGCTTGTCCATAGTCTTGACATCTCAAAGAAGAAGGTGTTGTCCCTCTTTTATCTATCCATGGTAGAAACTAACATTTCTTTCTTCATTTATGCTAGACGTGGAAGATGAAGTTATTACATATATGATCATCTTCAAATATGTTAGAACTATGCATATATGAAGTAATTGTAAGTATTGCATGGCTGACGAGATATGAATTGAACTATAGATTTGATAATATATCCTTTCATTCATATCTTGCATAATCTGAATCTTTGTGACTCTAAAAGATTGATTGTTTTGATGAGTCTTACACTATCCCAAATTGTCATCATAATATGATTCATTTGTTTGATAGAGGAATATTAGCTTAAAATTTTATATACATTATCTTCCTTGAATCTTTTTGATGTCAAATAAGGGTAAAGATTACAATAGGGACTTGAAGTTTTCTTCCTCCCTTTTTGATGTGACGAAAGGGAGAGAAATGAGAAGAAAAATATATGCATGATGAAAGGAGTATGCAAAGTGGGAAGAGAAGGAAAATATGTGCATATGCTCAATACATTGCATACTTTATTATTTGACATATTTTTTTTTGGTGATTTGTCATTATAAAAAAAGGGGAGATTGCTGAAATTGTTTTGATGATGACAATTATATGAAAAATATGTGTTACAAGTATAATATTAATATGTGCTTAGTTGATTAACCATTTGGTCTAACTATTTGGTTTTCAAGTTGAATATGTATTATGTGTAGGATGGTCTAAAGAAATAAGAGTGAGCATTGAAGTGGAAAGAATGAAATATCAATATCATGCTTCACACAAAGATAGCCAATGGATTGAATAGGTATAATTATTATAGGCTAAGTATTATTTTTGAAATTCAATAATTTAGATTTTCATTTATTGGCACATGATATTTTGGTTATCAAAATATACGTTTGGACTTAAAAGATAGTGAGATAGAGATTTTACTTAAAATCATTTTTTACCTTTAGTCATTATTTTACTTATATCTTACAAACCATATAGTATTTGGTTATGAACTTATTTCATTAGAAAAAAGACTCAAAGATATTTTCAATGATAGTCATTCACTTAAAACAGAGTTCAAATAAAAAAAGCTATGACATTATAAACTTATATGGTGAGATATGGATTTTGCATAAAACTATATTTTAACCTTTGGTCACTATTTTAATATCTCCCACTATATATTAGTTTTTATATGGAACTTGTTTCATTGGAAAATAGATTAAACAACTTTATAAAAATAGGTTATGCACTTAAAATGGACTTAAAACGAGAAAGTTATGACCATTTGAAGTTGGGAATATGTCACTGTAAGTGACTAGTCGATTAGTCGCTATGGCAAGTCGACAGGTAACGGTCATATTTTGATGGGTAGTCGACTGGTGAGCCCCCGACAATGAAAGGAAGATGTTCTTTCTAGGATTTGAGATTAAGGGAGAGATTCTACCTTGTTGTTGTAATTTATTGTTGAGATAATGAAAATTCCCAATAGGTTGCTTAGGGACTAGATGTAAGCTTGAATTGGAGTTGAAACAAGATAAATCACAAAGTTAACTTTCTCTATCCCTTTACTCTTTATATTTTGAATTATCATATCTATGCTATGTATTTGTTATTGATATTACACTTGAAATGTTCATATATATATACCCCAAGTATCCACATTAAGCCTCTATTGATTCATATAATTGTTGCTTTACATCATACTCTTCCCAACACAATTCATAACAAGAAATTTTGTAAAGCAATTTTGAATAGAAATAGAAATTTTGTAAACACCAAATTCACCCCTTTCTTGAGTGTCGGTTGCCTGGGCTAGCAAGAGTCTTGATATATGTATAACATATGGAACTTAATATAAAATTTAGAAAGAAGATATAAAATTTTAAAGTCATTTGAAATAGAACCTAATATAAAGTCTTTATGTATATGCAATATGTATAATATATGGAACTTAATATAAATTTAGAAGCAATAAATAGAACTTTTAGGCCTTGATAAGTTTAGAATAAGAAATAAAATTTTAGTCATAAGAAATAGAAGTTAAATTAAAGTCTTGATGTATATACAATATGTATAATGTATGGAATTTAATATAAATTTAGAAGGAAGAAATAAAATTTTAAAGTGTTAAGAAATATAACTTAATGTATAGTCTTGATGTATATACAATATGTATAATGTATGGATCATAATATAAAGTGTTGATATATATATATATATATAGCATATAATTTTAAATGTCTTGATATATATCCTTTAAATAGAACTTTGAATTGACATGGATTTGAAGGAACAATAAGAGTAGTTGGCAATCTGCAAAGTAGAAAAAGTGTTCAAATAGAAAGCATTTCAAACAAATTACAAATGCATTATTTTTACAAAGTACCATTAAATTGTACAAAAGAAATGAACAGGAACTAAATTGACCATATAAGAATTATATTAAAAACCAACTAAATAAGTAAAGGAAGCATTAATTTAAACAACAGGATCACAACTTGCAAAGTAGAAAAAGAAAACATTTAATAGTAATAATAGATTTCAAAGAATTAAAACAGTAAAAATAATGGGATAATAGTATTATAGCAATCAATGCAACGATCTTGACTCAGACTTAACTTAACCATTCAACAATAGTAACAACAGCACAACAAAGCCTTGCAAGCTAATTTGTAAAATCATTCTCTCTTTTAACATAAACTAGCACAATAAATTAAAATGAAAATTCAGCCCCAAAAAATAAAAAAGAAAAATACCAAGCATAGTAGATTTTTCATCAATGGAATGGAAGCTATAATAAGTACAAATTTAGCCATATATATCTGAACCACATAGATAAAATCCAATTCAATCAAAAGATCACTCAATTAAACAACTATGTATAGCTACGCAAGCACAAAGATAATCAAACACTACTTGAGATATATCAATTATCAATTAGATAGGCAAGTGAGATGATTTTGGGGATTAATGTAACTCCTTTTTTACAAAGTGTAGAATTTATTATAAATTTTAGTTAAAATTATCATGAAAAGAGAATTATGAAAAGTACATTAGAATAACTAAAATGTAATAGTATAATTATAGAGAACAAAGGTTCATACATTTATTTGTTTATACATCCATATAGATAATTTAACAAAACTAGATAAGAGGTGTTAGGCCTATATTTATATCTATGTCTGTAAATTAGTGCTAATATTAAAGACTTATTCAAAACTTGAAAACGTAGTATGATTCATGCCCTCTTGTGATACAATCATCAATGGTATGGTGTGTAAGACCATATCACATCTTGCAACGATGATCTTACTAACAATCACTTTCCAATTGGTGGGAGAAATGCCCATTTCACTTGGACTTTAAGATAAATTTGGTAATTCACCATCTAAAAAGAAATCATTAATAACATATATGATACTCAAAATATCCATGGAATATAATATGACTATAAATTATGATCTTTATATAATATGTGAGGATGTCAGATATCATAACATACAATTATGTATATGTAAACATATGACAAATAGAGGTAGACAATGTCCGTAACCATTAAGCATTGGAAAGTTATATATGGGATGTTCGAGTCTCATGAAGCCCAGCATATGACTGTTATACCCAGGCAATTGAGTCTTACGAACCATAGTATATGACAACTAACTGATAGGCATAACCACACCTTTAGCTAAGGCATCCCCTAATGGGTACCCAGGACAAAGTTAGGCAATATAATTTTTATATTAGTATGTCACCCAAGCCATCATGTGGTCAAGACTGGATTAGTTTGAGAGAGAACTATCAATATTTCTTTTGTAATCCTTTGAGCACTGATGTTCTTATGATAGTTAGGAATCCCTTTAGTGTCAATTTAAATTCAAGATGTTCCCAGCAAGGATACATTCTTGTCTTCTCTTGAATTCTTAAGACCATTTAGGTGGCACAGCCTGCCATTAATCTTAGACTTCAAGTTATGGCACAAGAAATGTAATAACACTATTTTTCCTGTTAATATATATTAAGGCAACATAGTCGACCATTACCAATGGTTCATAATAGATATTAAGGTAGCATAGCCAGCCATTATCAAATGGTACATAATATATATTATGAAGGCATAGCCAACTATTATCAAATGAGATTCCAAACTATCAATAAGTACATAGCATACAGGAATAGTTCACAAAGAGTAGTTCTCTTCTCAAACAATCATATTGTTACCCCGTCATACAAAGTTGAAATGCCCAATAACATAGGCAATTATAGTGCATAAATAACAAAATATTCATGTAAGGATACATAATGCACAAGAAAGTTTACACTTTAAAATTCTTATCCTAAAGTTGTTATGACTTACATAATATTTCCCTAGATATTTCAAAATATCTACCTAGCCTTAATCTTCTCTAATTCAACCCTTTTTTGACCTTGAATAAGCTCATGGAAGGTCATTGCAACAAAATTTCATGATAAATGATCACAAGCCAAAAGGGATTACTATGAAGACCATTCAAAAAGAAGAAGGAAAAGAGAAGAAGAGAAACTAGAATATGTTAAATCTTGTTACCTGTATATGTTCTCCTATTTTGTTATTCTCTTAATATTGCTGCCTTTCTCCTTGTTTCCTTCCTTCTTGATCTAAGTGTGGAGTGGAGAGGTGAGAGTGAGTGAAATGGGTATGAGAGGAATGTAAGGAATGGTGTGAAAAAATGGGGTAGGGTGTAGGGTATTTAAAGACAAATTGAACTAGGATTTAACCACATATTTTTAATCCAAAAGTTGTGATCCAATCTCAAATCATAAATATCTAAGATATAATTATGGTATGGGCCTAAGAGATATTTAATATTTGATTTTAATGTGGGCCTCATGGATACCTAATATTTTATTATAGTTTGGGCCCTACATGTGTGGTCCCCCACCAATTAAGGTAATACCACATGTCCTTCCTTCTAAATTAACCATTTTACCTTGCCATTTTCTATAATGACTATTTTGCCCTTAGAATTTTTCAAAAATGACCATTTTACCCCTATGCCTTAAAACTAGAAACTTATACATTGTGTCCAGGCATCTTTACTTTTTTCCAAAAGTCTTACACAAGTCTAGGAACCTTTACTTTTTAGTCAAGTCCTACCAAGTCTAGGCACCTATACATTGTAATTAAGTCTTGCACAAGTTCAAGTACCTTTACTTTTTAGATAAGTTTTGCACAAGTCTAGGCACTATTACTTACCAATCATGTCCCATACAAGTCTAGGCACCTTTACATTTTTGCAAAGTCTTACACAAGTCCAAGCACCTTAACTTTCTAATCAAGTCCTACACAAATCCAAACATTTTTAAGTTTTCGCTAAGTCTTGCACAAGTCTCGACACCTCTACTTTTTAGTCATGACTTACATAAGTCTAATCACCTTTTACTTTCCACTCAAGTCCTAAATATAGCTCCCTTTACATTTCAATTAGGTCCTGCATCGTGTCCAGGCACCTTTACCTTTCTATTATGTCATGCATCGTGACCAATAAATAAGGTGATCGTCTTTACTTCTTTCCTTCTTTGAAAATACTAGATGGTTTTTTTGGTTATTTTTAACTAAGGAAAAAAAAGGAAATACTTTAAATACCTCATTTATGAATGATTCCTAAATTATTAAGTGTTCCCATCTTCGCTCATTCAAAAGTGATGAAAATTGAAGTTGGTACTTTTCATTCTTTTCACTAAGGATATAAGGGAAGTGGGACAATTGATCAATCAACTAAGGTCTAATTTTCTTTTCTCATGTGGTCAACTTAGTTCTTTTTGTTTTATTTTGTTAGAAAAAAATATGAGTTTATATCTTTACATGTTTGCTAGGCAAGTATTTTAAAATTTCACTTTCTCCATACCCACAAAAGAAACAAGTAAAAAAGGGTAATTGTGAATATTATATTTTGTTTAGACAATTCAAAAATTGATAATATGGGGTCAACTTCACCATGATTTTTTAGTTAATTTGTAGTCATGATTTTGCTTTATAGTCACAATTAATTTTAATTTTATATTTGAGTCATTGTTTCTTATGAGTTGATATACTCATTTTTTGCTCCCAATTGATATCAATTTGATGTCCATTTTTGCTATGATATTTTCAGCATGTTTTAGCCATCATTAGTGTTTTATGTGCCTCATTTTGCTTCCAATTTGATGATCATTTTCTGGCCTTTTTGCCCATACTTTTTTAGTGTGATTTAGGCATTTTAGCATGCTTTAATTTACTTCCAATTAATGCTTGTGTGCCTCCCATTTTTGCTAGAATTTTTTCAGCATGATTTAAACCTCTTTGGTGTGTTTGAATGTGGCAAAATGCTCCCAATTAGCACCCCTTTTGGTCGCTTAAATTGGATTGTGCTTAGGTATGCTTTTCACCTCCAAATTGTTGTCAATATATATGCTAAATAATTATGGTGCATTTGGGTTTTGTAGACAAGGTGTTTGATGATTTGTTTCTAGGGAATTTTGTGGATTAATTCGCTACATTTGGGTTCTCTTTTTCTCTCATGATTTGTGACTTAATCGTGCCTAATTCTATCTTGTTTATATTGCTCATTTTGTGCCTTAAATGTTCTTTTTAGGTTAAATTTGCAACCCTATTTAGTCAACATCGTGCCTCTTTCATGCTTAATTGGGTTACCCATTTTGTGCCTTGAATGCACCTTGTTAGAGCTTAATGTGTTGTCCAATTATGCTTGTGTTTGATGGCATGTTAGCACATATTTTATAGGCATGAAACAAGCTGGAATTTTTGTGTTTATCCCCTTATTTTGATGCCAACTCACTGCATTAATACTCTTTTTGTGGTCATCAAAGTGATGTTAAAAGTTTACATCTTTATCTCATTCATTTGCTCCTTAATTTTGTTTCATGATTAACCTTTGTGTTGCTTAATTATTGTTGTGAGTGTGTGAGATTTTGCAACCTAAATCTGTGTGGGAACTTAGTGATTGAAAACTTATGAACCATGGCTAAGTTACTCATATGCCAAAGAGCAAAGAAACACCCAAACATGAATGACACATATTGGTGGCCAAGCTAGTAAGATCAAGTTGTATAATTACTTTGAGTTTAATTGTAATTTGTATACTCTTGGAATTTTGTAAACAATATATGATGATGGACACTTAATTAAACAAAAACACACACAACCACCAATGAACTTTTATCATATATGCTTTAGTGTTGCCATGCAAGGTCCAACGCCTCCATAGCCATCTTCAGTTATTTGCCATGTGAGATCCAATGCCTCCATAGACATCTTGTGTAAATAATTTTACTCTTCATTTTAGTTTGGCCATGTGAGGTCCAATGCCTCTATAGGCATCTTTGGTTCCTTGCCATGTGAGGCCAACACCTTTATAGGCATGCTTTGTATGTAATTCTACTCTACACCTCGATATTGTTGTATGAGGTCCAACACCTCCATAGGCACCTTTCATAAATACTTCTACTTTTTGCATTAGTATTGCTATGTGAGAGTAATATCTTCATGTGCACCTAACGAATTCACTAATGGGGCTATGTGAGATCCTACGACTATATAGGCATTACCTAATACTAGATGCTTACATTTTAAATATATTTTGGGTTCAACGGTCCATATACAATTACATGCATTGTTAAATAAAGTTTGAATTTGTTTCTTCAAATGCTTTCAAATAAAGTATCATTTATTGTTTCAAGGGTTTCATTCTTCTTCTTTTTTCAAAATTTCTCTCTTTTAAATAACTAAATAAATAAATAAAAAATTCTCCTTTTCCATTGATTATTTTCAAATTAAAACAATGCAAATAAAGTGTGTTTTGAAAATTTTCCAAAAAAAAAAAGATAAAATAAAGAGAGCAATAAGGTGAGATTATACAGATTTCTTGAATTAAAATGTAAAAACCAAAATTGAAATCATTTGTTTGCAAAAGTTTGTTGGTTTCAACTAGTTTATCTTTTTTCCCAAAATCAAATAAAAATATCAACCCATTGACATGTCTTTCTAAACAAACTACATGGACTTTGATCCCTATCACAGGGTACGTTGGCCCTAGGTTCTCATCTAGGTCATGTCCGTCCTCTATAATTATCTTTCTTAAAGTTAATTAATTTTATGTTCTCTATTTACTTTCATCCATGTTTTGATGTGGTCAAATAAAATAAATTTAAGGTTGTATTTTGTTAATTTCATTTGAATAATTTATGGTAACTGCCATCATAGATGGGTGTTGTAAGGTGTTTAACAACTTCCCCACACTCAAACAGACTCTCAAATCCATCTCTGGGTACACAGACCACCCTTCCACTTTTATTTGTTTTTCCAAAATTTTTGATCTTAAATATTTATGTGGCAACTCCTATCAAGTTGATTTTCAAAATTTATTTTTTTCTAAATCAATATATTTTCTCTTTTCTCACCCTTTGCCATAATGTTAGGCATGACAAATCATTCATATTTTGGGCTATAAACTAAATGTTATTAAACTAAGCATAGTCAAGTCAAACTCAACGGGTGTACTTGAGTTTGACCGAGTATACTTTGTTTATGATTATATTGCTGAGTTAGAATGATTTCTTCCCTTAAAAAAGTAAACCAGACAAGTTTAACAAATTGGTGAACATGTTTAACAACTATGCAATCAAATATGAAACTTATAAAGGAGCTAGAATCCCTTACTGTTATAATATGTGCAGTATACTTTTTAAGTTGTTAGATGACCAATGATTGCATGCGGTCATGCTCATCCAATAGCTCAAAATGTGTCCAACACGTGCTAGCCATGGAGACAAATCAATTTTAATCTATTTAACTTTGACCTTAAAGGATTTCCTACTAGAAATATGCCAGCCATGGAGATAAATCAATTTTTTTGGATCATTTCAAGATATCCAAGCATTTGTGTAATACTTTAGAATTTGTAAGCTTTTATAATTTATTTAACTTGGTTAAGATCCTTAAGGATGAAATTTTCTATATGTCTAGCGAATGGAACATGTAGGAATGATGGTGAAAAGAAAACAAATTAAAATCAATAATAGGAAAATAAAAAGGGAACTAATGATGAATTCAGTACAAGGCGTATGACATTAAGACTTGAAATTGATGTTGGCACATGGCTAAGCCTCACCCTCCCTTCCCACTAGGTAGTGGGTTACAATCTCAACTCCTTATTCTGGTATTTTTTTTTTTTTCACATAGTGACATTTGGCATTTATTTTCGTGAAATGACAAGATTGTCCCTAAGCCTTCTTCACGTGCAAGCCTTCTCTTCAATCACAAATGAAGAGAAGGAAAAAGAGACATAGGACTTTTGATGGCCTGGAGGATGGTGGGGGTATAAAAGTACATTAATATATATATATATATATATACACACACACATGCTTGCCAATTTATGTGGTATAGGGCTACATTCCTAACTAGAATCTACACAAGGAATGATAGCCATCGGCCTTGGTGGAAAAAAAATTCTTGTTGGACTTCTAAAATCTTCAAGAGAAAAGGTAAAAGACAAAATCTGTAGTTAAATTGGTAGCAATGATATACCATATGAACATCTAAGCTATAGCCAAGTCATAACTTATGTCTAAAAGGTAGCATTAAAAATTTTCCAAGATGATAATATTCAACATCAATTAAACAAAGAAAAAGCCCAAAATATAAAAGGTTTAAGAGCCTTTTGTGAACAATTTGGCTTTCCAACATGTAGTAAGGCCAAACCCAAGCATCATAAACATTCCAACACAAAATGTAGGAAAAAAGTAACAAAACATATTATAAACATCGAAAATCAAAATATTCCAAAAAAGAATTTAAACCTAAACTGCTAGGAGACTTCCCTAAAAAACAAGTAATCTATTTCAAATATGGAAAGCCAAGTCATATTTCTAGGTACTATAGATTAACTAAACAGATAAGATCCTTAAAATACAAGGAATCATTCCTTTAGCAAATTAACAACTTAGTAATTGAATATTTGATGAAGAATATAGGGAATCATCATTTAAAGAATTAAACCAAATACAAACCAACAATGAACCCACTCCAGAATAAGAAAATGAGATTAATACCCTAAACAAATAACAAGATGTCTTGTTTGAGATAATCAATATCCTTACGAATAATCAAGATAAGATAACTTATCTTAATAAATTAAAAGAGACCTAAGAAGAAAGTTATATAAACCTAAAAATACCCAAATAGTTAATAAATATGATCTTACAAAAATATATAAAAGATTTTAAAATAAACTAAAGCCAATAATCGTCCAAGATCTCTAAAATAAAATAAATTATTTAAAAATAGGAGTCAAAGAACTTAAAAAAACAACAAGAATTACATTCTTTGTTAATAGCCCAACTACAATCGAAAGAAAAATATAATCCTTTTAAAATATAACTAGGAAAAGAACTAGAAGAAGAAATTACTAAACCTCTTTTAAACCTTATCTCTAGGATAACATTATGAAAATGGTACATTCTAATAAAGATAATCATTAATAATGAATTTATCTTCGAAACTGATAACTCTATGAAGGAGAGTTGTCTATGTCAATATTTATAACAAGAACACTTGATTATGATAACATCTCTTTAGTTTCAAAGAAGTTTTATCTTAAATTTGATGGTTTACCACTGACCTTCATTTTCCAAAGATTAAAGCCTTTTGATGTTAACCTATTTGGCAAAATGGAGCCAAAACAACATTAGTAAGAAAGGAGAAAGAAATCAAAGAGATCATGAAGGAGGTTGCAGTGCCCAAGAACCAAGATTTTAGCTCTTGGATGCCAAAACCAAGGGTATAGCATCCAAGCACCATAAAGGTGATGTCAAGGCATTAAAACAAGAAAGATGGTGCCCAGGTACCAAAAATAGAGATTTAGTACCCAGATGCCAGAAAAGTCATTGCTTAGGAGTGTCGTTAGGAAACCTAGGTGAAAAATTAAGGTTTTAGTTGGGTTAATACACCTAACACCACTTAAACTCTAACTTTGGACATTTATTAAGCCTATAAATATGCCCTCAAGGCTATGCTACAACATACACAAGTTAGAGAGAGTACCAAAGACACTACCGGAGAGAGACATTCAGAGTAGGGTTTCAAGGTGACTTAGAAAGGTTTCTGTAACAAAGTTGGCTACTCATTAAGAGTTGTGTCTCCTCAATACTTTCCTCTTTTCAATCTTCTTATTCTATTTTCTTTTCTTTTCATCTTTTTGTCAATGATTCTAAACTTATGCCAATGCTTGGCTAATAGGTTGTTTCTAGGATTTTAACTAAAACCTTTGCTAGGTTACTTTTTTGTTAAAGTTTTATTTCAGAATTGTCTAATATTGATTGTTTATGTTCATCATGTGCTCATTAGTTTCTATGTTTAATTAGCTTAGGATAGAATTCAGGATTTAGGTTAACCTAACAAGGGAATTTAAATTTAAGAATAGGATGCATATAATCACTATATGTTTTTAACGTAATTCGCATTTAAGATGAAAGTTCTTGACTATCTTTGATAATTATAATTAGGAAGAAATCTTATGAGGTATAATCTTTGCTAATTTCTATAGGCATATGGGGAATTAGATGTTTTAACCTAGACTATATGAAGTCTACATAAACATATAGGCATTATGATTCCTAGGTTAGCAATTCAGACATTAATCAATATGAAGTATAAATAGTAAGAGAAAGCGATTCTACATGTGGCAAAAGTCAAAATACTAGGCTTGTTAGATAGATTTAATCACTCAATATTCAACTTTCCACTTAGTTAATATAATTATTAACATTAAAAAAAGGCTTAGCAATTGGTAATCTTTGATAACTAAGACCAAGCTTTTGAGGGATCAACACTCTACTTATCATTCTTCTTCTTGTTGGTTACGTACACTTGTGTGCTAGCATTGCATTTAACCAATTCAATCAATAGAAAAAATACCATCATTTGACACAAGAACAAACTCAAATTGTAGCCAAGAGGGAAAAATCCTAACCAAGTACTTTGAGAAAACCTATTAACTACCACAAATGGCTCAAAATTACAAATAAGTTATAAACTTTCAAATACCACCATAGAAAACCAAGGTTTAAAAATCCCCACTTCTTTTCTCTTAGCTAAAAAATATTTCAATTGAAGTAATATTACAAGCACCATTAACAACACAAACCATTCCACATCTCTGACGAGAGAATAAAAACCCAAATTCTAGGGAAAAATATTATCTTTTAATTTGCTTAAAAAACCATTATTTAAGAATTTGAATATAATAAAAAATAAACAAAACCAAATTAACTATTTAAAATAAGAAGTTTCTTTTAAAAACATAGAAAACAACTTGTCCATCCATGAATACAAGAAAAAATCTAGCATGTCTTAAATACCATTCAAAGCTTTAAACCTTAAACCCTAAACTTTAATATTGCAAGAATGAAATTTCTTAAAGTGAACAAACAATTATATAAGATACTACCAAAATTTGGCAATACACTAATCAAAAAGTAAATAAAATATCAATCATTACAATATACATATATTTAGAAAAGCAAATTGTTATCAACACAAAAGCCATTTCCTTACAAATATAGAAATTTAGGGGAAAAAAACCTAGATTCATTCAAAAATTTATATATAAGTTCTAAACATGTATTCCAAAAAATGAAAACAAAATAATGATTTTAGAAACATGGAATTTGTAAAATAAGATGGAAGAAACTTATCTTAACTAAGGTGGGCATGGCAGGTGGCGACAACATCTATTGGTTAGCGACAACATCATCCTTACTCAAGTATGAAAAGCCTTAAGTTGACCAAACTAGAAGGTTGAAGGGAGAGGAAAATAATAAGTGAAAATGTAAAGAAAAATAAACTATCTAAACCACAAGTTAAAATATGTGCTATTCATTACGAATCGCATCTACTACTTGCGATATTTTCTTCAAACTAAAGCTTTCAATAGATGCTATTTTTTACATCACAAGTAAAAAACTACAACTAATTATCTTTTTTTTTTTTAGGTAGTAAGTTAATAGCAACTTTAAAAATTTAATGCATTTGTTTATTACTACAATGTCACCTAATAGCAATGTTAATTCTACTAGCATAGCTCTATTTTATTTTATTTTTTAAATAACCACAACACCATTATTTTATGTCTTTATAAACGCTTCATATGGATTTCTTTAGAACCAATACCCATTATTTAAATTGAATTCCTTGAATTTTCTTACAATGTAACTAAGACCTTGTGTAAAGGCTTTTAGTTCATTTCAAATGTTGTCTCACCCCAAAATAGTAGAGTGTGATTGGCACAAAAAATGCGAAGAAACCTTACTATTGTATTACTAAACCTCTAATAACAAGTACATATAATCATCAAAATTAAAATTAAAGTTAAATAACTATAGGGTATCCCATGCCTAGATTTAGTTTCCTATACACTCAATAGGGTATCCTATGCCTAGATTTAGATTCCTATACACTTAAAAAATAGGACTCTCTAAAAGTTCCACTAGAACATGCCACATCATACAAAATACCATAGAGAGCTCCACTTTCATATAAACCAACATACAATGGAAATGTGGTAAAGCAAATCCTGGTTGTATAGCTGTCAAAGTGGGCCAACCCGACCCACTTGAGCTGACCCACCTGAGTTGGTGGGTTAAACGAGTCAGCCTGTTTAACCCACCATAAGATGGTGGGTTAAAAATCTCAACCTGCCCCACCTGATGGGTTAAGCGAGCTGACCCGTTTAACCTACCAAAAAATTTTAAAAAATAAAAAATTTCAAAAATTTAAATGTGTTTTTTTTAAGCACATGTCTTATTTAATAAATCAATTTCTATATCAATATAAATAAACAAAAAAAATAATTAGATAAAAACCAAGTTTAAACGAATTAAAACAAGTAGAGTAATCTAATAATTCAATAATTCATTAATAATAAGAATATGATTCATTAATAATTCAATGATTCATTATGAGCAGAATATTTAAATCTAGCAAATTACAAAATAATAGAGACAACACAACACATACATTATGGTTAATTTTTTTAAATAGAAAAGTGCAGTGGATTGGAGCGCTAGACTGAGTGAGTGAAAAATTAAAGGATAAAAAATACAAGCAACCCATTTAACCCATTTAACCCGCGAGCTGGCTCGTTTAACTCGCGAGTTAAATGGGCCGAGTTGATAATGGGTTCTCAAAGAAACTCCTCAACCTAACCCACCTCTTAGGTGGGTTAAACGAGTTCGACCCGGTGGGTCGAACTTGTTTTGACAGCTTTGCCTGGTTGTGGTAATTGTGGAACTACACCATGATTTTATTTTTTCATGAAGATTACAATACATAACTATAATTACAAAAATCAGAGAGCCCCCACAAACCAATGCGGGGCCTACAAAGAGATCTTTAATGGTGGTTCTCTGTCATGGACTTTGGCTCAACTCCATTACATGTGGGTTCCAAATGTTCAACAAGTAAATAACATCCCCAAAATTAATCAAGATGATAGATATGTAGTGATTAGAAATGACACAAATACAAATAAATGATTAACACAATGTTTTAAATCCAAAGAAACATACCTAGAAAGAAAGTTACACTAAGTAAAAAAAGCCCTTTCTATCATACTAGTATAACTACTAATTTTTATTTATAAGTTCCCTATGCACAATCTTATAAGCAATAATAACCTTTATCCATTTTGCCTATTTAAATTCATATCTAGCAAATAGACTTGATCATGACTCAAAGAAGCTTGCATGGCATGATAGGTTCAACCTTAAAAAAATCTAAAAGCCCTAATTAAAAAAGCTTGATTTAAAAAAGGCTCAAGCCCTCTTTTTTTAACCAAAGTGATTAGACTCATTGTTTTAAGCCCAACCCTTTTATAAATGAGATTGGCCTGTGAGTCAACTTAATGTAAGATTAAAACAGAAACAAACTTTATTCCTTTAGCCACTTAAGAAATATTTCTTAAGATTGACCACTTTTGGCCTTGTTATTCATTAACTTCTTTTCTAGCATTAAAGAGTTTTCCTTTATATCTGCTTCACCATGCAATTGTTCCACTTTTTTCTTGATCTCCCCACATAACACAAACCTGTTTTCATCTTATTCCAATCTGAGTCCAACCTTCCACTTATCCCAAATACAAGTCTTGTTAAAAGGTTGGTATGCAAAACATGGCCAACACAAGAAGGGAACACCATTACAGAAACCATCCATAATAGAGTTCCAACTGTAGTGGTTAATAAAACAAGCAATGGAAGGGTGGCTCAACACACACCATTGAGGTGACTGTGTGACAATCATACCAGAATTTCCTTTAAACAGATGTGGGCATGCCTTTTTGGTATTGCTAGTGCTAATGGAATGTGGACAAACAACCCAAAGGAATGGTCTATTGGTGACCTCAAATCCAAGGGCTATTTCTTGGAACAACCTTGAGTTGAAAACAGTGTAACTTTTGAAGGCAAGGTATATTACAGAACAAAGTGGTTGTTGATCAAGCCAAGTTAACCAGGATAGATCTTATTCCCAAAACTGTCCTAGAGGTTTTTCTATGTGGTGACCTTCCAACAATGGCCCAATTGGTTGGAGCTTTGAAATATATGATAACATTATAGGTTCAAGTTCATAGGTGGTGTTGCAAAACCACCAATTAGTTAAATTGAGACTTGGCATGCATCTTTTGATGTAATGGAATAAGCTTTTCTGACCTTCTGGATAGCCCAAACTAATCCAAAAAAAATGATCAATCTTCATGGCAGGCATACTAAAAGAAAGCTAAAATGTCCTTATTTTAGTAGCAAATCCTTCAAGATAAAAGTTAACAGATAAAAATGCATGGTATTTGGAATGAGAAATGCCTTATTTTAGTCTTTAACTTATCATTGAATTGTCATTTTGATTTCTCACTTATTAAAAGATGTTACTTTTGGTCTCTCCACATATGTTAATAAGGTTTAGCATAAGAAAGTCAATATAGTAACAATGTAATATGAGGAGCACAAAAAGTGGTAGTTTCTAATTAGTATGGGACTATTTTAAGTGATGAAATGAGTGATAGATTAGATTGACAATCCAGTGATATGTTAGGGCACCATAATGGTATTTTTCTCTAACTAGAAAACTCTTTTTAATTTTCATCTAGGTTTCACTTAATGAAAAAGTTGAAAGGATGCAAATATTTATAGATAATGAGGGAAAATCATAACTCAGTATATCAAATGAGAGGATAAATAAAATTATTTGCTGAGCATGGTTAAAGAAAATTTATTGAAAATAGATAAACTAATAAATATAGTTTATTTGTTTTATACATAGATCAATTTACATAACAATCTATTTTGCTACCCATTACATTTAAGATGCACTAAAATTCATTATTACAGAATTAAAGATATAGAAAAAAGTATAAAAGAGAAAATCTCTACAAAAATTGTAAGAGATATATAAATTTTTTATTGTTCAATTTTTATTAGTTTACTTAAAATTATTTTATTTTCAAGAGCTATGAAGCTTTTAAAAATTATTTTTACTTCTTCTTTTCACAACTGCTAAGCAAGCTACATATACAAAATCAAATTATGTCCATCTTTTCAAGGTTTGTCTAGATTACATTTATATTCCATGCTCAACTAATTTATTAATAAAAGGACACTTTCCTTCCATTGCCATGATCGCTTTAATAGCTAGCTAACAGTATAACCTTGTTTTGGTTTTGAAACAAGAGAAAATTAAAATGTTAAATGGAATAAAATTATAAGGATATGTGATTAAAACACCTCTTTGGTTTCTCACTTGTCTATTTAACCTTCTCAATTTAGTCTCACACTGATTTTTATTATCAATTTTGCATCTCATTAATATGAAAGTTTAAACATTATTTAGTCCTTAGTCTCAAATAAATCTAGACTAAAATGTTAATATTCATTTTAGTAAGGGACCAAATTGCAAATTGACTAATAACTGAAAGACTAAATCAATAATAAACATTATTGAGGGACCAACTTGAGACTGGATCAATAGGTAAAAGACTAAATTGCGATTAGAAAGATAAGTAATGAACCCAAATGGTGTTTTATTCTAAAATTGTTTGAGGTAGTTCTCATTTATATGATCTCTCCAATTTATTCAATAATGAAAGAAGAAATGTCTTACCATTAGAACCTATGACTCCATCATGGATTAGCTTTGGGATGTGGTATTTCATGGCAAACATAACTGTAGAAGTAGTTGAAAGAGTAGCCCTTTTAATCCCAAGCTTACAAGCAACTTGCAATGCCTATCCCATGATCACATCAACCATTACACAACATACCATCTCAGATTTAGAACTGACAAGATCCTCTTTGAGCATCACCAGCATAACATATGAGTTCAAGCCACATTGGGCTAATTTGTGTGAGAAGTTCATGAGAGAATTGACATGTCCTTATGTTGGAAAGGGTATAACTAGCACTCTTGGACTCGGCTTGCTCATCTCTAATAGACTGAAACTATTGATGTTTCAAGCTGGGTGTTGGTGTTGATTATATTGTGGAATAGGACATGAAGGACACACAAGTGACCAGTGACAAATTAAATCATAATTATAAGCATACCAAATCTGAAAAGTTAAAAGTCATAATAAAGAGTTGATTAAAACTACACAAAACAAAAGGACATGGAACCTTCCTGAAATAAGGGTAAAAAACACGACATATTAGAAGAGGAGGACAATGAAACCTCGTTCCTCAGTCAAAAGATAATAAAATACAAAGGGGGAAAAAAGAAAGCTATCCATTTCGGTCCCTAGCAGTAGTTTTTTTGACATTAAATAATTAATGCAACTAAATGTATTACAAACATGAAAAGATAAAAGAGGAAAAATCAAAGAAAAATGTTCCATTTAGGATAGAAATAAACCTACAGCAGGAGATAAAAGCACTCTAGCATTTCTTGGAGAAACGTTTTGTAATACATGCATAGATATACAATTCAAGTGTGCCTTTATTTCAATATCCAACTTCCTTTTAAGCAATCACGTGGAATTCAATATAACAATTTCCCAAACCTTAGCCCTAGTAATTTAACCAAGAAATTCATGGCTAATTTTAGTATATTAAAAGTCAATAAATCACATTATTCACAAATAAATATATAAGTACATAAATATGGAATCTCATTGACAAATGTACTTAATATGATTTTAAATTTTTGATATAATTTATGTATCTTTAGTAAGATGTTATCTAACATTTTTTTTTAATAGTGACCGACGCACTAAATGAAATGCATGGAATACATCAGTCCAAAATTGAAATTATATATCTTTCTAAGAATCTATCTTTCTATATATATATATATACACACACACACACATACACACACACTTTAAACACTATCTGATTGATTTTATTTTTTCCTTTAATATTTTTGAAATAGCCTAATTAAATTGTTTTTAAAGAAGTTCGAAAATGAAAAGCAAAAAAAATTGTTTGAATGAAAATTCTCTTAATATTCTTTGTGCTTTTGCCAAAATTACAATAGTGCTACTAATGAAAAATTTTCTCTCAAGATGTCTCCTTATTTTCGTTTGATTATAAAAAATGTGATGTCATTATTTTTAGTTTGTTTAAAACAAGTAACATTATCTAATAAATTTTTTCTTATTCTTTCATTTATCAAACAAAATATAGAGCAGAATGCAAAAAAGTTCGTATGTCTTATGTTCTTCTTAAAATGCTACAAAAACACTTGTAAAAATCATCATGATGGCATGTCTTTGCAATGGTCAGAAAATCCTTGTTAAAGTCATTGTAAAAACACATTATTGCAGGGGTCAAAATAAGTGTTGCAATGTCATGGTTTTGTGACACTTTTCTGACCTTCACAATTACATGCCATTGTGACGTTTAAAAAATTTGTTGTACTGTCATGGTTTTGCGACAGTTTTTTAGATTGTCGTAATGACTTGTCTTTGCAATGGTTGTGTCTAAACTGTCGTAGTGGATGCCATATTTTCTATGGAAACAATTTAAACCACTGCTAGTAGTTTTTTTTTTAAATATTCAGCTTTATGTTCTTGTTACAATTTTTTTTTCTTGAATCAGTATCTTGCAAATATGATAAATCACTGATCACAACAACATAATCTAATACTCAAACCCAACAAGGCCTACTTGATAATCAACTATAAACATAATTACTTACAAAGTTGAACATAAAACCATAACCAACTCTTAATAAGATACTAAATAATTACAAAGTCTAACAACAAATAATGACAAGCCATCCTAACTAGTTAATTGTCCCTACTTGAAGGAGTTAGCAATGGATTTAAAGGTTTGCACTGCCTTGCTCACTAGGTACCTAATAATTGAAGACAAACTTTGATAATTAATAAATTGAATAACAAAGATAAAACAAAATTACAACACAACACTTATACAAAAAATGTTTAGTTAAGTACCCCATGAGATAATATGGATGCAATCTTTCGGGGAAAATCTCCTTGGACATTTCTGAGGTGAAAAGACACAATTGCATTTGTTCATTGTTGTTCTGCTGCCAAATTAGCAATTTGAGCTCTTCGTTATGCATCTATTTGGTCTCTTTTAGTCATTTCAGCTCTAAGTGATGCAACTTCCATCTATACCTTATGGTAAGATGGTTCAAGTGGTAGAATCCCACCAGCACAATGTCTAAAAACTTAGGAAGGGCAAACACCCATTCCCATTTGTCGAACTCACCCAAAATGTTCCTGAGTCCTTAGAGCCAATACCAATGAGTCTTGCAGGGAAATTTCTTGTGCACAATAGCCGAAAGCCTCAAACTCAGCTACCTTTTTCCTACATATTAGTTTAAAATAAAAGGACAATAACTCATGCAAACATTAAACCAATTGGAATGAATTAACAATCAATAATATAACATGACAAAAGTTCATAAACATACACAAATAACTTGAGCATAATCATTTATGAACAATCCATCGACCCTCTTGTGCACTGTGGTCTAAACCTCTCCCTGAGAAACTAGACCCCCGTACTCTTCCTCCTACATTTTTTTTTCATAATATAACACATCAAACTATTATACAACATTTGAGTGTAATACATTTTACTAATGTAAACTTACCATTTCAGTTTTTTTTTGTTCAAGAATCTTTGATCCACCAGTGTGTGGGATCATTATATTATCAAAAATTAATATGAAGACAAACTATAAATATATATAGATATATACAATTTTATTATACCTTAGTTTTTGGGTCAAGTCGGTAATCAGAAAAGGATGCTCATTACTCTTTTTGATTGCCCTTTGGGGCTGAGATAATTAACTCGTCTCTTAATTTTTTTTCTATCATCTATACATGTCTATAATCCGAGGCAATCCCTTAGATGTCTCATCATGTTATCATTGTTTTTATCTACTGCATGTCACTTCTTGTGCTAAGAAATTTTATAAGATATAAAGAGCCTTTACAATCATGGTGTTAATGAAATTACCTAAGCACTTCAGCAGGCGTATTCTTACACTTGTTACCCTTTTTATTTGGCATCCACCTAGATGTGTTGCACCATTTACACACGTCTTTGGCTTCATCTTCTCCCCAATATAACGTACAATCATTAGGACATGCATGAATTTTTTTATAATTGAGTCCCAATTTATTAATAATTTTCTTCACCTCATGGAAAGAACGAGGAATCTTTGCATTCACAAAAGAATCTACTAATAGCTCTAATAACATGGACATAGGTTTATCACTTATTCCACACAGACATTTGATGTGATACAACTTCACCAAAAATGATAGATTCAAATATTTCTTACATCCTTCTTACAAATTTTGCTGTCCATCCCTAATTTACTCATAAAACTCTTTTGCCACCTCATCCATCATTGGGTCAAAAGATGATGGAGTTAGGCCTTCAACTTCTTCCATCATCACATTATAATTATTAACTCTAAATGCATCATAGACCATATCTTGCATAAGATCATCTCTAAAAGTTATTTCTTCACCTACTTATGTCATTGATACATATTGTACATGAGGTAAATCTCTACCTCTTTCCCCATGCCTTACCCAAAGAGTATACCCTTGCAAGAATAATTTAACAATTAAGTGGTCTAACACAACTTCTCTAGCTTGCCAAAAATTAGATTTTTGACAAAGGCATACTATTTTACTGTCAACAGCCCTATTAGCAAATGCAAAATATAAAAAATTATTAAGTCCTTCTAAGTATTCAAGTGTATTTCGGGGTTTAGCAATCCAAGACCTATCCATTTCTAAAAAATTGGAATCAATAAAGTAGAACCGTAAATAGAACTCTAAGTTGGGCACTAAGGCACAAAAATAATCGCAATATCATGAAGTAGATTTTTAGTATATATAATGTAGAATATTAATTATCTTAGATTGATATCAACAGTGGCAATAAGGTTCATGAAAGAAAGAAATTACATGATCCAACCATTTGAATGAAGTAGTTGTTGCAAGAGAAAAATAATAATAATAATAAGAAGAAGATGATGAAGATAAAGAAAAAGATAAACTTGAAGTTTTCTGGTATAGAGATTGACAAAGCCATCACTACTGCAACCAAAATAAAGAGATTAGCTGAAGAAAGAGAGAATAATGTTCAAGCCGAAAAAAAATAAGATTATAGAAACTTACCATACCTCACTAAGACAAGAATTCGCCATAGTTGCCAAAAAGTGATGCGAGAAAAGGAAGAAAAACCCAAAGCACTCATACTAACATGTGTTTTCAGTGGGAGCAGCGGAAGACAAAGAAAACTAAAATAATAATAATGAAATAAAAATATATATAATAATGATGATAAAAGATAATAATAATAATAATAATAATAATAAATAATATAAAAAGTATCAGCTTGACCCTACATATATCATTGAATGTAAAAAAATTATGTTGCAAGATGATTTGCTTCTTGTTGTGACACCGAATAGGATCATAGATATGAAGATTTAATAGTTCAAAAATAAAGCAATCCCTCTAGTAAAAATGGTGAGGAAGAGATTATCGTCTTAAGAAGGTACTAGGTTTCAATGGATGGAAATTCGTAATCCAGTGAAAAATTGGAAACATTTTTAAGAGGAAGTGATAACAAGGTTCATAGCAACCAAATGTGAGACAAATAATAGGAGCAATCAGTGGGTGAATTCAGGGAAAGATTTAGAGTTTTTTTGTCCACCCAAGGATGTTCCTAATAAAGCACTTATGGCGGCCTTTAAAAATGACTTAACTGAAGAAATTAGAGTAGAGGAGAAATTACGGAGGGAGACAAACTCACATGAAAAAAAAGTAGAGTCTTGTGATTAAACATCTTAACTTGGCATTAGAACAATATTTTCTCATTCTTCATCTAATGGTTAGGGGATGATGATCAATGCTAATTCTTCTTATGTAGTTAAATAATTAAATCCATTACAAGACGAGCATATTTTGCAATTAGTTGAGTGCTTTGTATGTGTGTCATTACCAGGATGTATAACTTCATATATTGCTATGGTAATTGATGTTTGGTGCTTTCTTGTTACCATTTTATTGGTGCTTTATTTTAATCCGTACGCCTCACATACTAAACCAGTTATGGTCTGCATTAAATGTACATTCAATTGTATACTTAACAACATTTTGTACTTGCACTACTTGCTTTAATTAACCAAAATAATTGCTTGTAAAAGTATATTCATAACATGTTTAAGTGAGTTACTGTATGTAATTGCTTCTTACATACTTTTAACATCTATTCTTTAGTTACTCAGATACATAAGCAATATGTAATTGTAACTTCTATTATATAATGTATGGTCAATCTTGGACTCTTTCTATATTTTGTTTCTGTGAGTCTCTCTTTCAAGAGATTGACTGACCAGACTTCTTTGTGATTCTGGTACCAAAGGAATATGAGCTTACTAACTTCACCCTTCTATTATCATTTTAAGAAATTAAGGAAAGAAAATGGTTTGACTATGGTGTGTCAAATTGTCTTTCAAATATATATATATAAAAATGCATAAATGTATATAATATTTTATTACTAAAATACTATACATATTGTAAAATTATTTAAATAGAAATAAATATAAAAAGATGTATAAAAGTTAGTTAAAATATTTTGCATTAGATAGTAAATCTATGTGAAAAAGGTTGGGTGGAGTCTATTAAACATCATAAATCTTTATAGTAAAATGCCAAACTTTGATATAAACAAAAAAGAAAAAAAAAGTTGTTCATCAGTTTTACTATTTTTTACCAATTTTTGATTGGTTCGATTGGTTTTGATTAGTTTATTAATAGGCAGGCTAGAAGGGATAGCCAAACCAAAACCACGGCCAGTTTACCATTCCTATTGGCTAGTTTATTCCACTTTTTCAAATACTAGTTTATTATTCATTTCCTCATATCTGTTATTATAAGTGGCTGTACGACATTGTTTCATAAAAGTATATGCAACCAACTTTACGCAACCCAAGGGACAACACTTTATGCTTATGATTTCAGTCAATTTAACCAATTACATGATTAGTCAACTGGAGGTGGAGCTTTCCCCAACTCAAGGTAGTTCAGTTGGTTAGAGTTTCTGACATGAAACCAAAAAAATTCAACATATGTCTGGTTATCTTTGTTATATTGACTTAAATTATGGCAATGAAGATCTTAAACAGGAATGTGTGGTGGTCATTTAATGATAAGTTGAACATCATAACTCACTTTTGCTTATTGTATGTTAGGTCCTACTAGTTTTGGCGAAGTCAAATTTTGCTACTTAAAATAAATTGATAGGTTTTAATACATAAATTGTCTTAAGTGTAGCATGCTTTAGAGTTTAGACTTAAAAGAAAACAAATTGTGGGATTTTAAAGATATGTTAATTGATGTAACTACTAATGATTATAAAACAATTTGATAGTCATATTCTTAAGAACCCATAGTTTAATTTTAAAACCATTTTAAGTTATAATTCATTTTTTTTTTTTACAGAATAATATTGACAATCATATTCTTCAAAACCTATAGTTTAATTTTTTAGCCATTTTAAGTT
This sequence comes from Delonix regia, assembly GCA_037074485.1. Lineage (NCBI taxonomy): Eukaryota > Viridiplantae > Streptophyta > Magnoliopsida > Fabales > Fabaceae > Delonix > Delonix regia. The sequence goes on along the minus strand of CM073449.1, from coordinate 19,784,607 downwards.
CTATTTTATTGAATAGAAACAATAGAGACATGCAAAGCCAAAAATTAATATATATATATATATATCATTTCAAAACAAATTTATTTTTAAAAAAATACCTACAAGCGACGTGAAGGTGGGCGACTGACCTTGTCTTGGTGAGTATGCACAGATGGTGTTGGCGAGCTTGTCTCTGGCAAGCATGAGCAGCATGACAAAGAGCAACACACAAACCACAATAGAAAAGAAGGTGGCAAGCATGAGCAGCATGACAAAGAGCAACTACTGACCAATGATGAAATAAGACCAGCAAGCAACGAGAAAGCAGTAGGAGGTGGCTAATCGATGGATGATGCATGGATAACAAGACAACAACCAAAGACATAGGGCTAGAGTGTTCAAACTAGGGCTTCTGAAAGAATGAATTTGAAGCTATTCAAACAAATCTAAATTATGGTGTCCTAATGATGGTAAAAAATGACCATTGTTAGAACTTGATTTTACGACAACCAAAATAGACCGTCGTAAATTCAAAGTAACCAAAGCATGACTCTTTTTAAGGTTGATTATTACAACGATAAAAAATGACCATCGTTAGGACTCGATTTTACGACAGTCTATTTTGACTGTAATAAAACCATAGGAAATAACACATGACTCTTTTTAAGACTGATTATTACATCGATCAATTCCTAACTGTTGTAAAATGGCTAAATGAATGACAGTCACATCCCACCATCATTATGGCTATGTTTTGCGATGGTGAGAGTTGACCGTTGCAAAAGTGGTGTCGCAAAGTCTATTCTTTTGTAGTGAATAGTTTTTCAATCTCTTAGAATTACTATATTTCGAAGTGCTATGAAGCATTATGAAACTTAGCTTTTACTTTTTCCTTTTTACTGTATACCAAAAAAAGATAAAAATACAAATTTTGTCCTTTAAATTTATGTTTTGTTTTTATCTCATAATTTTATTCCATTTTTTATTTAGTTTATCTATTTATAAAAGTCACTCAAATGTTTCCTTCCTCTAGCAACACTCATAAACTCATTTGTTATTTTCATACTTTAGGGACAAATAATAGAGGAAAACATAATCATGTGGGCTCTCCTATTATTGTCATTTTCTTTTTCCCTTTTCAAAATGACATTTCTTTAATTTAACTACTACTCCTCATGATTGGTAAACCAGAATAACACCTATAATTAGCATTATCTACTCAATTGGTTACATTACATAATTCAAAAATTTCCTCCCTTACATTTATCTACTAACCACTAGATTAATGAACAATTTTAACAACCATAAAATCGAGAGACATAACCCTAGCATCCCATACTAGGAATATTTCAACTCAAATAAATTTTTAATGTCTAATCTTTACATTAAACTGATTAATAATTAAATTACTACCCTCAATTGGCTTTTGTTCCACTTATTTCTTTTTCTTCAAAGTCACTAATACTCATTTGAATGAATTTAATTATAATGGCTAACATGTGCACACGTATACAACTTAGGAAAGTACCCAAAAGACCTAAAGGGTCCACAAATTATAAATTTCACACTTACACCAAATGCTAAACACCAATACCAAGCTTAAGAAAATGCTTAAAGATTTTAGTAAAGTCCATATGTCCCCAAGTTCAAATAATTTCCACTAATTGAGGAATTAATTGCATTTAAGTCTAAAAATATAAATAAACCCATGCATTTATGTATGAATGTATTATTTTGGGAATCCATCTTGTACATAATCATGTAGATAACGACATGTATTATTAGCCATGATGCACCATGATTCAAAACCTTAACTAGTAGGGATGTTGCAAGCCCGTGTGCGGGCCAATACACATGGATATGATCTGATATTCTAATTATTTTGAGCCATGATGCTCGTGTCATATATCTGTTTTGCTCCAATAACATTAGCTTGGACCTAGCTCAGATTTCTTTGATATTCTCATAGTTCATTGGTTTTCCCTAGTTTCAGTTTAATATTTATTTCTTATATATTTAATTATAAATTCTAACTCTTTTCTTTGGTGGTGTTCTTTAACTCAAACTAACCCTCTAGTGCCCATGGATGAACTCTCTTAATTCTGCATTTCAATAATTATTATTTGCTCATGTGATATTTTAAGACGAATGACTAGTTTGTGAAAAAAAATTTTCATTCCATGTCTACCCTTGATCATGTAATTAGCATCATTTGCTTAATGAGTTTTCACACACCCCTTGTTATTTTATCATTCCAAATAGTAGAACCATTGTTGATTGCCCACATATGGCTTAGGAGCGTAATTGGAATAATTCTAGTAATCCCTACATTGTTTGCAAGGACAAATTTATTTCTATTTGTATAACTTTATATTTTTGTACTCTAGTTACTCCTAAGTACACAAGCAAGATTTGGCCCTATAACTATCATTTAATGATGTATGGTCAATCATTCTTGTTAAGAGTGGAGCACTCTTTATATTTCATTACCAAGTTCTTTATTGTGAAATTTCAAAAGGTCCATGTTCTAAGGAGACTTTGTCAAAATTTTTACAGAGGTACTAGCTAATTCTTTGAGTGTATAGATTTTACATGGCTTAAGTTGTCTTGAAACAATTGTCTATTAAATTCATTCCAGTTAGGCATACATTAGCGAGTTTTTCCTTGATCCCCATGCTAATTGCACTTCATTTTTGGGTTGGTGACAATAAGCATATTGATAATATTAGAGGGGAAAAAACATTTAGGTAATTATGGAAATTAATAGACCAAATTGAAACAAAATGAAAGTTAGAACTAATAAAAGTAAATTTTGAAGTAAAGTTAAAGGATCAAATTGAAACAAAATGAAATTAAAAGATAAAAATCAAACTTGACAAAAAGTTAAGAGATCTAAATTATATTTATGCACAAAAAATTATGTTAATCTTTATTGAGGGTTGTTGATGTTACACTTATGCCTTTTATGAATAATAGTGTTAACTCTCATTAATTTAATTATTTTTTCATATTTTTAATAGTTAGAATTATTTTGTTTTGGGTTTATGTAATAAAAGTAATGATTTAGCTTTAGTTACAATCAAGGTTAGTTTATAGGTTTAGTTATGTATTTTAGTACTTTAAGTGTTAACTTTTGGTTAGATATTTAATATTTTGTAACTAATCGATTTCATGTATTTTTGTTAGGTTTTAACTTAAAGAAATATAAGTTGTAGGTTTCTCAAAGCTTGACAAATGAAAACCTATATCCACAAGATGCAAAAATTGGTTTAAATCCTTTTTTTGATACCACCATGAGCATCCATCAGTTTGTTATAACTTAAAAGGAAAATTTTTGGATAATATGGAATATTGCCATGACCAACTGAGAGCTGATCATGGCACCATATGAGAATTAAGCAAATCGAATGCATTTTAGAATTCAATTTTTGTTACTTTGTAAAGAGATTTTGAGGGTTTTGAAGGAAAGCTACCATTCTAGGTCATTTTAGAGGTTAAAAAGGCTAGAGAAGGCCTCAAGGAGCTCTAAAGGCAAGGGGAAAGCTTGGGTTTAGAGGATATTCATTCTATTCTCATTTGTTATTTTTATGTTCCTAGTTTAGTTGTCATTCAATTATGATTTATTTTGGCTTGATTTAGAGTATGGTGCTAATTTTAATATTTAGCAATTGTCTTAATGTCAAATCCATATGGGAATGATACTCTACTTATAATTATATTACTTGTGTGATACGTATACTTTTGTGTATGCTTTCATCACATAACAAATAGCGCATGACATTTACTTCCACTATATTGATCTCCAATTTAGTTTGTAAACTATATTTCTTTAAATTATAAAACAACATAAAATTCAAGTGTGAAATGGAACAAATTTTAAAGGAGATATGAATCATAACTAGAAAGAAATTACCAATTTCTTTTCTGAATTGGCTAAATTATACATGATACTCTTCAAGTTTGGAAAACATAATTTATCTTTCCTAACCTTTAATGTATTTTTTGAAAACCACTATATAAATTTAAGAATAAAATTAGTCTAATGTTAAAACATCATGTTATAGCTATAAACAAATATGACCATACATATAAATAAACAAGTAGCTTATTCATCATTCAAACATAAACACAACAACAAATAAGGGAAGGTGTTGGGTGTGTAAATTATATTTAAAAATAATCAAGTCCCACATCATTTGGTTGTAGCTAGTCAATTAGTCTTTAAGTCCCACATCACTTAAAATAGCTAGCTATTAGTTCCCAAATCCTTATAGTGAAGCTCACTCATCTAGGATGCATTAGATAGTCAAGTATTATAATCTTGACTGCAAATTGCATCAATTATTAATAAGTATACAGTGACTATGTTTATTCAAATTATAAATTTAGAAATCCTTTTTATGTTAAAGTAAATTTTTAGATCAATCTTAAGGTGATTAGACATAGAATGCATTAAACACAAAATAAATAAGAAACAAAGAGTCAATCAAAAATAACACTTACAATGGGTTTTGTCAAAATCCTAGAACTAGCCTATTTAGCCAAGCATTGGCATTGTTTCAAAACAAAAAATCAAAAAGAAAATATAACATGGACGGAAAAGAGACGATAAGAAGGAAGGCACAACTTTGACTAAGTTGTTACTCCCTTTTACATAACACTCTTTCATAATCCACTACAAACCCTACTCAATTGTGCTCCTTAACTCAATAACGAACTCCCTTTTGCTTGTCTGTCTTTCTAAAGGTCCCTTAGGTCTCTATTTGTAGCCTTCAAAGGCCCTATGAGTCAAATTTCTCTCAAAATTTCATCTTTATTTTGGAATACCCTAATTTTAAAATTAAGGCCTTTTTTATGGAACACCTGAGAGCTGCTTTTCTATCACTTGAATGTTGCTTCTTTGTTTCTAGCACATTCTACATGTCATAGTGCCTGGGCATTGCTTCACTAGTGCATAATTGTTGAGTCTCTGTCCTTGGCCTTCCAATGTGCAGCTTTGGCACCCAAGCATTGCAATGATGGTGCTTATGCACAGTGGAAAAGAAAGATAATAGAAGTTAGTAAGAGGGTAATGTTACTTCCCAAATATTGTAGAGAAAGTGTGAGAAAATATTATAATTTGTGTCTAAATGAAAATAAGGTAAATAGTAATGAAAATTCTACTTATTACTAAAGCAATAAAAATGGCAATAGTCATTTATATTATGAATGGTGAAGCTTAAAAATAAGAGAAAATTAACATTTAATTCCCTAAATTTGATTAACTCATTATGTATATACTAATTTCTTCATTAGTTATTTGAATGTTTTATTCAATTATTGGTTGTTAACATGGTTAGTTATTCACAAGAGCAAAAAAGATCTCCAATAAATATAAATGGTGACAAAAACAAATATAATGCTAAGTATAGTTGCTAGATAAAATTATCCCAACATTAATAATTATAGGATGTTATTTGTTTTGCCAAGGGAGATTCCGATAAGACATTGCATTTTTGGAATAAAGTGACCCAACAAAGAATGTAATGGAGTAAATGACTTTTTAGGGGAAAAGGGGGATACAAATGGTGGTTAGTTAAAAAAATATAGCTAGAAAAATACATTTTTAAGAATTTATTTATTATGTACTTTTTAGGTAAAAAATCACATGGTTTCTTGGAAGCATATAAATAGCCAGGGGTATAAGGTTAAAGATATCTCTAACAGGTAGTTTTAGCTTCACCTTCACACATCTTATTTTTCTTTTAAATGTTTAACTTACTGATAACTATGTACATGTGATCTATTTTGTATGTTTGGCATATGTATGCTAATGGGAAGACACTTGTAAAGTTTAGTATCACAAGGTTCTCCATGATTGGGCTTCACATTATGAGGTAGCATGAAACCCTAAGCCAATATGGGACGGTGAAGGTTTAAGGTTTTGAAATAGGGCCCGTTAAGTTTAGCCAAAAGAGGGATAAAAGGTTTTCTTATCATGTCATTATGTGTATAGCTTTTCTCATGTATTTTAAATATAATTTATGTATGATGTAATGGCTAGAAATAAAATGTTTTTCATTGAACATGCTAACGACTGAGGTTGCAAAAATCTCATGTTTTTATGTATATCTATTTCTAGGTAACCAAGCTTCCAATCAGGAAGTGGGACCTAGGGAATAGCATATTAAGGAGTCCTTATTTTCATAAAGATCTAGAGGTATATTTTGTGAATTTAAATTTTTGTAATGTTTGAAGATTTTTTGTCTTTTATGTATTGTGAAATGCATTGCAGACACATTTAACTTTTTCCTTATATATTTTGTCATAATCATAGACATGCAACTGAAATCTAGTGAGTCCATTGAGCTTCATAAGCCACTTAACCCTACATTTCTTTTATGTTAAAGTTTAGCTTTATAATTGCAATGTAGGCTTAACGTTCAACCTACATAGGAATATTGCATGTTTTACCAAATACAAGCAGATATGGGGACATGCCAAGTGGGGTTTTGTATGTTGTCATATAGGCCCATAAGGAATCATCTAGCATTATCTCCCAGTCGCTACATGTTAGACAAACTATCTTCTCTAAGAAGTGATTGATCTATCTATTGAAGACCTCAACTTGTCTATTAGTTTAGGGGTGATAAGCTAAGGCCACTCTATGGTGTACACCATATTTCATAAGAAGGGTTTTATATAGTTTATTACAAAAATGTGTTCATCCATCACTAATGATTGCCCTTGGTGTCCCAAATTGTTTGGCATCATTAGTGGTATAAGCATTAGCTTCCACCAATTTAAAGATATAATCAACTGCAACTAATATGTACCAAACGAGATGATAAAAAGATCCAAATGAAGTATATGCCCTAAACATCAAAGTTTTCCAACTCCAGTATGTTGTTTAGTGGCATTTCCTGGTTCTTTGAGATGTTCCCTATCCTTTGGCACCTATCACTATTTTTAACAAACTTATGAGCATCCTTAAAAAGTGTGGGCTAGGAAAAACTTGCCTGTATGACTCTAATTGCAGTTTTCTATGCCTTACAATGGTTTGCATAATCTGCTAAGTAACAATGGTGTAGGATGTTCTACATCTCTTCCTCAGGGATGCATCTTCTTATGATCTGGTCCCTACACTATCAGAATAGATGTGGTTTATCCTAGTACTAGTTTGTTTCTTCATACAAGAACTTCTTCTGTTGTGAATTTAAATTTGTAGTTAAGATGTTAGCAACCAAGATATTCATAATATTCGCACACTATGGTGTATTAGCAATCTTAACATATAATATTTGCTCAATAGGGAAACTCTAATTTATGGGAATTTCAGTGGAGTTTTTGCTCCTGTTTTCTAATTAAGATATATTATCCACTATTTGATTTTCATTACCTTTTTGTAACAAATTTCTAAATCAAATTCTTGCGGCATTATAATCCTCTTAACTAGTCTAGGTTTGGTATACTTTTTATGTGAGTGGGTTTAAAATTTTCAAGATATTGGACATAATACCAAAACATAATACAACATGTATACAATATTTAAAATTTCAATTAGGGCATATGCTCGCCCTATAACAAAGGCAGTTTCACCATTGTACATACTAATAACAATATATTAATACACATTTAAGGTGAAAATAAAAAAACAAAATTTGAAATAAAGAATAAATAAGTAGAACTTCATTTTAACCCCCACATATGGAGTGTTTCTCAATTTGATCCCTCATATTCAATTTTGTTCCTAACATATGGATGTTTCTCAATATGGTCTCTAACATATAAAATAATTATTAATAATGCTTTTCATTTTTCATCAAATTAACTTTTATTTTTAGAAAAGTATTGATAACAATTTTATTTGTGATGTATTAACAAAGAAATGTCCATATGTGAGGGACTAAATTGACAAGGAAATTTTATGAAGGACTAAATGGAAAAATATTTTATATGTGAGGGACTAGCTTGAGAAAATTTTATAAGTTCGTATTTTTTAAATTAACTTATTTTTTGATGTCATTTATGACACTTGTATTTGTAAGAGATCAAATGGAGAAAATGTATATATATATATATATATATATATATATATATGAGAGACTAGATTGAGAAGACAATGAGAAATGAATTTTAATATATATATATATATCTATATTAACAGTAATTGAGAAATTTTACTACAAAGGACTGAATTGAAACATATTTTATACATGAAAGATTAAAGTAAAAAGGTCAAAATTTAATACAATCATGCTTAATTAGACCAAGAGAGGCATCATTAATAATATGGTGTTAGACCATATTAAGTGTGGTTAACTGAAGTTGACCATATAAACTATTACAATTCAATATATATATCAAACACATGATAAAGGTAAACTGTATGAATTTATACAGTCCAGCGGTGTATATTGTGCCAAAGGGACCAAGAGATAAAATTTAGTGTCCAAGAATATTTTCAGTGCCTCCTACACTCTTAAACCCACCAATTCATAGAACTTGAAAGGAAAAAAGAGAAAGAAACTATGATTCTAACACGAAGGAATCACGCTGCACAGCCAAACGTACACCACCAATTGCCTTCTTTGCTAAATTGTCAAGAATTTTACTTCCCAAGACATAACACTCCCACATATCAAATCCAAAAGTTCTATGACCATATATACGTTTCCATTGCAAAATATATATAAAGATCCACATTCCATGCGCCTAATTTCGTCTAATAAACAACAGCAATAAGTCCAATAATCTCAAGTTATCAGAATTAAATGACATATGGGGGAGTTACTTTGAAATCAGAATTAATTTTGAGAAAATTTGGAAAAGTATATTTCCAGAAGTAATTCTAGCATACCTTTCAGTCCGTCCCAAGTTATTATCTTCCAAGTCACAAGAGCAATTATGCTCTACTAGCTCCAATTGGTTTTTTCCCTTCTTCACTCTCTTTTCTGATTCTCCTTTTTTCCTCCTTCCCTCCCTCTATTTCTCTCTTAATTTTCTCTGAAAAGGTCGACCTCTCCCTCAGTAGTCTTTATTATCTTTTTATATTAAAAAATAGGATATATCATAAGTGAATTTCTAAATCATCCATTAATTCTTTTCAATTTTTTTGGGAGTTTTTAATTTTATTTTGCCTTATTCTTCAGGAAATAATTAAAGAAATACTTTCTTTTAAAAAATTCTCATCCAATCATTTAATTACATTTAATGTTTCTTTGTTGGGGAGTTAATTTCTTATTTTCATTTTGACTTGCTTCCCAAAAACGAATGAAAGAAATATTTAATTTTTTCTCTATTTTTATATTCATTCGACAAAATTAGAATTGAACAAACAAAACAAAATATTTAGAGAAAATTGATAGAGTATAATTTTTATTTTTCCTTGCTTTTTTTAAGAATGAATAAGAGATAAATTTAGTCCTCTTTTAAATTTTAGTTATTGACTCATTAAAATTAGAATTCAACAAAACAAAAAAATTACGTTAATTCAATATTAAATTTAAATGATCTCAAAGCAATAATAACTCAATAATAATATCGAAATTAACTGTAGTGCAAAAATAAAAAAATGACTAAAAAAATTGTCTCAAACAAAGTTGTTAAACTCGCGAGTCTAGGTAAAATTATTTGAGGAAGGTAAATTCGTATCGTAGAATTGTAAGAGTTTACCTATAATAAAAAATAATTATTAAAATATGCAATTACATAGTTAAAATCAATATTTTTAAATTTAGACTAATAACTAAAATTACTGAATGCAATGATGAATAGTTTATTAGTTTGATTATAGTTGAATAAATGATAATTAAATATAGATATTTTTTAAAATTTAATATATTTAAATCTAAATATAATAACTACTAATAATCAAATACTAGTAATTTTAAATTCGAATTAAAATGATTTATAGAATAATAAATATAATTATTAAAGATTACTTTGTCAAAACAAGTCAAAAGATAATAATAGATAACCTTTCAAGTCATGACTAATGAAAAATTCAAAATAAAATTTCTATAAAATAAAAACCAATAATAAATATATATAATACATTACAAATGATGAATATGAAGTTCTTATTGGTTATGCGGTAATGGGTGATAAAATTATTTTAAGTGTTTGGGTTCAAGTATAAGGAGATGTAATTTTTGAAACTAAAAAAACAAATTGCAAATATATATAATACAACCTATATATATATTGAAAGACAACATTGGCTCAATGGGAAAGTGTGGCTTTGCTGCTCGGAGGTTGTGGGTTTGAGTCCTAGGAGACATTCATTTTTTGACAACAATGCTACTGAGTCAATTCTCAAATTTGACAACAGTTGGTCTCAAAAGTATAAATAACTCAAACAATTAAGATAAAGTTGACCCCCAAATTAAATAAAAAGATTCATTATTTTTTAAAATACTTGGACAAAATACGATAGGTTATTCATTAAATAATAGCATGGCATAAATATCAACGTAGGACCAAATCAGAGACAACCTTATTCCATTATCCGCTTGGCAAACTTGAGAAATCGTTCCTGAGACTGACCACCTTGGGCTATGTTATTCATGACCACCTCCTTTAGCTTCAAAGAGTGTGCCCTTAAATCTTCATCACCAAGCAACTGGTCTACTTTCTTCTTTATCTCCCCACTTGACACAAACCCGTTTTCATCAAAGTAAATCCCAGTCCAACCTTCCACTCATCACAAATGCCAGTCTTATTAAGAGGTTGGTCTACAAAAATTGGCCAACACAAGAAGGGCACACCATTACCCAAACCCTCCATGACAGAGTTCCAACCACAGTGGCTAATAAAACAAGCAACGGATGGGTGGCTCAACACACGCCATGAGGTGCCCATTCGACAGTCTTACCGAGATTTCCATTAACCTCACGTAAGCATGCCTTTCGGTATTGTTATTGTTAATGAAATCTGGACGAACAACCCAAAGAAAAGGCCTACCGGGGAGCTCAAGTCCAAGGGCTATTTCTTGGAAATGTCTAGGGTCAAAAACAATGTGACTTCCAAAGGCAACGTATATTACAGAACAAGGTGGCTGTTGATCAAGCCAACTTAAGCAAGATAGATCTTCTTCGCAGAACTGTCCTAACGATTTTTTTGTAAGGTGACCTTCCAACAATGGTCCAATTGGCTGTAGCTTTGGCATGTATGAAAATGCTCTAGGTTCAAGTTCGTAGGTGGTGTTGCAAAACCACCATTCTGCTAAATCGATACACGGTGTGCATCGTTTAATGTAATTGAAAAAGCTATTCTGACCCTCTGCTTCGGCCGAACCGATCCAGAAAATATGATCTATCTCCATGGCAGGCATAGTAGGAGAGACCTGAAATGTCCCTTTTCTAGTAGGAAATCCTTCAAGGTCAAAGTTAACGGGTAAAAATGCATGGAATTTGGAGCACTCTTTTTAAGTTTCATCTGGGTTTCACTTTTTGAAAAAGTTGAAAGGATGCAAATATTCATCGACAATGAGGGAAAATAATATCTAATTATATAAAACCAATGAAGAAATTCAATTATTTGCTGAGTTTGGTTAAACATATAGTTTATTAAATTGATAAACTAAGTTAAGCATATGTAGACATGATAATTCGTTATAAGTAAATCTTAGACAAATGAGAGGCTTACATTGTTGTTAGCTTGACATACTTCATCTATTTTTAGTTAAATGGATTTACATGTTGCTTTATTATCTTATTCATTATTATTAAGATGCACCAAAAGGGAATCCTTTCCTCCAGAATTGGAGATATGATAAAACTTATAAAAAACTCACAACAAAAATAGTCAAAGATGTATATTTTATTTTCTTGTTGAATTTTTATCATTTTTACTTGTTAATTTATTTTCAAGAGCTATGAAGCTTGGAAACATTAATTTTTTTTACTTTCTTTTGCCTACACATCTATCATTTTCCTTCCATTCCCGTGATCTCCCTTTTAGCTCGTAACAGTTATAACCTTCTATAGGTTTAGAAACGAGGAAATTCAAACGTAAAATGGAATACAATGGAAAAAATGTTGGAAGTGGATCTCATTTAAATCTGTGTTTGATATGTCTCTCAATGAACTCTTCAGTTTACTTATTAATGAAAGAAGAAATATCTTACCATTTGAATCTATGATTCCGTCGTGGATGAGCTTTGGGATGTGGTATTGCAAGGCAAAATTAGTTGCACTAGTAGGCGAATGAGCAGCCCCTTTAATCCCAAACCTAGATGCAACTTCAAATGCCCATCCCATGGACACATCAGCAAGTACACAACGGATGTCAGAGCCAGAGCTGATGAGATCTTCCATTCGCGTCTCTAGCAATGGAGGCAGGGTGATCAGCACTGAACTACATACCTTGGGCATGTCGTTTCTGTCAACCTCAGGTCCCAAGCCATCTGGGATTGAGACAAGCCTTATTTGTGATTGTGAGCCCACAAGGCTCTCTTGCTCGGCCACCCTTGAACTCAGAACTCGCTTATGGTTAATATCTGTGTTCACGAAAATGATATTGAAGCCATGTTGGGCTAATTTGTGTGAGAAGTTCATCCGGGAATTAATATGTCCCTGTGCTGGAAGGGGTATAACTAGCACACTTGGACTTGGCTTGCTCATATTTTGAAGTCTGAAACTGCTGACGTGTTAGCTTGGTGGCGTCAGGTTGATTACTGGGGAAAGGGTGAGGATATTCTGATTCAGAGGTACGAATATATATTTGTGATTCTTAGCGCGCTGTGTTTTTTTTTCTTTTTTGGTAGAAATTGAAAAAAAATGATATGGCAGCTCCATTTTCCACCAGTAGATATGGGTATTGAATAGTTCAGATTTTAAAATAAAAAAATTACCTAAAACAGCGCCCGATCATTAATTACTGTGTAGTTATTAATAAAAAATTTAAACTATTAAATTTTTATCCAAAAATCATTATTTTAGTGGCAAAAATAATTTAGAGGGGATTCGAATTGCACCTTGCATGACACAGCATACACGTCTTCCTTTTACACTCACACTGGATAAATTCTTTGGTGCTCTGGACAATGTGAAGGCACCTTTGCCCTTAATACGTGTACCAGTATATTAAAGTCACTTCTTCCAAGTACTAAAAAGAAGAAATAAATGATAAAATTAAAAAAGACCCCAAACTCTGAGATGATTTTGTCTGAAATTAAATTATAACCTACTTGATTATAACATATATATATAATCCCAATAATATAATTCGCAACTTAGCCATATGTTTTATAGATTTAATCTTTTGATTGAAAAAATTATAACATAAACTATTTTTATATATTTTAAAAGTTATTTAAAAATAATTAAATATTTTTATAAAAGATTTAGGAAGGGTGCAATGGCTCTGGTGGGACATTTCCGACTCCAACCATTTGTTGATCGAAAATATCCGACCATTATTTGTTTTATTTATATTTATTTTATATCATAAAATTATTTTTGAGGCAATTTGTTTTTAAAATAGAAATAAATCTTTTTACGAATTTAAAAACATACTTTTTATCGCAGTTTAATATATTTAAGAATTTAACTTTTGTATTGGCAGTAATGAGTGTCTATAATATGAGATGTGTGCTTATTAGTGACATATATGTTAATTAATCATATATGCTTGATTTGTCATTGATTATATAGGTTGTTTATAGATTGAATATATTATAGTCCCTATTGCATACTTTCTCATGGTTGAGTAATTTTTAATACTACTTGAGAGCTTGCTCACTGCTAAGGGAAACTCAAAAGACTTTGAAAGAAAAGTTTTGCATACTCCTTTTTAAAAAAAATTAAAAATTCAAAGCATTAAAACCAGTTTTTAAGTTTTTAGGATCCAAAATCATTGAGATTGTATTCAATAAAGCTTGAAAACATGAAAAGTTTACAGAAAATGAGTTTGTGAAAGGAAGTTGTGTTTTTCAAATAGTGCTATTTAATTCTATGGCTATCATTCAAACATATATGGGGAGTTATTCTTTTATTGTGATAACTTTTAATCTCCTATGTATATGATACTCATCTTTTATAGAAAATCTTTCTCATTTCATTCCATTTCATGATGTTTTGAATTGGTTTTCTTTTGAAATGGAAAAAGAAATTACACTTACAGAAATCACACATACAAAAGAAATCATCCTATGCTTATCAAGTATTTTTCATGTAAAAGGAATTTCCTTTAAAATGTCATCCTTATAGCTCTCACATTTTGAAAGAAGAAATAAGAACTTTCCAAGAAAGATTTTTCTTCAAAATTAGTAAAATAAGTGGTATAATACTTTCCTTCATTGATAAAATGATTATTATATCTATTGATTGAGAATGAGTATAGCCTACCATCAAGATCATATGTCTTTCGGCATACATTACATGAAGTAGATGTATTTGATTTGCTTGTCCATAATCTTGACATCTCAAAGAAGAAGATGTTATCCCTCTTTTATCTATCCATGGTAGAAACTAACATTTCTTTCTTCATTTATGCTAGACATGGAAGATGAAGTTATTGCTTATATGATCATCTTCAAATATGTTAGAACTATGCATATATGAAGTAATTGTAAGTATTGCATGGCTAACAAGATATGAATTGAACTATAGATTTGATAATATATCTTTTCATTCTTATCTTGCATAATCTAAATCTTTGTGACTTAAAAAGATTGATTATTTTGATGAGTCTTACACTATCCCAAATTGCCATCATAATATGATTCATTTGTTTAATAAAGGAATATTTGCTTAAACTTTTATATATATTATCTTCCTTGAATATTTTTTATGTCAAATAAGGACAGAGATTACAATAGGGACTTGATGTTCTCTTCCTCCCTTTTTGATGTGACAAAAGGGAGAGAAATGAGAAGAAAAATATATGCATGATGAGAGGAGTTTGCAAAGTGAGAAGAGAAGGAAAATATGTACATATGCTCAATACATTGCATAATTTATTATTTGACATATGTTCATATGCTCAATATAGTGCATACTTTATTATTTGTCATATTTTTCTTTGGTGATTTGTCATCATCAAAAAAGGTGAGATTGCTGAGATTGTTTTGATGATGACAATTATATGAAATATATGAGTTACAAATATAATATTAATATGTACTTAGTTGATTAACCATTTGGTCTAACTATTTGGTTTGCAAGTTGAATATTTATTATGTGTAGGATGGTCTAAAGAAATACGAGTGAGCATTGAAGTGAAAAGAATGAAATATTAATATCATGCTTTACACAAAGATAGCCAATGGATTGAATAGGTATAGTTATTATAGGTTAAGTATTATTTTTTGAAATTCAATAATTTATATTTGCATTTATTGGCTCATGATATTTTGGTTATTAAAATATAAGTTTGGACTTAAAAGATAGTGAGATAGAGATTTTACTTAAAATCGTTTTTTACCTTTAGTCACTATTTTACTTATATCTTACAAACCATATAGTATTTGGTTATGAACTTATTTCATTAGAAAACAAACTCAAAGATATTTTCAATGATAGTCATTCACTTAAAACGGAGTTCAAATAAAAAAGTTATGACATTATAAACTTATATGGTGAGATATGGATTTTGCATAAAACTATATTCTAACCTTTGGACACTATTTTAATATCTCAACTATATATTAATTTTTATATGAAACTTGTTTCATTGGAAAATAGACTTAAATAACTTTTTAAAAATAGGTCATGCATTTAAAATGGTATTAAAATGAGAAAGTTATGACCATTTGAAGTTGGAAATATGTCACTGTAAGTGACCAGTTAACTGGTCATTGTGTCAAGTCAACATGTACAGTACAGAAAGTGGGCTTAGTCCCATATTCAAAGTAACAGTC
Organism: Delonix regia; assembly: GCA_037074485.1. Classification (NCBI taxonomy): domain Eukaryota; kingdom Viridiplantae; phylum Streptophyta; class Magnoliopsida; order Fabales; family Fabaceae; genus Delonix; species Delonix regia. The sequence continues at coordinate 19,768,784 of CM073449.1, read as the reverse complement.
ATATTTTGATGGCAGTCGACTGGTGAGCCCCTGATAGTGTAAGGAAAAGGTTCCTTCTAGGATTTGAGATTAAGGGAGAGGTTCTACCTTATTGTTGTAATTGATTGTTGAGATAATGAAAAATCCCAATAGGTTGCGTAGGGACTTGACGTAGACTTGAATTGGAGTTGAACCAAGATAAATCACAAAGTTAGCTTTCTCTATCCCTTTACTCTTTATATTTTGAATTATCATATCTATGCTATGTATTTGTTGTTGATATTACACTTGAAGTGTTCATATATATATACCCCAAGCATCCACATTAAGCCTCCATTGACTCATATAATTGTTACTTTACATCATACTCTTCCTAATACAATTCATAACATGAATTTTTGCAAAGCAATTTTGAACAAAAATAGAAATTCTTTAAACACAAAATTCACCCCTTTCTTGAGTGTTGGTTGCCTGGGCTAGTAAGAGTCTTGATATATGTATAACATATGGAACTTAATATAAAATTTAGAAAGAAGAAATAAAATTTTAAAGTCATTTGAAATAGAACCTAATATAAAGTCTTGATGTATATTCAATATGTATAATATATGGAACTTAATATAAATTTAGAAGGAATAAATAGAATTTTACGACCTTGATAAGTTTAGAAGAAGAGATAAAATTATAAAGTCTTAAAAAATAGAACTTAAATTAAAGTTTTGATGTATATACAATATGTATAATGTATGGAATTTAATATAAATATAGAAGGAAGAAATAGAATTTTAAAGTCATGATAAATTTAGAAGGGAGAAATAAAATTTTAAAGTGTTAAGAAATATAACTTAATGTAAAGTCTTGATGTATATACAGTATGTATAATGTATGGAACATAATATAAAGTGTTGATATATATATATATATATATATATAACATATAATTTTAAAAGTCTTGATATATATCCTTTAAATAGAACTTTGAAAGTGACATGGATTTGAAGGAACAATAAGAGTAGTTGGCAATTTGCAAAGTAGAAAAAGTGTTCAAATAGAAAGCATATCAAACTAATTACAAATGCTTTAGTTTTATAGAGTACCATTAAACTGTAAGAAGGAAATGAATAGGAACTAAATTAACCATATAAGAATTATATTAAAAACCAACTAAATGAGTAAAGGAAGCATTAATTTAAACAATGGGATCATAGCTTGCAAAGTAGAAAAAGAAAGCATTTAATAGTAGAATTGATTTCAAAGAATTAAAACAGTAAAAATAATGGGATAATAGTATTATAGCAATCTGTACAAGGATACCTGACTCAGGCTTAACTTAATCATACAACAATAGTAACAACAGAACAACAAAGCCTTGCAAGCTAATTTGTAAAATCATTCTCTCTTTTAACATAAACTAGCACAATAAATTAAGATGAAAATTCAGCCCCAAAAAATAAAAAAGGAAAATATCAAGCATGGTAGATTTTTCATCAATGGAATGGAAGTTGTAATAAGTACAAATTTAGCCATAAATATCTTAACCACCTAGATAAAATCCAATTCAATCAAAAGATCACTCAATTAAATGACTTTGTATAGCTACGCAAGCACAAAGATAATCAAACACTACTTAAGATATCTTAATTATCAATTAGATAGGCAAGTGGGATGATTTTAGGGATTAATGTAACACCCTTTTTACAAAGTACATAATTTATTATAAATTTTAGTTAAAATTATTATGAAAAGTACATTAGAATATCTAAAATATAATAGTATAATTATAGAGAACAAAAGTTCATACATTTATTTGTTTATACATCTGTATAGATAATTTAACAAAACTGGAGAAGAGGTACTGGGCCAATATTTATATCTATGTCTGTATCTATCGAAATTAGGCCTAATATTAAAGACTTATTCAAAACTTGAAAATGTAGTATGATTCATTCCCTCTTGTGACACAAACATAAATGGTATGGCATGTAAGAGTATATCACATCTTACAACGATGATTTTACTAACAATCACTTCCCAATTGGTGGGACAAACGCCCATTTCACTTGGACTTCAAGAGAAATTTGGTAATTCACCATCTAAAAAAAAAAATCATTAATAGAATGGTGAGAAATGCTTTCTCAATAACCTAGAAAAGCATATATGATACTCAAAATATCCATGGAATATAATTTGACTATAAATTATGATCTTTATGAAATATGTGTGGATGTCTGATATCATAACATGCAATTATGCATATGTAAATATATGACAAATAGAGGTAGACAATGTCCTTAACCATTAAGCATTGGGAAGTTATATATGGGTTGTTTGAATCTCACAAAGCCTAGCATATGACTGTTATACCCAAGCAATCGAGTCTTACGAACCACAGCATATGACACCTGACTGACAGGCGTGACCTCACCTTTAACTGAAGCATCCCCCAATAGGTACCCAAGACAAAGTTAGGCAATATAATCTTTATATTAATATGTCACCTAAGCCATCATATGGTCAAGATTGGATTAGTTTGAGAGAGAACTATCAATATTTCTTTTGTAATCCTTTGAGCACTGATGTTCTTATAATAGTTAGGAATTCCTTTAATGTCAATTTAAATTCAAGATGTTCCCAACAAGGATACATTCTTGTCTTCTCTTGAATTCTTAAGACCATTTAGGTGGCACAACCTGCCATTAATCTTAAAATTAAAGTTATAGCACAAGAAATGTAATAACACTATTTTTCCTATTATTATTTATGTGGTATAACCTGCCATAAATTACAAGATTAGTGGGATATATAATGCCTTGCTAAGGGGCTCATAGGGTTCACAATATATATTAAGGCAGCACTGTCAGCTATTACCAACGGTTTATAATAAATATTATGGCAGCATAGCCAACCATTATCAAATGGTACATAATATATATTAAGGAGGCATAGCCAACTATTATCAAATGAGATTCTAAACTATCGATAAGTACATAGTGTACATGAATAGTTCACAAAGAGTAGTTCTCTTCTCAAACAATCATATTGTTACCCCATCATACAAAGTTGAAATGCACAATAACATAGGCAATTATAGTGCATAAATAACATAATATTCATGTAAGGATACATAATGCACAAGAAAATTCACACTTCAAAAGTCTTATCCTGCAGTTGTTATGACTTCAAAATATCTACCCTGCCTCAATCTTATCTAATTATACCCTTTTTTGACCTTGAATGGGTTCATGGAAGGTCATTGTACATGAAGACCATTCAAGAAGAAGAAGGAAAAGAGAAGAAGAGAAACTAGAATATGCTAAATCTTGTTACCTATATACATTCTCCTTTTTTGTAATTCTTGTAATATTGTTGCCTTCCTCCTTGCTTCCTTCCTTCTTGATCCAAGTGTGGAGCGAAGAGGTGAGAGTGAGTGAAATGGGTATGAGAGTAATGTAAGGACTGGTGTGAAAAAAAAAAAAAAGGTAGAGTGTAGGGTATTTAAAGAGAAATTGAACTAGGATTTAACCATATATTTTTAATCCAAAGGTTGTGATCCAATCTCAAATCATAAATATCTAAGATATAATTATGGTATGGGCCCAATAGATATTTAATATTTTATTTTGATGTGGGCCTCATGGAATCTAATATTTTATTATAGTATAGGCCCCTACCAATTAAGGTAATACCACATGTCCCTCTTTCTAAATTTACCATTTTACCTTGCCATTTTCTATAATGACTATTTTGCCTTTAGCATTTTTGAAAAATGACCATTTTGCCCCTATGCTTTAAAAATAGGAACTTATACATTGTGTCCAGGCATCTTTACTTTTTTGCAAAAGTCCTGCACAAGTCTAGGAACCTTTACTTTTTAGTCAAGTCCTACACAAGTTCAAGAACCTTTACTTTTCAGATAAGTTTTGCACAAGTCTAGGCACTATTACTTACCAATCAAGTCGCATACAAGTCCAAGCACCTTTACATTTTTGCAAAGTCTTACACAAGTCCAAGCACCTTAACTTTCTAGTCAGGTCCTACATAAATCCAAACATTTTTATGATTTCACTAAGTCTTGCACAAGTCTAGACACCTTTACTTTTTAGTCATGACTTACACAAGTCCAATCACCTTTTACTTTCCACTCAAGTCCTGAATATAGCACCCTTTACATTTCAATTAGGTCCTGCACCGTGTCTAGGCACCTTTACCTTTCTACTATGTCCTGCATCATGACCAAAAAAAAAGGTGTTCATCTTTACTTCTTTCCTTCTTTGAAAATACCAGATGGTTTTTTTGGTTATTTTCAACTAAGAAAAAAAAAAGGGAATACTTTAAATACCTCATTTATGAATGATTCCTAAATTATTAAGTGGTCCCATCTTCGTTGATTCCAATGTGATGAAAATAGAAGTTGGTACTTCTCGATCTTCCCACTAAGGATATAAGGGAAGTGGGGCAACTAATCGATCAACTAAGGTCTAATTTTCTTTTCTCATATGGTCAACTTAGTTCTTTTTGTTTTCTTACTAGTTATGTCTCTTTGTTAGAAAAAAAATGAGTTTATATCTTTACATGTTTGTTAGGCAAGTATTTTAAAATTTCACTTTCTCCATACCCTCATAAGAAACAAGTAAAAAGGGGTAATTGTGAACATTATATTTTGTTCAGACAATTCAAAAATTGATAATATCGGGTCAACTTCACCTTTATTTTTTAGTTAATTCATAGTCATGATTTTGCTTTTTAGTCGCAATTAATTTTAATTTTATATTTCAGTCATTGTTGCTTATGAGTTCATATGCTCCTTTTTTGTTCCCAATTGATATGTATTTGATGTCCATTTTTGCTATGATATTTTCATTATGCTTTAGCCATCTTTAGTGTTTCATGTGCCTCATTTTGCATCCAATTTAATGATCATTTTCTGGCCTTTTTGCCCATACTTTTTTAGTGTGATTTAGGCATTTTAGGATGCTTTAATTTACTTCCAATTAATGCTTATGTTCTTTCCATTTTTACTAGAATTTTTTTGGCATGATTTAAATCTCTTTGGGGTGCTTGAATGTGGCAAAACGCTCCCAATTAGGACCCCTTTTGGTCACCTAAATTGGATTGGGTTTAGGTATGCTTTTCACCTCCAAATTGTTGTCAATATATATGCTAATTAATTATGGTGCATTTGGGTTTTGTAGACAAGGTGTTTGATGATTTGTTTATAGGGAATTTTGTGGATTAATTTACTACATTTGGGTTTTCTTTACTCTCATGATTTGTGACTTAATCGTGCCTAATTCTAGCTTATTTATATTGCTCATTTTGTGACTTAAATGTTCTTTTTAGCTTGAATATGCTAGCCACATTTAGTCAACATCGTGCCTCTTTCATACTTAATTGGGTTACCCATTTTGTGCCTTGAATGCACCTTGTTGGAGCTTAATGTGTTATCCAATTTTGCTTGTGTTTGATGGCATATTAGCACATATTTTATAGCCATGAAACATGCTGGAACTTTTGTGTTTATCCCCTTATTTTGATGCCAACTCACTGCATTAATACTCTTTTTGTGGCCATCAAAGTAATGTTAAAAGTTTACATCTTTATCTCATTCATTTTGCTCCCTAATTTTGTTTCATGATTAACCTTTGTGTTGCTCAATTATTGTTGTGAGTGTGTAAGATTTTGTTGCCCAAATCTATGTGGGAACTTGGTGATTGAAAACTTATGAACCATGGCTAAGTTACTCCTATGCCAAAGAGCAAAGAAACACCCAAACATGAATGACACATATTGGTGGCAAAGCTAGTAAGATCAAGTTGTATAATTACTTTAAGTTTAATTGTAATTTGTATATTCTTGGAATTTTGTAAACAATATATAATGATGAGCACTTAATTAAACAAAAACGCACACAACCACCAATTAACTTTTATCATATATGCTTTAGTGTTGCCATGCAAGGTCCAACGCCTCCATAGCCATCTTTAGTTGCTTGCCATGTGAGATCCAATGCCTCCATAAACATCTTGTGTAAATAATTTTACTCTTCATTTTAGTTTGGCCATGTGAGGTCCAATGCCTCCATAGGCATCTTTGGTTCCTTGCCATGTGAGGCCAACACCTTTATAGGCACGCTTTGTAAATAATTCTACTCTACACCTCGATGTTGTTGTATGAGGTCCAACACCTCCATAGGCACCTTTCATAAATACTTCTACTTTTTGCATTAGTGTTGTTGTGTGAGAGTAATATCTTAATGTGCACCTAACGAATTCACCAGTGGGGCTATGTGATCTTACAACTACATAGGCATTACCCAATACTGGATGCTTACGTTTTAAATAAATTTTGGGTTCAACGATCCATATACTATTACATGCATTGTTAAATAAAGTATGATTTTGTTTCTTCAAATGCTTTCAAATAAAGTATCGTTTATTGTTTCAAGGGTTTCATTATTTTTTTTTCCAAAATTTCTATCTTTTAAATAACCATAAAATAAGTAAATAAATAATTCTCCTTTTCCATTGACTATATTCAAATTAAAACAATGCAAATAAAGTGTATTTTGAAAATTTTCCAAAAAAAAAAAAGAAAAAATAAAGAGAACAATAGGGTGAGATTATATAGATTTCTTGAATTAAAACATAAAAACCAAAATCGAAATCATTTTGTTTGCAAAGGTCTATTGGTTTCAACTGGTTTTTCTTTTTTCCTAAAATCAAATAAAAATATCAACCCACTGACACGTCTTTCTAAACAAACTACATGGACTTTGATCCCTATCATAGGGTACGTTGGCCCTAGGTTCTCATCTAGGTCATGTCCACCCTCTATAATTATTTATTCTTAAAGTGAATTATTTTTATGTTCTCTATTTACTTTCATCCATGTTTTGATGTGGTCAAATAAAATAAATTTAAGGTTGTATTTTGTTTATTTCATTTGAATAATTTATAGTAACTGTCATCATAGATAGGTGTTGTAAGGTCCTTAACAACTTCTACACACTCAAACAGACTTTCAAACACATCTCTAGGTACGCAGACCACCCTTACACTTTTATTTGTTTTTCCAAAATTTTCCACCTTAAAAATTTTTGTGGTGACTCCTATCAAGTTGATTTTCAAAATTTATTTTTTTAAATCAATATATTTTTTCTTTTCTCACCCTCTACCATAATGTTAGGCATGACAAATCATTCAAATTTTGGGCCATAAACTAAATGTTATTTAACTTAGTATAGTCAAGTCAAACTCAATGGGAGTACTTGAGTTTGACCGAGTATACTTTGTTCATGATTATATTGCTGAGTTAGAATGATTTCTTCCCCTAGAAAGGTAAACCAGACAAGCTTAACGAATTGGTGAACATGTTTGACAACTACACAATCAATTATGAAACTTATAAAAGAGCTAAAAACCCTTACTGTTATAAAATGGGTAGTATACTTTTTAAGTTGTTAGATGATCAATGATTGCATGCAGTCATGCTCATCCAATAGCTCAAAATGTGTCCAACACGTGCTAGCCATGGAGACAAATCAATTTTTTTAGATCATTTCAAGATATCCAAGCATTTGTGTAATACTTTAGAATTTGTACATTTTTATAATTTATTTAACTTGGTTAAGATCCTTAAGGATGAAATTTTCTATGTGTCTAGCGAATGGAATGTGTAAGAATGTTGGTGAAAAGAAAACAAATTAGAATCAACAATGGGAAAATAACAAGGGAACTAACGATGAATTTAGTATAAGGTGTATGAGATTAAGACTTGAAATTGATGTTGGCACATGGCTAAGCCTCACCCTCCCTTCCCACTAGGTAGTAGGTTTGAATCTCAACTCCCTATTCTGGTATTTTTTTTTCTCACATAGTGACATATGGCATTCATTTTCGTGAAATGAAAAGATTGTCCTATAGCCTTCTTCATGTGCGAGCCTTCTCTTCGGACATGAAAGGAAGAGAAGGAAGAAGAGACATAAGACTTTTGAAGGGCCAAAGGATGGTGGGGGTATAAAGGTACATAAATATATATATATATATATATATATATACACATGCTTGCTAATTTATGTGGTATAGGGCTACATTCCTAACTAGAATATACACAAGGAATGATAGCCATCAATATTCAACTTTCCATTTTACACTTAGTTAATATAATTTTTAACATTAAAAAAAGGTTAGTAATTGGTAATCTTTGACAATTAAGACCAAGTTTCTGAGGGATTGACACTCTACTTAATATTCTTCTTCTTATTGATCACGTACACTTACATGCTAGCATTGCATTTAATCAATTCAATCAATAGAAACAATACCATCATTTGACACAAGAGTAAACTCAAATTGTAACCAAAAGGGAAAAATCCTAGCCAAGTACTTTGAGAAAACCTATTAACTACCATAAATGGCTCAAAATTACAAATAAGTTATAAACTTTCAAATACCACCATAGAAAACCAAGGTTTAAAAATCACCATTTCTTTTCTCTTTGTTAAAAAATATTTTAAATGAAGTAATATTAGGAGCACCATTAACAACATAAGCCATTCCACATCTCTGACGAAAGAATAAAAACCCAAATTCTAAGGAAAAATATCATCTTTAAATTTGTTTAAAAAACCATTATTTAAGAACTTGAATATAATAAAAGATAAACAAAACCAAATTAACTGTTTAAAATAAGAAGTTTCTTTTAAAAACATAGAAAACAACTTGTCCATCCATCGATACAAGAAAAAATCTAGCATGTCTTAAATACCATTCAAACCTCTAAACCCTAAACCCTAAACTTTAATATTACAAGAATGAAATTTCTAAAAGTGAACAAACAATTATATAAAATACTACTAAAATTTGGCAATACACCAATCAAAAAGTAAATAAAATATCAATCATTACAATATACATATATTTAGTAAAGCAGATTGTTATCGACTCAAAAGCCATTTCCTTACATATATTGAAATTTAGGGAAAAAAAACCTAGATTCGTACAAAAATTTATTTATAAGTTCTAAACATGTATTCCAAAAAATGAAAAAAAAAATAATGATTTTTGAAACATGGAATTTGTAAAATAAGAAGGAAGAAACTTACCTTACCTAAGGTGGGTGTAGCGGGTGGTGGCAACATCTATTGGTTAGCGACAACATCATCCTTACTCAAGTATGAAAAGCCTTAAGTTGACCAAACTACGAAGATGAAGAGAAAGGAAAGTAATAAGTGAAAATGTAAAGAAAAATAAACTATCAAAACCACAAGTCAAAATATGTGCTATTCATTACGAACCACATCTACTACTTGCGATATTTTCTTCAAACTAAAGCTTTCATTAGTTGCAATTTTTTACATCACAAATAAAAAATTGTAATGATCTTTTTTTTTTTTTGGGTAGTAAGTTAATAGCAACTTTAAAAATTTAATGCATTTGTTTATTACTACAATGTCACCTAATTGCATTGTTAATTCTACTAGCATAGCTCTATTTTATTTTATTTTTGGAATAACCACAACACCATTATTTTGTGTCTCCATAAACGCTTCATAAGGATTTGTTTTGAACCAATACCCATTATTTAAATTGAATACCTTGAATTTTCTTACAATGTAACTAAGACCTTGTGCAAGGGTTTTTAGTTCATTTCAAATGTTGTCTCACCCCAAAATTGTAGAGTGTGATCGACATAAAAAATGTGAAAAAACCTTACTATCGTATGCCTAAACCTCTACTAACAAGTACATATCATCATCAAAATTAGAATTAAAGTTAAATAACAATAAGGTATCCCATGCCTATATTTAGATTCCTATACACTCAATAGGGTATCCTATGCCTAGATTTAGATTCCAATACACTTAAAAATAGGACTCTTTAAAAGTTCTACTAGAACTTGTCACCTCATACAAAATACAATAGAGAGCTCCACTTTCATATAACCAACATATAATGGAAATGAGGTAAAGCGAATCCTGGTTGTGGTAATTGTGGAACTACACCAAGATTTTATTTTTTCATAAAGATTACAATACATAACTATAATTACAAAAATCAGAGAGCCCCTACAAACCAATGCGAGGCCTACAAGGAGATCTTTAATGGTGGTTCTCTGTCATGGACTTTGGCTTAACTCCATTACATGTGAGTTCCAAATGTTCAACAAGTAAATAACATCCCCAAAATTAATGAGGATGATAGTTTTTTAGTGATTAGAAATGACACAAACACAAATAAATGATTAACATAATGTTTTAAATCCAAAGAAACATACCTATAAAGAAAGTTACACTGAGTAAAAAAGCCCTTTCTAACATACTAGTACAACTACCAATTTTTATTTATAAGTTCCTTATGCACAATCTTACAAGCAATAATAACCTTTATCCATTTTGCCTATTTAAATTCATATCTAGTAAATAAACTTGATCATGACTCAAAGAAGTTTGCATGGCATGATAGGTTCGACCTGAAAAAAATCTAAAAGCCCTAATTAAAAAAGTTGGATTAAAAAAAGGCTCAAGCCCCCCCTTTTTAACCAAAGTGATCAGACTCATTATTTTAAGCCCAACCCTTTTATAAATGAGATTGGCCTGTGATTGAGTCAACTTAATGTAAGATTAAAATAGAAAAAACTTTATTCCTTCATCCACTTAACAAAATTAAGAAATTTTTCTTGAGATTGACCACTTTTGGCCTTGTTATTCATCAACTTCTTTTTTAGCATTAAAGAGTTTTCCTTTATATCTGCTTCACCATGCAATTGTTCCACTTTTTTCTTAATCTACCCACATGACTCAAACCTATTTTCATCCTATTCCAATCCTAACCTTCCACTTATCCCAAATACAAGTCTTGTTAAAAAGTTGGTATGCAAAACATGGCCAACACAAGAAGGGATCACCATTACAAAAACCATCCATAATAGAGTTCCAACCGCAATGGCTAATAAAACAAGCAATGGAAGGGTGGCTCAACACGCACCATTGAGGTGCCCGTATGACAATCTAACCAGAATTTCTTTTAAACAGATGTGGGCATGCCATTTTGGTATTGCTAGTGCTAATGGAATGCGGACCAACAACCCAAAGGAATGGTCTATTGGTGACCTTAAATCCAAGGGCTATTTCTTGGAACAGTCTTAAGTTGAAAACAGTGTAACTTCCGAAGGCAAGGTATATTATAGAACAAGGTGGCTATTGATCAAGCCAAGTTAAGCAGGATAAATCTAATTCCTAAAACTGTCTTAGTGGTTTTTCTATGTGGTGACCTTCCAACAATGGCCCAATTGGTTGGAGCTTTGAAATATATGATAACATTATAGGTTCAAGTTCATAGGTGGTGTTGCAAAACCACCAATCTGTTAAATTGAGACTTAGCATGCATCTTTTGATGTAATGGAATAAGCTCTTCTGACCTTTTAGATAACCTGAACTAATCCAAAAAAAATGATCAGTCTTCATGGCAGGCATACTTAGATAAAGCTGAAATGTCCTTATGTTAGTAGGAAATCCTTCAAGATAAAAGTTAACAAATAAAAATGCATCGTATTTGGAACGAGAAATATCCTATTTTAATCTTTAACTTATCATTGAATTGTCATTTTGATTTCTCACTTATTAAAAGTTTTTACTTTTGGTCTCTCCACATATGTTAATAAGGTTTAGCACAAGAGAGTCAATATGGTAACAATGTAATATGAGGAGGACAAAAAGTTATAGTTTCTAATTAGTATGGGACTATTTTAAGTGATAAAATGAGTGATAGATTAGATTGACAATCCAATGATATGTCAGGGCACCAAAATGGTATTTTTCTCTTTCTAGAGAACTCTTTTTAATTTTCATCTAGGTTTCACTTAATGAAAAAGTTGAAAGGATCCAAATATTTATAGATAATGAGGGAAAATCATAACTTAGTATATCAAATGAGAGGATAAATAAAATTATTTGTTGAGCATGGTTAAAGAAAATTTATTGAAAATAGATAAACTAATAAATATAGTTTATTTGTCTTATACTTAGATCAATTTACATAACAATCTATTTTACTCTCCATTACATTTAAGATGCACTAAAATTCATTCTTGCAGAATTGGAGATATAGAAAAAAGTATAAAAGAGAAAATCTCAACAAAAATTGTAAGCGATGTATAAATTTTTTATTGTTCAATTTTTATCAATTTACTTAAAATTATTTTATTTTCCAGAGCTATGAAGCTTTTAAAAATTATTTTTACCTCTTCTTTTCACAATTGCTAAGCAAGCTACGTATACAAAATCAAATTATGTCCATCCTTTCGAGGTTTGTCTAGATTACATTTATATTCCATGCTTAACTAATTTATTAATAAAAGGACACTTACCTTCCATTGCCATGATCGCTCTCATAGTTAGCTAACAGTATAGCCTTGTTTAGGTTTTGAAACAAGAGAAAATTAAAATGTTAAATGGAATAAAATTATAAGGATATTTGATTAAAACACCTCTTTGGCTTATCACTTGTCTATTTAACCTTCTCAATTTAGTCTCACACTGATTTTTATTATCAATTTTGCATCTCATTAATATGAAAGTTTAAACATTATTTAGTCCTTTGTCTCAAATAAATCTGGACTAAAATATTAATATTCATTTTAGTAAGGGACCAAATTGCAAATTAACTAATAACTAAAAGACCAAATCAATAATAAACATTAGTAAGGGACCAACTTGAGACTAGATCAATAGGTAAAAGACTAAATTGAGATTAGAAAGATAAGTACGGAACCCAAATAGTGTTTTATTCTTAAATTGTTTGAGGTGGTTCTCATTTATATGATCTCTCAATTTATTCAATAATGAAAGAAGAAATATCTTACCATTAGAACCTATGACTCCATCATGGATTAGCTTTAGGATGTGGTATTTCGTGGCAAACATAACTACAGAAGTAGTTGAAAGAGCAGCTCTTTTAATCCCAAGCTTACAAGCAACTTCCAATGCCCATCCCATGATCACATCAGCCACTACACAACAAACCATCTCAGATTCAGAACTGATGAGATCCTTTATGAGCATCACTAGCATAGCAGGCATGGTGCTTAACATTGAATGACATAACTTGCCAATGTCATTTCTGTCATCCTCGGGTCCCAAGCCATCTGGGATCGAAACAAGCTTTATTTGTGATTCTGAACCCATGAGGCTCTCATGCTGGGCTACCCTTGAACTCAACACTCGCTTATGATTAGCATCTGAGTTCAAGTCATGTTGGGCTAATTTGTGTGAGAAGTTCATGAGAGAATTGACATGTCCTTGAGCTGGAAAGGGTATAACTAGAACACTTGGACTCGGCTTGCTCATCTCTGACAAACTGAAACTGTTGATATTTCAAGCTGGGTGTTAGTGTTGATTATATTGTGGAATAGGACATGAAGGACATACAAGTGACCAGTGACGAATTAAATCATAATTATAAGCATACCAAATCAGAAAAGTCAAAAGTCATAATAAAGAGTTGATTAAAACTACACAAAACAAGAGGACAAGGAACCTTCCTGAAATAAGGGTAAAAAAAACGACATATTAGAAGAGGAGGACAATGAAACCTCGCTCCTCAGTCAAAAGATACTAAAATTCAAGGGGGTAAAAAGAAAGCTATACATTTTGGTCCTTCACAGTAGCTTTTTTGACATTAAATAATTAATGCAACTAAATGTATTACAAAAATGAAAAGATAAACAGGAAAAATCAAAGAAAAATGTTCCATTTAGGATAGAAATAAACCTGCTAAAGGAGACAAAAGTACTCTAGCATTTCCTGGAGAAACGTTTTGTAATTCATGCATAGATATACAATTCAAGTGTGCCTTTATTTCAATATCCAACTTCCCTCTAAGCAATCACGTGGAATTCAAGAGAACAATTTCCCAAACCTTAGCCCTAGTAATTTAACCAAGAAATTCATGGCTAATTTTAGTCTATTAAAAGTTAGTAAATCACATTATTCACAAATAAATATATAAGTACATAAATAGGGAATCTCATTGACAAATGCACCTAATACGATTTTAAAATTTTGATATAATTTATGTATCTTCAGTAAGATGTTATTTAACATTTTTTTTTTTAATAGTGATAGACGCACTCAATGAAATGCATCCCTCCAAAATAGAGATTATATATCTTTCTATATATATATATATATATATATATATATATACACACATACACACACACTTTAATCATTGTCTGATTGATTTTATCTTTTCCTTTAGTATTTTTGAAACAGCCTAATTAAATTGTTTTTAAAGAAGTTTGAAAATAAAAAACAAAAAAAAATTGTTTGAATGAAAATTCTCTTAATATTCTTTGTGCTTTTGTCAAAATTACAATAATGCTACTAATGAAAAGTGTTCTCTCAAGATGTCTCCTCATTTTTGTTTGATTATAAAAAACGTGATGTCTTTATTTTTAGTTTTTCTAAAACAAGTAACATTATCTAATAACTTTTTTCTTATTCTTTCATTTATGAAACAAAATATAGAGCAAAATGCAAAAAAGTTCATATGTCTTATGTTCTTCTTAAAACACTACAAAAACACTTGTAAAAGTCATCGCGATGGCATGTCATTGCGACGGTCAAAAAATCCTTGTTAAAGTCGTTGTAAAAACACGTTATTGCCAGGGTCAAAATAAGTGTTGCAGTATCATGGTTTTGTGACACTTTTTTAACCTTCACAATTACATGCCATTACGACGTTTAAAAAATTTGTCGTAATGTCATGGTTTTGCAATAGTTTTTTAGACTATCGTAATGACTTGTCTTTGCAATGGTTGTGTTTAAACTGTCATAGTGGATGCCATATTTTCTATGGAAACAATTTAAACCACTGCTGGTAGTTTTTTTTTAAATATTCTACTTTATGTTCTTGTTACACTTTTTTTTCTTGAATTAGTATCCTATAAATATGATAAATCACCAATCACAACAACATAATATGATACTTAAACCCAACAAGGACTACTTGATAATCAACTATAAACATAACTACATACAAAGTTGAACATAAAACCATTATCAACTCTTAATAAGATACTAAATAATTACAAAGTCTATCAATAAATAATGATAAGCCATCCTAACTAGCTAATTGTCCCTACTTGAAGGAGTTAGCAATGGATTTGAAGGTTTGCACTGCCTTGCTCATTGGGTACCTAAAGATTGAAGACAAACTTTAATAATCAATATATTGAATAATAAAGATAAAACAAAATTACAACACATGACTTATACAAAAAATTGTTTACATAAGTACCCCATGAGATAGTATGGATGCGATCATTCTAGGAAAATCTCCCTAGACATTTCTGAGGAGAAAAGACAAAACTACATTTGTTAATTGTTGTTCTACTGCCAAATTAGCAATTTCAGCTCTTCATTGTTCATCTATTTGGTCTCTTTCAGTCATTTTAGCTTTAAGTGATGCAACTTCCATATGTACCTCATGGTAAGATGGTCCAAGTGGCAGAATCCCACCAGTAGGGCTATGTGAGATCCTATGACTATATAGGCATTACCCAATACCAAATGCTTACATTTTAAACAAATTTTGGGTTCAACGGTCCATGTACAATTACACGCATTGTTAAATAAAGTTTAATTTTGTTTCTTCAAATGTTTTCAAATAAAGTATCATTTATTGTTTCAAGGGTTTCATTTTTTTCCTTCTCAAAATTTCTATCTTTTAAATAACCAAATAAATAAATAAATAATTCTCCTTTTCCATTGATTATTTTCAAATTAAAACAATGCAAATAAAGTGTATTTTGAAAATTTTCCAAAAAAACAAAGATAAAATAAAGGGAGCAATAGGGTGAGATTATACAGATTTCTTAAATTAAAATGTAAAAACCAAAATCCAAATCATTTTATTTGCAAAAATCTATTGGTTTCAACTGGTTTTTCTTTTTTCCCAAAATCAAATAAAAATATCAACCCACTGACACATCTTTCTAAACAAACTACATGGACTTTGATTCCTATCACAAAGTACGTTGGCCCTAGGTTCTCATCTAGGTCATGTCCACCCTCTATAATTATCTATTCTTAAAGTGAATTAATTTTATGTTCTCTATTTACTTTCATCCATATCTTGATGTGGTCAAATAAAATAAATTTAAGGTCATATTTTGTTTATTTCATTTGAATAATTTATGATAGCTGTCATCATATATGGGTGTTGTAAGGTATTTAACAACTTCCCCACATTCAAATAGAATCTTGAACGCATCTCTGCCTATGTTGACCACCCTTCCACTTTTATTTGTTTTTCCAAAATTTTCCATCTTAAATTTTTGTGGCGACTCCTATCAAGTTGATTTTCAAAATTTATTTTTTTAAATCAATATATTTTCTCTTTTCTCACCCTTTGCCATAATGTTAGGCATGACAAATCATTTAAATTTTAGGCTATAAACTAAATGTTATTTAACTTAGTATAGTCAAGTCAAACTTGAAGGGTGTACTTGAGTTTGACCAAGTATACTTTGTTTATGATTATATTGTTGAGTTAGAATGATTTCTTCCCCTAAAAAAGTAAACCAGATGAGTTTAATGAATTGGTGAACATGTTTGACAACTATGCAATCAATTATGAAACTTATAAAGGAGCTATAATCCCTTACTGTTATAATATGCGTAGTATACTTTTTAAGTTGTTAGATGATCAATGATTGCATGCAGTTATGCTCATCCAACAGCTCAAAAAGTGTCCAACACGTGCCAGTCATGGAGACAAATCAATTTTTATCTATTTAACTTTAACCTTAAAGGATTTGCTACTAGAAATATGTCAGCCATGGAGACAAATCAATTTTTTTTTTTTGGATCATTTCAAGATATCCAAGCATTCATGTAATACTTTAGAATTTGTACATTTTATAATTTATTTAACTTGGTTAAGATCCTTAAGGATGAAATTTTCTATGTTTCTAGCGAATGGAACATGTAGGAATGATGGTGAAAAGAAAACAAATTAAAATCAATAATGGGAAAATAACAAGGGAACTAACGATGAATTTAGTATAAAGCGTATGACATTAAGACTGGAAATTGATGTTGGCACATGGCTAAGCCTCACCCTCCCTTCCCACTAGGTAGTGGATTTCAATCTCAACTCCCTATTCTGGTTTTTTTTTTTTCACATAGTGACATATGGCATTTATTTTCGAGGAATGACAAGATTGTCCCTAAGCCTTCTTCATGCGTGTGCCTTCCCTTTTGTCACAAAGGAAGAGAAGGAAGAAGAGACACAAGACTTTTAACAGCCCGAAGGATGGTAGGGGTATAACGGTACATTAATATATATATATATATATATACACACATGCTTGCTAATTTATGTGGTATAGGGCTACATTCCTAACTAGAATCTACACAAGGAATGATAGCCATCAGCCTTGGTGGAAAAACATTTCTTGTTGGACTTTTAAAATCTTTGAGAGAAAAGGTAAAAGAAAAAATCTGTAGTTAAACTGGTAGCAATGATATACCTTATGAACATCTAAGCTATAGCCAAGTCATAAATTATGCCTAAAAGGTAGCATTAAAAATTTTCCAAGATGATAATATTCAACATCAATTAAACAAAGAAAAAACCCAAAATATAAAAGGTCTAAGAGCCTTTTATGAACAATTTGGCTTTCCAACATGTAGTAAGGCCAAACCCAAACATCATAAAACACTCAAACAGGAAATGTAGGAAAAAAGTAACAAAACATATATAAAAATAAAATATTAAAATATTCCAAAAAAGAATTTAAACCTAAACTGCTAGGAGACTTCCCTAAAAAACAAGTAATCTATTTCAAATATGGAAAGCCAAGTCATATTTCTAGGTACTATAGATTAACTAAATGGATAAGATCATTAAAACTCAAGGAATCATTCCTTCGGCAAATTAACAACTTAGTAATTGAATCTTTGTTGAAGATTAAACCAAATACAAACCAATAATGAACCCACGTCAAAAATAGAAAATGAGATTAATACCCTAAACAAATAACAAGATGTCTTGTTTGAGGTAATCAATATCCTTACAAATAATCAAGATAAGATAACTTATCTTAATAAATTAAAAGAAACTCAAGAAGCAAGTTATTTAAACCTAAAAATACCCAAAGAGTTAATAATTATGATCTTGCAAAAATATTTAAAAGATTTTAAAATAAACTAAAGCCAATAATCATCCAAGATCTCCAAAATAAAATAAATTATTTAAAAATAGGAGTCAAAGAACTTGAAAAAATTAACAAGAATTACATTCTTTGTCAATAGCCTAAATACAATCAGAAGAAAAATATAATCCCTTTAAAATAGAACTAGGAAAAGAACTAGAAGAAGAAATTACTAATCCTCTTTTGAACCTTATCTCTAGGATAACATTACGAAAATGGTACATTCTAATAAAAATAATCATTAATAATGAATTTATCTTAGAAACTAATAACTCTTTAAAGGAGAGTTTTCTAGGGCAATATTTATAACAAGAACACTTGATTGTGATAACATCTCTTTAGTTTCAAAGAAGTTTTATCTTAAATTTGATGGTTTATCACTGACCTTCATTTTCCAAAGATTAAAGCCTTTTGATGTTAAATTTTCTAGCAAAATGGAGCCAAAACAACATTAGTAAGAAGGGAGAAAGAAATAAGGAGATCATGAAGGAGGTTGCAATGCCTAAAAACCAAGATTTCAGCTCCTAGATGCCAAAACCAAGGACATAGCACCCAAGCAACATAAGTGTGATGTCAAGGCACTAAAACAAGAAAGATGGTGCCCAGGTACCAAAAATAGAGATTTAGTACCCAAATGCCAAAAAAGTCATTGCTTAGGTGTGTTGTTAGGAAACCTAAGTGAAAAATTAAGGTTTTAGTTAGGTTAATACACCCAACACCACTCTAACTCTAACTCTAGAGATTTCTAAAGCCTATAAATATGTCTTCAAGGCTGTGCCGCAACATACACAAGTTAGAGAGTACCAAAGACACTACTGAAAAGAGACATCCAAAGTAGGGTTTCAAGGCAACCAGGAAAGGGTTCTGTAATAGAGTTAGCTACTCATTAAGAGTTGTGTCTCCTCAATACTTTCCTCTTTTCAGTCTTCTTGTTCTATTTTCTTTTCCTTTCATCTTTTTGTCAATGATTCTAAACTTATGCCAATGATTGGCTAGTAGGTTGTTTCTAGGATTATAACTGAAACCTTTGCTAGGGTTACTTTTTTGTTAAGTTTTATTTCAGAATTATCTAATATTGATTGTTTATGTTCATCATGTGCTCATTACTTTCTAAGTTTAATTAGCTTAGGATAGAATTCAGAATTTAGGTTAACCTGACAAGGGAATTTATATTTAAGAACAGGATGCTTATATATGCTTTTAACATAATTCGCATTTAAAATGAAAGTTCTTGACTATCTGTGATAATTATAATTAGGAACAAATCTTATGAGGTATAATCTTTGCTAATTTCCATTGGCATATAGGGAATTAGGTATTTTAACCTAGACTATATGAAGTCCACATAAACATATAGGCATTATGATTCCTAGGTTAGCAATTCAGTCATTAATCAGTATGAAGTATAAACAATAAGAGAAAGCGATTCTACATGTGGCAAATGTCAAAATACTAGGCTTGTTAGATAGATTTAATCACTCAATATTCAACTTTCCACTTTACACTATTAATATAATTATTAACATTAAAAAAAAGTTTAGCAATTGGTAATCTTTGACAATTAAGACCAAGTTTCTGAGGGATCGACACTCTACTTATCATTCTTCTTCTTGTTGATCACGTACACTTGCGTGCTAGCATTGCATTTAATTAATTCAATCAATAGAAACAATACCATCATTTGACATAAGAGCAAACTCAAATTGTAGCCAAAAGGGAAAAATCCTAACCAAGTACTTTGAGATAACCTATTAACCACCACAAATGGCTCATAATTACAAATAAGTTATAAACTTTCAAATACCACCATAGAAAACCAAGGTTTAAAAATCACCACTTCTTTTCTCTTTGTTAAAAATATTTTAAACGAAGTAATATTAGGAGGACCATTAACAACACAACCCATTCCACATCTCTAACAAATGAATAAAAACCCAAATTCTAGGGAAAAATATCATCTTTAAATTTGTTTAAAAAACCATTATTTAAGAATTTGAATATAATAAAAGATAAACAAAACCAAATTAATTATTTAAAATAAGAAGTTTTTTTAAAAAACAAAGAAAACAACTTGTCCATCCATCGATACAAGAAAAAATCTAGCATGTCTTAAATACCATTCAAACCTCTATATGTTCTCATCTTCCTAATGATTTTTGGGAAAGAAAGAAACATATAATTGAACTCCCTTACAAAAAAACCTTTTCATGAAAATCTCATCCCAACCAAACTTAGGCCCATTCAAAAGAATTAAGAACTCCTTTAGTATTGTCAAAAGAAAATTAAAGATTTCTTTTGTAAAGGGTTTATTAGGAAAAGTTGTAATCCTTGTTCTTGTTCTTCTTTTTATGTCAACAAAAATGCTGAATTAGAATGAGGAATCCCAAGACATGTCATTAATTATAAACCATTAAATAAGGCCCGCCACAGGATTAGATATCCTATTCCAAACTAAAAGAGTCACTTTTATCAAGCAAAAATATTTTCAAAGTTTGAAAGAAATCTGGCTTTTGGCAAATCCAAACTAAAAATGAGGATAGAGGATAGATACAAAATTGCTTTCACAGTTGGTCAATATGAATGGAATGTTATGCCTTTTGGATTAAAAATGTCCCCTCTAGAGTTCAAAAAATTATGAATGATATCTTCAATCCTTGTACTCAATTCATCATTGCTTACATCGATGATGCTTTAGTGAACTGCCAATCAATTGACCAACATTTTAAACATTTTAAAAGAAATGACCTTGTTGTTTCTAAAACTAAAATGAATTTTTTCCAAACCAAAATAAGATCCCTTGGTCACAATATTTGTGATGGAACAATTACCCCGTTGATTGAGCAATTCAGTTTACCAACAAATTTCTTGACCAAATCATTGATAAAAGTCAACTCCAAAAGTTCTTACAATGCCTAAACTATGTAGGAGATTTCCTTCCATATTTAAATAATCTCATCAAGCGTCTTCATGATTAACTTAAAGGATCCTCAGCTTTAGACTGGCCTACACATTAGTGTTGTCTGACAAAGAAAATCCTAAGTCATTGACCTTCCTTGCCTTTACTAGCCAAATCGTCAAGCCTAAAAGATTGTTGGGACAAATGCCTCTGATATTGGATATGAGGGTGTTCTTAAACTAAAAATTGATGGAAAAGAGCATGTTGCATTTCATCAAAACATTGGAATCCTGCACAGTAGAACTATACAACCATTAGAATAAGAAATTTTAGCAGTTGTTGTATGCATTTCAAAATTTTTAAGTAATTTATCAAACTAGAAATTTTTTTGTCAGAGTGGACTACAAATTAACCAAACATGTTTTACAAAAAGATGTTAAGAACCTTGTGTCAAAACAAATTTTTGCTAGATCGCAAGCTATTTTTAAGTTATTTTTACTTTAAAATTAATTATCTTAAAGGCACTACAAACTTTCTCCCTGACTATCTTACCAGTGAATTCTTACTGGGAAGATAATCCCGAAGAAGAAGAAAGAAGACGAAGTTAAGGGCAAAGCCCATCAGACATCAGATTTTGATAATAAACATATAAGGTTGACCAAGAAACGGGAGTCTTCTACTCCACCAGGTCTCCTACCCTAACCTTACGTCAACCTACCTAAAAAGAGACCAAAAAAACAAATCTTATGGATTCTGTAGCGGCCCACTAATATAACCAACTAATACCAAAATAAATTGAAGAAAATTTTATTTTGGGCAAAAAGGGAATAATTTAACATGGTTAGTTTTGATGTTGTAGTTATTGGAAGGATTATAAATTAAAGGACGAATAAACACTTTGACTTTAAGTGATAAGGCTTTGAAATATTAGGCCCATATAGCTCCTAGCCCATAAAACGCGTTCGACCTATTTCAAAGAAGAGGTTACAACTTCACTTGGAAATAAACTATCCTAGTAGCGTGTGCCTAACACTCAAGCACCTCCCATGAAGAAAATAACGAGAACCAATCTTAATAGAAGAGATAAAACGCACGGCACCCACCAGAACAAGAAAGAAATGATTGCACTATTCATAGGTTCCTAGGTCATACTGAAGTGTCTACTTTTTGCATAAAATCCTTTAACTTATCATAGCTAACATATCTTATCATTTCAGGAAAATCTTCTTTGCTTCGCACGAGAAAGCTTCAATTTTTCTGTTCTGGTCATGTACTATTTATTTATAACCATTAAAAAATTAATATATTTTCAAATTGGTCCATGCTAATATTATCCTTGCCGAGAAACATTCCCTCATTGGACTAAGTTCTTAGTTTTGGTACCCTTTAGTAAACTAACTTAAATTTACCCATTAGGGTTTTATTTATATTATGCACCCTAACATGTTCGAATGAATTAGCTAAATTTAGAGTTTAACCCCTTTCTTGAGCGAAACAAAGTGCATAACAAGGAATTAGGTGATCCTTAAACAAGTTGGTCATTGCAATCCTTGACTTTTTGCCAAAACTTTGTTTAACTTTATCTTAGCCTTATGTTGGTGAAATGTTTATATTTCCCAGACCATTTCTCTTTTTTCCTTGAGACACCTAGTAAATCTTGTCGTACTTGATTTGGACTTAAGACATGACTAATTTAAAACTATAAAGACTTCCATACACAAAATATCCAAATCAAGATTTCCTTATGGGATTTCACGAGGGACAATACTACACGCACACTTTCTCCTTTTCAGCCAACAAGCGAAGACAAAGCACACCTTTTATTTCATAACACATAAGAGAGGGAATTACATAGTACACGGCACCACACTACTAGGGCACACTTCCACAAACTAGCTAACAATAAAACAAAAGAAAGTTCCTCTCAAGTACTTTAACATAACGTGCTACAAAACATAAAAATAGTGGGATCTAAACAAGATGGTGCTAATAAGCTTAGGCATTGGCTCAATCATAATAAGAGGTTGTCCAGGATCCAACCTCCTAATGCATGGTTCAGCAAAGATTTCCCCCTCATAGATGTAAATTATCATGGAAATAAGGGGGAGAACTCTTCATAGTCTTGAATGAAGCTAAAAGTATCAAGGATGTACATCTTTCTCTCCTGAAATATAGATATATGAAGAAGAAAGGTGAGATTCGAAAATCCCAGTAGTTAACTAATAAAATCAGTCTAATTTAAAGTACAAGAAGTCATGCAAATAGAGAACGAAGATGAAGAGTTTCCACATGCAAGGGTGCAGAATTATGGATCCCCAAAAACATAACGCATGCATGCCACAAAGAATACATGAAACATCACAACCTTACCTCTTCTCTTCCACGCACACGGAGTGCTGCCACTTAAGGCCACATCACTTAGCAAGTAACAAATAAATTATAAAGAAATCATTAGTAAACTACCTATGAAGCTCTCCACCACCAAGCAAACAAGTGTTTTAGGTTTCAGTTTGTTAGGTCCAATAAGTATGTTTTAGGCTTAATCCCTTGCTTGACTATTTTCAAGCATTTTCCTTGGCCAGATAGTCCTTTTTGGAGTCCTTCATCAATCTAAAGGCCAAGGTTATCTTAGAAGAAGTTGAAGAAAGAAAATTGAAAAAGAAGGAGGAGAAGAGGAGTGTTGTACGAAGAGAATAAGTGAAAAATTCAATGGTTAGTTTTCTCGGTTTTCTTCCCTCTATTTCACGAAACTTCTCCTTCGTTCTTCTCTCTCTTTCCTTCTCACACGAACAAACACTCACTTTTCTCTCTCTTGTAGCTTCGTATGTAAGCAAGTGGTCCCCTTTACTCTCCTTCCTTCTCACACGAACAAACACTCACTTTTCTCTCTCTTGTGGCTTCGTATGCATGCTAGTGGTCCCCTTTACTGCTTCATATAGGCACTTTTCTTGTCTTGCAATTTAAAAAATGCGTAGGTGTCTATTCAGGTATTCTCCATCCTCCACGTGGTGCTTAATTGCATGGATAGGAACACCCGCCCTTTTAACTTTCTGCCAATCGTCTACTCCTCACGTCAGTGTGAAAATGCTGCTTTTGGACCCAATGGACAATTTGTATTTGGGGAAGATTACCTTTCTTGCCCCAATTCTATGAAAACTTCACCTATCTAAAAGATTCTTTGGCACTTTTTCTTTTGCTTAATGATTGCTTCAGTTCCATTGGTCCATTTTTCTTGCTTTGGCATTTATTATGTGATGCTTCCATCTTTCATCAACAATATTTTCATTTATACCCCGCAACGAAGAAAAATTTCATTTAAGGACACAACCTAAGTTTGGGGTTCTTTACAAATTTTTCTTTTACAGACTTCTATCAAGTTAGAGTATTTTCACTTGCAAATTCCTTTAAATGTCTTAGGATATTACAGATTATACATAGAAGCCCTAGAAGGGATACTTGCCCCCTCCATCCAAACTCCTTTTACTACGCCAAACAAAACCTAGGCAAATATTGCCGGAAAAGAAGAAGAGGAAGAATCATACAAAGCATTTCTCAAATCTCAAATCAAAGCCATGAAACAGCAGCAAATCATGAAGCAACCCAATGACCATACCATAACCAACCTAAGACCAATTCATTAATTACCCAACGAGCACCCTTGTCTATGGCCGAAGCAAAAGCCAGTTGCAAACTAAAGCTACACAACCACAAAAATAATATAGATGGAACCTGAATTCTGGGACAAAACCCCCAACAATGTTTCGCTAAAAATTTTCTTGAAAGATTTCCATTTCAAACCAACCCATCCAGCCAAGACACAAAGGTTCTATGAGTTTGTGCTTGCGGATTTCAATTTTGTAGCCATTAAACATTATCGAGACAAGAATGACGAAAATTAGTTTATGCATCCAAATTTTAAAAGTTCTTATTACATTAGATTAGGGATGAGATCCTAACAATACCAAAAAGTTTTTCCAAAATTTTGATCCAATGGGTTACAATTACTGGATTACATGGATGCCCGATATTGTACCTTTTGGTACGAAATAAATCCTTTAAACATTCAAGGTTAATTTATATCAAAAGAAATAACCCATATGAATTCCCTTATCCGTTTATAGATCGGTGGAAAATTTTTTAACTGACTCAAAATATCTTTCCAGAATAAGTCCTAAAGGACTGGAAGCTACTTCAAATAGGTTTAACCTTGTTGGGGATCATTTCCCAATAGAGTTCCACTACTTCTCCAAACTATCCATAGCCTAGATATCATCTTGGCTTACAAATATGGAAACCATGATAATATAAACAAGTTGCTAGTCCTCCAACAAGTTTGAACCTCATAGCGCGAGCCATGATGCTATCTTAAAATGACTACCCTAAATATTTTAAGAATGGAGACAATGAAATATGCACATTTCTGAACTAGAAAAGCCAAATTGCCTCTAGACATGCATTAGCTGGAGGTAAGCAAGCTTCTATCTAGGAACTACAGTCTATGCTCATGCTTCTCCAAGTCGAAGATCACCTAGAAGCAGAGTCTTCAACCAAAAAAGAAGTTTCATCCAAAGAATCTTCAAATGTGATTAACCTGATGATGATTAAGCCAACCACATGGCATACACTGCTAGAAAAATTTCAAATAGAGATGAACAAAATCCATCTCTAAATCATAAAAATTTGTGTCAAACTAAATTTGACATGGAATCAGACATCGATAACATTTCGTGTCATAAACCTAGATCTCTATATGTTTAGACTTTGAATTTTGGATTTCATATCAGAATTAACACAGAATATTTTTGTGTCAGATTGTTTAAATTTCCATCACATTATAGCACCCGAAAGTCATATGCAAGATTTGATTTATTATGAGAACCAAATTGATTTCGTCTCAGATTCAAAATCAATTACATCTCAAATAATAACTTGAATTTATTTATTTCATCTTTGATTTAGTGACTATATTTTAGATATGAAATTATTTCAGTCTCAAATAAAAACTTGAATTTATATATTCCATCTCTGATTTTGTATCTAAATATTAGATATGAAAATTATTTCATCTCAAGTATTTTAGATTATTATCATTTTAATGCAAATTTCCTTTATATTGTTCTTTTTGTACCGATAAGTAATATTTAATCATCTAATAATATATATATATATATATATATATCATTAACCAAATATTACAAATAAGTAATATATAGATTACATGAGTCTTTAAATTATAAGACTCCGTGTCAAAATGTCTACAAATAATTTTTAAATAGCTAGAATATAGTTTGATTGCCTAAAATTTGTCTATGCCATAAGATTTTGAATGTAGAGCTCATTCTCATCCAATCTACAAATGAAAAAAGAACTATAAAAAGATCATATCATTAATGTATAATCTTCTAACAAAATAAGAATGAAAAATTGTATGAGTGGTAAAAAGCAAAACACTAGGATATAGATGGGTAAAAGTGCATATCCTTAAGAGAATATTTAGACACAAATGGCATCTATGCACGATCATGAAGCACGCTATATTTCTGTACATGGAGAATGCCTTTTATATTCAGAAAAGGTTTTTTGGTATTTCTGGAACATCCTTTTAAATTGCAAAAATTGAGTATACCTTGGGGTATTAAACCCTTGAAATGGATGAATAAGCTCTCTACAAGTTAAGTCATTCAAGAAACATTCGCATGAACTTGATAGAATGTAGGAGACATAATATCATGCATGGGTGCATAAATCATAAATATCAATATCAACGTCAACATCATTACCAATTTTATGATGTAAGTAATAAATAAAACCTCTTGAAGGGAATATAAAGAAAATTCCATATCTATGATTTCCATTAAGCTCCATCAGCAATCTCCTTAAGCAGGTAAATAATTGCTTAAGGAATGATTATAACAATCATCCAGCAGTTCAATAGATACAAGCATTATACAAGCATCAATATATGTATACCTTAAAAGTGCTTAAGGAATTTACAGGGACAAATCTCCACCAAGTGTATTTTAGACATTGCTAATTTAATCCTTGTTAATACACCTTATATGTACATGGAATCTAAGTAAAATCTAAAGCGAATATAAATTTAGAGGAACAAAACAGATGTACCGTATCAGTTTGAGTGTTGCCTCATTCCACAACAAAATTAATATCTTTGCACATATTTTGGATTTTGATGGGCCAATAATGCTACAAAGGTACCAAGCTTTTTTTTATAAAAAAAAGAAAACCATTATAGTTGGGCTTTTTAAACATGGTCATGGAGTCACATTCTAGTATGTAATTTTCACTCACTAAGGAGAAGATGACACCACAAAAGAAGAGGAGCATCAAAGCATTGATGTATAATTGAATTTGATTTAGAAGAAAAGAGATGGGAGATAAGCATTATCTTATTGGAGCAATTAATCTTATCTTACCGAAGAAAGAGCAAATTATCAGATATAACTTAGTCAAAAGAATGATTTAGATACAGGTCATGCCCCAACTTGCATATAACCTATTGTCATTGTTGCCACCAAATGAATAAAAGAGAGATTTGTAACTTCAAACACTTTGATTTCGGCAAATACAATGCTCACAAGACTCACTCTCTCTATGTGGCTTCACCATATGCTTGCAAATCAAAATTGGGAAATATCAGTCAAATGCTGAATCAGGTAGAATTAGGAACAATGCTAAGTACCACCTGGAAACAGAGTATCATATTCAAACGATTGCATTTGTATTTTATTCCTTTTTGTATTTTAAGAAATATTTGCAGCTATGAATTCATTGATCTACTTGGATAAAATCTGGCATATGAATTATTCTTTATCATGTCAGATGAATTAATTCATTATAATCTACATTACCACTCACAAAATAATAGATTAACAAATAAATAAAAGGAAGAGAGAGTTTCCGTAAACATGAAGTAAAGTCTAAAGAAATTAAAACATATTGGAGTTTACAAAATTAGTACCATGTAATAAAAAATCAACTCTATTACGGAATCACGGGTTAAAGTGTTATTGCTTATAGAGTACCAGCATTTTCATCTACTCTTGACATTCAAAATAACATAAAGATGATAGAATCAATCCAAGAGTAGCCCATGAACTCTGACGTATTCACCACGCAACAAATCAACTTAACAAGTTTGGTGAATAATAGAGAAATCTAACAACAATGAACTCAGATGAGCCAATTTCAGCATGCAATAAAAAATATTACATAATCATAGGTATCTTCCTACTTTGCAACAAGCAACATAAAGCCAGGCAAGATAAGTTGTACGTTAGTAATATGAGGGGAAAGTTAAGAAAATCCATTAATAGCACAGAATCTCTCCCCCAAACTATTATGCCAAACCAAAATGAATTAATAATTATTTTAGCAAGGTCAAGCAAAACATAAATATTGTATACGCCACTTGAACTTTTAGTCTCAGCATCATTAAGGATAAGACATTAAATTGCTGCTCTACATACAAAAGTATATTGTCTAGGAATTATGTGACTTAATTTTCCATGGATGGTCCTGGAGGAGGAGAGTAGTTCACTTCCAAATTTGAATTTGGAAATAGCATAAATGAGACCTAAAGAACAATTCAGGAAGGCAAAACAAAAAAAAAAAAATGAAATCTATACTCTATATCATCATAGAATTAATAACTTCAGTTTAGCCCATTACTGGAAAATCTATTCTAGGAAAATAAAACCCTCATATCTTCCATAACTAATTTATGGTAATTCACACGGCTCCAGAAGTCAGCCATTTTAATGACCCTGACATGTAGGAGACTAACTGTGCCTTTTATAATGACATAAATCATGTATTATGTTAGTGAAATACTGTAGAAGACAAGCAAATACAAAAACGCAGAGATTTTCCAAGCATTGAACATCGTCAGTAATTATGATATATAAATATAAGTAAAGCTAAATTCTAGTCTTAAATTAATTTTAATTAAGCTTGTTAACAAAATAAATAATAAATATGGGTGGCATGCACAACATGAGTGTAAACATTATATGCCCAGTTTTAAAAAGAGAAGTACATCATGAAAGAGCATTAAAGTAATATGATGTTATGATGTTTTGAGTAGTATGGTACACTATATATATATTAATATTGTTGTAACAGCTAGATATTTAACAGTAATATCAGTTTTATGTTAAATTGTACCCGTATTAGTTAATAAGCTTAATGTATGGATGATGTTAAATATAAAATACTCTTTTCAAAGCTAAAATATGATCATTGCACTTTGAGAAATTAAATCAGGAAAAATACTCTTTCCAATGTTAAATATAAAATACTCTTTTCAATGTTAAAATATGATAACATATTATAGGCACCCTAGCCATGTGACTAACTATACGTATGATAAATTAGATTAGTTTGGGCATAGTGGTGTGCAATGTTATCAAAATTGTAATTTAACTCGTTAGAATCAACGATTTTACGATCTTAGGTAGCATTTTCGTGTTAAATCGCAAGAAGAATCGGAATCAGTGCTAACTCAGTCAAACTCGGTACTGACTCGCATAGAATTGGTAGAATCTGTGAGTTTGTCTGAGTTAGACGATTCTACCTTATGGCCCATTTATGCAACCCAAAATCAAATCCCTCATTTTCTCTGGAAAAAAAAAAACCGGTTTAGCCCAAACAAAAATGGTTCATACTAGAGTCCACAAACCACAGGCTGCCAAAAAAAAATAGGCTCTAAAGAGTGAAGACTGAAGACTTGAACAGAATTGAAGGCAGGCGTGAGTGCGTGACAGAAACAGTGTAGCAGGACTGAAGCATTCAAAATCAAAACGAAATCCCTAACTAGAACGGTGAACGTCGCGGACTGCAGAAGCATTCGCCTGAGCCTGACTGTGCTTTGCCTCAAGCCTCACGAACACGGTGCTCTCAGCCTCTCACTGCTCTTCCTCTCTCCTCACTGCTCTTCCTCTTTCCTCACTACTCATGGTGCTCTCACTGCCACTACTCTTCCTCTCTGCTCATTGCTCACGGTGGTCTGCGGTTTATGATCTGCTACTCGCCTCACAGTGCTCGGCCTCTCTCCTCACAGTGCTCTACCTCTCGTCTGCCAGTGACACTCTGCCTCTGCCTCTGCCGGTCCGTCTCATTCCTTCCTCCACCAGGTATTTTCGGAGCTCCTTTGCTGATTATGGTTGGAATAATGCTTCATTGCTTCAAATGGTAGATAAATGCCTCGAAATGGTATGGTGCTGCAGCTGCTTGTTCTTATTCTGTTCGTTATGTTTCTGTGCAATGTTTGATCTTTATATTTTGTGGAATTTGTTATGCTTTGAAATGGAATAATGCTTCACTGCTTCGAATGGTGTATGGTTCAATGCAAATTATATAAAACAATTGCAGAATGTGCAAGAAATCTATTTTGTCTGCCTCATTTGATGGTTATATGCAGACATCTTGTGTTGCCCTTTGCATTTACTGAACAATTATTTAGATATAGACATATAGCATAACAATGAAGATGTTAAGTTTGATCAGAATTATTTTGTATTATAGTGTATGAATGTCTTCCATTTTTTTTCTTCTTGATCTTTATATGAATGTCTATCATTTTAATTCTTTGTTTTGGCCAAGAGTATTAGATGGTTAGTTAAATTTGCATGAGATGCAAGGATTTACTGTTATATTATGAATTGGTGATTCTCATTGGTGGTTACATTTTCTACTTTCATGATTGAGGAGTGAATATAAGATTTTTCCATTTTTTAACAAATAAAACTTATTGTGTGAACTATGAATTGATCTCCTACATTTATTCATCTTTGTTTTGTTGTAATAAATCAAAGGAAATATGTCTTCAAGTGCAAGTGCTCCATCAGTCCCTATTGGAAAAAATGTAGCTGCTGGAAAAAAGAATTTTCCTGGTAATAGATCTGATATAGGGTGGAAACATGGGATGGATGTTAGTGGAGATGGTAAAAAAGTTAAATGCAATTATTGTGGCAAGACTTATAGTGGAGGAGTCTATAGGTTTAAACATCATTTAGCTGGTACCTGAATAGATGTTGAATCATGTCTTAGTGTTGTAGAAGATGTTAAGGCACAAATTTTACAACATGTTATTGATGCTAAATGTGCATCATCTAAAAGAAAAAAACAATGGATTGATGTTGGTGAGGAAGAAACTCTAGGCACTCAAGGACATTCAAATTCCCAAGACCTTTTAAATTTATTGAAGGGTCCCAAAAAACATAGCGGTGGCCAAGGTAGTTCACAATCTACCATTAATCACATGTTCAAGAAAGATATTAGGTAAGAAGATTGCCAACAAGTAGGCCAACTTTTTTACATAAGTGTCATTCCCTTTAATTGTGTAAAAAATCCTGAGTTTATTAAGATGTGTGAGATTATTGGGAGATATGGCCAAGGGTTTAAGCCTCCATCCTATCATGAGATTAGAGAAAAATACTTGAATATGGAAGATAAGAACACACATGCCATGCTTGAAGAGTTTAAACAAGAATGGAAAAAAATGGGTTGTTTAATTATGTCTGATGGGTGGATGGATAATAAGAGGCGTTCCATTTGTAATTTTTTGGTTAATAGTCCTACAGGGACCATGTTTTTATATTCATTAGACACTTATCATATTTTTAAAACTGTTGACAAAGTGTTTGAGATGCTTGATGATGTTGTTGAGAAAGTGGGAGAGGAGAATATGGTGCAAATAATAACTGATAATGCTGCAAATTACAAGGCAGCTAGACAAAAATTAATGGAGAAAAGAAAACACTTGTATTGGACACCATGTGCAGCTCATTGCATTGATTTGATGCTGGAGGACTTAGAAAAGAAAATAGAGTTGCATAAAGAAACTATAAGTAGGGGCAGAAGAATTACAACTTACATTTATGCAAGATTAATGCTTATCAATATGTTAAGAAAATTCACAAAAGGGAGAGACTTGATTAGGCCAGCTATGACTTGTTTTGCCACTGCTTATTTGACATTAGGTTGTCTTAATGACCATAAAGCGGCATTGATAAATCTATTTAATTTTGAGGAATGGAAAGATAGCAAATTTTTTGCTACCAAGGATGGGAAGGAAGTGGCAAGAAGTGTTATGGATAACCGGTTGTGGAGGAATATGATTACTTGCCTTAAAGCTGCTGCTCCTCTTATTAAAGTTCTTTGCTTAGTGGATTCAGAGGAAAAACCAACCATGGGATTCATATATGAAGCAATGGAAGGTGCAAAGGCAAAAATTAAGATGAACTTTAATAATGTTTCAAGGAGGTAAATACAAACATATATACCTTATATTAGTGTCTTTATCTTTAATATATTTTAGCTTGATTGTTTGTTGATTATTCCAGCTATGAGCCTATATTGAACATAATTGACGAAAAGTGTGATGCTCAATTGCACAGGCCTTTACATGCAGCTACGTATTACCTCAATCCTCATTTCCACTTTAACATTGACTTCCAAGTTGATTATACAGTTAAGCAAGTGCTATATAAATGTGTAGCATGACTAGTTGAAGATAAGGGAGAAAGAAACAAAATTGAGTTCCAATTGGTCAAATTCCATTTCACAAAGAGCATGTTTAGTTGTGGTTCTGCACAGACATTAAGAACACAGTTGGCCCCAGTAGAATGGTGGGAAGCCTATGGAGATGGATGCCCAGAACTTAAAAGATTGGCAATTCGCATTCTTAGCTTATGCTGTAGCTCTTCTGGATGTGAACGTAATTGGAGTGCTTTTGAAAGGGTAAGTAATTGTAAAATTATAAATTGCTTTCTTTCTTTATTTTCATTTTAATTTTTTTAGGGGTTAGAATACTTATCAACATTGTTTATTTTGTTTAGATTCATACCAAGAAAAGAAATCGCTTGCACCAAAAGAAGATGAATGACTTGTCATTTGTAATGTGCAAATTGAAGTTAAAAAATAAGCAAACTACAAGAACTCATGTTTATTTTGATGATATTCATTCTGATGATGAATGGATAACTGAAGAGATAGGAAATGAAGATAATATGGAGGCAGATGATGAGGTTCTTGAACCCATTCAAGTTAATCCTGTTTCAGCGGCAATAGAAATTGGTGATTTGGTTGTTCAGCTTGATGCTAATGTTGGTAGTACTAGTACTGGTGAACAATTTAACAATATGGATTTTGATGATGACTTCCAAGATGATGAAGAAGATAATAATGGTGAGAATGAGAATGAGATAAGTGGAGATTTTATAGAAGATGATCAAGATTCTGGTAGTGATGATAGTCGTGGGATTGATGATCTTTATTGAATTTATATTGAGATTTTGTTATGTTAACTAAATGATTATTATGTATTATGTGTGATGGATTATATCTTATGGATTATGGATTATGACATATGGATTACAGGGATTATTGAACTTTGTATATTGATTTGGATTATATATTATGGATTACAAAGTTTATTGAATTTTGTATGTTGATTTGGATTATATATTATAGATTATGGATATGGATTATAGAGTTTATTGAACTTTATATATTATAAATTATGAATTATGAACTATGTATGAAATTTTATGTGATATGGTTATATTCCATAGGTTAAATAACAGGTGTAGGTAAACTCTTACGATTCTACGTTACAAGTTTACGATACGAGTCCACCCCCCCTTTCCGAGTCTAGGTAGAATCGCGATTTTGACAACATTGGTGGTATGTGTTGAGTTGCTTTAGAAAAGGAGTTTAGAGCACAAATAATAAATGGATTACATTATACTTTTACACAGAAAATTTACTCTATTGTCCCAGTAAAAAGCATACCAACTAGGGTGATCAAAGGTACTACCATTTTTCTTTTTCTTTTTTTAGCCATTAATTATACTTGATGTTATAATATCATATAATATCTAGGGTTTAAATCTATTAAGATATTATATAGTATCCACTCATAACGGGTGCTCATTAAGTAAGGGTAAAGTTGTAATTTTAAGAATTACTACTAAACCCTAACCCTAGTTAACCTTTTATAAAAGGGGCTAGACTATTATACGAGAGAGAAGATATAAACTGATATACTGAGACAATAGTCAATAGAGACTTGAGATGCTCTGAGAGGAATACCTGCAAAATATTCTGCAATCGCCTTAGAGGGGGAATTTAGGTTGTGAAAGCCTGAGATACACCCAATACACTGTGGGTATCTCATTTGATTAGTGATCCCAACCAAAGTCTGATTAGCTTCCGCAATAAGGAGAAGTATGTAAGTCTCCTACCTTGAATGATTTATGAATGTGTTCATTATTTATTTCGTTCACTTGAGTTATTGTGTGAAATATCCATTGTAATGACAATTTATTCATGTGACTATGAATGTTGTTGTCTTCTAAATATGACTAACATAATATTGACTATCAATTTTTTATGGAGAAAAAAATAGCATTAAGCACAAGAAATTAAAATTTAATAAATCTTCAATGAAACCAGGGATAAAAACTCTAGGGTCTTCTATAATAAGATTTTAAGCTAAACTTATATTCATTTAGAAGCCATGGATCGAAACATTGGTGCTCTTGGCATTTTCCTTATCCAAGTCTATTTCACCACACTAGCATGTATTTGGCTATATCTTTAGAGGCTTAGGCTCATTTGTATACATAATTTTTTAGGCCACCTAAGTATTGTTGTGCAAAAGTGGTTGAGCTTGAGGACAAGACAACAAATTGAAAACTGACCACAAAAATAAGCATTTGAAGTTCCCAACTAAAAGAAAGTTTTGGAATTCTCAAGCTCCACAAGGGCATAGAGAAACTTAAAGGGAAAGAGGTTTGCCCTCTACATTGTACAATCAATTATGGAAAATGCTCTCGAGACATATAATAAAAGGACAAGCAAATTAAATTAGATTATGAATTCATGTATTACTACAAAGATTTAATACATTATTCTTCAAAGTATACCCTTGCTTTTCCTTCAGACTTGACTTAAGGCATAACATATACAAACCACTCTAGAGAAAAGAGGTCAAATGTCAATTAGCTTACCTAGTACTGGAGTAAAACACTTGATGAACTTGTGGGTTTATATCAACATCATGTAACATGCAATACTCATAACACCAACTTGCTAATCAGACAAATCTAAAGCGAAAGATAATTACATCACATATATTAATCACCATATTTCATTATAATAAATATATCAATTTAGTCATGAATGATGAATAAAATAATGATCCTAAACCTTTGTAAAATGCTAGCAACCAATGCAATTAAAAGAAACTTCGCATGAGATAAATAACTAGCAAGATAAGTATTTGTTTGATTTGAAACTCATCGAAGTAGTTTTAATTGAAAATATCATAAGATATAAAGGTCCATATTATGACATCTAGTGGATAAAAAAGTAAGTCATATCTAATATTTAGTTGAATTAAAAAAATTTTGAACTCAAACTTATTTATATTAAAATTTGTTAAATTAAACATTTTTTCTCTTAAATTCATTTTTGTATTCCTTTTATAGAACAAAAAGAAAGGGAATAGAACCAAAAACTTCATGCATTCCTTTTTATAATCCCCATTTCTCTAACTTATCTTCTTTCTTTATTTTAATGCAACATTCTTACCCAACACAACTTTAATCATACCAACACATTTTCACTTCCACCCATGACTCCTACAACTTTATTAGAAACTTGGAATGCACCCACAATTTCCAAAAGTATGTAATAACCTAACTTCTCATAAACATCTCTTCTAAACTATCTCTTACTATTATGGCAATCACTTAAATTTTGTGAACCATATAATAAAAGTGAGTTACTAGTAATCATATGATTTTAAATATATAGAAATTGAAATCCAAAACTTTTACCAGGTTTGTGGAAGAAGATATTCCAGTTGATCAATCCTTTTCCATTGTTCAACTAAGCACCTTCATACTGCAAGAATCAAATCAGCCAAGTTTGAAGATTAGATTCTTTGTTTAACAAGTTCTTTAAAGAACAATTATGCTATCGAATGAAGAAGATGAAATAGAAGGGGAAATAAAAGGAGAAAATAACAGACATGTGTAATTAAAAGCCTAGTAAGAAGAAGAAACAATGTCAAGGAGGAGATTAGAGAGAAAAGGGGATAGATTTAAAGCTTTGAAGAGAGGAAATAAAGTAAGGAGATAGATTTTATCCATCTTGATATTAATATTGTTACCTGACATGGACTAAATTTGTGTCTAATATATATATGAAAAATTTTGATATGGATTAGATCCATATCTAATTTTTTAATCACAATTAACTTACAAAATTGATGGTTTGACACAAAAATTAGATACCACTAAAATTTGAGCCTGATATAATTTAGTTTGAATTTCATCTTAATTATCAATGATACTCAATTAGAAGTATTACATCTGAATCAATGTCTACTTCTGTCTCTATCTGATACTACTGCATTTTTGTGTAAAATTCCCTCTCTATTTTGTATTTTTCTAGTAGTGATAAAGGAAGGTTTGACATAAAGAGGCTGCCCCCACTACAGACTTTTGAGCCTTCAACTAATAAATGAAATAATTTTCTAATTAGTTTTTTGTACATGTTATGGTGACGATACCAGTCACTTGTAATTTTACTATTCCAACACCTATATAAAGAGTAAACATATTCTCTTTGAAAGCACTTAGATATAAGAGTTCTAGTTGCTTTTAGGGATATCTCTATAAGCTCTTTTCTCTTCATCAATAAAATTTCCTTTTTTCTATTATTGTTGTTAAATAATCCTTTTTATTCATTTGCATTTGTTGTCCATGTAGTCCTATGCAAACTATCATCACTCTGGCTTTCTTGGCCTTTTATAATTTGCATATCTACATTTGCTCTCTTCCTTTCTTTGAACTAGTCCAATGTGGACTAATGTCGCTTTTGGCTTTCTTTGTCTTTTAAATTTATATATTTAATATTTGGCATACATTAAATAATCCGTCTACTTCCTACGACTCATCTTCTCTAGTCCCTTGTCTCTTCTTCCTTCCCCTCCTTTTGGGCCTTCCAAGTATTGTTATCAAAGCATAGTTTCAAGAAATAATTGTACATATATATATATATAAAGAGTAAAATGTAGGATGGTGGAATACTAAGGTATACAATAATAATGAGAAAGATTATTGCAAATTTGAAAGGAACTTAAGTAATGAGATGCTGAGAAATTTTTATTGTTAGGAGAAAGATGTGATTGATGAAAACCCTTCTTTGGCACATGTAGGGAGTCATGTCCAAGTACTTATAGGCACTAGCTATTGTTGTAAGTGGTGTGGCTAAAACATAAAGCTTGTAATTGAAGACTTAGGACTTTTTATTCACCCTAATATGATTGTAATCAATATAGAGGACCATATTATGGTAAGAATGCATTGTTAGAACTAAATTAAACTTAACAATTAAAGCTCTAATCATATAAGATCACAAGTAGAGTCCTTAAACTACCAATTTAGAGTAGTTAGTCTAATGACCATTATTGAGGCTTATAGATAAGGTTTTAAGTTAATTGCTTTATTGTGATATCGATCATATGAATTAAAATTGCTTTGCATTTCTACCATATAGAGGGTACACCTTAAGTGCACTTCACTGTAGATACAGAGAAAAACTAGGAACAGCTAAAATTATTTTGTTAACAAGGTGAGCAGTTAACATCTTAAACTGTATTAAATTATTTGCATATTTCTCTTAAATTACATGCTAGTGTTGTTTTACTTAAAATGTTCTTTTCTACAAAGAATCATAGTTCATTTTCTTTGACTAAATGAAATTGTGCATGGGGTTGAATATTTGTGAAGAAAGGTATTTCTTATTACCTGAATTTGAATATCAGTACATGAATACTAACAATGTCAATTTTAGACGATGTAAGACCTATACACGATAGAATGTTTAAGACTTAAAGAGGACTAGGATATGACACTGGTAGTTATAACAAATATATTAACCCTTGGTACACCTTGGGAACTCCAACTAGAAAATTTACCTTAGAAGTTGAATCTAAACAATTAAGACTGATTACACTTAATTCTGAATGAGACATTTCATCAAATACCTTATAGGCATTCAGTTGCATGAGTAGACATTTCATTAAATATGAAAGCCCTTATTAAGATGCAATGTACTTGCATTAATCAATGTATAATTACAAGAGAATTTACATAATCTTTATTAACATATGTAGGGACTAAGTTAACCAATCCCAACTTAATGTTCTCAATCATCCAACAAAACTAAAAACAAGCTTCAATATATGCTACATAAAGAAATAAAAAAATGAAAAAAGATAAATAAGGAGAAAATAGTGCAAGAAGTCTTCCATCGAAGAATCCGTAGAAGTTTAGCCAAGGGAGGTATAAGGAGACCAACCCTTTGTCTCTCTTTTTAAGAAAACACCTTGGAATTTGTATGCAATGGTGCACCTAGGCTACAAAAAATGGAAAAGAAAACCTAGGTAAATATGGTGCCTAGGCTTTAAGTCTTTGAAATTTGTTTGGAGTGACACATTTTTTTAGGCCTGGGCTCCAAAATCTTTAGGTCTTGGCTTCAAGAACTTGATCCAATACAATTTCTTACTTTCCAAGATCATCTAAATGTTAAATATCATCTCAACTTTCTTCCTTGGCTTCTTCCACTTCTAAGATATTTGTGAAGGCCTACCAAACATCTTTTAGTCTTCCTCTTCCTTTTCCATGTCTCTAATTGTTAATTTACTTTCATTAAAGCATTTCTCATGCAATACCATTAGAATAATACAAAATTAGGTTAATTTAATGTAAGGAAGAAACTAAATAATCCAACCTATAGAATTCATGATATTTTTTATTTAATTGAAATTTTGAGGCCCAAAAATGTCATATCCATTAGAAGGGGTAAACAAAGTGTTTAAAGCCAAATTAATTACAAAGAAATCAAATCAATTACAGATATGGTTTTTCCTACCATTAGTTGTCAATTATGGAAACTTCCCTCTGTACTTTTTGTAATTGCACGTCAATCAAGGTTTATTCTCTAAAATATAGAAACTTGAAAGGTGCTCCAACATTAATTCTCTCCTACTTGATACCTTCTTTATTAAGTAGCAACACTCCATCTCAAGTTGGGGAGTAGAAATTGATCATCCCTAGCTTGAGATCATCCCCAACTTGAAGCTTAGCTTCGAACTTGATTCTCGAAATAACTTTAGTAAGAAAATTAGCAATTTAGGAATTAAAAGACTCATGATTCAATTCTATTTATCTTATTTCACTCTTCTCTCTAATAAAGAAGCGGTTAATCTCCATATGCTTTGTTCTATCCTGATGGATTAGGTTCTTTGTAACTCCTATAGTGGCTATATTGTCACAAAATACTTTCATAGGCATATTAACAATCAAGTGTAGTTCATTCATTAACCTTATCAACTAAATTCCCTCACAAATTATGTGTGTTAAAGCATAAAACTCAGCTTCAACACCACTCCTAGCAACAACTATTGTTTCTTACATTTCTAGGCAACTAGGTTAGCCTATATAAATGTGCAATATCCCATAGTAGATCTTCTATTAATTATCGACCTAGCCCAATCACCA
This sequence comes from Delonix regia, assembly GCA_037074485.1. Lineage (NCBI taxonomy): Eukaryota > Viridiplantae > Streptophyta > Magnoliopsida > Fabales > Fabaceae > Delonix > Delonix regia. The sequence goes on along the minus strand of CM073449.1, from coordinate 19,729,094 downwards.
TAAGAAAAAACTTCAATACGTCTATAGGGATTCTTTTTTAAACACAACCCTTTTCTAAGGGACATCTTGAGATATCTCAAAATCTAGTACACAACCTCCATGTGTTCTTCATTTAGCTTATTCATAAATTAAATTGATGAGACTTACGGGAAAGCTAATGTCAAGGCAAGTGTGGGCAAAATGTATAAGTTTACCAACAAGTTTTGTAATATCCATAAAAAGCTGATGATGTCAATAAAATGACAAAAAAAAAAGTTTTAGGAATATTTTCTAATTTTAAATAAATGTGCAAGGACCCTAACAATTTCTATGATAGACTATATTTATTTATTTACTCATTTATAGTCACCAAAGTCATTAGTTCTTTAATTTTAAATTAGTTTAGTATGTTATATTGTGAATGAAGATTTAGTCAATTTCAAGATCTATAAGCTATATATATATATATACAAATGAAATAAGGCCCATATGTGTTGGAAATTTTATATGACCTTAATTAGCTTAAGATTCCTTTAATTTCGTAAAAGACATTTTTAGGTTAATTATGTGACATTTAAACTAAGCTTAGATTAACCAATAAGATTATTTAAGAAGAAAGTGTTATTCAAAATTAACATATTAAGGGTATAATTTCCTATAAGATAATATGATATGTTCATACAAGATTAAGCCAAGTTTACTATGATAATTCACCCGAATTAGAAAAATAATAATAATTTAATATTTCATTGGAATCAAATTATGATTTCATTAGAATCAAATTGATTAATTAACTAAAGCATGGTTGGTAAAGCCTAACTTGTTCAAGTATGTAGGAAGTAGCATTAACATAATTTAAAATCAAATGATGAAGATTTTACAAGTAACCGTAAAGGTAACTAAATGACTCTTAGTAAATTAGTATGCTATTGGCCTAATTAGATAGAAAGTATTAAGGGTCCATATCAAATAATATGACCATAAGACCACTTATTTTTAAGGAATTAACAAATTATGGTTTCATTGCCTAATTAGTAGGAAATACTAGACCAAAACTAAAGAAAAGAGCAAGGTGGTAAGATATGTACGCATAGGAAAATAAGGAATAAATAGTCATGCCTAATGATAGCCCACACATACCAAAAGATAAGTATAAAATAAGCAAAAGCATAAGGGTGACAAAGGAACATGTATTTGTTTGGTGGCACCACTTCAAGAGTAAAAGAATTAATGGGACCAACTAAACAAGCATGGGTGGCCAAAATTCATCATGCAACCTACTCCCTTATTGCCTTGGTTGGTTAGAGACATGTCTAACCTTCCAACACAATGCAAGTGGGATGTTATAGGGCCAAGAACCCAGCCAAGACCAAGCTGGAAATTTAAAAACGCATAATAGAGAATATGGAGAAAACAAGCCACTAAGTAGCACTATAATGATGCTCAATCATGTGTCAAGCAACCATTGGGAGTTCCCAAGGCTGAGAAGGGTTGAAGGAATAAAATAAATTGGAAAAGACCCAACCAAAACCAAAACAAACCAGAAGAAAACAAATTGGTCACCAAACACACCCTAAAAAAAAACGGAGCAATAATTTGAGCAACTGACTAGTACTTGTAATGATGATTTTGGAGGCCAAACTTGCTTCAAATTTGAAGTTCTTTGAGGGGTGATATTCCTCTATAAAATGGAGACAAAATTGGAGGGAATGGACACCAAAATGGAAGTGGAAATCTAGAAAAAAGCAAATAAACGTTATGGTTTTTGGATTGATATAATGTGGTAATGTTGGGGGCCAGTTTGAGCGAATTTCTGGAATGTTTTTGGGTAGAGAATGATGCAATTAGAAGATGGACGAAGTTAGGTATTAAGTAAGGAAGAAAAAAAGGGAGAGAAAGGGAAAAAGAAGGTAGTAAAGTGGCTGAAAATAAGTGTAACTCAGACTCTATTTTCGGACATGAAAATAGTGTATTTTAAGTTGTTACTTCCAGCGATTTTCCACCAAGCTTTGGTGGAGTTTTTGGGGCTGTGAGTGACAGCAAAATACCTGGGAATACTTGGGTGTGAGTGAGAATTTGTGGGTAAAAGAAAGGAGCATAAGCAAGTTGAAAAAAAGAGAACAAACTGCAGTGAAACCAAAAATTAGTGTAGTTTTCTTATTTACACTTCCAGCAGTTTTTCCACTTGTTTTTGTGCATTTTTGGGAAGTTAGAGACTTTGACAAACCTTAGGGAAGGTGAAGGTAGTAAGTGGAGAAGTCAACAAGGGAGAAAGAGGGGAGAAAAGTGGCTAAACGGAACCAATACCAACGATATTTTGCACCCGAAAAATCTGTTCAGAATAGTGCACGAATTTGGTGAGTTTTTCTTATCATTATGCTTCTAAAAAATAGATAGAATAATAAATATCATATACATATATGTATAAATATTTATGTTGGTGAGCATAAAGAGGGTTAACATGGATGCCTAATAGCTAAATATAAATTGTATGGGTATTATAAAATGTCAAAGTTAATTATTTAATTAATTGTCTAATTACTATGTAAGTTATTAGATGTATATTTGTTTAATCAATTTCACCTTATTACTCATTTTTGCAAGGAATTATTTAATTAGATAGTTATATAAATTATTTACGGTTAGGGCATTATTTATGTAAAAATTTCTAAAAAGATATTATGTTTTCTAAAAAATTAAAGTAACCTCTAAAGGAAAGCAATTACATAATTCTTGGAAAAAAAAATGGAGAAGTTAGAGATACTAATTTTAGAGCTTTAAATGGGAGTACATTATTAAGAATTCATTTGTAATGATAGATAAGATCCCCTGGTGTCTTAGAAGCAGGTATACAACATAAGATAAAAATGTACCTTCAAATAGGTAGCTTTTAGCTTCTCCCTTGCACATCATACTTTCCTTTGAAATGACTTATTTATTGATAGCTATGTACATGTGATGTGTTTTATATGTTTGGCATATGCATGCTAGTAGGGAGACACCTGTCATGTTTGGTGTCACAAAGTTCCCCTGTGATTGGCCTTCACATTATGAGGTAGTATGAAACCCTAAAATTGGTATAGGACAATGAAAGGTTAAGGTTTCCAAATAGGGCCCACCAGGTTTGGCCTAAAGCAGGGATAAAAGGTTTTCCTGGCATGTCATCATGTGTATAGCTTTTCTTGTGTGATTTATGCATATTTGATGTGTAAGGATTGGAAATAGAATTTTTCTTTATTGGACTGCTGACTATTGGGATTGCAAAAGTCTCATGTTTTTATGTATACCTCTTTCCAGGTAACCAGGATCCCAATCAAGAAGTGAGACCCAGGAATTAACATATTAAGAAGTTCTTATTTACATAAAGACCTAGAGTTATATTATGGGAATTCTAATTTGTATAACATTTAGAGTTCTTAATCATTTATGTATTGCTTAATGTATCATAACCACAACTACTATCTGATGATAATTTGGACATATATGAGACCAAATGATTATGTTTTATTTTATTAAGTTATTAAATCCTAGTTAAAAGGTTAAGGGATAGTTAAAGTTAAAATCAAAATATTTATCATATTCTTAGGTTTCTTTATTTATTTACACTTCTATCAATCCTACGTATAGTAAGTAAGGGATTTTACATTTAGTATCAAAGCAATGGTTCAGGATACATAATCATCTTAACTAGATTATGAATGTTAGTCCTCTGTTTTATTACACTTCCTATATGTCATGTGCTGTTGGCAACAAGTTAGAAATGGTAGTTAAAAGGACACAAGCCTAACTTTTACGAGAACTAACTGAAAAGTTACTAGAGCAAGGTGAAATGATCAAGCAATTGCAAGAGGAGTTAAGGAGCAAGAAAACCCAAGAAGGCACTAGTAGAGCAAACCCAAGAGATGATGAAGAGACAGATAAGGATGAAATCACAAATCCAAGTCCTGTCTCAATTACCATAGTCTTAAGCTGAGTTCAGAAAAGTAAAACCTCCTATTTTTAAAGGGGAGTACAACCCTAATATAGTGGATAAATAGATGTGTCAAATCCAAAAGATATTCAGAGTCATGAGTTGCACCTCTAGATAAAAGGTTACCCTTGCAAAGTATACATTAAAGGATGATGTTGAATTATGGTGGTAAGGGGCCAAAAGGCAACTAAGATTAGAAGGGACTCGTGAAATCACATGGGAGGCATTCCAAATGCTCTTTTATGAAAAATATTTTCTTGACTCTATAAAAGATGACAAGGAGGCAGAATTTATCCATCTAAAACAAGGGGATATGACCGTTGATGAGTATACAGCAAAATTTATAAAATTATTAAAATTCTCCTCCTATCACAAACACCACGATGACGAACCATGGAGAGCCACCAAATTTGAAAGGGCCCTTCACCCTGAGTTAAGGGATAAGGTGGTCGCACTTAAAATTAAAAACTTTGATAAACTAATGAACTAGTGCAGGTTATAGAGAGAAGCATGAAGGAAGTAGAGTAAGGAAGTAGAGTTGGAAAGGAAAAGGAAGGTGACAATGACGACCAGTAACGAGGCCAGGCCCCAAAGGCTCATGAACAAACCATGGAACAAGAAGTTCAAAGGGAAAGGAAAACCTAACTAAAGGAATCAAGGGATGGCCAACCAGGGGTTAGGACTAAACATTTGTAACCAATGTGGCAAGTACCATAGGGACAGGCCCTACCTTGTTGGTCAGAACGTTTGTTACAAGTGCGAAAATCCAAGACATTATGCTAAAATGTGTCTGACAAAACCAAAACTGCCTCAGGAGTCTTGACCTAGATCATAAGGATGAGTAATTGCTTTAACTCAAAAAAAGGCAAGTCAGTCTCCAGGTCTTATCCAAGGTATGATAATGATTTGAAAAATTCCTATAAATGCATTGTTTGACTTAGGTGCTACTCATTCTTGTATTTCTTATAACTGTGCCAAAAGTTTGGGTCAAAACTTGAGTACTTTGCCTTATGATTTGGTAATTTCTACCCCTACGGGAACCCAAGTAGCCAAATCCCAGCCCCCCTATGCACTTCTTTCAACCTCTTCTTGTCCAAGTCTTCTTCCTCCTAAGCCCCCTCAACCACCTTCTACCACCACTGTCATGGTCAATGCTGGCCATCTCGCCTGCTGCGGTCCAGCCTACTTTCACCTACTATTAGCATCGCCATTTAGCCCATGATGAAAAAAGAAAGTTGCCCTTTCTTCCTACTCCTACCCACCTAACATTCAGTGCCACTATAGCCATTACTAACATTGGAATTAGACATCAGCCACCGTCTATTGTCGCTATTCAATTGCCAGAAGCTTGCCAGTTGCCGGCCACTATTCAAGTAGGTATATTTTTTCTTTTATATATATATATATATATATATATTTAAATGAAGTAATTTTTTTAATTTTAACATGCCTATTATGTTGAATAAACAATGTCATGCTGAAATTTATTTTAAGAATAATTTTTTATTTTTTATGTTTAAATTATAGAATCCAAATACATAAATGTTTGTTCATTTAAATGTAATTTGTCAATCTTATTTGTTTATTTGGAATTTTAGCATAGATTTACATATATTTGGACATACATAAGTAGAGTCTATGTAATGTTCACATGTTATAGTTTATATGATGTTTAGTTGTAGAACTAGAAATTATGATAATGGCTCATTTATCCAAAACTTGTAGGAATAATTTTGATAGATTGTAGTTTTTATAATGTCTATTCATATAAATATAGATTGTTATAATGCCAAAATTTTATGCATAATCATGAATAAAAATTTGATTAAAGCTAATATCCAATATTGATTAATGTTATTCAATTTACACTCTTTTGGTGTTAGGAAAAATTAATTTAAGAGATATGAAGTTGTATTTTGAAATGGATAAGAATTGGATTGACATGCCCTGAAATACTCCTCAATATTTGGATGGATTGAACAACTTCTTAGGCTTTACATTTGCTAATAATAGTGTTAGGGGTAGAATAATATGTCCATGTCCTAATTGTAAGTTTAAAAAGTGGCATGGTAGAGAAAAAGTTCAAGATCACTTGATCATTAAACCATTTCCTAAAGGTTACACATTTTGGCTTAGAATTGGAGAGACAAATAGTGTGAATACTATAACTGAAACTTTTACAATACCACATGTGGTTGAAGAAAGGATTAATGTCAATGACCACATAATGGACATGGTCCATGATGCCTTTGAGCATCATCCGAACAATGAATGCATGGATGAAGATAAAGTAATGTCACCACCGCTAAATCATACTATGACCACCGATAATGCAAAGTTCTTAAAATTAATTAGAAATGGTCAACAAAGTTTGTAAAAAGGGTGTGAAAAGTATTCAAAGTTATCATTCTTGGTAAAATCGTACCACATAAAGTACATATGTAGAATAACTGACAAGACAGTTCCTCAAGCAACATCTCTAGATGCATATATTTAAGACAATTAAAGATTGGGGGATTGAAAGTCATGATTGACATGTTCTTATGGAGCAACTTTCACCTCTTGCAATAAGAGTAACACTTCTTAAGCAAGTGTCTGCAATCATAATTAATCAGTGTTCTTTCTTTTAACACCTATGTAACAAGGTGTTGAATGTACATAAGCATGACCAACTTCAAGATTGAGTAATTATGACTTTATATTACCTGAAATTGGCTTTCCCCCTTCCTTCTTTACATTTATAGCTCATTTGGTTGTAGATCTAGTTGATGAAACCAAACTAAGAAGCCATGTTCAATATCAATGGATGAATCTAACAAAAAGGTTAGTATAAATTGGCTTTCCCCCTTCTATCAAGTATTTGGTAAAATTAAAATCTTATGTGCATAATAAAGCTCAGCCTAAGGGATCTATGGTACAGGGTTACATGGCCCCAGAGGTATTGACTTTTTGCTCACGATATCTTCAGGGAATAGAAACTATGTTCAATTAACCAACTCAAGTTAATGATTGTCCTAACGTAGGGTCATTCAATGTTTCATATTTGTTTCCTCCCGTTACAAAACCAGTTGGTGGTTATACTTACTTTAATCTATTTGTGATACAAAAGAAGCAAACACACCAACATGTGTTGACCAATTGTAAAGAAGTTAAGTCCTTCCTTCAATAAGTTAATTATATAAACCTTTATCTTCAAAAAATGATCACCACATATAGTATATTCACATATACATTATGTAGGGAATTTAGGGACACTTGTAGAGATAGTTAAAAATTTGTACACGGTCTTCTTCTAAGATTAACAAGAGAATTGATATAGAGCTTATTGACTTGTTCTCTCATAAGTAAGCACATTTTTACCATTTACCATCACTACCTTAATAAGTTAATGTGTAACAAAATTGTCAATTTTCTTTATTCAGATGGATGTAACAATAGAGATTCCCACTTAGATGATTTAAAGTTTCTACCATTAGGACCAATTGATTATGGAAAGCATTATAGTGCATACAATTTTAATGGATTTAAGTTTCGTATCATGGAACGAGACTAACGACTGAAAACACAAAAAGTTGATTATCCGATACATTTAGAACAAGGAGCTATGCAAGTAGTAGTGATAACCATATGCAATTTGGTGGTGTTCCTAATTATAGGAAGTTTATGAATATAATTATGCTAAACTTTCATGGTTGTTTTACAATTACTATGTTCAAATGTAAGTGGGCCAACATAACTAATCCAAAAGGTATCATGGTTGATGATTTAAGGTTAACAATTGTAAATTTTATCCGATTGATACACACTAGTGAGTTAAGGACCATAAGCCATACATCTAAGCTTTAGAGGCTTAAATGGTTTATTATGTTGAAGATGAGTTAATGAAAAGTTGGAGTATACCTATACATCTCAAACCACGTGATTTATATAAAATGGGAGATGAAAGTGACAATATATATTACGAATATGAGCCATATCAACCACAAGACTTGGATGTGTTATTTCCATATGAAGGAAATATATTGTTGTTAAGGTATTTAGTTATATATATTACATTATGTCTTACCTTTCATGCATCTCTTAATTTATTGCAAAATTGTATGTTAGTTCTATTTTGTATTTACGTCTTATGCCTTTATTGTAATTGATGTTAACTTCATTATTGGCAGTAATTTTGAAGATGAAATGCCTCTTGAACATGATGAGTAGTTATGGCCACTCCTGTGGAGTAAGTTCCAATGATCCTATAGTATCTAAGGTTGGCTCATCAGGACAAGTCCCAACAACCTTGATCTCGCCTCTTGAGGTAAGGACCCATCAAGGAACTCCATTTCTAGATGAATATCCTATGGATATTGATCATGATAGTAATGGTGAGGTGAATGAAGCATCTTCACTGCCATAACATCCACTATAACATAAGAGAGGTTAGCCTATTGATGTAGTTGGTATGAATGCTATAAAATTGCTATGTGTATTCCTTGAATATAATTAATTTCATATATTAAACTTGTGCTCACAAATGATGATGGCACAATAAAGCCAATGACTTTAACTTGTAATGATGTTTGGCATCTTCCTCGTGGTGAGCAAGTTGTATTGAAATGGAATCCTAATGATCAACTTGTTAAAGATGGTGGTGGTTTGTTAAATAAATTCTTTGGGTCAGTTGGTAGAGACTTCAAATTATTTCCTATCAATTATCCTAGTTGGAAAAGAGTTCATATAAGGATAATGTGTACAATAATACTATTAAGGTAATATTTGTCAACATTTGAAACTAACTACATTTTTGGATGTACAACTATCAATAGTATTTCTTTTACCTTGAAGGCTAAATTTGACTAAATTGCACAGGAACTATATTTTGAAATCTATTAGACAAAAGTGGAAGGATGGTAAATAGGATTGGTGGCAAAGTAGGGATGTTGGTGCTAGCAAATGAGAGCAATTGATTGCTAAATATCCCTGACAACAATGGTGAAGATCATTGGACATTATTTGTTGACTATCATCTTAACTCAAAGACTAATATGTATGACTACATATTTTTTATTATGAATAGGAAAATGTTCAAAAACAAAATAAAGATAATAGAAAGAAGCAACTTATGCTTTACACAAGTGGAACAAAGAGTTTAACAACCAAAAAGGAAGAGATGGTAATACTAATTCTTAGTTATTATGATACATTCTTCTTTTTATAATACATATGTGTTATTATATATCCTTGATTGCAAGAGTTAGAGTTAGGTCGTCCAGTACGCATAGTAGAAGTATGGACAGCAACACATAAACATACTTATGGGTCTTATGTGAATGACAATGCTAGAATAAGTGTAAGGGTTCCTATATTTCTTTTAAAAGTGAAGTGGGTTGAGCTTTGATTTGGCTATATCAGTGTACTCCACTTCATTTGTGACAAAGTAATTCTATTGTAGAAATACTTAGGTTGATACACTTGAATTACTTGTAAATACTTGCTTTTTTTATATAGCAAAGATTGTTGCCCATGAATCTAACTCCACGTCCATGTCTCATGAGATTTCCACTAAGAATTCTTTAGCCTACGCCTTAGGAAGGAAAAAGCACACAAGTTGTGTACGAGGATTGGGATTGGGTCCATATCCATCCCAAGTGTTTAGACATAGCTTTCATTTTTGCAATGGAGCAAGCTCAACATGTCCTTCCAATATGGAGTTGCAAGGTTAATTCATTCAAATACAATTAGTGATACAAACTCAAAGTCAACACATACTAGATCAATGTTAATTATTACATGATCAAAATAAAGAAGTTGCTGCCTTGGTGAGCTTCATCATGCAAAATTTTCAAGGTCAATTGCCTTCTAAACTTGACGCATTCCATACATCACCGATAATGTTTTTAATACATACATTATAGTTTATTTCATATGTTAGATAAATAGCTACAAGTTGGAATACATTTTCTTTGTGTCTTACTAATTCTTATATTCTAAATTAGGTACTTGAGCAAGCAAGTAAGCGTTGACTAGTGTACCAGATCATTTTCCACATGTTTCTAATGATGAAAATCCATAGATTTAGTGATGTTAGAATGTTATATGGACTATGTTATATTGGTGTTATATTTTATGAAATATGTTATTTTAAAATATGTCAAGAATACTATGGATCAAGCATGTTTGGATGTGATGTTTTCTTATTTAATGACAATGTGGATTGTAGATATTAATATTATGGTGTTTGATTATGAGATCATTGCTATGAGCCATGAGCCATGAAAATTTAATTAAAATAACAATTTTTAGTATGATATAGTTGTAGTTTAAAATAAATCATAGCTATACAATAGCTACAATTTACTATAAACTGCAACAAAATCTCTCAAGAATTAGTTGTGGTTGAGCCCCTACAACTAATTTTCCTACAATTGCATATGTGGTTTAAATCACAGCAAAATGTTGGATTTACCCGCGTCTAAAGAAATCAAAGCTAAGGTATTTAGTGACATTAGGATTAGCTATAGTTTGTCGAACCGAAGGTAATTCCTACAGCAAAAGTTGCAACCGTTGCTAATGCTAAAATTAAACTATAGCTATTACTATGTTTTTTTGTAGTGAAGGTTTTGTTTTTAGGTTTTTTTTATTTATTCTTTAGGATTATCTTGTATTCTCATTCATTCAATTTTAAAGAATTCATTTTTATTTCCAATGAATAATTTAAATCTCTTAAATTTTATAACAATTTTTGTTTTTTAATCATTAATAGCTATATTAACAATTTCTCTACTAAGGCATCTGCTACCTTATTTGCTTTTCCTATGTGATAATTTAATGCAAAATCATAGTCTTTTAAAAATTCCATCCATCTTCATTGCTGCATATTTAATTATTTTTTATCAAATGAATATTTTAAACTTGTTTGATCATTAAAATTTCAATTTTAGTGCCATATGAATAATGTCGCCAAATTTTTAAAGAAAAAACTATTGCGGCTATTTCTAAATCATGGGTTGGATGATTTTCTTTATGTGTTGTTAATTTTCTTCATGCATAGGCTATTACTTTACATTGTTGCATGAGCACACATCTTAATCCCTTTCTCAAAGCATCACTATAAATTGTGAATTTTTCTTAAGGGTTTGGTAATGTTAACATAGGTGGGGAAGTAAGCTTTTGTTTCAAAGTTTGAAAGCTATGTTCACACTATTCATTCCAAATAAAAGGTTGGTTTTTCCTAGTTAATCTTGTTAAGGGTATAGCTATATGAGAAAATCTCTTAATAAATCTCTGATAATATCCTGCTAGACCTAAGAATCTTTTGTTTCTGTTATTGTTTTAGGTTGTTCCCATTTTAATACTACTTCTATCATACCAGGATCTACCCTTAGTCCATCTTTGGTTATAAAATGTCTGAAGAATTTTACTTTTGACAACCAAAATTCACATTTACTAAGTTTAATATAAAGTTAGTTTTCCTTAAGGGTTTTAAGGACTATCCTAAAATGTATCTGATGTTCTTCAATATTTTTAGAATAAACTACTACGTCATCTATAAATACTACTACAAATTTGTCTAAGTAGGGTCTAAAAATTCTATTCATATAATTCATAAATACTGTAGGGCCATTTGTTAATCCAAACAGCATTACTAAAAATATATAGTGTCCATATCTTGTTAGAAAGGTTATCTTGGGTATATCTTCTGCTTTAATTTTCAATTGGTGATAACCAAATCTTAAATATATTTTTTGAGAAAATAGTAGCTCTAGCTAATTGATCTAGTAAATCGTCAATTCTAGGTAACGAATATTTATTCTTTTAAGTAAATTTATTTCATTCCCTATAAGTAATATATAATCTAAGTGTTCGATCTTTCTTTTTAACAAATAATACTAGTGCACCTTAAAGTGATACGCTGGGTCATATAAATCCTTTCTTTAACAGTTCTTCTATCTACTTTTTCAATTCAGCTAATTTAGTAGGAGCCATTCTATATCAGGCTTTTGAAACATGTTTTGTCACTATTAACAAATCAATGGAAAATTCTACTTCTTTATCTGGGGATAACCCATAAATGTCATCAGGAAAAACTTTTAAGGTATTCTTTCGCTTAGGTATTTGCTCTAAACTTACTTTATTTTCCTTCGGCAGACAACTAAAACTATCCATCCCAATTTTTTTTTTAAGAGGGATGCAAGAATTTTCTGGCTCTAGTAAAGAGACAGTCTTGTTAGTACGGTACAAAAAAGAACATGATTAGTACATAACCAATCCATTCAGACTATTAAATCTAGTCCAATCATAGAAATTGCGGGCCACGTCATCAGATGCGGCCGCAATATTGCGGAGTGGTTGAAAAGCACAGTTTTGGGCTGCAACACCGTTCCGTTGCATTTTTTATATATAAACTTCAATCCAATAATAGAAGCAGCGACTGAGCGAGGGGAGAAGAAATTCTCAGATCTGAAAACAACCGTAGTTCTCTATCTCGAATCTCAGTTCCAAGCACAGCACTGACAGTCATATTCGACTCACGCATGACGCAACACAACTGCATAAGAGCAAAGTAGCAAACTGCAAACCTGCTTTTCTCCTTCATCTATTTTGTACTTCGTCTTCATCCATCTCTATAAGTCATTCTTCATTTGGCCCGTTGATCTGTTATTCTCTGCACTACACTACATGACCGTATCGGTTGCAGTCAGATTTTCATCCGCTTACTCTGTTTGCTTGCTACTTTGCTTTGTTCTGTGAGTGACTGTGTGAGTGTGAGATGAGTGATTTGTGTCTGATGAAGAGCGAGAGAAGAGACAAGAGACTCTGAACATTTGCTTCTGATCTTCGATTTTTTTTAAATTGATTTGTTGGTCAAATTGTCAAAGCTTGAATCTTGATTTTCTCTTTGCTTGCAATTGGTTAATGGAATGCACTTATACTATCGTGGGACCATGGTCACTCATGATTTGAGTTCGGTTAATGCTATCATTTTATTTTCATCATTAATCAAATTGAACTACATTGTTTCTGGCCAAAAAGAAAAATTAAACTACATTGTTCTAAATTTAACAAAATTTAGATATATATATATTTTTAAGTTAATTAATATTAGTTATTTTAATCTAATAATTATAATTAAAAGGGTCACACTATACAATCTCTTAAAAGACAACAGTAGAGAATTTTTTTATAATGGATGAAAGAGCAATCTCATGTAAAAGGAAAGTCTAATTAAAATTAACGAAAACTTAATTTGTTGGACTGGTGAGTAAATTGAAGACAAATGGTATCGCTTAATTTGAAAGATGAAACTATGACAAATTATTTATATAAACAAACTAAACAAGAAAAAATTCAAAGTAAAAGAAAGAAATGATAACACAGATGAACAATACCCATATTATGGAATTTCATATTCTATGTGTGGTTAAAGTCTAGTTGTTGATATGACATTGTTTTAGGATATAGACCAAAATGATAATAAATGAGGTGGAAGGCAACAAATTGATCCATTAGAAAATTCTTCCTCTTCTAATTTTTCACAAAGTTTCAAAGATTTTGGTATTGGTGAATCTTCTCAAAGTAGTCATAGTCACTATCTACTATTTTATCAACAACCTTATTATCACCAGGTACCAAAAGTGGCAAATTCATTAATTATATTTTTGGACATGGAACTAAACAAGGGGACAATGAAAGTAAAAGTGGAGGCTACGATCTTCCATGCCATTCTACAATGACGTGATAAATATACTTTTTTATTTGACTTGTTGACATTTTTATTATTTATATTTTTCTTTTAAATTTCTTAATGGACATTGATATGTTTGTATAAAGTATATATTTTCACATTAATATACATGTTAGATTCGATATATTATATCTATTTGAGAAATATATAAATTATATGTGAATTTTGAACATTGTGTGTAAGTTAAAATAAAAAAATCACAACTAGAGTGACCGCAATTCGCATTGTTACATCCGCAACCGTAGCAACCACAATAACCGCAATACAGTCGCAACCGCAATTTAAAACCTTGATATTAGGGAGGCATATCAGGACCAAAGTTGTGTAAATTTGCTTGTATTGTATCACGCAATGGGGACAGGTGTCGGTAGTGGTTATGGAGGTTCCTATGGGAGTTGAAATTTCTACTGCATAGGTTAATTTACTAATTTTAAGACCCAATCTTTGTGCACAATCATTTGAACAAATGAATGTGTGGCACCAAAATCAAGTATCACAATTACAGTGTTTTGGTGAATAAAAACCGTACCTTTTAATAATTCTAAGGATGTATTTACCTCCTATTGTGCGAACATGAATACCCTTCCTTGTCATTGCACCTTTCTCTTCATGGTATCTCCTTTATTTGGGCAATCCTTGGCAAAGTGACCAGATTTGCTGCATATGAGGCATACGTTTTATCCTGCCAAGCAAGGTTGTTGCCCATGACATGATATTTATTACATCTTCAGCTAGGTGAATACTTATTATTATTATTATTATTATTCGTCAAAGTTTTTATTTCTTTTGTCCCAAGTTAATGGAGGCTGTTTGGAAGATCCACTTCCCTTAAATTCTTTTCCCCAACTTTTCTTTTCCTTTCTAGTTCAGCATACTCATACTTCTTTTTGTCAATCTTACTTTATAGACTACCTTATCATATTTTTTATTTCTAAGCCACCACCTCATCACGTAATTCTAGGCATAGCCCTCTTTTAAATTTTGTGGCCTTCCAAGGTTCATCATCATGTTGTTTTAAATATGATGAGAATTTTTCTAGGAATTTAGCAGCATACTCATTATTGATCATTTTTCCTTGTTTTTGTTGAATAAATTCTACCTCTTTATCATCTTATGGAGTCCGGAAAATATTTCTCATAAAATGCCATGTGAAAGGCTTCCCACGTTATTTTTTATGCTCCATCTGCCCTCATTATGCGTTCTATACCTTGCCATCGCAACTCAGCTTAATCTTCTAGCATTTATTTTACCAGAATAACTTTTTGAGTTGACGTACTCGAAATATATTTTGCATCAATCTCATTTATTTGTTAGCTTTATTTGGGCCATACTCTCCTTTAAAAACAGGAGGTTTTGCTTTTCTAAATTCTATTAAAATACTTGTAATGGGATTTTATGGCCTTTGTTACCTCTCTCTTGCTGGCAGTTCGTTATTGGTTTGGTTTTGGGCACCCTGTCTTCTTACCACCTCGTGTATTTGTTGGAGTAGTTCTGCTGTAAGTGACTGCACCTCCGTTTGTTCCTGAATTCTTTCATCTAATTCTTTTTACAGCTTTACTTGAGTTCCTCTAACCATTTCCTACAGTTAATAATTATTATTAACTTGGCTCAGTTACTAACTATAACGTTCCTTATATAATTTAAAATTAAATACTAACACATTAACTGTTTTTTGTATCTAAAAGCAAAAACCCTCATAATTCCTAAAGCTAAAATAAAATTCATACGATGTATTATCTATAAATTTGATGTGATGTACAAAATAACCTAACTAGTTTTCATTTTTTAAAATCTATACTTTTAAAATATTTCAAAATACTTTCGACCGCCTTGTGGTCGGAAATTCAATTAGAAGCTTATTTATTATATTTTAAAACATTTTGATATACTTCCTACCGACTTGTAGTCGGAGATTCAATTAGAAGCTCATTTATTATATTTTAAAACATTTTGACATACTTCCTACCGACTTGTGGTCGGAAATTCAATTAGAAGCTCGTTTATTGCATTTCATAACATATTGATGTACTTCCGACCGACTTGTGGTTAGAAATTCCTAGATAAATGCTCCTAAATTTAAGTATATCATTTTCCAAAGATAATCAGGAGGGGATTTGATTAAATCTTTTGTCACACTTCCCTATTTATCTCTATTTTGTGGCTTATTTCGTCTAATACAATCCTTATCCATCATATATCTAACTATATTACAATATATATATATATATATATATATATATGTTAGTTTCTTTTAAAAGCTTTGAGATAATTACTAGTACCTCTTAAAATCTTTAATAATTTAGATATTACAATATTATTCGATACTTATGTACATGTGTGTGTCTATATGTGTGTGTGTATATATATATATTATCAATTATTTCATAACCAAAATAAAATATGAAAGATCTAAATTTGTTAATTAAATAGACATATAGTTTTTTTAAGGCTAGACATATATTACTAGTACTAATTTCTTCTTAAGGCTAGACTACATATTTTTTTCATGAGTCCCCTCCTCCAGCAAGCATGTAGGTTACATAAGTATCCACAATAATGTCTTCTTCTCAATATACAACTATGGTGAAATACAATGAGTAACCATCATAGTGCCCGATGATACTAAACAAATTAGTCAGTATCTATACCTGAAAATTTTAGAAATGCAATGTAAGACATTTTTATCTCAATAGCTAGTATTTGGTAAAATTGAAGATTCTGATCTCTACAGGCATCACAAGCAAGAAAAAAATTGTTTTCTCATTGGCCTTAACATTCATTAATCTGAGATCCCAAATATCATTGCGTGCAAGCTCAATGTCATATTCTTTCCAGCCCTTCTGAATGCTTACTATTACTAATGCACCTAGTAATAATTTTATTCTTCTTGCTTACTTGCTTTTAGATATCACGGTACATAACCTTAACAAATGCTAACTACATGATTTTTCTTCTTTCTTTGACAACATAAAAGCATGGTGCACAAAGCAAGGAAGTTCACGGTTTTTATAGAATATAACGTCCTTTCTTCGTGTCTATAACTAAGACCAGCCCCACTTCTTATTTTCTTCTGCTTCAGTTTCCAATGTTTTTCCTGGGTAGCAGCCATCTTCAATTAATGTATAAGGAAGAAGTACATTTAAGATGTGAAATCAGCTGCATTTAGGAAGTTCTTTCAAGAATTTTACATCTTCGGATAGTTCACGTCCTCGATGAGAACGCCCCTTCCTTTTTGAAAGCTCTGTTTTTTTTTTTTTTAATGCAAATACAGGCTTATGCATTTCCACGGAGCCATGAAGGTCCTCAGTTTAAGCCGCCATTTTGGCTTCTACCACAATGCTATAGGTGACGAGAGGTTTAAAGTAAGGAAGATGATGGGTTCCTTACCTTTTTACTCTGCCACACCCACATTGCTGCTCCTTCCTTCTTACGCCGTCACTTTCACTTTTTGTTTATGTGCTTTCCAACTCTCATTGGCGTTCTCAGCTGCGATTCTTCGCATTATATAGCTTATTTCCAACAATGGTTTGTCAACAGCGTTTCTCTCCACCCGTGTTCATCGCAATGCTCTTCTTCATGCCTGTAAGTTTCATCATTTCGCCTAATTCCCTCACAACTCAATTCTCGATTCTCATTGAAATCGAACCAAATCTTAATGGCAAGGCAGTAGTAGCTCAACTTCACTGGCTGGTTTCATTTTAGTTCAGGGAAAAATTAGCTTTCAATCTCGTTTTTATTCAGTTCTTCCCCCCTATTTTCTGATCAAATTCGCATTTCTGAGCTAAGATTTGATTGCTAAAATTATGTTTTTGATAGGTTTTATTCGATTTGTCTGCATTTATTTCTTCTTGTTCTCTTTTTAGTACAGTAAAATTCCAGTTCCCTCTGATTTTTACTTAATTTTCGAACCCTTGTCCAAGTTTTTCAATAGTTTTCACTCTTCAGTTTTTGGTTCAATACACATTCCTAATGCAACAGTAAGTCCAATGTTTAGATGGATGGTCGTTGAAATTTTGGCAACTAATTTAATGATTTTCAATCACACCAGATTTTTATTCATAATAAGTAAGCACAGTTGTCTGCATCTACCATAAATTGAAGAGATCAAAAAGGAGAATGGAACAAAAATCAAACAAGTTTGTGACAGAACAACATGCCAGACCAGCCAATGTCTTAATAGAACTTAGAGACACTTCCAGCATTGAGTAATCAGTTTAAAAGCGCAAGGAAAATAAAAAGCAAACTTGAAAAACGTATATTAGACACACGCAAATATCACAAGGTTAGAGGGACCACACAGCTTTACAGGCCCTCTTTTTCTCCGCCATGCATATGTTTGTCCACAAGTAGTTTGAAAAATTAAGTTAAAATTGCTTAATAATGATGGATTTTTAAGTTTTATATTGAATAAATTTAAAGATTTTCAGTTTTCATAAATAAATATTAACATCACGTATTAAAGTTAAGAAATTGAAGAAAAATATAAAGTGCTCCTGTGTGAAATTAATAATACTTATATTTAAAAAGTACATAACACTGGGCACGTAACAAAGGCATATAATTCAATAATTCTTATTTTCAATTTGTTTTTGTATTTTTTATTGTTATTTTATCTAATTGTTAATTTATTTATTTTGGTTTAAAATTTTAACGTATATAATTTTCAAAAATCACAATTTTTCATTTAAAAACAGATATATTTTTGGAAAAATATAATTCTTCATATAATGAGTTGTGTTATTATATATTCTTACTATAAATAACAATTTGGGTAGATTTGAAAAGATCGGAAAAAGATTCATATCATTCTGTACTTTCAATAATTCCATTTTAACCCTTTAAAAGGTTTATTAGAAAGATTTTCCAAAATTATTGTACGTAAATCTCAAGGTGCTTGCGATAAATTTTATAGATAATTTGCCATATATCTTGCACCAAATATAATTGAAACAAATATCACCTTAAAATAAATGTAATTTACACATAATTTTTATCATAATTTTCATCTTTTTATATCTAATATAAAAAGATAAGCCCAAATTTTAAAACTAATATAATTTAGTTTAAAATTAAAATGAGCTTAAATTATAATAAAGTATAAATTTATATATTTAAATATTTCACTTTTAATTTGATAATAGGCCTAATTAAAATTTAAGGTAACATGGATGGATATAAACGAGTTATCCCAAATTTTACATATAAAAATTTTTTTCTAACATCCCATTATTAAAAAAAGCAAAATCTTTTCTCCTAAAATTCATACATATTAATTTATAAGATTATAACTACAAAATTGTTAATGATATGAATTCAGATATACTTTTGCATTTAAATTATTATTGTTAATAATTTAACATGATAAATATTAATCTAACAAAAATTTTATCAAAATTAAGTTTTACCCAACATCCACGTCAAATTGCAGTAACCAATATATGCAAGACACGAACCACAGGCTACTAGACTACCATAGCCACCGGTTTCCTGTGTTTCCCTTCCCATTCCATGTGTGGACACTAAATATGTAAATAAAAAAATCCTCACGTGCCATGTGAGGATATATCCCCATTAATTTTTTTCGATTCCGTTATTGTAGAAAAATGGAGCTCTCCATGTCATTTGCGTAGACTGCCAAGACATTCCCTTTTATTTTTTAGATCAAACCAAATTCATTTTGATTATTCACAAGGAAAATATATTTGTGATCTCTCACCTTTCATCATTAGATTAATTTAATTTACAAAAAATAGAAAATACTAAATTGATCTCCCAAATATTGCACCATGATCAAATTTGGCCCTTCCTTGTTGAAATCATTAAAATTAATATGAGTTGAACCATTTTCTATGAATGGAACATATTATTTGCTGAGGTTAATTAGTAGCTTACCTCTTCATTGAATAATTTGATCTCTCGTCTTGCACTATTAAATCAATTTAGTCTCACACCTATCATCACTAGATCAATTGATTTCTCATCTTTCACCACTAAAACAATTTGATCCCTTAAATATTTCAACGTGATCAAGGTTAGTCTTTAACAATAAGAATAAAATAATAACGATGCCAATTTTAAAAGATTCTTAATGTTGGTTAAAATAAAATAAGAATATATAGGATTTAGAGTAAAGAATAATAAATTATCTACTACATTAATATAAATACACATATACATATAATATTTAACTTGTCTTAAAATCATAGAACACACATACCCCTGTACCAAATACAAATGAGGAACAAGTATACACAAATACTTCTCCTAATACTATAAAACACAGTTTGGATGTTTAAATGCAACTAATACATATTAAACACTTAGTAGCAAAGTTGTAAGACTTGCAAGTTTAGGCAAACTTGTAAAAGAGAGGTAAACTCGTAACGTAAATTCATAACGTAAACTCGTAAGAGTTTATCTCAATTAATATATAGTTATCAAAATATGTAATTTTATAATTTAAATATTATATACATTAAAAAATTATCCAAATTATACTTAATCAAACAAAAGCTATTCATATTTCATAATTTATAATACTCAACATGAATATTTTAAAATAGTCATAAATAAATAATTATTCAATATAACTAATTAAATGATATTTATTTATTTTTTAATAAATACATATTAAATGTAATTTTATTATTTTTTATGCATATTCAAACTTGTGATAAAATAAATTATGATGGCTTCATAGAAAAAAAAAAGTTTGTCTATATCTCATTAAGTTTGAGTCTATATTAAATTGACTTTTTTTTTTTAATGTATAATCATAAACTTAGATAAAAAAACTTGTGAATTAAACAACCATGCCTAGTAGCCTAAACACTTCTTAAACTAAAATTACAAACTGACCATATACACTTCTTAAGTGTCGTTCATTTATCGGTACACTTCCCTGATTAAAGTTTATTCATCAGTATTATTGCCGGTAAATCACATTTCATTCTATTTTCATCGTTATTTTCATTAGTTTTCTCCATATCTATTACCTCAGGCTTTTTTCCTGCAATCAAATGGGTCGTAGTTTCTTCGTCGGGTTTCTCAATTAAAGGGCAAAAAATTCACCGCCAATTTAGCTTCACATCAGTAAGGAATTCTTTTTTTTTTTCAACTTAAATTTCCAAATCATCATACGATGAACATCATGTTTCAAAATAGTATACAAATTTGTAGTGTCACAATAGTCTCTCAAAATTTTAATATTATTTAAAAAAAATGGCCCCTCAAAAGGAGTATGATATATTGACTTCATCAGTAACTACTTTTAATTAATATTTATTGTTGAGAGACCATTTTAATACTCTAAATTTATGAAGAACTAAATTAGTATTTAGGCAAAAAATAAGGGACTAAAATAATTCTTTTTTATAAACTATAATCAAACTCGTCAATACTAATCACAAAATTTAGTAAAATATTATTTAATAATTAATTACATGATAAATAAAACATAGTGTTCCCAAAATATAATATCATTACTGAGATTCATTCCTTGTTAGTTCCATTATTTAAAATTTAATTTCAGCCAGGGCAGAAGAAAGGATTTCTTTCGCTAAGTAATTAAAAACATCATCGAAGAACTAGTGAAAAGCATTTCCTTAATAGATTTGGCAATAAGGTCAATCAAGCAAAGAAATTGATCCTGCACAATGGATTCTGCTTTATGCTGAAAATTGATTTGAAGTTGCACTAGTTGTAGTCTATACTATTTTCCCAATACTTTCGCTTTATATATCCTCTTATTTTCAAAAAATAGGTTAATTTGTTTCTTTCTTTTTCTTTTTTTTTTTTCATTTTCCATTAAGATCATCAGAAGTTTACAAGCACAGGAGCATCTGGATTACGAGTTGAATATTCTTCTTGATACTCTGCACGCATCCTTACAAATACACCAACACATGACCAAACCAAATTTACGAGATAAATAACAAATTCAGAATGCAGTCGCTTTTAACTTTCCTCTCAAAGAACAATATCTTATCTCATGGCCGATCTTTTATGTATTGAACTAATACGTAACTTACCATTTGCTTATTTTATTAATTACTAGTTATATTTTCATATTATATATATATATATATATATATGGACACACACACAAATATCACAATTCACAAAGATCTAATTGCACCTACGTGCAGGTACATATCAGACATAGGCCACTAACCATTAGACTACGACAACCACAGGTCACTTGTGTTTGATATCCCATTTTACAACCCGACCCTAGATATTTTAAAGCAGTGGCATGTGAAATTCGAGCTGTCCATGTCATTTCTTAAAAGGCAAAAACTATACACGGCTATGAATCCCAACTATTAATTCCTGCCTCTGAATCAGGATATCCTCACCCTCTTCGCAATAATCAACACCATATCCAAATTAGAAACATTAACAGTTACAGTTTTAGGCTTTGAGAGATGAACAAGCCAAGTCCCAGTGTGCTAGTTATACCCTTTCCAGCACAGGGACATGTCAATTCTCTCATAAACTTCTCACACAAGTTAGCCCGATATGGCTTCAACATCATTTTTGTAAACTCAATCTATTCATAAGCGAGTGCTTCTGAGGGCAGACGACCAAGAGAGACTCAAGAGTTCAAAATCTCAAATAAGGCTTGTCTCAGTCCCAGATGGCTTGGGGCCTGAGGATGACAGAAATGACATTGGCAAGCTATGTCGTTCAATGTTGGGCACCATGCCTGCTATGCTGGAGAAGCTCATAAAGGATCTCATCAGCTCAGGCTCTGAGATCAGTTGTGTAGTTGCTGATACGGTCATGGGATGGGCATTGGAAGTTGCTTGTAAGCTTGGGATTTAAAGGGGCTGCTCTTTGGACTGCTTGTGCTGCTATGTTCGCCATGCAATACCACGTCCCAAAACTCATCCACGATGGAATCATAAGATATTTCTTCTTTCATCATTACGTAAATTGAACAGCTCATACGGAGAGTATCAAGCTAACAACATGTAAGCCTCACATGTATCTAAAATTTACTCTTAACTAATTTACATGTTTACTTATGATTAACTTAGTTTACCTATTTTTAATAAACTGTGTTTAACCTAGCTCAGCAAATAATTTTATTTCTTCTCTGGTTTAACATTAGTAAGTTAGAATTTTCCCTCATTATCTATAAATATTTGTATCCTTTCAACTTTTGAAGAAGTATAACCTAGACGAAACTCAAAAAAAGAGCGTTCCAAATACCATGCAATTTTACCCGTTATAACTTTGACCTTGAAGGATTTCCTACTAGAAAAAGAACATTTCAGGTCTCTCCTTGTATGCCTGTTATGGAGACAGATCACATTTCCTGGACTAGTATATATGGGTGATCCAGAGAGTCAGAAGAGCTTATTCGATTATATCAACCAATGCACACCAGGTCTCAATTTAACAGAATGGTGGTTTTGTAACACCACTTACGAACTTGAGCCCAAAGCATTATCATATATGCCAAAGCTCCAGCCGATTGGGCCATTGTTGGAAGCTCACCACACAGAAAAATCACTAGGACAGTTTTGGGAAGAAGATCTATCCTGCTTAAGTTGGCTTGATCAACAACCACCTGGTTCTGTAATATTTCTTGCCTTCGGAAGTTTCACTGTTTTTGACTCAAGACAGTTCCAAGAAATAACTCTTGGACTTGAGCTCACTGAAAGGCCTTTTCTTTGGGTCGTTCGTCCAGATTCCATTAGCACTAGTGGTACCAAAAAGGCATACCGCATAAGTTTAAAGGAAGACTTGGTAAGATTGTTGGATGGGCACCTCAGTGACGTGTGTTAAGCCATCCTTCCATTGCTTGCTTTATTAGCCATTGTAATTGGAACTCTTTCATGGATGGTTTGTGTAATGGTGTGCCCTTCTTGTGCTGGCTATATTTTGGTGACCAACCTTATATCAAGACTTGTATTTGTGATGAGTGGAAGGATGGACTGGGATTAGACTTTGATGAAAACAGGTTTGTGTCAAGCGTGGAGATAAAGAAGAAAGTAGATCAGTTGCTTGGTGATGGAGATATAAAGTCAAGCTCCTTGAAGCTAAAGGAGGTGTCGATGAATAACATAGCCCAAGGTGGTCAGTCTCAAGCCATCCATGAAAACAGGTTTGTGTCAAGCGTGGAGATAAAGAAGAAAGTAGATCAGTTGCTTGGTGATGGAGATATAAAGTCAAGCTCCTTGAAGCTAAAGGAGGTGTCGATGAATAACATAGCCCAAGGTGGTCAGTCTCAAGAAAAATTTTGCAAGTTTGCCAATTGGCTAAAGGAATAATGGTTGCCTGTGATTTGGTGTTACGGCGTGGTGATATTTTGGCCTGTGTGTACTTCAATTAATTTACCTTTTCAATATGGTAAAGAAAAAGATATACAAGTTTAGCATGTGAAAATTCATTTGACATAGGATGTTTTGCGCCTACGTCCCCTATTAGTAGGATCTAATAGTAGGGGATGTTGTTGACACTATCCCTCCATCTAGAGGGCTCTGTTAATATACATTTTTTAAAAAAAGAAATTATTTTGAGGAAGAGAACATCTCTTGTTATTGTGATCTAGCAGCTAATGTAGGATCTTAATTTGTTTGTTTACATTAATAAATTAACTGGTGTGATTGATCACAAATGTCATCGTTCTAATAAGGAAGTTAGAAAATTACGTATCTCTGGGTCATATTTCGCCGATACACGAGAACGATTTATATAAAAATGAGAGTGTGTTCTAATAAAATAGAATTAATTTGCCCATAATTATATTGGGCATGACATAGAAAGACACAGATTTTTTTTTTTTTATGCTTGATTGGATAAAAATAATGCAAAAATAGAAAGTAAAGCTACATAAATGACCATATTATCCCTCATCCAAAAAATATTAAAACAATGAATTTAACGCAAAAAGTATGTGTATATATATATATATATATATATATATTGTTTAGTACTCTTATACAAATTATTACAATATTAATATAAATTTATTAATTTTTTAATAAACATTAACATGTTTTTAGTTTTTCAATTTGTTATAATTGTTTCGTATTTGTTATTGTAAAAAGTTGGACATTTTAATATTTTATTATGGAAATTTATGTAAGAATTTATTTTTAAACATAAACATAAGACACAGCTATCACTTTCAACTAATTTAAAATTTACTGTGTCATTTTTTATAAAAATATATATATATATATATATATTAATTTTTAAATTAAGCCCGATTTAATTATACAAATATTATGTTTAAAAGGTAACAAAATGCCTTCCTAAGAATTAAAATAAAAATGTTAGGTCACTATATTAATTAATAGTAAATAACAAGATTTTGAAATGATATTGTTTCGCTTAGCTTAATCTTTAAATTAGTTAAAAGAATCCTTCCGTGTTTTGAAAAAATTCTTTTCTATAGTTCTAAAAATAAAATGAAAATTTATTCTCTCATCACTCTAAAGTTCAAGGGATGTTTTCTAATGTTTTAAAATATATGTATGAACTTTACTATGTCTTTAGTTAAAAGGATATAATGTTGCTTTTTCAGGCAGGAAAAAAGAAGAAGAAAAAAACAGTCATGTTCTAAAGAACTAATTATGAAGAACATGTATTTTAGAACCAAAAGAAAATAAAGAGAATAATTTTCATTAATGGCATTACTGTAGTGTTGATAAAACCGCGAAGAACATCTTTAATAAAGTAATTTTCATTCAAACAATTTTTTGTTTTTTATTTTGAAATTTAATAAAACTATATTGAAAATACAAAAAAGCAAAAAAAAAAAATTGAAATCAAACAAACCCTACGTCTCTTACGATTTTCTTCGAGAGTCTATATATGTACGATCTCCATTCAGAAGGGACAAATTCCGGTTAGTGCATGGTATAGCGACCAATAAGAAGAAGTTAGATAACATCTAACTAAAGATAGATAAATCATAGCAAATTTTTAAAATCGTAATTAGATACATTTATCAGTGAGATTCACTATCAATGTACTTATATTTAATTTTAAATAATGTGATTTATTTACTTCTAATAGACTGAAGTCAGCCAAGAATTTCAGAGTTAAATAATCTTGTTTCTCCCCAGGTTTCTTTAAAAAAAGATATAATTTTTCCCAAAATAAATATTTGCATCCATAGTTGAGAAGCGCGATACACATGCCATGCATTTTCATCAGTTATCTTTCTCATCCGCACACACGTCATATTCCCGTCAATTAATTGTACGGATGTGCATATATATATATATATATATATATATATATATATATTCTCCATTTGACATTGAAGGACTTCCTACTGGAAATAGAATATTTCAGTTCTCCTAGTATGCCTATCATGAAAACAGACCACAGTTTCTGCAACCCCTTGGACGATCCAGAGGTACAAAAACGCATATTCGACCATAAGCCATACACATTCTAGATTCAACGGAATGGTGGCTTTGCAACAGCACCTATGAACTCGAACCTGGAACAATGGTGTGTAATGGTGAGCCCTTCTGTTGGCCAAACATGGGGACCACATTTCTAACGAGGCTTATATTTGTGATGAGTAGAAGGTTGACAACTTAGAAAGTATTGTCAGGTTTGCATCAAGTTATGCCTATTTCATAAAGACCCGACTAAGCAAATTAAAACATAAGTAAAATTGGCAGACAGTAACTTTACATGCTTTCTGCATACATGTGAGAAACTCGCGAGTTGTACCTTTGGCAAAACTGGCTTACAACCTTGATCCTTTTTTCACAATATAATAATAACTCGTCCCATATCCACCTCCAAAATGATAATAGTAAACATACATATATTACTATCTGGCCCCCACGAAAATCCTCTCTACTCTTTTGTCTGGCTGTGCCATTTGATTTAGTTTTCAGAAACCTTTTGCAAGTTACTCCTTGTCAAAAAAATCAAATGTACGATCGCAAATCAGATTACCTGGAAGCAGAGGCGGAAGTAAGTATAACCATTATACAAAAATCTTATATGTATATCAAAGCGAAATGAGTAGATTCTCTCGGATGTCAAGTTCAACGCTTCGGACCATGCAAATGGAAAGTCACAGAAAAAAAAAATTAGGATATTATTCTTAAGCCATTGAGGCAGCATCTATTTGTTTTGGTAATCGACTAAAAATAACTAATAATAAGTAGTAATCATTAATGAGCTATGATTCACTAAACTAAATTCAATACCCCTAACCTCTCAATAAGGCGGCATGACCTATAACGAAGATAAGCATAACTGTTTGAACATGCTGAAGGAGCTTTTGACTCCCTGCTAAAATTAAGTTCCCGCAACTCATTGCATTAGACCAAGAGACACCAATTGTGTAAGTTGAAGTTAACTCTTGACTGAGCATTTAGAAGCCCAATCAACAAGTAGAGATTATAGTGGCACGTAGCAAATAAAATTATACAACAGAAATTAAAAACTAATAATTAGGAATGACTTTTCACTTCTCAGTGATGGCTGAAAAAAAAAAAAAAAAAGCACACAGAAAGAAATGCGCAAAAGCATAAGAAAATTCAGTGAGTAATACAAGCAGACATTAAAGTTTTGAATAGCTTACACAAAAATATTGCTTCATTGTACAGGAATTTCGGAAGAAATGCAGAGTTTTGAGTCCGCTCCACCACTGATAACAGTTTCACTTTTCCACCAGTCAGCACAGAGTACCTGAGTTATATAAACAATCATTCTATCAACATTAACTATGCCTCCGTTAAGTGAATAATGAAGAATATAGTTTTTCTTGGGCTAGAAATTGAAATGATATTTTTATACCTTGTCACTGTGCGACTCAATGACAGAAAGAGGCCACTGCAACATAAATGGAGAAAAAATTAGAGGGTAAAGGGCTAGAGGGTGTACAATAACTTTGAGCTAATGACAAAAGGAAAAATGCTCAGTAAAATAAAGATATATTACCGCAGTTCTCAGATCCCATAACATAACTTTCCCATCATAGGATGCAGAAAGTAAATGATACAAGGAATTATCATGCCATTTGCAAACTGAAACCCAAGAAGTATGAGAAGCAAACTGAAAAACTGGAGCAGAAGTGCCTGCAGAAAAAGAAAAATTGTCATCTACGATACTAGCATTCATTTGATGGATGGTGCAGGTGATTAAGGATTTGACTATTTAACACACCTGGCTTACGAGGATCCCAAACCCTAAGAACAGGATCTGAACCACCCGCGGCTATCAGAGCAGAGCCTTCCCCACCTATATCAAGGCAGTTGAGAGCCTTCCCACAGAACTACAGTTGGAGGACATGGAGTAATTAAATTAGAATATTGACTATTAATATTTACAGTACTTTGATACTTAAGTTTCAAACAATTCAAAGATACATTTTATGGTGGAAATTTCAGGGTTTTGAAAAACATATAAAAAATTGAAAATAATTAAATAAACATATCCAAAGCCAAGGTTGCTTCTCGACAGTAAAAGCTGACCATTACCAAGTACCATTATCATATCTAAACTGTAGATATTTTTTTTTTTAAATGAAAAGCAGGGACAATTTTTATCAGGAGAGAAATGCATAACTTTGAAGACACACAAGCACGTAAAATGTAGAAAAATAAAAGGATCTATGATCTTTATAGGAAGCACCCCTAAAGAAAAAAAAATTATCAGCATGCCCTAACACAGTCCAACAGCCACGACAAAAGAGAAACACTAATAGCAATTGGCATGAACGTGGAAGAGAAGTCAGCTAGAAAATCATGATGCTTGATATAAAGACAAAAAGACAAGAGTCAAATTTAATCAACAAGTTGGCATACTTACTATATCCAACAAATCTTTTCCAGTCTCAACATCCCATTTCCTAATAGAATGATCCCATGATGCAGAATAGATTATGTCTCGCTGTGGCCAGACCACAGAAGATACACACTGAGTGTGGCCCACAAGTGTAGAGGTAGCCTCCCCCTAAAATACAACAGAGTATTATTAACAACTTAATTGGTTAAGATGACTTACGAAAGAACATAATTGTCAATAAATATGAAATAATATTCAAGATAAGGAAATACAGTTACGTAAACTACAAGGTTTGGTCAATTCACAGATATAAAAGTGACAGAAAGAAAAAATTCAACATGCCTAAAATTGACGTCATCAAAGTCTTTCGAAAAAATACCCCCCTCCCGCAAAAATTAAAGCCATAAAAAGTTGAGCAAGCAGTAGGAAATACACAATGGCAACAAAACCAGATGAGTAGGAAATACACTTTTAAATTCTATATTTTACTATTCAACAAACATCATTTGCAACAATTGAAGACATACATACCTCTAATTGAGACTCCTCAACTTGACCTTGTACTTTCCTCTTCTTAATAGACAGGTCACCTTCCACTTCAAAGTGAGTCTGCCACAAATTGATGGTGCAATCCCAAGAACCAGAACAAACCTAAGTACATGTGACAACAGAAACACTAAGACTGACATCAGAAAGAACCTACAAAAGAAAGAGGCAGGAAAAATTAAATATAAAACAAACATAACCATTTCTCCAGAGGTTTGTGCTGCAACACTCTGCACAGAAGCCTTATGACCATGCAAGATTTTGAAAGCCCTTATCTTCATAGGATGGTTGATGGCCTCTTCTAGATTGATCTTTAGCACAAAAGGAAGAATATACTATAGTCAGATTAATTTTCAGCATGAAAATTTGCAACGCTGTATGCTTCTTTTAGTTACCTTCCATAGCCTCAATGTCCGATCCTTTGAAGCAGTAGCTAAAGTATAAGTTTCTGCACCTGAATATAGTACATATCATAGTGATCAAATCGTAAATCCAAAAGCATATTTTTAAATCGTGAATTGCAATGTATCAAATCGTAAATCCGGCAATAAGTAAAAAAATAACTTGAAATATAAAATATGACATATGCAATATGTACAAAATATTCAAAATAAATTATAGAGAACATTATTAACCATGTGATTTGTAAGCAATTAATTCTTGAAATAATTTCAACTAATATCTTCTTTGCTTTTTTTATAAAAAGAATAAATAATACTTACAATAATATAATACTATCATACCAATTTATTGATTTTTCACACTTTTGAACTGCAAAGTCATGCTATTCTACTGAATTGGCTTGAATCGCATGATTTATAGCTGATTCGACCATTGATTCATATTGTTGACTTATAACTCGTTGCAAGTAAATCGTACGATTTAGAACTACTTTCAATTTAGTCATCAATCCATATTATTGGTTTTGTAACTTATTTTGGATCGTAAGATTCGAATCGTGAATCGTAAGATTCAGATTACCATGGTACATATTTTGATAAATGGCAACAATAAGAAAACAATGCTAACAGCCATGGTACGAAACATTAGGACTTATGCAATAAAAATACAAAAAGAAACATAAATATGCATTAGCAACAAGCTTTTTCTGCTATAAACATGGATCATGGCCTCAGATGTATTAAGCACATACATTATCACTTTTAAAATTATAAATAAGAAAATATATTACAAAAGCTCCTGTAGATAAAATTATGCTCTGCACATATTTTCCAGTTTGCTATTGATGAAACAAATTTTGTTTGGAGAGAAAAAAATAATACTGAAAATTTGACATTTAAACATTAATTTCTTAAACAGCCATCACCGTCTGCAACTTATAAACGAAAGGGGAGAAGGAAAAAGAAAACATCATGCTTGATGGAACAATATTAAAATTGAATGCAAAGGCAAACCAGTCATAAGTTTTTTTATATTGTCAGATATAAACTTAACTTTACAACGGGAACAGATTAATCATTCACTCAGAGTAGACAACTTAAATATGATTAGGGATTGAACATCATTGTTAACTCCAAGTATTTTTCTCTTTTCTCTCTTCCTTCGCTTTTAAGATGCTGTCTTATCCTCCTTTCTAGTAATTCCCTTTCTTTCTATTGAAGATTCTCTTTCTACTAAAAATACTAAACTTGCAACAGAAGAAAGAAAAAACTGAAATGGAGAAAACTGGTAGTATGTAAGAGATAATCCTTATCTTTATACCTTTGGAATTGATGATGCTAACAGAAGTGACAGCATCAGTATGTCCCTCCAATATATGAGTACATAGTCCAGCACCTTTCCACACCCTATTATAAAAAAATAATAATAAAAAAATAAAATAATCATTCATACCATTATAAAAGTTCTTTAGTCAAAGAATTGATATGACATGAAATCTTAAAGAAGTCACCAATTCGGAAAGGAAAAAAAAAACAAAAAATCATATATGATTATTACCTCCCTAAACCATCATAACATCCCGTCAAAAAGAACCTGCGGCAATAAAAACATTACAAGACTGTTAAAATGACAGTTCTTAGTGAAGGACAACCTGGTCAAAAATCAATTTGCTAGCTAATCCAGACTAATATTTTATCCCATGTACAATGTCCACTGTCAAATGAAAGGAAAAAAAATAAAAAATAAAATAAGAGAACTGGCTATATGTATACATTCAGTCATTCATCCAAGGGCTGAACATGCAATATTCTATCCAATAGGAGGGTAAGGCTGTGTCCTCTGACCATCCCCATAATTCACAAAGTGAAACACCTCATGCAATTGGCCACCTAATGATGATCAAATATGATACTAGATAGTTATGTATAACAAGTTTTTACACTTCATCAATTATCACTCTTGACATCACTAGATATGATCAACTGGACGTTGTCAATGTCAAATTTAGGGAAGTCAAAAAAAGTCAACCAGCTCAATTTAATTCATCCAGTCTAGCTCAGTCAAATCTTTACTAACCAAATTCTGTATAGCTAACATCACAATATGCATAATGTAACAATTAATAGAAACTCAAACTAGGACCACTACATAAATGGCTAAACCATGAAGTTAGTCACAGAGCAATTCAATATCAATAACTACCATATTCAACATTTACAAGCTTACCGAGAAGAAGAACCATCAATTGCACTGACCCAGTCATCATGTAAAGAAGGGTCCTCTTCCTTTCGTGGGGCCACAGCCTTTGTGTATGCAATTTCCAATATCTTTTCCTGCATTCAATCATCCACATACATTAGATATTAACAGAGGGAAGCAAAGAAAACAGATAGATTCCGTCCCAACTACCATTCGGCTAGGACTGTGCAAACTAACAACAGCAGCTCAATGTGTGTGTGTGTGTGTGTGTGAGTGTATATATATATATATATATGAACAAGCCTCATTCCAAAAATCATAATGGAAAATCCATTTGCATTATTGAGTTGTAGTAGATATGACTTCAGAATTACAAGCACCACGATCATAGGAACCAAAAGCGTCATCTAAAGGAAAAAGAACAACGTTTCTCAATTTCCTCAAAGACAATTTATTTTCACTGCAGTTTTCCAATTCACTTCCATGATAAAGGTAGATATTGATCATACGCTTTAAAGGGCTTAAGACAGAAAACCAACAATAAGAGTAGGATGCTAAGACACTTACCACTGAAATTCCCTTGACGACAAGAAACTCCTCAAGAGACATCCGAACCAGCTCGCCATCAATCAAAAAATCAAAGGGTTCCGGTTTATAATCAGGATTATCTGACAACAATCCGCAACTAAATTACAAGTTTACATGGAAAAACCCCGGCGGCAGGGGGTAAAGCTTTAACTATGTAGCAGAAAGAAGCGAACTGAAAATCAACTAAATCTTCTTCATACCAATAAGAGAAAATTTCAATTCAGAAGAAACCAATTGTCCCACGTTCAAAACATCAATTTACTAATTTCTTAAAGTTTAAGCACCCAAAGGCATTCGAGTGTCTAAGGAGTACATATAGGAAGGTACCAGTGGCTTCGAGAAGACTATTGACAACGGAGGAGAGGCCAAATCTGGTGAGGTTCGCAGGTATAGCAATGGCAGTGGTTGGAACTTTGAGAGGGGGCTTTAACTTGGTAACGAACCGCACTTGGATCCTTCTCGACGTTCCTTCAGCGTCTTCACCCATGTCTATGTCCGTACAGTATCCTCGATACAAGTCTGAGAGGAAGAGAGGGAGAAGCTAGGGTTTAACCGCTGCCCAGTTACAGCCCTTTTTTGGGGTTTTAGAGTGCTTTTAGTTAACGACGCCGTTTGGATCAAATGTATACTTTTAAAACGAAAAAAATATATATTTTTGGCTTATCACTTTCTACAAAATTATCATTTAATTTTTTGTTTATTGAAATACTTAAAATAATTTCTCACTCATTAAAACATGTTATACTTGATTATCTACTTTTTAAAAAATTATCAAATTTAGTCTTTCTCCTAAACTCTAAATCTCAAATTTAAAGGACTAAACTTGAATCTTTTTTAAAAGTAAAGAATTAAATGTAACATATGCTAATAAGTGAAAATTTATTTTAAATATTTTGTTAAGTGAAGACCAAAATGATAATTTTGTAATAAATGAATTAAATGACCAAAAATATATTTTACTCCTTTTAAAACTATGTTGTAACATAACTTATTATAAAATTATTATTTTAATCCTTCTAATTATTTTATTTTTTAAAATAATTATTTATGAATTAAAAATTATTATATTCCTTCACATAAATTGAGAGAATTTATTTTAAAGAACTATATAAAAATGATGTCAAAAGAAGATGGAAAAGTAACCATTTTTATTCAATAAAAATTTATTTTAAAAATAAAAATAAATAAAGGATTACAATAATAATTTAATAATGAATTGGGAATTAAAATAATATTTTTCCTATTTTTCCTTTTTTACATTTTTTAAAAGTTGCAATTATAATAAGAGCCCAGCTATATCGGTTTGAAATGTCATAAAACTATTAACATCAAAATCATATGACTAATTTAGGGTTTAGGGTTCTAATAAAGATATGTTGAAGATTATATATTGAAGTAATATAGATATATATATAGATATATATATATATATATATATATATATATGTATCATCTTTTGATAACTAGATAGGAAGCAAAATGACTATAAATTTTGTGTACTATAATCCTAAAGGTTATGTATTTTATGCCACTAAATAGTATTAAAAATTCTCAATTTCAATATGTTTATCAGCAACATTGATCATTTATGAAAAGTCCAAAAGTTATTTTAAAGTTTAAAAGACTATAAAAGTTTTAATGGAGAAATTGTCATTGTAATATATTTTACGATATGACAATTTATATAGTTTGTGAAAAATTTTTCTTAATTACACTTCTCACATATTATTCATATCATTAGTCATACATAAATAATGGATTAATTATAATAAATTTTTACAGATTAAACAAAAATGTCAATTGCAACTTCTTGTCTACTTATAATAAATATTTATATGTAACACTTATAAGAAAAGTGTGTTTTTATTACTTGTTTATGTGTGATTTTATTACTAATGTTGAATATGTTTAAAAGCATGTGAGCAATATGAGAATAATTTTAAAATGATGATATATTTATTGAATTTATTTATATTTGTTTTATATAATATTACATAGTATAGATTTCGACAATGACAATTTGGTATGCTTATTTTTTTGAAATGAATATTGTATTATATCAAGAGACTGTTCATTACTTGTGCTACATCAATTTCTAGAAGCAAATTGGTGTACAGGTTTTGGTTTGTATGTTCCATGTAGTGAACATGTTTGTAATAAGCAAGAGAAAAGTAATTTGTATTTTCCTTAAATTTTTAAGGAAATGATCACACATAGACATTTCTTGGAGAAAATGTCAATATTTCATTATATTTGACCTTGAATAACAATACAATGAAGTTTTGTCATAATTTTCCACCTGAAGTGGAATAATAAGAAACATTATAAAGATTTCACATAAATATTTGATGCTATCAAAACTTGTGGATATAAGTATGAAGACATAAGTATTGTATGTCAAATTTTCTAGTATTTGTGAATACCAAAATGGAAGGAAAAAACATTATTATAGCAAAATTGAAATTGTTATATATGATATTAAAATAAAATGTTCAAATCACAAACTTCATTCAATCCTATTGTGATGGATTTGTGTTTATGTAATACAATTGACCCACCCCAACATTAGTCTAATGCTTATGACCAAACATGAAGGAAAAATTATGCTTAATATGCATTTTACTAATCTAATAATAATCACCCAACTGCAATAAAAGCACAATGTGACAAATAAAGCTCCTGAAGAACAATTATGTTTACCATGTATTATACAAATATTGTACCAATTCATATTCTAATGAAATTTGTTAAGAGATTTATTTCATAATGATTTATTGTGAAAAAAAAAAATGGATGGGGATATTGAAAATCACATAAGTATTCCCCCAAGGATGATATCATACAAATTTGATGAAATCACATGAGAAAGTAAACCATAAGTCCATAGATGTTTGGTATAACTAGTTTGGCCATCCCGAGTAATGATATGAGAAAAAATTGAGAATTTACATGAATTTTTACTAAAGAATTTGAAGATTCTTTATTTAATAAATTTTCCTATGTTACTTATTCTGAGGGCAAATTGATCATTTGACAATCACCAATCAATGTTGTGATTATATCTTTCGTATATCTTAAATATATTTGATTGATAGTGAACTCATTCATTCAATACTGATTATTAAAATATTCTGGATAGATGCACCTTTAGAATGTTTATATCATTATTATCAACTTGCAACCTTAAGTTTGCAAATATATATGTGCGCACTTTTCAAATTATACAATGAGGGAATTTTTCATTGACAATACTGGTGAAGTTATATCACAATTAATTATTACAAGTTTATTGGCATATTTGTTGAAAAGTCTAAATTGCCCGTGCTTTGATACTTTTATGGTCTAATAGAATATTTATTTGACGCCTTCAGTTATTCTTTTAGACCAATTCTTATATAAAAACAAAGATCTATAATTATTTTGAGAGCATACTGTATGCATCAAGCCAACAAGTTATATTTGAAAAATCTCCCCAATAAAATTCAATTTTTGGGTTATGTGCCAAAATATTACCCATATAAGAATTTGAGAATGTGAAATTGATAAGTTTGTTTGTCCACCACAATGCACAAATATGAGTCCTCATTTGATGTTAAAAGAAAATTTTAGAATTAATATCCAAAGGAGATATATTTGTGGCTTTGTTTGATCATTATTATTTGGTCATCTCGAAATTAGGGGGAGAAAATATGTAGTTGAAGAAAAATATTACGTAGCATACATTAGCATTCTGTTTTGCAATCCTCGCATGCCATAAGTGAATATTAAAAAGTTTATTGAAAAGTCAGGAAATAATATGCCAAAGGCGTTTGTTAACCCAAATGGGGTGTTGGAAGTGCTTATTAGATGCAAATGCTCCAATTATATTGATGACTAGTTCTATAAAAATTTTGGAAGGTGAAAAGGAGCAAATAATTAAGATGCCTAAATCAAGGAAGCTAATACTCCTAAAAAGACCTTTATATAACTAAATCTCTAAAAGAGATTCAGGTACTGGAAAGTAGTAATATGAAGAGATCTCAATAAGTTATATCATTATAAGAAAATATGGAACTTGGAATGAAATAGTTGTCGACAATATAATAATATAATGCATATTATTATGAAATTAAGTGAGGATTATGAATTATTGAGAAGTACTAATATAAAAGTACTTGGCCAAAGTAGAAGGACGCAATAGTATTAATATGTGCAAGTTAATTGGACATGCAGTCTAAACACTTGAAGGTGTAAAGCCAATGGGGTACAAATGATATCATGAGAAAATAAATAAGAATGATGTATCATGAATTATTACACAAAGTTTTAAGAAAAATTTGGCAATTGATTATATGAATATATTTTGTGGTGGATAAGATTACTTAGTCTGGCAGTACATGAATTATATATTGTGTGTCTGACAAATTTGATCACAAGTTATTTATAAGAATTATTACTTGATATTATGCAGATGAAAATCCCTAAAGAATTTGAGATGCCTGAAGCATGAAATTCAAGCTAATGATATACTTACGAAAGGTATTTGTAGAGATATAAGAAGTATTATTTTTTAAAGAAAATCATAAATGATTGCATTTGTCCATGCTTTCTAAAAGGAACTTGGAAACCATTTATATATCATTGTATATTGATTGATAGAATTTTGGAAGAATTTTCAAGGGTAATAGATTATTTGAAAATGAAAATTTAAAAAAAAAAACAAAATTATGTGTCAACTTATAGATTGAGCACTTAATAGATGAAATTTATTTTCATTAATTGAAAAAAGACTTTACATAGATGAAGCACATCTATTAAGTACCCCAATGGTTGTGAGATTTCTTTTTTGATATGAATAAAGATTTATTCTAATCTCAAGAAGATGATAAATAATTTCTTAATCCTTAAATATCATATTTTTGTGCTATTGATATTAATTTACTTTGTTCAAATTTTCTAGATCTCCATTAATTGACAATGCAAATGCATATATTTGTTAATATATAAAAAACTTAATCCTAAACAAGTTTTATAAATTTTTGCTACTATTTCGTTATAACATGCTAAATTGATACATGAGGCCGTTCAAGTATATAAATGACTTAAGTCAATGACCCAACATATCCAGTAGTTTTTCTTAGAGAAAAGTTTCCAACAATATTATATGAAGACAATGCCCTTGCATAACCCAACTAAAAGAAGGATACATCAAAGGAGATAGGACTAAGCATATATCACTAAAGTTCCTTTTCAGTTATGATCTTCAAAAAGATGCTAGTTCATCAGATTGGATGCTCACCTCGGATGATGCTACAATGAGGGGGAGATATGCGTTGTACTCTTTTTTCCCTTAGCCATAGTTTTGTCCCACTGGGTTTTCCTAACAAGGTTTTTAATGAAGTAGCCAATAATGTGTATAACTAGCATATTTATGGTGGACATTTAAGGGAGAATGTTATAAAATATTATATGTGAATGTCCACAATACTCCTCACAACCTTTGAATATTCCCATGAACGTGTATACAACCTTTAGCTTTCTTCATGTATATGAATGTACTCACAATTCCTTAATTTTTCCCATGTCCATTAATATAGATACATACCATTGAGTTTTCATATATTGTAATCCCTTAAGATCCCTTAGCCTATAAATAGAGGCTTTGTATAATGACATGAACAATACTCATGAGTTCAATAAAGAAACACTCTCTTTCTCTATATTTTTTTCTATCTTTTTCAAGTATCTTATTCATAGAAATACTCTTATTTTTATATAATTTACAACGATTTGATGTCAATACATTTTTTCTGGAAGAAAATGACATTACATTCATTTGAAAAAAAAAGCAATATCAACTCCTTAAATTTTTTAAGTAATAATGAATATTATATATTGGTTGATGCCAAAAGTAGTTTCCCTAAATTTTGTGACTCTATGAATAACTAAAATTACCACGCAACATTGAGGCAAATCCTAAGAAGGCAATTTTTGAAGTTCCCACTCTCACCAAGAGCATCCCTTAAGTACCAACAGAGAACAATTTGTCTTGCGGATTTCAAAGAGTATTTTAGTTCTTGTTTCGTGGATTTGTCTTCAATTTTGCAAATTTTTCTCTACTTTAAAAGTAAAATTGATTTAAATGTTTTCATTAGTTTATAATTTTTTTTCTACATCATTGGTATTTGAACTAGATACCTTGTAGATGGTCCTTCAAAGGAATATCATGAAGTCTGAAGGCGCCAGTTATGGTGTCTTCTTTAGTTTAGTTCTTGAGTTTATTTTTGAGAGATCTCTTGTTGTAGCTATGCTATAGCGTGCCCCGTTGTGGTGTAATCACAGCCCTTCATTCCATCCAACGTCAACACCAAACACACTGTCTAACTAAATGAAACAGTAAGTTTTCAGTTTGTTTTATTTTATTCTTTTTTAGGATGAATGACAAAGTATTTTGGCTATTAGATATGGTTTCTCCTTCTCTTCCTTATGTTGTTTCTTCTCTTTTGTCACTCTCTCTCTCTGTTTTTTTTTTTTTTGGCTCACATTTAAACTGTAGCATCATGGTGGCTTACAAGAACGTATTTCAATTATAGGATGGGGGCTTCAATTGGATTCAATATTCATGGAGCAACATCACTTGTAATCTGCCAGTTGCAGAAAAGAAAGGATGATAATGACATTAGGGTATGCCATTCCTCACGACTAATAAACATAAGTATGAATATCGAACATGACAAAATAAAATAAATGAAATATGATAAGTTTTAAAATTTTAAAATATGGGTATATACATCTATGTGTATTTGTGCATATATATATATATATATATATATATATATTAGTAAATAGAATTTGAACTTCTTTTCATCTTTTGCCAAATATTTTATATGAAAAGAAAGATTATATATAACAATAAAGATGATAAAAAAAATCTAGAATTTATTGCAATATTATAGAAAAAGATAATAATTAAAAAATATCGAGACTAATAAAAAAAATTGATAAAATATTTCAGTGTTGATTTGATGTTATTTTGACATGTTTTGAAATATATCTTGCAAAAGTTTTCTTATATGCATCAAATGCGTATTATATCACATTGAATATCATATCGAATACATAGCCAATATAAATATTAAGTATATGTGCTTCATAGATTTGCAATCAACAAACAAAGAACTCCTAGTAAATTTTCTGGGTACTAGTTTCCATACTATAGGCTTTGCAATAGATAATAGCATTCATGAGATTTGATATCACAAAAAACCAAAAAGCCAAAGAGATATTGGAGAAAAGGTAGGACTAGTTAGGTTTAGAATATTAGAAGAGAAAATTTTAAAAGTGAAAGGAGAAAAACTAATTAAGAGAAAAGAAAACTTCTATTAGATTTACCTTATAGGCTTGATACAACAATAGGAAGATTATCCGCTATTTATAGGACTTAGGGAAAGGTTACAACTAATATTCATTTAATTTAACTCCCAATTACTAATTGCTTCTACATTTATTTACAACATCTTCCAACTAATACCTACTTTATTAAATAAGATAATTCTATTTAATAAGCTTAAACTAACGGGCCTAACATGGATTGGACATATAATATATTTGGACCAAAATCAAGTTTATTTTTAACATGAGAGTTTTGCATTTATTGTTACCACCTTGTGATATTTACGAGTTCCTTAAAGTGTTCATCATCTCAATTATTTGGGGTCTTGCATGCAAATATAGGGATTTACAGAAGTCCAAGGCTTCTATTGCTCAGTAATCCTACATAAAACCATGAACTCAGCATCCCATTCCAGCTTATCCATTTTCATCCGTATTGAACAATTAAACGCACCTTAATCACGTTAGCGGATCCGAATGTTAGAAGATGAAGATGGAGAAAAGGATGGAACAGCCATGGGTGACCAGCTCTGAACAACACCATCGTACTGAACAACATCATCGTCAAAAGCAACCTTCAGAATCCAAGAACAAGAGCGCAAACAGTGGCTGCAAATTCAGTCACGACAACATTGAATGCTGCAGGGGCTGAAGAAATCTTCCAAACTCCGTTGCAAGGAAGAAGAACATGGCATGATGTGGATTCAGAGTAAACGACGTCGTTTTAGCAATGGAGCTGCTAGAAACATGAAGTAGTCTACCAGGTGGCATGGACACGTGGCTGGCTGGTTAATGTCAGATCAAATTAACAGATGTGATCACACCCACAACGGGGGGTTCTGTGGCATGGCAACAGCAATCGATCTCTACCCTTCATCTTTCGGTCTTAGTAGTAATTATTAGTTCGATTGTTTTGTCTTAGATTTGCTTATAGGGTTTCACCAAGAGGTTAACGAATACATTAGAGACAAGTTTAGGGGTTGGGAATTAATTTATGTTAACTGGGTTGGAAATTTGACTTTTATTTAGTTGATTGTATTTGGACATATTGAAAGTTGTGGTAATGAATCTGTTAGACTGGGATTTGAATTTTGATCTTTAAATTGTTTTGTTATTTAATGTGAATTATTTGCAGTAGGAGCATGTACTGTAGATTATGCAATTAATTGCTAGTCATTATATTTTTAATTAATAGTTCACATTATATAATATATTTTTCATTTTAATTTAAATAAAATATTTTTAAAAATGAAGAATTAAATTCTTCGTTATACATGATAGACACAAAATCCATTGTATTTATCCAATCTTGTTGATTTTTCTTTTAATGTAAGTCAATTTGTAAAGTGACTTAATGATGCGGCTTATAGATCATAAGTATTGAAATCGGACTATTTTGGTAGAGCAGGAAAACCAATATAAAGCTTAATAACATACTTAAGGCTATGTTAGGGAGTTTTTTTAAAAGATGAAATGGAATAATTATTAATTGAATGATATAGAATGAAAGGGTTAATGTTAGTATATTGTTTGAGAGTTTTAATGAGAAGAAAAGATTTATTTAACTTTTGTTTAGAAGTTACAATAAAAATAATAGAATAGAATAGCTCAAGTTTTTTTTTTTAATATTGTCCTTATAAAATAAATACATGATTAATAATTAATTTATTATTGAATTTATGGCACATGAATGTGATTATGAAAAAGTGAGAGATTTTTTTTTTGTACCAATAAATTCATAAAGAAAAAATTTAAATGGAGTTTGAAAGAATTTTATAATTAATTTTGTCACTAAAATTATATACTTATTATTTTTTTAGGTTGGTCATTACAATCAACAAAAAGATAGTATAAATATTGATCATGATTTTAAAAATTATGCAAATAATAATAATAATAATAATTCATGATATATGAAGTAAATCTATGAAACTTACTACCGTAAAGAACGACTACTATCACCTCATGGCAAAAATGGCTTCATGATATATGCATTATGAGAAATGGCTTCTATTCCTCAACTTCGACATTGTTCCCTCTTCAGTTGTAGAAGAAGCTCAGTGATGACGAAGGTAAAAGGTATCACTTGAATATAATAATAATTATAATTAATATGATAAGTGTATATGAGTACTTTAATTTCTTAGATTACTTTATTTTATCCTTAACTTCTCAATTTGAAAGAATAACAAAATTAGAAATTTAGACAACAATGAATAATTTTGATATCCCTTCTTTGTCATTCTATTTCACCTAATAAAAATCCAAACATAAATTTAATTTATTTTAGTTATTTCACTTATTATCACTTCCTCTTGAACTATCGATCAAAACACCTTAAAATTCGAGCAGTCAGCCATTCAAATCTTTTCACCTTTATGCAAATTGTTGCGATGGTACCAAAGAGAGAGGAGGGAGTTAGAAAAAGGTAGAGAGGGAGGACTGACTTTGAAATGATAAAGAGGGAGCTAAGTAGAGGAAGAGATCAAGCTAAAAAGGCCAGAAAAAGACTTGTAAAATAGAAGAAGAAAAAAAAGTTAAGAAAATGAAAAGAGATGATAAAAGACTTCAATATATTATAATGGTATGTAAATGTGTTTTGGAAATTGGCAAGTCGCTTGTCCTTTTTCAAAGTTTGACTGTTAAACCGAAATTCATAATATGTAAATGCAATTATTATATACTACACTTTCAGAGAAATGATATGCAGAAATATATCAACCTAATAACAACCTTAAACTATGTTTTGCATTTTTTTAACAACCTGAATTTTGTTTAAAAGCCTAAAGTACCTTATTTTTTAATACGTAAATTTATTCCTCTAATTTTTTTTTTTAATTCTCTTCCAAAACATCAATTTATAAATTTGTTAATTCACTCTTATAATTCTTTTAATTTTCTACTAAACCCCCAAATCTCTAACCTCATCCGTTTTATTATTTTATAAACTAATATTTTTAAAAATTTATTGGTAAAATAAAAATATTAGAAAGAGAAAGTGAAAAAGTTTAAAAAATAATAGACTTTCGTTTATGAGTAAAATCTAAAATATATTACGATTATGTAAATATTATAAATTATTTAATCTTAATATTCAGTTAATATTCTGTAATATGTTACTATTATTATGTGTTCTCTTGTTAATGTACCACGTAAAAAATACTTTAACACTTTTTAAAATGCCAAACTAATATACATTTTACAATGTCATTTCTTATTCCCCACATCACAAACAAGGGGAACACTACAAGAGAAGAATGAAAAAAAATATTAATTAGTCCTAATATACTTATGTGGTAGTTGATTTAGTGTACTAGGCATAATGAAATTATTTAGAAAGAATAGTGGGGGCCATTACATGAATGATTTCATTAGGATTAGTACTCCAAATCTACTATCACATAAGTGTACCAGGACTAGCTAATATTTTTTCGAGAAAAACGTGTGACATGGGTGAAGTTTGCATCATTATTAAATACATTTTAAAAGATTGTAAATTTATTTTGTATGTAATAAAATAAAATATTCTTAAAACATCATTGGCACATATGTAAGGAATCTAATCCTGCTTATGTTATGATGATATAAGAAAATTTTTCAAAGGGCTAACATTTGAGTTTTTTAATATGTAGATATTATAATATTTTATTTTAATTTTAGATTTTTAAGTTTACTAGGTATATAAAAAATATACAATGTATATAAAAAGCATGTTATAAAATTTTTTATCTAGTCTTAATTTCAAATATAAATATTTAAATAGATAAATATTTTTATTTTATTCTAACTTTATATATTTCAAAAGAAGTTCCACATTGCTTAGAAGTGTGAGGCCATGAGTGTATACATAATAACATGTAATATTGGACTTGTAAAAAGTTAGGAAATGGAAGAAGCTCACGCATAGAAACATAGTCCAATAGACTTAAAACATAGTTCAAATTAGGGGTTTCTTCCTTGCCTCTATGCGCCATAATATCATGTGGCCTAACTTTTTACAAAAATTGTTTTTGGTACCCTATCCAAAAATTTAATTTTTATAAAAGTACGTTTTGGTCATCCAAAAATCGTCAAAATCCTATGGTTGGTCTTTAAGTATGTGTTTGCTCATTTCTTAAGATTGGTTTTTAATTTAATTAACTAGCCATTATCATAATCTACTTTTTCACCATTGTTTACTACCTCTAGCATTATCAAGTTTAGTACCCACGGTATAATAAATGTCTTAACAGGTTCTTGTGTAAACCACTATATATATCATCCTTTTCTAACTTATAGACATTGATCTATTCTTCCTGCTAGCTTTTGTTCCTGAGTTCTCTTAAAAGGTTCTATGTAATCCTTGGAAAAATTTGTGTGTGATGGAATATTTCTTATGGACAATGTTATTTTAATGTGACTCAAACCACATTAGATTCTTACACTGACAATAACTAATAACAATTTCCAACAATCTTAAGGAATATGGAACCTCATTGTTGTCTACACCTCCATTGATATTGTACCATCTACTGCAACCTCCACTTAAAGGGCTATCACTACTCTAGTCATGTCATTTGTCCCTTATGCTAAACCATTTCCAGATATATAAAAATCTAATGGTTCTATGGTCAAAGTTTCTAAAGATAACAAGAGCATATTTCCTCACCTTGGATATGCATGGAGTTACTTTTGCCCTTACTAAATCCCATCCCTTCACTTACACGCAAAAATATTATAGGCTTGGTCATATACTAACAAGGTATGTTGACATACAATAATTAGTACATTATCTAATGATTTGTTCAATGTGTATTGCACATACAAGGAAGCCAAAAGAATTTGAGAATAAATGATTCTCAAATTTATTGATGAGAATGTTTGACTCTAAACTTTATCATAGGGAACTACTATAAATAGGAGATAAACAATGATAAGGATGTAAAATGCAAATTAATGAATACCACAAACTATTGTAGGATCTCTAAGCTGAGAAGATCAACTAGCCCAATGAATTTGTAGCTGGCATGTTAATTAAGAAATTACTTGGATCATGGAACAATTACATGTAACAACTTAAGCATAAGCAAAAATAGCTATCACTTGCATATTTGATTACTCACATAATAATATAAGAGTCTAATTGAAAAGAGCTCAAAGCTAAAAAGGAAAAAGAGTTTACCACAAAGGCAAATTTAGTGTAAGAAAAGTTGCACAAAATGAGTTATGATAAAAAGAAATTTAATTAAAAGTCTAAGCAATCTAACCCACCTTCAAGGAGAAGGGAGATTGTTTTGTCTGTAGATAATGACTATTGTAATCAAGGACTCTTTATACTCAATGTTAATGGAAATACATTTTCTTCTACTTACT
Organism: Delonix regia; assembly: GCA_037074485.1. Classification (NCBI taxonomy): domain Eukaryota; kingdom Viridiplantae; phylum Streptophyta; class Magnoliopsida; order Fabales; family Fabaceae; genus Delonix; species Delonix regia. The sequence continues at coordinate 19,684,179 of CM073449.1, read as the reverse complement.
TGATTAACTCTATTGATATGTGACATGCTAGATTATAACATATCAGTATTTCTTATATTAAGATATTGCAAAACCTTGTTAAATTTATAGATATAGTAATACAACTTTAAACAATTGTAAGACTTGTGCAGAGTCTAAATTAACTAAGAAGCCTAATCATAATATACAAAGAGTAACTGAATCACTTAGTTTAATTCATATAGACTAGAACACCTAAAACAAATAATGACTAAAGGTGGTAAAAAATTATTATGTAACATTTGTAGATGATTATTCAAGATAGACTAAACAAAGTAAGTCATTTAACAAATTCCTTTTATACAAAGTTGAAGTAGAAAATCAATTAGATAAAATGATTAAAAAAGTTAGTTTAGATAAGGAGGTGAATATATACTGTTTAATGATTATTATGAGAAGGAAGGAATAATTCACACTTCACTCAGACTCAGACACGAAGCAAGGTTGAGGAGAGAGTGGTATAGTAGAGGAGAAGAAGGGTAATAGCTGGAGGGAGGAGAGATAAGGAGTTTGATGCAAAGAAACTATCTATGTTTTAAGACGTAAGAACAAGGGAAAACGTGAGGTGGGCTACTAAGTTAAGCTCAGCTGAACGTGACCGAGGGCCTGAGGAGAACTAAGACACAAAACTAAAAAGTTTAGAAGAAAAAAGAGCACCCTTGTTTTTACACACATGAAACAGAGCTAAGTGAGAGACTATAACAAGGAAGGGCGAAACCTATGTGAATCTTTTTAGCAACCATGTATTTGTTCTCTTTAATTTTGTTTCACGTGATGTTCATGTTGCATGGCAGCTGTGGTTTCGGGTAATATATGGGTCTTATTTCCATTATTTATGGTAAGACTTGGAGTTCATTTTATGGGTAAGGTTGGACTTGAGTCTTAGCATGGGTTTACATAGGGGCAAATGGTGGCAATACTGGCATTCAAGCCTCATTTCTGTCCTTTTCTTTTTAGTTAATTCCTTTATTTTGGCTTACACATGTGTTGTGGGACCAAGGTTCTAAATGTTTAATGCCCTTTTATAATACTGCTACTGGTGACTCCATTCTGAGTGTTTGTCATTGTATTTAGTTGTATCGATATGTCTTAGCCAGTTGTGAAAGTTCCTTTCTACTTTAGTAATAGTATTTGATTCACTCAAACTCACATCAAACTTCTTTTTTTCTTTATTATTATTCTTGTCATATATTGTTATTTCAATATTTTATTCATGATTTTAAGAGTCATTGTGTGAAACTTGTTTCCTTTGACACTTAAGAAGTAACAAGCAGAGATTATGTGCGGCCTTAGCTTCCCTATATTTTTGTAAGTTAGCATGCATTTTCTAAAAATATATAAATAATTATAAGGTCAAAATACAAAACAATTAGTTCTATCACTTCTTTGAAAAAGGGGTTGCCACGTGAGAATTCTAATCTCCTTAAATACTTCAAAAGTTAATTGATAGAAGTCATGTGAAATCATTAATCTCTTCAGGCTTTAAAAGTTAATATATGATTTCAAAATACAAAATCATAAAAATTTAAAAAAATGATCATAAGAAATCACAAATAATTTATTCCACATTTCATATTACCACATGTGATTATTAATCTCTTCAAGCAACTAAGAACAAACTAATAGAGGTCACGTGAAATCTTAAATCTCCTCAGGTCTTGAATGTCAGTAGTTGTTTTCAAAATACAAAAATGGAATAATTCCAAAAAAAAAAATGGTTTGTTTTACCTATTGTTAAAAATCCCAAAAATGCTTTTCACTATAATCTCATTTTTTTTCTTAGAACAAAAATTAAAAAATCCAAAAATCCCGAAAAGTAGTTTTCCATTATAATTTCATTTCGATTTCAACAATAAATTCTAATTTCAAAAATCCCAAAAAACTTAAATTCAAAAATCCTAAAAAATATTTTTTCATTATAATTACACTTCAATTTCAAAATAAAATTTAACTCCAAAACAATTCCCAAAAAAAAAAAAAAGAAATAAAACGAAAGGAATAAGGGAGTGATATTAAATTGATTTTGTAAATTAAAATACACTAACCAAATTCAAGCTCAGTTTGTTTACAAAAAGTAGATTAATTTCAACCATCTTGTTCTGTTCACAAAAAAATAAAAGTGACCAACCAATGGACACATATTTCTAGTCCAACTACATGGACTTTGATCCCCATTGCTAGGTACGTAGGCCCTAGGCTCTCATCATAGGTCAAGTATGCCCTTTGTAAATATTCATTTGTTTGTTTTCATTATTATTGTTTTTGTCTTATTTGTTTAATGCGCACGCATGTTAGTAAGGGCAATTGAGATAAATTTAAGGTCATATCACATTAATTTCACTTGACTAGTTTATAGTAATTGTCCTTATAGACGAGTGTTATGGGGGCCTAACAGCTTCTCCACACTCAAATGGATTCCCAATCCCAACTTTATTTTTGCAAACTTCCTTGCCTTTTCCTTTTATTTTAAAATGGTTTTCCAAAGTTTTCCTTTAAAAAATTTTGGTGACGACTCCAATGAATTGATTTTCAAGATTTCATTTTAGGAATCAATTCACCTCTTTTTTTTTATTCTTTCTGTAGAAAGGTCAGTTACAATAGTTTGGCGACTCCACTGGGGACGATTTGATAGTCGAACTTATAAAACTAATCAATTGAAGTAATAAGGCCTTTCTTTTATTTGAATTGCCTTTGTGTCATTGTTGTTGTCAATTTATTTTTTGTTACCCTTTGTGTGTCAATTCATGTATTTCTATGTTTGGATATATAACATGTTTCCATGTTCTTGTTAGTTGTTGATCATTTCTATTATACGTCATCATTTGTTTGTTGTATGACTCTATTGTATGTGTTAGGATAGATAACATGCGGAATAAAACCTTAAGGTAGAGGACTCTTATCTTTAATATATGCTTTTGACTTCTTTTGCAGTTTATCTGCTTAGCAGATGAGGGTTGGTCATACTTTAGGTTAACAAGTTTGTATGCTCCCGTCACACACTAAGCAATTACACATCCTACCTTATGCATTTTTTTGGGCTTTATAACCAGGCCCTCATTTGCCTTAGGTTACTAGAGGTTTAAATCGGTTTTCTAGTGAAGCTTTACTTTTCCAGAAATTACCATAAAGACCTCGCTCAGATTGTACTTTGTCATATGGATTTGACTTGAGTAGGATTCCATCCTCTTTTTAAGTCCAATTCATGTTGCGAGATCCATACTATTTTGGTGCGGGCAATCTAAGGGCCAACATTCTTTTAAGATATTAGACCCACCATTGGCACCATGCACATTATTTGACTTAACTTAGTAACCAACCTTGCTAGAGCCTACTATCTTTAGAGTGATGTCCCCTTTTATATAAGGTTGAACCCATATAGGACACTAAGGGAGCATATTTCATAATTTTTTGCACGTCATTGCATCATTCATAATCATTATTTGTTTTCATTTCAAAAAAAATCTCTTAAAATCCTAAATCTTTTGGTTTTAACTTTGCCAACAAATAAAATATTGTCACTACATCACTATTTGGTACATTGTTGGGCTAAACAAGCTTCATGTGAATTAATTTAGCATAATATGTATCAATGGAGTACGAATTAGCAAATGATAATTTTTTAAGCATATATTAGTAGATTATTTGGTTGACAAGTCTATTTACATTAAGCTATACTCGTGTGAGGCCTACCTCCTCCACGAGTTAATAGCTAAACCTTTTATTCCCAATGAATCAATAAGGTTCTTAGTGAATAAAAGGGAATAGAGTGCCAAATAATGCACTAATTGAATCCCAAAAAGGGCTGCATACTTGCTTCTTTTTATATTTCTAATTGATGTATATTTTCAGCACGAATTGTCATCATAGTTTGTTGGCATAAAGATCTAATGGAACCATTGGGAACCACACAATCTCAAGACCCAAGCCTGACCCAATTAGTTTTGACCGAAAGAAGGATCAAAGTAAAAGTAAAGGCCGAATCGATTGAAAGTTTAATCACTATGAGCAAGAAACTCGAAGGATGTCAACTTCATGAATTTCAAAGAGACTACGGGGATATCCTGGATTTGTCATCAATCCCCATTTAGCCTGATGCTCTTGTAATACTAGCTTAGTATAGGGATGATCCATTGAGGTGTTTCACATTTCCTACATTCCATATTGCACTTACATTGGAAGAATACAGAGGATTGATGAACATGCCCATTAACAAAGACACCCTTGTCTATTCCTATCTTGGACACCTCCCCTCAAAGCCCATGGTCACCCAAATTCTTGGTAGGAAATCAGCCCAAATCCAATTATGTTGTTCAGGGGCAACTAAAAGTTTATCTAGAAAACATATAGAGAATAAGCTAAAAGCTCTAGCTAAGTAAGGAGATTGGGTTATTTTCAGAAAGGCTCTCGCTCTGGCAATATATGGGTTGGTATTATTCCCTTTAGCAGTGGGAGTGATTGATCTCATAGCTGTAAGCATTTTTTGGATGGTGGAGAATCATCATGTGAACTCGGTGCTGGCACTTTTAGTAGAGACATTCATATAGTTAAGCTTCTGGCATCGAGAAAAGAAAGGGAAGCTAAAATGCTGCTTGCCGCTCTTGAACATATGGTTTATTAACCACATTTATGGAAGAAAACATCAAGTTGACATGAGATTCGACACCATATATCACCCAATCAAAGACTATCATCTATGCGAAGTGTAACAAATATGAATCGTTATAAGTAGAATCAGGAAATAGGTGCATTGAAAGATACCACCATTTGGTGGAAATTCGCGTGGTAGGAAAGTGAGGAGATCATTTATTGTTGTGGAGATTTCTAAAATGTGCCCCTTATGGGGGCTCGAGGATGCATCAATTATAACACTGCTATCTTACATTGTCAATTCAAATACATTCATGCTGAAATGGCTATAAAGAGAATCAATTTCTACTATAATGAATCACAAATAGATGGAATAATTCATTAAGTGATAGCCAAGGGGAAATTTGAACTTGGAAAACTGACAGTGATAACCATAAAGGGATACGAGGTATGGCTTAAAGAAAGGATTGGCAGAGTTAACCCACCTTTCAGACCTCACAATCCTCTATTAAGTAACAACCTACAAGAGGTTGATAAGTGTTTAGCTAAGCGATTAAAAGACAAGAAAGTTGAACTAGAAAATCATAAGGATTTAGGCAAAGAACATTTAGAGAACTTAGCTAAAGCATAGAAAGAAGAAAGGATAAAAAGACAAAGAGAACTAGAGATGAGTTTAAAATTGAAAGGATTGAAAGGGTAAATATCAAATTGAAAGGCACTATAGAAGAATCCCAAGAGCAAGCTAAGAAAAATGAGAGGAAAGCTTGCAACCATCAAGCCCGATTACTAAAGGCTATTAAACAAAAAGATGCCTTAAAAAAGTTACTGGAAAAGCTCAAGTCACTTAATGATATGCCGCAAGAGATTAACACACTGACTAAACACCTAGAAGATAAAGCAAAAAAGTTAGTCATGATCAAGAATGATAATGCACTAACAATACAGAATCTGATTGTATAACTTAATCAACAAGCTAAGCATGCATGACTTTGGGAAGCTTGCTGTGAGGAACAAGTGATAGAGAAAGAAAGATGGTTAAAATGATTTAAAAGGATGATCCTCTTCGCCAACGATGCCCTTTTAGAATTCACCTATACGTTTAGACAAATTGAAGGATAAACCATTCCTTTTAGGACCCTTGTGGCTATAACTAAGTTCTTCACCTTATGCCACGACCTCATGGAAGACCTGAAGATACTGATGAGATTTTAGGCTAAAATATAGGCAAGATCAATCGTGATGTATGGCTATATATTAATGCCTCTTGAAATGTTGTGGCCAAATATTTTAATGAAATGCACTTTCTTCCTTTTAATTACCAAAGTATGCCATTCATTATAGCCAAGAGCATTCATGCCTAGTTAAAGTTATTTTGGTTGTGTGCTCTAAGTTAAACCTACACATATGGGCATTAAGAGCCCCTTGTGTGTACATTGAAAATGATGCTTGTGTAATTATTAACTTGTATGTAAACGACTTGTTGACCATTGGTAATAACATAGATGTTGTGCATAAAGTAAAATTGTTTCTTGCATTTAAATTTGACATGAAAAATATGGGTGAAGCTGGAGTGAATTTAGGTATTGAGATCATTAGGGGTGATGACAATATATTACTATCACCATAACATTATTTTGAGAAACTTTTAATAAAGTTTAGTCATTATGAACACATATTAGTGGACACTCTATATAATTATAAAATTCAAGTAAAGAAAACAAAGGTGAACTTATTACTCATTTTGAGTATGCATAGATCATTAGGAGTCTGTTGCAATCAATGAACTTTTCCTGACTTGATATAACATATGCAATGTGTAAACTAAGCATATATAATGGTAACCCAAACCATGAACATTAAGCTGCATTGATTAGATTAATAAGATATTTGAAAGGTTCCATGAACTATGTTATCATGTGTAATGGATTTCTTATTGTATTAAAAAGATAAAACGATGCCAACTAGATTTTGGATTTAAATGAGACAAAATCCACTAGTGGTTAAGCATATACCATTGTTGGTAGTATAGTAACTTGGAGATCAGCTAAACAAACTATCATTGAGAGATTCACTATGAAGTTAGAGTTTATTGCTCTGGAATTAGTTGATAATGAAATTGAGTGGTTGCGAAACTTTTTAACTATTGTTAGGAGTAAAACCAGCTCCTTCTATGTCTATGTATTGTGATTTCTAATCAGTAATAGTCATTGCAAAGAATAAAACTTTCAATGATAAAAGTACACATATTTATTTGAGAAATGATGTGGTTAATCAGCTGCTAAGTGATGATGTCATTAATCGATTATGTGAAGTTAGAGATGAATTTGGCTGATCCTCTGACAGAACCTTTAGTAAGGAAATTAATCTTTGAAACATTGAGTGGAATGAGACTTAAATCAAGTTAAAACTAATAATGATGGTAACTGAACCTTTATGATTGAACATCCCATAAAGAAGGTTCATATGGGTAATAACAAGTCCCTTGTTAATTCTATTGGATATTGTATAAAATACACCCATAAAGGGTGCTCATTAAATATATATAAAATGATAATTTCAATAATTACCACCAAATCCTAACTCTAATTAGCCATTTATAAAAGGCCACGCCTGATATAGGATAGATACACCGATACAGTCTACATAGAGACTCTTAGGCACTTAATTAAAAATACCTGCTAACATTCTTTAATTAAGTGAGAGGTGATTTAAGCTGTGGAAACCCTGAGATACACCCAGCATACCATAGGTATCTCAATTAATCAGTGATCCCAGTCTTAATTAGATCTAACTTTTGCTGCAAAGGAGAAATCAGTAAGTCTCCTTGAATTTATTTGATTTTATTTCTTTTGTGTTTCCTAAATTTATCTTATGCGTGCTGTCAATGCTACGCCTGTTATTGATGTGGCCGACATTGAGTGTGGTGATGAATGCCACTGGAAAAGGCATATTTAGAGCTCCTCTTCGAACTTTTGTGTTTTCTTCCTTGGGGATGTGCTGCCTATACACATGATTCCTCTAACAAATATAACAAATTGACCCAGAGGGAAAAAAATTATCATTATTAGTTACTCATAAACCTTGAAAGGCTATGTGTTTAAAGGACAGTAACACAATAGGAACATGACTAAATTCAAGTCTAGAGATATTACATTCTTCGAGAATGAATATCCTGAAAAGGATGAGGTAAGTCAAGAGCTATCCTTATTTGAGATAGAAGATCCAAACAAACCAAGACCACTTTATTTAAGTAAGAGGAATATAGTAGATGATGAATTAGTTTCTCATCAATAATCTTCTTTATCATTAAATGAGAATGAAAGTGTTCTTGAGCTAGTTGCTCCAAATAGGACTAACCAAATGGATTTTGATCGCAGTGGGAGAGAGACCATCATTTATGATCCAAATGGGAGCAATGTTGATCCAAATGGGAATAATGAAGTAAGATTTAATGAATCACAACTTAGTCATGGTTCATATAAAAAGATTCCTTACTGATGATATAAGATTGAAGGTGGTGAAATTTTTACAACATTCTCGTAAAATGAAGATGAGCTGTGAAACCTAAAAGAGGTTCTCTTATCCTCTTCTAAGTATAAATGGATAAAAGTTATGGAAGAAGAAATGGAGTTTATGAGAGTTAACAATTTTAGGGAATTTGTTGACCTCTCAAATGGACGTAAGACTATTGGGAATAAACGGGTTCTTAAGATTAAGAAAAGAGCTGATTACAGAATCAAAAGATATAAGGCATAACTAGTGGCAAACAGTTATACACAACAGGAAGGAATTGATTATAAGAAAACTTTTTTGTTTATTGTACGATTTACCTCTGTTTACCTACTTTTAATTATAGTGATCTTGAATTACATCAAATAAATGTAAAGACTACCTTTCTCAGTGGAGAATTAAATGAAGAAATTTCTATAAAATAGCCTGAGGGTTTCATTAAAGAAGGCAAAAAGAGAAAGAGTATAGACTTTTGAAGTCTATCTATAGCCTTAAACAATCTTCAAGGCAGTTGTATATTTGCTTTCACAATGTTGTCATCTCTAGTCGTTTCACTATGATAAGTGAAGACAATTGTCTATATACCAAAAGATATAATGACAAGTTTGTAATTATGACATTATCTGTTGATGACATATCGGAGCTGGAAATGACATAGGGTTCATCAACAAGGTAAAGACTTAGTTGTCATCTCACTTTGAGAAGAAAGATATGGGTAAAACAACATACATTCTTGGAGTTAAGATATTAAGAAACCATTCTAAGAAACTGTTTATTTCTCATAAGAGAATTACATCAGAAAAGTTTGGAACATTTTAGTATGGAAAGTTGTAACGCTATAAACACTCTAATAAGCACAAGTAGAACCTTGAATGCCAAAATATGACGTAAGACTACCATAGAAAGAGAGTCTATGAGTTACACTTCTTATAGGAATGCAGTCAGTTGTCTAATATATGCTATGATGTATACTAGACTTGATATCTATCAAGCAGTTAGATTAGTGAGTAAATATCAAACTGACCTAGGTCCTAAACATTGGAAAGTAGTAAAAAGGATCTTATGATATCTAAAAGGAAAGCAGGTCCTAAACATTAAGAAGTAGTAAATATACTGTAGGTATCTTAACTAATCAGTGGTCTCGGTCTAGATCAAATTCAATTTCTATCTCCCTAAATTTATCTGATTTGATTCTTTTTGTGTTAATTATTATCCCTTCTTATGGTGTGAAAAAGTGATAGTTAATGCATTGAATGTGAGCATGAAAATAAAGCTTTTAATGATTTTCATAGCCCTTATGGTGGTATATTCAATGTCAAAACACTTAGTAAAGTCATATATATGAGTGTGGAGGCCACCAATTCAGATCCCCTTATATTCTAGTTCAAACATGAGGTCAAGTTTGATTATGATGGACCATTGGATGGAAATTCAATGGTTCAGATTTACAAATAGAAAATATAACAACAGATGATTACATTAATTTAATATAAATATGGACTACTACATTTCCATATAACAATTCACTATGATCAAGCATGATCTCATGTTTCCACAAAAAATGAGGGTACCTAAATTAGTGAGGCCACTCTTATAAGATTATGGTGAAATCTTGAGACCACTCATAAATTGTCAAATGTAAGCATAGCCAATTAAGCATAAAACTATGATAACAGCCAGAATATTGAGACTGTAATTTGGGTTAAGATTTCTAACTTGCAATTATGAGATTATGATTCATAGAAGTTATAAATTTTATGATAACTTTGTATTTTAAGTCTTATTAGTCTAGGTCTAGTTCATAATCCAAAAAAACCAAACTTGAAACTATTACACTCATGTGTGTTAACCATCTATTTCTTTGTAACCCATATTCTCCTTTCATTTCTTAAATAATTCTTTTAAAATATGTAGAGGATTGTTAAGTATGTGTTTGTAGGCATTTCAAAAGAAGTTTCACATTGCTTGGAAATGAGAGGCCATAAATGTATATATAATAACATATGATATTGGACTTGTAAGAAGCTAGAGAAATGAGTCTTCACGTGCACAAGTCTAGGCCAATAGACTCAAACGTAGTTTAAATCGAGGATATCTTTCTCTGTTTGCAATAAAATTGTGTACCCAGCTTTTTGCAAAATTTATTTTTAGTATCCTATCAAAAGATTTTTTTATAAAATTATTTTTTGGTCATTTAGAAATGGTCAAAATTCTATCATTGGTTTTTAAGTCTATATTCCTAACGTTGGTTTTAATTAACTAGCCATTATCATAATCCCCTTTTCCTTACCCTTGCTTGTTGCCTTTAACATTACCAGGTTTAATACCTATAGTATCATAAAGGTCCCAACAACCTCTTGTCTAAACCAATATATATATATATATATTATCAAGGTTACATATACTAAGGTTGTTAAACTCGCGAGTTTATACAAACTCATAAGAGAGAGATAAACTCGTAATGTAGGTTTGTAATGTAAACTTGTAAGAGTTTACTTTGATTAATAAATAGTTATTAAAATATGTAATTTTATAGTTTAAATACTGTATACATTAAAAAATTATACAAATATAATTTAAATTATACTTAATCAAACAACATGATAGACATTCATATTTCACATATATATATATATATATTCTCAAATTGAGTCATTACTTATCAATTCATTTTTAATTTGATACTTTATTTATTTTAATTTTCAATTTAATCCATTTTATTTAATTAATATTAAAGGACCAACTGTTAAATTTAAGATTGGTGAGAGACCAAAATAATTATATATATATATATATATATATGAAAAGTTAATCATTTTGTTTTCTATAATTTTTATTAGTTTTCAATTTAGTTCCTATAATTTTTTCTTTTTTCAAATTTCTCCCTAAAATTATCAAACTCTTGAAAAATATTTCCTACCATTCATAAAGACTTTGAAACAAATTGGATGGGACAACCCGCTTTACCTTTTTCTTATTAATGGTTAATTATATATATATATATATATATATTAATGATTAATTTTAAAGAATTTGTATCTATCATTATGGCTGTGATTATGTGACAGACAACAAAATCAATTTGATAGTGATCCTTGACTAATCTACGATCCATTGTCCCAATAATTTATTTTCTTTTTCGAATCACTTCTTAGAATTATCAGACATTTGAAAAATATTCTCTATCATTCAGATCCATTTAAACACAATAATTTTGACGATGTGTAGGCAAATAGAAATGGCTGCTAATGGCGGTGACGCCAGAGAGACTGAGCTTCTTAAAAAGGCATACTCGTAGAAGAAATTAAACTTTTGGAGAGACTTTGAAACAAATTGGACGGAACCGCCCGCCCAACCTCTTTCCTATTAATGATTAATTTTCTTATATATAAATATATATATATATATATATATATATTTACTCTTGAATCATTATATGTTTACTCTTGAATCACTGTAACCGTGATTACGTGACGTAGTCAATAGACTCAATTCCATGGGGACTTCTCTTTCATTCATGAATGATTGTGTTTAAAATATTATATGATCCACTCATGCAGGGAAAGTAATCTTGTCATCTTCTCATTGCAATTTGATATCAATGAAGCGGCCATTCACGGCATCTTCTTTTTCCTCGTGAACGGTGCCTCCACCGTTCCTGTTTGGATGAGGGTAGATGACATGGCCGACTTAGTACGATCATTAATTTGAGACAAATTATTATTTAAAATTTTATTTAACATATAATTACACAGCAAAAGAGACTCCAGGATTCTTGTTTGTTGTTTAAAATTCTCTCTTTTTTTTTTTTATCAATTTATATGTAAACTGGATAATTGGTGCCATTGTAATTCTATAAAAAATATTATTTTAATTCTACAATAATTAGTTTTAATTTGATCTCTTATTTATGAATATGATATTTATAAAATTTAATACATTTAGTTTTTTATTGAGAATAAAAATAAGTGAAAAATTAAACTCAATAAAACATTAAATTAATATTAAAAATCAATAAAAGACCAAATTATAATTAAACTTATAAATAAATAACCAAATTAGTATTTTTATGGTCATTATTTTCTATTTAAATAATAATTTACATAAATAATTTTTTATTTATAATATTAATGATGCGTTCCAGACTTTCATCCCACTCTTTGATTTCATTTTATTATTATTGGTCATTCTATTAAACAACTCCCCAAACATCACCTACAATATAAAATTAGACCATAAAATAAATCTGCTTATCGCTGACCCCTTTCCCGAACACATTCTTCACCTTCCTCCTCACTCAGAGACAATGAGCCGCCCCCACGTTCTAATTTTACCATTTCCTGCCCAAGGACATGTCAATTCTCTCATGAACCTCTCGAAAAAGCTAGCCCAGAACGGCTTCAAAATCACCTTCGTGAACACAGATTTCAACCACAAGAGAGTAGTGAAGGCTATGAATGAAGAGGCAGAGGGGTTCCCTCTGAAATTGGTGTCGATCTCAGATGGTTTGGGGCCTGAAGAAGACAGAAATGACATGGCCAAATTAGCTTTGGCAATCTTAAGCACCATGCCTCGTGGGCTTGAGAAGCTCATAGAAGACATTCATGGCGGTGACAGAATCACTTGTCTGCTCACTGATTCGAATATGGCATGGGCCTTGGAAGTTGCACAGAAGCTGCAAATCAAAGCTGCTGCCATCTGCCCTACGTCAGCAGCTGTTTTTGCCATGGAACTTCACATGCCCAAGCTGATTCATGATGGAATTATGGATTCTCAAGGTATAAGATTTTCTGCTCTGTTTTTCACCATGCTTGCCGTTTCAGAATTTGGGTTTGGATGTTTGTATGTATAAAACACAATTTAAGCTACTTCCCTATCAATTAGTAAAAGAGGGACTGAATCATCCAGAAATAGTACAAACAGTACATATGGCACAAAGATTTGAATTTTCTGTTTTTTTCTCCATGTATTGGCTGAGACTCATTTAAGTAGTGAATTTCATTAAGAAAAAATGAAATTTACTTAAACGGTAGATTTTTCTTATTCCGTATTTATTTTTCTCCAGACAAAAATACAAGGAAAAGAAACGCAAAGAAATCTAAACTTGTATCAAAGTTGTCTTGATGTTTGTTGACAGTCAAACCTTAACTATGAAGTCTAACCCAATTTTTAAATCTGAGGTTGAGATACAAGCTTATTGGCTTTCTTATTCACTCTTAAAACTTTTTAATTAAACCTAACGCTTGTATCAAACACAATGTGACATTTCAGATTATACTTGTATACTTAAAATTATTTTGTATCAAGCTATCCGTACGTGCATCATCATCAGTGTCCATGCATCCTATATTCGTTCACAATGATCAGATTTTCACATTACCGTCGATTCCTACCTAATTTCCACATTACAACTCTCGACCATAGGATAATTAATTTGTTTTATGATTTATTTTTTCCAAACTACATGATAATAATACATTAGATCTACATTCATGTCTCCCTTTCACTGCAGGATTCCCAATTGTAGAAGGTGAATTTGAGCTATCCCCAGATATGCCAAAGATGAACGCAAAAGAAACTCCATGGTGCTGCATAGGTGACTCAACCTCCCAAAAGATTGTGTATGACTACATTTCAAAGATGATAAGAACTCTACAATTAACAGATTGGTGGCTTTGCAATACCACTGCTGAACTTGAACCTGGAGCTTTGTCTTTATATCCAAAGATCCTACCAATTGGGCCATTAATGGAGATCTCTGAGAGCACCAGAGCACGAGCACATGGACAGTTTTGGGAAGAAGACCTCTCGTGCTTGAGATGGCTAGACCAGCAAGCACCATGTTCTGTCATATATGTTGCCTTTGGAAGCTTCACTGTGTTTGATCCAGCCCAGTTCAATGAGCTAGCTCTAGGACTTGAACTCACTCAGAGGCCATTTCTCTGGGTTGTTCGAAAAGATGGTGATGACAGAAGCACAAAAATGGCATTCCCAGAAGAGTTTGAAGGCAAAAACGGAAAAATAGTAAAATGGGCACCTCAGCAGAAGGTGTTGAGCCACCCTGCTATAGCTTGCTTCATTAGCCATTGTGGTTGGAATTCCACCATGGAAGGGCTATGCGGTGGTGTGCCTTTCTTGTGTTGGCCATATTTTGCAGACCAGTTTTATGATAAGACTTGTATCTGTGATGCTTGGAACGTGGGATTGGGATTTGATGTAGACGTTAATGGAAGGATATTGCGGGGTGAGATCAAGAAGAAAGTGGACCTATTGCTTGGAGATGAAAGCATGAGGGCAAGGTCTGATAAGCTGAAGCAGATGTTTAGGAATAATGTCACAGAAGGGGGTCGGTCATATGAGAATTTTAGGAAGTTTGTGAAGTGGCTTAAAGAATAAGATGTTCTTCTCATTACTCTTGATTTTTGTTTTTGTAAAAGTCTACGTACTTTGGCTTAATCTAAGCTTTTGAGTTATCTTAGTTTCAGTCTGAATGTACTGAATCAAATAATGACGATTTTGATTCTTTTTGATAAAATTAGAAAAAAATGACGTAGGTAGAAAAACTAATGAGGCGTATGATTAAACAACTATGAAATTGTGCTCAGTTCATAATTCGTAATTAAGGAATTAATTGTTTAATTTCTTTGTAATTTAATTTTATTATAGATCTCTTCGAAAAGAAATTAAAAGAAAGATTCGAGAAAATTCAACATTTTTTATTGTCATTGAAGTTCAAATTACAAACACATGCATTTGAGATAAAGAAGCCAAAGATATTGGTGGGAAAATATAATTACAAATAGCAACTCATGAATGGTCATAAGTTAAACGACATAGCTAAAGAACTTATTCGAGTGATTTTAGATTTGAATTTTATCAAAAACTAATATTATAAATTAAGATATAATAATAAAATGTTAATGGATTCTAACATATTTATATAGCAGTTGATATAATATATTAATTTCAATTAACTCATTGAGAGAAAAGTGCAAAGTTATTAAAAAAATAATTTAATTGGAACATCTTAACTCCAATGTTCCACTTGCCTTCTCTTTTTTCTTTTTTATTAAAATGTCATGTTCCATATTCTCCATTTTATAATCTTATAATAAAGCGTCACGCATGACGACTGCAATTCAAAATCTATACTTTAATGCTTCATATTTTCATCTTTAATACATCAACTTGAACTTTAATTTAATCACATTAAAGTATATGCTCAAAAGTTGACTAGAACATCCAAGAAGCCGTCTTAAATTTGTCTTGTTAGAAAACCTTCCTGTTATTCTTCTTAACCTACTGAATTCTTTCCATTTCTAACATCTTAAATTACAGCTCTTTCTTTTATCGCCTTCTTATCATTAAATTAGCACAATATCTAAATAATTAATCAAGCAAATTCGATAATTAATCTTTATTAATTCATTAACAATTGGGCACTTTAATTTGAATTGTGTTTGAATAGTATCCAAACCTGAATTCTTTATAAATATCTAATCTTTTTAAAACAGGATCCAACAATGATATAAAATCTTTCTATATTAGGTTAATTGACAACTTTATGTAGAGAAGACACTGGATAGAAGCAAAATTATACCAAATAATTTGAGATGACACATAATTTTACATGGAAAAGTCCCAATAGGGGACAATGAATAAAGGGTTTCACTATAAGAAAAAATAGGAGTTGCACCTTATCTCTCTATAGTAAGGATAATATACTAATAGAAGAATACTAATATCACAACTCTCTATATATATCATAAATCTCTCTCTCCTTTCTTGGCTGTGAGAAATGAGATTTTGAAGCTCTCTATTTATAGGAAAGGATAACAGGCTTCAATGCAATTTTTAAAGGACTAAATTGTAAATACAAAACAATTTTCTTCCTTTTCTTTGGTTGGCCACCTAACATACACCAACTATACCAACCATACACAAATCCTTTGACATTCTCCCACTTGAAAATTTGATTGAGAATCAATCAATCTTCACACTATTCTTCTTTCCTTGCCATTTCCTTCTACTCTCATTTCTACTAGGCTAATAGAAGATTTACATCATATGAACTTATTAGTATTCACTGGCTTTGTCATTGCATATGCTAGGTTTTCTTTAGTATGGATTTTTTGTATATCTACACTTCCTTCTTCCAACTTTTCTCAAATAAAGCAATATTAAACTTGTATTTGTTTACTCTTAGATTGGAATGTTGGATTTATCACCAGGTGGAAAACACTTTGATTATCATAAAATAGTCTAATCTTCTCAGGATTGTACCCAAGCTCTTCCAATAGCATTTGCAACCAAATTGCATCTTTGCTAGCTTGTGTTATTGCAATATATTCTGTCTCTGTCATTAAGGTGGCCACAATAGGTTATAGTTTTGAAACCTACCTTACAGCTCCACCTGTAAAAGTAAATACATAACCATTAGTGGATTGCTATTGTCAAAATCTGAATCTATATAGCCTCTGAAGGTAAAATCTGAATCCTCCATAACGCAATGCAACATTTGTAGTCATTTTAATGTATTTTAGGATCTTTTTACAGCATTCCAATGCTCTCAGCTAAGATTCACCATATATCAACTAACCACTCCCATTACTTGTGTAATGTCTGGTCATGTGCAAATCATAGCAAACATTTGGCTATTCATTGTTGATACATACAGTATTCGAGACATTTCCTTCCTCTCTTCATCATTGCTAGGACTTATGCTTAAGGATAACTTGAAATTAATGGAAGTGAGGTAGAGATTGGCTTACAATCATGCATATTAAATTTTCACAAGATCTTCTTTAAATAATTTTTTTTAGAAAGCCATATCTTATAGTTATTTTTGTTTTAGTGAATTTGCATCCCTAGAATCCTGTTTGCCAGTCTAAAGTCCTTCATATCAAATTCCCTAGCCAATTGTGCCTTTAATTCATTGATACGATCTTTGCTGGGGTCCGCTACCAGCATGTTGTCTACATACAACAACATGGTAATGAAATCATTTCCACTAAACCTCTTGATATATGCACAAGAGTCTACATTAAGTTTGTTGTATCTAAGGCTCATGATGAAGGAATCAAATCTCTTATACCAACATTTTAGTGCCTATTTGAGACCATATAGAGATTTGTTCAACCTACAAACTAAGTTTTCTTTTCCTTTCTCTTCAAACCTTTTTGGCTATAGCATATAAATTTCTTCTTCAAGATTTCTATAAAGAAATGCAGCTTTTACATCTAACTGCTTTAGATGTAAGTCAAGTGTAGCACACATTGCTAAGACTACTCGAACCATTGTGAGTCGAACAACCAGAGAAAATATCTCATTATAATCCATGCCTTCTTTCTGAGCAAATCCTTTTACCATCAGTCTATCACGATATCATTCAACTTAATCATCATTAGTTCATTTGATCCTGTACACCCATTTGTTCCTGATGGCTTTCTATCCTTTTAGTAGTGGAATAAGATCCTGTCTTGTTCTTATAAAGGGTTTCAATTTTTTTATTGCATTGCTGTTAACCACAAAGAAGCTTATGAGTTTTCCATTTCCTCTTAAAAAATCGAAGGCTCTCCATCTTCTATGAGTAGATAGTATACAACATTCCCTTTCATAATGTAATATGAATGTCAAACCGATTCCTTCCTCTCCCGAGTTGACCATCAAACTTGTGGAGTTACAAGATCATATTGTTCTTGTTTATTGTACTCTGGTGCTATTTCAAAAGAATCTGTTACTTATGTTTTATTTTCTCTTTCTTCAATCCGCATTATAGTGGTATCTACTATTTCCTTTAAAGTGTTATCACCTTCATGTATATGTTGTTTCTCTTCAAGAAAGATGACATCTTTGTTGACTATAACATTGTTGTTAGTAGGATCCCACAGGCAATACCCCTTTACTCCTTCAGCACATCCCAAGAATAAGCATATTCTATATTTAAGATCTAGCTTTGTAATTTCCTAGGCATTGTATATCACATATACTGGATTTCTAAACATATAGAGGTTTGTATAATCAGCTGGCTTCCCAGTCCATATCTCCATTGGAGTCTTCAGATCAATTGCAGTTAATGGTGACCAATTGATCACATAGAAATTTATATTGACTGCTTCGGTTCAAAATGAATTGGCTAATCCAACAATTCTTAACATTGCCCTTGTCCTTTCTAATAAAGTCTTGTTCATCTGCTCTGCCACTCCATTTTGTTGTGAAGTGTACGTTACCATGAATTGCCTCTTAATATCTTCTTATTGATCAAAAGTATTAAATTCATCACTGGTATAATCTCCTCAATTGTCCAATCTCAGACATTCAATCTTGTTCTCATATTTACGTTTTACATGTGCTTTGAAGGTTTTGAAACTTCAAACACATCACCCTTTCTCTTAATCGGATGCACACAACATCTCATAGATAATTAATATAGGTTTTTATTTATTAAATGCTTGTTCTGTATACATGATTTTAGCCCATATAAACATGACTCAAAACATCTTTTAGATCCAAATAAAATATTTTTTGGGATAATAAATATAGTTTTGGCCAAAATTAAATATAAAATACCAAAATACCTTTAATTTAAAAAAAAATGTTTAATTTGAAAATATTTGTTATAATCAATATATTAGAAAGTATTGATCCAACATATATGTTATGAATGACTAACTCAAAAAAACTAAATAATGTATGTATACATGTGCATTGGATTAAAAGAGCATCATTGGCTTACATTAATTTTAGTTCATAAGTCTTTTATATCTAGTTTAAAATTTAAATTTCAAACAATTAGATATTGGTACCATCTTTGGTGCACCTCGGTTATAATATAGAAATATAATTGTAATAATATTAACCAAAAAAAAATAATATTACAATTATATCCCTACATTATAACTGGAAATACTAACACATTCAAAATTATGAGTATACTAAAGATTTTACTTGAGATATTTCATAGATTAAAAAAATAATTGAAAACATAATGATTACAATCATATTCCTTCTTCCTTTAGTTCTTTATTTTTTTTCTTTGTACTCTTTGAAACTTCATAAAATTAATCACAAGAATTTCAAATTTTATTGTTGGTCAATTTTGGAGTGCATAGGATAAATTTATTATGAATGCAAATATCACCTCAAAAATAAAATATAAATTTATACACTTTTCTAAGTACACTTTTTATCTTTTATACTTTTAATATTCTTATACTACAGTCTTAAGATAATATTTTTTTGAAGGTGAAATTTACCCAAACATCTACTTTTGCAGGTCCTCATGTTCTGATCAAACAAATTGAGAAAAACTATACTTTCAGTTTTTAAATTTTTATTTATATTTAAATTTTAATCATTACAGTTTTAAAATATTTAATTGAGTTCTTATGATTTTTAAATATTTTAATTTAGTCCCTATTATTAAAATTTTTTATATTTTTTATATAATTAAATGTATACTATTTTAATATTCTAAATATATATGATTTAAAAAATAAAAATAAAAATAGATAATAAAATAAAATTAACTTACATATATGACAAAATAATAAAAAATAAATAAATACATGGATTAAATTAAAAAAAATTTAAGCTTTAAAGATTAAATTATAAAAATTAAATAAAAAATTAAGTAAAACTATACAAGTTAAAAGTATAATTTTTACGCACAAATTTCAATAGATGAAGACATAAATCATATCCCACTCCTTCTTATCTATATTCATCATTGCTCGAACATGTGGGCGTAGCAAAATCTAAGTTTGCCACCAAACTTGCATACTTTTTTTTATGCACTATTACATCATAATGTATAGTTTCTATCTATATTAGGGTTCGAGCCCGAGACTACTTGGATAAATGTAAAAAGCCCTACAACTAGATTTGAACCCGAAACCATTTGGATGACCATGAGTAGCCACCAAACTTGATTGTTGGTTCTCATAGAAATTGCAACTTTTTAATCAAGACGGTGTCACTTTGTCTTAAATACTAAGAAAAAAAATATTATTTTAGTTACCATCTTTTTAATTTATTTAATTTGATCGTTCAAAACTTTATAATATCAAAAGAATTTTAAAAAATTAATAGTAATCAAAAGTTATTCTATATTAAGTCAAGGGTAATTCACTTATAATTCCTTTGAAGAACTATTAGGTATTCATTATTTTTGAATTTTTGAAGAACTATTTTTCAACTAATGGATATTAAAACAAAAAGTAATGGTTTAAAATAGTTATTTTCTCCTTAATGTCATAGAATATTTGACGAAGAAAAGTAAGAGTTCGCTACTATACAAGATATTGAAAATGGCGGCTTTTAAAAGGGTTCATTTCAAGATGGCTTTGTTTTTCCCATAAGCCGTATTATCATCCTAACATTTTTTTTATGTGATAGAACGACTTATTTGGACTAATTAAAAGTTATAAAAATATAAATCTTCAAGTATATGTTGGCTGATAAATTAATCCTTGAAAAGTTATACAAAATGGTTACAACAATAAAATATCTAGGTATATTTTATGTGTAACATTCTAGTATTTCTAAACTCATCTTAATTGAAAATATAAATTTCTTATGAGTATATTAAATATATACGAGGTCCAATTAAGTGAAAGTTAATTTTGTCAAGATAACTTATAATTATTAGTTAATCTATAAGAATTTAATGTGCCAATAAATGAAATTAAAAATAGAATTTTAAGGATTAAAACAAAAGGGAAAAAAATTATGTCAGTAGAAATTATAATTTTAACTCTTTCTTGGGATTAAAATGGAAAAAAAATCTTAGATAACATTATAGTTTAAACTTTTTACAAAATTGTTAGCAGGAGGCATAAGGACTAAAATGAAAAGAGAAATAATATTTTGGATAAAAATTATAATTTAACATTTTTATTAGGGACTAAAATAAAGAAAAATATTATTTGAGATAAAAGTATAGTTTAACATTACATATTATTTATATAGTAAAATGTCAGAATACTATTTATATAGTGTTAAATAGTAACTTGTATAGTAAATCAAAAACTTCTATATAAAGCACAAAATACTCTTAATTTTCTCATTCAAAGGGAGAGAAAGAGAAAGACAGTGGAAAAAGTGTTTCATGAAATATTCATATTTTGAACTTGTATAAGAGGTAGTAAGTACTATATTCTCTATGTACCTATTTAAAATTATATTATTAATTTGTTTCAGTATATCTTGCTATGTATACATTTGGTTAGCTTTGTTCATCAGTAAATTGTCATAGGATAATTTCTATAGACAGATTGAACTCTTGAATTTCTAAAACTTACCATGATGATGAAATTGGCTAGTATTATGACATGATGACGATCATAATTATGATGTAATAAGGTAGTTGCAAGTATGAGATTGGTTACAAAAGAAATCAAATATGCATTGAGCTACATAGTCTAAATTAATACTCCAAGTTCTTATAGTATATATGATAATAATGTTTGTATATTCTAAATAAGATACATGAATACTAAGATTTATAATCTTACCCAAGTTTATTAACATTTTCAAGTGAACATTTTAATGAAAATAAATGAAAGCAAGATATGTGATAGGCTATAGAAATATGATGCCATTTGATGTTTGTACTTTTATTATAAGGATGATGTGTATAATATGTCAGTATTACATGACTATTATGAAACTATTTTTATTTATAAATAATATGTATGTTTTCATATAAATGGTTTAGTATGTATTTATAATTGGATAAATATTTAACGACCATAACCTGCTCTAAGGTTTGATATATAGACTATAGATATGTTAAATCCAAGAATGATCAAAATTTATTTCACTTTAGTCAATTAATATTATTATTATTATTATTATCGTTATTACTATTACTATTTTTTTTGAACTAGAAATATAGTATGTTTATTGTGAATATTTTTACTATACATTTTGGTCTGAATGAAATATTTAATGGCCTTATTTTGATATGAATTTTACATTTTTTTGTATAGCCTTTCAAGAGTATTGAACAATTTTATGCTACAAATTTCTACATACTATGTATATATTGGTGGTGGAATCCCATTTATTAAAATGAGCATAATAAGACACAAATGAAACTAAATAGTACCCTTTTATAAAGTCTTGTGGACCTTGTATATGTAAGATTATGGCAAGTTATGCCACTTAAATGACTAATTTAGATCCTATAAATTACTTGGCAAAGTGATTCATCCTATAAATCTTGAGATATATGGTAGGTTTACACCGTTAAATGGTCATTTGAAAGTTCGGTTACTACATTTCCTTGTAACTTAACTTAATATTCAAAGATTTCTCTATCTCAAATCTTGGATAAGGACATGAATGCTTCCCTGCTATGAACATTCTGGAACATGAACCATGCTAAAGTATATATATATATATGAAAGGTTCCTAGATTAATCTAGACTTAGAAAAGTGGAAATTGAATACACACTAAATTTTAAGATATAAAAGGGATTCTTAACTACCAAGAGTATTATAATTATTATTATTTTTAGACTAGATACACAAAAAATTTTAATTGTAGAGAAGTATTTATTTTAAGGCATTACATTTTATGGTTTTAGAGCAATCGTTCATGAATTTATGGACATGATGGCATAACTAGAAATTCTAGTTCAAGAATATATAAACATTTTTTGTATAATTAGAGATCATTATTGATTATTTGAGGATATAGTTTAGGTTTAGCATGGTCAAAAATGTAATTCACTAAAATTGGAATGACTAGTAGGTGGTTGACTAGTAGATGTAGTAAGAAAAACATCAAGATTATGATCACCAGGTGTAAAAGGAAAACATTAGCCTAGAAATAAAATGATTATGTTTGAAAATTTTATTTGAATTATATTTCGTATAACATATATCTATAAGAAGGTTAAACATGGCATATAAGATGAATCAAGCTCAGATTTTACAAGAACTCATACATAGACTACAAGAACAAGTAAAAGCCCTAGCAACCACTGCTAAAATCCTTAGAAAATTATAGGAAGAAGTGAGGGGAAGAGGAACACAAAATAGACCCAAGAGAGAGAACTTTGAGGGAAATGAAAGAGTTGAGAGTGCAAGATAGAATTCAATCATCTCTATCCTAACTAAATTTAGAAAAGAAAAAACCCCATCATTTAAAGATAAGTGTGATCTAGATGTTGCAAATAAATGCATTAGACTACTTACAAAAATTTTCAAGGTAATGTACTGCACATCTGAGCAGAAAGTGGCTTTAGCTGGGTATATACTAGAGGATGAGGCTAAGTTATGGTGGTAAAGGGCTAAAAGGCAGTTGAGAGCTAAAAGAGCCTAGGTGATTACATGGGAGGCATTTCAAATGGTCTACTATGATAAACATTTCTCTTATTTGGTGAAGGATGACAAAGAAGTTGAGTTTATATAATTAAAACAAGGGGACATGACTACTGATGTGTATGCAGCTAAATTTGTTGAGTTATCAAAATTCTCATCCTATATAGAGCATTATGATGATGAGCCTTGCAAAGCCATCATATTTGAAAAGGGACTCAAGCTAGAATTGAGGGACAGAGTGGTGACTTTGGACATTAAAAATTTTGATCAATTAGTGATAAAGTTAAATTGGTCGAGAGGAGTATGAAAGAGGTTGAACAAAAGAGAAAAAAAAGTAATATAAAAAAGAGAGACAGAGAAGTAGAATCTCACAAAAAGAATATTAGGCCCTAGAACAAAAAGTTTAAGGGCAATGGTGCTTAGAATAAAAGGATTTAAACTTAAGGTGGTCAGAGGATGAATCCAAATAATTATAGCAAATGAGGGAAAAATCAAGGTAATAGACCTTGTAGGGTAGGGCAAGGAGTGTGTTATAATTATGGCCAGCCTAGACATTTTGTAAGTTCATGCAAATGAAAAAAGGAGTCAGTGCTAGAGGTCAAACCACAAAACTAAGGTTAAGTGTTAGCACTTTCTTAACAAAAGGTCAATCAGTCTCCTTGTTCAATCTGAGGTATAATTATGATCCATGATACTCCTTAAATGCATCATTTGACTTAGGTGCTACAAATTCATTTATTACATATGACTGTGTGAAGGGTTCGGGTTTGAAAATGAGTACCATACCTTATGATTTATCTATTTCTACTCCTATAGGAGCCCATGTCATTACTTATCTTTGTTTAAATTGTGATGTCAAATTTGACAATTGGCATACTACTCTTGACTTAATTTATCTTCCTTTATCCAATTTCAATGTTATTATTGGCATGGATTGGTTATATGCAAATAATGCTCTTCTTGATTGTTTTAGAAAACTTGTTTCCTTGTTTGCTTGTATATTTGTCTTTGATTCATTGATTGACCTATCTTACCTATCCATAACCCAAGCTGAGCAATACTTTAGGAAGGCTTGCAGGGGTTATTAGTCTTTTTTTTTTTTTTTACCTTTCTCTACTCCCTAGGGTTGAAAAAGGTATAAAGAAAATACTTGTTGTTAGGGATTACTAAGAAGAATTCCCAAAAGAAATTAGTGGTTTATCTCCTGATAGAGAAATTGAATTTTCTATTGACCTAGTGCTTGGAGTAGGTCCTATCTCTAAAGCCCATACAGGATAACCCTAATAGAATTGGAAGAGCTTAAGAAACAAGTAGTGGAACTATTGGAGAATGGTTATATCAAACTAAGTGCATCACTATGGGGAGCACTTGTGTTGTTTGTTAAAAATAAAGATGGGAGCCATGGGTTATGTATTAATTATAAAGAATTGAATAAGGTGACCATTAAGAATAAGTATCCTTTGCCTAGGATAGATGACTTTGGGACCAATTGGTAGGAGTCTCTGTCCTTTCTAAGATAGATTTGAGATAGGTTTGGCAGGAGTTTACATGAATAGGATTTTAAAACCATATCTAGATAGGTTTGTGGTAATCTTCATATATGTCATTTTCATTTATTCAAGGAATCTTAAAAAGCATGAGAGATATCTTAGGATAGTTCTTTAAACCTTGATACTTTTAGTTTGACTTGATTTAATGTTGTCTACATTTCTTTTTTGAGTTATATATAGATTGATTATAATTAACATCTGAGTGTTTCAACTTAAAATAGTT
The DNA here is from genome assembly GCA_037074485.1 of Delonix regia. Lineage (NCBI taxonomy): Eukaryota > Viridiplantae > Streptophyta > Magnoliopsida > Fabales > Fabaceae > Delonix > Delonix regia. The sequence goes on along the minus strand of CM073449.1, from coordinate 19,658,961 downwards.
TAACGAATATATTTTTGTGGAAGCATATTTAACTAAGTACAAAGATGGAGAACAAGTTTCTACAAAATAGTCTTGAAAAAATAGATAAAGATGTGTGTGTGTGTGAGTGTTTTCTTAGATTGAGGATTATCATAGAAAATTAATTAATGTTAATTGAATAGCTAATTGTTTTATCTTGTAAAACTCTAATGTTAATTAGATGGATGAGGTTTTAATTAACAGTGAAATAGCATGTTGAATTTTGTATTCTTATGAATTTAGTTAAGCATATGATTTGTGAATTTTACAATTGTAACTTGGTTATCAATATGATCATATGTAGTAGAAAAAATTAATTTAAATAGTGACATGGATAAATTGTTCTTATTTATTCAGTCTTATAGTTAACTAAGCATTCATAATGGTGATGGATAAATTTGTCATTATTAATTTTTTGACTTAAAGATCATGAATGACAAAATCTTGAGACAAATGGATTTGCGTGATAAACTAGGAAAATGAGATATATAAATACTAGTTATTGAAAGTTAAGAATTGACCTAGAATATATTTAAATCAATATAATCTGTGACTAAAATTTTAGAAACTTTGGTTACTGGATAGATAAACTTTTAATTAGTTGGCTAACAACAAAATTAACAAGTTACGTCTTGTTGTATTTATCCATATTTAAAAAAGAACTTTTACATTTAGATATTTGTGTAACTCATTATGTTGCCATGCAATATTACTTAGTAGAATATATATGAGGAATAGTGGGAAGAGAGAAAAGTGATTGCAATAAGTAAAGAGTTGTTGCTGCTACCAAAGCCAATCATTTCTTTGTACATTGTTAGTGAAGTAGTATATGCATAGTGTAGCAAAAATCCTTGCATAACAGTTAGAAGCATACATTATGAGATAGTATAAGCATGGTTTCAAGATCTAAGACCAAGTAATATTTTGGAAGAAGTTACTAAAAACGGACTCAAAAGAATTGTGTGGTAGATCAATTCCAGTTTGATGGTTCAATAGATTTTCTCTTAAAAAATGTAACTAATAAATAACTCACGGTGGGTATTAGAAAATATTTACTTATTTTGATATGAATGCATATTTAGTTGTTCTATCTCATATTTTGAAAATGTGAGATCTACTTAAATGGTAATTTTTAATATGTTAGAAATATAAGTGAAAGAAATTTGAAATAATCCAAACTCGTGTGGAAGTGGTTTTGATGCTTGTTCGCAGTCAAACCTTAACCATGAAATCTAACCAAATATTAAAATCCAAGGCAAATGCTATATGATGAGTTACGAGCTTATTGGCTTTTTTATTCACTTTTAAAACTTATTAATTAAACCCAACGCTTGAATCAGACAACATTTCAAAGTATACTTGAATACTTAAATTTTTTTGTATCAAGCAATCCGTACATGCATCATCTTCAGTGTGCATGCATCGTAAATTTGGTCACAATCATTATATTTTCACATTACCATTGTGTCCTACTTAATTTCCACCATTACAACTCTCGGCCATAGGATAATTAGTTCATTTTATAATTAAGATTTCCCAAGCTACATGATCTACATTTATGTTTCCCTGGCACTGCAGGATTCCCCATTATTGAAGACGAATTTGAGCTATCCTTATGTGCCAAAGATGAACGCAAAAGAAACTTCATCTTGCTGCATAGGTGACTCAACCTCCTAAAAGATTGTATATGACTACATTTCAAGGATGATAAGAACTCCACCCTTAATGGATTGGTGGCTCTACAATACCACTATTGAACTTGAACATGGAGCTTTGTCTTTATATCCAAAGATACTACCAATTGGCCCAATAATGGAGATCTCTGAGTGCACCAATACTCGAGCACTAGGACAGTTCTGGGAAGGAGACCTCTTAACGCTTGAGATGGCTAGACCAACAGGTAGTTAGAAGACAGATTCAAGCTCTGGTCCAACTGATTTCAGCTGAAGATTAGGAAACTGCAAAGTGGTTAGAAAAAAACTAGGGATTGAGATGTTAGTTAGTTAATATTTATGATTTTTACCAAATAAACGTGTTTTTAATTTTCCATTAATTTCTCCTTAGTTGTTATTGAATAAGTCCGTTTTGCATTTTGTACGTACGCATATGATATTTCAATAAAGCAGAACATCTACCTTTGCACCTCTTGTCTCTTATTCTAGCCTTTTCTCTTCTATTTAGTGTCTATGTTTTTCTTTAAAACCAACAGATTGGTATCAGAGCTTGTTCCGATCATATCTGGCTGGTGTGGCTGTCAACAATAATCGTTCAGTGAATGTTTCCCAGCCATCTATACCCATCTTCAATGGTGAGAACTATGAGTTCTGGAGCATCAAAATGAGAATACTCTTCAAGTTTCAAGAGCAGTGGGACATGGTGGAGAATGGGTACACAGAGAATGATGAGGAGGCAAGATTGAAGTAAAATAAGAATAGAAACTCAAAGGCATTGTTCTTCGTCCAACAAGCAGTGGATGATTCAATCTTCTCCAAGATCATAACTGCTTCAACAGTAAAGGAAGCATGGACAATTTTACGAACGACATTCCATAGCTTGTCTTCGGTGATCAGAGTAATGCTGCAGACTCTTCACTGGGAATTTCGGAACCTGAGCATGAAGGATGAAGAAGTTGTGTAGGAGTTTATGACGAAAGTAGCAGCAATTGCTAACCAAATGAGATCGTTTGGGGAGGATATTCCTGAAAAAACAGTTGTAACAAATGTATTGAAAAGCTTACCCTTTAAATTTGATCAAGTAGTTGCAACTATTGAAGAATCTAAGGACCTGTCAACTTATACGTTTGATGAGTTAATGGGTTCTTTACAATCTAATGAAGCACGAATCAACATAAAAGAGGAGAAGAATGAAGAAAAAGCATTTCAAGCAAAGGGAGAAGCTCCAAAAGAACGTGAAAACATGCTAATAGAGGAAGACGCAGAGGAGGTTTCAGAGGAAAGAATTCCAACCATGGCAGAGGAGGAGGCAGGTCTCGTAATAGATATAATAGCAACATTTAGTGTCATAACTGCAAGAAATATGAACATATGAAAGCTGAGTGCTGGTTCAAAGATAACTAAACAATTTTTGCAGAAGAAACTGATGGAGAAAGCATGCAGTTCATGGCACATTCTAACCCAACAAGAGTAGAAGGTGAAACTTGATTCGTGGACAACGGTTCCTCAAATCACATGACAAGGAAGAAATCTATATTCATTGATCAGGATGAAACTCAAAAGAAGACTGTAAGGATTGGAGATGACAGAGATGGGAGTTGAAGGAAAAGGAACAGTAGCAATTATCACCACTCCAAGTAAAACTATATTCTTGGTTAATGTTTAACTTGTTTCTAATTTGGCACATAACTTGTTGAGCGTAGGTCAAATAATGGAGAGTGGATATTCTATTCTATTTGATAATGGAGAATACCTGTGACCAAGAATAACATGTTCCTATTTATTGTCAAAATAATGCAAGAATATGCATTGGTGGTTAGTGAGAAAAATGACTTGAAGTTGTGGCATTTGCGCTATTGACATTTAAATATTAACGGGCTACAACTATTAGAGAAAAAAGATATGGTTTATGGCTTACCAAAAAATTCTGGACTTGATATATTTGAAAGTTGTATTTACGGTAAGCAAACTCGGAAGTCATTTCTTGTTGGAAAGGCATGTAGAGTAACACAATATCTAGAACTTGTTCATTCAGATTTATGTGGCCCTATGAGCAATAAATCCTTAGGTGGCAAGTATTATTTTCTTCTATTTATTGATGATATTAGGAAGATGAGCTGGGTATATTTCCTAAAATCCAAGACAAACATTTGAGAATTTTAGAAAATTCAAAGCAATGGTTGAGAGGCAAAGTGGTGCAATTATTAAAGTACTCCATATTGACAGAGGTGGTGAATTTACCTCATCAGATTTCAACCGTTTTTTGTGAAGAAAATGGTATACATCATGAGCTTATCATGAGCTTATAGCACCTTACACACCAGAACGGAACGATGTAGTAGAGCGCAAAAATAGAATAGTTGTAGAAGTGGTAAGAAGCTTGCTAAAAGGGAAGGAGTTGCCAAACTCCTATTGGGCAGAAGCTGTAGCAACAACAGTGTACTTGTCGAACCTCTCCCCAACAAAAGAAGTACAAGATTGCACTTGTTATGAAGCATTGAAAGGGAGGAAACCTATTGTAAGCCATTTATAACTATTTACGTGTATTGCTTATGTTTTAATAAATTCTCAAAACCATCAAAAGCAGGATGGAAATTCATGCAAATCTATTTCTATTGGCTATTGAACTGAGTCTAAGGCATGTAAAATGTATAATCTTATTGATGAAAAGATAATTGTTGATAGAAATGTATTGTTTAATGAAGATGCAGGCTAGAATTGGAGTGACAATAGCACAAACAACAGCAAAAATCCACTCTGGATGCCATTAATTGAGGAGACAAATTCAACCTCAGTATCCACTCTAGATGGGCTTGAAATGGATTTTCAAGACAAAATTCAATGCTGATGGCAGTATTCAAAAGCATAAAGCATGTTTGGTGGCAAGGGGATATTCTTAACAGCAAAGAGTGGACTATGAAGAAACATTCTCACCAGTAAACCTGATTTGAAACAGTGAGACTGCTTCTAGTAGTGGCAGCTCAACTCAAATGGAAAGTGTACCAACTTGATGTCCAGTCATCATTTCTCAATGGAGAGTAAGAAAAAGATGTTTACATAAAACAATTGGAAGGATTTGTGATTCATGGGAAAGAGGAGAAAGTCTACAAGCTAAGAAAAGCACTTTATGGCTTAAAACAAGCTCCCTATGCATGGTACAACAAGATTAAAGCTTATTTGCAGCAAAATGAATTTTTTATAAGTGGGAATGACCTTTCTCTCTATATAAAGAAGCAAGGTACCTCAGATTTTTATTTTAGTATGTTTGTATGTTGATGATATAATCTATATGGGTTCTAGTACATCATTGTTAGAAGAATTTAAGGCTAATATGATCAGAAAGATTGAAATGACTGACCAAGGATTGCTACGCTACTATTTGGGACTAGAAACTGTACAAGAGGAAGCTGGAATATTTGTGTGTCAGAAGAAATATACAATAGATTTATTGAAAATATTCAACATGTTAGATTGCAAGAAGGCCACTCCAATGAATATTAACCAAAAGTAGCAGGAAGATGGAGTCCAACAAGCAAAATCAAATCAGTATAAAAGTCTGGTTGGTGGCTTAATATATCTTACAACACATGGCCAAATATTTCATTTTCAGTGCGTGTTGTGTCAGTATACATGAGTAATCCCTCAATGAAGCATTATGGTGCAGCTAAGGGAATTCTGAGGTACATTGCTGGGACATTAAATTATGGAATCTGGTACACTGATTCAGATCACTTCAAGTTAATTAGCTTCACTAACAGTAACTGGGCAAGTTCATTGATGACAAAAAAAGCACTTCAGGAAATGGTTGCGGTTTAGGGACAGGAGCAATTACATGGATGTCCAAGAAACATGCCCACTGTGGCATTGTCAACAGAAGAGGCAGAATACATTGCAGCTATTACAACAGTTTGTCAATATATTTGGTTTAAAAGAATGGTAGATGATGCAAAACAGAAGTAGAATAATGGAACTAAGCACTATTGTGATAATAAATTTTTGTTATCATGGAAAAAAATTCAGCACTACTTGGAAGAACTAAGCACATTGCATTAAGGCATCATTTCATTCAAGAATTAGTTGCTGAAGGAGAAATCTTCTTAAAGTTTTGCAATACAGCAAGTCAAGTGTCAAATATCTTCACTAAGGCATTATCAGGTAAATGGCATATGTATCTCAGAAGCTTACTTGGAGAATGCGAGTTTGAATTAATAGGGAGTGTTGGAAGATTGATTAAAACTTTGGTCCAACCGATTTCAACCTAAAGCTGCAAAGTGGTTAGCAAAAAATTAGGGATTGAGATGTTAGTCATTTAACATTCCTAATTTTTAGTAAATAAACATGTTTGTAAATTTCCATTAATTTCTTTGTAGTTGTTGCTGAATAAGTCTATGAATTCAGTAAACTTTTGCATTTTGTAAGTATGCATATGAAATTTCAATCAGGCATAATAGTTACCTGTGTACCGCTTGTCTCTTGCTCTAACCTTTTCTCTTCGTTTCAGTAACTCTACTCTCTTCAAAACTAACATAGGCACCATGTTCTGTCATATAAGTCGCATTTGGCAGCTTTATCGTGTTTGACCCAACCCAGTTTAGAGAGCTAGCTCTAGGACTTGAACTCTCTCAGAGGTCGTTTCTCTGGGTTGTTCAAGATGATGGTGATGACAGAAGCACAAAAATGGCATACCCAACTGAATTTAAAGGCAAAAATGGAAAAATAGTTAAATGGGCACCTCAGTAAAAGGTGTTGAGCCACCCTGCTATAGCTTGATTCATTAGTCACTGTGGTTGGAATTCTATCATGGAAGGGTTATGCAATGGCGTGCCTTTCTTTTTTTGGCCATATTTTGCAGACCAGTTTTATGATAAGACTTGTATCTGTGATGCTTGGAAGGTGGGATTGGGATTTGACTTTGATGATAACGGAAGGATATGGTGAGATCAAAAAGAAGGTGGACCTTTTGCTTGGAGATGAAAGCATGAGGGCAAGGTCTATGAAGCTAAAGCAAATGATTAGGAATAATGTCACAGAAGGGGGTCGGTCATACGAGAATTTTTAGAAGTTTGTGGAGTGGCTTAAAGAATAAGATGTTCTTCATTATCCTCATGATCAACTTGGCTCCTACGCCCCAGGAATTTGGATCTTGTGTATTTTAAAATTGATACATTTGGTACATTTGCATTATCATTTTAGTTTTGGCAAAATAAATATGAACTTTTTTCAAGATAACTAAATACACTAAATGCATCAAATTCCTAATGGTCTAAATGTATGGCCTACTTGCCTTTTTCTTTTCTCTTTCTAATAAAAATGTCAATTTTTGATAAAGTATTATCCATTTTATAATTGTATAATGCAGTGTCAAGCATGATGATTGCAATTAAAAATCTATATTTAATGGATGCGAAGTTGCTAGTCAGCTTGTAGATGTCCTGCCTAATCATCCTAGTAGTGCTCTTTGCTTTTGAAATCTTTTCCAATGAATCAGCAATATCTTTGTTTTTCTTCTTCACTGGCTTAATAGAAATAGTTTATGTATTTTCTTTAGCTTACTTGGTTTTCATATCCAAAGAAAAAAAATCTGTATTTAATGCTTCATATTTTCATATTAAATACACTAACGTTTTGTTGCCAATTTCAGCTTTAATTTAATCACATTAGAATACATGCTCTAAAGTTGACTCAAACATCTAAGAAGCTGTCTTGAGTTTATCTTGTTAACAAACCTTCCTTTTCTTCTCCTTAACCTTTTGAATTCTTTCTATTTCCAGCATCTTAAATTACAGCACTTTCCTTTCTCACCTTTACCGTCGAATCAATAAAGCACAATATCAATATAATTAATAGAGCAAATTAGATAATTATTAATCTTAATTAATTCATTAACAATCATCCTATTTAATTTGAACACTGTTTGAAAAGTGTTCAAACAACAATCCATTATGAATATGTAATCTTTTCAAAAAAAAGATCCAACATTGATATTAATCTTCATTAATTCATTAACAATTATGCTCTGATATTTAAATTTTGATTTAGTCCTTATAGTTTACAATTTTGCAATTGAATTTTTTATAATTTTCAAATATTTTAATTTAATCCCAACTATCAAAATTTTGTTAAATTTTACTGATATGTATGATATTTTAATATTTTAAAAATTTATGATTTACACAAATAAAAGAGATAAAAATAGATAATAAATTAAAATTAATTTACATATATAACAAGATACTAATAAAAATAATAATTGGGATTAGATTAAAAAAATATTTAAACTCTAAATACTTAATTACAAATTTTTAAATTTTAGAAACTAAATTAAAATTTAAGTAAAAATATAAAAAAAATTCATGCAAATTTCAATAAAGGTAAAATCTTTTAACGTACTCATAATTTTAAGTATATCTGTACATTTTATATAAAATATAATTATAATATTATTATATTTTAGATTGATATTATTATAATTATATCTTTATTTATAATTAAATTTATTAGTACATTTAAAATGATAAGTGCACAAAAATAATAGCAGAAATAAACTATATCCTACTCTCTTTTCTCATTGATGCTGTGATGATGTGGCACCACTGATCGCTGTTGGTTCTGTCGACTCCGGTAATTGAGAAGTCTGAAGGCTTCTTTCTCATTGACGAACTTGTAGACGAAGAAAAATCCAAGTTTGCCATTAGCTCACCCAACTTGACTTTTGGTTCCAATAGAAATTGCAACTTTTCAGCTTCAGTTTGTTTTAAATATGGGAAAAAAATTATTTTAGTCCTGCATTTTTTCATTTTAGTGTCAATTTATTTTTTCCCATAAATTTGTATTGTCAATATTATCTTTTTTAAAATGTAAGGTAATTAAAAGTAATCACTCATTAAATTAAGAATAAATCACTTGTAATCATTTTGAAGGACTACTATTTACTATTTTTAAATTTTTGAGGAACCATCTTATTACTACAAATTGGTGAACAAATAATTGACAATAAAGTAAAAGGAAAGAGACGAAAATAATTATTTTTTCCTTAAATATTATAAAATATTTGACCAAGAAAAGTAAAAGTTTCCTCCTACTCAAGATATTGAAAATGGCGGCTTTTAAAAGGATTCATTCCAAGGTGGCTTTACTTTTCCCATATGCCATATTATTATCCTAACATTTATTTTTGTGATATAACGACATACTTGGATTAACAGTTCAAAATTTTAAAATCTTCAATTATATGTTGGCTGATAAATTAATACTTGAAAAGTTATACATACAAAATGGTAACATCAATAAAATCATCTAGAAATATATTATGCCTATCCAAATCAAGGTAATAACTATGGGAAAATTGTTGATCCTTCTTGATGCTTATAGTTTGACTTAATTAATGTTATCTAAATTTCTTTTCTGAGGTATATGTCTATACATAGATAATTGTAATTATATTAATGATCATAATTTTCATTTGAGTGTTTCAACTCAAAAAAGTTTAACGAATATATTTTTATGTAACCATTAACTTAGTACAAATATGGAGAACAAGTTTTTGAGGAATAGTCTTTATAGATAATTAAATATGAAGATGTTTGTGTGTCAGTGTTTTCTTGGATTGCGGATTATTATTTAAAATTCATGTTAATGTTAAATAGAATAGTTGACAAGTATCTTGAAATAGTCTAATGTTAATTAGAAGATGAGGTTTTAAATTAATTAGAATTGTTATATATAAGCAATGACATATATGACAACAAAATTGGCATGTCGAAATTTGTATTCCTATGAGTTTAGTTAGGCATGTAATTTGTGAATTTTACAATTATAAGCTTGTTATTAACATAATCATATCTAATAATAGAGAAAATTACTTTAAATATTAATCTATAAATTGTTCTTATTTATTCAGTCTTATAGTTAACTAAGCAATCGTAATGGAGATGGATAAGATGAAAATTTGTTCACTAATTTTTATACTTAAAGATCACCGATGGCAATTTTTCGAGACAAATGAATTTGTGTGATATAAGCTAAGAAGTATCTATTATCACAAATTTAATAAAAATATTTTGTGTGATAGCCTTGACTTAAAAATAAAAGACATAGCGAAAGTTTATATTTGAAGTTATGAATAGGCCATAATTTTAATAACTTGGTTTCTAGAGGTAAAGACCCCTTTGTGTTTGTGACATATATAATTGATGTTTGATATTTGTGCATGTTTAAATTATACTGAAAATACGAACTTTTCTTAAGTACTTGTTATTGGATGTTAGGAATCAAGGTTGTAAATTACAGTCTGCAACCGCAATTGCTTTCAATGCGCATGTGAATGGTATTAAAACCATTCAACTTAGAAATGTGAACCTAATTTATGAAAAGATTAAATCTAATTTGAAGTTTCATTACGTAAAAATTAATTTAAAGACAATTGAGTGGGTTCTAGAAAACATTAAACCATTTTAGAATTTGTGCATATTATAAGAAATTTAAGGGTGAGTAACATTCATGCATATTGGAAAGTCTAATTAAAAGATTGTTTAAGAAAATTCCAACTATGTGAATATAACGAACGGTGTCATTTCTTTCAAGAATTCAAGGTTGATTAATTATATTCATGAAGAGTCAAAACATGTGTCATATATATATATATATATCATTAGCTTTCAAATTCCGTCAAATTTAGACCTAAAACATTTTAAGATTCAACATGAAGATAAAAAATGTACAAATTAAATACATTTTATTATATATCTAAGAATTTTCTGTATTCAAAATTGTAGAATCTAGGACTTTTCTTCAGCTTTGACCATGGTCAAATAATGTGCCTCACAATCTTCTTGACCAAGATATATTTTTCTTAGGGACAATGACGCAAATACACGGTATAATAGGAGTGCAATATTATTTTTCAAAGTAATCGTACATTATTCAAAGAGCCTCCAATATGTACCACGAAAGTTCGTTATTATCTAGTGGAAGAAAAATGGCAACTTCTGATTGGACCTAAACAGGTATAAAGGAATGAATGACAAATTAAAACGAAACCCAAGTAGTCATTCATTAGACACTCTTTGATTTCTCCGAGTCTCTTAATCTTTTGTACTAAGAATACTTCAGGGTTTTCCACTCTCACAGAGATGAGCGTCCCTCATTTTCTTGTTATACCATTTCCAATTCTGGGGCATGTGAATCCCCTCATGCAGTTCTCTCATGCATTAGCCAAACGTGGTTGCAACATCACCTTTTTAAACACAGATTTCAGCCAGAGTCAAGTGAAGACTAGTGCCAGTTCAGGAGAAGATAATCTCTTGGGGTCTCAGATAAAGTTTGTGTCTCTCCCAGATGGTTTGGGTCCTGAAGATCATGACAGAAACGAGCCCATGAAGGTTTTGTTCTCAATCAAAAGCACCATGCCTGAGAAACTTCACAAGCTCATTGAAGAGATTAACTCTTCTGATAATGAAAGTAATAAGATCACTTGTATCATTGTGAGTATGAATATGGGATGGGCCTTGGAAGTTGGTGGCAAACTAGGAATCAAAGGGGCTTTACTTTGTCCTGCCTCAGCGACCACAATGGCCTCCTGTGTGTGTATCGAGAAGCTGATCGGCGATGGGGTTATAAGTTATGAAACAGGTAATAAGAAATATTAGTGCTTGCTGAATTAGTGACATAATCTTATTTATATATGTTTTCAGCGATTTGCATTGCATATATTAAACTAATTCATCAAGTAGATTATACCCAGAGAGAACTGATTTAGCATTATCAATAACTGACTGAAAGCTATAGTGTGCTTTAAATATTCAGATGATCTTAAATTTGATATTTTAAAAGTTAAACTTGGAAGTCTTGTGTTCATTTTTAATACTCATGTAGATGTAAGCAATTGGTATTTTGTCAAAGTCAAGTGTTTTGAATGTTAAATCTTATTTGCCGAGTTGTTTCCAAAGTCAAGCGTTTTGAATCATAGTTGAGTTAATTAAATCTTAAATTTTATAAAAAGATTATTTATTAGTCAAAATATGAATGACACCATTTATACACATTTTTACAATTACATGACTACAAAAGATATATTCAAATGTATCCTTGATGACTGTGGTAAGTTCATATTGGCATCTGATAAGATACCTTCGACCATGTATGCAAACCTAATACTACGAAAATATCAAAGAACATTTCCCATATCATTAAATTTTTAATTTTGAATTTTGTTAATTTCTATATAATATCAGTTATATCGTTTTAACTACCAAATCAGAAACCATAATGTTATACTTGAACATCCTAGTCCATAATTAAGATAGCATTCATTTTCCATTGCACAGGACTCCCAATTATGAAACAGGAAGTTCAGCTCGCTCCAAATATGCCTCTAATAGACCCTGCTCACCTGCCATGGTGCAGCTTGGGCAAGGTCTTCTTCAACCATGTTCAGCAAGAGATGCAAAACCTAAACTTAGCAGAATGGTGGCTCTGTAACACAGCTTACGAACTCGAGCCCGAAGCAATCTCCGTATCTCCTAAGATCCTACCTATTGGCCCATTAATGACAAGTGACTACAATGCAATCTCATTCTGGCAAGAAGATGAAGCCTGCCTTGATTGGCTAGATCAGCAGGCACCTCAGTCTGTGATATATGTTTCCTTTGGAAGCTTGGCAACAATGGATCCTAAGCAGTTCAGAGAACTAGCGCTTGGACTTGATATTCTAAATAAGCCTTTCCTTTGGGTTGTGCGTCCTACTAATGATAATACTAACAATAATGCATACCCAGAAGAGTTTAAGGGAACTATGGGTAAAATTCTGGGGTGGGGACCACAGAGGAAGATTTTGAAACACCCTTCTATAGCTTGTTTTATTAGCCATTGTGGTTGGAATTCTACTATAGAAGGTGTGTATTGTGGGGTACCTTTTCTGTGTTGGCCATTTGGTGGTGACCAGTTTCTGGACAAGTCATATATTTGTGATGTGTGGAAGGTTGGTTTGGGATTTGAGAAGGATGAAAATGGAGTAGTAACAAGGGGAGAGATAAAGAAGAAGGTGGAGCAATTGCTTGGTGATGAAGAAATAAAAGGAAGGTGTTTGAAACTGAAGGAAGTGTCCATAAATAACATTGTAGAGGGTGGTCAGTCCTTAAGGAATCTCAATGAGTTTATCAATTGGGCCAAGGAATAGAACTGGAGTTAGGTACACATTCAAATATTCTTATTATTAGGTTTTCTGAATAAAATACTATTAGTGTGAAGTTTAATTTTTACTAATATGATAAGTATATAAATTAACTAAAAAAAACCATATATAGTTGTCTGCAAAAATTATACAATTATTTTGTTATTGATAAAAAATCATACACTTGATATGTTTAGTTGGAGAACCTGCATGATAACAAAAATATAAGAAAATATACGTAAGTTTTCTTTCACATCGAATAAGATTCTTGTTAACGGTTTGGGGAATAACAAAAACAAAGAAAAGAAACAATATATATGTGTGTGTGTCTATATATATATATATATATATATATATATATATTCACGTATGTATGTATATATGTGTGTAAGCATATTAACAATAAAATATATGGGGACTCATCAGCGGGACATTAAATATTGTTGGGGTCAAAATAAAATATTGCAAGGACTAAATTAAAATAGTTTAAAATTTTTAGGGGCCAAAGTATAATTAAAGAGTAGGCTAAGTTCTATTTTGCCCTCCCTTTCACACTTCTCTGTATTTTCAAATTGGCTATCGTCTTCCGTCTATTCTCTTCCATTTTTGTTCCACTTCCGCTTCATTAATGGCTTGAAAATTTTTAGTTTCTTCTCCTCCATTATTTGGCTGTGATTTAGCTTTGTAGCTTGAGAATTTGCTGTTGAACCACTAAAGAGTGATAACTACATTTCAATATTCAATTTTTAGCTCTATAAGGTAATATCCAAAGTCCATTTGAGATTTGGCCATTTAATTTGCAAAATTTCAAATTTAGGAATTGTTGCGAAAATATTAAACTTAGTTGTTAAAGAGTGTACCTAGTTAAACTGATAATTATAGATGTAAATTAAATGTTAATTTCTTGTTAGATGTAAATTTAGGTGATGTTGTACATGGATACTTCCATTGAAATTGTGCTTAAATTATAGAAATATGAGACTTTACTATCAGTCCCTGTTTATGAGCATAGGTAGTGTGTAACACCAATGAACTCATAAAATTTCAAATAAACAAATTTCATTAAATGATACACCGCCGACAAGAAGTAAATGATAAATAGAATATTGTCTTTTGGAAATTTTAGTTATAACTCCTATTAATTACTTGTGCATATGTATTTGTCTTATCTAACTGTTTCAACGTGCAAAATAGAAGAAACTTGCAAATTAATCAATGAGTGCAAATTAAATGAGATGTAACTATAATAAGATACTTTCCTATGATTATGGTTTAAATTGGCACCGTAATTGCTATACATTTATTTTCTTAACTCAATGTTTCATGAATTAGTCTTTGCTTCAAGCTTCATTATAAGAATTCATTGATCACTTGTAACTTCTATTACCCCAATTTGATTCTCTATATTTCTATGAGAACTAAATTAGAGAGACACATTGCATACGGCTAATTATGACTCCATAAGTCCTATAGGAAAATGTCAATCTTATAAGCAAATCAAACTAATTTATATACTTAATTAACACTTAACAAGTTGTACTCAATCCTATGAAATTCAAGTAGGAAAGTAATAATATAGATCAATTTACATGCCATGGGACCATAATCTTTGAAAAAAGAGACAGCCTAGAATATCCATGAATACAAACAAATCAAACCGAAAAACATAGCCAAAAGAAGAATAAAGGAAAAAGATTAGAAGAAAAACTCTGTTTCTAAAACTTTAATCTGCTTCCTCCTTTGAATCTTCTCTTGGAATATCGTCGTTAAGCAATTTCTTGCCCTAGAATTTAGTGTTTTTGCCTCTCCTTATTCAAAAGTCTCCCTTATTTAAAAAAAAAAAATCCTAAAGATTTGAGTATATATGCATAAAAAGACAAACTTATCCCCCATGAATCATGTTTTGTCTCCATGGCGTCAAATTTTTGGATTCAATCCAACATCTAGTGCCTAGGTGCCAAATTTCCGGTCATAGTACTAATTTTAGGGCCAGCTCTATGAACATACAAAAAAGCACTTTTCTTGAAGCTATGGCTCCCAAAACTTGTCTCCAAGCTCTCTCCCTTTCCATAGTCTTGGGCAAGATTAAAATGTTGGAATAATTTTAAATTATATTGTGGATATCTTCTTATTAGTACATTTTTCTTATGATTATTAATTATGCAATCAATCTTGATCCATGCCATAAAATGGATTGGATCCATATTAATTATGAGTAATCAGTGATGAGTTGGATTACTCATAAGCTCATTGAATAAAGACTTCAACTAATAGCCCATTGTTATAATTAATTATACCATTAACTTACGAATTGAGAGTTACTATAGATAGAGATTAGACGTATTTGAATATTGACTAAGAGTTTTTCAACTCAATTAGAAAAACTTATTTTTTTTTGCTCTCTCTTTCTCTCTCTCTCTCCAACAATTTCTTTCTTCTAAACAATGACTAATGTGAGTTGCTCATCTCTACTGCCTTTTAGTTCTAAATCATGGGTGGTATTTCTTCATTTTTTATATTAGTTAACTTTTCTTATTATCTCCCATTTTGAACATATTCTATTATGTATTTTATTTTAACAATAGGGGTATCTAGATCTAATTATTTATTCATGTAAATATTTTGTTGTTGGCTATTCATGTTATTTATTATATTTGGCTTATGTCTGTGTACTGAGAAAGAGCGAACACATCCCTTTTATATATGTGTAAGCCATGAATGAAACTTTGATTGTGTGCAAATTTCAACAATGCAAGTATACACTGTCAACAAGTAATATGGTAGTAAAAAATCAAGTATCGACCTCAAGAAATTCTAGTTTTAAATTTCTTTTAATTACCAATGTTTCTATATTTGGTTAATCCAAGCGATCAAATTCCTAAAATATAAGTATGAAAATTATAATTAATTCAAATAATGCCAAACTTAAGATGAGATGTGATTATTGCAAAAGTCTTTCCTAGGATTATGGACTACCAAGACACTTCAATTAGGATTTAGCTACTTTCTTAACTTAAACTCATTAATCTATGAATTCATCTTAGCCTCTAACATTATTATAAGAATCGGTTGATCCCTCATAAATTCTATCACCTTAATTTAATTCTTTATATTTCTATGAAATCTAATTAGAGACACACAATTAGTACGACTAAGTCCTATAGGAATATGTCTATCCTAAAGGCAAATTAAGTTAATTTAAGTCTTTAATAAACCTCAAACATGCATAATCCAATTTTATAACTAGATTTGGGCTTCTCTTTCAAGAATCGCTAAATCCTCAGCATAAACCATAATTTATGACCAATGAAGAAGGGAACAAATAAGATTTGAACTGAATAAATCCATTTACAATGAAATTCAAGTAGAAAAATAACAAAAATTAACAATGTACATGCCTAGAGTACACAACCTAGAGAAACAAAGGCTTAGCCTAGCATATCCATGTTTACAACCCAATACATATAAGAAAACACAATTAAAGAAGAGAAATAGAAGAATAACTCCATTTTTTAAGCTTTAATTGGTTACCTCCCTTGAATCTCCTCTTGAAACACATTTCTTCAACAACTCCTAGCCTTAAAACTCTAAAACTTAAACTTTTTTGCTTAAGAATAACACCCTTCTCAAAGAAACCTTAGAAATTCGATTATATCTCACCCTAAATTGCCAAAAGATCAGTTTTTCCTTCAATTTCCATGCCTATTCTCTGGCCCATATGTTCGTTCTAGCGCCTTGGTGCCCATTCTCTAGAAAATGCATTTATATTGTCGCCTAGATATAATTCTTGGACCTATGTCAATGTTTCAACCATAACTTTGGGCTTTAACATCAAATTTTAGCAAACTACCACTCGATGAGCTTTACAACTTTTTTATAAGATGACCATCTTCAAATTTTGATGTTTAAGGGCCCAAAAGTTGTCTTAAAGTTGAGTGTTCACTTACTTGATGTCAAAACCTTCATTTTTTCTCTTTCACAACCTGGGTAAGATATAAAACTATATGAATAATCCACAAATGGCTAAATGCATATCAAATAAACATAAATCAACACTAAATAACCTCAAACCTTGCTATAAAAGATATATCTCCTAAATTGATAAGAAAGACTAAAATTTAAGCTAGAACTAACAAGATAACACAATGATAGAACATGAATATCAAAGGTTTCAAAACATAGATGAATTTTTTACTTTAGGTAGAATGAAACCTTTATATATATATTTTAGTCACCATAATGTGATGTATACATGAAGAATACAACATCAACCTCCATGAACATGTCAGGAAGAAAAAACCTCAAAGTTTTGAAAGCCAAATGCATTAAACCAAAAGGGGTTTAAGCTGAAATCATCATAGGGGTTTTATAGATCAAGTAATTTTAAGTATTTTGATGCCATAAACATGCTAAAATCAATAGAAACAACTCTTGGCCTCCATTAACGTGTAAGGAATAGAAACCCCATATTTCAAACATAAATACTCACAACTTGAGGCATTTTACTTGAAATCTTTTTAGGGGTATGATAGATCACAAATTTCTAAGTAAATTGGTGCCAAAACTACCTTAAAATGCATAAGAAATTGATGGGTAGCATTTTTTAGGTCCATCCAAGTTGTTTGACTTGGTTAAGACCTGTCTCATGGGAGAGGAAAATGAATAATGTCATGAGGTAAGGCCTAATCATGCCAATTTAACATGTGGGCCCACTTACAAGGCCTATTTAGGCCTAACTTGTGGGCTTCCTTTTTAAATTTTTATTTCTAAGTTTTTCCAAATTTTGAAAGGCCAAAAAATTAATTCTTGAATTTTCATGTTATTCCACACTGAATTTCAGATGAATACTATCATAATTTTGATTTGGCAAATAATTTATTAGAAAAATTATGCCTTTATAAATTTAGTATTATACTAAATTTGGATCTTGAGCCCAATTTTTGTGTGAATTTTGTTAATTTGATTTTTCAAATTATGGTACAAAACATTACACACTTTAAATATGCACTACCAATTATAAGTGAAATGAAATGTGATGTGGTAGTGTAACGAGGCTAGATTGATGATAATATATATATATATATATATATATATATGTAAGTATATGCCTAAATAGGAAATCTAACTTCACATAGGCATAGCTTCTAGAACAAGAGTAATTTTTTGGCTTATAGCCCCATTTTGGGAAGCTCATTCAAATCCCAATGCTTAGGCAAATAGTAAGTGATTTGGTCAAATTTTAGGCTTGAAATTCCGTCATTCTTATTGTCTCCTTTTAAGTTTTTCTTGTTTTACCCATGTTTCCCTTTCTATTTGATTTTATTTTTGACAAACTTGATTTATGGCTTCGTATAAAAGCCTAATAATGACAATTTGCATTCTATTTTACCTTAAAGAATATTCCTAAAATTATTTTAGGCAATTTTACTAAATTAATTGAAATGTATTGCTCTTTGGATATTCTCTAATAATTTAAGCAAAATTAGAGATTGAAAGCATAGTTTATTTCATAATCTTGATAGTGAACCATGTATCCTCATAAATAACATGGCGTCCAAAGTGTTGGCATTTGCTTGCTCTTGGGCATGATTAAATGATTTCACTTGCTACAAAGACCACTTCGGCAATTGACACATTGTGATTGTGAGCTCACCTATTGTGGGGCCAATTATAGGGATGTTTGTTGGTTAATTTAAATAGGGCATCCATTTCAAAATAATATTATGTAATTATTGTTGGATAGCATTGGTAATGGAAACACCCTATTAGTGTAGCACTGACAATGTGATTTGATATGTATAACTAAACACCTTGCTAAAGATATATTTCCCTCTTCTGGAAATAACATATCCAACTTTTGATACCAATATGTCTCACTTTCATAATATGCATTGTCAACTCCATCTCTCATTTTGTATAAGTCACATGGCCTAAGATTTATGGGTATACTCCAATTCTTCTCTAACTCATCTACCACATAAAACATCATTTGAGCTTCTGAAGCTTGTATGTATTGCACATAGTCCTCATAGGCCCTGGTATGTATCAATCAGGTTTAATTTAAGATGTAAACCCTAAGTCATCAATCAAGATCCCTCTAGGATCAGTTTTGTTTACCTACTTACATTTAAACAGAGTAACGGTAAACCTACCATGATAGTTTAACTTAACTATGTCTACCAACTTTCCATAATAAGGAACACTGTTAAACCGCATATGCTCATCACTATTACTAGCATAACTTCTTATTTTAAATGTACCAATGACTCCACTATTTCGTGTTTTTAATCATTGGTCTCATTTTAAGATATGAAACTTGAACCTATTAACATTGTATGCAATATAATGTTTTGCACAATCAATTGGTCCTAACGCCAAAAACTTTAAATCATCTGAGCAGGATCTTCCATTGTCTCATTTGATCTAAATAAGGAACAACGACGATACTATTATAAACTTTCTTGCCAAGGTAATTAAAGTATGTGACATAAATGTGAACATATTGTAAACTTTCTTTCATGACAAGTGAACCATTCAACAAGCTCTTTATGCACTCTCTTGTCAATCTCGAACGAAGATCGTGTATGACTTCTTAATTATCTCTGAAAGTGCTCCCTAAATTCTCTATACAATGTAAATGTGAACATATTGTACGAGGTGAATGTTTTAAAGTGACAAAACGAATATAATTAACTTACTAAAGGAAATGTTCAACTTCTCTATAATTGGTCAACACATGTCGGTGTGCTTGCATTTTTCCATCACAGATAGATTGAAGTAAGTATAGCTACTAATAGGTTTTCCAATGGGTGAAAACAATGAGAAGACATCGAACGACCTAACATTAGGTCGATCATTAGCATGACTCGGTCGGTTAAACATAGTCTCAATGCCATCTAGATATCTTGAGCAAAAATTTAGGACCTCCTAGGCTATGTAACCCTTAAATTGAGCCTTATTACGTACAAAAGATTTTATTTTTCCTAAATACCTGATGGAGACAAAACATTGTAAGCCAAATTTACAAATTGTAGAACTTGGATCTACTATAAGATGAATGTTTATATACATACCTTTCAATTGGATATATCCACTGATATTAAACACCTCCCAATTTGACTTCATCAACTAAGTGCACAATCAGATTGACCATAACTATAAAAAATGAAGGTAAGAAAATTATTTCCATGTGACATAATGTCATAAGCACTCTATCTTGAAGTTAGTCAAATTCTTCAATGTTCAACACTTTATTACACAAGTGTCTAAAGAAAGAATATAGATAAATCAAGATTGTAAAAACTTGCTTTGGAAGTGTTGCTCTTATTGCTAGAAGTAGCAGTTACTCTATAAGAACATGTTTAGTCATGACCTTTGAATCCTTTAATCTTTTGTTGGCTTAAATCAATGCATTTAAAGATGTTGCATGAGTAACTGTCTAGCATGGTAATGTTATTTAAAATCTTTAAAAATAGGTACTTATTTTCATTTATCATTGTATACAATGCAGAAGGATATTTACCATTTTCATCAAGCCAAAGATCAAACCATATGCCCATTTGCTGTAAGTTTCTTTTTTCCTTAATGTGATCTTTGGATTTTCTAGTATCATGTAACAAAGTGAATAAGACATTATCATACACATTTTTTTCAATATGCATGATGTCAAGATAATGGCATAATAAGTTATTCTCCCAATACAGAAGTTGAAAGAATATACTTTTCTTGCACCATTGTTAAGAGGCTACCTCGGAATCACCAACTTCACAAGATCTTTATCCCTAACTTTCAACTTCTACATCTTTCTTGAATATAACATTTACATATATTCATAAAAATTAATATTCAATTACTATATTAAAAAATAAAATGAGAATAAAAAACCATAACATGTCAAATGTGGCTCAATCTATTAAGATATCTTCATAGGTCTCAGTATACATACTAAAATGTAAAAAAAAAAAATTTTAAATAAAAAAATGTAATGTTAAAAAAAAATTATGAGAAAAAAAAACTTACCTAGTGGTTCACCGCTAGTGGATGATGGTGGAGGTGGTCAGTCGACGAACGACGACACTTACAACGACTAGCGGTGATGCCGACAAAGAAGGTGAATGGCAATAGCTACATATGAGAAAAGAAGATAATGAAACAAAGAAAAAAAAAATAGAGGTACCCACAGTGGCCAACGGTGGGGGGATGCTGGCAAAAGGGTGGTGACGTAGTGGCTGGTCTTCTCTGTTGGTGACAAAAGTTCTAGTGACTAATGGGGCAATAGTTGGTTAGAAAACACTTTTTAGCTCTTCATTCTTAACTTGTATAGTTTTATAGCAGATTTTGGGGGGAGAGGTCATGTGGAGCATAGGGTTATTTAACCTTTAGTTGCAGTTCTAAGAACCCGTAGCTAGATAACTGCAACTACAAGAGGAATTACAACTATCAAGTTGTGGTTGCTCTTAACTGGAGCTTATATAGTTTTAGTTAAGAAAACTGCAGCTACACCATTGGCATAATAGCGGTTCCGTCAACTACGGCTACGAAATCCCAACTATGCTTTAATTTTTTTATAGTGTGTGTGAGAGAGAGAAAAGACATTAATGGAAACAATAATGGAATATGTGAGGATCACTAAAGAAAAGGTTTAGATAATTCAATAAGGCTTAACAAGGGTCATGACCTATCCCAATTTGAAAACACTCAATTTAAAAGAATGTTTAGTGTTCCAAGATTACATATTGAAGCTCATTTACATTATTAAAGTGTTTAAATCCTTTAATCTTGTTTTAAGAGATAACATTCACACCTAACACATCTTTTGGTATTTTCTTACTCAGTTTAACAACTGAAGGCTTCATACTATATCCTACTTGATAATCAGACAATTGATAAACCAATTATGATTGTTCCTTAAATGAAGAACTAAAAGGAAATGGGTAATACTCCCATTAGGAATCATTTAAATTTTGGATCCAGTTACAAGTTAAATGTTAGTTTGCAAAGAACGAAAAAGCCTAAGTCTTATTAGTGAAAAGAATAATGGATGGTGAGTTAATGTAATATTTAAATTGGTTATTTTAGGACCTGGTAAGGGAGAAAAAATTGTCATAGTAACTAGATCATAAAATAATGGATTATTGCATACGTCTCTTTAGTTCTAGCTAGTTTAAATCCAATGTTGTTGAGTTTGTACTTCTCAACAATTTGAGTTTTGTCATTCTACCACTGAATTTATTATTACAATATCATCAACTATTGTATGATAAAGGTTTAAGCCACACTATTGGAATAAAGTTGATGAGACTGACTAAATAGAACATCTCATACAACATTGATCTTGGATTTTAGCATAGATTGTATAGACAACATTTATTTTGTAGCGCTAGATATAAAGGTCAAGAGGGAGTCTAAGACAATTAAGATAACAATTGATATAAAAGTTTGTAACCCTAAGTCTTTTATTATGTTTCCATTTATATTATAGTATGATATGTCAAATCTCTAAAATTTCTAGCCACTTGCATGGTTTATTTGTAAAACATATTTTACTGTGACCAGTGCTTCATATTTGTTTCTTTTCATAAGGAATTGGTCCTAATCTATCACCATGTTTGAAAATTTTGGAATTCACATTTGGATTTTTTCAAATATGTGTTATAAGTAGGTCTTCAAGACCAAATGTGGGGTTATAGAAGAAGTTTGTAAAGGCTTTTAAATCTAATATAATCATGATGGTTGTAATAAGGTAGAAGGAATTTATTTTTTCTATATGTTTCAATACTATCCATTAATAGACACTCTTGGAATGATTATAAAGTTAACTAAGCTTTTTATTTGAGATCAATGAACCTCAATGAATAGTTTTTTAGATCACAGCTGAGCACTAAATGCGCAAATTATATAATCCTTCTTGAGTTGAAACATGCTTACAGGCAATATTATCTTAATTTTAACATGGTTAATATTGCTTATGTAAATATTCAAATTATTATGCAATTAAGATAGTAGATAGAGCCAATTCTTTGCTTTTGTTGTATACATTGATAACGTGTTATTCACTTATAATGGCGTTAACCTCTTATGAGGCACTAGCCTTTTCGATATTAACTAAACATGATGTATATCATAAGACCTCATATGTTCTTGGAACTCAATTTCATCATGACAGGTCTCGAGATTTCCAAGAAACTTTTGCTGACCGAGTGCTCATAGCATTCAAAAAGCAATCTTGTTCCTTTTGTGGTGTACCTATTCGTATAGTGACAGAGAGGTCATTCAGATCCCTCAGGCCTCAATGTAAAAAAGAGAATATTGAAATGGTAAGAAATTTCTATTTTCTTCTACTTTTGCAACTTAGAATATCCTTAAGTAAGCATTTGTACTATTATAGCCTGTGCTATAGCATGCCTGTTATATACTTGAGTATCATTTTATAGATTATTAGAAAGCTACTTGGATAGTTGTGTTATATGACATGGTATTGGAATTGCATATTCTATTTCGATGAATTTAAGTCACTAATAATTATTAATTATCTAGATTTATAGTATATGATTTGATTGAGTATTTGAAAACCACTTTTGTATATATATTTTACGATGTTTTTTAGAGGAGCTATTTTGTGGTAAATTATCAAATAGATACTTATAATTACCTTAGCTTGATGATTATGATATTTTTAATAAAGGCCCTTTCTATAATAAAGTATAAAATAGACACTTATAGCTACCACAACTTGGCATGGTTTAGTATATAACATATATCCATAAATTTATGCGAATGTTGATTGCTTAGTTATATTCATTTATTAATGGTCCTAATAATATATTAATGGTATCCATGTGGGAGATTTTTTGAATAATTTTAAATTATATTTTGGATTAGCATTTATCTTCTCATTAGTTCAATTTTCTTATGATTACTAATTAAGGAGTCAATCTTGATCTAAACCAAAGAATGGATTGGGTCCATGTTAATTATAAGTAATCAGTAATTGGTTGGATTACTCACAAGCCTATTGGATAGAGACCTAACCTGCAGCCCATTATTAATCAATAATTATCCCATCAAGTTGCTTATTGAGAATTAATATAGAGAGAGATAGATAGATAGATAGATTAGGCTCATTTAATTATTGCTGATTTAGACTCTTTCAATCATTGAGAAAACTCTAGTTTCTATTATTTTCTCTCTCTCTCTTTGAATAGTTTTCTTTCAAAACATTAGGTATTATAGGTTGTTCATCTCTTCTATCTTGTTATTCTAAATCATGGGTGGTATTTCTTCACTTTCATGTTAGTTTACTCTTTTCATTATCTTCAATCTTGGACATACTTTGTCATTTTCTTTTATTTTAACATAAAATACCATAAGCAACTTATAATTTGTGTGATTTTAAGCATGAAAACTGTCTAATCAACATAAAACCAACTAAAATAACCATTCATCAGAACTATCAAAGGTGAGTTGCCTAACTAACACAAATAACTCAAAATTAAAATAAAACTGGTGAAATTACTCAATGGTTATGCATTAAAGAGGCTTAAATAACTATATTTCATATAGTTATCAACTAAGGATCTTAAATGCTTAGTTTAGTAAAGACCAAGGTTCAGTGGAGGAAAATAATTGCTAAAGGGAAATTAAAATAGGAAATAAATCAAGAAAAATTTGGGAAATGTACTAACAAAGCAATAAAATTAATTTAATTGCAAACCTTACTTGAGATATAGGCTAGTACAATTAGCCTCATACATTCCACCCTTCTATGCTCTCTAGAGTTCACATTGACCTACGGAAAAGTAATTTTGTGTTGTTTTAAGCTACCATGTGTCATTCTGGCAATTAATGAAATTACCCTCCTACCCTAATATATAGTTCCCGTAAAGCTCATTCTACTTCTTCATTTTTTTTTTCTAAAATCTCATCCAATATTCCTCTTCTCTATGCCCAATCATCTAATGGTTGGAAGTAACTTTTCCCTCTTAATATAGCATCCCTTAGTTGAAATTTCATATAAAATAACCCCCTCCTTTGTTCATCATCCTCTAACGTTCCTTTGGTCCTTGTTGCTATGGAAGGGCTTCCTTATTTGATGAAATCAAGCTGCAACAATTCTACTTTAGTTCCTCTCTATAACCACATTTCTCCCCTATATCATTCAAGAACTGTTCAATTGGCAAGGGTTATTGTCTGTTGTACTTCTTTTTGTATATTTTGTATAAAAAGATTGCATTGGAAACCATATTAACTCTAGTTGTAGTTTTAGTAGACCGCAAAGGCCCTTATCTCACTTTTGTTTTGTTCTTATTAGATGTGGTTTGTATGAGAGTTAAGCTCTCTTTGTTATTGGTTTTGCTTGATAGATTTTTCATGGAAATGACAGGAGGTCTTATTTTTAAGGTAGATTTTGCTAAAATTCCTACAAAATTTAAGCCTAGTATTAACATTTATATAAGTATATCATTTCCTATGTTTTTTTCTTAGGTAATTAAATCTTAGTTAGACTATGTTAGGCTTGTGGGAATGGGGTGTCCTTCATCTCTCACGTTGGTCACACTTTTGAATTACAAGTTGTGACCTAACAACTTAAGTTCGTCAAAGTTGAGAGGAGATATTAAGACTTATCTAATAATAGAGTGTGTATGAGATGTTGAGATGTATCTAGTGTTAGATTATAGGTATGATATTGAGATGTATTCAGTGTGTAGATATAGTATAACGTTCATTTCCAATTATGCTTCTATAACATTCCCTCTCTAAGTGGGTAAACACCGAGCTAGGTGAATGCAAAACAAATCAATACATTGGCCAAATGAAGGAGAGAGTTATCGATTGTGTCAAGCTGCTGGTCCCTAATTGTGTGAAAGAGAAATTGGATCGTAATATAAAATGGGAGTTCCAATTTTCTACAAAATGGAAAACATCAATGTTAGATAAAGGAGGCTAATTTTGTGATGAAGATAGTGGATTGAAGTTTAAGATGTTTCTCTATTGATCCAAGGTAGTGAAAAGCAGGTGAATAGGGTTCTAATATGTTCCTCCAAGTCTGCATTTACAAGGAAGAGTTTGCGTCTGATATTTTAATCCAAGTAGGAATTTAAAGGCACACTTTAGCAATTAACGCCAGGTCAACATTTTTTTTGTTACTATGGGGCGACAAAGGGACTAGTTTGAGTGACAAACAACTCAATGGGTGACTAGTTTGGGCTTTTGAATAAATAGGGGGACCAAAATAAATAAATAAAAGAGCATGAGTGGACCAAAATAGGATTTTTGTCTAAATCTAACCTTTTTATGAACAGACAAGACAAACGGAGCAGCAAACTCCAAAGCACTAATTTAATTTTACTTTAATTTTTGAATTTACATATTGAAAAAATTCATCATTTAGTCCTCATACTTGACAATAGTTTTACAAATTGGTCCTTACTCTACTTTCTTTTAAATCACTCCTTATAGTTTCAATTTTTTTCAATCTACTCCTCGCCATTAATAAAGCCCTAACACTATTGTGATGTGGCAAGCTTACATAGACAAAGAGAAGTCTAAAATGCCACATGAGACACCAAATGGATTTAATTCTTCATATTCTTCTCTTCTGCCGTAGAGGGATTGGGTGTTTTGAGAAATAGAACACAAGTTTACCTTATATGGGTTTGTGTGGTGGAAGACATACAAACAAGTTTAATCGAGCCAGCTTGAGTTTTTTAAACCAAGTTGATGACGAAACCATGGATGGAGGGATACCAAAGGTTGATATGTCAGCTTTCCGGGAATGTTTGGCTTTATCGTGGAAGAACCCTTACGTTCTTCGCCTTGCTTTCTCTACTGGAATTGGTGGCCTCCTTTTCGGTTTCTTTGCTGGAAGAACCCTTTCCAACAGTTTCTTTTTCTGTCTTTTTAAACATTTATTTATGTGTTTCTCTAGCTTTATTTTCCCCTTTTACAAACTGTCTCACAACAATGCCCGCTTACAATTTCATGTGTAGGTGATACTTGGGGCTCTTTTGTATTCAAAGTTGTGGACAACTTTATTGGCATCGTTGCAGTTAATTAATGCTTATCTCCAGAGTCATAGAGTTGAAATTTTCAACATTTATCCTAACTTGTTGTTTCTTGTAAATTGTTCCAATTTTATATGGACATCATTGACCCCTTGCATTCCCAACTTCCTAACATGAACATATATATTATGTGCTTAAAATTAATGCAAAAACCTTAAATTTTTTAATATATATATATATATATATATTAATTGACAATTTGCTATAAGTATGGGAAATATTGCCCGACTCTTTTTTTTTTTTTTTTTTGGTGTGTGGAAACAGGATGAATGTACTAACCGAATCTCCTTATTAAGTGGGAAGAATGCTAACGTTCTTCAGTAAATATTCATGCCTAGTAGCTGAACTGGGTAGAGAAACAAGCGAGCATGTTGTTCCTAATTCAGAATTTAGTATATACTCTTACAAATTGAACATCCAACACTTAAAATCAAATTATTTCATATCACAATATATACCACAACTTTCTTTAATAGAATATGTCCCATCTAGAATCTCAACAGGAATAAACGAAACTTCAAGCTTAAGGAAAACCCAAATTGGAAACCTGTCAAATTTTTTTACATGCTTCTCAAAACATTTTCATCATTTATATGGGGATCATGTGTGTGTACAAAAAAACCTGAGGAAGAAGATGAGGGAGTGACTTCATTGTCAGGACTTTGGATCTTTAAGCCCCTTCTTTCATGTCCAAATATTCCCTTCCTTCCATTCTGTCAGTTTAAATTTGCTACAAAATCCGTTTGAGAATTTCTCTTGTTCACATGGCATTTGAGACTTTTCCTTGTCCATGTAGGCTCACCATATCACACCATATATAACGATGTTAGGGGCTTCATTTACGGTTGCAAAAAATCGAAACTATAAGGAATAATTTTGACCCAAAAAAAGTACAAGGACCAATTTGTAAACTTGAGCAAAATATAAGACTAAATAATTAATTTTTCCTTATATATATTACTTGGTTTAGATGCATTTATGCTTTAATTTGATTCCTTCTTAATTGGAAGAATTAATTATGGTTTTTAGTGTGACCAACATCAATTTTCTTTTAATGTTAGAAAGATATAAACATAACAGATCCATTACATCGTGGGAGCTAGTCAAGTAGGTCCTAGCTACTTTATGTCTATCTTGTTATGAAATTGATAAAAGAGAAATTGGGTAAATCAATGCCATGAGAAATAGATATATTTAGGAATTGCTAGCACGTTTTGTTTATTTAGAATACCAAAAGTTTCTAAAAGAAAAAAAGAGTAAAATGTTATTTTAGTTATTCACTTATTAATTTAGTTTTAATTTGATCATTTATTAATTTTTACTCTTAATTTGGTCCTTGACTTATAAATTCAATATCAATTTAGTCACTCACTAATATGAATATTAATATATTTAGTCCAACTATAATTGAAATTGTGGGTCTAAATATGTTAAAATTTATATTAGTGAGGAGCCAAATAATAATTGGGCTCATAAATTAGGGACTAAATTGAAATTTGAAACTATTAAGAAACCATATTGAAACAACTAATATTTGGATTTATAATTCACCACATTTAGATATTCATTGTAAGAAATTATAGCAGGCAAATGAGATTTGGTGGGTTCGAATCTTTGTGTGAATTTATCTTCATGGCATTGATATGTTGTTGTTGGCGAATATTCATTAAGATTTTAATTGTATATCAATTTGAATTTTTTAACTTTATTAGTTTCAAATTTTAAATTTTAAATATGAATGGTTGAATTTATATAACTACTTTAATGTATACCATCATATTTGTACAATTACTTTGCAACCATATATAGGTTATAAATATCCTTCTAATCCAAATCTCCTATGATAGAAATATAAGGTTATATTTGTTCACGGTTGGATAAATATTCAATGATCTAAATTTATAAATAAAAAATATAATTGCATATGATTATATTAATTTAATATAAATTTAAATTATTAGATTTTTATTTAACGATTTAGAATAATCAAATATGACCATATATTCCCACCAAAATGTAAAAACATGAAGGGATTCAAATTTATGTACTTCACATATGTTAAAAAAAATGAAATGAAATATCTCTACAATTGCCGCCTAATCGAAAAAATGTCAGATAATATATTTTATTTTAATACATAACACGTATCCTCTAATGTTTCTCCACTCAACGATAGATTGGCTTATAAATGTCCATTTGCTTTATATTTTAGTCCATCGGCGTTAAGGTGTAATATACCCCTCGTCCATTCAAATTATGTTTTTCATTTTTTTTTTTAAAGATTTGTAGGGTTAGTATTTTAACTTGCCTCAAAATATTTATTATCCGTAGTCCCACCATCTTATCTTTCGTCATCTACACGTGTGAAGTAAGGAGCGGGAGAAAATCATTTTTATCTTAATATAAAAAACTTTTTGTTGCAGTAAAAAAAATGAAAATTAAAAAACAATAAACTCACCACATATCACATTAAATATGTAATAATATTAAAACTCACTATTAGCATTGAAAGTTTTAGTGGTCAAAAATTTTTATCATAACAAATAATAGCAAGTAATATAAAACTAATGAATTAGGATAATAATAAATACAAACACAAATTTTGGTATTAAAATTAGTATGTTTTGTTTATATAAATTAATTTGAATAAAGTGAATTATGTAACATGGGTTTGCCAGAGTTACAAATTAATTTAATTGTCATTGTTGTTGATTTCTGCCTTTGTTACCATTAACATTTCAATTTTAACTTTAATTGGACATACAAGTAACTAATAATTTTATTATGACAATTGTTTACCTCAATTACAAATCACTTCAACTATAATTATAGCTAATTTTTATGTTTATTATCATCATGTTTTTATATTTAACTTTGGTTGAATTCATAAATAACTTGTAATATTATTACAACAATTGTTTGTTTTAACTACAAGTCAACTAAGTTATAATTACTAATAATTTTAACTCTTTTTATCATTAAAATTTTAATTTTAACTTCGGCTAAATTTACTAAAAATTTATAATTTTATTATGAATCTTCAACTATAATTATGGTTGGTTTTTATACTTGTTACCATTAAAATTTTAGTTTTAACTTTAGTTAAGTTCATAAATAATTTATGTTTTTTTATATATTTTTGTCTATGAAAATGTTATAAAATAACTCTAAATCCTTCAATATAATTACAAAATATAATGTTTTAAAGATTAATTGATTACAATATATAGTTTTAAATTGAAATTCAACCTTTTGTTTTAACCTAACTTTTTTGGAACAAACAGGACCAACGAGCAACACACTCCAATGCACTAATTTAATATTACACTATTTTTTTATATCTTAAATGGTCAACTCTAGTAACCAATGGAGGTTATATAGAAAAGTGGGACGAGCAACTAGCCTACTAATGGAGCAATTTTGCGACGCTTTTCTTTCATGGCCTAGGAAACTTCAGAGTTAGTTTTTCATTTATATTTCATTAATGTGTCAACTTGCCGTCTACTTTGCGTCCTTAAATTACTCATTTAAATCTTCTTTATTTTGTTTTTCATTAAATTGATGTGATCAATTTTTCTTAAAAAATAAGAAGAGAAAAAGTTAAAAATATACTAATGAGATTTAATTTATATAACAAAGGTAAATATGTATAATACAAAAAATTTTAACCAAGTTTTATTTTAAATAAAATCTTGGGTATATTCATAAAGCAACCATTTATAATATAGGACATAGTTGTAATAAATTTAATAAAAAAATTAATAATATTATAATTATATTTTTAAAAGTCATCAAATATGACATTTTTATTTTAATGTATTTACATATCTTTTTTTTTAAATTTTATTAACAATAAAAATAATTTATAAATATCTATTATTATTAAATATAATAAATAATTCTGGATTACTTTTATTAATTAAAAATTATTTGTTACGTGCGATCCAAACCAGAAAACCTTTTGTTTTTTTAATATCTCGTTGACTTGACTTGTCACAGCACATAGCAAACAGCAATTGATCGGCTGTCAAACTCCGAAAGAGGTCAGATTCAATCTGCTAGTTCTTGAAAAGACATAAAATCACTGACTCACTCATCCAACCTTATCTCTTTAACACTCCATGGGGGGATTCCACACTTCCTTGTTGTACCATATCTAATTCAAGGACATGTGAATCCCTCTTTAACACTCCATGGGGATCCCACACTTTCTTGTTGTACCATATCCAATTCAAGGACATGTGAATCCCTCTATGCAGTTATCTCATGCTTTGGCCAAACATGGCTGCAAGATCACGTTCCTGAACACGGAGTTCAACCACAAGAGAGCGACAAAAGCTGCAAGTTCTGAGCAAGAAAGCCTCTTGAGATCAAAGATCAGCTCAGTGTCACTCCCAGATGGTTTGGATCCTGAAGATGAAAGAGACGACCCGCAGAAACTTCTGTTCTCGGTCCAAAACACCATGCCTTCTAGGCTTCCCCAGCTCATAGATGAGATCAATGCTTTGGATGGTGGAAACAGTAAGATCACTTGCATCGTCGTGACTATAAATATGGGATGGGCTCTGGAAATTGCTCACAGTTTGGGAATCAAAGGTGCTCTGCTATGGCCTGCTGCTGCAACTACCTTGGCCTTGTGTGACTCCATTAAGAGCCTGATTGATGATGGGGTTATTGATTCTGAAGATGGTAAGATCTAGTTTCTCTATTAATTCAGTTCCATGGTTGTTTTCTTATAGAACTTCGTCTTGGGTTTTGAATGATTTGGGAAGGGACTGCAAGTTAGAATCAAGCCATTCTGACAGTGACACATGGTATTTTAATGGGAAAAACTTTACTCTTTCTGGTTTAGATGCATCTATGCTTTAGTTTAATACTTTTTTTGTCTTAATGGAAGCATCAATGTATGACTTTCAGCTGCTATTTAATTAGAATTGGCTTTCGAAATACTCATGGAGACTAAAATAATATTTTGATTGCTAAATCTTAATCCATAAAATAATATTTTGATTCTTAAGTTTGGTCCCAATTTTACTTTTTATGAATTTTTTTATTCTTCACTTATAAATTAAAAATAAATTTAATTTTTTACTTATTTTTATGATTTATTAATTTTTTTATTTAATTTTTTACCACTATTAATATTAGTATATTTAATTTAAATTTAATTAGAATTAAATAACCAAATATATAAACTTATATTAGTGAGAGATTAAATTCATAAATAATGAATCAGATAAAAATTTAATTGATAAACATGAAATCAAAATAGGGTTTTTCTCATATTTTTTAAACTGCTAATACATTTGGTTTATCTTGAATACCAAAAATTTCCAAGAAAAATCAGGATTATAATATACTCTTGAAATATGATTTGTTACTACTTTTATGTTAGTTTTACTAATTTTACGGCGTTGAAAGCGCTTTTCTATGTATACTTTATTTGTAATTTACCATCATCTCTTACAAACTTAAATTTTATGTCATCTAAGAAGGATAAATTGTGACACACATAAGTAAAACAAATAGTCATTGTAATATGGTAAAATTTTACAATGTCTGAATATAATTCAAAAAAGTCTTCTCATATTTCATACAAATATCATACCTATATGTGATGGACACACGTGGCTCACAGTTTTGAAGTTTTAGCACTGCATAGCATCTTTCATGAGATAGGCTAATTCATATGTACATATGGCCCAATATAATGGGCCTTGGATTGAACCAAACATTTAGATTTACATATTTAAATTCAAGCCCTAGTTAGGTTGCACACTATAATGGCAAGTTGGACTAAGCACAATCCAATCTAACAACAACGGAATTAATCAAATCTTCACTCCTTAAAATTTACATTATAATTTGTTCTATTAATTATATTCACTTTAGCCGTGTCAAATTTTTGTATGTTTCCCCTAACATATTTGATTTTTTTTTTTTTTCTATTGAATAAAACTTGAAACAATTTGGACAAACAAACATGCCCTTGGTTATAAAAAATTTTACTAGATTATAAATAAAAGTTTTGTCAATTTTTTATGTAAAATGTTATTCATCTCTGATATATTTTAAATTCATTTAACTAAGTTTTATTCCAAATTCAACTAATTCCCACAACTTGTTATTTAACTATAGGCTTAAATCAAGAAGGATTTAGGTTTGGAGCTTGATACGAGCATAGACTATTATAGCAGTGAGCTTATGTTTGATTATTGTTTGAAATAAATATGTGTTGGTATTTCAGTCTTTTTAAGTTAGAATTCCGCACCAGGGTAACTTCAACACATAAAAATTTAGACAAGAAAATGCATAGTCTATGGCATATTCTAGTTGATCTCATGTTCTTAGCTAATGAAGGAAAAAGTAAAAACATAAACACCTCTTGATCTTCCTTTTGCCATCACAGGACTTGCAATCAAAACCCATAAAATCCAGCTCTCTCCAAGTATGCCTCCACTGGACCCCACTTACCTACCTTGGTGCAGCCTGGGTAAGGTCATCTTCAAACACCTTGTACATGAGATGCAGACTCTGAAGCTAGCAGAATGGTGGCTCTGCAACACAGTGTACGAGCTTGAGCCTGAAACCTTTTCCTCATCACCAAAGCTCTCACCCATTGGAGGACCATTGTTGGCAAGTGACTACAACCCAACCTCATTCTGGGAAGAAGACAGAACCTGCCTGCACTGGCTAGACCAGCAGCCACCTCAATCTGTCATATACGTTTCCTTTGGTAGTTTAGCAGTAATGGAGCCTCACCAGTTCGCAGAACTAGCACTTGGACTTGATCTCTTGAACAAGCCATTCCTTTGGGTTGTGCGTCCTGGTAATGATCGCAACAAGGTAGACGATAGCGCATACCCACACGAGTTCAAGGGAAGTAAGGGTAAGATTGTTGGTTGGGCTCCACAGAAGAAGATTCTGAGGCATCCAGCCATAGCTTGCTTCATTAGCCACTGTGGTTGGAACTCCACCATGGAAGGTTTGTGTGGTGGAGTACCCTTCTTGTGTTGGCCATTTTTCACTGACCAGTGTGTGAACAGGTATTTTATTTGTGGTGTGTGGAAGGTTGGAATGGGATTAGACAAGGATGAAAATGGAGTTATATCAAGAGAAGAGATAAAGAAGAAGGTGGAGCAAGTTCTTGACAGTGAAGATATAAAAGCTAGGTCTTTGAAATGGAAGGAAATTGTCACGCAAAGCTTAAAGGAAGAAGGTGATCAATCTGTGAGGAATCTCAGCAACTTCATTAACTGGACCAAGGAGTAAAAATGTTCATGTTGATATAGCTTGGAAATTGGAAGACTGAGAGTGACTCATTAGTTTCGATTAAAAGAATTTCTATATGGGTAACTCTAGTTCAAATTTTATTTTAGGAAAATGGCTTTATGAAGATTTGAAGCTATGCGCTTGTGAATGTTCAAAAGCTCCACCTCCATTAAACCATATTACAACTTAGGTTACTCTACAACGTATTTTATATATAATTATGATTCGTATATTATTTTTAGAAATATGACAACGTGAAAATAAAAATTTGAGACTATTAGCAATTTTTACGTCCTTTTCCATGAGACATCCTTTGTTGTTCAAGGAATAGCTAAAATTCTTTTATATAACACCATGAATAATAAAGATAATGTTCATATAAAAATGTGGTTTAAATTATATTAAATATATTGTTAAATATATTCAAGATAAGTATGTAAAAACACTTATACTATTGCTTCTTTTTTTAAAATGACACATTTACGCTTAATTTGTTTTCTCCATTTTTAATTTTTCAAGGTAATTCTCACTCATTTGGTTCATTTAACTATCAATAGTCTCTACTTAACATCTTTTAATAAATTTTATGTTTATATTGTATCATAATTATGCAATTATATATTTTCATAATTATTTATTAACAAAAATAAACTCTTATTGATTTACATTTTACATTACGAATTCAAATTCTTTTTAATTACAAATATACTTAAATTCATAAGTTTAATAATTTTAAATTACTATAAGAGTTAGAGATCTCTTTGAAATAGCACATATTGTTTTTTCACTTTAAATCTATAAATCATAATTTTTTTAAAACATATTAAAATATTCAAATAGAAAGATAATACTAGCACCTTGGATCCCATTTAGTAAAGAACATCATCCTGTTAGAAATAATTAGACATAATAGCTTTTAACGTTAGAAATTTTTCTCACTCACCTTTTCTAAGCTTATTTATTTCCAACAATTAAGTGAATAAGATGATTTTCTATCCACTTATTAACACTGACCCAAATTATATACTAAGATGATAAGTATATGTATTCTAAAAGGTCTAGATATTAATACTAAACAGAATCGTATCTACCAAAATTAAATAAGAAAAAAAAGAAGGAAAAACTCATGCAAGCCTTTTGTGTGCACAAAATAGGAACCCATTTGCCACCGCCCTAACTTCCACTCACACTTTACCACAACATAATAGCATGCCAAAAGCACCAACCATTCGGATGGCCATATATGGGAGTGGATTTCAAGAATTGTAGATTATGCAGTTCTTTAACATGCATCAGTAGATGAAAAATTTTAAATCCCGCGGAATGAAATTTAAAATTTTTCATCGCATATTATCATTAATTTTAATCTAAATTGTCAAATTATTTAATTTTTTTAATATCAACTGTTAGATTTATATATTTTCTACTAAATGCAAGTAGGAATGAATTCAAGAAATGTGTGAAAGGCAATCGTTCTTTTTAAATTTTTAAAATTTTAATTTTTATATATAATTATATTTTATATTCTGAATTTCATTTTTTAATTTATAGGAGTTCACCCCATTAGAGTATAAGAATTTGCATCCCTTATTTTAAACTTATGCAGAAAATTCGAATACAACCATATATATAGTGAACTTTATTTGCGCAAAGAACACGTAAACTAAAGCCAATTTGGGTGTCATAAAGCATCCACTCAAGGCACAACTAACACAATCAATCAAATTAAGGATGAGATATACCTAAGGTCAAAAAAGTAAGACAAAGATGACTACTAAATCTCTTCCTTTTCAACTCATTCGTAAGTTGATCCTATTAATTCCACTTAAACTACAAGTTTTGACAAAAACGGTGATTACATATCTTCTTGAAGACTTATATCTGTCGGCAGAAGGAAACTCAGCAGAAGCTAAACTAGTTACCATCTTGTTTTAGCAAGAGATTTTCTTAGATTCCATTAAGAATCTTATATCTTACTATGTAATGTACAACACAGTAGAGAATTTATTTTGCCTTATTACCCCTTATTATAGATTGTGTACTATAAATTAATTAGAATCATGGGAACATCATTGCAGAACTAAAAATTAAAACATGAAAATGTACCTCTATAAGGACATAAGTATGAAATTTTAGGGGAGAAGTACGAGTGATGAGGAGGCACACATGTTGATATATATATATATATGTATATGAGTTTGGATCTAGTATGGTATAATATATATACTATGCATTATGAGCCATCATATATATAGTAATATTATGTGATTGTCATAAATTATTTTGATACGATGATTCAAAATATATACTATACAATACCTTATTCAAATTCATATATATCCATTGAGGGAAATAGCACCTTGAACTTTGGCTTTTGCACATGCCCCCTCAATTCATTGACACCATGAACACGTCAAGATCATGACAACCACTGCTTTCCCACCAAAGGACAGGAAATGAGGGCTCCTCTGTCCATTTCACTCCGATATTATCCAATTTGAAATTTCTACTATCTATTATTTGTATTCATCGTGTTAAATTAATTATAATATCTATTGATATGTATTTAAAGTTTAAAAATTAAAACTAATAACTTTAGAAATCAAAATCGATAATTTTAAAATAACTTAGCTTATAAACTTGATTTAATAATTACCAGAAATAAATTTAAGAGAGGCATCAGAGTAGAATCACTCTTTTTAAATTTTATAAAATTTTAATTCTTACATATTAATTTTATTTATATTTTTAATTCATTTAATTAATAAGAACTTACTCTCTTTATTTTATAAAAATTTATTTCTTTTAATTCAAATTCTAAAAAAAAAAATTCGTCCTTTTAAAATCAAATTTTACGTCATTACCATTTTGTATGAATTAAAATCAGATATTATCTTCTGCTCTCTGACCCATGCTCTTGCACTCTCATATTGCTTCAGGCTTCCTCTTTCTCATCATTTGCCTCCCTTGTGTACCATGCTTTCTCATTATTATTTTTTCTGGGTCTCTTGTTCTGTTACTAACTGTATGCTCTAAAACGAACCTTGGACAATGGGTTCTCTCTGTGTAACTGATTCTCTGAAAATTTAAGATGATAACATGTTGGTCATCACTTGGGTCCGAAAGAAAGTCTACCTTAAAAATTCTTAGTTTAAAGTCTAACTATCCTAAATGTTGAGACAATTAATCCACTTTGATTGCCATTTTTTCTTAATCTTTCGGGCACCAAGTTGTCTCTTCGTGTCGGTTAGTATAAAAAACTAATTGCTATAATTTTAGTTATGAAAAGAAATCTATTCTAAAAATTAAATCCCGAGCTTTGAAGGTCTGAAAATTTAAAAGAAAAAGTATTATTTTAGTTATTGACTAATCACTATATTATTATTTTAATTTTTCGCTCATTTTATACTTTAAAAAATCTCTTATTCATTAAAATATTACTATTTGTCCCTCATCATATGAATTAATAAGATTTAGTTCAAAGAATTATATATGATAACAATTTTAAAAGTAAGTTACCAAAAATAACAATTTTTAATTAATAAAAGACTATTTTAAAAAATCAAATAAAAAAAAAACCGATATAATAATTTATTAATAAATCAGTTATTAAAATAATATTTTTCTTTTAATTAAATACCACCATGATTGTCCCATGGAAGACTGAAGAACTTGCCTTCATAACATAATTATGTATCGATATTATATATGATGGCAAAAATTATGTTTGAATGGAAGGGATGGAAACAAAGTCTTGAAATTAAACATTCTATTTGAGAGTTCATTACAAGGATTTTAAGAAAAAAACATAAAGAAATTCTAATTAATCTTTTAAATTCTTCTTTCTTTAACTTTAAAGCAGTTTAGGCTAATCTTTTAATTTATACAAACTGCTTAAATTTCATCCATTGGGAACGGGAAGATGGATGAAGAACAATTCAAGGCCGAAAATGCCAAGGAAACAAAACTTTTGTTACATGCTTAGGATTTTCTTTACAAGTTTCTCGCCCATTTCCTCCACTTTCTCTTCAACCAAACAGCCAACAGTCCGTTGATCCATCCAGCTCCCCCAAATCTAATAAAAGTCATAGAAGAAGAAAAACTACTAGAATACAGATCTCAACTCCTTTTTTACCTTCTTGAACTAGAAGGAAAAAGAAGAATCTATAATACAGCATGAATTTCATTCTCAGAAGCATAAAACTGGATGAGATTATGAAGAATCACTATGCGAGCCCTCAAGAGAAGAATGTAATTGGCAGTTTCTTGGAACAACTGATCAGGCTTTACGATTTCCCCAATGTTATTCTGCGATGGGATCAGTTTCTTCAGGGCCTCCAGCTTCCCTGAGACCGATGAGAGCTTCGTCGACGACGACGACGACGGCTTGCTCGCCACGTGCTTGAGGCTTCTCCGAGATTGCAGTGCGGGACCACGTCGTCTTCTTCCTCTCGCTCTTTTTACAGAGAGAATGTAACTGTGCTTCGCGTTTGAGCATTTCGTCATGGCCTCTCAATGCACAAAAAAAGAGAGATGGAGGAGAATTTGTGTGTGAAGGAAAGAGGGTTATGGGTTTATATGCAGTAGGGTACTTACATATTGCCACTTGGTGTTATTGGTTACTACGAAAATACCATTGCAATTTTCATTTTTTATTTTTAATTATATATCTTAGATTCATGGTCATCCATATTTATTTTGGAGTTGAAAATTGAAATTTCACTTTAACATTGATCATGACCTCTTAACATTTACGTTAAAGGGAAGTGTCCCTTAATCACTGCTTGAAGTTTAAATTTTATTTTATATTTATATTCAAACTTTCTTTTTTTCAAAAAAAAAAAAACGAGTTAACAAGAATTGTATTGCTCCATTCATGATAAATTTCATATCGTAATTAACATGCAAAAGAAAACATTTAGAGTGCATGTTGATATGCTTTTTTTCTTTTTGTGAATTTGTTGGCTTTCCTTCATAATCCTTTTTTGTATATCGAACCAAAAAGTTTTACATACTATGTGAAAGTTGTAATATTACTGATTTAAAAGTTAGTATATAATGCCACTTCTAAGGCAAAATCGTGAAATGATGAACATTTATGATCGAAAGTTCAATATTTCTCATTTATATCCCAAAAATTATTAGTAGATATATTGTTTACGTAATATAAATTGATAATTTCAAAGGATAGATTACATATAATATTATTGTGGACTAAACTTATATGCATTTCTTCATATATTTATTGTGTTAATATCTAATTAGAATATGATAAGTGTTGAATTAATCAATAATAATATATAATTTAGTTTTAAAATAAAATAATTATTTACAATAACCATTCACATGTCATGATATTATTAGACAACTAAACATTTATTATATTATAATTGAAAACTAACATAACAAAAATATAAGTAACTTTTAAGTTTATAACAAAGATATAAGTAACTTTATATAATTTTTTTTTTTATTATTGCCAATTAGTAATAGATTTGGTCTTGGATCCGTTACGATCAATACAATAGAGATATGAAACCTACTACCAATTAAATTAATTAATTGGACCCTCCATATGTAACATATAATCTGAGAAATAAGCATATTGTTTAGAAACTTTTAAGAGACAACTACAATGTCTTTCTTTCGTAGTTTAATTAAGGATTAGAATTATTTTACAATTTATTCTTTATATTTTTATTAAATTATTTTCAATTAAAATATGAAAAATAGTTAGTTAATAATAATAATAATAATGTATAATTTGATTTTAAAATAATACAGTTACTTACAATAACCATTTACATGTCATGATATAATAAAAAAACTAAATATTTGTTATGTTTTAATTGAAGAATATCATAACAAATATATAAAAAATTGTATATAATTTTTTATTTTAATTAATTAAATATACTATTTACCAATAATTTTACAGGAGAAAAGAAAATCCTAAGTACTGATAGATAAATACATGTAAAGACAATCAATATATATCTATTATTCTAAATTAACCTGAATTATTAAATGAAGATCTAATAGTCTAAATTATATATTACCTAGTGTTTTTTTTATTTAATTTTAACAAATATTTAAATTTTTTTAAGAAATTATTATAGAATACACAAAGACAAATTAATATTTTATATCTTTTCTCATATAGGATGATATTCTCTTTAAGAAAAAAAAACTCTATATATAAGAAAAAGACTATCAATTATTTAAAAGCTATTTTTCTCTTATACAAGAAATGATTAAAAATATTAATATGACTTTGTGTATTATGAAAAAGTTTTATAAAAAAATTGAATACAATATTTATTAAAATAATAAATGAAAATACCATGTGACACATTTAAGACTATTAAATAAAAATCTAACAACTCAAATCCCTTGTAATAAAAAACTACGGCAGGCTAATCCTAATATATCCTTATTAAATGAAAAGCTCCTAATCTCATTAAAAGGAAAGTTATAAACTAAATCAAAGCATGGAAATTAAGTACATTTCAGCACAAGTAGCCAATAATAATGGTCCAGAGTCATTAAAACCCACCTGTATGTGGTGACTGGTGATGTGAGCCATGCAATGTATATATAAACGGCGAGAACAAAGAACATGCAGACATAAATATTTCGTTATTTTTGGCGTGACAAGGGTACAATTGTAAATTCCCGACCACAAGGCAACGTACAGTTAGGTGTCTCATCCCAATTGAAAAGGAGAAAGCGGGAAGAGAGGCACAACTTGCGAAGAAAAGCCTGCCCCTCTGTAACGGCATCTGAAGGTCCAGGGTGCTCCAGATCCTCAAATTACCACATTAACCCCATATGGTTCTAAATTATCCCAAATATTATTCGTTAAGACTTTGTCATTTTTTTTTTCTTAATAAAAGAGGCACAAAATTTGATTCTTTACGGTCTACAAAAGTTAATAGTGACCGTCAAATTAAAATTTTAAATTTTAATAATTTTAATTATCAAATTTATTTTTTTAATCTTAAATATAAATAGTATAAAATATGTATTTTTTTTTTATTTCAACAATCAAATCTGTATAATTTTTAGAAAATGCAACAATTTAAAATTACAGAACCTCTTTTGTATGTAAGAATATTTTTGTACTCTTGGTTTATTTCTATTAAAATATGTTATTTTTAAATTTTATTTCCTACACAATTTAGAGAAGAAAAAGCTTGTCTCAATCTAATTTTTTTTTTCTCTGGTCCAAAATTCTCAATCTAAAAATTGGAGTGACACTGTGTTTGAATAGATGACTTACGACGAAGCAATAAATTTTAAATAAAATATTAATTGGGAGATTTTTATTTTTTATTTTTGGTTACAGGAAAGGGATTCTATAACTCTTTATCCCCTTCAAATTAAGAAATTTTAGGAAGAAATAAAATAGCATTTCAATTAAAATAAATGTGTATGTACACATATGATACAAAAGAAATATATATCAAAGATCAATAATTCTTGACTCAATTTGGCAACGTCAAATAGTTTTAGTGCAAAAAACAAATTGTTCAGATTCTTATATTTGTACTTTTGATTAAAAAAACTTTGACAAATAAATTATTATAATATAAAATCTATTTAAAGTGTACCGTGTGGACTAATAACATAGCAAAACAACAAAAGACAATTTTCTTTTTGGATCTTTAATTAATGGGCACTCAACTCCCTGAGCCTGAAGATGCACATGAAAAGATGACAAGGATATCACATAATTAATAAAAGAAACCACAAATTGTAGCAAGATTAAACTTTTTTTTTCTTTTTTAGAGTAAATTGCATAAAACATTCCTAATTTTGCTAATCCAAAAGTAAGATGGTTTAACAGTTATAAACCATTAGATAAAGATTTAATAAATTAAATTTAAAATTATATACAATCATTAATTATTACATGTTATCATTATTTCATTTAACGATCCTTATTTGACAAAAATTTCTCCAATAACTTCCCCCTCTAGGGTGCATGTGAGGGGGAAATGGGCTAACAGGGTGCTTTAGAGGAAATGGAATAAAGCACATGGGGAGCACATGTGAGAGGGAGAGAGAGTGTGAGGGAGAGCATGTGACAGTGACACAGACATAAGGGAAGGGACAGTGAGGCAGCATGTAATGTACTGCATGTTCTGCACATTCCCTGCAAGCTTCTGGTCAACTTGCACCTCCCTTCCTCCTTCTTTCTCTCTTGTTTTTATATGAATTTTTTTAATTAAAAAAAATTACAAATTTAACAATTAATACTAAAAAAATTGTGTAAAAAAATTGAATAAAGTATTATTTTATTTATCATTGATTTTTGTTTAATTTAAATTGTCATTTTTTGTACACTTACAATTTTAAATATACTTATACATCCATGTTAATTTATATAATTTTATTATTTTAAATATTAATTCAAAATAATAATAATTTTAAAATTATGTAACTATATTATAAATGAATGTACTGATATATTTAAAATTGTGAGTATATGAAAGATTTTACCTTACTTTAATTTATTTATTAGTTGACTTTTGATTTAATCATTTATTGATTCTTATTTTTAATTCAGTCATTTTTTATTAATTTATTTTTAAATTGGTTCTTCATTAATTTTATAGTTATTACATTTAGCCACCTAATTAATTAAATAATAGATCAAATTAAGAATATATTAATAAATGAGGACTAAATTAACAGTTAACTAATAAGTTAGGGCCAAAATAAAAGTAAAAATAAGTGAAAAACCAAAATTGATAATAATTGATGTAAGGGACTTAAATGATATTTTATTTTATTAAAATATGTAAAATATAAAATCTTAACCTGTATAAATTAAACAAATTATGCAATCAAAGGGCGCTTTAGACAGGGAAATGTATTTGTTTCAATCTTTTTTGTTTCCCCATTTGATTCATGACTTAATTATTATTGTGAAACCTTAAGCCTTCATATTTCAGCAGTGCCAAAACTTAATTGTGTGAAATAAAAAATGACAAGAACCTAAATTAAAATTACATACCCATGACTTTCTATCCTTAAAAAAGAACATATACACCCATGAATGATCAAAATAATGAGAAAAAGGAATGATAAAAAGCAACAAATAACTATATATATCTTGTGTATATGTATGTAAACCTTTTCTACGAATAATGTTAGATAAAATTTCTTAATATGGATAATATTTGTAATTCATGTTTTTAATCGTACCATTTTTTAGTACAAAATTCAAATATCGTTTGTTTTTTTTTTTGCAAAGACTAAATTGTAAAATGTTATAGTTGTCTCATGAAAAATAATATATTTAGACATGTGATTAGTATATTACTTCTATCTGACGGTTGGATTAAGAAAAAAATGCTTCATACTAATAAAAATATTTTTGCTAATATAATATGATCCGTCAGATGATCTAACGGTAATAAACTTTTACCATGGGCGTGTGAATTAAAAGAAATTAAAATTCTTGTATAACGTTAACAAAACACATGTGAGTGGGAAAGAAAAACAACCAAAATTGGTGCTTAATTTGTGGGCTCTTGTTTTTTTTTTTTTTGTTTCCTTTTAATGTTATATGTTTAAATGTAGAGTAAAACGTTATTTTAGACTTTAGTATCAATTTAATATCTCAGCAATAACTCTAGACTTATTTAGTAATTAATTAATTTTTATTCTTAATTTAATCTTTTATTCATCAGTTCATTCTCAATTTTTTAATAATATAAATTTTAATATATTTAACCCAAATTTAATTGAGATTGAAATAATAAATGTTTTAATTTTTATATTAGTAAAAGACTAAATTAAAAATAAATTGATAGATTTGAGACCAACTTGATAATCAAAATTAATAAATAACGAAATTAAAATTGAACTTATAAATAAGGGATTAAATTAATAAATGAGAAATCAAATTAAGAGTAATGTAGGGTGCTTGAGAATATAAAAATTTGATGCGTGACATGGTATCTCGTT
This sequence comes from Delonix regia, assembly GCA_037074485.1. Taxonomy (NCBI): domain Eukaryota; kingdom Viridiplantae; phylum Streptophyta; class Magnoliopsida; order Fabales; family Fabaceae; genus Delonix; species Delonix regia. The sequence goes on along the minus strand of CM073449.1, from coordinate 19,614,787 downwards.
TTTTTTCCTTTTTATATAAATATAAGTACGAATATGCTTTCAACGCATTTTAAATAGCACACTATGCAACAAAATTGGGATTTCAAAACACCACAAAACCATTGCTTTAGATAAAGAAAGATAATATTCTGGATTTAATGTTAGCAATATATATATATATATATATATATTAAACGTATTTACATATAATTAAAACTTACTCATAATTAAAACCCAGAACACTACTTACCCTCAGATCTAGCCTGAAATATCATTTTGGTTTGGTTCGTAATTTAACATTTTATTTTTAATTTAATTTCTCATTGATCATTAGTTTATTTTTTATTTACTCTCTCTCTTATTAGTTCATTTTTAATTTAATTATTTACTAATATAAAAATCAACACATTTAGTCATTTAATTTTAACTAAATGAGATAAACCAACATAAAAATAAACTGATAATTGAAGCATCAAATTAAAAATAAATTGATAAGTGATTAATTAAATTAAAAATAAAAATTAATGAGAGACTAAATTGAAAATCAATTCATAATTACATGAAAGTGTTGCCAAAACATGAAAAAAGAATGGTGGGAACTTGAAGAAAAAGAGAAAGGGATTGAGCATAAGGAAGGTGTAAACAATTTTTCAGACTAAATATGGAGGATATGTCATTTTCCAAGGAGGACGAAGACAGTGAGATTGGGATGAATGTGAGGGACAAGATGATGAGGAAATACAAATTAGAGATGTGATGTAACATCATTTGGAGATGATGGACGAGGAAGCATTGTTTTGCTCAGAGCCATGTGCTGCGCAGGTTCTTTGCTTTTTTGTTCTTCTTTTTGTTTTCCTGTCGGCAGATGCTGCCATTACAACTACATGCCCTCTAGGCCCATGCGCACATGCCCACATGTTCTGTCAAACCAGGCTACGTTAGTTTCTTTTGAACTTTTAAAAAAATTTTAACGTGTAATTTTATTTTATATTTTTTATTTAATTTTTGTAATTAATAAAAATTTCCTTCTTTATTTTGAAAAAATTTATTTGTTTTTATTTAAATCTTAAACATAAAGATTTTTGTCTCATTAAAATCAAATTCCATATTGATTTTAAAGTCTTACAACACTCTCCTCTTTTTCTTTTTTTTTCTTTTCTTATTCTTTATTTTTCTCTCAATTTATTTGTTTTATTCATTCCGCAATTATGTTTCTTCTTTATTGTGCACTTTTTCCCTTTTTAGTCTTCACCACACAAACCTAAGCAGGAAAAGAAGTTCTCTTATGGATGTTCAATTTGAGTTTGGATTCTTTCTTATTCTAATAAAAATACGAAGTCATATTCTTATTGTTAGCCGTTGAATGAAAATTCAGTTATCAAAATTACAAACAAAAGATCTAAACATTTGCCATATATATTAATTAACATGAAATCTAAATCATTAATTTCTATCTAATGATTCACACTATAACACGAAGGAATCCATTCTAATTCAAAATTTCTGGTAATGTTTTAAAGTTGGAGCTGAGAAAAATAAATCATCAGAGTTGCTTGAGTTCAGTTGGTTAGCTTATACAATAATTATACTTAAATAGTTATATGTTGAAATTTTTAAAAATTAGATGCTGAATTTGTGTAAGTCATAAATTATTAAATCATTTGAAAATTAAATATTATTAGTACTTTCAAACAAGCTATATGTTTAGTTTGACCCATGAGATCATTTTAGCTCAATATTGATGATTTAGCATACAATGTTGAGGAATTATTGTCAACAAAGTTGCTTGTGACTTAACTTTTTGTACTTTTATACAACATGTTGTCTCCAAAATTAAGAACACTCAATTGCTTTTACTATCATATTAATAATATTAGTATTGTCACATGTTAGAACTACATACCACTTTGGTTAGAATTTCAACAAACAAGTAGCTTAGTATTGTAAACTTAAGAAACAATAAGCGGAAAAAAGTAACAACACAATGAAAAATAAAATGAAAAAAGGGATTGGTTGAGTAGTAAAAAAATGTTCCCTAGTCAAAAATATTTCTCTCACGTGAAAATATAATTTTATTGTTAATATGATAATAAGAGAAGCTAAATAATTTAATTTTTTGAGGAATATATGTTATGTACGAAGTTAATTTCAGTGACAAAAAGTAAATAATATGAGAAGTACTTGACGTGAGAAGCTGGAAGTCATTGTAATTTAAAATCTCAGAAAGTCACTGTAATATATTACAAAGCCGTTTTTAATAGCCAGATTAGATTTTAGGCATCATTTATTACTAATTTGCTATCATCAAAATACCATTTCATAAGCTTTTAAGAAACGAGAAAAATACTTTTTGGTTCCAAACTTATTATAAAATTATCACTTTAATCCTCCACTCATTTAAATGCCTAAAATAATTTCACTCATTAAAAAATATCATACTTAATATCTCAATGTTTACAAAATTACCAAATTAAGTTTTTCTATCAAATCTTAAATCTTAAATTTAAGATACTAAATTTGATATTTTTTTAAAAAATAAGGGATTAAATGTGACATTTTTCAATGAGTAAGAATTATTTTGAACATTTTAATGAATTAAAGACTAAAATGATAATTTTATAATAAATGAGAGACCAAAAAAATATTTTACTCTTTAGGAAATCTTGGGGGCAACACCAGCCACAAGGAAACCCTATCGAAAATTGTTTAATAATCCTAATGAAAAATAAAACAGCACAATGGGAAGCCTTCAATTTTGCAGCTTGAGCCGTAGCATTGTTGTTCACCACCACGTTGAAGAGCTCAATGCCCTTGATGCACACTGCCTAGGGTCAAACTTAAATTCCAATTGCGTGAGGTATTTAAAAAAAAAAAACTACAAATGAATCAGATATGGTTGATAAATATGTGCAGAATTTAGCTTTATATATGATTCTTTTTTCTTGAATGCCAAGAATCCTTCAATTATTAACTTCCAAGTCGCAACCTTAATTTAACTAGAAATGGTAAGAATATTTGTCGAAATAGGAAGATTTCTTGAATAGACGTACCACATGGCCATACAATAGGCCAATATAATTTATTACAGTGTTGCAGGTGATACAGTTACAGTCCATAAATTTCTATTCTATTGTAGAAGCCAATATTAGCAATTAAACATGAAAAAAGCATTACCTAAAAATAAAAATTGAAAGAAAAAAAAAAAAGTGACCCATTTATCAATGGGGTTTCAGATACACCTTAAACAAAACTTTGGAATTCCTCAGCAAAATCACCACCAATCAAATTCTTCATAGTATTTATCACCTCTTCCCTCTTGGACCATCTATATTTACTATAATCCTAATTTCCCACTATCAGAGGATTATACAATATGACAAAACCAAACGGGATCAGCCACATACTCAGATGGCATAATTTAGAAACTAAAACTTTCTCACCTCTTCTTATTTTTCTTTCTTCTTTTCACTTGTTTCTCAACACTTCTAAGGCTTTGACTGATATTAGAAGGTATTGTTTTACCTGGAAGTTTTGATGGTTCAACTTGCAAAGGGCTTGTTTTATTAGTGGCTAACATAGCTCGCTTTAGTGCTGGAAAGACAGGAAAGGAAGATTCTGGAGTATTGGTGGGTTGTGCAGCAGGAATTTCAGGAACGCCTAATGTTTTCTTCACGCCAGGAACTTTAAGCACTGGACAATATAATAACAGAGAGCACGTTATTGGAATTTTATACAAAAAAACTCAAAAGAATCCTAAAGTTAGTTAATTTAACTTGAAATTTAGATCTTAGTGCATAGAGCATGGGTAACCAAAGTTACAAACATGAAAGACAACTTCAAACTGATCTTCAGAAACCTAAACCTACGGTTTCCTTTATTAGATGAAATCTAGTAACTAGTCCTCCCACTCAAGTCCCACCAGTAACATGAACAGAAATTAGGCCACATGACACAACATGAGAAAAAATGCTCAAGTTAGCAGCTAGTGAAATTAGATGCAAAAAATATAGATAGTAGGAGCGAAATTCTTCCATTACAACTTTCTGGAGGTGAGAGAACATAGCCCCAGCAATTGAATGGGTAACGAATTCAGATAAGAAAAAATGTGATCAACTCAAACTATGCTAATTGTTCAGAGTAATTTACTGTACAAGCAACATCAGCTTAAATTCAGGGTGAATGATGGCAACAACGAAGCAAGCTAAGGAATAGAATTGTTGGAGTGGTGGCCAACTCGCATGACATGTTTGACAAGTCAGGTCTACCGCTTACCAGTAGAATTGAAATTGAACGTTTCAAGTGTAGTTAATTAGTGCATCTTAGGGCTTATTTGGATTTATCCATGTTTAGTTTTAGTTTATATCTTTTAACGATTAGTTTTGAGCTTTAGTTTTTATAATTTACTTATTTATTTTAGTTATTTTATTTCCTTGTAATAGAGCTCCCTATAAATAACCCTAGATATTAGATGTTAAAACCATCGATTTTGGAATACATTCAATTTCAGTTTCTCCCTAGAGTTTCTTCTCTACTTCTCCCCCTTCTCCTGCACCCCTCCCCCTTTTCTTTCATTGCCCTACATCAAATAGTATCAAAGCTGGCTTTCTTTGTTCCAGCCACACCCCGTCACCTGAAACTAGCCAGAATCTAGTTGGAAAACAATAAAATTGCCCTTGTAAGACCACAACACCCACTTCCAACTACCCAAAACCAAACTAACCCTACCAGTGGAAGTGAAAGGAGAAATATGGCCAGTCCTCGAACCCTGGCCAACCAGAAGAGCCAACACGCACTGGCAGAGCTCCCTGCACACAAGCCTCATGTACTACGCTCTTACAAATGCCAGGGTTGTTTCTTATTTTCAAGTTTTTGGCTTCTTTTTGCCTTGGTTTTCATCCTGTTTGATCTGAGTCACCATTTGCTTGAAGTAAGGTATTTATTCTCCCTTTGAAAATTGTGAATGATGGTTTCACTGCAGGTTATTTTGCCTTCTCTTTTTATTCCTTGCAGTTCCATGTTATTCTTCTCAATTCCATGTGATTCGTTGATGTTTCTTGTTCCTAAAGTTGCATTACAAAATCAAAAGTTATAGATGTGATGACCTAGATGGTGCAGAGATAGTAGTAGATCACCTTAAGTTCCCGCCCCTTACTGTTGAGGAGATCATAGTCTTACCAGCAGTCCTACTCTCCGGAGGATAGTCCTCCCAAGCTAGGAGGAAATGATGGAAAATGAAATACTTATGTTAGGCGTGGGAAAATTCCAAGTGTACCTAATAGTTCATCTTAGGATTTATTTGGATTCACCCATGTTTGTTTTCAGTTTATATCTTTTATTTATTAGTTTTCAGCTTTAGTTTATATAGGTTTTAGTATATATATTTTATTTATTCATTTTAGTTATTTTATTTCCTTATAATGGGCCTCCTGAAAAGAGCACTAATTATTTGATTTCCTTGTAATAGGGCACCCTATAAATAGCCATAGTATTTCAATTGGACTATTAATTTGGGAATATATTCAGTTTCAGTTATTCCCTAGGTTCTCTTCCTTCCTCACTTTCTCTTATACTTCTACCCCTTTCTCCTTCACCCTCCCCCTTTTCTTTCATTGTCCTGTATCATATATATTGATCACCAGAAATATTTTAATATTTTTACCTCTACCACTGTTGCTCCTGTTGTTAGTACTTTCTTCATTCATACCACAATCCTACTCCATCTAATTCTGTTAATGCAGCTGCACATATGTTAAAGTTTGGCAAATATGGAAGTTCAAACCTTCACTACAGTAACCAATTCTCAGCAGCTAACCCCTCTTTGGAAAAGGCAGCTGCAGCCTTGCTCTTGGTTGCACAAGCACATAATCCTCCATACTATTAATGCCACTACCAGAACTTTCATGGGAACTCTAATTTCTAAATTCTAATTCATTTACCCTAAGCAATATGAATTTCATGGAAACAAAATCCAAGTTTCAGCCTATTGAAATGTTGGGTAAGGGAAAAAGTCAAAATAATATTGCTTATATCATGCATGTGAAAGGCCTTACCGAGTCCATAGATAAGCGAAAAGAAATTTGACGTAATCCAATAACAAAATATAGCCTGCACAATTGTATATGAACGCAAGTTAAAACAAAATGGAATGAAAAACAAAAGTGATGCGACAATTGTTCCAAGAGATCAGGCAACCACTCCTTTTCTTAACCAGCTGTATAGACTACTTGATATTCTAAAAATTTAATAACATGTGTCATGTTAAAACAGAAACTAAATACACAATACATGCATAGGAGAAAGCACACTATCTTTAGGCATACAGATCAACGACATTCAAAGAATTGTAGATATATGAAGAGTGAAAGTTAAGTGCCTTCTACATTGACTTTTTTTCTTTCAGTAAATGACATGACGGTGACATCGTATCATATACTTTCTAATGATAATAGTACTCTATTAAAAAAGAAAGGCTGTTATAAGTAAGTAAAAAAAAAAAAAATGAATAGATAAATGAACTACATACTATGAAACTAACTTCAGGTGACCCATGACAGAGCTAATATTCTTGGCTAAATCCATGCAGAAAATTGTATATGGTGCACGGACAAATGGAAGTCAAGTGAAGCAATTCCAAGCAGCTAAGCTGGAAAATTCACCTTGTGGAATCCCATGGTAAGAGGAACGGTAAGAACAGCAAAGCCCCTAGAGATATTTTTCATGGTGCCAGCAGCAGGATTTCCTTCCATGCCTTCTTGCATATTGCACTAAAGAACATTGAGAAATTAATTTATCTAAATTAGTATAAAAAATACAATGGATATAACTCTCACAAACTCACTCTAAAGAAAATTAATTAAATTTAAAATAAGGAAAGGAGAAACCTAATGAATTAAAATGCAATATAAACCAATAAATTAGATTAAATTTTAAAAAAAATGACAAGCTTATTCCTAAAAAGATATTCCATCTTTCTTTTGATACAAATGAAGATTCATCCTTATAGAGCTTAAATTTTACTGCAAGTTCACATACTGAAACAAGCAAATGTGTTACAATCCAAAAAAGCTTTCACTTTATGGTTTCCAAATGTTCACAATCTCAAGAAACGAGAATTATCAGGTAGAAATTAAGGCATCAAGTAAAATTGACATTACATAAATATTATTCAGGCTAGAATTGAGATGATCAATCAAGACAGAGAATTGAAAAGAAATCTAGAATTTTATGTAAAGGAAATACGCACCTCCACCGTTATCAAGAATGACAACGCAGTTAGAACAGGAAAAATGTACAAGTTATCCGGAGTTGTAAGATCAATAAACCAGTAGGCTCCGCCATGTTTGAATGATTGCATTTTTTCAGCCATGTTTGTTATCTATAAATAAACTTAAATGTTAGTAAATAACAATAATAGATCAATCAAAATAAAAAAATTGAACATATTAAAAGAAAATCAAATTAAAAATCATCTTACAGCAAGGAAAAAACTGACAAAGATAGGACCTTGAATAAAGAGTCCCTTCAATGGAGTAAATGGACTCACACCGTGTCTGCGTGATCAAAATCACAATGATAAGTAACATCATCTAAAACAAAATGTACATGAAGTTTGAGTTGATACTTGAAACACTGATACCCATAATTAGAGACTAATTATATTAGTTCCTCCAAAATATAGAATGTTCATAACACTATATCTCCAAAACATATTAAGATCAATGTTTAAATCATTTATGGCTTGAGATGCAACCATTATCCATTCAAAGAACATAGCTTAAGCACGTATGACATTGCATTCTTAAGAGACCATAATGCTAGCAGAAAATTGACCATAATAATTTCAGTTATGGAAGTCACCACAAAAAAGTACTACGGGCATATTATTGCAACAAATGTAGTACATTAAATCAGGGGACGATGCTTAAACATTGACCATTCAAAAGTATGTCACAAAGACTTGTAATGACAAAATATCTCTTACTAGCAAACTAAAAAATCTACTTACTCCTTAAATAGCTTCTTCATCTGCTCCTGACCTTCAACTACAGACATACCCTGAAAAATTTATGTCATTGCGCTTGGAAAAGCAGTTGTTTCTGATATGACAATCTATAGCATACACATAAGAAGAGCATAATACATGATTCACAATAGAAAGACAAGGGGTAGGAAAAACATTTAAGTGATTAAAATTATAACTTTTACACAGCTATGCAAATGTCCAAAATATATGAAATGATAAGAGGCAAGTTTATAAGATAGGTCAAGAGCAATTGTCCTATGACGCAGGCCTAGTTATGGGATAAGACATAACCAAAATGGTTAGCAAAGGCTAACTGCAATTAAGTAAAAAGAGTTGTATACTAATTAACAGCTATAACTTTGATTCTAATAGTAAGTGTTTGATCCAAAAATTGGTATGAGAGTTGAGGTAACTTGTTTGATTCCTAGCAAGACAATTGATGAGCGGGAGCTTGTTTGCCAAGGTGTGGCAGCCATTATCCCATGGTAGAGGCTAGGTGTGGGGCATAGTTATAGTCAAAACATGGTGCTTAGGGTAGGTGCAATTAAGTAGAAATAGGTGTGCCCTTACTAATAGATATAACATTTGGCCTATTGATAAGTACTCGATCCAACAAAGACATATATTATACCTTAAAATACATAAGTGATGTAGAACAAGAAAGAAGAAAAGTAAAGATGTCAAAATTCTTAAAATGAATATCAATTTAGATTATCAGTGATCAGGGTTAACAATAATAACAAACTAGAGACCTATATATAGGCAATTAAATTAAGAAATCCTATTTAGAATTGGTATCTGATCATATCATTTAGGCAATATAACTTGTCTTTTCCCTGAGGCATTATACTTGCATAACAAAGTAATAGCATTAGTTCATTACCTTATCTTGCATCTGTTGCTTTATATCTTCCATATGGGGCCTTATTAGCTGAAAACACAAAAAAGGAAACTTAGATGCCAAGGTTGATAACAATGAAGAAAAACTTATTATTAATATAACTATTGGAACAAATTTAAGGATCTACTTGGAAAACAGGAACAAAGATGGAGAAAGTGAGGATGGAAGGGAATTACCCAGTAATTCTTGTTAGAAGATTTAAATTGAAAGCGGGGATTTGTCCGCTTCAATTTGGAGAGAAATTGAAAGGTAAAGGAAGGAACATGGGAAAGTAATTTCCTTTCCTTTCCTTTACATATGCTAGAAAGAAAAGAAATTACAAGTAGCACAACATACAGTAAGCTTAGATGTCGCCTTTTGTTGATTTATCACTAGTGGAAGGGCTGCAACTCGAATCAAGATGGTTGTCATAACTATGGCTGCCCACCTGAAAGAAAGAAGCAAAAAAGGGAAGATTTCCTTTCAAAAATCGATGTGCAACCATATTAAAAAAACCATACTGTGTTTCACGTTCTATAATGCAAAGAAGTACAAGAACAATATTTGAAGCAGAAACTAAAACTGTAGTATTGGGAGAAGTAATCAACAGTTGAAGGTTCAAATTCAGAGGTTATTTTCCATGAACAAAATGTATTTCCATTTAAATCATGTTCATCATCATACCAAGCCAAATTTCCCCTTATCATTTTCTAGTCTTCAAACATACTATATTTCAAGACAAGGAACCACAACTGCACTGTGATTATATGCATTGTGAAAGACAGAAATACTGCACCAAGGTACTATGCTTCCCTATAAAAGAGAGTAATATTCAGGATGGATAATCTTTAACTTCTTCAACTCAATGCTCAGAAGGAAAAAGATGTAAAATATTCAACGACAATTTTTTTACATATACGCGAATGCTGAACTATTTCAGAATTCTCTCATAAGACATATGGATTGGTTTATGCGATTCCTTAACTTAAACCTCATTTCTGAATAGTTTTCTATTTTAGTGTTATTATATTATTATCTTTCTTAAAGTACTGACTACTGAGGTATGATAAGTATAAACTCACCAGTTTAACCCAGTATAGGAATGCACAGCATCTATCAAGTACTGCAAAGCTTTAACAGGTAAATAAGAATCAGCAGCAGCAACTGCAACTTCATTGACAACAGGAAGATGTGAAGTTGCAGTATCTGTAAGAACATCTGCTGCTACATCACTCATCACTTCAATCTTATCCGAACCCTGATTGACTGCCGCTGACATATATCGGCAGAAAGAATAACCAGAGGATGGCGTAAGAATACTGTGAGAAGTCGCAGCAAAACCCGTTGAGCCATTTATAGAGCTTCCAAAAGATCTTCTATGGAGAAGATAACTCATGTCTGCTGTAGTTGTTTTTTCGTCTGCGCATTCACGTTTACGTTCGTTGCTATGAAGAACATAACTGAAAGATGGGTGGAATTTCCGATCAACAAGGTTCCCTCTTACCAAGAGGCAACGTCTGTAAGCCATTACTATTGTTTGCAAGCTCTCTCAAGCAGCATCAACTAGTCGAATTTGAAGTGCAACAAAGCTCCAAATATTAGGGCCACAAAACTTCGAATTTGAGAAGCAAGGCATTTAAAGACTAGTCTGTTCTTTCTTCTGTCTGTTACTGTTTTGGCCAATTTTCTTCAGTCTTCGATCCCTTCTCTTCTTCGATCCCTTTTCTTCCTCGGGCGAGAAATAGGGTTGCGTCTTAGAAATTGGATACCGGTATATGGTATGGGTATCCGACCCGACTCACAAAATACAAAATAAGGATCATTGTAGAAAAAAATTTATATAAAGTTTTTTATATTTTTGTTATGCTGTTTTTTAATTATAATATGGCAAGTGTTTGGTTGTCTAATAATATCATGATACATGTATAGTTGTTGTAGATAATTATTTTATTTTAAAATTAAATTATATATTATTATTAGTTTATTCAACCCTTATTATATTCTAATTGAATAACAACATAGCACAGATATAAGAAATTGCATATAAATTCTATCCTTCGTTGTATTGGTTCTTTTTATTTGAGTAAATTATACTTTAGTGAAAGGAAAAGCTATTCTTTCCACTTACTCAATACTTTGTCTACATAAGTATTTATATACATAATTTCACTAAGAATGTAGGCTAATTAATGATGTAGTTAAACTAATTATTATTGTAGGTCAATCAGACCAATTAATGCTAGTGTTGAAATTCTAACTTATTCCAACATTCCCCCTCAAGCTAGTGCATAAATATTATTCATGTCCAACTTGTTACAAAAATATTCAATCCAATTCTCATTGAAAGTTTTTGTGAGAATATCACCCAACTGATATCCTATTTTCACATATCCCATAGAGACCAAATTTTTTTGTATTTTTTCATGAATAAAATGACCATCAACCTTGATATGTTTAGTTCATTCATGGAAGACTATGTTTGATGCAATATGAAAAGTAACCTGATTATTGCACCAAAGTTTTACGAGCAGTAATAATTTCAATTCGACTTCCTTTATAAGATGTTGTATACACATAATTTTGCATGTAGATTGAGTCATAGCTCTATATTCTAATTCAGTGTTGGATCTAGATACCACATTCTGCTTCTTGCTCTTCCAAGACACTAAATTTCCTCCAATAAATACATAATAGCTAGTAGTAGATCTCCTATCTGTCTTAGATCCTACTTAATCAATATCAGTGAAGCACTCAATCTTAGTATGGTCATGATCCTTGTATAGTAGACCTCGTCCAGAGGCTCTTTTCAAGTAGCATAAATTTTGTTTTAGAGCTGTCCAATGATTAAGTGTGGGTGAAAATATAAATTAACTCATAGCATACGCAATATCTAGCCTTGTCACAGTGAGATAATTTAACCTTCCAACTAACCTTGTGTACTTTTCTAAATCTTTAAATAATTCACTATCTTCTTTTGTGAGAACCAACTTAAGAGTCATAGGTGTGTTACATGATTTTGCACTTATTTTATCAGTTATTGTTAATAAATCAAGCATATACTTCTTTTGTGATAAGAAAATTCCTTTCTTGTTCCTTGTCACCACTAGTCTTAGAAAATATTTTAGCTATCCCAAATCTTTAGTATGAAATTTAGCATGTAAAAATGATTTCACAGATGAGATCCATTTACCACTGTCTTCTGTGATAACAATGTCATCAACATAAACATTTAGAAGGACAATACCTACTTTCAATTGTCTATGAAACATTGAGTAATCAATGTTACTCTTCTTTTAAATCGAATTGTTCACTACCTCACTAAACTTTCCAAATTAGGCACTAGGGCTCTATTTTAAACTATACAAGGACTTCTTCAAATGATAGACTTTACTAAACTCCCCCTGAGCAATAAACCTAGTTAGTTGCTCCATGTAAACCTTCGCTTAAAGATCACTATAGAGGAATGCATTCGTGATGTCCAGCTGATGTAAGGGCCAAGCATGAGCAGTCGCCTAAGAGATGAATAAGCAAACTGAGACCATCTTAGCAACAAGGAAAAAGCTGTCAGAATAATTCACGCTATAAGTCTAAGCGTAGCCTTTAGTAAAAAGGCGTGCCTTAAGACGGGCCACTAAACCATCAGGATTAACTTTTACAGTAAACACTTGTTTACATCCAACTGCCTTCTTTCCAATGGGTAAATTCATTAAGTCTCAAGTTCCATTCTCATCCATGGTAACATCTCTTATATCATGACGTTATGCCAAGGATAGACTATTATATTGTAAGAAATAAAATTGGCAATAGGATTAGTACAAGAGCATTTACCTCTATGAAGAGCAATTAGAATATTAAGGCCACTTGAAGGCAGATCTGATGATGAAGAAGGTGGTTTAGGACATGTATTATGAGTTTCATTTCTCCTGGAATAGACTTGAATGATTATAAGTGTTATCGGTTGAAGTGCATGAGAATGTGGCAAAGAAATTGAGCACTTGATTGCTTAGTAGAAGAAGCACCTAATGTTGGGACATTGTAAATTAACTAATCATCTTCCTCCCCTTGATTGTTAGAAATAGAAAAACTACCAAAGAATGGTGTGGTTTTGACAAAGGTGATATTAGTTGATACTAGGTATTAATTGAGATCAGGAGAAAAGTATCGATAGCCTTTCTGAACACTAAAGTAGCTTAAGAAAACACATTTTAAGGACTTAGGATAATTTGGTGAGATGAAGTTGAACATCTTGAACAAAACAGGTACTCCCAAATGTCTTAGGTTATATGTGAAACAATGGTTTATTTGGAAACATGATACTACAAGGATTGTCACCATGTAACACATAGGAAGGCATGTGGTTAATTAGGAAACATGTAGTGGCCACAACATCAGCCCATAATTCTTAGAAACCTTCATTTGGAATAAGAGGGCTTTTATTGTCTCAAGTAAATGTTTGTTCTTTCGTTCAGCCACTTTATTCTGAGAGGGTGAATTTAAATAAAAAGTTTGATAGAGTATCCTATGTTAGGTCATGTAAGTCTAGAAGGAGTCTAAGACATATTCTTTTGTAATATCACTTCTTAATGTCTTGATAAACATATGAAACTGAATTTTAATCTTAGCATTGACTCTACAAAACTAAGAAAACACCTCAGAGCAACTCTTCATAAAATATATTTAGGTCATATGGGAATTATCATCCACAAAAGTAACAAAGTACTTAAACTCAAATTTAGATACAATTGGACATGGCCCCTAAACATCACAATGTACTAATTTAAAAGTAAAATTTGCTCATTTATTAACTCGAGGATTGGACATATTACGGTGACACTTGGCAAAATGACATGACTCAATCTAAAAAGAGCACATTATGAAATTTTGGGCATAATTTTTTCAAAAGTGACAAAGAAAGATGGCCTAACCGACAATAAGCTTCAAATGGAGAAGCGATATTGGCACAAGTTAGGGATTGAGGTATCCAATTATCCAAAATAAAGATACATGTCCTTTATCTAGAATATGCTTTGTCATAAGATCCTGAAAAAGATAATGCTAAGAAAAAATGAGATACAATAGTTAAGATCACGTGTTAGCTTACTAATGGAAATCAAATTAAAGGCAAGCTTTGGAAGGTATAAGACAGATGATAGGGTAATGGTAGTAGTGAGATTATTGGTCTTTAAGCCAGTAATGTTATACGTGGAACCATCGGCTAATGTCACAGGTGAGGATGATTTGTGTGAATGAAAGATAAAGAAGAGATTAGGATTACCTGTCATATAATTTGTGGTACCAGAATCAATGACCTAATTGGATGATAAGGAAATAAGACATGTAATGGATTTACTTGACTCTGCAATAGTAGTAAGCTCTTTAATGATTCATGAAATTGGAAAAACTTGATAAATTCCTTAATTGAAATAGCCATATTAGTATTATAAGCCTGCTGGGTATGATTTAGCATGATATCAGTCATAGTTGACTGTACTTCCATTGTAATAATTGATCAACCTTTAACTAAACCCTTTCAAATTGATTTAGATGAACAGTAGAGGCAGTAAAATTTCTATAGAAGAATAGATCCCAAATGTAGGAACACAATAACTAAGAGTATAAACCAAAGTGATGCCAAGAATTGAGGCAAACAACAATTGAACAAAGATATGAATTTTTAAAAAAAATAGTGAAAGGAAGATAAACAAAGAGTTTGGTTGTTGCACCACAGTCAAAATAAAAAATGCACTAAACATAACTAAAAGTACACTCTTAAACAATCACTCACACCCTACCAATTATTGGTAGCATATCTAGGCTGCGCCAAAATAGAGCAATTGATTGCTTGAAATGAAGAACTGAAGGAAATGGAGTAGCTATGTGAGGACACGTGAAACAAAAAGCAAATCTATCAACGGTGCAAGAGACCCATACACTAAGATTTAAGCCATTAGACTCCTGGGTCCAACTGATCTTTGATCTTTGACATATTGGTCTTTTCTGTTCTAGTGATAAGACAAAATTGGTCACCACCCTAGGTGATCTAGGCAGCACTGAATCTAAAATAATGGAGAGAACTGAGAAGAGGGAATAAAGAAGGCTTTGATACCATGTAGTGAAGGGAAAAGTTATTTTTTCCACTTACTCAATACTTTGTTTACATAGATATTTATATACATAATATTCACTAAGAACGTAGACTAATTAATGATGTAGTGAGACTAATTATTATTGTAGGTGAGTGTAGGTAAGTGAGACCAATTAATATAGGTGATTGAGACTAATTAATGCTAATGTTGAAATTATGACTTATTCCAACATATACTATTTTCCTTTAATTTTGATGAAATTATATATTCAGAACTTTTTTTTTAATTTCAATATATATATATATATATATATATATATAGAGAACTCTTATAAAATAAAAATTTGCTCTACACGCTGGTCTAACTTTAAATTTTGTTTATTAATGCTTTTTACTAACCTAATTAAATGCATATTTTTTAACTAAAATGCCTTGTTACATATTTTTTTTTATGTAAGGAATTTTAGTCAAAAATTTAAAATTGGACTAAAATATAGTTTTTAAAAATAGAGTTCATGTGCAGTTTACTCTTTTTTTTGGGGCATTTTTGAAATGATATAAAAATTGCTTATTAGAGTTATGCGCATTAGTGAGAGATGAGTCTTGGAATTTCTCCAAAATTTTGGTGCTCTCATATTCAAAAGTTGAAACTTTTTTGTCAAAATATGCTTGGTTTAGAGTTGTTGAGGCCTTGGTTAGTGTGTCATGCCTTGGTGACTCTGTTACATAATACTCGAGGATCAATATGCTTCCTTAGTCTCACCAAATCAATTCTCAAAATCTAATCATGTCCGGAGTAGTTAGTAGTGACAAATAATCCCCTAACACCTAAAAAAACAAAAAAGAGTACAGTATATGTAAACATTAAACATTCTTTACAATATGAATATCGACATTGTTCATGACCAGTGTGCTTGCTAGCTTATATTAATTTTGTCACATTAATTACATTTGTTTTAAACTAGCACACGCATAAGAGTGCCGGATCATATGTAAATAAAGAAGTTAGAATTATTTATATAAATATACGAATTATGTACTATTAAAGTGCTAATTTTTAATTTACTTGAAATAATGATTTATTGCTTTCTCATTATGCAAAAAAGGTCATTACACATCAAGTTAATAGTTTTTTTTTTACTCTAATCGTATCGTGAAAGTTATTAATGATTTAAAATTATCACCATCATTTTAATTTATCTAAACAGTTAAAATATTGTTCTTTTAAAAAAAATTTACAAGTCCCAAAAAACGGCATCCTCATTTTCAAAGGGACACGAAATTTGTCCCTATATCTCATAAGTCAAACGTTTTAATTAGAACTTTTTGAAATTTAGATTTAATGCATTTAGAGAGAATATACATATTTAACAGTTGAGATTGGAAAAAATGCATAACATGATGGTTTAAATTAATTTTGATAATCAAGCGCGGTCTTCTAAATTTAATCTAACGACTTAAATAAAAAAATTGTGTCGTTTAATAGTGTGTAATTCCCTTATAACTTGTTCGGTTGCTAGAATGTTACTTAAAGAAAGGAAATAGGAATGAACTTTATTTATTTGGTTGCACATTTGGCTTAGTAATCTCATTCCCATGGGAATCTTGATTACCACATTTGAAGGAATGGACAAACCCTCCAATATGTGATGGAATGAGATACATTCCTTGGAATGAAGATGAAAATTATCATCCAACCCTCCCTTTCTTTATCTCTTTCTTTCCCTGATTGAGTGGTAGATGCTTTTCTCTTAATCTCTTTATAAAATAAAAAATAATAATGAATATTTTAATAGTAATAATAATAATAATTAATTTTTTTGAAATCAATAATTAATTTCTAACAACAATAAAAATTATTAATTTATTATAACAATATTTTTTAGTAAAAATAATAATTAATTTTTATAAGGGTATTATAGTCATTTGATTGATCTTCATTCCCATTCTTACTCATTTTTTTAATATCATACTAAACATTGTAGACAGACTTAGGATTCAATTCCCTTAAAACCCATTTTCATTTTTATATCCATTTTCATTTTCATTTTCATTCTTTCCAACAACTAAATGAACTCTTAAAGAATTATGGAGAATCCAGATTCGTAATATAGGTGATGTAAAGGGACGCCAAATCTAGCATGTGTGTATATATGTCATGGGTATTAATTCTTTTCAAACTATGTATTTTCTATTTTTTTTTTATTGCCATATCTAATAAATTTTTTAAAATATATTTTACAAGTTTTTTCAATGCACTGAGGGGTTGCCATATCCAGTTATAAACTTATAACCGTTTTACAAAGAGAATACATTATAATTTTAAATAAAAAGAATGCATTAAAGTGAAATGTATAAAGAAAATATATTATAAATTTTGGCTTACATAGTGCATTCTCTTCGTGGAAACGTCCTTTTTCAATTACTTAATTATTATACTTTGTGCAAATTAACCTAATAATATTTTTTATGGACTTCTTTAAAATTTTAATTAATATTATATATATGTTAAAAAAATGAATGTATTTTGCAATTTGTTCACCATATAATTTCATTTGAGTACGATATTAGTTATATATCTTATCTAGAACAACATAATTTAATTACATTTAATTTTCTATTTTTAAAATAATTATATTTTTGTACTTCAATAAAAAAGGGTTTAAATTATAAACTTATAATTTAAAAGATATAAATAAAAAAATGCTTGTTAAATATTATAATTTTAATATTAAATATATAATTTGAAAATTGAACATCATAATTTTTATAATATTAAAATAGTTTTTAAAATGCCTAATGCTTCATATTTTAATGCATTTTTACTTAAAGATTTTTCTATCACACTAATGATATGAACAAGTTTAAAAGTAATATTGAGTCAATCCACGAGATATAAAAACACATTCAAATCTAGCAAAGAGCAAACAGATTTTAAATTTAATAAACTATAATTTATCCATATCCTACCGAAGTTTTAAATGAGTTTAACATGTCATATAGATCACGTAATGAGACCTAGATTCTAATTAAGAATATTTAATAATTGAGAGTAAACAGTACTTGGCTTTTGCATATGATGAATTTTGAGAATTTAATTATATATTTTTACTTCAATAAAAAGTAATTAAATTATAAAAGTATAACTTTACATAAGAGAAGTGTACTATTTTGGTCCCTTATCTTATGCCCTAATATCAACTTAATCATCCACAAAATTAAAATGATCCCTTACAAATTTAATATTAACCAAAAGTATTTCTTTGATAAGTCAATCAAAACCCTTTTTAGGAATGAATTTGGATTAATATTAAAATTTTCAAGGATTATTTTGGCATAATAAATTTGTAGAGAATCAAATTAACACCGCGACAAAATGGTTATGTTCTCCTTTATATATATATATATAACTATACATCCTCCTAAAATAAAAATTTATTAAAATATAAAGAATTAGGCATTTTAAAAACAACCCTAACATAATAAAAAATATAATATTTCAACTTTTAGATTAAAAAATAGAAAACACATAGTTTAAAAAAAATTCATTTGGGGGACACGGATTACTACCTGTGTAAACACCTCCAAAATAAAATATAATAATAAAATATATAATAATAATCTTCTCACATATCATAATAAAATCAAAACAACTCACTTTCATCTATTAATAAAATTTCAAAATCAGAATTCTTTAAATAAATAAAAATAAAAAATTTATAATGAAAACCATAACACTTATATCTTTCTTATGCCAACAAAATCCAAAAATCCAAACAAGAGTCATAAACCAAATCAAAACAAATTCAACACTTTTCAAATTCAAACAAATATAATCAAAACGCTTATATCTTATACTTCAAAATCCAAAAATCCAAACAAGATTAATAAATCAAAAATTAAAACAAACTTGCCACTTTTCAAATGAACACTTATCTCTTCCTGTAAAAATTAAAAAATATAAAAACATTCAAAATTAGAAATGAAAAGAAATAAAATCAGAAATTTTCAGTTCAAATACACTTGACCATAAATATATATAAAAAAACAAAATAAAACATAATGAATAATAAGATTTAATACAGATTTTTAAGAGAATCATAATTGAAGAGATTAAGGAGACTTAGGGACCAAAGCTCCTTATATATGCAGATGGAGAGGAAAATAAAAGAGGAGGACTAGACGAGAGAGAGAAGGCATCAGAGTGAAATTGAGAGAGAGAGAGAGAGAGAGAGAGAGGTGAAACGAGGATCGAACAGAGTACATTTTGGAAGCTTCATTAGAGGTAATTATTGGGATCCTTGTTTGTTGTTATTACTCAGCTTGGTGTGCTTCATTTTGCATCTGAAAATTTCGGTTGGTATTCCCTTTTAGTGATGCTTTCAACCTAGAATTGGGTGTGAGTTTCCCATATGTGTTGATGAACTTTAAATCGGTTTCTTATTTGATAAAGCTCTAAGTGGGTAATAGTAATTCATTCCCAAATTCTAGCACTTTCTCCATCAGCTTACTGGTATTGTCCAAGCTCCAAGGTACGGTTTGATCAATCATGGATAGTGCATAGATTCATTGTTCACAATAGTACCTAGTTATGATATGTTATTCTTGTCATTCCTGCAATATCTCAATAATGTTCTTTGGACATGGCGAAAATTCCAGATAGCTTTTCTATATGAAATGGGATGCTAAGAGAGCTTTATTTGGCTCCATATCATTATAGTGTACATAGTTTAATATAATGTGGTTGTCTGTGTTAACAAAAATTACTAATTTTCGCTATTATTTGAGCTTGAGTATTGCAGGAAGTAAAGAATATCGAAGAATCATTACCTTGCTTCAATCTTGAAACGAGTATGATGAAGACTCTTGGTTCTGTTCTAGTAATTATAATTTATGTTTAAAGTGGATAATAGTTGATGGAACACTAACACACAATCACATTTTTTTACTTACCTTTCTTTCTCATTTCTCTTAGTATTTTAGTTGTTTAATTTTTAGAGTCACTATGTGAGGCACAACGCAGGGACCTAAGGTATTGACCAGTTGGGTCGTATAAGACCTATGTATCCTTAGGTTTTAACCAATAATGTTAATCTCATGTAACTTAAATTTGGTTTTCAATGTCCCATACCACAATTGATGTTTTGTTAAAAAAAATTATTAAACAAAGAATAAAGAAATAATTAAAAAAAGAAACAAATATTATAAATTTAATACTTTTGAATTATTCAAAAAAGAAAAAAAACAAAATGATTGTCTCAAAGTATACTTTCCTACCTTAAATTTTTTTTTTTTTCTATTCTTTAGAGTTCTATGTGAGGCCAATGTTTCCCTAGGCATCTAAAAAGTCAACCAATGTCACTATGTGAGAACTATGTATCACTACTAAAAAAAAGCAAAATAGAGACAGAAGAAATCAATGTCTAAATCCTTAAAATTCCATGTCTAACTATTTCTAAGATGGAATTTGACATGGAATAAAATTTGTATCATAATCTTTGGTCTCTAAATATTTAGACACGAAATTACAAATTTCGTCTCAAAATTGATACAAAAAATTTCATGTCAAATTTCTAGAAATTCTGTCTCAATATGGATACCAAATTTGTATCCAATATTTATTTGATGGGAGGAAGACAGACAAATTCTCTGTCTGATTCAATGTCAAATATTTTGATAAGGAATTATTTCTGTCTCAAAAGATATGTTTATTCATTCAGTCCGTATCTATTTCATTGTCTAAGAATTAGATATGGATTATATTCCATCTCTATATTCCAATGAGGTAATTATAATTTTGTATCTATTTTCATTTCTAGTTTAATGCTATGAAATTCTTTCTATCTCTAATTCTATGTCTACTCTTCTTTTACAGATTTTAACAAAGGTATTCCCCTATTAATTTTAGCAACTAATTTTTACCTTTTCATATTTCACCTTATAAGCAATGATTAATAGCACTAAAATTTCCATGCATCCAAGTATCAAACAATATAATACAATGTTGATATTAATACTATCAAAGTGTTATCAGTTGGAAATAAAAGTTTAGAATAAATGAACTGATATTCATCTGATAATGATACTAATGTCATAATATAAGAAATTCAATTGTCTGTCTCAGGGACCTCCTCATCCTCATAGTTATCTTCTCTCTGAGGTGCATCCTGTGTTGAATATGGCGGCAATGCCTAATCACTGTGTGGGTCAGAGATCCCAAACCTTTGTTCTAGTAGCTCAATCCTCTGCATCATCACAACAAATTGCTCTTCCTTGCGCTGCAACTAAGTAGTGAGATCTGAAACTGTTGCCTTGAGTGCAACCATTTCTTTGTGCGTAGCAGCATTAATAGAAGATGATGAAGAGGTGGTCAATTTTGAAAATGAAATAACTTGAGACCACAATCCCTTGACATGACCTTTTACTCACACCTCTAACAATTTCCAGGTATATACTATTATCGAACTGTTGACTTTTGCCCTTCTTAGTGGGATTTTGGGAATCTTTCTTAGATATTCACCTCTGATATTCCTCATGAAAAAGATAAACTTTGAAAGTCATCATCTTATAAAATATATGTCTAATATTAGTGAACCCAATAAAGCTTATACTTACAGCAATGCTTGCTGAAGCTGGGGAGTCCCATTGGTCTTCTTATCCTTTACGTTTGTGAAAGCATTGAAACATGTCTCAACAATTTGGCTCCTTTCTAATCTGATTTCTCTATAGAAATTAGAAGAAGAAAGCAAATTCAACCAATTAATACCTAACTAGGATAATATATTCAATAGAAAGTACTCACTAATCTTTTTTTGGTACTCCACTGCAAGGATAGAGCCCCTATAGTGCACAGATAGGCCCCTTTTAGATCGCCTATTTTGACTATTTTGCTTGGACTTATCTTTCTACTTAAGATCTTTCCACTTTATGTCAAAGCCATTTCCCCTTATCCTCCCTCTTTGTAACCTACCTAGAGTAACTTTTAGCAAGTTAGATCATTTACTATCAAACATCTTTCTAATATGATTATTGTGATTAGGTAACTATTTATATTTTCTTTGCATAAAGGAATAAAGATTTAGCATTAAGAAACTAATAGATCAATAACTTTGGTAAAATGCATTGGTGATAGATTACTCCAAATTCTACAAACCACTCCTCAGTAGCACCTACATTTCATGTTTCTATCCAATTAGTCCATGACCCATTAAATTTGCTTTTGAAGATTGAGGAAATATCCCCAGGTATACTTGTAGCAAGCTTAAAACTTAAAAAATGCATTAGATATAGTAAACAAAAAATATACCCCTTTATATTTAAAAAGAATTGTTAAAAAGAGACAATTAACAAATCTTCTATTAAACCAAGTCTTGGACAGATCCAAATACGCCTATATACATTGGTGTGTGTATTAGATGATGAGCTAAGTGGTTGGGTAGATGAGGTAGGAAATGCATTAGTATAGAGAAGGGTAGATAAGCTAAGTGGTTGAGCACATAAGTTAGGAGATACCTCAGTGCTAGTGCTGGGAAGGGTAGATGAACTAGGAAATCAAGGAAATGATCTAGGTAACTGCCTACCATATGTATCTATAGATAAGCATGAAGAGGGGTTAGAATGCTTTTCTATGGTTAGTGCATTAGAAGATGGGATAGGTGCAACCTTAATTTGGGAGTGAGGAAATGTGGTGGGCTGTTCAGATGGTTCATAGGTACCTTTCCTTCTCCCTTTACCTCTTCCTCTACTAGAATATGCCATATGTTAATATTTAGAGAAAATCACCATATTAAACTAGTTAACATTTTGATGTCACATCAATTTATGTAAAAGTGTTAAAGAATCAGGTGTTAGATAGCAAACAATCAATAACTTTAATCCAGGTTTCATATAATCAATTTCTTGATTATGTTCATAACATCGAAACTAATTTCTGTGCAAGCTTAAATCCACAAACTCTTAAACAAACAAAAGCTTATTTATAAGATTTTAAACTTTAATATGAAATCCATATACTCTTAAACAATCAATTTGGCCTAATTGGTGTTGCTGTATGAAACTTTCACTAGAACTGGAGAGATTTTCACGCATTTGAAATGAAATGGACTAATTCAATGGTGTCTTTATGCCACCTAAAGTGTCTTCTAATCAATTCACAAATATCCATAACTAATTACCAGGATTCCAATTGCAAGGAAGAAATTAAATCCAATGAACAACATGATGCTGTACTTCTGGGTTGAAGACAATAAGCCAACACAACCATTAATTTAACATGGAGCTTTAAGAATCTTTAATAAACCAGAACAAAAAGAGGATTTAATTTCTCTCATTCCATAAATACACAACCATTAAATGAACATGAAGCTTTCAAGTAACACATAGCAAAAGAACCTCCATTCTATGTTTTGAACGATTCTGATTTTGATATAATGCTATACTATAATATAATGATTTAATGTATGCAACAATAGTCAGCACCATTAATACCAATGTGAATAAAATATAAGACAAAATTAATGATCCACCTAGCTGAATTTCAAGTGTCCAATGATTTAGTATAGTGATATAATTTTATACTATAATATAATGATTTGGTCTACTAATACAGTGGTACACTAACCTGTGCAATTCTTCACGTAGTTAAGTAGTCCAACACCAATTCCTTGAGTTAAATGAATAATTGATAAATCATTATTAATTAATAATTGAAAGCTATTAATAATGAAGGAAAATAATAGTGCTTTCAATGATACATATGTTCAGGGTCTTTGTTTGCCGTAAAGAAATTGTGTAGAGATACCGTGTATATGGCTTAACTAAAGAAGCTAATGAAAATATTTAATTTGCTAACAGGGATGGGAAGAATTTAAGGCTTGTAAGTTACTTTAATGATCATTGTAACTGTGAGGTTCAATTTAGAAAATTGCCATGCTTGCAAATTAGTAGGAGTAAGCCATGTTGTCTCCCTTTAGAGCTTTGTGTGATCTGTGAAGGTCAGAAATTCCTTAGGAAGTTGTTTGATGATCATACGGTAAAGATACTCAAGATGGGCTGCCAAAGACCAAGAGAACGAAAAGCCATAATTGAAGGAGTCATAAGAGGGAACGTGGGGCCTACCAGGTAACTACAAAATGCTAAAGTAGTTATTTTCTCTTGTTTATTGAATACTGTGAGTATGATTTCTTATATGCTTTTGTAAATTATTTTTTATTTTTTGCATTAGTTTCTAGTGTCTCAAAAGCAATCCTTTTGACAGTGGAAACTAGGAAAGAGAATTCAAACTTAAAGTGTCAAGAGAAATGATAAGGGTGACTGGGAGAATTCTTCACCCTCCCAAGCTAAAACTTGGAGATGGAGGTTATGTAAGGAACGTATTTCCTTCTCGCCACAATCGCCAATGGAACTTTCTGGATGGCCATGTCTTTGAAGGAACTAAAATTGAAAGGTGGGCACTAATAAGTTTTAGTAGTACACTTGAGTAGAAGTCTAATATCCTTATATTCATAAACCAGCTATCACAAAGGTGTGAACAAGGAATTTTTCTTAACAAGAATACAATCATTACTCCCCAGTTTGAATCAATCCAAGTGCTTAATAAATTTTGAACCACTGTCATACAAATTTCTCACACAAAAATATTAGTTATCGCTAGTTTTTATCAATTTGCAAAAACCATTGACATGGACCGATAGCCTTAGAAAAAGCTAACCTTGGTACATCACGAATTGAACTATCGCACCCACTACTCACAGTCTCACACACATATTTCATCACTTATAGTCCTACCTTACTATGATCAGATTAGTAAGCCTTTTAACCTATCTCCTGTAAAACACATTCTCTAGGTTAAAACAAAATAAAGCAAAAATATGATATGGAGAGACAAGGAAGCAATTATGTGAAAGTGAGAGACAAAATAGATAAAAATTGAGACATCCAGAAAGCTAAAACAAAATGACCTTACCAAGGAATGATTCAGTGCCGACTATTCTTTGATCAGGTTGATGGTTAAGTAGGTCATGTGGATTTAGCGTGAATGAGTGGGATTTCATTTCTAAGATGAGGGCTAGGGCTTGGCAACGGGTTTTTGAGATTTCTCAAAAAGAAAAGAGCAACTTTGATGAATTTTTAAGCGAGTGAAAGGGCTAAGTTTCTTTTTGGTTAGACACGGACTTAATTCGTGTCAGAAATTATATTGATGTTAGACACAAATTAAATCCATGTATGAAATCAAAATTTTCTTATATAATTAATAGATTCTCACAGAATTAGATACCATTATAATTGGAAATGGACTTAATCAGTTTCTAATTTTGTCTCAATTACCAATAATATTTAAGAACAATTATTATATTTAAATCCATGTCCAATTCCGTCTCTATCTGACACGACTTTGATTCCATATCAAAATTCTATCTCTTTCACATTTTTCTAGTAGTGTATCCTCAGCTTTTACCTAATGTCAGTTAATCAAGTTTCAAATAAACCAAAATTCCAATGACTCATACACTGTTAGTTTTTCTTTACTAAATATCAAAATTTCTTATGAATATCTTTATGTCTCTAAAATTCTTATTACAAAATAAAAAAGAATGATAAAAAAGTAGCCAAATCTTAAATTAGTTTTGTTCATGAAATCCCAAAAATAGAAAAAGAAAATAAAGAGAGCAAGAAAGTATGATCAAATTGATTTTATAAATTAAAACATACTAGCCAAATCTTAAATTAGTTTTGTTCATGAAAATGAATTTCATCTATTATTTTTTATTTGCAAAATTAAAAATCACCAACCAATGGATACACATTTTTATTCGAACTACGTGAACTTGGATCCTTATCATTGGGTAAGTAGGCTTTGGGCTTTAATCATTGGTCAAGTATGCCCTTTGTACATATCCTTTTTTTTTTTTAATTACTTTTAGTATTATTTAATTTATTTGTATTTGTTTTGACGAAGGTAATAAAAATAAAATTAAAGCTATATTCATTAATTTTGCTTGACTAGTTAGGGTAACAGTTCTTATGGATGAGTGTTGTGAGATGCTTAACACTTTCCTCACACTCAAACTGACTTCTAAACCTATTTTTGTTTATGCAGACCACCTTTCTATTTTTTGGGTGTAAAATTACTTTTCCAAAGTTTTATGATAAACATTTTAGTAATGACTCCAAATACACACTCCTTTCGATCCTACCTTGGCAAAAATTTAGACATTTTTATAACCTGCAAGAAAGTTAGGAAAATAGTCTTATAAATCACTACCTCATGTGTTTCACTCAAAAGATGGAACCCCTCGTGTTTGTGCTCAATGTATGGTGCTTACCTTCCTTTTATGCTCACATACTCTAGCCTTTTATCACTTAACTTCATTCTTCAAGTTGCACTTTAGAACTCAACAACTCAAACAAGGAAACACAGCAAAGAAAAGCCTAAAAATAATGAAAAACAAAAATCTAGAGGCAAAACTATGTGACTAGCAAAAAGAAAAAGAAGATAACACACAAACACAAATGTATGTTACATGAGTATATACAATGCAAATAAAAGATAAGAAAAAAATTATGTGAAGACTTTGGACAATCCAAAAGGCTAAATATGACATAAAAGAAACCCAAATAACATGAATCCAATAAAAAACTAAAATGAAAATAGGCAACTTCAAGTATATAAAGTAAATTTATAGTAAGAATGGTTAAATCAAAATCCCAACTCTAGACTTTTTTGAATTTTTTAATTTTTTGGTTTGATTTTTTTTGAATTTTGTTTGACTTTTTTTTTTGAAAAACTAAAAATTGCAATGAAATTAAAGATAAATAAGAATTTATCTTTAATTGTGTTCTCATATCAAAATGATGTGGAACCCCAGCCTAAAGAGACTGAAATGCCTATACACACTGGATTCAAGCAATAATCCAATTTAAACTGAACTTCTAAAGACCCTATTCTTAGAAACGTATATAATAAGGCTTAGAGAAACAAGACTCAAAATCGCCACAAAGTAAGAATTACCTTGATAGCATATCAAATTCCTGACTTAACAAGGAACGAAAGCTTGGCTAACTTGTAAAGAAATAAGAAAAACTCAATATCATTCAATTATTCAAAATTTTCTGTGTCTTACAATATCAAAGCCTAATATTTATGGCCTAATATTAACTTAATGCCCAGGTAAGGAACAAATAAGGCAACTAAATTAATGTCTATGGAAAACAAACAAGGAAACTTCTTAACTATTGAGGAAATAGCAAATTAGGCAACTACCTAATACCTAAATATCAAATAAAGAAACTACTTGATGCCTAAGTAAAGAACAAATTAGGGAACTACTTGAAGTCTAAGGAAAATTACAAAGTAAAATATGAAACATGGCCCGTAAATTAAAGTTTTCTGAATGAGGCCCAAACACCAAGCATAATGTAATAAGGTCATCCACTTCTTTAACTCCCGTGGCTTGAAGCGAAGTTCACAAATGTACTTGTTTATCAAGTTGCCCACAAAGCTTTGCAAGTTATATTTGAATCTCTTGGCTTATAACCTTGTAATTAACCTTGTTGGAAATGTAGAGTCCTTAATTTTTCGTAGTTTACTTCTGAGCTCGTTGCCATGATGATCCATGCTCATATCAAACCATTCTTATGGATGGGAGTTATAGAGTGCCTAACACTTCTCCACCCTCAAATAGACTCTCAAACTCATCTTTATTTATGCATACCACCTTTCTATTTCTTTTAGTGTTAAATTGGTTTTCCAAAATTTTTAGCTAAAAACTTGTTGTTACGACTCCAAAACAAATTGGTTTTTGAAGTTATTTTTAAGAGTTGATTTATTTCTCTTTTCATTTTCGCACCATCTACATTGCGTTCAAGGTTGTTAGGTGTGACAACCTGCATCTGCATGCCCCATGGCATATATATGCTAGACAGTGGTATATATATAGAGAAAAAAACCAAATTGGTCCTTACCTTTTTTGTTAGAGTCATTTTGGTCCTCTACTTATTTGAAGTTCTAAATTGGTCCCCCACTCATGCAAATATGATCCAAACTAGTCCCTCCACTTAGATGTCGTTTGTCAATGTTTGACATCGAGTGCTAAGTGCTGACATGGTACTTACCTAAATTATTGATTGACAATGTGGCAAGCTAGCGTGGCATCTACCTAGTCCTCAACAAACTTCACATTAGAATCAGATTTTCTTCCCCAATTCACTCAAGCTCCCCTCCACATAACAAAGATGACAAACATAGGAGACAAAAAGGAGGAAAATACAATGAGAAGTTCGAAGACTACTACAAAAGGATGAAAAAGAAGGCTAAACTAAGGTTGGGGTTAGAGCATTTTTTCCCCGAAAGTGCTCGACTCCTCCACAATGTCGAACATAGATCAAAACCCATTACACCATAAATTCCTCCAAAGCAAAATGATAGAGATATATTCATTTGGATGCTGAACTTGGCACCAAGGTTAGTGGCATTTTATGGTTTTTTGTGGCAAACATTTAAAGCTGAAGATTGATTAATCTTTGCTACGGGATGCATATTTGGTCCTGTTATTGCAATTTTGGTCTAGCATATTCAATCTGTAGGTTTTTCATTCATCTGTGCGAATTACATTTATAATTGTCTTTTGTGTTTTGGTACCCATATGATGCATCTCAGACGTTGGTAAACCATTGCAGTTGCAAATAGAATGAACCACTTTATTCATCTGAGTTTTGGTACCCTTAGTGAACAAGGGAGGAGAAGGATGACGTGAATAATGTAAAATTGCAATTGACATTTAAAGATTGCACTTGCAAATGCAAACCAATTGAATATCTGATTTTGGTGCCCTTAGCAAATATTTGAATTTTGTAGTACTTTTTCTGAAAATTGTACAAGATGCTTAATGGTTTCGACATTTTCATTTATGATGGAATCACATGTTTAATGTCAATATTTAATCTACTAAATTATCATTAGTTTCAACTTTAAAACAATAATTACTTGTGTAGTTAATTGACTAAGCTTTAACCATATTGCAGCCAGAGTTTCGGAAGAAAAGAATCAGTTAGTTATGTTTTGAATGATTAACTATGAAAAATGGATATTGAAGTTAATGGACAGTGGGAAAGGATCATTATGGGATAACATTCATCATTGTCTTCGTTGTCAAAGAATGCCCAAAGCAGTCGTTACAATATTGTAATTGTAAATTACAAGATTCGAGTCTTGAAGACTAAGAAGATTCTGAGGAGAAATTCATGAGTTGTCCCATGTACAAGAGAAGAAATTTTGAAGTGAAGTTGTCCGATGTGGTGACTATCATGGGATTCATTTTAATTGTAGTTTGTTGAAGGTTATTGAAGTAGGATTGTTGAGATGGAAATGTAGTTGTCATCATGTTAGACATCTAAGTATTATCTGGGTGTTCTTTGTATTGTGTACATAGTACTGTGTTGATGGCTTTGCAATAACCTGATGTAAGGGTATAAGGATGTATATTATACTATGTGTTTGGAATCTTGATTCAATGATCTTATGAAGTAAATGTTCCTTTCATCTTCTTGTTCTTATTATTGTTTTGGTTTGGTCCCTATAGGCTACTGTGTATATATCATCATGAAGTATATTGCAGTATAACTTTATATTGTTCATATGGCAATCTTAAAACTAAATTTTCTGCAGAAGATTGTAACAATATATATGTATGTATGTATGTATATGTGTATTCTTCTACAGATGAAGTACACCAAAAGGAATAAAAAATTATTCTAACTCTATATAAACCACAACATCATAGTAGTTATCCCATCTGGAAGCAACGTTTCATGTATTTGTGCACATCTTTTGGTTTATATGAAGCAATACTTATATAAACCAAAACCTTTTCATCATAGTACTTAATATATGTCTTCTTTTTCTTGTAAGGCATATATGTATAATGGATCATGTAGATGACTTTTAATCAATAAATGGTAATCAATAAAAACAACGCACATAATAGCTAAAAAACAATGATAAATTAATATATGCTTTGCCTAAAAGTACTATACATAGTTGCTTTATAGCTAGACCAATACAAAAAATAAGCATTCTTGCCCTTGGAGGTTACAAACCTCAGCTAAAGTGTTTACTCTTTACTGGTTAAATGTCCCCACCACCCTATGCAATATTTTGTATACATGTCCATCCTTGGTTACATTATTTCACAGGCACATATTTTTGCAACCGCCATTGTGCTTTGTTCTAATACTCCATAGACCCTTTCATTCTGGACACCCATATATTACACCCACACATTATGCAGTTATATGGTGCTTTTTGCTTCACTCTTATTCTGCTTTATTTTCCTTATAAAATTTTGGACTTTTAAATTTTGAATATGATTTTCATTCAACCTCATAACCCAAAATATTTTAGAACTCTGAAGATTTGAACAAATTCTGTGCTTGACTTCCTCTAGTCCATTGATGGTACGTTCGTCGTTTTCTTCGAATATAACTCTGCTCCACTTCCTCTACTAATGTCGCTTTGAATAAATCTGTGTTTGCCTTCTTCTCTCACCTTCGACAATGCAGAGGAGTTTAAAACTTTAGGGCAAATGATACTCAAATCCCAACCTTCATATGTAGGGGAGCTCGAGTGGATTTTGGGAGAACGTCTGATTCTAATGTGAAGTTTGTTGAGGTGTAAGGAGATGCCATGGTTGCTTGCCACACTGTCAATCACTAATCTAGGTAAGCACCACGTCAGCACTTAACTCTCCATGTTAGACATTAGCAGACGTCGTTTGAGTGGAGGGACTGATTCGATTCATATTTGCATTAGTGGGGGACAATTTTGGAACTTGGAATAAGTGGAAGACCAAATTGATTCTAACAAAAAAACGGAGGACCAATTTGGTGTTTTCTCCATATAAAACCCATAATGTATACATGAGGGATGCAAGATCTGTCATCTTACACCCCTCATATATTGATATACCATAGGATTGACAATCCCGTAATATTAAAAATTAAAAAATTTAATTCATGACGAGACATAGAATAACAAAACTTGTGTCCCTTTAAAATTGATGTGGACACGGGATACTACGACCTGCGGCTCATAAATTTTTCTTAAAATAGTAGGATTATTATTTTAGTCCCTCACTTATTGAAATGTCTAATATAGTCATTTATTCATTGAAAAATATTATACTTAGTTTCTCACTTTTCATAAAATTATTAAATTTTGGTCCCTTAGATTTATGGTTTAGAGTTTAGTAGAGAGTCTAAATTCAATAATTTTTTGAAAAGTAAGAGACTAAATATAATATTTTTGAATGAATGAGAGACTACTTTGGACATTTCAATAAGTAAGAGACCAAAAGTATATTTTTTCTTATATTTTGTAATGGTTTTTGAATTGTTGAAAATCGCTGTAAAATTCTATGATTGTTTAATAAGATTTTGCAACTTTTGATTTTGTGACTATTTATTTTGTGATAGTTAACTAACCATAAAAAACACCTATTGTATTGGTTAACACCGTGGCTAAAGTTATAAGAACTATCACAAAGCTATATCTTCTTGAAGCATAACAGGAATAGCCCAGTGATTAGATTCCACATGCTCATCTGAGTGGTTTCGCGCTCAAATCGTAAGGAGGATAGTTATTATCAAATTAAGATGTAATAGTGAATAAAAAAAAAGCTATTTCTTCTTGTATTGTCTCTACATATTCCTTCTTTGAATCCATGATCTCTAAGGGTTCCACTACATTCATTGATCTCAATTAAGACGGTGCATATATGGAATTTTGTGACATGAAAAATGGGAGGCACAAGCTAATTAATTTGTTAGTTTCTCTTGGCTTGGCTCTTGGTTTAGAAAGTAAATAAGTAATAAATACAAGTACACTATTTTTTTTTTTTTTGTGATAAAAAGCACACTAATTAATGGTTTAGAAAAAGTTTCAATTAGGGTACAAATAAAATTCTATGAATTGTTTAGACTAAAAGTTAGAAAATACGACTGTTTGTAACTAAACTCTTAAACGTATTTTTAAACTTTTCAAACATTAAATTAAATATACTCAAAGTGCTTAAACAATTGAGCGTACGTCTTTCTTTTTATATATTATGGGACTCCTATTGTACTATATATATATATATATATATATATATATTTGTGTGTAGATGCTACTAATGTTTTACTTTTTACCTCCAAAATTTAGAAATTACTTTATAGTTTAAAAAGTAATATACCGATAATTACTCTACATCTAACAATGTAGAAGAGTATTTTCTTTTTTCATAAAAATTGCACCTTGGCAAGTTGTATCTTTTTTTTTTTTATTACAATAGTTATTATTATCATTATTATTATTATTATATTATTATTATTATTATCATTATACTTTTTATTGAATCTTTTGGTTCATTAATTAACAAATGTTTTATGATAGTAAGTCACGTACTTGGTTTTACAATTTCACTTCAAGAAACTGTTCAATGGGTGTTTCCACTAAAATACATATAGATATATGTATATACACACACACACACACACATATATATATATACACCATTGCTTGACAACCTGACAATTTTTTGTACTTGGCATTGTTAAACAAAGAACACAGATCTTATAATGATCTCTTTGGACCAATAACCCTACAGTTTTAGGTTTCCAGCCTATATACAAATGATTATTAATTATGAAAATATTAGAACAAATATGTAATAATTTTTTATCAAAACTAAACCAGGTGATAGAAAGAACTCTACCCTCTTTCATGCAGATGTCTTTTACAATGCTTCAATAGTATGACCTTCATTTTTTAGTTTAGTTCAGCATAACCTTCATTCGTTTCTTATCGAAGTATACTTATTCCATAACTTATTTTAATATTAAAATAAGTAATAACATGCCAATAATCAACTAATAGAATCACAATATTTTGACTAGAACTTAGAAAGCTTTTAGAATGTTTAAGTGCTCAATGCCTTAGAATGGAGATTATATGGCTTTATATATGATGGGAATTCCCACCTTTTTCATATTCTAAAATTCCTTCTTATCTTCCATGAGCTTCGTGGTTGCTTCATCATTTTCCTCAGCTTCATTATTGTCCTTGCAGACTCTTTTTGTTTCTTAAGCTTATCTTTTTTGTGGCCTTTTAATGGTTGATAATCACCTTTTTTATTTTTGTGCTCTAGTTTGTCAGCAGTCCTTTTTGTTAGTGGGAGTCATAATTGTCTTTCATCATGTTCTTGCCTTTATTCTTCAAGTACATTGATTGATGTCAAAGGCTCGTCATAGTCTTTATCTTTTTCTATTTCTTTACAATATTTATAGGTATGATTAGGATAGGAGGCCATCTGTTGGCATATTCTTTTTTTGGTAGCTTCTGGATACTCCATAGTATTGGACTTAATTTTATCATTGAACATACTGAATTGTCTACTTTGTCTACTATTTTTTCCTATTGAATAGATACAAGTTGTTGGTCCCATAAAATAATCCATTGAGTTTCATCACATGTTAGTGTTCTGTTCATCGCGAAAAAGATTACTTTTGTCTCTTAAGCTCTTATTATGGAAATAGCTATCTGGAATTGTTCTTCATCAATAATTTCTTTCTATTTGCTCAAACTTAAAAGGTTTTCTGGTAATTCCAAATTTAATAGGTTAATAGGAGGATAAAATTTTTCTGGAGTTATTTCTACTATGGTTGAATAGCATAGGATACATATTAGATATTGGTAACTATTGTTGAATAATGTTTGGCTACTTCTTGGATAGACTTTGGGAGTTGAGATATTTCTTTGAGGTCTGTGGAAGGATAGATACAATGAATTAATCCATAACTAAAGAGAGTTTGTACTAACGTTGGACTAGTGCCAGGATATATGACAACTTTATTAATGTCATAATGGAAAATATACTTGATAGTTCTGGCTGAGACTTGGAGTTGGTTTAATTTTTCTACAAGGAGGTATAAATATTGGTATTACTCAAG
This sequence comes from Delonix regia, assembly GCA_037074485.1. NCBI lineage: Eukaryota > Viridiplantae > Streptophyta > Magnoliopsida > Fabales > Fabaceae > Delonix > Delonix regia. Next base: position 19,580,836 of record CM073449.1, on the reverse strand, counting down.
CACTTTGGAGTTAATGGAGGTTTCGGATTGTACTGGTCTTGAAGAGCTGACTATTTAGGTTTTTTGTAGCTAAGCCTTAGGTTTTTCTGCATTTTTTTCTTGAGATTGACTGTTGACTATTTCTAAAAAGGATGTTTGTTTAATTTATGGAGTTGGTGGACTTGGAGTGGATTTGTAGCTTGGGTGACTTTGTGGGCTTAATGGAAAAGGAGAAGGCATTACTTCTCCATTTATTTGTCTTTCTAAATTATTGACATGGGTAATGATACTACCCACTGATTGATTTAAAGAGCTTATTGAGCTTGCAAACTTATTAAGCTCATTAGTCCTTTAAGATTGAATTAAACTCATATTCATTTCTAGAATATTGAGTTTCATCACTATTTGTTCAATACTCGTCTGATTACTAGTTTCCTCCCTTGGAGGACTATTTGTCTACTTGTTAATCTTGGAACTATTTGGCTTCAGCCCTGCTCAGAGAATCAATAATCAAGTTATTTATTCCTTAATATATAGTCAACTTCATAATCATAATGGGCTAAATCTTCATGCTATTTTATCAACATTTTATTTGATAATTTAGTAGTCATTATTCCTTTATCTAACCAATGTTTTACTTGAGTATTGTCCACTTGTATAATGAAATGATAATTTACTATTAATAATTCAAATTTTTCTAATACTTTAACTATAGTTAAGAATTCTATCCAATTCGAGTGATATCTACTTTAGCTTTCATTAAATTTTCTACTTGCATATTTGGTAATTATCTCTAATCCTTCACTATTTTCGTAATATAGGGTTGCACCAAATAATTTTTTGACGCATTTGTATCCATTTTATTGGTTTTTTGGTTAGTATTGTTAATTTTGGCAAATTTTGACAACGTGTTTTTATTTTTTCTATTATTTCAGTTGCTTCTTCATTCCATTGTCATTTAGTTTTTTCTCCAGTTAATTTTGATATCTTAGCAGTATAGTTTGATAAATGTAGAATAAAATTTTTAGCTTGGTTAATTATTCCTAAGAATGACTGTAATTCTTTTTTAGTGGTTATTTCTAGAAAGTTCTCTGTTTTTTCACTTATTTATTTTTGTAATTCAATACCATTACTAGTAATATAATGTCTTGAAAATCTTTTCTTTTCTTTTCTTAATTCTACCTTCTTAGGTGAAATATTTAATCCTTTAATTTTTATTAATTCCATAAATTTTAATAAATGTTCTTTATGTTCTTCTCTATTATTCAAAAAAAATTAATATATCATCAATATATATAGCTGCTAATCTCTAATTGGTATTAACAATTTTATAACATGTTACATTCTTGAAATATATTTGGGCTATTATAGAAAATATATATATATATATATATATGCATGCATGTGTTTATATTGCTCTTTCCATTCGACTGGAGAAAAAAAAAATTAATGCTCTTCCCATTTTCAATCATAATTGGACAACAGGAGTTATTAAGGATTCTCATTTCAGTTAATACCAAAATGTGATAAAAAGCTGATCATTTTCTTGTTGAGGGTTGATATGATATAAGGACTTGGATATTCACCACTAAGGGATATAGTTACAGAGATACAAGAAAGAAAGAGAAGCTGAGATCTGTTGTCTCATCCATATACTTTCTCCATCCTCATAAATTGTCCTTCCTAGTTTACTAATTTACTCGGATAACTGAGAAGTCGGATTCGAAAAGAGATTGGCATAATATATATATATATATATATTTATAAAATTTAACCTCTTTATCAAATCGGCTTCTTCTCGAGCAAGACAAAACCTTAATCATGAACTCATTGTTTGGAAATGGTTTCTTACAGCTAATGGACCAGCGACATTTGTGATACTGTACCCTCCGTCTACTACAAGATTAAGCCCACTCACGTACTTCGATTCATCGCTACCCAAAAACATTGCTGCTTCTGCCACATCCTCTCCACTCAGAACCACTCCCTTCAAATTAGCCGCCTCTGAATACACCCTCTCCACGTCCTCCTTCGTCATACTCATTCCGTTCACCATCATCGGCGTCGCCACCGCGTACGGCGATATGCAGTTCACTCTTATTCCATGCTTTCCCACTCTACACACAGATTCTTAGCCAGTCCTACCACCGCATACTCCGACGCCACGTAAGGATGGGGTAATCCACCATGTTTCACCGACGCTACGCTCGAGGTGAATATTATACTCCCTTTCTTCTCTGGAATCGTAACCCTAGCAGCGTGTTTGGCTACCAGGAAACCTCCGTACACGTTCACCTCGAAAACCTTCTTGATGTTCTCTTCGTTAATGGCGAGGATGGAAGGGTCCGGAATCCCAGACACCCCTGCGTTTCTGTACACTATGTCAAGCTTGCCATGCTTCGAGATTGCAGTGTTGATCGCAGTTTCAACATCGGACTCGCTTGCGACATCGCAGTGGATGCAAGAAATACTGTCGGAGCCCATGTCAGCACAAAGGGAGTGACCCAGATCGTCTTGGACGTCGGCGATGACGACCTTGGCACCGTGACGAACAAAGAGCCTCGCTGTGGCCTCGCCGATGCCGGTGGCACCGCCGGTGATGAAAGCTATCATACCTTCTAGCCTGTTTGGAATTGTAGACCAGAAAGAAATAGAACGTTTATATATGTTTTACGAAGAGACATATATTTGACCGATTTCGTAAATGGTAGGTGAATTAGTGTTACTGTTACCTCTTAGTGGCGACGGGAGCGAGTGAGGAAGATCCTTCCATCTTTGTTCCTCGTACTTTTATGAGATAAAATTATTTTGTCCATGCTAACTAGGTAACTACATAAGGATATACATAGACAGATAGATGCATGTACGGTTTGGATTCGAAAATAATGGAGATTGTGTGGAAATTTAGCGATAAATTATGGATTAAAACGTTATTTTTCTCATATATATTTTCACTTTAATGCAAGAAAAAAAATAGAGTGAAAAATTGATCTATCATTTTGAGACTTTTTCAAATTCTCCTGTTAAGTTGTTTTTTTGTTAGGTAACAGCTAATAAATCTTCTATTTTCCTGATGATTCGCTAATCTGTCTCGGTATATAGGTAGTTAATAACAAATGATTATCTTTATTTGAAATTGTTATCCAATTATTTTTATTTTATAGATTACTTCTGATATTTTGTTATATAAGTGCAAAAAACAATTAAAAATTTGACCGTGCATATATTTTTTATGCCTAAACTTTCAGTTTAGAGTGATGATTATATATTTTTGAGAACATCATTTTTTTAGTTATGATGTGATTAATTATTAACATACTAAATAATATTTTATTATAGAATTTGTGTATAATAATTAATGAATTTGATTATAATAAAAAATTTATTTTAAAAAGTAAAATATTATTTTATGAGTTAGTCACTCACTTTTTTGGTCTTTTATAAATTGTTTGTATTAAATCAGTCCCACATAATTTTTATTTTATACAAATCTAATCTTCCAATTGTCTTGCCAATTTATTAATTATGATTTAATGAGGAAATAAATGTACACAAAATATGAATGTTAAGAGTTTGGTTTGGCTTAACAGTTAATCAAAGAATTCAATTGTCACAAAGTATAAAAGTGAATTACCAATTTAGTATTTTTCATATTATTTATTAATAATATTTAATAATTAATTATATCATAACTAAAAAATTTATAATTATTCTAAGCCTAGCCCATGGACAATACGGGCCTAAATCAGTTACGAGGTTCTAAAAGTCAAAAACAACAATTAAGCCCGCAAGCGTGTGAAGCATGCTTAGTGCTCGTCACGCTTTGGATCACCTTATGTAACCAGTAACGTGGCATATGGATCATCCGTTAAAATCAGAGAGTTGAAATTGATTCAAATTTTTTTCATATTAATAAAATTGATTTTTTTTAAAAAAGTAATAATTATATTCAAAGATTTATTAATATTTCAAATTCATTTTCCACATAATAATATCAAGTTAAAGAAAAAAAACAGTTTTTATCAGTTTACAATTTATTTCTCACTTCTTAAGTTTTTTTTTTTTACAAGATCATATTTTGTTAGAGAAAAATATAAATAAATTTTATCATTTTACAGTCCATTCAATAAATTTTAAAATTTATTTTTATCTTTAATAAAATACTATTATGTATATAAAAGATCTAAAATATTAATAAATTTTTATATATTATCATTATATATTTTTAAAAAAATTAATTTTTATTAAAATAAAAAAAATTTAACCAATTTAGACCATGACATTTGATGGTCCAAATGAGGTTAGGTGATCTAGACCCGTGCCTTCATGTGTTCACTTGACTTTTTCACACAGTTAATGAACCTTTAAAATTACACTAAGAAAATAAGGGGTGTTTATATTGACATCAAATTTTTTCTTGTTGAATTAAATGGATCTATAAAGTGGTTTTAATTATTTCAATACTGAGAAAGATGAATTTTATGAGAAAAATAATTTTGAAAATCAGATTTTATGCTAGAATTATACATCAAGAAAATATTTAAAATTAGTTTTTTGGGCTAATCTTATGATAAAATGGGCTTTTAATAATTAAAGAAGAGCAATGGCTAAGCCCACATAAGCCTCTGTAATGTTTGGGCTGACTTGTTGACTTGTCTTTTAAGTTTATAGTGGGTCACATGCTTAAAAGACTTGAGCAAAAGAGAAGCAGAACTAGAAATCAGCGATAAGGAAAAATAAGATGAAAGATAGGGGACCCCTGAATTGTAAAGATATTAATTTTTAGACCATTTGTGAACACTCAACCCAAATTTCAAAATAATAGAATAAAACACAATAGGAAAAATTGAAGATTTCAAAATGACTATTTTTCCTTTAACCCCGTGAATTTATCATTTTATCTTTATACCTTCAAATTAAACTATATGTTATTTTTTTTAAATGATTTAACTAGATACATTTATTTTTATTTAATTCTTTTTAATTTCTCCATAAATAATCTAATTTAGCTCATATTAAAAATCACCAAATTAGATATTTTACATTTTTCCTCCACTAAATAAAAATTTTGTCCTCAAAATTTGTAAATTCTTCGCTTACTCAAATAATTCTGGATATCTTTGTCTCATATCTTTCTCTTCTTTCCATGTGGCTTCTTCTGAAGTTAATCCTTCCCATGCCACTTGCACTAAGGGAATTCTCATATTCTTTAATTGTCTCTAATTTGTCCATAATATTGATACAGACTTTATCGAATATGTTAAATTTTCTTGGAGCTACACTAATTCATCTTCTAAAATACGTGAAGAGCCAAGAATGTATTTTTGTTTTTGGGATACATGAAAGACATCATGGAGATTGGATGAATTTAGTGGTAAGGCTATGGGTAAGCGACTAGTTCTACTCTTTTCAAAACCTGATAAGGGCCAAGATATCTAAAACGTAATTTCTTAGTTCTAATAGCTTATCCAATGTTTGTAATAAAAGTTACTTTAAGAAAAACATGATCTCCTTCTTTAAATTCTACATGTTTTCTTTTTAAATTAACATAACTCTTTTGTCTATTATGGGCAACAAGTAGCTTTTCTCTTATCTTTTTAAGTTGTTTAGAGCTTTCTTGCACCAGATCAGGTCCTAATAAAGTTCATTCTCCAATATCATACCAGTATAATGGTGACCTACATTTTCTTTTGAAAACAAAAATTTTGAAAATTAAAAATTAAAAAAAAAAGTAAAAGAGAGTAATTTTGAAATTAGGAAAACATGTATAATAATAAAATGATAATGTTAAATTCGATTAAAAGAAATGAAAAATGAAAAATTGAAAACAAAAAACAAAAATTAAAAAGGCTCTAAGGTCATCTTTAAAAAGAAAACAAATGAAAAACAAAAAAGTGTAAATGAAGAAACCAAAAATAAACAAATGCTAAAAAATAAAAATAAAGAAGAATAGATATTAATCGAAACTTAAAAAATTAAAGAAGAAGAAAACAAGAAAATAAGGCCCTATTTGAATTGTGGAATTGAATTCAGGGATTGAGAATGTGATTAAGAATGAGAGTGGGAGGGAATGATATAAGATATAATTACGTTTGGTATGATATGAAATGTGAGGGAATTATATTTAGGAAAGTTAAAAAGATTATTGTATTATCCCCATTAAAATAAAATAATATTTTTGCTTTAGCCACCTTTTTCTTTTTCTTCTTAATCATATTTAATGGCTGAAAAAATGTCTACATTTGGAGTTTCATTTTCCAACCATCGACAATTTTATAAAACACGAAAAATAATATTTTTTGCTCAACCACCTCCTTCTTCATCTTCATTTATGGCATTCAGAATATGAGCCAGTGTGGATTTGCTTCAACCACCTCCTCTATTTCCATTTTTGGTGGTTGCAAAATGTATGGAGCTGAAGTTCATCTCGTTCAACCATCAGATTTATCTCGTTTGGCTAGTCACCTCCTCTTTTTCCATTTTTGGTGGCCGCAAAATGTTTGGAGCTGCAATTCGTCTCATTCAGCCACTAGATCAATAGTTCTTCTTACCTATATAGAGGAGGGTTGGGCCAATTTCATGTTGAACAAAGGTGGGTAATTTGGTCTTTCATCCTTTCACTCCTAGGAATGTGTGTTTTCTATGGTTGGAGGTTGGGATTTTTTATTCTTATATTAGTGGGAATGGGGCTCCCAAGGGAAATGGAATGTATTCAAATGATAAGCACCGAGCACTGGACTATAGTTAGAGGTTAGGGTTATCCATTCCCATACTAGTTGTAGCAAACACTAATTAAACAAAAGTGGTCCTTGTCTTGCCATGTTCGCTATGTATTTTGCTAAGTGTGTGAGCAATGAAATAAAAGGAAGAGAAAGATGAAGATAAAATGGGAATAAGACAAGAAAAAGGTTGCCATATACACCATTTTCTAGCCACACACACATATATAGGGAGAGCTAGAGAGGGATAGCACCAAAAAAAAGTGGGTACACACAGAAAAATAGAGCTGGGAGATTGTAAGGAAGCGGTGGGTCAAGAGACACAGGGAAGATAAAGGATGGAGTGAGGAAGGAGCTTGACCATTTAAAAAGACAAGAGAGCAGAAGTGAATAAGGAAGAAACAATCTAGGGAATGAAATCAGAAGAAGACCTTAAGAGAAATAAAAAAAGGAAGATGTCATGAACCTCATGATGAGGATGTGATCAGCATAGGAAACAAGATAAATCTCACCCTCGTATGCCTATCAAATACCTTAAGAGATCCAATTAGAATATGAGAAAATAGAATTATCAACAGATAGAACTAAAACAAAATATATTCATATCACTAGAAAATCAATTGCATTTATGTGTCGAAACTTTGACAGGGTCTCACCTAAAATTTGAATCTCTTGAAATGTCTATAACGCAAAAACCTAATTTACAATAGAAAGGATAGCTCTGCTCTTAAAATGTTTACAACAGATAGCTGTCAACTACAATAATAAAATAGGACAATTTGCCTATATACATAGGAGCCACTAGATCACAAATATAGACTTTACAATAACGAAAGACTTACCTTAGCGAACAATGTAAGGGTCAGACAAAGAGACAGAGTAGATAATACTAATTATACAATGAACGGGGCAGACTAGGTACAATATAGTTTTTAACAAAACCATTTGTTATTTTGAAATTTGAACACTCTTAACAATTAATATAAACAGTACCAAAATGAGGAAACATTATTAACCTACACATGAAATTTAAAATATATATATAAACAAATCTTGAATAAAAATAAATTAATTTATTTGAATCATAAAAATAAATATAGAAAAATCCTTAATGAAAATAAATCAATTTATTGGCATCATCAAAGTATCTAAATCAAATTGAAAATATCCAATAGAACTATTAGAAGTCCAAAAAAATAGAACTAGCTCAAAGCTAACATATTAGAATAGATCAGATATCAATCACAAGTTTTAAGCTTGAATTAATTAAAATAATGGCCTTAGGCTTCAAATAAAGTATTATAATGTCAGTAACATACCCAATTATATCATAATACAAATAGCAATATACTACGCTAACGTCTACTATCATTAGCTAGGGTCCTGTTTTGGATGAATTTCCCAAAAATTATATAACGTACTTAAATCCATAATCAAAAAATCAAAATTTTAGAAATCCATAGACTTATTCACAGAGACTGATAAAAATAGATCAAATATCAATATCACTAACATCAAATATGCAAGATTAAATTACTTCATAATTAAATAATCGAATTATTTTATGAATATAAGTCCAAAATACTTCAATTTATATAACAGAGAAGTTCAAACATTCACAATCATTTTAACTTAAAAATTCAAAATCAGAGGAATTAACAAATATGAAATCAGAATAATTCAAAAATACATATTTAGAATGATTCAGAAATATCGAACAAGATAATTTAGAGGTACATAACCAGAGTGTTTCAGAAAATACATAATTAGAGAAATTCAGACATTTAGGAAATTTAATTAAATGCTCATTATGATTTTGATCAGAACTAGAGCCTACAAATACTCAGATAATACAAAAATTATGAAAATTTTAAATTCAAAGAAGTTTGTCCCAAGGCACTAAGATATTCATTTTCATAAAGAGACTGCGTAAATTAACAAATACATGTAATTAGTGTTATCTACTCACATGGATAAAACATACATAGCTTATTTCTTATTATCTCCTCTACTACCTATTAGATAGAGTGCAATCTTTGCTATTAAAAACAAGAAATATATCTTTAATGTCCCTCTCTATAACCATCTTAGCTTGAATAAATTCTTAATGAAAAATCCAACAACAAATTGATTAACAAGTAATTTGTCATCATTAAATAACTTATGTCTTAATTGCATTCTTCTTTATTTATTCTTTTTTAAAAAAAAAAATACAAATGTTTACTTAAATGATTATAATTCCCATGGCCAGCAAACATATGCATATACACTTAGAAAAATGCTTATGAAACCTAAACGGTCTATGTTAAAGTTTTTATTCTTCCACCAATGTCTAAGACCAACATATATATTGCACTTAGAAAAATACTCCAAGGTTTTTGTAACGTCCTTATGTCCTTAAGATAAAAATTTCAATAAATTAGGAATTCAATTGCCTTTAAGTCCAAGAATATAATTACACAAATATTCCAAGATTATGACCTCATATTTTGTTACTTTTCCATTTTTACCCTATTAATGAAATTATTTCTAATGTAAGACATCAAAGCTTCTCAACGTATAAACAATGTTAAAACACATTTCCTAACATTATTATTTATACACAACTCCAAACATTTAATATGCACAAATAGGTTAATTAATCCATTCCACATAGCTCTTGAGTTGTTTAATATAATCCAATGACTTAAAAATTATACCATCATGAATAAAGTAATTACTCAATGAATAGTTGCTTCTATTGAATTTTCCTTCATCAGGTTTCCTCTTAAAATAAATGAAATTTAAGATAAATTAGAGAAAAATCCCAAGTGGCATACCACTCAGAATGAAAGCTACCAACAACTTTAATTCCTCTTTTTGATGTCCAATCATGCTAGAAGATCAAGAATTCTTCATATATCACCACTGTACACACTTTAAATCCCTACTAAGAAAAAAGAGTTTTTAATTTAGTGTTCAAAGCATCAAATTGACACACAAAAATTGTTAAAATCTTACTTAAAATCAAAACTCGTAAGGAAATTTCACAAACTCCACTAAATCAAGCTCAAATTCAAGTTTTAAGTTAACTATTCATGTTCTTCACATGAAAAGGGGGATTTTTGCATTCTAGAGTTAATTTACCAAATTGGAAGTTGAAATGGAAGGAGAACTTCTTAAAATGAAGTTATATAGAAAAGCCCCAATCAAATTCAATGTAAAACTCACTAATTTGTACAGATTTTTTACTATCAGCACTATTCATACGATTTCATATGGTTGATAAGGGAATTCCAATTTCTGAACATATAGCTCAAAATTAAGAGTTGAAACTGAGAGAGAGTTGTTTGAAATTCATGCTATAATTGAAGCCCTAACACAATTTGGAGGAATACTTACTAAATTAAGTTGGATCGATGGAGAAGTACGAACCAAGTTGTTCCAACTCTGACATTGCAATTCCTTGGTGTTTTCGGTGTACTTTCGACTGGAACCTTACTAAAAATAGGTCGCCATTGGTCAAAAACCCAATAAGCAGTGGTAGGCAGACGAAATGTGGTCAAATCAAGGAGTGAAGCATAAGACTTCCTAGGCTACATATAGATATTAAAACACAGGAAGAAGACGAAAAAGTTAAAGGTATAAGGGTGTTTTGTTAATTTCCTTTAAAGGGGACACATGGCATCATTAGAATATATATATATATATATATATGGACATGTTAGACTTGCACATAGTGAGATATGAACTTGGGCTTGTTGGTTTGCATGGGAAAGACTAAGCTACTTGAGACAACCTATTTTTCATAAGAATAAGAAGAATAGGTGAACAATGAAGCATAAAGAGGAATAATGAAAGGCTTGTGAATGAAGAAAGGAGGCAAAAAAGAGAGGTGTATGCTTTTGTTTTAATGGTGAAGAACAGAGGAAACAAGAAGGGAGGTGGAACCAAAGAAAAGGGTGCAAATGGCGAAGGGAAACAAGAAGGAAAGAAAGTTAAGGTTCAAACTTCAAGCTCAAAGAAGATAAGTGTGGTAATATTTTTCAACATCCTATTTCCCTTAGGGTTTTTGGGTTTTGATTCTATGAAATTCTAAAGCCTGAAGTTTGCAATCTAATTTATGCATGAATCACACATGAATGATGGAATTTGATTTACGCATGAATCACACATGAATGATGAATAATATGCTTAGTTGGTTGTTGATTTTTAATTATTTATGTAAAGTAGTTAAGTAGATGATGACTCTCAACCTATACATAATTTTTTTTCTTCCTAAAATAAATCCTTCATATGTTTTAGTTACACATGTTGGTGAACTTAAAATGAAAAGCATACTTCATCTTATGCCTACTTTGATGCAAAGCAAGTACACCCACTCCAAAATAATTGTTTAGTGTTAATATTCATATGGGTAGAATTGGGTTCTTTGATTAATGTTTTTTATCTCAACCTTATACTTTATTCTTGATCAAATTTGCTACACGTCACTTATTTCAAACTAAATATATTCATTGTATTTGTTTATATCATTTTACTATTTTTCCTTTTTATTTTGCTTTCATACATTTATTATAATAATAATAATAATAATAATTACTAGAGTAGTCGTGTGGTACATAGTATTTCTACAAGCATATAAGGTGTCAACCAATGAGGCCATGTGAAACCTTTCATCTCCTTAGGCTCTGAATATTAACATATGATTTTCAAAAATGCAAAATAGAAATAATTTCTAAGTTACAAAAATTATTTACCTTGCCTTTATTTTAAAAGTTGCCGTGTGAGATTGCTAATTTCCTCATGCACTTGGGAATTAATCAGAGTAGGCCATGTATGATTTTTAAATCTCCTCAAGCTTTGAAAGAATAATATCTAGTTTCTCAAAATTATAGAATGCAAACATAAAATAATTTATAAGCTATAAGAATAATTTATTTTGTCTTACATTTGAAAATGTTATCGCATAAGATTATCAGTTTCCTTAGGCACTAAAAAGTAAAGGTCTCTTAAGGCTTTGAAAGCTAATATACAATTACCCATAATGCGAAGTTCTTTTTGGAATCACAGATTAATTAAGGATTACTCATAATGTAAACATAAATAATTTCTTAAATCACCAACTAAAGGACCTCTTTTTCATAATGCAAAAACAAACAATTTCTAAATCACAAATTTCATTTATGTTCCTTTTATTTTCAAAATTGTCTTGACGGATCGTTAATCTCCTCAAATGCTTACAAATTAACCAATAAAGACTACATGAAATCTTTAGCCTTCTTAGACTTCTAAAATTAATATATAATTTAAAAAACAAAAAAAAAGTAATTACTGAGTCACAAAAAAGGCTTATTTTGTATGTTATTTGTAAACCAAAAAAAATCCCTAAATGTTTATCTTTACTATTCTCATTCCTTTTGGAAAATTAAAATAAAGGGTTCTAATTTCAAAATAACAAAAAACATGAATTCCAAAATTCTAAGGAACCCTTTTTCTTGATAATTTCATTCCTTTCTGAATTTATAAAGATAAAAACCTAATTTCAAAAATCCAAAAAATGTAAACTTTGAAAATCCTAAAGAACTATTTTCATAAGTTATTTCATTTCTCCCTCAAAATCAAACAAAAATTCAAATATAAAAATCCAAAAAATATAAATCCAAGGACCCCAAAAACATTTTTTTTCCGTTAATAATCTTGTACCCTTATCAAAATCCTAATTTCAATAATCCTTTTTTCAAAAATAAAAACTCCCAAAAATGCTTTCATTAAATAATTTCATTCCCCTTTCAAAATTGGAATTAAAAAAAAATCCTAATACAAAAAATCCAAAAATACAAAAATCCTGAAAGTACTTATCCTTAATAATTTCGTTCCTCTTTCAAAATTGAAATTAATAAAAAATCTAACCTAAAAATCTAAAAATAAAAAGTCCCAAAAATACTTTTCATTAATAATTTCGTTCCTTTTTCAAAAGTGGAATTATTCTAAATCCTAATATAAAAAATCTAAAAATAAACATGCCAAAAAATACCTTTTTCTTTATAATTTTGTTCCTTTTTCAAATTTGGAATTAATCAAAATTCTATTAAAAAATCCTGTCTTTAAAAATAAAAAATATCAAAAATACTTTTCCTTAATAATTCCTTTCAGAAACTTAAAATTAGAAAACCCAATATTTAAAAAAATATAAAATAATATATATCTAAAAAAATCATTTTCCTTGATAATTTTGTTCCTCTTCCAAAATTGAAATAAATCTTAATTCCAAAAATCCTGAAAAATTAAAAGAAGAGAAAACATAGAGAGCAAGAGAGTGAAATTAAGTTGATTTTATAAATTAAAACACACAAACCCAAATTTTATTCTCGTTTTCTTTACAAAAATCTATTTGATTTCAACTATGTTATTCTTTCGCAAAAATAAAAAAAAGTACCAACTAAGTGCTACACAATTTTAGTTGAACTACATAGACTTTGGTCCATAATGCAGGGTATATAGGCTCTAAGCTTTCATCTTAGATCAAGTATGCCCTTTGTAAATATCTATTTTTCTATTTTTATTAATTATATTTTTCTTTTGTTTATTTTGCACATGTTTTGATATAGATAATCATGATTAAATTATGGTCGTATTCCGTTATTTTTATTTGACTAGTCTAGCGTAACCATTCCTACAGACAAGTGTCATAGGGTGCCTAGCATTTTTATCATACTCCAATTGTCTCTCAAACTCATCCCTATTTACACAAAACTACCTTTCTGTCTTTTTCATTTTAAAATGGTTTTTCAAAATTTTCGATTTATGATTAAAATGGTTTTTGAAATGGTTTTTTAGAGCTAATTTATTTCTCTTTTCTTTTCGCATCATCCGTGCCATGCTCGAACTTTCAATGGGTTGTCACATGTGATATCATTTCTTATACATGATAAGAAAAAGGGGTAAGATGTGAGAAATAGATTGTGAATCATTAGAAGTTGCTTAGTGTTTCTTTATCTTTAATAAGATATACTGCCATATATAAAAATGGATATAAAATATTAATATGTCTATTGTGTTTTATAATAAGTTTTATTCCTAAAAATTAATATTTTAAAATAAATAAAAAATACTACATGGCATATTTAATATGATTGGATGAAAATTCAATAGTTATAATCCCAACAGCAGGATAACTTGCATCTTGGAGGTTGCCGTATAATTAAATGATAATAGTCAAGTGTTGGATTCTCTGAAAAAAGTTAAGTTGATGATTAGATATAAAAACTTACAAGTTGAACCCAAGTGTTATGGTTACCTGGATATTAATCAGATATTTTTAATTTCAATACTAAGTAATTCAGTGCTTTTCTTTCCAAATATGTCAGTAGAATAAACAAAATAAATTGAACATCTTATTTAGAAGTCTTTATTATTATTATTTGCATTTATATTGGCCCCGTGACGAAGAAAGAGCCTAGCCGTGGCCTCGCCGATGCCACTGGCACCGCCGGTGATGAAAGCAATCTTACCATCTAACTTGTTTGGAATTGTACACCACAAATATTATTATTATATTTGCATTTATGTTGAAGCATGTATATACATACATACAAATATATATATATATATATATATGTGTGTGTGTGTGTGTGTGAGAGAGAGAGAGAGAGAGAGATGCATGTATGGTGTAGATTCGAAAATAATTGAGATCGTATGGGAAAAATGTGAATTTAGAGTAAGATGCTTTGAATTTGCAATGTATATATATTTGAGAATAATAACATTTTGGTCTTGATTTATTCTTAATTATTATTTTACTTTCTCGGTCTTTTTTTTTTTTTGAATGGTAATCTATATATTGAAAATTGCCACTTTTAATCTATTCAAATGAAATAATATAGTTTAGTTTGAAGGACTTTTTATGATAATCATCTCAAATGTGGGAAACTAAAAATGATAATTTTCAACAAGTGAAGAATTAAAAGTAATAATTTTTAATCAATAATAAATTATTTTAAAAAAGTAAAATAGATGATGGACCAAAATAATATTTTTGACTCAATTCAATTCAAGGGGAAAGATCGACTGAGAAATAGAATTTTACTTGCTACGTGATCTTTCATGTCTAGACTTTTCAAATTCTCTTGTTTTGTTGTTTTCTTCGTCAGCAACAGATAGTAAATCTTCTATTTTCCTGATGATTCGCTAATCTATTTCGATATATAGGTAGTTTCTTTTGTAACAAATGAAGTTATCTTTATATTAAATTGTTAACTAATTATTTTTAATTTTAAATATTAATTTAGTTATTTTGCTATACAAGTGCATAAATCAAATAAACATTTAACCTTGCATATATTTTATATATTTTCGAGCACATCATATTTTTTTTAAATGATGTAATTAATAATTAACTATTTAATAATATTTTATTAAAAAAATTTTATAATAACTAATGAGTTTGATTCTAATGATAAATCTATTTTAAAAAACCAAATATTGTTTTATTAATAATATTTAATATTTAATTACATTTCTTCTACTAACTTGCGGACAATGCGCTCTTGTGTACATTGTTACAAATTTCTAGAACAAGCATGTGAACCATGCTTATGTACTATGTATTCTTTGTTTCTAGACTTGTTCACTAGGGAGGCCTAGTGCCTCTCTCTGTCTACTTGACTTTTTAGCGCAATATGTAATATGTATTCTTTGTTCATAGACTTGTTCACTAGGGAGGCTTAGTGCCTCTCTCTGTTCACATGACTTTTTAGCGCTGAAAGTTCAAAATTATATTAAGAAAATCAAGGTTATTGCTTCGAGTGTCAAAAAGTTCCGTGCCTTAAGATCTTAGTTTAACAACTGCCTTGTATATAAATAAAGAATGTAAAATTTGACAATATTCGATTTCAGATCAATCGATTATGTGACTTAAGGCCGGATCAAATATTAAAAAATAATATAAAAAAAGAAAGTATACTAAGAAACAAGGAGTGTTTAGATTGCCATCAATATTTCTCTTGTTGAATTAAATGGGTTTATAAAATGGTTTTAATTATGTCAAAACTGAAAAATGGATTTTATGAGAAAATTATTTTTGAAAATCAGATTTTATGCCAGAATTATACATCAAGAACATATTTTAAAGTGGTTTTTGGACTAAGCCCACATAAGCCTTTGTAATATTTGGGCTGACTTGTTGACTTGTCTTTTCAAAATACCTTATTATTATTTTTTTTTAATTTATTTATCTCCAACTAATTTTTGCAAAAAATATTTATCAATTATACATCTTTTATCACTACATTTTTAATGTATTTTTCATTTTTTAAATTCTCATAAATTTTAAACACATGAGTTTGAAATAATTCAAATTTTAAATTGCTACATCACGTACATCCTATATAATCTAATAATGTACACTTTAATTATTTTCATATTTTTCATTGAATTTATTATTCCCACAATTGTATTTTTTTATATTACTTATCATTATTGACTTTACATTTACATTCACATCCAACCATCAAGTAATAAATTGTTGCAGTTTACTAGCCACAGTGCTACAATTATAATATATAGTTTATATTGAATATTCAATATAAAAACTAAAATTAAAACTGCAGGAAAAAAATGCAAAATGAGGACACAAAAATAAGCTAATCAAAACATGCATGATATTTACATGAAAAAGTATTCTAAAGTGTTTTAGAATAGGTGCATTTAGGAGACAAAGTGGGATCACAATAAGTTGGGTCACAGAGACACGCTTAAACTTTGAAAGAGACACGCTTGTGAGGTTCCAAATGCAATTTTCTGCCCTAAAACATTAAACTTGTGTAGCTGATGATGCAAATTATGAAAAAGAAGACAACAGATTAAAGGGAGAAGGAAAGGAGAAAGACCATGTCGAAACAAAACATTGGTATTTGGTAGGGACCAACAATAGTTCTAGCATGAGAGACTTAAATGTTTTTTTTTTCATTTCCTATCAAGGTGGAGGTTTACCTTTCCAAATCACTCTTGTGATTCAAACTCTCATTTGCATAAAATAATTCTTAAAAACAAATGCCTATCCTTCCCTTTTGTGACTATAACTTACATATATATATATATATATATATATATATATATATTGCTGGTGTTTATATTATTGCTCTTCCCATTCAACCAAAAGACAGATTAATGCCCTTCTCATTTTCATTCATAATTTAACAACAATAGTTAATTAATTTCTTTATCAAATCAGCTTCTTCTCGAACAGGACAACCTTAATCATGAACTCTTTGTTTGGAAATGGTTTGATACAACAAATGGACCAGCGACATTTGTGATACTGAACCCTCCGTCTACTACAAGATTGAGCCCACTCACGTACTTCGATTCGTTGCTACCCAAGAACATAGCTGCTTCTGCCACATCCTCTCCCCTCAGAACCACTCCCTTCAAATTCGCCGCTTCTGAATACACCCTCTCTATGTCCTCCTTCGTCATCCTCATTTCGTTCACCATCATTGGCGTCGCCACTGCGTACGGCGATATGCAGTTCACTCTTATTCCATGCTTTCCCAACTCTACACACAGATTCTTCGCCAATCCCACCACCGCATACTTCGACGCCATGTAAGGATAGGGTAATCCGCCAAGGTTCACCGACGCTACGCTTGAGGTGAAGATGATGCTCCCTTTCTTCTCTGGAATCATAACCCTAGCGGCGTGTTTGGCTACCAGGAGACCTCCGTACACGTTTACCTCGAAAACCTTCTTGATGTTCTCCTCGTTAATAGCGAGGATGGAAGTGTCCAGGATCCCAGGGACCCCTGCGTTACTGTACACTATATCAAGCTTTCCATACTTCGAGATTGCAGTGTTGATCGCAGTTTCAACATCGGACTCGCTTGTGACATCGCAGTGGATGTAGGAAATACTGTCGGAGCCTATGTCGGTACAAAGGGAGTGACCCAGATCGTCTTGGATGTCGGCAATAACGACCTTGGCACCGTGACGAACAAAGAGCCTCGCCGTGGCCTCGCCGATGCCACTAGCACCTCCGGTGATAAAAGCTATCTCACCTTCTAGCCTGTTTGGAATTGTAAACCAGAAAGAAAGAGAACGTTTATTTTGTGAGAGGAAACATATATAATGATCGATTTAGTAAATGGTAGGTGAATTAGTGATACTGTTACCTCTTAGTGGCGACTGGAGTGAGTGAGGTAGATCCTTCCATCTTTGTTCCTCTCACGTTTATGAGATAAAATTATGTTGCGCATCCTAGCTTGGTAACTACATAAGCATATATATAGACAGACAGATGCAGGTATGGTGTGGATTCGAAAATAATTAAGGTTGTTTGGGCAAAATGTGAATTTAGTGTGAGATGCTTTGAATTTGCAATCATGTTTGAAAAAAATAGTATTTTGTTCTTCAGTTATCATTGAATTGTTATTTTAATTTGTCATATATATTTTTTTAAATAATCATTTTTTTATTAAAAATTATCACATTTAATCAACCCAAATGAATTAATAGAATTTAGCTTGCTGGACTATATATAGTAATAATATCAGTGTGAGAAATTAAAAGTGACAACCTTTAATAATTGAAGAATCAATATAATAATTTTTAATAAGTATGAATAATTTAAAAAAATTAAAATAACCTATGGATCACAATGATATTTTTAACTCATTTCAATGCCAGTGGAAAAATTGACTGAAAAATAGAATTTTACTTGCTACGTGATCTTTCATGTCTAGACTTTTTCAAATTGCCTCATTAATCATTATGTTGTTTTCTTTGTTCGGTAACAGCTAGTAAATCTTCGAATTTTCTTGATGATTTGCTAAGCTATTTCGATATATAGGTAGTCACAAATGAAGTTTACTCAAAAAAAAAAAAATGAAGTTATCTTTATTTTAAATTGTTATCTAACTATTTTCATTTTAAATATTGCTTTAGTTATTTTGTTATATAAGTGCAAAAATCAATTAAACATTTAACCGTGCATATATTTTATATATTTTTGAGCACATCATATTTTTTCGGAATGATGTAATTAATAATTAAATATTAAATAATATTTTATTAAAAATTTTATTTATAATATATTAATGAGTTTTATTATAATAATAAATCAATTCTAAAAACCAAATATATTTTATTAATAATGTTTCATAATTAATTGTATTTTTTCCACCTAACTTGCCGACAATGCGCTAGTAAAAAGTTTCAAAAGTCTAGAACAACAATTGAGCCGACAAGCATGAAAGCATGCTTATGTACTATGTATTCTTTGTTTGTAGACATTTTCACTAGGACGGTTTGTCGCTTCTGACATTTTCACTAAAGGAGGGGGGAGGGGGGGTGGGGGCGCAAGATTTCATTTGATTTTTATTTACACGTTCGTATTTTAGAGGGCGTTCATCTTCTACTTGAGTAATTTGGACTCCCTCTCATGTTCAAATAACTAACCTATTAGTGAATTGCAATCTGCATCCATGATTTTCCATGCATGCATAGGTGGGATTATTGGAAATGAAAGAATAAAGAGGAAGAGATCCTCAGGGACGTTAAGCCTATCCTTATGCTCACCAAGCATATTCTCCAAATGATGAGTTGCTAAGTGTTAAATATCCTTTTATGTTATAATTCAAGTTCATTGAGTAGTATGTTATTACACAATTGATGGAAAATTTAATCCGAAGCAAAAGGTTTGAAACTTATTTGTTAAGATTTATTTTTTAATTTGTCTCCATCAAGTGATTCTTTGAGAGCTCTCAATATTTTGAAAACAATATAGTGAGTCTATTGTCAGATGTTATCAATGAAACCAAGGTTGATTCGTTTATTTAGAATATGCCAAATATCGTAGAATAGTTTAATCTCTAGTATTTAACAAAAAAAGGTATTCAAATCCTTTACTAGCTGAATTGTACATTTCCAATAAAAGCATCAAAATACATTGGTAATGAATTAATTCCTAACATTCTATATTATAAGTTTGGGAATCTTGAATGTCAATCTCTTAAGTACAATTTATGCAGTTACTATTGCTTTATAGAGGAAAACAGATCGAGTATTAAAGTTTTATATGTGCTTAGTGTAAATTCTTCTTGTGACTAGTATAGGCTTTTGGCACTATATATTTTTAACTGATTCCTTTTTCCAACTTTATTTTAGTTATCTGCTTCATGACATGCTGATAGTGGGCTTGTCTCTTAAGTTTAATTTATCCATCTTATCACTAGAATTGGCTTTTGGCTTCATACTCGCTTCTTTAACCCAAAAAAAAGAAAAAACTAGCCAGTGGCTTTATTTTTTTCCCTTCCGATATTAAGTTCATGTGTAGAAGGAAAGGTGGAAGTGGGAAAAGATATTGGACCCACACAGTGGTACAAAATTGTTTTGTCTCAATCTGATTTTATCTCAATGTCATTCATAACCTATCACATCTTAGTGGCATGTTGGTATCGACTATACTATATTGATCTCATAAGTTTCAGAGATCGTTGTAAGAGAAAAGAAAATAGTCAATATGAAGTGGGCATTTTCCCATATTTCTTGTTCAATATGTTAGAAAAATGTTGCGATTTAGACAGACTTCGTATGAATTACTTTAAAAGATAATTTGGGCAAGAAACCTCTGAAAGTTCTTTGATCATATTCATATTTAAGACGGAAGAAAAGCAATTGTCTTGAATTAGACTTGCTGAATGTATCTAATGCCACATGGAAGACTCAAGGTAGCTATATATAGGTTGGAACAAGGAAGATGAGCACTGCAACTTAAATATCTAAGGGTCGCGACACAGATACAGAGTCAATTTGAGAGATCCATTTTTTGGCCAAAATTCAATTGTAGAATTTCCTTTTTGAATAAGCAAATGAATAATGTCAATGATGTACAATAAAACTTTTTGGTTTGAATTGTAATGCTGTATGAATGAAACAATGTTACAATTGATGGAAATGAAATTTCAGGCATTGAATAAAGTACCTTTGTTCATAATTCTTGCCTCTTATTCTTATTCTCTTGTCATTTAAGCATTATAATTAAGCACAAGCAATAATGATTCTGCAAACAAGACAAAATCTACATAATTCTAAAACATAAGCAATTGCATAACTACAAACCAACGTATTTCTGCAAAATTGGATATATTGAATCTCTAGCAAAAAGCAACTATACTCCTACAATATTAGGTGATTATCTTAAAGAAACAATGCTTTAAATTTATCAATTGACTAAATCTAAAAGACACAAAAGCAATTCAATTAACTTCACAACACCGAAGTAGGTGGTATTAGTAAGAAACATTGTGTGGTCATTTCTCATTTTGGATTGACATATCAACCTATGTTTTGATTTGAGTAGTCACCTGATGCTAATAAATTAAAATATAATTAAATATTGGCAACCAAGATGTAACTGACGCTAACATATTACATATTTCACAATACAAGGATGGAATCAAAGAAACAATGCTTTGAATTTATCAATTGACTAAATCTAAAAGACACAAAAGCAATGCAATTAACTTCACAACACCAAAGTAGGTGATATCAGAAAGAAACATTATGTGATCATTCCTCATTTTGGATTGACGTGTCAACTTGTCTGTTGATTTGAGTAGCCACCTAATGCTAATAAATTAAAATATAATTATATAATGGCAACCAAGATGTAACTAACACTAACATATTACATATTTCATAATTACAAGGATGGAATTAAAGAAACAATGCTTTGAATTTATCAATAGACTAAATCTAAAAGACACAATAGCAATTCAATTAACTTCACAACACCGAAGTAGGTGATATTAGTAAGAAACATTATGTGGTCATTCCTCATTTTGGATTGACGTGTCAACATATGTTTTGATTTGAGTAGCCACCTGATGCTAATAAATTAAAATCTAATTATATATTGGCAATCAAGATGTAACTAATGCTAACATATTACATATTTCATAATACAAGGATGGAATTAAAAGCATATTAGAATTTCTGAGATCATAAAATTGACATCTTCATAACACCAACATCTGCACTTTACAAAAACTTCAAAATTAATATAGGTATATGAAGTAAAAATTTTCATTGAATAAAACTAGGCAAATTAAAAATACCTGTAAAGATGGATCTCAAGGTAGTATTGACACCTATAAGCATAATTTTTTATTTGACTTCTTTTCCAAATAACTTTTAATTCGGCCTTTAACACAAGATACTCGTTTCTTTTTAATTCCCTTTGCTTGAAGTGCATCTTTTTCTCCATATGTATTGGTCCCTTTAATTTGTTCATAATTATCACAAAAATCTTGTTGGTTTAATATGGAAGAACATCTACTTAAGATTTATCAACTTCTATGCTAATTCAACCAGCCATTCTTGCCACAGGTTGAAGCATCATCAGATTTAGTAATCTTACTTGCATTTCCAAATAAATCCTCAAAACAATTTATGACAACCAACTTACATTCCTCTTTGATTATATGTCAACTATTATCTACAACACATATACGTCGAGCATGTATTTTGAAGGAATAAGTATTATATTCCATAAATTAAGTACTTGAAGAACATAGATATATAAGATTCCAACATGGTTTATTTCTTACAACTACACACAACTATTTCATCTTCTGAGTTAAAGGTAACTTTGTGCTTTCTTATGCCTTCCATTACATTGTTTACACTCTAATATTTTAGTGATTTTATTACATTCTATAAAGAGTATATTACAGGACTTCTCATATTCCTCTTTGACTTAATAAAAGATTGTTAGTGTGTAATTTAATGGAGACATTTTTTGACTCATCTTATAGTTAGCCTCCAAATCTTTATATCTATTCTCTCTAACAACCTTTCAAATTGTTTAAAAATGTCCAACACATTGAATATAGAGTTCATGTAACCTCTTAACCGACCATCGAAACTCTCACTTAATTGTTTTAATGTAGCACCTGTTGAAAAGGCACTCATCTATATACTAATGTCCATTTTCTCTCTTTCCAAACAAATCTTGCATCCATTTATATTGACAAAAATCATGCTTGTCAAGCATTGAGAAAGTCATTCTCATACTCATAATCATAAATACAATGTCTCTAGTATAAAGCAAAAGAATTTGATTTCTAGAAGGCATGATTAACATTATTTAGAGAATTTTGAAATAGATGCCAAGTTCACAAGCAATGATATGATTAAGGTAAAACCATTAAAATTACATTTACCTTTGCTACATCGTGATTAGTAAATTTGTTTTTGATTTCTTCTCACACATGACCTTTAGAAAAGTCTTAAATAACCATATAAAAGATTTGGCAATTTCTTCATACAATAATGCAATACCAAATATAGTAGTTTAATGATGGTGATTGAATCCAACAAATGACACAAATTGCTGAATATTTTGTTCATACAATAAGTGGTATAAGAGATACCATATCTTGAAGATAAACATAATCTATAACCATTTTTGCATTGACCCAAAAAAATTTTGTGATTTGATCTTCATCATCAAATTGAACTTTATAAAAGAATGATCGATTCTCAAATTGCTTAGATTGAAAATAATGAAGCAAAGTTTAAGGCTTTCCCTCTTTCATGTCGGTCATCCTCTTAGAAGTTAAATGATTGCTAATATCCTTAAGAGCGCACCTAACATTCTCTGTTCCTTTAGCTTGTGAATTAAAAAAAATCTAAAAGTTAATTTTTGTGGTATGCCTAAGTGGTTTGTCATTTCAATTTGAGTAGCTTGAGTAGTGAGAACCTTTCCATAGGATGGTAATTTGTGTTTACTTCTAGAAGCAATGAAAACATGATTACGATCCTTTTTGAACAAGGTAACTACATATTTTCCATTTTCTTAGTCAACTGATGCTATTCGAGGCATACAACTAGTTCTTACACCTTTTTTAATCTTTTTTTTTTTCCCCCATTCTTAGCTACTTATCTTCTTTAACCCTTCTTTCAAACGCACATAATTTTAAGATACTACTATCTTTTGATTTGTGTTGCTCCTATTCTCCCAATATTTTCTAATACAAAAACCAACAAAGCCAACATACGCATTGTAAAATCTATATGCATACTCTTCAGTTTCAAACTTCATGCCAACATAGAGTTAGATGTTGCTGTAACTTCAAGTTTCCTAAGACACTAGATAGGAAATTACTATCCATCAAATTCATTGTCAACATAAAAATATAAAAATTCATTGTCAAATTTTCTTTAGATTTTGAATGGAAACTAATACATTATTGCATTACTAAAATAAGAGTCAATATGTCAAATTCACAACTAATAGTTAAGGAAAATTTAATTTGCTTTTCTTTTTGAAAAATAATTATTTTTGACAATGTTGTTCAGGTGCTTGAAATGAAAACTCAAGTGCTTAAAAATTAATTTTCACATAAAGCAATTTAGTGACCGAAGAATCAAACTTAGGTACTTGAAAGTGATTTTCAGTGACTTAAAAGAAAATCTTAGTGGTTGAGAGTATTTTGAAAAATAGTATAGAAAATAAGACACAATTAATTTATCTTGGTTCAAACAATCTTAATCCTACATTTAGTACTCTTCTATAAGCAAAGATATTCACTATAATAGGGTTTCAATCTGGATAACCCTAAACACTCACATCGATAGGTTTTATAGTGAGTGTTCGCCTTCAATACAAAATTTAAGTTAACCGCAAACTATTATAATTAGGTTTTCATTTAACTTACCTTCAACTGACTTTCACTTAAAAAAGATTTAAACAAAGTAGCATGATTTGAGCTATCCTTAAAAGGGTTCACAATTAGACTCAATAAACTCGAGTTCTTGAAAGTCAAATTCAAAGACTTAAAATTAAGCACATATGAACAATTGCAAGATAGCTCTCTGATAAATTTTCTGTTCAATTTTTCCACCCTCTCCTTCTTCAGAGCTTCCTTTTTATAGATCTAAGCGAAATGCAACACGTATTTATACTAAGAAACATTGGGTGCTTACATGGAGGAAGACGAGATTAGATTTGACTTTTGTTGTTTGCCCCTTCTGATTTGCTCAGCTGTGGCGTCCTTTTCGTTTAGCAGCAGTATGCATGTTCTTTGTTTCAAAGGTGATGCTTTAGATATGGAGATCTTTTCTTCGAAGGTTAACTTTTTCTTCCCAAGAATTGGTGTTTTGATGTCCGACAGAGAAAAGGTGAAGATCTAGGCACACAATCTGCAAGGAGGACTTCTGCAAATTCGTCTGACATAGAGCTTTGCGTGTCATCTCCTTCCTCATTTTGGGTTGCTATCCATATTTTATGATTTTTGTTTGTATCCCATAAAGTGTCCTTAGTTTGAATGGGAGAATAAGCTTGTATCTTCGACTTTTTTATCTCAACTTTTGCTTTTGATTTGGGCGAAAGTGGGTATGCCATTTGAACATGATATGTTTCACCTATACTTTTGTCCTCTTGTAAGAATTTTGAGCTTTTAGTAAAAACAATCAGAAGGTTAAAGACGGGCTTTTTTATGAAGATAATTTGAATAGCATTTTGGGCTAGATAAATAATTCTTTTGGACCTTTTAAATAGTTGGGTTTAATGGGCCAAGCTAATATGACAAATAATTTTGGTCTAAGCAAGTTTTCTTTTGGACTTTAATAATAAACCAAATATGTCCATCAGAAAATTCGTCAAATAAATTTTAAACCAAAATGTTAGATCAAAATGGGTTTGTTATTATCACACAGTAATTGGACTTTTGTGAAATCATTGGGCCAACAACAACACATACTATTTTTCTTGCCATTCTACCAAAATAATCAATAAGAACAAAATTTTGGTGGAACACAAGCTAAAGAACTAGAATAAAACATGTGGCAACAAGGCGCAACCCAGAATTTAATGAAATGTAGAAATTATATCTAAGTCTTAATAAATATCTCATTTCAAAAATATATACTAGCCTCCAAGGCATTTAGCAATTTATCAAGTTACCATAGCTAAATATTTTAACATTGTAGTTTTGAATGCTTAGGCTCAAGACACCTAGAGCAATTTTACAGAGATCAGAGCTAAAAGTTTCAGGCAAACAACATATTTTGAATTGAAATATAATCATTACTTTGGCATGTTAGTAGAATTAAATTATTTATTTATATGTTTGACTGATTTCATAATATTTTTTATTTTCAACATAGAAAATAATCATATACTATTACAATCTCCAAAAGAAAAAAGGAATTGTGAATTAGACCTTCACGGTAGCTCCATTGTAGAACTCATGCTTAAGCAAGTTTTCATTGTCAGTATACAATATCAATGGTTATAGACTAGCATGACAAATCTTGGATGCAGATTGCAATTGACTAATAGTTAAGTTATTTGTACAGGAAAGGTAAAAAAGGCATTTAGATTTACTCAAGGAGATGATCCCCTCAAAATACGAACCAACAAATGCAAACCGATGCAATATTGCCCCTAGTACATCTTACTACTAATACCTGGAGCGATGTCATGCAATTCCACTAAATATCCCGTGGTAGTTTTTAGTGGAGGAAGGGATGCAGTAGAAGATGAAAATAAGGGAACAAGTAATCATAGATAAGAAGGGTAAGGAGTATCTTTAGAATGTGATTTAACATAATTAATGAGCAGTTGGTGAGGTGTTAAAAACATGTGAGTTAACAATGTTCGTGAGTGGGTTGAATAGGTGTAAAAAGGTATGCAAATGTCATTAATGAATTAAAATATGAAGTAAGCATATAATGAACAGTATATAAATTTTCTTGCACTTCTTTATATTTTTATTATGTTGTTCTCTAATTAAAACATGATAAGTATATGGTTTTCCAACAATAACACTATATAGATATATATATATATATATATATATATATATATATATATATAGTTTTTGCATCTAAGTGTACCATTTTCAGATTAAATTACACACTTTCCATGTTATTATTAGTTAATCATACTTTCATCATGTGCTAATTAGAAAATTTGATGATAAATATATAGAATTGTACCTAAGTCTAATTTAAATTATTACTCTTTAAAGTTTTAAAAATTTAACAAATATTTAAAGGGATTTTAAAATACTAGTGACCAAACTAATCCATTAATTAAGGCTTCAAATTGGCTTTTTGGTTTTGAAAAGAAAAAGGATTTCTAAATTAATCTATATATAAATATATTTTATCAATTTTGCTTTTGGAAATAAAACTTTTTAAAAAGAACTAATGAAACACGTAGGTACCTATGATAATTATTTTAGGCTTGGACGTTGGTATTTTTTTCCTCCAACATAATAGTTTCGATGTATTGAATGAACTAGGATTTGAATTAGTTGAACTATAATTAGGAATGACAAAGTTTTTAAATTTGGGACTTTGATTGGGGACTGCCCCATTTAAAAACTCATATCTGAGAATTTGTTTTCTATGAGAATGAGAATGACGAGAATAATGTCCCCAAAAATAGTTTGGAAATGTGGATGTGAATCATTCCTCTTCCCCCTTGTGGTTATCATCTCTGAATAATTTTATTGAAGTATCTAAAAAAGTTTTATGTATATGTGTTCCTAATTTTCTATTTTTTTTATTATTTCAATCATTATTATATCTACAATACTTCAAAATGGAAAATCAATTTAACCTAAAAAGATAATTTCTCTCAATACTTTTTAGTCTTATTCTTCTTGAAGGCTTGGATAGCATAGTAGCGTCTCTTTTAAAATACCTTAGAGTTATAATCATAATGCCTCTCATTTCCTTCTCTTATGATTGGGCAAGGTTTGAGCATTTACTTGATGCTTTATAGTTTGTGATTTTATGGTTCTTTTCAGATTTTTGATAATTAATTTAGTGTCCATTTGCTTTTGTGTGCATTTTAATGGATTTTATATTATATGAAGGGTTAGGTTACAATTTTAAAGTGTATATTTGAAGTCCTAATTTATGATATCTATGCTTGAATGGGTAAGAATTTTACATTTTGGTGCATTTAATACGTCGAATAGCAATAAAACAAACACAAAATACTATAGACTAATGGAAACTACTTAAACTTGTGCACATTAAAGAAGTAATATGGTAAGTTGAAAATATATTAAGTTTAAATTCCATTAAGAATTTTAAAAGGAAAAGAGTGGATCTAAACATTTTAGATGGGCTATTTCTCTCACAATTTAAATTATTTGGGAGGCACTTTATTAGTCATAGAGATTCTATATATATATGTATATATATATATATATATATACATGATTGTACATTGGGAATAATGTAATTTTTGGATGAGATATTATTCTATAATAGAAATAATAATAATAATTTTTAATGACTTATTTTGTCTTTTTAAATCTATTTTCCTATTTAATTTAATATTTTTATTAGGAATTTGATATCCCTATAGGGAATGAGGATGAGAAAAAACTTCTCCTTGCCATGGGGATGGGAGAAACATTCAATGCTAGGATAGGGAGCATGAAGGCACTTCCAGCCCCTACATTGTCCTCCAAAATTGTCATCCCTAAATAAAATGTGTAAGATAACACAACACTACTAAAATTAATAATATATTTGGGGCATAAAAAATTAATTTTAATATGAAATGGACAAAAATCTCATTTTGGTTGCGTATTCATAGCCTAATTTCCATTTTGATCCGCTACTTATTCAAATTCTCAAATTAGTCCCTTGCTTAAGCCAACTTTATTCAAAATGTCCATTTGTTAACTCCCGGTCAATATTTACTTGACGTGGCACATTAGAAGTTGAGCAGGATAGCTTCTAGTTTCATTTTAGCAATGCCATCTAGTTCTAAGTGAGCATGAGGCAATTATGGATCCTAAAACAAAGTAACATATTCAAGAGATGCACCCTACCACTAGCCACCACGTTCACATTACTTTGTTGGTGTAAGAAAAAAAGAAGTTAGTATATGGAGTCAAATCTTGATTCTGATCACCCCACATAGTTTGGGTTATAATCAGATGTAAACTACAGCCTCTAATTCCACAATAAAGACACATTTTTGTACTCTCATTATATCAGAGAAAAAAATTTTAAGTTATGTATGTTCTCCTAATCCTCATTTCTTTTTTGTAAAAAGCTTTTATACTACTCCCACTTGTTTTGAATAATCCAAAGGGGGAGTTAGCTTTTCAAAAGAGTGGGGGGTAGTTGTTTCACATGTGCATTATGCCTAGCTTTTTATTTATTTATTTATTTTATTTCATCAATGGTTGTTAGTTATGATCATTCTAGATATTGACAATCCAATTCAAATTTTCTAAAATTCAAATATTCAAAATTTTAATTCCTTATGAAAACTTAAAAAATTGATTTGATTATTTCATTATTTTAATAAAATAATGAGTATGGGCCTTTCTGGTTTAGCCCAATTTGGGTGGCCCATTTTCAAAATCTCCCACTCAAAAAATTAGGATGAACCACACATAATTCTTTACTAATTTTGGACATTCATACAAGGTGCTTTATCGTGATTGCATAGGCACAACTTTTAGGAATTCTTAAATTAGAATTTCTTATGTTGAAATAGCATAAGAGACTACTACCCATGATCATATATAGAAATATATGACTTAAATACGCTCGATTCACTTATATACACTTTCACTTATGGCAAATCTAATCTCTCTTGAGTATTGACTTCCCTCAAATTGCCTTTTCATTTGCATAATATC
Source organism: Delonix regia (assembly GCA_037074485.1). NCBI lineage: Eukaryota > Viridiplantae > Streptophyta > Magnoliopsida > Fabales > Fabaceae > Delonix > Delonix regia. The sequence goes on along the minus strand of CM073449.1, from coordinate 19,551,474 downwards.
TACTTTTATGATGTTACCAAAATTACAACATAACGCACATGTCTTAGAGACTAGCATAGTTAGCATACTTCATGAAATCTTCCTTTCACCCACATATTACTCAGATCAAAATCAATTGCATTGCCAACAATACCCTTTTAGGTTGTATTATTATAATCATACAATATATGTCAAAGTAGTGAACACTGACATATCTCCTTATGATATTGCCAAAGTCATGAGGGCATCCTTAAAAGGATTTTTTCCTTTCTCGGATTCACATAGTAATAAAGCAAAGATTTATTCACTTACTTCTCAATTGTGGTTACTATGCACATGCAATATGAATTGCATGCTATGGTGTTCCTTTTACCTTGTAAAAGTGCATGTCAATTTCACTTATAAACATCATGCAGATTTTATCTAGTAACATATAGTACTTGACTTGAATTCTTTCATTCTACTCGCCCTTGTAACACCTAGAAGATAATTCACATTTGGCTATAGGTATTATGGATAGTGAGAATCCATAATTTGATCCATATAATCATATTTTTAGATATCATTTTGATCTTCTTTTCTTTTTTCATCAAGGTAATATATTTATATTTTGTGTTTTTTCTTTTCATATTGTGCTTTCACTGCCTTACATAATGAACATAAATGCCTCATCTTTACTCGCTTCACATGAGCGACAAATGAGGTTGCCTATGTGAGAAAACTAACCTTACTAACTTGTACGACATATTGTTATTGTGTATGCACTATACAATGATATACTTTTAAGAATGAAACAGACATGAATAGTCATTCTGGTAATCACATTGTAGATAGATTGTTCCTTTATCTTTTATGCTTACCAAGATAGTTTACATGTTCCACATACACATTTCTAGGTATAGGCTTTGTCAAGGAATCAACTAGCATCTTATGCATAGAAATATACTATATTATAACACTCTTTTGTGATAACAAAGTTGTATCTTGTGTCTAATTGATTTTTTGACTATGATACTTAGGGTCTTTTGTATATTCTATGGCTATTTGATTATCATAATCAGTCAATATGTAACTCATTATTCTAACAAGGATTCCTAAGTTCTTTTTTTAGCCACATAGTCTTTCATATTGTTTAATAAACTATACTTCCTGAATTTTCATAGTGGACTACCTTAACACCCTATAAGTATCTTTGAATTCTCTTAACAACATTATAATGCTTTTGACTTAAATTTGTCTAGTAGCAATTCTCAAGGTCAATTGCTAATAAATGTATGACCTTGATACATCATTGCATACTTTAAACTGCCAATAACACAAAAATATAGGACTCTATTGATAATTATCTTTTTAAGTTTTGTTTGAGGACATATCTCACAATTTAGACTCTTACCTTTTGCAGCTAGGGTATCGATGGTTTTGTAGTCTTTCATATTGAATTGCTCAATATTTTTCTTGATAAACTCTCTTGTGAAAGGAAAATTAGTTTTTGTGAGTGATCTTTCTTGATTCTAACTTGAAGAATATATTCTATTTCACCAATATCTTTCATCTCAAAATTCATAGATAGCCATTCTTTTATGTCTACAATAGAATCAACATTGTTCTGAGCCATTAATATATCATCCACATAAAGGAATAATATGACAATGCCATTATTAGACCGCTTAATATAAACAAAATGATTTTCATTGATCATGTGAAAATCATATGAAGTCACTACTTTGTGAAACTTTAAATTCCATAGTCTAAATGATTGTTTTAATCTATAAATGGATTTTTAAAGCCTGCAAACCTTTTTCTTTATTATTTTTTCAATGAAGCCTAAGATTTGCTCCATGTTGATTTCCTCATCTAGTTTGCCATTTAAAATTATGGATTTTACATCCATTTGATATAGTTCCAAGTCCAAACTTGCCATTATAACTAAGATTAGTCTTATTGAATTAAAATGCACAACATGTGAGAAGGTATCTTTATAATCTATGCATTCTTATTACATGTACCCTTTAGCAACTAAGCGAGCCTTATATTCTTCAATTGTCCCATTTTCCTTTCTTTCATTCTTGAGAACCTATTTGTTCCCAATAGCTTTTTTGGCCAAATAGAAAGTCAACTAAGTCCTAAACGTGATTCATCTTCATTGAATCAATTTATTCTTCCATTGAATTTGTCTAATTTTCCTTATTACGGCATGATAGAGCCTCTTTAACTATCTTTAGCTCTTCAACATCGTGTGGAGCAACTATAAGTGTTGCCCCCTCAATCTCAAAACAACGTTTAGGCACACTTTCATTGTTACTCTTACGTAGTGGGATTTCTTGCACAACGTATCATCATGTAGCTTAGGGCTCCTACTTAAATCAATAGGTCAAGACACAATAGTTTGTCCCTTACTTTCTTGATCATTTATCTTAAAAAGAGATAAGTTCTTATTAATTTCTCCCTTACTAGGAAATGTATTCTCTAAGAATATAGTATCCTTTGATTTTATTTTAGTTGCATTTCCATCTTCAATTTCTTCCTTACTTTCCTTAATTGTTCTAAGTATTTAGTAAAGATGCATTTCTTGCCTTTAAGGCCTAGTTTCCTATACTAGAAGAAAATATCATGAATGTAAGCAGACGATCCTCGTGGTTTTAAAATGCTTAAATCAAGTTTACGACCTATCCATCATTCATAGGGTATGGATGTAATTGACATGGAGGGCACTTGGTTAAGTATAAAGTCAATTGTTAATAACGCATCTTCTAAAAAATAAATGGCTAAATTTGCTTGTGCTATCATTGACCTAACCATTTATAGTAATGTTCCATTTCTCCTTTTAGTAACAGCATTTTGTAGTGGAGTGCTAGGAATTGTTAATTGTCTCACCATTCCATTTTATTCACTGAGCTTTCAAAACTATTTTGACAAATTCTCGCAATCACAATCAGTTAATAAGGCTTTAATTTTTCTTTATGCGTTGATTCTTAACCAAACTGATATAACGTTTAAAGTACTCTAGTGATTTAGACTTATGGGAAATTTGATAAACTTGACCATATCATGAATAATCATTAATAAACATGATGAAATACCATGCTTCATGTCATTCACTCATACTCATTGGACCATACATATCAAAATGAATTAATTGCAATGGATCATCGGCCCTAGTTCCTATTCCAAATGGTATTCTAGTTGCTTTGCCTACTAAGAAATGTTAACATAACGACATACATAAATTAGAAATTTATCATAGTATTCCTTCTTTTGCTAGCCTAGTTATTTTTTCTAACCCTACATGGCCTAGCCTAGCATTCCAAATATCCATATCAAAAGTTGAATTTAAAGCAGAAGATAAAGCCAAGCAACCATGTTCATAAATATGATCATAAATTGTGTCCAACAAAATAAAACCATTAGAATGGAATCTAAAACCATAATAAGTTGTCCCATTACAAATATCAACTAAGCAATCACAGAAACTATCATTGAAACCTAATTTAAGAAGAGACACAATGGAAACTAAATTATGTCAGATTTTTGGAGCATATAAGGCAACATGTAGGAAGAGGATTCATCCACCACGCAAAATCAATTTGCATGTACCTATTCCTTTGATTTCTATTCTTGCATTGTTTCCTACATAAATTCATCAGCTTCTGAAAGGCAACTAATAGTATTTCATAAAAGATCATCAATCCTTAGCTACATAGTTTGTGGCTCATAAATATATAATCTATAAAGGATGAGATTCAACCATTAGCACAGGTAAAATGTGAAATTTTACTACATTATGTTACCTTGTTTTGCTCAATGTAGTCACAAGCAAAATGTCATATTTTCTAACAGCCATAGCTCTTGACCTTAGACATGTCATGCTTCTTTCCACCATGCTTACCTCTCTTCTTAAATTCTTTCTTAGCCTTTTTGAATTGTTGACCAGACTTTTTCTTCCTTTGAAAATGTTTACCTTTTTAGCCCTTGGGTCTTGAAGTCCCAATAGTCTCCACCATGTAAGTATGACTTGGGGACCAGTAGCCTTTATGTGCTCGTCCTCAAGTTCTTACTGACAAATAGCATCATCAAAGGTGGTGATGCTTTCATTATGAGTCATATTCACTTTCATGTATTCCCAACTTGTTGGAAGAAACTGTATCATAACTAGGACTTATTATTCTTTGTAAAAACATGATAAGCTGACTTCAACTCTCTTATCATGTTTGACATATCTCTCAAATGTTGTTTCATGGAATTATTTGGGCACAACTTATATGTATCAAACTTGATAGTCATTCGTCTCAATTTGGTTACAGAAGTGTTATTAAACTTGTCCTTTAGGGCAACTCACATGGCTAGAATGGTTAGATATGACTTGTATTCACACATCTAGTCATTAACCATGCAACTCATTATAGTTGTGAACTATCTTTCTTTTTCCAGGCTTGAAAAGCCTTTAAGTCTCTTCTATGTTGAGTTGTGTTTCCATGCTCAGGTTCCATCATAACATTGCTCAATGGTTTTATGACATCTTGCTCTTTTTGCAATTTTATAGTGCCATATTTCCTATTTGTCACTGTTTAGTTTCTCACCCTTGTTGAGCTCAACAATGATATTTTTGGTAGCCATAATTATATTTCAAATATCTATATAGACATAACACAAAGTTAAAGCAAATACACAGTAACCTATATTTGCAATAAATCATGACAATATAATCCACAGTGAAGTCGCCAAACTGTCATACTTGACATTGCAGCAAATAGTGAATGAAAGAGGTTTAAATTGATTCCTAAAGTGAATTTTGAAAGCCAATTTACTTTGAGTCACCACCAAATTTTTTTAAACTGGAAAATTTTAGAAAATTGAAAGAAAATGGAAATGGTGGTCTACGTAACCAAAGATTGGTACGGGAACCTATTTGAGTGTAAAGAAGATGTTAAGCACCTCACAACCCATTTGTAAGGATGATTACCCTAAGCAAGTCAAGTGAAGTAAATAGGATATGACCTTAAATTTATTTAAATTGGCCTTATCAAAACATGCACGAAAATAACAGAGAAAAATAAAGTGAAATTAACGCAATAAAAAATAGATATCTATAAAAGGAAAACTTGACCTACGATTAGAATCTATGGCCTATGTACATTTCAATAAGGATCAAAATCTACGTAATTCATATAGAAAGGCGTGTCAGTGGTTTGGTATTTTTAATTTTGTGATAAGAATAAAATAATTTAAAGTAAACAAATTTTTACAAACAAAACAATTTGGAGCCTGGGTTGGTGTGTTTTAATTTACAAAACCAATATAATATTACTTCTTTGCTCTCTTCATTTTATCTATATTTGTTTGAAATTTTTGAAAACATGATTTGTTTGTATTTAAATTAAAACTAATAATGGAAAAGGTGATTTTTTTTTTTTGGTTTCTTTGGTTATTTGAAGCATAAAAATTTCGTAAAGAAACTCTTGAACTAATAAACCATGTTTTACTTGAAAACCATTTGAAGAAATAGAACTAAATTATATTTAACGTGTGTAAAGGACTATTGGAACCAAAAATTTATTTGAAAACAAAGTGTCTAGTATTGGGTAATAATACCTATGGAGTTATTGGATCTCACATGGCCCCACTGGTAAATTCATTAGGTACCCGTGAAGACTTTTACCTCACATGGCAATACTAATATTGGAAATAAAAATTGAAATATGTGCCTATGGAGGCATTGGACCTCACATGACATCCCAATGATAATAAAGGCATGCATTAGTGCTTAACCATGGCTTTCAAGCATTCTAGCCATCAAATTCTTACCCACATTTGGGCAGTACAAGTAGATAAAAAGACCTCATGCAAACTTAGCTCATTATGGATAACAGAGGATTATGCATCAAACTTTAGAAATGAAATGAGTGGGATAAGCATATGAGTTTATTACACCAATTTGATAGCATAAAAAGAGTTAATGTTCAGTAGCTTGACATCAAAGGATAGGAAATAAAACATATATTTAATCTCCAATTTGCTAACACAAGAATAACGATCCAAACAGAACATATTGTCAATAGAAATGAACTAAAAGAAAACAGACGAAAAACATGCACTAAAATTCACTCCAAATGATAGCACAGTTGTGGTGAACATACAACAAAAACAAAGATGTTTTTAGCAAAAAGACAAATAGAGTTTTAGTGCAAAATTGACCAGCAAAAAATAGAAACCAAGAGTACAATAAGTTCAGTTTAATCTTGGAAAATTTTGAAAAGAGAAGATCAATCATAAGATGATTACTTTCCATTCTTTGATATCTTCTTCTTTATCACCCTTCCCCATTTCTTGCCTTTATTACTCTAATATTTCTTAGCCCTTAAAAAGTTTGCCTTCCAACCCTTTCTTCATGTCTCCCTATCTATCCCTTACATCTTTAGCTTTCTTTCCTTCTCAGCCAGCTCATCTTTTTTATTTTTTATGTTTTATTTTTTTATTTTACTTTTCAAATGCAATCCTAGCCATGTGTCCTATGTTTATTTAAAAATTCTCCTATTTATTCCTTTATTCCCTTTTCAATTTCAGTACATCACATGTGTTTCCCTTCTTGCGTTATTATCCATATTTTGTTTTTTTATTCTCCATGTGTCCCTCTTATTTTAAATTTTAATTTATTTAATTTTCTAAGCCTATTTATATCTTTTCATTTTTCTTTTGGGCACAATAAAATGAATTCCTTCTATTTTCCTTAAACTCAATTTCCTTTTTGTTTTATCTTTATTCCCTTTAAGCTTGATTTCCAAATGAATTGCTTAACATTTTTATTTTATGCTTTATCACTCTAAATTTCCATTTCTTTTCCTTTTTTTTGAATTTTCAATAAACTTTTTTATATTAGTTTTTTTTATTATTATTTCATTATTTTCTTTATTATTTTTATGAATTTAATTGTTTAGGAATCCATTTATTTTTGCTATTTTTAAAGTTTTCCAAACAAATTACAGTGTCCACACCTATATTTGCAATAAATCATGACTAGAATAATAATAATATTATTAGGTTTATGACCAAAAGTTCACGTTTGTCTTACTTCTATCACATGTATCCTAATGATATGATTATTTTATATTATATTTGTATGCAAATATCATTTGAATTATAGTTCTTCAACAATCATATCTCAAAATTTGAAGAACTCCCACTCAATATAATATAATTTTTCATACATAATAATATTAACAATATAAATGTTAATCAAAATTGTTAAAAAAAAAATACCCGAGCCAAAGAAAAATATTCAATGCACTAATTATTACATTCAGACACTTAATTCTTGAGATGTTTCATTTTATCAAACAATATTTCACCCTCTTTATATTCTATGGATACAAGTTTTTAGTACTTTATTAATGTCTTCAAGCACATTTGTTCATAGTAAAAGTAAACAAGTGTTATATTATAATGATTTATTTATTATTATTATTTACACATGAATAAATTATTATGTAGTCAAAAAATTACCAAAGAAACAAATTTTCTAACATACCCAAATCATATACTTTGGATTAACAAACGTTCTAGTCAATCAAATTGTGCATTAAATGGTGGTGAGTGGTGAAATTGCCAGCCACTAAAAGCTGGTTGTCTCACTGTGTCATTTTGCAAATCATGTTCAACTTTCTTTTTAGTTCTTGGTACATTTTACCCCAAATTTTGAACATAGACTCTCTTTTATATTTTTTGCCCATTGTGCAAAACTCAAGGCCTAACATGGTCTCTATTTAATTCATGCATTAAAGGCCTTTTAAACTTTTGTCACTGAATTTTGTAGGAAAAACATATCAATCATATTCATAAGTTTAAACAAAGAAAAAAAACACACAAATGGGGATAACCAAGAGTTGCCCAACCAGGGCTCTGGTACCAATGTAAGAAAAAGAGAAGTTAGTACATTTACTAGTACGTGAAATCAAATCTTGATTCTAATCACCCCACACGGTTTGGGTTGTAAGCTCATGTGGACTATAACCTTAGATTCCACAATAATGACACCCTTTTGTCAAGAGTAGTCTTTCTTTTAGAAAAAAAAAAAGATTTTACCCCCTGTGTTCTCCCACTCCTCCTTTCTTTTTCGTAAAAAGCTTTTGTATTACTCCACTTATTTTAAATACTTAGAATGGGGTTCAATTTTTTAGAAGAGTATGTAGCAATTGTTTCATACATGTATCTTTTTATTTATTTATTTATTTTAGTTTATCAGTAATTGTCACTTATGATCCTTCTAACTACTGACAATCCAATTCATATTTTCTAAAATTCAAATATCCAAAATTTGAATTCATTTTAAAACTTGAAAATTTAATCCTGGTCATTTCATTATTTTAATAAAATAATGAGTCGGGGCCTTTTTGGGTTAGCCCATTTTGGATAGCCATGTTCCAACAATTACAATGCCATTTATCTGAAGTATTCAAATAGAAGCTTCTTAGTCATTCTCCTTGTCGCACCAAGGTAGGTAGGGTTTATGTGAAGCGCGTTGTGTCAACAAAAGACACATTTGGTGGAGGAAACTAATGAGTAAACCTCAGCTGAAAATTGTTGATCTCATTCAATATATTCAGCATAAAGTTATATAATGTTCTTAATTATAATGGAAGATTCCATTGGTTTGATAACCTTAGTGACGTTATATTAGTACTAAATTTAAGAATGCTTCATTCGAATCAACATTCCCAAGTTTTAAAATGCTTGCAGATTTCTCTTTTTTCCATTTTACTTTGAATTTGAGAGTACGGGTGAAGCATTACCTATCCAATCTTTGTTCTTTCATTAAAGAATAGAACTAAAAAGCAACACTTAATGTGCTGTGAAAATTGTAAACTAGAATAGTCTTATTTTAATAAATTTCATAATTGGTTTCAATGGAGCTAATTGCAGAATCATTTTTTAATTGACCCTCCAAATCCCCATTGATAGCCATAGCAATTTTTACAAACTACACTTCCCCTTCATTTGCTTGTATTGATTTGAGTTTAGTCAACCAGGAAAGTGCAGTTTATATTGAACTGTTGAATTAAACATATGTTTCTTTTTCATAATACTTACAATAGCAATTGGCAAGTTAATTATAATGAGATGTTATTAATTTGAGCACTTTTTTTTGAAGTCTTTCTAAAGAGTTTTGTAATATAAGAATGTTAAACTTTACCATCACATAAGTACACATGAATTTTACCATCAAACATACACAACCATACACTATGATTTTTTTCTTTTAACTATAAGTGGTTCATTAATCACATAAGTAAACATGACATAGAAAGCTAAAATGTTAATTAATCATGTAATTACACATAACTATGCATTACACCATAGTCCCCCACCAGGTCTCACACAACAATAGACCACTACCATTACACAAGCTTGGCAATACAATAAATAACTATGATTAGTAGGGAGTAGGGCAACCACAATCCTTCTAAGCACTTTTACTTTCAATTGCTCCCTCTCGCAATATTTCAAATAACTATGATTGACTTAGTCGAAGAAGTTGCATCTATTGCTAGTATTGTATAGCGGACATCCTAGGGGTGATCATAGGCCGGGTTTTTGGCCGACTCGGGACCCAGCGTGGTATCATATCGGATTTTTTTTTTGAACCTAGGATCCGACCTGACTTGGTTAGACCTAGGGTAGTGATCGGGTCGGGCCAAGTCATCTCTTTTTTTTTTTGTTATAATATGAAATATTTTGTAAAAATAATTTTTTTAAAACAAAAAATGAGAAAAAAAAATTGAAAGGAAATAAAATAAAATTAAAAAATTTTTAAGACTTGGAATGAAAAATAATAAAATGTTGAAAAGAATTAATATTTTAAAATTTATTTATAAATAAAATTTATTTTAAATTAAATTTAAAATATATTATAAAAATTAAAAAAATTTTAAAAGTAATATCAGGCCGGGTCTCATGCCAATCCCAAGATCTGACCTGGTCCAGCCTGGTAAATTTTTAAAATTTTTTATTTGGTCTGGTTATAACCCGGCCCAATGTAACCAGGTCGGGCCGAATTCATCTGATTGGCCGGGCCCATGATCAGTTCTAGGACATCCCATGAACCTCTTCGCAGCCATAAGGGTAGTTATTTTGCAATTTCTGTATGCACTCAAATGGGATATTTAAAAGATTATTCCCTTGCAACAACCAAACATTAATCTATAGCCCTTTTTCTCCCTAGCTTTTTTTTTTTTTCTTAAGATTAGATTACATCTTGATTTATAATTTTTAGAAATTTGATTACTAGTATCAACGATTATATGGAACATTATGGTAGTGTAACTCATTATGGTACAATTTCGGAATACAAATGGAATAATCCAAGCAAAGGGAACACCACATGCTATTATACTTCGTGTGATTTTCCAATTCCAAAAAATAGACTTGAGAATAAAATTATGCCCCAAGAACAACACCAGAATATTAATTATAGCATATGCACATGTATGCCTTCCTTGAACATGTAACACAATTAACAAACCCAGAACACAGATTCTCCCCAACCGAAATCTATCAGTTGGAAAGACAACCTCATCCAAGTTGTAATCAAAAGTGTTGCTATAAAGGTGTAATTAAAAAATGTTCTGCTTATTTCAAAATAGTCTAAAACTAATCTCATGTAGCTATATGTGACCATATCAATGGCCTTTTAAATTTCGTAAATTAAAATATAGCGAATTGAAACCTAAAAACTTGAACTTTCCATTTAAAAATTTAAAAAAGAGAGGGAAAATGGAATAATTTGAACTAGAAGAGAGGGTGAGAAAAGCGAAGAACGTAGGAAGAAGCAAATGCTGTCAACCTGGTCCTCCTATCATTTCTTGTGGTGGAAACTACATAAGGTTAGTGATTTAGGAATCAATTAAATTAAGGGTGAAGATGTGAAATCAAATTGGCACCCACAAGCAATTCCAATTGAAGGAAAACAAATTTTTTTTGCAAAATCTACTAATAGAGCCAAGCTATCTGATAAGTTATGATAGAGAACAAATTGAAACTGACACTCAATCCCAAATTGAAACCAAAATCCAAAGCCAGATTGAAAGAGAAGACGAACAATTTACCTCAATGTATGCCATGATAGACTATTCGAACCTTGGTGAAACTCACGAGACTTTCTTTCCAGCTCAGTGGTTCTAACATGACTCATTAACATAAAACATGCTACGTTAGATGAATACTAATGGAAAGTTGAAGAGGGACCAATTTGATTAAAATTGGTTTGAGTGAAGGATTAATTTAATAATTTAAATGAGTGAAGGATTAAAATAGAAATTGAACTATAAGTGGAGGACCAAAATAAGATATTTTTCATCTAAAATGTATCATTCTCATTTGGGCACGAATTAATAATCTTGGATAACTTTAACAGAAATAATCATTAGAATCAAAAGTGATAAACAAGTGATCATGTAAGAAACAACAAAAGAAATAAATAATACACTTTAAATGGCAAGACTTACTAATTTTTGAAAATAAAACAAAGTTTTCCTTCTTTAAAAGAAAAAACCTCTGGAATAGGTAAGAACTCGAAATTAGCCAGAGAAAAGTATCAACTCAGAGTTAAATGTTAGTAAACAAAAATATTTTAATTGCCTAGGATTTCGTGTTTGGTTGGAACATTGGTTGTATTCTCAAATTAACTTGTATTCGTTTGTCAGATTTTACTAGAAAATTTATATATATATATATATATATATATGTATATATTAAAAAAAATATTATTTTAGACCTAATTTATTATTAAATTATTATTTTGATCTTTAACTTATTTTATTTTTTTTGGTCTAATTTCTCACTTACTTTACTTCCTTAAATCATGCACATATTAATTAGAAATATTTATTTTTTATTCCTTCGCACTGGATGAGTTAATAATGGACTTAACTTAAAAGATTATATATGGTGACAATAATAAAAGTGGAAGCCTTAAGTAACAAGTTTTAAGGAGTAGAGATAAAATGAGTGACTTAATAGATTTAAATTCAAAGAATAATATATGATAATAATATAAACGCAAAAATAAAAAATGATAATTTTTAATATTTATTTTAAAAATAGAACCAAAATAATAATTCAATTATAAATTAATGATAAAAATATTATTTTTTTGTTGAAAGAAAAAGGAACAAAAATAAATATTTTATAAACTTAATTCAAACGTTTCACAAATTTCCTGAAGTCATTATTCCCAATTCACACAATTCTCATGAATTGAAACTTACAAATAATTAATTAATTCGAAGGAGGTAAGTTAGCCACCACTCAAAATAACAACTGCGTTGGTTAGATTCACAAACTTTCCTGCCTCTCTTTATTCGAACGCTTTCATAGCTTCTTCGTTTTCCGTGCCACCCACTAGGCTTTCTTCTCCATATTCAAACTCTCTCTTCCAACGAACTCTCTTGGAGCTCATTTCTGTGTCTTCTTCGATCGGCTGAGAGGAGATCCATGGCAGACCACACAGGCGATTCGAAATCTCTCACTGAGAAGGCAGCGGAGAAGCACCGCGACGGGGAATCGTCGTCCTCCTCCGGTTCCGATGACGACAAGCCATCGGCGGTTGAATCCTTGAAGAAAAAGTCTGGTAGGCTCTTCGGCCGCCAGAAGACTATCCACGAGGTCTTGGGCGGGGGAAAACGTACTGTTTGATTTTTCATTCTCGTCTTCCTCTGCATTTGCATGTTTCATTGATTTTACAATGCTGCATTGAGTCACTTGTTCTCTCTGGTTGATCGGAATGCTACGATAGAAAAGATCGTACCTCTGTTTCTTTTTCTGCTCGTTATGATCTGAGTCTCGAGCACGTCACTAAATAAATCGAGAAACCCCTAGTTTTACGACGGTGATTTTCGATTCCTATTTTCTCTGTATATGAGTTTGACGTGAAGCGAGATTGATTTCGTAGCGTATATTGATCAAGATCAAAGCTATACTTAGCAAAGCTGAAGCTCTGTTGCAATACTTTTATTTGTTCTTTTTAATCGTCAAACAGAAAGCTTGAGTTCTTATAATTTGCACTATTTGGCTTTCACTTGGATGCCCATACGCAAAATGAATCAGAATTTTATTCTTATTTTAGCGATTATTACATTCTCACTGGAATGTGATGTTCCAGATTTGGATGGGTTTTCCATCTCCTCTTACCATAGGATGCAACAATGGAGATTAACCTCGTCCATATTTGTAACTGTAATTTTCTTATGCAATTTGAGTAACGTCATTCCACTAAAATTAAAAGTAGAGCTTATGCTTTTGTAGTGCATACATTTGTTTTTGATTTCTAGTAATAAGTTTTGAGCCATGTGTTGACACTACACAATGTAATTATTACAGCTTAATTATATCTCACTAGAAATGCTGAACATAATCTTTCTCTCGCTTACACTTTCTAGAATAAGGTCATTATGGAATTTCACGACATGCTGTTTTATCTCTCCAGTTTGCATATTATACACTGTAGGCTTCATGCTAAGATAATTTAATATGTTGTTGGGAACTTTACATAACTGATATGATAGAGGAAAATTATTTACAGAATTTTTCGTGTATATTGTATCTATTTGTTTCTTGTCAGATATCCAGTTATACCTTCGTCATATTACCCTGTTTTCTTACAACAACTTACTCTTGCAGCTGCTGATATTATCCTATGGAGGAAAAAGAAAACCTCAGCAATTTCATTTGGTGTTGGCACGGCAGTGTGGTTTCTCTTTGAGTGTTTGGAATACAATTTGATCACTCTGATTTCCCATATATTGATCACGTCTCTCGCTACCATTTTCTTGTGGTCCAACGCATCCGTTTTTATCAACAAGTAGGAAATTGATAATTCTTCTACTTTCTATCTCATATTATGCGTTTATGTTTGTCGTGTCATTTCCTTGACTAGGACTCCACCGAAAATCCCAGAAGTGACAGTTCCTGAAAAATGCGTTCTTGAGGCTGCTTCTGCTCTAAGAACTGAAGTCAACCGAGCCTTGGTTGTTTTGCGTAACATTGCAACCGGGACAGATGTGAAGAAGTTTATTGGTGTAAGTCGAATTAACCCTGCTTCTTCTATTGCAGCTTTAGCTGCTCACGAAGTCACACAGCTACTTGCTTCCCATGATTTTAACTGGATTCCTTTATATTATTGGGAGAGGCTGGGAAACATTAGAAAACAAGTCTACTGATATTATATTCCATTTTTTATTTGGAGCTATGCATACATGGGCCTGTACCCCAAAAATTGTGGAAATGGATTCCCTATATTTGGAAATCTCAAATGCTGATGAAGTTGATGAAATTTAAATCCTTAGACGAAAATTTAATACTTCAGATTTTATGAAATTGGTAAATACTATTTAATATTTGTTAAAATCTGAATTATTGAAAAAAAAATTAATGGTTCAGATCTCAAATGCAAAGAATCCAAATCCAAAAATTGTTGTGCGTGCTGTGTACATTTTGAATTGATGGATCATTTTTAGATTTTAATGATCTAGCGGTCCTAAATATACACAGTACTGCTGGAAATTCACATTACAAAAATTAGAATCCTGATTCTTTATTGTTCAACAGAGGATGCTGTAATTATTTTAGCTTAAACAATAACCACATGCAATCATTTTGTAATTCAAAAAAATTACAACTGCTGTAAGGGGTATCCTCTTTGCAAAAATTGGTATGTACTGACAGGTACAACTGCAGAAGGGCTAAGGTGTTTTATTGCCATTTACCAGGCTATGACTGGATTGTGGGTTTTCTCGGTTGTTGGGAACTGTAGCAACTTCCTGACCTTGTTTTACATATGTAAGACTTCCTGCTTTGCTTCCTGTCTTCTGCTTGTTACTAATTCTTGTATTTATGCGTAAATTAACTTTTTTATGGTAGTCTGTTATTAACAATGAATCAATTTGGTGTGATACAGTCTTTGTCTTGATGTTCACTGTGCCACTGCTCTATGAGAAACATGAAGACCAGGTTGATTTATGTGCTCAGAAGGCAATAATTGAGATCAAGAAGCAGTATGCAATTTTCGATGCTAAGGTTTTGAGCCAGATACGCACAGGAGCGTTAAATAAGAAATTGGATTAGAATACATGATTTAGTTTCTATAATCAGATAGTGGGTTTCTTTCGCTAAGATGCTGTGTCTGGAAACACCATTCCTCATTTATTAAGTTCAATACATGTGAGGAATACATAATTACGTAGTCCTCTCAACTTGTAGAGCCTATTTTGGATTCTTTATCAACATAACTTATTTACAAAGCGTCAGTATTTTAGTTGTATCTGAGAATTTGACCCTTTAAACATGCTTCGTATTACTTTGAAGATTTCATTTGACAGCATTAAGAAATGGGAAATTCACTTAAACGGCTGCAACCAGTGGAAAACAATTTACAACATCTTATCAGGAACTGCCTGGTAGCCAAAAATTATCAATTTTTGTCTTTGAAATTATATGAAAGTTTTAGTCTATTCTGTTATTGTATAATTAGTGAATATAAATATGCCATATTAAGCTGCTGCAGTTCTTATTAAAAAAATCCCCATCTCTTTAATTGACCTACATAACTCAATCGTCTTCACATATTGCAAATACTAATGAAAAATATTTTCTCTCCTATCTCATATTACAAAAGACAGATCCGGTGAGGAAAAAGGCGGCTGCTATCTTCCATGGACAGAAGCTTCTAAAGATACCCATAGAGCACTGGCATGCACAGGAAATTGTTTCCAGATCTTCGAAGTTTTAAGGATTTCACATTTTATTAAAACAAACAGTAAGCAACATAAGTTATTAGGTGTGGTCTAGCAATGAAAGATGAGAGTAGTTGGCAATAGGTCTTACGCTCAGACCTAGATTTTGAACAACG
This sequence comes from Delonix regia, assembly GCA_037074485.1. Lineage (NCBI taxonomy): Eukaryota > Viridiplantae > Streptophyta > Magnoliopsida > Fabales > Fabaceae > Delonix > Delonix regia. Next base: position 19,535,600 of record CM073449.1, on the reverse strand, counting down.
AATTCATGAATAAAATCTGAAACTATAATTTCCGATTTGAGGTTGATATGGCATCCTTGGACTAAAATTGATTTAGTCACGCAAACAACATAAGAAAAGAAAACATCTTTACCCTAATGAGTCAATGTAGTTAATTTTACCAACACAAACGTTCCGCTGTTGTTAAGGAACCAAGGGCAATCCCTATAGCTTCTTTTTCTTACAAGAGCAGTAGTACCTGCCCAGTGGGGGGCAAAACTGCAGGTTCTTGAATGTCTTACAATAAGAGAATGACCACAGATTTGCATCCTAGCATCTTTTAAGGTGCTTGGGATAAGCCCATAACCTGGAAACCGATCCTCCTTCTGAATCACTGTCACTGTCGGAGGAAGATGTTATGGATAGAGAATCATCCAGAAGATATTCCACAACCTGAAATGTGTAGGTATACAAATATCTAATCAGTTCAGTAATTCCATTAATACAAAGGACAGTAAATATGAGTACTATATTCATAAGTAATATAACAACAAAAATGCTGGGGAGAAAATGAAAACTAGTTGCTTGCAAAAATTGCTAACGATCCAGGGATTGACACTTAATAGGTCTGAATGCATTGACTATCATGGCATCAGAAACTAAAGACATTCTCAAAGAATTAGGATTAATTACCATTCCTTACGAAAAGCTCTAAGCAACAAAATTACCAGGCACCACATTAAATGTTTGTTTTAGATACATTCTTGACATCTTGGCGTTAGTCAGGTAACAGTAGTTTTTTATGTAGAAATAACATCGAAACTTATGTTGGAATATCTCCTCCAGCTGGTGCCCATGTTAACTATGTGATTGTGACACATATAACTAGAACAGGATTCATAATGGTTTCAATGACAGAAGAGTTAACTCTTTTTTTTCCCCTTAAAACAACAACAATTGACCAGAAACAAAGTAATTACATTATATACAGTAAAGAGCATACCTGGCGTGCAGTTACAGGCTTGATATCCTGAATTTCGGATATAATTCCACAATGTGTATAGAGACATTTTGAGTTATTCAACCAAACTATTGTTTTGCAGTGTCCACAGTATCCCCTATTGGATGCTAATTTCTTCGACAAAGCTCCTACATTAAAGTGGATAAGATGAGAAGAGTAGAGAAATTGTAGATGTGCAAGTATGAATAATGAGAGAGAGAAAGCAAAGGAGCAAACTGCAAACTCAGTCATGACATGCAAATTTATACTCTTGACCTCTTCCGCGGCTGAATGGTTTCAATATTACTCAACATAGTAGACAAGTTTTAAACTACTGAAACTACACCTCTATTTTCATCAATTCCAAATTTATGATCTGTGCCAGTGTATTTTAACAGGATTATACCTCCCACATTAGGGGAGGTTAATCCATAAGGGAAAAAACCCCAACTCATTGCAGCATTCCAGTACAAATATGATTCTGCAGTGGATAAAGTATGTGACTCAGAAATTATGCTAGGACCCTAATAATCAAATATCATCAAAGATTCAAAATAGATGGAGACAAATCTATATAAAAGATTTTCAATTCTAAGAATTTACTTCTATACCATTTGTTAATTGATGAAGCATTGGATGTGAGAAGAAAACCTCAGTTAAATGTAAGAAATTAAACTTGACTTACCAGTATATGCTCTTTTAAGTGCCTCCTTCCAGTCAGCACTGAATCTAGTTTCTATGGCATCCCGTAGAAGTGTATACTTTCTGTCTTCATCCAGTCTAATAGGCTGCTCTTTAACAGCACTACCATACAGTGCAACATACTGCAACTCCCACAGATGGTTATCATTTGCAGCTAAGTTCCATGACCTCCAAATGCAGCATTGATGGGTCACTAACAATGATTTGATAAATAATATAATTCATGACTAGTATAATTCACTTGCCAATGCAGCAAAATATGTAATTGGCTGATAGTGTCACACGTGCACAAGATGCAGGGTAAAATAATCAGCTGGTGATTGTATATCAATAACACGAAGAAAGAAGTCATACCAGCAGACTAGCCCCACAGAGACTAAAGATTGCACATCTAAAAAACTGAAGATGCGCACTAGAATATCATGTGGCAGTTGGGAAGAACCTGAAAGAAACTTCTCTTAGATTTACTTGCTTTTTTGGGTAAAACAATGCAATTAAGCAGAATCATCTTGAATATAATCTGACCACTTTCTTCCTGGTGAGCTTTACGGCGCCTCTTATGAGCAACCATTGCATGCTTAAATTCTGTGACAGCCAAATTCCTTTTTTGCTTCGGCAGCACAACTTCTACACTCTGTAGGAGTAGATGGGCTGACGAAACAGCACTCTGGGTCTGCATTCTAGAATTAGAGAACATTTAAAGAATTAATGTGTAAAAGAGGTCCATGGTAACAGTTCCATTTGGATGCTCAACTTAATATCACATTGCAGATGACTAAAAGTAGTCACACAATAGCTAAAAGTTATACTCATTGGTCTTATCTCTAGGATACAAATATTAAAAAAATAAAAAATTGGCAACATGAATTATTTGCCACACCAACTTCTAACCTAACTGGAGTCAAAGAATATAATTCTGATTGTATAAAAAATTGGAATTTTTACCACCTAAACCCTCCTTCCCACCTCGCATATACTGTGACAAAAAAGCCCTAATGCTCTGTTACTGCCCAAAACAATTTCCTCCCTATCCCGTTCCTTTCACCTTTCTTAATTATTTGATTTCATAAATGATATACCTCTCTACCTAGATTTTTTTTTTCTGCTCAAAATGAATTTCTTTTTTTTTTCCCCCCCTTCTTGGGTCTGTTGAAGGCTAAAACATAAAGGGTAGCCTCTTTCTCCAAAGAATCTCACCCCAACCGCTCCACAGAATGAATAAGTTTGCAATTTTGCATCAAAATAACTAACAAGAAGAAAATGTATTTAGTCACAAAGAGTGTCAAAAGATGCTCCAGCAGCATTAGACAGTATCCCACCCCCCCCCCCCCCCTCGCATAAAGAAAAAAGCATTAGACAGACATTTTTGACAACTGGAAGCAGTTCAATTATCTGTTAACAGGTTTATTGTCATATTTAAAAGAGCAGAACTCAAGGCTTCTTAACATTATGGCCCTCATTATTATTAAAACGTCTTTTAATCTTTTCCTGAAGTCAAACAAGATGAAGGGAAATTTGAGATGATCTAAACAATCCAAATGCCTTACTTGTAATCTAGCTCTCTTCATCCAAGAAAATATGCAATTTTCTTCCACAGGGAAATATTCCATGCAGTAATAAAGATGGTCATCAAATGAAAAATGACTATAATTGCTGAAGCAGTAATATATGGACCATACAAGAATATATTAGAATTCCTTTCTTGGGAAATGAAAAAGGTTAGACAAGACAAAGAAAAAGATTAATTTAAAGCTATGATTGCTTGGGTTTATGTTATAGTATGTATTACACGCTCCCACATTCCATTATATACTAGTTTAAGCCTTTTATCTCAAGCAAAAGAATGGCCACATTCTGAATAACAAACACAATCTATAGAGGAAAAATCATATAAATATATTAAAAGAAGAGACCAAAACATTGATATCAATTTTTTGGTCATTCAGTCATTTACTTTCCAGATACAATATGCACAACATCAGCAGCAAGTTCACTTTGAGCTGCTTTACTATAATAGATGGCTAATAAAAATTGTAACATGAACTTAGAAGTGCTATGTCCTTCAGTTTCTGGTTTCCAAGCTGGTGTAAGCTTTCAACAAAGTAGAGTTCAACATTGTTAGGTTAAGTTGACAGATGTACGTTATTCAAGTTCATTCACTGTATTATTAACACCCACAATCGCATTAGCAAGAAAAAATATAGCTAGGCAGCATGAAAATTGACAAAGGTACGGACACAAACAACACAACAAAATCTAAAGCGATGTAATTGAAAATCTAGGGTAGTGTCTAATGCAAGAACGAACACAACTCCTTTTTTGAAATGTACAAAACAGCTTGCCGACCACCAAAAATTATGATTTCAGAGTAGAAAAAAGTTGAGCTGGCTTAACATAATAGATGGATAACAAAAATTGCACGTTGAACTTAGAGGATCTATTTCTTCCGCAGATTATAGTTTTCAAACTCGTCTAAGCTTTCAACAAAATAGAGTTCCATATTGTTCAAGTTGAAAGATATACGTAATTCTCATTAATTACTCATTATTACCCATGATCGCATTAGCTAGGGGAAATATCAAGGATATAACTTATAATCGCATTCCTTGAAGACCACCCAAAATTAGGGTTTCAGAGCAGATAAAACTTGAATCAAAAACGAAAAAATTGGGCGAAAAAGAAGGGGATTGACGAGGAAATACTTACTCCGGGAGGAGACGGAAGGTTGTGAGGGTGTCTTGGAAGATGATGGCCTGCAAATTTTTGGGGAGCTTATCATATGCATCTCTGAGAATTGAGCTTAGCTCTTTGCAGGCAATTGGGTATCTGTAGATTTTGGGTAAAAACTCTCTTAAGCGTAGTTTTTGGTATCTCTCTAATGGATTCGACATGTTGTGAATTCTTGAGAGAGCAGGAAGAATCAAATACTAGTTCAAAATCATTTGGAGCAGAGGAAACGCGATAGGTGGAAGTCACTCATTTTCGGGGCAATGTCGGAACCGACTTGTGTTGCCGTTTTCAAGACCCAAATTATCAGCCTTCAAGACTGACATCATTGATGATTGTTTGTTTGAAAGGAAAATAACGATCCGTCCTGGACTGAAGCTCGGACAAGCAGGAATGGCATCCCTCATGGATAACCATTCATCAATTTAGTTCCACTTAAATAAAATTGTTAATAATATCTTTCTTTCTTAAACTAATAGTAAATTGATGGGAAAAATAATCTTTTGGTGCTTATAGTTGTCTTTGTTTGCAAATTCATCCCTATTATTTATATTTTTAAAGTATTATTTTTTGTGCACTAATAATTTTAAATTCACCAATGCACAAGTTATAATACAAAAATACAATTATAATATTATTAACTCAAAAAGTAATAATATTACAATTATATTCTTATAATATAACTGGATACACTGATATACTAAAAAATTTTACCTTTTTTAAACAACTCCTATAATTGTAAAATATTTGCAAATAAGTCCTTGCCCTTAATAAATACTAAAACACCATTATTTTGATGTTGATGTAGCTAATAGAATCCATGTGACAGTATAATTGGATGATAACTTGGCAAATACATCCATGCTAACTATTAAATATAATGTATAAATGCCAAGCACTCAAAACATTTTTTCCAAAAGTGACTTTTTAAGTTTAGTTAGACTTGAGTAGTTTGAGAATGCCAATAAAATAGTAGCCTTGTCTTAGTAAATATCGATCAAGCACCATTCTTTGATGGAATTTGAAGTGGCAAAACACGTTATTGCAAAGGATTCTCTTTTTATTCAATAGTGTTCTCACTATGGCCTTCATTGCCTCTAACCAAATCTTGACTTTCAACTCAAGAACTTGTTTGAGATTATATGCTCAACAATAGACCTTGGATCCTTCATGGCAATGGAAGAGATTGTAAGAATAATTTTATTTATCTTGTGAATTACCATTAATCCAATTGTGCGCCCTTCTTCTATGTGTAGTTTGTCACGACGAACTTTACCTAACTTGCATCATTTTTTATTTTTGATCCAAATCCAATTGGAAGATCCTACCCAACTCGTGTCCCTTTAAATACTAGGGTTTCTGCAGAGTGGAAGCATCCAACAAGTGAAGGAGAGGCTGAAAACTCATCCACATTCACTTCTTTCTTCATTTTCTTCATCTTTCCATCATTTTTCTGCACTTCCATTGGTTTTCTTGATGTTTTAGAGCTTAGTGAAGCATCCCTCTCAACCATAAGCATCTAGATATCACTTGCCTGGTGGAGAATTAAGGAGGCCTGAGCTTGGAGCATCAATTAGGGAGTTTTCTTAATCTTTTCCATCATTTCCTTCTTGTAATCATTGTGTTTTGGTTAAATCATTTTGGTTACATTAATAGGTTGAATTATTTTGCTGTAAAATTTCATATGTTGGATTAGATTTTAGGATTTATGTATTAATGTGTATTTTGTAAGGATTATTATTACACATAATTGTAGAATTATTGGGTTTGGTATAATCCAAGATATCTTATGATCGATTGTGATAGCTTGGTAATACTTAGTTAAGTTGCTCAAATTATTTTTACATCTTTATATTGATATCTTACTTGTACATTAAGAAGGGTAGTTAATGTTGTTATGAGCCTTTGGGTTTAAAGGTTTCATAAACAAATTAACTTACCTAGTGTTTGAATGGTAATATAAACCACCTAAGGAATTGGCTTTCAAAAGAAACTCCCATTTATCTTTTAAGAAGCTAGGAAGGTCAAATCAAATTTCCAATGGGCATTTCATCATCATTTGCATTATAATTCCACTCCTTCATTTAGTCATTTTGTTAACTCACATCTCATATAAAAAATCTCAAAAACAATTATAGAGAAATTGCATTCTACCTAATTTCAAAAGAAAAAGGCAAAACCCTGATTTTCCCCCATTTTTGCACATATTTTGCATTCAAATTACCTAGGAATAAATTAGGCTCCTTGAAGTGAACATGACTTGAATTGCATCACTATAGTGCATTCTCATATCCAATATTAGCTTTTGACACCTTGGCAACAAGGTTTCGGTTAGTTGGATTTAGAAGTAACTATTTATATAACTAATTTTATATAGTGACTCAAAGATAGGAAAAGCCCAAATGAAAAGGAAAAGATCATCCTAAGAGTATAAAGAAGTTCAACTACAATTAATTACATAGGAACAATAGTTTTTAACTTGTATTTTTTACATTGTTTAATTTTGAATGATGTTGTCTATGTATCCTCCTCTAGAAGGAAGTTGGTTTTTAGTTTTGTATTGGACAAACATGGATATTCCTTTTAATAAATAAATGAAAGAATTAATGTTTTCTTTAATTTAGTCATTATTGGAACTGCTAGCCTAATGAATGGTTTATATTGCTTAAATACAAATGTTAGTTCATATTCTTCCTCTAGGCATTTATTAATGCTATTATTGGACATAAACACTAAAGAATTGATGATAATTCTTTTATGTTATGGCATCAACATTTGCATTATATCTCAGAAAGATATTAGAAAAGATGGTCAAACATGGAATATTACAAGACCTGAATTTCTCTAATTTTGAATCATGTGTTGATTGTATCAAGGGAAAACTTCTTATAAGAACTAGGAGGAAAGGAGTAAACAAATCTGAGAAACAAATCTAAGAGTATCATTGAATTGATCCACCCAAATATTAGTGGACCAATTAATTGAGCAGCTATAGCTGATTACAAATATTTTAGCACCTTTATAGATTATTACTCCATATTTGGATGGATCAACCTATTGCATGAGAAATATGACTCATTGAATGCCTTCAAGGCATTTAAGGCTACTGTTAAATTGAAATCTAGGAAGATAATCAAATGTGTAAGATCAGATATAGGTTATAAATATTGTTAAAGGTATATTGAAACAGGTTAAAACCTAGACCTTTTGCTCTGTTCTTATAAGAGCATGGAATTAAGGCTAAGTAAACCATGCCTGACACTCCACAACAAAATGGAGTTGCTGAGACGCATAATTGCACTGTAACGGACATGGTCAAAAGCATGATTAATTATTTTTCCTTACTAGAGTTTCCGAAGGTGATGCCCTTATAACAACAACTTATATTCTGAATCAAGTTTTAAATAAGTCAGTTGAAAAGACCTGTATGAGCTTTTCACTAGTAAGAAACTTGATTCTATGACCGTTAGTGAATTCTTCATTGAGTATTGTTCAAGATCCAAAGGATGCATAGTTTATTGCCTTTCTCACTTTACTAGGATTATTGAGTTTGATAGAGCATTATACTTTTAAATAAAACTTGGATAATGAGAGTGATGATCCTAGGGTTATCAATCTGCAAAATAAGGATGTCATATTACCCATGCAAACTTTGTCATCTCCACATGTTGTTCATGCTAATAGAATTAACACTCTTATTGAGAATCTAGTTGATTTTATTGTAAGACCTTTTACAATTAATGAGAAAGAACTAGTCATTGAATTGAAACAATCGTAGAGGATTTGTAGACTTGCAATTTCAGATTATTATAAAGTGTATTCAAAGGAATTTTAGTTAAATGTTGTAAATGACATAAATTATATCTCATATGATAAAATTGTAAAAGGTCTTTATTCATATAATAAGTTAAAGGCTATAAACCATAAAATTGCCTCTATGCATTATAATAAAGTGTGGAAACTTATTGAGTTACTAGATGGAAGCAAACCTATTGGTAGCAAATGGGTGTTTAGGACCAAGAGAGGGGTCAATGGTGAGGTTAAAAGATACAAAGTCATACTTATAGGTAAAGGTTATAATTAGAAGGAAGGGATTGATTACCCAAAAACCTTCTCACTAGCATTTATTAAAGATGTCTTTAAAGTTATGATCACTCTTGTTGCACACTTAAACATTGAACTTCATTTTATGGAAGTTAAAATAGCAATCTTAAATGATAATTTGCATAAGGATGTTTATATGACAAAGCCTGATGGATTTGCAGAAGTAAGTAAAGAGCACTTAATATGCAAGTTGAATAGATCCATATATAGACTAAAACAAGCCTCAAGGCAATGGTCTCTTAAATTCAATGGAGTAATCACCTCACTTAGATTCATTAAGAATGTTTCCAATCAATGCATTTATCATAAATTTGAATGAAACAATTTTGTGATCCTTATGTTGTATGTTTATTACATCCTATTGGGTAATTACTTAATGAGCTCATTGAATAAGACAATACACATCCTCTCTTGCCAGTTTGATATGAAAGATCTAGGTTAAGCTTCTTTTGTTTTAGGGATTCAAATTTACTGTGATAGACTTCGTGGCATTCCTAGTTTATCTCAGGCAACCTATATAGATCGTGTGCCAAAAAAATTTAACATGTATTCTTGCACATCATGTGTTACACCTGTTTAGAAGGGTGAAAGGTTGTTTAAATCCTCATATCCCAAGGATGATGATGATAAGAATGCAATGGATAAGGTTCCATATGTATCTACTATTGGTAGCCTTATATATGTTAAGGTGTGCACATGACTAAATATTGCTTTTGCTATTAGTGTGCTTGGCAGTTATCTGAGTAATCCTAGCCATGATCATTGGATGGCTGTAAAGAAAGTTATAAGGCACCTTCAAGGTACAAAACATCACATGCTAACCTTGAGGAAGTTTAAGCCACTTGAAATAATGGGATATTATGATTCAAACTATGCATCATGTGTAAACGATCATAAATGTACTTCTAGATACATCTTTAAGATGTCTGGAGGAGCTATTTCATGGAAGAGTTGCAAGTAATCATTAATAACTACTTCAACTAGAGAGGTAAAGTATATTGCTTCTTTTGAGGCTACTTACTAGGCCATATGGTTGAGGAAATTTATATCTAGCATGCATCTAGTTAATTCAATATCATGACCTCTAACCATGTACTGTGATAGTTCATCTGTTGTTAGCTTTTTTCATATTCACAAAAACTTCAATCACTTTTATTAATTAACTTAATGATTGGATTAATGCTCTACAAGTGGGAGATTGTTGGTTTAAACTAAGAATAGATTGGGTTCATATTATTTGGGAGTAATCAATTATAGATCGGATTACCTATAAGCTTATTGGGTAAAGATCCCAACTTATAGTCCAATCTTAATCAGTAATTATCGCATCAAATTGTTGATAGAAAGTTAATAGAAAAAGATTGAGCTTATTTACAATGTCAAATGTCATAAATGAATGGAGAGCAAGATTGGTTTGCTTCATTAATTTTAACCACCCTTTTTATCCCTTTTCCTCTTCCTTTTCTATGCCTTTCTTCCTCTTTCTTTAGTAAGAATTTTCTCTCATCACATCTCTCTTTAGTGGTCCCTTCTAAAATCTATCAGAAGGCAAGCTCAACTTTAGACTCTCTTCTAAACATTGGGTATTATTGGTTGTTTTCTCTACTAATTTTTTCCACTTAAAGATTTTATTTACTATGACTGTTGCTCTTTTAAGTCTACTTACTTTAACTTTTGTATCTCCAATTCTGAACATGCTTAGATATGTTATTGTTAGCAGAGACTTATTGTAATTTAGAGATAAAGTCGTTAGTGACTCATAGAATGTCATCAGATGCAGTAACATGTTGAGGTCATAAATTATTCAGTTGGAGCTTAAGCTATGACATATGGATGAACAAGAAAATAATTTATTTACCTAATTTCAGTCTTAATTATTTTAGTTTACAATGTATGAGATTTAACTTTGGAAATATTAATTTTTCACATATTTCTTAATTGCTTGGGTGTTTTGTTACTTATGTTTTATTGCATTTTACATATGTCAATCCATGAAGGCTTTATTTTACATTTCATTACAATTTAATTTTCTTTTTTATTTTAGATTTTAGATTTTAGATTTTTATTTCACGTCACACATGGCATCACCTCAATCATTATTGTTAAATTTTTTATTAATTTATATTTAAATTATTTTAGGATTCATTTCACATATAGTACATAATTTAGTCTAGATTCATTTTTGTGCATGTACATTTCATTTCATGTGGCATTACATTTGCATTTGGGGGGGATAAAGTTTCATTTTAAACCATTTTTGTCCTAGCCTTTAGACGTGACCTAAAGGCTTGGCTCTTGAGAGAACTTAGAAGCTAGACAACAGAGGAAAAGAGGCTAAGGAGGATACACACTAGGTAAATTCTCCATGATCTTTCCAATTTTGATTTATTAATGTCAAGTTCTTCCTCATCTTCTTTTATGGCTAGAACTCTTATGGATTAAAGGATAATTACTAACCATAGGTGTATTATTGATGTGATGGTATGTGATTCTAAGATGTTTGATGAATTACACCCATATACACTCATTTAGATGCTCCAATTTAAATTCAATTTGGTTTTATTTAATGTTATTGATTTGATAGTGTAACACCTCACTTAGAGGTCATCAATAACTTTTTATTACATTCTGTCACTTTAAATTTAAAAGGAACTTTAATATTTTTGCTATTAAACTTGCTAAGTAGATATTTTTGGTTTTCTCTTTTCAATTACTTGATTGTTCTTTATCTAATTCAATCCTTTGCTTATGATTAGCAGAAAAATTGACAATTTAAAGTAATATAGTATAAGCTACTTTAATTTATAGACCCCATTGTCGTAACTGACATAGTGGTGGATGGGAGAAAGGAGAATGAAGAAAGAGATGTAAATTTATTCCCAAAACAAATTTTAAAAATCAACTACTGGAGTTAGCACTAAAACATTTAACGAAAAATTTTGGATAACCACATAAAAACAAAAGGTGGTCTATGAAACCAAAAATGGGTTCAAGAGACTATTTGATTGTGAGGAAGATGTTAGACATCTCACAACACCTGTCTATAAAGATAGTTATCCTAAATCAATCAAACAAAGTAAAAGATATGACTTTAAATTTATTTAAAATTGCCTACATTTATTTGAAATAACTTGTTTTTAACACGCGTAAGAATAATAGAGAAAACAAAATAAAATGTAACAAAAAGATGAATATTTACAATGGGCGAACTTAACTTAAGATGAGAGTCTAGGGCCTACGTGCTTTACAATATGGATTAAGGTCCACGTAGTTCATCTAGAATGGCATGTTAATAGGTTAGTTTTTTTTTTAATTTTTGTGAAAAGATTAAAATAGTTAAGATTTGGTTAATGCTTTTTAGTTTACAAAATCAGTGTTGTCTCACTTCTTTTGCTCTCATCATCTTCTCTATTTTCTAGAGTTTTGAAAACATGATTTATTTATACTTTATTTGGAGAAAAGGAAAATATCTTTTATTTCAAAATTTAGATTATTTGAAAGGCGCATGTAATGGCTCGTTGGAACCTAAAACTTATTCAAAATGTAAACAATTAGGGATGGGCAATTGGAACCTAAAATTATATTAAACGTGAGCAACTAGTATTGGAATATGCCTACGTAGTTGTTGGATCTCACGAAGCCCCGCTAGTAAATCATTAGGTCCTCATGAAGATGTTAGTCTCACACGACAACACTAATATCTCATTAAGTGCTCATGTAGACATTAGTCTTATACGACAATATTAATGTTAAGAAAAATGTAAATGTTTGAAGGATATGCCAATGGAAGTGTTTGACCTCACATGGCATGGAATTCAAGAAAAGAATACCTATGGAGGCATTGGACCTCACATGAAACATTTTAAATGAGAGTATCTATGGAAGTGTTGGACCTCACATGACATATTTTTTTAAATAGAAAGCATTGGTGTTTAGTAAGTGTAAGTGTTTAATCAATCATTCTTGGGTGTGGGTGTGCGTTAGTGTTAAGTAAAACATTCATGGGTATTTGTCTATGTGAGTGTCCAATTACATATTCATTACATGGTGATTACATAGGACTAAGAATACATCAATTACAATCAAGCTCAAAGGAATTTGACAACTTAATCACACTAGTCTTCCAATTTGCTATCCTTTCTTGTGTGTCCCTTGTACCTTGATTTGAATGCCTTTTGACCATAATTCCCATGTTTAAGGCTCACCACAATTCTATATCATTTGGATAGCTAATAGATCATACATTCATAGCCAAAATAACCCCAAAGATTAATCATGTTATAATAACATAGACACCATAAATGACACAATTAAGCCAAAAGCTATAGACCAAAGTAAACCCCATATGACACTATCATATAAAAACAAAATGGGCAGTCATATTCTTTACCATATTAGACACTAATTGACCTTAAATTGAACACTAAAGTGAAGTAAGAGTGGATTCCAACGCTCTGTTTTCTCTAGCTGTTGAGTTATGTATGATAATTAGTGGTAAAGTGTTATATCCCAAAAGAAGAACCCTAACAAAAATTTATCCTACAAAATAGACATATAAAGGGTTCACTTACTTAAAAATCAACTTAAAATATCTTCTAGATCAATACAAGAAATTCCATAAAGTTTACTATAGTTTGATCTTTATGTACACAAAGTTGTACAAATAGCATATTAATTGGTCACTATAAATTACAAAAAAATTTAACAACACTAATAACATACAACATGTATACCAAATTTCAACTTAAAAAGATGCATAGAAACTTCCCAAAAAATTCAACAATTTGACCTATGGTAAAATTTACTAAAATAGAACATGTTCAGGACAAACATAAATGTTCACCACTTTTCCACTACTCCATGTAGCTTAAAAATTAGTGGAAAATTCATCAAGAATCTAAACATATGAAATAACTTCAACCTCAAATTTCAAGATAAATTGACATCATATGAAGTACTAGAAAATTCACAAAAATTTGCATGAATCATATTGAGCCTAAAATTGGATATTTAAATGGGCATATATGTGAAACAATCTATTAAACACCTCAGGATCAAATACCATCACATCAATAATACATCCATGGTAACTAATTAACATCTAGCCAATGATAATTTCAACCATCAGAAGAAGAAAAAAAAGGAAGAATTTTTAAATAAAGAGATCAAAATTGAAGAGAAGTCATGAAGAATTACCTAGATGTCCTCCCTTAGTCTCCTTCCCCTTTTCTTGCATCCAAGCTTCTCCCAAAAGCCAAAATTATCTTCAATTCTATAGAACCCCTTTAGGTCACCTCCAAAACTAGGTCAAAATGATCCCATCTAAAAATTTAACCCCTCAAATGCAAATGTAATGCCACATGGAATGAAATGCACTTGCACCAAATGAATATAGCATAAATTGTGTACTAGGTTTGAAATGCATGCTAAAATAATAAAAATCTATATAAAAAAACAAAATTTAGTGATGGTGAATTAGGTGATGCCACTTATGATGTGAAATAAAAATGCAAATGAAATTGTAGTGAAATCCAAAATGAACCCTTCTTGGAGTGACATGTATAAAACACAATAAAAGGGAAATAAATAAAATTAAAAAATGAAACAAATGTCAAGAAAATGAAAATAAAATGAAGATGAAATCTCTCATGCAATGACTCAAGTGAGTAACAAAAAAGAAAATAGAAAATTTATATATATATATATATATATAAAAGGTCAAGAAGGGTCACAGATTTTGGATCACAGGTTAAGAGTGACTTGAGTTCAAATATGCCCACTTGAATCCTCAAGCTCTAACTTAGGTGAACTTGACTTTACCTTCAATATTTGGGTTCATCTTTATCATCACTTGGACCCAATTTCCCCAATGTGCCCAACTCATTTTTATTTTCTTTTCTTTTCTTCCATTTCACCATTTTCAATTTATTTTCATTTATCTCAACACTATTTATTTTTATCATTTTTTTGTTTTATTTATTTTATTATTTTATTTTTATTTTTAAATTTTTCTTTATTTTTATATTTTAGCATTTTTTTTTCATGTTTGTACGTTTTGCTAATTTTGATAATTTTTTTATGTATTTTCAAATTTTTTATATTTTTTTAATTAATTGTTTTGAACTCCCTTTAATTATTAAGATTTGATATTGTTTAGATAAATTATAGTATTCATACCCGTCATTCTAACATTATACATAACCAAATTATATATCAGTTACAAAAGCAAGACTTTAGTATTCCTAATTTGATACATCCCAAAGTAGGTATTCGCAAAATAAGTATGAAGCCATGACCATTAAACTTATTGCCTTGCATCTTGGGAAGCTTTTGGTGAATTTGAAATTTTTCATCAAATGTTGGATGAGATAGATATCTCAGTAGCTAACAACATTCAAGACAAACTTTTTCCCTTAAAACGTGCCAGTTAAAATTAAGTAATACACATAAAGCATGCTACATACTAGATTCTATCAAGAATCTTATAAGGATCATTATTTGTTCAGTTTCCCCAATACTGTCCCATACCAACAAAATGGTCCATATGTAGACATACCAAAGAGTCCAATACAAAACAATTGTCACTAAACATTTATATCATATCGACAAGTAGTCCAAGTTGTATTGTCATCAAACAAACAACATTAGAAATAAATTACAAGTTTTAAGAGTATGGGCTAACTACCTTGTCTTGCTCCAGTCACCTTTCTTCATAAGCATGTTTACCTTTGAAACTCACTCTCTTGTCAAGCTTTCAAATTCAGTATCTAAGATATATAACAATAATATTTTTCTTACATTCTTAGTACAAAAAGATTTATTTTCTATCTGTATCTTATTTTTCCATGAAAAACTTTGTCTTAGAGTAATTTAATTCTTTTGCATCCCCATTTTCTAAGTATTGCTTCTATAGCGTCAAATTTCTTGGGTTATAAATTCTTATAATATGTTCTTATAAATATTATAATAAGTCTAGGTGTTTCTTATGGCACAATATTTTTACTACTTTATTCATGACTAAAAATATCAATACTATTTCTGAGATTTTACTATCTACTAATTAATTAGAAAAAGCCCACTTATCCTCTTCCAAAAATCTTAATATTTTCCAGTTTTATATTTTTGAGTGTCCTCAAATATCAAGAAAATTTTGAGCTAGAAACTAATTAATTTGCCACTTAAACTGTGCCACTTTTTAAGATTATACAGATTAGTCCAATTTCAGACTCTAATATGTATGGGCTTATTTAAGGTAGCAAACCATATCCAAATTTCTTGAAATTTTACCGAGAGCATCTCATATGTCTTAATAACGTCGAGTTAAAATTTGAGCCCAAATTCCATGTTTTGTCTTTTTAAATGAACAATTGCAGACGGTGCCTGATGCTATTATTGTCTGACAGTATAAGTATTGTTTCGAATTAAAAATCATGTCAGCACAGTTCCAAATTTTCTATAACTTTCCAGATCAGAAATTTAAGAAGCCAAAGTGTCTCATACCAAATTTCATCTCCTTTTGAGGCTATTAGGTCAATCAACTAAACCAATTCTTAATACAATGCAGAAAACTCATGTTGATCCAAATGCTTATATCAGTCCATGAATTAGTTTTCATTGCTGTCACTAGTGCCTTTTCCTAACTAAAATGACACATGGGATGCCCTATTCTAGTTTTAGTTTTTCCTTTTGACTGAATATCTTACCCAAATTATAATTTGAACTACATATATTACAAGTTTTCCATTCCTTGTGATCTCCCATCCACTTATGTTGTTGCCTTTATTATACTGAAGCATCTTGCCAAAGCTCTTCCCTTTGACCGACATAGTAACGACCTTGCTTTATTTATGTATTTGTTTTATTTATTTTCTTTCCAAGCTATTTTCCACATGTATATTTACTTTCTTTCCTGAATTAAAATTTCCATTACTTACCCCAATTAATTCAGAAACTAATGGAGACTTACCTGGGTGGTTTGGTAACAACTTACTCCTCGCTTACCGTGACTCTTTACTTCAGCTCCTCACTTTCTTCTATCCTATTTTTCTGACCCTGTTTATGTTGTGCAGAGCAGAGAAATTTCCTTGCTATTTATAGGTGAGTTTCGGGCAATCCTTCCTTCTAATCCTTTGAGAGAGTTTTGCGTGGCAAATTCCTGAATAGCCAACACGACACTATGTGTATGAACCATCCCTCACACTCTTCTTCTTTTGCCACCTATTCTTCAACGTGTTTCTTCCTAAATTTTGTTATTTCACTATTCGACCTTAATTTTCAGCCAACGTAGTGTTATCTTAGCTTAATCACCACATAAACGTCCTTCCTCTGCCATCTATCCATTCTACCGTGTTTCTATGTTGCTGCCACTTAAAGCTAGAATTCTTACTATGTTTTATCACACTAATCTGTCAATTACTTTCATGTTTCATCAAATTGTAAGGCTACTGTTATTCATATTCTCACTGCACTATAACTTGCTTTTTGTTAATTCTTCAAACGCCACAATAATTCTATGTTTTCCGTCACTTATCTTACTTGCTGCAACCTTGCTTTAATATTTGTCAAATTCCTGAGCTGTTGAGTCCTTTACTGAGTTCTTTGTTTCCTTAATTTTATTTTTTAACTTAGAGGGGTGCTATTTTACTGTCCAGCTACTTCCATTATTCTGTTATATGTTACTTCTACCATTTCATGTGTCATTATTTTACTATAGTTATTTAGCCAATTACATTTGTGTTGACGCTTCATTCATCTAAGCTGTATCTCCCATACTCTTTTCTTTTACCAAATGGTCATATGAATATACCCCAAATCCAAATTATTTTATTTTATTATTTGATTTTAGCTAACTATAACAATTAATATTATTTGTATTAAATAATCCTTATTATTCCTAGAAATATCTAGGAAATAACACGGTAATATATATGTATCAAGACATTCTCTTTAACTTAAGTTGTTTTTTATTTACTTAGGAGTCTAAGAATTATTTATCAGCTTATTATTTCCAAGTCTTCATTATCTTTAACTAAGTTTTAATCATTCATTTAGGAGTAACTTTTATAAAAATATATGATTAGTAAATCACATATTTCAAACTATCATGTTCTTATTAATCGGAACGTAAGAATTACTTAAAGTATTTTACATGAGTTTCCTTTTCAAATTTCATATGAACCCAAATTCTCAATTTTGGGTTTAAACTTCATAGCTTAATCTCATCGCCTACTTGCCCTTAAGTTTTCCTAAAGAAATTCTTATTTAAAATTCTCCTAGTAAAATTTTCAGGATGTTACAACTAGCATGTGCTCCTAAGGAGTTTGATGGATTGTCATGCATATATACTCATTTGGATGTTCAATTTTAAGTTCAATTTGGTTTTATTTGGTGAATTATTGGGCTCTTATTTTTCCATGCATATGACACCACGTATGATTGCATCTTAGTGGTCAATTTTGTGTTAATTAGTGTCTCCCATGGTGAATTATATGGCTGCCACTTTGATTAACTTAGGGTATCACATGTTGTTCATTCTTAATGTTCAATTTTGGCTTAATTAGTGTCTCATATGGTTGGTTGCATGGCTGTCAAATTTACGTAGCATGTGGCGCCATTCATGCCCCACTATAGTGTTCAATTTTAGGTCAATTGGTGTGTCAAATGTTGAAGAACACGGCTGCCCATTTTACCTTGCTTAGGACAACATATTTAATTCATGCTTATGTTCAATTTTAGAATAATTTGTGTGTCTTATGATGAAGTATATTGGGCATCATTTCAACCTTGCATAAGGTGTCACTATTGTCACATTTTAGTGAGCATATTTAAGTTTAATGTGGTCTCCTAAAATTACATGCGAGGCTAACCATTTTTGTTTAACATGATTGTAACACATGTGGTTAACCTTGGTGTGCAATTTTAGGCTTAATATGTCTCCTATTGTGATGTTTAATGTGTGAGCTATAGGCTGTCCAAATGATATAGAATTATAATTAGTTTAAACTTAAGAATTATGGCTTAGAGACATTCAAATCAAAGTACAAGAGACACACAAGCAAGGATGGCAAATTGAAATACTAGTGGGATTATGTTGTCAAATTCCTTTGAGCTTGATTGTACTTAATGTGTTCTTAGTCCTTTGCAATCATCTTATAATGAATATATCATTAAACACTCACACACACGAAAAAACTCTGATGATCCATAAGTATATGAGTCAAATTATAGTATAAAATCCAAATGATCCAGTATTGTTCCTTCAAGGATAATGTGTTATTGTTCTTAAAGATTAAATTTTTACTTACCATATATACAATGTGCACAAAAAAATGGGTTAAAGTGGTTATTTACATATTTACACTAGTGGTTCAAATAAACCAGTCATTAGGAAATGATTCAAGTGAAACAAACAAAATAAATAAGTTAAACTACTATTCTAAAAGGCCTAAAATAAAAATAAAATACTCAAGACACTATACTATATTAAGCCAATTGGTAGTTGTAGTGAGAATAAGTTAAGTTATGAAATTTATTCTTAACTTTATTCCACAAAGTTCAATTCTACTTTTGGATAAATTAACTCACTAATAAGATAAACATGATCTTAGTGGTTATCTTAATTCTAGTTTCAATTCCATTTAAAAGGTTGATCCCAATCATTTAAATGAAATCTTTCCTAAAATACATTAAGATTAAGAGTTAAACTATCAAACACAACCTACCTAGAAGTTGATCCCAATCATCTAGGTATAATTGCACTAACCTAGCCATTAGCTTTCCTTAAAGGTTGATCCCAATCATTTATGGAAAAACTAATCCTAAGGTGCTTTAAGCTCCTAGAAATCATTGAGAATACAAGTACGAATATACTTTAAAGGTTGATCCTAATAATTTAAGGCACATTCCACTAAATTCTCAATGGGACATTTCGTCAAACACCTTATGGGTACTTTACTCTATGACAAGAGATAATGAAAGAAATTAACAAATAAGCCATTCAATCCACTTGCAATCAAATTAATTAACTAAAACATACAAAAGCCCCAAATGAAAAGCAAAATATATTCATGAATCAACCCATAATTAAAGAGGAAAGAAGTCATCTCTCTCAACATATTTGAATACAAAACTAACAAATCCTTACTCAATATCCATCCATATTCATCATAACAACTAATAACAAGTTTAAATCTACATTACATCACAAAAAAGAAAAAGGAAAAAGAGAAAACAAGAGAGGGAAAGAGTGGAAGGAGACCTCCATAGAAGAATCCATAAAGGTTTGGCTAAGGGAGGTTTAAGAAGACTAACCATTGGCCTCTCCTTCTAAGAATACACCTTGAAAGCCCAAGAAAATGGAGAATCCTCTTGCTTTCCTAGAGAAAAATTCAAAACCCTAGCTCCTCCTCTGCTCCCCTCTTCTCAAAATAAAAAAAGGCCCCTTTTATACCTTTAAAAAATAAAAACATGATTCATAGAAATTCGAGCACCTAGGCACCTAACTCCTAGGAACTATGCTTTCATTGCCTATTGATTGACTAAACTCCTTAAAAAGAATAGTTTTAAATGGACATTAAAGGCTTAGGAGGCATCTGAGGAGCTTAAGAAAAGGATTTCTCAAGCACCCATCCTCATACTAGCCGATTTCCATGAGGAGTTTTTAATTGAAATAAATGCTTCTAGGTATGCCATAAAGTTGTGCTAACTTAAGAAAAGCAACCCATAACTTACTTTAGTAAGAAAAAAAAACCAAAAAATGGCTTTAGCTTCCACATATATGAAAGAGTTGTATGTTATTACCTTAGCTATCCACAAGTGGGGACATTATATACTTGGATATCATTTTACCATAGTCATTGATGATAAGAGCCTAAGGGAGTTAATGAATCAAATCATTCAAACATTGGAACAATAATGTTATATGGCAAAACTAATGGGTTATAATTATACCATAACTTACAAAATAGGAAAGACAAACAATGTAGCTTATGCCTTCATCAAGAAAGGATGAAAGAGAATTATGAATTCTCACCACCATTCAAGGGTCTATGATGGAAGCTATCATAGAGGAAAACTTGTAAATATAGGAAATGAGGGAGTTACAACAAAAATATGTAGCATAATAGAGTGGTTTGTGTATAAATGTAAGGATGGAATTATACTATATCAAGGGAGGGTGTTCGTGGCATCTAACTCTTCTTCAAAGAAAGTTATTTTACATGAATACCATAACACACATATTGGGAGACATTTTGGAACATTACAGACATACAAGTGAGTCATGAAAGTTTTCTTTTGGAAGAATCAAAAGGTAGAAATAGAGGAATATGTGGCTTGGTATGTCAACACATAAAGCAACAAACTTGAAAAAGCAAAGGCTCATACAACCCTTTCCTTTGCCCTAAAAGTGATGTAAAACCCCAACTAAAGGGACCAAAATTCCAACACACAGTTTGATTTAAGCAATAATCAAATCTAAATCCTTGCGCTACTAAACCATTATGAAACTTGTTCTTAGAAGTCCAAATGATAAGGCTTGAAAAAATGATAATTGAAATTGTTACTAAGTAAAGAAACTACCATAATAAGATATTAAATTCTTAATGTAACTAAGAGAATTGAAGCAATGCTCACATAAGCAATATAAAGAACACATTCTTCATTAAAAAAAAAAAAAAAGAAAAGAAATATTGTTTTTCTATTCCAATCTGCCACAAAAGTAATGTCTACATGAGGAATTTATAGCCTCTTTTAAGAAAAGAAAAACCTAGAAGGTTTAAGTTAGTAAAGTTTAGTCCAAATCTAATAAAAGAATATAAATTACTAATGTTCAGCTAAACAATGCCTTTTTTATTTAATTAGACTCACTTGTGCCCATATGAATTATAGCCCAACAAAAAAGGTTCTATATATAACTAAATATCTGGGCCTTCATAAATTTATCATTTTTGGCCTATTTTAAGTCTTACATGCATAGCATAAAGTCTTGGGCTATCCATCTTTAATTCATTATTCGTTTGACTTGGTCTTCTCTTCTTTTAATTCATGCTTCACTTTAACAATTTTTGTCAAATTTTCAAATCCAATATTCTACCTTTTTTACCTCAATCTTGTGATTGGTCTCAATGGCATGATTAACACTATATTTTGCTCTCTAATACTTCTAATGCTAGAAATTCTACCATCTATACTCACATAAACAAGCCTTGGCAAGATTTGACAATGGATCTTATTATTTCACTTCTAAAATGTGAAGATTGCAGTGACATTCTAGTCATTGTTGATAGATTCAAAAAGGATGCTCATTTTGAAGGATTAAGACCAAGTTCCACAGCCAATACAACAACTTTCTTATTTATTCTCTTGGTCTTTAAATTAAATGGATTTCTAAAATCCATAGTTTTATAGGGATCACATTTTCTTGAGTCATTTTTGGAGAGAATTATGGAGGACAAATGGAAGTAAACTAAGACATAGTACAACTTACCATCTTCAAATTGATGGGCAAATAGAGGTAGTGAACATATGTTTATAGTAGTACCTTAAAGCCTTTGTATTTGACCACCTAAATCACTGGTAGAAGCATCTAGATTGAGCTAAGATATGGTAAGCTTATCATTTTGTCATTGGAATGAACCATTAAATGTCAACATATGGGTATAATCCTCCCTTTCTATAGGTTTGCTTAGAGAAAGAAGGTACAGTAAGTGAGGTAAATCAATATATCACTAACTAGCAATAGGTATGCAGAAATTTGAAAAATAACTTTTCGAAAGCACAATCTTGAATGGTAGCTTACAAGGTCCAATTACCACTTAGCTTATAGGATTGCAATAGGTCATATAAGATGAATAGGATATTATTCCTATGAGAACTTAACATAACTATGGACTATTACTTATTACTATTCTCTTAACTCAAGTAGTAAATCAAAAAATTTAGTGTAAAAAATAGAAAAATCAATGCAAATAACATATGACAATTAACTACTATACTAACTACCCTAGGACTCAAACTTCCCTACAATGTGTAACTTATTGTTCTAAACTAGTTTACTAACCTATGGATTCAAGTGTTCATACAATTCACCCGAGTATGCAAAAACCTAACTGCTTTCCCTAATTCCTGTATGCTTAAGAGAATTAGTTGAAAAGATAGTCATATGTCATACCTCTACCCTAATCATGGTTATCAAAGGCAATTAAATATTGTTTTCTTGACTACTAATTGTGATATTACTAATTTAAGCATACAAATAGTGATTATATTCATTCAGATCATAATTTAGGGTTTTTCTTTTAAGTGTGCTTAAATTCTAGTTCTATTCCAAAGGTAATCAAGCTTTAAAAGTATTAAACACAACATGAAATAAACATCATTATAGAAACTACTATCACACAGAAATAACCGCACAAATGGTTTTAGCAAAATCCAAGAATTAAAACTTACAATCCAATAAATTCATTATCTCAAAATAATGAAAAACAAAAAACAAAAAGTAAACATAAAGCAAAAACTATAAGAGAGGAAAAAAAAATAGCAACTCAGTTTAAGTTGTCGCTCCCTTGCAATTGTCCTCTTGCATGCTATTTCATATCCTACTCCAACTTGCCTTTTAACTCTTGCTCTTAGTGTTCTCTTACTCGGTGTGTCCTCTGCAATAACTAGGCCCTTGTGTTTATAGCTTGAAAACCCTAAGACAATATTTATCTTCAAAACCTGTCCATATCTATAAGTTTTTTTTAAAAAAATTAGGTTTAATAATGGCACCTAGGTGCTAAGTTTCTGTTTGAAGTCCTAGTTTCATAGAGAGTTAATGTGTAGGAACTTTGCAGTAGTACTTAGGTGCTGATTTTTCTAACAATGGTAGTGCCCAGGTGCTAACATATGATGCTCATGTGCCAATTTTTGTCTAGCATGGTATTTTTTGGACTCTCTAGCGCTTAAGTGATCTCAAATGACATATGGGCATCATCTCTCTTTTTCTAGTGCTTAGACGTTACTTTTGTGTCGCTTACGCACGACTTTTCTATCTCAATCTTTATTTTCTTAAGTCCAATGCCTGAGGATAACTTTTTTATTTGCGACTTGATTTTGCCTCTTTCTACTACTTAGCTATCTTTGTTATCATTTCTTGTAATTTTTAGGCTCTATTAACTTTAGGGTTTGTCACAATAGCATCGCAAGAGCATTAGTAGCCGCAATTTGACTTTAATTGTTACAAAAAAAAAAGGTCAAATGTGGGAGTTGATTATGAATAGCTTAAATATGAAACAATTGGCCCTTTAAATGGCATGATTAACTTTTCAAACTAGGTCTTTTTTTACTAAAAATTAGCTAAGCTAACTCTCTTTGAGAGAGTTAACACATGGAGTCCTACAAAATGAGGCCACATGGGAAAACTATGATGACTTACTTGTTGTGTATGGGCTGCTGGACTTTAAGAACAAGGTCATTTTTCATAAATGGGCAATTGGAACAAACCAAGTGAAGAAGGACCACAAAAATTTCCAGAACCCTAGTGA
The DNA here is from genome assembly GCA_037074485.1 of Delonix regia. Lineage (NCBI taxonomy): Eukaryota > Viridiplantae > Streptophyta > Magnoliopsida > Fabales > Fabaceae > Delonix > Delonix regia. The sequence continues at coordinate 19,511,585 of CM073449.1, read as the reverse complement.
CACCAAGCCCACTAAAGAAGCAAACCCTAATGGAGTAAGTCCATGGAGTTAACAATTCAAGAGAAGGCATAGGAGATTGAGAGGCAAAAAAAATCAAGAAATGAGAGAAATATGCCAAATAGGAACTTTGATATGATAGGAATGGAAAGAGAAGATAGATGCAACTTGCAACATAAAGCAAGAGAATGTGAAGGCAACATATATATAAGGGGACCATGAGTGAAGACGGCAGCAGACCATTAGAAAAGAATAAAATCTTTTCTAATGTTCGATCTCACCTGTTTGTTAAGTAAGGTGGCTATAATTAAGAATTAGGCGAATATAGAGAGAGTAAAGTGAAATTTTTATTAGGCCTTGTATAAGAATTGGTGTTTCTTTCCTTTACTCAAAACAAAGGAGCTATGTACTGTGATCATTTTTATAAGTAAAATTTTCACATTCTACTACTCTAATTTACTTTTTTAATTTTGAGTTGAGAGTATAAGCGTTTGGATTGGATTTGGACAAATTTATTTTTTATCAACTTGATCTTCAAAATTGATTTTGATCAAATCTGATTTTACATAATCATGTTCATGTTTAAAAAATTTCATCTAAAAATTAAATTTGGCCATTGATACAGTTTATAAAAGTAAATTTTTTCTCAAATTTGGCCATCAATACAGTTTGTAAAAGTAAGTTTTTTCCCACGTCTATGCAGCAAGGGGTTTGGAGGAGAAAGGTGATTTTGGAAAAAAAAAATCAAATATTAAACCAAATAAAACATTTTGTAATGTAAATTCCTATTTTAGTATAAAAATAAACTTCAAAATTCATCAAACACCAATCCAACCACACTCAAACTAGGTAGAGCTTTTACTGGTGACATGTCATGTCTCAAGTACCACATCTCTATGCTTTCTAAACCAGCATTTATTGCTGTCACTTAGTGCTCCATTACTTAGCTTGTCTTTTTTCCCACTTCTAATATTATATGAACATGTTCAAAGGATTAATGTCGTTTCAACCTTTCCCATTTTTATGAGAGCATTCACTTCCATAGATATTTTAGTTTGAAGGCGAATTTGTTTTCTTATGTTAATCAATTCACAAGTCAAATAAACGAATGTGGGGCAAACTCTTCAAGCAAAAGAAGCAATGCAGTTTCATATAACCAATGTACAAAAGTCTAGTGTTTGACAATGCTGTTCATATAACTATGTCATCATGTACCTAAAATGTTCGGTATAAATCACCCTACCCCCTATGATACCAATGCATCTAAAAACCACGCATGACGGAATTATAAGTCATAATACTAGGGCCCACAATTTTCTAGACAATCCAATCAAGTACCGTGAACCCTCTCTAAACATGATTAGGATATGATGAATTACGCATCATTTTGACGATATATGGCTGGATTTAAGCTTTTCTGAGAATGATAAGATCTCTTCGCTTTTGACTTTGAGCGCAACACTTCGGCATGGTTTGAATTTTCAATCTCGGCTTCAAGGTTACTTCCTGTTGTTTTAGAATTCCTTTGGAAGAATGCTGACAAGTCCACAGTTTAGCAGCTTTCTACATTCTAAAGGAAGTAAGTGAGTTGCTCTTTCTTCCTAGAACCTCCTTCTCCATACAATGCATTCCACTGCTTCAGCTTACCCATTATTGATCCTTCTGATGCAAAACTTGCAGCAACCTGCATTAAAATAAATTATTAAGCTTTCACATGGACAATGAAATGACTATGTCTAGAAAAAACTACTCTACTGACATAATACAAGACTTTGATTCCCATGTTTCAAATTGACAAATGACTAAGCTCTCAAAAGGACAATGAAGGGCCACTTGACAAGTTTATGATCTCTTGTAACAATTTTAGATTTACACAATCATTTGGGTATTTAATCAGGCTATGTGATGGAATCTTGATCCGTAAGGTAAGTTTTCTCCCACAAAGATGAGACAGAAAGCAATTTAAAAAGTTACAAAATTCATTCAGCAACAAATGGAATGCAGGTTAGTTGAGTCTTTGGTTTTTAACATCTGATGGAACTGTTCACTCATGCTAAAAAATATCATCAACCCTATAAGATTTACCCAAATATCAAATATTTGTCATTGAATTCCCTTGAACCACGTTAATCAAGTATATTATAGCCATTTATGTCAACTGTGAAGGGTTTTAAAGTTAACCTACCTGACTCTTAGCCTGTCTCATGTCTTCCATATTTAAAGGCCTCAAGGTCATCACTCGCTCTTCCTTATCCTCCCTAGTATCTGAAGCATCTTCTGAGCTTTGGCCTTCAGCCTCTTTTTTGTTATTTTCCTGAAATAAGATGAAATTGATGCTAGTCAGATAGAGATAATGGTTAAATTTGACGTTGGACAGATAGAGATAATGTTACAAATTAACATTGTAAAACTTATTTAATAACACTACCATATCCTTCAATCTCTCCTGCTTTAGTAGCTCTCTAACAGGTCGATAAGCAGCAGTAGTGCACAAATTCTGTTTAAACAGAGATTTAGTGTCAATAGATGGTGACCATATATTAGAAGCCTAAAATAGAATCACAAGTTTCAGAACAAGCCTTGAGATCACTTCCACTGTATCCTTCTGTCATGACTGCAAGCTCTTTAAAGTCTAAATTTTCAGCCTTTTCCTCAGCCAGGAGAGTTTTTAAGATCAATTCCCTGCTCTCAACAGATGGAAGACCAACCATGATTCTGCTCAACATCAAAAGTTTCAGAGGAGTCAATTGCAAATCTTAATAATAATAATTATATATTTGAAATCAATTGATTCAATGGTATTGCAAAGAGATGCTTCAGACAGTCTTCATAATAAATAAAAATTACTGCAAAGTTGAAAGCTAGAATTGTTTCTGTCCAAGCACATCTAATAGACAAAATGTTGAACAATTTATACACGTTAACACTTAAGAGATCGAAACTGTTGCTTAAAGAGTAGAAAACAGAAAGTAACAGAAGTATGTCCTCTGAGGAAGCCACTTGCAAGCTTCGTATAGAAGCCTTTGATAACAAAAAATTTATAGTTTGAGAAAAACACAGATTTTGGTTTTACTATGAGCACAGAACTGTTAATAAAGGTGATGTGTGCATTTTTTTAATTGTAAAAAATACTGAAATTAAACAGAGACAGATGATCATGCTAACCATAAATACATACCTCTGCTCAAACCGTCTTATGATTGCTTCATCAAGGTCAAATGGCCTGTTGGTTGCAGCAAGAACTAGAATTTGCTCTCCAGGTTTTGTCAATAGTCCATCCCAGTGAGTCATGAATTCATTTTTAATCTTCCTCATGGCTTCATGCTCCCCAACTCTTGTCCGTTGCCCAAGCATGCTATCAACCTCATCAACAAAAATAATAGTTGGGGCAACCTTTGCTGCCAGTGTGAACAGAGCTCGGACATTCTTCTCATCTTCTCCAAACCATTTTGAAGTGATGGTAGACATTGAGACATTGATAAAACTTGCTCCAGCTTCATTTGCAATTGCCTTTGCAAGCATTGTTTTTCCAGTACCTGGAGGTCCAAAAAGCAATATACCTTTACAAGGCTTTAGAAGCCCACCTTTGAAGAGGTCTGGTCTTCGAAGGGGAAGCATGACCAGCTCTTGAAGTGATTCCTTAATTTTGTCTAATGCACCAATATCTGCAAATGTAACTCCTATCTCATTTGCGGGGATGACCTCTGATCTTATGCGCTTCTCAAACTCATTGTCAGGAGGAACTTCCTGCAAGCATGAAATGAAACTTATGGTACGCAAATAATGGAAAAACCGAAGGAAGTGACCATGAAAAACATATGTTAATATCAAATAGTTTTGAACTCAAGGCCTTAGAGATCAACCATGATAAGTACAGAATGATAACGTGTAACTTATTTTAGATGAAGATACTGGCTATCCATATTGAAACCGATAATAGTTGCCAGCTGCTCATATGCATAGAAGGATCTTAAACTTGTTTGCTTTCCTTCTTTCAATATTACATGGGGGTTCAGTTAGCATCTGACCAGTGGGGTCTAAATTGAAAAGACTGTACTGCCTTTCAAGATCCCTCTGATGCATAACTTCTTGAGGTTAGCTACTGAGAAATTAATCTTACAGCTGCTTTTGGAGCAGAATTCTCTCCATCTCTCTTTCCTAGAGGCTCACTTTTGTTTTCCGGAGCTTGGATGTCAGACTGTACCTCATTTTTTGCACCACTACACTCTCCTCCAGCAGAGTCCTACAGTGTCAATTTAGTATTATAAGCATTCATTCATCATTAATACATATATATATATATATATATATTACAGCTGTACTGACCCATTATGCTCTTGTTAACGGGAATGGATGCAAACATACCTTGTTTCCATTAGCCTCCAGCTTCAGAGTATCCTCCACACTACTTTTGCCTTCCTGGAATAGACTCAAGCCTTGGGACAAACTGCCCATTCCCAATATCAATAATTACAACAGGTTTCCCTTAAACAAATAGTAAGAAATCAGTGGTCCAGATTCTTACCTCGTGAATGATATTACTAGCTTTCCATTTCGGTATTCTGGATCCTGGGTATTCATCAAGTGGTAAGATATAGCAAATACCACAATCTCTTCAATATGTTTACTTAGTATTGTTGTGTCTTCATGGCAGATTAATTTTAAGTGAGATTTTAAGTCATCACACTCAATATCATTTGCTGCAAGTACTTCAGCAATGTGGTTTCTGTTATCTTGAAACTGGATCATTTTCACGGCTTCTTTCAGTTGGGCTCCCCAGTTTTCTAGATTAATCTCATCTTTAGGTGGTTTGATGACAATATTATCAGGGAATAACTTGGTGAGCCTTTCATCAACTTCTGCGCAATCATCTTCTCCACCATCCAATATCTGGGAACCGAGTATCAACACTGGCCCTGAAAGTTTCTCCAGCATCTTGTGAAACAAATTGTATAACCGATGTGATTGGAGAAAGATCTTCTCAACATCCCTGATGTATAAAATGATGGAACTTCTTTCTGAGATAGAAACCAAGACCTGCAAGAATTAATATTGATCCTGCTTTTTAGAACCCATTACTGGGGAAGATATATCCTAAGTAACTTTTTTCTTAAATGTATTTTCAATGCAAAGACTCTAATTAAAGAGCTACAGAGTAGGGGAGGCCCATAGGCTTGGAATGAAGATGCTTTTACTAGCCATTTTAGTTAATTTATTATACATGTCTTACGGAAATCTTGCCAATCATGTTAGTTTTCAAATACAGTACAAATTTGAGTTAAAGAGAGAAGCCATAATGACATCACCTTGTAAAGCGACTGAATAAAGAGTTTTTCATCAACACACAAGCTGCTTGTGTGCTTCAAGGGAGCTGGAAATGGAAATTCAAAGTGATAAGCACAGAAGAACACCAACCTTTTTAACATCAACCATAATATAAATCATCAATTGTTTAGCTGTATTAATAATGGTAAGAATGCAATTATTAATTCTAAGATTAATTCTTTTACTAAATGTATTAAATTCTAAGAATATCCAAGCAAAAACAAATAGCTACTATTCTTCCCAGAGATGCATTAAGAAACATATGTGATTTACTAATTAGAGCAATTTATTGAGAAGAAGTAAGCAGGATATACTGCTAAATTAAATGTAGGGATATTAAACTAAATTTGAGAAGGAAGGGTAAGCCCAAACTTCTAAAAAAGGACAACCAGTAGTGCTAGAGATAAATATGCTTTTAATACAGTTATCATATAGCGATGACAAATATATTAAAAACATCATTAATGAGCACGGTAGCTAAAACAGGATAATAGAGAGAAACCATTATGTTTTTAAATATAACCTGAATTTGTTGCACCACATTGGGAAGCATTGCTACTCATATCAGATGCAGTAGAGGCATTCCTACAAAGCTTTGAAGGAGTATTATTAACATGTCTATGTAACGTGCCTGCATGAAAATAGTCAATCAAGATACACTGAAGTAATATAACGAAATTTAGTAAAAACTAGAAAAAGAAGAAGAACTGAAGTGCAGGATATTAATTCATACAAAATCTGCAAGGTAATATTGACATTATAGAGATAGTCATGACCTTTTGCAATGCCATGACTATGAACACTGTAAGATTTTAACCAGAAAAAAGAAATAGTACATCACTAATTAATGCTAAAGCAACTATAAAGAAATCCTCATATCATTATTTTGAATTTAAATTCAACTAAACCTCCTATATTAAAAAGTAATTTTATTCTAAGAAATATCATAATTTCAAAAAAAAAAAAAAAAAAGCTGTTTCTTTCTTCAGTACCTCTAGTTTCGCCAGTTGAAGGGAGGATTGAAAAGGAACCAAACAAACTGGACACATGCTCCAAAGTCACCTCAGATAAGGACCTTTTAAATGACTAAAAAGAGAAGAAAACAGGTTAGGAAAATCACCTTACAAATTAACTAAATGTTTGTGACTGTGTTATCAATTTCTAAGAGAATATAAAAGAGACTTAACTGGAAAAGCACTTTATATTATCAGGGAAGTCAAGAATTATGACAAATAAAGCAGCCCCCTCCCCCACTTTAAAAGTCATGCCGATCCTTGTTATACTTAATAATTTTAAAATGTGCATTCAATGAAGAATAAGGTCAGAAAAAGACAAATTTATATAGCCCAAACAGTTCAGTTCATGCAAAGGAGATTATGGCAGGAAAAACAAAATAAACAAATGCAGAGCAGAAAAAACTTACTGATGCTTTTCTTGCACAACCATATTTGCTCTGCATCTGTAAAAGGGAAATAGGTCAGATATGAATCTTTGCATATTCAATTAAAATAGATAAACTTAAAAGATGAAAATAATCACCTTGAAAGAGAAGTCAATAGTATCTAGCAGCAGCAACTTTGATTCAAAGTGATGTGCTAAAGCCGTTGCAAGCTTTTGTTGGTAAAGTTCTTCAAAATTTGAAAATACGAGTGTGAGTCAAAGAGGCATGAATACCCAGATAATTTTGTGCAGGACATTATAAGACATCTGAATCATGTACCTGCATGTCCAGAAAGCAGAATTCCTGTGCTTGCCGGTGAAAGGTTCCGAGTGTGCTTGGAAAAGTGAAGTTGTTTTAAATGAACAAATGCAGTAGTTGTCAATAATACTTGAGTTTTTTCACTGCCCATTGTCATCATTTGATGGAATAAGATTTGTGTTATCAGGAAAATAGTAATTAATAATTTATGTATGATTAAAAACCAGAACCAGAATGTGATGTTTATAAAACCACTATACATAGATAAAGGTATCAGGTCAAGCATATCAAATTCCTCCAAGGTTAGAGCATAGCACCATATCCACCAGTGAATGGACTTAAGCTCCAAATATGTAGAGATCTATGCGAAAATATCATTAAAACACAGTTCTTAAGCTTGCTTACACTGAAATAAGAACTCAATTGGTACTTCAGGCATCATGACTGATTTAAAGTAGTAGGTGATCCTAGGAATGTACAACACTAAGAAACAAGAAACCAGAATACAGGTTCAACATTGTAAGGATTCTTAATTGTATTTCCTTTGTACTAATAGCTGACCTATGAACTAGACAACATAAGAGCAGCAGACCATATGGAAAAAATTAATGGCTATCATAAAGACTGTGTAACATGCTAAATTACGAAACTGCATAAGCACTAGTTACCGGGTGCTTTTGAAGCCTACGGCACTAGTTAACATTCATCAATCATAGTGAAGTTTCAGAGAGATAAAGTGCATATCTTTAAGGGTACGAGTTTAGTCTAGTCACTGTTTATATTCTCTTAATCAGAAGCGCAACTGAAATAGAAAAGCATAAAAAAGCACAAATGGTATATGTTGCATTTTCTATGAGGAAGATTAAACTGGAAACTGTATTGGAGTGCTATGTTTCGCCAGGGAATCAATCAGAACAATAAAATAAAAAGTGAAAATACGAAACTACAAAATGTGCAACTGCACATAATAAGCTCTAGATCTGAGGAAAATCTTGTAAATTCGACTAAAGTGAGTACACTTTGAGTGCAGAAATGCTTTTGACACTTAAATTTCTGCAATCAGTTTCATTTTGTTTATTTCAGAACACTACTCATACTTACCAAGAAAGTTACATCAAATCACTGATCTCTTGTAAACTAGTCATCTGTTACGGCCCAACAGACACTAAAAATAGAACAATTTTTTCGAAAATGCATACAGAATTACTTCAACAAAAAATCAAAGAAAATTCAGTTTGACAAAACAGGGCAGCTAAACTCAATAACAAACAATCTAACAAAGTCCCAAAGAGATAAGAGGAACCCAGCATATAAGATCGGAAGTCCTATAAGAAAGTCAAATCTATTAGTCAATTAGCTTTAAAGAAGATTGTCAAGAAACTTTCTAGTCCTTTCTATTAAAATATCCATATCTACAAAATCTCTGACGAACCAACTTCATTATACAGAAATTAAAATGCAAATAACACATCCATTAATACTTTAGGTAAATTTACAGGAAATTACCTTAAGTAATAAGGAAACTCTTCAAATGTGATTTTGCTGTCCTTGCCATCAACCACCTGGCTCAAGAGCTCGTGCTCAAGCTGCTCACCAGAGAGCTCACCAGACTCGCGATTCCCTCCAACCCATTTCTGAACAACCTGCCCTGAAGTCAATCCAAGCCCTACTCCGAAACCAACCCCTACACTCAATGCTGACAATAAAACGTGCTTCTGCTCCATCAATGCAAAACGCTTTGATTGGAACCTTTTACAGCAAAAAAAAAAAAAAGAGACGTTTGCTTGTTCTAACACCCTCGTGAGCGATTCTCACCAAAAGGGTATCAAACGATTACCCAGTTTCGAGATTCTGGATTACAGATTCAACAAGTTTAGAATATACAAAATTCAGAATAAATAGAAAGCCGGATATCCTGGAGAACAAATTAATAGAGGCTTCTCCGAAGACGATGTTGGCCTCAAAGGCTTTTGACAGGTGAAGGACTCGCTGTGTGTGTGGCCCTCGTCGCCTATATATAGCATGCCATACTCATATACTCATGGTGTGGACGTCAAATGCGAATTCCTGCCGGGAGCCAAAATCTAAACCCAAAATAATGAAAAATATTCAAAGCTAAAGTAGAGGGTAATACTTTGTGAAGCTTTTTTTGAGGTAGTGGCGACAGGTGAGTGTCTTCCCACACACTATCTATTTCTTTTTACAATATCATGCGTAACATAACAAATTTTTTATGCAATATGGATATAACTTTTAGGTCAAATTTTAATTTTAATTCTTAAATCTTGTTTGAACGCTAAATCTGCAAATAATCTTTTATTTTTCTACATTGAGCTAGCACTGACTCTGTTAAGCTGAGCTTTTACTTGATTGTTGAGTTCACTAGCTGTTTCAGTTTTTGAAAAATTCTAGATTAGGGATTAAATTAAAATAACTATAAAACAAAATGAACAATATGAGAACATTGGTATGTTTTAAATTTAACAGATGAATTTAAAATTTTGAATAAATTATACCCTTGGTTGGTTTTTAATAAATAAGTGTAAAGCGGAAGAAGACCGCACGGCACTGGTTGGTGCCCACTTTTGTCTAATTCCTTTATGTAAAGTAGGAAAAGTCAAGTATGCCCTAAATTGTCACTACATTTAATATTTGAATTGGATCATCTCCAATAATATTATAATATTAGAAATTTTTATTTTAATTTGAATTATTGTTTTTTTAATTTTTATTAATAATTGCATACAATCATATTTATTATTTATAAATATAATTTATTAAATAAAAATTTAATGATAACAAATAATTACAACAAAATTTTCTATGATAATGTTACTGTAACAAATTTAAATTTGCAGAGAGTGAAAATTTGAGTCACAGAATTATTGGGGGCTGATCCTCTGGTCATAATTCATAACTGTAGAAGATATTAAAAATAAAGTATATATTTAAAATTATTTTGGTTTTTTATTATTTATTTTTGGCGCAACACTTTTCATTTTTTTCATAAATGCCTTTAAACTCATGTTTATGACCCTAGTGAAAGGGTAATTGAGTAATTTTGATACCTATATTTGTGAGGTTCAGCCCTCGAATTTGCATCCATTTGTATTACCAAAGTACAACCTAGCATTCAGGAGACTTTACCAGCTACATTAAGTAATCTTATGTTTCTAATAAATTGAAAATGTAGCCACTGTTCTTATGGCATATTATTCCACCTTTTAGGTAGAAGTATGAATCTGAATCATAAATCACTTTCATTGTTTACAAAAAAAAATATATGAATACTAATTAATAAATCACTAATTGTATAATTTAATGTAAAACGAATATCTTATTTTTACAACATATGTTATATATATTTTAAATCATTAAATGAGAATAATTATATAAAATTATTAATAATGTAACGGTTGAAAATGATAAAACATTTATTATAATAAAAAAGATCCCACTTAATTTATTGACTGAGTGTGTTTGAATATGACTTAAAATATTGAAATTTCAAATTGTTGTGTTATTATTCCACTTTTTAAGTGGAAGCAATAAATGTGAATCATAAATCATTTTCATTGTTTTTTTTTTTGGCCATCAATCACTTTCATTGTTTACAAAAAAAAGAGAATATTAATAAATAAATCATCAAGTGCATAATTTAGAATTCAAAAATCCTTGCTTTGCATTTTAAAATGATTGCATCCTGATGATATGGACTTAAAATGACAGAGCACATATAGTAACAGCAAGAAACTTCATCTCAAATTATTGATGAGTCTGTTTGAATAGGACGTGACATATTAAAAATCAAAATTGTAGTGTTATTATAAAAAAAAAAATTATTGTTAATATATGACTCAATTATTTTAAAAAAATTATTTAAACAACCTGTATTAATCGAGCATGATACGACAGCATGGAAACAATTCGCCAGAATAATCAAGTTCCTCGGAAATTTCTAAGATTTAAAATTAAGATTTCACCTTCAACACGGTTTTTAAATTTCCCTGCACTTTACTTGAAATTTCTTGCATAGGAGCGTTTAAACACGTTAACCTGCAAAATTTCTATGAAATTTACATCGATCTGTAAAGTCAATCTATAATGATATAGAAAGACCTAACATGTTCATACTAAATATTCTATATATATATATAAATTTTGAATATTAAGCTTCCATATGTTCAGCTTTTCGTGCACTAGTAGGATGCATGATCCATAGAAGCAAGCAAAGGGCCATATTAGTGCAATTTCAGACGAAATTTACAAATTTTTTTGTAAGATGTCAAATTGACTTGTAGGGTATTGTGCAATAGTATTTTAAACTTTAGTTGATTTAGATGTTTAGGTATATATATTTATATATAAGGTATATTTTTATTTTTATTTTTATTTTTATTATTAAAACATATATATTTTTATGAATTGAAATCAAAGCAAAAAAACCTTGCTAAGAATTAAATCTAGGCGCATCAAATTTTTAATATTTGTATTAGTTAAAAGTGCTACTTAAAGCCAAACTTTTACACATATTTCATGAAAGTCTGAACAATTAGAAATTAAATTGGGGTGCACTTTGATTGAAATGAAAATATTATATGAAACTTTTATGATAAAATCAACTATTTAAATGTCTGTATAATAACTTATAAATTTACCACAACCAACTCTTTCAAATTTTTAATTGATAATTTTTCATTTGTACTTTGTATCCAATATAGGAGAACATGTGATTTAATTTAAAGGAGTGAATTAAATATTTGTGTACAATATAATATACTTATATTTTAATTCCTGAATATTCTGCCAGGTAATTGTTTTTGGAAAGGATTAAATTTAAATATAATTTTTTATTTTTTAATTCACACATGATATAACAAGTATATATGGTTAATTAATAATAATGTAAAAAATATATAATTTAATTTGAAAATCATATAGCTAAGGACCGATTTATGATTTAATTTGAAGGGAATAAAAATCCTTAGATAAAATATTTGAATCAAGTAAGACAAATTCTTACAAACCAAGAGAGCGACTCTTGTTAATTAAAGAATCAAATAAAAAATATAAGATAAAATTATATGTAAAAATTAAAATTTTAAAAGTTCAAAGGAAGCGATTACATATGTACCTCTCTTAGATATATCCCAACATATAGTTACATGCTATGTTATTAAAAATTATATAATTATTATTAGTTTAGTAAAATTTAATTTTGATCCCTTATTTTTAGTCTTAAAATCAGTTAAATTCTCTAAAAAAAGTTAAAAAAAAATCAAAATAATTCTCTAAAAATAAAACTCTTCCAAAAACAATAGCCCTATAAATATCAAAATGATTACATGAAGAGACTAAATTAATTCACATTTTAAAAAACAAGATGATTTTAATACTAAGGTCAAAATGGATCATAAAACTAAAAGCAAAGATTAAAGACTGCACGTAAGGTTTTTCGATTTGTTTGAAACCATCCAAGTAGGCGTGTGGTTTAGGCGTCAACTTTCGGTCGCTGCTTTTAAACGAAACACATGGAGGATGGTAGAAAAAGGCCACTTTCCCCTCCTGGTTTGGGATATTATATAATACGCTCTTATGTGAAGACTCTCTGTATGTATGCTTCGTCAGCGTGTGCCACCACCTCTCTCAAATTTTGGATCGTCCAAAATCAAGGTGTAAATCTGATGGTTAATATAAAAAATAATATATAATTTAATCATTTATATTAAAATTAAAGCCTACGCATAATTAAATATTTTAAAATTTGATCACGCATAATCAAAATCTTTAATCTAATGATCTAAACTTAAAAAAGATACGCAATCCAATAAAACTGTTAGAAATTCAAATCATTAAAAAATAAACTTATAAAATGTGAAAAAAAAATATATTAGTTAATCTTATTATATTTAAATAATAGTTAATTTAATGTATAATTTTAATAAAATTATTCAAATAAAAAAATAAAGTCATTAAAAAAATATTATTATTAAAATTGGTATACCACATTACCTCTATCTTTATTAAAATGTGTATGTCAGTGTGACAAAATGTGACACAAACGACAATAGTATACAGTTTTTTCTTTTTTGGCCATTCCTTTTCTTTATTGTCTATTGTTCTCTACTTTATAAACGAAATTTGGATTTTTCTAAAGTTTTGGTTATAAGTTTTTGTGAAATTAATAAAAGGAAAAGAAAGACTAAATAATTTCATAGACTTCTATTCTTTATTTTTTTATTATTTCAAAGTTTATAAAAAGAATTACAAAAACATTGAAAAATCTAATCTCATATTTCAAAGACATTTTATATATTTTACATTCTAAGGCCAATTTGATTGTTAGAATATTTGCTAAACAATGAGAATAAAAATAGACAAGTTAATGAGTTTAGAATTAAGTAAAATTAAAAAATAATGAGTTGATTCTCTAAGCAATAAAAATAAGAAAAATATAGTTTTAATTTTTTACTTTTGGGTTTAAAATCAATTTAACTTTTTAAAAATAGAAAGTATTAAATAGTCCTTTAAAAATAAAATCTTTCAGTAAATATAGATCTTCCAAAAATTAATTTAGTCTTTTATAAGAATTAAATTCATTAATTTTTATATCTTTATATGACTATTTTAACACTTTTCATTTTTAAAAGATAAAATGAATACTTTACCTAAAAGTGAGAGAATATAATTATATTTTTTAAATAAATATATTATAAATTAAAAATAATTAAACATAAAATAAAAGTTTCATTCTCATTTCCCAATACGAATTTCAGTAAACCTAGAGAATCAACGGGTCCACGGGAAGACTTAAGAACGGACGAAACACGGCACAAGTAAGAAATGGAAAAAGCGGCTATGGAGAAAAACGGGGAAAGCTCTGAAATGCATAAGGGACAAATTAATTGATGTGACGTCTTTGCCTTCGTCGCTACGGATTGGCCCCAAACAAACTTTATGTGCCCAATATCAATCACACTAATCTAGACGCCTTGACATCCTCGCCACCAACTTGTACAATTATAAAGACACATGTATTATGATTTTATCTCAAAAAAAAAAAAAAGACATGTATTGGAGCACCAAGATACGTAGTGAAATTTACAGAAGTGGTAGATTCTACTTTTTGTTATCTTTATAATAGAATATCTGTTATTTAATTAACTGGTTTTTCTTGTTTTATCAAATAATTCTAAATATAGTGTAGATTATAAAGAGATATTACGAAAATGGATTTAGTTGTAATTAATTACTTATTTTTAGGAATTTTAATTCTTTATTGTATAATATAAGTATATTTTAAGTTATGTTCAAGAGTTTTAATGAACATTGAGTGCAATGGTGGAAGAGATTGAAGTACCAAGATTCGTGTCACTCTTTTGGAGGTATAATAAGAAGGGCGATAAGGGTACTTACTAAAATAGAAATGTTTATATATTATTTTTATAAATATAATGTTATTATGATAAATTTTAAACAAAGGGTTATCATTGTAATAAGATCACTTGATTATTCTATTCCATCAATGATTATCAATTAAGGACAAAAAAAATAAAAGTTATAAATCGTAAAGATTAATCTTATAGTCCCTTATTTGCCACTTTATTTTACCTTAAAAAAACTTTTAAACATAATAATACATGAACTTATTCACTCCACTCAATGCTATTTCGGCTGTAGCATTATATGTATAATTAATTTTTTTTAAAAAAATTATGATTAGGATTCCATGAAGACTATATATAATCTATTTAGCAAGTTAATGAAACAACGGCAAAATCAACCAGTCTAATTAAATATCACAAATTAAATAGGATATAAGAGGAGAGTATGATTTTTTTTTTTTTTACTTTTATTATTTGAATATGATTTTTTTAAGTGAATAATTATAAGAATTTTTATTTATTTTTAAATGTATTAGGTCAGTTTGAGAATGCCCCCTTAAAGAAAGGATTTATTTTCAATTGACGTACAAGTTAATTTAAGAATATTCTTTTAATACTGTAAATGAATAAATATTATAAGAAAAAATAGTAGATTTTTAAGTATTTTTAATAAAAATATAACATTATAAGTGATTTTTTTTTTCTTCAAAGCCGTGCGATTAGATTTTGAAAAATGTATTTTTCATGTCATATTTTACTAATAATTTACTTGTAAATGCTTAATTTATTTTTTTAAAAAAATTCAATCATATAATAACAACTAATTAAATTTTTATTTTTATTCAGTTTTTGATGAAACTAAAAAACACTTTGAAATATGATATTAAAAAAATAATTAATGTAATGTTTCTCACTTTTTTAACTCTCTGTTTTAATAATGACAAAAATTGGACTTAATAAATCAATGAAGAAAAAGGCAGCAAATAATCATCTATATTATTAAGTTGTGGTACCTCAATTATTGGTCGAAATATAATTGAACTCAAAATCACAAATAACCTTTATTTATTTGCAAGTAGCATATAAAAACAGAAAAGTATTGGACAAATCGAACAATCCGAAGAAAGTGGGACATTGTTCAAAGTCTCTTATTTTGAGACAACTGTTAATTTGCTTTAGTGACATGTATATTACCACAATATTCTTCCTTTTTCCATCACTTTAATTAGTGATTGCTGTCAAAAATATATATATATATATGGAAGGCAATCACTCTTCTGTGTCTTTTCTTTTTATTTTTCTCAAATTATTTTGCTCTTTCAAAAAAATTATATGTGTTTTATGAATAATTTAAATTTGGATATTCTTGATTCTTTCAATCAAATGTCAAAAAAAAATGATAAACACCAAAAAAAAAAAATTACGCCCAATCAAGTTGTAAATCTCATTGAAAAATGTGAATTTTAACTCTTTAAATTGATAAAAAAAATTTAATTATAAATTTTTATAAAAAAAGATTAATCAGTCCTTATATATTTAAATAACAATTAATTTAATATACTAATTCTAATATAATATTTTTAAAAAAATAATTTTATTAAAATTAATACACTAAATTATCACATAAATAAAGGTAATGCAATGTGGCCAACAAAGACATTCAAATTACTTTTGAAGGTTAAGCTTTTTAGGCTTCCTCTCTAAGGCTTTGAGACACCTTACTGTTGAGAAAGTTCTCAGAAATGTGAGCAGTTAGAGCTCTTATCAAAAGGGCTATATATATCCATAAGTGAATGTATCTATTCTCAAAATTTTCTTTTTTGTTAATTATAATTTAATTTAAGAGGCTAAAAGTAATTAATTAATTAATTAGATTAATATGAAGGAATAGTTGAAGATTCTTTGGGTATCTATGCCATCTTTTTAATGGTCACAGAGGCCCTTTTCCACGTCAGCATCACATGCTTTTGCCTCAAAATCTTTGGATTTGTGGGTTACACGCAATGCCACTATTACTTTTTTGGTTGCTGCTCCAATTTACTATTACTGTGGGGAAAGTTTCACATCACTCAAATGCTTCTTTTTCGAAAGAAATAAAAAGTTTAAACAAATCCACAAAAGTAGAAACACAAATACTACTACAACATTAGTGGTTCTAGTCAATCCCCATTGTTTATTCCAAACCAACAACGACTTGACTTTTTCTTTGGCCCTTCACAAGGGTTTTTCTTTTTTTCTTTTTTGTAAAATACTATTTGAACCTTATCTCAATTTAATATTTAATATTTGATCGGTCTCGAAATAATCTTCTATAATTTTAAATATTAAAAATGTTGATCCCTTCATTAGGAAATAATACTTTAATTAAGCCTTTGGTAAATGAATATTGACAGAACAAGACAAATATAAATTATCAAATTGAGACAAGATTATCTTGCGAGGAATCCCAATGGTTTTTTTTCTTCTTTTGAGAAAAGCTTAGGTATAATTTATGGAAGGACAAAACTACAATTTTGGTCTTTCATATTTTAATTTAATGACAATTTGGTTCTCAACAAATTTAAAGTGACTAAATAGTCTTATAAAAGTTAATTAGTAAACTAAACAAATCCATTTTGTTATCTTTCCAGTAAAAAACACTGAGATAAACTGGTTTCCACTGACATGGAGGTCAAATGCAGATATAGGATAGGTTGTTTTTCCACTATCATCAACACCTCTTTAAGTGTGATGCATTTTAAGTTTTTTTGATTGACATTAAAAGAAAAAGTCATAAATATGGTGTAGATTTGATGGAAAAAACCCTTAAATTGCATCATACTTAGTGATGCATTGGTGATGGTGGAAAAAAAAAAAAAACTTATCATACCTGTGCATATACCCTCAAATTAGCAGAAAATAGTTCATCTTAGCAATTTATTAAAAGGGAAGATAATGTAGAGACTTGTTTGGTACTAATAATTTTTTGAGAGACTATTTTGTTACTTCAAATTTGTGAAGAATTAAAGTGTCATTATATTAAAATGTAGGAGGACCAAAATGATAGTTTTCTTTTTATAAATGTGTTATGAGAATTTTTTATAAAATTATGATAAATAATTTTTTGAGAGAAAGTGATAAATTATATAATGATTACCAACAAAATATTTTCATGTTATATTTCTCGGAAAATTACCTAGTAAATATCTAATGAGCTTCACATAAGTCTTTTTTTTTTTATATATATAATTTTATTTTTAGTTACGATAATGTCTGTTCTTCATATTACAATTTAAATCGTGGTAATGCATTTAATCACACTTAGTAGAAAGGCAATTTCACTTCCGAGTCAATATCCTCATCCTTTCAAGTTAAAGTCTTTGGTTTAATGGTTACGGGGTTGAAACTTTGGACCATAAAATGTAATCAACTTGTGGGCATTAATGACATCATATTACTAGATTTTTTGAATCATTATCAAAGAAAAATGGATAGTAACTATGTTTAGTTTTCAAAAGTTTAATGGTTAATATACCAAATGCTTTATTTTTTAATATATATATATATATATATATATGTGTGTGTGTGTGTGTGTGTGAAAAAACGAGCCACAACTATCTTTGGAACATGCATTTTAAAATTTTTTCATGCAAGAAAGAGAATACAAGAAAAAATTGTCTCTAGAATATATATATTCCTGCCTTGTGTGATTTGGTCATTTATATTTATGCATATGTGAATTAATTTTAAACATCTTCATTAATCATTTCATGTATATTAATATATTTTAATTTAAAATATAAAATGGAATTGTGCAAGCTATCTCGTATTAGAATTTAAAAAGTCCCCTATCTCATATTAGAAGCCCCTCCCCTTAAAATTTTTTATTTTTATTTTCTCAATAAAATTTTCTAAAATTTTTTCATTAAAATTTTCAAATAATTAATTGTTAATTAATTAATTACCATAACAATATGAATCTTGTGATTTAAAATTATTGTATCTAAATATTCTATGTAATGAACCAAGCATCTAATATATATATATATATATAAAATTATAATCACCAACTAGTACTCCTTAATTAGGCCAAAAAAAAAAGTTCATGGATTAAAATGTTACAAATTCAATGTCATCTAGGGAAGGTTTAATCCAAAAAGCGTTTCATTTACTTGTTTAATCTTTATTTAAGAACCAAAGGAAGAGACAACTAGTTTGGGAAAAGAAAAAGTCATTCTTAATGCATTCACTTTAAAGTGATTTTGAAAGGTAAAATTCATTGTGGAAAGAGCATTTCTGTTAGCAACCTGGGACATATTATTATTGGTTTGAAGATAAGCAAAGACTCCATTGTCTAAATAGATTGAATTATATGATTAAATAGTTCGTTACAAGTTAAATTATTTATGAATTTATATTAAGAGAGAGGCATCATGACCCATAACTAGAGAGTTATTATATTAGCTAAGGTCTCGTTAGATGATAAACTATTTTGCTTATTTTTGAATATTATGAATTATAGTCGTTTCCTATCACATAAACATTACACATATATTAATAGATTTCAACATTAACATAAGTCACATCTGTTTATTTTATTTAAACAGGTCAAGCAATCAAATTTCTATTTTTCTTCTTGTGAATGCATAATCTCATACTCAGATACATGAATACTAACCACATGTGAGGAATCAAGACTGACAAAAAGTCACTATATTGTACTTCATTTGCTTTAGTTCGGCTGCATGCTAGCTCCTTTGCTGATTGGCTAAGTAATGCTTTGCTAGCCAACAGATTAGCGAAAAGTGGATTATAGAAAGAGAGAGAAAAGAAAAGAAGAAAGAGGAAAACAAAAATTAAATAAAAATAATTGGATCACATATATGCATGAGACTATCTTGTATATGCATTTTCCATTTGTAGAAAGTGAGGTTCATAAAAGAGAGGACATGAAAATGATACTTCGATCCAACAACAATAAACTCTATAGTTCATGCTGTTTGTTCGTCAGCATAATGGAGATTCTGCCATGGACACGTGTTGGTGTATGTGTGGGAGAGCAGAAAAGTTGATAATGATATTGATTATTGAATAAAAGTATTTAAAATTATCTAATAATTCATATGATAATGTCGATTGATCAGAGTATAGAAATTGTCTCTTACAGAAGTCATAAAAAAAAATTTTGCTATCATTCGCTGAACTATTAAACCAACATTTTATCAGGTAGAAACAGAAAAGTCCACACTCGATCCTATAATTTTACTAATAGATATTGGTTTAATTGGTTGAAGGGATATAAACTAAGCCTTAGCAATTTCATATGCAATTTGATATGTTGAGAAAAATTATGATATTTTAGTCATGTAAAAAATAAGAAAATGATATTTTAATTATGTCAAAAGTAAGAAAATGAATTGACAATTATAAATGGAATATACAAATATGACAAAATGTACTATGCAAACTTGGCCCAAATAAATCAAGATCATGAACATACACAAAAAGCACAAATGGCCTAATGTGAAGCTTTTGCCCAATCTGCTTCTTGAACAATACCCAATTTGCTTTCTCAGAAATGCTAACAAAGCACCTATATAGCAGCATCTGAATCCTCAAACTTAGGCATTGTTTGGTATGTTGGTAAGCAGTGTGATGGAGAGGGAATGGTTGATGGAGAGGCTGCTTTGAGCATTTGGTACGCTACCTTCCTCTTTCCACTAGAATGCTGTCTCCCAATAGTAGTGGAAGATCATATTCGATCACAAGAGTGATGGAATCATACGGGGCTTACAGGGAAAGGTGAAGAAGTTTACTAATTTGGCCCTGCTTTTTTATTTATGTTCCATCACTAGTTTTGCTCCTATTTCACATTTTAGTCTTTTCATCACATTTCCATTTCATTCTATTATTATTTTTATCATACCAAACAAATTTTGTAATTTCATATTAAACAAGTTTTGACATTTAAACTTGCATTTTCATTTCATCTCATTCTCATTTCACTAAAATCCACTACTATGTACCAATCAAGCCCTTTCACAAAAATGGTAATATGCATCTACTTCCTTAATCTACAAATGAACTAAATTTCCTTTTTGGTGGCAAAGGCCTACAACCTCCTAAACTTTCTTGACAAATGTTTTGCTGCCACGTAAAAAGATTCTTGCAACCATTTTATATGAAAACAAATTCTATAGGCTCCCTTTCAAAACAAAATTACCATATTGCCTCTTGGATGATTGAACATGCTATGTGCTGCTAGAAAAAAGCAACTACGCCTCCTATAAGCATGTACAGCCTCTCAAATTCAAAAATTTCGTCCCTCTTCTTCTCTAAACCTTCCTTTTGAAGTTCAAACATGATGATCTTCAACAACTAAAGTTTTTTAATGTTGGAAGCTCAACAAATGAAGATGGCAATTAATGATCCAAGCATAAATCTATTGAGCTTCCTGAAAACTTAGTAACGATCATTTCTGGTGTGAAGTTGGTGTAAGAAATCATTGGGTATTTAAAGAGAGGAGCTACATTAGAGAAGCAAGAAAAATGAACAAGAAAGGAATTGAAGTAATTGCAAATCTCAATTACACGTATTGCTTCCCTTGTGTTGTTTTCTTAATTGTTTGACACCTTCTTTATAAGCATATTCAACTTCTCATTTATTGCTCTTTGTGATCCATCATCATAATTCTTTGCATTTTACTTTTTATATTTGATAAAGGTTTTTAAGAACCTAAGTGAATCCTAGAAGGAGGATGAGATTGTCCTGTGAGTTGGTTATCTTGTGTGAAGTAAAAGCCAATGTGGTTGAGCCCAAAGGAAGGTTGTCACAATGAGAAACTGTGTTAGGTTTATTTAGAGTGATGTAAAAGTCATTGTGGCTTAACCTAGAGTTTGGTATTCTATACTTGTAGTGCATTAGTGGACAATCTTGCTTAGGCTAGGAAAGTAAATGTAAGATCAAATTTTTTTATCTGAACCACTATAAATTCTTGTGCATATCTTCTCACTTCTCTAACTCTTTGAATCTTGTGATTAAAATTGTTGAAACCTAGTTGAATTACTTTTCTAAAACTTTCAAGAGCCTGTTCTTTTGAAAGTGTCTTATTTAAGTGACCTCGCTAAAATTTGTACAAAGTGAAATATGTTTTTCATTAACCTCATATTATTAAAGTGCTTCATACAAATTTTATAAGAGCCTAACTCTTAGGAAGTAAAATTTTCAAACTATAAAATAAAAAAAAATGATTTTCAGGTTTTAAATTGTTTATTAGATCTCAATTCACCTCTTCTTGGGCTTTTCTAGACTAACAACTTCAACTAGTATTCTTGCTCGAGGATCAATTTTCTTTCATAGGTTGAGTAGCCTTTCAAGTGATTATCACTCAAGGTCCTTGAAGGTATTAATCGATATTTAATCATTATCTATCATTTGGGATTCACGATATGAGATTGGCACCATAATATAAACCTATCATTGATATTGCTTTTACCAAAAGAAAAGCAATGTCATTAATTTAAATTGATATATGATTTTTAGTACATGAAAGATATAGGCTGTCCTTAAATCTTAAAATACATGATTTAGTTCCAAAAGTATGTATATTTGTTTTGTTTTGTTTTCTCTAGATCAAATAATTAAGGCATGTACCATTTAAAAACAAAAAAGTAAATTTCCTCTAAAGTTCAACCACAAGATATAAGCCTCTCAACTTGAGTACTATAATATCAAAATATCTTTAAAGAAGTAATTAAAAATTAGCTTTACTAATTTTGCAATTGAATTAAATTTCAATATAAATGCCTAAGTCTTAATTGCATAGAGATTATAAATATATATATATATATATATATATATATATAACATTAGATCATACTTTGTGTCCTAAAAATTATTTATAGGTGATCCACATATCCTATTGAGTTCTTTTCTTTTTTTTGTTTAATTGTTATTGTATTCAAATGTGCCAAGTTGAACTCCTTAGTATTAGGTATACAATAAGTCTAATTAAGAACCATAAAAAACTTTGATAATAGTGAGGGACACAATCTCTCACCACATGGCAAGGGATATGAAACTTTTGTTATATTTCGCAATCAATTAAGGTTTAACTTGGGATGGTAGAGTGATAGTGAGGGATAGATCCCTTTTTACAGTAAGACGTTAAAGTCTCTTTTCTATCAAAGGTAAGCAAGGAAATGTTTGTTGGTGTTTCATCGCCAATCCCTTGTTACATATTATAGTGAGGGATATTTCTTCATTAATCTCACTAAGTTTTAATTATCATAAAAAACCTACCCCATGACATTCATTCCATTCAAAAATGATGTATGTGTGTTGATTCAACTATCTTATGTAAACCAACAAGTGTACTAGTCATTTAAGTAATAAAGTTGAATGTGATTATGAGTATTGATCTAAGATGGATTGGTTATTTATGGTTTTTAATTAGTTACTTTTAGGGGTTAGTTGTTAATTACTTAAAATGATATACATATTTACTCACTAATAGCCTAGGTTTCCCTAGAAATTAAGCATTTAATAATTTTAACAAGACATTAAAAATGTGTAAAATAAAAAGACACAAAGGACTCCAACACTAAAACAAAAACACATGAAGACTCAAGACACATTGATTCGAATTAATTACTATCGATAACATTAGATTTATCTATGATAGTCTCCTATCCAATCAAGCATCATCTAGTTCATATAGATTCATCTAAGCCATACATCACTGGAATCCCTAAGTTAGTTATATAAACTATCTTTAATTTAATCAATACATGTGACTATAATTTATGTCGCACATAACTATCTTTCACCTACCTCTTCTAAATATTATTTCACTTAGATCTAAATGTAATTGACATTGAATTAATAAGTGACATTGAAATTTCATTTAACCATATTTCGTTCCAAGTAAATTACACTTCATTTATATCATTTGTGCAAAAATTTTCAACATAAATTCAAAACATGAGTTAGCACAAGTTTAATTACAAATTAATGATGTAAAATTGATTTAAAATCAAGTACAATCATACCATAAGTAATTGATAATGATATAAAATCCACATCATAAAACTTAGAAATCACATAAACACAAACCCAAAATCTAAACTAACATGGAAAAGCGATTTGCATCAAGACAAATCCTCAAGAAAATGTGTCACGTTACAAATATGGGCACAATGACTAAACTTTTACTCTAGGTGCAACCTACCTCTTCGAGTTGTGCAAAAATGTTGTCTTGTGATTATGACATGGGTCTTCACTATTTATGGTTTTGAGACTTCAAGGCTCTCTTGTGTTAATTAACTTATACAACATATAAAATTAATTAGTTTCTATTTATGGTATATTAAAATGAAATTAAACACATTGATTATGTGGAAACATAATTAAACACAAAACTCAACCCAAACTACAAATAAAAAATATATATTTGTAAAATCTACTTTAAGAAAAATTTATAAATAAAAATTCCCCTACAATGATGTAAAAACATATATGATATAGGGACTTGTCATGTGCGTGCATGTGCTATAAGGATGAATGCCCTTGTTGCAAAATGGTGTTTGCCCTTGCTTGCTATTAGCAAAGGCAAGGGCAAGGGTGTCTTACCTTTGGATTGGATTTGAAATTGAATTGGTATATTATTGTGGGATTATTGTATTATATTTTGGCACTGTGTCATATTTTAGGTTTGTGTTGTTGCTAAATGAACCATTTGTCTTTTTTCCCCTTTGGGTTAATTAGTATGATAATGTGCTATTAGGTTAATGCATGAATAAGGATCCTATAATAAAAAGAGAGAGTTGATTTTGCTTTAGATTCTTGAAAAAATATAAAATTGAAGTTGGCAAAATTGGCTTCGCTTATCTTAAGCTCTTACAAGGCCATTGGTTTGAATCACATTGAGGCCATTTAGTAAATCCTCTTGTTTAAAAAAACTTGACATGTGTCCTCTATGCTAAATAATGAAAACACCTCTTCTTATTGTCTTCTTCTCTTCTCAACTATTCTTTTGGTTTTCTCATCTCTTTGCATCTGAACGTTTGAAGTTTTCCCCAATTGGGGTTCGAGATTTCTTTTGCTCTTCGGCATAGCTTAATCATTTTTCTCCCTAAATTATCATGGAGCCCTTGTCTATCCTTCACTTAGGCAAAAATTATGGCATGATGTCGTGTTTTCTCTCTCTGGTTGATTTTTATATGCAACCTTAGAGGCTGACATTTGTTTTTGAATTTTTGTTAGTTCTTGTAGGTGAAGAACTTAATCTTATATAGATGAGTTAAGCTAATTTTTTTGGCCTTGTGTGTTTAACCATTCTTTTTTAGCATTAGACCTAGTTGGCTATTGTGTGAATTCTTCTACTTAGTACAACTAGGATCAAAAGTTGATGCAAAGTCATTATTACAGTAAGAGTTACTTTGGTTATTATTATTATTATTGTTATTGTTGCCAAATGATAAATTAGTTGTTCCTATGTGCTAAAATTAGGAAGGATGATTAGATGAATGTCTAAACATTGGTATATAAGCGAAATCTTGGTGTGACTTATAAGTATGGCTGAGTTGGGGACCCATTAGGTTGATGGTGGTAATTGCATTATGATGAGGCATAATGGGGCATGAATGGTTTCAAGAAGATTTAATATGCTTGAAATATCTTTTTATTGTAATTTCCTTCATGTTCAACAACTTAGGTAGATGTAGTTTTAGCTGCTAGAGAAATTAAGATAAGGATAGTACATTATTGATTCATTTAAGTTTAAATCAATTGAATATAGAATATGGTAGTAGGGGTGTACAAGGGCTAAGTTGAGTTGGGTTCAAACCAAAATTGAGACCCAACCGACTGGATATGACTTAATAAGTGATTAGGACAAACTAGGTTTAACTAGGCTAGTCCCATTCTTCTTCTTTTTTTTGTTGACAAAAATAGTTTTTGAATTAATAAAAATATTGTTTTAATTAAGATTTAAAGGTGAAAAATTAGAATGAAAAGAAATCAAGATTTGGAATGAAAAATAATTATAATTTGAAATATATTAAAAATTTATTATAGTGAAAAAAATAAAATAAATTATAAAAGTAATATTTTAATAATAAAACATATGATTATACTAGGTCAGGTAATGAGTGAACCTAAGACTCAACTCGTTCCATTAAATTCACAATTTTTTTTATTTTAACCTAGCCTAGTATGACTAACTTAGGTCAAGTTAGCCAGGCCATTAGATTGGTTATTCACCCTTAGATGGTAATGAAATAGTAGTTGAGCCCATGGTGTCCCTTTTATATAACCTCTTCCCTCTAGGACAGGATGATTAAATATTAAAAATTAAAGTGGAAGAAATGAGCCATGTGAAGTTAGTGCCTATGGCATCAAGTAGGGCAAAAGGTTAGAACATAGACATAGAGAGAACGACATAGTTCGAGGCTAAAATGTTTTGCTTGTTTACCCCTATTGAATAGTTCTCCTTCATCTTCTATATGTCACAAGTTGTAACATTGACCATAAATGAATGAATCAACAATGTATGTTTGAAGCTTAAAATTCCTTTAACTTAATTATCCACTTAAGCAATGATATGGTATACCAATAGTAATTTTTCTTTTTAAATTGGCACTAAGAAAGGATTAGAGAAGTTAGTAATATCCATTAAGTAATTAACTATTAATTTTAGAGATCCAAGTGCTATGATATATATAATTGGAGTAAAATCTTTAATCTCTTTAGAAATGTAGGCCTTTTTCAACTATTGTACAAGGAATTTGGGAAATTTGGGCAATAGTCCCATTAGCCCTTTGTGTACTTTGAAAATACTTAACTAACAGGGTTAATGGTAATACTACTCCATGTAATGGCCATCACATGTGGATAAGAGTGACAATAGATTTCTTAAGTTAAAGTCTCTCATCAATTAATTATTTACCTTGAAGGGTTGGGTATTATTGTTAGTTTATGATTACGCTCGTGGGCTACATAGTAGATTTCAATTTTTTTGTCCGTGAAAATCTTTCCCTTGAACAATTTCTTGATCATGATGGTTTCACATCTTTAAATGCAAATTTCTAAACTTTAATTTAGTTTTTACAAGTTTTGTAAAAGACAATCTTACATACGCATATTTAAGGTTTAAGCCTATAGATAAGAAATTATTTTGTAACTTATACCATTTGTTAGTAACATTTTATGCTCTATAACTCTCCAAAATTTCATTCTAGTAATTTCGTCATGTTGTTTTTGACCTTTTTTCTATTTTAATAATATTGTTTGATTTTAAGGAACTATTTGTACGATAAACCAATTTGTTTTTTTTCTCTTTTAAATAACATTACATCAGGCTCAAGGGAATGAGGAGAGAGATTAGGCATCAACTAGTGCACCTGCATAAGCCCCAAGAGTTGTGCATGTTGGTTCTCCTCATGTAGTAGTAATCTTGGAATAAGTTTGTACTGTAAATATTATTTCAGCTCTAGACGTCATTTCGGCGTACCATAGGCGAAATCTCTCACTCCATAGTGTTAATATTTTTAATTGGTTTTGAGAATAGAATATAGTTATTGGATTGATAATTTATTGTAAAAAATTTTAGAGTCCAACTTTCAGCTCAATCAAAATTTTTCACAAAATCATAATGGAAAATTTTTAAAAACTATTAAATAAAATTCCATGTTATCTATACTTCTTAGATTTCTAGTTTATAAAATTAGAATATCGCAAAAATAAAAAAAAAATTCGTACTCTGTATCCATCACATCTAGAACTTTGGAATGTGTAAACAATGAGTTATAATTTTATGCTGTATAAAAAAATATATTATGTAACATAAAAGAACTTATATTAACCTAACGGTCCATTGTGGGTGATCCTCGATCCGCGCAGACAACTATAACGCACATTGATTGGTTACCTACATCGAGTTGGATTAAACTGAATTTAGATTATTTATATTTGTACTTTTTATATTTAAAAATTGAATTATTAAATTTTTATTTGATAATTTAAATTTTAATAAATATTAAATATTATCTACTAATTTTATAAAATTTAAATTATTAAATTTTTATCTAACAATTTAAATTTCATCAATTGCATTTTCATTTTCAATTAAACTTCTCCACACGACGCTTCCACATGTGCCGTGGCTGCTTCTGTTCGGAGGTATGCATGCTCTGTCTCTTTCTCCAATTTGGCCTCTCAGCTTCCTTAATTTCTTTTGCAGGGCTAATAGCACAATTACATGACGGCAACCACTTGCCCAATATGTCCTTTTTTTTCTAATTTAAATCTCTTTTATTGAGTATTGTTACTTATAAAATTCTTTTAAATAAAAATATTTTATCTCTAACATATTTATATATATAATTATACTGATGATAATTAATGATAATAAAATTGTAAGAGCTAAATTGATAGTATAATGTCTTTTAAAATTTAATAGTTTATTAATTTGGCCCACTGTCAATTGAATTTAAGATATATAATTCAATTGAATATGTGAACTAAAGGTGGTGAGTAAATGTAGCATAATTATTATATAAAAAGAATAGCCTTATTTGTTTTAAAAATAAAACGAGAAGGATAAATAGTGTCAACGGAGTTCAAAGATTTGGTTGATACCATGCAAGTCGCAACTCATTGGCATGGCTGTCGATATCTGTAATATTTTGAATTTCTTCTAAATATATAGCGATTAATAATAAATATTATAAGAAAAAAGTTGTTTTTATTTGACAAGATTATTCAATTAGCACTTTTATTTATGTTATTATTATTTCTATAAATCTTTCAAAAGAAATGTTTTCTAATCTCTAATTACTTAAAAAGGCATGAAATGTAAAAAAATTAAGATGTAATTTTGATAATTAATAGTTTCTGAAAGCGGAACTAGAACATGTAATTAAACATGATCACAAATTGGGAGAATAAATAAATTAACAGTCTGACCTGATGAAGACGACATCGTTGATCTGAATATTGGTTGAGTCCAATAAGTTCAATCCACAATGCCCAAGATTGTTTCTCAAAGTGTCTTGACGGCAGAGAGAGAACGACATTTTTTTTTGTTGTATTTGAAATTAGGGCTTCAATGTGTTATTTATAGGGTTTTATTTTAATAATATAATTAATTAATATTATTAAAGTAAAATCCTCCAGAATCTTTAAAACAATTTTGAATTTAATTAATCAATCAAAATTAAGCCCATAAAATCTCTCTCTGGATATCATTCTTAAATTGGTAATTAGACGGGATGATTACTAATACTCTTGGGCAGTGCGTTGGGTTTCTGTCCAATTGACTTGTGGATAATCGAACCCATCACCAATTATCCACTTATGAAAATAAAACATAGTCCATTCTCAGTTTATAAATTATAACATTAATTGCCTAAGTAGAATTAATAAGATACTAATCTAATAAAATAGTTAATGCTAATCTACAAAATATTAAAATTATTCCAACAATCTCCCACTTGGATAGCATTAATTAAATTATTAGATTAATAAACGAATAGCTAATCAGGCATAATAATGTTCACATAAACACACGGATGTGTGTGTATTTATAAACCATATAAGATTCAGTGGTGAAACTGTACACAAAGATCACTAAAATCGATAGGGAATCAAGTGATATTGACATTTCTATAAATAAGTTCCATTAATTGAATTGAATGGAATAAAAAATAATATTCAAAATTGTCAAATAACAATTCAAAATCCCTTAAGGATTTAATTCGACTCCCATTAAACCAAGGCTACATCAAAATTTTTAATAACGCCTATGTGAGTCACATGATTCTTAAAGACTCCTACAGGCAAGCCTTTAGTCAACAGATCTGCCAACATGTGTTCACCAAGAATGTAAACCAAACGAGTCTGAGATTCAACAATCTTTTCTCTGACGAATAGGAACTTAACATCGAAGTGTTTTGTGCAACTGGAGTTCCTATGATTCTGAGAAAAGAAGACAGCAAACGAACTATCGCAATATATGGTTAGAGGTCGTGATATACAATCAACTAGATGCATGCCAGATATCAGTTTCCTTAACCATATGACCTGACAGGTAGCCTCATAACAAGCGATATACTCTGCCTTCATAGTCAAGGTAGCTGTTACTGATTGCTTACAACTCTTCCACGATATAGCTCCTCCAGACATCATAAAGATGTATCCAGAAGTGGATTTGCGGTCATACACACAAGATGCATAATCAGAATTTGAATAACCCACAATTTCAAGTGGATCAGATTTTCTAAAAGTAAGCATGTGATGCTTTGTACCTTGTAGGTATCTCATAACTTTCTTTGCAGCCCTCCAATTATCAGGACCAGGGTTACTCAGGTATCTATCAAGCACACTGACAGCGAAAACAATGTCAAGTCGTGTGCACACCTGAGCAGATGCATACGAAATCTTATTCATCTCGATTTTCGAATTATCATCATTGGGACAAGATGATCTAGACAACTTTTCACCTTTCTGTACAGGTGCAACACAAGGAACGCAAGTATGCATGTTAAATTTCTTCAGTACTCGTTCTATATAGGTTATCTGAAATAAACCAAAAGTGCCACAAGATTTATCACGGTGAATCTGAATTCCCAAGACGAAAGAGGCTTTACTAAGATCTTTCATGTCAAAGTGGCATGACAAAATGTGTTTGACCTCATTCAACATAGTTACTGAGTTACTAGCCAGGAGTATGCTGTCAACATACAGAACGAGTATCATAAAGTTGTCTTTATCAAATTTTTAATAGATATATTGATCAGCAATGTTCTTTATAAAACCAAGTGAGGTGATTATCTGATCAAATTTCAAATACCACTGTCTTGAGGCCTGTTTAAGTCCATCAATGGACATTCTCAGCTTGCACACTTAAGAATACAGTTTTGACATCCATATGGTGAAGTTTAAGGTTCAATTGTGCAACAAGAGTCATTACAACTCTGAAGGCATCTTTAGTAGATACAGGTGAGAACGTTTCTGTATAATCGATCCCTTCCTTCTGATTATAGCCTTTAGCTACAAGTCTGGCTTTGAATCTTTCAACTTCACCATTGGCCCCTTTCTTAGTTTTAAAGACCCATTTGCAACCAACGGGTTTACAACCATCTGGTAACTCAGTTAATTCCTATACATGATTACGAGACATGGAGGACATCTCATCATTCATAGCCTCCAACCACTTAGCTAAATGAGATCCTGTCACGGCCTCGTCATAAGAAATTGGATCTGTGCCATCAATAACATCTGACTCAAACTCCTACAAGTACACTATGTGGTCATTTGAGATTGCAGGTCTGCAAATCCTTTGTGATCGTCTCAAATTAAGAGTTTGTTCTCCTATATCAGTTATAGGAGCTTTTACAATAGGATTTATCAGATTCTCAACAAGTGTGTCATCTCCAATGTCATGATCTATGGGTGGAGATGACAATGATGGTGTGGGCAAGATATTATCCACACAATGCAGGTTAATTACTCTAGGGACACCACTCTCATTGTTCAAGTCATCCTCAAAATAAAAGGCCTTATTAGATTCAATGACCCTGGTAGTGTGACTAGGACAATAAAATCTGCATCCTCTGGATCCTGAACAATACCCAATGAAGAATCCACCAACAATCCTGGAATCAAGTTTATTGAGTTGTGGATTATAGGGTCTCACTTCTGCTCTACAAGCCCACACATGAAAGTGTCTCAGACTAGGCTTCTTACCGGTGAAAAGCTCATATAGTGTCTTTTCAACAGATTTACTTGGAACTTGATTCAGGACATAGGCTACTGTCTTAAGGGCATCACCCCACAGAAATTATAGTAATGAAGAGTGATTGATCATGCTTCTAACCATATCCATTAAGGTGTGATTACGCCTCTCAGCAACTCCATTTTGTTGTGGAGTGCTAGGCATAGTATACTAAGCTTCAATTCTTTGCTCATGTAAGAATAGAGCAAACTGTCCAGGGTTTCTCCTAGTTTCGGTATATCTTCCATAATCTTCTCCACCTCTGTCTGATCTTACACTCTTGATTACCTTTCCAGACTTTAATTCAACGGCAGCCTTAAATGCTTTAAAGGTATCTAGTGAGTCAGATTTTTCATGCAACAAATTAATCCAGCCGAATCTAGAATAATTGTCTATGAAGGTTATGAAATATTTGTAATTGCCCATAGCAGATGGAGTAATTGGTCCACTAATGTCTGTATGGATCAATTCCAAAATAGCCTCAGATCTATTAGCCCCTTTCTTCCTAGCTTTAGCAGGAAGTTTTCCCTTAATACAGTCAATACAAGATTCAAAATCAGAAAAGTCTAGGTCATGCAATATGCCTTGTCTAACCATTTTCTCCAATCTCTCTTTTGAGATATGGCCCAAACATCGATGCCATAACATGAAAGAGTTCTCATCAATTCTTCGACGTTTGTGTCCTATGACAGTATTAATTGATGCCATAGAAGTGGAATTTGAACAGACATTTGCATTCAAGCAATATAAATCGCTTATTAATCTAGCAATTCCAACAATGATTGAATCAAAATAAACATCAATTTTGCCATTTACTTGCCAAAAGGAATATCCATCTTTGTCTAACACAGAACTTGAAACCAGATTCCTTCTTGAAGAAGGTACATAGACAACGTTATCTAAAGTTAAAGTATGTCCAGAGTACAAGTTCAAAACTACAGTTCCTATGCAATCCACTGCAACTGAACTTCCTTCCACTCCTAGAATGGTCTTTTTTCTTTCATTTGGGCTCCTCCTATCTTTGAGCCCCTACAAGGAATTAGTTACGTGAACAGTCGTTCCAGAATCCAACCACCAAGTGTCTATAGAGGTTTCAAAATTATTGGATTCAAGACAAACTAGAGCTAGGGGCAGTTTCAGGAAAGATACCTTCGTTCTCACGCTTGTACTTCTGTTTAAGGCAATCTAAGATCTTGTGGCCAGGCTTCTTACAGTAATTACAATCACCCTTAAATTTCTTCTTCTGACCCTTATTCTTCTTATTGTTCTTCTTGATCTCAAAGAATCTTTTACCATTAGGCTTGCCCTTAGGTTTCTTTCCTTTAAGTTTCTCATTTCCAGCCTTGCTTGACGAAGCATGAGAGATGTAGTTCTCTGAATGACCACGTGAATTTGATTTCTTTAATGACTCCTCCTCTTGAGTCACGATGGACATCATCTGATCGATGGTCCGTTCAGCTTTTTATGAATTGTATGTGGTTCTGAGAACCCCATATTCTGCTGGAAAAGACTGTAGGACTTTGTAGACAAGATAACTCTCACCCAGGTCCACATTTAGAGATTTTAGCTTGTTGAAGTAATTCACCAGCTTCATCATGTGCTCACATACACCAGACACTCCATCATAATGAGTGTTATTTAGCAGCGAAAGATAATACGCCTTCTGCGTCTTATCGAACTTTTTGAATTTTTCACTCACAACCTTAAGGTATTCCACAGCGGTGTCCTTCTAAAAAATGCTCTGTCTGATTGTCTTCTCGATAGTGTATTTTATGACTGTTAAACAGATCTTGTTGGATTAATACCACTACTTGTGATAAACTCTGTCAGCAGCACTAGACCCAACAGTGAGATATGCTGGTTTTGGATCTCTCATGGCCAAATCCTATTTGGAAATGATTAGGTACATATTAAGGGACTTATGCCAGTCGTCATAATTCGTCCCATACAGAGTTTTCACCTTAGACAGTTGCGGGAACACGGAAGCTGATGAAACAAAATCAGGAAATATTAATTATGTCCCAGAAACATAATTATAAAACAAGATTTCCTTTACAAAATTCAGCTTATGCAACTGTATCATCAAGATGTGCTTTATAATCCCACTTAAAGTCTTGGGTTATAACAAATCAAGAAAGAAAACTCATATGCACTAATGATTTGGCCATAAAGAGAAATAACAAAATGCATCCATTGTTTCCTTATCGATAGGATATAAGAAATAATGAAGGCATTAGATTAAAATGCTATTAACGATTCGCAAATGTATTTATTTCACATAATTATATTGATAATGTCACACCAATAGGGTATGTCCATCATCAATATAACATATATATATACTCTCTTGTGGACTCATTTGCAATTTTCAGACTCTTCCCTGATGAATATAATTAAATTATCCAAAGTTATAGGAAATTGAGTGACAAATGTGATGTAAATTTATTTATAAACAGACATATCACCATGATTAGGCCCATGATAGGTGAGCATGCAATCATTAAGTGTATGTAACCCAAAGTTATGACAAATTCCTCAAATGGTTTATTCCCTTTCAGGGCACGCGCTTAAATTAGGAATAAAACATAATAATTAATACAAAAAAATTAATAATGATTTATTTACACATAATCAGGGAGAGTGAGCTTAACATATAATCCCATATTATATCTAGTCTAGCCACAAATTTTCTCGGATCAAAATACCTTATTTAAATATTATTTTTAGGCCCTTTAATTTTGCAAAATTTCAAAACTCCTATTTACAGGGCTCCAAAAATTCTGAAAAAATCACCATAATTTAGATCGAGGTGAGTAGAGGCAGATTCCAAAATTTTAATTTTATCTGATCTAAGATGAGGTTGCACGCACCTACACGCGCTAAAGGTGCGCATGGGCTTCGCCCACGCGCTCTTTCTTGACCCACCAGACACCCGATGGGTACCCATCTATGACCTGTCAGTTTTCAAAGTTTTAGACCACGAAATTTATCCCTTTCTGATCGCTGTTCAACGATCTACAATATCCCGCTGTTTATATCGAATGAATCTATCCTGATTCAGCAGAAAAACCACAAAAAAAAAAACTTGGATTTCGACGTTGGTTGTTTTGTTCGTTGCCGGCGACGAGAAGTGAAGCAAAGTTAATATAAAATCCATTATGGCTTCATTTTGATAGCTTCGAATGGCAGTAGCAATGTGAATGAACAACAAAAATTTATGCAGTTGAGTTGTTATTCACGCTGAAAAATGGTTTCTGTCAAACATGGTGGATTTTGATTATTACCAAAAAAAAAATTTGAACACAAGCCATTGATCGCTATTATTATTGTTATTCAGTGATCAATAATAATAATACGTGCATCAGTAAGATAAAATTTTTTTTATGAAGACCAAAAAAAATTTTTTTTGGATCATAAAACCATAGGCTCTGATACCATTTGAAAGCGGAACTAGAACATGTAATTAAACATAATCACAAATTGGGAGAATAAATAAATCAACAGTCTGACCTTATGTAGACGATATTGTTGATCTGAATATTAGTTGAGTCCAATAAGTTCAACCCACAATGCCCAAAAGTGTTTCTCAGAGTGTCTTGACGGCAGAGAGAAAGTGACAGATTTTTTTTTTTGGTTGTATTTGAAACTAGGGCTTTAGTGTGTTATTTATAGGGTTTTATTTTAATAATATAATTAATCAATATTATTAAAGTAAAATCCTCCAAAATCTTTAAAACAATTTTGAATTTAATTAATAAATCAAAATTAAGCTTATAAAATCTCTCTCTGGATGTCAATCTTAAATTAGTAATTTGACGGGATGATTACTAATACTCTTGGACAGTAGGTTGGGTTTCTGTCCAGTTAGCTTGTGGATAATCAAACTTATCACCAATTATCCACGTATGAAAATAAAACTCAATCCATTCTCAATTTATAAATTATAACATTAATTGCCTAAGTAGAATTAACAAGTACTAATCTAATAAAATAGTTAATGCTAATCCACAAAATATTAAAATTATTCCAACAGTTTCAATTTAGGGTACATTTGTCTTTCTGTAGTAGAAATTCTAATTTTATGTATCCTTCCCATAGTAGAAAAGATAATTTTGTTAGTAATTTTTTTTCAAGAAAAGGAAACAACTTCTATTTCCCTAGCCAAATAGGCCAATATATATTTTAGTGTCATGGCTATAAAAATTACTATGATTACTAAATTCTATGACAGTAATAGTGTGCCCTTGATATTTCCTTTTCATTTACTATGAAATAAAGAGAAATAATCAAAGCTGTTGGGCAGCAACTAATTAATATAATTTATTAATGGCAATAAAAATAGAGATATTGGAACATAGCAGGAATAACCTAATAGTTAGAGCTCATCATACTTATTCAAATGGTTTTAAACTTAAATTCTAATAAGGACAAATATTAAAAAAATGACTTAATAGTTAAAAGAATAGAGATATTAAACAAGCATGATTTTGATATATATATATATATATATATATAATGGGGGAGAAAAATATAAAAGA
This sequence comes from Delonix regia, assembly GCA_037074485.1. NCBI lineage: Eukaryota > Viridiplantae > Streptophyta > Magnoliopsida > Fabales > Fabaceae > Delonix > Delonix regia. The sequence continues at coordinate 19,475,888 of CM073449.1, read as the reverse complement.
AGCCAACAAATGGGCTGTTATAGCCTACTATAACTAATGGGCAATATAGAGATATAGAAGACTGTGTATTGTGAACTGTGATTTGTCATTTGTGAGTAGAACAAATAAAGCCAGACTGGTCCAGCTACAAGCTACCCACTTGGCTTTTCCTTCAACAATGACAAGCTACAAGTGGGTTTCTTTTTCTAATTGGTTGGGTAAAATTTTATTTTAGTATCTTATTTATTAATTTAGTTTTAGTTTAATTCCTCATTAATTTAGTTGAGACTCAGGGATTAAATGTATTAATTATTATATTAATGAGGGACTAAATTAAAATTAAAAGTTGATAATTGATCAAATTAAGACTGAATTCATTAGGACTAGATATTTTTTTTTTTTCAATTCCCTTTCATGATTGTCGGTGCCAAGTAACACTTTCTTTTTCATTTTTAATTTTTAGTTTTCCAAGCAATGCAATCTATATTGTTGAAATTTTTTCTTCTAATTATTGCACAAGAATCCATTTATGTGTATTTTTATCATGTTAAAAAATTAACTCAAACTGAAATACGATAAATTAAAAAAATATGCAGTCGGCAATAAAACATTTTTAAGGACAAAAATAAAACAATAATATATAAATATTATAATTAATCATTTTCTATAAATAGTTGGAAAATTGGTCTCAAAAGAGAACGTGGAGTGGCGTCTCCACTTTAGCAAGAAGCCAGTAGCAATGATAATGGATTAATGTGGGCTCTAATACACAGTTTGTGTGCCCAAAAAGTCCCAAAGTTATATATATATCACACGTCAATTCTCAATCAAACTTTATTTTTTATTCTTTTGTCTCTACATAGACTTCAAATGAATAAATAAATTAATCAACAAATTTGGTGGGTGAGTCACTTTCAGCTTCAGCAAGACGTTACGATCATGGTGCATGTACTTGCATATATAGTTTTTAGAGTCATAAATGTTGGTTATGATTAAGACTTAAGTAAATTTTATTTTTTTCCTCTTTTTCATTTTCTGCATTTCACACTCCGTCTTGCAACTATCTATTCGCTGTTTGGTAGGTATGAAATCAATTCAGATCTGTTATAGAAACTTTATTACTTATTGTAGGTTATTTTGTAATTATTTTAGATTAGTGAATACAAATTTAACAATATAATTTTATAAACAAAAATATGTAGTCACAAATATAAAATTTTGACTATTAAAATTTTTACATAATGAATCAAAATTTACAAAAGAATTCTCCAGTAACATAATACTATTGTAGATTATCCGTCTTGATATGAAATATGAATATTGGTGTGATTTATTATATGGATATAAATGTTGATATATATATATATATATATATATATATATATATAGAATTGGTGTCTTGGTGGAGACAATGTGTGCAACTTTTATGGCCTTTACTTCTAATTTGTGAGAATGGGATTGGCTATGTACAAAGTGATGGTGATCTAATCACCTCAATTGACTTCCTGTCAACTTCACTTCAATTTCCCAACTGATTAAAGAAGTTAATTTTTAATCAAGACAATTACAGCTTGTTTAAAATATTAGATTATTCTTTATTTGTTTATTGTTATTCAAAGTTTTGGTTTGGTTTAGTTTGATTAAACAAATAAATTAGGTTAGTGCAAATTAATAGTCATAGTACATGATTTTAATTGAGATTAATTTAGATCTACAAAAATTCTTATATAATAGTATTGTTGGTATTAATGATATGCCAAAACAGAAGTATAAAAAATATATATGTATTTTGAAATATTTAATTGTGCTAGCTATTGCTAACCTTTTTAGGTTAGATACATTGCTTTGATCATCTAAGTTTGGACGATGTGAATTAAATTGTAAAATATTAAATTTTTCATTTGAATTTTTTAAATTTTAATTATGTCAAACAATATTTTAAAGGAAAAAGTATTTTATTGGACTCCTAGAAATTATCCATATGAATTTTTTTAATTTTTATCAAAATAAGAAATGGGGTAAGATGTTTGATGATTTTTTGGCCTAAAAACCTTTTGAATCTATTTTTTAGAAAAAGGTTATAACCAAAACTGTGGTTAATAAAAAATGGGTCGTGAACAAATGAAACAGCCCACGAAGCTAAATAGCCCAAGTCTAAAAAATCATCAATGAATTAAATGCAGTTAGTACATTAGAAAGCATTTCAAAAGCCTGACGTTTCCGGATATTTTATATTTTGTAAGAAATATATGACTTTAATGATTAGAATTAAAGAAATTGTACGATTGGACTGTCCAAATTAAATTTGGTAGTAGTATGCGATTTAAAATTTTAATCCATGATTCAAATCTAAAGGACTATACGATACAATGTCGAGCAACTCTTTTTAAGAATCGTAACAAATCCAGAATAATTCTTTTCTATAAAGCCACCGTTGTTGCTACCTTAATAGAAGAAAAATTGGGCAAAATGAGTCTTGATGAACTCGAAGAAAATTATACAACTTTTAAATGATAAAATTATGTCAAAAATGAAGGAAAAATTATTAAAAATTGATGTTTTAAATGATAAAATCCACTAATATGCAATTTCAATTATTTTTTGTTCATCTTTTTCACTCTTTGGCTTCCAAAAAGTTCTCCTGACATGGTCGGGAATATAAAATTGAGTGAAGCTGTTAGATCCAACTTTACTCAGTCCTATGTATTAAATTTATAAGAATGATCAATTAATTAACTTACGGTGACCTTACTTTGAAAGACTGAACAATGCACTTTATTACTATTTTTTCTTCATTCTTAGGTTACGTACTTTTTTTTATGAAATTATATATATTTATCTATAAATTTTTTTTGTAAACTATGATCAATTAGAGAGTTGATTTGATATGACGTGGTTTTACTAAGGTTGCACATATCTCGCGTTTAGCCGAGTTGGAGTTTAATCTGTGGTATAACTTAGGATATACATTGGGCCAAATTTTTTATTTCGGGTCACTAGGTTTGACCTTCTTTTATATGAAGTTTTTATATTTTTTCAAATTTAAATGTAGAATTTTTTTAAAAAAAGAAATTTTAATTAATATGTAATAAATTAGATATCTTATGTTGATAAAAATTATTTTTATGTATAACACAAATAAAAAATATTTATTTTTTTTAAAAAATATCATTAATTTCATTAAAAAACAAAAAAAAATAAAAAAATGTGTATATATATATATATAAGCCAGGTTTGGTCAGGTTAGGCCAACAGTTTGGCTCGAGACCCAACTCAACTCAAGATTGGGTTCAACATTTAGAACTTGAGCCTCTTTTTTGTTTTTTGTTTTTTTTGCATTGACCTAGCCTGAAACAATTAGAGTGGGCTAGGTTGACTGGGTCGATTGGGTCAGTGCACACTCCTAGGTTCTACACTTATGCTATTTTATTCATTTTTTAGTTTTTTGGGCCAAGGCATGCTTCATTTCACATTGACCCAAGAAAAGAAAAATGGATTAAAATTTTTTTTGTCTCTCATTTATTAAAATGTCTAAAATAATTCCAAGAAAATGTCATACTTGGTCTCCTCTTAAAAAAAAAAAAACCAAATTTAGTTCTTTAAATTTAAAGTTTAGGGCTTAGTAGAAAGAATAAATTTAGTAATTTTTTGAGAAGTGGAAGATTAAGTGTGATATTTTTCAATAAATGAGGGATTATTTTATGTATTCCAATTAATAGTGGACTAAAATGATAAGTGGGGCTAAAAGTTATTTTTCTCAATGAAAATTGGGCTGGATGCATCATTTGGGCTTCATTTGACAGACCAACAACTATGTAGGAAACGGGAAGGCAGGACTTTTCATAGTTTTTTCTTCTCCATATGTCAATATCGAAGTTTCAATTATCAGGCACTAAGACGATGGGGAGAGAACAGAATCAGAGACATAAAAAAAATGAAAACCAAAAATAGGTATACTTTATTTTCATGATAATCTTTTAATTTATGATTGATCCCCTTGTGGGTTGATTTTTTTTGGTAAAGTTTAAAAAAAAAAAAGAGAAAAAAGATAAAAGAAAATAGACCAACGTGCACTCCCATTTATGTTATGATCTCTCTTAAATTTATAAAAAGTTAAAAAAAAAAAAAAAATCATTCTCGCAACGCGAACACAAACAATTCAGTTGCTTTGAGTAGCAATGTTTCACGTTAAAACCAAAATATATATTTCTTTCTTGTGCGCAGAAAACTAAAGAAATAGCCTCAACAATCTTTTCATTTTTTTTTTTTAATTCTCTTGCTTTAAAATATATCATATACTTCAGAGATATCAGACATGCACGCAATAAACGATGCGGGCATGGATCTCTTGCAGTTCGCGTTGCCAAGGGGCAACCTGACCATTGAATTTGATCTACTAGTTCAAAAAAGTGAAAATTTCTTAAAAAAATTTGAATAAAAAATATATTAATATTTAATTTTTTTAATAGTATAAGATGACATTCTTTTGAAGAAAAATAAACCGTAAAATGTGTGAAATATATTATAAGTTATTAGAACCATTGAATTAGATCCAATGATCCTAATGCATCAACTTAGGCTCTTGATTTAACATTAAGCCAACTCATTTAACTTTACACCTCGTATATCCAAATTCATAGCATGTTGGGATAGTGATTCCCATTATTCTTTAGTGCCATGTGCAGGAGCAGTTCACACAAGTAGATCAAAGCAATATGATTCCTAGTATTCCCTCTTATCATCATAGTTATTCCAAATTGATTGTTCCAAGTTCTTCTTCAAATTCTGCATTTTCTTTCAATTTTCTATAGCTAAGAGGAGTTACTGTTACAACAATCTGGATTGTTCTCCTTTCTGCTTTAGTTTCTTTTGACTCGTGATGTAGAAATTGCCACAATAGCTCTCAATATATATATATGTTGTTCTTCCAATCACTATTAAGTTCTTTTTCTTTTTCTGCCTAGATTACCAGAATCTATCATTTTTCTTTGCTTGATGATACCAATTCAAAAAGATTCTTAATTTGTAAGGGAAATTTTCCTTATTCTTCCCTCGCTATGCAAGGTCGGCAAGGGCGTGGTGAGTGAATAGGGAAGGATGGTTCTGTTACAAAACTTGATGAAATAATCTTTAAAATTAATTATGGATTAGCATTAATTTATTATTTATAAAATTTTGCTTCATTAATAATTGAGCAATTAATATTTGTCTAAACTATGAATGCATTGTATTTAATGAAATATTGGTTTATCTATAAGCTCATGAAGCTAAAACTGCAGCTTAAAACCGTAGATAATTAATTAATTTTAAGAAATTAAATGAAGTAGTAGTTTATTTTTAAGTAAATAGATCTTTTTTTATTTTATTAATCAAATAACTTATGAAATTTTTTATATATTGTACATTAATTCCTAATTCTTGACACTCTTTGAATATTAGGCATTCTCTCTCTCTTTTGGGTATCGCTCTCTCTGGTTGTGTGAAATATTGGGAAATGCAGGTTGTATTTTCTACTTTTTTTTTCGTGCTAATTTTTTTCCTATGGCTTCTTTGCATTATTCTCTAGATATGTATGAATTTTATCATACCGTTGTGGTTTGATAATCTCCTATTATTTGGTTCATGATCCTTTTATATTTCTTTATATATTTGGGTATATATATATATGATGAAAATTTCGTGATTATTGAAGCCATAGTGTTGTGTAGCCATAACCTTTGCATTATGCATTTCCATGGAGGAAGAGTACTAATTATAATTTCTATTTTCATTCGTTCTCGGTATATATAGAAGCCATTTGATATGCCCTTTCATTGTAATTACACAGTATATACAGTGGAAAAACAAAAAGCTTCATCTTCCATAGCCGTGGTAACATGAAAACCACACGTTTTTTTAAAAGTAAGCGAGCCAACGTGGTGAGGTTTTGATTGAAATTATGAAATTTTGAGAAATTTGGGTCACAATTTAGGTCGCAAAATGGGTTAAATGACCTATTTTAGACCCATTTGAATTCATGTTCTCTCATGCCCACTTGCGTCCATTGGCTTGTGGGTCTACTTAATGAGCTCATCGACTCAAATTTTGGGTTCTCACATAAATTTTTATTTTTTTATTTAATAGTAATTTTTCTAATTTTTTGTAAGTCCGATATAAGTTATTGAATTTCTATAATATTTCACAAAGAAATTCACCTTTTATCTATGCAAATAGTTTTATTTGATTAAAACTGTCCAATCAAAGTAACAAACCAAACAATAATCAAGCAAAAGAGACTCTTAAGTTATGTTTGGAAGTTTATGGAAAAATGAAATTTAGTAGTCATTAATGGAATGACATGAAATAAAATGGAATGGAGTATAATGACTTGAGTAGATATGTTGTTAAGAAGTTTTAATGAGAAAAGAGAGGGATACCTATCCATTTTGTTTGGAAGTTATATTAAAATGAATAGAATGAAATGACTCATTAATTTTTTTTTAATATTCCTCTTCATAACGTAAATGCATGACTAATAATTTTGTCATTGTTTAATACATAATGTTACAATATTCTTCGGTCCATATTTCTTTATTTTATTTATTAATTATCATATCCATATTTCTGTTTAATACATTTATTACAAATATTTACATTACTTCAAAAAATTTTAAAAGAAAAACTTAAAAAGCTAAAAATAAAAATTGTTGACAAAACAAAAAGATGAAACTAATCTACATTGTAGATTCTTTTATTCTCTCTATTTTATTTTGAAATTTTAAGTAAAAAAAAAGAAAAAAGAAAAGAGAGGTCATGACCATAATGATAAAAATTAAATAAAGTTGTAACAATTAGAATAATTCTCGGTGGATGATGAGTATATTAGTAAAAAGATATATGCATATTAGTAATTTAATTTTTTAAACCATTTCATTTCATTCTTGACCTCCTAATTTGGAGGGACACCAAAATTGGAGTTTTAGATGACAAGTACCTTAATAAAAACATTCAAATATAAGTTCAACCCATTTTGTATATTCCATTCCTTGAACTCTCTCTTGAGCCATCCATCCAAACATAGCATTAATGTCATTTTAAATTATCCTTGCAAGCTCATTAAGCCACTTTATTTAGAAAATTTACCATCCAAGACTTTATTATAGTATAGAAGTCAATTCTCAGGATTCACATGTTCCCTATAAGATTCTTCGATAGTTTAAGACAATAGAAAATAGAGTCTTACCCCATAATTACTACCAACTGCTACTCTAGTTTAAAAGAAAATTGTCATTGACAAGCATGGTTTTAAACTCAACAAACTACCATTAGGTCTCATAAATTAAGGGCAAAAAATAATGAATGCCAAATAATTCAATAATGTATTCACCAAAATTATTAACTAAAAAAGAAACACATAATTCAAGTTTGTCAAAATATTACCAAGCCAAAAGTGTTAAGTACTAGTGATGTTAGTTATACTACCTCCAAAGGTTAAAAAGAATGAAGTGAAAATATAAAACCAATTACTTTTATGTAATATGATATCCAATAACAACATATGGTGTAATAACAAGCCAAAGTGAAATATTTAGTGTAAGATTTAAGATTGAAATCTACAACTATGAAACCATTTAAGATTGTGTGTGCATTTTTCAATTCAATCCATTGTTCACCAAAAACTTCATTTGAATAAGAACACACTGTTTTGGACTAAATATTACCAATCCAATTGAATTGAATGAGTTATTCTGGTATTTTTATCTTCAAAAGTTAGAAAACATATAAACTCATACACCAATTTATTTCATGAAATATGAAATCCAATGAGCACTAAATAACAATATTAGATGAATTAAAAAGCAAAATAAGTAATTTATATTAAATTTAAAATTGAAAGCACAACCTTAATATTACGCAAGATTGTATGTGCATTTTCAATTTATTTCTCTCTTCACCAAAACTATCAATTGAATAAGAAATACAACATTGAAATTGATAAAATATTATACCATCTAATATGGAATTCATAAACAAACAAATCAAGGCACAATGTTTTTATTTATTTTGACATTAGTTCCAACCACTCAAACCAAGTATCACCACCTCAATTTAAAATATTAACATACCATGGTAAAAAATTGAAAAGTAAGCAACACAAACCTTTAAGAGGGAAACATCTTAAAATCCTTATTTAGTCAATATTGAATTAAATGTATAATCACGAAATGTCATTACTATGTAAAAGTGAAAAAATGCCAAATTCCAACTACAATTAATTTTGATATCCTATAATTAGTAGTCTAATCCTAAAATATATTAAGTAATATCAACCAATAGTTCTGCAAAAATAAAAAATAAATTTTATATAAAGGCCATCAAAGAAGCTAGTTGTTCTTGAATCCTTTTCTCCATCATTTGTTTAATCCTTTTATTCATGCTTACACGTTTTACTTCAAATATTTTTTTCAAACTCATCCTCTAATTGTTGATGCATACTTTCCATCAGTGAAGCATTATCAACTTGAGCAATATTTCTCTTTCATGTAGCCTTTGCTCCATACCCTTTGCCTCTAACATATCCAGTCCTCTCACCAAGAACGATAACTAAAATTTAACCAGAAGTTAACCTACTCTCACTTCCTTGAGTTTGTTGTTACATCATCATCTCTTGGATGTGGACCTATAAATAAAGCAGCAATTTAGTGTAACAAATTATAAAACATATTTTAACTTATTATAGACATTAAGCAATTGTGATTATGAATACATGGATTTCCTCGATTATGGATTAGACCTCACTACTTCTCTTTCCTTGGTCCTTCTAGTAAGTTGCAATTTCTACATTCAATCAGGTGGTGTCATCTCCCCAGATATAATGTCTTTCTATGATATATTTTTCACACGAAGAATACATGTAATGTGAGAAAGGTGAAAATATAGAAAAAAGAAGAATAATGTAAAGGAATATGCATTCTCATCGATGACTCTTTAACTTTTGCAAATGATTTAGGACTATAAGTATGCTTTGTGGTTTGATTTTTCCTATTTGACTTATTTCTTTCACTTTTATTTTGTAGGAAAGTTTATTTAAGCAATTATGATTCAAAGATAAATTCCTTTAAATAGATGATTAACAACATACCTTGAACTAGTTAGAAGCAAAGTGCTTACAAGCCATTGCCTATCTTTAGGATCAACACTTTCAAGTTGGTTGGCTAGTCTCTCCATATCAGTGATATATAACTCATACTTAGTATGTAATTTAGTCTTCCAATTTTGGAAAGTGTTTTACATAGTTTGCATAACAACATTTTGGAATTCTCTCTCTTTTCTTTCAATAGCAGGTTTAAAATTATCCTAAACTACAAATAAATGCATGGATATATTTGTTATCCAAATAAAAATAAACTAATGTGAACTTACACATAAATATAACTCATTACCATTACCTTCAACCACAACTCTTCACCATGTTTAGCAACAATATCTTTCTAAGCACCATTTGTAATGATACATTTGTTCTCACAACTAATCCACCATTTTGTTTACAAGATCTCTAGCCCTAGGTCCCATAACTTTGTTGATAAGATTAGGAATGTAAACTTTGATTTTGCTGCCAAACTTTATTAGGTTAACTTGTACAAAATTATAAATTTCCTTATGGCACTGCAAGATGCTATGATCCATGCGAAAAAAAATTATTATATTTTAAATATAGAATATAAATTTTATCCGTATTACATAATATGCATGGAAATGTACCTACATTACTATGGTTTGTGTGTGGAACATCATGTTGTCCATCAGTGATGTATAGTGAATGCTATGGAGAAATTTCAGCTTGTGACTGAAAGGTTAGGAATTATGGATCAACTTGAGGTGTATGTAGTAGTGCCAAGAAGCGTAAGCTTGATGTCACTTCATTAGTACTATTAGGTCAAGCTCGTCTAATGGTGCGACCTCTTCCCCCTCTTCCCTTTCCAAATCGAGATTTCCTAAAACAGTGAATAATAAATACGAGTAACATTGATGTAAACATATATGAAGCACTTGAATGTAACATTACACATATAATCTTGTAAGAAATATGGTATTCGCTATGTAATTACAATGATACATCAATGGCTTATAAATTACCAATATGTAACAATCTATCTAGTTAATTCTGGTTAGAGTCTTCTTTGTCACTGTCATCTCTTTCATCATCTTTAGAGTCTCCTGTGTCATTGCAAAATGTTTAACTATCTCATGTGTCATTGATTATACCCATTTTTACCATGTAATTCAATGTCATTTCATGGCATTTTATAAGGTTTATTGAACTTAAATGCATGTTTTGATAATATTTTGTGGTAATTTGGGATTAAGATAATTTCTTGCAAAATGTGCTTTTTAAGTGTAAAATTGTAATTTTTCCACTAACTTGACTTAAATTAATTGAAATGGAGATATTACAATATTTGAATTCTTGCATTACAGGTCAAATTTAAAGACTAGTTGGAAGAAATTGCAATTGGAGACCAGAAAAATTAGAAAATTGCAGAAAAGACTCAGAATGTGGTTGTTGCGAAGTTTCTTTTTTTGATATCTTGTCTCTGTGTAGTTCACCGCAGGGAACTCTACCTAACCTACACAATTTTTAATTTAGATCGAAATCCAATTGCAAGATCCGACCCAACTCACCTCCCATTAATACTAGGGTTTCTGTAGAATGGAGGCATCCAACAGTCAAGGGAGAGGCTGAAAACTCTTCCTTCTTCATCTTCTCCTATCATTTTCCATCTTTTCATTATTTTTCTACACTTCTATGGGTGTTCTTGGTGATTTGGAGCTTGGTAAAGCCTCCCTATCTACCATGAGCAGCTAAACATCACTTACCTAGAGGAGATTTGAAGAGGCTTGAGCTTGGAGCATTAACTAAAGGGTTTTCTTAATCTTTTCCATCATTCCCTTCTTGTAGTCATTATGTTTTAGTTAAATCATTTTGATTACATTGATATGTCGAATTACTTTGCTATAAAATTTTATATTTTAGATTGGATTTTGAGATTTATATGTTAATGTGTGTTTTGTAAGGATTATTACTACATTTTATAGTAGAATTATTGGGTTTAGTATAATCTAAGATATCCTATGATTGATTGTAGTAGTTTTGTGGCACTTGGTTAGGTTGCTCAAGTTGTTCTCACATTTCTACATTGATCTCCCATTAATGCATTAAAAAGGGTAGTTAATATTGTTGTCTGCCTTTAAGTTAAAGGTTTCATAAACAAATTAATTTACCTAGTGTTTGAATGGTATTTCGAACCACTTATGGAAATTTTTTTCTAAAGAAACTTCCATTTATCTTTTAAGAAGCTAAGAAGGCCGAATTGAATCTCCAACAGGCAATTCATCATCATTTGCATCAAAATCTAATTAATTTATCAATTTTCACTTTATAACAAAAATCCCAAAAACAATTTCATTTTGTAGCATTTCATTCAACTTCTATCCATCTGACAAAAACAAAGACAAAACCTCAAATTTTCCCATTTCTTCACATTTTGCATACAAATTACCTAGGAACAAATTAGGTTCCTTGAAGTGAACGTGACCCAGATCGCACCACTATTGTGCATTCTTGTAACCGGTATTTGCTTTTGACACCCTAAAGACGAGGGTTCGATCAATCACTGTCATGTATTATACACTCATCAAGTATATCTGCATCCACATTGTCTTCACTTATGGACAAAGATATGTCATTGTCATCAATAAAATCTAAATCTTAATCATGATGCTAATGTATATATGATTGTTCACCTACACGATGAATGCTTGACATCATCTTTAAATAAGCCAATAATAATGCTGCCCCTAACTTGAATGTTAAAAAACATAGCAAAGTCAACCACTAATTGTTGATACACTTCTTCATTGATTAATGCCTTGTGGTCACTACCTTCATCATCAACATTCTCTTGGGGCATATTAAATAAGTCACAAGGATTTGTTTTTACAATAGCAAGTTAGTTAGGTGCAACAATGTCATTCACATAGAATACTAACTCTCCTTAAGATCTAAGACAAATAGTTCATTTATATTCAGTGAACGTAGAGTATTAATGCTTGTGAATCCATACTAATCAATCTCATATCTGTTACCTAAATTAGCCACATCCCACCAATGACATTTAAAGAGGTATACTTTCCTATTGCTTGTATAAGATTACTTGTAAATATGTTCCAAAATGCCATAATATTCCTTCTCAGAGTTAGAATCATCACCTCTAACAAAAACCTACAATTTTAAGTTTTTTTTTTTTTAATCCAAGTGCACAATCTTTTATGTGAAATATAAATCCATTCACCATAAACATGAAATATCGTTTCACAATTTTAATTGGACCAACTGATAATGTTATAAGCTCATTATTTGAATGACCACGTGCACATAATTGGATAACCAATATAGAAAAAATATACTTTGTTACCACTAAAAGGTTATGTAATAGAATATACAAAACAAATTAGGCTTAATGTTTGGATACTTACACGTGCACAAAACTAAGTAGGAAACTCCTTGTGATATCTATCATCAATAGTTAAAGTGAGTGCTTTAGTCTCCTTTCTATGCTCCCTATACCATATATGATATTTAGTCTAATGCAACTCTTTTCTTACACGTTGGCTTCATTTCATTTAGTTTTTAAAGCATGCCTCCATTATTATAGATCCTATAAACTCTAAGACTTTTATTCCCCATACATATGAGTCATTTCATATTGTTGATGCATTTATTTTATTAGATATTATTATCCAATAAGATAGATTAATAATTATTTAAATGTTTAAACCTAATAAGATGATTGTTAAAATGATATTTATTTATTAAACTCAATCAAATTGAAATTTATATATATATATATATATATTGACTAAATTAGTTATTCTTAAAGAAATAAACTTTAGCTTAACTTTTTTCCGTTAGAGAACAAGAACTAGTGCAAAAAATAAGAAACATAATAGTGCACAACAGATAGAAAATAATCAAAAGCAATGGAAAACACAAAACAAAGGCAAATGGAAAAAAAAATCAGTCATTACCAGACCTACCAACATTCTCATAGGCAGCATAATTACCTTGTGTAGAAACCAAGGAAAAAGAAATATTGGCATACCTTTAGGATGTTATCAGCTATAGAGAAATAGATCCAAGAACAACCAGCACAGCTACCTCCTGCATTGTAAAATTAAGAACCATATACAGTTTAAATGTTGGGGTTTCCGCTTAAAAATATTGAGTTTTCTACAATGTGTGTCAAAATATGTAATTTGAAACAAATAATAACTTACTAAAAGGCAAATGTGTGTCAAAATATCTAATTTGCACAATTAATAACTCACTAAAAGGCAAATACTAAGAGAATAATATTATAATGAAGTTGAACATAAGGATTCAAGGTTCTCAAAAATTGTCAGAAAGGTAAGCACATGGAATTAACCATCTAAAAAATTTCACTAAGGGGCATCTTGGAAAAGTATAAAATGCACTATTATGGCATAGAGCTACATATGAGTCACCAATCATCATCCAATCATGTGAAACAAAATGCAAAATATCACAAATCAACAGTAAAATAGGTATTTGGTAGAATTAAAAAGAAAATGCAAAATTTTGAACTCAATAAACAAATCAATGGTTATAGGACACAATAATTTAACAAAATATGCAGAAAGTTCAACACTGGGCAGTAAAATGCATAAACTAAAGCTCAAAAATTAGAAACCAAAACAAAATAAATACCTGGAATGTGCTTCTTGTTATGGTCGCTTGGAGGAAGAGACTTAAAGCTTAAACTTTTTCATTGTGGCTTGAGTGGGTATGGGAGAGAGGCATGGCTATGGAGCAATAGTAGGTTTTCGACGAGAAAGGCGCGAGATTCAATATGGTAAGTCTGGTGAGTGAAATAAGACGTGGCAAGTATTAAATATTAAGATGAAAAACCTTTTTTCTTTTTAATCAAAGAGGAAAAACTTTTAGTTAGCAAAACTTTGTTACCCATTGAAAGAGTCCTCCATTGTAAGCACATGGGAAAGTTTGAGTGGGAAACTAAAATATTGGGCGAATGAGTGACGTTTTCGAAAGGTGTGTCATGAGAGCCAACTCCAGCGAAATGATAGATGAATGAACTTTCTGAGGAAAAAATAGCTAATTTATGGTGTGTAATGAGTACTACTCTATTTAGAATTAATAAAAATAAATTTGTATTCAGAGTGCAGTTTTACTTTCTTTTAGTTGAAGTTGGAAAGGATATAAATTTTCAAAATGTTTTTTTGTTTAACTATTCTAAATACTTAGATTCCTCTTTATAAGGATAAGGAAAAATTTATTAATTAGTCTATAGTTTATATCAATTTATAAATAGGTTCCTATACTTTAATTTTTTTCAAAGCTCTCATACTTTAAATTGATTGCAAGTTTGACCCCTACCATCACACTTATAATTAACACCATTTGAAGTTCGCTTACATGGATAAGCATGGATGAAGTGGAATGCCACGTCACAGAGGGATTCATCTAACATTCCTTTTAGTTTGCTCTTTGTCAGCTTTTTATTTGAATTTAAAACTAAAACTCATCTAATATTGCTTCCTCTTCGCATTCCTAAGCTCCTCTGAGGATCTGCGTTGTAAAGTATACCCAGATTGGAGATAGCTCTTTCCCTTGTCAGACTCATATCATTAATCTAGCAAAGCATCCAAATCTGATAACTACAATATATATATATATATATATATATATATCAAGGCCATGCTTCTGAATCCTTTCATATTTCTTGATCTACCCAAGCAATCTATACCCATATATATATGAAGACAAAACCAAAATATCAAGTCTGACAATCTTCAAGTAATCACCAAGGATCATGGGCTCTTTATATAACTTTGAAAACTATGTTGGATGAAACAAGGGATAGAAAAGAATATAATATACATATTCACATCTCCTGCATGTGTTTTTCTTTGATTTTTAAATGAAACAGTAAAACAGAAAATTAAACACAAAAAGAACAGGGTGTTCTATGTTAGGATGAAGCTCCTGCACTGACATACCAAGCCACAAGAAAGGAGCTACTTTGACAAATATTGCAAATGGGTACTCTGGTTTTCTTTTTCCTTTTACTTCTTCCACTCTTACCTCATCAATAATAATAACATGACCCATGTTTGCAATCCCAAATCCACTCTTCCTTTTGTGCTCTTTTCAAATCCATAAATAGAGTATTTTGTGAGGCATTGAAACAATCGTGTGAACTAGGGAATAACGAGTGCAAATTTTACGGTGCCTCTGAGAACCACTTCCAATACAGCATCTGAATTTAACCTACTGGTTCCGGAATAAACTAGATTAAAAATTGTGGCAGTGCTAGAATGTGAAGAAGAAAGAAGAAGAATGTGAAGAAGAAGAAGAAGAAGAAGAAGAAGAAGAAGAAGAAGAAGGAGAAATAAAAAAAAAAAAAAAAGAAACAGAGTAGCACTGGAACGTGAAGAAGAACGAAAAGAAGGAAAAAAAAAAAACAGAAACACAGCAGTGGTGAGACGTGAAGAAGAAAGAAGAAGCAGTGCTAGAACGTGAAGAAGAAGATGAATAAGAAAGAAGAAGCAGCGTTGGAATGTGAAGAAGAAGAGGAACGAGAAGGATGAGGGTAGCATTGGAAGTGATCAACAAAAAAAAACACAAAATAGCAGTGCAGGACTGTGCTGCATGTGAATTAAGAAACATGTCATAATACATTTAGCAACTCACTTGGCATCTAAGTTTGTCATTACTGACATGGACAGTCCACATCACTTTCCAACAAAGAGTTAGGGGTTGAGCTAACGGTAAGGACTGGATTGAAAAAAATTCAAACCATAAGGAGTGATTTGAAAAAAATTAAAGTGTAAGGACCAATTTAAAAATTCATGTAAAGTATAGGGACTAAATGTGACATCCCTAACTTTGAGATTTTTAATATAAGCTAAATTATTTAAAGGAAATCAGAAAGAATTAAACAAGAATATATATGCCTAGTTGAATTATTTAAAGAAAATAACCTATAACTTAGTTTTAAGGTATAAGGGCAAAATGGTTATTTTCGCAAAATGCTAATGGCAAAATGTTAAATTTACAAGGCTAGAGGCAAAATGATCATTTAAAAAAATACCAAGGTAGAATGGTAAATTCACAAAGAGGGATATGTAGCATTACTTTTAACTTGTGGGGCCTGCACATGTGGAGCTCACACTATAATAAAAAATTAGATATCTATAGGGCATATGCTTTAATTATGTCTTAGATATTCATGATTTAAAATTGAATCACAACCGTTGACTTAAAAATATATGGTTAAATCCTAACTGTCGAATTCTCTTTATATATCTTGCATCCTACCCCTCTTCTTCACACCATGACCTACATTTCTCTCCATACCCATTTCACTCACTCTCACTTCTCCACTCCACACCTAGATCAAGAAGGAAGGAAGCAATTTTAGGAAAATTACAAGAAAAGAGAACATATCCAGGTAACATGATTTATCATATTCTATTCTTCTTCTTGAATGGTCTTCATGGTAATCCCTTTTAGCCTAGGGTCATTTATTTTAAAATTTTATCACCATGATCTTCCATGAACTCATTCAAGTCTAAAAAGGGTAGAATTAGAGAAGAATGTAGATAGATATATATTTTAAAATATCTAGGGAAATATATGTAAGATATAACAACTTTAGGCTAACAATTTTAATGTATGGATTTTCATGTGCATTACATATCTTTACATAATTATTTTGTTATTAACTTTGTATGATGGAGTGACAGTATAATTGTTTGAGAAGAGAACTATTCTTTGTGAGATTAAACTATTCCTATACACTATGTACTTATTGATAGTTTGGAATCTCATTTAATAATGGCTGGGTATGCCGCCTTAATATATAATGTGAACCATTGGTAATGGCTGGCTATGCCGCCTTAATATATATATTGTGAACCCTATAAATTCCTTAGCAAGCATTTTATCCCATTAATCTTGCAATTTATGGCAAGTTATACCGTCTAACTGGTAACAGGAAAAATGATATTATTACATTTCTTGGGCCACAACTTGAATTCTAAGATTAATGATAGGTTGTGCCGCTTAAATGGTCTTAAGAATTCATGAGAAGATAAGAATGTATCATTGTTGGGAACATCTTGAATTAAATTGATATTAATGGGATTCCTAATTGTCATAAGAACATCAGTGTTTAAAGGATTACAAAAGAAATCTTAATAGTTCTCTTTCAAACTAAGTCAATCTTGACTACATAATGGCTTAGGTGACATTTTATATTGTTTGACTTTGTCTTAGGTACCCGCTTGGGGACGCCTCAACTAAAGGTGGGGTTGCGCCTGCCGGACAAGTGTCATATGCTTAGGTTCATGATACTCGATCGCCTGGCTATGACAGTCACATATTGGGGTTTTGTAAGACTTGAATAACTTAGATATGACGTCCCAATGCCTAATGGTTGATGACATTGTCTACCTTTATTTGCTATATGTTTGCTAATGTATATTTGTATGTTATGATATCTGACATCCACACATATTTTATGAAGATTATAATTTATAGTCATATTATAATTCTATGGATATTTTGAGTATTATATATGCTTTTTTATATTACTAAGAAATTATTCTCACAATTCTATTAATGATGTTTTCAGATGGCGAATACCAAATTTCTCTTGAAGTCCATGCGAAATGAGTATTTGTCCCACCAATTGGAAATCCTTGTTATTAATACAATCATTGTAAGATGTGATATGCCTTATGCACCATACCATTTATGTTCATGTCATAATAGAGCATAAATCTTACTAGTTTTTTAAGCCCTAAATGAGTCTTTAATATTAGGTCTAATTTTCTTAGATACAGATATAGATATAGATATATGTCTAATACTACTTCTCCCAATTTTGTTAAATTATTTATACAAATGTATGAACAAATGGATGTATAAACTTTTGTTGTCTATAATTGTGTTTTAAATGTTTTAATGCATTTCTTATAATTCTCACTTCATAATTATTTTAACTAAAATTTATAATAAATTGTATACTTTGTAAGAAGGGTGTTACACTAAATGACTAATTTTTCCTAGAGATAATCATAATATTGGAAAGGAATCGTAAAATTAATATTTATTATTTAAAAATTATTGCGTAAAACAAAGTATGTTAAATTCTTACAAATATAAATTAATTAGACTAAATTGGCGATATAAGTACAGCAAAGTATTCAACGGGTAATAATTTCTTACTTACCCCCAAAAAGACGTTGATTAATTGTTAGGTGATAATGGATTGCCTTTCACTAATCGTTTTAATAATAATAATAATAATAATAATAATAATGATAATAATAATAATAATAATAATAATTAAAATAATAAATTTTATGAAAGTGATGCCATATTGACAATAAATTCAAAAAATAAAATTTTGAAAATTGCTCACTTAAATATGAATGTAGCAAAACATTCAAGATAAATTTGGCAAATATTTAAGAGGGAAATTTTGGATAATTATTATAATATTTATCTTTCAAGAAGCATTGTTATCTTAATTATAGTTGAGATCAATATTATGGATATTAAAGGAAAAAACGAGTGGTGGATTGGATAAGTTTTAAAACTTTACTTATTAAAAAGAAATAAATATGATATGCATTCAACTTTCATAAATTATAAATTCAAACAAAATTCATTGATATTAAATATTTCAAATATTATGATAATCAATGCCCACAAGGGAAGAGAGGAGGCTAACTAATTACATCAAATTTTTGTAGTTATTAAAATTAATGTGAATATTAAAAATGATGGCTATGATGAAATTTATTATTTTAATTTTATTATAACAATTATTATAAGTTTTATAAAGTGTATTTAACTATATATTTTATATAATTATATTTTCCAATTTTATATTTACTTAATTAATAATTTATTATATTCAAAAAGTTAGATGGGCAGTAAATAATAATTGAATAATTATATAGTAAATTAGTAAATGACTATAAATAATAAAAATATAAAACATATCCCACTTAAGTATTTATGAAGTAATTAATATTTGTAAGTAAGGAGCTTTTAAAATTAGGATTACATTTGTAGATTTCTGATGGATGTCACGTCTCTATCAACTTTTGACTCAGAGACATGAGTTAAAATAAAATAAAAACACATGATGAATTAAATTTATTTTTTTAATTTACAGGTAAATTATTTTTTTATAGCTATTAGAATTTAATAGATAATAGTAAACTTTTGGTATTGTGAAGTTATGTGTCAAATTAAAAGGAATTATTAAAAGAAAATTAGATAAATATTAATATTTTACTAATTCAAATGAGATGAATAACATATGCATTCAACCTTTTATATAACATATCAACATATTTAACCGAATTTAAACCAACAAAGTGAAAAAGTCTTTTATTAATTTAATAGAATTCGTTCCCATTATAATAATTAATAAATAATAAGCACAAAGTTAATTAGCAAATTTAATTTTTTCGGTCAAGAGAATGCATGGGACTGAATTCTTTATTTCCCTCAATTTCTCTACTTCGTATCCATCTCCTTCAATTTCTCTTAATACCTTTCTACATCGATCTCACTATCTAAATTTGCCACTTAACTTTGTACAAATTATAAGTTCAAAAGAAATTTAAATCATGTAAAAAGATTTGCAATTTTATAATAACATGTAAATACCGTATTTTCTCTGGACTTTCCCAAAAATAATAAACTTAAGGCTTTGTTTAATTTTTTTTTTGGTATTATTTGAGTCAGTCTTGTTTATTGAGTCTTCATATGTTAATTTTAATTTTAGTATATAACTAAGTCAAATTAATTTAGTTTTTTCATTTGATTTTGAGTTGGTTAGATTAAGTTTTTAATTTGAGTTATTTAAAATGTAGTAAATAAATAAATAAATAAATATGATAAGTCGAAAAGAGATAATATTTTTTTAAGAAAAAGACAAGATTAAGATTTTTGTTTTCATCTCAATCCTTGTCTCATAATCCAAAAAGAATACATAAAAAAGCTTATTTCATATGATCTAAAACAAGATCATTTATGAAAATATACTAAATAAATAAATAAGATTATGCTTTTATTTTATCCCTATCTCATAATTTGAAAAGCTTATGATCCAGAACAAGATAAATATTAAAAATAGTCGGTGGATGTCTTCATATATCAATCTAAAACCTAATTTGCTCATTTGGTGGCGATTCTAACAAATAAGTTTACAAAATTAAATACATTCCACATCTTCAGTCCTCTAATCTATTTCTCTAATTATCATATCTACCAATCAGACACTAATGTAAGCAATGAGAATTTTTTTTCAAAAAAAAAAAAATTTGCTCTATTTTGGGATTGCTAGTTAAAAACGTAGATTTGATAAGTCATTTAAAAATAAGTAAATTTTTTAAATAATGATTGCCTGATTAGTTTCATTATCAAAGAATATATATATATATATATACATATCTCTCTCTCTCTCTCTCTCTCTCTCTCTCTCTCTATATATATAAAGAGTAGGAATATTACTAAATTGAAATTGTGAAATTTAGTATTACTCTTTATAATGCAATCAGCAAAATACCAGGTTTTTAAAATAAAATATGTATACACGTGTTCTAGTGCTGAGAAAAAAGTTTATTATCTCTAAGTATGTAAAGTACTCTAAAAAGGTGCTAGCTATTATCCAAGATTTTAAGAGAAAAATCGTATATTTATAAATTGATAAGTGTGAAGCTGAAGGAATGTTATATGTATAATTCGAAATAAAATGCAGGAGTCTATATAAGAAGTTGTATTTTGGTTTATATTATTTTATTTAAACACTGAATTTATAGTCTTAGAAAGAGAGCGTGCTCTTGATTGGCGAGAGATTTGAACCAATGACCCTATGAGACCTTAAGATTAGTAAAGCCAATGTTGCCAATCTGAACTTTGAAGTTCATATCCAGCTAATTGAATATTATACTCTTTTACATCTCTATTCTAATTTTCCTTATTTTATTGAGGAAATTTTAGTTCTACTCGACTATTTTAAAAATTTTATTAAAGACTAAATAATGTGATGTTAAATGATAAAGATAACAAATTTAAAAGGCCTTGATTTTTATTAAAGATTTAAAGTGATGGAGTCTTCATCTCCATTTAACCACTCACATTCAATGCACATAGGTCTCAACACCTTAGGGCAACTTGGAAGAGATTACATCATTGAGGGCAGTAATAGAGTTGAGAGCAAGCGAGAATAAGTACGGGGATCAATGGACAAGGAAATTCCAAGGTATTGTATATTATGGCTATAGTTGAGTAACTGGAGTGGTCAAAATGGTGAATTATACCCTCATCAATAATGTAATTCTTGTGCTTTTATCTGAGCACGACACAAATATATACATACAAACACAAATATATATATATATATATATATATATATATATTAAAATTTGATCTTGCACCAAATTGAACTTTATGTCCAATGGACCCATGCACATTTTTAACCTAAGGTTTCCCTGAATTTAATCAAGACTTAATTGATGAAAAGGAAAACAATAAAATTAAATTGAAGATAACACTTTATCATAGTATATGTATGCATGTGAGTATATATTTACTTAATTTATTAGCTTAACCGAATTTTTAATGACACAATATTTGAATCATAGATTTAGACCTAGTGATTCAAACTCTTTGTCTGGTATGATTTGAGGCATCATAATTATATATTTAAATGAATATCGTTGTTCTTTATTCACATTACAAGTTATATTGTGTATAAAAACATGAGCACGTTCTAATTTTAAAATTCTTTTGTAAGTTATATTTTATTCTCTAAAATTGAAAAAATATTATTTGTTATAATCCTAATTTATTCCAAATTAATTAGCTGTAGATATATTATTATTTGATAATTAAGTTTTATATTCTGCACCACTCAATGAGATATTGAGTTTAAATTCACATATAACTTGAGAATAAATTTTTAATAAAATGGGTAGATATTTAAAAACTACTGCTTTTATCTAAATTAATATAGTTAAAATATATTATTATTCAATAATTAAGTTTTATACTATTTAATATGCACATTGTTCCTATATTTATTTTTTTATGCCAAAATATTGGATCTACAATTGTAATTATATAATACATTTTTTTTATTATTATATAATACATAAATATAATATAAAAATTAAATACAATACAAATGAAGTTTCCTAATAATAGAAAAAATTTAACAATAATTATTTTTTAAAAGTCAATCTTTTAATGGTGACTACAAAAGGTTGCCGTTGAAAGTAAGAAACTTTTGGTGATGACTTTCAATAGTTGTTGTTGCAAGTCAAACTATTAGTGGTGACTATTACATATCATTGTTAAATGTCAAACTTTTAGTGGCGACTACAAATGAATGTCATTCAAAGTTAAAAACTTTTGATAGCAACTTTCAAAAGTCATCACCAAAGATCATTTTGGCTTTAAATAAATCGTCGCCACCACATGTTTCACAAATTCACTCCTAGAAATTGCTGCCTTAGATAAAAACTACTAGTGTCAACTATTGGAAGCCACCTCCAAAAGTCTAACTTAAGGTGGCAACTTTCATATTGCCACCTAAAAGTCAAGCTTTCAGTGATAACTATGAATGGTCGTGACTGAAAGCTGGGAACTTTTGGTGGCAACTTTTGATTATTGCCACTAAATATATGAGTTAAAGTGGCAACTTTTGAAATTGCACGCTAAATTTAGTACTTTCAATAGTGACTATGAAAGTTCACCACTGGAAGTTAAGAACATATGGTGGCAATTTTCAATAATCACCACTGAAAGTCTGACATTAGGTGGTGACTTTCATAGTTGCCATTAACAATTAGACTTCTAATGGTATTTATTAAGTGTCACTACAGAATTTTAAACTTTAGAGGCAACTCCTTAAAATTGAAAGTTGTCATCAAAAGTGACTTTTTTGCAGTGATTGGCAATGTATTAAAACTGCTAAAAAATGATCTTGTATTTTTTGTAGTAAATATGGAATGATAAAGAAAAAAGAAGGTAGAGGCCTTGTTAGGTTTAAGTGGAATAGCTTGTATTTTTGGTTATGGGGTAACAATAGGCAATTCTATATGGACGTCCAACAACCGCAAGTAATTAATTGCAATAATTACATGTTGTTGCCCAACAATTACTGCCATTTAGCTATAATTGCGCCTATTTGGCCATTGATTCTTCTTAACCACCTGTATTTGCCAGTAGTTGCATGAAACACTACTAATCTAAGAGTCAATAATGGTTCCTACAATTGCTACTAAAAAACTCCTACATCTATTTTTTAGAGGGGATAAGAGATGAAGAAATCTAAAAGTACTATTAAGTAAATAATTTGCTCCTACAACCTCACAATTCTTAACACAATACCAATTCTTCTTTCACACAAAGATTGAGGCATCTAAAAGCACTGTTAGTAAAAGCTTACAACTATATGCCATGATGGTGGTGAGAAATGAGAGGCTAAAGCTTGCGAAACTGAAAGGCTATTCTATAGCAAAGACGATAAGCGAACAACTAAAACTATACGACATAAGTTGAAGTTCTTACCTTGGCCCATGACAATGGTTTACCATGAAAGAGGGAATAACATTATGGAAGAGAGAGTTAAAGCATTTAAGAAATGAAATATGAGAGATAGAACAAGATTTTATAATTAGATTATAACTTAGAGGGTTCAAAACTACCATAGTTATGCAAAACTGCCACAAAATCATAAAGATTCAAGATTGAATAATTATGTATAAACCTAATGAGATGTTGAAATGGAAAAGTGCCTCATAACACCATAATAGATACTTTTTATTAAGTATGCTGCCATTGAGAAAGCTTCCCACTAATATTTGGGAAACATTGTATCCTAAGCTAATGAAGTTAAACTAACCACAACTAGTTGACTATATTTCCTTTTAGCCTATCCATTTTGCACAGAGGTATAGGGCAAGAATGTCAAAATTGTATGCCTAATGAGTGGACAAGTTCAGTAAAGCTTATGTACTCACCTCTAAGCACTTTGAAATGTTTTAATCTTCCTATCAAACTAGTTTTTCACTAAGGTCACGTTTTGTATGCAAGAATGGGTTCTATGGGACTGAGAATAGGAATAAAGAATGAAATGGAGTGATAGAAGCTAAAAGTACATAAACTACATACAAGAATGGAACGTGTTAAGATATCATGTGTTATCTTTAGTATGTATGAGTTTGGAATGGAGAGTTGTACAAACTGTCCAAAATACCCATTTTAATTTTATAAGAAATCTTTAACCCTAGCAGTTGTAGGGTATCTTCAGTTTGCTAGGTATTTTGGACTAAGTGTACACTAGGGTTATGCATGGGCTAGGTTTTTAGGCAACCTAGGACCTAACCTAGTTTTAGGCCGAGCCACATTTTTATGACTTGAGACCTGGCCTTACCTAGGTAGTGTTTAGGCCAGGTTAAGGTTCTCAATTTTTTTTAAATTAAAAAATTAATAAAAGTGTTTTTTATTGAAGAAAAAAATATAAAAAATAAATATTTAGAAGGAATTATAATGGAATTAAAAAATTTAAGATTTTAAATAAAAAAATTAAAATTTTAAAAGAATTGATATTTTAAAATTTTATTATATATAAAATTTGGTTTAAATAAAATAAAAGATAAATTATAAAAGATAAAAAATAATACCAAGTGGGCTGGGTCTTATGTCACCCTAAGACTTGTCTTGGTTAGACTTGGCCCAATGTGATTGGGCCAGGTCGGATTGGCTAAGCCAACTAGGTTTGTGTTAACCCAAAGCATATGTAGAAAGGATATGGGAAATAAAAAGGGTATTTTAGTCTTTTATTTAATCATTCCATGGAAAGGATCCTCATTCCATAAATACCTTGATGGAATGAGTATTCTCACATATAAGGGAGTCAAATAGGTGCTGGATTTTCCATTCTAGTGTACCAAGCATGCTAGCTAAGGAATTCCACTCTCATTCCCTTTCCATCAGCCATCTTTCCTGTGTACCAAATGTATTGTAAATTTTTCAACTATATGAATGTGTTCAAAGCTTTCCCTTTGAGTTTAACTGGATGAACCCACAAGTATCAACTACAATCATCAAGCAAATGCTTATAATATCAAAAGTCATAAATGGACACAAAGGGGGAAAGACCCAATTTGTTTGTATGTACTAAATCAAGTAGAGCTTTAACATGGGATTGTGATTAGGGACATGGAAGAGCACGTGATTTTCCATATTGGCGTGCTTATCATAATTGAAATATTTCATTATCATTTAATTTAATTTTGCACTATTGCAATCAATTAAAAGGGTGGTTTAGTTTCTGGTGCAAAGTTTCTTTAAGAGAAAGAAAAGTAGTAGGTGAAGCACATTGTTCTCAACTATGAAGTAGTAGGTCAAAAGTTTCTTATGATGAGAAGTAGTAGTACTCGAATCCATATGATAAATTCCTACACTGAGCTTCCTTTTAAGTAGAGGTGCCTATGTTAGCTAGTCCTTAACAACACAATGATGAGAATTAAATTCAACAAATACATCATTGTCACTAACTAATTTAGATACATTCAATTAAGAGAACATCTAGTTAAGCCACAAATTTGCTTTGTCTTTAGCAGGAGTGCTTAGAAGTGATTGTCTTCCTATAGTCCAAAGAAAGGGACAAATTATCTTCTGTCATTAGCCATTATTCTAGATGATATCGTGTTAAAGACTAAGAGTCATATGCTGATCATTATTCAAAATTAAAGACTGCATCTTTAGATGCAACTTGGGTCATATTTACATCACCTTATATTTATAGGGTGAGTGTAAATCTTTGGGTTGGGCTGCAAATCAATGGTGTTGTAATCATAAAGGAATACCATAATGATGTGTTTTTTTTTTTTTTTCATGTATGTAATGTGGTTGAAGTAGAAATAGGAAAAATACATATGGCAATCTTGAATCTTAGATATAAAATTCTAAACACCACAAGCAAAGAGAGAATGGCACCACCACCACATCTAGTTTGTCACTCATATCTAATTGAATCTTTGCGTCATTCTTGTGCCTCATCTTCTACATATTCTCTTTTAATCAACATTCGTCACTATAAGTGCATCTAGGAAGGAAGGCATCTATTATTGTTAGTTAGTATATCTTTCTACTTGTACTATTTTTCGTTAGGGAAAATATTTTTTAAATGTATATAAGATTTTTTTAATATATTGGATAACATTTGAGATTTATTAGAATATATATATATATATATATATATTTTACAGGCTTGAAAAAAAATAAAATATAACTGTTAATTCTTAATAAGATTGTAATATCTAGAAATGGAAGATGTAAAAATATAAAAATGTGGTGATAAAATGTCAAAAATATAAAACTTGACTCTCATGGAGAAGTAGTGGTAAACTTAAACTATTATACTCAAAGTATATATATATGTACATATATATATAAAATTTATGTGGGTTTAGTAACTTAAGACCAAGGGATCATTGCCTATGTTTTAGCTAGTACATCTAACATATATAAAAATTTTAAGCTAATATATATATATATATATATATATATATGATTGTTCATTTTGAATCTAATAATCCATTGATTTAGTAATATGAGATGCTACAACCATGGAGGTGTCATTATGAGTGGGAATTGGGGAAATTTAATCTTATGGTGGGAGGATTACAATTTATTTTTGGGGAACTTTAATGGAGGGATTATAATAAATTAGTTGTTCATTTTGAATTTAATAATCCATTATAATAAATGGTGTGACTTTTGTCCATGATTAAGTTCTACTTATTGAATTTTATAGGTAAACTAAATTTTGTATGCACAAAAATATTTAAAAGTAATTTAACTAGTTATAATGAATGAGATCTAAATTGTGTGTACTATTATAAATTATAATATTTATTTTTATCATCAACAGGTATTATAAATTATGAACCATGTCGCTAAGAGAAGAATTTCCAATTGAAAGATTGGAAGGTGCTCCTTGTGAGGATCCTAGCCGGTGGCATTTTGGAACATTTATGGCTAGAAATCGAAACAATATAATTTGTAAATTTTGTGGAAAAGTAGGATCACTCAATTGAAGCAACATATTGTGCATTTTAAAGGCCAAGTAATTGGTTGTCCCAGTGTTACAACTTTTATTCGAGAAGGTAGAATGAAGCTTCTATTTGACACTATAGCAATTAAAAAAAGTTTATACAAGAGAAAGAAGACAACAATTTGAAGTAAGGTTAAGAGGTGATAAAGATGTTGAAATAGAAGACTTTGTTAATGAGCAGTTGAGGCAAGCCATACTAGAAACTCTCATATCACATTATGAATAGAAAGATAGACAATGGTCTAGATAACAAACCGAAAATGGGTAATATGTGTATGAAAAGGGTGGTGGTTCTTGTTAGATTAGGAAACTAACCCCTAAGAGGGAGTGAATTTGGTGTTTATAGAATTTCTATTTCTTTTGAAAATTGCTTTACGAAAATCCTTATTATGAATTATGCTTGTAAGAATATGATGTAAAATAACAATTATATGAATCAATGGAGGCTTAATGTAAATGCTTAGGGTATATATATATATGTATGTATATATATATCACAACACATCAATAATAAATGCAGAACATAAATATGATCATTCAGAATATAAAAAGTATAGGGATAAAGAAAGAAAACTCAATGATTTATCTTGGTTCGGCTATAATACAAGCCTATGTCTAGTCCTCAAACAACCTCTTAGAATTTTCTACTACCTTAAAAATCAATTATAACAACAAGAAGGAAAAACCTCTCCCTTAATCTTAAATTTCAAGAAGAACTTTTTCCTTACATTTAAACAGGGGAACCTCATTTTCAACCCGATCAATTTTTTGCTTGATTCCTTCCAAGAACCTCCTTGAGCTTCTCTTTCTCAAAGAGGAAAGGAATACAAATGAATAACCTAGAAGTAGATATACAAGATGAAGCTCTAAAAACTCAAATGACAAAAAATTTGCAAGTTTGGCGTAGTTATGTTTGTTTCTCTCTAAAAAATGATATAATAAGTTAAAGATCACATTCTAGCATTTGGTTCTACTCAAAAATATGTTTGGAATGTCACATATATAGAACAAGATGAGATATAGCCATTAGATACTCAAAAAAGTCGTTATTTGCTTTTGAAAACACTTTCTAGAAGCAACCAATCGACTACTAAGGGCTTCCCAGTTAATTTCCATTCAAAATATGACCATTACTTTGAATTTGGGACTGACTAGTCAACTATCAGGGGCTCACTAGTTGACTGCCCACTTTTTGTACTATATCAGTCGACTTGCCACAGGTGACCAGTCAATTGGTCATTTACAGTGACACAATTCCAAATTCAAATGGTTATAATTTTCTCATTTTAAGTTCATTTTAAGTGCATGACCTATTGTTAGAAGATGTTTAAGTCTATTTCCAATGAAATAATTCTCATTTCAATACTCAATATATTTTTGGATATATGATTAAAATAGTGACCAAAGGTCAGAAAACAATTTTATGTAGAATTTATATCTCACCACTTCACTTTATATGATCATAACTTTTTCATTTGAACTCTGTTTTGAGTGAATAACCTATCATTGTAACACTACTTTCTCATAAATAAGTTTTATAACAAAATCTTATATGGTTTGTGAGATATAATCAAAATAGCGACTAAATGTCAAAAATTACTTTAAGTAAAATATATACCCCACTATCTTCTAAATTCAAACTTATATTTTGAAAACTAAAATATCTTGACCCAATAAATACAAATCTAAATCATTGAATTTTACAATATAATACTTACCCTATGATAATTATATTTATTCAATCCATTGGCTATCTTGATTCAACTAAGCTTCTAGGTCTTTTAATCTTTAACTTCTTTAATGCTTAAAGCAACTTCTTTGTTTGCTATCTCTTTGGGTAAAGCATGGTACTGATATTTTATTATCTTCACTTCAATGCCCACTCTTATTTCTTTGGATCATCCTACACATAATAGATATTCAACTTGCAAACCAAATAGTTAGTCCAAATGGTTGGTTAATTAAGCACATATTAATATTATATTTGTAACTGATATTTTTCATATATTTGTCATCATCAAAACAATATCAATAGTTCTCAAGTAAGGGCTAATGGATCAAAACATATCCCATATAGTTAAAGGTCTCAAAATGTTGAGCATGGGTAATCAACTATAAGGAAACATTTGAAAGAACTAATAAAGTAATATCAAAATTTCAAAGAGATGTGGATGAACAAATTAAACTCTGAGACAAGTCAGTATATATGAATTAAAATAATTTGTTATAACATATGTTTATAATAGAATATTGTATTATATTTAATATGATATTACATTGTTAATGCTTTTTTGAGACAAGAGAAAATATTTGGTACAACATAAGTGTAGAAAGCATTGTCTCAAATGGATCTTGGTAAAATTAAGTTTCTTTTTGTCTTTAAATATAAATTATATAACTTATGTTTGGTAAATTTAATTACTTGTCTTGTTTGTCTAAATAGTAGAATGGTGGATGTTATTTAGCTTATGTGCCTGTAAACTTCAAAGCATTGCAATAAAAGTACTTTGTCAAACAACTTCAGTTTCAAATTGTTTAAGAAATTGGCGCACATTTAGCTACATTCATACAAACACAAGAAATATGCTCATATTTAAAAAATTACAAAAATTTGTCTTTACCTTCTACAATATGAAGCTGCACAAGAGGTATAATAAGAGAAGAAATAAGGAAGAAAATAAAAGAAGTTTCAATCCAATTAATCTTAATTACTCATTTCAATATGATCCCTTGTTGGACATTGGATAAAGAGTGAAAATGTTCATTGTTAAATGGACCTTGAAATTCAAAATGGCTTTCAAGAATGGGTGTTAATAATGAAGAGGTAAAAGAAGGAGGTGATGATTCAAGTTCACTTGAAAGTGATAGTTAAGGTGATAATCATGATTTAAGTTAATAAAGCGACAATAGTGGTGATGGTGGTGGTGTAGTTGAACGAGATGATGACACAGATGAATATAAAGAACGAGACCTATATCAAGAAACTCTATATTCTATGTGTAATCAATGTTTTGTTGTTTATATTACATCCTCTTAGGATATAGGCCCTATTGATCATAGAAAAGGTGGTTTACAATCAACAAGAGGTGACATTACTAGAAAAATGCAAAATAGAGACAAAAATTTGATATGGGAATGTACTTATATTAGATAGAGACAAAATTAGAAATAGATTTATATATAATACTATTAATTTAATATTATTGGCAACTAAGATGGAATTTACAATGGATTATATCCATCTTAAATTATTTGATATCTGGTTGTGTCAATTCACCAATTATATAAACTATGATTAAAAATATCATATATGGATTTAATCTGTGTCAAAATTTTTCATATTGATATTATATACAAATTTACTACATGTATGATATTAATATGATATTTGACATGGATTTAGTCTGTGTTTGATAGCAATATTGATATCAAACAAAGACTAAATCCATGTAAAAAATTAGCATGTATGGGCAAGGACAAATTCACGAAATAGGTTTTGGTTCTTAGAAATGCATCGGTTTCCCATTTTCTTAGAAAAACCTTATTGCATAAAAGATAAACACTCTCGTTCACGCTAATCCACAACCACCACCTTGATGGGAGCTTCACCAGTGTCGATTCATTCCCAGGTAAGTTGGCTTTGTCTTTTGTTTGCTATGTCGAAATTTCTCTCTTTCATGTCTTTTAAATCTTCCTCATCTCTTGATTTGGGTTTTTTGTTTTATTCATTTTCTAGTTTTCCCACTTAGATTCTCGACACTTGGATGCTTATTTTGTATTTTGTTGAATGAAATTAGGTTTAAATCTTTGTTTTATCTATTCATTCTAAGTGAAAATGTTAGACTAAAATTAAGTGTGTCTAAGTGTTTGTGTGAGAGAATGTGGATCATGGATGGAAGTGTTTATATGTGAGACTGTAAGTTGTGTGATGGAAAGAGCGAGAGAGAAAAAATGAGATAGAAAATAGGCATTTTATTGGACCAAGATGAAAAGAATTGCAATTTGTTAGATTATTATGACAACAAACATAGTAGTGAAAAAGACATTTTAGTGGACCATGTTTCTAATTAATACCATCTTCCATCCTGCATACCAACATCTTTAGGCAGATTTCTTATGTATTATTTGCATTAATAAAGGGGGAAAAGAAATAGGGCAATTTTGAATTGCTTTATTCATTAGCAATGTAATAGTATTGCAAGGAACTCCCTTTTTGTTACTTATTGCTTGAAGAGGCTTCATTCATAGTTAGTGTTACTCCGAGAATTCTCAACATTCCAACCAAAATGGAAGCTTTATTATATCCAAAAGATATTCTTCAAATGCATTTGCTAGCAAGTTTCTTATATAATGTGGCAAATTGTGCCTCGTAGTCATATTCCAATATTACAATTCTTTATTATATTTCAATATTACTTTCATACTATAAATTCTTTATTATATTGTGCCTTGTAGTAATATTCTTTATTATATTCTAATGTTACCGTGAGACTAAAAATTCATTATTATACTATGGCAACTCTACTGACACAGCTGTATCATTTAAAACCTTTTGGTTCTCTCTTTAAATGAAGACATGTCTTTCCTTTCTATAAAAAAGTTCAAAATTTTGATGTTATCTTCTTTACTCTTAATTTTAGTTTTCATTATAAAAAAAAATTAAAATGTCAATTTATTACATCTAAGAGTCATATCTAGTTTAATAGGTTGGCGAGTCGACTAACACTTTCTCTTTGGAACCTTAAGTATCTCCTTTATACAAGAATATGTCTTTCTCTTCTCTGAAAAGGGTCAAACTTTTTTTCTTTTTAATATGATCCTATTCTCACCTTATCCTTGTCACTGGACCTATTTGGAGGTGGCCACTTGTATTAGATAAACAATAAGTTATATATAATAGATTTGTTGTTGGAATTAAAAAAAAATAGGGAAGTTAGAAGATATAGTTGGGAAAGTGAGATAAGGAGTTTGACAAATAAATAGAAAATGGGATAAAGAAATTGAAAGGAGTGGTGAGAGGATGGCAATGTAATAACAATCACAAGGCATAAGGTAAGGGATATGCGAAGAATAGGGAGTGTAGAATAGAGAGTAGGAACACAAACTGTGGCTTATTGTCGTGTCTCAAAGGCTTAAGATATATCACTTGATAGAGATTGTTTTGTTTATGTTTGCTTTTCCTTTGAACTCCATCTAATATTCTAAGCTGGAAAAAAATTGAAGGCAATTTCAGGCTAAACCTTTGGAGCAACCCAGAGGCTAAGGCAAACTTTTATCATACTGCTAAAGGACTAGTTTCTTATAGATACAGTCATGCTAATTAGTTTGTAAAAGTTGCTATATGATTTGACACTTCATGAAATTGATTGTGAGCATTATGAAAGTTGCTATATGATCATTGTGATTATTGTGATCATTGTGACCATTGTTGCTCTAAATTTGCACAAAAAAAAATTTATTATACTTGTAGTGAATATTGCTAGTAAGAAGTCAACCAATAGGCATTGATTTTTTTATACCAGTTGTGGATTTTGCCGTTTGTGATTTACTGTACAATTCCTAATAAGAAGCTAACAAATAAAAGATATAGCATATTATTCCCATAAATTTTTGTAGACATATTTGATTGTTTTGTGCGAAATGCAATTATGCGAAATCAAACTTTACTATCTAAACTACATATTGTCAAACATATATGAAAAGATCGCTTTCAAACAAATTACTCTATGAAATGTATGTTTCTCTCCCCTTTTTAACGTAAACTACTATAATTAGTCATATTAGATACGGAAAGACAAAATTCCAATTGCCAATATGAGATGAAACGCTATATGAAAACATTAATTATCAGTTTGAGACAGCTAAAATTCTATTTCTATTATTTAGACATAGAATTTGAATCTAAATTTCTAACACCACTTTTGAAACATATTGAGTCTGTCTCTCTCTTTAAAATTTTAATAACCAAATACGAGTTTGGTTTTTGTTTTGATATAGAACTTTTATAATTTGAAAGATTTTTTTCATCTCAATTTTGAGACAAAATACTTAATTCTATGTTTGATCATTTAGAGACCAAGGTTTACAATTCGAAACTTTGCCCGTGTCAAATTCCATATCAAATTGATTAAGACATAGAATTTATTAGATTTAGACACAGATACTATTTTACTTTTTTCCTAGCAGTAAAAAGGCAACATGTTGATTTACCATAAGTTCTTCTTTTAAATTTTTTGCTAAGTTTTAGTGATAAGTATTTTTGAATTATCTCAAAGTATTCATAGTTGCCATCTACCTTTCTATCATCAACTTTATTATTAGCCTCATTATCACCCAACACCAAATTATCCTCATCCATAGTAATTAGAGAACACAAGTGGTAGATTCATTGATTATAGTTTTAAATATGGAGCAAGACAAGGTGACAATGAAAGTGAAGGTAGAGGCTATGATACTCTATGCTATTCTAAAATGTGGTAATGAATATTCTTTCTTTTATGACATATTGACATTTTGATTATTTACTTTTCCTTTTAAATTTCTCAACTAACATTGATATATTTGTATAAAGCATGTATTTGTTAAATTAATATTGATGTTAGGTTTAATATATTATATTTATTTGAGAAATATATAAGTTATGCATACATATTTTAAACATTTTGTGCTAGTTAAAAAAAAAAAAAATCACAATTACAACCACTACAATCTGCACAATGCCCACAGTCATAATAACCACAATGCAATCGCAACCACAATATACAACCTTGGGTTGAAATGATAATGGTTAGTGTTGCCAAAGGTTTGCCAGAAATTTGGCTGAAGTATCTTTGGAAACGTTGCCTGATAACCAAAAAATAAGAACAAACTAATACTATTCTAACATAAATAGATGACCTATATATATATATATATATATTCAATTTTCTGTGCACATATCTAATCAAATTCAATTGATGGTTTCAGATGGAGTGAGAAAAGTGGCATGGACATGTGGACAAAATCTCTATAGTACTAACCACCACTAAGCACCATAAATGGTTGGATGAAAGAAACAGCCAGCCAAGTTGCATGAAAGAAAAAGTGGGTCTTCACTGTTAAGAAGACGAGAAGAATATATATAGTCTTGTTCCTTTTTTAGCCCACTTCAGCTAATAAGTCAAAACCCCATTTAGCCAAAGCCAAGTTAAGCTAATTATCTTCACCTAACAAATATTGCATTGTAGACCTACGTATATAACGTATAAAGTTAGAAGAGGAGACTTCATATATTTATGTTTAGATGATGTACAAGCTGCTATAGTATATTTGTTGTACATGATAGAATATAACAAGCTTACTAACCCACTGTGCAAATTAAGATAGAATGTCGCAGAAAAAAAACCCACATTAGATTCTGGCTCCCGTAAGCTTCTCTCGTCCTCTCCTTTTAAGCCTCTATTTTTAGAATCTACAACTTTCATTCCCTTTTCTATATATATATATATATACACACGCACACACATATACGTACACCTTCACTTTCTATTCTACCTCTTTTGTACCCTATCATTAGCAACGTAACAAGACGCTATTTTTATTTTTATTTTTCTCTTTGCATGGGTGTGTTTGTCTCTGTCCCTTCCTTAATTTCAAACAAGTTAATGAAAAGTGTACAAAATGCAGCAGCAGAAATAGCACTACCATACTAACTTTGCCAAGGTAAGGCTCTCTTCTTTGTCTTTTTTATGTTATTTTTTAATGCTACCTTGCTGCAGAATGTTCAGTAGTTTCTGTGTTTCTTCTGCTTCCCTGTAGTTTTCCCTTTTACTTTTACATTTTGGGGACGCTTTAATATTTGATACAGTCTTGAATATGTCTTTGAACTGAATTTTCTCTTAGCTACATAATTTTAATGGTGATTCACAAATGCTCTTTACAATAATCAAACCTTTTAAAAGTGCGCTTTTTGATTTCTGAGAATAACTTTCAAAATTGTGTTGAGAGAAACCAAAAAATTAATAAATTTTTTTAACTTTATGCAATTATTTCATAGTTCATAAAAAAGACAAAACTTAGTTTCTAAAATATTTAATATATATTACGTTCTGTAAAAAATTATAATATGTAAAAAAAAAAAAAACCAAAGTTCTCAAAGAGTAGAGATATATAGTATTATTTTTTAATAAATTTTCAATTAAAAAAATTCAATTACAAACACTTAAATAATTAGTTCAAAATTAATGGACTAAATATATTAATTTTTTTATATTAATAATGAATTAGATTGAGAATAAATTAATAAGTGAAAGACTAAATTGATAATAAAAATTAACAAGAAATTATATTGAAATTAGACTAATAAATAAGGAATCAAATTAAAAAAAAAAAATCAATGGGATCCAACTGATAATCAAGTGATAAGTGAAGGGAGAAAATAATGTTATAGTCTCATATGGATGTATATGTTTAATTGGAAGGATTTTCTCATTTTGTAAGCATCCTCGTTCCATTACCAGCATGATACAATGGGGAGGAATGATTGGGAATTAGTAATATTTTTACTATCTTTTCCTTATACAATTTGGAAGTTACAAAAACGGGAATTTAAAAAAATTAAAATACTCTTAAAAATTAAAATTATGCTTTTCACGGTCTTTCGATAAATTTTATTAACAGTATTTTAATAATTTTAAAAATATTTTGTGCAAAATAAAAAAAATATTTTTAAATTTTTTAAACTTATATTATTATAATCATTTACTAAATATTTCTCTGCTTTGATCGGAAGCCCAAATTAGGTCTTCCGTCAAAATTTCATTCCTTTTAACAATTTATTTATTATTTTAAAAGATAATAATTTTCTTTTGACTCTGAATTATTTACAAATACTTTCTTAACTCTGTGTGTGTGTGTATATATATATACACATATATTCCTTGCAACTATCATTCTTTAGAATTTTAAACCTATTTATTTTTATCCTGGTTAATCCAGTTGACAAAAATGTCATCTCAAACGCAGCCATTTGTGACATGGCATACTCGTATTTGCCTAAAAAAATAAATTATAGAATCAGAATGGCATATTTTGATTAATAGGATTAACGAGAAAATAAATAATAATTTAAATCTTGAAAAATAATAATTAATCAGGGAGGTATTTTTAGGTTTTCAAAGTTTAAGGGTGTTTGTAAATGACTCAAAAGTAAATAGAGTTATTTCACTTTTCTTTTAATTTTTTAATAAATTACTTACTTTCTTGATCTATCCCTCTATTTTGAAAAATTACATGGATTCCATTGAATTATAAAAAAATTTACTATACAAACATTTTGAAAAATAATAGGTAATCTACAATTACACCTATTTCGATCAAAATACGATATTTATCACTTATATATAATAAGTATTTAATCTAAAATTAATTAAATTTATGATTTATAAAGTCTAAGAAATGAATTTTTAAATTAGTTACTTTTTAATAAATGATATTATTATTTAGTATTTTTTCTAATTGTAAATTATAACCTCGTAAGGTATTTTGGTAATTTTCTCTTTTAAGGGAGATTTGAATATGATATATAATAAAATCGAAGGATATGTATTATTATTTGTATTTCTTTGAAGTGACTGCTCAATCATATTCACACCTTTTTAAGTTCGATGTTAGAGACAAATTCACGTGCCTTTGAACTTTTAACTATCTTTTCTCATGTTGATTTTAACTTTCTTTTCCTATTCTTTTTCTTTCGTTTTCTAGAAGGCCAAACAAAAGCTTTTCCACGTATTTTTCAGCTGAGAATTCAGTTTTACTCAACACAAGGGAGCTTTGAAGTACAATCTGTCCACAGGTACTTTCGTTTAGACATATATTTTCAGTCCCAATTTTAATGTCATTTCCTTCAAAATTCATAACATAGCACATTGAATAACTTTTTAGATTATTTACATTTATTAGATTAAATTTTTAAAAATTATCCATTTTAATTTTTAAAAATTATTAATTTTGATAACTTAATTTTAACTATACATATTATTACATTTTTTACGGCAATCAATATTGATGATCAGATCTGATTGAAAAAAAATAACATTGGAGGTTATTGGAATTTGAAATTCTTATGACCAGTGAAGTTTTAGTGGAATTTTTTATTTAAAATAGTTTTTATTGGTGGTTTTTTTTATAAAAAAAAAGAGGGAAAATGTTAATCGAAACTATCCGAGTATCATCTCAAGCGTATTTTTTTTTTTTCTAAAACAAATTAATTTTAACAATTCATTAGCTACATAAATTACATTTTTGCAGAGTAATTAAAGGCAAAATCATTGCAAAAAAGTGTAATTTCATTAAAAAAAATTACATGAAATATGCAAAATTAAAGAATGAGCGCGATTTTTATTTTCGTGTGAAACTCTCTGTTGAGAGAAATGACAATCTCACATTTTCTTTGTTCGACAAACAGCATCATTTGAGCGGCGATATCATGTTTATTAAAATTATTAACATACAGCTGGATGAAAGATTAACTAAGACACCAAAAAAAAAAAAGAGAAAAATATCATTTTTATTCTTAATTTATCACTAATTTATAATTTTGGCCCTTACTTTTTTTTTTTTAAATGATTTCCATTTTTTAAAAATTATCATTTTTAATTTCTCCATATAAATTAACTAGTTTTAATTTGAATGACTACCTATGAGATTAAATGTTATAATTTTAATATATAAGAAACTATTTCAAAAAATGAAATAATTAAAAAATTAAAATAATAATCCAGTAATAAATTAACTACTAAAATAATATTTTTTTAAATACAGAAATTACATGCGGGGACCACTCATATCCATTAAAAATGTTTATAGATGACCAAACAGAAGAAAACAAGGTGCGTGACGTGTTATTAGTTACTTTGAAAATTTATAATTCTAAAGTGAATGGTATAATTTTGTTGCTGTAAGTGGGGACTCGTGACAGCTTTGATAGCATATATATCAGTGATTTTGTACTATTTGCCTCACATCTTTCACATAATTATTATGATTTTGGTTCTTGATGTTTCCTTCATAGCAAGCCTCACATATATATATACTATTCCCTAGCATTTATTCCCAAGATGACTATCTTTTTCACTTAAAAATCAAATTTACTCTAATTGATTAGTTGTTAATTTGCATGATTAATTAAATGCAAATTAGTTGTGTATGTTTGTGTCTGTGTGTTTTTTTTTTATATATATGTTGAGGGATTTTTAATTGGATATAGTTGGCTGGAGAGAAATTAATAGATTTAATTAAAAATGAATAAACTCTATCTAATAATCATCTTCTGTAGACCAATATTGCTAAAAAAATTTATTAATTTAATTGGGAATAATTAGAAACGCCATTAATTTGCATGTGAATTGAAATCTCAATTATATCACTTATCATATAAATCTAATTTGTTTCCTTGTTTAGTATTTGATTATACTAATTTTAGAGCTGCGATACATTATGTGCGTTGAACTCAAATATGATCTGGATTGAAAATATTTTATTGATTTTATTAAATTTTCAACAAATTTAGATATTAAAAATGAAGAAAATTAATCACAATCTTTATAATAATAGTAGCAACGCGTTACTTTCATACGTAGATGTCAAACAAGTTGGCATTCACACACAATCATTTGTTTAATAAAAAATTGCATGTAAAAATTATAAGTTTAACATATTTATCATGAAAAAATTTAAAATTTAAAATTTGAAAATTATTTTAACTTTATCACTTATTCCACACAAATGTTTGTTCTCAATTTCCTTAAGGCTTTACCTAAAGATGGGTTGGTAACATCTGTCATCCTCGTTGTATATTCAGCTATATTTATATACTCACAAATCTATTTAAGTTAAACAAAGCACAAAACCTTTCTAGTGCTTTGACTTTTTTGTTTAATTATCTATATTCTGCATTTCAAGCACCAACTTTTTGCTTAATTTAAATGAAATGGAATCTTAATTATCGTAAGCTTCCACTTCTTCGTCTTAATTAGGAAGATAAAGATTAGGTGCTTCTTTGTCTTTTGCATTTTTCCTCTAAATCTATGAATGCGATTGTTGCATACAGGTTAACTTTGAAACCCACTCTCTTATTTTTCATTTAAAATATATCACATTGTCATACCTAATTCGTTTCCAGTCCTTAATTTGTGACCAAACTTTTCCATATTTCACTTCTTGATTTGATTGTCATGCATTCATTGCATGGATGTGTCAACCTCCAAATAACAATCGTAATTGAATGAAAAGTGCTCTTCACGAAATGGCAGCAAGTATGGCCCACCTTAATTAGACTATAGCTTAAATCTTATACGTATATATATGACTTCAAAATCATGAGCTGTTGGCCTCTCTAGCCTTATTTTTCTTGAAGCAGAATTCAAAATAATTGATTCCGTGTTAAATTCTGCCTTTTTGTTCTGTTTTGGATCATCAGCTCTAGAAAGGAGACGAGATCAGCTTCAGATTTCTGCATTCTGAGTTCTTACCAGTGGCTCTGGCGTACAAGACAACAAAGCTTCAAGGTTCGAATTCTTGACCTTCTAATTTCTTTCTCTTTTTTCTGCAATTGGCTCCTTCAGATCTTCATTTGGATCCATGCATCGAATTGTTGACCCTTTTCTTCCTCTTCTTTCTGCTGAATGCATTTTTGTCTGCTCATTTATGGCCTGTCCGGTTTGTTAATTTGACTGACCAGCACCTTTCATGAAGAGAGATATTATTTGTTTCAGAAGAAGAAGGATCTCTCTTCTCAACTAGAAAAACAGATATCTGCATATTTGTCTGTCATTTAGATAGTTCAGTCTGATCTTAGATATAACACCATAGGAAATATAGTAGTAAGTGTATGAATTTCAAAAGATTTGCTTGCTTAGACGCTAACATAATGATTTTGCTAGAACCATATCAGTTCATTTAGAGTGACTCATCTCAGGACCATCATGGAAAACTATGTGAATCATGGAAATGAAGGAGAAGTTCCACCACTAATCAAGTATATATCTTCAAATGAAGTTACTGGTTTTGATAAATTTGGGATAACTAGTGACTTTCAAGTTCTCACCAAACCACCACAGGTAAGGCTTTCTACAATTGAGTGCCTAAATAATGTGAAATTGTTGGTATGTACAATAAAATCTTTCTGCTTCTATTTATAGGAAAGTCAAGCAGCCTCAGCACAAAGAAAAGGCAGTGAATTTAAGCTCATCAATGATGACAGAAAACATTCTGCTTCCATCAGTATGCCACTTTCATTTGAACAAATACAGCCAAAGAACAACAAAAGGGTTATATTCAGTGGTGAGATAGACATCAAGGAATCAAATAATACTGCACT
Source organism: Delonix regia (assembly GCA_037074485.1). NCBI lineage: Eukaryota > Viridiplantae > Streptophyta > Magnoliopsida > Fabales > Fabaceae > Delonix > Delonix regia. The sequence continues at coordinate 19,435,319 of CM073449.1, read as the reverse complement.
GCCTAAAGCACCAAAGCCATCAAAGAGCTATTCTCAACCAGTAACAAAAAACTACAAGTTACCAGAAGCAGATAGTGATGTAAACTCTGCGAAGCAGATCTATGCTAGTAACAGGTATAATAGTTTCAAGACATGGTCTGGGAAACTTGAGAGACAACTAACAATTCTGCGTGGGAAGTCACCTAAACACCCTCTACAAGATGATAACAGTGTGAAGAACACTGATAAAGCTCTATCTGTGGATCGATACTTTGATGCATTGAAAGGTCCAGAGTTGGAAACTCTCAGGGTATGTGAAAAGTTCTTGTTGCACACTTTCAAATACTCAGTCACACTAGACATGGAAAACCAGTTACTTCATTAGTAATGCACTTGGAAGGGAATGATCCTTGATGCTAACTTTTTTTTTTCCCCTTCTTTCATCCTAAATCAATTCGTATGCTTTCACTTTTTGAACAGGATTCAGAAGAGATATTGCTTCCTCATGACAGAAAGTGGCCATTTCTTCTTAGGTTCCCTATTTCATCCTTTGGGATTTGCCTTGGTGTTAGCAGCCAAGCAATTCTGTGGAGGACACTAGCCACAGCTTCTTGCACTGAGTTTCTTCACATAAACCTGAAAGTAAATCTTGTCCTATGGTTTATCTCAGTTGCACTTGTTGCTTCTATCTCCACCATCTATCTTCTGAAAATCATCCTCTACTTCGAAGCAGTACGTCGCGAGTACTACCATCCAATCCGAGTGAACTTCTTCTTCGCACCATGGATAGCTCTCTTGTTCTTAGCTCTTGGAGTTCCACCATCAATGGTGAAAGACCTGCATCATTCACTTTGGTACATCCTAATGGTTCCTGTATTTTGTCTTGAACTTAAGATCTATGGACAGTGGATGTCTGGGGGCCAAAGGAGGCTATCAAAGGTGGCAAATCCTTCAAATCATCTCTCAGTTGTTGGGAATTTTGTTGGAGCCTTACTTGGTGCATCTATGGGCTTAAAGGAAGGGCCTATCTTCTTCTTTGCTATTGGACTTGCTCACTACACAGTCCTGTTTGTGACTCTGTACCAGAGACTCCCAACCAATGAGACTCTCCCAAAAGAGCTTCATCCAGTGTTCTTTCTGTTTGTTGCAGCTCCAAGTGTTGCTTCCATGGCATGGGCTAAGATTCAAGGCTCTTTTGATTATGGATCAAGGATTGCCTATTTCATTGCCATGTTCCTTTACTTCTCACTAGTAAGTTTAGAATCGTACACAGTCTAATACTATGCCTTGTATAATTTATATCATTATGAAGTTAATGATCATCTTCATATGACTCCGCAGGCTGTTCGAGTCAACTTCTTCAGAGGATTCAAGTATGTTATCTCTCCCATGCCTCCTATATTAGTCACACCTAAGCCCAAACCTGTCATGCCTTAACGGCCCGTGTGTCTACCACTTAGACTTGAGTTTAAGTATTGTTTTGTCTAGATGTTAGGCTTTGGCTTAGGTTATATCCGATCATAACTTTAAAAATTTGCTTGATTTGTAAAGTGCAGTTTGAAAAGAATAAAATCCAAACTAAAATAGTTTAATTAAAAATGTCTATTTTATAAAATAAGTTGGGTCAGGATTTTTTTATTTTTAAAATTTGACTTGAACTCAAAAAATCCAAATTAATATTTTTCTATTAGAAAAAATTTATTATTTAAAAAAAACCTAATAATGAGTATAACATGACATTTTTGGTAAAAAAATAAAAGTTAATACTCTATATCCAAATGATTCATACTAATACAATAATTTATTTGTATTTATAACTTTTTTATAAATAATCTTATCAGTAATAATAATCATTAACTATATTATTTATTTCAAATTCTAAATAGTAAATAGACTTAATCATAACTTGAAAAACTCAATTAAAATGGTCCAAAAAATATAAATAAAAATTTGCATTAAAAACCTTGATAAAAAAATAAGTTTGGACTTTTTCTAATCCAAATTTCAATCCAATTTTTATAAGTCTAATTTGATTATCAAGTCTACTTGAACCCGCTATACATTAGGTCAAATCAACCTACAAGGTGACCTAGGCCATCAATGCCAGCACTTCATTGTTGAATTTACTAACAATTGTCTTTTATGAATGAATCCGCAGGTTCTCCCTTGCATGGTGGGCTTACACATTTCCAATGACAGGAGCAGCCATTGCAACCATAAGGTACTCAGATGTGGTCACAAATGTTGGAACAAAGACTCTCTGTGTAATTCTGAGTCTCGTCTCTACTCTCATAGTGACACTACTCCTCGTGTCCACTGTGCTTCGTGCCTTTGTGTTCCAAGACCTCTTTCCTAATGACATAGCCATTGCCATAAGCGACAAAAAGAGAAAATCCCATCATCACCATCATCATCATCATGTCAGTAAGTGGTTCCATCTCGGACATGGCAGCCCTAATTGCACCAGTGAGATTGATAATTACTTGAAGTTTGCGGATTCAGAAAGTTGCGACAGTATAGAAGCCTTGGATACTAATAAGAACATTACGAAAGTGTATCCAGGTGAGGGTTAGTTAGACAGACACAGTACGAGGAATGTAGAGTTGGCAATTTTGTTTTGAATGTTTCCATGTCCATGTTGTACAGTGAGAAGATTAAAGGTATGTGTGTACAAGGAGGATATTTCTGTTGAAAGAGCTCCTACTTTTGCTTTGGAGAAAAATAAAAAGTACTGTTATTATGTATATTTTACAGTATATTTTTTATAATGGACAAAAAGATTAGATAATCAAATTATGAAATTATATTGGTTGAGGAAAACTAGTACTTGTTTTGTTTATTTTATTATGGAGCATTAAATACTGTGCCAATGGCAATGCATAAGATATGGAAATACCGTGAAACAATGACAAGAAGGACATTAGACCTTAGGTCGGGTTTCTGAAAAATATGTCTGAATTGGGGTTTAATAGAACAGGCCTTTTTATTAAAGATTTTATTTATATTTTTTTATACAGACCAATTGGGTCAAACGAGTTTTTTTAAAATATTATAATTAAATTTATTTATTATTTAAAATTTGAGATAAATAATCTAATTAATTATTATATATTATTACTATTTATAAAATTATATATATAAAAAATTATAAATACATATAAATAATTTTATTAGCATAAATTATTTGGATATAGTGTATTAGTTTTTATTTCTTTATCAAAATGTTACGTTATATTAAATTTTTTTAAATAATAAATTTTTCTCTTATTAAAAAAAATAGTGATTCGATTTTTTTTATACTCAAATCAAGTTTTAAAAAAAAGTTTAAGTCCAAATCGTTTTAAAATTTGAACATTTTAATCAAGCCTTTTTTTATTGGAACTTTTTCTTTGACCAAACCTATTGATCCGGGCAAGGGTTTTAAGTTATGACTAGATCTAATAGACATGTATATAGATGATTAAATATTTTACTTTTCTTTAAGCTACTTTTTAAACAAGAAAAAATTCAAAATTGTAAAACTATATTTCCTATACAGGTAATAATCTAAATACTCTGAGTCCCATGAGTAAGAATTATGTGAATAATACACTGCACCAGGTAGGCGTATAAAAAGAAATTGACATTTTAAAATCAATGTATAAAATCAGTTTATGGTGATTACAAAATCAATTGGCGATAAATAAATATGTAATATTTTAAACGAATTTGGATGTTTTGCTGTAACATCCAAAGATTCGGACTTGTTTTAAACTTCAACAAAAAAAGACAAACACTAAGAAACTATCCTGATTTAACAACATTTTTTAATATCACCTACCTTTTTGGGTAAATCTCACTCAATTTGTCTTTTTTTTTAATTGACAAAAAATTAAATAAATTCTAGAGGGCAGCCACTATGCAAGTAACGGAAACAGGTCCTGTTCATAAGTCACAGAAATATTAACTCTGTCGCTAAATAACGTGCCCAAAACTAAATATGATACAGAATATCCATTTCTTCATTTAGCTCTTACCCCAATGGCATTGTAGTTTGGGAGGAGAAGAAGAAATACTTCAATGAAAAAGAAGCTTTTTTATTAATATTATCACTTATGACTATTAATATTTGATGAATAGTATCATGCTTATTTATGAATTTCATATAATTTTATATGTTATATTGTTCAAGTGTTTTGTCATGTGTGATAAGATCTGTAATGACCCCGTAGCTGCTACATAAAGGAAGATAATTAGCCTAAATTAACTTTAAAAAGCAATCATTTTGAAAAATATTTATGAAAAATCTCAACTTTTCTTAAAAAGAAACTTTATTTACGCATAATTAATTGGTTGAGGTGGTATAAGCAACTTCAAGCTAGACGTATCTAATTAGTCTTAACATTGAGCCCAAATATGAAAATACTAATTAATTTGTTTTTGTCCACACTTTTCTACTTGTTCCATAAATGCCAACCCAAATTTATGAGTCTGATATGTGGTAAAGTCTATTTTTAAGTGGCTTCTACTTCACATAACGAATTGACAAAATTGCCCCTAGGTTCACATTTTTATTTTGGGTAATCAAAAGGATTTAAAGCCAAAAAAAAAAAAAAAACCACATAAGAATTATGGTATTCATTACAAACCCTATCTCATAGGATAGAGATCCCTTACAATTGAAGCAATCAGTTTAAACTGACTGCTTCAATTTAAAATGAAAATTACAAAAAAAAAAAAAAAAAAAAGCATTTAAAACAAAATTTGGCTTGGGCTCACGCTTTTGTTTTTGGATAATCTTTGCTCATTATTACATTTCTTGGAACTCTCTGACTACAGTCTAAATCTAAAACCTTGGGCTTCATTAATTCGGGCACTCTCTTTTTTGTAAAAAAATTTTTTTTTGGGCCAGAGCTCGGCCCAGATACTCTTTAAGTCTATAGCCTGGCCTAAAGCTCAATAAACAATTGTTTTTTGTTTTAAAAGAATTTTACATGAAAGTAAGGGGAAAAAAATGAAGATTTCTTTGAACGAAATGCACTCTAAAACATCAAAATTTTCTAAACGCCATTTGACTATACATTTTTATAGATTAAAAATATTCAACTGAAATATTTAATATTTTTTAAAAAAAAATTGAACAAAAGTAGACTAAAATATATTTATCAAATCCCAAAATTAATTGGGTATTAAAACTTAAGCCAAAATTAGATTTTTCGAGTGAAATAAGATATCCACGGGCGATTATTAGGTCAACAGTTTGACCATTAGAGTCCAGTACGTCGGCCAAACCAGAGCTCTTCAACTTGCAAATCCCAATCTAGACAAAGAAAGGAAACTAAAAATATCTAATTAGCGTGATGCTACAATTATAATTTTTGGAATAATACGTTATCAAGTAATAATATAATTAATTATTAAATATTAAATAATATTTTTTAAAAATTTATATTCAATAATTAATAATTTAATTGTATATACTAATAAATTAATTAAAATTAGTAAAACTGTATACTATATTTGATATTATGTAACAATAAATTACATCGTAATTAAAGAATATAGTGTTTGCAATTGCTAGCCAAAGAAATGAATGGAAAAATATCTAACTATCATGATATATACTGTGATTATATTATTCAAATATTATCTTCTATCGTTATGACATAATTAATTATTAAATATCAGATAACATTTTTGAAAAAAATTTGTAGTAAATGATTAATAATTTTTTTATAATAATAAGTCTATTAAAATGAGTAAAACTATATGTACTATATTTAATCATATTTAACAATAATCTACGTCAAATATAATGTTCTCAAGAACATATAATCATTATTTTATAGTTTCTCGTTTTGATTCAATTGAAGAACTTCAAAAAATCCTATGTTTCTTTCATAAGGCGCCCTCTTATATGCCCCATGAAAGTGATGCACAAATCGCATTCAGTAATTCCCAAATCAATATTGAAGAACCAGTTGTGATATGTTTACCGAACTAGAAGCATCACTTTGAGTCTCCATTCATGTATGTAAAACATGTACCACGAAAATATTCAACCCTAACTCAAACACTAAAGAATATCGTGTCCACCTTCTCCTTCATTGTTTCAAGTGATTAATATGATTTTCAAAAGAAGAAGAAGAAGAAGGAAAATGTGAAAAATCAAGAATTCAAAAGTATGCAATAATGAATGAGTACAAAGTATACTTATATGCTATGTTCGTTGCGTTGAAACAGCTATGCTTGCTTATGGCTAATATATATCTTAGAGGCAAAATTGCTTCCGACCAAAGGCCATGTAACCAGGTTAATTATTATAATTTGTTCCCTGGCTTGTTTGTTTTTTCTCGTGTCTACGAAGTCGTTTTGATGAAGCTAACTTTGATTTTTTTTTTTTTATTGGTTATAATACTATTTAATTACACTACTACTTCTACTTCTTCTCCCTGATAATCTGCAAAAATTGCAGTTCATGGGTACAGAATAATTATGTTGTTTGGTTGTAAACTAGAATTGGATATCAAGATCCATTGTACTTTTCTCAAGCAATTGTGTTTTTTTTTTCTTTAATATGTTGTTGAGTACGTTACTCCATCATCTACATGTATAATTTGAAATGTCCGACCACATATTTATTGCATATGAATGCCTTAAAATTTTAGTACAACTTGATAGAATATTTCATCAAGCCCTATCTTAATAGTTTGAGTTTTGGGTGTTCTATCTGTTAAAAAAGTATAGAAAATAAATATGCTTTAATTTTGTTTCGTAAAATTTGTATATTTTCTAAAACAAGGTATTGTCCCTACTTTGAATATTATTGAGAAATTATGTATAGACAACTTTCGTATGATCAAAGCTTTTTTAAAAATTAATGATTTTGTAAAATATGCAAAGAGACTTTGTAAAAGACTGAACAGTCAACTTATATTTGTCACATTCAAATTCGGATAACTACACTTCAAAAAATATCTCTTGAAATAAAACAGCTATTTCAAGCCTTTCAATGTATATAACTTAATGTCTAACACTTATGAATTACATATATAATATTATCTTGTCCTATGTTGTTTTTATTGATAATATAATAATTAGTCTTATTTTTTATGAGAAATTAAATGGCATGCCACCACTTTCGCTCTTTTCTTTACACCATTATGTTCTGTCGTTAATTTATATACATAGTAAATTATGTGAACCAGTTATAATAAAATATCATACATGAAAAATTACTATAAAATTAAAATAATTTTAAAATATAAATTAAAATTATCCTATTAAATCCTGAGATACATTTCTTGCACAGTAAATTGGCCTTCAAAGTATCCCTTTCAATAATCACTTTATCCAAGTCCAACGACATTTTCTAACACCAAAATATCAAAACCAGATAAAGTGCAATAAATTCTTAACTAACATAAATTTCTAATGCGTCTATATTTTGCAAGCAAGCAGTGAAATATTTTTATGTCTTTTACTCATTACAAATATCAAAGTTAATCTCTTAAATTTAAGATTTATGGTTTAGTAGATGAACTAAATCTAATATTTTTTAAAAAAGAGTGATAGACTAAGTATAACATTTTTAAGAAAGCAAGGGATCATTTTGTGATATGTGAGAGATCAAAAAAATATTTTCCTCCCATTTAATCCTAGAGACAAGTTGTATCTTTTGGATATTTAAATGTAGGGTTAATTTCAGACACATTAATTACTCCAATTTTACAAAGCAATCATCTCGCCTAAATAATTGATGGAAATATCATACCATCTGCATCTAGTCAGGCATAAATTCTTACCCTTCAATTCTCAGTGATATTGATGTTGCAGTTAGAAACTCCACCGATCATTTTAGGGATTTGAATTCTCAAAATTTGAAAATCTAATTACTTTTATTTGAGAAGATCTATTTAATTAAATTTTCATTTGATTGTTCAGATTTCAATAAATATTAAATATTTTTTATAAATTTTGAAAATTTAAACTATTAAATTTTTATTTAGTGATATAAATTCTAATTCTGTTCTCCCTCTTGATCTTCTTGTTCCTAATGACTGTTTTCACAATTGACCCCATTTATATCTCAGTCTTTCTTTCCACGACATCATCATGCAAGTCCCGGTGCATGGCTTCATCTTTGGGATCACTTCCTAGTGCTTCATGTTCAAGCCCTAATTCACTTTGCAGTAAAAAATTATAAGTCTGCATCTTTTAGATATATAAATATATATCAACGTCAATCCTGCTAGGATAGGCAAAAACTGCTATGGAATTATTGGAAGGAATCTTAACTTTTCTTTCTTTCTTGATTAAAGTGAAATGGCTCATCCCTTACCCCGTAAGTGTAGTGCAAAGAGCCAAAACCCTAATTTGTCTCTCTTTTTTTTTTTTTTTCTGTTTTCAGTTTTGTTTAAAGAAACACCTCATGCAAACAGTCATTTCCTCAATTCGCGAATCTTTGCCTATTTTTTCAGTGACACTAGCAGTTTTAACTTCCAAACTCTTAATAATAGAATACATATAAACAGTACTCATTACTCATGAGTTTGATAATGTGTACGAGTCTCACGCATACCACTCATTCTGCCTGACAAAGTTAGAGTTAGTTAGCTATCTGTTATCTTTATTATTATTTTTAAAAATAAAATATTTTTTTGGTTCTTCATTTATTAAAAATTATTATTTTTATTCCTTATTTATTAAAATATTTAAAATGGTATTTCATTCATTAAAAAATGTTATATTTAGTATTCTACTTTTTAAAAAATTACTAAATTTGATCCTTTGAATTTAGAGTTTAGGTTTAGGTAGAGGAATTAATTATGATAATTTTCTTATTAGTATGACATTTTCTAATAATAAGAAACTATATTGATCATTTCAATGAATGAATGATTAAAATAATAATTTTATAATAAGTGAGAAATTGAAAAAAAATATATTTTTCTCTAATTTTATATTCCCCAAAGAGAAGATATAGAAACAAGTATCATTTATGTGATTTTGGTCCCCCACAACCCTAGCTGATGTAGCAACTGGGAGAAAAACAAGATAATGAAAGTACCATAAACAGTGTTTTCTTCATGCGAAAGCGGAAAATCCGAAGAGAAAGACAAAAGAAGTAGAAGGAAACAGAAGCATTAGTTAATTATCACAGTTTGGAATTTCTCATGGAAGTTTTGTCCATGTTCTCCAATGGCTTCTATTATCATGTGACCAACTTGAATTTATTAGCCATTTTTCTTTGCAATTTTCGCTAGATAAAATTGGACCACCGAGACTTTGTAATACGCATCCCCTACTCTTACTATTGTGTTGGTACTATAACACCAACTATCTTCATTAAATTAACTGTATTTAAAGTTTGAAATCCGAAATCCACAACTTTTTAAATTTAATCTGACGAGTATAAACAGTTTAAAATTTTCATGCAACAGTTATAAAAAATAAAATTATGATATCTGCTCTTGAAAAAGATTATAGCAATTCATTTTAAAGACTTTGGGTTAGGTTGTGTGGGAATGAGTGTTAAGCTAAATTTAGAGTCCCCATCTCACAGGTTGGAACCATTAGCTTTTGGGACCATTATATGTTTCTATCATGTCTTTTAATTTCAATTTGGTCCCCAAATTTTTATATCACAAAAATGACCCTTTAAGGTGAAGTTAAACAGAAAGGGATGCCTACAACGTAGACCTTTTCATAATGTAATAAGCTTGCAGAATACTAAAGTTGCATTTGCAGCCATTCCCACAAAAGCATTCCTTCCTATGTACTATAAATATATTTTTTACTAAGATGAGAGGTGTTATTATGTTTCTATAAATAAATATGGATAACTTTATTACCAAATGGATCATTGTGCATGGATCATTGTTATTATTTAATTTCATATGTCGTGAAAAATTGGACATCACTCATGAATTCTTTCTAGTCATTTTGTCAAATTTCAAATTAAATTCTCAACTTGTGAATAACAAACCAAACAATAATTAGACTTAATTAGTGGTAAATTCCATTGTTTGACCAAATGATTGGAAAGGATAAAGTGTGATTATTATAACAATTAGGTGTTAACTAATCAGGTTAATCGACTTAGTATACACAAAATTTTTGCTATTTGTTAATATTTTTGTACTTAAAATCGTCACTAATTTAACAAAAAATTGACGATGTATTAGCAACAATTATGGTTACTCTTCCCTAATGTTAATGGCGATGGCATTGCTAAATGCTTGCGATACATACATCAACAATGCTTTTTAAAACCTTTGTTCAATGATTTGGTAAAGATTATAGCCTTTGCTAAATATTAAAAACCTGTCGTTGAATGCAGTTTTTTTTAATGTTAGTTGTTTCAAATATCAAATCCGTAATTTAATTACGAGTAACAATTAAGTTTAAAATGAAGGAGTTGAATAAAAAGATCTCTATGTTTTGTCAAATACTAAATTTAACTATTAATAACAATTAACCTTGAACTCAAGTGACTATGTTAATAACATCCTCGTAAGAACGGGCTAATACTAATGAAGCCAGAAGCATTGATTTTTTTCACAGTTTGAGGACATGTTCTAAAGTGGCAGCATGTGCTTTTTGTGCAGACAAATTGAAGTTAGACAATGACAAATTAAATGAGGCTATAGAACTTGCCTGTCTTTTAGGGTGACCCAGCATCATCCACTATGATTGCCTTCAAATAAATAATTGTGATTCTTAGTATAATAATTGCTAGTTACATCTTGCATTAGGTGGTAATCATATTCATAGCTTTATAACTTAGACCTGATCCATTTATTAATTTACAGACTCCTTAATAAGGAGACAAAAAGGTGGTGCACCAACTGATCAGCAACATCCATTATCCCTTTGTATCTGTTACTGTCACTCTCACTACAGAGAGGCACTGTAAAAGATGTGTACAAAAAGAGACTGGGATAATTGTGTCCGTTTGACAGTGATATACATCTGCTTCAGGAGGGGTCTACCATATGGTCTGTAGTTCATACCAATTTGACGAAAGAATCGATTATTTTACTTTCTCACTTTTTAATGTCAGTGTTGATTTAATTTTTCACAAATTTGTAATATTAAAATAGTCTTTTGAAAGTCTTAAAGTCACTGTAATAAAATATCCCTCACTTATATAGTGTCAAGACAGAAAGACTAATTTTAGTGATGTCAAAATTTATGAGATTTAATTGTGTCCGTTCATCTGCTTCAGGACGGGTCTACCATATGGCCTATATTTCATACCAATTTGACAGAGGAAAGAACAAGAAAAGTATCAAATTGGTTTTCATTTTTAAGCTCTATGATAATTTAGTTTCTTATAAATTAATTGTAATAAATTAATTTTTTTTATGAAAGATTGATTTTGTACAAATTTAAATTTGTAAGAGATTAATTTGTTACTATTAATTTGTGAGGAATCAAATTGTTATAATGTATAAAAATGAGAAACCAATTTTGTATTAAAATAATTCTTCAAAAATCTTATAGTCATTTAACAAAATGGTTTTTCACTTAGATAGTGTCAAAATGAAGAGACATGTTCTAGTAATTTTAAAATTTTTGAAAGACCATTTGGACACTGCAAATTCATGGAGGGTTAAATTGAAACTAATGCAAAAAGTTGAACACCAAAATAGCTCCATTCTCCAATTTGATAAGATATGTGCCATTTAAGAGCAACGTGGAATCAAAACTTGCTTTAAAACATGAGTATATACTTTTCTTTTGACAGAATCGTCTTTATTATTTTATGTGCTTTTGTGTTTCTTTGTTTGGGGAATGGATGTCGGTAAAGAGAAATTCCATTATCTATATTTGAAATGACATGTTACATTACCTCTTTGAATGCTTATAATTTTGAAGGTTTTCTTGCTTGCTAGCTAGCTATACTTGAAATGACCATATATTATGTGTTCATATATATATATATATATATATATATATATATATATGTAATCTGGAGAAAATATTCTGCTCACTTGTCGGTTAAAGAAATTGCTTCAACTTTTAGCACGTGGTAGCCTGGGATATGACCTACTATAGGTTTATATAACATAGAGGAACAAGGTAACTGAGTATATATATATATATAGTAATATACATACATAGACACACACATTAATTCTTATTCCTTATTCTATCTCCTTCTGAAACAACTTTCTAGTTTTATATTCAGCTAAGAACTTTACTTGAATATAGGGAGGTAGATTCTCATCTACACACAGTAATGTTCCTCCCCATATTAGAAAGAAGAAAAAAAGAAAAGACAAAATGAAAGGACAAAACTGTGCTATAAGCTTTTTCCAAATTTGAGACCTAGGGTCCATACACATAATTTACCCTATGACATTCCATTGTCATTCAAGCAGAGGAGGGAGACAGAATGAATGGCTAATGATAATTTGACCTCTTTTGATCTTCAGTACCACACGTGGCTTGTTCCTCTTTCCACTTCCTCTCTCATCATCACCTTCTTCTCTTTCTGCAGCATCCTCAGCTCATTCTTTCTGCAGTTAAACAAAGTATGAGAATGAAAATTTTAGTTTAAAATAGCAGTACTTAAAATTTATAATGTAGCAGAACTTAATGGGTTAGTTTCTCAGATGATGTAATGAAAAACTGGTGATGTTGATAGTGATGTTCAAGTTTTACATACCAATGGATCTTTTGCAATGGAGGACGGCCTCATAGATTGAGCTCTCAGAATCACATGACCTGCGCCAATCATCTGTAGAATAAGCTACACTGATTCTTGGGGATGCTTCTGAGATATAGCATCCCTTGTTCTTCTTCACAGAGTTACACCTTTTAGCAGCAGTTTCAAAATTTGAACCTGGTTTCTGATTGTGAGTGTGACCCCTTAATCTTCTACACAAGGGCCACAAGAAATTGAGATACTTCTGAAACACTCTCCTTGATAATGTTCTGCACCTCTTCAAGGAAGGGCATCTGGAAGTGGTACCTTTTGGGGCATGTGAAGAGGAAGAAGAAGGAAGGCTAACTGGGTTGGAAATGGAGTCTGAGGCCTTGTACGCTTCCATCTTGAGGGAATTCACAAACAGCGGCATGACATAGCCATTGGAGAAGAGCTCATCTGCATCAACAAGACCATCATCATCATATGGCTTTGAGATTGGGAAGTCAAACTTGAAATCCTGTGTGTTGTTGCTGAAGAATCTCTTGGAGGGAGGCATTCTTGGGTCCATCTCAATGAAGGAATTAGATGCCTCATCTGATGCATCAAGAGAAGTTCTCATTGAGGTGTCCAGGCTTTCCAGAGATGGCTTCAGATTCACAAGCCAACTGTAAGAGAAGCTTTCAATGGAAAGAGGCTGTGAAGTTTCCATGGCTTGTTCTTCTTTTTCTTCTTCTACTCTAAGCAGGTATGAAGGAAATCGGTAATCTCACAAGAGCTCTCTCTATATATATATATACCCTTGAAAGACCCTCTCTCTAACAACTGGGTATGTGGGAGTCTGGCAAGAGACAATGAATTTTAATAATTGGAATTGCAAAAAGAAAGAAAAGAAACAGAAATATGAGACCCCACCAGACCCATAGTGTCCTGTAGCATCAGTAGTTAACCTCATCCTTCCTTTCCCTTTTCAATATTTCTATTTCTTTTAAATTTTTTTAACAAAGGAGTAGGTTGCTTTCTAGAACTTGGTCTTATCATTAATCCCAATTTTATTAAACAAGAATTAGGAGGTTCATGCATATTCAACATTAAGTATCCAGAAAAATTCAAAGCAGAAACAGAGGAGTCTTGTGCCTTAGGATGTTCCCTTTAGCCCTTTAGGCTTTTTTTAATGAAAGCATTGAAGGAGAATCTTTGCTTGTTACATACACTTGCTAATGGATTTCAGATTTTCACAATTTCTTCACTCACAAAACAATGTTGCTGTTCTAAACAATACAGACGATGTTGTTGATTCTGCTTAGCTTGCTCTGTTTTGTCATTGTCCTGTATTGTGTTCCGTGAATTATGAGGTTTGGATGGATGTGAGCAGTATGGAAGAGTGATTTCATCACTCTGATGATCACATCTCAACTGCTTCAACATATGGTTCAGCATAAAATGAGAAAAGAATCAACAAGAGAATATTTATTTTGTGCATGAAACTTCATTGGAATTGGTATGTATATTTTATTATTGGACCAATATTATATGCAGGAGATACTCTAGACAACATTATTGTTTCATAAAAGAGAAAAAGTTGTGTTCACTATAGGCTCTTTTAACTTGACACCAAATTTGTGTCTTAGCCTTTTAAAAAAAAAAATAAATAAATAAAAGAACATGACTCAATTATATGCATCAAGATATTGTGCTATAAACAAGTTTGCCCATTCAGCTACTCTAAAGGCAAATTTGAACCTCGTCAAGAAATTGTCCCAAATCATAACTAAAAAAAAAAAAAGGTTTTGGTTAGTTCAATCAGTTAGATTTCTCTTAATAAAAGATTTTTCACAAGATTTTCCCTATAAAAAAAGCTTTAGCAAAGAGGAAATTATCAATAATTGAGTTGTTGACATGGATAACTATATAAGTCATTGTGTGTGATTAGTAAGAAGATTGAATATTTTACAAGAAAAGTTAATTTCAACATTTTGTTTATAGTTAGTTATATTGTTGTCCTTAAATCAATTAGCCATGAGTAAAATATTATTTTGATCTTTATTAGTCTATTCTTAATTTGGTCTCTCATTGATTTCTATTTTCATTTTAATTTTTTACTTATTCATTTATTTTTAATTTAGTCCTAAATTAATTTTTATTCTCAATTTAGTCATGTAATTGTTAATTTGTTTTCAACTTGGTCCTTCATTAATCTTAAAGTTAAAACATTTAATTTCTTAGTATTAATTAAATAGGAGGGATCAAATTAAAAATAAATACTAATGAGATACTAAATTAAAAATTAATTAATGAGTGAAAAATTAAAATAATGCATGCTCCAAATACATAAAATATGGAGAAGAACATATCAGGAAGTTCAATGGGTAAGGATAAAATACTAGTTGATTTATAATTTGGTTTTTTATTAATTTTTATCCTTAACTTATAAATTTATTTTTCATTTGGCTCCTTACTAATTTTAAAGTTAGTACATTTAGTCTCTTAATTAAAATTAAATAAGAGAGATTAAATAGAGAGTCAATTGATAAGTGATAGGTCAAATTAAGAATGAACTGATAAATAAAGAACTAAATTAAAAATAAAAATTAGTGAAGGATTAAATTAATAATTAACTAATAAGTGATATATTAAAATTAAAATAAAAATCAACAAGAGATTAAATTAAAAATTAACTAAAAAATCAAAAAGTGAAATAGTATTTTGCTCCTATTTTATAAAATCAGAATAAGAAAATATAGAAAGTTCTATTGGTAAGGGAAAATTCAGGCCTTTTCATCCACTACCAGTGTAGGTGGTGTTGAATGCAGAGACTCCTGAAATGAAATGCAGAAGAAAGCTAAGTAATGTTCTTTTTCATCAAGAAATGTAGTAATTAGCATTGAAAAGGAAATTTAGAGAAATAATAAAATAGGGGGACAAGGGTCCCTGTGGATGTCGGATAAAGAAGGAGACTGAACAGAGGCTTTAGGGACAAAAGCCAGAATTGCAGTGTGACTTGGAACCAATTGGTCCCTTTTCATGTCCCCATTAAAGACAATAGGTATTGGCTAGTAAATCTAACACTCATTAATGCAGTCTATTTCTGAAAAGAATGTTACAGTTACATTACACCATTCATGCAGGTACAAGGCAGCCTCGTACCTCAGAAAAATTTTTTACCTGAGGGGGAACGAATCAATCGGAATTTGTTATAATTAGAGGGCATCGTTAATATTAAAAGAAATATATAAATTAATAATTTAAATTAAATTTAGAAATTATATGAAATAAAAAATTTTAAATTTTAAAGTATGTTGTCTAGAATTTTTGTTCTAACATTTTAAATTTAAAGAATTGTATAATCTAATAACCAATAATTTCTTATTAAAAATCCAAATCAAGAATGAAGTTAGTTAGGTAAAATTACATAACATTAGAAATTTGAATGGTTGAATTTTCATTTAATTATTTATAAAAATTTTATAAAAAAATTAATTTTGTAATAATAAATTTAGACTATTGAATAAAAATATAATGACTTTGTAGAAAATTGAAGAATTCTCTTTTTCTTGTTTTTGTTTAAATGAAGAAAAATAAAAATCTTCATGAACTTGAACTTTTAGTACTTTGCAAATAAATTGCTGAACATTCAAGTGAATCAAAGTTTAAGGAAAATTTTCACTTTTTTCCTTTGTAATTAATATTGATAATCAAGCATTAAATTTGATAATCAATTCAGCCCACATGTTTAGTGCTTATAGTTTCATTCAATTATTAATTTAGTCCTTATAATTAAAATTTTTAATATTGGGTCCTTATAATTTAGTCCTTAGTATTAATATTTTATTAAATTTACTAACTATATGTTATCTTAACGCTCTAGATATGTATAGACTATGCTAATAAAATAAATAATAAATAGATAATAAAGTAAAATTATCACATTTATATGATAAAATATTGATAAAAATATAATGATTGAGACTAAATTAAAAATAATATTAACTCTAGGGACTTAGTTATAGATTTTTAAGTTATAAAAACTAAATTAAAAATTAAGTAAAACAATACGGATTAAAAATATAATTTTACGTTTTATGTAAGAAGTATAAGACTGAGAATCAAGTTTGAAAGAAAAAAGAAAATTGAGAAATCAATGTGTACAAAATTCTACGCGGATTAACTTCATAAAAGTTCAATGAACTCATTTTTTAAAAAAAGAAAATCTGATAAGAAAATACATCTTAATTATTCATCATGCCAGTAGAAGTTGTGCACAAGATTCCGTCACAAATTATTAAAAAGAAGATGTTTTATATATATATATATACATACATACATATATGAATGAAAGCCCATGTTTAAAAATACAGGACCCCAACAATGTCAAAAGAGATGTTTTGGCCCACTATATATATATTTATGTGTCCACAATTAATATTAGGCAACAAAAGTGAAAAAGCATTGTCTTGAACTGATAAGTGGCTGAAATTTTGGCCACGTTCATCTACGAAGACAAAACCTGGCTACGTCACCAAAAATCTAAAACATCAGCTTAAAAATCCCCATTCGGATCCTCTAAAGTGTCCTTAAACTTCAATCATTCAACAATTTACATTAAAAAAATGTATAATCTAACTATGTGTATTTAATATTTAATTACTGAAATCGATAAATTTAAAAAATTAAAATAAAATATGTAAAAATTTGTTTTAACGACTTACTTTGTAATTTAATCACTGAAATCTACTGTACTTTATAATCTCAAATTTCCCTTGATTTTGGAATGAAATTACACATTTTGTAAATCATGACAAGGCTTTTAGGATTAACTATGGTTAAGTCATAATTTAACCACGGTTGTTTTAATTATGATTAAACCTCCGGGGTCAGACCACCTGTTTTATGTAGTGTTGGGTCATGACTAGAATGAATAAGTACTCAGTGATATTAAGACCAACATCTCTTGGCCCAAGGTGGCAGCATCTTCTGTACTTCAGGCCACGTTCATCTCTAAGAAATGATAATATTATCTGAACAGTTCTTATGCAGGACAACTAGCAACTAGCGAAAGTGGGAAAAATGAAGGAATAAGGCGGAGAAATAGAGAGAAGCGAGGGAAATGATAATATTACTTGAAAGGTTTAAGCAAGGGATGATATTCCCAAATCTTTACTTACTAGTGTAGGAATCTTCTTTGACCCCATGCAAGAAGATAATAAGTTAAATTCGGTTAGCATAAGTTTGGGAACTAGGCAAGGAGATAGCATTTCCAACTTATTTAAGTTACTTCATGTTTTTTTTTTTCCTCTAGTCCTTTTAAATTTTGTTTTCCTAGGCTAAATTTTTCTTTTTCCCAACGGATTTCAACAGTGTTTACAATAACTATATTGTGTATGGAATTGAAAAAAACAGTTAAGAACAATATGTATATGATACTGTACATTTATATGTAATCTACAGCCCTATTGATTTATGGAGAACTAATAAATTTTATACACAACACTTTTAGATTTTTTTTTTTTTTGAAAGGACTAGTTAAGGATCCTTGTAGCTACAATAGTCTTATTAAATTTTAGTGCCCTTCAAAATACTCAACTAGCATGGATATTGAAAATGCTCATCTTATATGACGACTATAACACATGATAGGAGCGATGATAGTTTCTTTGAGTTGAGACCTTACACCAAATGGTTAATTACCCTTGAGAGGTTGGTACCCTCCCCAATTTGTGATTTACTCTCGAAGTTATATGCCCTCGTTGTATTGTGATTTATCTTAGCGGATTATATGCCGACATTAGATTTATATGTTCTAATCATTATAGTCTTTTTAATGATATTCAGAAATTGGCAATTTTCCATCTCTTCATGATAGTTTTTAAATTTAAAAGTTTGTTCACGCAAGTATTTTTGGACAAGTGAACTTTACTTATGGATACTCACTGTTTGACCCAAGAGATTAGGTACTTTTATACTTACATTGCTTTACAATGACTTTTCATATTCAATATTGTTAGATTTTCTTTTTGCAATATTCTCTACATTGTTTTTTTTTTTTTTATATATCATTTTGATCATTTTGTTTTAACAATGACAATTTACTAATTTTATAGTGTTATCTGTAGACTGTATGATGTACCTAATTATTGCCTCAGAATGGAAGTGAAGTCAGGCTTAAGGATTAAGGAGCGACCTTAGGCATCGTTCGGTGGACCCTTACTTTGTTTCACAAGGGCAAATGTCTGTTTATGTATTTTTACATTGTTGTAATTGTAAAGAAAAGTATGAAAATTTCTTTTATTTTAGTTTTATATTCAGATGACCACAAGCAAGATCTCTCACCCCTATTTCATTGTATTTTGAGTATTCATGTTGTTTATGAGATCAAGCTCTCTATTGTGATTGACTTTGGGTTGACATGTGTATTGTAAAAATTTTGAAAGGTCTCATTTTCTAAGGAGATTCTATTGAAATGTCTATAGAACATATGCTTTGCATAAACAATTGAGTTATAAATTAATGAATTGAAAAGCTATGCATATAATTTCAAGTGTATCTTAACCTTGATATGTGAACGTATGTTTTGTCTAGTGATAACTTATAGGAATGAAGTTTCCATATTCTTTGCATCGGTCACACTGAGTTTATTTGGGGGTGTGACAAAGGCTAAAAAGAGGTGAATTAGCCTGTCAAAATCAATAGTCAAATTTTCTTTCAAAATTCAGCTTCTTGCAAGTGCACGTGAAAAATATTTTTTTTCTTGAATAATTATTTGATTTAAATAAGTGAATTTTATGTTTGAACTTTAATTAGAATAGAAAGCTAAAAGAAAAAGATAGAAGAAAAACCCACGAGATATATACTACTTTGGATTAAGTGTAAATCCTATATCCACTCTCCAATCAATTAATTAATTCATTAGTAAGAGAATTTCACTATCAACGGCAATAAATATTCAACTTGAAAACTCTTTTTTTTCAAAGACTTAGCTCATTTGACTTTTGCTCCCTAGCCACAAGGCCCACAATAACTCCCATAGATCACAATTTTTTACTTCTTGAAAAATGAGATAACCTTATACTTTGAGCTAAAATCTTTTTAGTTTTTACTTTCTATCCATAGTAACCCAAATAATTAATTCAAGGCTCACCCTCTAAGGCTTTTATACTCTCAACCACTATGATTATAATTGGTCCTAGACATCACTAGTACACATGAGCACAAGTTCCTAACAACCCAAACAATTGTATTAGAGTTTAGAGCATACAGGTGTGTAATAAAGCACGAGTATCACAACTATTAAGCTTATCAACCAATGGGTGGAGAGTATTTATTTTAATAGATCAGTCAACTAATCATAATAAACAGTCGACTATCATGTAATTTTTATTTAACACTTAATTAAAAAAATTATCTAAATTGTCAATGAGTATTTAATTTGTAAAATTTATTCTTATGTAATTTTCAAGGAGTGTCAAATGGAGTTGAATAACTCATAGGGCCCGTTTGATTGTTAAAATTGATACAATGAAAATGAGAATGAGAATGAGAATAGGAGTGGGAGCGGGAATGAGAATATTAAAATGTTATTTGATTGGAAAGGAATACAAATAAATATGTCTCCTTTTACTTCATTTGGTTAGTAGATTACACACAGAAATTAATTAGGTAGTGTGCATATTTTACTATATTATTCTTTATCATAAAATCCAAAAAAAAAAAAAGACAGACATCTTTTCGAATTATTAATTAATAATATAATTATATATTAATATATATTTAATTAATAATATAATAATAGATTAAATAAATAATAATAAACTAATAATAAATTAAATAAATAATAATAAATTATGATTTTAATGAATCATAGGGGTATTTTTGTCTAAAAATTATTATAAGTGGAGGCACTTTTGTCAAACATATTTTCATTCTTAAGAAACCAATCTTTTATAGTTTTAGTTAGGAAGAAAATTCTCCCTTATATGAGGGAGAGCAGGTTTCCTAGGAAATGCAAATGAAGAGCAAGTTTCCTAGGGAATGCGAATGAAGACCCAATTTGTCAACCAAATATGAGAATGTGAGTGTTCCCATTCTCTCGCCTTAATTTTATCAACCAAATGGCCCCTAAAGTTATGGGTCAAGTATGAATATGACAAAATATGTGAGTTAAAGAAAGCTTCATTAATTTGTGAGAGAATGTTGTAAATATTAAAAATTAAAAACACGTTTGTTGATATAAAATTTGTGTGGGGTTCAACTAAAATTAATGTGGTGCACAATAAAATTAATTTCTATTTTTGGGCAATTTCATGACTTTTCAAATCTTTTGCATGGATAACATCATTTGCCATGTGGCACTTACTTGTTGCACTCTTATTGGTCTATTTAAAACTAAATTATGATTGTTTGAAAAATGGGACCTTAATATTCAGACTTTATATATATATATATATATATATATATATATAGAGTTTGCATTTAATATATGCATGTGTTGAATTTTGATGGTCTTAATTGTAGACTTTGTATGAAAACTAACTTTTATATATAATCTCAATAATTGTGCCAACTTGAGCATAATTATCAACCATGTTGTTACTTTTTTCTCAAAGAGAAGACTTTGAGAATATAACGAAAGAAATATGTTCCCCAAAAGTCTAATCTGCTCAACTAGATTCAGCGTATAATTTATAATACGTCTCAAAAATATAATTTTTAAAAAATTCTATATAATTAATGTCTCTAAAATTTAATATACCATGAAAATTTTGAGTTTGAATTTTAGGGCCAAAAACTAGTGGGTAGAATATATATATAAATCAAGGATGTTGTATAGGGGCTAGCTTAATCTCAATTAATGCGATATGAAATTACTCTTTTGGTATGGCCGGAAAAGAAAATGAGCTATTTGAGTTCCAATATGATTGACTGAAAATTAAATAAATAGAAGTTCACCGTGTTTTAATTTTTGTTCTATCAATTTTGAGAGATAAGGAAGAATCTAAGATTTAGATTCAAGAGAATGAAAGTTTTCGGATAAAATACTTGAATTGAAGAAAACAAATTTTTACAATTTAAAAGAAACTAGTTCTTATAAATTAAAAAAAATTAAATTAAGAATATAAAATAAATTTATATATAGAAGTTAAAATTTTAAAAATCTAACGGGACGACAGCCCGTGCCCACATAGATCCAGAGGAATTCTACGTCATCTTGCTTATGATTACTTCTGCTTATTATACTCCTTCCTCCCAGAATTACATGAATTTCGATACAGTTAATGAGCTACTTCAGGATATTCAAGTTCCCTCGCTTTCTGAAGAACATGTTAATCTTCTTGACGGGACTTTTTTACCATAGGAGACATTAAGCAAAGTAAGCTCCATAATTACTTGATTCAATGTTTTAAACCAAAAGGGTTCAAATTTTCCCCCCAATTATTCATAATATTATTTAACACTTTGTTCAGGTTAATTTTAATGATATATAAAATATAAATTATATTTAAATCTCTTTATGTTAATCATATCATACGTCATTTAATATTTTATCTATATGTTCTTTTTTATTTTTTTACAAGTAAAGTTGTTAAACTTAATTTGACTCATTGAATTTAAAATTTCATTGATGACAAACATGTCAACTCCCTTATAATTTAGACTCAATACAAATTTGGGCTTATTCATATTTGACTAAGATGAACTTAGTTAATTCGGCATTTATTTACTTAATTCCTTTGGATTTTTGGAAATATAAAATTAAAAATTTAAACTATGGGTGTTCAAGTCGGGTGAGGACAAAGTGAGTGTTAAACGAGATTTGAGACTTGGCCAAGTCTAGTTTATCTTTATTAATTTAAAATTTTAATTTTACAAAAGAACATTTAATTAATAAAAATAAGTTTTACAAAGAAAAATAAAAAAATTTAAGATTTGAAGTGAAAAAAATAAAATAAAAAATAATTATGATTTGAAAAAAAATTTACATTCTAAAAATTTATCATAAATAAAATAAAACTTATATAAATAAAAATATAACTAGAAAAAAAATCCAAAACTCAACTCGACCCAATAATTAAAAATATAAATGTTTTTCTTAAACCCAACTCAAACCAGCCCCATATAATTAGGTTACCAAATTTATTGTTCACCCTTAATTAAAACCCAAAACCAAAGAGATATGGATAATTGTCTTTTCCAAAAAGTCATAATAATCCACTTAATTGTTTGTTATAGAATTTTATACAAAATATAGTTAGAGAAAGATCATATTATATTAATTTTTTATTTAATTAAATAAAAATAAAATGTACGAAGTTACATGAAATTTTGTGTTGGTTGAATTATAAAATATAGATAAATTTTTTAATTAGTATTATTTGAATTGAATTCGAATAATTTTTATTACATATTATATTTTAATACTATTTATAACCAAAATAATTTTTTACTAGTTTACATCTCAAGTTTATGGTACAAGTTTACTCGTTCTTTATAAGTTTGTGAAACTTCAGACTTGACATAACAATTAGTGAGATAACTCTAGATAAATTAAGAATGATTCAAATCCAAACAAAATCATATTAGTAGATACAGCAGTGTGGACTATATACAATATTGTAAATTTGTGTAAACTCGTTCTTGAGTTGAAGAAGTTGAAAAAGGATAAATAAATCTAATTAATAATAGAGTGAGTTTTTCTTAGCGAGAATAAATATTTGTAAATCATCAGAATTATTTGACAAATTTTTATCACTTGCGGCTCAAAAGAATTATTATTTAAATTTTACTTAATTTATATCTCTCAATAGGCATAAAACGAAACACAAATCTTATAAACTGGTTAAAATTTGTGCTTCATATGTAGCTATCAAAAGATATACATACATATAACTAGATAAATACAAAACGCTTTAGAAGCATATAGCCTAATTTGGATACAAAGATTATCACAAATAACCACTTAAATCTATATATATATATATAAGATTTTATTTTAATGGATACGAAAATTTTTGGATCAAAGGTTTAAACCGAAACAAATTCTTACAATCCTAGTAACAAACCAGAAAATACAGCATCCATAAATTTAATTTAGTCCACCCATAAAGACGAATATAATCATGAAAAAAAAGGGAAAAAAAAAGTCAAATCACTGATCATAAATAATAAAATACATAGATTAATGTCAAGTTGATTACCAAGGCTTTGGTGTAAACGTAGTACAAAAATGCAAGTATTCTGAGTGTTCCACGTTATAATACTTAACGTCTCCATCAGTCAAGCAAAGCCTCCCCATCTAAATCTGCCTTCCGTTTTCATGATCTATGAATGGAACACTGAAATAGACAAAATTTCCTCCAATTATTTCTTCATAGCCTTCGTCATCAAGTCCTGTGGATGATACTATTAAGCTCTTAAACTTGGAGACAAAAAGCAAACGATTGTCCAAGCTAATTATCTCCGCCCACTTAGGTTCACTGCTCATATCCAACTTGAACGATTGACATTTTGTATCTTTAGGTGGAATGATATACTTCGTCACCATCACACCAATACAAACATGTTTATATTTATAAACTGAGTCATAAAACAGATAACTAAGCAATAATTCTCAAGATGAAGCATCAATGGCTAGATACTCAAGAAGCTCAAGAATACTACCATAAGTTTGACAAATATGGCCAGATGAATCTAGTCTTGTTCTAGGTTTTGCAGGAAGTTTAGCCAATATTTTAGGCTTTATAGGTTGTTCCTGCAGATCATAAACCAATATCGAATGTATTATCAGTAACAACGTATAACTTGTTATCAAGAATCTCCACTTGTTTGAAATTAATTCCTGCCACCTTATCTCCCTCAACGATGGTCCATGACTTATTAGAAATCCTACTGATTGCAAGAATGAGAAAGTTATGAAGGTTATGAAAGACACACACAATGACACAATGTGAGTTAGTGGGTTTTGATAAGGCCACAATGTTATGAACTTGATGACAAACGTTCTTCAATCTCGATGGGTGGGAGATTACAACATTTGTTATTGGGTTTAAGAAGAAGATGGCTTGAAAATAAGTGTCATAGAGAGCAGAATATTCATCCATGATCATCCAACCTTCTACTGTGCCATGGCAATTTTGGCTAATCAAAATTCTAGGGTTTAAAGTGTGTTCAGTGGACAGGTTGAAGAAAGAACAGTGGTAGGAGAAAAGGTCTGCTTGGCTTTGCCCTGTTTGGATAAAAAGGAGTGGTAATTCAGGTGAAGGAGGGCAATGCTTATTTGCGATGGCTTTAACGACGATGGCTCACCAACTCGAGCATGAAGGTAATGGGTGAGGCATAGTCGTTTTAGAATCAATTCCAAAACATCATTTTCAATATTTGTCCATTTACTGCTGTTGCTCCCTTCTTCTTCTTCTTTACTGTTTATTAGTCTTAGTCTCTTCTAGTTATTCATATTATCCTTTGAAGAAACAAAAAGGAACTTTATAAGCACTCAGTTGTCTGCCAGAAGGACAATAATGCAACAATAAGACAAGCATAAGGACAATAACGAAGCAACCACCAAACAACCACGAAGCTCATAGAAGATAAGAAGTCTCCAAATATAAAAAGGTTAGGAATGTCTGGCTTATATAAAGTGAAGGGAAATAAAAGAACTTAAATATATTTAGAGATTTAGAGTAGGAGACTTATATTGATATCCTAATTGCGAAAACTTATTAATCTCTGATTGGAATCATTGATCGAATGAGATACCCACAATATATTGGGTATATCTCAGATTCTCACAACCTAAATCCCCTCTCAAATGCGACTGCAGAATACTCATAGGTATTCTACTCAGAGCGTCTCAAGTCTCACTTTCTAATGAGTTATTTCTATTGTACACAAGTCTAGCCATATTTATAGAAAGCTAGCTAGAGTTAGGGTTTAGTAGTAATTCTTATAATTACTATTTTACCCTTATTTAATGAGCACCCCTTATGGGTGCACATAGTATAATATCTTAACAGCCTTATTCCCTAGATATTATACGATATTCTAACATTTCTCACTCACACAAAATGGGAGTGCTCACATACTCTAAACCCAAGAAACATATTCTCAGTAAATCAAGAGAACACTTTCTCTTTATAGTTTGCAGTCATTCATACAGGGAAAGTAGGCCGTGTGACTAGCATACTATAAGAGCATTAATGCTATACATTAGTTACGAATATATAGCCTCTTATCGAAAACGCACCTGCATATAGATCATAAAGTATACATGCACCCTAGATCATAAGAATCACATTTAGATATCTCTCAGTGATCTCATATATCACAATATCTTATATTCACAATCATGACACACAAGTCATAACTGGTATACCGGTGAATACAGAATAATGAGATTTTCTTCATGATCTTCCTCTTCTCATGATCCTATCAATACAAACTTAGTTTACTTTTCTAGACATGTCCCACCAGACTAAATCATTACTCATAGTCCTTAGGCAACACATTAAGATAGCAACCACCAAGCTGTATCTCAAGTACCTGATCAGAGTCTAAGGGTACAAATATAGAGCCAATGTAAAGGCTCAAAGGTCTCACATAATCATGAGTTGAGATCACACTTATGTTAACCCATATGATTAGCATTTGCACACATGGTATGAAACATATGTTACAACATTCCTCCTTTTCCCAGGGACTGTATGTCTATTTCACAAATAATGTTGTACAGATGATTATTTAGACACCATAAGTCTAAAATTGAGTTCCTAGATCTATACTATGTCTTGAACTCACATTTGACAACTAAGGTAGACTATAAATGATGAACTTATTTCATCAAATCACTTTTAATGACCCTATGACATCAATCAAGCGACTTATATGATTTTAAGTATAGTTGCTCTCCAATTATCTTTCTGATAATTTCTCTTAAATCTTGTCTCATCTCCAATGTCACAAAGATACTGAGGCAGTTACCTGTGTGAAAAGGCTAGCCCTTTTGTCTACCCGACATACTCAATAATAAATAAGAATATACATAACATTCAAACAAAGATATGTAAGCATGGAAATCAAACTTTATTGATTATTAAAGAACATCAAAACATCTCTATCTGTGAACAATAAAAAATACAAATGAAGATGCTAAATTCTATGCAATCCTAAAGACCTAATGTGTCTCACAAACATATTTCTAGAAATCGGCTTGGTCAATGGATCTGTTAGCATCTCATGTGTAGACACATACTTCACGCTCACAATCTTGCGTACAACCATGTCCTTCACATAGTGATACTTGATATCTATGTGTTTGACTTTGCAATGGTACTTTGGATCTTTGGTGTATGCAATCGCAGCCTTATTATCACAGTACACTAACACTGGTTTAGTGTTTTCTGCTTTGCACAACAGTTGATCTAAGAACCTTTTCAACTAAATAGCCTTCTGGATTGCTGAAGATAAGGCCATGAACTCTGCCTCCATCGTGGACAAGGATACACAGGATTGGTTCTTACTACTCCATGATATGACGCCATCACTGAGTAAGAAAATGTATCCTGAGGTAGACTTTCGCTCATCTAAGTCCCCTCCATGATCAGCATTAGTATATCCTTCTAATCGTAGATCTCCGCTGCCTTGATAGTAGAGCCCATAATCAGTAGTCCCTTTTAGATATCTTAAGATCCTTTTTATGGCTTCCTAATGTTTAGGACCTGGGTCGATTTGATATTTACTCACCAAGCCAACTGCTTGACAGATATCAGGTCTAATACACATCATAGCGTACATTAGACAACCGATCGCATTCCTATATGGAGTTCGGCTCATACGCTCTTTTTCCATGGTAGTCTTAGGACGCATTTCAGCATTCAAGGTTCGACTTGTGCTGATATGAGTGTCAGCAGGGTTACAACTTTCCATACTAAAACATTCTAAAACCCTTTTAATGTAATTCTCTTGCAAGAGATACAAGTATTTCTTAGAATGATTTCTTGATATCTTAACTCCAAGAATGTATGCAGCTTCACCCATATCTTTCATCTCAAAGCAAGATGACAACCAGGCTTTTACCTCGTTGATTTGTTCCATTCCAGTTATAAGTATATCATAAACATATAATGTCATAATCACATACTTATCCTTAGATCATTTGGTATATACATAGTTGTCTTCATTCATCATAGTGAAATCACTAGAGATAACTGCATTATGAAAACAAATATACCACTGCCTTGAAGATTGTTTAAGGCCATAGATAGACTTCAAAAGTCTACAAATTTTTTCTTCTTAGCCCTCTTTAATGAAACCCTTAGGTTGTTCCATATAAATCTCTTCATTTAATTCTCCATTGAGAAAGGCAATCTTTACATCCATATGATGTAATTCAAGATCCAAACAAGCCACTATAGCTCGAAGTAAGCAAACAGAGGTAAATCGTACAGTAAGAGAAAAAGTCTCCTTATAGTCAATTCCTTCCTGCTGTGTATATCCCTTTACTACTAGTCAAGCCTTAAATTTTTCAATCGTGCCATTGACTCTTTTCTTGATTTTGAGAACCCATTTGTTCCTAATAGCCTTGCATCCCCTTGGAAGATCAACAAGTTCCCAAACATTGTTGATTTTCATAGACTCCATTTTCTCTTCCATAGTTTTAGTTCATTTATCCTTAGAATGGGTTAAGAGAGCTTCTTTTAAATTTCTTGGCTCATTTTCATTTTGTAAGAGTATTGTAAAAAGTTCACCACCTTCAATCTTATATCGATGGTGAGAAGTCTTTTTACGTGAATCACATCTTAGTTGTAATTCATTGAATCTTGTTTCATTGTTTCCATTTAGATCAATATTGCTCCCACTTGGATCTAGAACGTTGGTCTCACTCCCATTTGGAATGAGTTCCATTTGGTCACTCCCACTTGGAGCAACTAGCTCAGGAACACTTTCATTCTCATCAAATGATGAAGAAGGTTGTTGGTGAGAAACTAATTCATCATCTACTATAATCCTCCCACTCGAATGAAGTGGCCCTAGTGCGTTCCGATCCTCTATCCCAAATAAGGATAGGTCTTGACCTATCTCACCCTTTTTAGAATATTCATTCTCTAAGAATGTGACATCTCTATATTCAAATTCAGTTACGCTCTTACTGTCTTGCTGACCAATAAACACAACCTTTTGAAGTTTCTGAGTATTTAATAAAGATACTTTTCTTTCCTCTTGGGCCTAATTCCCATACTTGTGAGAGGAATCATGTGTATAGGCAGCACATCCCCAAGGTTTCAAAACATTTAGGTCAGGCTTTCGCCCAGTCCATAACTCATATGGAGTGGTTGTAACTGATTTCGTAGGCACATGGTTAAGTACATAAGCTGTAGACATCAATGCATCACCCCAATAGGTGATTGGCAAATTAACCTGTGTCATCATAGACCTAACAATCTCAAGGAGCATTCTATTCCTTCTTTCTGTAACACCATTTTGTTATGGAGTACTTGGAATAGTCAACTGATGAACTATCCCTTTTTCATCACATAACGTATTGAATTGAACCGACAAATATTCGTGGCCTCGATCAATTCGAAGAGCTTTAATATTTTTATCTAATTGATTTTCTATTAAGTTCATATAGTTTTTGAAGCAACTTAATACTTTTAACTTATGAGAAATCAAATAGACATAACCAAAACAAGTATAATCATTAATGAATGTGATGAAATAATTCACTCCATGCTGGGCCCTGACATTCATAGGCTCGCAAATGTTAGAATGAACTAACTGCAGTGAAAAATCGGCTATGGTTGCTTTACCAAAAGATTTTCTTGCAGATTTTCCAGCTAGACAAGATTCACAACTAGACAAATCGACTCATTCAATGCCAGGAAGCAAACCCTCTTTTGCTAACCATTGCATTCTTTGTTGGCCAATATGACCAAGTCTAGCATGCCATATATTTACATCGTGATCATAATCATGCGTAGAGACAAATATGGAAAAACTGATATTATTATTAATATAAGATTCGTTATCCAAATTCATACGAATAAAACCTCCAGTTACATAACTAACAAAAAAAAAATTGAGTCATTACTCAATTTAATACAATTGTCATGGAAATTCAACTCATAGCCTAGCCTAAGTAAAACCAAAACTGAAATAACATTCTGACGAATTTGAGGTGCATAAAGGACATCATGTAAGATTAGGTCTCAACCACCATACAAGACTAACTTGCATGTTCCAATCCCTTTGACAGCAACCTTAGTGTTGTTGCCCACATATATCCAAAATGCTCCATAAGGAACTCGCCGAAAATCAATGAAGGCATCACAGTCACACGTTATGTGGTCTGTGGCTTCTAAATTTACAATCCGCACAGGACAAGATTCAGTAAGCATAATTGAGCTAGAAGCACAAAATTCACTAGCATAAGCAGTGTAGGTTACCTTTTTGAAAGGTTCAGGGCAATCACTCGCATATTGTCCCTTCATTTAGCAATTGAAGCACTTAACTTTTGCCGTATTGACCTTTCGCTGCTTCTTTTTGGCTTGCTGATTAGTCTTTAGCTTTTTCTTAGGTTGGGCTGGTTCTTTGTTCTTTCCCCAGTTTTTTCTCTTTGAACCACGTCTTTCACCTGAAGTTGCCATGTGCAACTCAGGTATTGGCTTGGTTCATTCAAGCTTTTCGTCCTTGAGTTCAAGGTGTCTCGGGACATCTTCCAGAGTCATGATTATATTATTATGAGTGAGATGCATGTTCATATGCTCCCACGAACTAGGCAAAGAGTGAATGACTACTTGGATCTGTTGCTCGTCTGTTACGACATTTCCAGCATCTTTTAGCTCAGCGATCATATTTGACATTAACCTCAGATGTTTCCTCATTGAATGTTCTGGACGTTTCTTATATGAATCAAATTTGATCGTTAGATAATACAATTTGGATACAAACGTAGTTCTGAACCATGTTCTCAGAGCATTCAAAAGCCCCATAGCACTGTGGTGGTCATTGAACTCCTTTAAGATGTCATCATCCATAGTGCTCAGCAACGTAATGCAAGCAGTGGAATTCTTTTTCTTCCAAGCGTCATAAGCTTCACAGTCTCGCCTATGCTAGGCCGTGTTTCTAACTTTTGGCTCTTCCATGACATTATTAAGAGCGTCAAGAGCCTTTTGCTCTTCTAGGAGATACTGGACTTTTGTACTCCAGATCTCATAATTGTCGTCATTTAGCTTCAACCATTTGTTAATCTCAATGACAATACTTTTATAAACTGTAGTCATTCTTTACATAAAAAGAAAGACAGACTTGAATTAGGATTAGTTAATTAAAAACACAAAAGATTTAATGTTCTACATGCTTACAAATTCTAACACTAAGTATTGTATGATTAAGCTAATTAACCCATGCATAACCCGGAGTCGAAAGAGCACGAAGTGCCAATCATCATCTTAAAGTTGTATACAGGGTGTAAATCAATGAAATCGTATCACAACTAAGTGTCCTAATCATGCTACAAAAAAATTGTAAATTATGATTTTTCAAATGTTAAACAGATTAACATTCATTAAATAATGTGTTAAATTAATCAACATATTAATAAGTTAATTATATAATGCTAAACTAATTAACATTTACTAAATCAACATGTTAAACTAATTAACACATTTAATTGCATAATGTTAAACTAATTAACATAATAATAAGTAATCACATATTACTTGGACTTGATATTTATTGGGATATATTAATTTTTCACAAAAAATTAATTGCATTTATTTGGGGCTAAAATATAAATACACAATTTATATTTTTGAACATTTCTAGATGTTCATTAACTAGGGATTTAACGATTAGGCTTGTAATTATTTTTGGATAGGCCATATGCCCAATTAAAAATACAAGGCCTATCTTTTAAAAATAGCCAAAAAAAAACTCTTTTAATAGGCTAAAAAATTTTGAAAACTCAAAATCATTTTAGCAATGAGCCTAAATTAAATTATATAAACCCATTAGAAAAATAGGGTTTCAGACCCAAAAAAAAAATTAGGATTTTTTGAAAATATCTTTTATTTTCAAAATTTCAAAGTTTGTTTGTTTGTTTGTTTTTGAATTTTTGAATTTATGAAATTATATATATATAATGCATCAGTATTCACGTATTGCTCCCTCATTCTTCCCTCATATTCGCCACCTTCCCTTTGCTGCCGCCACTGCAGCTCGCCGGCCTGCTAGCCAGCTAAGAGAGTAACAGCGGCCATTGCCACCGGCGATGGGGTAGAAAGTCTCACTCTCCCTCTCTACCTCTCTCTCTCTCTCTCTCTCTCTCTCTCTCTCAAGACGACGACTTACTATTTTTGCTTTTTTGATCTATTTTTTATTTCTTTTTTTGTCATAGGTGCCGACGACTTGGTCGCCGACAGTTTCCCATAGTTGGGATGTTGCCGGCGGCAATGAAGACCAAAGACGCTAGGTGTTCTATATATATATATATATATTTGTTAACTTTTAGTAGTGGATGTAACGGTGAACTTCGAAGGGTACCAGTGACGCGACAAAAGATGTTGAGGGGGGGAGTCGCCAGTGGCAGGGAGGAAATAACGTGACCATGAAGGGAGATGCTTTCCATCTTTGCATCAGTTTCACATAGTATACATAGCAGGAAGTTTCCTCCTTTTTCATTTTTTTTTTTTTTTATCTTAGAGGGTGCCAGCGACCATTATCGCCGGCGGCAGTGAAAAAGGTGAGGGAGAACCATGTAACGCAGAGGGGAGGCTTTCGTGAGAAGAAGACGCAATAGTGCAAATTTTGATTTTTTTTTTTTTAAACCTAATTAAATTAGTCCTAAAAAAATTCAGATCCCAATAAAATATAATTGATTAGAAAACTAGCCTTGGGGCTTTAATACCAATGAAGGGAAATAAAAGAACTTAAATATATTCAGAGATTCAGAGTAGGAGACTTACATTGATCTCTTAATTGCGGAAGCTTATTAATCTTTGGCTAGGATCACTGATAGAATGAGATATTCACAGTGTATTGGGTGTATCTTAGGTTCTCACAGCCTAAATCCCCTCTCGAATGCGACTGTAGAACACTCATAAGTATTCTACTCAGAGCATCCTAAGTCTCACTCTCTAATGAGTTATTTCTATCATACACTAGTCTAACCCTATTTATAAAAGGCTAGCTAGAGTTAGGATTCAGTAGTAATTCTTATAATTACTATTTTACCCTTATTTAATGAGCACCCCTTATGGGTGCACACAGTATGATATCTTAACAGATTTATTCCCTAGATATTATGCGATATTCTAACATAAAGTTATGTAATTCTCATTGAAGCATTCTTATAAGCTTTCTTGTGTTCTAACTTCATAGCTTTTCGAGTTCTCTTAACAACCTTGTATTCCAAATATTTTCATCAATAAAATCTTTGTTCTTATACTTCTGAATTCACATTATTATCAAAGTTTCCGATAACTATCTCCAACAATATTCCAAGATTAGAAGAAGGCCATTAAGGTATGGAATTCTAAACTTATTATAGGAAATTAAGGGGATTATTTTTAGAAATTCTAATCAACTAGGTATAATTTTGTAATCTGATTACCGACATGTTATTTATTACCTTAATATTAGTATGAATTATGGAATAAATACACCTTTAGTTGGAAATAAAGGAAGTTTATGCTGGGTTAAACTGAAAGGAGAAGATCTGTGCATCTAAAACACTAAAAAAGACATCTGCATGACAGATGACAGAGTTCCTTTTGGAACCTGGTTTAAATTCAATAAAAAATTATTCCATAATTTGTACTAATATTTTTGTAATTAATAATAATTTGTATATAGGTTGAAAACTTAGAATTGCAGAAGTATTGGTCCAAAGAAATCTTTTAGATCTGTATTCTTGGTATAACAATGCAAAGTTAAATATATACCGGTTTGTCATATATATATATATATACACACACACACACACACACACACACATATACTAACCTTAACAGTCCAACCCAAAATGAAAGGTTTATGTGAAGTTTTTTTTTGTTTTTTGGATAAGTTTAATATTTCATAGTTTCAAGTACTTTTATCCTTAATTTATCTTTAAATTTTTAATATTTGATCAACAACGAACAAA
The DNA here is from genome assembly GCA_037074485.1 of Delonix regia. Lineage (NCBI taxonomy): Eukaryota > Viridiplantae > Streptophyta > Magnoliopsida > Fabales > Fabaceae > Delonix > Delonix regia. Next base: position 19,401,573 of record CM073449.1, on the reverse strand, counting down.
ATCAATGAACTTTTTTGGTATTAAAATTAGATATTTGGCTTGATGATTAATTTTTTTGTTTTAAAATCTTCTTTAATATAGAATTTTTATATCTTTTCAATAGGTTAAACAGCCTGTTTAACCTTCATGATGGGCTAAATTGAAATTAAGTGAGTCAAAATGAGTTAACTTATTTAACACATCAACTTGCATGGGTCAACCTGTGTGAGCAGAGAAGGCATGCTTTTACAGCTATACCTTCAATACAACCAACCATATAAAGCTTTTATAAAGAAATGAACATATAAATATATGAACTTTATAAATTTTTCAAACCAATTATTTTTATTCTGTAAGTTAGTACATAATTATATTATATACTACAAGTTTATATTATATTATTTTTTCAAATAATTATTATGGGGAAAAACCCAAAACAATTCTCATTTTACACCATCCACTCTAAAGTTTGTATAAATAATAATTTTATAAACCTATAAAATTTATTTCGTTGATATGAAATTATTTTTCCAATTTAGTATGTTGGTAGATAACTATATTTTATATTAGGAATTTTGTGCATTAATGTCAGCTTTCAACAATTTAGTTATTTTTGGCATGAAGTTGGTTTAATATTTAATAATTTGTAACCAATTATAATATCATGTGTTTTATGTACAGCGCTAACAATTATACTAACTTTGACAAATTTATTTTTGTATATAAAAAATATTTAATATTTATTTGACCTATATATATATATATATATATATATATATGACAATCACTTTTTAAATTTAACAAATTGTAGAATTACTTGCTAAAAAAAAGGGATAATTAGTAAAAGCAAATATATAATTAATTTTATTTATTTTCAACAATAAAGCTTGATTTAAACATATACTAAAAATATAGGTTAATTTAGACCTATTAACTTATGTAACTTCGTATATAAAATCATCTCAAAGGTGATGGTTAATTGTGATGATGGGTATCCTAGAGAAGCTAATGTCTCGTACTCACAGAGCCTTTGTCTCTAGATGATTAATACAACATAATATATTTACAATTTGTACATGAGGTGTTTCACTACTTTCAACATAAAAAGATGAGGAATAAATACAAGTTTGCTATAAAAATAGATGAGTAATGCGTATGATAGGATAATGGAATGGGAGGTTTTGGAAGTTCTAAGAAAGATGGAATTCCATCCTTTGTGTATGAAAGAGTGATGGGGTATGTCTCTTTTGTGAGGTTTAATTTGATGTTATCAGGAAGGAAGGTTGCTAAAACTTTTCTTAAAAGAGGTATTAGACAGGGAGATCAGATGTCACCATGAAAGCATTAGACAAGGATAATCTGCGGGTGCAAGTGTTAAAGAGGGCTTTTTGATCTAAATGCCATTTAAAAAAAAAAAAAGTCAAATCCCAAAACATAAAAAGTATTACAACAGGATGCTATAGTTTAGGGGAAACTCGTTATAAATCAATTCGAGTCCATTATTTTATGGTGTCAGAAAATGGGAATTCAAAAACATTATTTCCAAATCTTCCTTAAAATATTTTTAAAAGAATGAGAAGAAAGAGGAATTAGAGTAGTACATTCCGATTTTGTAAAAGAGAGAAGAAATTGACACACCAAAATAGTAATATTGCAAGTTAGAGTAGGGGTGATCATTGGCTCTATTACATCGAATCAGGTTATAATTGAGGCAAATAAAAAATTTACAAATTTCACTAGGCCAAGTCAGGTCCCAGAGATGACATAAGATCTAGCTCAGCTCGACCCCATATTTATTTTTAATTTTTTTAATTTTATAATATATTTTTAATTTGATTTAAAATAAATTTTATTTATAAATAAATTTTAAAATATCAATTCTGATCAATTTTTTACTATTTTTCATTCCAAATCTTAAAAAAAAATTTCTATTTTATTTCCTTTCAATTTTTTTTTTCATTTTTTGTTTTAAAAAACTTATTTCCACAAAATAATTCATATTTAAAAAAAAAAAAAAAAGCTGACTCGGCCTGGTCACTATCTGGATCTAATCAAGCTGGGCCAGGTCTAGAGTCTAAAAAAAGTTATCTAGTATAAAACTAGGTTGGGTCTCGAGTCGGCAAAAACCCCGCCTCGGCTGTGCTCACCCCCAAGTTGGAGGGAGAAAGCCGAGAATGGATATTGAAACCATATAGGGACAATTATATTTATGGTCCTTATAATTTTATTTATCCTTTAAGTTGGTCCCTATATTTTAAAATTTTTATATTTTTATTAATATCTTGCCATATATGTGAATTAATTTTATTTTATTATTTATTTTTATCTCTTTTATTACCACAAATTATATATATTTGAAATATTAAGATATTATACAATTAATTGAATCATTAAAATTTAACAAAATATTGGTGGAATTTTAACAGTAAGAACTAAATTAAAACATTTTTACAATGTAAGGATCTAATTAAAAGTTTTTAATTGATAGGGACCAACACAAAAATTGAATGAAACTATATGGATTGAAAGTAGTATTTTCCCTTATTCATATAGCAAATATGTATAGAAAAAGTGAGAGATGGAGGCATGCAACCAAAGCATTGATCCCACATCTAATACTGCAAACTTGTACTTGAAGATCTTATGGGACTCTTCATTTGAATATTTGCATATGAACTCAATACATTATCAATATTTCTTGAGGTTTCTTGTTCTTCAAATGAAATTTTACACGAAGTATGTGATGTATAATTAATTTTTGTTCAATAAAATCACTTAATAAATACTATTATTAATGTTAATGTATTTTTTAAGATTTTTAAAAGATATTTTGATTGTCAAATTATTAAAATAGTATATACATAAGAAGATAAATAATAATTATTAAAAGTAATTATAATAAGTAATTAGTTTAAATAAGCACATTTTTTTAAAAAATAAATCTTAGATTAAATAACTTAAAATCGTATATTAAATATGTTAATTTATAGTCATCAATAAATTGAGAATGTCAAATTTTGTATCGTTTTTTCACAAGTACAAATTTAGTGAATAAAAATGTAAATCCCATAACATATAATATACATTTTATGTTAGTCCTATGTTTAGATTGCCCTATCAATTTTTTTATGGAAATTTCGGTGAACATATTTAAAATAATTAATTATAAATTTTTAAATGATAGGGACCAAATTAAATTAATGAAATAATAAGGACTACAAATAGAATTTTTCCTATCAATACTTTGCTTTGAATCTCCATCCCCCGCTTTCTCTCTCCTCGTGCCTGTCACTTTTCTCTTGCCTGCTGAATTGGAACGGACTGATCCGAGTTTACTTTTCATTTTTTTTTAAATATTTTAAAGGGACTCCAAAACTCTCAGACACAAAAAAACAGTGGACTCAGATTGACGGCCCCTTAAACTATATTATTCTGTTGTAATATTTTATATGTTACCAGATTTGGTTTTTTTTTAATTTTTTTTATGGTATTTAGATCAAAAAGCTTGTTAAAGAGAGTCTATTTTCCTTATACAAATTTTTTTATTTGCTGTTTCTCTGTGATCTAGTTGTACTGGGTTTTTTTTTTTAATGTTGAATGAAAGAGTATTTTCAGTGGCCCCAAAAAGAACTATTTTAAGGAAATTGAGAAAACTCTGATTATTATCATGTTAACTTTTTTTTTCTAATTATTCTGTCATTTTGACTCCTTCATTAAGAAAACAGGGCAGAATACCTCTTGTTTAAATGATCTCTTTTGTATGTGCCCCTATGAATAAAACAAACATGGCAGGGTTCAGAGAAAGTAGTGATGGGCAAATTTAATCCGATTTAATTGTAATTCAATTAAATTGATTTAGTTGGATTACGATTAATTGATTAAAATCGATCAATCAATTAAATTAATTAAACAAAATTTTGACATAATTAATTAAATTAGTTTTATTGTTCAACCATAATAATCAAATTACCAAGATTTGATTATATTCTATATGTTCGTTATGATCAAATTTAGATGTAAATTTTGTTAAAGAAATATTTAATGTTGAAATTTTATAACTTTAGAGATTTACACACAAAAAAAAAAAAACCATCCAATCCTATTGATCAACCCATATTACCAAGGTTGGATATTGCTAAATTTGATTACTTTGGTTATGGTTACTTTGGTAATTTGGTTATGATCAAATTATCAATCATCCAATTAAATTAATTTGACTAGCCAAAGTAACTACATTAATCAATCCACTTTGTAGATAATTAAAATTGTATGTAGCTTGATTTGGATTTCATATAATTAATGCAGCTACAATTTATACGAAAATTTTGACTGCACGTAATTATATTAAACTTTTTAATAACATGTGATTCTTTAATATAAATATCTGCTGTTGAATTTTTACTGCATCGGCAATTAGCAAGTGCCAATTGCAGCAAATTCATATTTATATGCAGCCTCATCATGTTGGGTTGGCTAGGTAGGTTAGCTCAAATTAAATGTTCCAGACGCTCACAACTCATTCATGGTATAACTTCTAAAGTAATTTTTGTTCATCTTCCTTAAATTACACATAATATTTATCTTGTGTCCAAATTTACATTAAATTCTCTTAATTTTTTGATACGGGAATCGCCTATTTAATATTTTTGTCAAAAAAAATATTTTACTTCTTCATGAGATTAAAAAAAAATTAAGTTGATATTAAATTTCAATATGTTATTGAAAATTTATTCATATTATAACTATAAAGATAATTATGTAATTTTATATTAAAAAATTCTTATAATATACGAAATTATAAATACTTTTAAATAAAAAACATACTTATATAATATAATATGATATTCAAGACGGTATATTAAAAGGGAAATTTGTGGAACGTATTTCAAAATGCATTGAAAAAGCATCAAATCAGTATTAAAATATTTCTATCAATTCATTTCATTAGCCATGACTTATGATATTATTTTATCATTTTATAATTTTTTTGGTCATATTTTATCTAATTTTCTTTCATCATCCGTTTATATTTGCTTTTATATATATATATATATATATATATATATATATATAAAGAGAGAAACATTCATACACATATTTATATCTTTATCTTAGAAGTTTTAAATTTAACGTATATCACTTATGATGTCACATTCGATACTCAAACTATGTGCTTTAGATGAAAATTAACTTCAATAACAGTAAATAAATTTAAAGACCGTTAAGTTTATTTTTAAAATAATTTAAAAAGTTAGGATGTCATCTTTGATATACCTATAATTTTGAGAGCATTAGTACACTTAGATATAATATAAAGATATAATTATAGTAATATTAATTCAAAAATTAAAAATATTACAATTATATCACTACATTATAAAAATTAAATATAATTTAATCAAAATTACTTGAACTTATAAAAAGGATCCTCGACATATACTTTGTGGCAGCAAATTTTTTCCTTTTTCATTTTGGCCAAAATGCGGGGGGCAAATCTGTTTGCGTCAATTTATCAGCTTTGTGTTTGAATCTTAAAATGATGGAAATGAAAATGGAACTTATGAAACCAAATTCTCCTATAAACAACTGCCCTAAATTTAAAATTTTTTTTAAAAAATAAAAAATAGATATTTTTTAAAACATGACGTATTAATATTTTAAATTTTTTTTATATGGGATGATCTTTTATTGAAGAGAAAAAAATTTAAACTATTTCTAATATGTTACAATATATTCTACACATAGTACAATATAGTTCTATCCTTTTTTAATAAATATCATTTTGTATATAAAATTTGAAATATTAGTATATCTTATTTTAATAAATATTTAATTCTTTTAATAAAAATCTTTACATTTAGAGTTATGGCCTAATATTGATTACTTTTGACACAATTATGTGATAATTGATTTGGTGTTTAGTCCCTATAAAATAATTTTTTTAATAGCTTTCACTTTTATTTTTCAATAATTTTATTAAAATTGATACACTAAATTAACTATCACATAAATATATTATGATCAACCAATATATTTTTTAAATAACCCCCCGTTTGTTTACCGGCGATCCACTCTCAAAAAATATGAGTTCAAATAAGGATGATGGTTTTGCAATTTATGCATTAAGCCAGGCTTTTCCTAGAATTGTCCTCGAGCAAGAACAAGCACTATCAGAAGTCATTATCAATTCATCATCCTTAAAGCACCATCAGCCTGCCAAATCACAAATGGATCCCCCACTCTCTTCAAACTCCAGAGTGTGAACAAACCCACACACATACACAAAGTCATGTTCATGCACACTAACTACACCTACGTACGTGTCTAAATTATGTGGACCCTCGTCGTTTTGGTAGATCACAGACCCCCGTCGTTTTGGTAGATCACAGACCCCAAGCACCATTTGAGACCACAAAAAGCCCTCCTTTTCTAATTATATCCTCTCAGCCGACCACACAGTTTTTCAAACTTGTAGCTCACCTACCCCCTGTCCACGTGTCACAATGCATACCTTCTTACTTCTCCACCCACAACACTCACCCTCTTTGTTCTCTTCATATATATAATCTCTCTCCCGAAGCCTTACATTGAGATTATTTCTTCCAACTTTAGTACGGCACTGCACTGAACTGGCATGCAGGTGTGGCTCATTATGGCTACTTCTTCTTCTTCTTCTTCGTCTTCGTGGTGGCTCTTGTTTTTTGGGGTCTTGGCTGGTCTTTGTGGGTGCATTGGTTCGAGCCAGATTGGTTTGGGCTCGAGAATGGTGGCAAGCAAGGGTGAAGCTTGGGTTTCTGAGAATGGCACATTTGCGTTAGGGTTCACACCTTCAGAAACTGATGATCAGTGGCTTCTGCTGGGTGTTTGGTTCGCGAAGCTTCCTGGAGATCGAACTCTGGTTTGGTCACCTAACAGGTACTCTTTTTTGTTTCTTAGAGTGCATCTTACTATTTTTGTGAGTTAATTGAAGGAAATGATTATCGTCCTTGAATTGAGAATTAGAATCTTTCATAAAACGACGTACTTCATATCAATTAACAAGTATGTGCGAAGGAGGTGTCAAAGAACAGTTATATAACTTACGCACGCTTCACCTTTGACAGAGAGTGGTGTAAGAAGTAAGAATGTGTATGAAACTTACTTATCTTTTTTTTTTTTTTCTATCTTTGAATCCTTCATTACTTTAGGATTCAAATTAGTATTCAGAAGTCCATATGCTAAGTATGAAGTCAACACATTAATGTGGATCAATTTCTATTCATTTTTCTTCAATTATATTGATTTAAAATGTGAAAGAAATTATTTAACAGTAAATCTGAAATTGAATGAAATAAAAAATATAGTACTTCCCGTTCAAAAAAAATAAAAAATTGATACTTGAGTTAGACTCCTTTAAATATATATACTAAATTTCAACCCAAGAGTGTTGTTGGGAACAATGGATTAAGCATAGTTTAAGTGTGTGTGCCAGGAGTAGAAGTCATACTTTTGCTGGAATGGGCGTACAACATAAATAAAGCAGAGTTTCAAAAAATAAAAAAATTAGGGAATTTTTACCAAACTAAAATTTTTAAAAGAATTATTACCAATTTTCTTTTCGTACTGGGGTGGAGGAAGACGACGCCTAGTTTGACACCAAACTTGTCATCTTGCACAGTTAAAAAAAAGACGTTTTCTTCAAATTTTTTTTCACACCTGCCTCACTAATTATTTATTCTTTATATATATATTTTGTTCTTACGCGTCGATTTTAAAGAATTTTTTAGTTTTTACTTATGAATTATTAAAATATATGTATCTGTTCTACCTTTACAAATTTTGAGAGATTCAATATAATAAAGATAAATTTTAATAATTAAATAGTTAAATCATATATATTTTTAAAATAAAAATATATGGAAAAATTTTTATTGTGTCGGTATAATTAATAATTATTTTTACATTAAGTATTAACTAATAGATGATAGTTAATGATAATATCATAGTTAATAGAACAATATAGGCCCCTTTTTAACAACCTCTAGGCAGTTAAGCAAACTCTCTACTTGGATGATGACTTATTATTATTTTTTATACATTTATTAAAAAAATTTTGAAATGTATAAATTCTTTATAATTAACAAAAACAATAATAAAATAACTAATTTATATAAATTTTTTTATAAAGATACATAATAAAACAAAGGTATTTTATTAAAAAATTAAATTAAATTAAAATCATCATTACACTCACAATTAAATACATATAATTATAATATAAAAATATTAATAATATTATAATTATACACTTACATATAATTGAGTGTTGGTGTAAACGCATCTAAAACAAATTAATAATAAAAATGTATACAAATAAATTAATTTTATAATAATAAAGTTCGAAAAGTTATTAGAATTTACCCAAATATAATTAAAAATAAAAATAAAAACTCCAAGATTAGATGGTCAGGTTTTTGACTCTGATGGATGAAAGGTCATAAGTCATATCTCCATCTAGTCTTTACAAAAGCTTTTGCAGGTTATGATGTCTCTCTGTCTCTCTTTCCCAAGTTGCCAACCAAATTTCATTTTCTTTGTCAAATCCAAAATAGAGACTCTCCAGCATCCAAAAATGCCATCTTGGAGCTCGACATCACTGGAAACCTCGTACTCTTGGACGGACGCGTCACCCTCTGGACCTCGAACACATCTGGCATTGGCGTACAATCAGCATCCATGGAGGAATCCGGCAACTTCGTCCTCCACGCCGCCGCCAACCGCCCTGTGTGGCAGAGCTTCTCACAGCCATCCGACACCCTTCTACCAAATCAACCCTTAACTGTCTCCTCGGAACTAACGTCCTCAAAAACCGCCTCTCATGGTGGCTACTACGCCCTCAAAATGCTTCAACAACCCACTTCCTTGAGCCTTGGGCTCACTTATATTCTCCCAGATTCTGTATCGTACACCAATTACTCCTACTGGCGAGGCCCTGATATCTCCAACGTGACAGGGAATGTCACAGCAATTTTAGACCATGCAGGGAGCTTTGGGATTGTGTATGGAGATTCTTCAGATGGGGCAGTTTATGTGTACAAGAATGACAATGATGAATTGGGATTATCGTACTCCTCTCTCCAAACAACCCCATTAAGTGTTCCTAGAAGGTTGACGCTAGAAAAGAACGGAAATCTGCGTTTGTACCGTTGGGACGACGATGTGAATGGGTCAAGACAGTGGGTTTCAGAGTGGGCTGCAGTATCGAACCCATGTGATATTGCTGGAATTTGTGGTAATGGGGTTTGTAAATTAGACAGAAGTAAGACAAATGCTTCTTGTACTTGCTTGCCTGGGACTTCTGAAGTTGGTAGGGATGGCCAGTGCTATGAAAATTCCTCATTGGTCGGAAAATGCAATTCCCGACATGAAAACAAGAACCTGATGCCAACATCAGAGTTTAAGATTTCTGTAGTGCAGCAGACGAATTATTATTTTTCTGAAACTTCTGTGGTAGCAAACTACAGTGATGTTGCCACTCTGTCAAAATGTGGGGATGCTTGCTTATCAGATTGTGATTGTGTTGCTTCAGTTTATGGGCTAAATGAAGAAACACCATACTGCTGGGTGTTAAGGAGCTTGGATTTTGGAGGGTTTGAGGATACTAGCTCGACCCTATTTGTGAAGGTCAGGTCAAATGGCTCAATGACACCAGAAGGTGAAGCAGGTGGGTCTAGTAGTAGTTCTGATGACGCGTTGGGGAGTAAAAAAGAGAAGGTTGTTGTTCTTCCAATTGTTCTCAGCATGACACTTCTTATTGCCCTTCTATGTTTATTGCTATACTATAGTGTTCATCGAAAAAGAACGTTTAGAAGAGAGATGGAAAGTTCATTGATCTTATCTGGTGCTCCCATGAACTTCACCTATCGCGATTTACAAATCAGGACCTGCAACTTCTCGCAATTGCTAGGAACAGGTGAGTTTAAACTTTGGTTCTTTTTTTAAGCAACAGTTCAAACTAATTGGTGAGCTTATATTATAAGCTAATCGTATCTGTTTCATAGGTGGATTTGGGAGTGTGTACAAAGGAAGCCTTGGAGATGGGACACTTGTAGCAGTAAAGAAACTTGATAGGGTTTTGCCTCATGGAGAGAAAGAATTTATCACTGAAGTAAATACCATTGGCTCAATGCACCATATGAACTTGGTTCGCTTATATGGCTATTGTTCTGAGGGGTCACAGAGGTATACATGCTCTGCCTTTTTTGTGTTCATTCTAAGCCTATAATATCACATATGGTCAACAAAATTATGTGTTTTTTTTTTTTTTTATTTACTTTTGACTTATGCTAACAGGCTTCTAGTCTATGAGTTTATGAAAAATGGGTCATTGGACAAATGGATCTTCCCTTCATATCAAGGACGAGATAGGTTGCTAGATTGGTCAACTCGCTTTGATATAGCTATTGCTACTGCACAAGGGATTGCATACTTCCATGAGCAGTGCAGAAATCGGATAATACATTGTGACATAAAACCAGAAAACATACTGTTAGATGAAAATTTTTGTCCCAAAGTATCTGATTTTGGGCTGGCGAAACTGATGGGAAGGGAGCACTCTCATGTGGTAACAATGGTGAGAGGGACTAGAGGTTATTTAGCACCAGAATGGGTTAGTAATCGCCCTATCACTGTAAAAGCTGATGTTTATAGCTATGGGATGCTTCTCTTAGAGATCATTGGCGGTCGGAGAAATCTTGACATGTCCTATGATGCAGAGGACTTCTTCTATCCTGGTTGGGCTTTCAAGGTATATTTCATATCTTGGCTTTATTTACTTGCTTTTTATTGATGTAGAATCAAGTTCATGATCACATTTTAGTAGTAACATTCATAACTGTAATAACTAAATTCAGTCAAAACCTTGTTTTCATTTTCTGTTTCCTTCTACTTTTCAAGTGGAAAAGGTGTGAAAGACTTCACATGTTGAAGGCTAAAATTGACTTGATATTAAACCTCTTCATATTTGCTTCTCTGATCTCAAAACTAAGGCCATGTTTGGTAACAAGAATTCTAGGGAGGGCAAAAGGGATGGGAATGAGTCTGATTCCCATTCCCTTGTTTGCTTACTTTCTTCTGAACCCATTCCTTTTCCAGAGGCAATGATTATTCCCTTAAATGTGGGAGTTCTTATCCCTAACTCAGCCTAAGGAATAAGCAACTTTCCTGGGAATACAAAATGATAGACACCATTTTTCCTCTTCTTCCTCTCCATTGGAACCAACCAGAATCACTGTACTTTCCACCGGAATCATTCTTCCTCTTTTTCCTCTCCATTAGAACCACAGCCAAAATCACTATACTCACCACTGGAATCATTACTGTACTCTTCTTCATTAGGCAACACAACAAAGGAACGAATAAATTAAAAATATAATAGTTGCTTCTTGGCTTGTCCTATGCACATATGATTTCTCATTAACATTAACATATAAAATCTAACTGATTGATAAATACTGATGATAAAATGTTTGGCTACTGTAGGAGACCGCAAATGGATCACCCTTAAAGGTAGCAGATAGAAGATTAAATGGTGCAGTTGATGAAGAAGAGCTGGTGAGAGCTTTGAGAGTTGCCTTCTGGTGCATCCAAGATGAGGTTTTCATGAGACCAACAATGGGAGAAGTGGTGAGGATGCTAGAAGGGTCAATTAACATCAGTACACCACCAATGCCACAAACAGTACTAGAGTTAATTGAGGAAGGTTTAGACCAAGTGTACAGAGCTATGAAAAGAGAGTATAACCACTACAGCTCATTCACCATCACTACTCATCCTTCATCTCATGCTACTTATAGCAATTCCACAATGTCACCAAGATAGTGTTAACTGTGAAGTGGAACAGTTTTGGCTTGTTCATATCTATAAAGCACAGTGCACAAATGCTTTAAAAAAAAAAAAAAGTTGTTTGTGCAGACATATACTTCAAATTATACATGGACCCTTCAAGGTTTGTTGTGTTGCAGTGTCAAAGTCCAAGCTTTTTAATTCTATTTCTTTGGAATTGTTGGATGCCTCTAGAAGCTATGAACTAGTCAACTTTATTCTGGCCTGAGAAAATAATTGAACTTCTAACCCTTTACGCAATTTTCGTTCACCTATCTATTTAAGCTAGCTTCACGTAACAAAACTTGCCGACTTTTGCGTCAAATCAATTTATTACAAAAAAATTCATGATTTCTTGAAAGTCTCAGTTGGATACAAATAAATAGAGCAGAATATCTCAGAATCCTTGCTCTTAATAGAACTGGTTTGATAATGTAAAGTAAACACAATATTTGTTTCCTTTCACTCACTTCTAAGAAGATGCAATGAGCATGCCATTATCGGAAACTAAATTGGGCAGGGCCGCGCGAACGCAGGCCCCGTCAGCAACAAATTATGACGTAGGCTCTCCCACTTGGGGAGACCTTAGGCAGGTACTCCTCCCAAGTGCAATGGAGATCACCTCCCTAGGCCATGGGCCTTCTTGATCACCCATTGACCCCGTCCAGGTAAGTATGTTGCAATTGTGGCCGTACTTTTACTTTTATAATAACTACTTCTCTGATTCTCCTTGTCATTTAGTCGATATGGGACTGAAGGATGTCATGCCTACTTGTGCCTTCACTTACGTCTCGGAAGAAGTATGAATTACATGCTCTGTTTGACTAATTTTCTTTGCTGATGCGTGAGTAAGTTCTATTTTTTGGTGACTGCGTTTTTCATCTTCAAGACATATGAAGAAGACTGGACATGGGAAAGCAGAATTCTGAAGCTAGCAACCTTAGATGTGTGGTTGATTGGAGGGGGTGATGGCTGATTCTCTAAAGCTCATGTCAGAGTTTGCCTTTGATGAAGCTAACTAATAAGAAATATAGATTGATCATCCGAAAGATCGTTTTCAATGAAGATATTATACCGTTAATTTCACTGCAGATTCTGTAATACCATCAAGTTTATGATTATTGTCTATGACTATGACGATTGTGTTTCATTATACTTAGCTACAATTTCTACAATTATACGTTGCAAAGGCAAAGTATAATTTAAAACATTGATTTCAATGATGATGAAGAAATGTATTTTATCAAGTGTGTTGTTGCTTGAGTAGCATGACTTCTATATTGATCTAATACTTGTTAATTTGCCCACGCTTTGTAAAAATTAATTTGTTTTACTATATATGTCAATATATATTAAATCAACAGTATTTATAAGTGTTAGTAAAAAATTAAATTTAATAATAAGTTATGATATAAAAAAATATAAGGAACTAAAAGAAATTCATAAAATTAGTTATATGATATTGGTAACAGATAAGTGACAACAAAGAACTCATTAGAAGAATGCTATTATAAATTATTCAACCATATATTATTATTTTTATTTAAATTTAAACTATGTAAAGTTATAATTATAGTCTCTTATTCAAAAAATTTAAGCTACAATTGATTAATTAATCTATTATTTTTTTTGTTAATTCCAAAATATCTGAATTTTAAAAAATTCTCAATATAAAAGGTAATTAATTAATTTATTAATTTTTTTCATTAATTTCAAAGAATTTTTATACTTCAAAGAATAATTCATTAATTTTTTTGTTAACTCCAAATAATTTTCAAACTTCAAAAAAATTTTCAATTTAAGAGGCATTTAATTAATTCACTAATTAATTACTTTATTATTTTTTTCTTAATTATAAAAAATTTATACAAATTAAACACTTCATTCCTTTTCATAAAAATGGGTCGTCTATTTTTTTAAAAATGTAGCAACTTTTTTTTTGGAGCAAATTATCATAATACAATGACTATACTAATATTTTAGGTTATATTTTTATAGGAAACCATTTTATTGAAAAAATTACAACTAAACAGCTTTCAACATAAGAAGCTGTTAGACCCTGTATCTTACCGTCAATTTTTCTTCAATAAGTAGACATCTTGTTACCCAATTACACTGCACCATGGAAATTATGTATTTAAATGGTAACAATATGTTTACAAATTCAAGATATTAATAGTAAAAAAAAATACTATTATTGTGGATTTGGGACTAAAATGTTATATTGTGAATTTTTTTTTTCAACATAACAACATTCTGTTTTAAAAAGAAAAAGATGTTAGTGCTAAAAAAAATTAATATATGAAAATGTGATATGCAACAAATGAGATAAGTTTGGGAGCCTATTTAAACATTCAAAAAAGTGTTAAGCACTCTACTTATTTATAATAACGATTGTCCTAAAAAAATTAAAGATTTAACATGACATTTACTTATTAATTCTTAAATATATGAGAAAATTATTGATCTCTCATGGTAAATTTTTAAAGAAAAAAAATTACTTTCATAATTTAAAAATCATTTTATTTTATAACTATTTTTTTTATTAATTTTAAAAATTATATTTAATTTCAAAGTATAAGGAAACTAAAGACTCACACTATTTTTATTTGTTAATTTCTAAGAACTTGCATAAACTAATGATCTCAAACCATGATTTTAGGAATTAAAAAAATTAATAAAATAAAATAAAATAAAAAATAAGGCAAAATAAAATTAAAATAAACATACTGATTTGTGTGTATTTGTGCACAAGCAAAGATTATTTACATTTTCAAATCACGTGTACATTTATAAAAATTCAAAAGAACTACATCAGTTTACAATGATACAATCATCGCACACACCATTGTAATTTGTATCCAAAATCAATTTCCTAAGACAAAACTCCCACCTTGAAATTTTTGAAAGAATAACGCTGGGATGCATGGCAAAATTTCGTTTCAGAGAGAAATATTATATGCATAAGCCTCATTGAGGTATCCTATATGCAATATTTCGAGCATTAACAAACTTTATATGCCAAAAGAAATAACCAGAATATGGAATCAACATTGTGTGCCAAGCATAACCATTTCACAACTTATACACACCCAACGTCAAGGTAGGAGCGGCTTCTTCACCCTTTAAACTTTTCAAATGCCTCTGTTTTGCCCTGTTCTTCACGGTTTAAAACATAGCTGACTTCCCTCTTTGTTTTCCTCTAATCCTGACTCTTCTTCTGTGTCTTTCTGTCTCACAGTTACTTCCCCCTTCCTCCTATTTTGTTCGGCCTCATGAAGACAAAGAGAGACCTCCTTTAATACGCACTGCGTTTCACCTGTTCATGGGACCTGAAAGTAGGAGCAGCTTCTTCACCCTTGGCCCCAACTTACTCCGTCCTCAACATCATCTCTCTTATTCGTTCATGACTTCATTTCTTTTAAGCCTGTTAGCTGCATTTTAAAATATTCAACCTTACATTGTTTAATTTTGATTTGTCTATTATTTTTTAAGCCCCTCGGTACACCTTAAATGCTAAATCTTTAAGTCCTAAATGTTTAATCATTTATTTCTAAACCTCTTTAATTATAATTCATTTATATGAGTTACATGCAATTGAATAATTTTTTAATTGTTAATTCTATTATTGAATTCTATTTCAAAAAAGTATGTTTAATCTAAAAAAAATGAACCTAACGGATGATTCAAACTAAAAAAAAGTAAGAAGAGACAAGAAGATGAAAACATAACCCAAAAAAAAAAAAGAAAATTATTCAAATATTATGTTGTAAATATGTAAAATATTTTAGTTTTTTAAAATTGATTTATTATTTCAAATTAGTTCATTAAGTTTAAGCATTCCAAATTGATTTTTAATTCTGATCCTAATTCATCTCAGATTCTGTCTATATAGAATGCTCAAAAAGACTAATAATGTCATGATCTAAATTTATTAGTCATGACCGGCGTATAGACTAAATCAATTTAGTTCAATCAGTTTAAAATAATATTTTCTTTCTTTTACATTTTCTAAGAAATATTGATGATATACATTAAATGAACGATGAAATATAATTCAATAATGTCACAAAAATATTAAACTGATAAATTTAATAATGTCTCACAATATATATTTGGTATGATAAATAAATAGTCTACACAATGTTTACAATATTTCATAATATCTATAAACCTTAAACAAACAGACATTTAGTAGCCATCACTTTAGAGTCAGATGCACACTATGATTATCCAAAAATAATACATCAAAATGTCTGAACGACAAGATAGTCCCAACTTAGTTTATCATATACTAATATGTAAAATGTTAAAGAGAGAGGTGTAAGTCTACCACTGACTTTGTGAATGCATAAATTATAAAGTAAGGGAAGGGGAAATAATATAGGCCTTAGAGTTTATAACAAACATTCATTTGAGTAAATAAACCCCAAACAAACAGACATTTAGTAGTCATCACCTTAGAGTCAGACGTACACTGTGATTTCCCAAAATGATATATCAAAATGTTTGAGTGACAAGAAAGTCCTAACTTAGTTTATCATATACTAATATATAAAATATTAAAAAAAGAGGTGTAAGTCTACTATTGATTTAATGAATACATAAATTACAAAGTAGGCAGAAGGGGAAATAGTATAGGCCTTAGAGTTTTTAACAAACATTTATTTAAGTAAAGAAATCCCAAACAAACTGACATCTAATAGACACCACCTTAAAGTCAAACATACACGGTGATTATCCCAAAATGATACATCATATATATACGCAGTTGAAAAGTTCAAAAGAACATTAATTTGTTTAGCCATAAAATGCAAAGCATAGAATAAAGAAATTAAAAGTTAAACTAAAAATTAAAGACATTCGGTACAATGAAAAGTATTACTTTGTTAATTACACACTCATGGATAAAGATCAATAGTAGATATCCCCTATTCCTGCAGCACAATCCTGATTAAAGAGGTTTTCACAAAATTACCTTTACACAAATATGAACGTTTCTTCCACAACTTCTATTTCTAGTTTAAATGAGAAAATTAAAAAATATTTATGTTATTTATAGAAATTTTCAAGTTACTATTTAATACTATGTAAATAGTATTCAAATGTGATTTTGCCAACTATTTATTGTGCAAATAATAACTAAACACATTTTGCTGATATTTATTATGCAAGTTATTATGTAATAGTTAAAATTACATTTTTCATCTCATAAAATATTTTCTTTTCATTTTAGTCCATAAAAAGGTTAAAATTTAATTTGTACCTAAATAATATTTTTTCCTTTCATATTAGTCCATAAAATTCTATTTTATTTTTCTAATATTATCCTTAAAATCTTTACATATATATATATATATATATATATAAAAGCTTATTACAAATAATATACTAACTTAAGATTTAGGAAACCATTTTGAAATGCTTCAAATTTAAAGCACCAACTTAAAATAATATATAAAATTAACGAATCATAGTATTGATTTAAAGCATGAATTATGAGATACAATTGTAGCTATGTCTACTCAGACATGGAGTCATGACAAAATTGAGATAAGAGGGCCTTTTCTATTAATTCCTAGGAATGAGGCCAGTCTGTACACAAGCAAACTAAGAGAGGAAGTTTCTTATGTCTGCTCTTGGGATCTGAAGCTTTGTGTTGAAGATGAGAGGATGATTGAAATAGCCATTTCTGGAACTAATCTCTAATATCATTCTCTAGAAAGAATTCGGCTCTTAAACCATGAGGTGATGCAAACCATAGAGCTCGAACAAAGGAACAAATCGTGATAAATAATTGGCAGTTTTTGGATTAGCTAAACATAATTGATATAGCTCTGTAAATGGCACATGGGGATGGAGCAGGTTCTCACTCGAAGGAAGCGTCCCTGAGACCTATTTCTAGAGAAACATAATCACTCTCAAAGACAGTTTTAATTTCCTTAATTCCTTTCACGCAGAATGCCTGAAACTAATATCTCTCCCAGTTCTTCCAACAAGAAGCTTATAACCATCTTTTACCTTCTACGATCCTGAGCTATTACCTTTCCAAATAATGAAGTATGGGAAATTCATAAACGAATTTAACATAGTTATTATTGGCAAGTATATATAATTCAAAAATAAATATATGCATTAAAAATTAAAAGAATTGGTATGATATTACCGACAGCACTGTTACTTAATACTCTTCAATAGAACATGAATTACATATATAGAAATTTTCAAATAACAAAATGTCAGCACTGCTAATTGCAGGCTTAAATTATTCAATCATGTATGTAAATGATCAGAATGTTGGCATTTAGAACACCAAGTCACATGAATTATATTTCAAACATAGTTTTTGATGGAGTAACTGTAGTTAGTGAAGGTATCATAGTACTTGGACCAAAGCATAACACCTCCATACTTAGTAGAATTCTTAATAGCAGGAAGAACATGTGAAGTGAGATTACAAAGAGGAATAAAGCCATCAGATGGAGCAGCATTAGGAGCAGCAGGTAACCCCAAGAATATGTTGCTCGCGTTAATAGAAGAAACGCATTGATTCCATGTATTCTCTAGCTTCGTTACATCCCCAGTAGAGTTATCATACTGGCAAGGTGGGTTATTGTAAAACTGTACCCAAACATTGTCAAATAAGCCTGTGTTTAAAGCACTTCCAAGAGAAGCATCTGGAAATATGCATTGTGGGGCCGCAGTTAAATACAATTTCTTTCTGCCTCTGATTCCATTGTTGTTGTTATAACCTGAGAGGTTTCTTGCAAGTTCATCCCAGTACTCTACCACACCTTCGATAACGAAGTCGATTCCATCTAATACAGCATCCCCAAGTGGTCGTGAAGAGGATTCTCCTCCTAGGAAGTTGTTCCAAAGGTAGCTAGCGACCTCCCTAGCATCGTCGGCTGAGGAAAGATTATAGGTCCTTGAAGCTCCTCCTATGAATAGAAGTACCTGGTATTAATTAACATGAGTAACTATGTTATACATACACTATAGTCTATATTAACAATGCTAAATTATAAGTAAATTCTTTAGGCTGTGTTTGGGAGATTAAGGAAACAAGAATTGGAGTGATTATTAATGGAATAACATGGAATATCTTAAATGGATATGTTGTTTGGGGGTTTTAATAAAAAAAATGATAGACTTCTATTATTTTTGTTTGAAAATTATAATGAAATGAAATGATTCATTAATTATTTTTTCAATATTATTTCTTATAATATGAACATGACTAATAATTTTATCATTATTCAATATATGATATAGAATATAATAATATTTTAAATTATTGAGTCACACTTTTCTATCATTGAACCTCTAATTTAGGAGACAAAAAGATAGCATTTTGAACGGCTAGAAAGGGTTATGGAAGCCCTCCCCTACCGTTTCATTCTCTTATCATAAAAACATCTAAAAATTCATTTATCTCAATCTGGTCATTCCACTCACTGTTACTGTCTTCTTGACCCTCCATCCAAACATAGTCTTAATGCTTTTATAAAAGTAATTATGCTGATGCAATATATTGACATAATAAAATAAAAAATGTAGTAGTGATGTCTCAAAATAAGATGACTATATTGGCCCAAAAAAAAGAGGGTAAACTTATAATAATTTGTTGCTCTTATATTTTAGACCTAAAATAGTATAAATTTTATTAACGAACCCAAAGTTTGTTTTGAATTTTTAAATTTTCTACCTTTGCTTTTTTATTTCTCAGTTACCCAATAAAATTCAATTTATAAATTGGAAACAAGGATACAATTAGGTATTTGGAGAGTCATTGAAAGATAAAAGAAGTATAGTGTGAGTTAACAAATTTATAAACTAATGTTTCTATGAGAATTAGAAAAAAATAAAAGTAGATGAGGTAAACTAAATATTTTTTTTAAACCATGTGTATTATGAAACCTAAAAAATATTGGAGTTTGAATATAAATACAATAAAACATTTTATATTAACATACAATTGATATATTTTGATACGTCATTATCATATATCTTTTTTTAATATATTACTTAAAATTCACACCAGTACCGCTACTTTTATAATTGTATCAAAGAATTTGCTTAAATTATATTAATTTGGGACTCATTTGAATCTCCACTTAGGCTATTCATGGATTTCAGTGATATGGGCCTAAGTGGGCCTTATAAATAAGCCTATTAATAATAGGAAAGACGGCCCATTATATCCCATTTTACATAGTGACACAGGAAGTGAATTGCCCCCTTGAAATCTGTGGAAAGAATTACTCTTCTCACAAGACCAAGAACACAAAATGAGAGGCCCAATGCAAATTTTGTATTTCATTTACCACATCAATATATGATTATACATTTATGCAGTTTCTTTATGAATTATGAGTAGACTATAATCTGCAGATAGTACCTTGATGTTCCTGCGTTGGCATGACTTTATCTGAGAACTGAAAGCAGCACATGTATTATTGGTGGGTGATGGCTCACAATGACCTGCGAGGTTCATAACAGGAGTAGTGCCATTCCCAAACGAAGATAAGAATGCTGTGTTCACGAACTCGTAGTTCCCAGAAGCACACGCATCTTCTAAACTTCCCTCATTCACATTTTGTCCCCAGTAAACAGCGATCCCACCACCTTCTGAACCAGTTACTACTAGAAGCAGAGACTGAAACAAGAGAGAGATCACCGACGTGGAAGCCATGAGAGGATGCTTGAGGAGAATATATCCTTGAGCAGTGCAGCATTGAGAAGTAAGTGAGTTGGGTATTAATATGGGGCTTCTTGGAGGATTTGCATCGGAGTAATCAAAAGTCTGTGTTGAAAATGGAGTGATAAGTGAGGACTGAGGAAGCTGGGAAACTGGATGAGCAGTTGGTCTGTTGTTTGGGTTTGATGCTACGCGGAGATCTGTGTTTTGAGCCGTAATGGCGCGGTCTCTTTTTTGGTTACAAAATAACACAATCTTTTGAAAGGCTACGCTTCTCACTGCCACAGCCGCGTTTGTTGTCTTTATGTTAAAGGTGGGACGTGCTTGAATGGTAACTCCCCTAGAGTATGTGTCAATCTCTCTAAAATTGATAGAAATTCAATTATAAAAATTTAGATTCCAGATTTTTTGAACCATACATTCTCAACCCATCTAGTTTATTACTCGATGGACAAAGAAATTATATAAAGTTTATTATATTTTTACTATGTCATTTTTCAATTATATCATAATACCTGTATGTTATTGTGAATAACTGTATAACTTTTAAATTAAATTATAAATTTATTTATATTATTATTGGTTAATTATATATATATAAAAGTTGGTGTTGAGTTAACATAGTTTTAAATCAACTTAATATTTATAATTAATTTTAATCAAATATAATTTTCTATAATTGTAATTTCTATTTAAAAATTATTGTTTAAAAATTTATTTTTATCATTGATACAATTTATTAAACGCAAAAGTAATTTTTTTAAATTTTTATATAAATAAAAGTTTAAAGAACAAAATTAATTTAAAAAAATTAAACATCAAATTAAATAAAAAATATTTATAAAACATACTCTGTCAATGAACTTTTGAGCCGAAGACTAAATCATCCAAATATAAACTTTAATCATCTTCGTGAAACTAAAGTGTGCAAGTATGGATAGACATTTGATCATGCATAAAACAAAACATAGCCGTCGCAAATATGCTACACCATCCTAACTACATGACGCGTTTTGAATCGGCTATTTATAACTTTTCCTGCTCTTATCATAGTATTAAAAACTATCAAACTTAGAAATTTGCCAAGCCAATTGAATAATTAATATTCTCTCCTAGAATTATAAAATTAGATGTATTGATGCAATTATTATATATTATCTTAAAATAAAAATATGTAATAATAATGTATCATATTATATCAATAATATGATTATTTAAAATAATTTATTTTATTTATATTTTGACATGTTATTTTTAAATTTTATTTATAAACACAAAATTTTTTTTATTTTTTCAATTTACTCACCTACGTTTTATTTTTTAGTAAATCACATATAAATATTAGTTTATAATTTTGTTAACTCACTTCTGTACTTTTATTTTTTATTTTTTTTATTTTTCTAAAATTTTACAACTCTTTAATTTTATTTTTATTTTTAATTTATGAACTAATATTTTGTGAAGTAATTAAAAATAAAAAAATAGAGGAGATAAATTAAAAAATTTATAAAAAATTCTAGGTTCATAAATAAAATCTAAAAATATTAGAATTAAAATTTAAATACAACAAATTATATTAAGTAAGATATACATTTAATATATTTTGACCTGTCTTTACCACATATTTTCTTTTTAGTATCAATACAGTCAATTTTATAATTATACCAAATATAACACCACTTATTTATCTGTCCAAAAAAAAAATTTAATGATGATAATATGCATAATTTATATTTTAAGATTCACTATATTTTTGTTGAAATTTGACTATAAAGTTGAAGAATAAGTGAACAAATCTCAAAATATTGAGAGAAACATTAGTAGTGTGTTTGATTTGTTGATTGAAATATTTAAAAGTCTCAAAAACAGTTTGTCTTACTAATAGTCTTTTTTTCTTTTAATTGGTTTAGTGTTAGATTTTTTCTAAAATCATTTTTTCAACCCATAGATTGCCAACCCATATAGTATATTATTCTTTTAAAAAAAATTATATAGTGTTACTTATATTTTTATTATATTGTTTTCTAATTATATTATATAATATATGTATAATTATTATAGATTATTGTATAATTTTAAAATTAAATTATACACTTGTTTATATATTATGGATTGACCTTATACATGTTAACTAAAAAAATCTAACAAGGATATAAATAACTTTATTTCAGTCTAATCCTTAGTCTTTTTCTTCCAAACTGATAGATGCAGAAACACCAACAAGGATCAGCGAACCGGTTTGATGTTTTCGACCCATATGAAACCAAACCTACGTGGGCTACTCTCAAACTTGGCATTCAATGAACCCTCAACATTATTCTAAGCAACAGAGACAATTGCATTAAATAGGTGTAAATCAGAGGAAGCAGAAGATGGCATAGTCAATTAGCCTTGTCAGCAAGGACAATTGCTGCCCTGGAGTGACCGTATGCCAATTCATCATCTTATGGATGGCGTTTAGACGGATGAACACGGCAAGGAGATAATTTCAAACGGTGAAAAATTATAGGGAGCAAATTGAAAAAAATTGTAGGGACCAACTTACAAATATGGGAAAACTATGGGAACCAATTGTATAATTTTCCCAAATGTTTTGGATCATTTGGAAATTTACAAAAATTATGAATAATTTAAAAATAAAGAAAATGGTCTTATTATGGAATTTTTTTCTAAAATATATACTAAATGAATATTTTACAATGAAATAATTTATTTTAACATTCACGATGTTTTTGTTAAATTTAATTTGAATATAAATTTGAATCATAAGTGAAAATTTTCAAAATGTTATGGGATATATTAGTAGTGAGTTTGGTTCATTGATTGAGACATTTAAAAATTTGTTTGTACATTAAAATGATGTTGTACTAATTATTTCATTTGATTGAGTGTTAGATTTTTTTTTAAAATAACTTTTTCCTTCAAACCTCATGAGAAAAAAAAAAACTTGCATCGAATGAACTATATTGATAATATAACTCACTTTTGAAATAAAAGTTTTTCAACACAAATTATATTCATACAAACTTACTTTTGATCAAAATTAAATTTACAGATTATGTTAACTCAAAATCCAATTGGTATGACATCAATCCAACTACACACTACATTGTATGGTATCATAATATAAAGAAACATATAGAGATAAATTGTAATTTTATTTGGATTTAACTTAGGTGCAATTCACTATATTTTTGCTATTATATTTTTAAATTAATACCTAAATGTGTATGTTTAACCAATAATAATAAAAATTTGGCCTGAAAAACGATTAATAATATAAAAATATATAAATTATTTCAAAAATCATATAATTACATGTGTTTTGATTAGCGTTGGGAAAATTTGATTATAATCAATTTAATTTTTAAAATTAATTTTGGTCAATTGTGATTTTATATGACTGAACTTTTATCTCAAAATTAAGATTAGCCATTAATATAGTTTATTCAACGCAAAACAACTTTTTCATTTTTGTGTAAATAAGTGTTTGGAGGTTAAAAGTGATTTTGAAAAAAAATCAAATGTCAGACTAAGCAAAATCATTTGTAAGGTGAACCTCCGAAAATTAAACTCTTTTCAATTTTTTCCATAGACAATGACTAATGTGGTTCTCACTTTTTGTCTATGTACTAATTTAGTTTTTGATAAATTTATAGTGTCAAAATGATCCCTTAAAAATTTAATATTAACAAAAAATAATATTTAAAAGAGTTATTATTGGTTTAATGAGGGACTATTTTTTGATTAATGTTGAATTTTTTAGAAGTAAAATACATTTTTGGTCCTTCAATTATAACAAAATTGCCATTTTGGTTTGTCATTAATTGAAATGTCAAAAATAGTCCATTAATCATTGAAAAATGTCATATTTAATCTTTTACTTTTTTTCTTTTAAATATAAGGTATAGTGCATTAGATTTAGAATTTATGGTTTGATAGATAGACTAAATTCAGTAATTTTTTGAAAAGTGAAAGACTAAGTATGACATTTTCTAATAAGTAAGAGACTATTTTGAATATTTCAATAAATGAGAATCAACAATTATTTTTCTCAAATTTTTATGAACTATTTTAATATTTTAAATTTATAAAAAACTAATTTAGCATTGAAGTAAAGAAGAGAGTGATAAAAATAATAAGTTTCTTGGAGAAAAGTATATAACTAATTGTCAATTTTTACACTTTATGATAATTTAATCTCTTATAAATTAATCGTGATAAATCAATCTCTCACAAATTTAAATTTATACAAATTTATCTCATTATAAATTTAAATTTATATAAAACTAGTCTCTCTATCTAAATTAATAAGAAATTAATTTTATATATAATAAATTTTTTAAAAATTAATTTGTCATATTAATGTATGAAAGATCGTATTGTATCAAAGTATAAAATTACGAAATTCCATAATTTTCTTGCTTTTCCATTTTATCTATTAAAATACTAAACTCGTTTGTTGTAAGTTGTGCACACGTTTCATCAACCGTTCCATCGGACCTTGGCGGTCCCGTTAAGTGCATACACGCGCTTTCAGGTCATAGGCGAGGCTCGTGCTGGTGGTAGTTCAGTGTTTGCTCGTCTCTGTGACAGTGTTCGGGTCCTAAATCTATTTCCGCTGGTCACTGGGAACAACATAGCGGCGCAATTTAGCAAACTGACCATCGAGGAATTCATGCGCTAATTCGCATCCTGTTCTACTTCGCTTGGAAGCTAACATTAATTCCTCGTCTCAGCAGATTTCTATTTATCTATGATTCATGTCTTGGATTCTTTTGTGATTTTGTGAGGTACTTCTGGACTCCTCTATTATTCTGATATAAATTCTTGTGTTTTCAGACTGATTGAATTTAAATTATTCTGGCGTTATTTTTCATCGTTGTAGGTCTAGTAGGAAAAGATGGAGAACATGCAGTATGCTGAGGAGCTTGTACGGGAGTTCCTCATTTTCAGAGGATTTACTAATACCCTTCAAGCTTATGAGAGCGAATTGCGTACTGATATTGGTAAAGGGTTTCAAGTAGATAAGATATTAGACCTAATCTTCTCAGTCTACATTCCCAAATTTCAAGCTGAAAAATTAGTTGGCCTGCTGGGCTTCTTCAGACAGTATCTCTCATCATCGTCCCAAACAGCGCTAATTGGTACGTTATCCAAATTGGAGGCTTCTATTTTACGGTACTACATTGTTCATGCATTGCAAGTGGGAAGAAGAGACAAAGTAGCAGAATTTTTTTCTATGAGAGGCAATGAATTGCTGGAAAGATCCCATGATTGGACTCGATGGTTTGGTGCGTTTGTTTTCACTCCTTCTGTTGAACTTTAATGAACTACCAGCATGAACTTATGATGCTGAGCGGCTATAATGCAGCAATTCCATATATCAAGAGTCCGCATGTGGATCCAGAGTTTTGCATTTATTTCTCCAAGGAGTGGTTTGAGGCCATGCATCTTTCTGTGAGAAACTTCTTTTGCGAGATCTTCAATGGCAGTCATATCCTTCAGAATATATTTTCATTCGTCTTTTTTTCTCCCTTCTTCAAATTTGATAATTTTTTTTGTTTGTTTTTTCGTGCACATTCATGTTTCAGCTGCAATTATACATTCATAGATACAGCATAATTTTCAGTTCTGTTTATATCAATCCGAATCTATATTGTTGGGCTCCAATTTCAGTAACTTCTGTTCATGGTAGCTGTGGTCAATCAATCTCTTATTGGATGTGATGCATATTTATTTTTTATTCTAAAGTCTTCAGATTTGGTTCTTAAACTTCCCTAGAAAGGAAGGTTACATTCTTTTTTCGAAAAATAAATCTTCCACAGTCATTTTTCAACAAATTCATTCTCCCAATAACATGAACATTCACACACACACTCTCTACGTGTTCTTTTCTTTTGCTAGATAATTGACCTTGAAAATTTGTGTTGTCAATGAATTATTAACCTTCAGAGTTCATTTGCTTTCATTTGTTTTTAAAATGAATTTTGAAGAGTGTGACTATGGGCTTGCACTCAGTGGATGTATGCTTAAAATGTTAACAAATAAAGAAAATATCACAAGTAAAGGCAAAAGAATACTATGCTGTTGATGAAACTTATCGTTTTGTCTATATCACATATGAACCTTTCCAAAGTATGTATGATATGATTCTGTGCGTAGCAATTACTAGTAGGCTGTAGGTAGGGAACCTGTTTGTGCATTAGAAGTATCTACCTTGTGGATGCTCTTTGTATTCTCAGGTTTTTAATACTTTCACAAGATTTCTTAAATACAGTTATTGTAAAGTGTATTTGAGATTCACGTAGGCAAGTTACGCATTCATACTCTTTGAATAAAAGATAGAAAATAAAATAAATTATAGGCCGATTAATTTATGGATGTCTCCTTTTACACTTGAGTTATTTATTTCATGTCTCCTGCACCTCCTTCTTTTCTGTGCTTTATGACTTCATTTGATGATGCATATGTTATTAGCAATTTATCAATGCAAGGAATTTTTTCAAAAAACAAATTATTGAGTAAATTACTGCATTCGCCTCTGAAAGATGATTAACTTCTAAGTTTGATTCTCCAAATTGTAACCCTCTCAATTTAGTCTCTATATAAAATTTTCGTAATTATTTTCATCTTTCCATTATTTAAAGTCATGAGTACCAACTTCTCAATTGGGTCCTTCAAAGGGATGAAATGATTGGAGGAAAATTATTGAGGGACTAAATTGAAAGGGTTACACTTAGGAGGACAAATTGAGAAGTTAGTTATCTATCAAGTACCAATATAATAATTTACTCAAAGTTAATTTATTTAAACATTACTTGTTAGTTTCTGAAAATATACTTAACAAAGCCACGCCTACCTGCTGTACTGAAGATCAGTTCAGATACGAATGCTACCAACAGACTCAAAACTGATATCAGACAACTGAATCTTAAGCTGTCACAACTTCAGGGTTTACTTGAGGAGAAAGAGGCACAGTTATGCCAGCTTCGGAGGTAAGGATATTTTATATTCAATTCTCTTGGGACTAAACACATATAAATTTAAGTTCTGCTTATTTGTTTTGATTGCAGTATGGAAGGAAGCAATGGTTCATCAAGCACCTTGCATGAAGAAAGTATTTACACATTGAAAGATGCACCAGAAGTTTGCACAGCAGTTAATCCACAAATAGGTCAAGCAGAGTTTAGCCAAGATTCAGTTGTTGCTGGGCCTAGAAAAATTCGTTCAGAGTTTATCAGTTCCAAGTCTGATGATGATTCAACTTCGCATTTGGATGAACTCTTGGATAATGGCAAGACTGCTGATACCAGTCAAATAGGTCATGACAGCCCCAATATAGGTAGACAGATACTTTATGACTACTGCTTCTTTGTGAAGTGATATGAAGTACTTGTTTTTTCGCAATCTTTTAAACAAGTTGATGGCCAATTTGATATTCATGGGTGTATGTATCTGTTTAAAATCAAGAAGGCAAGAAGTATCTTTTTTAAGATAAGTGGGCATTGGTGTAAAAATGCAAGGACAGACATACTGGATCTCTCCAAATTCAGAGAAGTTAATGAAATTTTCTGGTAAACTAACTGATGCATACTGAAGAAGGATGATGATACTAGTTTGTTGCTGTCACTTGCTGCAACTACAAATCATAAAATAAAATACTATGAAGAAGATTAATAAGTTTTCTATCAAGTGGTAGTGTTAGATTCAGGAATCTGTTAGGAACCACAAGCCAAGGCAACTTGGGAGTCCCACATCGGGTGGTATACCATTTGGTGGGGGGCTTATATGACCTTTGGCCACCCTCTCTTTATGAGCTAGCTTTTGGGAATGAGTTCTACCCAAGGGTCTCATCAGAATCTATGTAATAAACAAAAAGAGAACAGACATGTAAATCATGCTGATGGATATAGAATTGAATTGGTTTCTTAATCCATAATGAAAGGAAATAATAAACCTATATGTTATTTGATATGGGGAAGCAATTACTTGTTTTCTTTTCAAATTTGTTGCTAAAAATGTTTGCAGGCTGCAGTGTGCTTATGACTATATGTAGCCGACACCCAATCTTGATGAACTATATCTAAATTTTAAATCACATCTAATTTTCTGGATACTGCATAAATTGATTTTTTGGGTTGAGATAGCAATCAATGAAATATTAATTAATTACTGATTATATATATGAAAATCAAAAGTAACAATTAATCTTGTGGCAGAGAACAGTGGAGAAGTTTACCAGGAAGAGGACTTTCCTGAGGTCAAAGTAGAGCATCAGGTAAATTTGCCTGTGGAGACATATCTTATGTCTGAAGATTCATACTCTCCCTAATGGCTTTTGTGTTTTTCCCCTATTGTGTCATCTTCCTACCATTTAACTTTCCTCATTATGCTAACTTTTATTGGAGTCTTTAACTATGAAATCACTGTGACCTGTAGGAAACATTTTTGGGGCACACGAGTCCAATCAGCCGATGTCGCTTTTCTGCATCTGGGAACAATATTGCCAGTGCTTCCCTGGATGGAACTGTTAGGTATATTCTTTGGGAGTTAATTAAAAAAATATTAAAATTAGGAACTAAATAGGAAAAATTAAATGTATAAGCAGAGGTTTTTTGAAAAGAGAACCATGCACATCAGGAAGGAAACCAAAGAAAAAAGATGCTTGTTATACTTGCATACATATTTGTTAAGCAATAATTCTTTTTCTGTGTTTTCCTTTGTCTCTCACTGAGTATTCTAGAGAATGGTCTGCAGCTCTTCCTTAATGTTTATGAAATCTATCTACTCTTGGAAACTGATCTTGCTTTTCTCTATACATCTTAATAAAGGATATGGACGTATGACTCATCAACTCCAGTGTCTAGAAATGCAACTATTTACTGTGGCACCGAAATCTTGTCGCTTGACTGGGAGTGTAAGTCAGACCGCTTGGTATGTGAATTGGCTTCTCATGGCGCTACATGTTATTTCATTGTATTGCTTGTATGATATTGTAAATTTAGTTAAGTTTTTCCTTTGATTAAAGCTTCTGATAGGCACATCAGATGGGGGCATTAAGGCATGGAATGTGGATGCAAAGAGAGTTGTCTGTGACCTCAACACGACTGAAGCGTTTCCAAGGTGTTGCCTAACTGTAAATTTACTTTGCAGGTTTTTGTGCACTATTTTATAAGTCATTAAAATATTATATGTGGATTTGCAGTGTATTGGATGTAAAATGTAGCCCTGTGGAACCAATTTTTGTGTCTGCAGCAGCATCTAGAAGGTATTGATTCTTTTTATATCTTAAATTCCATGTGAAAGTTTGGTTTTATCACTTCTGCTATCCCCAATTTTTTTGTGTATGTCATGCTTCCATTTGTAAGCATTCAGGGATCCTGCCTTTTCAATGCTTTCACAGTTTATCCTTTCTGTTTGTTCATTTTTAAAAAATTTTTTTACATATTTTAACAATTAATTTTGAGCACGGTCTTGTCTGTGTAGTGCTGGTTCTAACAACTTGGGCAATCTGGGCTTCGCTTCACTAACTGTATGGAACATGAAGACATGGAAAGCCATGGTATGCGCTTCTTACTATGGAATTCATATTTTGCAAGCTGTTGTTTGTGTATTTTTTGGTCATGTATAATTTTCCAATTCCTGAAGACAGTTCTTCCCCTTGGAGAAGATCCACCGGCAATTACTTCTCTATGCTTTAATCACAATGGGAAGATTTTAGCAGCTTCTGCTATTGATGGAATGATTCACATGTTTGGTATCCTACTTTATTTTTTTGGTTACTTCCCTGCATTGATGTAGTTAGTATTTTACCTGTAAAATGAAATGAATATTTTTACCTTGCACTTAAGATAATGCCTTTTCCTTGTTGTAAGCGATGGATTTCATGCGCTTTCTGGAGGTTTGTTACTTCTAGGGGGATAAAATAGGAGTGAAGAAAGAAGAAAATAAAAAGAGGGGAGGGAGACGGGGGGGAGTGGCTGGGTGTTTAATTGTTTAATGAGATAAAAATGGTGCCAAAAGTATTTTCTAGGAGAGGGCACATAATTTTATAAATTTGTCATCCTTAAACTGGCTATAGACATGTCTTGTGGTCTACAAATCACTGGCTGGCCTGCACATGATTCTTCTATTTGTTCGTTACTTTTTGGACCAGATGAGACTAGCATTTTTAGCTTGGGCTCTGATGGGAAGGCAAGTACTATATTTCAATGTCAAGCCTGAAAATTAAGATACTGTGTTGCCTATTATTCCTACTTGTAAAATGCTCTTTTCATATTATATTAACTTTTTTTCTTTTTGGGGGTGGGGGTTAGATATTTGAATGGAGTCTGCAGAATCAAGGACAAATCCTGTGGTCAAGAAACTGCAGTAGGTATGTTTTTAGCTTCATTCATATGTTGAGACTTATTATTAGTCTTCCCTTTTTCGATTGAAAGATGAAGGCTTGGAATTACATTATTGTGGGACAGATCATTAGTGTACATGCCAAGATGCCAAAGATAGCTAAATTAGGCACATGAACTAGGGGAATGTCATAAAAGGCTAATCCTTCTCTGAGCAGCCCTTCTCTGCGAGGATAGTTACATCCCATTCATTTGCTAAGACTGTTTTAGTGCAAGGAAACCAATTCTTTTCTAATTGCAGCTGTAAAATTGGTTACTGATTGTCTTGTTCGACACTGAATTTCTATTCCTGAACTATTTTTTAGCACAAAATGCAGAGACACTAACTACAGTAGCAGGTTAATCTGACTTCTAGCATGTAATAGAATACAACTCAAATACTTGATGCATTTTATTCATTTTTGAAACATGAAAATGATACCATGTAGTCAGTAATTTACTTTTTCATGATGACTGGCATGAAGCAGCAGTCCTCCCTGAGGCAATAGATGAGCGTATGGAAGGTTCTCTAGTAGCATAGCTGTTAACATCCAGTTTAAGGGTTATTTCTTAACATTTTGAACATTAACCACAAATGAAGTTAAGTATTCATCAATTTATATAAAATTAAGTAAAGTTATCCAATTTATCAATGTGGTTCATGATCAAACATAATTATTAGTTTGGTGCTTTGATTAGAGAGCAAATGATTTGATACACTTGGCCGGAAAAAGAAAACAAATATAAATTACCTCATTTTACCCTAAATGTCCTTGCATTTGATTGGAGTAGCTAACTTAATTGTAATGCTATAGTATAATATTTCCAGTAACACTAATGTTATGAAATAATATATGAACCTTTTTTAATCGATGTAGATCATGTCTTCCATATTTGTTGGTTTGATATTTTCTACATGAAATAAATGGGTTAATATGATTGGACTGGGCTTCAGTTCGTCAGACCAGACCAAACACAAGTGGGATGTGGTAAAATGTGCGGAATAACAGTGCACCACTGGTCCTCGTTCTATTATTTTGATTTTTTAGGATTCATAAAATGAATCCCTCCTTTCCTCCCCCTTTTTTGTTTAGACATGTTTTAAAGATGATCTTTTTTGCATTTCATAGGTTGTGCTACCCAGGGGATCTAAAATATTGCAGGCATGAGATGGCATTAGATGCTAATGGCAGGAGACTCTTAGTAACGTCTGGTTCAGTAAGAGCACCCATATATCAGGTTCAAGTTTTCACCTTGTGGCCTCCTCACCTCCCTTTCAATATCAAATCCGTTATCCATTGATAACACTCTGACTGGACCTTCTCTGTGGAAAAAGAATTAGAATAGCATACTCGTTTGACTTGTATCAATGGCCTTCATATTTTGGATTGACAACATATGATTATATGCTACGGAAATTGCAAATACTCCCCTTAAACTTTTGACTTGTCTCAGGTCCAAGGTCGTCAAAGTGGGTGGAGAACCCTTGCTCATGGTGCCTCTGTTACTACTGTGGATTGGCATCCTACCTTGCCCATTTTTTTGACTGGATCAGCTGATAATTCTGTCCGAGTAACGTCTTTATCGTAACTCATTGTCTGGAATGATTGTTTCATTCTTTCATTAGTGAGCATTTGAGTATGTTGTAATTCATTTTATACGTTTTAATATGTTGGAGTTTCTTTAATCTCAGTTTGTGTATCTTAGTCTTGAGCATTTCTATAAATCTGCTGGTCTGGTCCGATGTGCATATGTATGCTATGGACTCGTGTAAGTTTGAAGAGAGAGAAGAAGCTCTGACCAGTGTCATTTCTTGAGTACAAAGAATCCTCATTGATAAGTGGTTGGCTACAAACTGATGTGGGCTTTTTTGTTTTCATTGTTCATTTCCGGATTCAGCAACTTGTTCTTTCTGTATTTCATGGGTTATATTTTATGTCGCAACTTTTGTGGATTCACTGCAAAACCAATTATTCCTTTAAATTTCTTCAGGACGAGGAGATTCAAGTGCTCTGCAAATGAATCATCTTCGTCCATTAAACAAGATATAATCATATGTAAATTATTTTGCTGTGTATTTTGTAACATCAGTGTGGATTACTTTAATGATATGCTACGATCCATTTAGTGATACTATTTGCATAAAAATGTCCATTTATGGTTTCTAAGATCAATTGGTTTCTTAATTGAGGTTAAAGGTCGTACAACACCTGATAAAGATAATGGATCTTACATTAATATAATAGTATTAAGTCAAAACTAGTAAATATATTCAAGACGGAAGTTGAGTTATAAGGCAATTTAACTCTTGAAGTTGACCAATTTTAGCTTTCTCAAAAGGTTACTAATCCTATTTTGACTTCCATCGACGTTTGTAGTCACCAAGTTTTATAAGTTCAGTATTTACTCTAAAATTTAGGAATCAGACATCAAACTATTATATTTCAGGATTTTTGACACCACCTTACTGATTCTCATTAGTAAGTTTAGTATCCGCACCTTATTCAAACCACCACACGGAATTAGGAAGGAATCATCTTCTATCTGTGAAATAAATGTTACAGAATATACAGCTTAACATTCTAAGGTTTGACCATTCAAGCCTACATTTTAACCTATTTTGTTGCAGTCCCTATTTCATTCCTACATTATTTTGACCTTGGTTTGGCAAGCAAATGATGTTGGCAAATTTCGAAATTTAACATACAACATCTTTAGTTCTGTAAAAATTTAATGCGAAAATTTGTTCATTTAGGTCCTCAATTATGTAATTTCCAAACTGTCCTATTTTGGTCCTATAAGGTGTTTAGCTATTGTTACAATGTACTTGACTTATCAACCCTTTTCAGACTGATATGAAATTTTACAAGACACTTTTTTATGTTGTAATGTAGTTACATAATAACTTCCAAGCAAAAGAAGCTCATTTGATACCTTAATTGCAAGTAAAAAGTTATCAGGCTCAAATCTGCCTAACGGAAGCAACCAACAAATGTACCTCCAAATTGTAAATTATCTAGGCCTAACTATATTCATTCTTTAAACCTAAATGCCATCAAGTTTCCATACATCTCAAACGCATAAGGTACCCATTTTAAATATACAATTTACGACCTATTTCTAACTTCCCCTAATTTACAACAAAGTATCTTACCAAAATTAATAAATTGCATTATCAACATACCATCCCAAAACTCTTTATAAATAAGTACACAAACAAAATTCACTAACTATCAACTATTGAACCACTTTAACTTTTGCTGCCTTCAAGCTATTACCTAGAAATGGCTAGGGTAAAAAGAATGTGACACAACATGTAACATGGAATTAGTGGATTAGTAGTTAGTTAATCAAAATGGTAGATAGTAGAAGTTAGTTGAGAAATTCCTAGTTAGAAGCTTAGGATTTGTTATGAATTAGTTTAGGTGGTTAAGGATATAACTACCTACTGTAATTACCTTCACTACCTTATGGTTATAATTTATAAATAAGGGGAAGGCGAAGAAAAAGATTGATGAAATCATTGAATAGGGTTGTGTTTTTTTTTCCTTGTATAAATTGGTATTAGAACCTCTTGATCAAAATGGTAGTTAGTAGAAGTTAGTTGCGAAATTCTTAGTTAGGATTTGTTAGAAAGTAGGTTAGGTAGTTAAGGATATAACTATCTATTGTAATCACCTTCACTACCTTATGGTGATAAGTAAAGGAAAGGCAAAGGAAAAGACTTGTTCAATGATTGAATGGAGTTGTGTTTCTTTTCTCTGTACTACAACTTCTTGGTAGCTAACATGCTATTTCATATATACAACACCAAATAAGAATAAGTACATTAGGCTATGCAAATTTCTCTAAGAATTACAATTTGGTTACTATTTACAATCCCATATTTTCTATTATACATAACATAAATTGATGATCAACAATTGAGAATAAGTATTCTATGACTTATATTTCTACAATCTGATATGATTGAGCACTTTATAATTCTATAGTCATTCAAAGGCAACCAAATACATATGCATAGCAAAGGAAATCATCATATTACCAAGGTAATCCAAGTGCAAGTAGAATAGAAATAGAATACTGGCTCCTTTTATTCCAAGATTGAGTATGCACTTGTTGGAAAATTCCCAACTTTTCTTTTATATGCCAAAGAACCAATCTAATCCAATTCAAGTGCAATTACACATTAATACACACCAATATAGATTCATATAACTTCTTATTTAGCTTCATTCAATATAACAATATATATAAAATTTCAGCCAAGGATACCAATTTTCTTCATATGCCTTCCAACAGTAGAACTTTTAAATTCCTAACTTTTGAATTGCCATTCATGTACCATTTTTGACGTAACTACTATATCCAAGACAATAAGAAATAAGAACAAATTCTAAGATCCAAATTAGGCTCACCAAAATTTGGTTCAAGAGGTCATAATTCTTCTTTGCTAGGTTTCTAACCATCAAGGCCTTCTTTCCCTAGTTTTTTATGGCAACTTTTTTTTTTCCCTACAATTAACAAACATGCCTTTCTAGGTCATTAGTTTAAGTGATGACCTAGGGTACATGTTATGTGAAACCTTACAATTATTAAGAATTGTACCTTTCCTTTCTTGATTCCTTTAGTTCTCAATTTATAAACACAAATTAAACTTGCTAATAATGTTGCGCTTTTTGACAATTATGAGAAAATTTAGAGGAAAGCGGTATTTACTAATTCTAATGAGCAATGTCCAACTTCATTGCCAATTACACATTGGATTAGTTTTTTGCCCTCATCACTTTGTATTTAGCCACTTTGGAAGAACTTCATAAGATAAGATAGGATTTTGCAAAAAGTTTAGCAAAATTGTGAAAGGACTCTACCTATAGGAAACTGTCCTGTCTCTTTTTTGCCTTCCAGTTCTTCTCCAACTCCACTAAAGATTTGAACCCAATTTCAAAGCTAGATGAAAACAAGGATAATATGCTTCATGTTTTCATGGAAGAGTGGCATGCAAAATTATTTAATATCCTAATTAATTAAGAACTATAAAGTTCAATCGACCTAATCACTAAACCATAAATTTTTTCAATATTAGCCCTAACAGGTTTTCTTTTAATTGTCTTCATTTTTTTGACTTCCAAACTTAATTAATTAGGGAATTTTGGCTAGTCTTATATCATTATATAGCTTAAGTTAGGTTATTTACTTGGGTGTAACATGTTTGACACACACAAATATTTCTTTGTGTGTGTGTGTGAACTTTTGTATGAAGCTATAACTAATACATGTAACTCATTTCACAGTCTGGTGTTCATTTACGAGCATTTATATTCAACCGCAGTACAAGCTAGGTGTTATTTTATTGAAAATATTGCATATACCATATATTTTAAAAGAAAAATGAGGATTATACAATGCCAATAATATATATTACATAATAACTTAAAAGAAGCATATCATGACTTCTTTAAGGTTAATGTGCCACAAACTCCCTAAAATCAAACAATAAGTCTAAGTATCATGCTAGTATAAAAGCCATTATTTAAAATTGACTAGATCTGACCTAGGATCCATTAATTTTTGTGTGTAGCTTTTCTATGGTTGGGATGGACTACAACTCACAACACCTAAAGTGGACAAAAAGGGTTTGTCATTTACAAGTGAAACCTTAGCTAGTATATATAGGGTAACTAGTTTTAGTAATTGATTGTAAGTTAGAGCCTCCTCTAATATCATCTCATGAATAGAGTAACCTATAACTAGCTATCTAATTATATGAACCAATCTATTTAAGTAAAGCCAAAAACCAATAATTTATTATTTGAAATTATTTAAATTATAATATATTAATTAGCCTAATAATTAATTAATGCTAATCCAAAAATTAATTAATTAATTATTCTAACAATCTCCCACTTAGATAACATTAATTAATTGTAAGGTAAAACAAGGATAAATCACACTACAAAAGAACCTGAACTTAGCTACGGTTCTTTTTGCAAACTATAACTAAGTGTTTTACCTTTGGTTGGTGTTACTGCAACTAAATCCAAGGTGGCTAATAGATTTAGTTGTGGTTGGCACCAATGCGGGTAATTGCAAGTTTAGGGTTTAGCTACAATTGTGTTAATCGTAGCTAAAAGTAAGAATGGAATAGTTGCCTTTCTATGGGAATCATAACTTTGCGGTTAAGTAAACCATGACTGAATGTCTTCAGTAATGAGATTTTTTTTATGAGTTATAGTAGCAGTTGTAAATGTTGGTAATGTTCTTTTTTAAAAAAAAAAAAAAAACACATTTGAATTTTTAATTTTTTTCTTCCATACTAGCTAATTCACTTGTTCATAACTTAATTTCAACCAATATTAGAATTAAAACTAATACATCTCAACATTAATGTCAACAGACCATATAGTCATTACACTTAAAAATCTCAAACTCAAATAACATGTTCCATCTACTAATCATCTAAGTCCTTTAAAGATAACATGGTCCTAAAAGTACAACAATAATATCACGTAGTCCTCAAAGCATTTCATGATTATTAAATCTACGGATCCTACCCATTTTAACCATGTCATTCAATGTCATTTCATGGCATTTTGTGAGGTTTATTGAGCTTAAATGCATGTTTTGATAATATTTTGTGGTAATTTGGGATTAAAGGCAACTTCATGCAAAATGAATTTTGTAACGGTAAAATTGTAATTATTTCATTGACTTTACTCAATTTAATTAAATTGGAGAATATGGGATATTACAAATTTTGAATTTTGCATTGTAAGTCAAAGTCAAAGGAAAGCTAGAAGAAATTGAAATGAAGGACTAGAAGAATAAAAAAATGGCAAAAATGGCTCAAGTATGCTTACTGTGTTTTTGGCTGTGGTGAACAACCCAACCTGCACAATCTTTAATTTAGATCCCAACCTGGTTGCAAGACCTGACCCAACTCGCCTCTTATTAACTGCTAGGGTTTTTGTTGCTAGAGGAGGCCATGTGAGACTAGAGGGGAGTCCTAGAGACTCCTTTTTTCATCTTCTCCTTCCATTTTTCTCATCTCTCCATCATTTTTCTACACTTCCATGATTGTTCTTGGTGATTTGGAGCTTCATGAAGCATCCCTCTCCACCATGAGCTGCTAAACACCACTTGCCTATAGGAGATTTGATGAGGCCTAAGCTTGAAGCATCAACTAGGGAGTTTTTCTTGTTCTTTTCCATCTTGCCTAGCTTTGTATTCATTGTATCTTGGTTAAGTTATTTTGATTACATTTTTAGGCTAAACTATATTGCTGTAAATTTTATATTATGGATTGGATTATGAGATTTATGTTTTGATGTAAGTTTTGTAAGGATTATTGCTACATTTGATTGTAGAAGTATTGGGTTTGGTATAATCTAATATATCTTATAATTGATTGTAGTAGCATGGTAGCACTAAGTTAAGTTGCTTAAGTTGTCATCACATCTTTACATTGATATCATATTAGTGCATTAAAAAGGGTAGTTAATGTTGTTTTGAGCCCTTGGGTTAAATGTTTCATGAACAAATTGATTTACTTGGTGTTTGAATGGTATTTCAAACCATATATGGAAATGGTTTTTTTAAAGAAACTTCCATTTATCTATTGAGAAGCTAGGAAGCCCAAATTAAAGCTTCGACAGGCATTTCATCATCAATTGCATTGAAATCCATTTATTTTTGTCAATCTTCACTTTATAACAAAAATCCCAAAAACAATTTCACTTTGTTGCATTTCACTTAAATTCCATCTATTTGATAAAAACAAAAACAAAACCTCGATTTTTCCCATTTCTTATCAAATTTTTGCATTCAAATTACGTAGGAACAAACTAGGCTCCTTGAAGTGAACACAACCTACATTGCACCACTATAGAGCATTCTTGTATTCAATATTTGCTTTTGGCATCCTAATATAAAAGGTTCAATCACTGGACCCTAAATTTTAATATAAGAAATAGTAAGCCACATATAAAGATTAAATTATAAGGTATAACTAGTAATATAATATATTGAAATAAACTATAATACATATATTAAAAACATTATTGGTGATGTTTAAAAGGTGGCAAGGTCAAAAGACAATTAACCTTGAAAGTTTTACATAAAAAATTCATCATTGTCTTAAATTTTTGTTTTGGTCTTGTAGTTAAGCCCTATGATCTTGTATTTCTTAACTTTGTCATTCTATTTGCATTTTGATGAACTGACTTTGCAACTTGATGGTGGAAGGACAAGATGAGCTTGTTTCAGTGCGAGAATGAGAGGAATGTCCAAACATTTGGGATAATGATAGACCCAATCCCATCCCTCAACAATGACCTGGGCACTTTTGCCTTCCAAGAGCAAAGGCTAATGAATCTTTGATAGAAATTTCTTGAGACATGGAGGTTGAATTAAATCCATAGGCAGTAGTCTTTTCTTACACTAACAACATTGATGTGAAAATAAAACATAAATAGAGCAAATATTTCTAGGTATAACAACAATAATAACATTAACCATTATACAAGGCAACCACTTCATTACAAATGAAATCAAGTACACCAATATAACTAAATCATAGCTTAACCCATTTAATAACAAATTAAAGAAACACTTACACCAATTGTTTGAGCCTTGTCATTCATGAATGATCCATCAGCATGCTTATGTGTTATTGTCTATACTTTTCCTTTACTTACTAGATGACCTAAGTCCAACTCTTGCAATTGACAGGTACATAATAACACATATGCATGTTAAAATGAATAGTACAATATAGTTACTAAAAATTGAGATTACTATCTCTGCCTATTTGCATGCAATACTCTTTGTTCCACCTGTGTAGGCATAGTTTGCTTCTTTCTATTATCTTTATTGTTTTAGGCATTTTGCTATTCTTTGAGAAAATACAATCATAAGCCAGTTTCAATAGAACTTGTCAACAAAATAATTAATCTTACCTTAAGTTCTTAAGTTAAGACAATAGTAAACAAACAAAGTCCAATGATCTCTATCAATGCCATTAGGGCATTTAGCAATTAATTATTCTTGATTGCAAGGTCCATCATCCCTACTATGCCATAAATCTTATGTTTTATCCTTCCATTTCTATCTAATAGACTTCAAAATATAGTTCTTGTACAGTTCATTGCTAACAACAAATTTCTCCTTCAACATACAATTAATAATCCTAGCAATTATACATCAAGAAAATATAGATAAGTGCTAAAGTAGGCAAATATTACTTAAATAGTATTGCCGTAGACATTATAATTATAATCTATTGGTAAGCTTTTCCAACTAGGATAATTCAGAGGAAATAATCTAAAGTCTTTACCAACAGACCTTAGAACTAACTTAACAAACCACCGCCATCTCTTGTTGGTTGACCAAGAGGGTTCCATTCCAAGACAACCTGCTCACCACAAGGAGGTAACCATATATCTATATAAGTTATAGTTTTGGTCTTTATGGTGCTTTCATCATCTGTGAAGTCATATTTAACACATAAATTATAGTGTACTTATGTAAAACACAAAATAATTTTATAGCATTCGTACCAATGACGTCAACAATCCAATATCTCTTGAATGAAAGTGGATGTTTGGGTTGGGAAGGTGTTTCATTTTCCTCACCCACATCATCAATACCAATGTCTACAGGCCCTTCATTTGGAAATTAGGTCCCTTCACCAGTCTTTGCTTTAATAGAGGTGTTTATAGTAGAAGGGACTTGCTCTAAAGAGTCATCCTTTAATGTTGCAAAGAGATCATTACAAGTTGCACCATGAGAATGACCCTAACTACTCATCCTGTTCAAGTACTGCTTCATCTTTAAATTTCCTACCAAAAGTTTAGGTTAACATTAATTAAGAAAGGGCATAATAGTTAATATAGAATTTAAATTGAAAATTAATTAAACCAAGCTATGCAACATAAGCAAAATAATATATATATATATATATATATATATAAGTATAGCTAAACACCATGCCAATGGTATATTTTCGTCTTATTAAAACTACACATCCAAGTCTTGAGGTTGATATAGGTCACATCGTAATAAGTATCCTCATTACATTCTCCCATTTTGTATAAGTCACGTGGCTTAAAATGTATGAGTATACTCTAGTTATTCTCTAACTCATCCTCCATATAGTAAACCACCTGAGCCTTCAAAGCTTAGATGTATGGCTCATGGTTTTTATGATCACCAGTATGTATCGATCGAGCAAAATTTACAGATGTAAACCTAAAGTCATTAACCACGATGCCTCTAGGATTAGTTGTATTGGCCTACTTATATTTGAACATGGTAACTATAAAATGGTTGTGGCAGTTTAACTCAATTATATCTATCAACTTTCCATATAAGGAGCACCACCAAACCACATATGCCCATTACTAATGCTTGAATAACTCCATATTCTAAATGTAATGAAGACTCCACTATTTTGTGATTTTAGCCTTTCGTCTCATTTTAAGATATGAAACTTAAACCTGTTAACATTGTATACACTATAATGCTTTGCACAATCAATAGGTCTTAGCATCAGAAACTATAAATCATCTGAATGCAATTCACCATTGTTGCATCTTATCTGAATAAGGGAAATTGACAATAATATCATATCCTAACTTACAAAGGTCATGAGCATAAAATATATAAACTTGTTTACTTGATAATAGAACCATTCAACAAACTCCTTATGAACTTTCTTGTCAGCAAAAAATTGTGTCTGATTTCTTAGTTATCTTTGTAGGTGCTCCTTAAATTCCTTACATAATGTAAAAGTAAATATATTGTACAAAATGATGGTATTTTATGGGTAAAACAAACATAATTAACTTACAATAGAAAATGCTCAACTTCTTTATAGTTGGTCAATACATGTTGGTGTGCTTGCAACTTTTCCATCACTAATAGATTAAAGTAATTATAACCACCAACTAGTTTTCCAATGGGTGGAACACAAACGGGAACTATTAAAAGACCCTAGATTAGGTCTATCATCAGCACAAGTTGGTTGATTGAACATAGTCTAAATTCCATTTAATTATCTCAAGAAAAAAGTTGAGACTCCTGTGCCATGTAACTTTTAGTTGTGGAACCCCTATGTTAAGCTTTGTTACGCATATAGGATTTTAATTTCCCCATATACCTAGTAAAGAAGAAAGAACCATAAGCCTCTTATCCAAATTGTGAAAATTAAAATAAATAATGAATATATTTTCATATAATTACCTTTTAATTGGATACATCCATCGATATTGAATAGGTTCTCCTAATTTGGCTTCATTGACTAGGTGTACTAAAGTGAACCAAAATTGTGAACAATGACGGATGGAAAACCATTTCAATGTGACATAATGTCATGACCACTCTATCTTGAAGTTGATCAAGTTCTCATACATTCAATAGTGTACTACATAAATGTCTAAAAAAAGCACAAATCAATTAGGACCACAGACACTTGCTTGGGAAGTATTCTTCTCATGGCCAAAGATAGAAGTTGCTCCATAAAAACACATGAGTTATAACTTTTCAATCCTCCAATTTTTCATTACCTTAAATCAATGCATCTAGAGATGTTACTTGAATAACCATTTGGCACAGTAATGTTCTCTAAAATTTTTACGAAATAGGTGCTTGTTTACATTTGTCATTGTGAATAATGTAGGAAGATATTTATCATGTTTGTTAAGCCAAAGATAAGACTTTATGCCTATCTCTTGACGGTCTCTTCATGCATTTACATGATCATTTGATTTTCCAACTTCATTTAACAAAGTGAATATGACAATGTTATACAAATTTTTCTCAATATGCATGACATCAAGATTGTTGCGCAATAAGTTATTCTCCCAATATGGAAGTTTGAAAAATATATTTTTCTTGTGCCATTATTGAGTGCCTATCTCTGAATCACCACTACCTCGAGATCTTCGTTCATACCTTTGAACTTCCACATCTAGTCTGAATATGACATTAATATTTTCAACTTACATTAAAGCTTCTGAGCCACTAATTACGAGAGGTGGATTTCTCATCTCTGCTTTTCCATCAAATCAAGAGCAAGCTAATATAAATTTATGGTTTTAGTCAAAAAACCATCAATGACTCATGAAGCACCACTTTTGACCATATGAAAGATACATAGGAGTTGAGTCATAATTACAAGATAGACAGATAATGTTCCAAGAGCTGGAAAGCCACTTATAGTCCACAACAAAGTTGCACACATATTAAACTCTTGATTACTCTATGCATCAAATGTTTTAATACCAACATCTCACAAAACTTGTCACTATCTTTTTGTTTTTTATAAAAGGTACAAAATAAAAACACATAATTACAACCTTAGTATATTATGAGTTCTAAATGATCTATCTTTTTAACTCATTTATTAATGGTTGTAAATAGACATCTATATCATTTCTTGGCACTCTCTTACCAGGAATGATCATGGAAAGAAGGAATGAACTTTGTTTCATACACATCTAAGGAGGAAGATTATAAGGCATTAACATCACTGGCCTAATGCTATAGCTAGTGCTTAAATTTCTAAATAGATTGAAACCATTAGTGGCTAATCCAAGGCATACATTTCAAGGTTCCAGTGCAAATTAAGGATGCATTATGTCAAATCATTTCTATGCTTTTGAATCTCTTGGATGCCTTAACATGGCATCATTATTAGTTTCCTCTTCATGCCATAGTATATGCTTTGCTATATTAGAAGTCATAAATATCCTATGCAATTGAAGTTTTAGTGGAAAATATTGTAACATTTTTGCAAGTGGCCTTTTCTACTTATTGCCACCACATGGTATACCTTTACCACTTATTTTCCATCCAGATGTATTGCATTTTTTATAAGTATCTTGGTTAGAATCCTCCCTTGAGTATAACATACAATCATTGGGACATGTATACATTTTTGTATAGTCAAGTCTAAGTTTATTGATCATTTTCTTAGCTTTATAGAATGTAGGTGGGATTTTAGCAATTTCAAAGGTAGACTACCAACAACTCTATTACCATGATTTTGCCTTGTCAGTTATTTTGCACAAACACTTTATGTGGTACAATTTCACTAAGAAAGATAACTTTGAATACTTTTCACACCCTTTATACAAACTTTTTTGTCCATCTTTAATTAATTGTAAGAACTTTATACTATCGTTGGCCTTCGTATGATTTGGTGGTGACATTCCTCCATGTTCATTCATGCAATGATTGTTTGGATGATGCTAGAAACCATCATTAAACATGTCCAATATGCGGTAATTGAAATTAAGTGTATCTTCAACCCTATATAGTGCTGTAGGAGTTTTAGTTACAGTATTTACAATACACGTCTCTCCATGTCTAAGCCAAAAAGTGTAACCTCTTGGAAATGATTTAATAATCAAGTAATTTTTCACTTCTTCTTTGCTATGCCATTTTTAAACTTGCATTCTAGACATGGACATATTATTCTACCCTCAACACTACTATTATCAAATGTGAAGTTTAAAAGGTTATTCAGTCTTTCTAAGTATTAAGGGGTATTTTGAGGCATATTAATCTAGCTCTTATCCATTCCAGAAGAC
This sequence comes from Delonix regia, assembly GCA_037074485.1. Lineage (NCBI taxonomy): Eukaryota > Viridiplantae > Streptophyta > Magnoliopsida > Fabales > Fabaceae > Delonix > Delonix regia. Next base: position 19,357,051 of record CM073449.1, on the reverse strand, counting down.
AATATATGTCTATCTTCAAATCTTCTACAACAAATCTAAGACTATAAACCAATTAACATTAATCTATATTCAACATCACCTTTCACCAAAAATTATAATCATCAAATTCACACTAAGTATCAAGAATTGCATAATAAGAATTACTAAGATGGACCAAACATTAATATTATTACAAAGTAAACTCTATAATGAATAAACAAGCATATGTAGTTCTCATAAAGTAAACAATACAACATGTTCTCTTAGCACAAGTGCACATTATACAATCTACAACATGCCAATACAGTTCTTATAGGTTTACACAAAATGAGAATGTAAAATTTTGACAAGATTGAGCATTTTAATAAAATAATTTCTATTCACAATAGATATAGAATTTATATATTGTGAATTATAAATATTGCATCAACAATCAAATAACAATCATTTGCAATTAGGTTCACTATAAAAATCATTAGCATACTACATTTGACTGCAAACATAATTAAACTATTTTTTCTACGCATCAAGCATGCTAAATTAAAAGAAAACAAATGATTAAATAAGTTATATTAGACTATATAAATGACTAGAAAAGTATTTTATTCACATTAAGCAAAATAAATTACTTAAAATTTAGTATTAAGCAAGATAACATGAGGTAAATGAAAAAAGGAAAAAAAAAAGATAAAAAATTAGAAAACATGGAAAAAGAGCAATAAAAAAATACTAACTTATCAGCGGTGATGGGCAGAACGACGATTCACCAACTCCAACTTATGTGGATGACGAATAGTGGTAGTGAACCCTATAGCAGTGAATAGCTTGTGAAGAAAATTTTCTCCCCTCCTAGCTTGTTGCATGGTGCCTTGTAGATTTAAGGAAGAAGAGATGTAGCTAGGTATAAAAGCCCTAGCTGTAGTTTGTTTACCAACATTAATTATGAATCGCAGTTCATTAATGCCACTATGTTAGCTACATTTCATTAAACCATGGCTAAGTAACCATGGAAAAGCCGCTATTTTTTGGTAGTGTCAATAATATATTTCAATAATACCAAATAATCAATAGGTTTTATAATAAGAAAATTCATAAATGAAACATCATATCAAGAACATTGAATGCGATAAGGAAAATAATGTTATAAATGCCAACAAAGTTTCAATTATGAATTAAATGGAATGGAAGATGAATCTATCCAAATCATTTAAGAAGCTAGATTAAATCACAAAAGCTTATTTAAATACTAAACTCTGACTCACTAAACCAAGGCAACATTAATGGTTCAAAAGAGCCCATATGAGTTATATGATTTTGAAATACTTAAATAGGTAGGCCTTTAGTCAATAGATTTGTCAGTATATGTTCACCAAATAAGTGAACCACATGAGTCTGAGATAGGTAAAATTCATAAATGAAACAATGAATCAAGCATATCAAGTCCAACAGGGAAAACAATATTATAAATACTAGCAAAGTTTCAATTCTGAATTATATTCAAAAGATTTGGCATGACTAAGGATATTAAATCTGATAGGAAAACAAATGTCATAAATGTCAAGCTATACTATTTTAGTTTTATAAGATGTTGAGCTATTGTTTCTGTGTACTTGACTTATTAACCCATTTTAGAATAATGACATCAAATTTTACAAGGCACTTTTTTATGTTATTATTAAGTTACCACACCAATTTTAAAAAGCAAGGGAAATCATCATATTACCACGGCAATCCAAGTTGCAAGTAGAATAAAAATATAATACTAGCTCCCTTTATTCTAAGCTTGAGTATGCCCTTGTGGGAAAATTGTCTACTTTTCTTTTGTATGCGAAAAATACCAATTTAAGTGCAATTACACATAAATAATACACATCAATATAGATTCTTTTTACTTCTTATTTAGCTTCATTCAATCCAACAATATATAAAATACCTGCCAAAAATTCCAATTTTCCTTTCCTAGCTTATATATAATGCCAAACTCGACCAAAAATTGCAAGCATGCATTTCCCATTTCATATACTATTTTCAGCCTAACTACTACATCCACTATAGTTAGAAATATGACCAAATTCTAAGATCCAAATTAGGCTTAACAAAATTTGGCAAAGGGTCCTAATTCTTCTTCGCTAGGTTCCAAATCATCAAGGCCTTCTTTCTCTAGTTTATTTATTGCAACCTTCTTTTTCCACAATTAACAAACATGCCTTTCTATCAATATTGGAATGTTAAACCTACAATTATTAAGAACCATACCTCCCCTTCCTTGATTCTTTAATTCGCAATTTCAAAACACAAATTAAGCTTACTATCAATGTTATTCTTTTCAACCATTATGAGATAATTTAAAGGAAGGCAGTATTTACTAGTTCTATTGAGCATTATCCAAATGGATTCTTACTTAATTTCCAATTACACATCTCAAATTAGATTTTACCCCTTATTAATTTGTATTTAGTCACTTAAGAAAAACTTCTTAAAAAGATAGATTTTTGTGAAAAACTTAACAGAATTGTGAAAGGACTTTACCTCTAGCTAGGAAGCATCATATATATATTTGCCTTCCAGTTCTTCTCCAGCCCAAGGGTCTAAACCAAATTTAAAAGCTAGATGAAAACAAAGGATGGTATGGTCCATGTTTTCATGGGAAAAGTGGAATACAAATTTATTGGATATCCTAATTAATAAAAAACTACAAAGTTCAATTAGCCTACTCACTAATCCATACATAATTTTTTTTTTCTATAATTGTTCCAAATAGGTTTTCTTTAATTGTCTTCATTTCTTTTCTCTTATAAACTTAATTAGTTAGGTATTTTGGCTAGTCATATCTCATTAATAGCTTAAGTTAGGTACTTACTTGAATGTAACATATTTGATATATATATGTGTGTGTGTGTGTGTGTGTGTGTGTGTGTGAATGTGAGGAAACTTTTTTATGAAGCTATAGCCAATACATGCTAACTCATCGCTTGGTCTAATGTTCATTTAGTGGCATTTATATTCAACTGCACTACAAGCTAGGTTTTATTTTATTATAAATATTGCATATAACATGTACTTCTCACGAATATATAATGCCAATCATACACACACACACACACACACATATATATATATAACTCAAAAGAAGTATATATCTTCGTCACTTATTCAAGGTTAACATGCCATAATCTCCCCAAAATTGAACAATAAATCCAAGTGCCATGCTAATATAAAAGCCATGATTGTGGAATTTTTCATGTTTAAATTCTTAAATGACTAAATAATGGCTTGTAGAAAATGGGCTGGATATTTATATGAGTTTTATGCATTGTGGATTGTAGAATTTGGTGAAAGATTAAGGAGGAGTTGATACCATCTTGGGTAACCTTCTTGTTCCAATAATTAAGTAAAGGAATGACTACTATTAATGCAAATAAGTAACTTATTGTTAGAAATGTGGTAATTTAAGACATAGTTGCATGCATTTTTTCTACCTACTTACTATTCCAACATTGACCATTGATGGAATGGTTGCCTCAATCTCTCCTATGGTCCTTAAGTCTGGTTTTTCACAACCTTTAGCTCACATACCATTATTAGAGAGTGAGAAACAAAGGCTTAGAAGCATCCATTTTTGGGTTTAATAGTTATGATGTTTACAGAATTTATGATCAATGGCAATGACTGGAAGTATGGTTTTTCAACATTATTTCCTTGTTTTGGACTAACTTGTTAGTCTATTTTACGTATAAGTTCTATCATTTGGTATCAAAGCTTTTAAACCTCTGCCTAGTAAAATTTTAAAAACTTTCAGAATCAGGTTGTTTACGTTTATGCATGTTTTGGCATTCTTGACTTTAAAAACATAACCTTCACAAAAATTATTCAATTTTGGCTTTTGAAACACTAAAAATAGAGCTCTTATGACTGAGTCTTGAACTTGGTACATCTTGGATCAAGTTGGGTCTTGGTGACCTGGCTGGAGGTTAAAGACAACCTAAACTACAAGTTGTCTTATGTTGTCTTCCAATTTAGATCCCTTTATGTTGTGGTGGGAACATGAGGCCTTGCTCAATCAAGATGGACCGTTGAAAAGATATCCAATGGTCTAGATTTATATTAAATTAATATAACCACTTGCTATTATATTTTCAATCTATAAATCTAGACCATTGAATCTAACCATGTTTCATAAGATGATTTGACTAAATATTGTATTTATTTTAATTGTTATATGGTTTGAGGCTATTTTCTTCAAGATTTTGTTTCTGGGCCTTTATTTGATTTTTTATTATGCTTTTGGGCCTATATTTTTCTTGAATTTTTCATATGTTTATTCTTGTGGCTTGGGCATTTGTTTTTGGTTCATTATCCTGAGACCAACCTTTAAACCACTAGACCAATGAACAACCTTGTATAGGAAACTGTTCTTAAGTTAATTTACTTATAGAATAGGCATATCCATGTAGTATTGCTTAAAATATTTAGTTTAAATTGATCAAATTTTGGAAAATCTATTTTAGGCAACTCAAGTCTTATTAGGCAATATTTTGTAGATATTTTCTCTAATATTGTATGAAAATTAAAAATTTTATGCATTTAATCAAAGGCCTAATTTCTTGAAAATTAATTTGAGCAATATTTTATGGCATATTTGGTAAATTTTAAATAAATGGATATTTAATTAATTAAATTGTCACATTTTGGTTCAGTTGACTAATTAATTAATTAATTAAAATCCCATTATGAAAATTGTTTGTTTATACATTTTGCATGGTCATTTACAAGCATTCAAGGAAAATTTGATGTCATGTAATTAGTATGATTTTGGCATAATTAAATTTTAGCCACAACACCTTTATTTATTCTAAAATTATACATTAGGTTTAAAAATTACATAAAGGAAAATGACATCAAATTGTAATTAATCATCTTCAATATAGTAATTATATCCAATAGAATTTTATCACATTGATATGATTAATAAGAATGGGATAGTGAATTTTTTCTTTTTCTTAATTTACCCACAGGGATTGAAGAAAAGAAGTATTATTTGCTAGTTTCATCATAATTTAAGCATAATCCTAGTTAAATAAAACTTAGCCCACAGGCAGTTTTATTTGCTAATAAGCTCATGTTTACTTTACATGTGTTACATTGGTGGAACATATTATATGGATTTTTCAAAGTTGTCTCAAATATCAATATATGCATGTAATGTTTATCTAGCTTTTCAACCACTAAACATTTCTGATTTTAAGTTCTCGAACTTAATGTGGATAATTACAAGATTTGGAAGGAAAAAATTCTTTCTCCAATTATGATGGAAGGACCTTGATGATGTCACTTGAAAATAGGAACCTCTTACACCTACGAATACAAGCAGTGTATCTGTAATAACTCTTTATGAACGTTGGGAGCAATCTATTTGTCTCAGCATGATGTATATCAAATCTAAGATATTTGATGGTATACAAGGATAAAATTGTTTATGACTTGTTAAACGCCATTATTGAACAATTTGAATCTTTTGAAAAGGCTTTAGCAAGTACCTTAATGTCAAAATTATCCACTATAAAGCTCATTGACTTAAGGGGTGTGCGAGAGTACATCATGCAGATGAAGGATTTTGTAGCTTAGTTGAATGGACTTGAGGTTGATATTCTCATTCTTTCTAGTGCAATCCATCCTAAATTCCTTACTACCTCAATATGGGCCTTTCAAAATGTCATACAGCACACATGAACAAAAATAGTCAATTAATGAAGTACAGACCATGTGTGTTCAAGAGAAAGGAAGGCTCTTAGCAAAAATGGAAGAAAGTGCACATATGGCAACTCAAAGGAAAGATTAGAGACATGCCAAAGGAAAATGGAAGGGTATAGCGCCTGTCCAAGGTGATATTAAGAAGGAGTCCAAGTGTTTTTTCTGCAAGAGGAAAGGATACATGAAAAAGGACTGCAACAAATTCAAGGATTAGCTTGAAAAGACAAGTAACTTAATCCCTTTCTTTTATGATGAATCTAATATGATAGATGTTAGTAGTAACACATGGTGGATTGATTCTGGTTCTACAATCCATAGTTCAAATACCTTATAGGGCTTTTAAACCAAAGGAAGCTTATGGGAAGTAAGCAATACATCTACTCAGGAAACAAGATAGGCTTACTGGTTAAGGTTATAGGAACTCATAAGCTGGTTTTGAATTCTAGTTTTGTTTTGATTTTGGTAAGACCTTTTATGTACCAAGTTTCTCTATAAACTTGATTTCTATTTTAAAGCTTGTACATTTGGGATATTATTTTGAATTCACAAATTATATGCTGAAGTTATTTTATAAATCTAATCTTGTTGGAAATGGTACAATTTATTATGGCCTTTTCTGAATTCAATTACAAGGAAATTCATTACATAAAATTATGCATGCTTCTAGTAGCGTAAGTATCAAGATATGTGTTACTAATGAAAATACCTCTATATTATTGCGTCGTAAACTTAGTCATATCTCAATAGAAAGGGTAAAAAGGTTTGTAAAGGAAGGAGTATTGAATACTCTTGACTTCACTGACTTTGATACTTGTATAGACTGCATCAAGGGTAAGCAAACTAATAAGACCAAGAAAGGTGTTAAACGGTGTTCTACTTTGTTGAAAATCATACATATGGATATATATATATATATATATATATATATATTCCAGCGATGGACTCTAGTATTCAAAAATGCTTTATCATCTTTATTCACGATTACTCACGATACATGTATTCTATCAGTATCATAAAAAGAATGAGGTATTATATGCCTGTAAGATTTTTAAAGCAGAAGTAAAGAAACAATGTGGTAAACAAATTAAGATAGTGAGATTAGATAAAGGTGGTGAATACTATGGTAGATACACTAAAGGGTTATCCATCACAAAACCTCCTGGTTTCAATGGTGAAAATTTCACCTACGGGAAACTAAAGACGGGATTTTTCTTTGAGGCTGTTGACATTGACCTTTGAGATGTGATTAAGAAAGGTCCATATGTGCTTATAAAAGAAGAAGAAGGTAAAACCTCTATTAAACCAAAAAGTGAATGGAATGAAATAGATAGAAGAAAAGTTTTGTTAAATAATAAAGTCAAACTTATTCTTACCAGTGCACTTTGCCAAGAAGAATATTTTAAAGTATCAAATTGCGAAAGTGCAAAAGAAATGTAAGAAGCTTTAGAGATAACTTATGAAGGAACCTCAGGAGTGAAAGAGTCCAAGATTCATAATCTTATACAACAAGATCATGAAGGCTCTTCCTATGAAATGGCAACCCAAGGTGACAGCAATTGAAGAAGCAAAAGGACCATCAATCAAATTAGTTGTTGCTTTCTTTGGAAATATTCAAGAGCATGAGCCAAGATTGAAGCAACTTCTTGAGGAACAAGATAAGACGAATAAGGGGTCTTGCTCTCAGAGCCTCATCATCAATGTATCCAGATGAAGAAGAATGTGATGATGATTCTCTGGAAGAAATCAATGAAGAAACTCCTAGTCTCTTTGTTAAAAAGTTTGGAAGATTCTTTAATAGTATAAGAATGAAAGGAAGGAAACCAGCTAGAAGAAATCAAGAAACCAAAGAATTTCCCATTTTCTATTAATGCAAAAAACTAGGGCACATCAAATGGGAATATTCTCAATTCTTGGTGAAGCATGACAACACTGATAAGAAGAAAGGAAATGAAAAGAAGAAAGTTTATATATCAGCCACATGAGGAGAAAGTGATGAAGACTCAAATGATGAAGATTAGGAAGCCAACCTTGGCCTAATGGCAAATGAAGATGAGGTAAACTCTCTCCCTTCTTATGAGGAATTACAAGATGTATTCAATGATTTACATGATGAATTCCTCAAGACAGCAAAAGCTTTAAAATTTTCGAAGAAGAAAATCATATTTTTATAAGAGAATTTAGAGAAAAAGAAGGAATAAAATAACTCTATACAACAAATGAAAGTTTCTTTAGAAAAACAAATTGTGAAATTAGAGCATGACTATATTAATTTAAAAAATGAACATAATTACCTTAGAAATAAAGCTTATTGTAATTGTGAACTTATATAAAAAGAAAAGAATGATTTGATAAACACTCTTGCAAAGTTCACTAAAGGAAAGGATAACTTAAACATTTTACTTGGAAAACAAAGATGTGTTTTTGATAAAGTAGGTATTGGATATAATCCTAATAAAAGACAAAAATACTATAAGAATTTTTTCGTTCCTGTTATTATGAATGGTACTCCATTTATCACATGCTTATATTGTGGTAAGAAGGTGCATGGATCATATACTTATCTTTACATAAATAATAAAATTTTGGAAAGGAAGAAAATATGGGTTCCTAAAGGAACAACTAACATTCAAGGACCCAACAAGAATTAGGTACCTAAAAATAAAACTTAATATTCTTGTAGGTATGCATGAAAGCTACTGGAACATAGTGGTACTTAGATAGTGGATGCTCCAAACATATGACTGGAGATAAATCCAAGTTTATTTCTTTTCAACCAAAAAATGGAGGGAATGTCACATTTGGAGGTAGTGGACACAAGAGAATATTTGGTATTGGAAAAGTTAGTTAGAAATCTTCCACCTCCATTGATAATGTACTTCTTGTTGAAGATTTGAATCATAATCTTCTAGCATTAGTCAATTATGTGATAAGAACAACAGAGTTATATTTGATTTAAAACATTGTTTAGTTGAAAATTTAGATGAAAAGAAAACCATACTAGTAGAACATAGGATTAATAATGTGTATGTTATAGACTTAGATGATGTTTCTCCTACCAATTCAAGATGTTTGATGAGTGTAAATGATGATAGTTGGTTGTGCATAGAAGGCTTACTCATGCTAGTATGAGTCTCTTAGAGAAGCTTACCAAGAAAGACCTAGTTATTGGATTTCCTAAATTAAAATTTGATTAAAAAAAAAACTTTATGATGCATGCCAAAAGGAAAAACATATTAAAAGCTTTTTAAGGCAAAGGGATTATCTTACAACTAGACCAGTACAATTACTTCACATGGATCTTTTTTGGCCTAACCGAATCGTCATCGTTAGGGTGTCAAAAGCTAATACCGGATACCAAAATGCACTATAGTGGTGCAATTTGGGTTGCATTCACTTTAAGGAGCCTAGTTTGTTCCTAGGTAATTTGAATGAAAAAATGTGTGAAGAAATGGGGAAAACTGAGGTTTTGTCATTGTTTTTATCAAATGGATGGAATTTGAATGAAATGCAACAAAGTGAAAATGTTTTTGGGATTTTTGTTATAAAGTGAAGATTGATAAAATAAGATTTAATGCAAATGATGATGAAATGCCCGTCAGAGTTTTAATTCGGCCTTCCTAGCTTCTTAAAAGATAAATGAGAGTTTCTTTATAAAACCATTTACACAAGTGGTTTGAAATACCATTCAAACACTAGGTAAATTTGTTTGTTTATTAAACCTTTAACCCAAAGGCTCACAACAACAATTAACTACCCTATTTAATGCATTAATGGGAGATCAATGTAAAGATGTGAGGACAACTTTGAGTAATTTAACCAAATGCTGCCAAGTTACTACAATCAATCATAAGATATATTAGATTATACTAAACCCAATACTTCTACAATCAAATATAGCAATAATCCTTACAAAACACACATCAAAACATAAATCTCATAATCCAATCCATAATATAGAAGTTATAGTAATATGGTTTAGCCTAAAAATGTAATCAAGATAACTTAACCAAGATATAATGAATACACAACTTAGAAAGATGGAAAAGAACAAGAAAAACTCCTTAGTTAATGTTGGAAGCTCATGCCTTATCAAATCTCCTCTGGGCAAGTGGTGTTTAGCTACTCATGGTGAAGAGGGATGCTTCACTAAGCTCTAAATCTCCAAGAACAAACATGGAAGTGCAGAAAATTATGGATATATAAGAATAATGGAGGGAGAATATGAAGAATGAAAGTATCTAGGACTCTTCTCTGGTCTTTCACGGCCTCCCCTTGCAACAGAAACCCTAGTGGCTAATAAAAGGGGAGTTGGGTTGGGTCTTACAATTAGGTTCAAATCTAAATTAAAAATTGTGCAAGTTAAGTTGAGTGGCAAAAAACACAGCAAGCATACTTAGGCTATTTTACAATTTTTTTATTCTTCCAGTCCTTGATTGCAATGTGTTCTAACTTGCCATTAACTTTGACCTTACAAAGTACATTTTACACGAAGTCGCCTCTAATCCCAAATTACCACAAAATATTATCAAGACATGCATTTAAGCTCAATAAACCTCATAAAATGCCATGAAATGACATTGAATAACGTTGTAAAAATGGGTATGATCATGACCCTTTAAAACTATGAGTCTTAGAGAAAATTATGTTTAGTAATTGTAGATGAATTCTCTAGATACACTTGGACACCCTTTTTATCTCCTAAAGATGAAGCCTTCAAATCTTTTTTGAAATTAGCTAAATTCATTCAAAATGAACAAGGCATGACAATTGTGAGAATAAGGAGTGATCGTTGTGGACAATTTTAAAATAATCTATTTATGGAGTTATGTGTTAATAATGGAATTAAACATAATTTCTCTACACCAAGAACTCTTTAACAAAATGGAGTAATTGAAAGGAAGAGTAGAACTTTAGAAGATATGGCTTGACATCTTTACTAAACCTCTCTCTACTAAAAGATTTTGTTTTATAAGAGGTGAACTTGGTATGGTTGATCCCAATGAATTGTAAAAGTAAAGTTTTCAATTGTTTTGCCATTTGCTTGAAGAGGACACTCATTAACTTAAGCAACAGAATGGTTTCAATTTATTTTGCAGGTTATTTATGATGTATTCTTTTGAATTTTACTTGTTTACATGTTGTTTGAGTGAAATTGTGTGATTAGATATGCATTTAAGTAAAATACTATCTAGAAATTAAGAAAGTTAGAATAAAATTCACAATTTGGTCACATTTCATAGTGACCAATCGGCTGCCAATAAGTGGATAGTCGACTGGTAACGGTTTGGAGTCACCAGCTGCTTAAAACGGTCATGAACAGCTAATTGAAGGCTCTTTATAAGGAAACAATCAACTGTCATGGAGTGACCAGTCAACTGGGCATCCTTTATAGCCCGACAGTTGACTGATGTCAAGTAGCAAGTGGATCGAGAGGCTCCAGAGGGCAAAGCTGTGAAAAATAGGGGCCGACAATTGATAGCTCATAAGTCACCTATCGACTAATCGATGCCAGAGAGCAGGACTAAGCAAAAATAGGGTAGACAATCGATTGCTCGTTAGTGACCAATTGATTGGTCAATGACAGAACTTACTATTTAGGGTAGTCGAACCCTAAAAACTTACCATGTTCACTATTTTACCACTCGAGTGCTTATCTCCTTTCTTGCTTTCTAACTTTTTAGCCAAATCTTCATAAAATCTTGGCAATTTTGTTTACAAATCAACCACAATCACCTATTAAACACTGCAATCTAGGGTTTCATCAGTTTAAAAGGGGATTTTTTACTCTTCTCCTCCCTTACCTAAAATCTTTCCAATCTTTCTTGAGTTCTTGCCTTTCTATCATCATTTGTACCTTACCAACATCATTCATGGCTCAGAGACCAACTCCTAAATGTACAAAGACCAAGAACGCAACTATTGGCTCCTTATCAGGTCCCCTACCTTTCTTCTCCTCAAGAGCACAAGAAATAGCCTTCATAAAGAACTTCCAATAAAGAGAGGTTCTTTCAAGTAAGTATGTGCATTTTCCCCTACTTTATGAAGAAGGGTCTAGCCTATCTGATTTGTTTATAAATACTGGGTTGAATTATCTGCTAAACATCAAGCTTGATTAAAGCCCCAAGGTTATCAAGGCTTTTTATTATAATCTCACCTATAACCTTGCAACATATCTTATGACCATTGAATTCATAGGAACAAGGATTGTTCTTGGTGATGAAACTCTGGATGATATCCTAAATCTTCCATCTCCTACTAGGCATTATTTTACTGATCATCCTAACTCCCTCAAGACTGTGGTTGGTTACAAAAAATTGGAGATTATAAATAAGATAAGTGAGGTAGCCATTGACAATCTAGATGCTGCAATAAATATCAATGACTTGTCCTTGGAACATAGACTGCTTCACTACATCATTGCTCACTACCTGACTAATAAATCAAGTAACTTTGCTTTTCTAAGTAAGTCTGAGATGCTCATGATGAAGTGTATATTGGATGGCTAAAGCTTATGACTTTCATGGTTGATCACTTAGAGGATGACCACTTGCAAGAAGAAGAAGTCATCTCTTTTACCTTATACGGACATTATAGTTGTCATCCTTCGCCACTATAACATTTCACCACTTGAGGATAATATGGAGTCTCCTCTTTAAATTGGTTGGAATAATCTACAAAGGACGGGATTTATCAAGACTCTTAAGGGCTAATGGGTTAGGAAAGCCCAAAGGATCCCTAGGCCTCAACCTCCTCTAGCAGCTGATGTGCCTCTTCCTCCTTCTCCTTTTCTATTTACAGAACCAGCATAAGAAGAACCATCTTTTCCCATGCCACCATCTCTATCTACTCCTATGCCTTCATCTCCACAACCTCCTAAATCGATGGGTTACACCCCGACTCAACCTAAGACAATAGTGATACTAAAGCCCATCCTCTTTTCTGGGATTTGTGCTTTGCATCAAAAGATGGACACATTTAGCCTTTAGATGTAGAATATTTAGGAAACAGTGGAAGATATGAATGCTAAGATCAAGCACATTGAGTCTTATCATGAGCAACATTCTGATTTTTAGGCATTTAAGGGGCAATTGAGTTCTCTTCCTCTCTTTTTGATGTGATAAAGAGGGAGAGAAATTAGGAGCAATTAGAAGTTTTAAAATATTGGAATTTGAACTTAGGTGTTTCCTTATTAGTTAGTGTTTCTTGTTTTCATTGTGTTTAAACATTATGGTTATTTTTTCTGTCATGCTTATAATTTCAATAAAAGTAGTTATTTTAATTAATATAATTGTTGTTATCTACTATCATTATTTAATATCATCTGTATAAATAAGGAAACCAATTGAAGTGAAAGTTAAACAAAGTGAACATATTAAACTTTCACTAAAATAAAGGATTTTATAAGCACAATATCTTGATAAACTTTTCTTTGTAAAGAACTAACATTTGTAGGGTTGTCATCATAAAAAAGGGGAGATTGTTGAGCCTATTTGCTAAAAGACCAAGGTTTTGATGATAACAACACACGGAAAAAAGTTTTCCTATGCGTTACTTAGGTTCTAAATGTTTCTGAAATTTAATCATGTCTTAAGAACATTTGTAATTGGTATTGAGCTAACAGAAATCATTTAAAATGAATGTATAATCAATCTTAGGTCATAAAGGTTAAGAAAAAGCTAATTTGGGAGCTTTTTATAAGTGAATAGTTGACTAGTCACTAGCCAGTAGTCAATTGGTCACCTTCTCAAAAGCCTAGTCTGCTACTAACTTAAGTTCTGATCGACTGGGCACTCTCTGTGAGTGAACAATCGACTGGTCACAAACCAACAGTTGACTGGTTAATTTTTTTAAAAGGACCAGTCAGCTACTAGGTCAAGCCTTGATTGACTAAGAACTCTCTATGAGTAAGCAGTTAACTGTCGAGAGTGAGCAGTCAACTAGTCATACCCAGATCAAGCATCAGTTAAGTGCCAGCCTTGATACCATTGACTGGGAATTCTCTGTGAGTGACCAGTTGACTAGTCAAGAGTGAGCAATCAACTGTCGAGGTCTAGAATTTAAAAATAATTAGAGGGAAAGAGTGAGCAGTCAACTGATCAGTGGTGAATAGTCGACTAGTCGAAGACAAAGAAGTCATAATTACTTTACAATGGACATATTTTGAAATCTCTAACTTCCCACTCATTCCCAACGCATCTATTGGACTTCAATCTATATAAACTCGACCTATAGACTCTAAAAAAACATGTGAAACATTCAAATGTGATTATATAATTAGTTTTCATCATTTTATCAGCACTATATCTTATTAGTGCTTCATTGTATCATCTACTTTGTTCAGAGAGTTTATCATCTGTAATTTATCCTTTCTTTTGAAAGAGAAGCTCAAAGAGGTTCCTTGAGAGTGTCAAGCTTAGAGAGAGCTTGGATTCAGGGGGAGTATAACCCTGAGAGAGAATTCAAGGAGGTTCCTTGAAGGTGTCAAGCTTAGAGAGCTTAGGAATTAGGAGAGGTTCTCCTGGGTATTGTATTGATTTGTTAAGATAGTGAAAAATCCTAAGAGGTTACTTGGGGATTGGGTATAGGTTTGGGTAGAAGCTGAACCAGGATAAATTTTTGTGTCTGCTATTCTCCCTCACTCTCTTTATTTTCTGCATTTATTCTTCGATTGTTTTACAAGAGACTTTTTTAGTAAAATTTTTATAAAACCTAATTCACCCCCTCTTAGGTTCCAGCCTTACTCAACATCTTAAAGGTACTAAAGATTACATGCTAATGTACAAGTAAACTGTGAACCTTGAGGTTGTTGGCTACTATGATTCAAATTTTGCTAGTTATACTAAGTCACAGAAGTCAACATCTGGGTATATCTTTATACTTGTCGATGAAGCAGTGTTTTTGAGGAGTGCAAAGTAGACTTTGACTGCTACTTCTACCATGGAGGCTGAGTTTGTGTCTTATTTTAAGGCAACTCATACTTGGTTCAACATTAAGTATTTGATGTATGTTATCATCACTTATAATAAAGCTCTTATTCATTTGAGTTGACTTTCTCATTTTGTGTGGACATTTATATTTAAAGAATAAACAACATTAAGAAGTTCCAAAATAAGCATGGGGCTTATTCATTAAGTTATGGTAAGAAGAGAAATTGATATGCATTGTGATACATAGAAGGTAATACTCATTTATAGAGGACTTGTTGCTGTGATCTGTGCATTTAATTTTTCTCTTTTGGAATATGTATGAACAAGGATATTGAAATCATTAAGTATAACAGACCAAGTGGAAGAATGTTGGCCTCTCATATTAATGTTAACTTTGGCAACCTTTCATATGGTCAGCAACAACTGCATGAGTGAGATTTGTTTTGATAGGTTGATATCTTGCCATTGTGGACTTTCATCCTAAATCCACATAGTTGCATGCATTTTTCCTACCTACTTACTATTCCAACATTGACCATTAATTGAATGGTTGCCCCAAGTTCTCTTATTGTCCTTAAGTTTGGTTTCTCACAACCATCAACTTACACACCATCATCTGAGAGTGAGAAATAAAGGCTTAGAAGCATTCATTTTTGGGTTTGATAGTTACGACGTTTACGGAATTGCTTATCAATGGCAATGGCTGGAGGTATGGTTTTTCCACATTATTTCCTTGTTTTGGACTAACTTGTTAGTCTATTTTACATATAAGTTCAATCATTGTAGTTATTGTTTGTTTCTTTGATATATTCCCCAAAGAAAAATTGAGTTTATATGTTTCTTTAGTCATTTAATAACAAAGTTATGTTATTTTGTTTTTTAAAATGACATTTTAAAAAAAAAAATTGAATCACTTTATATTATTTCATGCTATAATTTAATTTAATAAAAATAGTTATGAAAATGTTAAAACAACTAATTATTTTACTATTAATTTTTTTATACTTACTTCAAGATCAATTTATAGTTTAAAGTTTGTCATTAAATATTATTGCTTTCCAATCGTTTTATGTATTTTATATCTTAATTTGATTTAACAAAAAAATATTAAAGTAACAAATACTTTACTATTAAATTTTATTTTACCTATATTTTGAGTTGTTTCATAATGTATTGAAACTGTTATTTAGATTAAGTTGAATTTTTTATTTTCAATAATAATATTAATTAGAAAATGCTAAAATTGTTTAAAGTGCTCACGAAATATGATGATAAAATTATTTTCTCATTTAAATATTTCTTTAATTATTTATATTAAGATTGAGATTGAAAATATCAAAACATGATTAAGTAGTGTAATATAAATCAAAGAGAGTTAATAATATGATTTCATGTTAAATAGTAAGAAATAAAATGTAACTAATCTTTATAATTATTATTATTATTATTTAACCATTATGTTGAGCATTGGTCCATGAAATTGTAAAATGCAATGTCAAATGAGGAAGAGTGCCCTTAGGCTATGTTTGGATTAAGGGTTAGGGAGGGAGTGGCAAGGAGTGAAATGACCAAATTGAGATAAATATATCTTTGGATGTTTTTGTGAAGAGGGAATGGAATGGTGGGAGAGGGCCTCTAAGACCCTCCTTAGCCATCCAAAATATCTTTTTTTTTTGTCCCCTAAATTAAGGGGTCAATGGTAGAAGGGAGTGACTCAATAATTTAAAATACTATTATATCCTATATCATATATTGAACAATGATAAAATTATGGTAAAATCTTTGGTGCACTTATAATTTTGAGTGCACTGGTACACTTAGTTATAATGTAGTTATATAATTTTAAGATTATTATTTTTTAGGTTAATATTTAAAATAACAAAACTATATAATTTAACATGTAAATTCAAAAACTTATATATAGTTAGCATTTAGTAATTAACAAATTTACTTGTCAACAACATATGGCAAAATTTTGTTCTACCACATCATGAGTGCACTAATGTACTCAAAATTGTGAATGCACCAAAATTGACACCTAAAATTATTTGTGATTTGTTCATGTTATATGATTTAATATTAGAGAAATAATTAATGAGTCATTCCATTCTATTCGTTTCATTGTAACTTTCAAAACAAAATTATTAGTCCTTTCCTTATTAAAACTCTCAAATATCATATCTACACAAGTCATTCCATGCCATTTTGTCCTTCCTTAAACTCCTAAACATGTCTTAGATAGTTTGGAACGAGGGGGAGATTAGCATAGTTTTCTATAAATATTTTTCTTTGATTTTTTTTATCTCAATCACTATATTGATATGTTTAAATTTTAATTTATATTTTTAGCTTCGATAATAAATCTTTTAAATTAATTTCTATTTGTTTTTACTTGATATAAGATTCATGAAGTCTAGATGAATATTATTGCTCTAATATCAAATATTTTCATAAAAATTATCATATTCTATTTAAAAAGATTTATAATTTTATAGTATATTGTTCAAATAAAAGTTTAAAATTAAAATTAATAATTTACTTCTTTACAAATAATAACATTGTAGTATAACCCATACCACATCAATAAATGATTTAGCATGCAAGATTATATTGAGATGTTGTACTTAATTTTAAAAAACATAGTCTACTTAAAGGCTATAAATAGAAGTGTTATACTTATTTTTTATAAATATTCTATTTTGTAATATTAGATTAATGTTAAGAGCAATATGAAAAAAGGAGGAAAAAATAAAAAAGAAATGAAGAAAGAATAAGAAAGATAGGGAAAGCAATAAGAGAAGAAATAAAATAAAAGGAAAAGAGGAGATAATAATAATAATTAATAATAATAATAATAATAATAAAGTATATTTAGTAAGAGTTATATACTTGATATATGTAGGTTGGATTCAAACTTAAATGGTAATGTAAAACATTATGTAATTTAATTATTTGAGAGTTTATATATATATATAAAGAAATGGAGCATAATATTAAAACTCAATATATTATTATAATATATATATATATATATATATATTTAAAATTCAACAACGGTACATGCCCACCTTGAGACAAGAGTGGCT
The DNA here is from genome assembly GCA_037074485.1 of Delonix regia. Taxonomy (NCBI): domain Eukaryota; kingdom Viridiplantae; phylum Streptophyta; class Magnoliopsida; order Fabales; family Fabaceae; genus Delonix; species Delonix regia. The sequence continues at coordinate 19,339,308 of CM073449.1, read as the reverse complement.
CCACCACTAAGTGGAAGTAAGGGTGATCATAAAAGAAAATGAGATAGGGAAAGATTAACTACTACTTCCATGTGATGTTTGCATTCTCATTTTACGTGTTGGCTTATCACACTAGTTCAGAAGGGAGTGACAAGGAATGTAATAGCCATAATAGATTAGATTTATGTTTAGATTTTTTTTTTAATATGGAATGAAATAGCAAGAGAGGGATACCAAGACCCTTCATTACCATCAAAAACCTTGATTTTGGTGCCCCTCTAACTTAAGGGTTAGGAATGGAATGTGGTGATCTAAGAAGTTAAAATATTACTATACTCATATCTTATTAATTATAATTACAGCTATAACTAAATGAGAAAGTCTATTTCCTTCATAATCATCATCGTGTTTCTTCTGTAATTGAACAGTGATAGAGTCGAAATCTTTCTTAATGGAGCATATGTCATCGATATTTTCACTACATGTATCATGAAGTTGCTATCACAATTAGAAGGTAATATTAGTATTTTCCCAAGCTAGTCACTTGTTGAGCAAGGCTGGAACCCAAGAGGTGGATGAATTGGGTTTTATAAAATTTTACTACAAAACAATTCTAAAAATAGAGATGATAAAATTAAAAAATTAATGCAAAATGTAAAAGGAGTAAGGAGAGAAGTATGGACGTAGAGATTTATCTTGGTTCGACTTCTATCAAAGCCTACGTCTAGTCCCCAAGCAACCTTTTGGGATTTTTTACTATCTCAAAAAATCAATACAATTCCCAAGAGAACCTCTCCTTAATTCCCAAGCTCTTATAGCTTGACTCCTTCACGGAACTTCCTTGAAAACTCTCCCAGGGATATACTCCCCCTGAACCCAAGCTCTCTCTTAGTTTGACTCTCTCAAGGAACCTCTTTGAGCTTCTCTCTCAAAAGAAAGAAATAATTAGGGATGAATAACTCTCTTAACACAGTAGATAACATAATGAAGCACTAGGATGATATAGAGCTAATAAGTAATCGAAAACTTATGATATAATCACTCTTGAATATTTTTCTTCTTATATCAGAGGTCTCAGGTCGAGTTTATATAGATTGAGGTCCAATAGATCTGTTGGGAGTGAGTGGTAAATCAGAGAATTCAAAATATAGCCGTTATAGATTCGTTATAACTTCTTTGTCATTAACATGTCGACTGTTCACCATTGACCAGTCGACTGCTCCTTTATTCCCTCTTATAATTTTCAAATTTTAGACCTGGATAGTTGACTGCTCACTTTGGGCCAGTCAACTGGTCACTTATAGAGAGTTCCTAGTCGTTCAGGTTTAAGCTACCAATTGACTGATGCTTGATCTAGGAGGTGACTAGTCAATTGCTAATAGTGGCCAATCGATTACTTGCTTCCTAAAAGCTCCCAGTTGATCTGGCTTGAGCTGGTAGTTGACTAGTCTTATCTAAAAAAGTGACCAGTTGACTGTTGTCTTGTGACCAGTCGAGTGTTCACTTACAGAAAGTGACTAGTTAATTAGATTTCAAGCAGATTGCAAACTGGGGGCATTTCTAAAGGTGACCAGTCGATTGTTGGCTAGTGGTTAGTCGACTGTTCATTGACAGAAAACTCCCAAATCAGCTTTTCTTAACCTTTAAGACCTGGGATTGATTATACATTCATTTTAATTGATTTTATCAGCTCAACACCATTTACAAAGGTTCCTAATACATGATTAAACATTAAAATTGTCTAAAACCTAAGTGTTACATAGGAAAACTTTTCTTCTTGTGTTTTTATCATCAAAACCTTTATTTCTTAGTAAATAGGCTCAACAATCTCCCCCTTTTTTATGATGACAACCCTGCAAATGTTAGTTCCTCACAAAGAAAAATTTTCAATATAATCTCTTTGGATTTTGAGAGTTTTAATGATTTAACTTTGATTAATTTCTCTCAACCTTTAACTGGTTTCCTTGTTTTTCCATGTGACAGCAGTGGGTAATATGGCAGTAGCAGATAACAGCAAATATCATTCATAATCAAAATAGCTTCTTTTATTTAGAATCAAAGCATGACAAAAATCAAACTAAGCAACCCAGTTCAAACAAAGAAATCTCAAATAACAAGGAAACATAAGCTGAAATCAAATCCTAATGTCATCATAATCAAATGCTCACAAAATCAAATACCTAACCTAAAGCCTACTTTTCTCTCCCTCTTTGTCACATTAAAAATGGAGGAAGAGAACCTAAATCCTAAGTCCTAAGCTCCTTAGAAATCAAGACTCTGCTCATGGTAGGACTCAATACACTCTAGGCAACCGTCAACATCTTCCACAATCTTTTGAAGAGTTTGAATCTGGATACTAAAAATGTCTATCTTTGGATGAAGAGCTTGAATCTTAGCTAAAAGAATGGGCTCCAAAATGATAATAAACTTAAGTTGAGTCGGTGTGTAACGTATGAAAGTGTGAGCATGTGGTGATGGCATGGGAGCATAGGTGATGGCATATGAAAGGATGGACCTTCCTTAGTATGATCAGCATATGGAGAAGCCAGAGGAGGCACATTATCAACTGGTGGAGGAGGTGGCCTGGACACCCTTTAGGCTTTCTTAACCCATTGCTCCTGAGGTGTCATAATGAACCCCATCCACTGAAGGTTATTCCACCCAATTTGTAGAGGGGATTCAACATCATCCTTTAAAGGTGACATGTTGTAGTGGTAGAAGATGGTAACAATAATGGTAGCATATGACAATGGAGATGACTTCTTCTTCTTCTTGCATATTGCCATTCTCTGAGTGATAAGCCAAGATAGTCAGAAACTTTACCATCTAAGATGCACTTCAAACTGAACATCTCTGGCTCATTGAGGTATGCAAAATTGCTTGACCTATTGATGAGACAATGGGCAATGATATAGTGCAACAACCGATTCTCTAGTGATAGGTCATTGACATTAATGGGTGTGTTTAAGTTGTCAATGACATTTTCACTTATCCAATTCATGATTTCCAATTTGTTGTACCTAACCATAGTCTTCAATGAATTTAGATTATCAGTTAAATAGTATTCAATAAGAATGGGAAGATTAAGAATGTTAGCTAAGGTCTCATCCCTAAACATTATCTTAGAGCCTCTGACCTTAGTAGTAATCAAATAAGTAATGAGATTGTATGTGAGGTTAGAGTAACATGCCCTGATGACTTTGGGGCAATAATATAACTTTATACTTAAAAGATAATTTAAACTAGTAATCTCCAATAGATCAAACAACCTAAATCCTTCTTCTTGCAGGAAAGGAAGATGAACATACCTATGAGGAAGCACACCCCTTTATTGGAAGTTCTCAACTAAGGCAATCTCTTAAGTCCTTGAAGAGAAAAGTGGTAGAGGAGCAGAAGAGGATCCAATAGCCATATTCTTTGTCCTTGCTTGCTTATAAGCTAGTCTTTGAGCCATTGTTGAACTTGGAGAGGTAAGGAAGAAGGTTTGAAGGCAAGAGATTGAGAAAAGAGGCTAAGAATTCAAAATAAGATGGAAAATTGCATAAAACACCCTTTTTAATCAGTGAAACCCTAGGATTTAGAGTTTAAATAATGATTTTGATTAATTTGGAAACAAAATGACAGAGATTTTACAGGGATTTGGCTGGCAAAGTGAAAAGCAAGAGAGAAGAAGAGCAGTCAACTAGAGAGAATAGTAAAAAATGGCAAGTTTTTAGGGTTCAACTGCTACAAATAGCAATATTTGTCATCAATCAATCAACTGGTCATTAGTGAGCAGTTGACTGTCAGCCCCTATTTTTGTCCAATTTAACTTTCTGACCTCGAGTAGTCGACTAGTCACTTGTAAGTAGTTAACTTTCGACCTTGATTTTTCTAAGTGTTGTTTTCAAGAACCTATCAATCAACTAGTCTTCACCATAAGTCGACTGTCAAGCCTCTTATGTACTACCAATTGATTGGCCACTTGTTGGCAGTTGATTGTTCCTTTACAGAGTGCCAGCAGTCTGCTATTTCTCTTCTCCTGAGTTGCTAGTCACTTTTCTGACCTCTACCAGTCAACTAGCCATACCTTGGTAATTGACTGGTCACTTAAAAATATGACCAATTTGAATTTTTAAGGCCAAATTTCTACTTTTCACTTATCACTTAACAACTCTTCTAAGCATATAAATTCATTCAAACAATATTGTAAACAAGTGAAACACTTCAAGAAATCAAAACATCCTACAAAATAAATAAGAAAACACTCTGATGCTTAAGTTAGTATTGATTTTGATCAGCAAATGGCGAAACAATTTAAGTCTTTTTATTTTATAATTCATTAGGATTAACCATTCCAAATTCACCTCTTATAAAACAAAATCTTTCAATAGAAAAAGGTTTTGGAAAAATATCAACAAGTTGAAATTTAATTTTGATAAATTCTAGATTGATATATTTCTTTTGAACATGGTCCCTAATAAAGTGATGCCTAATTTCTATATGTTTAGATCTCAAATGCATGATTGGGTTCTTGGTAAGATTTATTGCACTGGCATTGTCACACTTAATAGGGATCTCTTTAAGATATACACCAAGATCCTCTAATTGTTATTTCATCTAAAGAATTTGAGCACAACAATCACCAACAACAACATATTCAGCTTCAGCAGTGGACAAAGCTACTTTATTTTGTTTCTTACTAAACCATGAAACAAGAGAATTTCCAAAGAATTGACATGTTCCATTGTTACTTTTTCTATTAGTCTTACAACCATCAAAATCAGTATCTAAATATCCTACCAAGCTGTTAGTGGATCCTTTTGGAAACCATAGACCCATTTGTATTTGTGTTAGCGATATACCTAAAGACTCTTTTTACTGTTATGTAATGAGACTCTTTAGGACAAATTTGAAATTAGGCACACATGCATACACTAAACATAATATCAAGCCTACTTGTAATTAAATATAAAATGGATGCAATCATACCTCTATATTTTATGATGTCATATGGCTCTCCCTTCTCATCAGCATCCATTTTTGTAGCTAATCCCATAAGAGTGTCCTTTGTTTTGACATTTTCAAATCTAAATTTCTTAAGTAATTCTTTAACATATTTAGATTGATTTATGAAAGTTCCATTTATTTGTTGCTTAATCTGCAAACCCAAGAAGAATATGATCTCCCCCATCATTGACATTTCAAATTCTCTTCTCATCATGTTAGCAAATTCCTTGCATGGCTTTTCCTTAGTAGCACCAAATATAATATCATCCACATAAATTTGAACAACTAAAATATCATGCTTTTTCCTTTTAAAAAATAATGTTGTAATAATGTAGCCTCTTGAGAAATTATTTTCAATACGAAAAGTATTTAATCTTTCATACCATGCTCTAGGAGCTTGTTTAAGAACATACAATGCTTTTCTTAATTGGAAAGTTTTAATCCTTAAATTGAAGAGTTTGTTCAATATAAACTTCTTCCATTATGTATCCATTAAGAAAGGCACTCTTGACATCCATTTGATATAACTTAAAATTGTTTATGCATGCAATGGCTAGTAGCATACAAACAGCTTCCAATCTAGCTACTGGTGCAAAAGTTTCATCATAGTCTATACTTTCTTCTTGATTGTATCCTTTTGCAACTAATCTAGCCTTATTTCTAGTAACAACACTAAATCATCAAGCTTATTCCTAAATACCCATTTAGTACCTATTATAGGATGATTATTAGGTCTAGGAACAAGTTTCCACACTTGACTCCTTTTAAATTGATTCAATTCTTCTTGCATAACTAGAACCCAATTTTCATCTTCCAATGCTTCATCAATTTCATTTAGTTCTAATTGGGACAAGAAAGCATGATGATTACATATATTTTTTAGAGAGTTTTGAGTTGTTACCCATTTTGATACCTCACCAATTATTTGCTAAAGTGGATGATCCTTTTTAAAATTCCATGCCTTTGGTCGTTCATTGCTGACTTCTTCTTCTTCTCGATCAGATTCATCTTGCAAGGAGGATTGTTCTTATGTGTTAATGGATTCACCTTCATTCTTCTTTTTCTTGTCTTTTATTGTGAGAAAATTGAATTTTATTGCAATTTCTTCAGAGGATACCTTTCTTGGCTTAAAAGGGTCAGATTCATCAAAATTCACATGAATAGATTCTTCTACTATCATAATTCTTTTATTATATACTCAATAGGCTTTGCCTTTATTAGAATATCCTAGTAAAATTGCCTCATCATACTTAGCATCAAATTTACCTAAATTATCTTTTCCATTATTCAGTACAAAACATTTGCATCCAAATATATGCAGATGAGAAATATTTGGTTTTCTTCCTTTGTATAGCTCATATGGAGTCTTTTTCAATATCAGTCTTATCATAGCTCTATATATGACATAGCAAGAAGTGTTTGTTGCATCAGCTCAAAAATATTTAGAAAGATTTCTTTCATTTAACATAGTTCTGGCCATTTCTTCTAAGGTTCTATTCTTTCTTTCAACTACTCCATTTTATTGAGGAGTTCTTGGTGTAAAAAAATTATGTTTAATTACATTATTGTCATAGAACTCCATAAATAGATTGTTTTCAAATTCTCCACCATTATCACTTCTTATTCTCCTAATGGTCATGCCTTGTTCATTTTTAATGAATTTAGCCAATTTCAGAAAAGATTTGAAGGCTTGATCTTCATAAGATAAAAAGAATGTCCATGTGTATCTACTTAAATCATATACAATTACTAAAACATAATGATTTCCTCCAAGACTCATAGTCCTAAGAGGTCCAAATAAATCCATGTGAAGTAATTACCGTGGTTTAGTTGTGGAGACAATTCCTTTTGTCTTAAATGAGTTTTTAACTTGTTTTCCTTTCTGACATGCATCACATAGTTTTTTTTTGGTCAAATCTTAATTTAGGTAATCCTACTACTAGGTCTCTCTTGGCAAGCTTCTCTAAAAGCCTCATACTAACATGAGCAAGTCTTCTATGCTATAACGAACTATCATCATTTACACTTACCAAACATTTTGAGTTTATAGAAGGGACATTATCCAAATCAATAACATATACATTGTTAATTCTATGTCCTATAAGTATAGTTTTCTTTTTATCTAAATTTTCAATCAGGCAGTGTTTTGAATCAAATATAACTCTATTGTTCTTATCACATAATTGATTAATGCTTAGAAGATTGTGATTCAATCATTCAACAAGAGGCACATTATCAATGGAGGTGGAAGAGTTCTTATCAACTTTTCTAATACCAATGATTTTCCCATGTCCAAGCAAAACAAGTGAGGGGCTATTTTCAACCGTTATTAACCCTAATCCTACCATCTTCCCTTTCCTTAAAGCATTTATCCATGCTTTTTACTAATAGATACTCCCACACACTATGGGTGAGTACCAATTCACGTAGTTTAACCAACCTGACTCAACCTAGTCACAATTTAGTCACATTAGGTTAGGTTGATTTAGGCCAAAAAAATTTATAGTTTTGAGCAAGTGAAATCGAATCTCAAATTCACTTAAAACTTGAGCTCACCTAATTTGGTATTAATTTTTATTTTTTATTTTATTTAAATCTTTTAGTTATAATTAAATTTTTAAAACTTCATTCCTTTTAAATCTTACTTGTTTTTTTAATTCCAATCTTAAATTTTTATATATTTCTTTTTCTATTTTATTTTTTTTCAATATATTCTTTAAAAAATTGTTTTTCTTAATAAACAATTGTAAAAATTTCAAATTTTAAAAATAAAAAAGAATAAATCCACCCTAACCCGATCATTAACCAAACCTAATTAGGTCAAGTTGGGTCTTAAAATGAAAAGCGGTTCAATCATGTAATCGGACTAAAATCTCAAGACTTGTTCATACTTGGCCTCACCCATGAAATCCCGTCACACACCAACACCAATCCACTTTCAAACCACCTAACTTTCTCACTTGACGCACAACACCTAAAAAACACTGGCATTGGCATTTCCTCATCTTCCATTCATCAATTGGTGTGTAACTATGTATCGTCTCCCCTCTTGGATCTGGTCATCAAAGACAGTGAGGCAATAGAACGAAAATTGCAAAAGCTGAGATCAAGCCAAAATATTCTGTATCGTATCAACTCACCCAAAATTGCCCTAGTTCGAGTTTGAGTTCGAGTTTGAATGATTCTAAATGAATTATAATTAATTCCAATTCTACATTTGAGCTAACAAGTTTTTCATGCATAAAAACATAAATTTTAATTAATTTGCAAGTTAACAATCATGATTTTCAATATATCAATTACTAGAAATTTTTACGGTAGTAACAAGATAAAAAACCCACAACCTTGAACTTATTTCTTATCTTCCTTGCTTTCATACTGTTGAGTAGGAACTATCGGAATAAATCAAGATTTTAAATGAAATTGAGTACACAAATACCACTAGGATAGAAGCACATCAACAATCATACAACAAAGTAATTTATATTGAGATAATTGCTCAAACTTATTGTGATTTTATTTTTAATATTTTAATTAAATAAAAATGAAAAAAAATAAAACTTAAATGAATGTATAAGATCACTTGTACTTTTATTTAACATTGAATGGGTTCGACTAAACCGATCGGTCCAATCTTTAGGCCCATTGCTCCTAGACCAATTCCAAACATTTCAAAATATTCAACCCCCAAGATTAGCCACTAGCTAGTGACAATGAGATTGCCACTGACCTAACGTAATGGCTCATGCATTCAACAAATGCTACTCAATTGCCAGAAAATCTTTCACACCACCAACATATAGGGCAACACACTACTTTTTAGGTATGGCTGTTACACTACCAAAATTACTTCTACACTTTAAACCTAGCTATCAGAGATGTAAATTGAAACTTTCCTCTTTTCTGCATTACTTACAAGTTCAGTCACCATGAAAGGTTCATCAACCACCTTACATTGCCAATCTTCCAGGGTAGTGAGGTACAGTTCATCAAATTTATACATGCCATTTTTATTTTTTTTTCACAACGGAAATTACCTTCTGAAAGATTGGCCAAATACAATGACACTAATAAAATCGTTCTATGAGCTCAGAAAAAGCCAAATACTATAATTTGGCAAACACTGCATGTATGTTACAGTACTTTTAATGAAACTCATCTCTAAAAAAACACAATAAGCAGATAATCAAAGCAAATCCAAACAGACTCAGTTGTTAAGAACTGGATAAACTTTTCAGATATCTTATGTTTACGTTGGACCTGAAATTGGTTCTTTGTAATGGCGTCACCGTTCTTTGCTAGCAACTTAAACATTATATGTCGCTAGTTACTGCTGTTGCGTTAACATATACTACCTGCTGTAAGATTATAGGTGAAATTGACTGCAGCAAGGCTTAGACTTCAATTCTTTCAACTTGTCACCAAAAAATGATGCAATCATTGAGGAACACGATTTACAACAAAGAATTTAACCTAACAATAATGAAGACAGTTAAATCCAGTGGCATCTAGCAGATTAAAGTCATGATCTTGGCCAATGTAGCTGGTTATAAGCACAGGACATACAGAATGCACGTAAAGGGATTTGGAAAATTATGTTAACATGGTTCAGAAGAGCAGGTCAATAACCCATTATGCATACCATTTCAATTAGAACTGAAAATATGAGACTCAAATGGTTATTTTTCTTCCAGTGCAACTTGCGTTTGTTTGTCATAAAGCCTAAAGAAACAGTTAATTTATCTATTTTTTTCTTAATTTTGCCGTGTAGACACGGCTTCAAATATATTATACACCATATCAATCATGTCTTCTCAACCATTGGCATACTGCTAAAATTGCCTGTATGACTCGTCTCGTGGCTATCTAGTGAGGTCTGACGTTACAATATACATAACTGAAATCAAACTTGTTGAGGACACCTTACTATATTACCTCTAGTTGATCAAGGCATACCTCACAATGCTTTTTGTCCCCTGCAGGAATACGATTCTTTTTTTGACCTAAGAGCATCTGTACACTGATACAAACTGGTTCAATCCCCGGGCATGCAGTGATTCAACTAAGTACACCTGTCAGAAAATCATGTTCCCTGACCACAGGTGCCCATCACAAAGCAATGAGCCAGTTCTCTATGGATGAAGTAACTCGAGATATGCTTACCAACACCAAACAAATTCTGCAGGAAGAGAAAGGGTTTTGTTTTGCAGTCGGTTCAGTTTAATCCAGAAATGAGTGCTAAATTTGAGGGGAAAAGAATAGATCTTCCAATACTCCGGCGTGCTGTATCAATGAAAAATTACCAAACTCCTTAGTCAAATATGGATGCTATGCAGTTTAACAGAATCAGGTCCATGTTATAAAAGATCATTAACAATAAACAAAATGACTGGTTGAATCTGAAATAACGTCAAGGCTACTTGAGCAATGACAACAAAAATGGATTATCAAAACTGATCAAATTTAGATCATGTCAACTAAATAAATAATGTTTTTTGAAACTTGAATTAATCAGTTAAGTATAGGGAAGGAACCTCTACCCTGGTCATGCATCCGTCTTAGTCATCATCCTCAGGATCAATAACCATCCTCAACTTCCTTCTGGATACAGCATTATCAGGAAATACACCAGTGGCCACGTCATCCTCTGAATCTATCAACTCATCATCCACTTGCTGATATTCTGCTTGAGTGTTTGAAAGGCCCGCCCAATTTTCACTGCCATTGCCGGTTAATTCAAGCACTAAATTAATAAACTAAACCCATTGAAAAACAGTTAACTGTATCCATAAATTGTTACATTGCTCTATAATCAATATACATTTCTTTAGTCTATGAAAATACCGTTATTGACACAATGGATTATATATCCAACTTTGTCAGCATGTATTGAGACTGAACCTATACTTTACCCAACCCAACTTCAATTACAGTCATCACAAATTAAGGAAGATCTTTGTTTTGTCCAGGCAATCTACTCTATTAAAGAGAGTATCTAGATCAGTCTCCATTTATAGCCGATAGCTTTACACCACTAGTCCTTGATTCTTCTTTCCTAAAAGAAAAAATCGTGAAAATTTTCTCCTTTCTACATATATATGCTTCCACATTGTTTATAGACTAAATATTGATACTCATTAAACTCACAATGGTCAACCTAAATAATCAAACTAGCAATAGATGCTAATACAAAAAAAAAAGGACAATGTTGTTCTTGTGCAACATACCTTCCCAAAATGTCATTTGTGCCACCATTAAAAGAATCATTACTCATCCCAATCTCCTGAATTTGGATGGTTTGAGGTTCATTCATTGATTTAGGAAGCGATCTCCCAGTTTTCCTACATCCAGAAATTGAACAAATAAGAAACAAAATAGTTAAAATATATTATAGCCAATGTCCAAGTTGATATTTAACATGCTTGGCACGCTTCAATTCCAACACAGATCACAACTAATAAGACCATACATTATTATTTACTTTTTCTTTAAAAGGAACCTATCCATGCATGCAAACTTAACTAAAAGTACGAATAGAATTCACATAAAACTAATATTGTAAACCACTTTATATATTGCAATTTACAAAAAGCTGCATTTCAACAATAATGATCATTGTCTAGGCACATAAGAGGTACAAACTGCACATGAAAAATTAATTCTAGCATATGATTGCAAATAAAGCATATCAAGATATGTAAATATGACATTTTCCTCATTTACTTAAAAAAATTTAAATGCAATATCTTCACATTGATACTTGTGTTTGAAATCAAATCCAGAACTCATTCAAATATCAAGAAAATTTAGGACAAATTCTTTTTGAAAATCATGTATTATTTATTGTGCATGCATCCCAGATCCCTCAACATGCTTAGACGGGGTGATAAAATATTATAATTCACATGTCAAACAATAATGATATATGCCAACTTATCCTCTACATTTTCTATATAAGGTCATTTATTAATTATAACAAAACTTCATATTACAAGATCTCCATGTACTAGTCCCAGATGCTCCCACACACAAACAGTTGTCATTTATTTAGTTTGTTTTTCTCAACTCTCAAGGATCCTGATGGGACTCAACCCACTCAAGCAACTCAAACATACAGCTGGAGACAAAAGGGAGTGAAAGAGGGAGGAGAAGTTGGGACACTAAAGAAGAAAGGACTGAAAACCATAAAAGATCAAGGTATATAGAAACAGAGAAACACGGGGCAAATAGGGGAGGTAATGACAAAAAAGTAGGATATGTAGTTGGGGAGTACGTGGAAAGGGGTATTTCATAGAAAGACCAACTGAGAAAGGGAGAGGAACCTTTCAGGTGGGAATCTTCTGGAGAGTTTTGGCCTCTTAAAAGTCAGTACTGTTTTATGTCTTATTCTATCTGTGGTTGAATTACTGTAAAAAGGATGTACTGAGTTGCTGGTTCTGGCTTGTATTAGTTCATGATGTTTATGTAGCACTGATACAACTTTGTATCTTCTTTGGGTTAACACCAGAGTTCCCCCTGCCATTTCATTGCACCTTTGGCTCTTGGGCTGTCTGTGTGTGTGAATATGACAGGGGAGTCCTATCAGATCCACAAGTATCATTTATGCTTCAACAAGTGTCTGTAACTTATCAAATATTAGTGTTATTTCATTAAATTTCAAAAAGAGGCACCCAAAATGAGAGGCAAAATAAAGCTCGGAAGGGAGACACATTCTTTCAACAGGACACCTGAAAACATAAAGTTCATGTTGACTTGCATAATTAGCACAAGCTAGTAGTTCATTACTGTAACACTCCAGCTTGAGATTTCAGCAAAAATATAAATTTTGCAAATAAAAAAGAGTTGATGTCAATTAGCACCAATTTTAGGAATGTCTTGGAAAGTTGAAAATAGTTACCTGCAATGCACCCAAAAAAAGGATACAAATGTCTTTGTATGGTTATAGTTTAAGTATACATAAGAGGCTGAGGAATCAGTGTTATACACTCCATCCTTGAGTCTTGCAATAAATAAAATTCGTTTGGTCCTCTCTTTTTTGGCTACCATCTGCTCTCACTATTCTCTTAAGACATCCCTATTCAGTAGATAGTAGGTTTTAGCAAGGTAGTCAACTGCCAAAGGCATCCTAAAGGTGCTAGGCCCCCATAGCACTTTGAGGCGAGATGCACTAGGAAAGTGATAGCCTGAAGGAAGATGACACTTAAATAGGAAAAAAAACTGAAAATGTGATATTTAAATAGAAAATAAATAAATAAGAATTTTCATAATAACATATGACATATAAATTAACTTTTCAAGCACAATAATCATATAAAGAAGTGCATTATTGAAGTATTCAAGCCATAAAATACTTGTTTTATAGTGAATGACTAACAGCCTAAATATTAATATTTAATATTCAAGTGAATGACCACTTTCCACAATGCCTAGGAATTGTTGGGCTGCGGATTTATGATTTTTCTTTTTCTTAAACACTTGTCTTCTATTAAAATACAAAACCTGATAGTTATGACAATTTGGGTGGGCTTGTCTGAATCTCTACGTAAACCTAGCATATGCAAAGCACCTGAGGCAAATACCTGTATGAAGACCCCTTGCCTCGGCCAGCAAGAAGTGTTAACCTCTAGGCATTAAGGCAAGTGCCTCTGACTGCACTGGGTTTTAAACTTCACACTCCACTTGTTCTCCAAACATGGACTTCTTTTTTCTTGCTAATTTCCATATGAAATCCAAGGCCATCTCTAAGGTGAAGTCTATCACTTGGGCCTTCGTAACTTCCAATATTATAACAAATAATTTGTTGCAGGTTTGCAAACATGACAAAGCTCTTTCTCTTATTGTTTGCGTCATGTGTTCATTTATACTGTAGAATAGCAGAAATTAGTTCTACATTGTCCAGCTGCTGGATACTTGCACAGATATTTTGAAATTTTCAGCAAAAATTGGACTTGTCCTTGATGGTTACCCTTGATTCTCAGAGAAGCAAGAGATTAACTGTTGATTGGCGCTGTAAGAGAAGAGGTATACCAGAACTTTCAAGTTTAACTTTTAGCTCCCCTCCTTTTATCTATTAGCTTTTTCAGGGGCCCTGCTAATAACTATTTTCAAGGGGTTTCTTTGAAGGATGGGCAGAGAGATTGACAAGCTTTGCTTAATAAAGTGTTTATCTTGTTTCCTCTAGTTTTTCTATTTCAGTTTCTCTCTGAAGATATCCTATACACTACTCTTGCACATCATTTTTCCTTCTTAGAATATTTATTTTATCACAAAAAATCATTACCCACAAATGTAAAGAGCAAACTTGCATGCCATGCAGGTTATGCAATATGAATTTGCAGGAACTAAATGCATCAATAGTCTGATGAAGGGCCATTGGCAATGACGAACAGAGAACAAACAAGAAATTTTTTTATTTTAAACATACCACTTAAGCATAAATGTATTTTTGGAAATAAAATCTCATTCAAGAAGCATCATGTCACCACCAAACCATGGTGCACAATTAAAAAGCTTGAATGGGTCAGTGATTCATCAACAACCAGGCACATACATCATTGACACCAAAATATAATAATTGAAATGTAAAGAAGCCTTAAAGAGTTATACAGTCAAAAAGGGAGTGACTAAGCACAACAGAACATGGTTACTTCAATTGTTGAACAAGCACAGCAGAAGTAGGAATAGGAGGAACGAACAACACAAACAATATGCCAGATATTCATATTAATGGCCCAACCTTCAGTAAGCCCATTCCTAGAAAAGCAAGGTGAGAGAAGAGATTTACTTAAGAACAGAGCTGAGCATTTCATCATCAGAATCATTGTTTGAAATTTTCTCCTTGCTGGACTGTTCTTGTAACTTTTCACTAGAAGGTGTACTGCTTTCCGTTTTCTTCCTAAAATTTAACAAACAATAATTGAGACAGGGGATTGAAGGACAGTTTCATGCAAGCAGATAGCAACATTAAGTCACATTTGACAATATATTAAAGTTACATCTGAATCAAATATTTGTGCCTGAAGCTTGAGACCATCATGTGGAAAAGGAAAAGACATTTTCATCATTGTATGGTTCTTTAGAACTAACACATACTAATTGATTAACTCAATATTATAATAGGTTACTTCAAAAAAATATAGGCCCTTTGGAAAATATTAAAATGTAAGTAAAATTTTTCAGCACTCAATAGAAAATGTAAGCACAAACCATGATCATAAGGGAAGACAATATGATAATTAAACAGTACGCGAGAACAAGAAAGGAGACAGTAATGCAACACAGAGCTTGCAACAGTAACCAAAGGTGACTATCAGACAATAAACAGCATGTTCAAGTAGTTTTATAACATATTAATGATTGACTGATGCAACAATGAAGACTCATGATGTGATGCTAAAAGGAGAAACCCCCTGCATCAACCAAATTACCCATGCAATTTATTTTCTTACTCAGTCAAGAATCATCAGATACATCAATCCGAAGTTATTCATATTTCATACAAAACTTCAATGAAATTTAATTTAATAATTCAAATGACAACAGCTCTGCACATAATATACTTTGAAAATACGTGTTTGCTAATGGATTTCAATACCAGTGTCTTTAACTTAACAGATATATTAAAAAAACAGAGTAACAACTAACAAATACATGACCAAGTTGCTTAAGTTGTATAAGCCAAGTGAACAACAAAAATCTTAAATACAAGTGACTGAATTAATTAAATGCAGGCTTCTATTGGTCCCACCACAGATTTATATATATTTTTTTGAAAAATACAAAAAAGAAACTATTTAAAACTTGTATATAATAACACTGAACATCTACCGCAGTTCTACAATTAATTTGAAATCAACAGAAAGAACTACATCAGGTCTGGGCTGGGGATAGAAGAAATGCGCCAATTGAAGTGTTTGGTGCCGGAAAAGGGCAGCATTGCCTAAAGTTGCCATTATAGATTAGGAAGTATAGGATCAGGATTCTCAATATCACATAACATTGTCATTTGAGTTGCATCTCACCATTTTTATTCAATTAAAAGTGAACTAATGGATAAAAGATGCCATATTGGATTACAAATACTCACTGTTTAACTACATCAAAGTGTAAATTTTAACTGTCAGTATTGGAAATTTTATTTGTCATATGATGTGGCATCCTTTTAACAATTGATTCACTTTTAATTGAAAATAAATGAAGAGATGCAACTAAAACAATTGCGTCATGTGATATATTCACATGAGAGGATCCTTATCTAAAAAAATACGTATGGTTTGCTGGAAAATCATATGCCAGACATCACATATGGATTTTGAAGAAGTAAATATTATCCTTTTAAAAAATAACATTATAGGTTTACAGGAATTTAAAAACCAAAATAGAGTGCAATTAATCTAAAAGAATTTTAATAAAAACCAATGGCAAAAAGTAGAACATTTTCCACTTTGAAACTTAGTTTATCTTAACAGAAAAATAACTATTTTCACCAAACATGTATAGCACTTTATTTTATGTCAGGCTACAGTATTGTCAACTTAGGCTTCAAAAGCTTCACTTTACTTAGATGCAATTGTCCAATTAGTTAAAGTACAGTCTACCCAATAATATCACAAGGAAATTTGACTGCTGTAATTTTCCTGATATTTTTCACTTAAATGTTCTTTTATAATACTAATTTAACTGTTGCATTCAATGTGTAAAGTTCCAGGCTCCACCCCTATACGCAGCCAATCTACAATGAGGCTGGAATGTAATGGTTGATGAACAACTCAAAGTAGGTGTTTTAATGCAGAAGCAAAAAAATAAGTACAATTTGAAAATTACAGAAAATGTGCACCACTAGGATTTCAAAATTAATATTTGCGTGTAAAAATATACACCACTATGAAAAATTATTACCTCTTTAGTAATGATATCAGTGTCTCATCGTCAGACTCATCTGCTGTCTCTGTATAAGAGTCACGAAGATCCTCATCTCTTGGGTGCATATTACCTTCAAAACTCTTCTTCCGAGGAGCAGATAAGCCAAGCTGCTTAAGTTTATGAGATACTTGGCGAGGTGTAATTTTACCATCCACATCCAGTGCATTAGCTATCATGTAGCTGCATCTTCTATGGTCCTTGAACCTGTAAAAGTAACAAAGCCCAAGAGTTCACAGCAAAAGAATAGCTACCATTTTTCATTCTCCTATTTACTGTGAAAACTACAAAATAGCATCCAGAAATGTAAAAAAATACACGGTGTACTCATTGAACTATTCATTTAGCAATTAGCATTTATCAAGAAGAGAAAAGAGAGATAAAATCTATCAACAGCCGAGCATTCAAGTTTAGTGATACTCACTGCTCATATAGAGCTCTAATTAGAGCTTCTTGGTCTTCACTGAAGGCATGTACTCTTTTTCTTTTCTGCCTATAAAATAAATTACACAGAAACTTAGAGAGGGCAGAAGGACATTCAGTGGATTAGGAGTATAACTACTGAGGTCAAATAAAAGTGAATCATTCATGAACAAAGTATTCAGATCAAGGGTAAATATAAACTAGCCTTTTTGTGAGCCATTTCGCAAATTATATGCCAATGGTGGAAAGCAATCCAAAAAATTGTTAGATAAAATGTCAGTGAAATCCAATATGCACAAAAATTTATATATACTTACAGATGCTGACCCAAGAAATTTCCCTTGGAATTCAATGACTTATGAAGATTGGTAACTCCATTTGTTGTTCCTTCACCCTCAAACTGATTAATGCTTAGTAAAGGAGGTTCAACAGCATCACCCATCTTTTTCCTTGGTGCACTTAGCCCTAATTTTTTAAGCTTACTTGAAATTTGAGCCGGTGAAATTTTACCATCTGGATCTAGCACTTCAGCAATACGACAACTACAATGTTGATCATCTTTGTATCTGAAATGGTCAAAGCACAACAAGAATCAGCGATAAAAATGTAGATCAATCAAACAAGCACGTTTAATCAAAATTAAAAAGAAAGAAAAAAAAAAATGAAAAAGATCACTGCCAAGACTACTTGAATTATGAGCACTAATCAATGACAAATATAAAATGGCAATTCTTAAGACTCCCTCCCAACCATGCTCCAAATTTACATAAGTCAAATTGAACCTACGTCTCATAAAGATCTTTGAATTGTCTCTCCAATTCACCATCAAGAACAAGCCTTTTCTTTCGCCTTGGGGCTTTTCCAGATTCATTTTCTATCAACTGCCCTCCACTGTAATGTTCAAATCAACCAAGTGTCAGAAATATGAAAACCCCAAGCAAACTTTGATCTCAAAAGTTAAAAACCTACTTAATTTTATCATCTGCTCCATTCTTACTGTCAGAGGTAGACGCAAAGCCTACAATAGCATTGTCAAGGTTTTCTTCATTGCTGGAAAAATAATAAGAATATAAGAACAATGTCATTGTAGCTGATTATTTGCAGTATCTCAATTAAATAAAGAATACTCCATAATTAATCAAGCATAAATTGAAAATAGGAGAAATGTAATCTTTGTCAAACCCAAATTACTAGTAAGTGGTCACAGATTCTGGAATTAGTTGTCTTGGTTTTGACAAAAACCTCCCCTTGAGATAGGGAAAGTAGAAAGTTTACATAATAAGCTGACATGAAGAGTTTGCAAAATGGATCATACTTTTGATATACCAGATCATGAGTGATCACAACATCAGCTTCATCTTCACCAAGTGCATCTGCTATGCTTCTACGAGTCCACAACTTCTCTACTGATGAACCAATTTCTCCATCTCCTTCAGCATGATTCCAATTTCTACTTTCTTTCTTCAAATGGCCAAGCTCATCCAACAAATACTCAGCATTGATGTAATGGCATTCCCTTCGGGTCTTCCAGAAAAGAACTTCCACAAAAAGAAGAGGCTGCTTTTTCAATTTTTTCAGCATTTTTCTCACCACATTAGTCAGGAAATTAACAATATTTGCATATTCCTGGCATGGACGTGTTTTATGTTCTACCAGGATGTCATAAAATGTGGTGAGCAACGATAACTGCAAGAAAATATTAACACAATTAATAAATGATATTAACGTATATAAACAACTATACAATAGCACTCAAGGTGACAATGCTTCTAATAGTAACCTGATAGAGCATTGGATGAAGTTCAAGGTCATCACTGATCCTCTGCAAAATGCATATTATGTAATGATTTGTGGCAAGGGAATTGTTCTTATAAAACTTGAGCAACCAACATATTTTCTGAATAATATTGTGATTTGCAAAGGCAGAAACCAGAGTTGAAACCCTGAAATCAACTTCATGATATTCGGTTAGCTGCTCATCACCAGAAAAATCACCAGTGCCATGTAACAAACCCTCATTAGCATGTTCTGACGTTTTATTGTCTATGGGTGCCAAACTACCCAGGGAGTTTTCATCATCCTTAACTTCTTTTTCATGTTGATTATCATTATGAGGGGCAACGATGTCCTCTTCACCAGAACTTTTGTTTGCTAGGTATTCCTTCTGTGGCAGCTCCTTTTCAAGTAATTCATCAGGACCAGTGATACCAACCTCATTTTCAGCATAAGAATGGTCTCTGAACAATTTGTCTCTTGTTTCAATTCCTTCCTGGAGCTTCTTATTCTTCACCTTCCTTGATTTTCTAGACACCTTGATTTAAGAAAATAAGAAAGAAAGGATTGTTAACTGTTGATTCTCAGATAAAATGCTTAGCAGAGAAATAGAAACACCATTTATGCAATACTTACAAGGGGATAATTTAAAAGTAGTGTAAGATACTTAGTATAATTACATATCTCTACTTTAAATATTTCAAGTACTAGTGTAAGAGTCCATGGGGCAAAGTCATAAATTCAAGTTTGAAGCCACTGAAAAAGATCATAATTGCATGCAATGTGGAAGTACTGACTATATGCAGTGAAGTGGCTAAGTTTCAGGTATGCTTGAATCACAAGGACCTTGCTAGTAATAGACCCAGATTTCTCTTTCCTCCACAAATTAACCAATAATCTCAAAAGTTGTGTATGAGACAAACAGCTGTCATATGTGTGTGTGTGTGTGTGTGTGTGTTTGTGTATGATCAGAGAGAGAGAGAGCAAAGCATCTCAGTTTACCCTCAATGTTCCGCATGCTTGTAGGTTTTCCATCAGCTTCACAACTTTATAAATAATCTCAACCAGATCTGCAAGATCACTGTCAAGAAGAAACAAGGATAAATATAGCAGCAAATAAAAGCAACTATCATATGACTTGAGTTGCCTGCCATCCATAACACACAATTATGCAAGCATAATTAAAACTTAAAATAATACATATAGGTTGACTTTTAATAGACAAGCATAGACCACGCAGGAGAAAAACTATTGGATCAGGAAAGAAACAAGAGACTTCTTTTTGCTAGCAGAATGCAGCTTAGGAAAGTTAGCCTTCTGGCAGTCAACAATCATAGGGCATCAAAAAAGGAATGATATACAGTGCAATGTGTTTCGGTATAATAATCATAACTGATAAAAAAAAAAAAATACGTTAAGTAGCTTTCCAACTATTCTATCTCTTGAAGGCTACTAAAGTATGGGTTTAACACATTGATTAAGAAAGACCCAATATCTTCATTGGGAAACACCCCCCCCCCCCCCTTTCCTCACCCCGGGCAAGGACAGAGGTCACAAAAAAATTGAATAACAAAATCGTAATATGTTACAAGGCACTTGATCAAAACAGGTCTAACAAGGAGAATGTTGCAATATGAAGCACCGAATAGCGGCATGATATTCACAAATGACTAATGCCTACCAGGGACAAATCCACTACAATGGAACTGAATGGTTAAGATTTACAACTCAAAAGATTAAGTTTATTTGTCGTTGGTATAAGGAAATTAAACCTTTTGGGCTGTTTGTGGGTGTCAAACGTTTTCAACAAATTCAGGAGGAACTGAGTCATCCCTTCCTCAGTCTGATCATAAAATAATTTGTAAAGAAGGATGCGAACTGTTTGAGGCTCCTTAGAGTCTTCTGGCAATAACTTTAGTACCAAGTCTAGCATAAGAATCTGCAATCAAGAAAAGGCAGTTAGGAAGCATATTACTAGGTTATGAATATGGGTAGAGAGTGGAGCACAACTTGCCACTCCAGTACTCCAATAGTTGAAAAATTACATAAACATAGTATTGGACCAAATCTTTATTTTTTATTTTTGTCTAGACACAAATGCCAAAAGGAACTTGTAAAGAGTGGACATTTTGATCACATGTTGATGTAGAGCAGTGACCCAATCTAACAAAGTAACAAAACAATGAAAATAAAGCAAACTGGAAGAACTGAGATACAAACATAGAATGGGAATGGAATGGGGCTAGCAAAGCAAAAGTGATTTTAGAAGTGCTAGAAAAGTGAACTTATCCTAACAAATGCTTATAGTAACGTATAAACCACTGCATAACATGAGTGCACAATATAAAAGAAATAAGCAGAAAGTCATCAAACTGTCAAGTGTCAACCAACTTTGAGCATACATACACTATTACAAGCTAAACAAAGCATAGCAAAATGTTTTATTAAAATTGGAGAGTGCACATCACCTTATTCTTCATAAGAGAACCAGCTGCAGATAGAAACTTATAGTCATTTGTTTCCTTCAGACCATCAAAGGCACGATGCCACTTTGAAATGACTAATTGAAACATCGCCTCATTCATGGTTGCTGCAATTGGTCCACATATTTGACCATTGAAATCTGTGCGACTAGCATCTTTATCACCAAGAGTCTCTAACGAGTCCACTGCATTCTTCTTCTATCAAAGAAAATAACATAAATGTGAAAATGCTCATAATTTCACAAAAGATATAGGAAGACAAATGAGAAGTAAGCCACATACAAATGAAGAAGCAAGAAACACCTCAAACTAGAACAGCAGAAATAGTAGTTTACATTCTAGTTTGATTTTCAACCATGTGAATCCTACAACAGTTGATTATTTATTTTCAAATTTCCTTACTCAACAGAATTTAGAGTAACTTATTTAAAGGTTCTATCTCTGTTTTTTTCATTTAACTCTGGCAGTAGAATTTGAGAGTTTCAAGAGAGAGGAGACCCAAAATAATGCTTGTTAATAAAGTTTGTTGTTTGGCCCCTTCAGTCAAAGGAAAAGAACTTAAATTTGAATTACGATGATAAGAAAAGCTAAGATAACGATACCTTGTGGCATTGCTGTCTAGGTAGACAGCATAATGCAACTAAGATAGTAAAAAGTGACTTAGTCATATTGTTTTGTCTTTTTATGAAATTCATTCCATTAAGCTAGCAATGCTGAAGGATACGTCAATAATCAATGGGTAATGTTATGTTTATCAGTTTGAAAGATCATTAGCAAAGATAAGCATATGTCAGATTATGTTTCTTACCTTAGAAGCTGAATACTTGTAAAACTGAAATGAGGTGACAAATTCAGCCACTTGAAAGAAAACAATGACATCGCTCTGTTGAATTGCAGGGTGTTCCTTTTCAACATCTTCACGAATTGATTGCATCAAAACTGATACCAAGATATATTACAAGTCGATCACATTTAGATTTACAAAAGGAAACCCAAGTAATGAAAATTTCTTTCAAAAGAAACAATTTAGTTCGAAAGAACATACCATTGTATCCCCCAGACAATAATTGATTGACAAACCCATAAAGGAACTCCAATATTTTATCCTTTGTTGGAGGAAACCTTGGATGATCCCATGCAATTTTTTTCGCTGGACCCCGCGTGACATTTTGTGATTTTAGCAATATATTACAAGAAGAATTGGGGTTCCCCTTAAATACTGCTTTTGATCCATCCTACCCAAAAGATTCAACTGGTGTTGTTAAGGTCATTCATTAAATTGCTAATCAGCAGAAGTGTAAAAATCAGTACCAAGGTAAGCCGTGAAAATGTTCCACTAAATTGTGAATGCCGATTCACAATGCTCAGCCTACACTGCCTTCTTTTCTCTTCTTCTTCCTCCATGATGGCTTTGAGACTATTAAGAGATGCTTGAGAATCTTCTTCTACCTAAAAGTAAACTTAGTAACATGTCATCGATCAGAATAATTACAACTTAAGAGACAACAGCACTGGAGATTTAACAGGGAGATTACTGGATCCAACTAAACCTGACATGTTATACTGTCAAACTACAAAACTATGATTGATACTTTTTTTATAAAGTAAGTTTAATAAAATATATACTTCTATCATATATTAGGCAGTAGAATTAATATCTTAAAAAAAGTTTATAATAACTCTTTATGTCCCTTGCCAGCCTGACTAAGTATTTGTAATTACGATAAAAATATGCTAGTTATATTAAAAACACTAACCTTTAATCCATCCACATGGGACCTAACAATCAGCTCTGGCTGTTGACTCATAAATATGTAATGGAAAATTTCTAGAAGAAGCAAATTATCCTGACGGAGATAAACACTAGAGCCACCGACATAATGAGTTATAACCAAGATTATGTCCATTACATTCTCGCGGAACAAAAGCTCCAGAAACCTATCTCTCAGTGATAGCAATTGACTAGCAGTTCCCCCTGTCTTCTGTTGCAAAGGGATTTCTTGCACAGCCAGGATATTTCGAAATAAAGTAAGTACTAGCTGCACTAATTTCCAATCATCCTCGGTGAATGCATCACTGCGAAAATACCACGAAAAAAAAAAAGGGCAAACTAACATCAACAGGCGGTGATTTTACGTTTATCTTTCGTTCCCTTCCAATCATAATGAACAAAAAGGAATTTTCCTCTCACCTCTCCAAATTCTCAAGTGGACCTTCCAGAAAAGAGACTATCACGGCAACAATATCACTGCTAGTTATTGAAGATTTCAACTCCCACAGATACTCTAATTGTTGTGAAATATCAGTTGAAGTAGGCTCAATGGGCATCGTAAGGAACACCAGCACCTTCACTACAAGTCCACAACAATGACCGATCAAATCCCATAAATATGACGAGAAGATGTCAACAACTAAAAATAGAGATGATAACAACCAGCATTTAAAAGCAAGTTGCGATCTTCTTGGCAGTGCTCGATAATGGGTATCAAATCTTTCGAAACGATGCTCCATTTACAGACTTGCTTGAACACATCTCGGGTTTGCGGATCATCACGTCTCAAAAATCTCAGCAAATCCTTTAAATTATCTGGCAATTAATTGACCAGTGAAAAACCAAACAATATAATCGAAACAGACGCAAATCGGTACAAGAAATGCAAATGATTCATACCCAGACAGTATTCGTCCTTTGAGTAGCCAATTTTGTTGCCGTTTTCGTCCTCCTCAATGATTCCTAAGCCGGCACAGATCACAGATAATCCCTCCATTTCCATCTTGTCAGGCCTTTACTTTGATGAAGCACAAGAGTCTAAGTTAGGGTTTTCTAGGAACCTAAAACTGTGTAATTTGGGGAACACAAATGGGTGTAACTTAAGAGAATAATGAAAGTAGACGGAAATTATGGGAGAAAGGTGAGCTCAGTTTGGATTGGTAATGAGGTTAAGATCTAAGAATGGAGCAGAGGGAATGATGCTTGAGGATTAAATATGGCGCCAGTGTGGAGCCAAAATTTTCCCGCGCTTACGAGGGTAACTTTGGACTTCTAGTATATCAAAACTTATAAAATCGGCCAGAAACGACGTCGTTGTATTTTCGACACGAACGAAGTCTCACACCCTTCCCTTTGTCTTCTCAGGAGGCTCGTAAAACGACGTCGTTGTATCTCCAGCTCTTTTCTCCTTCCGTCCGCTCCCACTTTCATTATCTTCATTTACTCACTTCATCATGTCCTTTCAATTCTCTCTCTATCTCTTTCCCTCGCACAATGGCTCCCGAGTAATCATATGGTCCATTCAAAGCTCCTTTTTGTGCCCTCCTTGATCCGTGCAAGACTGAACCCTAAAGTTATTTAAGCAGCCTGCAATTTTTGCATCAAAAGTATTCGCACCTGAAAGAAAGGACTGATTCGAAGTTGGGTTTTGAAGACGGACGCCAAATTAATGCAAGGAAATCGGAAGTCTGAACTCATTCCCGTGTCACTCAATGTATGTTTTCTGCGATTTGGCCTGTTTTGGCTGGGATGATATGAAAATCTATAGAAGGTAAGGAGTTTGCGTTTGATAATTGCTGTGACCGTTTTAGTATGGTGCTAGTGATTAGACTGAGGATTAGTTGCATCATTTGCATGGAATCCAGGAACTCGGTGACACATTAGTTGGTCTGTGGTCGAATCCCACGTTTAGGCGTAAGACAATAGATAGTTTGTACCAGGTACATTGGTCCTTCACGCAAGGCAAGTTTTACTTTCAAATATTTTTCTTTTTTATTAACTAGCCCACATTACTCATTTAAATTTTAATAATATGAATTCAAATTTCAACTTCAAATGAATACCAATTTGTCATGTATTGAGCTATGTAGTTTCATAGCCTATGGAACGAAGCATACACTCATGGTTTAGCACCTAAGTCGTCAGCCATTTTTAAGTTTATAGTTTGGGCCAAGACCAGCTGTGTCATTTATTATAAAAAAGGAAAACGAAGTTGAGTGTGGCAGGAAGAAAAATGAGAATTTGATGTATTTGTATTCAGTGGTTCCTTTTCGAAGTGCAGTTTTTGTTGTTTCAGCCGTATCATTTGATTGTGCTTTCCTTTGTTTCCAGGGTTCCAATGTTAGAAGTGAAGATTTGCCCTGACCATTCACGTTAACCAGTAGGCAGGAATTTACTTTTACACTTCAAAGAGGCCTTAGTCTTGGCCCAATAATCTATTTGATGAGTGTCAAACCCAAAGATCCAAGCCCACATTTTAACAATATGGGTATTTGAAACAACAATACGGATATTTGAAATGGACAGCAAAGCAAACATCAGATCCACATGTTTTCTAATTTACCTATAGCCAAGCCCATTAAAGACTGAAGCTTCGGCTATACCAACATCTTTTCTTTTAATATTTAATATCATATCAATGCTTATCGAATTGCAATTCATAAGACTAATTTTTCAATTATAAATTGTATTAAATCATAAGACTTTGAGACACAATATAAATTAACTTTATATATGATATATTGTAAATAAAATAACACTATAAGATAGAAAAAACAAAAATATCACCTTTCAATTAGATAAGATAATATTTAAATTTTTAATTTATATATTGCAATGCACTATATCTTAAAAAAAATGTTTTTATTTGATTGATGTATTCTCTCAAAGAGAAAAAAAGGAAAGTAACTTCTGTTTCCTATTATTTGTTTATATATATATATATATATATATGTGTGTGTGTGTGTGTGTATAGATTATACGTGCTGGCCTTCATTTTGCTCATTTTCCTTCTTTCTTGAAGCCGCAAGTGCGTGAATCAAGGATGCAAGATGGAGAAATCATCTCCGAGATGATGGGTCTTCAAGATCTAAAGTTAATACACTCAAACGGTCATCTGTCAAATGAAGACAATAAATGGATGTGCAATACTTCGAAAAAATATCATATCTAAAACATTGAAGACTCATTTGCTGCAAAAACAGAGCATATTGTATGAATAGTTTCAGGTTTATATCTAGCTTGTGAGTTGTGAGTGCTCTAAACCCCTTCATTATAAGGGTTCTAAATATCTTCTTTTTCCTTGCGTACACTTTTCTATTGTTGAATGGAGAGACAATTGGTTAGAGTTGTGAGAAAACTTCAGGATTAATTTGGGATGAGATAGGAAATCGGGTGTTAGGAATGCGCAAAAAAATCTCCTTAAAAATTGATTGTAAGTATAGTTAGCTGTTGTTAGGGAAAATGACTTAATGGCAATCAAAGTTAATTGTCGTTAGGATGTCCTAATGACAGTTGAATTAAGTTTTATTCTAATCATAGTTATTTTGATTGCCGCTATATAATGGTTCCCAAAGCCGATTATTTGTGAAGCACCATTCAAATTTCTCCGCCATGAGTTGGTCATCATTATTTCCTAGGCTGTTTTAGAGAGTTTCAATTAGGGATGAATTTAACATTTGATTTTAAAGGGTATGAAAACTATCATATTAAATATTTGAACAAAAGGAGGTTAATTTTTATCATTTAAAGAGAGTTAGCTCTTATAATTTAAATAACTAAATCAAGAATATAAAATAAAATTATACATAAAACTTGAAATTTTAAAAATTAAAAAATAACGACACCACCTTGTGCCCTTTTGAATCCATCCCTAACTTCGACCTATTTCATATGGCTTGCTAACTACTTTAATAAAATTTTATATAATAAATGATTGGGAACTCTTTACTAAATATGTTCTAAGGTTTAACATGTTTTAGTTACCCTATCGGTGTGAAATGTTATAATCTCTTGAAACTTACATGTCTGATTTTAATTTTTTATTTTATGTTATTCTTCAAAATCATGTAACATGCAAGTCATTATTTAACATAATTTATTATAATAATAATTAGTGAGGAAGTTCATATTCCCTGTATTATCATCTAACTAGTGGTTGAACTTGGAAGCTTGGCTTATTAATTCGGCTTGTTATCATCCAAATTCATTATCATTCTTTAAAAAAAAAAAATGTGGTTGCATATGCTAGTATGATTATTATATAGTAATCTTTTTTATGATATCATGATATTATTTTTGTCTTAATTAGGGCTAGAGATTATTGATTGTTAATTGGAATATTACGAGGGGTTATACTATTTTGAAGCATTATTTAAATATTGAGACTACCTACCCCCGTTGAACTCGAAGCATTAACTAACATGTGAAAAACTTTCTAATAATTTAATCTTAATCATTTAGATGACGAAGCGCAGATTTGTCTCAATTGTGTTCCTTTGATACTTATCTTCACAATACAAAATAAATCAATAAATATTTAAAGGAATCTCATATATGCTACTTCTTAATAAACAATGGCATCATTTTATTCATTTTGTAATTACGTTATATTAATTTGTAGCCCGTAAATAAAAAATTATCAAAGCTTAATATAATTAGTAGAAATCGCGCATTGATGTGTCAAGATCATTACAACTATACTTATCGCAGCTCACTATCGAGAGATGCTACGTGATAGAATTATAATTTAAAAAACAAAAACGCAAAATAGAAGTATATATAGTTGAATTTGACGATAACATATCATTTAACGTACATTATTTAACTATCTAATGACATTAATAGTTATTAATGGCCATAGTAGGGTAAAGTAATCTTCGCCCGCTTGAAAAACATTATATTAGCTAGAGATTGGACCGCTTTACAGGGCATTGTGCTTTTATTATGAAATTGACGTAGATTTTTTTATTAAACAAAAAAAAAACAAGTTACAATTATCGATATAATTTTCAACAAAATATATTAAAATGACTAAGATAATCACTTTTCTATATTTTTTTTTTTTGGCAAAAGTTTTCTTGATATTGAAAAGTAATAATGTAACCACTTTTTAAAATTTAACAAATTTCAAAATCATTTAATAAAAATATAATATTAAAGAAATAAACATATATATATGAAAAAATATACTTTTATAAGAAATCTAACCAATATATATATATATATATATATATATAACTAGTTTCATAAATTATATGTTAAAAAAAAAAAGCACCATGTGAAATAATGATAGTATGTTAATGATTTAGTTAATAAAAAATCAATTTATATTATAACATAAATTTATTAATATTTAAAAATATAGTTAAATTAACAAATCTCTAACAAACTAAACATTTCAATACTTATCAAATTATTAAAATAAATAAATTTAAAAACTAAAAAGAAAAATTGTAGGGAGGGATCAATCACCCTCCCGCTTCTCCCTGCCGGGGCAGTTCCCCTCCAAAATTACCTCCCTTCTCTCGTCCTCCATCTCACTTTCAATATAGAAAAAAGAAAAAAAAAACTTTGGCATCCATTATTAATTACAAAAATATTCCACATGACATTCATTAATTAAAACAATTTATACTGCACAACATAAAGATAATATTCTTGCTAGCATTAGATAATAAATATTAATTACTAATTATTTGTAATATTGACAAAAAATAAAATAATAGGGACTAAATTATCAATCATTTAAATTATGACTTAGTTTTATTTCATTATCTACTTTTTTTTTGTTAGCATAAATCATATATATTTAGAGTATTAGGACATTATATAAATATTATATTGACAAAATTTCATAAAATACTTGCATAAATTTAACTATAAGGACTACATTAAAATATTTGTAAACTATGAGGACTTAATTACAAAGTTTTAAACTATGTAAGGCCTAAGTTAAACATTAAGTGAAAATATGAGGACTAAATTAAAAAATTACCCAAACGGCCCATCTCTCATCTCATGGCGCCGCCCACCCTAAAATCAAAATCTCTATCTCTTAGCGGTTATTTGCACTTAATCCAATGTAAATGGGAGTTATTTGTACAAAAAATAAAACTTTAAGGGGTCCATTTAATAACATTAGGGTTATTTATGCAAATTTAAAAGTTTAAGGAGGTTCATTGTGAAGTTTTAAAAGTCACAAGGATAATTTCCACATCACCTAAAATTCAAGGAAATTCTGTGCAATTTAGCCCTTCATTTTTTTTTAAAAAAAAAATTCATTTGTTTTTATATAATTAGTTCTAATTAGGTTAAAGGAAACTTGATTATACAGTCCTAGATTATACTGAGTGTTTTTAAATAAAGTTTGACCATATAAATTTAGGCAATAGTATTTACACTAAGCATCTGATAAAGATGAATCACAAACAAAATTCCCTAAATGTGCAAAACCTCATTGACCTTCAACTTGACAGTGTGTCCTCTTAAACTTTTATATTTATACATATAATACCATCGCTATCAAATAGGTCTCCCTAAAGTTTAACATTTTATATAAATAATTCCTCTTAATTTTGACTTAAGTACAGATAACCTCTCTAAAGTTTAAGTGTATAAATAATCTCCTAATTTATCATATATATGTTAGTAAAATAAGGGTTAATTAACTAACGTAATACAATGAATATACCATGGCAAGTGACTGTATTTTATTATTGAAGTGATGTAATTTATTGACATATAAAAGGATCCAACCAAATTATTTTATTCATTGTAAAACTTATTTCATGCATACTGACACAGAGCATACATAACATTTACTGTGCCAGAGATTTCGGTAACAGACGAACAATAAAGTTGGAAACCCACTCAAATCCAATAAAAAATGCATCCCCAATTATTGTTCCAGCCGAATCCCACTGTGGCAGTGGCAGTAGCACACTGGGCCTGATCTGTTGACTGTAAGGAATGGCACTTTTATTTAGCGTATCATAGTATTTGCTCCACAGCATAACTCCTCCATACTTGGCAGAATTCTTTACGTATGGAAGAACCTTAGATTTCGCATCTTCAGGCGGTATGAAGCCACCGCTCGGAGCCGCCTCCTTCGCCGCCGGAAGCCCCAAAAATATAGTCCCGTTGGAAGGCTGAGATGGAACAAGTTTGGTCCAATCGTCCCATGC
Organism: Delonix regia; assembly: GCA_037074485.1. Lineage (NCBI taxonomy): Eukaryota > Viridiplantae > Streptophyta > Magnoliopsida > Fabales > Fabaceae > Delonix > Delonix regia. The sequence goes on along the minus strand of CM073449.1, from coordinate 19,308,787 downwards.
CTGGAAAAGATAGGCCGTGTTGCCGTCTGAAGAGTACTGACATGGAGGGTTGTTGTAAAACTGCACAAAAACATAGTCGAAATAGCCAGTTCTGATGGCTGTGTCGAGGAAGCGATCTTTGATAACACATTGTGGGGCTGCAGAGATGTAGAAGTTTCGTTGTTGCTTGAGGTCGTGAAGCTCCTTGGCAAGGTCGTCCCAATGGAGTCCTGACCCATCTTCTATGTCGAAATCGATGCCGTCCAAGGAGACATATCCTAGTGGGCCATATTCTTGACCAGTGAGGAAGTTATCCCAGAGGTACTTGCTAACATTCCTTGCATCATCAGCTGATGCAATGGAGTAGTTCGTTTCCCAGCCTGGCGCTCCTCCGAGTGAAAGGAAAACTTTGACACCAGCTTGTTGCTGGCAGTACTGTATTTCTGGGGCTAGTTTGGTGCAGAGGGAGGCCGGCGGATTCCAGTCGCCGCAGTGGCCGGCGAAGTTCCAGCCCGGGGTTTGGCCGCCGCCGAACTTGTTGAGGAAAGCAAGAAGCACAATGTCGTAGTTGCGGGAGGCGCAGGTGTCCTGCAAGGTTCCTTCGTAGCCGTTTTGGCCCCAGTAGATGGCAATCTGACCTGCAGCTTGGGAGGACTTAATGGCGAAGGAGAGAGTGAAGAGGGAGAAGAGGAGGATGAATGCTTGTGTTTTGGAAGCCATATTGCTTTTAGGGTTTCTTGTTCGGCTGGATGAGAAATGGAGGAAGAGAAGCAACTATTATATAAGGATGGATGTGAGAGCGGCTAGTGGTATTGGATTATTTTATTGACTAAAAAGACATGAATGATGTTAAGTCTTATATGTAAAATTAACAGTACAACAATTTCAAGATTATCTGCATAACTTTTTTAACTTTCAGTTGTACATAAATAATGATAAAACCTCCCTGCAGTTTGTTAACACTTGATTTATATAAAATTAAATATGTGACCATTACTTTAGCACCACATCTTTAATTTCTTAAAAAATTAAAGCAGAAACGTATGTAATATTGCTGAATCCATTTATATATAAAATTGTGCTGCCCATAATTCATATTCATAAGCAAATCAATTGCCAGAAATCATAAGAAACAGTGCAACTGCAACTCTTACTCGACTCTCATGTTCATGAGAGTAAATAAACAAAGAACTGGTTTTTGGCATTTTCTCATGAATAGAACTCTTAAATTTTCTCACATTTAGTAGACAGATAAATATTCATGGTTCTATATCAACATGTTCTTGAAAATTTAATATAAATACTTGAAGAAAATTTAATATTTTATCAAATTTATACGAGAGAATAAGAGACTAGAAAAATTACAAACAAATAAAATATAAATGACAGTGAAAAAATTTGAAAAATAAAAAGAAAAAATACTTTAAGGTAGATAGAGTGAATATCGAATACAGTTAAAAAAAAAATTAAAATGAACATAAAATAAATTAAAAATTGAGTGCAAATTGTGATCTTCACTCTTTCAAATTTTGATCTATACTAACATAAATTGTAAACATGATTATACTTTTAAATTTTAAACTTTAAAAGGATATTATCATAAAAGTTTGTCTTCTTTAAATTTATTATTTTAAAAGCCTTATTAAATTATTAACATAACTTATTATAAAGATTCAAAATGAATTAATAATATTGTGTTATTTACAATATGATATATATTAAAAAATATACGCATTATTAGTTATATTATTATTTAATTAGAGAATAGCATGATATAAAAAAATTTAGATATAAATTTTTTCCGTAAAAAACATAAATTTCCAATGAACAAAATTAAGAAGGAATGATATCATTTGTCGTTGAAAATATTATTAGCTTTTTCACTTCTCCTACTTTTATAGAAATTTTTATTTAATCTTTTAAATTACTTTTAAGGTTACTATATTAAAGAGGGCCTAAAACACGTGTTACACCCCATACATTATATAATGGCCAAAGAAAAAACTCCGTACATTATATCTGCCCTTCATTCAATAATTGACACTGACAATATCGTGAAAAATGAGAAGGTCCAAATCATTCCCACGTAAGTATGTCTGTCTTGGTGTTCATAATTATATCGTAGATGCTTACCCGAAAAGTAATAATATTTATTGATATATGATAGTCTTTCATTGGGTAGGTGAGACCGTCTCCCATTTTATCACCAACAATTTCATTGTGGTGAAGAAACCAGAGTAATATTATCATACTAGCAAACGGTTTTCATAGGAACAGTGGAACCGCAGTTCAATAGCCCCAAATGTGACTTGCTTTTCCTGCTGGAATTTGGATCAATAATGATTTCTGCTGTCTGCATTTTCTAATGAAAGCACTTATTTTTATTCTTATTTCAAAAATTTATGAAGTGTATATCCTACCTGTTATATGGATATTTTATATTAATATTTCAAAACTTGCTAACGGCAATTATTGGCTTAAAATATTTGAAATTAATAACTGATTTGAAAGAAAATAAAGTGTAGGGATCAGTTTGTAAACTCATGTAAATTTAGAGATTAAATAATTTTTTCTAATTAAATTTCATAACTTTCATATTTGAAAATCGTTAATGCCAACTCGCAATCTAATGACTTAGTTATATATTTTAAATTACAAGGACCGCGTTTAGAATTAAGCAAAGTTAGATGGACCAAAAATAAATTTTTACTAAATTGAAAGAGCAGAGACATATTATTATCAAGCCATCTACCCGTTATCTCTTAAACATGTTCTGGGATAACTTTCTCTCAAGTTTTTGGGGGAATATTATTAATTGTTTACTATTAATTAAACCAGGAAAGATAACTTATTATTGTTCAATATTACATATGATATTAGATTGGACTTTAGTTAAAGAAAAATAAAAAAAGCTCGAGCTTATTTTTTAATGAGACATTTTTTAGGATTTGATTTATTTTTCTTGGGTTGGGCCTTTATAAACAAGTTCATTTATTACTTAAAATTTGATATAGTTAATTATTATTATTAAACTTATATGATTATACATAAGGATATTATAAGTAAAAATTAATTGTTATACTATCATAATTAAAACATTTGATGAAGGATATTAATTACCATTTTCTTACTAAAATATCATGTTTGATTGATCTAGGATTTTTTTATAATCACTTTAAATTAAAAATGAACAAATCTCATTAATAAATTTATATTTTACATTTTTTAAATTAAGATAATTCTATAATAGAAATGTTTTTCTCAAAACGTGTCCTTTTAATATGACTATTTTAGCCAAACTTATTTGTTTGGATTAAACCTATCAATAGACGGATTTTTAAAATTATGATCAAATTTAATTTAGTATGAACTAAACTATCAATGAAATATTCCATAATAGTCTATTTCATGAGTCAGTAGTCAGTATTATATTATTCAATGGTGACAATGACGTTAACCAAACTATGCTAAACATTAATACTATAGTCTAAGATAAAGTTAAAATGTTTAGTCTCATCTAGTATGTGATGCAATACTTTGTTTTAATTAGCGGTAAATACAAGTTGAGTTAGGATAAATTTATGCAAAACTTGAGATACAATTGAGATTAAAAGTGGGTCTTTTTCTAGATATATAGGCACACTCATATATCACGTGAATCTTGATTATCATAATCATAACCATGTGAAGAAAATAGGAAACTCCCCAATCAATTTGACATATTTTCAATGTATCTAGCCCTAATAAAATAAAAGAAAAAGAGTTTATATTTTTTCTAATTGGAAAAAGTCATTATTCATTCACGAGATTAACATTATTTAAGAATATATATATATATCTTTCGTAAGTATGATTGTGGGAAGTTATCTACAGAGCATATTTTTAAATAAATTTATCATATAATGTTTTGAAAGATTTTGTTATATTTAAATCATAGATGTGCTATATTGACTTTGACATATATATATATATATATATATTTGTGATTAAAATATTTATTCATTTACGTTTATCAAAATAATATAAGACTTTTATATTATTTAATAAAAATTCCAACATTTATATTCGTTAGCAATACAAAATGTAGCACAATGAATGCATTATCATAAGAACATTATCATAAGTAGTTTAATCAATGTCTATCAAGGCAGTTGTTTGAACTTGTAGAAGGGACTTGTAAGAATTTGTACTAATTTTATTTTGTGTGATTTCAAATTTCTTGAAGTTTAATTTTTGGTAAAATTGATAAGCATAATTTGGCATCCTTCATTGTCATAATATTATTGATGCAAATCACAGTCCTACATAAAAAGGTAAATTTAATATTTTTCCAATGAAAATTATTTTTCCCTCCAAAACATTGTTTCCTTTTATCTGAAAGACTGACTCTCTCTGGTAGATGATCCAGATCCCTTAAACTACATTCTCACAAATAATATTTAATACATGATTTATTTACCATGCTATAAAATAGATTCTAGAATTTTTTGAGAGAGGATCCTGTTTCTTTTTTATTTTATTTAATTATATATTATAATTTTAAATATTAGGATTATATATATAAATAATTTATAATTTTTTATTACAAAATAATTTTTTTTCAAAGAAAAGGCAATACGCAGTCAAAATGATGGCATTTTGCCACAGGCGAGGACACTCGAATTTTTCTATGTCTGCCTGTCTCTGTCAGATTTCTTATAATAAAGCTTTAAAATATAAACTTATCCTTCAACGACTCTTCTCAAGACAAGAAAATAAATTTGTTTTCTGTTCTCAGCACACGGGTGTGGGACCAAGGGATAAGTGCCAAATTTTTAAATAATTGCCCTTAATTATGAATTATTTAAATTTTAAGTGCTTAATAGATAAAAATCTAAACTACAATGATTAAATTAAATATTGAGTGAAATAATAAAGAACAAAAATATAATTTAGAACCTCTTGCTAAAACTATTTTACTATATGTCTTTAAAATTTTAGAGCAGAGATTTTAAGAAAAAGATCATTAAATTTTTAAAAAATAATTTTAAATTTTAAAATTTTTATAAAAAATTTAAATTTATTATCCATAATTATATTATATTTTTTTGAAAATTGTAATAAAATAATAGTTTATTTTTGTGTAAAATTATATTTAGGAATAAACTCTCCCTATCATTTTGTAATATGGAAAGACAAATAAATATGAACATTTAAAAAAGTGAAATAAAAATAAATTATACTTTATTTTAAATTCTTCCATAAACTGATCTAGAAAACCAGAAAAAAGAGTTTCTTTAAATTTAAGAAAAACTATTTATATATTAATATACAAATAATAGTTAAATTACATTATAAGGATTGCTGAGATAGGATTGAATATTATAATATATGTCAGAGCAACACTGTATTACCTACCACGCTACATAATTATAAATAAATAGTTGGAACTTCGAACCTTGCGTTATAATAAAATTTTTCTAGAGGGCCTCCCAAATGGTAATTGTTATATCAAATACACATAAGAAATGATATCTCTTTTCTTATCATACAATTCATTCCTTTTTATTCTTGTTCAAAATTTCATAATAGGTATTTCCATATATAAACATAGTGTAATGGAAAATAACACTGATGAAACGGAGTTATAAATATTGAAATTAAGAATATTCATAGACTTGGTATGTTAGGTAAAACTAATTAAGTCTAATCATAGTAGGCTAGGTTAAAAAAAAATTTAAAAAATTTTATCGAGATATAACATAAAACCCAAAACAGTATGGTCAAAGTATTACATTATTTTCATATAATTTATTTGTATTTAAAACAAATTTTATTTACAATAAACTTTTAAAATATTAATTTTCTTTTCTCAAATCTTTATCATTTTCATTTTCAAATCTTAATATTTTTTCATTATATTTTCTATTTATTTCAAACTTTAAACTTCTCTATTTCTTATTTAAAAAATTCGGTTTTATTAATAAATTTCTTTTGTAAAGTAAAAATTCAAAAAGAAAAGAAAAAGAAAAGAAAAGAAAAGAGACATGGCTAGACTTGATCAATAACCCAAGTCTCTAGATGGTGACCTAGATTTAAATTAAACTAGACCTTAAATCTTGCACAAATCCAACTTAACTTGACTCGTATTTATCACTAATTTAAACAAAGTATTGCAACAGATATTTGACGAGACCAAACATTTTAAACTTTATCTTTGATTGTAATATTGATGGCCATTTTAAACGTTTAGCATAGTTTGGGTAGATGTCATTGTGTCGTGAAATAGACTATTACCGAATATTTTATTGAATAATTAAATTGTAGTTATAATATTGCTAGATACAATCACAAATAATAATAACTTTAACTATATATTCTATTTTAAATTTTAAGTAATATATAAACTTGTTTATGATTTAAAAACGTTCATTATACCTTATAGACTCAACTAAAAAAAAAAAAGATAAAAATTTAAATAAAAAAATTTGACTAAATAAATCTAACGGCGGAGACAATATTATAATAAATTAAAATTGTAAAGAGTTGTTAAAAAAACATAAAGACAAATTTATTCATTGATATAAATTATAATAATTAATTGATTAATTTTCTTGAATAAGATGCAGGTGCGCCACGTTGCAGTGACATTGTTGGTGATAAGATTGAAGACTATCTCGCCGACCCAATGAAACTGTCATAATATTTTGTCAATAAATATTATATCTCAGTCACGCTCGGGTAAGCATCTAAGATATAATTATGAACCCCAAGACAGATACACATACGTGGGAATGATTTGGACCTTCTTTGGCCATTATACACTGTATGGGGTTTAACACGTGTTTTAGACGCTCTTTGGTGTATTAATTTTGAAAAATAATTTCATTAACTAGAAATATGTAAATTTATGTTTTATTTACGGAAAAACTTATAAGCAAATTTTTTTATAGTTTTATTATGTTATTGTCTAATTAAAATATTACAAATATTTAGTATTTTAATTATACTACAACATGTGTATAGTTATTGATTACCTAGATACTTGTCATATTTTAATTGAAAAACAACATAATAATAATATAAGAGACTGTATATAAATATACTTCTTTTTAATATTTGAACTATTTAAAAATTTATTCATAAAACTTTTGACATTCTTTTATATATATATATATATATATATATATATGTGATTGTGTGTGTGTAACAAATAATTAAAAAAAGAAATTGTTACATGTACATAACATATATATAGACATACACTATATCACAAACACGCACAACGTCTTATACTATGAAGAAATAATAATATAGCTAATAATTTATATTATATATATATATATATATACATCATATTATAAATAAAAAATATGATTAATTCTTTCTTAATCTTTATAATAAGTTATGTTAATAATTTAATAAGGGTTTTAAATTAATAAAATTAAAGATGAAAAACTTTTATGATAATATTGTCATGTCCTAAACAAAATACTACTTCTATATAATTAAAACTTCATATATGTCTAGTCTTTTTTAAATAATAATAATAATAATTAATATTATAATACTCAAGGTCAGTAGAAATTCTCATTATGTCTTAAAATTTATTATATATTTAATTTTTGTTTTTCTTAATTTAAATTGACCTAGAAGCCTTGTGTGTGTGTGTATATATATATATATATACTTTAACATGATTCATATTTTGAAATATTCCTAATAAGGAAACATTTTAACCCTCACCTAAGATATGAGATTTGAAAATATCTTAATCTTAAGTTGAGGTATAACCTCACTTTTGAATAACCATTTAGATGATATAAATTATCATAGATCTTAAGAGTTATACAATAAATTACTTTGCCAAAAAACTTATAACATTTAAATTAATCATTTAAGTGGCATAACCTACCATTGTCGTATATGTCCAAAGTCTATAATGTTTCATAAAAATACTATTTAATTTCATTTTAATATCTTATTTTGTTCATTTTATTAAATGAGATTCCAACGTCATTATGTACATACTATATAAAAGTTTATTGTATAAAATAGTTTGAAACTTTTAAAAGACTAGTTCAAAAACTATAAAATCCATATAAAAAAAAGCTATTAGATATTTTATCCAAATCAAAATGCATATTAAAAATATTCACAAAAAACCTACTAAACAATTTATATGAAAACTTATTTATAAATACAAATAGATTCATAATAGTCATGTAATACAAACACATTATACACTTAATCTTTATAATAAAATATAAACAATAATTGACATCTTAGTTCTACAGCCTATTACATGGTTTGTTTTCTTCTATCTTCGTAGAAATGTTCACTTAGAAAAAGTTAATCAACTTGAGTGAGATCATAAATCTCAGTAGTCATATACATCCTTCAAAATATGTAAACATCATTTCATACATATTGTAAAAACTAAGAGTATTAATATGGGCTATATAACTCAATGTATATTTGGTTTCTCTTGTAATCACAATCCTATACTTGTAGTTACCTCATCATATTATCATCATGATCGTCATCATGTCATAATATTGGCCAATTCATAAGTTTTAAAAACTCGAGAGTTCAATCTATTTACAGAAATTACCTTGTGACAATTTATAAATGAACAAAACTAACTAAATACATACATAACAAGACATACAAAAATATATTAATAATCCAGTCCTAAATAAATATATAGAAAATAAAAGTACTAACTACCTCTTATACAAATTAAAAATTTGAAATGCTTTTTTAAGAACCTCTCTCATTCTCTTCCTTCGAATAAAAAAAAACTAAAAAGTGTTCATGTTTTATATATAAGTTTTCAAATTATTATACAAATTACTATTTAACATTATGCAAATAATATCCAAACATATTTTTGTCAACAATTTACTGTACAAATAGTAACTAATTACTATACAAATTACTATGCAATAGTTAAAATTATCTTTTTATTTTAACATTTTTTCATTTTTATTCTTTAAAAAAGTTAAAATTATAATTTCTACCCTAAATAATATTTTATCTTTTCATTTTAGTTCAAAAATTTTACTTCATTTTTCTAACTACGTATATGTTAAAATGTTACATAATATATATATATATACACACACACACTTTTTCTTGGTTATTACAAATATCCTATTAAAATTTAAATCTATGGAGTGAATATCACAATTTTGACTCAATTTTTTCATGTTAATTTCCTCTTCTTCTTTTTTCACATTATTTGTGATCCACGCTTTCTAATTGCTTGAGCTGTCTTTTCCTTTTCTTTTCTTTTTTTCAATTTGCAATTTATATTTTTATTTATTCATAATTCTTTAGTCTTTTATTCATTCTCTTATAAATTCGATAAAATAATTTATGCATTATTATTGTTATTAGTATCGAATTATGACAAGAAGAAAATGTTGGTTTAACTACCTGTGCTTAAACCAAAACCTAGCCACGATTTCAACAACCGCAGTTAGGTTCATTGTCTTAATCACGATTCTAGAACTATATTTAGGCCATAATAAAGATACATGCTGATGGGCCACCTTTTTAAGTGGCCTAACCTTAATTTGGGTAAAGACCGCAGCTGGGCCACTTGAAAACGTGACCGAACCATGGTTTCGATGGCTAGGCAATGTTTTTGAACGTGGCTTAGTCATGGTAAATAATAAATGATCGTTAAATATTTTGGTTAGTGAATGCTATAGATGATTGTTATATAATAAAATTAGTAAATATTTATTATTATTATTAGTTAGTGTAATAAATAACCATTAATCAATGAAATTAATCGATAAGCATTATTATTACTGTTAATGGTTGTAATAAATGATCCTTAATGAGTGATCTAATGATACACTTTAGTAAAACCTTTTATTTTTTTGGCCAATGTTTAGATAATTACTTATTCAATTAAAAAAAGGGTCTTTAAGTTGGTCACTATAAGGTTCATCGAGCATTATTAATATCCAGTGGTAACCCTATGACGTGTTGTTCAATTTTGTTGCATGCATTGCCAATTCTAAGTAAAATTTTCATGGGGATATGCCATGTAAAAAGATATACGGTGTACTCATTGAACTATTCATTTAGCAATTAGCATTTACCAAGAGAAAAGAGAGATAAAATCTAACAGTTAAGCATTCAAGTTTAGTGATACTCACTGCTCATATAGAGCTCTAATTAGAGCTTCTTGGTCTTCACTGAAGGCATGTACTCTTTTTCTTTTCCGCCTATAAAATAAATTACACAGAAACTTAGAGAGGGCAGAAGGACATTCAGTGGATTAGGAGTATAACTACTGAGGTCAAATAAAAGTGAATCATTCATGAACAAAGTATTCAGATCAAGGGTAAATATAAACTAGCCTTTTTGTGAGCCATTTCGCAAATTATATGCCAATGGTGGAAAGCAATCAAAAAAATTGTTAGATAACATGTCAGTGAAATCCAATATGCACAAAAATTTATATATACTTACAGATTCTGACCCAAGAAATTTCCCTTGGAATTCAATGATTTATGAAACTCCATTTGTTGTTCCTTCACCCTCAAACTGATTAATGCTTGGTAAAGGAGGTTCAACAGCATCACTCATCTTTTTCCTTGGTGCACTTAGCCCTAATTTTTTAAGCTTACTTGAAATTTGAGCCGGTGAAATTTTACCATCTGGATCTAGCACTTCAGCAATAGACCACTACAATGTTGATCATCTTCGTATCTGAAATGGTCAAAGCACAACAAGAATCAGCGATGAAAATGTAGATCAATCAAACAAGCAAGTTTAATCAAAATTAAAAGAAAACGAAAAAGATCACTGCCAAGACTGCTTGAATTATGAGCACTAATCAATGACAAATATAAAATGCCAATTCCTAAGACTCCCTCCCAAACCATGCTCCAAATTTACATAAGACAAATTGAACCTATGTCTCATAAAGATCTTTGGTTTGTCTCTCCAATTCACCATCAAGAACAAGCCTTTTCTTTCGCCTTGGAGCTTTTCCAGATCCATTTTCTATCAACTGCCCTCCACTGTAATGTTCAAATCAACCAAGTGTCAGAAATATGAAAACCCAGTGCAAACTTTGATCTCAAAAGTTAAAAAACTACTTATTTTTATCATCTTCTCCATTCTTACTGTCTGAGGTAGACTAAAAGCCTACATTAGCATCGTCAAGGTTTTCTTCATTGCAGTAAAAATAATAAGAATATAAGAGCAAGGTCATTGTAGGTGATTATTTGCAGTATCTCAATTAAATAAAGAATACTCAATAATTAATCAAGCATAAATTGAAAATAGGAGAAATGTAATCTTCGTCAAACCCAAATTACTAGTAACACAGATTCTGGAATTAGTTGTCTTGGTCTTGACAAAAACCTCCCCTTCAGATAGGGAAAGTAGAAAGTTTACATAATAAGCTGACATGAAGAGTTTGCGAAATTGATCATACTTTTGATATCCCAGATCATGAGTGATCACAACATCAGCTTCATCTTCACCAAGTGCATCTGCAATGCTTCTACGAGTCCACAACATCTCTACTGATGAACCAATTTCTCCATCTCCTTGAGCATGATTCCAATTTCTACTTTCTTTCTTCAAATGGCCAAGCTCATCCAACAAATACTCAGCATTGATGTAATGGCATTCCCTTCGGGTCTTCCAGAAAAGAACTTCCACAAAAAGAAGAGGAGGCTTTTTCATTTTTTTCAGCATTTTTCTCACCACATTAGTCAGGAAATTAACAATATTTGCATATTCCTGGCATGGACGTGTTTTTTGTTCAACCAGGATGTCATAAAATGTGGTGAGCAACGATAACTGCAAGAAAATATTAACACAATTATCAAATGATATTAACGTACATAAACAACTATACAATAGCACTCAAGGTGACAATGCTTCTAATAGTAACCTGATAGAGCATTGGATGAAGTTCAAGGTCATCACTGATCCTCTGCAAAATGCATATTATGTAATGATTAGTGGCTAGGGAATTGTTCTTATAACAATCAACATATTTTCTGAATAATATTGTGATTTGCAAAGGCAGAAACCAGAGTTGAAACCCTGAAATCAACTTCATTATATTCAGTTAGCTGCTCATCACCAGAAAAATCACCAGTGCAGTGTAACAAACCCTCATTAGCATGTTCTGACGTTTTATTGTCTATTGGTGCCAAACTAACCAGGGAGTTTTCGTCATCCTCAACTTCTTTTTCATGTTGATTATCATATGAGGGGCAACGATGTCCTCTTCACCAACAGAACTTTTGTTTGCTAGGTATTCCTTCTGTGGCAGCTCCTTTTCAAGTAATTCATCAGGACCAGTGATACCAACCTCATTTTCAGCATAAGAATGGTCTCTGAACAATTTGTCTCTTGTTTCAATTCCTTCCTGGAGCTTCTTGTTCTTCACCTTCCTTGATTTTCTAGACACCTTGATTTAAGAAAATAAGAAAGAAAGGATTGCTAACTGTTGATTCTCAGATAAAATGCTTCGCAGAGAAATAGAAACACCATTTATGCAATACTTACAAGGGGATAATTTAAAAGTAGTGTAAGATACTTAGTATAATTACATATCTCTACTTTAAATATTTCAAGTACTAGTGTAAGAGTCCATGGAGCAAAGTTATAAATTCAAGTTTGAAGCCATTGAAAAAGATCATAATTGAATGCAATGTGGAAGTGCTGACTACAAGCAGTGAAGTGGTTAAGTTTCAGGTATGCTTGAATCACAAGGACCTCGCTTGTAATAGACCCAAAATTCTCTTTCCTCCACAAATTAATCAATAATCTCAAAAGTTGTGTATGCTACAAATAGCTGTCATATGTCTGTGTGTGTGTATATATATAAAATCACAGAGAGAGAGAGAGAGAGCAAAAGCATCTCAGTTTACCCTCAATGTTCCGCATGCTTGTAGGTTTTCCATCAGCTTCACAACTTCATAAATAATTTCAACCAAATCTGCAAGATCACTGTCAAGAAGCAACAAGGATAAATATAGCAGCAAATAAAAGCCACTATCATATGACTTGAGTTGCCTACCATTCATAACACACAATTATGCAAGCATAATTAAAACTTAAAATAATACATATAGGTTGACTTGTAATAGACAAGTGTAGACCACACAGGAGAAAAACTAATGGATCAGGAAAGAAACAAAGACTTCTTTTTGCAAGCAGAATGCAGCTTAGGAAAGTTAGCCTTCTGGCAGTCAACAATCATAGGGCATCAAAAAAGGAATGATATACAGTGCAATGTGTTTCGGCATCATAATCATAACTGATAAAAAAATACATTAAGTAGCTTTCCAACTATTCTATGTCTTTAAGGCTACTAAAGTACAGGTTTAACACATTGATCAAAAAAGACCCATTATCTTAAAAATATAGTTAAATTAACAAATCTCTAACAAACTAAACATTTCAATACTTATCAAATTATTAAAATAAATAAATTTAAAAACTAAAAAGAAAAATTGTAGGGAGGGATCAATCACCCTCCCGCTTCTCCCTGCCGGGGCAGTTCCCCTCCAAAATTACCTCCCTTCTCTCGTCCTCCATCTCACTTTCAATATAGAAAAAAGAAAAAAAAACTTTGGCATCCATTATTAATTACAAAAATATTCCACATTACATTCATTAATTAAAACAATTTATACAGCACAACATAAAGATAATATTCTTGCTAGCATTAGATAATAAATATTAATTATTAATTATTTGTAATATTGACAAAAAAAAATAAAATAATAGGGACTAAATTACCAATCATTTGAATTATGACTTAATTTTATTTCATTATCTACTCTTTTTTTTTTGTTAGCATAAATCATATATATTTAGAGTATTAGGACATTATATAAATATTATATTGATAAAATTTCATAAAATACTTGCATAAATTTAACTATAAGGACTACATTAAAATATTTGTAAACTATGAAGACTTAATTACAAAGTTTTAAACTATCTAAGGCCTAAGTTAAAAATTAAGTGAAAATATGAGGACTAAATTAAAAAATTACCCAAACGGCCCATCTCTCATCTCATGGCGCCGCCCACCCTAAAATCAAAATCTCTATCTCTTAGCGGTTATTTGCACTTAATCCAATGTAAATGGGAGTTATTTGTACAAAAAATAAAACTTTAAGGGGTCCATTTAATAACATTAGGGTTATTTATGCAAATTTAAAAGTTTAAGGAGGTTCATTGTGAAGTTTTAAAAGTCACAAGGATAATTTCCACATCACCTAAAATTCAAGGAAATTCTGTGCAATTTAGCCCTTCATTTTTTTTTAAAAAAAAAATTCATTTGTTTTTATATAATTAGTTCTAATTAGGTTAAAGGAAACTTGATTATACAGTCCTAGATTATACTGAGTGTTTTTAAATAAAGTTTGACCATATAAATTTAGGCAATAGTATTTACACTAAGCATCTGATAAAGATGAATCACAAACAAAATTCCCTAAATGTGCAAAACCTCATTGACCTTCAACTTGACAGTGTGTCCTCTTAAACTTTTATATTTATACATATAATACCATCGCTATCAAATAGGTCTCCCTAAAGTTTAACATTTTATATAAATAATTCCTCTTAATTTTGACTTAAGTACAGATAACCTCTCTAAAGTTTAAGTGTATAAATAATCTCCTAATTTATCATATATATGTTAGTAAAATAAGGGTTAATTAACTAACGTAATACAATGAATATACCATGGCAAGTGACTGTATTTTATTATTGAAGTGATGTAATTTATTGACATATAGAAGGATCCAACCAAATTATTTTATTCATTGTAAAACTTATTTCATGCATACTGACACAGAGCATACATAACATTTACTGTGCCAGAGATTTCGGTAACAGACGAACAATAAAGTTGGAAACCCACTCAAATCCAATAAAAAATGCATCCCCAATTATTGTTCCAGCCGAATTCCACTGTGGCAGTGGCAGTAGCACACTGGGCCTGATCTGTTGACTGTAAGGAATGGCACTTTTATTTAGCGTATCATAGTATTTGCTCCACAGCATAACTCCTCCATACTTGGCAGAATTCTTTACGTATGGAAGAACCTTAGATTTCGCATCTTCAGGCGGTATGAAGCCACCGCTCGGAGCCGCCTCCTTCGCCGCCGGAAGCCCCAAAAATATAGTCCCGTTGGAAGGCTGAGATGGAACAAGTTTGGTCCAATCGTCCCATGCCTGGAAAAGATAGGCCGTGTTGCCGTCTGAAGAGTACTGACATGGAGGGTTGTTGTAAAACTGCACAAAAACATAGTCGAAATAGCCAGTTCTGATGGCTGTGTCGAGGAAGCGATCTTTGATAACACATTGTGGGGCTGCAGAGATGTAGAAGTTTCGTTGTTGCTTGAGGTCGTGAAGCTCCTTGGCAAGGTCGTCCCAATGGAGTCCTGACCCATCTTCTATGTCGAAATCGATGCCGTCCAAGGAGACATATCCTAGTGGGCCATATTCTTGACCAGTGAGGAAGTTATCCCAGAGGTACTTGCTAACATTCCTTGCATCATCAGCTGATGCAATGGAGTAGTTCGTTTCCCAGCCTGGCGCGCCTCCGAGTGAAAGGAAAACTTTGACACCAGCTTGTTGCTGGCAGTACTGTATTTCTGGGGCTAGTTTGGTGCAGAGGGAGGCAGGCGGATTCCAGTCGCCGCAGTGGCCGGCGAAGTTCCAGCCCGGGGTTTGGCCGCCGCCGAACTTGTTGAGGAAAGCAAGAAGCACAATGTCGTAGTTGCGGGAGGCGCAGGTGTCCTGCAAGGTTCCTTCGTCGCCGTTTTGGCCCCAGTAGATGGCAATCTGACCTGCAGCTTGGGAGGACTTAATGGCGAAGGAGAGAGTGAAGAGGGAGAAGAGGAGGATGAATGCTTGTGTTTTGGAAGCCATATTGCTTTTAGGGTTTCTTGTTCGGCTGGATGAGAAATGGAGGAAGAGAAGCAACTATTATATAAGGATGGATGTGAGAGCGGCTAGTGGTATTGGATTATTTTATTGACTAAAAAGACATGAATGATGTTAAGTCTTATATGTAAAATTAACAGTACAACAATTTCAAGATTATCTGCATAACTTTTTTAACTTCCAGTTGTACATAAATAATGATAAAACCTCCCTGCAGTTTGTTAACACTTGATTTATATAAAATTAAATATGTGACCATTACTTTAGCACCACATCTTTAATTTCTTAAAAAATTAAAGCAGAAACGTATGTAATATTGCTGAATCCATTTATATATAAAATTGTGCTGCCCATAATTCATATTCAGAAGCAAATCTATTGCCAGAAATCACAAGAAACAGTGCAACTGCAACTCATACTCGACTCTCATGTTCATGAGAGTAAATAAATAAAGAATTGGTTTTTGGCATTTTCTCATGAATAGAACTCTTAAATTTTCTCACATTTAGTAGACAGATAAATATTCATGGTTCTATATCAACATGTTCTTGAAAATTTAATATAAATACTTGAAGAAATTTATGCAGGTAAATAATCTTGAAACCAACGTATAGTTTATGTAAATGTATAAAATCATCAAATTAAAAAAAAAAAAAACAGAGCCAGATAACCTATAATTGATTAAATATTTATCATACTGTTATTATAAGTAAGACTCCTGGTGTAGAAATAAGTGAAATATATATGAACCTCAACGAATGACAATCTAATGTTTTGAGCCAGATTCAAGTAAGTCGAACCTATAAATAAAGATGATCCCAAAAGAGGAATTTGAGCTCTGTTTCAACATGAAGAACAAAGAAACTTTCATGAAATATTAATTATGGATGTTTAGCAATCACAATGCTAATGGACCTGTCATGGATGCTCTTTTCGTTGTTCATTATTTTCCCCTATTCCATCCAATCCCAATTCCTTCATAAATTTGGTCATATGGGTGACAGATTAATTCAAGCTTTAAATTAATAAAGCATTGTTTTACTTCGTTACCAATCTAGTTTCGCAGTTTTTAAATATAAGATCTAGTTGAAAACGAGAAAATATGGTGTCAGTTATATGTGGAATGATGTGTTAAAATTGACAACCTAACTTTTAAAGCCATAAAAATTATATGCAATATAAGCTAAATCCTTTGGTGCAACAATAGAAGTGGTTACATTGGATAATTACTATATGATACATTAAAAGGAGGAAACATGACGGTGAGCCAGCGAGCCAATGATGTGTTATATTTGTAGATTTAATTTATAACTCAATTTTTTTTTTAATTTTTCAAATTACTCCATCTACTATATATTTTATAGTAATTCACACAAAAATATTAGTTTAGAAATTTGTTAACACATCCTATACTTTCTTTATCTTTTTAATAACTCTCCAACTCCTTAATTCAGTTTTTATTTTTTATTTATAAACTAATGTCTTGTGGGGATACTAAAATATAAAAAGTAGAGGAAGTAAATTAAAATTTTTTTAAATCTTTTGGCTTCATAAATAAATTCTACAAAAATTGGGGTCAAATGATAAATTCAATAAGTTATTTTTAATTAGCATACAATTAATATATTTTAACATATCATTGTCATATAATTTCTTTTTATTATGCCATATAATAATTGCATAGATGCGACCACTTTCCTAGTTACATTAAATATGTCACCACAATATCATGACATCTTTCATTAAGTATTTGTCATTTCACATTTTTGGGCCATTTACATTGAGCTTGGTAGGGTTTTCCTCGGAGGGAGGTGATATTCTAAAGCAAGGAAGAGGGGGGGGGGGGGGGGGGGGGGCTAAAATTTGGAGTTCTACGGCAAGAAATCACTTTTCTTCTACTTTTAAGCTCATTTAATCTTCACAAACATAGTTTTTTCTTCTACTTTTTTTTCTTTTGGTCATTTTTTTGGTGTAGATTGAATTTTATTCATGGATATTTGAGGCTAAGTTTTTATGGACCTTTGGCATGTAAGTTGAATAATACTATTATTTTTCTACTTGAATTTTGTTGTGAATAAATTTGTTCAGTTTAAATCTTCATTGCTCCTTTGATCATTGGTTACCAATTAAGGGTTATATTAAAAATTTGAAAATTATTAAAAGAAAAGCTCAAATGTGATAATAGGGCTAAATACTGCTTATTTGTTGCTAAAGTGCATGGCTTAGCTCAATTTACTTATAAGATAGAAATATACTTATAACACTTATGGAATCATAATTAGCTATACGTAATTCTTCTCTTTAATTAGTTATTATATAAATAAAAATTCCCTCCAGCAATTAAAACATTTTCTTTCCCTCGGAAATGATCATTCCCTTAAACGAAGGAATGATCATTCTTTCCTATTCTTGGAAATAAAAATTACTTAGACTTATTTGCCCTTTCTGTGCTGACAGTTGCGGAAATGAAAACCAAACACTTGGTTGTGGAGGAGGAAAATATTTGATTAATCCACGAAGTTGTCAGTACAAATTTTTTCAAATTTTCCCTTTACGTCTTCTGAACTTTAAACACAAAAATCTATATTTTAAAAATATAATTTGATTTTTCACGTTTCTATTTACTGTGCTAATTCAAAAGTTACTTTTTTGAATTATAAACTAAAAATTAACAATTTCATATTTCTTTATAATTGATAATTCAAAAACAACTTTTTTAACATTAATCCATAAAATAAGGTAAAATCTTTGAGTACTTACAATTTTAAATACACTAGTACACACAGTTATAATATAAAAACATAACTATAATATTATTACTTTTTGAGTTGATATTATTACAATTATGTTGTTATATTATAACTAAGTGCAGTTATACCAAAGATGGTACTATAAAATAAACATGATTATAATGATAAAATGATTAAAATAAATAGAATAAAATTTTAAATTTAATAATTCATTCCTTCATAAAAAATATAATATTTCAAATTTGCAGGCATTTTCGTCAATTAGTTACATTACTTCTCTGTTTCCGATGTTGTTCTATTAATTAATTAAATATTACAAAGATAAGGTTTTTTTTTTTTTTATATCTAGCCAAACCAAACATAATATTAATAATTTTTATTATATTTAATTTTTATTCTCATTCATTTTTATTTTATTTCTGACAACCAAATGAGTGACTATCTCACCTAGCCAAGTATTATTTTAAAAATATTATTGCTTCTTTCAATCATGATCAATGCAATTTTTTTTCTGTACCATACAATTATGAACCCCAAGACAGACGTACTTATGTGGGAACGATTAGCACCTTCGCATTTTTTGTAATATTGATTGTGTCAATTATTGAAAGAAAGGCATATAGACTGTATTAATTTTTCTCCTTTGGCCATTATACAGTGTATGGGGTTTAACACGTGTTTTAGACGCTCTAGAATATATTAATCTTAAAAAATAATTTAAAAGACTAAATAAAAATTACTATAAAAGTTTGATAAGTGACATCGAATGATATCACTCCTTACTATTTGTATTCATTAGAAATATAAAATTTTGTACCTGAAAAAAATTAAAAATTTTGTAAATTTATGTTCTTTTTTCTTTAAGAAAAGTTATATATAAATTTTATATCTGTTACATAGTTTTTTAATTAAAACATAAAAAGCATTTATGTTTCCAATTATGTTGTAATATTTGTATGATTATTGTTATTATTTTTAAATTAATGATATAACTAATAATTTATATATTTTTCCAGATATATATATAACAAAATATTATTAATTCTATCATAATTAATCTTAATATGTTATGTTAATAATTTAATATGGCTTTTAAAATAATAAATTTAAAGATGACAAACTTTTTTTACAATATTCTATTAATGTTTAAAATTCAAAGTAAAATCCATGTTTACTATTACAGACCAAAAAAAAAGAAAATCTACGTTTACAATCGATGTTAGTATAGAACAAAATTTTGAACAGTGAAGATCACGATTTTCATTCAATCTTTTTTTTTTTTTTTATGTTCATTTCCACACATTTTTTCACTTTATTTGGTATCCACTTTATATATATATATATATATATATATATATATATATATATATATTTTTAAGGCATTCTTTCCTTTTTTACTTTTTAAAATATTTTTCAATTTGCAATTTATATTTTCATTTGTTTATAATTTTGTCTAATGTCTTATTCTCACTTATAAATTTCGTACAATTATGATTTATTATTAGGACTAGGCTTATATATAATTCTTTATATTTTTGTTATTATGTTTTTCAATTAAAACATGACAAATGTTTATTTAACTAATAATAATAGATAATGTAATTTGAAAATAAAATAATAATCCATAATAATCATACACATGTCGTAATATAATTGAAAAATTAATTTTTTTGTCATATTATAATTACATAATAGTATAACAAAGATTTAAATAATAACATAAAAGTTTTTCCCTTATGATTATTGTTATTCACATAAATAATAAAATGTGTTGCAAAATTATATTTAAATTTGCCTAAGCATTATGATCTATATTATATGATTTATAATCTTTTTATTGGTATGATTTCAGCATAAGTTTGATGTGTTTGAAATGCGAAATGATATAATTAAAAAAAACTTCAATGATCTTGCTTATTCCCATCTAGTAGGTTATTAAGTGTTATCACTCATTCTTACTCTCTTGGTTTGTTTGTTTTCAGAGAGTACTATTGATTCAAGTCATCCCACTGCAATCTAGAAGTTAAAAAGACTTATTAGTAAGCCTTGTATTATCTGCAAGACACACAAAGAATTATTCATATTTAGTTGTTAAATATCAAAGAATATTTTTCTTCATATTGTGAAAGCTCATTTCCTTACAGGCAAGATTTTAGTTTTGATTATATTATATGATTGGAGAGTTGAATTTATATTATTCATGTCCTTTGTTATATCAATAGTTGGATTGATTAGTTTGCCATATTTATTTAATTTGCAAAAGCCAGTCACCGTCCATATTAGGAGTATGACAAAATTAATCCATATATACCCTTTATTATGGCTCATGATGATACAGCTACTAGGTTTTGACAATAATTTATGACTTTAAACAATAATGGAATGGAAGAAGATCTGTATTAAATATATGTCTCCGTATTATATTAATGTAAAATTCTTACGTATGGTAGACCTTCTTAGATGATGAAGATAAGGAACTCCTCAATAAAAAAAATTTTCAACTCTCAGAAGTTGTCATCTTTTATCAGATAAGTTATAGGTGACCATTCTTACAAGAATGCAATGAAAGATTCCTTCATATGTTCGTGGACAAAAATATCAACATCTATTAGAAGTCGATCACATGTTGAACGTGTTCATAATTTATGAATATATATATATATATATATGAATATTTTTTATTGAATTTTTTTAAAATGTTATTTTATATTCTTTTTATAAATTAGATACTCTTAAATAAACTTACAAAAAAATTTGCGACGTGATAGAGAGAGGATGATTAAGTGGCTCTATATGATGTACAAGAAGCAAGAACAAAACCAATTGTTTGAAGAAAAAATTTATTATAACTATCGTTCGGGAGGCCTCGTAGAAATATTTTATTATAAAGAAAACTTCCAAGTTCCAATTATTTAATTATAATATATATTACGCGGTAACGTATATTATAATTTTTAATCTTGTCCCACGCATCCTTAGGATGCAATTTTTTATCATTATTTGTATGTTAATATATAAATAGGTTTTTTCTTAAATTTAAGAAAATCCTTTTTCTGGATTCATTTCTAGATAATTTTCTGACAAAATTTAAAATAAAAAATAATTTATTCTTATTTCAATTTTTTAATGTTCAAAATTATTTGCCTTTTCATATTACGAAGATAGGCAAAAATTTCTCCTAACCGTTGCATCGTCTTTTATAATTATATATAATAATAAAATGATATTTTATTACAAATTTCAAGAAAGAGAATTATAATTATGGATAATAATTTTAAAATATTTTCTATAAATTATTTTAAATTTTAAAATCATTTTGATAAATCTAATGATCTTTTTCTTTAACTTTGAAAAACTCTACCCTAAAATTTTGAAACCATGTAATAAAATAATTCTTATAAGAGGCTCTAAAATTATACTTTTAGTCCTTATAATTTTACTTAATTAATATTTAATTTAGTCATTATAGTTTAGAAAGTTATTTGTTAAACCTTTAAATTTTGAATAATTTATAATTAAGGGCAGTTATTTAAAATTTTGTCCTTATCACTTGGTCTCATACCCATATTCGGAGAACAGAAAACGCATTTCTTTTCTTGTCCTTAGAAGAATCTAGGCTAATGTTGATGGACTAGTCTATTTTTTAAAGCTTTGTTAAAAGAATTCTAACAGCTAGAAATAGGTAAATATAGAAAATTCAAGAATTTATTCCCTAACAAAGTAGATAAAACACGGGTTAAGTTTTACATGTGAGAAAAGGAAATAATGTCCTGGAGACAAAAGAGTACAATTAAGAAAAAAAATTTATATATATATATATATACACATATACATGTATGTATGAAACTGCATTCTACCGCCGATAATGTAATAAGAAAATATCCCAACCTTTATACAAGTCTTTACTCTAATAATTTCACCTTGCAACATACATGCTTCGTTCTGTTAACAACAAATTTAGGATTCCTTTTTCTTACATTTATGCTTATAAATTTTACCCAAAATTAAACGTCAAGGAATATGAAACCACACAAGATAAAATAAGTACAAATTCTTACAAGTCCCTTTCTACAAAATCAAACTAGATAGACCTTGATTAAACTACTTATGACAATGTTCTTTAGATAATACACTTCATTGGGGTACGATTTGTATCGCTAATGGATATAAATATTGGAATTTTTCTCAAAGATATATGTTTTTTAATAATTTTCGAGTTCATAATACTAATTTGTATATTGGAATATTATCAACTTTTAATATTTGTAATAACTTGTACCATGAAATTTTAATTCTTGAGACAAACTGCGTCCACTTTTTAATAATATAAAAGTTTTATATTATTTTCATAAACATAAATAAATAAATATTTTAATCACAAATATATATGTCAAAATCTATATAGAATATATATGATTTAAATAGAGAAAAGTACAAAATCGGTTTTTCACTTTTACATTTTATAACAATTTAGTCATTCATAAATTAACTGTGATAGATTAATTTCTTACAAATTTAAATTTGTACAAGACTAATCCTTGTATTTAGATTATTGAGTGATTAATTTTACATAAAATAAAATTTTTAAAAAATTAATTTATCATGGTTAACTTGTAAATGACCAAATTGTTATAAAATATAAAAGTGAGAGACCGATTTAATACTTTTATGATTCAAATATAACAAATCTTTCAAAACATTATATGATAACTTTAGTTATAAATATGCTCCATGGATAACTTCCCTTAGGAGAGATCTTTGTTTTCAAATAATGTTAGTCTCGTGAAAGAATAATGTCTTCATTAAGAAAAGATATGGGTCTTTTTCTTTTATGTTATTAGGGCTAGATACATTGAAAAGATGTCAAATTTATTGAGGAGCTTCCTATTTTCTAAACATGGTTATGATTATGGTAAAATCATGATTCCCGTGGTATATATGTGTATATATATGCTTCACTAATAAGATTTAGTTTTGCATAAAATAAAAATTATGAGGAATTAATTTGATGTGAAAATTTTGTGAGGAGCCAAATTATTGCAAAGTGTAAAAGTAGGAGACTAATTTAATATATATATATATTAATTTTAAAAATAAAATAAAATTCATTTTATTATTTTAATTTTTTTTTTTTATCTTTCATTAATTCCGGTCAAACTTTTAGTCCCTGGATTGTCTTCGATATTTATATACAATATCCAACGAGAAAAAAAAATCCACTAGATGAGAATTTATCATTTTTTATAAAATAATGATATATTTTTGCTTGCCAAGGGATTTAGTCCAACTTGGTCCCATTCCCATTTGCGGAGAACCAAAAACACTTGATTTCTAGTTTTGAGAGAACTCTACATTCTATTATAATATAATAGAATGTAGTTGGACTGATCTTTCAGTTAAAGCTTTGTGAAAATATTTCTGACAGAGACTGGCTTGTTTTATTAGTAAAAGCTTTCAAATAACTACAATTGGACATAAAGTTGGAAAATTTGAATAGAAAGCCCACCGAAAATTGAAACTAAATAACGTAATTATTTAAAAATTGCAGTATGTGCTTAAAGTCAATAACACTAAAATTTTCTAAGATAATCATCAAAGCCATCCAACTATTTAACCCTCATGCATCTTTTAATTTTATTTTTTAAGAAAAAATCTACGAAAACTGATATTTGAAATAATAGATAATTATTTTAAGTTGGCATCTATAATTTGAC
Source organism: Delonix regia (assembly GCA_037074485.1). Lineage (NCBI taxonomy): Eukaryota > Viridiplantae > Streptophyta > Magnoliopsida > Fabales > Fabaceae > Delonix > Delonix regia. The sequence goes on along the minus strand of CM073449.1, from coordinate 19,284,411 downwards.
ATCAACATATTTTCTTAATACTTCATGTATTAATTACACTAATACAACTATTTTTGAAGACTTGAAGAATTCACCTAACCTTAATTCTTTTGAGCAAGTTGCTCGCGGGAGCAAAGATTCCATTAACCTTAGTTGCAATATATATATATATATATATAACTACCTTTATTTTCTAATTTTTCAATAAAGATAAACTTAAGTGGCTATAGAATTTATTTTTCTGTTACAAAAAGTAATTTTTAAGGTCAAAGCGAAAATTTAATCTTTTTAGACAAAAATATGAAAAATAAAAAATTATGAAATTATTTAATTTCTTCCTTTATAAGTTTGGAACTTTTCTAATTCCTCTTTCTCTCTCTCTCTCTCTCTCTCTCTCTCTCTCTCTCTCTCTTTTATAAATATCTATATATATATTTATTTATTTATTTTGACAATATAGTTTATTTTATATTCTCATTCTTATATGCTTTTAAATTTTATTTAAATAAAAAATTCAATATTTAGTTTAATTAATCATAATCAATATTAAAGTTGTTATTTTACTTTAGAGCATTAATTATTAAAGCATATGTAAATATGTATATTAACATGTTTGATAGGAGGGAATGTGAATGTGATTGTTATTTTATACAACTGTGTTTTAGGAAGGAATGACATTTACTTGAGAGAGATGATCCTCTCATTTTGTGGAAATTTCCATTCCATCACCAACAAGAACGAATAAAGAGGAAGGAAACGAAATGAATTGTGATTTTATGATCTTAATTTTGCACTATGTAGAATTTAAAAAATGTGGAAATTTAAAAAAATTAAGATACTGTCAAAAGCATTTATGTTTAATGATTTTTATTAGTTGTATTTTAATAATTTTCTAAATATTTAAAAATATTTTTTGCAAACTAAAAATAAATTAATATTCTAACATTATTCTAAATTATTTTAAAACTTTAACATATTAAAATATAAATAAAAATTTAATATTTTTTGTACTAAATTGTAATGATCTTCTCTTCGATTTTTTTTTTACTCTTACATTATTTTTGTTATATCAAATATAAATTTGAAATGATATTACTTTTCTTTCTTCTAATGTAATTCATTCCTTTTTATTCTTGTTCAAACTTTCATATAAATTATTTCCATATATGAACATAGTATACTAGAAAATAACATTGATGAAACCGAGTTATATTATGAACATTAAAGCTAGGGGTATTCATAAATCTAGTGGGTTCAATAAAATTAATTTGATCTAGTCATACTAGTTAAATCAAAATAATAAAATTTAAAATTTTTTATTGGATTGAGTCACGTCTTGGAATCACACAAGATCTAGAGCAACATGGTTAAAGTATTATTTTATTTTTATATAATTTATTTTTATTTATAATAACATTTTAAAATGTTTTTTTTTCAAATCTTTACCATTTTTTATTTCAAATATTAATGTTTTTTCATTTCATTTTCTGTTCATTTTGAACCTTAAATTTTTCTATTTCTTATTTTATTAATATATTTTTTTTGTAAAGTAATAATTAAAAAAAAAAGAATAAAAAGAGGGTAACTTAATTTTAAGCTGGATCGAATCTCAAATATTGCACAAATGCAACCCAACTTGACCTATACTCACCTCTAATTTAAACAAAGTAGTGCATTATATATTAGACGAGACTAAACATTTTTAACTTTATCTTATGTTATAGTATTGATAGCCATTTTAAACGTTCAGCATAGTTTGGCAAAAGTCATTGTCTCATGAAACCGACTACTATGGAATATGTCACAGACAATCTAGTTCATATTGAATAAACTTAGTGATTATAAGTTAAAAAACTTGCTTGTTTTAATAGATTCGTCTCAAGAAAAAAATAAAGTGCGATTAATAAAATGTTCGATTGAAAAAATTTGTTTCAAAGAATAACTTAATTTGATTATTAAAAAAAATGTAGCAAAAAATTTAAGATATTAAAACTTAAACTATCTTAATTTTAAACATGTAAAATATAAGATTATAAGTGAAATAAGTTCATTTTTAATTCAAGTCAGTTATATATAAATCATGATTAATGTGACGTGATATTATAATAAGAAAATAGTAACTATTATTCTCCCTTCAAAAAAATTATAATAGTACAATAATTAGTTTGTATTTATAGCATTTTTATATACAATTGTAAAAGTAACGATAACCATTAATCATGTGGCCTATATCAATTTCTAAGGGATAAATAGATTTATTTATGATTTGAAAAAGGCCATAAAACTCAATAGGCCCAATAAAAATTTAAATAAAAGAATGGACTCAAACTTTTTTCTTTAATTAAAGCAGAACTTGATGATTAAGTCTAAAATAGAAATAGTAATAAATCACCTCTACTGGTTTAAATAAAAGTGAAAAATCATTACCTTTTTTCTGAAAACTTGAGAGAAAATTATTCTTGAACATGTTTAAGTGATAATGATTCAGAAGACTTGACAATAATATTTTTTCCTCTTTTATGTAGGAAAAATTATATTTTTGGTCCTTATAACTTAATTTTTAAGTTGGTCCTTATAATTTATAATATATAATTAAGTTGCCATGAATGATTTTCAAATATTAAGATTATGAAATTTAATTAAAAAAATTAATCATTTAGTTCTTATATTCTGTGTAAATTTACAAATTATTCCCTGCACTTTATTTTTTTTTAAGTAAGTCCAAAATTCATATACCAAGTAGGATATGCACCTTACGAATTTTTGAAATAAGAAGAACAAAAATCAACGCTTTCATTAGACAACGAGAGCTGCAGAAATAATTATTGATCCAAATGCCAGTGGGAAAGCAAGTCACGGATGAGGCTTACCGAACTGCGGTTCCACTCTTCTGATGAAGTACGCTTGCTAGTATGATAGTGTTACTTTGGTATCGTCCCCACAAGGACAGGACATTTAGCATCATGGATATGGTAGTTGCCTACACTCCATACAAGAGCCCTGTAATTATTAATAAATTTCAAATTATCTTCATCAATAAATCATATAAATAATATACAATTTGTAATAATAATAGTAACTTATGCAAATGCGCTACGTTGCAGGGACGATTGTCGGTGATAAGGTACTGTCTCACCGACACAATGAAACTGTCATAATATTATATCTAGTTATGCTCAATCACGATCGATGCAATTTTTTCTTTTCCGTTTACAATACAATTATGAACCCCAAGACAGACACATTTACGTGGGAATGATTTGGACCTTCTCATTTTTAATAATATTGATACTGTCAATTACTGAAATAAAGGCATTTATATTGTTTGAAGTTATTTTCCATGGCCATTATACAATGTATGGGGTTCAACATGTGTTTTAGACGCTCTTGAATATATTAATTTTAAAAAATAATTTTATTCATTAGAAATATAAAATCTTGTAAGTTTAATTTTTTTTTTAAAAAATATGCAATTTATTATATTTTTATTATATTATTTTTTCATTAAATAATTAAAAAATATTTGATTTTTCAATTATATTATAATATGTGTATAGTTATTGCAAATAATTATATTATTTTTAGATTAAATTATATATTTATTTGTTAACCAGACACATGCCATATTTTAATTGAAAAATAAAATAACAATGATATAAGATACTGTATATAAGTCTAATTCTTCTTTAATTTAAGTATCTTAATATTTTAAGTATTAAAAATTTATTCATACTTTAAACTTATTTGTATAAAACTTTTAACATTCATATATATAACCGATAACATATATATGTATATAACAGATTATCATAAAAAAAGTGTTACATGTACATAACATATATATAGACACACACTATCACAAACACGCGCAACGTCTTAAACGTATAATAATAATAATAATAAGTTATATATTTTAAAATTGTTTATATACATCATATTATAAATAATAATCTTTATAATAAGTTATTTTAATAATTTAATAGAACTTTTAAAATAATAAAATTAAAGGTGACAAACTTTTATGATATTATCCTATTAAAGTTTAAAATTCAAAATTAAAATCTATGTTTACAATTTATGTTAGTATACATCAAAATTTGGAAGAGCGAAGATCATAATTTTCACTCAATTATTGAATTTATTTTATGTTCATTTCCACATTATTTGAGATCCACTCTTCCTAATTCCTTAAGGTATCTTTTCCTTTTTAATTTTAAAAATTTTTCAACTTGCAATTTATATATTTATTTGTTTATAATTGTTTTTAGTTTCTTATTCTTTCTTATAAATTTGATAAAATAATTTATGCATTATTATTATTAGCTTCACAACAAGAAAATGTGGTATTAACCAATTGTGGCTAAACCTTAACCTAACCATGATTTCTACAACCTAGGTTAGGTTCATCATCCTAACCACGGATTAATTGTAGCCTAATCACTGCTTGAATAAACTGTGGTTAGGCTACTGATAATAGATTTTGATGGGCTACAAAATGGCCTAACCACGATTTGGCTAAAAATTGTGGTTAGGCCACTTAAAAACGTAGTCCAACCATGTTTTTGAAGAAACCGTGGCTAAGCCGTGGTTCCAAACATGTCTTAGCCAAGGTTGATAAATATTGCTAGGCCTATTTTTAACAGTCCTAGCAATAGTTAGTTAGGCCCCAAATTTTTAAACCAGTTCCCCCTTCCCTTCTCCCACATGACACATTTACTCTATCTCGTCTTTGGTTATTTTTAACTACATCGTATCTCTCTGCTTCCAGCCAGTGTGACCAATAAACACTGATGAGCTCCAGCTAGTAGCGGATGACATTGGAAATGACACAAACAGTGGCGTATGCACACCTCCAGGTTAGTTTTCCATCCTCTTTGGATATTTTGTTCGATTTGGATAGATGCAAGTCTTTTTTTTAATGTAATTTTCTGATTATGAAGCTTTATTTTTATTTTATTTTATTGCATTATTAATAGGATTTCTTTTCAGATTATAAATATTTTTTTATTTTATTTTTTTTATTAGTCTATATGTTGTTGTTTTCCTTAAATTTTTAAATGTGAATGAACTATAGAATATGTGAGTGGCATACTTTATTTTGTTCGTTTTCATTCTGTGAAAGACATATATTGTTTCTTTTTACATGAATAATATTCGTTTAGTTGGAATATCATCTTATTTTTTAAATTTTACTTTTAAGGTTTTTTGGTTTTTTATTATTAATATCGTTGTACGTATATTATTATAGTTTCGTCATGTTTAGGTTAAGTTAATTACATTTTATAAGTTGGATTTACTTAAATTTAAATGAGTTGAATCTTTGGGTTAAATTAACCATTTGTTATTTGTGATTTATTGATTTAAATTGTATGTATATAAATATTGAAGTTTACAGTTATCCATATGAACACTTAGAGATTAATATTGATGAATTTGGTACGGGCTTTCATCATCCCAAAGAGATATATATCGCAAAATTTGATATTTGACTTTGGTGACCTATTTTTTAATTATTTCTTTTGCTTTAGGAAATAAATAAGTTTTTGATTGTTAGGCATTGAAATACTCCTAAATATATAAAGAGATTATTAACTTCTCAAACTTTACATTTGCAAATAAGATTACTGGGGCTAAGATAATATGTCAATATCATAAATGTAGGTTTAAGAAATGACAAGTGAAGAAAGTTGTACATGACCATTTAATTATTAAACATTTCACACAAGGATATACTTATTGGGTTATGCATGGGGAAAGAACTAATAAAGCACCTCATGAGGTAGAACTTCAAGTAAGCCCACAAATAAAAAATGAATCAATTTGTTGGGACAACCTTATACACAACATGGTTTGCGATGTATCTAGGGCTCATAATGATAATAAAGTTCTAAATGAAAGGGATAATTGAGCTTTAAACTTAAACTAAATGTTAAATATTAGCATAAAAGAATTTTTAGACTTGATTAAGTATGGATTGCAAAATTTGTAAGAAGGATGTGAGAAGTACTCAAAATTGTCCTTTTTGTTGAAACTATTTCACATCAAGTGTCTTTGTAGAATAAGTAACAAGGCTATATTAATGATTCTAGAGTAATTGGTTGATACCTTTGAACATGCCAAGATTCCACCAACTTTTTATGAGGCCAAGAAAGTCATGAAAAATTTATGGCTCAATTACACAAAAATCCATGCTTGTCCAGATGATTGCATGCTATATTGAAGGCAGGATGAAAATAAATAAGTGTGTAAGAGTTACAATACCTTTAGATGGAAATCAAAGAGTAAAGGTATAAAGCAAAATAAGCGATCGACAAAAAGTACTTAGATACTTTCCATTGAAGCCACAATTGCAAAGGTTGTTTATGTCTTTTAAAAGTAACGAGAACATGAGATGGCATGCATTAGATAGGAATAATGATGGCATGATGAGACATCTGAGAGACTCCATGGCATGGAAGTGGTTTGACCTAGCAAATCCTCATTTGCCTTAGATCTACGTAATGTGCACCTAGGTTTGGCCATATATGATTTTAACCCTTTTGGCAATTTGATTACAAGTCATAGCATCTGACCAGTGGTTCTAATGCCTTATAATCTCCCACCCTAGATGTGTATGAAGCAAAGTTATTCTATTCTCTCGATGATTATTTCAGGGAAAAGAGCATCATGAAATGATATAGATGTGTATCTACAACCACTAATAAAAGAGTTGAAGTATTTGTGGCATGTATTAAAAACATATGATTCCTTCACCAATGTTGTATTCAATATGCGTGTTGCATTGATATGGACCATTAGTGATTTTCCAGTACTTGGAAGCTTATCTGGATGGAATGTCCACATCGGTCTGGCATGTGGTAATTCCTTATTTTATATAATATTTTATATCTTATTAGGGACTTTTATCATATTTTATTAGGCTTAAATGCATTAATTGTGATAAATTTGGGTCAAGAATTATTGCAAAAAAATGAGATTTAAAAAAGGCTTAATTCTTATAATTTTTGTGATTAATTTTCAATTATAAAATTTTTAATTGAATTATATACATAGGCTTGTTTTTTCATTGTAGGTTTTCTTAGAAAAATTAAGGAAGAAAACAAAGAAAAAGCAAAAATAAAATAAAATTTAGCCCAAAAATCCCATGACCTTGAAGACCCATTTACCCAAAATCCAAAACCCATTGATCCATGATCCATCTATGACCTAATTTCCTCTAATTCTCTCACCTCACCTCATGCACATTTCACTTCTTTCTTTTTTTTTTTCACCCAATTATTCACACATTCCCCCCCACCCCAAAATTTTTTTGAGGACTCTTTCCCTTAATTTCCCTCAATATTTGGCTGTCATCTCATCCCTTCATTCTCTGACATTCACACTTTGAATACTATAATTTGTTCGGACAATATCAAATCTCAATAATTAAAGGGAAGTGAAAACAATTAATTAATAAAAACACCAAAAATTTGAAACTAGACAAAATAAAAAATAAAAAATTAGTAAAAAATACAAAATAGAAAAAACAAAATAATGCTAAAATATAAAAATAAGAAATTTTTTAAAATCAAAATGAAAATAATAAAATGAATAAATAGAGCAAAAAATGATAAAAAAAAAAGTTGAAATAAAATGATGAAGAAAAGAGAGGGTGAAAACTGCAAAAAAGAAATGAAAATAAAAATGAAATGGGCACATTTAAAAATTGGGTCTAAAATAAAAAAGTTCAAGTGTAAGTCATATCACTTAAGTATAACATAGTGAAAATATTACTTAGATAGGCATAAGTTTGCTTCAAACTCAGGAATATAATTTCTAAGTGTTGAGGTTGGAATGACTCACTATCATAACTAACAACTTCATCTTCTTCTCCCAAATCATACAGGTCACAAGGCTTTAGATGGACAACTAATCATCAGCTTGATCATCTACACGCCTGGGTCGATTAAATGCTGTCTCAATTCTGTCTAAGTATCATGGACAAAAAAGTTAAAATCTCTTGAGCAATATAACCTTTAGCTATTGAACCCTCAAGCTAAGCCCTGTTGTGTACATATGATTTTAACTTTCCCAAACACCTATCAAATAGATTTTTTTATTAGTCATAAGTATAATTAAAATGAATGGGAAAAAATTGTTCATTGAAAAATTATAAGTTTACCTTTTGATAGAGTACATCTATCTATATTGTACTAGACTTCCGAGTTTTGCTTCTTCAACCAAGTGTATAGTCAAATGAACTATGACAGTGAAAAATGAAGGTGGGAATAACATCTCCAAATGACATAATGTAAGAATAACCTTATCTTGGAGTTGGTTAAGCTCATTCACGCTTAAGACTTTGTTACATAATTTTAAGAAAAATACACACAAGTCAATCAGTACTACACACACTTCTTTTGGGAGTGTGGTCCTCATTGCTATGGGTAGGAGTTGCTCCATCAGAACATGGGAGTCATGACTTTTCAAGCCTTCAATCTTACGTTGTCTTAAATCAATGCACCTAGAAATGTTACTTGAATAGCCATATGGGATAGTGATATTCTTTACAATCCTAAGAAAGACATCTTTATTTACATTTGTCAAAGTGAATAGTGCTGGAGAATATCTCCCACTTTCATTATGCCAAAGTTCAGGCCTAATGTTCATTTCTTGCAAGTCTCTTTATGCATTTAAATGATCTTTTGAATGCCCAAGCTTATTTAACAAAGTGAAAAGCACGTTGTTACATACATTTTTCTCAATATGCAATACATCTAGATTTTAGAGTAATAAATGGTTCTCCCAATAAGGAAGTCGGAAAAATATACTTTTCTTATGTTATTATTGAGTCTCACCATCACTAACACTAACTCCTCGAGCCGTTTTTCCACAGACTTCAACTTTAATATCTTTCCCAAATATAACATTAACATTTTCAAGCTGCTTTAGTATTTCTAAGGTAGTAATTACTTTTGGAGGACTTATCTCATCCTCTTTTCCATTAAATCGATTTTGGGCCAATTTAAACTTATGCTCGGGGCTCAAATAATGACGATGACTCATAAAACACCACTTCCAACTATAGGGAAGATGAATAAGGGTTGAGTCAAAATTACAGTTGGGACATGCCAAGCCAGTGTGGAATTCCTCCCAGATAAAGTTCCAAGCCTTGGAAAATTGCTAATAGTATACAATAGCACCACATGCATATTAATTCCTGGTGTTTTTTTCCCTAGAATAATTATTGAGAAAATGAAAGAACTTTGTTTCATACACATTTAGGGTGGGAGATTGTAAGACATTAATACCACTAACTAGATGCTATAACTTGTACCCAGATTGCCAAAAGGGTTAAAACCGTCTATGGCCAAACCTAAGTGTATGTTATATGGATTTAAGGTAAATTGAGGATTCATTAAGTTAAATCTCTTCCATGCCTCAGAGTCCCTTTAAGTCTTATGAAGCCATCATTATTCTTATCTAATGCATGTCATCTTATATGCTCAGCAATTTTAGAAGACATAAACAATATTTACAACTATGGCTTCAATGGAAAGTATCTAAGTACTTTTACCAGTTACTTGGCTCACTTTTTTCCCTTACCTTTTGGTTTCCATCTAGAGGTATTGCCCTTCTTACACACTTCTCTATTTTCATCCCCCCTCTAATATAACATGCAATTATTTAGACAAGTATGAATTTTTTTCATAATTGAGCCCTAATTTGTTTATAATTTTCTTCACCTCATAGAAAGATTTGGAATCTTGGCATGTTCAAATGCATCGGCTAATAATTCAAGAACATTGACATTACCTTGTTACTTATTCCACACATACACTTGATGTGATACAATTTCACCAAAAAGGACAACTTAGAGTACTTCTCACACATTTCGTATAAATTTTGTAATCCATCCTTAAGCAAATCTTGAAATTATTACATATCACTATGTAATGTTTGTTTTAATGTTGAAGTTGGACCACCAACATCATTCACAATTTCATTATCATTATGAATCCTAAATGTATCACAAACCATGTTGTGTATAAGGTCATCCTTGCAAATTGATTCATCTATCACTTGTGGCCTTACTTGAAGTTCTACCTCATAAAGTTCTTCATTAGTTGTTTTCCTATGCCTAACCTAAAAAGTGTATCCTTGTGGGAATGTTTTATAATTAATTGGTCTCGCATAACTTCTCTGACTTGGTATAAGAATATTCATTTTAAATGTCATATATATCATCATGTTTCTTGATAACAAAGCACAAACATTATTTATATTCAAACTAAATCAATTCAACACATATATCAAATTGTTAATTTAATCTAAATATTCAACTCATTTAATTTCAAGAAGCATAAACTAAGCATTACAAAAGTGTAACAATATTCCAAAAAAATCTTAATAATAAAATATAAAACGTATTAATAAAAATCATACCATGACTAAAACTAAAAAACAAATAAACATATAGGATAATACTAATTTCAAATAAAGAAATATACATATTCATGAAAAACAAAAAAAAAATAGTAATATTCAAAAATAACATTAATAGATAATGATAATAATAATAATAATAATAATAATAACACTTCAAAATGAATTTTTTATTATCTTTAATACAAAATAAAAGAACAAAAATAAATAAGGATATTGTACATCATATCTGAATTAATTAAAATTAAAAAAATAAAAAAACACAATAATAAAAAAATAAAAACCAGAAATAATAATAAAATCGAAAATATAAAAACAAAAAGTAATAAAGAAATATGAAAGAAATGCAATAATACAACAAAATAAACCTCCATCCATACAACATTGCATCAAAACTATAGCTACAAATTTTGCAAAATCTCAAGTAAAGGGGGGCAAGAATACTAAATTCGAACTCAAAAAATGAAGCAAAAAATCCAAGCCTTCCATGCCAACTAAGGTCACCGGAGTTGTCTGTGCTGGCCGATGTCAGCTCCTGCTCATCGGTGGTGGGTGGACTTCACTGTTACAACTCGCAAGGAGGAATGGTAGAGTGGCGCAACTAAGGGAAGAGAGGCTCTATGTGAAAATCCAATTAGGTAGAAGGGATAGGGTAAATATTTTAATAGGCCTAACCACGGTTATGCCCAAACCATAGCTAGGCCATAATTGGCCTAGCCACAGTTATAAGAAGACCATGGTTGGGGTACAATAATAGTGGCCCAATGACTATTTTTTCTATGACCTAGCCACTATTTTCTTACAACTGTGGTTAGGCCACATTTTTTATTGTGGCCTGGCCACGGTTTCATAGAATCGTGGTTAGGCTAACAACAAAAGGCCTAACCATGATTCTTTAAAACTGTGCCTGGGCCACCTTATTAAATAGCCCATAGCCATATTAGTCGGACTTGCCAGGGTTTACAAAACTTGTGGCATGGCCATTTGGTTTAATCACGGTTATACAAACCGTGGTTAAGCCAAACTTTAACCATTGTTTTATTAATCGTGGTTAAACTTCCAAGGTTAGATGCAATTTTTCCTGTAGTGAGGGTTGGAAAAAAGAGAAAATACATTGATTCTCAAAACTAATTTTGAAAATGAATTTACTAGAGTCACCACCAAAATCTTAACGAAAAACTTTGGAAAACCATATTAAAACAAAGAAGAAATGAGAAGATGGTTTATGTAAACAAAATTGAGTTTGGGAGTCTATTTGAATATGGTAATGTGTTAGGTACACTACAAAACCTGTCTATAGGGACAATTGACCTAAACTAGTCAAGCGAAATCAATAAAATATGACTTTAAATTTATTTTGATTGCCCCTGTTAAACCATATGAAGATGAATTGAAAAAATAGGCCTAACCCACTTGGTTCACCGTGTTTAACCCACCATTGGTTGTAATTTCCAGCTCATTTAACCTAGGTAGGTTAAACTAACTTGACTCACTTAACTCGCGGGCTAAATAGGCTACTTTGGTTGCTTGATAGGTAGGCCTACTTAAAAGGTTTTATGGAGTTTCATCAGTAAAACGTTTAAAGTTACATAAACTCAAGTAGCTTTTATCCTTATTTTGTCATCAAATATTCAATATTTAATCTACCATCAATAACATAAATAGATTTTTGGTATTAAAATTAAATATTTAGTTTGATATTGAATATTTCTTTCATTGAGATTCCTTTATTTTCTTACAAATTTTAATTGAAAATTTTTTTTATGGGTTAATAGGTTGGTGGGCCAATTTCAAGATCATAACCCACCAAATTGAAGTGAGTTAAACGAGTTGACATATTTAGTAGCGACATTTAAAGGTTGCCAATAATTTCTTCTATTAAGATGGGGCTTTTGGTGGCGACTTTGATTGCTGATTATGCCATCTTTAGTGGCAACCTTTAAGGATGGCCACTAAAACCCTCTTTCTAAGGTCATGCAATAGCGCGCCAGGCGCCAGACAGCTAACCACCAAGCCATGATGCATATTCAATACATATATGATAACCATTATATATATACAAGTCGTTATTTTAATTTGGCGAAATAAGTAAAATCTTTTTTTGGTCCCTTACTTGTAGGGTATTTTTTTAAGTTAATCCCTTATAAAATTTATTTTTCATTTTAATCCCTCACAAGTAAGATATTATTTTAATTTAGTCCTTCATAGAATTTCTTTTCAATTTAGTCTCTCATATGAATATTTTTTAATTTCTTCCTTCACAAATAACATCATTATTAATTATTTCCTTTCATATTTTTTTATAGTTTGAATTTTATTTTGGCCAAATGAATAAAATCTCTTTTGGTCTCTCACTAATAGGTTATTTATTAATTTGATTCCTTATAAAATTATTTCTCATTTTGGTCCCTCAAATAAAATACTTCTCAATTGAGTCACTCATAAAATTTTTTTATCAATTTAGTCCCTTATATATAAATTTTTCTCAATTTATTAATAGAGGTAAACTCTTATGATTCTACGTTACGATTTTATGTTACGAGTCTACACCCCCCTCACGAGTCTACTTAGAATCACGAGTTTGACAACCTTGGTGATGACCCTTTAAAACCATCTAATGCATTCACACTTAATAGTGACTTTTGTCGCTGCTTAAAAGTTTTGTGACAACATTTGTTGCCATTAAAAGTGACCTTTAATGGTGACTTCTTTGTTGCCAATAACAACATTTAGTTACAAGACATTTTGTGGTGGCATTGTCGTGACAATTTTGTAACCACTAAAGCTATTAATGGCGATTGAGGCTTTTCATTCTTTTTTATGGTGAATAATCTAGATTCCAACATTTTATATAAATATTGTTTTCTAGCTTATATTTAATTCAATGAACTCATCACTTTTATTTTTTAATAGAAGAAAAACATGTTACTCCTATCATAGACACGATAAAAAGAACTAATAAAAATTATATTTATATTATGATTTTGATATGTTTTTTTGTATGACAAACTTGTCAAGTTAAAAAAATAATTTAATAAATTGAAGGAATTAATTTTCAACTCCTAATACCTTATGTGAAAACAAGAATATTTTTAATTTAAAAATAATTTTAAAAGTTACAAAATTTAGAAGTAAAAGTGATATTACTTTTTCTTTTGTACATTTAATGTGTAAGACTATATAGTGTCATTCACTTCTATGTTCAGTAGAATAAAAAAATCAAGACTTAACCTAAAAAATAGAACATTGAAGTGTATTATGTTTAGTTAACAATAAGAAAGTTGTTAAAGTGAGCCAAACTAGCCTACGCGAGTTGGTGAGTCACATAGAATGACCCATTTGACCTACATAATTTAATAGTTCATGATACAAAACCCAACCCACCAAATAGGCTTAATAGGTCAGCTTGTTTAATCCATAAAAAAATATTAAAAATATGTAATAAAAGAATCCAAAACAAAAGAAAATTTAATTATCAAGCTAATTTTTTTATTCAAATAGTAAAATTCATTCCACATGTCTATTTTTTTAATCAAGTATTGAACCTCTAAAGATAAAATAATGATAAAAGCTACTTGAGATATTGGAATATTAAATCTTTACCACACAAAACTTTTCATGTGGATTGGGTTGTTATTTTTTGTATATATGAAATAAAAAAAAAAAAAAGGCTAGCCCACAAACACATTAAGCTTGCTAGGTTGAGTGGAATATGTTAGTTTAACCCGCATATGTTAAATGAGTCAAAATTTAAATTCAACCCACCAAAATAAACAATTAAATACATAAACCTAGTCGGTGTTGGGAGCTTCAACAATGAGAAGTAAATATTGAACATCATCCACCAAAAACATTATAAGATAATGAATTTTCAAAAGTCATTGTTAAAGATTAATCATGACAAAGTTATGAATTATTTCATGAAAGAAAAAGTTATTATGATTCATTTAATATATGTTTGGCACCAAAGTGAATCTTTAAAATCATAAAAAAATATTAAAATGACAAATAGGGGAGTTTTAATATATTTAATACACTACCAGCTTTAGTTGCAAATTTTAAGAGAACGATTAAAAAAGGATTTTGAATACCTCAAGACTGTTGCAAGACAGAGAGACTATAGGGAAAGGTCTTACTGCATAATTCCCAAGAGAAGGAAGTAATAGTATACTTCAAAAGAACAAATCCTAACTAGTATTACAAACTTCTATTTTAAAATCTTAAAACGCATTACATGCATAATATTTATCATCTTAAAAAATAGCATAAGAATTGTAAAATGTTTTATACATACAAGCCAAAAATAGTATTTAAAAGATGAGTTATAATAAAATTTGATCCGGCACTTTAAAATTTAAATTATTATTGGTATAGAATCGATAATGGCTAGTTAAAAACCTGAATCCATACGTATATGCCTGAGATTATTCATCTAATATTATAGGTCATATGTCGCATGTGTTATATTGCTGGTGGTCCTAATTAAACCTAAACCAATATTTAAATATTTAATGGCCCAGTCAATGAAATAATAAAAAAATTAACCTACAATCATACTGTCAAAACCCACTTAAATATTAATCAAGTTTTTAAATACTCTTGAAGGAAAACCCTGACAAATTTAGACAGCACATCATTCTTAATTAGGGTTACCACTAGGCATTAATAATGCTTTAAGAACCTTATAGTGGACAACATAGCCTTTTTGTAATTGGATAATTAATTATCTAAATTATGTATTAGAAATTTTTAACATAAGAAAAAATCATATTAATGCCTTTTTTGGGGGTTCTTTACCAATTGGATGGCGAATCTCCATCACCTCAATGCTTTCGTGGATGGGATTCAAGAGCCATGCCGATTTCCCTCCATTCTCTACTTAGAGCTTTCAAAGAAAGTTGAACGGTTTTGGCATATTCCTTAAGATTATAAGAAGTATGGGCTAAATGAAAAGAAATAAGGACTAAAATAATAAGAAATTTAGTTTGAGTGGCATAAATAATACACTATCGTTAGGAACATAATGCATAAACATATGTAGTGTAACCTATTGATGACCCACTTAACAAGTATACTAGATCACTCAAGTAATATAGGAGTGAGATGTTAGCCAAAGTGTGTAGCAGCAATTGTCTCGTGGTGAAGGCCTAGGTGTGGGGTCGAGTCACAATCGAAACGTGGCGCTTGTGCTAGGTTGTGCTTTGACTAATAGCTATAACTTTTAGTCTAATGGTAAGCACTTGATCCTACAATTGGTATCAGAGCCAAGGTTACGTGTTCGATTCCTAGTAGGGCAATTGCTAAGGGGGAGATTGTTGGCCAAGGTGTGTGGCAGCCATTGTCCATTGGCAAAGGCCCAGGTGTGGGGCCAAGTCACAATTGAAACGTGACCCTTGTACTACATTCTTGTTAAGGAAATAGAGTTGCGTTTTGACTAATAGCTATAGCTTTTGGCCAAGTGGTAAGCGTTTGATCCTACATAAGAGAGTATCATCCTACGAGGATTTTGGTTACCATATACCAAATTCACTAAATTGACACTATTTAGAATATGAAAAAGTTGGAAATATAAAGAGCTCAATGAAAATAACAAGAAGCACTAGTTACAAAAAGAAATTTGTTAATATTTTTGGTCATTTTTCAGTAATAAGAACAATTAAAGCTAAGAGGTAACACAAATATTAAAATGACTGGGGATTTGATTTCACTTAACCTTCCAATATTGAATCCTAGAATTCCTATTTAACCGAGTTTTGTTCCATAATTGATAGTTAAATTCCCAAATTAGCAAGCTACAAATCCCATGGAATGTTTGTCCTCTTTAAACTAAATGAGATTTTCTAATCTCTTAGACAAATCTCAATTAGAAAGGCTTTACCAAAGAGCAAGGAGATTTATCAAAAACCACACAACTAACATCATTTATCCTAGATATGGTTAGATTATGGTGTTAATCACAAGAGCATGAACACATATGATTTAAGGCTCAACAAGTGGCAAAAGAGTATACACAACATAAATGAATTGACTATGAGGAAACTTTTTGTCCTATTGTACGATTTACCTCTGTTCGCTTACTTCTAACTATATTGGCATATTTAGATCTTGAATTACATCAAATGGATATAAAGACTGCCTTTCTCAATGGAGACTTAAATGAAGAAATTTATGTAAAGCAACCTGAGGGTTTCATTAAAGAAGGCTAAGAAGATAAAATTTGTATACCATTGAAGTCTATCTATGGCTTTAAACAATCTTTAAGGCAGTGGTATATTTGTTTTCACAATATATTCATCTTTAATGGTTTCTTTTTTCTTTTGAACAATTGTAATGGTTTCACTATTATTAGAAAAGACAATTGTGCTTATACTAAAATATCTTAATAGAAGTTTGTAATTATGACATTACATGTTAATGACATACTCATAGTTGGAAATGATATGGAGTTTATCAATGAGGTAAAGACCTAGTTGTCATCTCGCTTTGAGATGAAAGATATAGGTGAAGTTGTGTACATTCTTGGAGTTAAAATTTCAAGAAATTGTTTTAAGGCAGGGTACACTGATGATGATCATGGAGGAGACTTAGATGAGCAAAAGTCGACCTTAGGATTTGTTTTCCTACTGAATGATGACACTATATCATAGAGTAGTAAGAAACAATCTTGTATGTCCTTATCCACGATAGAAGTAGAGTTCATGGCCCTTTCTTTATTAGCTTAAAAGATTATTTAGTTAAAGAGGTTCTTGGATCACATGTTATGTATAACAGAAAACACCGAACCAGTGTTTGTGTATTGTGACAATGAGGCTACAATTGCATATACCAAGGATCTAAAGTACCATTGTAAAACCAAACACATAGATATCAAATGTCACTATATGAAGAAAATGTTGCATGCAAAACTATGAACAGAAGTATATATCTAAGCATAAGATGCTAGAAGACCCATTGTCCAAGCTTATTTCTAGATATGTGTTTATGAAACACATTAGGTCTCTAGGATTGCATAGAGTTTAGGATACTTCATTTATTTTTTTGTGACATTTTCCCATTGTTCATAGATAGAGTTGTTTTAATATTCTTTGATAATCAGTAAAGTTTGATTTCAATGTTTACATATTTGATTGTTATATACATTTATTGTTAAGTATGTCAGGTAGGCATAGAGGTTAGCCTTCTCACATAGATATCCGCCTTAGTGACTTTGTGACATTAAAGATGAGACAAGATTTTAAGTGAAATTATCAGGAGGATAATTTGAGAGCAATCATACTTAAAATCATTTAAGTTACCTAATTGATAACATAGGGTCATTATGAATGATTTGATAAGATAAGTTCATTATTTCTAGTCTACCTTAGTTACCAGATGTGAGTTCAAGACTTTGTGCAAATCAAAGAACTCAGTTTTAGACTTGTAAAGTCAAAATATCATTTGTATAACATTACTTATGAAATTGACATACTCTCCCAAGAAAAGGAGGAATGATGTAGCACATATTTCATACCATATGCGCAAGTAACAACTATATAGGTTAACATGAATGTGATCTCAACTCATGTTGTATGGGACTTTTGAGCCTTTGTGCTGGCTTTATATTTGTACCCTTGAACTCCAATCAAATACTTGAAATGTAGCTTGGTGTTTGCTATATTAGTGTGTTGCCTAAGGACTATGGGTAATGATTCAGTCTGATAGGACATGTCTAGAAAAGTGAGCAAGTCTGTGTTAATAAAATCATGAGAAGTGGAAGATCATAAAGGAAATCTCATTATTCTATATTAACTGACATACTAGTTATGACTTGTGAGTTGTGATTGTGAATACAAGATATTATGATAGATGAGATAATTGAGAGATATCTAAATGTGAATCTTACAATCTAGGGTGCATGTATACTTTATGGTCAACAAGTTTGATTTCGACGAGAGGTTATACATTCATAACTTATGTATAGCATTGATGCACTCATAGTATGCTAGTCACACGATCTACTTTTCGTGCATGAACAATTGTAGATTATGAAGAGAAAATATTTTCTTGGCTTATTGAGAATATGTTTCTCGAATTCAGAGCATATGAACACTCCTATTATGTGTGAGTGGGAAATGTTAGAATATCGTATAATATAAAGGGTTTGAATCTGTACGATATTGGATAAGATTTAAGAGTGGATCTATAAAAATATTACACAGTATTCACCCATGAGGGGTGCTTATTAATTAATGGTAAAATAGTAATTACATAAATTACTATTAAACCATAACCCTAACTAGCCCATTATATAAGGAAGGCTAGCTATTTGATATATAAAACAATTTTAGATTATAGTATAGCCTCCTATATGCTCATTAAAAGAATTCCTGTGAGCATATGTAATTGTAAGAGGGGGATTTATGTTGTGGATACATTGAGGTATATTCAATATAAAGCAAATACCTTACTTGATCAGTGATTCCAGTTAAAACCTGATCAAGCTTATACAACTAAAGAAAAGTATGTAAGTCTCGTAACCTAAGAATTAATTTATATATGTGTTCTTTATTAATCCTATAGTTTCTATTGAACTTTGTTGATTTAACCAACTATGTATTATCTTAACGCTATAATGATGTATGATTTATGTTAATAAAAGAGATAAAAAAATATTTAATAAATCAAAATTAACTCACATATATATCAAACCATTGGTAAAAATATAATAATAAGGACTAAATTAAAAATCATTTAAATTCTAAAGACTTAAATATATAAATATTTTAACTATAAGGACTAAAAATTTAAGTAAAATTATAAGAACCAAAGCATAATTATTCCTAAATAAAAAGAGGAGAAACGTTTACTTTTATTTAAACCATAAAAAGTGACTAGATTGTCAGTGGAGTGGTATCTTCTAAAGTAGTCTATTTCATGAGTCCGTACTCCATATTATGCTACTCAATGGTGATTATGACTTTTACAAAACAATACTAAACGTTTCAAATGACTAACAATAATATAATCTTAAGATAAAGTTATAGAAGTTCAGTCTTGTCTAGTACTTTGTTTTAATTAAGGGTCAAAGGTGGTCGAATTGGTTTGGATTTGTAAAAGACTCAAGTTCTAATTCAATTTAAAATCAAGTATCTGTTTATAGATTCAGGACTTAGCTATGTCAATAATTAGGTCGAAGTTGAGCCTCCATTCTTTCATTTTCACTTTAGAAAAAAATTATTAGTAAAAGGATTTTATTAAACAAAAAATAGAAAAGTTTCAGGTTTGAAATGAATACAAAATACAATGAAAAAAAATAAGATTTTAAAAAAATTAAAATTTTAAAATTTTATCATAAATAAAAAATAAATTATGAAAATATAAATAATATTCAGACCTAGCTGGTCCAAGTTGTGTGACCCCAAATCTAGCTTGACTTGGTAAAAGTTTTAAAATTTTCAATTTTATACAGCTCACGTAAAACCAAATTGGAATAAGTTTAACGGCCCATTAGGTCCATAAATACTTAGTTTCAATATTTATAACTCGGTTTCATTTATGTTATTTTCCGTTGCACTACATTCTATTACTTTATTTTGTTAACACTCTTAGTTTAAAATATTTAATTTTTATTTTATTCTTTTAAAGTTTAAAATAATTTTAATAAAATATTAGAATATTAATTTATTTTTAGTTTCACAAAATATTTTAACATATTATTAAAATACTATTAATAAAAACCATTAAAAGATTGTACAGTATCTTAAATGTTTTTAACGGGATTTTAACTTTTTTAAATTCCCACATTGTAAAATTCTAAATAGTGCATAGATACGATGATACAATCACTAACTCATTCTGTTTCCTTTCTCATTTCATCTTGCTGATGGCAGAATGGGAGTTTCCACAAAATGGGAGGATCAAGAGACTTCACTTCTACCCAACACACA
Source organism: Delonix regia (assembly GCA_037074485.1). Classification (NCBI taxonomy): domain Eukaryota; kingdom Viridiplantae; phylum Streptophyta; class Magnoliopsida; order Fabales; family Fabaceae; genus Delonix; species Delonix regia. The sequence continues at coordinate 19,264,081 of CM073449.1, read as the reverse complement.
CTGACACACGTCTGGATCACCTCCAGCAGCTGAGCTTCCCAGTAGAACCTGTCCAATGGTCCAAAGTGGTTTAAAATTTTTTTATTTTAATAAAATAAATTTCTTTTAAAAATTATGATAATGCATAAAAATTTACTATATTTTAGATCTTTTTAAATCTAGAATGATATTTTATTAAAGAGAAGAAAATGAATATTTCATGATAGTTTACAGTAGAGTAAAGTATAAAATCGATCTTTTACTTTTGTACTTTGTGACAATTTAATTTTTTATAAATTAATTGTAACAAATTAGTCTCACACAAATTCAATTTTATACAAAATAAGTCATTCAAAAATTCAAATTTATATAACATCAATCCCTCTATTTATATTAATGAGAGATTAATTTTATATAAAATAAAATTTTTGAGTAATTGACTTGTCGTAGGTATTTGTGAAGGACAAAATTATTACAAAATATAAAAGTGAAAGATCAATTTGATATTTTTTTCATTTACAGTCTATTCTTTACATTTTAAGTTTATTTTTCATATAAGATGGTATCCTATTAAAAAAAAATGTATGAACAGTTTATAATCGTTTGCAGTCTATTTTGCACATTTTAAAAATTTATCTTTTAGCAGAATATCATTCTATATATATATATATATATATATATATATATATATAAGATCTAAAACATTAATAAATCAATCATATTTTTAAAACATCATTTTTTACCAAAATAAAAATTTTAATAAAATGTTCATTTTTTATCTTCTACATATAAAAAATGATATCTAAAATACAATAAACTTTTAATCATTATCATAATTTTTAAAAGGAATTCATTTTCATCAAAAAAAAAAAAATTTTAAACCACTTTGTATCATTGGACAGAAGGTTCTACTGGAGAACCTCCATTTAGCCTACTGGAAGTTATCCAAATTCTAACACACACCTACAGAGTGACCATCACATTCTCAATCCCTCCTACCAAATACGTTAGTGTACATAATTTATATATGCTTTAATTAATAAGTAATACTCTTAAGTAAAATAACAACTTTAAATATTTATTATGATTAATTAAACAAGATCTTAAATTTTTTTTAAATAGAATATAAAGGCAAATAAGAATGAGAATATATTAAGTTACGTATATGTGAACTATTCACTCAAAATAGATACATAAATAAATATATAAATATTCATAAAGAAGGGAAAAAAGTAAGAAGAGTTCTAAACTTATCAAAAAAAGAAATTAAATAATTTCGTAGTTTTCATTTTGCATATTTTTGTCTTTAAAAATTTTTTTTACCTTAAACAATACTTTTTCCGTAACAGAAAAACAAATTCTATAGTCAGTTAACATTATAATTATTGAAAAATTAGAAAACAAAGGTAGCTTTCCTAATTGTGTGTGTGTTTGAATGTTTGTAACTAAGGTCAGTAGAATATTTGCTCACCGGAGTATCCATGAAGGAACTATGATGAATTTATTAATTGTTTCATAAAAGATAAATATTGTGAGTTATTTGAAATATGTTTTGCACCAAAGTGAATTTTTTAGTCGTATATAAAGAGAAATTATTATAAGAACAACAGGGGGTTTTAAACAGGGATGAATATGTGTTCTTTGCAGATGATATTATATTTTTTATGAATACAAATAATGGTGACAACAACAAACTTAAAAGAATTCTGGAAGTGTATTGCAGCGCATCAAGGGAGGTAAGGGATGAAGTATTTCAGAAGTTGAGAATAAAAGAAACAGAAGAACCAGGAAAATATTTGGAGCTATCGATTATATGGGGAAGATCGAAAATAAATGAGCTGAATTGGGTGAAGGATAAATTAGCAAAGATAGTACAAGGATGGAAGAGAAATTTACTATCTCATGCAGGATGAGAGGTTCTTGTTAAGGCAGTGGCAAGTGCCATTCCTATATATCCCATGAACTGTTTTAAATTTCCAAAAAAGACCTGTGAAGATTTAAACAGTATAGTAGCAAGGTTCTGGTGGGGTGGTACTGATGAGGTTGGTAAAATACATTGGAAAGCATAGAAGAAATTAGCAAATTCAAAGTTTTATGGAGGCTTGGAGTTTAGAGATTTTCATAATTTCAATTTGGCACTCTTGGCAATAACGACGTGGAAGTTACTAAACAAACCAGATGATTTGTGGGCTAAGGTGATCAAGGGGGTGTATTTTCCCAATTCTAATTTTAAGAAAGCAAGAAAAGGAAGGAAGGCTTTGTGGGCTTGGTCTAGTATTTCGGAGGGAAGGAAACTATTGGAAGATGACCTTTGTTGGAAAATAGGAAATGGAAGATCTGTAAAAGTGTGGGAAGATAGATGGGTATCGGAATGTGAAGATTTTAGATTAAGACCAAGTGGGGTGGAAGAGGAGGAGATGATGGTAGCTGATTTAATAGTAAATGGACGATGGAATTCAGAAAGCATATCTCACAATATTTCGAATGATGAGAGGGAAGCTATTTTAAATATCCCGTTGTCTTTAGTAGACAGGAATGATGAATTAAAATGGGTCAAGGCCAAGAAATGGAGTATATCATGTGAAGAATGGTTATAGATACTGCAGGAGAAAAGGAGATGGGGACAAGAATGGGCCGAGTAGTTCATTTAGCATACCTTAGGAACTCTGGAAATGCATATGGAATTTGAAGGTACCAGGGAAGATAAAGCATTTCATCTGGAGGGCAGTATCTAAAGCTATTGCTACCAAGGAGGCGTTGTGCAGGAGAAAATGCTCTGTTGATCCTTTACGTCCAGTATGTGATAATGAAGTGGAAACTGTGGGACATCTACTTCTTTTGTGTCCTTGGGTGAGAAAGGTCTAGCTTCGGTGTAGCTTGACCGTTAAAATTGATGATAATCTCGTTGCAAGTTTTGGGCAGTGGTGTTGTCTTTTTTTGCTGAATGAAAATGTTAAAGAGTATGGGAAAGCATTATGGGCAAGCATTTGCTGGAATATATGGAAAGAGAGGTGCCAAGTTGTTTTCGAGAAATCTAAGGTTAATTGTGCCATGGTAATTCAAAGGGCTAGCAGATGTGTGAAAGAATTTTGAGAAGTTAAGAGGAAGAAAGAAAATGAAAAAGGAAGTATGAGAAAGGGCAGAAGAGGTGATGTTCATAAATGGGATTTACCGCGTGAGGGACAACTTAAATTGAACATTGATGGTGCTTATAGATAAATGAAGCTAGAATTGGTGAGATTGTCAGAAGTGATGATGGTTGGGTAATTGATGGCTTTGGAGAATAAATAAAAGCAAATTCTGCTCTACTAGCAGAATTATGGGCCTTGAGGAAAGCATTGATGTTGGCAGGCGAGTATGAAACAGTGGATATATGTGTTGAGACAAATTGTGAGGTTTTGTACAAGGATGTTTAAAGTGGATGTTTGCATAATATTGATTGGAAATGTGAAGGTGTAGTAAATGATATTATTTCTTTGCTCAAGAGTTTACCAAGAGTTTCATTATCCTTGGTTTCTAGATAAGGAAATTTTACTGTAGATTGGATTGCAGTAGCTACTACCAAGAGGATGTGCCTTGAAGGGTGGATATGTGATCCTTCATCCTCGTTAGGCAAATTTTGTGTAGGGATGCTAAAAGGGTTTATTTGATTACTGCTACACGTATTGGTTGACAGTTTTTGAGCTTTCTATATATTCATTCTTTACCTTTTGGTTAGTATTTTGTTAGTGTATGGTTCTGTTTCTGTATAGCTGGGTAATTTGTTGTGGGAGATATTTCTATTTGTTGTTTATTTTTTATTTTGATTCAGGTTTGCTATAATTGTCGTTCTACCATTCTGTATCAGTTGTTTACGTAAAAAAAGGAGGCACCTACCAAAGACAACATTTTCTTCTTGGTTGGTGACCAACTATAGAAATTAAGGAGGAAAATTTTTGTAATTGTAATTTAGTGCTTTGAAAATTACATTGAAGTCATTCATCCTTCCCTATAAATATAGAACTTCAAAACCCTATTTCTCACAACCAAGAATAGAGCAATTCTATATAGAGAGAGAGAATTGTGAGATATACAGAGAGTTGTGAGGTTAGTATTTTCCTCTTAGCAAGAAATATAAAAATATTGTATATCCTTACTGTATAGAGAAATTGGGTGTAACTCCTATTTTTCTTATAGTGAAGCTCTTTTTTTCTTGTCCGTGATTTTTTATCCTATTAGGATTTTTCCACGTAAAATTCTATGTGTCATCTTAAATTATTTGCTATAGTTTGCTTTTATCTAGTGTCTATTTTCTCTACAATTAGTATCAGAGCCTATTTAGGTGTGTTACTATCTAGTTATCGTATGCTCTGTGGCTGCAACTGATATAGTAAATACTTTATATCAGAAAATAAGTTAGATAATTTTCACCCATTATAAGGTATTGTGTACTATTCACATGTACAGTAAATTATTCATACATATGGTTACTATTTATAAGTGCATAGTACTATTCACAAAAAATAGTGGGAGCTATTTTTGCTCACAAATAGACTGTGATTAAAACAATGGTGGCAAAATTTGAGATTAAAAAGTTCAATGACAGTAATTTCACATTGTCGAAGCTGAAGATAAAGGCCATATCAAGAAAAGATAATTGTCTTACGGCTATTAGTGAAGGGCCAATAGAATTCACAGATGAAAATAAATGGAACAAGATGGATTGGAATGCAATTGCCAATCTTCATCTAGCACTTGTAGATAAAATATTGTCTAGCATAAAAAAGTAGAAAATGACAAAAGAAATATAGGATCATTTGACCAAATTGTATGAGGCCAAGTCACTATACAACAAAATTTTCCTTAAAAGGAAATTATACACTTAGCGAATGTCTAAAACTACTTCAGTGATGGAGCACATCAACACTCTGAATACTCTATTTTCTCAACTCACATCATTGGGTCACAAAATATAGACAAGTGAACGTGCTAAAATTCTTCTTCAAAGTCTACCTGATTCCTATGACCAACTCGTCATCAACTTGGCCAATAATGTTCTTGTGGACTACCTAGTTTTCAATGACATTGCACTAGCTATTCTAGAAGAAGAAAATCGATGCAAAAACAACAAAGATAAGTTTATCTATTCCCAACAAGCAGAAGCATTGACAGCAATGAGAGGAAGATTAATAGAATGTGGCTCAAGTGGAAGCCAGAATTGAGGTAGATCAAAATCAAGGAGTAAGAAGAAAATCAGATGTTTTAAGTGTAACAAAACGGGACATTACAAAAAAGAGTGTTGGAATTTGAAGAAGAACGTAGAGGCCAAAGGCAAATATACTGAGTCATCAAGTGCTCAGGGCTGTGTTGCAAGTACCTCAGATGATGAAGAAGTCTCATACAGTGAGGTAGCAACAATTGCTGATGATAGAAAAAGGTTCAGTGATATTGGCTTGTAGACTCAGCAGTAACATAGTAGATAACCTCATGGTAAGAGTGGTTCCACTAATATAAACCTATCTTTGGAGGATATGTGTTTATGGGAGATTATTGTTTCTTAAAGATTATTAGAATAGGCACCATCAAACTAAAAATGTATGATGGTACAACTCGCACCATCCAGGAGGTCTGACATGTGAAAGGTCTCAAGAAAAATTTATTGTCTTTAGGACAATTTGATAGTAATGGGTATAAAACCCAGATACAGGATGACATTCTAAAAGTCATTAAAGGTGCGTTTGTAGTTATGAAAGCAGAAAAGATAGCTAACCTATATATGCTTAAAGGAGAAACACAACAATAAGGAAAAGTCTCTGTTGCATCAACTGATCCAACAGTTGAGGAATCAATAATATCGTGGCATCGTGAACTTGTCCACATGATTAAAGGTTCTTGTAAAATAGAATCTTTTTCCTATACTCAAAAAGGTTTTTCTACCTTTTTATGAGCATTGTGTTACAAGTAAGTAGTATAGGTTGAAGTTCAACAATGTTAAAGAGAGAAGTAAAGCTATCTTAGACCTAGTGCACTCTGAAGTTTGGCATGCACAAATCTTATCCCTAGGAGGAGTAAAGTATTTTATGTCATTCATTAATGACTACTCCAAGAGATGTTGCGTGTATCCAATCAATAGAAATGGAGATGTGTTTGAAGTTTTCAAAACCTTGAAAGTGAGTGTGGAACGTGAATCTAAGAAAAGGATTAAATGCCTGAGATTAAATAATGAAGGAGAATACACCAGTGATGAATTTAAAACTCTATGTCAACAAGAAGGTATCAAAAACCAATTCACAGTGGTGTACACTCCATAGCAAAATGGAGTGGCAAAACGGATTAATAGGACTTTATTGGAAAGGACAAAGGTAGTGCTAAGAACTATTAGATTAGCCAATTCATTTTCGGCAAAAGTAGTCAAGACAACTTGCTACATGATTAATTGGTCACCATCAATCATAATTGATTAGTAGACCTTAATGGAGATATGAACTGGGAAGCTAACTAATTATACAAAACTCAGTTTGGAAGTTTGATATACGTGATATATAATGCCCAAGAACTTACAAAGTTAGATCTAAAATCTATAAGATGTTTATTCTTAGGATATGTTGACAGAGTAAAGAGGTGTCGCCTATGGGATCCTACTAACCATAGGGTTATAGTCAGTAAGGATGTCATCTTTCCTGAAAAAAAACAACATATACATAAAGGTGATATCACTTCAAAAGAAATAAATGATGTGCAGATTGAAAGATAAGAAAATAAAATGGAAGTATCAGATTCTTCTGAAGCAACACCAGAGTACAATGAACAAGAACAATCTAATCTTGAACTCTACAAGTTTGACGGTCAACTTGGAAGAGGAAAGATTCAGTTTAGCATTCAGATTACATTATGAAAAGGAATGTTGCATATTGTCTACTCACAAAATATGAAGAGCCTTCAACTTTTTGAAAGGCTATGGAAAACTCATAAGCTTCGTTGTAGTTAGTAGCAATGCAAGAAGAAATTGAAACCCTCCATAAGAATATGACATGGGATGTTGTTCCACTATCAAATGGACGAAAAGCCATCAAGAACAAATGGGTGTACAAGATCAAAAGAACTAGTGATGATCAAGTTAAACGATATAATGCTAAACTGGTGGTAAAAGGATTTATCAGAAAGAAGGCATTGATTAGAATGAGATATTTTTTTTCGGTCGTTCAACTCACAATGGTTCGAGTGGTCTTAACAATGTGTGCTACACTTAACTTACATCTAGAGCAGTTAGAACAACATTTCTTCATGGTGATCTTGAAGAATAAATTTATATGTTTCAACTAGAAGGGTTTGAAGAAAAAGGAACAGAGAACTTGATTTGTAAGTTGAACAAATCTCTATATGGTCTAAAATAGGCACCGAGATACTGGTATAAGAGATTTAATTCCTTCATCATGAATTTTGGATACAACAGACTTAATGCAGACTCTTGTGTATATATCAAGAGGTTTAGTGGAAATGATTTTATTATTTTGCTATAGTATGTAGATGACATGCTAGTAGTAAGCCCTAGCAGTGAAAAAGAGAGGAAGGAAATATCTCTAGTACCGTACGTAGTAGCAGTTGGATAACCTAATGTTCGTTATGATTTGCATATGACCAGACATTGCACAAACAGTGGGAATGGTTAGTTGATATATGACGAATGCTGGCCAAGAGCATTGGAATGCTATAAAAAGGGACCTAAGATACATTAAAAGGACCACAGATGTTGCATTGCGTTATGGAGGATTAGATTTAACTATCAGAGGCTATATAGATTCAAATTTTGCAAGTGATCTTGACAATAGCAAATCTACCAATGGTTATGTATTTATTCTTGCAGGCGAAACTGTAAGCTCGATTTCAAAATTGCAACCCATTGTGGCCATTTCAACAATATAGGCAGAATATATTGTTGCTACACAAGCTAGCAAATAAGCAATCTGGTTATAGACATTATTAGAAGAGCTCGGGTACAATCTCAGGAAGATTATACTATTATGTGATAATCAAAGTGCTCTCCACTTTGTGAAGAATTTAACATTCCATTCTAAGACTAAAAACATACGAGTTCAATATCATTTTGCCTGAGAAAAGGTGGAAGAAGAAAGTGTGGATATATAGAAAATTCATACTAAAGATAACCTAGTTCACTAACGAAGCTTGTGAAAACTGACAAGTTCATATAGTGTATGATCTTCTATTAGCCTTAGCAAAGACTTGAGTAACAGAAGATGGCAAGGAAAAAAGAAATAGTGTGAAGATTGATTAATTATTAATCAAATCTTAAGGTGGGAGATTACCAAAGAAGGAGGCACCTACTAAAGATAACATTTTCTTCTTGGTTGGTGACCAACCATAGAAATTAAGGGGGAAAAGTCTTGTAATTGCAATTTAGTCATTTGAACATTGCATTGAAGCCCTTCATCTTTCCCTATAAATAGAGAGTTTCAAAACCTCATTTCTTACAACTAAGAAATGAGTAATCTTATATAGAGAGAGAGAATTGTGAGATATATAAAGTTGAGAGATTAGTATTCTCTTATTAGCAAAAGATATAAAAATATTGTATTATCCTTACTACATAGAGAGAAGGTGTAACTCCTTTTTTTTTTTTATAGTGAAGTCATTTTTTCTTTGTCCAGGATTTTTTATCTTATTAGGGTTATTTTATGTAAAATTCTGTGTGTCATTTTAAATTATTGTTATAATTTTGCTTTTATCTAGTGTCTATTTTCTTTACAGTTTGTTAATAAAGAACAATTATTCAACCAAAAATAAAAAATAAAAAAAATAGGGATGAATCTATGAAAGGGAGACAAAAGTAAGTTTATTGAGTCATAAGAGGTAAATTTTTACAATATAAAAGAGCAGGATTTTATAAATTAAAAAATTAAATTAAGAATATAAAATAAAAAGTAAAATTTTTAGTGCATTCATAATTTTGAGTACACTAGTGCACTTAAGAATAATGTAGAAACATAATTGTAATATTATTATTTTTTGATTAATATTATTATAATTATATCCCTATATTACAACTGAGTACATTATTGAATACATTGGTATATTTAAAACTGTGAGTGTACAAAAAATGACACAAAAATAAAATTATACATATAAATATATATGTATATATATATATATATATATATATTAAAATTTTAAAAATTCAAAGAATACAATCGCCCGCACTGCCCCTTAAAGTCGTTCTTAGTTTTAAATATAGTTAAATACAAGACATTGCCAGCTAGAGGTGGAAATTGTAATTAACGCGAATGATTGAAAAAGGATTTTGAATGCCTCGAGACTGCATTTGCAAGACGGAAATGATTAAATCCTAGCTTGTTTTATAAAACATTACAAGTAAATAATTCTGTGGTGCCCGCCTTTATATATAAGACTTATTGCAAATTCAACGTTAATAATAATAGTGCATAAAATATTTTATCAAATTTATACGAGAGAATAAGAGACTAGAAAAATTACAAACAAATAAAATATAAATGACAGTGAAAAAATTTGAAAAATAAAAAGAAAAAATACTTTAAGGTAGATAGAGTGAATATCGAATAAAGTAAAAAAAAAATTAAAATGAACATAAAATAAATTAAAAATTGAGTGCAAATTGTGATCTTCACTCTTTCAAATTTTGATCTATACTAACATAAATTGTAAACATGATTATACTTTTAAATTTTAAACTTTAAAAGTATATTATCATAAAAGTTTGTCATCTTTAAATTTATTATTTTAAAAGCCTTATTAAATTATTAACATAACTTATTATAAAGATTCAGAAAGAATTAATAATATTGTGTTATTTACAATATGATATATATTAAAAAATATACACATTATTAGTTATATTATTATTTAATTAGAGAATAGCATGACACAAATATAAAAATTTATATCTAAATTTTTTCCGTAAAAAACATAAATTTCCAATGAACAAAATTACAAAGGAATGATATCATTTGTCGTTGAAAATATTATTAGCTTTTTCACTTCTCCTACTTTTATAGAAATTTTTATTTAATCTTTTAAATTATTTTTAAGGTTAATATATTAAAGAGGGCCTAAAACACGTGTTACACCCCATACATTATATAATGGCCAGAGAAAAAACTCCGTACATTATATCTGCCCTCCATTCAATAATTGACACTGACAATGTCGTGAAAAATGAGAAGGTCCAAATCATTCCCACGTTAGTGTGTCTGGGTGTTCACAATTATATCGTAGATGCTTACCCGAAAAGTAATAATATTTATTGATATATGACAGTCTTTCATTGGGTAGGTGGGACCGTCTCCAATTTTATCACCGACAATTTCATTGTGGTGAAGAAACCAGAGTAATATTATCATACTAGCAAACGTTTTTCATAGGAAGAGTGGAACCGCAGTTCAATAGCCCCAAATGTGACTTGCTTTTCCTGCAGGAATTTGGATCAATAATGATTTCTGCTGTCTGCATTTTCTAATAAAATAACTTATTTTTGTTCTTATTTCAAAAATTTATGAAGTGTATATCCTACCTGTTATATGGATATTTTATATTAATATTTCAAAACTAGCTAACGGCAATTATTGGCTTAAAATATTTGAAATTAATAACTGATTTGAAAGAAAATAATGTGTAGGGATCAGTTTGTAAACTCATGTAAATTAAGATAGAGATTAAATAATTTTTTCTAATTAAATTTCATAACTTTCATATTTGAAAATCGTTAATGCCAACTCGCAATCTAATGACTTAGTTATATATTTTAAATTACAAGGACCGCGTTTAGAATTAAGTAAAGTTAGATGGACCAAAAATAAATCTTTACTAAATTGAAAGAGCAGAGACATATTATTATCAAGCCATCTACCCGTTATCTCTTAAACATGTTCTGGGATAACTTTCTCTCAAGTTTTTTAATATAAGTATCTTAATATTTGAACTATTTAAAAATTTATTCATAAAACTTTTGACATTCTTTTATGTATATATATGTGTGTGTGTAACACATAATTATAAAAAAAAAATTGTTACATGTACATAACATATATATAGACATACACTATATCACAAACACGCACAACGTCTTATACTATGAAGAAATAATAATATAACTAATAATTTATATATATTATATATATATATATACATCATATTATAAATAAAAAATATGATTAATTCTTTCTTAATATTTATAATAAGTTATGTTAATAATTTAATAAGGGTTTTAAATTAATAAAATTAAAGATGAAAAACTTTTATGATAATATTGTCATGTCCTAAACAAAATACTACTTCTATATAATTAAAACTTCATATATGTCTAGTCTTTTTTAAATAATAATAATAATAATAATTAATATTATAATACTCAAGGTCAGTAGAAATTCTCATTATGTCTTAAAATTTATTATATATTTAATTTCTATTTTTCTTAGTTTAAATTGATCTAGTAGTCTTGTGTGTGTGTGTGTGTGTATATATATATATATATATATATACTTTAACATGATTCATGTTTTGAAATATTCCTAACAGTGAAACATTTTAACCCTTACCTAAGATATGAGATTTGAAAATCTCTTAATCTTAAGTTGAGGTATAACCTCACTTTTGAATAACCATCTAGGTGATATAAACTATCATAGATCTTAAGAGTTATGCAATGAATTACTTTGACAAAAAACTTATAAGATCTAAATTAATCATTTAAATGGCATAATTTACCATTGCCGTATATGTCCAAAGTCTATAATGTTTCATAAAAATACTATTTAATTTCATTTTAATGTCTTATTTTATTTATTTTATTAAATGAGACTCCAACGTCACTATGTACATACTATATAAAAGTTTGATGTATAAAATAGTTTGAAACTTTTAAAAGACTAGTTCAAAAAGTATAAAATCCATATAAAAAAAGGCTATTAGATATTTTATCCAAATCAAAATGCATATTAAAAATATTCACAAAAAACCTACTAAACAATTTATATAAAAACTTATTTATAAATACAAATATATTTCATAATAGTCATGTAATACAAACATATTATACACATAATAGATTCAACAAGGGTAAGTCTCCCTTGAAAGGTGCAAAGTGCAAACCAAGAAAAAAGAAACAAAATACAAATTAAGCTACGTATAAATATACGGAGAAAGGAATTGCACTTCAACCTTGTAAAAAGAAAAATAAAAAGAAATTAAAAATTATGAATAAATTTTGTCTCTTGTAAATTGAATAAATAAAAAATCCTAATTGATCAGGATAAATATATAATAAAGTACATGAACAATATTCAATCTAATTCCTGTAATACCCTACAACTCACAGAAAAAAAAAAAAAAAAAAAAGCTTGTGACAATAAGAGATTCTAAGGTACAACAAAAATATAATGATATTTAATAACTTAATGAAAAAGACTCTTTGCTTATGCAGACAATACAAAGTTTACAAACAAGTCTCTCTGTCATCTCTAAGCTGTAGATGCTAAAATAACAATACATAATATAGAATCTCCAAGATAGGAGATAATAAGAATAGTAAATTGACGTAAAGATAAAGAAATACTAACCATGATTTATATATGTATATATATGGCAATAAATATGAGCAACCTACAATACCCAGTGTCTAAAAGAGATAACTATTTAGAGAAAGTGAGAGCAATGAAAATTAGGGTTTTCCCAATGAGTTGAAAAGTCTCAATCACCAATATTTAAATCCAATCTCTCCTTTAATTCACTTTCAATTAGCAATTTGATAGGATATTACTAATTAATAATAGATTGTAGATTGAAATATTTATCCAATGAACTTATGAGTAATTTAACTCATCATTGATTACCCACAATTAATATGAATTCAATATATTATATGGTTTAGATCAAGATTGATAACTTCGTTAATAATCATAAGAAAATTGTACTAATAAGAATATTAATGCTAATCTACAACATAATTTAAAAATTATTCCAAAGAGGGGTGACTGTACTCATCACTACTCTTTTTACAAAAAAAAACAAAAGAGAGTAAGGGTGAGTGATAATACTTAATGAGCAAATATTACTAATGATGTTAGGAAGAGGACAAACGGGGCCAATGGAGCTTTTCGAAAACCATGTCGTATACCTTTGAGGCATGGGCATGAAAGTACAGGAAATCATTCATCATATTCACCCTCATGCCTACCCTTAAATATGAAACACAAACCATGATTTAAAATCAATTTTAATTATAACATTAAAACCAATTGTCAAAAGAAGGGTATGTTGATCAAACATGAAACCTACAAGTAGGAATTACAAGCAGGACTTCTACCACCATTCTTACTTACTGCTATCCCTATTTACTACCGTTTCTACTTACTACCATCCTTGTAGCCCATAAGCTTTTAAATACATAATTGGAAAACATCTAAAAAAACCAACAATAAACAATAAATTAACAAGCATTAGTTCCTTGCTAGTGATAGCAATACAGTGCAATGATTGGAGACGAGAAATATGACTTGCAAACAGTCAATAACTAAGACATAACATCTCAACATAGTGAAATAAATCATGACATACTAGGGCTAACATTTACTGTATTAGCTACAAGGTCCTATGTTATATGAGTTTTCAAGAAAAACATATTTTTCATAATAGTATAAATAATTGAAAATACATCCAAATGATAAATTTTTGAGTTTTTAAAATTTCATACAGTGAACAAAATTATTCAGAAAAGTTCCCCAAAAATATACACTATATAATTCATTTGAAACAATAATCCAGAAGTAAGAGAGTATTACGATGAAATTTTCCAAAAATTTTCAGAGTACCCAAAATAATTTCCAGAAATAAAGGAATATATTCAAGAATAAAACATTATATACACGAGGTCTGCCCCAAGGCACCAAAGCATTTAAAATAACAATATTTCACAAAAAGACAATATAAAATACAGAAAACAAGTATGATTAATAACATAACTTACCTGGCTTACGAACTCTAAATTTCCTCTCTTTCCTTCCCGTAAAAAAAATTTTGAATTACAGAAACAAGGCCTTTAGCCCCCATAAAGCAATAATACCAATAGGACTTGATAGCTCATAAGATCGCGAGAGTTATGACTTGATAGCTTGGATTTTCATGTGCATTTGCATAAAGTTAGATATATAGTTTATTTAGATTAATTTGTCAATAATATGTCCAACTTATTGAACTTTGATCAACGAAATAATAATAGAAATAAGAAAATTATATTTATACTATCTTAGTATAACTTCAATTAATTATTTCTTTAATAAGACACAACGACTTGATAGCTCAGGCCGCACGTTGCAGCTACACCACTTATTCCATAGATAACATATTACATACTTGATGCTTTATTTTAATATATGCAGTACTGTATAAGACTGCATATAAGAGCAAACTAGCTAGCTAGATAGCATGCTTATATAGTGCATCAAACATTACATGGATTTGAATAGGGAGGCTGCAGAAGCAGCCTGAGACAGCACTGCCTCCTTAATCTGACCACTATAGTTGGTAATCTTATCATAGTACCTGTCCCAGATCATAACTCCACCGTAGTTTGAAGCTGTCTTTAAATTAGGAAGAATCTCTGATGTGAGCACCCCTGGTTCTATGTAACCACTGCTTGCGTCACCTGGATCATTAGACGCTGTTAACCCTAAGAACACAGAGTTATTGGATAGAACTGACGAAGTCCATGTCTCCCACGAGGCAAGAAGATTTTCATCGTTTGAATTTAAATATTCACATGAAGCGAAATTGTTGTAATATACAACCCAGATATAATCGAACAGGCCTGTGGCAATTGATTTGTCCAAGCCCTCGTTGACATGGTCGCAACGTGGCGCAGCAGCTAAGTAAATCTTTCTTTCTTCGGTGGACTCGTTGATCGCCCTAGCAAGATCATCCCAATGAAGATTTTCACTCTCTTTAAAGTTCGCAATGTGAATGCCATCTAGGGCTACGTTCCCCAGTTGACCATTATTACCACTAAGAAAGCTGTCCAACAGATACTCCGCGAGCTCCTTTGCCACACCGTCAACAGACGAAGTTGCGACTGGGTCTAGCTCAATGGAAAGAAGGACTTGGATGTCTTGGCTTTGACAGTACTTGATTTCTGGCTCTAGTTTGGTGCAATCACTGTTAGGACAATGGTTCGACAAGCTTAGGTATGGTGAGGTTATGCCATCGTCGTACACGTGGAGGGTTTCGACGACGATGATGTTGTAGTGTTTAGTCTGACATACTTCTGTCAAGTTGCCTTCGAAGGTTGCATTATTTCCTTGTCCCCAGTAGACGGAGATTTTACCGTTGGTGACCGCGGAGGCAAGATTAGAAGCATGGGAGGAGCGGGTAATAAGAGAAGCAGTGAAGAAGATGGAAAGGAGGAGCACGAGAACATGTGTTTTGGAAGCCATGAATGTGGATTAATGTGGTTTACCGTTTATCAGTTTTCAATGAGAGTAAGGGTAGCCGCCGAATTTATAGGCCCGGGGAAGTGCATGGACACCGTAGAAAAGAAGTAGGAACATCAAACGTGAAATATTAGTATGCATAAAAATTCTGGCTTACATTACTTGTATATATGGCCAAGATTTTAACTTTATTTACACGTAGTGCTTGCGTATATAGACGCAACAATCACATGTTATCGGAATAGCATATACCGTAGTTATGACTTATGACATTATTCGTCGTTAGATATTATTTAATATAGAACAGTGTTTTTTTTTTTTTTATAGAACTATTTCTGTAATCAAACTCATTAACTACTGCACATAATAAATGAGTTTGATTACAGAAATAATTAGAGAACTTTGTATTCTTAAAAATATCTACCATGCATGCTGCTAACATGGGAGAGTTGGTCCAGTTTGTTTCCTGCTTTGGTAATTTTTTAAAATTTTTTTATTATTGTTAAGTTAATGAAACATATTTCCATATTCACATGGGAATATGAGAAGTTGAAAATTAAATTATTTACATGCATGCATGGGTCACAGACTCACACTTTTGGCATATTATATTTCAGAGACACATATCAATTTGTTTTAGTATAGGAGTCCAAGTAATTATTTAAAAATTTGATATACATTACTTCAATATTTGTATCAAACTATTTAATTATTTTAATTTTCCAGTAAAAGAATTAAAAAATTATCTGCGAATCAACTACAATCTTGTTGGAGCATTATTGAAGCGCTACCGCCCTAATATCTTGCGTTGGCAATTCTCAGTGATATTTGCACTGTGACCTATATATAGAAATCAATCCATCAAAGTAAGCAAATAAGAAATTAAATAATTAATTCCCACTAAAAAGTTTTCCCTCAATATATGTTTTTCAAAAGTAGTAATTAATATTTAAACAATTTCAAAGTCACTGTAAGAAAAATTGTCAAACTCAAATATCAATTTAAGTAAACTTGCAAGGATAGATGAACTTGTAACATAAATTTATAATATAAACTTTTAATAATTTGTCTTGATTAATAAATAACTATTGAAATACAAAGTTACATAGTTAAAATAAAATATTTAATAAGTGATATTTGATTTACTGTTATTATATAAATTATTATTTAATGTAATTTTCTCTTAAGTATATTTCTATAAAAGTTTGTAATTAGTAATTAAGTGGATAATGGCTTCTTCAAGAAAATATTTCTTTATATCTCTTGGATTGAATTCTTGTATTGTTGATTCTATGTTTCTAGAAATTCATGTATAAATAAATTTAGATAAAACTAATTAAGTAGGATGATGATATAATTACATACTTTTACTTTGTTGTACAGAAAACCTTTGTCAAAATACTCGCACGGAATATATTTTTTGTTTGTTAGTTTTACCTTGTATAGGCTAGGACTAGGACCACTTTGAGCAGGCAATAAGCTAGCACGTGATCATTGAATAAAAATATCATTACTGTCCATATATTTATGAAAAGTATATGCAGTTTGGTTTCAAGTGGCAAAAGATAATAGTGAAAAATAAACTTGGATTTTTGGGTTTTTGGCAGTATCGATCATGTGTTATGTTTTTCTTATCATTCCAATGATTCCAAAGAAGCAATCACTTCATAGAACAGCACCAAGGTGGTGGAACCATAAATATCACGGTCTGTCGTAATCATGGTTTTAAATTGTGGTTCTAGTTGTACTATAATTTTTTTAATTGCAAGTATTGCGGGGGTTACAATATGAGTTGCGCTCATTGCGATCCTAATATTTTTAAAACATTGCACAAGATATCTAAAAAATTATGAATAATTATTATAACTATTATAAAATATCATATGTAACATCTATAATAATTTAATAAATATATATTCTATGTAAAGATATTAATATCAATCCATAAATTTTTAGTTAAGTGTCCTTTGTTACATTGTGTTTAGTAGTTTACAGCTTAAACATGTAGCTACTTAGCATTAAGGAATTATTTGTCAAAAATAATAAATAGGCATTCTTTTATGTATACTATAATATATATATATATATATATATAAAATTATATATTATATAATATTAAAATTACAATTATTGTGCATACTTAGAAAGAAAATATCATCATAAGTTAATTGAACAACTGGATTTGTCTACTTGTGAATCTTGTCTAGTAGGAAAATCTACAAGAAAACCTTTTGGTAAAGCAACTAAAGCCAATTTTCCATATAGTTAGTTCATTCTGACATTTGTGGACCTATGAATGTTAAGGCCCAGTACGGAGCAAATTATTTCATCACATTCATTGATGATTATACTAGTTTCGATTATGTTTATTTGATGTCTCATAAATCAGAAACATTGAGCTGCTTTAAAACCTATATGAACTTAGTTGAGAATCAATTAGATAAGAAGATTAAGGCTCTTCGAACCGATCGAGGCCGAGAATATTTGTCGGCTCAATTTAATGAATTATGTGATGAGAAAGGGATAGCTCATTAGTTGACTATTCTAAGTACTCCACAACAAAATGGTGTTGTGGATAAAAGGAATAGAACGCTCCTTAAGATGGTTAGGTCCATGATAGCATAGGCTAATTTGCCAATCACCTATTGGGGTGATGCATTGATGCCTACAGCTTACATACTTAACTGTGTGCTTAAGAAATTAGTTGCAACCACTCTATATGAGTTATGGACTGGGCGAAAGCCTAACCTAAGTGTTTTGAAACCTTGGGGATGTGCTGCCTATACACATAATTCCTCTCACAAGTATAGGAAATTGGGCCCGAGAGGAAAGAAAAGTATCTTTATTAGATACTTAAAAACCTCAAAAGGTTATGTGTTTATAGGTCAACAAGATAGTTGGAGTGTGACTGAATTCGAATCTAAAGATATCACATTCTTAGAGAATGAATATTCTAAGAAGGGTGAGGTAGGTCTAGACCTACCTCACCCTTCTTAGGATATTCATTCTCTATTCTAGACCTATCATTATTTGAGATAAAGGATTCAAACGCACTAAGACCACTTCATTCGAGTGGGAGGATTATAGCAGATGATGAATTAGTTTCTCATCAACAACCTTCTTCATCATTTGATGCAAATGAAAGTAATCCTAATCCAGTTGCTCCAAGTGGGAGAGACCAAATGGATCTCATTCCAAGTGGGAGTGAGACCAACGTTCTTGATCCGAGTGTAAGCAATATTGATTTAAATGGGAAAAATAAAGCAATATTCAATTAATCACAACTGAGACATGGTTCACGTAAAAAGACTCCTCACCGATGTATGAGATTGAAGGTGGTGAACTTTTTACAATGCTCCTGCAAAATGAAAATGAGCTGAAAAATTTGAAAGAGGTTCTCTTATTCCCTTTTAAGGATAAATGGACTAAAGTTACGGAAGAGGAAATGGAGTCTATGGCAATCAACAATGTTTGGGAACTTGTTGATCTTCCAGGGAGATGCAAGACTATTAGGTACAAGTGGGTTCTCAAAATCAAGAAAAGAGCTGATGGCATAATTGAAAAATTTAAGGCTTGACTAGTAGCAAATGGGTATATACAGTAGGAAAGAATTGATTATGAGGAGACTTTTTCTCCTGCTGTACGATTTACCTTTATTCGCTTACTTCTAGTTATAGTGGCTTGTCTAGATCTTGAATTACACCAAATAGATGTAAAGATTGCCTTTCTCAATGGATAATTAAATGAAGAAATTTATATGGAACAACTTGAGGGTTTCATTAAAGAGGGCTAAGAAGAAAAAGTTTGTAGACTTTTAAAGTCTATCTATGACCTTAAACAATCTTCAAGGCAGTGATATATTTGTTTTCACAATACAATTATTTCTAGTGGAAGATTGCAATGGAAAGAGAGTGTATTAGCCAAACTCCATATAGGAATGTGATCAGTTGTCTAATGTACGCTATGATTGTACTAGACCTGATATGTATCATGCAGTTGGCTTGGCGAGTAGATATCAAACCGACCCAAGTCCTAAACATTGAGAAGTTATAAAAAGGATCTTAAGATATTTGAAGGGGACTACTAATTATGCGCTCTGCTATTAAGGTGGCAGAGATCTACGACTAGTAGGATACACTGATGCTGATCATGAAGGGGACTTAAATGAGCGAAAGTCTACCTCAAGATACATTTTCTTACTCAGTGATGGCGCCATATCATGGAGTAGTAAGAAACAATCTTGTGTATCCTTGTCTACGATGGAGGCAGATTTTGTGGCCCTATCTTTAGTAGCCCAGGAGGATGTTTGGTTAAAAAGGTTCTTAGATCAACTGTTGTGTAAAGTAGAAAACATTGAACTAGTGTTAGTGCACTACGACAGTGAGGCTACAATTGCATACACCAAGGATCCAAAGTACCATTGCAAAACCAAACACATAGATATCAAGTATCACTATGTGAATGACATGGTTGTATACAAGACTGTGAATATGAAGTATGTGTCTATGCATGAGATGCTAGCAGATCTGCTGACCAAGCTAATTTCTAGATATGTGTCTATGAGACACGTTAGGTCTTTAGGATTGCATAGAATTTAGCATACTTCATTTGTATTTTTATTTTTCCCATTGTTCACAGACAGAGATATTTTAATGTTCTTTGATAATCAATAAAGTTTGATTTCCATGCTTACATATCTTTATTTGAATGTTGTGTACATTCTTATTTATTATTGAGTATGTCGGGTAGATAAAAGGGTTAGCCTTCTCACACAGGTAACCATCTCACTGTCTTTGTGACATTAGAGATGAGACAAGATTTTAAGAGAAATTATCAAGAGGATAATTTAAGAGCAACTATACTTAAAATCATATAAGTCACTTGATTGATGACATAGGGTCATTAAAATTGACTTGATGAAATAAGTTCATCATTTCTAATCTACCTTAGTTGCCAGAAGTGAGTTCAACACATTGTGTAGATCTAAGAACTCAATTTTAGACTTGTGGTGTCTAAAGTATCATCTATACAACATTATTTGTGAAATAAACATACACTTCATGGAAAAAAATGAATGTTGTAGCACATATTTCATACAATGTGACATGAGTACAATCTCAACTCATGATTGTGTAATACCCTTGACCCTTTACGCTTGCTCTATATTTGTACCTTTGGACTCCGATTAGATACTTGAGATGTAGCTTGGTGTTTGTTATCATACCATGTTGCCTAAGGATTATGTGTAATGATTCAGTCAGACGGAACATGTCTAGAAAAGCGAACTAAGTCTGTGTTGATAGGATCATGAGAAGAGGAAAATCATAAAAAGGATCTCATTATTCTATATTCACCAGTATACCAGTTATGACTTGTGTGTCATGATTGTGAATATAATATATTATGATAGATGAAATTATTGAGAGATATTTGAATGTGATTCTTATGATATAGGGTGCATGCATACTTTATGATCTACATGCAAGTGCGTTTTCAACAAGAGGCTATGTATTCGCAACTGATGTATAGCATTGATGCTCTCATAGTATGCAGGTTGCATGCCTACTTTCCATGTATAAACAACTGTAGATTATAAAGAGAAAGTGTTCTCTTGATTTACCAAGAATATGTTTCTTAGGTTTAGAACGTATGAACACTCCTATTATGTGTGAGTAGGAAATGTAAGAATATCGTATAATATCTAGAGTTTAAATCTGGTAAGATATTATACTGAGTCCACCTATAAGGGGTGCTCATTAAATAAAGGTAAAATAGTAATTATAAGAATTACTGCTAAATCCTAACCCTATCTAGCTTTTTATAAATAAGGCTAGACTATTATACGATTTACAACTCATTAAAGAGAAAGACTTGAGACGCTTTGAGTAGAATACTTGTGAGTATTCTGCAATCGTATTTGAGAGGGAATTTAGTTAAATACAAGACATTGCCAGCTAGAGGTGGAAATTGTAATTAACGCGAATGATTGAAAAAGGATTTTGAATGCCTCGAGACTGCATTTGCAAGACGGAAATGATTGAATCCTAGCTTGTATTATAAAACATTACAAGTAAATAATTCTGTGGTGCCCGCTTTTATATATAAGACTTATTGCAAATTCAACGTTAATAATAATAGTGCATAAAATATTTTATCAAATTTATACGAGAGAATAAGAGACTAGAAAAATTACAAACAAATAAAATATAAATGACAGTGAAAAAATTTGAAAAATAAAAAGAAAAAATACTTTAAGGTAGATAGAGTGAATATCGAATAAAGTAAAAAAAAAAAAATTAAAATGAACATAAAATAAATTAAAAATTGAGTGCAAATTGTGATCTTCACTCTTTCAAATTTTGATCTATACTAACATAAATTGTAAACATGATTATACTTTTAAATTTTAAACTTTAAAAGTATATTATCATAAAAGTTTGTCATCTTTAAATTTATTATTTTAAAAGCCTTATTAAATTATTAACATAACTTATTATAAAGATTCAGAAAGAATTAATAATATTTTGTTATTTACAATATGATATATATTAAAAAATATACACATTATTAGTTATATTATTATTTAATTAGAGAATAGCATGACACAAATATAAAAATTTATATCTAAATTTTTTCCGTAAAAAACATAAATTTCCAATGAACAAAATTACAAAGGAATGATATCATTTGTCGTTGAAAATATTATTAGCTTTTTCACTTCTCCTACTTTTATAGAAATTTTTATTTAATCTTTTAAATTACTTTTAAGGTTAATATATTAAAGAGGGCCTAAAACACGTGTTACACCCCGTACATTATATAATGGCCAGAGAAAAAACTCCGTACATTATATCTGCCCTCCATTCAATAATTGACACTGACAATGTCGTGAAAAATGAGAAGGTCCAAATCATTCCCACGTTAGTGTGTCTGGGTGTTCACAATTATATCGTAGATGCTTACCCGAAAAGTAATAATATTTATTGATATATGACAGTCTTTCATTGGGTAGGTGGGACCGTCTCCAATTTTATCACCGACAATTTCATTGTGGTGAAGAAACCAGAGTAATATTATCATACTAGCAAACGTTTTTCATAGGAAGAGTGGAACCGCAGTTCAATAGCCCCAAATGTGACTTGCTTTTCCTGCAGGAATTTGGATCAATAATGATTTCTGCTGTCTGCATTTTCTAATAAAATAACTTATTTTTGTTCTTATGTCAAAAATTTATGAAGTGTATATCCTACCTGTTATATGGATATTTTATATTAATATTTCAAAACTAGCTAACGGCAATTATTGGCTTAAAATATTTGAAATTAATAACTGATTTGAAAGAAAATAAAGTGTAGGGATCAGTTTGTAAACTCATGTAAATTAAGATAGAGATTAAATAATTTTTTCTAATTAAATTTCATAACTTTCATATTTGAAAGTCGTTAATGCCAACTCGCAATCTAATGACTTAGTTATATATTTTAAATTACAGGGACCGCGTTTAGAATTAAGTAAAGTTAGATGGACCAAAAATAAATTTTTACTAAATTGAAAGAGCAGAGACATATTATTATCAAGCCATCTACCCGTTATCTCTTAAACATGTTCTGGGATAACTTTCTCTCAAGTTTTTGGGGAATATTATTAATTGTTTACTATTAATTAAACCAGGAAAGATAACTTATTATTGTTCAATATTACATATGATATTAGATTGGACTTTAGTTAAAGAAAAAAAAAAAAAGCTCGAGCTTATTTTTTAATGAGACATTTTTTAGGATTTGATTTATTTTTCTTGGGTTGGGCCTTTATAAACAAGTTCATTTATTACTTAAAATTTGATATAGTTAATTATTATTATTAAACTTATATGATTATACATAAGGATATTATAAGTAAAAATTAATTGTTATACTATCATAATTAAAACATTTGATGAAGGATATTAATTACCATTTTCTTACTAAAATATCATGTTTGATTGATCTACGATTTTTTTATAATCACTTTAAATTAAAAATGAACAAATCTCATTAATAAATTTATATTTTACATTTTTTAAATTAAGATAATTCTATAATAGAAATGTTTTTCTCAAAACGTGTCCTTTTAATATGACTATTTTAGCCAAACTTATTTGTTTGGATTAAACCTATCAATAGACGGGTTTTTAAAATTATGATCAAATTTAATTTAATATGAACTAAACTATCAATGAAATATTCCATAATAGTCTATTTCATGAGTCAGTAGTCAGTATTATATTATTCAATGGTGACAATGACTTTAACCAAACTATGCTAAACATTAATACTATAGTCTAAGATAAAGTTAAAATGTTTAGTCTCATCTAGTATGTGATGCAATACTTTGTTTTAATTAGCGGTGAATATAAGTTGAGTTAGGATAAATTTATGCAAAACTTGAGATACAATTGAGATTAAAAGTGGGTCTTTTTCTAGATATATAGGCACACTCATATATCACGTGAATCTTGATTATCATAATCATAACCATGTGAAGAAAATAGGAAACTCCCCAATCAATTTGACATCTTTTCAATGTATCTAGCCCTAATAAAATAAAAGAAAAAGAGTTTATATTTTTTCTAATTGGAAAAAGTCATTATTCATTCACGAGATTAACATTATTTAAGAATATATATATATCTTTCGTAAGTATGATTGTGGGAAGTTATCTACAGAGCATATTTTAAAGTAAATTTATCATATAATGTTTTGAAAGATTTTGTTATATTTAAATCATAGATGTGCTATATTGACTTTGACATATATATATATATATATATATTTGTGATTAAAATATTTATTCATTTACGTTTATCAAAATAATATAAGACTTTTATATTATTTAATAAAAATTCCAACATTTATATTCGTTAGCAATACAAAATGTAGCCCAATGAATGCATTATCTTAAGAACATTATCATAAGTAGTTTAATCAATGTCTATCAAGGCAGTTGTTTGAACTTGTAGAAGGGACTTGTAAGAATTTGTACTCATTTTATTTTGTGTGATTTCAAATTTCTTAAAGTTTAATTTTTGGTAAAATTGATAAGCATAATTTGGCATCCTTCATTGTCATAATATTATTGATGCAAATCACAGTCCTACATAAAAAGGTAAATTTAATATTTTTCCAATGAAAATTATTTTTCCCTCCAAAACATTGTTTCCTTTTATCTGAGAGACTGACTCTCTCTGGTAGATGATCCAGATCCCTTAAACTACATTCTCACAAATAATATTTAATACATGATTTATTTACCATGCTATAAAATAGATTCTAGAATTTTTTGAGAGAGGATCCTGTTTCTTTTTTATTTTATTTAATTATATATTATAATTTTAAATATTAGGATTATATATATAAATAATTTATAATTTTTTATTACAAAATAATTTTTTTTCAAAGAAAAGGCAATACGCAGTCAAAATGATGGCATTTTGCCACAGGCGAGGACACTCGAATTTTTCTATGTCTGCCTGTCTCTGTCAGATTTCTTATAATAAAGCTTTAAAATATAACCTTATCCTTCAACGACTCTTCTCAAGACAAGAAAATAAATTTGTTTTCTGTTCTCAGCACACGGGTGTGGGACCAAGGGATAAGGGCCAAATTTTTAAATAATTGCCCTTAATTATGAATTATTTAAAATTTAAGTGCTTAATAGATAAAAATCTAAACTACAATGATTAAATTAAATATTGAGTGAAATAATAAAGAACAAAAATATAATTTAGAACCTCTTGCTAAAACTATTTTACTATATGTCTTTAAAATTTTAGAGCAGAGATTTTAAGAAAAAGATCATTAAATTTTTAAAAAATAATTTTAAAATTTAAAATTTTTATAAAAAATTTAAATTTATTATCCATAATTATATTATATTTTTTTGAAAATTGTAATAAAATAATAGTTTATTTTTGTGTAAAATTATATTTAGGAATAAACTCTCCCGATCATTTTGTAATATGGAAAGACAAATAAATATGAACATTTAAAAAAGTGAAATAAAAATAAATTATACTTTATTTTAAATTCTTCCATAAACTGATCTAGAAAACCAGAAAAAAGAGTTTCTTTAAATTTAAGAAAAACTATTTATATATTAATATACAAATAATAGTTAAATTACATTATAAGGATTGCTGAGATAGGATTGAATATTATAATATATGTTAGAGCAACACTGTATTACCTACCACGCTACATAATTATAAATAAATAGTTGGAACTTCGAACCTTGCGTTATAATAAAATTTTTCTAGAGGGCCTCCCAAATGGTAATTGTTATATCAAATACACATAAGAAATGATATCTCTTTTCTTATCATACAATTCATTCCTTTTTATTCTTGTTCAAAATTTCATAATAGGTATTTCCATATATAAACATAGTGTAATGGAAAATAACACTGATGAAACGGAGTTATAAATATTGAAATTAAGAATATTCATAGACTTGGTATGTTAGGTAAAACTAATTAAGTCTAATCATAGTAGACCAGGTTAAAAAAAAAATTTTAAAATTTTATCGAGATATAACATAAAACCCAAAACAGTATGGTCAAAGTATTACATTATTTTCATATAATTTATTTGTATTTAAAACAAATTTTATTTACAATAAACTTTTAAAATATTAATTTTCTTTTCTCAAATCTTTATCATTTTCATTTTCAAATCTTAATATTTTTTCATTATATTTTCTATTTATTTCAAACTTTAAACTTCTCTATTTCTTATTTAAAAAATTTGGTTTTATTAATAAATTTCTTTTGTAAAGTAAAAATTCAAAAAGAAAAGAAAAAAAAGAAAAGAAAAGAGACATGGCTAGACTTGATCAATAACCCAAGTCTCTAGATGGTGACCTAGATTTAAATTAAACTAGACCTTAAATCTTGCACAAATCCAACTTAACTTGACTCGTATTTATCACTAATTTAAACAAAGTATTGCAACAGATATTTGACGAGACCAAACATTTTAAACTTTATCTTTGATTGTAATATTGATGGCCATTTTAAACGTTTAGCATAGTTTGGGTAGATGTCATTGTCTCGTGAAATAGACTATTACCGAATATTTTATTGAATAATTAAATTGTAGTTATAATATTGCTAGATACAACCACAAATGATAATAACTTTAACTATATATTCTATTTTAAAATTTAAGTAATATATAAACTTGTTTATGATTTAAAAACGTTCATTATACCTTATAGACTCAACTAAAAAAAAAAAAAGATAAAAATTTAAATAAAAAAATTTTACTAAATAAATCTAACGGCAGAGACAATATTATAATAAATTAAAATTGTAAAGAGTTGTTAAAAAAATATAAAGACAAATTTATTCATTGATATAAATTATAATAATTAATTGATTAATTTTCTTGAATAAGATGCAGATGCGCCACGTTGCAGTGACATTGTTGGTGATAAGATTGAAGACTATCTCGCCGACCCAATGAAACTGTCATAATATTTTGTCAATAAATATTATATCTCAGTCACGCTCGGGTAAGCATCTAAGATATAATTATGAACCCCAAGACAGATACACATACGTGGGAATGATTTGGACCTTCTTTGGCCATTATACACTGTATGGGGTTTAACACGTGTTTTAGACGCTCTTTGGTGTATTAATTTTGAAAAATAATTTCATTAACTAGAAATATGTAAATTTATGTTTTTTTTACGGAAAAACTTATAAGCAAATTTTTTTATAGTTTTATTATGTTATTGTCTAATTAAAATATTACAAATATTTAGTATTTTAATTATATTACAACATGTGTATAGTTATTGATTACCTAGATACTTGTCATATTTTAATTGGAAAACAACATAATAGTAATATAAGAGACTGTATATAAATATACTTCTTTTTAATATTTGAACTATTTAAAAATTTATTCATAAAACTTTTGACATTCTTTTATATATATATATATATATATATATATATGTGTGTGTGTGTAACAAATAATTAAAAAAAAAATTGTTACATGTACATAACATATATATAGACATACACTATATCACAAACACGCACAACGTCTTATACTAAGAAGAAATAATAATATAACTAATAATTTATATTATATATATATATATATATATATACATCATATTATAAATAAAACATATGATTAATTCTTTCTTAATCTTTATAATAAGTTATGTTAATAATTTAATAAGGGTTTTAAATTAATAAAATTAAAGATGAAAAACTTTTATGATAATATTGTCATGTCCTAAACAAAATACTACTTCTATATAATTAAAATTTTATATATGTCTAGTCTTTTTTAAATAATAATAATAATAATTAATATTATAATACTCAAGGTCAATAGAAATTCTCATTATGTCTTAAAATTTATTATATATTTAATTTCTATTTTTCCTAGTTTAAATTGACCTAGAAGCCTTGTGTATATATATATATATATATATATATATACACTTTAACATGATTCATATTTTGAAATATTCCTAATAGGGAAACATTTTAACCCTCACCTAAGATATGAGATTTGAAAATCTCTTAATCTTAAGTTGAGGTATAACCTCACTTTTGAATAACCATTTAGGTGATATAAACTATCATAGATCTTAAGAGTTATGCAATAAATTACTTTGCCAAAAAACTTATAACATTTAAATTAATAATTTAAGTGGCATAACCTACCATTGTCGTATATGTCCAAAGTCTATAATGTGTCATAAAAATACTATTTAATTTCATTTTAATGTCTTATTTTGTTTATTTTATTAAATGAGATTCCAACGTTATTATGTACATACTATATAAAAGTTTGTTGTATAAAATAGTTTGAAACTTTTAAAAGACTAGTTCAAAAACTATAAAATCCATATAAAAAAAAGTTATTAGATATTTTATCCAAATCAAAATGCATATTAAAAATATTCACAAAAAACCTACTAAACAATTTATATGAAAACTTATTTATAAATACAAATAGATTCATAATAGTTATGTAATACAAACACATTATACACTTAATCTTTATAATAAAATATAAACAATAATTGACATCTTAGTTCTAT
This sequence comes from Delonix regia, assembly GCA_037074485.1. Lineage (NCBI taxonomy): Eukaryota > Viridiplantae > Streptophyta > Magnoliopsida > Fabales > Fabaceae > Delonix > Delonix regia. The sequence continues at coordinate 19,235,543 of CM073449.1, read as the reverse complement.
AGCCTATTACATGGTTTGCTTTCTTCTATCTTCGTAGAAATGTTCACTTAGAAAAAGTTAATCAACTTGAGTGAGATCATAAATCTCAGTAGTCATGTACATCCTTCAAAATATGTAAACATCATTTTATACATATTGTAAAAACTAAGAGTATTAATATGGGCTATATAACTCAATGTATATTTGGTTTCTCTTATAATCACAATCCTATACTTGTAGTTACTTCATCATATTATCATCATGATCGTCATCATGTCATAATATTGGCCAATTCATAAGTTTTAAAAACTCGAGAGTTCAATCTATTTATAAAAATTACCTTGTGACAATTTATAAATGAACAAAACTAACCAAATACATACATAACAAGACATACAAAAATATATTAATAATCCAGTCCTAAATAAATATATAGAAAATAAAAGTACTAATTACCTCTTATATAAATTAAAAATTTGAAATGCTTTTTTAAGTACCTCTCTCATTCTCTTCCTTCGAATAAAAAAAAACTAAAAAGTGTTCATGTTTTATATATAAGTTTTCAAATTATTATACAAATTACTATTTGACATTATGCAAATAATATCCAAACATATTTTTGTCAACAATTTACTGTACAAATAGAAACTAATTACTATACAAATTACTATGCAATAGTTAAAATTATATTTTTATCTTAACATTTTTTTTATTTTTATTCCTTAAAAAAGTTAAAATTATAATTTCTACCCTAAATAATATTTTCTCTTTTCATTTTAGTTCAAAAATTTTACTTCATTTTTCTAACTACGTATATGTTAAAATGTTACATAATATATATATATATATATATATATATATATATATATATACACACACACACACTTTTTCTTGGTTATTACAAATATCCTATTAAAATTTAAATCTATGGAGTGAATATCACAATTTTCACTCAATTTTTTCATGTTAATTTCCTCTTCTTCTTTTTTCACATTATTTGTGATCCACGCTTTCTAATTGCTTGAGCTGTCTTTTCCTTTTTTTTTTTTTTTTTTTTTCAATTTGCAATATATATTTTTATTTATTCATAATTCTTTAGTCTTTATTCATTCTTTCTTATAAATTCGATAAAATAATTTATGCATTATTATTGTTATTAGTATCGAATTATGACAAGAAGAAAATGTTGGTTTAAGTACCTGTGCTTAAACCAAAACCTAGCCACGATTTATACAACCGCAGTTAGGTTCATTGTCTTAATCACGATTCTAGAACTATAGTTAGGCCATAACAAAGATACATGCTGATGGGCCACCTTTTTAAGTGGCCTAACCTTAATTTGGGTAAAGACCGCAGCTGGGCCACTTGAAAATGTGACCGAACCATGGTTTCGATGGCTAGGCAATGTTTTTGAACGTGGCTTAGTCATGGTAAATAATAAATGATCGTTAAATATTTTGGTTAGTGAATGCAATAGATGATTGTTATATAATAAAATTAGTAAATGTTTATTATTATTATTAGTTAGTGTAATAAATAACCATTAATCAATGAAATTAATCGATAAGCATTATTATTACTGTTAATGGTTGTAATAAATGATCCTTAATGAGTGATCTAATGATACACTTTAGTAAAACCTTTTATTTTTTTGGCCAATGTTTAGATAATTACTTATTCAATTAAAAAAAGGGTCTTTAAGTTGGTCACTATAAGGTTCATCGAGCATTATTAATATCCAGTGGTAACCCTATGACGTGTTGTTCAATTTTGTTGCATGCATTGCCAATTCTAAGTAAAATTTTCATGGGGATATGCCATGTAAAAAGATATACGGTGTACTCATTGAACTATTCATTTAGCAATTAGCATTTACCAAGAGAAAAGAGAGATAAAATCTAACAGTTAAGCATTCAAGTTTAGTGATACTCACTGCTCATATAGAGCTCTAATTAGAGCTTCTTGGTCTTCACTGAAGGCATGTACTCTTTTTCTTTTCCGCCTATAAAATAAATTACACAGAAACTTAGAGAGGGCAGAAGGACATTCAGTGGATTAGGAGTATAACTACTGAGGTCAAATAAAAGTGAATCATTCATGAACAAAGTATTCAGATCAAGGGTAAATATAGACTAGCCTTTTTGTGAGCCATTTCGCAAATTATATGCCAATGGTGGAAAGCAATCAAAAAAATTGTTAGATAACATGTCAGTGAAATCCAATATGCACAAAAATTTATATATACTTACAGATTCTGACCCAAGAAATTTCCCTTGGAATTCAATGATTTATGAAACTCCATTTGTTGTTCCTTCACCCTCAAACTGATTAATGCTTGGTAAAGGGGGTTCAACAGCATCACTCATCTTTTTCCTTGGTGCACTTAGCCCTAATTTTGTAAGCTTACTTGAAATTTGAGCCGGTGAAATTTTACCATCTGGATCTAGCACTTCAGCAATAGACCACTACAATGTTGATCATCTTTGTATCTGAAATGGTCAAAGCACAACAAGAATCAGCGATGAAAATGTAGATCAATCAAACAAGCAAATTTAATCAAAATTAAAAGAAAAAACAAAAAAGAAAACGAAAAAGATCACTGCCAAGACTGCTTGAATTATGAGCACTAATCAATGACAAATATAAAATGCCAATTCCTAAGACTCCCTCCCAAACCATGCTCCAAATTTACATAAGTCAAATTGAACCTATGTCTCATAAAGATCTTTGATTTGTCTCTCCAATTCACCATCAAGAACAAGCCTTTTCTTTCGCCTTGGAGCTTTTCCAGATCCATTTTCTATCAACTGCCCTCCACTGTAATGTTCAAATCAACCAAGTGTCAGAAATATGAAAACCCAGTGCAAACTTTGATCTCAAAAGTTAAAAACCTACTTATTTTTATCATCTTCTCCATTCTTACTGTCTGAGGTAGACTAAAAGCCTACATTAGCATCGTCAAGGTTTTCTTCATTGCAGTAAAAAAAATAAGAATATAAGAGCAAGGTCATTGTAGCTGATTATTTGCAGTATCTCAATTAAATAAAGAATACTCAATAATTAATCAAGCATAAATTGAAAATAGGAGAAATGTAATCTTCGTCAAACCCAAATTACTAGTAAGTGGTCACAGATTCTGGAATTAGTTGTCTTGGTCTTGACAAAAACCTCCCCTTCAGATAGGGAAAGTAGAAAGTTTACATAATAAGCTGACATGAAGAGTTTGCGAAATTGATCATACTTTTGATATCCCAGATCATGAGTGATCACAACATCAGCTTCATCTTCACCAAGTGCATCTGCAATGCTTCTACGAGTCCACAACATCTCTACTGATGAACCAATTTCTCCATCTCCTTGAGCATGATTCCAATTTCTACTTTCTTTCTTCAAATGGCCAAGCTCATCCAACAAATACTCAGCATTGATGTAACGGCATTCCCTTCGGGTCTTCCAGAAAAGAACTTCCACAAAAAGAAGAGGAGGCTTTTTCATTTTTTTCAGCATTTTTCTCACCACATTAGTCAGGAAATTAACAATATTTGCATATTCCTGGCATGGACGTGTTTTTTGTTCAACCAGGATGTCATAAAATGTGGTGAGCAACGATAACTGCAAGAAAATATTAACACAATTAACAAATGATATTAACGTACATAAACAACTATACAATAGCACTCAAGGTGACAATGCTTCTAATAGTAACCTGATAGAGCATTGGATGAAGTTCAAGGTCATCACTGATCCTCTGCAAATTGCATATTATGTAATGATTAGTGGCTAGGGAATTGTTCTTATAAAACTTGAGCAATCAACATATTTTCTGAATAATATTGTGATTTGCAAAGGCAGAAACCAGAGTTGAAACCTTGAAATCAACTTCATTATATTCAGTTAGCTGCTCATCACCAGACAAATCACCAGTGCAGTGTAACAAACCCTCATTAGCATGTTCTGACGTTTTATTGTCTATTGGTGCCAAACTAACCAGGGAGTTTTCGTCATCCTCAACTTCTTTTTCATGTTGATTATCAATATGAGGGGCAACGATGTCCTCTTCACCAACAGAACTTTTGTTTGCTAGGTATTCCTTCTGTGGCAGCTCCTTTTCAAGTAATTCATCAGGACCAGTGATACCAACCTCATTTTCAGCATAAGAATGGTCTCTGAACAATTTGTCTCTTGTTTCAATTCCTTCCTGGAGCTTCTTGTTCTTCACCTTCCTTGATTTTCTAGACACCTTGATTTAAGAAAATAAGAAAGAAAGGATTGCTAACTGTTGATTCTCAGATAAAATGCTTCGCAGAGAAATAGAAACACCATTTATGCAATACTTACAAGGGGATAATTTAAAAGTAGTGTAAGATACTTAGTATAATTACATATCTCTACTTTAAATATTTCAAGTACTAGTGTAAGAGTCCATGGAGCAAAGTTATAAATTCAAGTTTGAAGCCATTGAAAAAGACCATAATTGAATGCAATGTGGAAGTGCTGACTACATGCAGTGAAGTGGTTAAGTTTCAGGTATGCTTGAATCACAAGGACCTCGCTTGTAATAGACCCAAAATTCTCTTTCCTCCACAAATTAATCAATAATCTCAAAAGTTGTGTATGCTACAAATAGCTGTCATATGTCTGTGTGTGTGTATATATATAAAATCACACAGAGAGAGAGAGAGCAAAAGCATCTCAGTTTACCCTCAATGTTCCGCATGCTTGTAGGTTTTCCATCAGCTTCACAACTTCATAAATAATTTCAACCAAATCTGCAAGATCACTGTCAAGAAGCAACAAGGATAAATATAGCAGCAAATAAAAGCCACTATCATATGACTTGAGTTGCCTACCATTCATAACACACAATTATGCAAGCATAATTAAAACTTAAAATAATACATATAGGTTGACTTGTAATAGACAAGTGTAGACCACACAGGAGAAAAAATAATGGATCAGGAAAGAAACAAAGACTTCTTTTTGCAAGCAGAATGCAGCTTAGGAAAGTTAGCCTTCTGGCAGTCAACAATCATAGGGCATCAAAAAAGGAATGATATACAGTGCAATGTGTTTCGGTATCATAATCATAACTGATAAAAAAATACATTAAGTAGCTTTCCAACTATTCTATGTCTTTAAGGCTACTAAAGTACAGGTTTAACACATTGATCAAAAAAGACCCATTATCTTAATAGGGAACCCCACCCCCCCGGGCAAGGACAGAGGTCACAAAAAAATTGAATAACAAAATCGTAATATGTTAGACAAGGCACTTGATCAAAACAGGTCCAACAAGGTGAATGTTACAATATGAAGCACCGAATAGTGGCATGATATTCGCAAATGACTAATGCCTACCAGGGACAAATCCATTACAATAGAACTGAAAGGTTAAGATTTACAACTCAAAAGATTAAGTTTATTTGTCATTGGTATAAGGAAATTAAACCTTTTGGGCTGTGTCAAACGTTTTCAACAAATTCAGGAGAAACTGAGTCATCCCTTCCTCAGTCTGATCATAAAATAATTTGTAAAGAAGATGCGTACTGTTTGAGGCTCCTTAGAGTTTTCTGGCAATAACTTTAGTACCAAATCTAGCATAAGAATCTGCAATCAAGAAAAGGCAGTTAGGAAGCATAATACTCGGCTATGAATACGGAGAGTGGAGCACAACTTGCCACTCCAGTACCCCAATAGTTGAAAAATTACATAAATACAGTATTGGACCAAATCTTTATTTTTTATTCTTGTCTAGATACAAATGCCAAAAGAGTGGACATTTTGATGACATGTAGATGTAGAGCAGTGACCCAATCTAACAAAGTAACAAAACAATGAAAATAAAGCAAACTGGAAGAACTGAGATACAAACATAGAATGGGAATGGAATGGGGCTAGCAAAGCAAAAGTGATTTTAGAAGTGCTAGAAAAGAGAACTTATCCTAACATATGCTGATAGTAATGTATAAACCACTGCATAACACGAGTGCACAATATAAAAGAAATAAGCAGAAAGTCATCAAACTGTCAAGTGTCAACCAGCTTTGAGCATACATACACTATTACAAACTAAACAAAGCATAGCAAAATGTTTTATTAAAATTGGAGAGTGCACATCACCTTATTCTTCATAGGAGAACCAGCAGCAGATAGAAACTTGTAGCCATTTGTTTCCTTCAGACCATCAAAGGCACGACGCCACTTTGAAATGACTAATTGAAACATCGCCTCATTCATGGTTGCTGCAATTGGTCCACATATTTGACCATTGAAATCTGTGCGACTAGCATCTTTATCTTCAAGAGTCTCTAATGAGTCCACTGCATTCTTCTTCTATCATAGAAAATAACATAAATGTGAACATGCTCATAATTTCACAAAAGAAATAGGAAGACAAATGAGAAGTAAACCACATACAAATGAAGAAGCAAGAAACACCCCAAACTAGAACAGCAGAAATAGTAGTTTACATTCTAGTTTGATTTTCAACCATGTGAATCCAATAACAGTTGATTATTTATTTTCAAATTTCCTTACTCAACAGAATTTAGAGTAACTTATTTAAAAGTCCTATCTCTGTTTTTTTCATTTAACTCTGGCAGTGGAATTTAAGAGTTTCAAGAGAGAAGAGACCCAAAATAATGCTTGTTAATAAAGTTTGTTGTTTGGCCCCTTCAGTCAAAGGAAAAGAACTTAAATTTGAATTAAGGTGATAAGAAAAGCAAAGATAACGATACCTTGTGGCATTGCTGTCTAGGTAGACAGCATAATGCAACTAAGATAGTAAAAAGTGACTTATTCATATTGTTTTTTCTTTTTATGAAATTCAATCCATTAAGCTAGCAATGCTGAAGGATACATCAATAATCAATGGGCGATGTTATGTTTATCAGTTTGAAAGATCATAAACAAAGATAAGTATATGTCAGATTATGTTTCTCACCTTAGAAGCTGAATACTTGTAAAGCTGAAATGAGGTGACAAATTCAGCCACTTGAAAGAAAACAACGACATCGCTCTGTTGAATTGAGGGTGTTCCCTTTCAACATCTTCACGAATTGATTGCATCAAAACTGATACCAAGATATATTACAAGTAGATCACATTTAGATTTACAAATGGAAACCCAAGTAATGAAAATTTCTTTCAAAAGAAATGATTTAGTTCGAAAGAACATACCATTGTATCCCCCAGACAATAGTTGATTGACAAACCCATAAAGGAACTCCAATATTTTATCCTTTGTTGGAGGAAACCTTGAATGATCCCATGCAATTTTTTTTGCTGGACCCCGAATGACATTTTGTGATTTTAGCAGTATATTACGAGAAGAATTGGGATTCCCCTTAAATACTGCTTTTGAACCATCCTACCCAAAAGATTCAACTGGCGTTGTTAAGGTCTTTCATTAAATTGCCAATCAGCAGAAGTTTAAAAATCAGTACAAGGTAAGCCGTGAAAATGTTCCACTAAATTGTGAATGCTGATTCACAATGCTCAGCCTACATTGCCTTCTTTTCTCTTCTTCTTCCTCCAAGATGGATTTGAGACTATTAAGAGATGCTTGAGAATCTTCTTCTACCTAAAAGTAAACTTAGTAACATGTCATCGATCAGAATAATTACATCTTAAGAGACAACAGCACTGGAGATTTAACAGGGAGATTACTGGATCCAACTAAACCTGACATGTTATACTGTCAAACTACAAAACTATGATTATAAAAATTTTATAATAACTCTTTATGTCTCTTGCCAGCTTGACTAAGTATTTGTAATTACCATAAAAATATGCTAGTAATATTAAGAACACTAACCTTTAATCCATCCACATGGGCCCTAACAATCAGCTCTGGCTGTTGACTCATAAATATGTAATGGAAAATTTCTAGAAGAAGCAAATTATCCAGACGGAGATAAACACTAGAGCCACCGACATAATGAGTTATAACCAAGATCATGTCCATTACATTCTCGCGGAACAAAACCTCCAGAAACCTATCTCTCAGTGATAGCAATTGACTAGCAGTTCCCCCTGTCTTCTGTTGCAAAGGGATTTCCTGCACAGCCAGGATATTTCGAAATAAAGTAAGTACTAGTTGCACTAATTTCCGATCATCCTCAGAGAATGCATCACTGTGAAAATACCACGAAAAAAAAAGAGGGCAAACTAACATCAACGGGCGGTGATTTTACGTTTATCTTTCGTTCCCTTCCAATCATAATTAACAATAAGGAAAATACGATGGAATTTTCCTCACCTTTCCAAATTCTCAAGTGGACCTTCCAGAAAAGAGACTATCACGGCAACAATATCACTGCTAGTTATTGAAGATTTCAACTCCCACAGATACTCTAATTGTTGTGAAATATCAGTTGAAGTGGGATCAATGGGCATCGTAAGGAACACCAGCACCTTCACCACAAGTCCACAACAATGACCGATCAAATCCCATAAATATGACGAGAAGATGTCAACAACTAAAAATAGATATGATAACAACCAGCATTTAAAAGCAAGTTGCGATCTTCTTGGCAGTGCTCGATAGTGGGTATCAAATCTTTCGAAACGATGCTCCATTTACAGACTTGCCTGAACACATCTCGGGTTTGCGGATCATCACGTCTCAAAAATCTCAGCAAATCCTTGAAATTATCCGGCAATTAATTGAGCGTGAAAAACCAAACAATATAATCGAAGCAGACGCAAATCGGTACAAGAAATGCAAATGATTCATACCCAGACAGTATTCGTCCTTTGAGTAGCCAATTTTGTTCCCATTTTCGTCCTCCTCAATGATTCCTAAGCCGGCACAGATCACAGATAATCCCTCCATTTCCATCTTGTCAGGCCTTTACTTTGATGAAGCACAAGAGTCTAAGTTAGGGTTTTCTAGGAACCTAAAACTGTGTAATTTGGGGAACACAAATGGGTGTAACTTAAGAGAATAATGAAAGTAGACGGAAATTATGGGAGAAAGGTGAGCTCAGTTTGGATTGGAAATGAGGTTAAGATCTAAGAATGGAGCAGAGGGAATGATGCTTGAGGATTAAATATGGCGCCATTGTGGAGCCAAAATTTTCCCGCGCTTACGAGGGTAACTTTGGACTTCTAGTATATCAAAACTTATAAAATCGGCCAGAAACGACGTCGTTGTATTTTCGACACGAACGAAGTCTCACACCCTTCCCTTTGTCTTCTCAGGAGGCTCGTAAAACGACGTCGTTGTATCTCCAGCTCTTTTCTCCTTCCGTCCGCTCCCACTTTCATTATCTTCATTTACTCACTTCATCATGTCCTTTCAATTCTCTCTCTATCTCTTTCCCTCGCACAATGGCTCCCGAGTAATCATATGGTCCATTCAAAGCTCCTTTTTGTGCCCTCCTTGATCCGTGCAAGACTGAACCCTAAAGTTATTTAAGCCGCCTGCAATTTTTGCATCAAAAGTATTCACACCTGAAAGAAAGGACTGATTCGAAGTCGGGTTTTGAAGACGGACGCCAAATTAATGCAAGGAAATCGGAAGTCTGAACTCATTCCCGTGTCACTCAATGTATGTTTTCTGCGATTTGGCCTGTTTTGGCTGGGATGATATGAAAATCTATAGAAGGTAAGGAGTTTGCGTTTGATAATTGCTGTGACCGTTTTAGTATGGTGCTAGTGATTAGACTGAGGATTAGTTGCATCATTTGTTAGAATAATTTTAATGTTATATGAATTAGTATTAATTATATTATTATATTAATTTTATGTTATAATTAATTAGGTAATTGATATTGTAATTTATAAATTAAAAATAAATTGGGTTTATATTTATTTGTGAATAATCAGTAATTTGTTCAATTATATACATGTCCATCAAGTATAAATTTAACCCACAACTCAGGAGCATTAGTATTCATTCTGTCCGATTATTAATTTGAGATTTAATGGGTTCATTTTTTATTAATTAAATAAAAAATTATTTTAAAAGATTTTGAGGATTTTATTTTAATAATATTAATTAATTATATTATTAAAATAAAAATCTATAAATTGTACATTGATGCCTTAATTTTGAGAGACACTAATTTCAACCGTTAAACACTCTGAGACATTCTTGGATTGGGAGTGCACATAGTTATTATGTCGTCTTCGTCAGGTCAAATCATTGATTAACTTAATTTTCCTATAATTTCTGTTCATATATCATATTCTATAAATGATTGTATACATGTTATCAAATAGTATCAGAGCCATGGTTTGATGGACTATGAAATTTTTTAAATTTCCTTTTTCTACTCTCGTCTTCATAACATGATTTAACATATTTTAGTTTTTCTTCTTCTCTTTTCCTTCTTCTTCTTGAATGATCTTCATGGTAATTCATTGTTGGCTTATAGTCATTTATCTATAAATTTTGTTACCATGAACTCATTCAAAGTTTAAGAAGGGTAGAATTAGGCTAGATAAATATTTTGAAATATCTAGGGAAATATTGTGTAAGTCATAACAAATTTAGGATAAGAATTTTGATGAGCGAATTTTCTTGTACCTTATGAAAAAAATAATTTTAATCCTTTTTTCTGGATCTCATCTTCATCAGAGCCATTTTATGGATTATAAAATTCTATTCTTTTTTTTTTTGTAATGATTATCATCTTCCTCGGTCACCATTGTCGGCAAGAAACTCACCTTCTAGCATGAAATTTTTTTTCCCTGTCACCATTCAAACAAAGACAATCACAACTGTCGATTTGGGTCGTCGGTGAGCCCCATCTCGAACCAACAAACCAATTTTGAACCGAAAAAGATTGAAACCACCGGAAAGTTTTGAACTTCAAATTTAAATATAGCTTAAACAGAAGAGATTGACGCGAAACCGATATAAGGGTCTTAAAGATCATGACACGACGATTAAAACGATCCCGGTTTTGAAGTTTAAGGAGTAAAAAATTGGCGGGTCAATGTTTGGGTAACGATAGGTTCTCTGGAGGGTCACATCGGCCCGCCAGAGGTTGAAAAAAGGTGCGTGTGGGTTGTGTTGGCATGTGCGGCTACACTCCCGGTCAAATGAACTTAAAATTTTTGAAATTAGCTCTACTTACCCTGATATAAATTATGGTGATATTTTTTTTCAGAATTTTTTGAGCCTTGAAAATAAGAGTTTTGAATTTTTTTGAAAAATTAAAGGCTTTAAAATAATGTGTAGATAAGGTATTTTGACCTAAAATTTTTTTTGTAAAGATTAGATATAAGATGGAACAATATGTTCAGTTCACTCTTTTTTATTATGTGTAAATAAGTTATAATCAATTTCTTTGTGTTAATTATTAGATTTTATTCATAATTTAAGCACATGCGTTAAAAAAGAATAGGTTATGTGTGGAAATTGTAATGACTTTGGTTCACATACACCTATTGATTGTGTGTTATCCTATCGTGGGCCCAATCATGGTGATATGTCTTTTATAAATTAATATTATATTTGTCATTTAATTTCCTACATTTTTTGAATAATTTAATTACCATTATTAGGGATAAGTTTGAATATTGTGATAAGTCCACTAGAGAGAGTGTGTGTAAATATTATGTTAACAATGGACATGTCCTATCAGTGTGACATTGTCAATATAATTTTGTAAATAAGGTCTGTTTGTGGTCTGTCAGCGGCGATTTGCTGATTGATGCATTCATGGTTTCTCATATCCTATCGATATGGAGATTGTGGGTGCATTTTGTGTCGTTTCTCTCAATAATGTACTTCCTTGGTGTGTATGAATTTTCTTTATTTATCATAGTTCGAGCCATTAGGCAAGATATGATGAGTATTTTGTTACACAGTTGTTGAAGCTGAGTCTTGTTATGAAAACTTTGTTATATATATAATTATATGTTTCCTATTTGTTTTTCTCTTAGCTTCTTTGTTCTTGCAACTATTTATGATGAAAATCTGAACATAATAGACTACGATAATTGGATTGAGTCTCTTAGTATGTATCTGGTGATCATCAAGGGAAGTTTAAGTATGAGAGTATCTAAGCCAGCGGATATAACCGCTAAGTCTAGTGCTGCTGACAAGGCTTACTATAAGTAGTGGTATGAGTCCAAGAAAGATTTGTTTGATGTCATTAAGTATACGATTGAGAAGACTATCAGACAAAGTATTCCTAAGAAGAACACCGCAATTGAATATCTCAAAACGGTCAATAAGAAATTTAAGAAGTTTAATAAGACGTAAAAAATGTCTATTATCTCTCTTAGTAGATAACACTCAATATGACGAAGTGTCAGGAATATGTGAACACATGATGAAGCTTGTTAACTGCTACAACAAGCTAAAATCCTAAATATGGACTTGGATAAGAGCAACCTGGTTTATAAAGTTCCCTAATCATTTTTCTACTGAATATGGGGTCTTGAGAACCACTTATAATTCCTAAAAGTTAGAGTGGTCTATTAATCATATAATGTCCAAAATGACCCAGGAGCAAGAATCAATAAAGAAGGTGAATTTTCATAATTAATGAATTATATTTTACATAATTCATCCAACAATGCTAGAAATGTGAAATTGAAAAGGAAAAAAAAGTGAAGGCAATACCTATAGCAAGAAACCGTATGGATTCAAGAAAAACAATAAAAATAATAAACCGTGCTTAGAATGGAAGGAAGTTCGATTACAGTTAGCTGTATAGGCGTTGTAATCACCGATGAAGACTTGCATAAGGATGTGTTGTGTGTGGATGACATCCTATTAGCCAGTAACTCAGTGTTCTTATTAAATAAGACAAAGCACATTTTGTCATGCCACTTTGATATGAAAGATCTAGGTGATTTTTTTTTTTTAAAAAAAGTGAATTTAGATTCACCGTGATAGATCTTGTAGCATTCTTAGTTTGTCTCAAGCAACCTATATTGAACGAGTGCTCAAGAAATTTGATATGTATTCTTGCACTCCTTGTGCACTTGTGTAGAGTGGTGATAAGTTGTTTAAATTGTTATGTCCTAAATGATGATGAGAGAACTTTGATGGGCAAAGTTCCATGCGAATCAATTATAAATAGCATAATATATAGGCTCAAATGTGCACACGTTTGAACATTGTTTTTCTTGTTGGTGTGCTTGACAGATATATTTAAGTAATTTAGGGCATGATCATTAGAAAGCTACAAAGACAGTTATAATGATTCTGAACCCACTTCTGATTACATCTATACGAGGTTTTTGAATGAGCTGTTTTGTTGAGAAGTGTCAAATGGACATTTACAGCTGCCTTACATATATATATATATATATATATATAAGTGAAGAGTATGTCACTAGTTTTGTAATGGTCACTTGTTCGAGAATATGGTTAAGGAAATCAATTTCCGTTATGTGTATATTTTAGTCTTGACCATTTTGTTGCGACATGACTCTATTATACGCTTCTCTCAAAGTTACAGAAATTTCAGTTGCATCAAATTTTGATACTCAATTCTTATTTGTTAGAGAAAAGATCCATGCATCTTATACTCATTTTGGGTGACTCATTTACTAATACAAACTCACTAGAGTTTTGGAAACATATGACTCTTTGGTATATTCGAATTTTGATGTATTGTTTTGGTGAGAGTTTGAGTTGTGTTCTTAAGGAACACTTTGTCATATTTTGGCACTTATAATATTTGTTTCCCTATTGGATTCAATGTTTTGGCTATGCCAAAATTTTAGATATAATTCAGAATTGAAATTTTGCTGGCATTTATAACAATGCTTTCCTTATCGGATTCAATATTCTCGATCAATGATTTCATTTCTAAATTTTCAGTTATCTCAGGCTCGTATGGTTCACATTTGTAATGAGTGTATGATGACGGATCTGTTGACCAATGCCGACCCATAAGAGTAATTCAATTGTATAACTAATATGGGTCTTGTTGAATTTTGATGTAGTCTTGGTCTAGTGGGAGTATGAGTTAAGTCCTTAAGGGGATTTTGTGATGCAATTTGACACCAAATTTATTAGCTTAGTCTTTAAGGGGCTTTTGTGGTGCAATTTGACACCAAATTTATGAGTTGAGTCCTTAAGGGGTTTTTGTGGTGCAATTTAACACCAAATTTCTGAGTTAAGTCCTAAAAGGACTTTTGCATTGTAATATGATGCTTCAAATGTTATTTTGTATTATATTCTATTCAGATATTGAAACTAATTTATGACAATGTTAATATCACTTGTTTCCTTATCGGATTCAGTGATCTTTGTATGTAGTTTCATTTTTGAATGTTGTATGGTTTATAAATATATACATATCCATGTATTTATGTGAATATTAATTATCTAATTATATATTTGTTTATTGATCTAATAATTTAATTAATGCTATCCAAGTGGGAGATTGTTAGAATAATTTTAATATTGTATGGATTAGCATTAATTATGCTATTAGATTAATTTTATGTTATAACTAATTAGGCAAGTGATATTGTAATATATAAACTAAGAATGGATTAAGTTTATATTTATTTGTGGATAATCAGTGATGGATTCGATTATCTATAAGCTCACTGGGTAAAAATCTAACCCACAGAGAGCATTAGTAATCATCTCGTCATATTACTAATTTAATATTGTTATCCAGAGAGATTTAATAGGCTTATTTTTTATTAATTAAATAAGAAATCATTTTTAAAGATTCTGAAGATTTTATTTTAATAATATTAATTAATTATATTATTAAAATAAAACTTTATAAATTGAACATTAATGCTCTAATTTTGATTGACACTAATTTTAAAATCATTCTCTTTGGCCGTCAAACACTCTGAAACACTCTTGGGCATTAGGGGTTGAAATATTTTGACTCAACCAGTGCATATAGTTATTATGTTGTCTTAATCAAGTCAAATAATCGATTAACTTAATCTCCCTATATTTTCTGTTCATGTATCATATTTTATAATTAAATGTATACATGCTCTAATCATGTTATCATCATTTGCATGGAATCCAGGAACTCGGTGACACATTAGTTGGTATGTGGTCGAATCCCACGTTTAGGCGTAAGACAATAGATAGTTTGTACCAGGTACCATTGGTCCTTTACACAAGGCAAGTTTTACTTTCAAATATTTTTCTTTTTTATTAACTAGCCCACATTACTCATTTAAATTTTTGTAATATGAATTCAAATTTCAACTTCAAATGAATACCAATTTGTCATGTATTGAGCTATGAAGTTTCATAGCCTATGGAACGAAACATACATTCATGGTTTGGTAACTAAGTCGTTAGTCATTTTTAAGTTCATAGTCTAGGCCAAGACCAGCTGTGTCATTTATTGAAAAAAAGGAAAATGAAGTTGAGTGTGGCAGGAAGGAAAATGAGAATTTGATGTATTTGTATTCAGTGGTTCCTTTTCAAAGTGCAGTTTTTATTGTTTCAGCAGTATCATTTGATTGTGCTTTCCTTTGTTTCCAGGGTTCCAATGTTAGAAGTGGAGATTTGCCCTTACCATTGACATTAACCAGTGGGCAGGAATTTACTTTTACAATTCAAAGAGGCCTTAGTGTCGGCCCAATAATTGATGAGTGTCAAACCCAAAGATCCAAGCCCACATTTCAACAATATGGGTATTTGAATCAACAATATGGATATTTGAAATGGACAGCAAAGCAAACATTAGATCTACATGTTTTTAAATTTACCCATAGCCAAGCCCATTAAAGACTGAAGCTTTGGCTGTACCAACGTCTTTTCTTTTAATAATTAATATCATATCAATGCTTATCGAATTGCAATTCATAAGGCTATTTTTTCAATTATAAATTGTATTAAATCATAAGACTTTGAGACACAATAAAAATTAACTTTATAAATGATATATCATAAATAAAATAACATTATAAGATAGAAAAAACACAAATATCACCTTTCAATTAGATAAGATAATATTTAAATTTTTAATTTATATTTTGGAATGCACTATATCTTAAAAACAATTTAAGATGGAGAAATCATCTCTGAGATGATGGGTCTTCAAGATCTAGAGTTAATACACCCAAACGGTCATCTCTCAAATGAAGACTGTAAAAGGATGTAAAATACTTCGAAAAAATATCATATCTAAAACATTGAAAACTCCTTTGCTGCAAAAACAGAGCATATTGTATGAATAGTTTCAGGTTTATATCTAGCTTGTGAGCTGTGAGTGCTCTAAACCCCTTCATTATAAGGGTTCTAAATCTCTTCTTCTTAATTGCGTACACATTTCTATTGTTGAATGGAGCGACAATTGGTTAGAGTTGTGAGAAAACTATAGGATTAATTTGGGATGAGATAGGAAATCGGGTGTTAGGAGTGCGCAAAAAAATCTCCTTAAAAATTGATTGTAAGTATAGTTAGCTGTTGTTAGGGAAAATAACTTAATGGCAATCAAAGTTAATTGTCGTTAGAATGTCCTAATGACAGTTGAATTAAGTCTTATTCTAATCATAGTTATTTTGATTGCCGTTATATAATGGTTCCCAAAGCCAATTATTTGTGAAGCACCATTTAAATTTCTCCGCCATGAGTTGGTCATCATTATTTCCTAGGCTGTTTTAGAGAGTTTCAATTAGGGATGAATTTAACACTTGATTTTAAAGGATATGAAAACTTTCATATTAAATATTTGAATAAAAGGAGATTAATTTTTATCATTTAAAGAGAGTTAGCTCTTATAATTTAAATAACTAAATCAAGAATATAAAATAAAAGTATACATAAAACTTGAAATTTTAAAAAATAAAAATTAATGACACCACCCTGTGCCCCTTTGAATCTGTCCCTAGTTTCAACCTATTTCATATGGCTTGCTAACTACTTTAATAAAAATTTATATAATAAATGATAGGGAACTCCTTATTATATATGTTTTAAGGTTTAAAATATTTTAGTTACCCTATTGACGTGAATTGTTATAATTTCTTGAAACTTACATGTCCAATTTTAATTTTTTATTTTATGTTATTCTTCAAAATCATGTAACATGCAAGTCATTATTTAACATAATTTATTATAATAATAATTAGTGAGGAAGTTCATATTCCCTGTATTATCATCTAACTAGTGGTTGAACTTGGAAGCTTGGCTTATTAATTCGGCTTGTTATCATCCAAATTCATTATCATTCTTTAAAAAAAAAAATGTGGTTGCATATGCTAGTATGATTATTATATAGTAATCTTTTTTATGATATCATGATATTATTTTTGTCTTAATTAGGGCTAGAGATTATTGATTGTTAATTGGAATATTACGAGGGATTATACTATTTGGAAGCATTATTTAAATATTGAGACTACCTACCCCCGTTGAACTCGAAGCATTAACTAACATGTGAAAAACTTTCTAATAATTTAATCTTAATCATTTAGATGATGAAGCACATATTTGTCTCAATTGTGTTCCTTTGATACTTATCTTCATAATACAAAATAAATCAATAAATATTTAAAGGAATCTCATATATGCCACTTATTAATAAACAATGGCATCATTTTATTCATTTTGTAATTACGTTATATTAATTTGTAGCCCGTAAATAAAAAATTATCAAAGCTTAATATAATTAGTAGAATCGCGCATTGATGTGTCAAGATCATTACAATTATACTTATCGCAACTCACTATCGAGAGATGCTACGTGATAGAATTATAATTTAAAAAACAAAAATGCAAAATAGAAGTATATATAGTTGAATTTGACGATAACATATCATTTAACGTACATTATTTAACTATCTAATGACATTAATAGTTTTTAATGGCCATAGTAGGGTAAAGTAATCTTCGCCCGCTTGAAAAACATTATATTAGCTAGAGATTGGATCGCTTTACAGGGCATTGTGCATTTATTATGAAATTGACGTAGATTTTTTATTAAACAAAAAAAAAACAAGTTACAATTATCGATATAATTTTGAACAAAATATTTTTAAATGACTAAGATAATCACTTTTCTATATTTTTTTTTTGGCAAAAGTTTTCTTGATATTAACAAGTAATAATGTAACCACTTTTTAAAATTTAACAAATTTCAAAATCATTTAATAAAAATATAATATTAAAGAAATAAACATATATATATGAAAAAAAATACTTTTATAAGAAATCTAACCAATATATATATATATATAACTAGTTTAATAAATTATATGTTAAAAAAAAAAAGCACCATGTGAAATAATGATAGTATGTTAATGATTTAGTTAATAAAAAATCAATTTATATTATAACATAAATTTATTAATATCTAAAAATATAGTTAAATTAACAAATCTCTAACAAACTAAACATTTCAATACTGATCAAATTATTAAAATAAATAAATTTAAAAACTAAAAAGAAAAATTGTAGGGAGGGATCAATCACCCTCCCGCTTCTCCCTGCCGGGGCACTTCCCCTCCAAAATTACCTCCCTTCTCTCGTCCTCCATCTCACTTTCAATATAGAAAAAAGAAAAAAAAAACTTTGGCATCCATTATTAATTACAAAAATATTCCACATGACATTCATTAATTAAAACAATTTATACAGCACAACATAAAGATAATATTCTTGCTAGCATTAGATAATAAATATTAATTACTAATTATTTGTAATATTGACAAAAAATAAAATAATAGGGACTAAATTATCAATCATTTAAATTATGACTTAATTTTATTTCATTATCTACTTTTTTTTTTGGTTAGCATAAATCATAGATATTTAGAGTATTAGGACATTATATAAATATTATATTGATAAAATTTCATAAAATACTTGCATAAATTTAACTATAAGGACTACATTAAAATATTTATAAACTATGAGAACTTAATTACAAAGTTTTAAACTATGTAAGGCCTAAGTTAAAAATTAAGTGAAAATATGAGGACTAAATTAAAAAATTACCCAAACGGCCCATCTCTCATCTCATGGCGCCGCCCACCCTAAAATCAAAATCTCTATCTCTTTGCGGTTATTTGCACTTAATCCAATGTAAATGGGAGTTATTTGTACAAAAAATAAAACTTTAAGGGGTCCATTTAATAACATTAGGGTTATTTATGCAAATTTAAAAGTTTAAGGAGGTTCATTGTGAAGTTTTAAAAGTCACAAGGATAAGTTCCACGTCACCTAAAATTCAAGGAAATTCTATGCAATTTAGCCCTTCATTTTTTTTTTTTAAAAAAATTGATTTGTTTTTATATAATTAGTTCTAATTAGGTTAAAGGAAACTTGATTATACAGTCCTAGATTATACTGAGTGTTTTTAAATAAAGTTTGACCATATAAATTTAGGCAATAGTATTTACATTAAGCATCTGATAAAGATGAATCACAAACAAAATTCCCTAAATGTGCAAAACCTCATTGACCTTCAACTTGACAGTGTGTCCTCTTAAACTTTTATATTTATCCATATAATACCATGGCTATCGAATAGGTCTCCCTAAAGTTTAACATATAAATAATTCCTCTTAATTTTGACTTAAGTACAGATAACCTCTCTAAAGTTTAAGTGTATAAATAATCTCCTAATTTATCATATATATGTTAGTAAAATAATGGTTAATTAACTAACGTTATGTTTGGGATTTACTTGCACATAATCTTAATTTTAAGTGAGTTCCTTGTCAAATTTTGAATATTCTATTATATATAACGGAATACAATGAATATACCATGGCAAGTGACTGTATTTTATTGTTGAAGTTATGTAATTTAGTGATATATAAAAGGTTCCAACCAAATTATTTTATTCATTGTAAAACTTATTTCATGCATACTGACACAGTGCATACATAACATTTACTGTGCCAGAGATTTCGGAAACAGACGAACAATAAAGTTGGAAACCCACTCAAATCCAATAAAAAATGCATCCCCAATTATTGTTCCAGCCGAATCCCACTGTGGCAGTGGCAGTAGCACACTGGGCTTGATCTGTTGACTGTAAGGAATGGCACTTTTATTTAGCGTATCATAGTATTTGCTCCACAGCATAACTCCTCCATACTTGTCAGAATTCTTTACGTATGGAAGAACCTTAGACTTCGCATCTTCCGGCGGTATGAAGCCACCGCTCGGAGCCGCCGGAAGCCCCAAAAATATAGTCCCGTTGGAAGGCTGAGATGGAACAAGTTTGGTCCAATCGTCCCATGCCTGGAAAAGATAGGCCGTGTTGCCGTCTGAAGAGTACTGACATGGAGGGTTGTTGTAAAACTGCACAAACACATAGTCGAAATAGCCAGTTCTGATGGCTGTGTCGAGGAAGCGATCTTTGATAACACATTGTGGGGCTGCAGAGATGTAGAAGTTTCGTTGTTGCTTGTGGTCGTGAAGCTCCTTGGCAAGGTCGTCCCAATGGAGTCCTGACCCATCTTCTATGTCGAAATCGATGCCGTCCAAGGAGACATATCCTAGTGGGCCATATTCTTGACCAGTGAGGAAGTTATCCCAGAGGTACTTGCTAACATTCCTTGCATCATCAGCTGATGCAATGGAGTAGTTCGTTTCCCAGCCTGGCGCTCCTCCGAGTGAAAGGAAAACTTTGACACCAGCTTGTTGCTGGCAGTACTGTATTTCTGGGGCTAGTTTGGTGCAGAGGGAGGCCGGCGGATTCCAGTCGCCGCAGTGGCCGGCGAAGTTCCAGCCCGGGGTTTGGCCGCCGCCGAACTTGTTGAGGAAAGCAAGAAGCACAATGTCGTAGTTGCCGGAGGCGCAGGTGTCCTGCAAGGTTGCTTCATCGCCGTTTTGGCCCCAGTAGATGGCAATCTGACCTGCAGCTTGGGAGGACTTAATGGCGAAGGAGAGAGTGAAGAGGGAGAAGAGGAGGATGAATGCTTGTGTTTTGGAAGCCATATTGCTTTTAGGGTTTCTTGTTCGGCTGGATGAGAAATGGAGGAAGAGAAGCAACTATTATATAAGGATGGATGTGAGAGCGGCTAGTGGTATTGGATTATTTTATTGACTATAAAGACATGAATGATGTTAAGTCTTATATGTAAAATTAACATTACAATACTTTCAAGATTATCTGCATAACTTTTTTAACTTCCAGTTGTACATAAATAATGATAAAACCTCCCTGCAGTTTGTTAACACTTGATTTATATAAAATTAAATATGTGACCATTACTTTAGCACCACATCTTTAATTTCTTAAAAAATTAAAGCAGAAACGTATTTAATATTGCCAACTGTAAGCATGCTGAATCCATTTATATATAAAATTGTGCTGCCCAAAATTCATATTCAGAAGCAAATCTATTGCCAGAAATCACAAGAAACAGTGCAACTCATACTCGACTCTCATGTTCATGAGAGTAAATAAATAAAGAATTGGTTTTTGGCATTTTCTCATGAATAGAACTCTTAAATTTTCTCACATTTAGTAGACAGATAAATATTTATGGTTCTATATCAACATGTTCTTGAAAATTTAATATAAATACTTGAAGAAATTTATGCAGGTAATTAATCTTGAAACCGACGTATAGTTTATGTAAGTGTATAAAATGATTAAATAATAAAAAAAAAAAGCAGAGCCAGATAACCTATAATTTATTAAATATTTATCATACTGTTATTATAAGTAAGACTCCTGGTGTAGAAATAAGTGAAATATATATGAACCTCAACGAATGACAATCTAATGTTTTGAGCCAGATTCAAGTAAGTCAAACCTATAAATAAAGATGATCCCAAAAGAGGAATTTGAGCTCTGTTTCAACATGAAGAACAAAGAAACTTTCATGAAATATTAATTATGGATGTTTAGCAATCACAATGCTAATGGACCTGTCATGGATGCTCTTTTCGTTGTTCATTATTTTCCCCTATTCCATCCAATCCCAATTCCTTCATAAATTTGGTCACATGGGTGACAGATTAATTCAAGCTTTAAATTAATAAAGCATTGTTTTACTTCGTTACCAATCTAGTTTCGCTGTTTTTAAATAGAAGATCTAGTTGAAAACGAGTAAATATGGTGTCAGTTATATGTGGAATGATGTGTTAAAATTGACAACCTAACTTTTAAAGCCATAAAAATTATATACAATATAAGCTAAATCCTTTGGTGCAACAATAGAAGTGGTTACATTGGATAATTACTATATGATACATTAAAAGGAGGAACATGACGGTGAGCCAGCGAGCCAATGATGTGTTATATTTGTAGATTTAATTTATAACTCAATATTTTTTTAATTTTTCAAATTACTCCATCTACTATATATTTTATAGTAATTCACACAAAAATATTAGTTTAAAAATTTGTTAACACATCCTATACTTTCTTTATTTTTTCAATAATTCTCTAACTCTCTAATTTAGTTCTTATTTTTTATTTATAAACTAATGTCTTGTGGGGATACTAAAATATAAAAACTAGAGGAAGTAAATTAAAAATTTTTTAAATTTTTTGGGATCATAAATAAATTCTTCAAAAATTGGAATCAAACTGTAAATTCAATTAGTTATTTTTAATTAGCATACAATTAATATATTTTGACATATTATTGTCATATAATTTCTTTTTATTATGCCATATAATAATTACATAGATGCGATCACTTTCCTAGTTACATCAAATATGTCACCACAATATCATGACATCTTTCGTTAAGTATTTGTTTTTTCACATTTTTGGGCCATTTACATTGAGCTTGGTAGGGTTTTCCTCAAAGGGAGGTGATATTCTAAAGCAAGCAAGGTGGGTTAAAATTTGGAGTTTTACGGCAAGAAATCACTTTTCTTCTACTTTTAAGCTCATTTAAGCTTCACAAACATAGTTTTTTCTTCTACTTTTCTTCTTTTGGTCATTTTTTTGGTGTAGATTGAATTTTATTCATGAACATTTGAGGCTAAGTTTTTATGGACCTTTAGCATGTAAGTTGAATAATACTATTAATTTTCTATTTGAATTTCATTGTAAATAAATTTGTTCAATTTAAATCTTCGCCGTTGCTCCTTTGATCATTGGTTACCAATGAAGGTTTTTATTAAAAATTTGAGAATTATTAAAAGAAAAGCTCAAATGTCGTAATAGGGCTAAAAACTGCTTATTTGTTACTAAAGTGCATGGCTTATCTCAATTTACTTATAAGATAGAAATATACTTATAACACTTATAGAATCATAATTAGCTATACGTAATTCTTCTCTTTAATTAGTTATTATATAAATAAAAATTCCCTCCAGCAATTAAAACATTTACTTTCCCTTGGAAATGATCATTCCCTTAAACGAAGGAGTGATCATTCTTTCCTATTCTTGGAAATAAAAATTACTTAGGCTTATTTGCCCTTTCTGTGCGGGCAGTTGCGGAAATGAAAACCAAACATTTAGGTTGTGGAGGAGGAAAATATTTGATTAATCCACGAAGTTGTCAGTACAAATTTTTTCAAATTTTCCCTTTACGTCTTCTAAACTTTAAACACAAAAATCTATATTTTAAAAATATAATTTTATTTTTCACGTTTCTATTTACTGTGCTAATTCAAAAGTTACTTTTTTGAATTATAAACTAAAAATTAACAATTTCATATTTCTTTATAATTGATAATTCAAAAACTAATTTGTTAACATTAATCAATAAAATAAGATAAAATCTTTGTGTACTCATAATTTTAAATGCACTAGTACACCCCATTATAATGTAGGGACATAATTGTAATATTATTACCTTTTGGATTAATATTATTACAATTATATCATTACATTATAACTAAGTATACTTACACCAAAGATGATACTATAAAATAAACATGATAATAATGATAAAATGATTAAAATAAATAGAATAAAATTTTAAATTTAATAATTCATTCCTTCATAAAAAATATAATATTTCAAATTTGCAGGCATTTTCGTCAATTAGTTACATTACTTCTCTGTTTCCGATATTGTTCTATTAATTCATAAATAACATAACTTATAGACTGTATTAAGTTTTCTTCTTTGGCCATTATACAGTGTATGGGGTTTAACACGTGTTTTAGACGCTCTAGAATATATTAATCTTAAAAAATAATTTAAAAGACTAAATAAAAATTACTATAAAAGTTTGATAAGTGACATCGAATGATATCATTCCTTACTATTTGTATTCATTAGAAATATAAAATTTTGTACTTGAAAAAAATAAATTTTTTTGTAAATTTATGTTCTTTTTTCTTTAAGAAAAGTTATATATAAATTTTATATCTGTAACATGGTTTTTTAATTAAAACATAAAAAGCATTTATTTTTTCAAGTATATTGTAATATTTGTATGATTATTGTTATTATTTTTAAATTAATGATATAACTAATAATTTGTATATTTTTCCAGATATATATAACAAAATATTATTAATTCTATCATAATTAATCTTAATATGATATGTTAATAATTTAATAAGGCTTTTAAAATAATAAAATTCAAGATGACAAACTTTTTTGACAATATTCTATTAATGTTTAAAATTCAAAGTAAAATCTATGTTTACTATTCCAGACCCAAAAAAAAAAATCTACATTTACAATCGATGTTAGTATAGAACAAAATTTTGAACAGTGAAGATTACGATTTTCATTCAATCTATATATATATATATATGTATATATATATATATATATATATATATATATGTACATATATATATTTATGTTCATTTCCACACATTTTTTCACTTTATTTGGTATCCACTTTATATTATTTTTAAGGCATTCTTTTCTTTTTACTTTTTAAAATATTTTTCAATTTGCAATTTATATTTTCATTTGTTTATAATTTTGTACAATTATGATTTATTATTAGGACTAGGCTTATATATAATTCTTTATGTTTTTGTTATTATGTTTTTCAATTAAAACATGACAAATGTTTATTTAACTAATAATAATAGATGATGTATTTTAAAAATAAAATAATAATCCATAATAATCATACACATGTCGTAATATAATTGAAAAATTAATTTTTTTTGTCATATTATAATTCTTGAGACTAACTCCATCCACTTTTTAATAATATAAAAAGTTTTATATTATTTTCATAAATGTAAATAAATAAGTATTTTAATCACAAATATATATATATATATATATATATGTCAAAATCAATATAGAATATATATGATTTAAATAGAGAAAAATACAAAATCAATCGTTCACTTTTACACTGTATGACAATTTGACCCTTCGTAAATTAATTGTGGTAAATTAGTCTATCATAAATTTAAATTTGTACAAGACTATTCCCTATATTTAGATTAATGAGAAATTAATTTTACATAAAATAAAATTTTTGATAAATTAATTTATTACGATTAACTTATAAATGACCAAATTGTTACAAAACATAAAAGTGAGAGACTGATTTAATATTTTTCATGATTTAAATATAACAAATCTTTCAAAACATTATATGATAAATTTATTTATAAATATGCTCCATGGATAACTTCCCACAAAAATACTTAGGAGAGATCTATGTTCTCAATTAATGTTAGTCTCGGGAAAGAATAATGTCTTTTACCATTAAGAAAAGATATGAGTCTTTTTCTTTCATCTTATTAGGGCCAGATACATTGAAAAGCTGTCAAATTGATTGAGGAGCTTCCTATTTTCTCCACATGGTTATGATTATGGTAAAATCATGATTCGCGTGGTATTTATGTGTATATATGTGGTTCACTAATAAGAATTAGCTTTGTATAAAATAAAATTTGTGAGGGATTAATTTAATATGAAAAATTTGTGAGGAACCAAATTATTGCAAAGTGTAAAAGTGGGAGATTAATTTAATATTTATATATATTAATTTTAAAAATAAATTAAAATTCATTTTATTATTTTAAAATTTTTTTTATCTTTCATTAATTCCGGTCAAACCTTTAGTCCCTGGATTGTCGTCGATATTTATATACAATATTCAACGTGAAAAAAAATCCACTAAATGAGAATTTATCATTTTTTTATAAAATAATAATATATTATTGCTTGCCAAGGGATTTAGTCCAACTTGGTCCCATCCCCATTTGCGGAGAACCAAAAACACATGATTTCTAGTTTTGAGAGAACTCTACATTCTATTATAATATAATAGAATGTAGTTGGACTGATCTTTCAGTTAAAGCTTTGTGAAAATATTTCTGACAGAGACTGGCTTGTTTTATTAGTAAAAGCTTTCAAATAACTACAATTGGACATAAAGTTGGAAAAATTGAATAGAAAGCCCACCAAAAATTGAAACTAAATAACGTAATTATTTAAAAATTGCTGTATGTGCTTAAAGTCAATAACGCTAAAATTTTCTAAGATAATCATCAAAGCCATCCAACTATTTATCCCTCATTCATCTTTTAATTTTATTTCTTAAGAAAAAATCTACGAAAACTGATATTTGAAATAATAGATAATTATTTTAAGTTGGCATCTATAATTTGACATCAACATATTTTCTTAATACTTCATGTATTAATTACACTAATACAACTATTTTTGAAGACTTGAAGAATTCACCTAGCCTTAATTCTTTTGAGCAAGTTGCTCACGAGAGCAAAGATTCCATTAACCTTAGTTGCAATATATATATATATATATATATATATATAGAGAGGGAAACTACCTTTATTTTCTAATTTTTCAATAAATATAAACTTAAGTGGCTATAGAATTTATTTTTCTGTTACAAAAAAGTAATTTTTAAGGTCAAAGCAAAAATTTAATCTTTTTAGACAAAAATATGAAAAATAAAAAATTATGAAATTATTTAATTTCTTCCTTTAGAAGTTTAGAACTCTTCTAATTCCTCTTTCTCTCTCTCTTTTTTTTTTTTAAATAAATATCTGTATATTTTTTTTTATCTATTTTGACAATATATTTTATTTTATATTCTCATTCTTATATGCTTTTAATTAATCATAATAATTATTAAAACATATATAATATGTATATTAACATGTTTGATAGGAGGGAATGTGAATGTGATTATTATTTTATACAACTGTGTTTTAGGAAGGAATGACATTTACTTGAGAGAGATGATCCTCTCATTTTGTGGAAATTTCCATTACATCACCAACAAGAACGAATAAAGAGGAAGGAAACGGAATGAGTTGTGATTTTATCATCTTAACTTTGCACTATTTAGAATTTAAAAAATGTGGAAATTTTACAAAATTAAAATACTGTCAAAAGCATTTAAGATACCGCACAATCTTTTCATGATTTTTATTAATTGTATTTTAATAAATTTCTAAATATTTAAAAATATTTTGTGCAAATTAAAAATAAATTAATATTCTAACATTATTCAAAAGTATTTTACAATTTTAACATGTTAAAATAAAATAAAATATTTTAATATTTTTGGTACTAAATTGTAATGATCTTCTCTTTGATTTTTTTTTTTATTCTTACATTATTTTTGTTATATCAAATATAAATTTGAAATGATATTACTTTTCTTTCTTCTGACGTAATTCATTCCTTTTTATTCTTGTTCAAATTTTCATAAAAATTATTTCCATATATGAACGTAGTATAATGGAAAATAACATTGATGAAACCAAGTTATAAATATTAAAGCTAGGGTATTCATAAATATAGTGGGTTCACTAAAACTAATTCGATCTAGTTATACTAGTCAGATCAAAATAATAAAATTTAAAATTTTTTATTGGATTGAGTCACGTCTTGGAATCACACAAGACCTAGAGCAGCTTGGTTAGAGTATTATTTTATTTTTATATAATTTATTTTTATTTAAAATACAATTTATTTATAATAAAATTTTAAAATGTTATTTTTTTTTCAAATCTTTACTATTTTTTATTTCAAATATTAATGTTTTTTCATTTCATTTTCTGTTCATTTTGAACCTTAAATTTTTCTATTTCTTATTTTTAAAAAATATTTTGTTAATAAATTTTTTTTGTAAAGTAATAATAATAAAAAAAAAGAATAAAAAGAGAGTGACTTAATTTTAAGCTGGATCGAATCTCAAATATTGCACAAATGCAACCCAACTTGACCTATATTTACCGCTAATTTAAACAAAGTGTTGCAATATATATTAGACGAGACTAAACATTTTTAACTTTATCTTATGTTATAGTATTGATAGCCATTTTAAACGTTCAGCATAGTTTGACAAAAGTCCTTGTCTCGAGAAACAGATTATTATGGAATATGTCACAGACAATCTAGTTCATATTGAATGAACTTGGTGACTATAATTTAAAAGGCTCATTTGGTCTAATGGATTCAGCCCAAAGAAAAAATAAAGCGTGGCTAAAAAATATTTGGTTAAAAAAGCTTGTTTCAAAGAAAAACTTAATTTGATTATTTAAAAAAAATAATGTAGCATAAGATTTAAGATATTAAAACTAAAATTATCTTAATTTTAAAGATGTAAAAATAAGATTATAAGTGAAATAAGTTCATTTTTAATTCAAGACAGTTATATATAAATTATGATTAATGTGACATGATATTTTAATAAGAAAATAGTAACTAGTATTCTTCATTCAAAAAAATTATAATAATACAATAATTAGTTTGTATTTATAACATTTCTATATACAATTATAAAAGTGATAACCATTAATCATGTGGCCTATATCAATTTCTGAGGGATAAATAGATTTATTTATAATTTGAAAAAGTCCATAAAGCTCAATAGGTCCAACCAATGAAAAATGAGTAAAAGTTTAAATAAAAAATTAATAAAAAAATGGACTCAAACTTTTTTTTTTTTAACTATAGCAGAACCTGATGATTAAGTCTAAAATAGAACTAGTAATAAATTACCTCTACTGGTTTAAATAAAAGTGAAAAATCATTACTTTTTTCTTGAAAACTTGAGAGAAAATTATTCTTGAACATGTTTAAGTGATAATGATTCAGAAGACTTCACAATAATTTTTTCCCCCTCTTTTTATGTAGGAAAAATTATATTTTTGGTCCTTATAACTTAATTTTAAGTTGGTCCTTATAATTTATAATATATAATTAAGTTGCCATGAATGATTTTCAAATATTAAGATTGTGAAATTTAATTAAAAAAATTAATCATTTAGTTCTTAGATTCTGTGTAAATTTACAAATTAGTCCCTGCACTTTATTTTTTAAAATAAGTCCAAGATTTATATACCCGGTAGGATATAAACTTTACGAATTTTTGAAATAAGAAGAACAAAAATCAGCGCTTTCATTATACAACGAGAGCTGCAGAAATCATTATTGATCCAAATGCCAGTGGGAAAGCAAGTCACAGATGAGACTTACTGAACTGCAGTTTCACTCTTCTGATGAAGTACGCTTGCTAGTATGATAGTGTTACTTTGGATACGGTAGTTGCCTACACTCCCCACAAGAGCCCTGTAATTATTAATAAATTTCAAATTATTTTCATCAATAAATCATATAAATAATATACAATTTCTAATAGTAATAGTAACTTATGCAGATGCGCTATGTTGCAGGGACGATTCGGTGATAAGGTTGAAGACTGTCTCACCAACACAATGAAACTGTCATAATATTATATCTAGTTATGCTCAATCACGATCGATGCAATTTTTTTTTTCCCTTTCGGAAAAGAATTTACGATACAATTATGAACCCCAAAACAGACACATTTACGTGGGAATGATTTAGACCTTCTCATTTTTAATAATATTGATACTGTCAATTACTGAAATAAAGGCATTTATATTGTTTGAAGTTATTTTCTTTGGCCATTATACAATGTATGGGGTTCAACATGTGTTTTAGACGCTCTTGAATATATTAGTTTTAAAAAATAATTTTATTCATTAGAAATATAAAATCTTGTAAGTTTAATTTTTTTTTAAAAAAATATATACAATTCTTTATATTTTTATTATATTATTTTTCCATTCAAAAATTATAAAATATTTGATTTTTCAATTATATTATATTATGTGTATAGTTATTGTAAATAATTATATTATTTTTAGATTAAATTATATATTTATTTGTTAACCAGACACTTGCCATGTTTTAATTGAAAAACAACATAATAATGATATAAGATACTGTATATAAGTCTAATTCTTCTTTAATTTAATTATCTTAATATTTTAAGTATTAAAAATTTATTCATACTTTAAACTTAATTTGTATAAAACTTTTAACATTCTTATATATAACCGATAACATATATATGTATATAACAGATAATCATAAAAAGGTGTCACATGTACATAACATATATATGGACACACACTAGCACAAACACGCGCAACGTCTTAAAACGTATAATAATAATAATAATAATAATAAGTTGTATATTTTAAAATTATTTATATACATCATATTATAAATAATAATCTTTATAATAATTATGTTAATAATTTAATAGAGCTTTTAAAATAATAAAATTAAAGATGACAAACTTTTATGATATTATCCTATTGAAGTTTAAAATTTAAAATTAAAATCTATGTTTACAATTTATGTTAGTATAGATCAAAATTTGGAAGAGCGAAGATCATAATTTTCCCTCAATTTTTTAATTTATTCTATGTTCATTTCCACATTATTTGAGATCCACTCTTTCTAATTCCTTAAGGTATCTTTCCTTTTTAATTTTAAAAAATTTTCAACTTGCAATTTATATATTTATTTGTTTATAATTTTTTTTAGTTTCTTATTCTTTCTTATAAATTTGATAAAATAATTTATGCATTATTATTATTATTATTATTAGCTTCACAGTAAGAAAATGTGGTATTAACCAACTGTGGCTGAACCTTAATCAAACCATGGTTTCTACAACTCTGGTTAGGTTCATCATCCTAACCACGGTTTGATTGTAGTCTAACCACTGCTTGAATGAACCGTGGTTAGGCTATTGAAAATAGATGTTGATGGGCCACAAAGTGGCCTAACCACGATTGTGGTTAGGCCACTTAAAAATGCAACCCAACCATGTTTTTGAAGAAACTGTGGCTAAGCCGTGGTTCTAAATATGTCTTGGCCATGGTTGATAAACATTGCTAGGCCCATTTTTAACACTCCTAGCAATAGTTAGTTAGGCCCCAAAATTTTAAACTAGATCCCTCCTTCCCTTCTCCCCATATGACATATTTACTCTATCTCGTCTTTGGTTATTTTTAACTGCACCGTATCTCTCTCTGCTTCTAGCCACCATGACCAATGGGCACTGATGAGCTCCAGCTAGTAGTGGATGACATTGGAAATGACACAAACAATGGTGTATGCACACCTCCAAGTTAGTTTTCCATCCTCTTTGGCTATTTTGTTCGATTTGGGTAGATGCTAGTGTTTTTTTAATGTAATTTTCTGATTATGAAGCTTTATTTTTATTTTATTTTATTGTGTTATTAATAGGATTTCTTTTCAGATTATAAATATTTTGTTATTTTATTTTTTTATTAGTCTATATGTTGTTTTTTTCCTTAAATTTTTAAATGTGAATGAGCTATAGAATATGTGAGTGGCATACTTTATTTTGTACGTTTTCATTCTTTGAAAGACATATATTGTTTTGCATTTTCTTTTTTACATGAATAATATTGGTTTAGTTGGAATATCATCTTATTTTTTAAATTTTACATTTAAGGTTTTTTGGTTTTTTATTATTAATATCGTTGTATGTATATTATTATAGTTTCATCGTGTTTAGGTTAAGTTAATTACATCCTATGAGTTGGATTTACTTAAATTTAAATGAGTTGAATCTTTGGGTTAAATTAACCATTTGTTATTTGTGATTTATTGATTTAATTTGTATGTACATAGATATTGAAGTTTATAGTTATCCATATGAACACTTAGAGATTAATATTGATGAATTTGGTATGGGCTTTCATTATCCCAATTGCTACAATAATTGGCTTTGGAGTTGTTCAATATGTAAACAAAACTTTTAGTATCAATTTTTTTCCTCTTTGTAGCCTAAAGAGATATATATCTCAAAATTTGATATTTGACTTTGGTGACCTATTTTGTTATTATTTCTTTTGCTTTAAGAAATGGATAAGTCTTGGATTGTTAGGCCTTGAAATACTCCTGAATATATAAAGAGATTATTAAATTCTCAAACTTTGCATTTGCAAATAAGATTGTTGGGGCTAAGATAATATGTCAATATCATAAATGTAAGTTTAAGAAATGACAAGTGAGGAAAGTTGTGCATGACTATTTAATTATTAAACCTTGGGTTAGGCATGGGGAAAGAACTAATAAAGCACCTCATGAGATAGAACTTCAAGTAAGCCCACAAATAAGAGATGAATCAATTTGTTAGGACAACCTTATAACAACATGGTTTACGATATATTTGGGGCTCATAATGATGATAAAGCTCTAAATGAAAGGGATGGTTAAGCTTTAAACTTAAACCAAATGTTAAATATTGGCATGAAAGAATTTCTAGACTTGATTAAGTATGGATAACAAAATTTATACGAAGGATGCGAGAAGTACTCAAAATTGTCCTTTTTGTTGAAACTATTTCACATCAAGTGTCTTTGTGGACTAAGTAATAAGGCCATATTAATGATTATGGAGTAATTGGTTGATATCTTTGAACATGCCAAGATTCCACCAACTTTTTACAAGGCCAAGAAAGTAATAACAAAATTTATGGCTCAATTACACAAAAATCTATGCTTGTCCAGATGATTGCATGTTATATTAAAGGCAGGATGAAAATATACAAGTGTGTAAGAGTTACAATACCTTTAGATGGAAATCAAAGAGTTTAGGTACAAAGCAAAATAAGCGATTGACAAAAGTACTTAGGTACTTTCCATTAAAGCCACAATTGCAAAGGTTGTTTATGTCTTTTAAAACTAATGAGAGCATGAGATGACATGCATTAGATGGGAATAATAATGGCATGATGAGACATTTGAGGGATTCCATGGCACGAAAGTGGTTTGACCTAGCAAATCCTCATTTTACCTCAGATCTACGTACTGTGCCCCTAGGTTTGGCCATATATGATTTTAACCCTTTTGGCAATTTGATTACAAGTCATAGTATCTAGCTAGTGGTTTTAATGCCTTATAATCTCCTGCCCTGGATGTGTATGAAGCAAACTTCTTTTATTCTCTTGATGATTATTCCAGGGAAAAGAGCATCAGGAAATGATATAGATGTGTATTTACAACCACTAATAAAAGAGTTGAAGGATTTGTGGCATGTTGGATTAGAAACATATGATTCCTTTACCAATGTTGTATTCACTATGCGTGTTGCATTGATGTGGACCATTAGTGATTTTCCAGGACTTGGAAGCTTATCAGGATGGAATGTCCACACCGGTTTGGCATGTGATAAGTCCCTATTTTATATAATATTTTATATGTTATCAGGGACTTTTATCATATTTTATTGGGCTTAGATGCATTAATTGGAATAAATTTGGGTGAAGAATGATTGCAAAAAAATAAGACTAATTCTTATAATTTTTGTGATTAATTTTCAATTATAAAATTTTTAATTGAATTATTTACATAGGCTTGTATTTTAATTGTAGGTTTCCTTAGAAAAATTTAGGAAGAAAGCAAAGACAAAGCAAAAATAAAATAAAATTCAGCCCAAAAATCCTATGAACCTAAAGACCCATTTACCCAAAATCCCAAACCCATTGATCCATGATCCATCTATGACCTAATTTCCTCTAATTCTCTCACCTCACCTTATGCAAATTTCACTCTTTTTTTTCACCCAATTATTCACACATTCCCCCCCTCCCCAATTTTTTTGACGACTCTTTCTTTTAATTTCCCCTAATATTTAGCTGACATCTCATCCCTTCATTCTCTAACATTCACACTGTGAATACTATAATTTGTTCGAACAATATCAAATCTCAATAATTAAAGGGAAGTGATAACAATTAATTAATAAAAACACAAAAATTTGAAACTAGACAAAAAAATAAAAAATAGAAAAAAAATAATGCTAAAATATAAAAATAAGAAAATTTTGAAAATCAAAATGAAAATAATAAAATGAATAAATAGAGCAAAAAAGTTGAAATAAAATGATGAAGAAAAGAAAGGGTGAAAACCGCAAAAAAGAAATGAAAATAAAAATGAAATGGGCACATTTAAAAATTGGGTCCAAAATAAAAAAGCTCAAGTGTAAGTCATATTACTTAAGTATAACACAATAAAAATATTACCTAGATAGACATAAGTTTGCTTCAAACTCAAGGAATATAATTTTTAAGTGTTGAGGTTGGAATGGCTTACTATCATAAATAACAACTTCATCTTTTTCTCTTAAATCATACAAGTCACAAGGCTTTAGATGGACATTTAATCATTAGGTTGATCATCTACGTGCTTGGGTTGATTAAATGCCATCTCAATTCTGTCTATGTATCATGAACAAAAAAGTTAAAATCTCTTGAGCCATATAACCTTTAGCTATTGAACCCTCAGGTTGAGCCTTATTGCGTACGTATGATTTTAACTTTCCCAAATACTTATCAAACAGATTCTTTATTAGTCATAAGTATAATTAAAATGAATGGGAAAGAATTAATCATCAAAAAATTATAAGTTTACCCTTCGCTAGGGTACATCCATCTATATTGTACTAGACCTCCGAGTTTTGCTTCCTGAACCAAGTGTATAGTCAAATGAACTATGACAGTAAAAAATGAAGGTGGGAATAACATCTCTAAATGACATAATGTAAGAATAACCTTATCTTGGAGTTGGTTAAGCTTATTCATGCTTAAGACTTTGTTACATAATTTTCTGAAAAATGCACACAAGTCAATCAGTATTGCACATACTTCTTTCAGGAGTATGGTCTTTATTGCTATAGGTAGGAGTTGCTCCATCAAAACATGGAAGTCATGACTTTTCAAGCCTCTGATCTTACACTATCTTAAATCAATGCACCTAGAAATGTTACTTGAATAGCCATATGCAATAGAGATATTCTTTACAATCCTAAGAAAGACATCCTTATTTATATTTGTTATAGTGAATAGTGCTGCAGAATATCTCCCACTTTCATTAGGCCAAAGTTTAGGCCTAATGTTCATTTCTTGCAAGTCTCTTCGTGCATTTAAATGATCTTTTGAATGCCCAAGCTTATTTAACAAAGTGAAAAGCACATTGTCACATACACTTTTCTCAATATGCATTACATCTAGATTGTGGCGTAATAAATGGTTCCCCTAATAAGGAAGTTAGAAAAATATACTTTTCTTATGCCAATGTTGAGTCTCACCATCACCAACACCAACTCCTCGAGCCCTTTTTCCATGGACTTCAACTTCAACATCTTTCCCAAATATAACATTAACATTTTCAAGCTGTTTTAGTATTTCTAAGGTAGTAATTGCTTTTAGAGGACTTCTTTTATCCTCATTTCCATTAAATCGATTTCGGGCCAATCTAAACTTATGTTCAGGGCTCACATAACGACGATGACCCATAAAACATCACTTCCAATTATAGGGAAGATGAATAAGGGTTGAGTCAAAATTACAGTTGGGACATGCCAAGCTTGGGTGGAATTCCTCCCAGATAAAGTTCCAAGCCCTGGAAAATTGCTAATAGTATACAATAGCACTGCATGTATATTAAACACCTCATTGGTAAAGGAATCATATGTTTCAATTCCAACATGCCATAAATCCTTCTTCTCATCTATTAATGGTTGCAAATACATATCTATATCATTTCCTAGAGCTTCTTTCCCTACAATAATTATTGAGAGAATGAAAGAATTTTGTTTCATACATATCTAGGGTGGGAGATTGTAAGACATTAATACCATTAGCCAGATGCTATAACTTGTACTCAGATTGCCAAAAGGGTTAAAACCATCTATGGCCAAACCTAAGCATACGTTACATGGATTTAAGGTAAATTAAGGATTCATTAAGTCAAATCTCTTCCATGCCTCAAAATCCTTTGGATGTCTCAAGAAGCCATCATTATTCTTATCTAATGCATGTCATCTCATATGCTCAGCAATTTTAGAAGACACAAACATCCTTTGCAACTGTGGCTTCAATGGAAAGTATCTAAGTACTTTTGCCAGTCGCTTGGTTCACTTTTTTCCCTTACCTTTTGGTTACCATCTAGAGGTATTGTCCTTCTTGCACACTTCTCTATTTTCATCCTCCCTCTAATATAACATGCAATCATTTGGACAAGCATGAATTTTTTTTGTAGTTGAGCCCTAATTTGTTTATAATTTTCTTCACCTCATAAAAAATTTGGAATCTTGGCATGTTCAAATGCATCGGCTAATAATTCAAGAAACATTGACATTGCCTTGTTACTTATTCCACACATACACTTGATGTGATACAATTTCACCAAAAGGGACAACTTAGAGTACTTCTCACACCCTTCGTACAAATTTTGTAATCCATCTCTAAGCAAATCTTGAAATTATTGCACACCACTATGCAATGTTTAGTTTAATGTTGAAGTTAAACAACAATTTCATTATCATTATGAACCCCAAACGCATCACAAACCATGTTGTGTATAAGGTCATCTCTGCAAATTGATTCATCTCTAACTTGTGGCCTTACTTGAAGTTCTACCTCATAAAGTTCTTCATTAGTTGTTTTCCCATGCCTAACCTAAAAAGTGTATCCTTGTGGGAAAGGTTTTATAATTAATTGGTCCCGCACAACTTCTCTGACTTGGTATAAGAACATTCATTTTAAATGTCATATATATCATCATGTTTCTCAATAACAAAGCCCAAACATTATTTATATTCAAACTAAATCAATTCAACACATATATCAAATGGTTAATTTAATCTAGATATTCAACTCATTTAATTTCAAAAAGCTTAAACTAAGCATTACAAAAGTGTAACAATATTAAAAAAAATCTCAATAATAAAATAAAAAATGTATTAATAAAAATCATACCATGACTAAAACTAAAAAATAAATAAACATATAGGATAATACTAATTTTAAATAAATAAATATTCATATTTATAAAAAATGTTCCAAAAATAACATTAATAGATAATGATAATAATAATAATAACATTTCAAAATGAATTTTTTATTATCTTTAATACAAAATAAAAGAACAAAAATAAATAAGGATATTGTATATCATATTTGAATTAATTAAAATGAAAAAAAAAACACAATAATTAAAAAATAAAACCAAAAATAATAATAAAATCGAAAATATAAAGACAAAAAATAATAAAGAAATCTGAAAGAAATGCAATAATACAACAAAATAAACCTACATCCATATAACATTGCATCAAAACTAAAGCTACAAATTTTGCAAAATCTCAAGCAAAAAGGGGCAAGAATGCTAACTTGGAGCTCAAAACATGAAGCAAAAATCCAAGCCTTCCACGCCAACCAAGGTCGCAAGGAGGCAGCTCCTGCTCATCAGTGGTAGGCAGACTCCACTATTATAGCTCGCAAGGAGGAATGGTAGAGTGGCGCAACTAAGGGATGAGAGGCTCTATGTGAAAATCCAATTGGGTAGAAGGGATAGGGTAAAACTTTTAATGGGCCTAACCAAACCGTAGCTAGGCCCATTATGGCCTAGCCATGGTTACAAGAAGACCATGGCTGGGCCACAATAATAGTGGCCTAATGACCATTTTTTTTGTGGCCTAGCCATTGTTATTTTACAACTGTGGTTAGGCCACACTTTTACTGTGGCTTGGCCACGGTTTCATAGAACCATGGTTAGGCCAACAACAAAAGGCCTAACCATTGTTCTTTAAAACCATGGTTGGGCCTCCTTATTAAATGGCCTATAGCCATATAAGTTGACATTGCTAGGGTTTACAAAACCTGTGGCATGGCCATTTGGTTTAACCACTGTTTTATTAATTGTGGTTAAACCTCAATGGTTAGATGCAATTTTTCCTGTAGTGAAGGTTTGAAAAAAGAGAAAATACATTGATTCTCAAAACTAATTTTGAAAATGAATTTACTAGAGTCACCACCAAAATCATAGTGAAAAACTTTGGAAAACCATATTAAAACAAGTAAGAAATGAGAAGATGGTCTGTGTAAACAGAAATGAGTTTAAGAGTCTGTTTGAGTATGGGAATGTGTTAGGCACCCAACAATACCTGTCTATAGGGACAATTGACCTAAACTAGTCAAGTAAAATTAATAAAATACGACTTTAAATTTATCTTGATTACCCTCATTAAAACATATGAAGATGAATTGAAGGAATAGGTCTAACCCACTTGGTCAAATGTGTTTAACCCACCATTGGGTTGTAATTTCTAGCTCATTTAACCTAGGTAGGTTAAACTAACTTGATCCACTTAACTCGCGGGGCTAAATAGGTTACCTTGGTTGCTTGATAGGTAGGCCCACTTAAGAGGATTTATGGAATTTCATCAGTAAAACATTTAAAGTTACATAAACTCAAGTAGCTTTTATCTTTATTTTGTCATCAAATATTCAATATTTAATCTACCATCAATAGCATGAATAGATTTTTGGTAGTAAAATTAAATATTTAGCTTGATATTGAATATTTCTTTAATTGAGATTCCTTTATTTCTTACAAATTTTAATTGAAAAAATTTTTGTGGGTTAATAGGTTGGTGGGCCAATTTCAAGATCATAACCCACCAAATTGAAGTGAGTTAAATAAGTTGGCATATTTAGTAGCGACATTTAAAGGTTGCCAATAATTTTTTTTTATTAAGATGGGGCTTTTGGTGGCGACTTTGATTGCTGATTAAGCCATCTTTAGTGGCAACCTTTAAGGATGGCCACTATAACCCTCTTTCCAAGGTCACCGCTAAAAGTTGCTTTTTAGTGATGACCCTTTAAAACCATCAAATTCATTCACACTTAATAGCAACTTTTGTCGCCGCTTAAAAGTTTTGTGGCAACATTTGTTGCCACTAAAAGTGACCTTTAATGGTGACTTCTTTGTTGCCAATAACAACATTCAATTACAAGACATTTTGTGGTGACATTGCCATGACAATTTTGTAACCACTAAAGCTATTAATGGCGACTAAGGCTTTTCATTCTTTTTTGTGGTGAATGATCTAGATTCCAACATTTTATATAAATATTGTTTTCTAGCTTATATTTAATTCAATGAACTCATCAATTTTATGTTTTAATAGAAGAAAAACATGTTACTCCTACCATAGACACGATAAAAAGAACTAACAAAAATTATATTTATATTGTGATTTTGATATGTTCTTTTTTGTATGACAAACTTGTCAAGGTACACATATAATTTAATAAATTGAAGGACTTAATTTTCAACTCCTAATACCTTATGTGAAAACAAGAATATTTTTAATTTAAAAGTAATTTTAAAAGTTACCAAATTTAGAAGAAAAAGTGATAATACTTTTTCTTTTTGTACATTTAATGTGTAAGACTATATAGTGTCATTCACTTCTATGTTCAGTAGAATAAAAAAATAAAGACTTAACCTAAAATATATAATATTGAAGAGTATTATGTTTAGTTAACAATAAGAAAGATGTTAAGGTGGGTCAAACTGGCCTACGTTAATTAGTGAGTGAAATAGACTAACCCATTTGACCCGCATAATTTGATAGTGCAAGATACAAAACCCAACCCACCAAATAGACTAAATAGGTCAGCTTGTTTAATTCATAGAAAAATATTATAAATATGTAATAAAGGAATATAAGACAAAAAAAAAATTAATTATCAAGCCATTTTTTTTGATTCAAATAGTAAAATTCATTCCACTTGTCTATTTTTTTAATCAAGTATTGAACCTTTAAAGATAAAATAATGATAAAAGCTACTTGAGATATTGGAATATTAAATCTTTCATAAAAGAGACCACACAAAACTTTTCCTGTGGATTGGGTTGTTATTTTTTGTATATATAAAATAAAATAAAAAAATTAAAGGGCCAGCCCACAAACACATTATGCTAGCTAGGTTGAGTATGTTAAATGAGTCAAAATTTAAATTCAACCCACCAAAATAAACAATTAAATACATAAACCTAGTCGGTGTTGGGAGCTCCAACAATGAGAAGTAAATATTGAACATCATCCACCAAAAACATTATAAGATAATGAATTTTCAAAAGTTGTTGTTAAAGATTAATCATGACAAAATTATGAATTATTTCATGAAAGAAAAAAGTTATTGTGATTCATTTAATATATGTTTGGCACCAAAGTGATTCTTTAAAATCATAAAAAAAATATTAAAATGACAAAAAGGGGAGTTTTAATATATTTAATACATTGCTAGCTTTAGGTGCAAATTTTAAGAGAATGACTGAAAAAGGATTTTGAATACCTCAAGATTGTTGCAAGAAATAGAGACTACAGGGAAAGGTCTCAATGCATAATTCCCAAGAGAAGGAAGTAATAGACTACTTCAAAAGAACAAATCCTAGCTAGTATTACAAACCTTTTGTCGTAACCGACCTTTCAGCAGAATAAAATAAAAGTAGTTTAAATTGATTTCTGAAATGAAACTTGAAAATCAATTTATTTGGAATCGCCACCAAAATTTTTAATGGAAAACTTTGGAAAACCAATTTAAATAAAAAAGAAAAAGGCAACATGGTCTGTGAAATCAGAGATGAGTTTAGGAGTCTATTTGAGTATGGGGAAGGTGTTAGGCACCCCACAACACCCGTCCATAAGGACAGTTACCTTAAACCAGTCAGTTGAAATAGAATATGGCTTTTAAATTTGTCTCAATTACTCTTTTATTGACATGCATGTCCGTTAAACAACAAAGATAAAATCGACCATGATGGAAGCAAACAGATAGATATTTACAAAGGGCGGACTTGACCTAGGATGAAACCATAAGGCCTATGTACCCCATGATAGGGATCAAAGTCCACGTAGTTCGACCAAATGGCATGTTTATTGGTTGATGATTTGTGAATTTTGTGGTGAGTATGGGAGGGTTTCAATTAAATAGATTTTCGTAAACAAAACGTAATTGGGATTTGGTTCGTGAGCTTTAATTTACAACAACCTGATTAATCTAACCCTTTAGACCTCTTCATTTTTATTTCTTTTTAATTTATTATTTTTTCGATTTTTGGAATTTTAATCTTTATTTTGAAATTTAAATAAAATGAAATTATTATAAAGAATGAATTTGATCACATAAAGAAAAGATATCATTTAATTAAGACATTTATTTTGTAATATTGTTATTATTGTTATTATTATTTTGTAACAAATATGTGCTGATTTTGGGAATCCAAGGAGATTAAAATCTCACATGACCCCATGCAATTGAGGAGAACAATATTCTCACACGATAATTTCGTAAATAATAGAAAATATTTAATTAAAGTAAATATTTAATTATTATTGTTATTTTTTACAACAAATGTGCTAATTTTAAAGATCTAAGGAGATTAAAATCTCACATGATCTCATGTAATCAAGGAGGATAAAATCCTCACATGATAATTTCATAAATAATGGAAAATTATTTAAATAAAGTCAATATTTAATTATTATTATTTTAAAACAAATGTTCTAATTTTAAAAGGATCTAAGGAGATTAAAATCTCACATGATCTTATGCAATCGAGGAGAATAAAATCCTCACATGCTAATTTCATAAATAATGGAAAATGCTTAATTAAAGTCAATATTTAATTATTATTATTTTTAAAACAAATGTGCTAATTTTAAAAGGATCTAAGGAGATTAAAATCTCACATGATCTCATGCAATTGAGGAGGATAAAATCCTCACACGCTAATTTCATAAATAATGGAAAATGCTTACTTAAAGTCAATATTTAATTATTATTATTTTTAAAACAAATGTGCTAATTTTAAAAAGATCTAAGGAGATTAAAATCTCACATGATCTCATGCAATTGAGGAGGATAAAATCCTCACACGCTAATTTCATACATAATGGAAAATGCTTACTTAAAGTCAATATTTACAGAAACAAAGAAACTAGGGGACGAGAGTAGCAGAAAACCAGAAAAGAGATGACATTGTTGTAATGAGACAGCAACGGGGAGAGGAAACACGTCACATGATTGGAGGAAAATCAATATTAATGGGAATAATAGATTCAGATGGGTAGAGTGCAGTAACGTGATATCATTTTGAAGGAAAAACAAAGATGCACAGCCAAAGACACATCAACAATGCAGAATTTTCAGAACAGAAACTTCCAATCGTAATACAAGAGAGAAAGAAAAATATTAACAGGGAGTCATACCTTTCTCCCTCTGTTCCTTCCTTGCTTCAGACCTTCCTCCTCTGTTAGCCCTCCCACGGGACATCACCAACAAGCATCCAATCTCCATCCTTATCTTCATACGTAAGAACATATTCAGACTCATGAAGAAGATCCCTTAAAGAGCTCTCACTTAGGCCATCTTTTCCAGGAAATCCACCAAAATTGCATTGACCGATAGTGAAGCAGGTGAACATGTTCTCTAGAGCTGAAGAAAGTTGCGTATAGTTGGTGTAAGTTCTAAGATCAACCTTTCTGAGATATGGAGCACCATCCATACTAACTTTCACATAGAGACAACCACATGATCCAGGTTTTTCCTCTACTTCTTCATCATTGTTCTTTGTCAAACTAGAGGCCAACGTGTTTTTCCGGAAAGATTGAATCGGTGGCCATCCCACAACTTGTGCCTTTGCAGAGGGAGCACTAGCATGTTCATTTGTTGTAACAACCTCAGGCTTCTCATCCTGGACTAGTTTGGCAGATTGACATGGCTTTTGGGTATTATTCTTTTTACCCTGTAAACCATCAATGGCTTTAGATCCATTATTTAAAGAGAAAACCCATTTCCTTGAAGACCCATCATTGATAGCATCAGAAAAGCCTCTCTTAGCCCCAGCAACGACATTCTTCAAAGCCTTACTGTTCTGCAAATCCTTCCCAAATAGAGATAGCCCACCTGCTGATTTTCTCTCTGGAGATAGACTCCCAGGAAGCCCAAGTCTGAGCTCTGTCTCATTCAAGTTAAGACAATAACTCTTTTCAGAGATTTCCATGGAAGGGTTCTCTGCCAAGCCTATGTAATCATGCTCTAATGGTCTAGACATCAAAATGGCATTATGAAAAGGTCTCAAATGTGACTCTGAAGAAAAGAGAAATGGAGCTTAGGAGTAGCACAAGTGTTATGTTATGGTATGGCCTTGAACTCTAAGGAGCTGATGCTTTT
Organism: Delonix regia; assembly: GCA_037074485.1. NCBI lineage: Eukaryota > Viridiplantae > Streptophyta > Magnoliopsida > Fabales > Fabaceae > Delonix > Delonix regia. Next base: position 19,192,392 of record CM073449.1, on the reverse strand, counting down.
GTTGATGGAGAAAAGAACCTTCTTGGACCTTTCTATAGCCTTGGGTTCTCCTTTAGCTTCATTTTTTTGTTCTTCTTCCTCCTTCTTTCATTTCTCTTCTAATCCCCATGCTAAGCTTCTGGTTTTTCCTGGACTCCTGCCTATCTCCTCAGCTTGTTCTTCTACCTTCCTATTATACGCTCTTTGGCTCACACTTCCAGCTCTCTCCCTAAAGAAACATTCAGAACATATTCCACTTCCCCTGCTCACCTCTGCCCGTGGTGCTCAAAACCGGGGAAATCGCTTCCTCATCTCCTAGTTTGCTGTCTCTCAGTCTCAGCTCCTTCCCCAAGAGTCGAAGCCCCTGAAGAGTAAGAGCGTGAGGGTATATGGTCAGGAGGGTCGAACCAGAGAGCTCCCTCTTTCCTTTTTTCTCTTTTCCCTTTTTTCACTCTGTCTTCTCTTCACTGTACTCTTCGGCCTCTCTCACGTCATGGTGTTGCCACTGTAGCAGCTGCTGGAGACTCGTTCTCTGATCCCCCCTCAGTAACCCTGTGCTTTTTCCTTTTTCCAGCCTTTTGCTGCAGCTCTTCACGTGAGAGGGGGTTGCAGCCTTATTACCCTTTTTTTTTTTAATTATTATTATTATTACTATTATTGTTAATTAATTTTTATTTTTGATTTTTTGATTTTTTGATTTTTGTTTTGTAATATATTTTGTATTTTTATATTTCTTTATTATCTTTCTTTGATTTATTATAATTATTTTAATTAGCTAATTTTATTTTTTTTTGAATTTTGAGTTTATTTAATTATCTCCCATTCTTTATTTTTAATTCGAAATTGTCCCCCAATTGAAAATATCATTTGAAGTTTTGACATTTTTAATTTTCCTATTTTTTTAATTATTAATTAATTGGTGTACCCTTAATTAAATAATTAAGTGATTAGGGATGGGGTGTTCACACCTTTATTTTAAAATCTTAAAATGCATTACATGCATAATATTTATCATCTTAAAAAATAACATAAGAATTGTAAAATATTTTATACATATAAGCCAAAAATAGTATTTAAAAGATGAGTTATGATAAAATATGATCCAACACTTTAAAATTTAAATTATTATTGGTATAGAATCGATAATGGCTAGTTAAAAAATTGAATCTATGCGTATATGCATGAGATTATTTGTATAATATTATAGGTCATATGTTGCATGTGCTATATTGCTGGTGGTCTTAATTAAACCTAAAGCAATATTTAAATATTTAATGGCCCTGTCATTGAAATAATAAAAAAATTAACCTATAATCATACTGTCAAAAGCCCACTTAAATATTAATCAAGTTTTTAAATAATCTTAAAGGAAAACCCTAACAAATTTAGATAGCACATCAGTCTTAATCAAGGTTACCACTAGGCATTAATAATGCTTTAAGATTATAAGAAGTATGGTAAATAAAAAGAGATAAGGACCAAAATAAAAAGAAATTTAGTTTGAGTGGCATAAATAATACACTATCATTAGAAACATGATTAGCATAAACATATGATGTAGTGTAACCTATTGATGACCCACTCAACAAGTACACCAAATCGGTTAAGTAATATAGGAATGAGATGTTAGCCAAGGTGTGTGGAAGCAATTGTCTCGTGGTGAAGGCCCAGGTGTGGGGCTAAGTCACAATCGAAACATGGTGCTTATGCTAGGTTCTTATTAAGGAAATAGAGTTGTGCCTTGACTAATAGCTATACCTTTTGGCCTAGTGGTAAGCACTTGATCATACAATTGGTATTAGAGCTAAGGTTACATGGTCGATTCCCAGCAGGGCAATTGCCGAGGGGGAGATTGTTGGCCAAGGTGTATAGCAGCTATTGTCCCATGGTGGAGGCCTAGGTGTGGGGCTGAGGTACAATCGAAATGTGATGCTTGTGCTAGGTTCTTGTTAAGGAAATAGAGTTGCACATTGACAAATAGCTATAGCTTTTGGCATAGTGGTAAGCGCTTAATCCTACATGAGAGTATTGTCCCATAAGAATTTTGGTTACCATATACCAAATTCACTAAATTGACACTATTTAGAATATGAAAAAGTTGGAATATAAGGAGCTTAATGAAAATAACAAGAAGCACTAGTTACAAAAAGCAATTTGTTAATATTTTTGGTCATTTTTCAGCAATAAGAACAATTAAAGCCAAGAGGCAACACAAATATTAAAAATGACTAGGGATCTGATTTCACTTAACCTTCCAATATTGAACCATAGAATTCCTACTTAACCAAGTTTTGTTCCATAATTGATAGTTAAATTCCCAAATTAGCTAGCTACAAATCCCATGGAATGTTTGTCCTCTTTAAACTAAATGAGATTTTCTAATCTCTTAGACAAATCTCAATTAGAAAAGGCTTTACTAGGGAGCAAGGAAATTTATCAAAAACCATACAACTAGCATCATTTATCCTAGATATGGTTAGATTATGGTGTTAATCACATGAGCATGAACACATATGATTTAAGGCTCGACTAGTGGTAAAGGAGTACACATAACATGAATGAATTGACTATGAGGATTTCCTCCTGTTGTACGATTTACCTCTGTTCGCTTACTTTAGCTATATTGGCATATTTAGATCTTGAATTACATCAAATGAATATAAAGACTGCCTTTCTCAATAGAGAATTAAATGAAGAAATTTATGTGGAGTAACTTGAGAGTTTCATTAAAGAAGATAGAGAAAGTTTGTAGACTATTGAAGTCTATCTATGGCTTTAAACAATCTTTAACGCAGTGGTATATTTGTTTTCACAATATAGTCATCTATAAGGGTTTCTTTTTAATTTTGAACAATTGTAATGGTTTCACTATGATTAGAGAGGACAACTGTGCATATACCAAAATATCTTAAGAGAAGTTTGTAATTATGACATTATATGTTGATGACATACTCATAGCTGGAAATGATATGGAGTTTGGAGAATAAATAAAAGCAAATTTTGCTCTACTAGCAGAATTATGGGCCTTGAGGAAAGCATTGATGTTGGCAGGCGAGTATGAAATAGTGGATATATGTGTTGAGACAAATTGTGAGGTTTTGTACAAGGATGTTTAAAGTGGATGTTTGCTTAATATTGATTGGAAATGTGAAGGTGTAGTAAAAGATATTATTTCTTTACTCAAGAGTTTACCAAGAGTTTTGTTATCCTTAGTTTTTAGATAAGGAAATTTTACTGCAGATTGGATTGCAATAGTTACTACCAAGAGGATGTGCCTTGAAGGGTGGATCTGTGATCTTTCATCCTTGTTAAGGCAAATTTTGTGTATAGATGCTAAAAGGGTTTATTCGATTACTGCTACACGTATTGGTTGATAGTTTTTGAGCTTTCTATAAGTTCATTCTTTACCTTTTGGTTAGTATTTTGTTAATGTATGGTTTTGTTTTCATATAACTGGGTAATTTGCTGTGGGAGATATTTCTATTTGTTGTTTAGTTTTTATTTTGATTCAAGTTTGCTATAATTGTCTTTCTACCATTTTATATCGGTTGTTTACGTTAAAGAAGGACGCACCTATCAAAGACAACATTTTCTTCTTAGTTGGTGGTTAACCATAGAAATTAAGGAGGATAATTCTTGTAATTGCAATTTACTGTATTGAAAATTGCATTGAAGCCTTTATCCTTCCCTATAAATATAGAGAGAGAGAGAATTGTTAGAGATATAGAGAGTTGTGAGATTAGTATTCTCCTATTAGTAAGAGATATAAAAATATTGTATATCCTTACTATATAGAGAGAGAGGGTGTAACTTCTATTTTTCTTATAATGAAGCCCTTTTTTCCTTGTCCATGATTTTTTATCTTATTGGGATTTTTCTACGTAAAATTCTGCATGTCATATCAAATTATTTACTATAGTTTGCTTCTATCTAGTATCTATTTTCTCTACAATTAGTATTAGAGCCAATTTGGATGTGTTATTATCTACTTATTATATGCTCTGTGGCTGCCACTGATATAGTGGATCCTCCATATTAGAAAATAAGTTAAATTGTTTTCACCTATTATAAGGTATTGTGTACTATTCACATGTACGGTGAATTATTCATACTATGATTACTATTCATAAGTACAGGGTAATATTCACGAAAAATAGTGGGAGCTATTTTTGCTCACAAATAGACTGTGATTGAAACAATGGTGGCAAAATTTGAGATTGAAAAGTTCAATGACAGTAATTTCTCATTGTCGAAGTTGAAGATAAAGGCCATCTTGAGAAAAGATAATTGTCTTGCAACTATCAGTGAAAGACCAATAAAATTCATAGATGAAAATAAATGGAGTGAGATGGACTGGAATGCAATTGGCAATCTTCATCTAGCACTTGTAGATGAGATATTGTCCAACATAGAGGAAAAAAAGATAGCAAAAGAAATATGGGATCATTTGACCAAATTTTACGAGGCTAAATCACTATACAACAAAATTTTCTTTAAAAGGAAATTATACACTTAGCGAACATCTAAAACTACTTCAGTGACGGAGTACATCAACACATTGAATACTCTATTTTCTTAACTCACATCATTGGGTTAGAAAATATAGATAAGTGAACACGTTGAAATTCTTCTTCGAAGCCTACCTGATTCTTATGACCAATTGGTCATCAACTTGGCCAATAATGTTCTTGTGGACTACCTAGTTTTCAATGACATTGCACTGGCTATTTTAGAAGAAGAAAATCGACACAAAAACAAGGAAGACAGGTTTATTTGTTTACAACAAGCAGAAGCATTGATAGTGATGAGGGGAAGATCAATAGAACGTGGCTCAAGTGGAAGCCAGAATTGAGGTAGATCAAAATCATAGAGTAAGAAGAATATCAAATGTTTCAAGTGTAATAAAAAGGGGCACTACAAAAAGGAGTGTTGGAATTTTAAGAAGAATATAGAGACCGACCAAAATATTCAATCGTCAAGTGCTTAGGGTTGTGTTGCAAGTACCTCAAATGACAAAGAAGTCTCATACAACGAGGTAGCAACAATTGCTGATGTCAGAAAAAGGTTTAATGATATTGGCTTTTAGACTCAGCAATAATGTAGCAGATGACCTCATGGTGAGAGTGGTTCCACCAATATAAACCTGTCTTTGGAGGATATGTGTTTATAGGAGATGATTGTTTCTTAGAGATTATTGGATTAGGCACCATCAAACTAAAGATGTATGATGGTACAACTCGCACCATCTAGGAGGTCTAGCATATGAAGGGTCTTAAGAAAAATCTATTGTCTTCAGGATAATTTAATAGCAATGGATATGAAACCCAGATACAGGATGACATTCTAAAAGTCATTAAAGACGCGCTTGTAGTTATGAAAGCACAAAAGATAGCAGTAAACATATATATATATGCTTAAAGGAGAAACATAACAATAAGGAGAAGTCTCTGTTGCATCAACTGATCCAACAGCTGAGGAATCAATAATATTGTGGCATCGTGAACTTGTTCACATGTCAGAACGTGGATTGAAGGTTCTTGTAAAATGGAATCTTCTTCATAAACTCAGAAAGGTTTCTCTACCATTTTATAAGCATTATGTTACAAGTAAGTAGTATAAGTTGAAGTTTGAAAACTTTAAAGAAAAAAGCAAAGCTATCTTAGACCTAGTGCACTCTGAAGTTTGGCATGCATCGATCTTATTCTTAGAAGGAGTAAAGTATTTTGTGTCATTCATTGATGACTACTCCAAGAGATGTTGGGTGTATCCAATCAATAGAAAGAGATATGTGTTTGAAGTTTTCAAAACTTTCAAAGTACGTGTGGAACATGAATATAAGAAAATGATTAAATGCCTAAGATCAAACAATGAAGGAGAATACATTAGTGATGACTTTAAAACTCTATGTCAACAAGAAGGTATCAAAAGGCAATTTACAGTGGTGTGCACTCCACAGCAAAATGAAGTGGCAGAACGAATTAATAAAACTTTATTAGAAAGGACAAGGGTAATGTTAAGAACTTTTAGATTAGCCAATTCATTTTCAGCATAAGTAGTCAAGACAACTTGCTATGTTATCAATCGTTGCCATCAATTGCAATTGATCAGAAAACCCTAATAAAGATATGGACTAGGAAGCCAACTAATTATACAAAACTCCATTTGTTTGGAAGTTTTATATATGTGATGTATAATGACCAAGAACTTACAAAGTTAGATCCAAAATCTAGAAGATGCTTATTCTTGGAATATGTTGACAAAGTAAAAGGGTATTGCCTGTGGGATCCCCCTAACCATAGGCTTATAATAAGCAGGGATGTCATCTTTCCTTAAAAAAAACAACATATACATGAAGGTGATATCACTTTAAAAGAAATAGCTGAGACCACTATAGTGTAGATTCAAGGAGAAGAAAATAAAACAAAAGTATTAGATTCTTCTGAAGCAACACTAGAGTATGATGAACAAAAACAATATGATCTTGAACTCTACAAGTTCGACGGTCAACTTGGGAGAAGAAAGATCTAGTTTGGCATTCAGATTACATTATTTAAGGGAATGTTGCATATTGTCTACTCATGGAAGATGAAGAGCCTTCAACTTTTCAAAAGGCTATAGAAAGCTTAGAATCTTCTCTATAGTTAACAGCAAGGCAAGAAGAAATTGAAGCCCTCCATAAGAATATGACATGGGATGTTGTTCCATTACCAAATGGACAAAAGGCCATCGGGAACAAATGGGTGTACAAGATCAAAAGAACTAGTAATGATCAAGTTAAATGATATCATGCTAGACAAGTGGTAAAAGGATTTCTCAGAAAGAAGGCATTGATTAGAATAAGAAATTTTCTCCGGTTGTTCAACTCACAACGGTTTGAGTGGTCTTAGCAATGTGTGCTACACTTGACTTACATATAGAGCAATTAGAAATGCATTTCTTCATGGTGATCTTGAAGAAGAAATTTATATGTTTTAGCTAGAAGGGTTTGAAGAAAACGGAACAAAGAACTTAATTTGTAGGTTGAACAAATCTCTATATGATCTCAAACAGGCACCAAGATACTAGTATAAGAGATTTGATTCCTTCATCATGAACCTTGGATACAATAAACTTAATATAGACTTTTGTGCATATATCAAGAGGTTTAATGGAAATGATTTTATTATTTTGCTATTGTATTTAGACAACATGCTAGTAGTAGGCCATAACAAAGATCGTATCAATGAATTAAAGGCACAATTAGCTAGGAAATTTGATATGAAGGGCTGGGGACTGGCAAACAAGATTCTAGGAATACAAAGTCATCGAGACAGAAATAACAAGAAGATTTTACTTTCTTAAAATAATTATTTAAAGAATGAGTCATGCATGAGTCCTAGCAGTGAAAATGAGAGGAAGGAAATGTCTCTAGTATCGTACGTATAAGCAGTGGGTAACCTAATGTTCTTTATGATTTGCATATGACTAAACATTGCACAAGCAGTAGGAGTGGTTAGTTGAGGTGAATGCTGGTTGAGAGCATTGGAATGTTATAAAAAGGGACCTAAGATACATTAAAAGGACCATAGATGTTGCATTGCATTATGGAGGATTGAATTTAACCATCATAGGCTATACAGATTCATATTTTGCAGGTGATCTTGACAATAGCAAATCTACTAGTGGTTATATGTTCATTCTTGCAAGCAAAATTGTAAGCTAGATTTCAAAACTGTAACCTATTGTGGCCACTTCAACATCATAGGCAGAATATATTGTAGCTACATAAGCTAGCAAAGAATAAATCTGGTTATAGACACTATTAGAAGAGCTTAGGTACAATCTCAGGAAGATTATACTATTATGTGATAATCAAAGTGCTCTCTATATGGCGAAGAATCTGACATTCCATTCTAAGACTAAAAACATATGAGTTCAATATCATTTTGCTGGAGAAAAGGTGGAAGAAGCAAGTGTGGATATACAAAAAATCCATACTAAAGATAAACTAGTAGATCACTGACAAAGCCAATGAACACTGACAAGTTCATATAGTGTAGATCTTCTATTGGCCCTAGCAAAGATGTGAGCAACAAAAGATGACAAGGAAGGAAGAATAATGTGAAGATTGATTAATTCTCAATCAAATCTTAAAGTGGAAGATTGTCAAAGAAGGAGGCACCTACCAAAGACAACATTTTCTTCTTGTTGGTGACCAATGATAGAAATTAAGGGGGAAAAGTCTTGTAATTGCAATTTATTCATTTGAACATTGCATTGAAGCCTTTCATCTTTCCTTATAACTAGAGAGCTTCAAAACCTCATTTCTTACAACCAAAAAAGGAGTAATCCTATATAAAGAGAGAAAATTATGAGAAATATAGAGAGTTTTGAGATTAATATTCTCTTATTAGCAAAAGATATAAAAATATTGTATTGTACTTACTATATAGAGAGAATGTGTAACTCTTATTTCTCTTATAATGAAGTTATTTTTTCCTTCTCCGTGATTTTTTATCCTATTAGGGTTTTTTAATATAAAATTCTATGTGTCATTTTAAATTATTTGTTATAATTTTACTTCTATCGGGTGTTTATTTTTTTTTACAGTTTGTTAATGAAGAAGTATTATTCAAGCAAAAAATAAAAAATAACAAATAAAAAATAGGGATGAATCTATGAAAGGGCGACGAAAGTAAGTTTATTGAATCACAAGAGGTAAAGTTTTACAATATAAAAGAGCAGAATTTTATAAATTTAAAAATCAAATTAAAAATATAAAATAGAAGGTAAAATTTTGTGTACATTCATAATTTTGAGTATACTAATGCACCCAGTTATAATGTAGAAACATAATTATAATATTATTATTGTTTAGATTAATATTATTATAATTATATTTCTACATTATAACTGAGTACATTAGTATACTCAATTGTAAGTGTACAAAAAATAACACCCAAAAAAAAAAAAAAAAAATATATATATATATATATATTAAAATTTTAATAATTCAATGAATACAATCGCCTGCACTGCCCCTTAAAGTCATTATGAGTTTTATATATAGTTAAATACAAGACATTGCCAGCTAGAGGTGGAAATTGTAATTAACGCGAATGATTGAAAAAGGATTTTGAATACCTCGAGACTGCATTTGCAAGACAGAAATGATTAAATCCTAGCTTGTATTATAAAAGATTACAAGTAAATAATTCTGCGGTCCCCCGCTTTTATATATAAGACTTATTGATAATTCAACGTTAATAATAATAGTGCATAAAATATTTTATCAAATTTATACGAGAGAATAAGAGACTAGAAAAATTACAAACAAATAAAATATAAATGACAGTGAAAAAATTTGAAAAATAAAAAGAAAAAATACTTTAACGTGGCGCATCTGAATCAGTAATTATTATTACAGATTCTATACTATTTATATAATTTAATGATGAAAAGTTAATATTTTAAAATTTATTACTATATAATTACAGGGCCCTTAAAGGGAGTGTAGGCAATTACTGTATTCATTGTGCTGAATGCCCTGTCCTTGTTGTGAAGAAACCAGAGTAATATTATCATACTAGCAAACGTTTTTCATGGGAAGAGTGGAACCGCAGTTCAATAGCCCCAAATGTGACTTGCTTTTCCTGCAGGAATTTGGATCAATAATGATTTCTGCTGTCTGCATTTTCTAATAAAATAACTTATTTTTGTTCTTATTTCAAAAATTTATGAAGTGTATATCCTACCTGTTATATGGATATTTTATATTAATATTTCAAAACTAGCTAACGGCAATTATTGGCTTAAAATATTTGAAATTAATAACTGATTTGAAAGAAAATAAAGTGTAGGGATCACTTTGTAAACTCATGTAAATTAAGATAGAGATTAAAAATTTCTTTTTAATTAAATATCATAACTTTCATATTTGAAAATCGTTAATGCCAACTCGCAATCTAAGGACTTTAGTTATATATTTTAAATTACAAGGACCACCTTAAGAATTAAGTAAAGTTAGATGGACCAAAAATAAATTTTTACTAAATTGAAAGAGCAGAGACATATTATTATCAAGCCATCTACCCGTTATCTCCTAAACATGTTCTGGGATAACTTTCCCTCAAGTTTTTGGGGAATATTATTAATTGTTTACTATTAATTAAACCAGGAAAGGTAACTTATTATTGTTTCAATATTACATCTGATATTAGACTGGACTGTAGTTAGAAAAAAAAAAAAAAAGAAGCTCAAGCTTATTTTTTAATGAGGCTTTTTTTAGGATTTTATTTATTTTTCATGGGTTGGGCCTTTATAAATAAGTTCATTTATTACTTAAAATTTGAGATAGATTATATTGTTAATGATTATTATTAAACTTATATGATTATACAAAAGGACATTATAAATATAAATTAATTGTTATACTATTATAAATAAATCATTTGATTAAGGATATTAATTACTATTTTCTTACTAAGATATCTCTGATTAACCTATGATTTTTTTTTTATAACTACTTTGAATTAAAAATGAACTAATTTCACTAATAAATTTATATTTTACATATTTTAAACTAAGATAATTCTATAATAGTAATGTTTTTCTCAAATTAAGTTTCTTTTCAAAACGTGCTTTTTTAATAGGATTGTTTTAGTCAAACTTATTTTTTTATACTAAACTTATCAGATTAGACGAACTTTTAAAATTATGATTAAATTTAATTTAATATGAACTAAACTATCAATGAAATATTCCATAATAGTCTTTTGTGAGTCAGTACTCTGTATTACACTACTCAATGGTGACAATGACTTTGACCAATGTTGTCAAATTCGCAATTCTAGATAAACTCGTAAGGGGAAGGTAAACTCGTAACGTAAACTCGTAACGTAGAATCGTAAGAGTTTACAATAATTGATATTAAACATAATTGTATCATATAAATACATAAAATTTTATACATAAATACTCATTTTATGATCTATAATCTACATTCTATACTTTTCATTCAAGTTAATATACAAATTTTAATAAGTTTCATAATTTATTATTCATGATAAAAGAATACTCATTTAACATAACTAACTCTCAAATAAAAATAATATATAAGTTTGTATTAGCTAAAGAGAAATCCTAATTTATTAACCATTATAGAAAATAAATAAAAATATAAATTGATCTTTCATCACAAATTAGTTAACGAAAAATCCTAATTTCCTAACCATATATGCATCAAATTTTAGTAATGTGCGTTAATAATATATAAATTTTTCGTTATTTTTGGGTAACTATATTAAATAATTAATATTTAAATTTTTTACTATGTTAAAATTTGATTGGTTTAGATTGAGACCCCAAAAGTGTTAAAGTGTTCAATATATCAAGTTAATTAAATTATAGCTTAAAAAATATATATATAGTCAAGCAGTAATATTGTAGTGATTATATATAATGTATTGCATATATATAACATAGATAATATTGTGGCTGAGTGGCACAGCTTGTTGGAAACAAAGTGTAGGGACATGTGTTCGAGTTTGCCTGATGTTTTTTTTCAGAAAAATGAGAAATGAAGACTAGCTGAGCCAACTCGCCCAACTCGGAGTTGACTCGTTGATTTCACTGAGTTTAGCACAGGTCCGAGTCAGCAAGTGAGTCAACTCGAATTGTTTAACTCAGAATGTGAACTTGGCGAGTCAACTAAGTTGAGTTTGATAACCCTGACTTTAACCATACTGTGCTAAACATCAATATTATAATCTAAGATAAAGTTAAAATGTTTAGTCTCATCTAGTATATGATGCAACACTTCGTTTTAATTAGCGGTGAATACAGGTTGAGTTAGTATAAATTTGTGCAAAACTTGTGACACAATCGAGTTTAAAAGTGGATCTTTTTCTAGATATATAGGCACACTCATATATCACGTGAATCTTGATTATCATAATCATAACCATGTGAAGAAAATAGGAAACTCCCCAATCAATTTGACATCTTTTCAATGTATCTAGCCCTAATAAGATAAAAGAAAAAGACTTTATATTTTTTCCAATTAAAAAAAGTCATTATTCATTCACGAGATTAACATTATTTAAGAATATATGTATCTTTCGTAAGTATGATTGTGGGAAGTTATCTACAAAGCATATTTTTAATTAAATTTATTATATAATGTTTTGAAAGATTTTGTTATATTTAAATCATGTATGTTCTATATTGACTTTGACATATATATATTTGTGATTAAAATAGTTGTTTATTTGCGTTTATTAAAATAATATAAGACTTTTATATTTATTATTTAATAAAAATTCCAGCATTTATATTCGTTAGCAATACAAAATGTAGCCCAATGAATGCATTATCTTAAGAACATTATCATAAGTAGTTTAATCAATGTCTATCAAGGCAGTTGTTTGAACTGTTGAAGGGACTTGTAAGAATTTGTGCTCATTTTATTTTGTGTGATTTCAAATTTCTTGACGTTTAATTTTTGGTAAAATTGATAAGCATAATTTGGCATCCTTTAGTGTCATAATATAATTGATGCAAATCACAGTCCTACATAAAAAAGTAAATTTAATATTTTTTCCATGGAAATTATTTTTCTCTCCAAAACGTTGTTTTGTTTTATCTAAGCGACTGACTCTATCTCTAGTAGATGATCCAGATCCCTTAAACTACATTCTCACAAATAATATTTAATACGTGATTTATTTACCATGCTATAGGATATATTCTAGAATTTTTTGAGAGAGGATCCTCTTATAAACAGGAGAGTATCCTGTTTATTTATTTATTTATTATAATTTTAAATATTAGGATTATATATGTAAATAATTTATAATTTTAATAAAATTTAATAATTTTTTATTACACAATAATTTTTTTCGAAGAAAAGGCAATACGCAGTCAAAATGACAGCTGCCATAGGGCGAGGAAACTCGAATTTTTCTATGTCTGCCTACCTCTGTCAGATTTCTTATAATACAGGTTTAAAGTATAGACTTGTCCTTCAACGACTCTTCTCAAGACAAGAAATAAATATGTTTTCTGTTCTCGGCACACGGGTGTGGGACCAAGGGATAAGGACCAAATTTTTAAGTAATTGCCCTTAATTATAAATTATTTAAAATTTAAGTGTTTAATAGATAAATATTTAAACTACAATGATTAAATTAAATATTAAGTGAAATTATAAAGAACAAAAATATAATTTAGAACCTCTTGCTAAAACTATTTTACTGTATGTCTTTAAAATTTTAGAGCAGAGATTTTAACAAAAAGATCATTAAATTTTTTTAAAATAATTCTAAGATTTAAAATTTTTATAAAAAATTTAAATTTATTATCCGCAATAATATTATATTTTTTGAAAATTGTAATAAAATAATAGTTAATTTTTGTATAAAATTATATTTAGGAATAAACTCTCCCTATCATTTTGTAATATGTAAAGACAAATATATATGAACATTTAAAAAGTTAAATAAAAATAAATTATACTTTATTTTAAATTCTTCCATAAACTTATCTAGAAAACTAGAAAAAAGAGTTTCTTTAAATTTAAGAAAAACTATTTATATATTAATATAAGCTCCATCTGAGTCGATTACACGTTCTATGGTCAAGAAGATTCAGGCCATAGTTGTCCAGCAACTCAAAATGAAATTAGATCATTTAGGATTCAAGCCCAACTTCTATATGGAGCCCAAGTTCGAGTGGGCCAATTTGATCATGTGATATAATGAATAAATTGTGAAAAGTCAATTATGCATGTGATGTAAGTGGAAATATGTATTGGTTAAATTCTAAGTTAGGTGAGCTATATTTCTTTGAAAGTCTAAGTTAGATAAGTTAGGTGATTTAAATTGAATGAAAAGTCCATGTTAGGTGTATTTCTGTGCATGTTTTTCCAAATTAGGTGAGAATTAGATGAATCTTAAACTTATGTCATGAGAGTTGTTCTTGGCTATAAATATAGAAGTTATCAATGAGAAATGCAACCCTAAATGCTTTGAAAATTAGCTTAGCCTCATATATGCGAATTTCTTATCTAAGTTTTCTTAGTGGCGAAATTATCTTTGATTCTTGTCACTCTCCCTCTTCTATTTTAGAGTGTGGCGAATCAAACTTAGTATTCTTGAGTATGACATGCAGACTTATCATTCGAGATTACTAGTTGTTCTATCTTTTATTTTTCATTTATTTGTGTTGGGATTGTTCAATCTGAACTTCCTTGAAGCACATCATTTTGGTATCAAAGCTCTGGTTGATAGTGGGTAGAGAGAGAAACACTTATTGGTCAGAGAGAGAAACACTTAAGAAGAGTGTTTTGAGTGAGATATGGCTGAAAACAATGCTACCAATGTTCCAAGGGCTTTCTTTGGAACAAGCTCAGATTATGGGCATACAACAAAGTCAACAAGAAATGAGAGAGCAGCTGATTCGTTTAGAGCAGGAAATTGCAAGATTAACTATTCAACAACCTCCATAGTGACATAATCATCGAGGTTCCATTGATTCTAATCATGATGAGGAAACGGAAGATGAAGTTGATGCACATAGACAAAGGAAACAGCAGCGTGACTTAGGAAACAACATTAAATTGAAGATTCCACCATTCAAGGGTACTAGCTCACCAAAGGAATACTTAGAGTGGGTGCAACGTGTAGATAAGGTGTTCGAGTGTCATGACTATTCTGAAGTTAAGAAATGCAAACTAGCTGCCCTTGAATTTATTGATTATGCAAATCTATGGTAGGAGAATTTGAAAGCGCAACGAAGGAGAGATGGTGAAGAGGAGATCAGGAGTTAGAGGCTTATGAAGAGACTCATGTAAAAGCGCTTTGTTCCTAACTATTACAAGCAGGAGCTCTATATCTAGTTTCAAACTCTTAGATAAGAGGCGATATGTGTTGAAGATTATGTTAAAGAGTTTGAAATGTTGATGATGTGATGTGAGATACGAGAGCCTTAAAAACAGTCTATTGCAAGGTTCTTGGGAGGCTTGAATAAGGAAATTGCAGATGCGGTGGAATAACAACCTTATGTAACACTTGAGGATATAATTAAGTTTGCTATTAAGGTGGAAAGGCAACGTAGAAAAGGAGCAACTAAAACAGGAAGCTCACGATCTATTAGTTTCAAGGGAACAAACTTAACCTCTTTGACTCCCAAAGATGTCTCAAAGTGGAATGAATGGCGACAGGAAAAGACAAGTTCCAGCAACCTTGCTAATACATCTAGAAGACAAGGTTAATGATGCAAAGAACTCAAAGAGGAGCAGAGAAATTAAGTGCTTCAAATGTCTTGGTTTTGGATACATTACTTTTGAATGTCCAAATCGAAGAGTGATGATTGTTCGAGGAACACAAAGGGAAATTGAAACTGAAGATGAAACAGAAACTAAATAGGAAGATGACGAGCAAACTATAGAGTATCCAGATGAAGGGAAGTTACTTGTAGTTCAACAAATTTTGAACTCATAAGCTAAGGTAGAAGATTATCAACGTGAGAACATATTCCATACTATGTGTCCAATTGGTGGAAAGGTTTGTGGTGTCATTATTGTTGGAGGTAGTTGTATTAATGTTGCTTCAACAACATTCATGGAGAAATTAAACTTGAAGACCACAAAGCACCCTCATTCGTGCAAGCTGCAATGGTTGAGTGACCAAGGAGAAATTGAAGTCACTAAACAAGTTCAGGTACCATTTTCTATTGGCAAGTCATACAATGATAAAGTCGTATGTGATGTGGTACCAATGAATGCCGGTTATTTACTTTTAGGAAGACCTTGGCAATATGATAGTAGAGCCATTCATGATGGGTTCAAAAACACCTATTCTGTTACCAAGGATAGGAAGAAAATTGTCTTAGCACCTCTTAGTCTTTAATAAGTTCTACAAGATCAGCTAGCAAAGAAGGAAAAGAAGAGGATGGCTTATTTGCAATTAAAGGAGAAGTTGAGAGAGCTTTGTATTCAACTAATCCAATATTGATGTTAATAGTGAAAGAAGTTATGACAACAAAGGTAGGTTCTATACCTTTGTTAATTAAGAAGTTAGTAAAAGAATTCGCTGACTTGTTTTTAGATGAGATGCCGAAGGGATTACCACTAATTAAGGGAATTGAGCATCAAATTGATCTTATTCCAGGTGCTACTTTGCCCAATAGACCGGCCTACTGGTGTAATCCAGATGAGGCCAAGGAGTTACAACGTCAAGTAAATGAATTATTGGAAAAAGGTTTTATAAGAGAGTCAATGAGCCCTTATTTAGTACCAACTTTGTTAATGCCAAAGAAGGATAGAACTATGAGGATGTGCATAGATAGCTAGGCCATAAACAAAATCACAGTAAATTCCTAGGCTTGATGAGTTACATAGATCTACAATCTTTTCGAAGATTGATCTCAAGAGTGAATATCATCATATTCGAATGAAGGAAGGGGATGAGTGGAAGACAACTTTCAAGACAAAGCATGGGTTGTATGAATGGATGGTTATGCCATTTTGTTTGTCAAATGCCCCAATCACCTTCGCACATTTGATGAATCATGTCTTATGAAATTTTATTGGAGATTTAGTTATGGCTTATTTTGATGACATTTTAATTTATAGCAAAGATCAGGAAGAGCATGGAGAACACTTGGGGAGGGTCTTTGAAGTATCAAGAAAAGAACAATTAATTGACAATCTCAAAAAGTGCCAATTCTTCCAAGATCGAGTTGTCTTTCTCGAGTTTATGATTAGTCGGCATAGAGTTGAAGTTGATCCAGAGAAAATTAGAGCTATCAAGGAGTGGCCTATTCCTACAAACATTTATGAGGTGAGAAATTTTCATGGATTAACATCCTTTTATAGAATATTCATGCATAATTTCAGTACTGTTCTAGCACCTTTGACTAATTGCATCAAAGGGGGTGGTGACTTTATGTGGAGTGCGGTAGCCCAACAAAGTTTTGAAATCATTAAAGAGAAGTTGTGTTCAGCACCAATTCTTGCACTCCCTGATTTCTCTAAAACTTTTGAGATTGAGTGTGATGCATCAAGTGTCAAAATTAAAGCAGTTCTTATGCAGGAGATGCATCTTGTTGCCTATTTCAGTGAGAAGTTAAATGGGGCAACTTTGAACTATTCAACTTATGACAAAGAGTTCTATGCATTAGTCAGAACCTTACAGAATTGGGAACACTACTTGCTACCCAAGGAGTTTGTTATTCATACTGACCATGAGTCATTGAAATATTTGAAAGGCTATACCGAGTTAAGCAAGAGACATGCTAAATGGGTAGAATTTCTAAAGGGTTTTTCCTACATCATCAAATATAAAAAGGGAGCAGCTAATGTGGTTACAGATGCCTTGTCTCGAAGGCATGCTTTAATCTCATTAATGAATGTCAAGTTGATGGGATTTGAATTAATGAAAGGTCAATATGTAAAAGATCCTGATTTTTCTACTATATATTTGACATGTGAAAAATGTGCTCTTGACGGTTTCTATAAGCATGAAGGATTCTTGTTCAAAGGTTCCAAACTTTGTATTCCCAATTGCTCTATCAGAGAATTATTGGTCAAAGAAGCTCATGAAGAGTAGGACACTTTGGTGAAAAGAAGACATTAGAGATGATCAAGGAACATTTCTTTTGGCCAAGGATGATCAAAGATGTGCATCGAGTGGTGGGAAGATGTGCAACTTGCAAGAAAGCAAAGAGTAAGGAGGTTGCACATGGTTTGTATATGCCATTACCAATTCCTGATTAACCATGGGTTGACTTGAGTATGGATTTTGTGCTTAGATTACCAAGAACTCAAAGGGGCAAAGATTCCATTATGGTGGTGGTAGATTGATTTTCGAAGATGTCACATTTTATTCCCTATCACAAAACTGATGATGCTTCTCATATAGCATATTTGTTCTTCTGGGAAATTATGAGATTGCATGGCATTCCAAAGAGCATTGTGTCAGATCAAGATGCCAAGTTTCTAAGTTATTTCTGGAAAATATTGTGGAAAAAGCTTGGGACAAGATTACTTTTCAGCACGACTTGTCATTTTCAAACTGATGGACAAATTGAGGTAGTCAATATAACACTTTCTTCCTTACTAGAGCTATTGTTGGTAAACATATAAAGAATTGGGATCAATGCTTGCTGTTTGTTGAGTTTGTATACAATAGAAGTGTTCATGGTACTACTAAATATTCTCCTTTTGAAGTGGTTTATGGGTTTAATCCTATCACCCTACTTGATCTAATACCGCTACCCTAAAGTGAAAAATTATGTATTGATGGAAAGAAAAAGGTTAAAATGGTTAAAGCTCTACACGAAAATGTGAAGCAATAGATTGAAAAGAAGAATTCTGCTTATGAAAAAGTAGCAACCAAAGGAAGGAAGCAAGTTCAGTTTATGCCAGGTGATGTTGTTTGGATTCATCTTCAGAAGGAGAGGTTTCCCAACAAACGAAAGTCAAAACTGATGCCCAGGGCAGAAGGTCCATTCAAGATTCTGGAGAAATTAAATGACAATGCTTACAAGGTTGATTTACCAAGAAACTACAATATTTCTACCACATTCAATGTGAGATATTTGATGCCATACTTAGCTTATAATGAGGACTCAGATTTGAGGATAAATATTTTTGAACTCGGGGAGAATGATGAGCCTCAAGTTGAACAAGAGGCTAACTTAGGCCAAGGAGCTCCATCTGGGCTAATTACACATTCTATGGCCAAGAAGATTCGGGCCATAGTTGTCCAATAACTCAAAATGAAATCAGATCATTTAGGATCCAAGCTCAACTTCTATATGGAGCCTAAGTTTGAGTGGGCCAATTTGATCATGTGCTATAATGAATAAATTGTGAAAAGGTCAATTATGCATGTGATGTAAGTTGAAATAAGTATTGGTTAAATTCTAAGTTAGGTGAGCTATATTTCTTTGAAAGTCTAAGTTAGATAAGTTAGGTGATCTATATTGGATGAAAAGTCCATGTTAGGTGTATTTCTATGCATGTTTTTCCAAATTAGGTAAGAATTAGATGAATCTTAGACTTATGTCATGAGGGTTGTTCTTAGCTATAAATATAGAAGTTATCAATGAGAAATACAACCCTGAATGCTTTGAAAATTGGCTTAGCCTCATATATATGCGAATTTCTTATCTAAGTTTTCTAAACTTGGTAGCGAAATTATCTTTGATTCTTATCACTCTCCCTCTTCTATTCTAGAGTGTGGCGAATCAAACTTAGTATTCTTGAATGTGGCGTGCAAACTTATTATTTGAAATTACTTGTTGTTTTATCTTTTATTTTTCATTTCTTTGTGTTTTGAGATTGTTCAATCTGAACTTCCTTGAAGCACATCAATACCAATAATAGTAAAATTACATTACAAGGATTGCGGAGATAGGATTGAATATTATAATATATGTTAGAGCAACACTGTGTTACCTACCACGCTACATAATTATAAATAAATAGTTGGAACTTGGAAGTTTGCTTTATAATAAAATTGGGCCTCCCAAATGGTAATTTTAACGTGGGAAATTTTCTTTTTCAACGACTGGTTTTGCTCTTGTCTCTTGAAAATCTATAGAGTCACTTAATCAAGCTCTTCTTATTACATCACAATTTTTTTATAATTTTATTTAAGAGTATAAAATTTAAGAATATAAAATAACATTGTAAAAAATTCAATAAATTATAAAACTATTCATATATTACATTTGAATAAAACACTATTTTTATCATTTACTTATCAATTGATATTAATTTAGTTCCCTCAGTGTTGACTAAATTTAAAATAAATGTATTAACTTTTAAATTAGTTAAAAATTACATAAAAAATGAACGCAATTAGTGAAAGACCAAACTAAAAATGAGATCAAATAAGAAACTAAATTAAGAATGATTTGATAAGTGAACAACTAAAATGATATTTTATTCTATGATATTTTGTTAAAGGAAAGTTGATAATAAATTACTCTATTATATGACTTCTTATTAATAAAAATAAACTACAACCTATCAATGATGGACGTGTTTTCTTAATGATTATTAAATGTTTTTGTGGACCATTATCTTGCAAAATATGATTTGAGAGTAGTAATATGCAATTCTAATAGATGTTGATACATTTGTCAACGTCTATACGAGGGAATCTTTCATTGCCTTCTTGTAAGAACCTCTTCTGAAACTTAACTAATACAATAAAAAATGACAATTTCTGAGAGTTGAAATTTTTTTTTATTGAGGAATTATTTATCTTCATCTTTTAAGAAGGTCTGGCATACGTTAGAATTTTACACTAATATAATATTTAGACATATAATTAATACAGATCTTCTCTTCGTCTTCTTCCATTGCGTTCTATTCAAAGCAATAAATAATTATCAAAAACTTAGTGGCTGAATCATCATGGCCCACAATTAAGGGTATGTGTGTGTGAATATATATATATATATAGACACGTGTGTGTGTATACGTTGTTCAAGCTTATATTTTTCATAGTTTTTAAAACTCCCCGTTGTATATTAATAATGATGAAACTTAGCAACTTTTATTTTCTTAAAAAAATTTCAAAATTAACATTTCATAAGTTAATTAAAAATTAATTTCATTTTGAATATAAGTATAACAAATAAATGAACTTTAATTATTTTACAAAAATATGATAACAATATTATTTGTTTTTATATTAAATAGATCAAATTAAAATTTATAAATTCAAAACTTTATATAATTAAAGCTTAATGACTTTTTGGGAATTCAGCAAGGGTAAGTCTCCCTCGAACGGTGTAAACCAAGAAAAAAGAAACAAAATACAAATTAAGCTTACGTATAAATATATGGAGAAAGGAATTGCACTTCAACCTTGTAAAAGAAAAATAAAAAGAAATTAAAAAATTATGAATAAATTTGGTCTCTATAAATTGAAAAAAATCAAACATCTTAATTGATCAAAATAAATATATAATAAAGTATATGAACAATATTCAATCCAATTCCCGTAATACCATACAACTCAAAGAAAAAAAAAAAATGCTTGTGACAATAAGAGATTCTAAGGTACAACGAAAATATAATGATATTTAATAACTAAATGAAAAAGACTCTTTGCAATGCAAAGTTCACAAACAAGTCTCTTTATCATCTCCAAGCTGTAGATGCTAAAATAACAATGCATTATATAGTATCTCCAAGATGGGAGATAATAAGCATAGTAAATTGATCTAAAGATAAAGAAATACCAACCATGATTTAGATATATAAGGCAGTAAATATGAGCAATCCACAATGCTTAGTGTTTAAAAGAGAGAACTATTTAGAGAAAGAGAGAGCAACGAAAATTAGGGTTTTCCCAATGAGTTGAAAAGTCTCAATCACCAATATTTAAATCCAATATCTCCATCAATTCACTTTCAATCAGCAATTTGATGGGATATTACTAATTAATAATAGATTGTAGGATAGAATATTTACTTAATAAGCTTATGAGTAATTTAACTCATTATTGATTATTCACAATTAACATAGATTCAATTCATTCTATGGTTTAGATCAAGATTGATCACTTAATTAATAATCATAAGAAAATTGTACTAATAAGAAGATTAATGCTAATCTACAATATAATTTAAAGATTATTCCAAATAGGGGTGACTGCACTCATTCACTACTCTCTTGAAAAAGAAAAAAAGAGAGATAGCAAGGGTAAATGGTAATACTTAATGAGCAAATATTACTAATGATGTAAGGAAGAGGACAAATGGGGCCAATGGAGCTTTCCGAAAACCATGTCGTATGCCTCTGAAGCATGGGCATGAAAGTACAGCAATTCATTCATCATATTCACCCTCATGCCTACCCTTTAATATGAAACACAAAACATAATTTAAAATCAATTTTAATTATAACATTAAAAACCAATTGTCAAAAGAAGGGTATGTTGATCAAACATGAACCTACACGTAGGAATTACAAGCTGGACTTCTACCACCATTCTTTCTTACTACTATCCCTATTTACCACTATTTCCACTTACTATCATCCTTGTAGCCCACAATTTTTAAAATACAGAATTGGAAAACATCTAAGAAAACTAACAACAAATAATAAATTAACAAGCATTAGTTCCTGGCCAGTGATAGCAATACAGTACAATGATTGGAGATGAGAAATATGACTTGTGAACAGTCAATAACTAAGGGATAACATCTTAATATAGCGAAATAAATCATGATATTTTAGGGCTAACGTTTACTATATTAGCTATAAGATCCTATGTTAGATGAGTTTTCAAGAAAAGCATTTTTTTTTTATAATAATATAAATAATTGAAAGTACATCCAAATGATAAATTTTCAAGTTTTTAAAAATTCATACAGTAAACAAAATTATTCAGAAAAGTTCCCCAAAAATATACACTATATAATTCATTTAAAACAATAATCCAGAAGTAAGAGAGTATTACGACGAAATTTTCTAAAAAAATTTTCAGAATATCCAGAATAACTGCCAGAAATAAAGCAATATATTCAAGAATAAAACATTATATACATGAGGTCTGCCCCAAGGCACCAAAGCATTTAAAATAACAATATTTCACAAAAAGACAATATAAAATATAGAAACAAGTATGATTAATAACATAACTTACCTGGCTGACGAACACTAAATTTCCTCTCTTTCCTTCTCATAAAAAAAATTTTTGAATTACAGAAACCAGGCCTTTAGCCCCCATAAAGCAACAATACCAATATTCTTTACATTGTGATTCTAAATTTTAAGGGTCAGGTCTGAACCTTCAATTCTCAATATTGTTTTAGTAGTAACTCCCGTACATTTTTTAATTTTTGGTTCATTCACATATCTATAATTGTATATATAATTCAAAATAAATTCTCCTCCCTAGCCATGAGTTGATCAACTTCATCAAAGTGGCTCAGAAAATTATGTTACTTATTGAAAACTCACAAGATCAAGTCCCAAGAGTGAGATTTGTGTCCACCAAATCTCGCCAGATTGTCCTTTTATGGAACCATAACATCGTTGAGAGAGAAGGGAATGCCTCATGCTAGACTTCTGACAATTTCCAGCCTAGCACATGCCAGAAACAGGCAGGAACAGGTTGGGAAAGGTAGAGGACGACATATGGGCAGCGAACATGGGAGAGGGTGCGCGGATGGGGTTCCCAATTAGGGTTGCAAAATGGTGATCCGATGGGAGAGAGGAGGGAGATATGTGCATAAGGCAAGAATGAAAAGTTATTTTTGTAATGCGTAAAATAAAACTTAGCCACAGTGCCAGTTTTAAACTTTAAGTATTGTAACATAGATTCATTTAATATATAAGTCAACTATCAAAATTTTCTCCCGTTCAATATACAAAAAATTTAATGGGGAATTTTCGGGAGTGTTACAAGAATTTTAAAATTTATCATGAAAGCATATAAGGGAGCAAATAGTCAGCGTTAAAGGTGAAAATTATATTTGAAAGACGAAAATGGTTATAATCATGGAATTATGAAATAATTTATTTTGGTTTATACGTTCTTACTACATCATAATTTTTCTGGAACTGAAATCATTAAAAATATATTTAGAATATTTATACATAGCCATAAAAAAATACATCTTTATCAAAAAAAATCTTTGGTGGCCAAGGATGTTTAGCAATCCTAAAGCTAATGGACTTGTTACTGATGCATTCTTGGCCGTACTGTGTTTTCCCTATTCAATCTAATCCCATTTCCTTGATAAATTTGGTGATGTATATGGATCACAGATTCAAAAAAAGAATCAAATATATAGTTTCTTTTTAAGTAAATGAACTTTTAGCTTTTGAAACTATATTTTTAAACCATTTAATTTTTAAATTCTAATTTTTATATGATTTATTTTCTAAAATTTTTTATTTGGTATTCGTTAAGTAATTTGTCAACAGAAATGAGTGTGTATATATATGTGTATGAGTATATCCTATGAATTAACAAGTAACAAGTTAAAATATATAGTTATATACATACATATATATATATATATATATATATATTTGGTCAGAAAACAAGTTAAAATATTTAAGAGTCTGAATTGTATATTGGTGAAGTTCAGCATTCAAAAAGTTGAGACATGAATCTTTTATTGATCAAAGGAGACATTTTACTTTTTCTTTTAAAATAAGAATATAATATTTTGATACAATTGAGAAAACCAAAATAATAATCAGAAAAAGAAAAAAACTAGAAAGCTAATTATACGTGAGAAAAGAATTGCACTTCACGTAGAAAATGAAATAAAAATATCATGAAAAGTAAAAAAAGAAATTAGTAAAAAAACATGAAAGCATAAAACGGAGAAGATGGTGAAGAAAAAGATGGTGAGAATCAAGGGATAAATTATATTTATCCATTAAATCTTTATTAATCGGTCAAGGTCAGCAGTGGTTGAATAAAAAAAATATTTTATATGAGGTGTACAGATAAGTATATCAGTTAATTATATGTCAAAAATCGTAGACTTACAAAGGAAAAAGGACAAAAGATGAGACCAAGGACAGGTTGCATGTGGGAAATAATCAGAAAAATAAAACTAAAAAGGCCTCAATTCAGGGGGACCACCTCATTTTCTGTCTTAATTGTTTTTTATACTCTGATATAGAGATACAGAAGTCATATATTACTTCAAGTTATTTAACACTATCGTATCTGATATCAAATTAATCATTACAGTTTATTATACAAGAAAAATATAATTTTATTTTTTAATTTTTTATTTTAAAATTAATATAGTATTTCAAAGTTGAAAAATGTCACTCCAAAGATTAAAACGAAAAATGTGTAATTTGGTCCCAATTGCAAGAGAGAGAAAATTATTTTATAAAAGATTTCATTTAAAAAAAAAATTCTTTTGTTACTTTTCAACTTTAAAAGATCAAACTGATCTTAAAACTAAAAATGAAGGATCAAAATTAAAATTTTCTCTTTATTGTAATGTTATTATTAAGATTTAAGATTCTTGGTCTGCAAATTAAACTTGAAAGAACAATTAAAACGTTATGATATATCGTTCAAACCCTGAATGTATACTAAAAGATAATAGATCTTTATTTAAAGCGTAGTTAATCCATTACATGGTTGGAATTAAACATGCATAGATCGCACATGGTAGACTAGTTACTCCATATCCCACTCACATAACAGCAAGCTACAGCAAGCTTGCCTAGCTAGATATTACATTATTGTTACATGGACTGGGATAGACCGTAGAAGCTGCTTGAGACAGTCTGATCATGGCATACGCATTCGCAAACTTTTGAACTTAAACCATCAATAATCTGATCAGTATAGTTGTTTTGTTTGTCATAGTACCTATTCCAGATCATAACTCCACCATAGTTCGAAGCTTCCTTTACTGTTGGAAGAATGTCAGCCTTGAGCTTATCCGGTGGTATGTAACCACTGGTCGCTGCAGATGAGTCATTTGACGCAACTAAGCCCAAGAACACTGAGTTATTGGATAGAACTGACGAGGTCCAATCCTTCCATGAGTTAAGAAGATTTGTAGGGTTATTGTTTAAATATTCACATGAGGCGTAATTGTTGTAGTATTCAACCCAGATATAATCAAACAGGCCTGTGGCGATTGCACTGTCCGAGCCCTTGTCATGGTCACAACGTGGGGCTATCGATAAGTAAATCTTTCGTTCTTGTGTGGACTCATTGATTGCCCTCGCAAGCTCATCCCATTGAATGCTTGTACTGTAACCGAAGTTAGCGAGATCGATGCCATCTAGGGCTACAGATCCAAGAGGGCCATTGTTACCACTGAGAAATTTATCCCAGAGGTACGTTGCAGTGGACGTGGGGTTGAGATTGTTTGAGTCTACTTCAACAGAAAGCAACACCTGAATGCCTTTTCTTTGACAGTGTATTATTTCGCTCGCGAGTTGGGCGCAATCTCCCGAGGGACAGTGGTCTACCAAGTTTAGGTATGAATCATCGCCAAATATGTGAAGATATGCGAGCATGACGATACTGTAGTGACCAGTGTCACATGCTTCCGTCAAGCTGCCTTCTACGGTGCTACTACCTTGTCCCCAGTAGACGGAGACATTACCGCCGCCAACGTATTCGGGGCAATCGGCGGCATGTGAGGACTTGATGAAGAGAGACATGATAAAGAGGGACAATAGGGGAATGAAAGCTTGTTTTCTAAAAGCCATGATCGATGTTTTTCTTCTTTAGCTCAATGGCTCATGAAGTGTGGGAGGGTGCCAATTTATAGGGTTTGGTATGTGCTTTGCTCGGCTATGAAGGCATAATATAATGATAAGTTGGAAATGTTTGAGAATATTTTAGCATAAACAAAAATTAACCCAATAGCAAGCAATCAATTAACTTAATATATAATTATATTATATAAATGAATGATCAGTTAACTTTAAATTTTTTAGTTATATGTTATGCGTATTTAAAACATGACAATATGGAGAGTTTTTTTTTTTTTTTTTTTCAGTTATCTAATTGTTTACTAATAAAAATTAACTTATTATTTTATTTTTATTGTGAAAATTGATTACAATCAAGAAGTTGTAATTATATAAATTTTTTTTAAAAGTTACAGTTCGTTCCAACAGACAGAGGTGAGGAAGAAGAACATAAACTTGTTTTCATGGCAATCATTTTGATGGGTGCAACTGTTTTTACCGAGGAATACCAATAAGCACGTTAAACTTTATGACTTGTGATTGAAGCAGATAATTTCGTCGTTTAAATATATATTATAAAGAGAAAGAGCCAAAAAAGAAGAGATAAGGACGGCTTGTAGCAGAGACGGGCTCATGATTGCAT
This sequence comes from Delonix regia, assembly GCA_037074485.1. NCBI lineage: Eukaryota > Viridiplantae > Streptophyta > Magnoliopsida > Fabales > Fabaceae > Delonix > Delonix regia. The sequence continues at coordinate 19,165,573 of CM073449.1, read as the reverse complement.
GTTGGAGAGACTATTTAATTCTAGGAGTTTTTAATTTCAAATGTCAGTAATTTAATGTCTTTCATAGAATTTATGTTTGGCATCTTTTGTTACGTTTGCATTTTGTTATCTAAAATAGGTTCATAAACTATGTCATATTACAACGAATGAAATGAATAACAATTTATGATTACATTTTTGTTGTGTAGCTTGGCCATATTCCATGTTATAAATAATTGTTTTTTACGGGATATGTACCTGAATTTTTGAGTTTTGGCAAATAATTATAGACACTATGAGGTTTTTATATTTCCAGAATTATATATGGAATTATGGATAGCTTAGCGATTAACATTAATCCGCCCTAAAACATTTTAAGCATTTAGAAATCACAATTTTTCTTTATTGTGCTTCCTGACAGTTTTGTGAACACATACAAATCTTATAACATAGAGCCTCATATGATATATTATATTTAATTTCTCTCTTTACAAAATAAAGTAACTCAATTGAATAAAAGTATTTAAGAAATTAAAAAAATTTATACAAAATTAAGGGAGATAAATATTTCAAAACATATATAAAATAAGAATAAACTACGACCTATCATTGATGCACGTGTTTCTTATTAATTATTAAACGTTTTAGTGGACCATTATCTTGCAAAATACAATTCTATTATTGTGGTGTCGTTTTAGATTCAGCTCAAGGACACGACAAATATAAAGGGGAAAAAGCCAACTAGAGAAAATGACCTAGGAAGTTGGTCCCCCATAATATATAAATTCAAGAAATAATAAGCACGTTCAACATAGAACTTCTAATACGCATATACGAAGGAATCATTCATTGCATTCTTGCAAGAACCTTTTCTGGGATGCTTATCTGATAAAAGATGACAATTTCTGAGAGTTGGAAAATTATTTATTGAGGAATTCCTTATCTTCATCTTTTAAGAAGGTCTGGTATACGTAAGAATTTTACACTAACACAATGTGGAGACATTTAATTAGCACAAAACTGCCCTTTGTCTTCTTCCGTTCCATTCTGTTTAATGTAATAAATTGTTGTCAAAACTTATGGCTGAATCATTATGAGCCATAAAAAAGGGTACATATCTGTATGTATGAGTGTATATATTCATCAAGATTATCTAATAAAAATATAAAGTCATATTTGATAATAGTTAATTGTAGAATAAAAATTTAATAATTTAAATTTACATATTGAGAATATAACTACATATAATTATATTAATTTAATATAAATTTAAATCATTAAATTTTAATTTAACGATTCACTATGATCAAACATAACCTCATATTATCTAAATTAATTTATGTGTATGAATATATATATCCATTGTTCGAGATTATCTGCTTCATAGCTTTTTTAACTTCCAGTTGCACATAAATAATGATAAAACCTCCCTGCAGTTTGTTAACACTTTATTTTATATAAAATTAAATAAGTGACCATTACTTTAGCACCGCATCTTTAATTTCTTAAAAAAAATTCAAGCAGAAACGTATTTAATATTGCCAACTGTAAGCATGCTGAATCCATTTATATATAAAATTGTGCTGCCCATAATTCATATTCATAAGCAAATCTATCGCCAGAAATCATAAGAAACAGCGCAACTGCAACTCATACTCGACTCTCATGTTCATGAGAGTAAATAAATAAAGAATTAGTTTTTGGCATTTTCTCATGAATAGAACTCTTAAATTTTCTCACATTTAGTAGACAGACAAATATTTATGGTTCTATATCAACATGTTCTTCAAAATTTAATATAAATACTTGAAGAAATTTATGCAGGTAATTAATATTGAAACCAACGTATAGTTTATGTAAATGTATAAAATGGAAAAAAAAAAAAAAGCAGAGCCAGATAACGTATAATTTATTAAATATTTATCATACGGATATTATAAATAAGACTCCTGGTGTACAAATAAGTGCAATATATATGAACCTCAACGAATGACAACCTAATGTTTTGAGCCAGATTCAAGTAAGTCAAACCTATAAATAAAGATGATCCCAAAAGAGGAATTTGAGTTCTGTTTCAACATGAAGAACAAAGAAACTTTCATGAAATATTAATTATGGATGTTTAGCAATCACAATGCTAATGGACCTGTCATGGATGCTCTTTTCGTTGTTCATTATTTTCCCCTATTCCATCCAATCCCAATTCCTTCATAAATTTGGACACATGGGTGACGGATTAATTCAAGCTTTAAATTAATAAAGCATTGTTTTACTTCCTTACCAATCTAGTTTCGCAGTTTTTAAATGGAAGATCTAGTTGAAAACGAGTAAATATAGTGTCAGTTAGATGTGGAATGATGTGTTCAAATTGACAACCTAACTTTGGAAGCCATAAAAATTATATACAATATAAGCTAAATCCTTTGGTGCAACAATAGAATTGGTTACGTTGGATAATTACTATATGACATACTAAAAAGAGAAAACATGACATTAAGTCAGTAATGTATCATATTTGTAAATTTTATTTATAACTCAAAATTTTTAAAATTTTTCAAATTACTCCATCTACTATATATTTTATAATAATTCACACAAAAATATTAATTTAGAAATTTGTTAACACATCCTATACTTTCTTTATTTTTTCAATAACTCTCCAGCTTCCTAATTCAGTTCTTATATTTTATTTATAAACTAATGTCTTGTGGGGATACTAAAATATAAAAAGTAGAGGGAGTAAATTGAAAATTTTTAAAATCTTTTGAGTTCATAAATAAATTCTACTAAGATTTCAAAGAATGGGGAACATTCCTTTGTGCAGGAAGGTTTCCTCATTCCCACATTGGGTGACAAAGAGGGAAGACGATGGAGCCGAACCAATGCCTACGAGAGAGCGAAGAGATGCCATCACTAGCAGCTGTGATTCCCCAGAGGAAGATGATGAAGACAAATTGACACCATTTCATTCTACTCTCCGCCCTCTCTTTCTCTCTCTTCTCAGTCACACTTTCCTCCCTTATTTAAATTCACCGTCGTTGTGTGGTTCACTCATTGTTTTGGATTTCTCCTCCCTCTTTTTCTTTCCCTATGGAATCCTCTTTTTACACCCCAAAACCAAAAGTGTGATCAGCGCAGAATACGTAAAATTTGTTATTCCAAGAAGCCTAATCTATCTATTAAGCCTCGGATCTACCTATCAGACACTTCTAAATTATTCAAATCCAAATAATGTAAGGGTAACGGTCAGTGACATTATAGGATTCCCAATGATACCTTGAATATAAATATTTCAAATATAAATATCTTTTAAGTAAGTTGCTTTAGAAATAATTCATGTAATCAATAGTTGTGCTAGGTCACTCTTTCATATTTTTAAGTTTTAACTGTGATATAAAAAGTTAAAAAAAAATTAATACATTTTACTTATTATTACATGTCTATTAATTAATAAATTTTATTTATTATTACACGTCCATTAATTAATTATATAATAAAAACTTAAATAATGAATCTTCGGAAATGAATCACACCTATTATCCAAATATTGGACAGTAGGTATTGTTACATAGATTTAGGTTATTGGATGAAAATTTAATGGCTCATATTTAATAATATTATTATAAAACATTTTAGTATTATTCATATTTTTTACACAAGATAACATTCAATTAATGAGAACAAAATTAAATAATTTCTAACGTTAGTTTATTTTACATTCCTTAGTGTCTATTCCTGTTCTACAGGATACAATCCTCCAAAAGAAAATCTAAAATATTAATGTCTTAAAAGAAATTTATTTAAAAAGAATTAATATTTATTAAAATTCAATTTTATATTTATTGTATTATATATATATAACTCTTTGTCATCCCTTCACCTTTTTTCTTTGTCAGCTTTTCTACGAAGAAATGTCAAAATTGAGAAGACAAACGAAAAAGAAAGAAACTTGAAAGAGGACCATGGAAGATGCTTCGACAAACTAGAGACAAGTGAGAGCGGTTGAATTGTATCGTATTGTATTTGTTAGATGGAGACCGTATAAAGGAGAGATTAGCTGTAATGCAATGCATGTAAGCGACGGTAAAGCAAGCCTTTTCGTCCATTGTACTCTCACACTAACAGAAAAATCATACATGGTTGGTATGTTTCTCTAAAGGAACACCACCCAAATCTTGAATGGATATCCCGCCCCACCTTATCCTTCTACCTAGTTGATGCTATGTGCTTTCTTCATAATAATAATAATAATATTACTATTATTATTAATTGATTTTTTTTGTTGTTTACAGTTTTCTTCATTCATAACTAAATTTTGTTAAATTAACACCATTAGTTTGAGCAAAAATGACAATAGGTCCCCAAATATGGAGATCTCCGTAGAGATTGCCTCATTTGGAGATCCGTATGTGGGATATTTTTTTTCGTGGTAATGGAGACTGGAGCAAAACTCTCATTGAAGAAAATTTGGGGATAGAGACGAGAATCATACCCCCTATCCTGTAGGTCCATCTCCCCGTCAATTTTATATAAATATTCATTATATATATATATATATATATACTAATTTTTGAATTTTTTGTATTTCACTTATTATTTAATTACAATAATTCAAAGTTAAAAATTCAATTCAACTTAAAAAAAATAATTTCATTCATTACATATTAGTCTTCCTCTTATTTAAAACTTGGATGACATAATGAGATTGTTTTCAAAATACTTTAGAGTTGTAATTATATTATAATGGAAAATAAGTGAATATTAGAAAAATAATATTAATTATTTGTAAATTAGGATTAAGAATAAATATACAAAATAGAATTATTTAAATGGTTTTATTTTAAATTTAATTATCTTTTTGTTAAATTTTTTTCATAATTAACTTATTTATTGTAACTTATATAATTAGTTGTAAAACTTGTTATTTGAATATTTGTAATTTTTATAAACTTAATAGAGCTTATTATATAATATGTACAAGGAGCTTGAATTTTAAATATAAGTTATATATATTATCCCCACGGGGACTTAGAAATAAGTCATACATTGAGGGGTTAATGTTATTTATTTTCAAAATGAAGTGTCATGATAATTTTAGTTGCATTACTGCAATATCTCCTCTTTCATCAATTGAAGAATTACTTTTTGATGAGTCTTGAGATGTCGCCTCTGTTGGTACCAGTTAAACATTTGAAACCAAAGATTGGCAATCATAATCTAAGCATGACTATAGATGATCAATGGAACTTCAATTTCTTTTATTACACTTTTTCATTATATGGTTTGAATGGCTATTTTAAAAAAGCTATGAAGCAGATAATATTGAACAACGGATATATACACTCATACACAAATTAATTTAAATAATATAAGGTTATATTTGATCATAGTAGATTGTTAGATTAAAATTTAATGATCTAAATTCATATTAAATTAATATAATTACGTGTAATTATATTCTCAATATGCAAATCTAAATTATTAAATTTTTGTTTAATAATTTACTATAATTAAATATGACTTCATATTCTCATTGATAATCTCGATTGATACATACACTAGTACATACAGATATGTACCCTTTTTTTATGGCTCATAATGATTCAGCCATAAGTTTTGACAACAATTTATTACGTTAAATAGAATGGAACGGAAGAAGACAAAGGGCAATTTTGTGTTAATTAAATGTCTCCACATTATGCTAGTGTAAAATTCTTAGGTATACTAGACCTTCTTAAAAGATGAAGATAAGGAATTCCTCAATAAATAATTTTCCAACTCTCAGAAATTGTCATCTTTTATCAGATAAGCATCCCAGAAAAGGTTCTTGCAAGAATGCAATGAATGATTCCTTCGTATATGCGTATTAGAAGTCCTATGTTGAACGTGCTTATTATTTCTTGAATTTATATATAATGGGGGACCAACTTCCTAGGTCATTTTCTATAGTTGGCTTTTTCCCCTTTACATTTGTCGTGTCCTTGAGCTAAATCTAAAACGACACCACAATAATAGAATTGTATTTTGCAAGATAATGGTCCACTAAAACTTTTAATAATTAATAAGAAACACGTGCATCAATGATAGGTCGTAGTTTATTCTTATTTTATATATGTTTTGAAATATTTATCTCCCTTAATTTTGTATAAATTTTTTTTATTTCTTAAATACTTTTATTCAATTGAGTTACTTTATTTTGTAAAGAGAGAAATTAAATATAATATATCATATGAGGCTCTATGCTATAAGATTTGTATGTATTCACAAAACTGTCAGGAATTACATAAAGAAAATGTGATTTCTAAATGCTTAAAATGTTTTAGGGCGGATTAATGTTAATAGCTGAGCTATCCATAATTCCATATATAATTCTGGAAATAAAAAAACCTCATAGTATCTATAATTATTTGCCAAAACTCAAACGTAGTTATAGGGAAATGACTCGGTTCTTCTCATTATTTCAAAGAATGAAAATGACAGATTTTTATTGAATGAAAAGCAAATATAACATATATAATGTATGGAGTTTAACACGTGTTTCACTTTTGGTACACATTTATTATATCAGTTTTAATAAAATTAATTTTTAACTGTCTTCGTTCTTTTTATTGAATAATTTTATTACGGTTAATATATTAAATTAGTTGTAAGTACACAAAGACGAACTAATAACTTTTCATGTTTTAGACGTTATTTTATATAATAATTTGTTTTTGCTTTTATAAATTGTGTCTTTTTTTCCCAAAAATAAGTTTTAAAAAATAATTTAAAATATTAAATAAAAATTACTATAAAAGTATGAGAAACAAAATAAACTTAAGATATTTTCAACGTTAAATGTTATCATTCCTAATTTATATTCATTTAAATATATAAAATATTGTAAATTTATGTAAAAGGCGATTTTGGTTATGTATGTATGTCTTAATTTTTTGGCTAATTAAACATAAAACATTTAACATTCTTATACATAATTGATAACATATGTGCCATAACACTTAATTATAAAAAGCTTTTTACATGTATAATAGGGGGGGCTGCCCTCTCTATATAGTCACACACAAACACACACACAAAATTTTTAAAAAAAATTATGTGTATAAAAAAATATGACTAATAATTTATATATGTATTAATATATATTTTAATAATTTAGAATAACAAATTAAAGACGATCAACATTTCAGACAATGTTCAAAAGTTAAAAATGAAAACTAAAAATCTATATTTATATACTTCTACATTAGTCTAGATTAAATTTGGGATACTGAACATCACAATTATCACTATTTTGTATTTTATTAATTTTTGTTTCGTTAAATTTTTAATTTATTTGATATCATTCTTCCTAATTTTTTAATGTTTTCTTTTTCTCTTTTGTCTTTTTAAAAATATTTTTCAACTTACAATTTAATTTTAGTATGTCTATAATTTTTCTAGTCTCGTCTCACCTATATAATATCTCATGTATAACTACTATTTATTATTACTATTGTGAAATCATCCAAAGGTCATATATATACATAAAAGGATGGTTTCGATTCTCTAAAGTTTCTACACATTACGATTTACAACCGATCCCAGAAAATTTCTCCCCTAGCCCTTGAATAACGAGCCTCCTGCTACTTCCAGATGAAAACGACGTTCAAAGTATTTCACTCAAACTTGCTAACCATGTACTCTCTCGTCACTTGTATTTGCTTATAAATAGGCAGCTTCTCTTGCTCGAACTCTCAACCAAAGGCACTCTTCAAAACTCCGTCAATAAGAATGTCTTCCAAAACCCAAGCACTCATCCTTCTCTTCTCCCTCTTCACACTCTCCTCCATCACCAAGCCCTCTCTCGCTGGTCAAATCGCCGTTTACTGGGGCCAGAACGGGAACGAAGGCACCTTACAGGAAGCATGCGCGTCCGGACTCTATGACATTGTTCTTCTCGCTTTCCTCAACGTTTTTGGTGCCGGCAGAACACCTGCTTGGAACTTCGCCGGCCACTGCGGCGACTGGGACCCCTGTACCAAACTAGCCCCGGAAATCCAGTACTGCCAGAGCAATAATGTCAAAGTGTTCCTCTCACTCGGAGGAGCTATTGGAGACTACTCCATCGCATCGGCCGATGATGCAAAGGTGGTGGCCGACTACCTCTGGAATAACTTCCTCACCGGTCAGTCTGGCCCACTAGGAAGTGTATCCTTGGACGGCATCGATTTCGACATTGAGGGTGGATCCAATCTTCATTGGGACGACCTTGCTAGGGAGCTTTACAACCTCAAACAACAACGAAACTTTTACATAGCTGCAGCCCCACAATGCTTCATCCCAGATTACTACCTTGACGCAGCCATCCAAACTGGCTATTTCGACTATGTATTTGTGCAGTTCTACAATAACCCTCCATGTCAATACTCAAGTGGCAACACCGCCAATCTTTTCAACTCATGGGACGAATGGACTGCACGTGTTCCATCATCTCCATCCAACGGGTCTGTATTTTTGGGACTACCAGCGGCGCCGGACGCAGCCCCGAGCGGCGGATATATACCACCGGACGTGTTGACGTCTACGGTTCTTCCGTATGTAAAGCAATCTCCCAAGTACGGTGGAGTTATGCTATGGAGCAGATACTTTGATATTCAAAGTACACCTCCTTACAGTGCACAGATAAAACCTAGTGTCCTCGGATCAATGGTGAAGTCCGCTGCGTCTGTTGCAGATGCATTATACGAGTGTGTTTCAAATGTCCTTCGCCTATTGCCGCGATCTCTCGCTCTCTAGGGTTTATGCAGTTGCGAGCATATGCGAATAATAGCTATGTGTGTATGGAATAAGTATCGCAGCTACCAAGAAAGACTTATCACCTTTGCATGTTGGATCACATGTAATGGTTATTTCGCTTTTAATAAAACGGATATGATTGGGTACTTTTGTTATGTCTATTTACCTTGTTTCGTTTCCAACAAAGAATTAAATACTTAAAGAGAATTCTAGGAACTGGGATTGAGAACAATTTTTGAATTGATCTTGTAATGTTCAAAATGAAAAATAAGGACTAATTGTGCAACTTTTAAGTGTACGAATCAATATTGCAACTTTTGAAAAATAAGGACCAATTTTGCAACTTTTAAAATGTGTAAAAAGTTATTTAAGAAATAATAAAATATAGAGACCAATTTAACAATTAACGAAAATTAATTATCAGACCAATAGATTAATTTTTCTTAAAAAATTAATATAAGTGAAACCGACTTTTATATAAATATTAAAACAAAGAATTGCATTAGATATTAGGCGAGAATAATTGAACATCTTTATGTCGATTAAAGTATCGGTGGTCATTTCAAACGTTGATGCATAATTAGGCAAAAGTTTTTGTAACCTTGAGTGGTACTTAATACAGATTCAGGAAGATTGATTGCAATGGGATAGAATAATAATTTTGCTGTATACTATGCATTAATTCCGTAGACATGATCAAGGTTGTCAAACTCACGATTTTAGGTAAACTAGTAAGGGAGAGGTAGACTCGTAACGTAAACTCGTAACGTAGAATCGTAAGAGTTTACAATAATGAATATTAAACATAATTGTATCATATAAATACATAAAATTTCATACATAAATACTCATTTTATGATCCATAATTTACATTCTATACTTTTCATTCAATTCAATATATAAATTTCAATAAGCTTCATAATTTATTATTCATGATAAAATAATACTTATTTAACATAACTAAATCTCAAATAAAAATAATATATAAGTTCACATTTGCTAAAGAGAAATCCTAATTTCTTAACCATTATAAAAAAAAAATAAAAAAAATATAAGTTGATCTTTCATCACAAATTAGTTAACGAAAAATTCTAATTTCGTAACCATATATGTATCAAATTTTAGTAATATGCATTAATAATATATAAATTCTTTGTTATTTTTGGGTAACTATATTAAATAATTAATATTTAAATTTTTTACTATGTTAAAAATTGATTGGTTTAGATTGAGACTCCAAAAGTGTTGAGTATTCAATATATCAAGTCAATTAAATCATAGTTTAAAAAATATATAAAGTCATGCAGTAATATTTTAGTAATTATATATAATGTATTGCATATATATTACAAAGATAACGTTGTGGCTGAGTGGCACGAGTTAATGAGCGAGTCAACTCAATTTGCTTAACTCATAACGTGAACTTGGCGAGTCAACTTGAGTTTGATAACCCTAGACATGATAGCATGACCTAAGAATGGAGACATCACTCATTGTATTTACCATCAATTTTTTTTTTATTCTTATTTCTCGTCACATGGTAAATGTTCACCTCATTTTTACTTGTTATGGAAATGAAAATCCTAGCGGATTTTAATTTCTAAGAGCACTTTCAAATTTTTGTAAAAAATAAAAATAAAAATTACATAAAATAGAAATAAAATTAAGGAAAGCACTATTAACCTTACAAAGAATAATTAATGTTTTTAATATAGTATAATACTTCACCCAAAAATTAAGATTTTTCCAATGCATTATAATATATTATAAAATCTCTAAGACTCATTAACTGCCTATCAAGTATTTCAATTTTTCAAAAATAGGCCACTTCTTTTAAAATTTTAAATCCACCTTATTACCCTCTTAAATTGTTAATGGAATTTAAACTATACATAATACATATATATATATATATATATATATTACTATGCTCCTTTAATTAGCCTTAATCACATATATGTAATTTCACTTAATGCCTAGTATTTAGTGTTTATTATTTACTTCCCCTTCATATATTACAAACATAAAAAAATTACACTCATTCATAATAAATATCATCAATTTACAACTTAAAAAATTGTAATGTAACACATTAATTAACATAATTCATCAAAGTATTCACAAAAGAAAAATTAATAGTTGAAACCAATCTTGTCAAAATCGCGATTCTAGGCAAACTCGTTTTGGGGAGGTGAACTCGTATCGTAAACTCGTAACGTAGAATCGTAAGAGTTTACCTATAATAATAATTAACAATTGAAATATATAATTATATCATTAAAATTAATATTTTAAAATTTAAACTAGTTTTTGAATTTGTGAAAGTAATGATCAATGGTTTATTAGTATAACTATAGTTAAAATGGTGATAACTAAACATAAATATTTTTTTAATATTATATATTAAAATTAAAATACGATAGATATTAATAAAAAAATACTAATAATTTGAAATTTGAATTAAAATTATTTATATAATTATAAATATAACTATTAAAGACTATTTTGTTAAAACAAATAAATTAACAATATATTAATTTCATATTATTTTTGGGTAAAATATCATATTATAAATATTTAAAAAATAAAAAAATTAATATAATAATATTTAAACAATTTAGATTAAAACAAAAAATAGATATCCTTTTAAATAATTTTAAAATAAAATTCTAAAAATAGATACAACAAATTATATGATGATAGATATGTGTAAATAGACACTTTTTTTTGTGCGCGTGTTCAAATTGTCTAAATTCTATTATTCTTGAAATGATAAAAAGATGAAGAGAATATATATATATATAAAACTTTGCAAACGTATTCATGAAGATGGGGTTGGATTAGTGGTGCAATACATTGTCATTGGCAGCTTCTGAGTTTAAGACGTGATGATGATATTTTTTGAAACTATGATGAAGAGCCAATATATATAAAATGGTGCACATATATATGTAAAGATGATGTTGGAGCAGTGGCTGGTTGTGCTCCAATGCTGGCAGGCGCCCGTGTTTGAGTTTTGGAAAAGCCATTTTTTGACGCAAAACAGGAGTGCTGCAGCCGAGTTGACACTGAGTTTGACCGAGTTTGTATGGCGTTCAAGTTAAGCACTAAGTCGACTCGATTTCCTCTCTTAAAAACGCAAACTCGCCGAGTTGACTCGCGAGTTTGACAACTTTGGTTGAAACTAAACTCTATTGTAAAAAGAGAAAAAGTGAGAGACGTTGTGATCTTAACTCTAAAGTAATTTAAAAACCATACTATTATGTTATCCAAGTTTTCAAGAAAGAAAAGCCTAAAACACTGAGTGAAATTATATTGATTTTTATATTAAAACTATATAAATATAAATAATGAGTGAAGTACTTGAAGTATACAAACATTATAAATATAAATAAATATATATATAATATAAAAATATTTATGTAAAATTAATAGGAACAATAATTCTAGATGTTGGGTGGAGTGATTCCTATCTTGTTCCTCAAACTACTTTGGAGGAATTTTTCTTTTCATTCTAATTTTTGCAAGAAAAATCTCTAAATATATATCTCCAAATAAAATAATTTCCACAAAAATCTTCAAATATAAAATCTTTTTTGATCCCTAAACAAGAATGGCCTAAAAAGCTAAAACAGACAACTACCGGATCGCGGACATTGCAGATTTTCATAATATTCAATTAGAATTTTAAAGCATCCATGATAAATAGTCAGCCCCAAGACAAACGTACTTACCTGGAAATGACGTGGATTCTCTTTTATATATATACTTTTTATTTTGTTGGCCCATATACAATTTACGAAGTTTAACACGCGTTTTAGACGTTCTTTAATATATTAATTTGGTTTTATAAATTGAGCTTTTTTAATGCAATTTATTGTTAAAAAATAATTTAAAAGATTAAATAAATGTTACTATGAAAGTATGAGAAGTGGAAAAAACTTAAAATATCGTCAACATAGAATATTATCATTCCATACTATTTTTGTTTATTTAGAAATATAAAATCTTGTCAATTTATATTTATGTAAAAGATTATTTTTGTTATATCGGTATCTCACCATTTTGAATCCAGATTGTCTACTATGCATTAAAGGAAATGTGCACTGTTAGATCGTGTAATTTTTTTTATCCGTTAGATTAATCTTTTGGGATTGCATACAGTTAAAAAAGCAACTTTTTAACAATGCTCGATCTCCTAAATTAATTTGAGCCATCAGATATAATATTTCCTTTGATCTAAATTGTTAGATCTATGCTTTTTCCCTTAAAATGTACTAAATCCAAATCTCACCATTTTGAATATATACCCCTTTCATACATTCTTTATATTATGGTGTGGTATTAGTAGCTACAACTAGGGGCGAGCATGTATCCAACTTGGTTCGCTGTTATATTATATTATATTTATTATTAATTTTGTAAAACTTTCTTTTTAAATCTTAATTACTCTTCAATATTAATCTTAATTTTTTATTCATTCTATTTTCTTTTTTTATTCAAAAATAAAAAAAAAGACATGGGTTGACCTAATCCACTCATTAATCGGGCCTAATTAGACTAAGGTAGGTCATAGGGTAAAAAAAAAAAATTCTTAATCAGATAATCGAGTTAGGTCTTAAGTCATGTTTAAAACCCTTCCCTACCCATCAATACCCCTAATTATAGCGTGTCCTTTACCATATATTTCTGATCAATATAAAGCATGCACAGTTACACAGAGGCTAATGAGAGGCTGCAGCTGTTACAACAAATATAACAGAGTGTACACCTACTATACACGTGAAACTTTTCCCTTCTCTGCATGTGATAAATGCACAGATAATTATCTAAAGCTTAATACATCATTATATCTTAACTCTTGTATTTCCTTATGATTAGGCGGCTTCTCTTGCTTCAACTCTCATCCGAAAAGCCCATATAGTAGGCCCTCCACAACCATGTTTTCCAAAACCCAAGCCTTTATAGGTTAGTTCAAATTTGGATCATCCTTATTTTTTAATTAATTTTTTTTGTCAATTTGTGGAGAGATTAACACATGTGAGTCGGGTCCACGTACTTATATGAGATCTATTTGAATTATGGATTTTACTCACTCTATATATATCTCTATTTAAATTGAAAAAAAATTGATTTAGAAAAATAAAGAGGATCCAAATCCAGGTTAGGTCTAACAGCAAGACTTAGGTGAAGAAATAATACAACCATGGTATGCTTGGCATCAAGTGAAAACAAATAAAGAATGGGACAACATTAATGGTAGGTAAAATTCTCTTACCAGTATACATTAATTTGACAGGATTCTTCATTGCTAAGTCATCCTTAAATTTAAGTTTTGTGGCGGCTAACATGAGATAAGTTTAAATATATTTGCAATTGAAGTAGGAATTAACAGAATAAAATATCATAAACCAACAAATATTTAAATTACGTAACTGACCTAGCTAAGCATTATTACAAAGCTATAAGAAAATGGAAATATAAGCAAGGGTTAAAATAATATTTAACTAGAACATTTATCTGAACATAATTAGTCAAGAAGATTTACAAAAGCCAAGTAGAATATATAAGTTAAATTATAGTAATGTTAAAGTAGGAATATTCAACTCAGAGTCAATTGGCTAGTGAAATGAAAAGGAAAGATGAAAGAAAATTCTAGTTTGAAAAATTAAAAGAAAAATTGTCCCTGTGTTTAGGTGAGGACTATGAAGGGAATATATAGTTTGTTTCAAGTCGCATAAAATGATAATGAAAAATAAACTAAGGATTTTAGCAGTATTGATTTTGGGTTGTGCTTTTTCTATATTCCAATGATTCCGAAGAAGCAATCACTTCATAGAACAGCACCAAGGTGGTGGAACCATAAGTATTTTTTTTTTTTTTCGATTTTATTATAACTCTGCTCTTACACGCTTTAATATTTAATTGGAAGTCTGAGTCATAAATTATAGAAGACATGCTAATAGTATTGCTCAGTGTGTCTGTTTCCTGCTTTGAGTTCCTGCTTATTTGAACCTTATTTTTTCAAAAAATTGAGTTTCGAAAAAGCAAGCAGTCTAATAGGAAAGTCAGCAATGTTTAACCAAATCGTCTGATAAACACACACACACACACACACACACACACACACACACACACATATATATATATATATATATATATATTATATTATTCTTATTCAGCTAATTTTTCAAAAAAAAAAAACATATTTTTTACAAAAAATAACATGTCTTAAATGGTTTGACAATCAATAATCTTTGAATGAGGAATAAAAATGAATCTTTAAAAATTTTGAGTGAGGAGTAATGGTGTGTCTAAACTTAATGGATATGCTAAACCAATGTATATGTATTTCTTCTTTTGCCCATTTCTTCCTTTTCTTCTTTAATATAGAAACTATACAGAGATTAATAATTTTGGAGAGTTGATGGCTAAAAGAATAAAGGATATGGAGTCAGGGTTTAGAGTTAGAGTCGGAATAATAAAGTGGCAAGAAAGCTCTTAACTAGTGTATATTTAAAATATGCATACTTTCTTTGTTGTAAATAGTACGTAGGTCTACATTACATTAATTGAGCAAACACAAATGCTAATATATTTTTTAAGTTTTCCTTAAAACAATTATTTTTGAAAATATTGTAAAACATTTTAAATATTTTTGGATAAAATAGTATTTACATTTCTATGTAAAAAAAAAAAAACTATTTTCGTTTTTGCTAAGCGACATTGCTATTTTGTTGTTGATTGATATTTTTTTTGTATAATCTTATTATGCTTAACATGAATAATGATTAAATACTAATTAATTACGTTCTCAAAATTATTTTGGTAATAAAGTTAATAATATTAATATGAAGAGTAATTCTTAAACAATTATGATACTCCAAAAACCCAAAGCATGACTGACATAGAAAACAAGGAAAAACTCCCACTACTTGAAAAAAACAAGATTTATGATTAAAAAATATGGGTCCCTGAATCCAGATATTCCATTCTTTATTGTTTAGGGATGGAATTTGGGATGAAAATTTTTATACTCTAAATAATTTTGCCCCTAAATTTTTAGGTGGAAAAATCCATACTAAAAATAAAATTTTTCCCTCATCTAAGGATAGAAAATTTCATATTTGGGATAGATATTTCCACCCCTAATTAGGGATAAATTTGAGGCAGAATTATTTGTGCCGAAAAAAAATTTTGTCCCTAATTGTTTAGACAAAAAACTTCGCCCAAAAAATAAATTTCATCCCTAATCTAGGGATAGAAAATTCTATATTAGGGATGGATTTGAAATGGAGTTATTAGTCCCCGATTTGAGATGGATTTTGTTGTCTCTAATCCATCTCTAAATTTATTTTTTAAATAAAAAGATATATCTAGTTACAGTTTTGATAACCGATAAATGTAAATTATTTATTTTGAAAAAAAAAAGATATGAAAGTATTCTCCCTTTATATATGGAACAAAATGAATTTAAAGAAAAAAAAAATTATCAATTCATAGTTCTCAAATTCACCATAATTATATCAGTTGTAATAAAATTACTCAAATTGAGTAACTAATTTTATAGATTAAGGACCACCATTTCTAGATTCCAACTATATCAACTTTCGGTTCTTTCAAAGCTGAGCGGAATTCTTGCAATTCCTATGTCAGAAGAAGGAAATTACTATCTAGTCAATATAGCACATGAAATAAATAGCCATTTAAACAAGGATGGCCGAAGTAGTGATTTTTTATAGCACTTCATAAAATAGCCATTCAAACCATATAATGAAAAAGTGTAAGAAAAGAAATTGAAGTTCCATTGATCATCTATAGTCATGCTTAGATTATGATTGCCAATCTTTGGTTTCAAATGTTTAACTGGTACCAACAGAGGCGACATCTCAAGACTCATCAAAAAGTAATTCTTCAATTGATGAAAGAGGAGATATTGCAGTAGTGTAACTAAAATCATCATGACACTTCATTTTGAAAATAAATAACATTAACTCCTCAATGTATGGCTTATTTCTAAGTCTACAAGCACAAGTTTATAAAATATAACCGTGTCTTTTATTATGTTTGGGGTTCAATATAAAGAAGATATTAGGACTTCTTCCAAGTACTCCATAATGCAATACAACAGAGAGGACATAAATCAAACATAGTAAACAAGAATTATATTATTAAATTCATGAAAGCTTACGAGTAAAAAATTAAAACAAGAGCAGAAAACTAGACATGACTAATGTGGTCTGTATCACGCAAAGAGAGATATAAAAGAGAACCAAATGAATGTAGAGCAAAAGTTTGGAGGCATACCTATCCCTCCTAGGAAAAATATAATGGTTACTTAAATTCAAATAAGAAGTTCAAATTCAAATAAGTAGCTCAAGCAATCTGCTTTGTTTTCATATGGCAATTTGCAGCAATTTTAAGAAATCTCATTTCGTTAAATACTTGATTAATTCATCAATTGAAGATGACTAGCAGGAGTAAGCAGTTATCACTTTATATTATAAATAAATCATTTATCCATGATACAAAGGGAAAAAGGCAGCTTTCTCAAGTGGGTTTAATATTTCATCTTACACACTAACCTACTCCACTTAACCTGTGGGTTAAGTAGGTCAACTTGATGGGTTTGTAAGCTAGTCCTTTTTTTCTTTTAATCTTATATATATATATATAAAACTTGTCACGCTCCTAACTATAAAGGGTGATCGGCCAATAGAAAGAACAAAGTAAATCTTGTCTCCGTATTATAGCTGACTAAATCAAACAATCTAAACAAAATGCAAGAGGAAGAAGGCTAGAGTTGATGTAAGCACAATTTGAAATTGCACAAGATACGGCTACAATTTTGCAAATGTGGCTTGGGCCACATCTGCATCAGGCTGGCATTGTGGTGTGAGGCTAAATCACATGATTAGGCCGTAACGAAATTGTGACATCCCTACATACTAAGAAAGTAGATACTTTATAATTATACCCACAGAATATGACCATACACTTATAAATTACTAAGGATAAGTATCTAGGGACTAAACCAAAAAAATTATTTTATTTCTTATACATGTGAATGTACTTAAAAGTTAAGTAAACTATTATTTAAGCTATAGTATTTATCTATTGTGGACTTTAAGAAACAAGTCTTGCAGTCTATTTTCAATAATGAAGGCCCAAAAGTGTATAAGTGCAATTTTAATCCTATGGCCCATATGTTAGGCCTACATTATGCCTTATTGGATTTTAAGCCTATTATCCACCTAATGGGATTTTTCTACAAGCCTTTTTATCTAAGCCCAATCAGTTAATTTTTAAACTAAGCATGATCACGTGTGGGTCCCACCACAATCATGGTGTCTCCTTGAAAATTCACTCACATCTTATCACACGTGCTTCCATCCAAGATTACCGTAAGTGATATCCTATCAAGATTCCTTATTGGCCAACCTAATTCCCATCATGGTCACATCATGTTTCTTCACATTTCTAAGGTTGTTCTACACATTCCACTAAGTACAACTTACATGAAAATATCAACTTATCTTGTCTATGCCATTTTCCCATGCAATCATTTCAAAAAGTGCCCAATAACTAAACACTTCAATTGTCACTATTCCACCACTCTTCCATTAGTTCAAATTGCACATCATTACTATCAATATTCAACCAATCAAGCCTAATGTGTAATTCTAAGATCACTTTCTTAATCTTTGTGTTATAACTTTCTATTATCAATGCACTAAGTCAACTAAGGTTCATTCATACTTACATTATCCATGCAACTAACACATTTCTCTAATCTATTCCATGCATGCTCTTCTCAACCTAGGTGATTGTCTAACCTAAGGAGCTTTTCATTTTCCTAAATTGAGCATTAAGATTAATCCTAATAATTTAACATACTTAGCTCTCCTTTAGCTCTTGGTTTTGTCATCTAGCTTCTTAACTTGCCTCTTTTAGGGTTTCCACCTTTGAAACTCCACCTTGTCCCATCCATACCATGCATCTCGGCCAAGGTGACCTTTTCTCCTATCAAGACACATTTTGACATATAACATGCAACCAATCTTGGTTAAAGTGTGTTCTAACCCTTTTGCATCACCTTTTCCTAATTTCAATAGTGATAAGACCTAAGGCCTTTAGTCATTTCCCATGTTAATATCATGCTTAACTTAATTATATCATGGTTAACTTCTTCCCTCTAATTCTCGGCCTAGGTATTAAAATAACACACTTAGTTAATTTTCATTATATTGAGCTTATGTAATACGTGTAAATTTATTCATGATGGCATATTAAACTTGTTTACTATATCAATATACTTGCACCATTAATTATAGGTGTATTAGCCTTGGTTTAATTTGATATTATGACTATTAGATTTTAGAGAAATCCCATTTACTTATACAAGATTAACTTTAGCTATTTATTTAGACATTTATACAATTGTTAATCTCATACAAACATTAACTTTTATTGTCCTAAATTAAGCTATATGTTCTCGGCCAATAAGTAATAAAGGAAACCAAATTCATAAACACATATCCTTAGTTAAACTAAAACACTAAACATTCATTCCAACACTACCATACTTCCATATAGGTTCATACAAGATAAAAGTAAAGGAAGAGAAATCCAAAATAACATGTATAGGGTTACATGAAGGTAAGAATAGGAATAATATAATACAATTCAAAATTTATCCTATTCTAATAGCAACCCACCGCCTAACAAGATATTTTGGCCAAAATTTTCTCCTCCTTGCTTCACTTTTCTTCATGGCCTATAGACAAGGGTTGCCACCACTCTCAACCATAACTCTTGCATAATGTAAGCTTCCTCAAGCACAAGCCTACTTACGGTTACTTCGGCCACCATCATTCCATCATCTAAACAACATCTGCATAACTTTAGATTAATCTAAACGTATCAAATATTGACATTCTCTCCTGAAATATATAAGAAAAAAAGGGTGTGATTTCAACAAATCCTAATAGATAAATAAGCATTCCAAATAATTAACAAAGTACAAGAATAGGTTAAAATCATTTATCAAGGATATCAACACAAGGATATATACAAGGATGTCATTAACAAGGATCTATAAACACACGTTGTGCATGACCGATTACCCTAGGCAATCCACATCCTTAGCCACGCAAGGACCATAACCACACACCATCAAGGTGCTCTGCCCACCAAGGGCCATAACCCCATTCTTGTACAAAGAAAAAAAAAAAAAAAAGAGAATGGCTTAATTATCTACCTTGGTTTTGTCTCAGACAAAGGTAAGAATGTTGCTTCCAAAATGCTAAAAAAATACAATGTAATGATTAGTTAATAACCTAATTAAAAGGTGAATTAAGATGAAAGAATGGTGAATAAGATTGAAAAACCCTAAGCTTACTTGCCTTAAGAGCTTCTCAACTACCACCACCTTCCTCTTCCTTTTCATGCCAGCCACCACCTAGCTCTTGGCCTCCTCCCTTCTCTTCCTCCCTTTCACACCTTTTCCCCCTTTCTCTACACTATCTCGGCCTCCCTCTCTCACTACACAAGGACATAGACTTTACTTGCACAAAATGGCAAGGTGGGAGGGGGATTTATAAGATAGGTGGCTTGACTTGTTTTCAAAGCCAATCTAACTTATTCATTAAGCGTATGCCAAGTGTCCATTATCTCCTCATGCATTAGTGCACATGTGTCACTTCACATGTCCTTATAATGATTGCTAATAATGGCTAATGATTGCTAGCACATGTCTATTCTCACTTTGACTAAATTTCTAACTTGACCCTACGCCTTTTGGTTTCTTTAAGGTTGAAATTTACATTTTGTGCCATTATATAAGTAAGTGTGCTTATCATAAAGTGGAATCTTCACTTTTGATCCATGCAATGATTGTTCTCTTCTCCGTTGGTCCGTATCTCCACTTTTCTAGGCTCATTTTTGTTCATACTCCACAAATTCACATTTTTACAATTTGGTCCATAAAGTACTTTTTTGCTTACAATTAAGGACAACCCTCAATTTGCTTTTCATTTAAAATTAAAATGTAGCCCTTGTACTTTGGGGATTCCATTCCACGCTCTAAAATTCTTTTATTTCTCCATTAGATCCCTAACAAAATTTATTATTTCAAGGCATACAATAAAAATTATTCCAAAGTTATATTTTACTTGGGTAGTTTTCAATTAAGGACATGGGACCTAAGTGTGAAAATTTAAGATGTTACAGGAACAGTGTTGTAGCCGCAATGGAATGGTGTTGCAGTTGCAATCACATTCCATTATGGTGTCAGTATAAAAAGAAACAAAAACATAAATTTGAGCTTGGAAAAAGTGAGTTTTATATTAGGGAGAAAGTAGAAATAGTTGGCCTTAACTTTAAACTTTAGATAGGCAAAGTGTCATGTCCTAAATTTATTGGCCATGATCGGCGCATAGGCTAAATCATCTTAGCCCAACCAGTCTAAAATAATCTTTTTTTTTTCTCTTTACTTACATTTTCAAAAAATATCGATGATAAACATTTGACACACTTTGAAATGTAATTCAACAATTCCATAATATAAATATTTGGTATAATAAGGAAATAGCCCACAAAAGGCTTACAACACCTCATAAAATTCAAAACAAATAGACATCTAGTAGCCATCACCTTAGAGTCAAACACACTGTGATTAACCCAGAATGACATACCAAAAAGTCTGGACAATAAGAAAATTCCTAGGGCAACTTTACTAGCACTTATTGATATGAAAAATATTAAAGAGAGAGGTGTAAATTTACTATTGACTTAGTGAATGAATAAATAACAAAGCAAGTGGAAAGGAAAATAATAGAGACCTTAGAATTTTTAACAAACAGCAAGTTTCCATAATATAATTTTATATGAAATAGGTATCAAGAAAAGAACTAAGATCATTATACTCACATTCCATTACCAGATATATTTCAATATTTAACAATGTATCCCTTTACCAGATACATCTCAATAATTCTTGTATCCCTTCACCAAATACATCTGAATAATTTATACTCGTATCCCTTTACCAGATACATCTTAATAATTCATACTCGTATCCCTTTACTAGATACATCTCAATATCTTATATCCATTTCTCTTCACTGGATACATCTCAATACTTCATACTCATATCCTTTTATTGGATACATCTTAATATCTCATATCTATATCCCTTCACTAGATATATCCCAATAATTGATACTCATATCCCTTTACTGAATATGTCTCGATAATTCATACTCATATCCCTTTTATCAGATACATCTCAATATCTCACATTTGTATCCCTTCACTTGATACATCCCAATAATTCATTGAATAGTATAAATAGGATATAAAAATAAATTTATTTAAGTATATTTACAATCATATAAAGTAATTTAAATAAATATAATCTTGAAGATAAAATAAAGAGTGACTAAAAATGAAATGATAATAATATCAATTATAAAAATTTAGATCACATCAAAACTTGCAGATCATTGGCTTTCATACCTTATTTGTCAGATATGGAAATCATAAATTCTATATGAGTGTCTAGTCTTTAATAATAATAATAATAATACTCTTGATAGTTTAAAACCACCTTTATGTCTTAAAATTGACTGAATATTTAGTTTCTGCTTTTCTAAGTCCAAATTGATTTAGGAGACTTTAACGTGGTTCGGTTCCAGAATGTTCCTAGCAAGAAAATATAGTAACCTCACATACCAGTATCATTTAGGTGACATAGCCTGTCATAATCTTACTTGTACAAATATTCGCAAAAACACCAGGCCTCTTACTGTAAATTCTAAGTCAAGCCTTCTATTATTTGCAAATGCTTTTTGCTTATTTTGGGCCACTAATAACCTTTTGTGAATCAATTTCACTTTGGCCACTGATTCCTGTATTAAATTTGGGCCTAAGAGTGTAGACTCACCTACTTCAAACTAACCAATTGGAGATCTGCAACGTCTGCCATATAGTGCTTCAAAAGGTGTCAACTATATACTAGATTGATAACTATTATTATAGGCAAACTCCATCAAAGGAATGTATTTATCCTAACTGCCACTAAGATTCAAAACACATGCATGAAGCATATCTTCCAATATTTGAATTGTATGCTCAAATTGTCCATCAGTTTGAGGGTGAAAGGTAGTGTTTAAATCTAAATGAGTCCCTCAAGCTTCTTGGAAAGACTTCTAAAATGTGGCTGTAAATTGTGGCCCATGGTCAGAAATAATAGATATTGGCATACCATGAAGGGAAATGATCTCGTCTAAGTAGAGCTTGGCATATTGGGCTACATTATAAGTAGCCTTTACAAGTAGAAAGTATGCAGTCATTGTTAGCTAATCTACAATTACTCACATTGAATTATAACCTTTAAAAGTCTTGGGCAAGTTGGTAACAAAATCCACTGTGATCCTTTCCCATTTCCATTTTAGAATCTTGATCTATTGAAGCAAGCTTGCAGGTTTTTTTTGTTCAGCTTTCACTTGTTGACTCACTAGGCATATAGAAATGAACTTTGCTACATCCTTTTTCATTATTTTCCACCAATACAACTCTCTTAGATTGTGGTACATTTTTATTGGAACCTGGATGAAAAGTGTATACAGAGTGATGAGCTTCCTCCAACACCTTTCTTTGCAAATCTTCCACATTCAAAGCATATAACCTATAGCCTCATCTTAGAATGCCTTCATCATCTAGTGGAAACTCCTGCACCTTCCTTTCATGGACTTCTTCCATAATACTCCTTAACTAAATGTCTTAGTCTTGTACTACTTTAATTCTATCCACTAATGTAAAGCAAAATTGTACATGGGCTAGTAGTAAGCCAAGCCATGATATCTCAAATCATAATCCACTTTCAATAAGCTTTTGAAATTCTTTTGTAACTAGCCTCTTGGTCTCAGCTATATCAGCCAAGCTACCCATATACTTCCTACTCAAAGCGTCAGCAACTTCGTTAGCCTTCCCTAGGTGGTTTAAAATATTGTAACCATAGTCCTTCAAGAGTTACACCCATCTCCTTTGTCTTAGGTTCAATTCCCTCTGCTGAAATATATACTTAACTCTCTTGTGATCAGTGTAAATTTCACAAGTTTCACCATACAAGTAGTACCTCCATATCTTTAAAGCAAATATAACCGCATCCATTTCTAAATCATGAGTGAGATAATTTTGTTCATGCTTTTTAAGTTGTCTGGATGTATAAGCTATCACCTTTCCATGCTAAATCAATACACAACCCAATCCCACTCTTGAGGCATCACAGTAAACTCTATACCCACCACTTCCTGAAGGAAGAGTCAATATTGGTGTTGAAGTTAAGCATTCCTTCAA
This sequence comes from Delonix regia, assembly GCA_037074485.1. Classification (NCBI taxonomy): domain Eukaryota; kingdom Viridiplantae; phylum Streptophyta; class Magnoliopsida; order Fabales; family Fabaceae; genus Delonix; species Delonix regia. The sequence goes on along the minus strand of CM073449.1, from coordinate 19,141,459 downwards.
TTTTTGAAAACTCTCTTCACAAGTGTTTGTCCATTGAAACTTCACACCTTTCTTGTTAAACTAGTTAAAGTAGTGACAAGCTTGTAAAAGTCTTTTACAAATCTATGGTAATAACTAGCTAACCTAAGAAAACTAAGTATGTTAGTCTCTGTGGTGGGTCTAGGCCAAATTTGAACCGCTTTTACTTTCTTTAAATCTACACTAGTCCCATCCTTGGATACTGTGTGATCTAAGAAAGCCACACTAATTAGCCAAAACTTGCACTTTGAGAACTTGACATATAACCGATTTTCTCTCAAGGTTTGTAAAGTCATCCTCAAGTGTTGCTCATGTTCCTCCTTGCTTTTTGAGTATACAAGGATATCGTCAATGAAAATAATCACAAAATGATCTAAGTATGGCTTAAAGACTTAATTCATTAAGTCCATAAAAGCCATTGGAGTGTTTGTAAGACTAAACGACAAAACCAAGAATTTGTCGTGCCTATAACGAGTCCTAAAAGCGGTCTTTGGAATGTCTTCCCCTTAAATCTTCAACTGATGATATCTTAATCGCAAGTTAATCTTAAAGAAACACAGGGCCTCTTGAAGTTGATCAAACAAGTCATATATTCGTGGCAATGGATATTTGTATTTCACTGTCACCTTGCTCAATAGCCTATAATCAATACACAACCTTATGGAACCATCCTTCTTCTTCACGAACAATACTGGAGCACCCTATGATGAAGAACTAGGGTGTATGAATCCCTTGTCAAGAAGATCTTGTAATTGCTTCCTTAACTCCTTAAGCTCTACAGGGGCTATACAATATGGAGGTATAGACACAAGCTAAGTACCAGGAATCAAGTTTATAGAAAACTCAATCTCTCTATTTGGAGGTAAACCTGGCAGCTCTTCAGGAAAAATATCAAGATACTCACACACTATTGGTACATGTTCAAAGCTTTCTTTTGTCCCCTGTGTGTCTTTAACTATCACCAAATATCCCTTACATCCCTTTCTTAACAAGTTACTAGCATTAACAGCAGAAATTAAATTATTAGGTGCTAAACTTTGATCTCTATGAATTGTAAAATTTTCCCCCTTTGGTAGCTTAAACTTTACCACTTTGTTGTGACATTCAAGCATGGCATGGCATGAAGATAGCCAATCCATGGCCAAAATCACATCAAAGTCTATCATATATCAAGGACTATCAAATCAACTAGTAACTGAATTCCTTTTATTAAGACTTTACATTCCCTATACATACGATCAGTGATGACAAGATCTCCAACAGGTGTAGATACCACTAATAGTGTATCTAAGAATGTTGCATCCTTACCAAATTGTAATGCCAGGATCAAATAAAACATACAAGTCAAAAGAACAAACTGTAAGTATACTTACAATATAGCATTAGATGTTTAAGCATCTTGATGGGTCATAGCAAAAACACAGGCATGTCCTCTCCCCACATATCCTTGATTCCTACCTCTTGAACCTTTGCCTCTAGTTTGAGATCTGTTCTACGACCTGTAGGACCCCCAATTTGCCTCAAGGGTTTTGCTAGTATTGGAGATGATGGCAACATAGTAAGGGCAAACACTTGACTAAATAATGGTGGTGCAGATAGCATAGGACAATCATTCTTAAAGTGGCCTTGTTGACCACACTAGTAACATACTCTCCCAATTGCAAAACAAATACTGGTATGCATTTGTCCACAAGTGGGGCAAGGAGGATGGGACACAAATGATCGCCCGTACCATCATTCTGCATAACACTAGAAGAATGACCATTGTGGCCTCCCCGTTAGTGAGAACTCATTTGATGGCCATGATGACTCACTACGATCTCTCTACCATTGTTGTTTCCACCATGATCTAGTTGACCACTTTGATCACCTCCAGTACGTTGTCGTTTATGGTACTTATGCATATTTCTACTTCTTTTGAATCTAGTTTCAAAGAGTTTTGCACTATTAACTACATCTTTATAGGAATCATATCATGTTTTGGCCATTAATCTATATAAATAATCTTGAAGCCTATGGAAAAAATGCTTTGCACGCATGTCTTCAGTTTTCACCAAGTGTGGAGCATACCGTGACAACTGAGTAAATATCACTTCATATTCCCTGATGAGCTAGTCTTTTCTTTATCTTAGGACCTCAAATTCTCTGGTCTTTGTGTCCCTTACTGATTGAGGGAGGAATTTCCTTAAAAACAATTGTTTGAATTCTTCCTATTCCAAAGGAGGAGAATCTATAGGTCTTCCCTGCATCATGGTTTCAAACCAAGTTCGGGCTATTCCCAATAGTCAGAATTCAACTAACTTTACTGATCTAGTTGAGGAACACCCAAGTGCCCTACAAAGCCGACCTACCTCATCTAGAAAGTTTTACAGGTCCTTCATTGCTTCTGCACCTGTAAAGGAAGGAGGCTTGAGTTTCATAAAGCCAGATAACTGAACCTCAATGCCCTTCCCTTGGGAACTTGGTTGTCTTCTAACTGGTCTAGCCTCTCGTTGAGGCTCAGGATCATCATGATATCCTCTATCCTATTGTTGTTGTTGCATCATCATGCCTATCATTTCTTTTATTGTTTGTTACATATCAAGCATTCTAGCAACTACATTAGCTACTGTAACATTTTCTTGCCTATTTTTAGGAAATTCATCTCCAGTCCCTCTATCGATCTCATTTCTTTGACCATGTTCTAGTCTACTACCACATCCACGGCCTTTGCCACCTCTACGTCTTGGCCTCTAGAAGTTGAAACGATGTTACGAGGTAGGGATGAAGCCTTATCAGGAACAAACCTCTTAGGAGCTAACCTCTTCCATGGTGGTATTCTTTTCTTAAGATAAGTAATTTGGCTTCAAATGGTTATTCTAATAAATTCTATAACTACTTAAATATGGATAACACATTTCTTATGACTAAAGACTCCATGATGTGGATTTGGTAACAATAGCCTCCTGTATATAAGGTATGCAGGCCAATTTACACAATTACATATAAGATTTCATTACTTCCCAACCCAGTGACTATTAGGTTCTAGACAAATCCTGACAAACCAAGCTTTGATACCAACTTTGTTACGTCCCAAATTCATTGGCCGTGATTGGCACATAGGCTAAATCATCTTAGCCCAACTAGGCTAAAATAATCTTTTTTTCTTCGTCACTTACATTTTCAAAAAATATCGATGATAAACATTTGACACAGTTTGAAATGTAATTCAACAATTCCACAATATAAACATTTGGTATAATAAGGAAATAGCCCACAAAAGGCTTACAACTCTTCACAAAATCCAAAACAAATAGACATCTAGTAGCCACCACCTCAGAGTCAAACGTACACTGTGATTAACCCAGATTGACATACCAAAAAGTCTGGACAATAAGAAAATTCCTAGGGCAACTTCTCTAGCATTTACTGATATGAAAAATATCAAAGAGAGAGGTGTAAGTTTACTACTGACTTAGTGAATGAGTAAATAACGAAGCAAGAGGAAAGGAAAATAATAGAGACCTTAGAATTTTTAACAAATAGCAAGTTTCAATAATATAATTTTATATGAAGTAGGTATCAAGGAAAGAACCAAGATCATTATACTAACATTTCATTACCAGATATATTTCAATATTTCATAATGTATCCCTTTACTGGATACGTCTCAATAATTCATATTTGTATCCCTTTTTCAGATACATCTGAATAATTCATACTCGTATCCCTTTACTGGATACATCTCAATATCTCATATCCATATCTCTTCACTGGATACGTCTTAATAATTCATACTTGTATCTTTAATCGGATACATCTTAATATCTCATATCCGTATCCCTTCATTGGATACATCCCAATAATTGATACTTGTATCCCTTTACCGGATATGTCTCAATAATTTATACTCGTATCCCTTTTATTAGATACATCTCAATATCTCATATCTGTATCCCTTCACTGGATACGTGCCAATAATTCAATAAATAGTATAAATAGGATATACAAATAAATTTATTTAAGTATATTTACGGTCATATAAAGTAATTTAAGTAAACATAATCTTGAAGATAAAATAAAGAGTGATTAAGTTGAAGTGACAATAATATCAACAATAAAAATTTAGATCACATGAGAACTTGCAGATCATTGGCTTCCATACCTTATTTGTCAGATATGGAAATCATAAATTCTGTATGAGTGTCTAGTCTTTAATAATAATAATAATAATAATAATAATACTTTTGATAGTTTAGAACCACCTTTATGTCTTAAAATTGACTGAATATTTAGTTTCCGCTTTTCTAAGTTCACATTGATCGGAGCCTTTAACATGGTTCGGTTTCAAAATGTTCATAACAAGAAAATATAGTAACCTTACATACCAATGACCATTTAGGCAGTATAATCTTGCCAAAGATCTTAGGAGTTATGTGATAAATTACTTTACTAAGAAACTCATAAAATTTAAATTAGTTAATATGAAGACTTAACCTGCCATAGTCTTACTTGTACAAAGTCCATAAGGCTCCATAAAGGTACTATTAAATTTCATTTTAGTGTCTTAATTTTACTCAATCTATTAAATGGGATTCCACTGCCATCATGAGCATATTATGTAGTAAATTTGTTGTATAAAATAGACAATACTCTTAAAAGACTAGTTTAGAAGAAAAATCTAGATATAATCTATATAAAAATAAAGAAATTGAAAGTTAGACAAGAAAATAAATACGTTCAGTAAAATAGAAAATACTACTTTGCTAATTATGTACTGACCAATAGGGATCAATAGTAGAGATCCCCTTTTCTTACAGCACTGCCTAGATTAAAAAGGTCACCGCAAAGCTATTTCTCACACAAATGTGAACGCTTCTTTGAACTCTCCTTCCAATTTTTGAATGTGAAAATTAAGAAGTGTTCGTGCTATTTATAGAATATATCAGGTTTAGAAAACATTTTTATTTTCATTTTAGTCTCTAAAAATAGTTAAAATTATAATTTGGACCCCAAATACTTTTTCTCCATTCATTTTAGTACATAAAATTGTATTTTATTTTTTTAATTTATTTATTTATTTTGGTTTATTACACAAAGATAGAGTAGAATTCATAAAGGAAGAACACAACTGATAAGAGGAACTAAAGAATAGGGATCATGAGTGATATGAACTCCTGAAGAGTGTTGAGTAACATCAGATCAGTCTTTATCTATCTCAGTTGTGATTTTCTATTCCAAGGTAAGCTATCTTCCTTATCCATGGCTTGATTTGAATGCGGCCATGCACTCATGTTCGTGGAGGGTGGGGGTAAAAGGAAGAAAACATAGGAGTCTAATGAGAAATGGAGACCAAGATAGAAGGATTTTGTTATTTATATTATTATTATATATAAAACATAATGGGTTAACATGATAACATCTACCTAAGTTCTTTGTTTTTTCATGAATAATATTTTTTGAAAATTGAAATTTATGTGTTAAATCGGCTAATGTGTGTGCTCTTTACAACAAAAAAAAAAGTCTTCAATATGTGTGGATTGTGAAAGTGACGAGGGTTTATTTGTTGATATGACATTGTTTTAGGATATAGGCCCTGATGATCATAGAAGGGGTGGTTCTCAATTTGGAAGAGGTGGAAGGCAATAAGCTGATCCACTAGAAGATTCTTCCTCTTTCAATTTTTCACAAAGTTTCAGTGGTTTATGTATTGGTGAATCATCTCAAAGCAGTTATAGTCATTATCCACCATTCTTTCAACAGCCTTATTATCATTAGGTACCAAATTATCCTTTTTATTAGCAACTAGTGAACATATGTGGTGAATTCATTGATTATATTTTTTGACATAGAGTTAGACAAGGTGAAAATGAAAGTGAATGTGGAGGCTGTGATCCTCTATGTCATTCTATAATCTGGTGGTGAATATCTTATCAACTTGTTGACATTTTCATTATTTATATTTTCTTTTAAATTTCTCAATGGACATTGATATGTTTGTATAAAGTATGTATTTGTCACATTAATATACATGTTAGATTTGACATATTATATCTATTTGAAAAATATATAAATTATATATGAATTTTGAACATTTTGTGCAAGTTAACAAAAAAATCACGTTTGCAATGCCCGCAACTTGTATTGTTGCATCTGCAACACCCTTAATCATAGCAACTGCAACCGCAACCACAATTTAAAACCTTAGACATGAGTATAAGAGAAAATAAGTGGAATGTGTGTGAAAATGATGCGTGAATGTGAGGGAATGGAAGGCATGAGGAGGCAGCCAAATATTGGGGGAAATTCTTTTGGAAGAGTGGCGTGAGGTGTGATGAGAATTGATGAAAAGTGGTGTCACTATTTGTTTTTGGTTGAGAGAGAATATGGAAGAAGTGGGTTCATATATGGTTCTTGGGTCTTGGGACTTTTTATTTTTGAATTTTGCATCAATGGTCCTTTTTTTTGGCCAGAATTTTTTTCTTTTTCTTTCTTTGCTTTCTTTCTTCAATATTCCAAGAAAACCTACAATAAAAAGAAAAAAAACAAGAAGCCCATGTAAAATAATTCAATCCAAAATTTTATACTTGAAAATTAATAATAAAAATTATAACAATTAAGCCCTTTTTAGATCTTATTTCTTTTTGCAATTACTCTTGCCCCAAATTTATCATAATTAATACATTTAAGTCCAATAAAATATGATAAAAGTCTCAAAATAAGATATAAATATCATATAAAATAGCGACTTACCAAAGTAACGAATGACATTACAGACTTTAACATTGTTGTATCAAAAACTTACCAAAATAATAATATAAATATATCTTTCATTTCTTTATAGGATATAGGATCAACATCAGTGGAGGAGCTAGAACTCGAGGCTAGTGTGGGCAAAATTAATATGATACCTTATTTTACTTTATCTTGATTATTAGAGTGAGAGGAGGGAATTTTAATTAGTATTTCCGAATTTTATGGAAAATCTTTTAATTTAGTTCCGATATGTTGTTGCTGGTGATTAGATATATTAGGTCCAAATAATATTGTTGCACTTATGTTAATTTTTTCTTATAAAATATGTCCACTTTCTATTAAAAAAATACATCTTTGATAAACTATTTAAATAAAATGCTAGAAATTGAAATTATATGTTTACTTTTCTACTTCTATTTAATGATAGATAAAAAGACAATCAATACTTTGATTAGTTTGCACCATAGTATTCAAAACTAAATTGGCCCAATTAAGATACTAAATTTTAAATTAAATTTAGAGATTATTTCAATAAGATAAAAATTGAAGATTGGAGATGTAGATATTACACTTTAGAAACTCATACTCAAAAGCCATAATTTTGAGTTCATCCAAGATCACAAATTCAGGGGAGGAGACTAGAAGTGAAAGCCAATGAAGAGGGAAATCAATATGGAAATGGGATGAACAAGAGAAGAAGTGAGAAGAAGAAGTGCAAAGAGAAAATAAGGAGAAAAAAAGGGGTTATTTTTACGAAAAGAATAGAAGAGAAGGGAAAAAGAGAAACAAATATTATAAAGTTTATTCTGCGAAAATTACATACATAATACATGTTTGGGTTAGATGAGTTTAAACTTTTATAAAATAATTTTAAGTTTTATATAATAGATACCTACTTCGAGTGAGTTCAAAATTTTAAGATATTTGGGACATACATAAAAAATCAATACTATGTCATACTAATTTTCAAAATTGAGGGAAGGTATATGCACACCCACAATTATACCTACCTTTGCCAAAGATTAACATCCTTTTAAATTTATATAAATTAATTATATAAAATGCTGAAATCTAGATTCTTTCAATTTAAGAAAGTGTGAGTCATTTTGCAACAAGAAGTTAAAGAAAAAACAAAAAGAATGGAAGGGAGAACGTTTATGAGATGTGGCCTAGCAGCAAAGTGGAAAAAAGACAGAGCAGGAGCTAAGGATTGTTGGCATGGGAAAAAAATCCACTAGAAAAAATCTTGAAAAAAATAAAAAAGAAATATGGTAGCCATTCACGTGGACCATTTTTTCCCTATCTTAATTACATTAATACTTCGATATATGATACAATAGTTGTAATCATAGTTCTTAACTCGACTTAACTCGTCGAGTTCACATTTTAACATATAAGAAACGAGTTAACTTAGCTTTCAACTCGGTGAGTTACTACCGAGTTGGGCGACTCTGGTTGCTTCAAAATTCAAAATACACTCGTCAGGATTCGAACCCATGTACAGGAAGATGCCTAGCATCTAACCACTAGGCCATAATGTATATTATATGACAAAAATTATATATATATAAGTCTTGATTTTAATTTGGCTAAATGAGTAAAATCTTTTTTGGTCCCTCACTTGTAGGGTATTTTTTTTAAGTTAATCCCTTATAAAATTTATTTTTCATTTTAATCCCTCACAAGAAAGATATTATTTTAATTTAGTCCTTCGTGGAATTTCTTTTCAATTTAGTCCCTCATATGAATATTTTTCATTTTCTTCCTTCACAAATAACATCATTATTAATAATGCCCTTCATATTTTTTTTTAGTTTGAATTTTATTTTGATTAAATGAATAAAATCTCTTTTGGTCTCTCACTAATAGGTTATTTATTAATTTGATTCCTTATAAAATTTATTTCTCATTTTGGTCCCTCAAATAAAATACTTATCAATTGAGTCACTCATAGAATTTTTTTATCAATTTAGTCCCTCACATATAAATTGTTCTCAATTTATTAATAGAGATAAACTCTTACAATTCTACGTTACGAGTCTACACCCCCCCTCACGAGTCTACCTAAAATCGTGAGTTTGACAACTTTGGTTGTAATACTCCAAAGAAACAATAATTAATTGACTGAAAGAGATAATAACCGAAAAATAATAAAAATGATTGGGTAGGCATATGTGAATATGGATTGTTCGCAAAAGACATTCGTTTAAGAAATAATTAAGATCTAGGACAGAAATTCCTTTACATCTTGATAGAGAAAAGAGAAACTAAATTTATTTCTAGCTATCTCCACAAAAATTCTATCTACATTTGTGATGCTCTATCTATCCATATCCGTTGAAATTAAAATTAGGGTCTTTGATAAAAATAAGTGGGAGAACTTTGAATCCAGGCTTTGAATTGGCCAAAACTTATTAGGTAATAATAGTATCATATTATGCCAGGTAGCTAGCTTTCTATAGCATCTAAAAGGTATTAAAGTATATCGTAATATGAGAGAACCAAGGGAGCAATTTGCGTCCCATAAATTAAATTTGCTGCAACAACTACAAACCATCTTTTTCAGAAAAAGATGACTCCAGAGACAATTATGGCCAACCAAATATGTGGACCTGTACTAGGTAATGTTATCTTCCTAAATATATGTTTATATCTCCACAGATTACGGTTCCTAGCTAGAGATTTGGATTGAGTGCTTTTAAGAAGAAATGTATAGATCTAATGGTTGAGATTGAAGGAAATGCGTGATTTGACAGCTCAAATTAATCTGTGTAATGATGCACGGCCTCCAAGGTTTAATCTAACGGTTCAGATGAAAGAATTACGTAATTCATCAGCGTGTAATTTTTTTAAGAAACTATAGAGAATCCGTACTCTTTAACCATTATCACTGTTGGATACATAGGTGCCAACTGCACAGTACATGCTTTGTGATAGGGCAAAAACTTTAGATTGAACATGAACATACTGAGAATGCTAAAAATCAACTCATGATTTGAGAATTTATAAGGATTATATATGAATTACCCCTAAATGGCTAGAGAGGGTTAGTTAATAGCTCATAAGATCGCGAGAGTTATGACTTGATAGCTTGGATTTTCATGTGCATTTGCATAAAGTTAGATATATAGTTTATTTAGATTAATTTGTCAATAATATGTGCAACTTATTGAACTTGGATCAACGAAATAATAATAGAAATAAGAAAATTATATTTATACTATCTCAGTATAACTTCAATTAATTATTTCTTTAATAAGACACAAAGACTTGATAGCTCAGGCTACACGTTGCAGCTACACCACTTATTCCATAGATAACATATTACATACTTGATGCTTTATTTTAATATATGCAGTACTGTATAAGACTGCATATAAGAGCAAACTAGCTAGCTAGCTAGCATGCTTATATAGTGCATCAAACATTACATAGATTTGAATAGGGAGGCTGCAGAAGCAGCCTGAGACAGCACTGCCTCCTTAATCTGACCACTATAGTCGGTAATCTTATCATAGTACCGGTCCCAGATCATAACTCCACCGTAGTTTGAAGCTGTCTTTAAATTAGGAAGAATCTCTGATGTGAGCTCCCCTGGTTTTATGTAACCACTGCTTGCGTCACCTAGATCATCAGACGCTGGTATCCCCAAGAACACAGAGTTATTGGATAGAACTGACGAGGTCCATGTCTCCCACGAGGCAAGAAGATTTTTAGAGTTTGAATTTAAATATTCACATGAAGCGTAATTGTTGTAATATACAACCCAGATATAATCGAACAGGCCTGTGGCAATTGCTTTGTCCAAGCCCTCGTTGTCATGGTCGCAACGTGGCGAAGCAGATAAGTAAATCTTTCTTTCTTCGGTGGACTCGTTGATCGCCCTAGCAAGATCATCCCAATGAAGATTTTCACTCTCTTTAGAGTTCGCGATATCAATGCCATCTAGGGCTACTTTCCCCAGTGGACCATTATTACCACTAAGAAAGCTGTCCAACAGATACTCTGCAAGCTTCTTTGCCACACCGTCAACAGACGAAGTTGCGAGTGGGTCTAGCTCAATGGAAAGAAGGACTTGGATGTCTTGGCTTTGACAGTATTTGATTTCTGGCTCTAGTTTGGTGCAATCACCTTTAGGACAATGGTTCGACAAGCTTAGGTATGGTGGGGTGATGCCATTGTCGTACACATGGAGGGATTTGACGATGATGATGTTGTAGTGTTTAGTTTGACATGCTTCTGTCAAGTTGCCTTCGAAGGTTGCATGATTTCCTTGTCCCCAGTAGACGGAGATTTTACCGTTGGTGACCGCGGAGGCAAGATTAGAAGCATGGGAGGAGCGGGTGATAAGAGAAGCAGTGAAGATGGATAGGAGGAGCACGAGAACATGTGTTTCGGAAGCCATGAATGTGGATTTATGTGGTTTACCGTTTATTAGTTTTCAATGAGAGTAAGGGTGGCTGCCAAATTTATAGGCCCAGGGAAGTGCATGGACACCGTAGAAAAGAAGTAGGAACATCAAACGTGAAATATTAGTATGCAGAAAAATTCTGGCTTACATTACTTGTATATATGGCCAAGATTTTAACTTTATTTACACGTAGTGCTTGCGTATATAGACGCAACAATCACATGTTATTGGAATAGCATATTCCTTAGTTATGCCTTATGACATTATTCGTCGTTAGATATTATTAAATATAGAACAGTATTTTTTTTTTATAGAACTACAGTAGTTAATGAGTTTGATTACAGAAATAATTAGAGAACTTTGTATTCTTAAAAATATCTACCGTGCATGCTGCTAACATGGGAGAGTTGGTCCAGTTTGTTTCCTGCTTTGGTAATTTTTAAAATTTTTTTTATTATTCTTAAGTCAATGAAACATATTTCCATATTAAAATTAAATTATTTACATGCATGCATGGGTCACAGACTCACACTTTTGGCATATTATATTTCAGAGACACATATCAAAACAATTTGTTTTAGTATAGGAGTCCAAGTAATTATTTAAAAATTTTAAATACATTACTTCAATATTTGTATCAAACTATTTAATTATTTTAATTTTCCAGTAAAAGAATTAAAAAATTATCTGGGAAGCAACTACAGTCTTGTTGGAGCATTATTGAAGCACTACCGCCCTAATATCTTGCGTTGGCAATTCTCAGTGATATTTGCACTGTGACCTATATATAGAAATCAATCCATCAAAGTAAGCAAATGAGAAATTAAATAATTAATTTCCACTAACATTGTTAGTGTTTTCCCTCAAGATATGTTTTTCAAAAGTAGTAATTAATATTTAAACAATTTCAAAGTCACTGTGAGAAAAACTGTCAAACTCATAAATATCAATTTAAGTAAACTTGTAAGGAGGGGTAAACTTGTAACATAAATTTATATAGTAAACTCTCAATAGTTTATCTCAATTGATAAATAACTATTGAAATATATAGTTATATAGTTAAAATAAAATATTTAATAAGTGATATTTAATTTACTGTCATTATATCAATTATTATATAATGTAATTTTCTCTTTCTTTAAGTATATTTCGATAAAAATTTGTAATTAGTAATTAAGTGGATAATGGTTTCTTCAAGAAAATATTTCTTTATATCTCTTGGATTGAATTCTTGTATTGTTGATTCTATATTTCTAGAAATTCATATATAAGTAAATTTAGGTAAAACTAATTAAGTAGGATGATGATATAATTACATACTTTTACTTTATTGTACAAAAAACCTTAGTCAAAATAGTCGCATGGTATATATTTTTTGTTTGTTAGGTTTACCTTGTATAGGCTAGGACTAGGACCACTTTGAGCAAGCAATGAGCTAGCACGTGATCATTGAATATAAATATCATTATTGTCCATATATTTCTGAAAAGTATATAGAGTTTTGTTTCAAGTGGCAAAAGATAATAGTGAAAAATAAACATGGATTTTTGGGTTTTTGGCAGTATCGATCATGTGTTATGTTTTTCTTATCATTCCAATGATTCCAAAGAAGAAACCACTTCATAGAACAGCACCAAGGTGGTGTAACCATAAATATCACGGTCGTACTCAAGGTTTTAAATTGCGGTTACAATTGTATTATAAATTTTGTAATTGCAAGCAAGGTTGTCAAAATCGCGAGTTTAAGCAGAATCGAAAAGGGGGTGTAGACTCGTATCGTAAACTCGTAACGTAGAATCGTAAGAGTTTACTTCTATTAATAAATGATTATTTAAATATATAATTATATAGTTAAAATATAATATATAACATGAGGTTTATTTAAATACTATTTATATTTAAAATCATAAAAAATGAATGGGATATATATACCATTAAAATCATAAATTTACCATCCTTAGATAAAAGTAATAGCATTGTGATTTTACATGGTTATCTAGAATTCATAGTATTTAAAAATATATTTAATATAATTTAAAAAAAATTTATATGGATTTTCTCCCTAGACAAGTTATTATATAAAAATTTTATATTTATTTTTTAAATAATTTAAAATGGTTCATGAAAAAAAATTAACAAAAAGTTTGATTTCATGTTAAAACTCCAAAGTCAAATTGATCAAGTGAAATAAAAACTAGAAACTAGTTTATATATAAATGGTGGGATATATATATATATATTAATATAACCATTGGCTAAATGGTAAAATCATTGGGAGAGGAGTTGAAGGGTCACGTCTTCGAGCTTTGGGTGTGCGTGTTTTGCTGAAATTGTTTAACAGGAACTACTTTATATATAAAATGTGGGATATATATATTAAATACTACCATTGGTTGAATGGTGGAGGTGCTAGCATGAGTTGCAAATGGTCGCGTCTTCGAGCTCTGGATGTGCCTATTTTGCTGCGGTTTTCTGCGTTCAAATTTCCAACTCATCTAACTCGGTGTATACTCGCCGAGTTAAGGGGCGAGTTAACTCGAAAATCAGTACTAAAAACGTTGACTCGGCGAGTTTACCGAGTCAACTCGCGAGTTTGACAACACTGATTGCAAGTATTGCGGAGGTTACAATATGAGTTGCATTTATTGCAGTCGTAATATTTTTAAAACATTGCACAAGATATCTAAAAATTATGAATAATTATTATAACTATTATAGCATATCATATGTACCATCTATAATAATTTAATAAATATATATTCTATGTAAAGATATTAATATCAATCCATAAATTTTTAGTTAAGTGTTCGTTATTACATTGTGTTTAGTAGTTTAGAGCTTAAACATGTAGCTACTTAGCATTAAGGAATTATTTGTCAAAAATAATAAATAGCATTCTTTTATATATACTATAATATATATATATATATATATAATTATATATTATATAATATCAAATTATAATTATTGTGCGTACTTAGAAAGAAAATATCATCATAAGTTAATTGATATATCTTTTCCTTTTTTGTAATGTTACAGCTCTATCAATATTTTTTATTATCCCACTAACTAAGTTGACAAAGTTAATAATTACCTTCTTAAAAAATTTTGAAAATAAAAAATGTTCCAAAATTTTAAACCTGACAACATAGTTGTAAAATTATGTAGCTAATTTAATTTTAAATTATTTGCATTGAAGTCATCAAACATAATTGAGAAATTTGAATAATTTACGAAAAAATAATAAATTCAATATCTCTCAATACCATTATGTTTTATTAAGATAAAAGTTATGTCCAAGAAAATTAATATTAAAATTTAATTTTATATTATATATTTGTGAAAGTTAAACATTGTCGATAGTTCGATTCCCAATTTCCCATATCCAAAAAAATCTCGCTCAGTAGTTTCAGCTTTCTGACACCCACCCTTATTCTTCTTTTTCTTTTGTCTTCTTTACTTTTCCTGTTTTTAGCTTCTTCATCCCATATTGCTCTACTTGTGGTTTGTTTTCTTCTCAGTGACTAAGTCTCGATTCTTTTCTTCTCATATCTCCTACTCCTAGGTCCCAACCCCACCCAAACCCCAGCCATCAGGTGAAGACAAAGATGATGAGAAGTGAAGGACGTGATTTGCGACAAAGATGAAGACTTGAAGAGTACAAACAATGTTGACCACCACCAGTTAAAAGGTATGATCCAATTGCTCCCCAAGTGTTTTATGATTGATTTCTTCTTTGAGTTGCTCATTTGCTCCTACTTGTTTGTTATGAAATCATGATTTCCAATTTATTTGATTTTTGTCTGGATCTAGTGTTAAAAAACGCAACAATACGGGATCGTGGCTGCAATATTGTTCCATTGCGGCCACAACACTACTATATTTCACTGCCATGGTGAGAATCAAAGTCACCCAGCAATTGCGGGGTGATGCGGATGCTGCGTCAACTGCATTCGCAATATTGCGGTTGCATTGCTGTGATGCGGCTGCGATTTAGAACCATGGTCGTAGTAAAGCCAAGAGCTTGTGACCACCACTTGATGTGATTGATAATGGAACAAGTTTAAGACCACATTAGCAATAAGCATGTGCAAAAAAGGGCTAGTTTGGTTGCTAGAGAGAAATGCGATAGAATAGGAATAAGAATAGGAAACCAAGTATGTATGTTTGGTTGGCCATGAAAAAGGAATGGAAAGGATATCCTACAGTTGTGTTTAGAGAATAGTGTTTAAAGCATGAGAACTTACCACGTAGCCTAGGGTTGTAATACACTAGAATCAAGAGTATGACTGGCATAGGGAACAAGGAAAGCCCATTCCTACAAACCTACACTAAATGAAATAACCCCCTTATCAATAGTAAGCACGAACGAGTCATGAGGTTAGTTCTATCCTTATAAATTATGCTCAGGCTATATACATATGACCTAAGCCCTATTAAAATTTCAGCAGATTCTCCACTAAAATTGGAACCTTTTGAAATTCTACAAAAACACTATTAGCCTAGAAACAACAATTTAATAAAAGAAGAGAAGAAAAGATATGGAAACCCTACTTGTGATCATGTAGAACACATCAAGATAAAATGTATATTAGTTAACATAATAATCATCACAATACACAAAAGTGAACCAAAAAGAAGGATTAAGCCTCACAGATCATGGCGTGACTCACCAGCGGGGATCTATATCCTATCCTTAAATTTCTGGCAGTTGCTTTATGTGACTATTTGAAATAGTAAAAGTGCACAGGTAGCATAAAAAAACATAATAATATAACCTAAACAATATTGACAAGAGTTTGAGAGAACAATTACATAATGATCTTCGTGACAGTAAGATTTATCACTATATCAACTTAAAAACAATAATTAAAAGTAATGGAACATTGTGAGATTTCATAAACGGTGAAAGAATTTATGAGCCTTTGGAAATGAACAGTAAAAGCTTAAGCTGAACATTTAAGATGGGAAAACAATTTATTTGAAATCCATGTACAGAAAAAAGAGCTATCATAGGACATGAGACATTTATCATGGGCATAAAACCTTAAGAGGAAATTCACCATTTGTCGATGACAATAGTCTTTGGGGTTAATATGAGAAATCTATCGTGAGTCCAAAGCTCATGCTACATCATCCTTCTATCCACATGCAATGGCCATCACATAGGGCTAGCATCTCCTATCACCTTGCTAGCTGGGTGTTTCCAAGATGCATCATGGGTTATAGATATGTTGTTAGCTGCCAATGTCTTAATCTTGTCCTTTATAAGGCCAAGAAAAACTATTATGCATGGGTTTTTCTCTATTTTATATCATCATTGTTAGTATCAAAGTATTAGTATTCCAAGTTAGACAATACACAATTTGTGTCTTCACAAATGTTCAACCTAATGTACAGTTTCAATCAATCAATAGATTATAGTCTTTATAAAAGCAAGCTTTGTAAAAGTAGATAAATATAACTTCTTATGTCAAAAAAAAAAAAAGAAAGATCATTTAGAAAATGAGCTAGAGAAATGCATGCAATTGAATCATTTAGAGAAAAAAACTTTAGAATGCTATCGGCTCACCTGTATAAGCTTTGTGGTAGATTACGTTCCCCCACTTACCCAATGAATTGAGTAAGATCAAGGGAGGTGCCTACAATTATTTAAATAAATAATAAAAAATCATCATTAATTTGAAATAGTTCTAAAACCTTACTTGCAAAAATAGACTAACCATTCCCCCATGATCTCTTACCAATTTCTACTTACTGACATCGTTAACTACGCATAAAACTTTGTTTGAACTTCATTAGTTTCATCACTATTAAGTCATGCATAACAATCTTTACTTAAAATCAAATTTGGTAGTTTATCTGAAATTCCCATGGCTCATTTCTATCTACTCAAGAATTTCCATTTCATTTCCTTAGCTTTCCCTATCTAGATTAATGACTACAGTTTTCTCAACTTCAATTCTTTTTTTTTTTTTGGAAAAGGACTAACTCTCCTTATATTTACTTAATCAATACTTAACAATCTCCTTTCAGAATGAGGAGTTAATTAATTAAATATATGTATTTTTACACATCCTCACACATTGAAATATTTATGTATTCATACTTATGCAATTAAAATGCATATATCCATATCTTGTCCATTAATGTGTGTCTGCATACATACATACATATACATATATATATATATATATACACATATATGTCTCTGTGTTTGTGTGTGTGTGTGTATATATATATATATATATATTATATTTATTCTTCATAAGAATGAGTTGCCCAACATTAACAAAATGGCTTGGAAAATTATACTAGCCTAACTCAAAACTTAGTCATTAAGTTAAAATAATTATCCAGTGTTATTTAATCACTCTGAACATGAGTTCCTTCATCACTCTTCCCCCCACAACAATGGATATTCAAAACATTTGGGAAATATTACCAAATCAACTTACCACAGTATATTAAAACTTCCTAAAACCCAAATCTTTTTTCCTTGAGATTTATTGATGTTGTAAGAGGCAGAATTTCATATATTAAGCCACAACAAGATGCTTGCATGGCCAAGAAAAACAAGATTCGAATCAAAAGGAAAAAATGTTGAAATTGAACATTGCAATTAGAAAGGAAATGACTGAGATTCACCAAGGAAGTAAAATCACAACACAATTTGGAGCAAACCCTTACCAAGTAAGCCTTACAGCTCTAAATCTTGGACCTTATAGTCAAAATGTGGAGGAAGGTTTTCATGTCAGAATTGTGCGTATTTCTGGCCCAAAACATGTCACGAGCGACTGATGATAGTATGAATCAAGTGAAGATGATGAAATCAACAAACGAAGGAGAAACATGCTAACTATTCTTAAGAGATCCATGCGAGAGAGAGAGAGAGAGAGAGGAGAATGTCATGTATGGAGGATAAAATAAAGGATTATTTTGGTAATTTCCACATGTGGTACGACCTATAAAGAATATTAGTTAATTCCTAAGTTGAACCTAGAGAGATTTGAAACAGGAACCATTTGAAATCATGGTGGAGTTTTATACTAGTTGAGCCAATCTAAGCCTCATGTTGTACATTTGCTTATTTAATATTTTAGTTTACCTTTGTTCTTTTAATTTTTCCTCTTATTTATTTAAAATTATGCTCTTGCCCCAAAATATATCCCTTTCGTTTCTCCTATTCAAAATAAAGAAATATTAAATAAGGGAAATTTCCATAAGTGTAACAAGGGTGAATAAAGAGCAATTAAGAATAAGTTGGGGTTCGCTGTTCACTGAAGGCTTAAGTGTGGCGATTGTGGTTAGTTGCCGCCTTATTTTAAAAACTCTAGAAAGATAAGAAAAGAAAGGCATTGTAGAAAGACGGAAAGCAAGATTATGCTGAATTCATTAGCTAAAATACACCAATAAATTTCCAAGATCATCTAAGCTATAATATACCAATAAATTTCTAATCTCTTTTTGTTGATGAAATTAAATAAAATCATACTTTCGTCCCTCTCACAAAATTTAAATATCCCTGACCACTTGGAACACAATTTTTATTTAAAGTTTGTGAACTTTGATCATACCACAAGATATGTAGACCTTCGACTCTAATCGATTATAGGTTAGTCCTTGTAAATATCATATTTCTTCCATTATTTTATTTTCTTATAATCTCTTTTCTTCTTTTTTCTTTTCATTTTGTATGTCATTGAAGAGTAAATTATAATATGAAGGTGAAATCCATTTTGCATAATTTGTTTAAGGCTGTCTTTGGGAATAGGTGTTGTGAAGTGTTTGATACCTTCTTTATGCACAATCACTTGTTAAACCAATCTCTAGTTTGTAGAGCATTTTTCAATTTTCTTTTAAATTAGTGCTTCCAAAATTTATCTATTTAAAACTTTTGATGGAGGCTTTAATTTTATTTTTGTTTTAAAGGGAAAAAACAAAATTTATTTTTCGATATTTCTTAACATCCATAACAACCCTTGCAAAGAGATATGATTTTAATGAGGGTATAAACAAAAATATCAGAAATTGGATCATATGAGATAGGAAAGTTTCCTATTTAAACTCCAAGATGATTTTTAGTTACTAAGAGTGACCCTAAAAAAATTAAATAAATTTTTATGAACTTTTCCTTGAGAAGAATTAAAAGAAAATATTGGAGGACTAAAATGAAAAAAGAAAATAGAAGAAGATTTCACTGTGACATCAGGTGTCACAAGAAGTAGAAGCCACCATTGCATTTGTTGTCAAAAGAAGAAGAACAAACCATCGTAGCATTAGGTGTCATATGACGAAAGAGCTACCTTAACCATTAGGTGTCAAATGAAGAAAAGAGGCACTGCCTTGGCCAATTAGGTGTCAAATGGAGGAGAAGTCACCATATGACTTAAGCCATGAAGCCATATGTTGGCACATGGCCAATTAGGTGTCAAAGGAGATGTCACTATATGAGTAAACCATAAGGCCATCTTATGCTAACACATGGCCAATTATGTGTCATCTTATGACTAAATGGATAAGAAGTTACCATATGACTAAATGATGAAGCCATCTTATGTTGACACATGGTAAGTAGGTGTCAAGATTAGAATATGCCACCTCACCTAGTACATGAAAAATGGTTAGTATAAATAGTTATGATATGGAGGTATTTTGTACTCTATTTGGCTAATGCAATAAGAGGAGAGAGAGTGTGTGAGGCTTAGTTTAGGCATGAGTGAGATAGGATGAGAAGACAAATTCTAAGCTCAAGTAATAGGAAGCTTCATTAAGGTAAGAGTTGTATTCTTGGTATCTAATTTTGTGGAAGATATAGACATTGAGGTTAGATAACTTAGAATAATAGCAAAACAAAGGATATATGTTAATAAATGAACATGCATTTTTATTATGATGCTTACGCATTTGAATTCAAACTTTTCATGTTAGATTGTAAATTCTTGAACAAACGAAGATAAGTATTCTTGAAAAATATTCAAATTTGGAATCCATAGAAGGTCATAAGTACATTTATTCTATATATAAATGTTTAGACCTAGTTATTAATATACATCATGATATAGCTTGCTATGTATACATTTGGTTAGCTATGTTCATTTGTAACTACCACATGGTAATTCTCAAGATAGTTTTAAATTTTAAACTCAATAAAATGTGTTGGTCAATAATAAGATGTGATGACGACCATGATCATCATGATGATAATGAAATAGCTAGAAGTATGGGATTGTGGTTACAAAAGAAACCAAATGTACATCTATGCATTTTGTCACATAGCCCATGTTTAAGTGTCCTAGTTCTTGCAACATGTATGTATGATGATGTTTTATATTTTGAATAAGGCACAAGTTGAATTAAAACTTTTTAGGTGAAAGCTCCTTAGAAGATAAAGGAATATATATATATACACACACACACACTCTCAAAATGAAGTTTAAATGAATATGTATTCCTATAGTAAATTGTCTAGTATAAGTTCCTATTTAGATACAATATCAAATGTCTTTAGGTTGCTCTAAAATTTGGTACTGACTTTCTGGATATTCTAGAAACCATGATAATGTTTCAAAATAGTAAATTTGGGTAAAGAGACTCAAGTAGAATAACATGTTTATTTGAGAACAAAATAAAATAGTTTTAGGAAATTCCAAAATTGAAAGAGAAAATGAATGAATCTTTATAGGCAAGTTTAGAGAATGTAGAAAAGTTGCCATATTAAATTTTAGAGTAACTAAAGTTGATTTACCTAGCCAACCAAGTCAAAACTACATAACCTTGGATACATGAACTAAACTACATTGTTTTGAGTTTGGTTATGGAAAAAGGGTGAATTCTTTAGAGTTATGGGTCCAACCTTTTTCTTGTAATACTAGACATAAAATTTTACAATCTAGAGATTTAGAGTATTTTTGGATCAGATTAAAAGAAGCTTTGCATTTTCCAAAACTAGAGAATTGTAAAAAGGGAAATAGTTTCCAAGAATGATTTTTCTTTATATTTAAACTTGAGTTTGTTGGTTGTGCACATGAAACTAAATTGCTTTTAGAAGAGAAAAAACCTTTAAGTATACTTAAATGGTCCTACATTACCTATAGATGATAAAAGGATATTAAATTGCATAACCATGTTGTAAATTATGGAGTAATAGTATGAGTAGTCATAGGTGTGACATGTTTATAGTTACAATCTGGTGTGGCAATAGTGGTTTGATGCAGAATGTGTTTATTACATTATCAACTTGTTGAATGGACTACACATGTATATAGATATAATTTAGTTAGATAAAAAAATAATGAAGATGATAATAAAAGGTAAAAGAAATAAAGTTTATGTGATTGTAAATTTAATGCTAAAAAGTAAATAATTTTGATATTAGAAAAGCAATTAAATATATACATTATAGTGGACAGGTTCACGCAAAACTTAAATTTTTAACATGAGCTTACAACCCAATCCCTGGGGGTAAGTAATTACTTATTGAAACATGGACACAAGCTTTGCGTTTGTGATTATCGATTACTGTGAGCAATGTACTCTATATTTGTGGTTATATTTCCTTTGCAAATTTTGTATTCAATGTTTGCATTTTGTTTAAGTTATGATTTCATGAATTTAAGTACTTGATGTCTTTATTTAAATGAAGTCAATATTGATTCTCATTCACTATGGATTTTATGGTAAGTTTTTCTACTTGCGAAAGAGTATTGAGCCCTTGGCTTATCCCATCCTAGTATAGGTAGTATTATTTACTCAATGACTACCTTCACTCATTCCTTTTAACATTTTTGCAATTCACAAGTTTGAGATTGGTTCTAGGTTAGGCTTGTGGTATAGGTAAGTGGCTGTGTATCAATCATACCCTGCATCAATTCAAGGGCAAATGTTGTACTTTCTAAAGTGTAAATTCTTGGAATCTAGAATTGCTTTATAGTACCACAGGTAAGGGCCCTCCCCCTTATAATTGTTTTATGTGTTACATTAAGAGCATAGCTCTCTTGTACTACCATTGTTGTGTTTTTGGACTAATAGGTAATATGGAATATTTTGAAGAGTCCAATTTTAGAGAGGAGACTTTGCCAAAATTTCTACAAAATTATAAGGGTGTAATTTTATCTAAATTATTAAAGCAAATTTTTTGTTGCCTTTATTTCTTACATTTGCTAGCTTGTGAAATTAAAAGGTCAGATAGAATATTTAGGCTTGCAAAAATGGAAAAGTTTTTTCTATATTCTATGCTAATCTCACTTCAGGTTTTATGATTGTTCAAGCCCATGCATGATTTCATTCATTCATGGAGAAAATTGAATACTCTTCACAAAACCTAATTTTACAAAACAATATTAAATGAACTCTTTAATTAAAGTGAGGAATGAGAGTAAAATAACCATGACATGAATTTAAAGAGAAACAAGCAAATGAATTATTGGTAAACACTTGGGAATGCTAATTGGTCATTTGGTTAATAGAGTAATTCTAGCTATTCCTAGCTTTTCTCTATACTCATGGTGAATATTCTCAAGATATACCTCTTTGAAATAGAAATGTAAAGCCATCCTTAATTTACGAGGTAGTTTATCATGATGAACAAATTCCATTTAGACTTTTCCTAAAAGCGTTACTAATGACCGTTAGACTAATTACTCTAAATTAGTGGCTTAAAGATTCTTTGGATGCCCTATAACTATTAGAGCTTCACTACAAGGTTAACTTTATTGCTAATAATTTATTTCCATTTATACCTTGATTTGCCATATAAATACCATCACTATAAGGAGATTAAGAAGACTTAAATCTTCGATCACAAGTCTTATGATTCCCAATTTACTTATAGAGATGAAATGATAAGTAAACCCTATAAACCTACACATGTCACCTTGCATATATCAGGAAAGAATTTCCACTTATCTTAATGTTCTTATAAAGTATAGGCATTAACTCATTATTTAGCTTCCTTTCACATTTCCATGATTCGTCCATACTATTATCTATACCATAGTACTTTTCACCTGTCAACTCTTGCTCTCACATACATCTATACTTCCATATATACATATAAACATATAAACATTGATCTCTATACACAAATCATATTTTCCAACTCCAATTCTTATTAAATTTCACTCTAACCATTCACTTAGCACAACTTTACTTTTCTTAAATTCCTAATAACACCATAGAGTTGAAAAAAAATTGAAACTTCACCATAATAAATTTTACCACAATGATTAACTTTCAAATGCCTAATTTTCTTTCCTCCTTGAAGTCTATTGTTGCCCAATCCAAGTACAACTTCAAACTTTTGCCCTAAATGAAGGCTTAATCGCGCAGTTAAAGAGATTTAAGAAATTGGAGGAAATTTTTTAGATAAGACTTAAGGGAAAGGATGAAAATTGTATAGCAATGAAAAGGCATATGGAAATTTCAAACATCCCTACCTTTATATGCCTTAATCAACCGCTTCCTCTTCCTTAGCTGCCAATTGTACAATAGAGAGGTTTTCATTAGAAGGGAACAATTTTCGATGTTAATCTCATTAGGAAATGGTTGACGACACAGTGTAAAGGTGTGACATGTCAGTTCGTGGAGGAAGGAGGACAAAATGCTCTCTATTACATGAAGGAAGACTGTTAAACCCAAAGAAAAGAAGAAAGCATCGTGGAAGAAGGAAATATGGCTAAGGGCACTTTTGTCCTTTCACAATTATGGTGCCATGTGTCATTCTGTAACAAAAAAATAAGGAAGTAGGCATTACAGTTCAAACCTATGACCCTATAGAGAGCAGGAGTGAGTCTGTGCCATTATGCCAGACTCAATTTTAAGTTTTATCCATATTTCTTTTATACTTAAGACCTCTTCAATTTCTATAATATATTTAATTTTCTTTTCTAATATTCTTAAATAAACTATTTAAAGGCTACGTATTACATTTTGATACCAAAATCTATTCATATTTATCAATTGTTAATCTAATATTGAATATTTAAAGACAAAAAGGATGAAAGTTACTTAAAATTGTGGAATATTAAATTGTTCGCAAAAGAAACTCTTCAAAACCTTTCATTTGGATTAGGTTGTCAGGGTCAGTATATATAATATAAAATAAAATAATGGATTAGCCACAAACCCATCAAGCTTGCCCATTTCATCCGTGGGTTAAGTCAGATGGGTTAGTTTAATCCACCTATGTTAATGAACTGAAAATTTCAATCTAATTAGTTAGCATAAGGTTTTATACTATTAGTTTTGATGATGACAAATATATGACACATATAAGTTACAAATATGGTATCTATGGTATTAATATGTGCTTGGTTGATTAATCATTAACTTGTAATAATTTATACTTGAATCATCCATTATTCCTTATATATAATATGTATTTGCTCATATCATATCCAATAGGCTTTAATATTATATAAAATCTAAATTGAATATTTAATTATATGATCACATACACGTGTTAAAAAGTTTTATATTGCTCTAATTGTTATTGAAGTATGCATATTATTAACTATGAATAGGATTAACTGTTTAGTTTGCAAGTTAAAATATATTATGTAAAAATGATTTAAAGAAAGAAGAGTGAGCATTGAAGTGAAGAGAAGGAAATATCAATACCATACCTTACACAAAGAAATACTAAGCAAGGAAGATGCTTTAAGGATTGAAAAATTTAAATATTAGATGATGTAAAAGCTTGTTTGTTTAAAGATAGCCAATAGATTAAATAAGTATATTTATCATAAGCAAAGAGTTATTATGTAAAATCAATTATTTAGATTCACATTCATTGGCTCAAAACAATTTGGTTCTCAAAATATAAGTTTAGGCCCAAAAGTTAGTGAGATATATATTTTTCCTAAACCTTTTTTTCTGACCTTGGTCACTATTTTGATTATATCTCACAAATCTTGTGGAGTTTTGATATGAAACTTGTTGCCATAGAAAATATGCTCAAATAGCTTTCTAACAATATCATTCACTTAAAAAAAATTAAAATGAAAAATGTATGACTATTTAAAGTTTAGTTTATGTAACAATCAATCAATTGGACCTTTAGGCACCATTAATCAATGAATGGAACCATCAACCACGACCACGATCGAAGGGAAGCTGAGTGGCTGCATGCATCCTACATGGATGAGTATAGAGAAGAGAATTAGGGCATAATTAGGCTTTTTTTTGTTTTTTGCTTTACCTAGTACATGTTATATTATGCCTGGCTTCCATTCTTGCATGTTAATAAAGAACAAGGACTTACATGTAGGATTGCTAGAAATCTGAAGCACTTTAACTCAGCAACCTCAGTCAAACTAGCCGAGTTTGATGATTCTATGTAAGTCAACTCCAAGTTTGATTGCTTTGATTCCAATTCTAAGCTGGATCTAACTTGAAATCCCTACCTAGGATAGTAAAATTGACAATTCTACCAAGTTGAACGTGATTTTGACAACCTTAGTTACAAGTGACTAACTTTTTTTTTTGGGGTTATTTTTTATATCTTTTGTTTATTAATTGCTTGCTATTTGTTTGATTTGGAATAAAATATTATATTAGTCCCTTATTGACTTTCATTCTTAATTTGGTCCACCACTTATAAGCCTATTATCAGTTTAGTCTCTTATTGATTTCAATTCTCAATTTAATCCTTCTCTTTTAGTTAGGACTTATGGGCAACACGTGCTAACTTTAATATTGGTGGGGGATTAAATTGAAATTGGACAAATTGTTAGCCCAGGCAACCAACACCCACGAGGGGGGTGAATTGGGTGTTTATAGAATTTCAGTTCTTTTCACAATTTGCTTCACAGAAATTTTTGTTCAGAATTATGCTTGGAAGAGTATGATGTAAAACAACAATTATATGTATCAATAGAGACTTAATAAAGATGTTTGGGGTACATGTATATCAATACTTCAAGTGTAATATCAACAATAAATGCTTAGAATAAATATGATGATTCAGAATGTAAAGAGTAAAAGGATAGAAAAAATAAACTCATAATTTATCCTGGTTCAGCTCCAATCCAAGCCTATATCCAGTCCCCAAGCAACCTTTTAGGATTTTCCACAATCTCAATAATTAATTATAGCAACAACAAGGGAGAACCTCTCCCGTAATCTCTAATCCCAGGAAGAACCTTTTCCTTACACTTAAACAAAGGAACCTCCCCTTCAACCTAAGCACACCCTTACTTGATTCCTTAATGAAACTCCTTAAGCATCTCTCTCACTAAGAAGAAAGGAATACAGAAGAAAAACCTCCTTCAAAGTAGTAGATATACAAATGAAGCTCTAAGAACTCAAATGATAGAGAATTTGCAGATTTTGGCTCAATGATCTTTGTTCCTCTCTCAAGAATGATATAACATGTTAAGGATCACATTCTAGCACTTGGTTCTACTTAAAAATATATTTAGAATGATATATTTATATATCAAGATGAGATATAGTCATTACCCCTTCAAACTAGTCGTTATTTACTTTAGAAAATTGTCTCTGGGATCGACTAGTTGATTGTCGGTGGCTCACCAGTTGACTTCCCATTAAAATATGACCGTTATTTCAAATATGGGACCAACCAGTCAAATGTCAAGGGTTGACCAGTCAATTGCTCACTTTTTGGACTGTACCAGTTGACTAGTCACTTACAATGATGCAGTCCAAATTTCAAATGGTCATAACTTTCTCATTTTAAATCTAATTTAAGTGACTGTCCCATAGTTGGAAAGCTCTTCTAGTTTCCAATAAATCAAGTGTCATATCAAAAAGCAATATATGTTTAGAGATATGATTAAAAGAGTGACCAAAGGTCAGAATACACTTTTATGTATAATCCATGTCTCATAAAAAATTTTTATAAGGTCATATCTTTTACATTTGAACTCCATTTTAAGTGAATGATCTAACATTGAAAATCTCTTTGAGTCTAGTTTCTAATAAAATAAATTTCATAGCAATATCCCATATGGTTTGTGAGATATACATAAAATAGTGACAAATGGTCAAAAATGATTTTAAGCAAAATCTATATCTCACTATTTTTAAGTCCAAATTTATATTTTGAGAACAAAAATATCTTGAGCCAATAAATGCAATTCTAAATCATTGAGTTTCTGAAAATAACACTTAGCCAATGATAATTATACCTATTCAATCGATTGGCTATCTTGATGCATCCAAACTTTCTGCTCTTTAAATCTTTTGTTTCTTCTAAGTTTAGAGCACATTTCTTGATTGCTAACACTTTGGGTAGAGCATAGTATTGATATTTCATTCTCTTTACTTCAATGCTCACTCTTCTT
The DNA here is from genome assembly GCA_037074485.1 of Delonix regia. NCBI lineage: Eukaryota > Viridiplantae > Streptophyta > Magnoliopsida > Fabales > Fabaceae > Delonix > Delonix regia. Next base: position 19,113,988 of record CM073449.1, on the reverse strand, counting down.
TCTTTAGACCATCATACACATAATTGATATTTAACTTGCAGACCAAATAGTTAATCAATTAAGCACAAATTACTATTATATTTTTGACTCATCAAAACAATCTCAACACAAATAAGTGAGAGACAAATAATATTTTACTCATTTAATTTTTTGTTAAGCTGTCAATTTTAGTACTCAGTAATAGTTTTAGTTTTAGAATATTTTTAATGATATTGTATTTATTACTATATCACTGTAACAGGAACTTCCCTAAACCTATAAACTGGCAGCCTTCCATACTCGATAAGCCATTGAGCTAAACAAGATAAACATCAATCATGGCTTCCATACAACAAGCTCTCATTCTCCAGTTTTCCCTCTTCACAATACATTTGATCATGTCCTCACATGCCGCCAATTGTCCCACGTACACTGGCTGAGGTAATATCTCCGTCTATTAGGGACAAGACAGTAGCACCAAACAAGGCAACTTAGTGGAAGCATGTGACACAGGTCACTACAGCATCGCCATGGTCGCATATCTTCATATAATTTGGGACAAATCATACCTAAACTTGGGAGACCACTGTTCCTTCGGCCATTGCACCAAACTCGCGGACAAAATAGAACACTATCAAAGCAAAGGCATTCAGGTATTGCTTTCCGTTGAAGTTGACTCAAGCAAGCTCAATCCCATGTCCACTGTAATGTATCTCTGGGATAACTTTCTCAGTGGTAACGATGGCCCTATTGGATCTGTAGCCCTAGATGGCATCGATCTTGCTAGGGCGATCAATGAGTTCACACAAGAAAGAAAGGCTTACTTATTGATAACACACGTTGCGACCATGACAAGGGCTCGGACAGTGCAATCGCCACTGGGCTCTTTGATTATATTTGGGTTGTGCACTACAATGAATACGCCTAGTGTGAATACGCGAACGATGACCCTACGAATCTTCTTAACTCATGGGAGGATTGGACATCGTCAGTTCTATCCAATAACTCAATGTTCTTGGGCATAGTTGCAAGAAGTGAATCATCTGCAGAGAGCTGTGGTTACATATCACCGGGTATGCTCAAGTCTGACATTCTTCCAAAGATAAAGGAAGCTTCGGACTATATTGAGTTATGTTCTGGAACAGGTACCATGATCAGACTATCACAACACAAGCAGCTTCTACGGTCTCTTGTCCCAGTCTATGTAACATTAGACGTACTATATATCTACCTAGCTAGGGAAGCTTGCTAGCTTGCTATGATATGTAGGGGTTATGGAATACCTAGTGCACCTGTGCATGTTTGACTACAACCATGTCATGGATTCCGCTTTGAATAAAGATCTATTAGTATTATTATTATTTTTTTCCTAATTTTTTACGATATTTATATTTCATTTTATTTTTCTTTTGCTTTCTTGAAGTGCAATTCTTTTATCCCTTATAATTTCCTTTCTAGTTTTGTTTCTCTGATTGGTACTTTGGTTTTCTCAATTGCATCAAAATATCATATTCTTATTTTTTCAAAAAGTATAATGTCTCTTTTGATCATAGAAGATACATGTCTCAACTTTTTGAATGCTGAATTCCACTAATATAAAATTCAAACTCTTGAAAAATCTTAACATTGAACTCATTCACTGACAACAACTAACGAATAACAAATAAAACATTTTAGAAACTAATTATATATAAATAAAATTTTGAAATAAGATGGTTTAGAAGTATAATTTCAAAAGCTAAAAAGTCCATTTACTTAAAAATAAGCTTGAAGCCATATACATGCATTATCAAATTTATAAAGGAAATGGTAGATATTGAAGGAAAAAACAGTGTAACAAAGAATGCAACCGTAACAAGTTCATTGGTGTCGGGATTGCTAAACATCCTTGGCAACTACAGATTTATTGGATAAAGATGTAAAATGTTTTTTGTTATGTATAAATATACTAAATATAATTTTAATAATCTCATTTCCAAAAAAAATTATATACGATGTATAATAAGAACGTATGAACCAAAATAAGCTTGAATAACACACACAGACACAGACACACCTATATATATATATATATATATATATATGGGCAAAAATATCGACATCTATTAGAAGTCATATAATGTGCTTATTACTACTCTCTCAAAACGGTCCTAACCCTGACGTTTTGAGTGGCGTACGTTCTTGGATTTGTATACCATGAGGAAATAGGGACCAACTTCCTAGGTCATTATTTCTATAATTGACTGCTTCCTCTTTATATTCGTCGCGTCGTTGAGCTAAATCTAAAACGACACTACAATAATAAAGTCAAATCTTGCTAGATAATGGACCACAAAAACTTTAATAATCAATAAGAAAATCCCATGCTACATTCATGTGTTCTAATTTATTATATATATATATATATTAAAGATTTATCGTCCTTAATTTGTATATATATTTTTTATTTTTTAAATACTTTTATGTAATTGAGTTACTTTATTTTGTAAAAAGAGAAATTAAAATATAATGCATGTCATTGGGCTAAGTTATATGGATTGTACCATATTTGTTCACAACTGCCATGAAGCCAACTTGATTAAACCAAGGTTTTAAATTATGGTTGGGAGGTTGCGTTGTAGTTATTGTGGATTCTACACTGTAGCTATTGCGTCTACTGTAGCAGTGAATATTTTTCAAACCTCAAAATATAGTGAAATGTCTATAAAAATCTTATAAGTATCAATACATCATATTTTATATTTTTATACATCTTCTGATTCATTACGTTAAATAAATTATCACAAAAAACAAAAAAAACATATATATATTACTTAATTTATTAATGTTGCATGTAACAAATTTTAATTTTCTTTTAATGTTACTATGAGTTGAATAACGGCTAATTTTTTTTATAATAAGATGGATATTCAATACAATGCATTATATAAAATAACAAGTATCTAATTAAATTTTAATTAAACATATTAATTACCAATTATTAATTAATACTTACCGAAGTGTATAATTATATAATTAAAGCCACACAACATGCTTCCATTTCGTCTCTTCAACTGAAAAAAATCAATTTCCACTTCCTATGCACTTTGCCCTATGTATTCACTCGTTCATCTCTCTGTTAGTTTTTACTTTACCCTTTGACTTTTCATTTTCTGCTCCTTTCACTTCAACCTATCGTATTTGGAACATCCTTTCGTGGAGTGCCCGCCAAAATTGCCTCCGGTTCAAGACTTTTATCTCAGCAGATGCCTCTACCTTCACATTTTCAACATAATTTGAAGTCTCCTCAGCCATGTCAAAGGTGTCAGGCTAAAGCCTTCCTTTGGCTGAAGGGTCTCCACTCTCTAATCTTCGCTGCGTATCTTTCCCATGGACTCCTCCGAGCACCCAGGTACCTTCCCATGGTATGATCTTATTTTTGTCTTGGCATCGCTGTTTGCTTTCATCCACACCTACTGCCACATTCTGGGTATATGTTCATCATCTCCGGCTCAAACGGCAGACTTAGTAGGATGCATGGTTTGCTTAGATGCATCCATTGCGTGAAGATACGATTTTATTACCTGCAATTGCGGTTTTGTTGCCCGCAATGTCTGTGATTCAAGAACGCACCGCAAATGCCGTGTGATGCGGATGCGGCCGCAATAAAACCATGGATTAAACAGAAAGGCTCAATTAAGCAACTCCTAGAAATTATTTATATTATTTTACTTTTTTCAGAAAAATAAAATAACATGAAAGCATAAAACGCACTTGATCGATGATTCTGTTAAAGGTGAGAAATATATTTGTAGGAAGAAAAAGGTGGTGAGAATCATGGAATTATGAAGTTTTTTTGTTCCCATTTATTTAGATCGTAATTATTTTTGGAAGTGAAATCATTAAAATATCTTTAGAATATATTATACATGGTTTAAAAAATAAAAAATTTACTTGTTTATCCTTTAAATCCTTTTAGTCAGGGCCAGAAATTAATGGTTGAATAAACAAAAATCATATCTGTTTAAAGCTTGAGTATAAGATAACACATTATTTTGTACAAGGTGTACGTTTAAGGATATAAATTAATTTTATGTCAAGAATCGTAAACTTAAGAATGGAACGGGACAAGCATGAGCTGATCATGCTGCCTAGCAAAGGGGGAAAAGGACAAAAGATGAGACAAGATAGGTTGCATGTGGGAAATAATGTTCGGGCAGAAATCAGAAAAAATACTAAAATAAAAAGGGCCTCAATTCACATGGGCCACTTCATTTTTTGTCCCAAACATAATTGTCGACCAGGTGAGTCTGCGCACTCACTAGGATTCGAACCCACGTATACGAGGACGTCCAACATCTAACCACTAAGCTATGGTGCATATTCAATATATTTATGACAAAAATTATATATATACAAGTCTTGATTTTAATTTGGCTAAATGAGTAAAATCTTTTTTTGGTCCCTCACTTGTAGGATATATTTTTAAGTTAATCCCTTATAAAATTTATTTTTCATTTTAATCCCTCACAAGAAAGATATTATTTTAATTTAGTCCTTCATAGAATTTTTTTCAATTTAGTCCCTCATATGAATATTTTTCATTTTCTTCCTTCACAAATAACATCATTATTAATAATGCCCTTCATATTTTTTTTAGTTTGAATTTTATTTTGATTAAATGAATAAAATCTGTTTTGGTCTCTCACTAATACGTTATTTATTAATTTGATTCCTTATAAAATTTATTTCTCATTTTGGTCCCTCAAATAAAATACTTCTCAATTGAGTCACTCATAGAATTTTTTTATCAATTTAGTCCGTCACATATAAATTTTTCTCAATTTATTAATAGAGGTAAACTCTTATGATTCTACTTTACGAGTCTACACCCCCCTCACGAGTATACCTAGAATCGCGAGTTTGACAACCTTGGTCCCAAATATAATTTACACTCTGGTATAAAGATACAAAAGACTAATATTTCAAGTTATTTAATATTATCTCCTCTATTAAATTAATCATTGCGGTTTATTATATTAGCAAAACATAGTTTTATTCCTATACATTAACCCTTAAGATCAATCCAGTCTTCCTAAGATGGAAAATATCATAATAGTTCTCAACAGATAAAAGAGTGTGAACTAATTTAGTCCCTCTGGATGTAAGTAAAGACCTTTATTTTTAATGAAAAATGATCAAATTAATCTTAAAATTAAGAATGAGAAAAAAAATCAATTTTTTCTCTTTACTATACTTGGATTATTAGGACTCTTGGTTTACAAAGAACTATAATATATATGGAGCTAAACAAATGACTATTTAATTATTAATGTTTTGAGCCAGATTCAAGTAAGTTAAATCTGTATAATAAGATGATCCCGAAAAGAGAAGTCTCTGCTCTGTTTCAACATGAAGAACGAAGAAACTTTCAAGAAATATTAATAATGGATGTCTTGTAATCACAACGCTAATGGACTTGTTAAGACGCAATCTTTGTTCTACAGCCCATCCAATTTCAATTCCAATTCCTTGTACAAATTTAGTAATATGGTTGACAGATTCAAGCTTCATATTAAATAAATCATAATTTTTTTAAAATTGACAACTTGCATTTTGAAACCGAACAAACATATACAATATAGTAACATCCATCATAGTTGTTCATCTTAATTTAAAAGAACAATTAACCTTCATGATATATTGTTTAAACCCCGTATGTATTATAATAGATTTTTATTTAAAGCGGAATCCATTACATGGTGATGGTAGTCAAACATGCATAGATCGCGTACATAATAGACTAGTTATTCCGTAACCCATACATATAACAGCAAGCTAGCAAGCAAGCTTGCCTAGCTATGCATATAGCATATGTATGTCTAATGTTACATAGACTCAAATAAGAGACCGTAGAAGCTGCTTGAGATGACCTCATGGCATACGCATTCGCAAACTTTCGTACTCAAGCCATCCACAATCTGATTAGTATAGTTGTTTTTCTTGTCTTAGTACCTGCTCTAGATCATAGCTCCTCCATAGTTCAAAGCTTCATTTATCTTTGGAAGAATGTCAGACTTGAGCGTATTTGGTTGTATGTAGCCACTGCTTGTTGCGTTTGATTCATTTAATGCTACTAAGCCCAAAAACAGTGAGTTATTGGATAGAACTAACGAGTTCCAATTATCCCATGAGTTATGAAGATTTGTAGGGTCATTGTTCAAGTATTGACAAGAGGCATATCTATTGTAGTACTCAACCCAAATATAATAAAAAAGGCCTGTGGCGATTGCACTGTCTGAGCCTATCTCATGGTTGCAACGTGGGGCTATCAATAAGTAAATCTTTCTTTCTTGTGTGGACTCAATGATCACCTTCACAAGTTCGTCCCACTGAATACTTGTAATATAATCAAAGTTAGCAAAATCGATGCCATCTAGGGTTACTGATCCAAGAGGGCCATCATTACCACTGAGAAAGTTATCCAAGAGGTATGTTACAGTGGACATGGGGTTGAGCTCGCTTGAGTCTGCTTCAATGGAAAGCATAACCTATATGCCTTTGCCTTGACAATGTTTTATTACTTCCTTGAGTTGGGTGCAATTGTATAATATCTAGGGTTTAAATTTGTTAAAATATTATACTGAGTCCACCTATAAGGGGTGCTCATTAAATAAGGGCATAATAGTAATTATAAGAATTATTACTAAACCTTAACCCTAGCTAGCCTTTTATAAATAGGGCTAAACTATTATACGATTTACAACTCATTAAAGAGAAAGACTTGAGATGCTCTCAGTAGAATACCTGTGAGTATTTAGTAGTCGCATTTGAAAGGGGATTTAGGATGTGAAAACCTGAAACACACCCAATACATTGTGGGTATCTCATTCAATTAGTGATCCCAGCCAGAGTTTGATAAGCTTCTGCAATTAGGAGATCTATGTAAGTCTCTTACTTTGAATCTATGAATGTGTTCATTTATTATTTTTTATTCCCTTCATTAATATTAGAGCCATGGGCTAGTTTTCTTATCAATTATATACTTTATTGGGATAAGATTTTTATTTGGGGCTATTTAAAAAAAATTTGAATGAATTTTTTTGAACAATATCTTCTTCTTCCTCAAGGAATTCTCCCACGAATTGCATTTCAAGTATTGTCACTGCCATCAACAACAGTGGTCATTGGCAATTCCACCTCCCATCTGCTAACCTTCGGTTGCCAGTGACCACGTCACCGACACCCTTCGAGACTAAAAAAAAGAAAAACACCTTACCCTCTATTTTTTCGAGTCAAGCTGCTGGTCACCGGTGGCTATGATTGATGGTGGCACGACGCAGCACATAGGACCACCGACAACATTAGTCATCTTTCCTACTGGCCAAAGGCTATTGACAGGGATGAGGGAGACAAGCTCACAAAGGAGCTCCCAAATTAAGTCCTTGTGAGATGTTGTACTAGCAGCTTTGTTACCCACTTAACACCGGCCACTTCGCCGGCAGATGCTGCATCACGGCACCCATGAGTGAGCAGCCTGCACGCCAGTCAATGAGCATTATTGGTGGCAGGGAAAAAGATAGAAGCAGGAAGAGGAAGGAGACCTTTTTTTTACGGTTGTGATGCTTTATTCTAAAATTCAAAAAATTTAAATATATATATATATATTTTAAATTCAAAAAAAATTTTCAGAAACCCTAAATTTTTTTAATGGGCCTTCAAAAATTTTGAAGAAGATTTGGCCTATTGAAAGATTTCTTTTTGGCCTTTTTTAAGAGTTGGGCCTTGTATTTTTAAACTGGGCATGTGGCCTATTCAAAAATAATAATTAGAAACCTAATTGTTAAACCCCTAATTAATAAACATCTAGATATATTCAAAAATATAAATTGTGTATTTATATTTTAGCCTCAAATAAATGCAATTAATTTTTTGTGAAAAATTAATTTTTTATATCCCAATAAATTTCAGTCAAGTAATATGTTATTACTTATCATTATGTTAATTAGTTTAACATTTTTTTTGTCAATTTTCTTCCAATAGAAAATTTCGACATATAATGTTAATTAGCTTAACATTATGCATTTAATTATGTTAATTAGTTTAACATGTTTATTAATGAATGTTAATTAGTTTAGCATTATATAATTGATCTATTAATGTGTTGATTAGTTTAATTTGTTATTTAACAAATGTTAATTTGTTTAGCATTTGAAAACTCATGATTTACAATTTGTTTGTAGTATGGTTAAGACACTTAGTTGTATTTTGATTTCATTGATTTACACCTTGCATACAACCTTAGGACAATGATTGGCACTTCATGCTCTTTCGACTTCAGGTTATGCTTAGGTTAATTAGCTTAATCATATGATACTTAGTGTTATAATTTATAAGCATGGTGAACATTAAATCTCGCATGTTTTTAATTATCTGATCTTGATTCAAGTTTATCTTTCTTTTTATGTAAAGAATGACTACAATTTCCAAAAGTATTGTTGCTAAGCTCAACAAGAGATTAAAGCTAAATGGCGATAATTATGAGATATGGATTACAAAAGTCCAATATCTTTGGAAGAGCAAAAGGCTCTTGAGGCTCTCAATAATGTCATAGAAGAGCCAGAAGTTGGAAACACGAACCAGCATAAGCGAGACCATGAAGCTTATGACACTTGGAAGAAAAAGAACTCCACTGCTTGCATTACGTTGATAAGCACTATGGATGATGACATCTTAAGGGAGTTCAAAGACCACCAAAGCACTATAGGGCTTTATAATGCTCTAAGAACGAGGTTTGGAACTATGTCTGTATCCAAATTGCATTCTTTAATGATTAAATTTGACTTATATAAGAAATGCCCAGAACATTCAATGAGGAAACATCTGAGGCTGATGTCAAATATAATTGTTGAGCTAAAAGATGCTGGAAATGCCTTAATAGACAAGTAGCAGATTTAAGCTATCATTCGCTCTTTGCCTAGTTCATGGGAACATATGAAGATGTATCTCACTCACAATGACAGAATCATGACTTTAGAAGATGTCCAGAGACACTTGAACTCAAGGAAGAAAGGCTTGAATCAACTAAGCCGATACCTGAGTTGTACATGACAACTTCAGGTGAAAGACATGGTTCAAAGAGAAAGAGTTGGGGAAGGAACAAAGAACTAAGTTAACCTAAGAAAAAGCCAAAGACTAATTAACAAGGCAAAAAGAACTAGCAAAAGGTGAATATGACAAAAGTTAAGTGCTTCAATTGCTAAAAGAAGGGACACTATGCGAGTGATTGCCTTGAACCTTTCAAAAAGGTAAGCTACACTGCTTATGCTATTGAACTTTGTGTTTTTAGCTCAATTATGTTTACTGAATCTTGTCTTGTGTGCATTGTAGACTCAGGAGCTATGGATCACATAGCACAAGACCGTGATGCCTTTGTTGACTACTGGCAAGTTCCCTATGGAGCATTCTAGATATATGTGGGCAATAACACTAAGGTTGCTGTCAAAGGGATTGGAACATACAAGTTAGTCCTGCATTGTGGTTGAGACTTGATCTTACATGATGTCCTTTATGCACCTTAAATTTGTGGGAATGTTATTTCAATTGTGGTTTTACTTAGGCTAGGCTATTATTTGTATTTTCATGACAATTATGTTAAATTGAGTTATGACTCAATTTTTTATGGTTTTGGTTATGTAACCAGAGGTTTCATTTCTATGGATTTGGATGATGAATCTTACATTAATAATGATGTTAGTTTTTCCATGTTTGCCTTTACACATGATTATGATCACGATGTAAATATATGGCATGCTAGACTTGGTTATATTGGCCAATAGAGAATGCAACAGTTAGCAAAAGAGGATTTGCTTCCTGGCATTAAACGACTAGATTTATCTACTTGTGAATCTTGTCTAGTAGGAAAATCTGCAAGAAAACCCTTCAATAAAGCAACTAGAGCTAATTTTCCACTGTAGTTAGTTCATTCTGACATCAGTGGGCCTATGAATGTTAGGGCCCAGTACAGAGCAAATATTTCATCACATTTATTGATGATTATACTCGTTTTGGTTATGTTTATTTGATGTCTCATAAGTTAGAAGCATTGAGCTGCTTTAAAAACTATATGAACTTAGTTAAGAATTAATTAAATAAGAAAATTAAAGCTATTTGAACCGATTAAGGCCAAGAATATTTGTCGATTCAATTTTAATGAATTGTGTAATGAGAAAGGGATAGTTCATCAGTTGACTATTCCAAGTACTCCACAACAAAATGGTGTTGCGGAAAGAAGGAATAGAACACTCATTGACATGGTTAGGTCCATGATGGCATAGGTTAATTTGCCAATCACCTATTAGGGTGATGCATTGATGTCTGTAGCCAACGTATTTAACCGTGCACATATGAAATTAGTTGCAACCACTCTATATGAGTTATGAATTGGGTGAAAGCCTAACCTAAGTGTTTTAAAACCTTCGGGATGTGCTACCTATACACATGATTCCTCTCACAAGTATGGGAAATTGGGCCTGAGAGGAAAGAAAAGTATCTTTATTAGATACTTAGAAATCTCAAAAGGTTATGTGTTTATAGGTCAGTAACATAGTGGGAGTGTGACTAAATTCGAATTTAAAGATGTCACATTCTAAGAGAATGAATATCCTAAGAAGGGTGAGGTAGGTCTAGACCTATCCTTATTTGAGATAAAGGATCCGAATGCAATAGGACCACTTCATTCAAGTAGGAGGATTATAGTAGATGATGAATTAGTTTCTCATCAGTAAACTTCTTCATCATTTGATGCGAATAAAAGTGTTCTTGAGCCAGTTACTCTAAGTGGGAGAGGCCAAATGGATTTAATTCCAAGTGGGAGTGAGACCAATGTTCTTGATCCGAGTGGGGTAATATTGATCCAAATGGGAACAATAAAGCAAGATTCAATTAATCACAGTTGAGACATGGTTCACGTAAAAAGACTCTTCGCCGACGATATGAGATTGAAGGTAGTGAACCTCTTACAATGCTTCTGCAAAATGAAAATGAGCCGAGAAATTTGAAAGAGGCTCTTTTATCCCCTTTTAAGAATAAATGGACTAAAGCTATGGAAGAGGAAATGAAATCTATAACAGTTAACAATGTTTAGGAACTTGTTGATCTTCTAGGGGGATGTAAGGATATTGGGAACAAGTCAATTCTTAAAATTAAGGAAAAAGTTGATGGCACGATTGAAAAATTTAAGGCTTGACTAGTAGCAAAGGGGTATACGCAGTAGGAAGGAATTGATTATGAGGAGACTTTTTCTCCTATTGTACGGTTTACCTTTATTCACTTACTTCTAGCTATAGTGGCTTATCTAGATCTTGAATTACATCATATGGATGTAACGACTACCTTTCTCAATGGATAATTAAATGAAGAAATTTATATGGAACAACTTGAGGGTTTCATTAAAGAGGGCCAAGAAGAAAAAGTTTGTAGACTTTTGAAGTCTATCTATGGCCTTAAACAATCTTCAAGGCAGTGGTATATTTGTTTTCACAATATAGTTATCTCTAGTGGTTTCACTATGATGAGTGATGACAACTGTGTATATACCAAAAGATCTAAGGACAAATATGTGATTATGACATTATATGTTGATGACATACTCATAGTTGGAAATGATATGGAGCTCATTAACAAGGTAAAGACTTGGTTGTCATCTCAGTTTGAGATTAAGGATATGGGTGAAGTTGCATACATTCTTGGAGTTTAGATTTCAAGAAATCGTTCTAAGAAACTCTTGTATCTCTTTCAAAAGAATTACATCAAAAAGGTTTTGGAACATTTTAGTATGGAAAGTTGTAACCCTGCTGACACTTTTATTAGCACAAGTTAAACCTTAAGTGCCGAAATGTGCCTTAAGACTGTGTGATCGATTGTCTAATGTACACTATGATGTGTACTAAACCTGATATCTGTCAAGCAGTTAGCTTTGTGAGTAGATATCAAATCGACCCAGGTCCTAAACATTGAGAAACTATAAAAAGGATCTTAAAATATCTAAAAGGGAGTACTAATTATGCGCTCTGCTATTAAGGTGGTAGAGATCTATGACTGGTAGGTACTTTGATGCTAATCATGGAAGGGACTTAGATGAGCGAACATCTACCTCAGGATATGTTTTCTTACTCAGTAATGGCGCCATATTATGGAGTAGTAAGAAAACATCTTGTGTATCCTTGTCTATGATGGAGGCAGAGTTCGTGGCCTTATCTTTAGCAGCCCAAGAGGCTATTTGGTTGAAAAGGTTCTTGGATCAACTATTATGCAAAGCAGAAAACATTGAACTAGTGTTAGTGTACTGCGACAATGAGGTTGCAATTGCATACACCAAGGATCCAAAGTACTGTTGCAAAACTAAACATATAGATATCATGTATCACTATGTGAAGGATATGGTTGCACACAAGACTGTGAATGTGAAGTGTGTGTCTATGCATGAGATTCTTGCAGATCGGCTGACCAAGCTGATTTCTAGAGATGTGTTTGTAAGACACGTTAGGTTTTTGGGATTGCGTAGAATTTAGCATACTTCATTTGTATTTTTATTTTTTCCATTGTTCACAGACAGAGATATTTTGATGTTCTATGATAATCAATAAAGTTTGATTTCCATGCTTACATATCTTTATTTGAATGTTGTGTACATTCTTATTTATTATTGAGTATGTCGGGTAGACAAAAGGGTTAGCCTTCTCACACAGTAACCGCCTCAGTGTCTTTGTGACATTGGAGATGAGATAAGATTTTAAGAGAAATTATCAAAAGGATAATTTAAGAGCAACTATACTTAAAATCATATAAGCCACTTGATTGATGACGTAGGGTCATTAAAATTGATTTGATGAAATAAGTTCATCATTTTTAGTCTACCTTAGTTGCCAGATGTGAGTTTAAGACATTGTGTAGATCTAGGAACTCAATTTTAGACTTGTAGTGTCTAAAATATCATTTGTACAACATTATTTGTGAAATAGACATATACTCCATGGGAAAAGGAGGAATGTTGTAGCACATGTTTCATACTATGTGTGTAAATACCGACCATATGGGTTAACATGAGTACAATCTTAACTCATGATTGTGTGATGCCCTTGTGCCTTTGCGTTGGCTCTATATTTGAACCTTTGGACTCCAATTAGGTACTTGAGATGGAGCTTGGTGATTGCTATCATAGCATGTTGCCTAAGGACTATATCTAATGATTCAGTTTGGCGGGACATGTATAGAAAAGTGAACTAAGTCTGTGTTAATAGGATCGTGAGAAGAGAATCTCATTATTCTGTATTCACCAGTATACCAGTTATGACTTATGTGTCATGATTGTGAATACAAGATATTATGATAGATGAGATCATTGAGAGATATCTGAATGTGATTCTTATGATATAGGGTTGCATACTTTATGATCTACATGCAGGTGTGTTTTCAACAAGAGGCAATGTATTCGTAACTGATGTATAGCATTGATGCTCTCATAGTATGCTAGTTGCATGGCTTACTTTCCCTGTATGAACGACTGTAGATTATAAAGAGAAGTGTTCTCTTGATTTACCAAGAATATGTTTCTTGGGTTTATAGCGTATGAGTACTCCCATTATCTATGAGTAAGAGATGTTAGAATTTCATATAATACTTAGAGTTTAAATCTGTTAAGATATTATATTGAGTCTACCCATAAAGGGTGCTTATTGAAATAAGGGTAAAATAGTAATTATAAGAATTACTACTAAACCCTAATCCTAGCTAGCCTTTTATAAATAGGGCTAGACTATTATACAATTTACAACTCATTAATAAATATGAAATTCTTTGGTAAATAATAGTCTTCCAACAATCAGAATGGTCCTCTGGAGGGTTCAATTTAGTTGATATTTTTTATATTAGGAAAAATATTTTAATACTTTTCATCTTTGGGGAAATAAACTAATCTTGAGGGAAAAAGTGAAGGACCCAAAATTTATTTTTCTTTTAAAACAACAAAACAAAGGTTGTCACTCTTAACTAGACAATCCCATGGTCCAGGTTAGTTTTGTTGCAAGCCATTTATATCCTATACAGAACTGAATTCGGCTAAGTATACAAGTCTTTTAATCTTAACTTAATAATTAATAATTAGTTTATTTTCCTGTGCATTATATGAGCATTAGAAAAAAAATTAATTTGTTTAACTATGTGTCAATATATTTTAAGTCAACAGTATTTGTAAATATTAATAAAAAATTGAATTTAGTAATATATCAAAATATAAAGAAAACATAATAAATTGGAGAAAGTATATAAAATTGATTATGTGAGATTGATGAGTGACAACAATGGGCTCATTAAGAGTGTTTCATCATAAATCATTTAACTATATATTATTTTTTCTCACTTTAATTTTGGACTACATAAAGTTATATTTATAGTCCCTTATTAGAAAATTTAAGAAACAATTAATCGATTAATTTATTATCTTTCTCGTTGACCAAAAAAAAAGTCCAAACTCCTGAGAATTCTTGATTTAAAAGTTGAGAAAGGTGAGAATCCTAATTCATGTATAAGAAAGGTGAAAGTTATCGCATAGGGAGTTGATAGTTTAATCAACAAAACCTTCTCACTAGACCACAAAGCTCCCACATTAAAGGGAGCCTATTTTAATTATATATAATATATTCTATAATTAATTCTTTTACAACAACTTTTGAAAAGTCATTATCTTAATACACATACATTCATGGACATGTTTAATTAATTGATTCTACTCATTATACACTAAATAAAAGGGTTAATGATTGAACATAAAAAATGAATGACATTTAGTAGTCTTACAGTTAATGTACTAAAAAAATACCTATTACTTATATTTTTAGACTTTGTAACTTTTTGTTGATATTATTACTCCTAAATCAAATAAACATTTTCATATTCGCGTAGATCGATTTACTCACCATTAAATTAATTATTTATACTACTTATTATATTCAAAATTTATAATATAACAGCTAGAACCATTATGGTCCCCAAGATAAAAAGCAAGAACCAACAAATACATATATACCAACGTGCGTTTAGATTTTATAGATATCATGTTCTGACAATTAACGTTAAAATCCAAATAATATTTTAAAAAGGTAAAAGCAATTTACTTCGATCAGTTCGGTGTGGACCAGTATATTAATCAATTAACTATTTATATTTTAATGTTCGTATTCAGATTTTATTTTTAATCATTAGTAATTATCAAATTAAATATTAAAAAGTCACTGATTTTAATTTTTAAAATTTATTAAATTTAACTTTTAAATTTTAAATACATAGTGTTAGATAATCTATTATTTTAATATATAAAATTAAATGTATACAACTCCAATATAATTAGGGATTCGAATTAGGACATTGTTAGGGTTTTCGTTGAAGTCAAGATTGTGGGTTTATACTTTTTCATTGTCAATATGATTGGGACCACAATATATCATGGTCCATACTCCTTCTTGTACCACAAAGCTATGGACAATTGGGCACCATTTGATGGAGTAGAAACCGCATTAAGCTTAGGACCACATGCAATATAGCACGTGCAATATTATGAACAATATTGTCAAAATCGTGATTCTACGTAGACTTGGAAAGTGGGGATGGACTCATAATGTAGAATCGTAAGAGTTTACCTACACATATTATTTAAGCTATTGAGCATATCCATATCACAAAATCACTTAAAATTTCATACATAAATACTTATATTATTTTATAATCCACAATCCATTCTATATTGCATACTTTTCATTCAAATCAACGTACAAAGTTCAATAAACTCCGTAATCCATAGTTCATAATTCATAATTCATAATATATAATCCATAACATAATACATAATAATAATCCATTTAACATAACAAATTGTCCATATAAATTCATGCACAATGTTGAACACCACAAAGGAAAAAAAGAACTCTGCATTGTGGGATTTCCTAATAATACAGGGTTTCATTCATGCACCATACAAGCCTACAAATAATAGGGTATTTAGTTTACTTGTTTGGGGATGAAAGTTGGTGGCAGAAACAATGCATTAGAAAGAAGAACATGAGAAGAACAGATTACTTAGTAGTGGTCAAAATAGGTTACAATGCGGTACCAATGTTTGAAAGCTGATTACGACATAAACGTCGTCCCATGCCAACCTTCCAACACAATCCTGTGTGTCTGTTTGGTGAAACTTGACCATTCGCAGCATCTAATCAGATTAGGCCTCCAACCAATTAATATGTGATTAGCATAAATACATATCCCTCAAATCTCACAATTTCTTTATGCATGACAAATCAAAGCCAATAAGTTCTCACTTAGTGTTGCCATTTCCAGCTAATAATTTCATTGTGATTGTTTATATTAGCTAGTACTTGTTCTCTCACACGCATAAGACAAACTATTGATTGTATTTTCCATCTTTAGCTTTATGTGCAGATCACATGAATTATTGGTATTTTTTGCCTTTGAATTTTGCCCTATTACTTCAAAATAATCAAATCTTACAACTCCCAACATTCTAAATACTTGTATCAGTTAAATCTCTTGACAAATATCTCATGTTATTCAACCACAATGGAAGTTCAATACAGTATATAGGGAAAGCCATTGACAGAGCTATTGAGTGGAGAAGACCTTTTATACATCCCTCTTCTACCTTCTGGTTTTACCATTCCACCTAATGGACAGTCTGAATAAGAAGCATCTAGTAGCTCAAACTCACAGAGAAATAACCATACAGAGAGGTCTGGGGGTTCACTAGTGATAGTTGCTTTTCAGATTCTGGTTAGCAGCTTACCATCAGCAAAGTTAAACTTAGAGTCTATGACTACTGTTAATAACCTTATCAGCACTATTGTGTAGCAAATAAAAGCAGCCTTGAGTTGTCCTAGTTCCTGATGAACCTACTGCTTTTGTATGCTACATGCAGATAAATAAAGGAATAAAAACATATGTTACCTCTAAGGCTAGGCTGCAAAAGCTATGGTGACGGATTGATGGACTGCTGGCCTTCTCTGGCATCAATGTCATCCTTGCGAGCTACACCAGAAAGCTGCGACCTTCACCGGAGTCTCCGGCATTCTCCACATTGCAATGACCTTCACTTGAGTCTGCGGCCTTCGCCACACTACAACTACCTTCACCGAACTACTTGAAGCCTGAGACCTTCTTCTACTATCTACGAGCACCAAGAGGAGAAGAGGATGAATGAATCGGTCCATCAAGAGAACAAAGGCAACGGCTAAGGGCTAAGGCAAATAGGGATTTAGATTTAAGTCATACAGCATCAGGGTGAACTGAGAGCAGGAGAGGTGAACAGAGGCAATGCAACGAAGTGAACCGAGACTAGAGAGGAGCGACATTGCAGTGAAGTGAGTGAACAGAGAGAGCAGAGGCAGATTAGGGATGATGCTCTGATGCAGGTGATCACAGATCGAAGAAATTTTAGGCATCAGGACTCAGAGGTGATCTATTGGAGGACTTAGGTGATCTATTGGGCTATCAACATGGTTGGGCCTTTAACGTTGGAAGAAAAATTGGGCCTAGTCTCATCATCTATTTTTTTTTTCCTTTGTGGGCTGCAGATATGCTAACTCGTTAACTCGGTCAAACTCGCCGAGTTTACTGAGTCTATGTGAGTCAGTGGCGAGATTGACCAAGTCAGCATTGATTCCGATCTTATTTGCAATTTAACACAAAATTGCTATCTAGGATCGTAAAATGGGCGATTCTACTAGGTTAAATCGCGATTTTGACAACAATGATTATGAATATTACTGGGCACATATGCATGAATACGATTCTTTAGCTAGCCAATATCCATTATATACTGTTAATAATATAAAGTGTCGATCGTAACTTCATTTCTGGATCAGATTATATTATATTTTATTAAATATGAATTTTAGCTTATATACATGTTTAGATTTTATAGATACCATTTTTCGACAATTAACGTTAAAATCCAAATTACATTTAAAAACGGTGAAAGCAAATTGCTTCGGTCAATTCGGTGTGGACCAGTATATTAATCAATTAACTATTCATATTTTAATGTTCGTATTCAGATTTTATTTTTAATCATTAGTAATTATCAGATTAAATATTAAAAAGTCACTGATTTTAATTTTTAAAATTTATTAAATTTAACTTTTAAATTTTAAATACATAGTGTTAGATAATCTATTATTGTAATATATAAAATTAAATGTATACAACTCCAATATAATTAGGGATTCGAATTAGGACATTGTTAGGGTTTTCGTCGAAGTCAAGATTGTGGGTTTATACTTTTTCGTTGTCAATATAATTGGGACCACAATATATCTTGGTCCCTACTCCTTCCTGTACCACAAAGCCATGGACAATTGGGCACCATTTGATGGAGTAGAAACCGCATTAAGCTTAGGACCACATGCAATATAGCACGTGCAATATTATGAATATTACTGGGCACATACGCATGAATTCGATTCTTTAGCTAGCCAATATCCATTCTATACCGCAGTAATTTAAAGTGTGGATCGTACTTCTTTTCTGGATCAGATTATATTATATTTTTTTAAATATGAATTTTAGCTTATATACATGTTTAGATTTTATAGATACCATTTTTCGACAATTAACGTTAAAATCCAAATAACATTTAAAAAAGGTGAAAGCAAATTGCTTCGGTCAGTTTGGTGTGGACCAGTATATTAATCAATTAACTATTCATATTTTAGTGTTCGTATTCAGATTTTATTTTTAATCATGAGTAATTATCAGATTAAATATTAAAAAGTCACTGATTTTAATTTTTAAAATTTATTAAATTAAATTTTTAAATTTTAAATACATAGTGTTAGATAATCTATTATTTTAATATATAAAATTAAATGTATACAACTCCAATATAATTAGGGATTCGAATTAGGACATTGTTAGGGTTTTCGTCGAAGTCAAGATTGTGGGTTTATCAAGGTTGTCAAACTCGCGATTTTAGGTAGACTCGTGAGGGGGGTATAGACTTGTAATGTAGAATCGTAAGAGTTTACCTCTATTAATAAATTGAGAAGAATTTATATGTGAGGGACTAAATTGATAAAAAAATTCTATGAGTGACTCAATTGGGAAGTATTTTGTTTGAGGGACCAAAATGAGAAATAAATTTTATAAGGAATCAAATTAATAAATAACCTATTAGTGAGAGACCAAAAGAGATTTTATTCATTTAATCAAAATAAAATTCAAACTAAAAAAAAATATGAAGGGCATTATTAATAATGATGTTATTTGTGAAGGAAGAAAATGAAAAATATTCACATGAGGGACTAAATTGAAAAGAAATTCTATGAAGGACTAAATTAAAATAATATCTTTCTTGTGAGGGATTAAAATAAAAAATAAATTTTATAAGGGATTAACTTAAAAAAATATCCTACAACTGAGGGATCAAAAAAAGATTTTATTCATTTAGCCAAATTAAAATCAAGACTTGTATATATATAATTTTTGTCATATATATATTAAATATGCATCATGACCTAACAGTTAGATGCTGAGCGTCTTTCTGCACGTGGGTTCGAATTTTGGTGAGTTTATTTTGAATTGCGAGTCGACTGAGTCATGACAAGTACCGAGTTAAGAGTCGAGTTAACTTGTTTTTTATATGTTAAAACGTGAACTCGGGGTTTATACTTTTTCGTTGTCAATATCATTGGGACCACAGTATATCATGGTCCCTACTCCTTCCTGTACCACAAAGCCATGGACAATTGGGCACCATTTGATGGAGTAGAAACCGCATTAAGCTTAGGACCACATGCAATATAGCACGTGCAATATTATGAATTTTGCTGGGCACATACGCATGAATTCAATTCTTTAGCTAGCCAATATCCATTCCATACCGTTAATAATATAAAGTGTGGATCGTAACTTCTTTTCTGGATCAGATTATATTATATTTTTTTAAATATGAATTTTAGCTTATATACATGTTTAGATTTTATAGATACCATTTTTCGACAATTAACGTTAAAATACAAATAACATTTAAAAAAGGTGAAAGCAAATTGATTCGGACAGTTCGGTGTGGACCGGTATATTAATCAATTAACTATTTATATTTTAATGTTCATATTCAAATTTTATTCTAATCATTAGTAATTATCAGATTAAATTTTAAAAAATCACTGACTTTTATTTTTAAAAACTATTTAATTTAATTTTTAAATTTTAAATACATACTGTTAGATAATACTATTATTTTAATATATAAAATTAAATGTATACAACTCTAATATAATTAGGGATTCGAATTAGGACATTGTTAGGGTTTTCGTCGAAGTCATGATTGTGGGTTTATGTTTTTTCGTTGTCAATATGGGTGGGACCACAGTATATCTTGGTCATGACTCCTCGTACCACAAAGACATGGACAATTAGCCACCATTTGATGGAGCTGAAACCGCATTAAACTTAGGGCCAATGTAATCAAACTTGCGGGTCAACTCGGTTGACTCGTAGAGTTTGCATTTTTAAGTAAGCATTTTGAGTCAATTCGATCTCTGACTCGAAACCAGCTCAGATTTATTTTGACTCGGTGATTAACTCGGTTCTTAACTCGTCCAAATTCAGACAAGTTGACTCAGTAGCATTGTTTTCCAAAAAAAAAATGGAACAGCTTTCAGGACTCAAACCAGTGAGTCAACGTTACCATTCAATATATATGTGTGTTGTATTATATATATTTGGACTTTATTTTCTTAATTTAAAAGAAACATCTCCTTATACTTAAACCTAAACATTTAGAATAAGTTCATCACCTATTACCACATAACCAATAAAAACTTTATGTTTATCATTTGTAATGTATTATATATATTTATTATTGACTTTTTTTATAGAAATTTTATTTTGAATTTTTTATTAGTCATGACTTGGATAACTTCTTGAAAAATTATCCATTATTTTCTTTTGACCTATTTTGATAAAATAATCTTTAATAATTATATTTATTACTCTATAAATCATTTTAATTCAAATTTAAAATTACTAGTATTTGATTATTAGTAGTTATTATATTTAGATTTAAATATATAAAATTTTAAAAAATATCTATATTTAATTATCACTTATTCAACTATAATCAAACTAATAAACTATTAATCATTGTATTCAGTAGTTTTAGTTATTAGTCTAAATTTAAAAATATTGATTCTAATTATGTAATTGTATATTTTAATAATTATTTTTTAATTATAGGTAAACTCTTACGATTCTACGTTACGAGTTTACCTCCCTCAAATAATTTTACCTAAATTCGCGAGTTTGACAACGTTGCTTAAGGCCACTTGCAATATAGCACGTGCAATATTATGAATATTACTGGGCACATATGCATGAATTCGATTCTTTAGCTAGCCAATATCCATTCTATAGCATTAATAATTTAAAGTGTGGATCGTAACTTCTTTTCTGGATCAGATTATATTATATTATATTCTCTCAAATATGAAATTTAGCTTTCATATATATATATATATATATATATATATATATATATATAAGTATGTATATTTGTGTGTATGCAGTGGCGGATTGGCTCCATCTTTATTCTGTGTATATATCATATACAAATAGAAAATATGAGAAAATTATATTTTGACCTCTTATTGAAAAGAATATTTCATATGACCCCCATTACTTTTTGATTGAAACAAAGTCAACTTTCCCTTTCTTATTTTTCATTGTTCTATCTTCTTCTTAATATCCGGTCATACTTCTCTAAAACAATGAAATTATAAAGCAATATCAGAACAATATACTGAGATATGTAAAGTAAACACTAAAATCTTAGAGCTTCACTATAGGTGTTCAACTATATTACTTGAGTTTTTATTATCTATTTGTTCTGTTATATAGGCAAAAGGATAGGATACTACTTTTATTTATTTTTTTAAAGTTGTAGAAATGTATAAAAGTTGGGATCAAATTCATTCAATGGCTTTCTCTCTCTACTTTTCACAACTTAGCTCAAGAGAAGATGATAAATGTCAATGTTGAATTAATTAAAAAAAAAAAAGATTCAATGCAATATATATATATATATATATATATATATATATATATATAAATGATGTATGTCAATATCATGAAGATGAATCAAGAAGAGGCAGTGGAAGGGGAAACTAAAGGGAGCCTTGTTTTAAACAAACAACATATACATAAAATATTATTGGTTATTGTTTAGTTTATTTTGACAATTATATAAATTTTTTTAATAATAAATTAAAAACTGACAAAGTTACAGATAATATATTTTCAAATTATAAAATATTAGAAGTAAAAAGGACTATGTTTACAATTGTATGTTAGCATAGAGTATAAACTAAAATTTGAACGGGTAAAGATCACAATTTTTTCTCAATCTTTTTTATGTATTTTATAAATTAGTTGACAATTCCTAAAAAATATATTAGCTAATGAGATAAATTATATAAAATAGGACTGACCAAACCCTCATCGCTAGGGTGTCAAAAGCTAATATCGAATGTAAGAATACTGTGAACACCCCATCCATAAATTACCTAATTATTTAATTAATTGATTCACCAATTAATTAATAATTAAGCAAATAGGAAAAATTAAAGATGACAAAACCTCAAATGACATCTTCAAATGGGGGCAATTTGAAATTAAAAATAAACAATGGGAGAACTTTAAGACAAGCAAAATCAAAATCCAAAAAATAAAAATTAATTAATAATATTATTAGTAATAATAAAAAATCAAAAAAAGAAAAACACAAAAATAGAAAATTAGAAAGTTAAAAAAAAAATTAATAGTGATGATAATAAAAATTAGAAAAATCAAAATCAAAATAAAAAATAAATCAAACCATAAAGAGAAGAAATATAATATAATATAAATAATAAAAAACCAAAAAAGAGGAAATTTGAAAATGAACAAGGCATGCATGAGCTTTCCCATTCTTGAAGGAAGAGAAAGAAGCAGCTTCTCCCTGCAAGTTGCTGACAACCCACACTCCTGCGACAACACGCTTCCTTCACATGCTGGCAGAAGGGATAGGTGCAGAGCATAGCATGATGACTGAAGCCTCTATAAAAGAGAAGAGCTTGAGAGCAAAAGGGGAGAAGGCTAAACATTGTGAGGAGAAGAACAAAGGAGAGGAGAACCAAAAGAAAAAACTGAGCTATAAAATCAAAGAAAGGGAGAAACCGAGTTGAGAGATCCCTGATTCGAGCGTGAAGAAACAGAGAAAGGTAGAACTGGAGTGAAGGAGAAAGCAGAAGGGACACCAAGAATCTGACGAGTAGTGTGATCACGGCCAGAGTCAAGCTAATGTAGGTGGTTGAGTAGAAATCTCTGTTCGTCCCTGTTTTACATCTCCGAGAGTAGAGCAATTTTAGAGAAGGAAGTAAAGAAGGGAAGCACAGTAGACCTCTCTTAGTGGTGAGACAAAGAGCTTGACCATGAGAGGAAGAGAACGAGCCTGCTTGCCTTTGTTATAACGATCACAACCAGGGCATTACAAGGAGAATAGCAAAAGGGGTGAAAAAGGAAGGAGATCGAGGAACTGAAAGAGAAGACAAGAGAGGAAGAGGCTCCAACCTCCAATGTTTTTAGAGACAAGAATCAAAGTAGAGAAGAGAGCGCAGAAGGAGCATGGACGTGAAGAGTCTTCCTCCTAACAATCTTCATAGCTTCGAACGCACCATTAGGTTCCTTCCATCATTAACTATATGCTATCCTAGTTATATATGTTAAGCATTTCAGTTTTGGTAATGTAATCTGCCAAATATAATTAGATTCATGCCCTTAAGATGGAAATGGCTAAGTAGATGGATTTGAGTCCTTGTTTAGTGGTTGTTCGCTGGTTAATTTATTATGAGATCATTTTTATCGCTTCCTTATTGTTTTTTGTTTTGTTCCGTTGGTTTTTCTTTAAGAAAAGGAAGGAATAAAAACAAAATATAAAGTATAAAACAATAGGCATGAAGAATAAGATTAAATTCCTTAATCAAAATGCAGATCATTATGGTGTATACCAAGTCCATTTTAATTAGCTATGCTAGCTTGAAGTTTATTAATGTAAGTCTAGACATGCGGTTCTTCGCCAGTAAATATTGGCACTATTGGTCCTTAAGCTTCAATGTCCTTTTGGTTCATATAATTTTTTTTTTATTTAGCTTGTACACAGTATATGTTGTGGGACCCAGTTTAATGCCTCCTCTCCTTTATAACAATGTTGCCAATTACGACTATGTTTGGGTTTCCTTCACCCATTGTGTGGGTGTGAAATTTTTGGATATACTTTAGTATTATTATTTGATGCAATCAAACACATGCCTAAATTCTTCTTTTTTTAAAATAAAAATATAAGATGGAAAATAAAGTAAACAAGGTCAAAGAAAAGAGGGAAGGAGTAAAGAGAATTACCCTGTGAAAATTAAATAATTCTTATTATTATTATTTTTTTAAAAGGAGGAGAAAGAAAAGAAGATAAAGGGAAAGATGAAGCAAAATAGATAGACTCATGACTGAACATGTGTTTAGTATTTTGGATGATGTGGTGTTTGGGTTGTACGTGGAAACACACCCGTATCAGTTACTCATATTTCTCTAAGCCTGTTTCACTTATTTAGAGTTCTCCACTAAGGATCATCAGATATTAATGCCAATTTTTTATTAATTATCTAAGGTCCTTTGGTGTTTTAGTTGGGAAAAAATAATTTTTTATTTGTTTATTTTATTTATGATTTCAAGAGGGGCAAAAAAAAATTAATTGATTTTTCTAGAAGTCACCATGTGAGACCCTTTGTCTTCACATACATTTAAAATTAACAAGTAAGGACCGCATGAGACCCTTAGTCTCCTCAGGCTTTTAAATTTAATACAAAATTGGTTTAATATATAAATAGATAAAATTGTTTATAAACTGCGAAGATAATTTATTATGCCTTTCATTTGAAAAGTTGTCATATGAGATTATTAATCTCTTAAGGCACTTAAAAGTTAACAAGTAAAGCCATATGAGATCTTTTATCTCGTTAGGCTTTGAAGGTTATTATATGAATTTTGAATAAATGATATAATGATAATAATAGGAATAATTACAAAATTTCCAAGGTAAAAACTATTATTTATCTTGATCTTACTTTTTATAGGTCACCGTGTGAGATTATTAGTCTCCATAGGTGCTAAGGAAACTAATCAATAAAGGTCATGTGAGACCTTTAGTCTTCGTTGTCTTTGAAAGTTGAATTTCTTTTCTTATAATAAATAAAATAAAAATAATTAAATAAAAAATAAAAACAATTTTAATTTCTTTCACCTTTTTATTTATTTATCTTTTATTCCTTAGAATCGTTGTGTGAGATAGTTAATCTCTTTAGACATATAGGGATTAACAAGTTGAGGCTGTGTGTGATCATCAATCTCCTTAGGCTTTGAAAGTTAACTAATAATTTCAAAAAAAAAAAATTGAAAATCCTAGGAAATCCTAAATAATTTCTTTCGCATTTTTAATTGCCGTGTGAGATTGTTAATCTCTTAAGGCACTCAAGAATTAACTAGTAGGGGTCACATGAATCCTTAGTCTCTTCAAGTCCTGAAAGTTAAGATTTATTTTCCAAATACCAAGATGAAACAATTTTAAAAGGTAATTTTCCTGTTATTTGTAATAAAAAAAATTTTATAAAAAAAATTTTCTATTATAATCTCACCTCTATTTCAAAAATAAAATTCTAACCTCAAAAAATCGAAAAAGATCTTTTCCCATTATGATTTCATTTAAATTTCAAAATAAAGGTTAAAATTCCAAAAGGAACTAAGAAAATTAAAAGATTGATTTTGCAAATTAAAACACACCAATCAAATTTTAGTCTCGTTTAGTTAGAAAAAATATATTGGATTTCAACTATCATGTTCTTTTCACAAAAAATAAAAACACCTAACAGATACGTCATTTTTGAACGAACTACGTGGACTTTGATCCCTATTACAAGATACATAGGCCCTAGTCTTTCGTCTTAGGTCAAGTCTGCCTTTTGTAAATATCTATTTGTTTTGCTTCCATTATTGTTTTTTTTATATTCTCTGTTTAACGAGTATGCATGTCAATAAAGGGTAACTGAAATAAATTTAAGGTTATATTCTATCTCATTTGACTAGTTTAAGGTTACCATCCTTATGGACGAGTGTTATGGGGTACCTAACACCTTCCCCATTGTGAACACCCCACCTGAATTAACAATAATAATAGTCATGGTAATAATAATAAATAGAATTAAAAATTCAAAAAAAAAAATTAATTAAAACAAAATTGCAAAAGACAAAAAAATAGAAGTAATATGAAAAAAACCAAATATAAGAACCAAAAATATTAAAAAGAAAAACTCAAAATATATGTTTGAAGAAGAGACATGGTAATCATCTTGTAAAGAAATAAAATGAATAAGGCCACCTAATTAAAATAAAATTGCAAAACACTCTCACTTGCTCATGCTCACTTGCTTCCACATGCTCACTTGCTCCCACATGCACACTTGCACTCACACACATGTCACACATCACTCTCACACACTCACACTCTCACTCACGGACACACATCCTCACACACTCACACTCACACTCTCACACACTCTCACCCACGGACACACACACTCACTCATTCCCACATGCATACACTCATGCACACACATGCATTACTAAGGAACAAGAGGACAAGGAGGACAAAAAAGCAAGAGGGAGCTGGTTTTTCAGAGGAGGCAGAAAGTGGAGCGGCTTGTGCAGAGAAAGGAGAGAGTGGCGTGGCTAGAAATGGTAGAAAAAACAGGGGACCGTAAGCAGTAAGTGGAGTGGTTGGAAGTTGCAGGAAAAGTAAGAAGAAAAGGGAGCAACATGGCAGAACAAGAGAGGTCGGCTAGAGTATAAAGAAGAGAAGACCTCGACTGGAAAAAAGGAGCTAAGGAGAAGAGGGAGAGAACCATGTAACCGAGAGGAAAAAGGAGCTGAAGAGAAGAGGGAGAGAACAACGTAATCGAGAGGGAAAAAGAGTTGAAGAGAAGAGGGAGAGAATAAGAGAGAAACCAAGAGAAAAATGAGAGCTGAAGGGGAGAAGCAAAAACCGAGAGGATAAGAGAGAAACCGAGAGGAAGAGGAAGCTGAATGAAACTAGAAAACGAGACAGCAACGTGAAGGAGAAAACAGAAGAGAAAAGAAAACCAGAAACCGAGAGGGAGAGAAGCTGAACGAGAGGCAGAAACCGAGAGGAAGAGAGAGGGAGTCGTGGTGCAGAAAACAGAAGAGAAAACAAAACCAGAAACCAAGAGGGAGAGAAACTGAAGCAACGTCCAAACCGTGGAGAGAAAAAGAGCTGAAGTTCAGACAATCCGAGGAGCAGAAAATGGAGAGTTGGATGCGAAAATGATGAGCAGAAACAAGGAGGCCTGAATGCAAAACAAAGTGGCAGCAAAAGGATTGATAGAGGCTGAACCATGGAGGAGAAGAAACTCTGTTTTGAGCCCAGAAAACAGAGGTAAACAGAGGAGAATTAAGAGAGCACAAGGAAGAAGAGAAAGTGTAGAGAGGAAGGGAAGCTTTCAGCCTTTGCCTTCCAGCCGAGGAGCAGAGACACGTGAGCACTTCCAGCCAAAATTTCCAGCGCTGAAACCAACCAGAATTTCTAACGCTGCCTAATGATGTGCTGTCTGCCATTTCTGCTTGCTTCCCAGCTGAGACCAGCCACTTTGGGACTGTTGGAGGACCATCTACCATAGGTGAGTGAGGAGGAGAAGGTCATTCTTCATTGGAGCATAAGGGAGAGGATGAAATTGCACAGGTATGGCTGCACGGGCTGCTTGGCCAATTTTTCTGCATGCATGTTACTGTTCATACGAGTTGCTTCAAGATAATCTTATGCATTCTGCACTGTTCATGCATTTTGATCTAAGGTGCTACTATTCATTTGCCTAAACTTGTTTTAATTTTGTTTATTACCATTGTTTAAACATTAACTTTGATTAAATATTGCTATTACGCATAAAATTACGTGTGAGAATGTTGTTCTCCTCAATTACTGGGGATTATGTGAGATGTTAATCTCCTTAAATCCTTACAATTAATTAAATAATTGAAAAGTGACAATAATATTAATGAATGAATGGTCAAAAAATAAGTGAATGATAATTAATAAATATTGTCATGATGCATAAAATTATCGTGTGAGAATTTTATTCTCCTCGATTACCGGGGGTTATGTGAGATGTTAATCTCCTTAAATCCTTACAACTAATTGAATAATTGAAAAGTGATAATAATATTAATGACTGAATGGTGAAAAATAAATGAATGATAATTAAATATTAATTTTGATTAAATCATAATAATAATCATAATTAAAATTTTTGTTTTAATTAAATATTTCCCATTATTTGCAAAATTATCGTGTGAGAATATTGTTCTCCCCGATTACTTGGGATCGTGTGAGATTTTAATCTCCTTAGATCCTTGAAGTTAGCATACCTTTGTTTTTTTAAAAAAATAATAAATAATAAATAATTAAAAGATTTGCTTTAATTAAACATTTCCCATTATTTACGAAATTATCGTGTGAGAATATCGTTCTCCTCGGTTGCTTGGGATTATGTGAGATTCTAATTTCCTTAAATCCCTATAATTAATTCAGAAATAATAATAATATTAATGATAATAATAACAATACAAAAATAAATAAATGGACAATAATTAAATATTAACTTTGATTAAATATTTATACAAAATGTATCGTGTGAGAATACTTTTCTCTCCTCGACTTCTCGGGCTCGTGTGAGATTTTAATCTCCATAGAACCCAAAAATTAGCGTATATTCATTCAAAAATAAACAAATAAACAAATAAACAATAGCACTTGAATTAAATTATTTACCAATAATCAATAATAATGTAAAAATGAACATTTTAAATAAGTCAAGCATAAAATTTAATTAATAAAAAAAAATGACATGTGGAACTTGAGTCTCCATAATCAACAATAAATTCAAAAATTCATAAAAAAAAATATATTCCTTTCATTATAAATTATGCATTAATTCCCGAAATATAAACTCCCAAAACTCCCAAAACTCAAAATAATAATAATAATAATAAAATCGACAAAAAAATTTAAAAGAGAAAATATGAAGAGGTCAGGAGGACGAGGTTAATCAGATTGTAGTAAATTAAAACATACAAACCAAATTCCAATCTCGTTTTGTTTACAATGATCTGTTTTAATTAAAATCCTCCTATTCTCATCACAAATCAAAAAACCACCAACCCACAAACATGCCTCTTGGTCGAACTACGTGGACTTTGATCCCTATCACAGGGTACGTATGCCCTAGGCTCTCATCCTAGGTCAAGTCCGCCCTTTGTAAATATCTATCTGTTTGCATGCATTCTCGCTTTTTTTTGTCTCCTATGTCTAACATGCATCCATGTCAATAAAAGGGTAATTGAGATTAACTAAAGGCCATATTCTATTTCAACTGACTAGTTTAAGGTAACCATCCTTATGGGTGGGTGTTGTGGGGTGCCTAACACCTTCCCCACACTCAAATAGACTCTCAAACCCATCTCTGATTTTGCAGACCATTTCGCCTTTTTCGTTTTGTTTTAAATTGGGTTTCCAAAGTTTTCCATTAAAAATTTTAGTGGCGACTCCAAATAAATTGATTTTCAAAATTCTATTTTTGGGAATCGATTTTAAACTTTTTATTCTATTTCACCGAAAGGTCGGTTACGACACCCATACTCAAATAGACTCTTAAACTCACCTTTGTTTTTGTAGACCACTTTTCCTTTTCTTTTTATTTTAAATTGGTTTTCCAAAGTTTTCTGTTAATAATTTTGGTGGTAACTCTAGTAAATTGATTTTCAAGATTCATTTGGGAATTAATTTTAATCTCTTTTTTAGTCTTTCCACCAAAAGGTTGGTTACGACAAATACACTATAATGGTGCAATCCAAGTCATGTTCACTTCAAGGAGCCTAATTTGTTCCTAGGTAATTTGAATGTAAAAATATGTGAAGAAATTGGGAAAAATCAAGGTTTTGCCTTTGCGTTTGTTAATAAGATTGAAATTGAGTAAAATGCAACTTGACTAAAAATGTTTTTGAGATTTTTTTATATGAGATAAATGATTAAATGTGGGAATAAAAATAGTTGCAATTTAATGTAGATGATATTGAAATACCCATTGGAGATGTGATTTGGCCCTCCTAGCTCCTTAAAAGATAAATGAAAGTTTCTTTATAAAACCATTTCCTCAAGTGGTTTGAAATACCATTAAACACTAGGTAAATCAATTTGTTTATGAAACCTTTAACCCAAAGGCTTACAACAACATTAACTACCCTCCTTAATGAACTAATGAGAGATTAATATAAAGATGTGATAATAACTTGAGCAACTTAACCAAGTGCCACCAAGCTACTGTAATCAATCATATGATATCTTGGATTATACCAAACCTAATAATTCTACAATTAAATGTAGCAATGATCCTTACAAAACACATTTCAACACAAAAATCCCAAAATCCAATCCAAAATGTAAAATTTTACAGCAAAGTAATTCAACCTATCAATGTAATCAAAATGATTTAACTAAAACACAATGACTGCAAGAAAGGAATGGTGGAAAATATTAAGAAAAACTCCCTAGTTGATGCTCCAAGCTCAAGCCTTCTCAAATCTCCTATAAACAAGCGATGTTTTACTGCTCATATAGAGAGGGATGCTTCACCTAGCTCCAAAACACCAAGAAAACCCATGGAAATGTAGAAAAATGATGGAAAGATGAAGGAAGTGAGGAAAAGAATGAATTTGGATGAGTTTTTAGCCTTCCCCTAGCTTGCTGGATGCCTCTACTTTGTAGAAACCTTTGTATTTAATGGGAGACGAGTTGGGTCAGATCTTGCAATCAGATTCAAATCTAAATTAAAAATTGTTTAGGTTAGGTGGAGTTCACCATGGCAAACTACATAGAGATGAACCATTAAAAATGGGACATCACCGCGAAGAACTACATAGTAAGCCTATATAGGGTCTTTTTTGTAATTTTTTTTATATTTCTGGTCCCCAATTATGATTTCTTCCAACTAGTCTTTGAATTTGGCCTGGAATGAAAGAATTTAAATATTGTAATATCCCATATTCTCCAACTCAATTAATTTAAGTCAAATCAATGGAAAAATTACAATTTTACACTTAAAAAGCACATTTTGTAAGAAATTGCCTCTAATCCCAAATTACCACAAGATATTATCAAATCATGCATTTAAGTTCTTTAAATCACATAAAACCCCATAAATTGATATTAAATGTATGGTAAAAATGGGTAAGATCAAGGATTCATTCAAAAAATGCCCTCCATGTCATGAATATTCTATATTCTAGTGTTGTACAAACAACTTTAACAATGCCCACTATAGAATGCTAGTAATTTATTTGATTTTTAATATAGTGTATTATCCCTCATATAATATATAGTATACATATATATATATATATTGACACAACAGACAAAAAATTATATAATATAATTTACAATCTTAGCTCCTCTAAATTTCTCCCTCCACCACTGTTATGTGTGAGTAGACTATATATATACCACTTTTATAATTTTTTAGGATGTAAAATATTATGTTTAAAATTTTTGTATTAAAATTAAAATTATAGGGGTTATGAGTATTTTTATGGAAAAATTGTAGCTTTACTTCTATCTTTATGGAAAAATTATGAAACTGCATAATCAAAATATGTTGAACAAACTGAAACTCAAGAGGGGGTGAATTAGGTTCTATAAAAATTTTAATGAAAAACTCCTTTTAAAAAAGAAAGGAAATAATCAAATCAAACTTAAAATAATAAATGCATAATATAAAAGGAGTAAGGAAGAAGAATAGACATAGAGATTTATCCTAGTTTGGTATCTACTCAAGCCTATGTCTAGTCCCTAAGCAACCTCTTTGGTTTTTTCACTATCTAAGAAAATCAATACAACACCCAAGAGAACCTCTCATAAATCCCAAACTCTTATAAATTGACTCCTTCAAGGAACCTCCATGAGCACTCTCAGGGATACACTCCCCCTGAACCCAAGCTCTCTCTTTGCTTGACTCTCCCAAGGAACTTCCTTGAGCTTCTCTCTCAGATGAAAGAAAGAATTATAGATAATAAACTCTTTGGTATAAAGTAGATGATTCAATAAAGCACTAATATGATAAATTGCTAATGAGATAATAAAAACTAATGATATAATCACTCTTAAATGTTTTTCATATTCATTCAGACTCCATAAGTTGAGTTTATATAAATTAAGGACCAATAGATCCTTTGAGAATGAGACAAAGTCAAAGATTTCAATATATGTCCATTGTAACCAAACATAATTGTTGTGCCTCTGACCTCAGTGGTGATGAAATAAGTGGTTGGGTTATAGGTAAGCTTTGAGTAAAATGCCCTCATAACCTTTGGGCTATAATTCAATTTCAGACTCAGTAGATGATCTAACCCAAAATTAGAGAACAAATCATAGAGATTAAAACCCTCTTATTGAAGTAGTGGGAGATGCAAAAACCTACTAGAAGAGAAGAGAGGAGGAGGACCAGAGGAGGAGCCAATGGTTGGATTCCTAGTTCATGCATGCTTGGTTGTTGATCTTTAAGCCATGAGAGATCTTAGAAGTTTAAGAAACTCAAGAGGGATTCAAGAATTTTGGGTATGAGAGGAGAAGAGTAGAAAACCCCCACTTAAATATGTGAAACACTAGATAGAGGAGTGTAATAAGAGATTTTGAGTCATTTGGAAACAAAATCACCAAGATTTGATGAGAATTTTTTTGAAATATTGGAGTACAAGAAAAGGATGAGTAGTTAGCAGGAGAAAACAGTGTTTGATATAAGATTTTAGGGTTTTGATTGCTCTAAATAATGAGTTCTGTTATTGACCAGTCAACTAATCACTTGTGAGCAATCAACTATCGGCCCTATTTTTACACAATATCACTCTTTGGCATCAACTAGTTGACTAGTTTCATAGGGTTGCTCTCTGGAACTTTTCGGTTGATTGGTCACTTAGCATCACTCGACTGTCGGGCTATATAGGGTGCCCAGCCGACTGGCCACTCCTTGGCAGTCGATTGCTCCCTTATAGAGAGCCATCAGTTAGCTGTTGCTTGACTCCCTAAGCTATTGGTCACTCTCATAGCCTCCACCAATCAACTGTCCACTCCTTGGCAGTCGACTGGTCACTTTAAAATGTGACCAATAAAAGTATTTTAGGCCAACTTCTTAATTTCTAGAGAGTATTCTACTTAAATACATAACTAAGCACAAATATTGATCCAAACAACATATCAAGCAAGTAGAAAATGTAAGAAATCATCACAAACATTATGCAAAATAGATTAGTATACTCTGATGCTTAAGTTAATGAATGTTCTTATTAAGCAAATGACAAAACAATTTAAATCTTTATTTTATAGCTTATTGTGATTAACCATTCCAACTTCACCTCTTATAAAACAAAACCTTTCAATGGAAAGAGGTTTAGTAAAGATATTAACAAGTTGAAATTCAGTTTAGGTAAATTCAAGGCTAATTATCTGTCTTTTGGACATAATACCTAATGAAATGATACCTAATTTCTATATGTTTAGACCATGTGTGCATAATGGGATTGTTAGTAAGATTGATTGAACTAGTATTGTCACATTTAATTAGAATCTCTTTAAGATATATCCCAATATCCTTTAGTTGTTATTTTATGTAAAGGATTTGAGCACAATAATTACTAACTGCAACATATTCAGCTTTAGTAGGGGACAATGCTACACTATTTTGTTTCTTACTAAATGAAAAAAAAAAAAAAGAATTTACAAGGAATTGGCATGTTCTGCTGGTGCTTTTTCTGTCGATTTTTCAATTGGTAAAAATTTGTATCTAAATATCCCACAAAAATATTAGTGGATCCATTTAGATACCATAGACCCATTTGTTTTGTGCCAGAAATATATCTAAAAATTCTCTTTACTACTATGTAATGAGACTCTTTAGGACAAATTTGGAATTTGGCACAGATGCATACACTAAACATAATGTTAGGTTTACTTCTAGTTTAATATAGAAGGGATCCAATCATACATCTATATTTTTAGATGTCATAAGGTTGTCCTTTTTCATTAGCGTCCATTTTTACAATTAATCCCATTAGTAGTCTTTTGTTTTAACATTTTCAAATCCAAATTTCATAAGTAATTCTTTAACATATTTAGATTGATTTATGATGATTCCATTTGCTTGTTGTTTGATTTGAATACCCAAGAAGAATGTAAGCTCCCCTATCATAGACATTTCAAATTCTCGTTTCATAATTTCAAAATATTCTTTGAAGAGAACTTCGTTAGTAACACCAAATATAATATCATCCACATAAATTTGAACAATTAGGATATCATGCTTGTTCTTTTCAAGAATAAAGTTGTATCAACCTTGCCGCTAAAGAAATTATTCTTAATGAGAAATGTACTAAGTCTTTCATACCATGCTCTAGGTGCTTGCTTAAGGCCATTTAATGCTTTTCTTAGTTTAAAAACATGATTTGGAAGATTTTGATCTTCAAAACTTGGAGGTTGTTTAACATATACCTCTTCCATTATGTATCCATTAAGAAAAGCACTCTTGATATCCTTTTGATACAACTTAAAGTCATTTATGCATGCAAAAGCTATAGCATACGAACAACTTCTAATTTAGCTACTAGTGCAAAGGTTTCATCATCATCAATTCCTTTTTCTTGATTGTAACTTTTTACAACCAACCTAGTCTTATTTCTAGTAACAACTCCATTTTTATCTAGCTTATTTCTAAATACCCATTTTGTACCGATTACTAGATGATTATTGGGTCTAGGGACAAGTTTCCATACTTAACTTATTTCAAATTGATTTAATTCTACTTGCATAGCTAGAACCAAATATTCATCTTTCAATGCTTCATTAATTCCATTTGGTTCTATTTGAGATAAGAAAGCTTAATGATTATAGATATTTCTAAGTGAGTTTCAAGTTGTTAGCCCTTTGGAGACCTCACCAATTATTTGTTCAGATGGATGATCCTTTTTGAAATTCCATGCCTTTGGTAGCTCATGAGTGACTTCTTCCACCATTTCTTGGTCAGACTTTTCATTCAAGGAAGATTGTTCATCTATCTTGATGGATTCACTTTTATTCATGATTTCTTGAGTTGTTTGTTTTTCTTTCATTGTAAGATAATTAAATTTAACTGCAATTTCCTTACAAGATACTTTTCTTGGCCTAAGAGGGTTAAACTCATCAAAATTTAAAAAGAATATATTTTTCAATAGTCATAGTTCTTTCATTATACACTTTAAAGGCTTTGCTTGTACTAGAGTTTCTCAAGAAGATTGCTTCAGAAGCCTTTGCATCAAATTTATCCAAATTATCTTTTCCATTATTAAGCACAAAGCATTTACATCTAAATACATGCATATGGGAAATATTAGGCTTTCTTCCTTTATATAATTCATATGGAGTCTTTCCCAAGATGGTCCTTATAATTGCTCTATTTAAAACATAACATACAATATTTAATGCATCAGTCCAAAAATAGTTAAAAAGATTTCTTTCATTTAACATAGTTCTAGCCTTCTCTTCTAAAGTTCTATTCTTCCTTTCTACAACTCTATTTTGTTATGGAATTCTTGGTGCAAAGAAATTATGTTCAATTCCATTACCATCACAAAACTCCATAAATAGATTATTTTCACATTCTCCTTTATGATCACATCTTATTCTCACAATGGTCAAGCCTTGTTCATTTTGAATGAACTTAGCCAATTTCATAAAGAATTTAAAAGCTTGATCTTTGTGAGATAAAAAGATTACTTAAGTGAGTATAGAGAAATCATCTACAATTACAAATACATAGTCCTAGAAGGTTCAAAAAGGTCCATGAGAAGTAATTGTAGAAGTCTAGTTATGAAGATAATTCCTTTTGCTTCAAAGGAGCTCTTAATTTGTTTTCCCTTCTGACATGCATCGCAAAGTTTGTTTTTATCAAATTTTAATTTGAGCAATCCAATAACTAGGTCTTCCTTGGCAAGCTTCTCTAAGAGACTCATACTAGCATGAGCAAGCCTTTTATGCCATAACCAACTATCATCATTAACACTTATTAAACATTGTGAATTACTAGATACAACATCATCCAAATTAATAACATATATATTATTAATCCTTTGTCATGGTTTTCTTTTCATCTAGATTTTCAACCAGGCAATGTTTTGAGTTAAATATGACTTTCTTGTTTTTATCATATAATTAACTTATGCTAAGGTGATTATGATTCAAACCTTTAACAAGAAGTACATTTGCATAGAGGTGGAAGAATTCATACCAACCTTTCTATTACCAGTGATTTTTCCTTGTCTGCTACCTCCAAATGTGACATTCCCTCCATTCCTTGGTTGATGAGAAATAAACTTGAATTTGTGTCCAGTCACATGTTTGGAGCATCCACTATCCAAGTACTATTTTATTTTGTTAGCCTTCATGTATTGCTATAGAAGCATTAATTTTTACTTTTAAGTACCCAATTCTTATTGGGTCATTGAGTGTTAGTTGTTCCTATGGGAACCCATACTTTTTTTCCTTCTAGAATTTTATTCTTTTGGTAGGGGCAAGTGTATGATCTATGTTCCTTTTACCACAATAGAAACATGAGATGAATGAAGTGCTAGTTATAACTGTTGGAACAAAGAAATTCCTATAACATTTTTGTCTCTTCTTAGGATTATATCCAATACCTACCTTATCCAAAACACATATTTGTTTTCCAAGCAAAATGTTTAAATTATCTTTTCTTTTGGTGAATTTTGTAAGAGTGTTCAGTAAATCTTTCTTTTCATTTTGAAAACTTTTACAATTATAAATAACTTTGTTTTTGAGAGAAAAGGGTTCATTTTTTAGACTAATATAGTCATGCTCTAATGTTTTAATTTGTTTTTCCAAAGAAGCTTTTATCTATAGTAGTGAGCTATTCTTTTCCTTCTTCTTTTTGTAGATTGTCTTCTAAAGATAGGATTTTCCTTTTTGAAAATTTTAAAGTTCTTGCTATCCTAAGAAATTCATCATGTAAATCATCAAAAGCATCTTGTAGTTTTTCATAAGAAAGGAGAAAGCTTACTTTATCTTCATTAGCCATAAGGCAAAGATTGACCTCTTCATTTTCTTCATCGTCTGAATCTTCATCACTTTCTCCCCAAGTTACTGATAGGTATGCCTTCTTCTTATCTTTTCCTTTCTTTTTGTTTGTGTTGCCATGTTTTCTCATATATTGAGAATTGATGTGTATGGGTTTTATGCATTCATAACATATGGGAAGTTTTTTGGCTTCTTGACCTCTTTTAGTTAGTTTTCTTCCATTGATTCTTTACTATTTAAAAATCTCCTAAATATCTTGAGAAAGAGACCAAGAGTTTCTTCATCAATTTCATCCAGAGAATCATCATTACAATCTTCTTCATCTTGATACATTGATGATGATGCTTTCAGAGCAAGACCTGTCTTTTTATCTTGTTCTTTAAGGAGTTGTTTCAATTTGGGTTTATGCTTTTGAAGGTTTCCAAAAAGAGTAGCAACTGATTTTCTAATGGCTCTTTTACTTCCTTAATTACTGTTACCTTGGGTTGCTATTCCAGGGGAAATGCCTTCATGATCCTATAAGTTTGATCAGTTTGTGAGTATGTCTTCCCTAAAGCTACTAAATGATTCAAAATATGAGTAAAAGGAATTTGCATTTTTTTTTTATTGTTTATCCAGGATTCATTTTGAATAATTTATATTGTTGTGTGGGATTATGAATCTTAGATTCTTTTACACTAGAGGTTCCTTCATGTGTTATTTCTAAATGTCAATATCTTCAAAGAAAATTCTCATCCTTAGGTTCAAGTAAGTGAAAATTTCACCATTGAAACCAGGAGGTTTTGTAATAAATAGCCCTTCAGGAAAAACATTGTCACCAAATCTAAGTCCTTTAAACAAGAGCCCAAGCTCTGAAACTGCTTGTTGAGCAAGGCTTAAATCCAAGAAAGGGTGAATTGGGTTATGTAAAATTTTTGCTGAAAAAATCTTTTTAAAACAAAATGGACATAATCAAATCAAACTTGAAATAATAAATGTAGAATATAAAAGGAGTAGGGGAGAAGAATAGACACAGAGATTTATCCTAGTTCAGCTTCTATTCATGCTTACATCCAATCCCTAAGAAACACCTTGGAATTTTTCACTATCTTAAAAAATAAATTCAACACCTAAGAGAACTTTTCCTAAATCCTAAGCCCTCACAGCTTGACTCCTTCAAGGAACCTCCTTGAACACTCTTAAGGATATACTCCCCCTGAACCTAAGCTCTCTCTTAGCTTGACTATCTCAAGAAACCTTTTTGAGCTTCTCTTTAAGATGAAAGAAAGAATTACAAATAATAAACTCTTTGATACAAAGTAAATGATACAATGAAGCATTAATATGATAAAGAGCTAATAAAATGATAGAAACTAGTAATATAATCACTCTTAAATGTTCTTTGTATTCATTTAGAGTCCATAGGCCAAGTTTATAAAGATTGAGGTCCAATAGATTTGTTAAGAATAAGTAGGAAGTCAGAGATTTCAAAATGTGTTTGTTATAAAGTAATAATGCTCCCTCTTAACTAGTCGACTGGTCTCTCATAGAGAGCTCCTAGTTGATGGTCTCAAGGTCAGCAGTTGGCTGATGCTTGATCAAGGTATGACAAGTTGACTACTAGCAAGTGAATAGTTGATTACTCATTCATTGAGAGCTCCCAGTCGATCAAGGCTTGAGTTGGCTGTTGATCGGTGCCTCTTAGAAGGTGACCAGTCAACTCTTGGCTTATGGCCTGTCAACTACTCACTCATAGAGAGTGCTCAATTAATTAAGGCTTAAGTTAGAAGCAAACTGGGGACTTCTCAGGAGGTAATTAGTTGACTGCTAGCTAATGGCCAATTGACTGTTCACTCACAAAAAGCTCCCACTCAACTAAATAAAGCTTGGCAGTTGGCTGGCATGGTGGGTAGTCGACTAGTACTTGTGGCCAGTCAACTGGGCACTTTTGAAGTTCCTAAATCAGCTTTTTCTTAACCATAAAAACTTGAAATCAATTATATATTCATTTTACATGATTCCTATAAGCTCAATAACATTTAATAAGGTTCTAAGACATGTATATATATTGAAAACATCCTGAACCTAAATGATACATTGAAAAACTTTTCTTCTTGAATTTGTTATCATAAAAACCATGATCTTCAGCAAATGAGCTCAACAAAATATGATGTTGAATACTTGAAACACTAGGAGAGGACACTAATTTTTATATGTCATTCTACATCCCTAATGTGGTTTATTTCCTTAACAACTTTTCAACATTTCCAATATATTTATAGCCACATATTTGAGATGTTTCATCCATGTTCCATAAAAATTAAAATCAAGCTCTTTGATAAAAGATAAGTAGGAGAAGTTTGAAATTGAGGCTAGACTTATAAGTGAAATATATAAAGTTCTTTTGTGGCTTTATCTTGACCATCTTATTGGGCTCGATATTATCAAATTGATACTTGTAAAATCATAATATAAAAATTTGGGAAAATGGAGAGAGATCCTTTGAGCGAGAGAAAGTGTCACTTTTTAGTGAGAAGTACACTTATCAATTCGAGTTCCCTCCTTTGTTCATCATTTTGTCTTTTCCCATGCATTCGTGTGTGTCTTTTCTACAAATTTATAGCACTGCTTTGTCTCCCCATAGTTTCATCATTCCCCATATTCCTGCTTGATGGCGGAGCTACCGCATATTCTTCCCGCTTATGCTAATTAGTCTATTTCTCACTCATTCCAAACATGCTGCCCTTTTTTTTTTTTTTCTTCTGGTTCCCTGTCTCCATCCACCAATCTCTGCTTCCTTTAGTGGTCTTTCAAGCCTCCCTTCTTCTTGTTTTTTCTACCTATCCTCTCTTTTTAACCTTCTCCTTTATATCATGTCTTCTTCAAATCACCTTAATCGCAACCCTTCTCCTTCCCCTTGGTTCCCTCTTGAGGTCATGCTTCTTAATCCCTTGTACTATTTAGATTGTCTTATTCTAACTTGTCAGTTACTCGTTATCTTTACTTTTTTTTTTTTTATCCTTTTTGTGTGCAAGTTCATCTTTCTTTTTTCCAAAACTAGTTATATCTTTTGTCTTTTGTTAGCTAAACATTGAAACTTGGCATGTGGTTTTTCTTTGTCTGAAAGTAGTTTGGCATGACATGATCTGCTAGAATTTTCAGAGGATTCAAATGATGGAAATGAATCATTCTGGCTACCATGTCGAGCCCCCTACTTTTGATTTTGTCAAGCTATGATTGATAGATCATAAGAGTACTGAAGCACTTGTGTGTTAACAGTGATTATCGTCGATAATGCTTCTAGTACAATGTCTTGATCATGCCTTACATGGTGTGTGGTAGCTTCCAAAGGACTGCAAGGTCTTAGGTAGAGTAAAGAAATCTTACATGATCTAATTCCTCAATGGTGAAGATTAATGATTTGTACTTGAAAATGGTCCTTAGTCGATGCTCAATAAGTTACTGGTTATAAAAAGACAATGCCCTAATCTCATCCTTCAGGAGTTCACCATCTAACAAATAGCTATATGGGTATAATTCTGAGGTCTCCCTTTAGAATATCATAATGAAGACTTGGCAAAGACACTAGCAAATATGATTGAGAACATTAAGGAAGTAGATGGAAGGTTTTCATACTCTTTTAACCTACGTTTTATTAGGGTTCTTTGTTTGATGGACCACTCTACACCATTATTCATGGTTGGTCAAGTTATACTAAATAATGGTCATAGGGTTTAGGAGTAATGCAGATATGAGCGCATCTTTAGATATTGTCGTTAATGTGGGAGAATAAGTCATATAGCAAGGGAACGCAACTGGGACATCACCTAAATTCTGAAGACACAAGATGATCATAAGTTAAAAATCAAGGAAAATTTTAATATAGATTTTATCTCTTCCTAATGGTATATAAGATGTCGCATTCAAGAAGAAACATACCTTCAAACGCTCAACTAAAATCAAATGGCAAGATATTGAGGAGGGTGGCTATTACTTTATCCATAGTAAAGAGACAACAAGTGAACTTGAACCCCACAGTGCATGACGCCCTGTTAACATTTTCAATGTTCGAGAATATTCCTTCTCATCTAATTTGTCCAACAACCCTAAAAATTGACCAACACAGTAGGATGGTGCCCAAGACTTAGACCAACACAGTAGGAAGAGGACCCTTCTGAACCAAAACATAATGATTAAGAACTCTCTCACTATAGTCCATAGTCAAAAGATGAGAATGAGTGGGACATAGAAGACCAGGTATATCTTAACTCATCCTATTTCTTTAATGCTAACAGGGACTTTAATTGGTGCAATAGACTAGACCACATAGAGTTTGAATATTGAAGCCTCAACTTAGTGCCTTTTAGCAATGGAGAGCCTCAAGACAATGCTAGTACAAAGAAGTCTTCTGGCACAATTTCTGGAGAAAAGTATTTGAATGGAAAAGATGACAGTAAGACCATATTAGTCTACTAAGGTCCTACGGTCATAGATTTTGGACTAAATTATGAATGTGAAGATGGGAACACAAAGGTACTGGTTAACATGAACCTAATAATCCCTAGATTTGGATAGATTCTGGCATAAGAGGACTGGAAGAACTAAAATGATCCTTACCTCTTCCACCTCGCTAAATCAACCCTAAGATATCTTATTCCTATCATCCATACTTTATGGATCCCAGAATTCACTCACTCTCAAGTGACCTCACAAACTCTTTTTAGCAGGTGGTTTTCTATTGCTTAATTGCAAGATAATTAGTTCAAGCTGGATAATGTTGAAAATATAGGATTGGTTTCGAAGTATGACCTTTTTCTAGTGATCAGTTCGTAATTATAGGTATGTCATGACTCCAAGTTTAGCTATTTTAGATGGGGGCAAATCCATTCATTTTTATGTTCCTTAGGACATTCAATTTCCACAGTAGTCCTCGTTCAACAATGCCTTCTGCGTCTTTCTCCTACAGATCCACTCAATGGATCTTAAAATGAAGTAGGAAAATATTTACTATAACATACTTAAGCACATTTGCACTCATAGCATTGCAGGCATTCTTGCTTAGTCCTCAACTGAAAACTTGAATGACTCTGAGATAGTAATTGAGACTACATAGACACATAGTAAAAGTACCTTACTTCCTTTAAAAAAGAGTAAAAGACACTCACAT
The DNA here is from genome assembly GCA_037074485.1 of Delonix regia. Classification (NCBI taxonomy): domain Eukaryota; kingdom Viridiplantae; phylum Streptophyta; class Magnoliopsida; order Fabales; family Fabaceae; genus Delonix; species Delonix regia. The sequence goes on along the minus strand of CM073449.1, from coordinate 19,071,551 downwards.
AATCTAATGTATAGAAGGAAGAGAAGGAAAAAGACTGCTTTGGAGGATGTTTTTAGGCTAGTTGAATTAAAAGTGTCTTTTCCTTTATCTGTGTCTGAAAGGAAGGATTAGGAAGCCTCCCCTTTAAGGCTTCCTAGGGCACTATGATAGGTTTATGTTGGAATTGCTATGGCTTTAGAAAGAATATGACAATTCAATACCTCGGGCATCTAGTTAAAAAATATCTTCCTACTTTTACCTTCCATTGTCAAACTATGTTACCTATTCTAAAGTAAATGAAAAACTTGCTTTGTTCGGTTACACTCATGTTATTGGCTCTAACTTTATGGGTAAAAAAGGAAGAACAATCTTGGCTTGGAAAGATAAAACCATTTGTGATTTTATTGACTGTGGCCCACACTGGATTCATATCAATACAAAAATTAATAGAAATGTGTCTTATTTTACTTTCGTTTACAGCCCTCAAAAACTAAGTAATAGATCTATCTTATGAACTTAGCTACATAAAACAGCTTTCATCATAGATTTCCTTCACAACACTCTTTGGTTACATAATTACCCTTACACTTGCTTGTCTATTCTTCTTATATTTGGACCTGATCATGCTTCCATCCTATTCAACACTTCACCCTTTCACTCTTATCGTATTAAACCTAGACTTCACTTCAAAAACTTTTGGACAACTTTCCTGGATTATAAGAGAATAATTGACCATTATTAGAGATACAGTCATAGGGCTTCCCAAGCTTCATCTTTCATTCCAAATAGAAATCCACCATAGAAGCTCTAAAAACATGGAACGCTTACTCAGTTGATGATTTGCAACATAGAATTAAGAGTTTAAAAATTTACCTTCAATGTCTTCAGAAGGATCGAGGGTAAGACTTCAACTCTAAAGCTAAAAAGGAAGCCAGATAGGAGCTGAAATTCCTTTTTGATTGTTAAAAAGCTCTTTGGGCCCAAAAAGCCAACTAGTCTTGGCTCATCCAAGGTAATAGAAACACTAATAATTTCATGCCATAGCCCGTAAGAAGAAGTCTTTCAGTGGGATAAATCGCATTAAAACAAATAAAGGTTACTAGATAGATAGGACGGAAGAAATTGGTGAGCATGTACAATCTTATTTTAAAGTTATGTATGAAGGGCCTCAAGAAGGCGCAAAATGTGAGACTTTGATAAGTAACCTTGACATCCAAAAGTTAAAAGAAGCTCACATATTGTCCCTTAACTCACTGATTAGTATTGAAGAAATCAAATAGGTGGTATTTAGCATGAACTTGGACTGTTCCCCCGGCCTTGACGAGATTAATGCCAAATTTTATTGACACTCTTTGGGTATCATCCACCGAGATCTAGTTAATTTGGTCTAATCCATTTTCAATACTAGGAATTTCATTAAAAGTTTTAGTTAGACCAATCATGCCCTAATCCCTAAAATGGATGAGTGTCCATCGATTATAGATTTTAGGCCCATCAGCCTTTATAACGCGGTCTGTAAGATAATTTCTAAAATGATTACCAATAGACTAAGAAAGTTCCTAGGGGTTTATATTGCTCCTTTCCAATGTGGTTTTATCAAAGGAAGATTTATTATGGATAACATAATCATGATAGTAGAGATCCTCAATGTAGTCAAATGGGTGAAAAAGTGCAAGAGGATGTATGGTGTTCTTAAATTGGACATCTCTAAAGCATTTGATAGCCTATCTTGGCCCTTTTTAGAGGCTACTATCCAAAGGATGAGGTCCCTACAACATTGGGTCAGGTTAATCTTAACATGTGTTTCCACAGTCCTTAATATGTCTTAACTCCTTATTTATCAGTGCAAAAGGGGGAATTAGGCAAGGTGACCCTTTATGCCCTCTCCTATTCATTATTTATACCAATGTGCTATCCCATTTAATTTCTTGAGAGGAAGCTTAGAATCTATGAAAAGGAATTAAAATCGGATGTCAATCCCCACCTGTCACTTGTTGGATGTAAGAGAACAATACAATCCTCTTCTTTGAAGCCCTAAGAAAGTCTTGCTTAGAGGTTTGTAATACCCTTGACCTCTTCTCATCCATTTCTAGTCTGCATATTAATAAGGACAAATTAACTTTGTTCAGTAGCCCTAACACTTCAAGGATTTTCTAAAAAAAATTTCAAGATCCTAGGCATCAATTGTTCACCCCATCTAGGGAAATACTTGGGAATCTCACTAAATGTAAATAGAGGGTGACACAACTTTTCAAAGTATAGTGGAAAAAGTTGATAAAAGAATATAGTCTTAGAAAGCCTCCCTTTTATCTCAAGCAGGTCGGTTAACTCTGATAAGGTCTATGATAAACTCCAGCATTATATAATACCTCTCAAGTATTAGATTACCTAAAAAATATTGTGACCTTATTGGTTCCAAAATAGCCAGCTTTTTTTAGGGTTTTAAGGATCTAGAACCCAAAATACACTTAGAAAAGTGGGATATCTTATGCCTGCCAATTGATAAAAGGGGCTTAGGCATTAGAAAAACTTAATTCTTTAATAATTCTCTCATAGCTAAATAGTCTTGGAGAACAATATGTGCAAAGACGGTCAGTTTAATTTAGGCCATTCTAGTGAAGAAATATTGGGATAATAAGAAAGGGACTCTCATCACTAGAACTCATTCTTCGTTGATATGGAAGGGCATTCATAAATGCCAAGATTTGGTGATGCCTCACTTGAAATGAAGTGTCAAGATAGAAAGAACGGTTCGATTGATAGTTGACTCTGGTGAAAAGCAAAGGAAAGCAACAATATTAACCTTATTACAATGACAGACCAGATGAATAATTCCATCCAAAATTGGGGTAGAAATAAACTAATCAGTTATATGATAAGAAAGAGAAAAAAAAGATCCTATAGACTCCCTTCTTTATTACAAAGATTTAGGATAAAATAGTTTGGACTAAAAGTAAAAATGGGATATATATTGCTAAGATGGTGATTCTCTTATTCTATCTAGCCAGGTGACACCAGTCTCACATTAGTTGGAAAAGACTCTAGATAATCAACCTCCCTCATAAAATACTCAATTTCACTTGGAGACTCCTCGAAAGCTTTCTTCCTCAGTGATATACTTCGATGACATCACCTAATGAGCACTAAAAAGTGTCATATGTATTATAGGGAAGAGGAAACCATACATATTCCTTCATAAAAAAAATAAAAAAAGATGACTTGATTTCCAGGATCGCACATTGCTTCCCTACATATTCCTTATATAACATTATATACTTAATGCTTTATTTTAATTTAATTTATTTTTGGGTTTGTATTGTTGTCTTACATTAGAAACAAAGTTGTCAAATTCACAAGTCTAAGTAAACCTATTTGGAGGAGTTGACTCGTAAAGTAAATTCAAAGTTTACCTCTATTAATAAATTGCTAATGAATTATGAAATTACATAGTTAAAATTAATGTTTCAAAATCTAGGCTAGCCATTGAATTAGTGAAGATAGTGACCAATGGTTCATTAGTTCGACCATAGTTAAACTAATAATAACTAAATATAGATTTTTTTAATTTCATATATTAAAATTTAATTTAATAAATATTAACAACCAAATTCTAATGATATTAAAATTTGAATCTAAGATAATTTATTTGCTAATAGATATAACCATTTGTTAGGTAAGACAATCGACATCCAAGAGGGGATGAATTGGCTGCTTACAAAAATTTTGATTATTTTCAAAATTGCTTTGGAAAATACTTGCTACGAAGGATACTTGGAAGAGTATGAAGCAAAACAATAATTACATAAATCAAGGAAAGATTTATTTTGATACTTGGAGTACGTAGATATTAATTTTTCTTCCCAAAAATAGAACATTCAACTATATGTAGTTAAACTTAATTCAGAAGCGTATTCCAAAGTAAGCTTGAACAATCATACAATCTCTTTAGTAATTTAATTACTTGAAGTAGATATACACCACTGAATGCTAAATAGAGAAGGATGAAATATTTGTCTAAATTAGAAAAACATGTGTCTAACTAAATCTAAGACGGAATCGTACATGGATAAAATTTCATGTTGTAAACCTTGTCTCTAAATATTTAGACACAAAATTATGGATTTTGTGTCAGATTATTAAAACTATTGTCTCAATATAGCAACCAAAGTCTATATCTTAGATACAAAATCAATTTCGACTCTTATAGAAACTTAAAGTTATTTATTCTATCTTTGATTCTATGTCTATATTTTAGATACCAAAATATTTCCATCTAAAATAAAATCTTGAATTTACATACTTTGTCTCTGATTCTATGTCACAATATTAGATACGAAAGTTATTCCGTCTCATATTAACACTTAGATTATTATAATTTTGTTGCTAATTCCACCTCTGGTTCCATTTCTAAGACATTTTTGTATAGATAAGTAATTTTTAATTATTTAATAATATTATTTTTAAAAGAATTATATTAAATGGAGTGATGCATATTTGTCCAAACTTGTATATATTACAAATAATTAATGTTTCAATTACAAGAGTATTTAGCTTATAAAAATCCATGTCAACTTCAATGTCTACAAAAATAATTTTTAAATAGCTAAAATATATGCTGATTGCCTAAAAGTTCTCCATGCCCCAAGATTTTGAATACCAAGCTCATTCTCTTCAATCTGCGAAAAAGTAAAAGACCATAAGAAGATCATATCATTAAAGTATAATCATTTAAAAAATAAGAATGAAAAAGGGTACAAGTGCTAAGAAGCAAAACACTTAGATAAAAATGGGTACAAGTGCAGATCTTTAAGAGAAAATTTCTGATACAGATGGCATCTATGCATGATCATGAAACATGCTATATTTCTATACGTGGATAATGCTTTTGTATTCATAAGAGACTTAAACACAAGAAAAGCTTGAAAACCCACAAGACCAACAACAAAATCAAGTTGTATCTTATTAAAGGTGAAAGCAAGTAATCAATGAGTAAAATTTTAGAGCATTGAGAATCATAAAACCATAAAAAAAAAATATTAATTTATGTTGTATCAACCTATAGAAATATGTTGCATCAGGTTGAATGCTGACAAAATCATACCAAACTAATTAAAGAGACTTGAATGGCATTGATAGAGAGAAATTTCAGGTATAACTTTTTTTATACCAATATCATGATAGCTCCAATTAACCAGATAATTCATTTCCAGGATTATAAATGAGAAAAAGCCTATATATAATATGATATAGGATCATCAAGGACATAGGTTCTTCAATATGCAACAAGAGTATCCTCATGTAGTTAAAATACTAAATTCAAATCTTTATAAAATTTACATTTCCGTTAACTCTACAAAAAGCACCTAAATTTAACTGAAGTTCCCTATCTCAAAACTCGCTCTTAAACTACTACAAAAATCACAAAAGTTTCCAGATTATGCCTTCTATGTGTCCTTTATCTCTCAGAAAAATTTGGGCCCAAAATTATTGATTTTACTGCCTCACCCAAGCTAATTTATAAACCAGTGCACATTGGTCCTGTATTTCGGGGGCCAATATGTTTGGACTTCGTTGAAGGGGTAAATGGAGTCTAAAATTTTTGAAATTCTACGGAGGCATACTTCCAAGTATCATTAACATGTCATAAAATTTAGCTTCAAAATTATTTACTTACCCTTCCATATGAGCAATTTTGAAACACAACTCACTGCTGTCTTTAATTTCAGTGCAGTTTCTGTTTTGAGTTAAAAATCATATCTGTACTGTCCTAAAATTTTGTTAAATTTCCAGATCAAATCTTTGACATGTTTAGGTGCGTCATACCAAATTTTATCACATTTGGAGACCATTTACGTGTTCAATTAATTTGATTCATAAAACAGTGCCGAGCATGTCAAAAATATATTTTATAGTATGAGCTTTTCCATTAATCTGGGGTTAATGCTTGCTGTAACTAATTCTGTTACCCCTACCACGCTAATTCTTAGCTTCCTCTGTTCTTTTGGTTTCTAGTCATCTCATAATACAGAATTGGACTCCCCCATGACAGAACAAAACAAAGACCTAATGTTTCTAACAGCACAGTCTTTCTCTTTGTTCAGCACAATTTCTTTTTTGTATGATTTATATCAATTTATAATAAGGACTTCTCAGTCAAAGAGTTGAGTGTTCAAGTTTACAATTCAATTTTTACATACACAAATTTGAGCAAAGTATATATATTTATTTCTTATTTTTCCACATACCACATGCCAATCTTCACTGGCATTTCCAGTGCTCAAACAAAGCTTATGCCCACCTAGAAAAAGTATAATCAAAATATCATAAGGAAAAAAGACCAAAGTAAAAATGATCTGGTCATGATTAGCTCATAATACTTCATAGAGAGGATATATATTCAGGATACAAGCTCAAATAACCTTACTCATAACATGATCAATTAAAACAATAACTTATCTTTATGACAATTTTATTAAGACTTGCTAGGGAGAATACTTACCTTGAACAAACACATGAGGAGTAACCAACAAAAATCAATATATACGAAATATGAATTTAAGCTACATGAAACTATGATAAAACTAGCTTAAAATAATTGGAAAACAATAGCTAAATGGCATTTTACTATGAGGTGTCAAAGGTTAGTATTATATGTAAGGTGGCGTGATGCAAGTTTGATTTTCAATACATGGAAATACTCATTAGGGAATATAGAATGAGTAAAGAAGAGGTGAGTTGGCAGCAAAGCAAAATATTACTGTAACAGTAAAACCAAATAGAAGGAATGAATTGAAACCAAAATAGAGGAAATTCACTATACAATAACAATAAGTAAAAGGTATCCATGGTAAAACAAAAGGCCAAACTTAAGCATTGTAAGACAATTCAAATAAGTAACATATTATCCTTTGACCTCTATCAAAATAATATTTTTGATGCTGAAACGATATTATACAAAACAATGTCCAAAATGGGATATTGCAAACAAATATACATTGACTTGGAGTTGATGAAGCGCTGGCCATGACTTGATAGAGTGGCAGAGATTAGCAACCCACCTAGCCAAGTGTTTAGAGAGCAAAATGAGCTAAAGAGAGGGAGACCAGATAGACACACAGAGAGAGTGTATGTCCAAAAATGGAAGGAAGCTTCTTATATATCCCCAAAGTGTGTCATGACCCTTCCTTTTGTAGCAATTCAATAATGATAGTAACATTTTATTTAATACAATATAATCTCTCTCTCTTTCTAATTAATTCAGCATTTGAGCTTAATCTCTCTCTATTAGCTCTTTGCCAGTGATCAGATGGGATAATCACTGATCAACAGTGACTATAGGTTAAGGTCTCTACTCAATAGGCTTGTGGTTAATCTAACCTATCATGGATTACCCACATTATCAATAAGGACCTGATCTATTCTTGGTTTAGTTCAATATTGATTGGCTAGTTTATAATTACACAAAATTGATGAAATAATTTGATTAATGTTAATCTAAAAAATAATCTAAAATCAATCCAACAATCTCCCACTTGAATAGTATTAATCAATTATCAGAATAACTAATTAATCAACAAGGCTAAGCAATCACTATTTACATGGACTGTGAACACCCTACCTAAAAAATAACAATAATAATAATAATAATCAAAAATCAAAAAATTAAAAGCAAAAATTTAAAAAGAAAAATATAGAATTAAAATGGGATAAACCAAATACAAAACCAAAAATATTAAAAGAGAAAAATTCAAAATAAATATTTGAAGTTAAGACATGTTAATTATCTTACAAAAAGAAAAATAAATAGAGCCAAAAATTTTGAATTGATCCAAATACAAAAAAAAAAAAAAGAAGAGAAAAGCCACCTAATTAAAATAAAAATAAAAATTCAAGCTCATTCTCATTTGCTCTTACACACTCATACTCACACTCATACTCACACACTCTCACTCACACTTACACTCACTCATGGACACACACACACATACTCTCACATACCACTCTCACACACACTCATATGAGACAAAAAAGGACACAAGGATGGCTGAAAAGGAGAAAGGAGTAAGAGACATGGCATGGAAAAAGGGATTTTTTGCTAAAAAGTGGAGGAGAACAGAAGCAAATGGAGGACCTGAAAAGGAAGGCTGAGTGCACCAAAAAAAAAGAGTAAAAAGTGCTGAAAAATAGAGGATAGAGGCAATGGACTGATAAGAGAGGTTTGGTGGAAGAGAAAAAGAAAAAAAAACATTTTGGAAAAGAAAAAGCCTAAGGTGCCAAGGGCTGAAGAGAAGAGTAAAGGAGAAGAAAGAAGGAGGGAGAAGGGGTGGAAGAAGAAGCCACGGACCGAGAAGCAAGGAACTGACCGAGGAGACGAGATTGAGCTGGAACAAAGAAGTCACAAACCGAAAAGGAGAAGAAAGAGGAGAGGAAGCCGATGCTGAAGGCCCGAAATGACGGTGTAGAGAGTGCCATGAAGGAAAGAGAGAGAGAGAGAGAGAGAGAAAGAAAATTGGCAAAGCAATGCAAAGAGGGAGGAGGGTCAACGTGATACTGAGAAGGAGGAAGTCGGTGGAGCTGACGAGAGGAGAGAAAGTTGGCTGAGAAGACGCTGAAGAGTAGAGCCACCATGGAGGAATGCTCTGTCATTGCTTCGCAGAACAAGGGAAGAAACGCAAGTCGTGGATGTGTATGCTCCTTTCTTCCTAAAGCTTTCTTTCTCTTCTTATCATGCTTATATATATATATATTACATGTGTGTGTGTATATATATATATATGTGTGTGTATACATGGATGTATGCTTCCTTTCTTCCTGATGCTTACTCTCTTCTTTTGTCATGTTTATATATATATATTACATATGTATATATCAAGGAAAAAGTTATCGAGGCCATGGATGTCTTGAGAAATGTTGCTCAGCATGTTAACAGCCCAGCCAATCAACCGGCTTCAATCTCGCTGAATGAATCTTGTCTCTTAGAACTTGTAAGGTCAATTGGCTGTGATCTAGTCTGGTTGTTTCCAACTTTTCAAACTTTCTTTTTCAGGTCTCTTAGATATAGGTGTCAGTCATTACAATGGATGCCATGTTTTGTTCTTTGAACTCTGAAGTTATATTTTTTTTGTTTAGGTTTAGTTATATTTGCTAGACTGTTTAGTTTATTTAATTCACTTTGCTTTATTGCACCTGGTTCTATAGGTTAGTTTTGCGTGATTGCAACGAGTTATTTGATATGGATTGCTGTTTAAAATTATATATATATATATATATATATATATATATAGGTATACCAAGGCTATAGATATGGTGAATGCATGGGAAAGGTTTGGACGTGTATGGCAAAATGGTGGTAGGTGGGTCTATTGCTTTCTCATATTTTTTATGTCTTCATTTCATTTATTTATTTATTTTATTATTATTTTATCTTCTTATGTCAATGTGAAACTAATTTTGGCCATACAAGTAAGGTTTTAAGAAAATTATCGTGTGAGAATATTATTCTCCTCGAATGCTTGGGGTTATGTGAGATTTTAATCTCCATAAACCCTAAAAATTAGTATATACTTGTTCTAAAATAATAATAGCAATAATAATAATAATACAAAAACAAATATCTTAATTAAGTATTTTATATTATTTGCCAAACAATTAAGTCGGTGTTTTATAAAATTTAATTAATTTAAAAAATGTCATGTGAGACTTGGGTCTCTGTAGGATTTGAGGAATTGATCCTATTAAAAATAAGACTAAAAGAATTTTGATTTCAAAATCCATAAAAATACATAAAAACAAAATCCCAAAAAATTTTCAAATATCTTATTCTATATTTTGGGTTCTTGAGTGAGATCACTCGTCTCCTCAGGCGCCCAAGAGTTAATTAATAGAGATCGCATGAGACCTAGAGTCTCCTTAGGTTTTAAAAATTAACATTTAAAATATTGGAATGAATTAATTAAAGAAAATATGGATGTTAGTTCTCCTTAGTATGTAACTAAAAGATCCTAAGAATGTTTTTCATTTTAGTTTTACTTTAAGTTTCAAATAAATTCTAATTTAAAAATAAATAAATAATATATACAAAAATCATAGAAATATTTTTTCCATTATAGTTTAAAATTCAAAATAAATTCTAATAATATATATATATATATATATATGTATAAGTTAATTAAAAGTCCTATTAATCATAATCTCACTTTCAAAATTAGAAAAATCCAAAAACCCAAAAAAATATATAAATTAAAAAATTCCAAAAATGGCTTTCCGTTATAATTTTATTCCAATTTCAACAATAAATTTTAATTTTAAAAATTCAAAGATAAATAAAAACAAAAAATCCAAAAATACATAAATTCAAAAATCTGAAAAATGATTTTATTTTTGTCCTAATTTCAATGATAAATTCCAGTTTTGAAAATCCATAAATTTGAAAATTCAAAATATTCCTTCATTATAATTACATTTCAATTTTTTTAAAAAAAATATAAACTCCCAAAAATTGTAAAAAAATCTCATCCTATAATCATTTCGTTTAAATTTCAAATAAAGATTTGAAATACAAAATTAAACAAAAAAAAATTAAAAAGAGAGAAAATGAAGAGATTAGGAGAGCTAGATTGATTAGGTTGTCACAAATTAAAATACACAAACCAAATTCCAATCTCGTTTTGTTTATAAAAATCTGTTTAATTTAAACCCTCATGTTCTCATCACAAAAATTAAAAACCACCAACCAACAGATATGCCATTTTAGTCGAACTACATAGAATTTGATCCCTATTACGGGGTACATAGGCCTAGGCTTTCTTCCTAGGTCAAGTCCACCCTTTTGTAAATATCTATTCGTTTGCTTTCATTCTTGTTGTTTTTGTTTTCTCTGTTTAATGAGTATGCATATCAAGAAATGGGTAATTGAGATAAATTTAAGGTCATATTCAATTTCAGCTGACTAGTTTAAGGTCATTTATCAAACATGCTTGACTTAATCATAAGAAGAAAACCCAATAGCTTCACAATGGCCTTTCTAGCTTAAACTAAATTCATTCAAGGTGTGGTCATCCATTACTATTTAAGACATTATCAACAAAGTTTTCCATTTAACTTCCTTTTCCACGTCTAAGAGTCATCTAATCGTTGCCAATGGCTTTGAAAACTACACAATCCTAATTCAACTCTAAATTGTCACATTAATTAATGTCTAGAACCATGAAGTCTTCTCTAACATGGTTTACTTTTACACTTTTCCTAGTAAATAAATTCATTACCATCATTAGTGTAGCGTAGTGTAGGGATTAACTAATCAATTCATAAATTAGCCATTAACTTGAGATAATTATCCAAAATTACTTAACTAATTCCAATAATGTTTTCCATTCATTTCTCCTCCCTTTTTCTCTATGGAAAATTCAAGAAAATTGAGAAAATTATCAAATCAACTTACAACTTAAAATGAAACCTTCTAATGGCCCAACCTATCCTTTAGATGCTTAGTGATGTAAAAGCGGTACCCAAAAAAAAATCATATTTCATCACCCTACAAGTATAACACATCATAACCAAATTAGGCTTTTTCAGTTTTGGAGATAAAGCTTGAAATTTATCACTAATTATAGGGAATAAAGGTTCAAATTTTACTTAGAATATGAAACCATAACTCAATTTGATGAGACCACACTTAATTAGCTCCAAATTCCACTTTTCGAACATGATCAATGCCAAATTCAGGGGTTTTTCGATTTTGAGCTAATGGGCAAAATAATTAGTGAAAATGAGAATGAGAGGACCAAAAATCATCAAAGAAGTAAAGTTATAAGCTAAATCGAACAAAAACACACCAACTTGGTCAAAAATTCATTGAAATCACGGAACACTTGACTAGCTAGAAAACTTGCATTTTTCAGCCAAAATGAGGTCATCAAAGGATGATCCCAAGCTAGCAACGAAACAAGGGCAGTGGATGACCTCAGGTAACCTTGACCAACAGCCGAAAGTTAATAAGAAAATGAAGAATAATGTAGAAGTAGTTTGTTTTGTGCTATATTCCCCACTTTCAGGAGGAAGTAGTCTGGGCTGCTACAAACAACTTGTATACCTTTCTGCAATAACAATTTCATGTCAAAAGCATCTCGTTACATAGTTCTAAAGAATGGTTTTATGGTTTTGTCTTAAAAAGGAAATTAAGTTTGGATAATTTTCAATATTCCATAATCATATAATATAATGATCAATAAGCATGACTCCGCATCTGAGGAAGAATATGCTCCGAACAATCTTTCCTTGTAGATTAATTAAGTGTTTCACCACCATAGGAATAATAGGAATCAGGGAAAGTATGAGTTCTCTATTAAAATGGACATGAACATGGCATACAATAAAATTAAAAGAATATTTTTTATAGAGTCTTGCTAAAGACGGGATTCCGCCATACATGGGTTTATAGAAATTTAAAGTGTGTGAACTTTATGATCTAGTTGTCAAGTAAAAAAGTGGTTGAATTAAGGCTATATTAGGATGGATGATTGAGGAGGGAGTGACAAGGAATGGAATGGCTAAAATGAGTTGGATTTATGTTTGGATGTTTTTCCAAAGGTGGAATGGGATGACAAGGGAGGGACACTAAGACTAGTCCTTGCCATCCAAAACTTCAATTTTGGTGTCCCTCAAATTAAGGGTCAAGGATGGAATGGAGTGGTCTAAGAAATTAAATTACTAATGTTCACTTATCTTATTACTAATAAACTTAATTCTAGTTGTTACAACATTATCTAATTTTTATCATTATGGTTATAGCCTTTCTTTTTTCTTTTATTTTTTCACTTAAAATTTCAAAATAAACAGAGAGAATGAAAGAATCTATAATATAGATTAGTTTTATATATTTTTAAATTCTTTTGTCAGCAATTTTTCTTTTTGGCTTTTTAAGTTTGTCTTTTAAAATTTTTTGAAGCGCATAGATATTTTGTAATAAATGTATTAGATAGAAAATATGGACATGATAATTAATAAATAAAATAAAGAAATATGGATAAGAGAACTACGTAATAATATGTATTGAACACTGACAAATTATTAGCCATGTGTTTATGTTACAAGAGGTAATATTGGAAAATATAATTTATGAGTCTTTCCATTCCATTCATTATATTGTAACTTCAAAGCAAAATTGATAGGTATCCCTCCCTTTCATCATTAAAACTTCCAAACAATATATCTACTTAAGTTATTCCACTCTATTCCATTCCATTAATGACCACTTTATTCCATCCTCCCTTAAACTCCCAAAAAAACACTACAAAAAAAAAAAATAGAGTATTTGTGACACCACATTTGCGACGGTCAACTGTGACAGTTGCAAAACACAGCCACAACAATGATAAGATGAAACTGTTGTTAATTTAGCCATTTTACGACAGTCAGTGCTGACTGTCGCAAGGGTGACTTATATATATATATACATATATATATATATATATATATATGAGTAAATTATATATGTTTAATAATTACATAGATAACATATGCATATATTCAACAATAATAATTAACATCCCATAATAAAATTTATTTGAGAATATTTGGATATTTCATTTCCATTGAACATTGAATTTCTATTTTTATATTAATATATATAGTAAATTATACATATATATTTAGTGAATTTATATATAATATCAAAAAAATTAATATATCCAATAACATTAGTTAATGTTCAACAATAATACATTTGCTCATATATATGTACAAATATAATTAGAAAGCCCATGTGATAGTCACTGCTGACCGCCGTGAAGGTCTGCCTTTACGACAAGCATTACAAATCGACACAAGGGCTGTTTAATTATATTTGTATATATATATGAGTAAATTATATATATTTAATAGTTACATGTATAACATATGCATATATTCAACAATAACAATTAACATCCCATAATAAAATTTTATTTCATAATATTTTGATATTTCATTTCCATTAAACATTGAATTTCCATTTTTATATTAATATATATATAGTAAATTATACATATATTTTGTAAATTTATAAATAATATATACACAATTTATATATCCAATAACAATAGTTAAAATTCAATAATAATACATTTACTCATATATATCTGTACAAATATAATTAAAAAGCCCTTGCAATGGTCAAAGCTGACCGTTGTGAAGACGTGCCTTTAAGATAGGCATTACTGACTGACGCAAGGGCTATTTAATTATATGTGTGTATGTGTGTGCATATATATATGTGTGTGTGTGTGTGTGAGTAAATTATATATATTTAATAATTACATAGATAACTTATGCATATATTCAACAATAATAATTAACATCCCATAATAAAATTTATTTGAGAATATTTGGATATTTCACTTACATTGAACATTGAATTTCTATTTTTATATTAATATATATGTCGTAACTGACCTTTCGGCAGAATAGGATAAAAATGTTTAAAACCGATTCCCAAAAATGGAATTTTGAAAATCAATTTTATTGGGAGTCGCCACCAAAATTTTTAATGGAAAACTTTGGAAAACCAATTTAAAACAAAAAGAAAAAGGCAAAATGGTCTGCGAAATCAGAGATGGGTTCGGGAGTCTATTTAAGTGTGGGGAAGGTGTTAGGCACCCCACAATACCCGCCCATAAGGATGGTTACCTTAAACTAGTCAGTTTAAACAGAATATGGCCTTTAATTAATCTCAATTACCCTTTTATTGACATGGATGCATGTTAAACAGAGGCGACAAAAAAAACGAGAATGCATGCAAACTGATGGATATTTACAAAGGGCGGACTTGACCTAGTGTCGTAACCGACCTTTCGGCGTAATAGAATAAAAAGTTTGAAACCGATTCCCAAAAATGGAATTTTGAAAATTAATTGATTTGGAGTCGCCACCAAAATTTTTAATGGAAAACTTTGGAAAACTAATTTAAAACAAACGAAAAAAAGGCGAAATGGTCTGCACAATCAGAGATGGGTTCGAGAGTCTATTTGAGTGTGGGGAAGGTGTTAGGCACCCCACAACGCCCGCCCATAAGGACGGTTACCTTAAACTAATTAGTTGAAATAGAATATGGCCTTTAATTAATCTCAATTACCCTTTAATTGACATGGATGCACGTTAGACATAGGAGACAAAAAAGCGAGAATGCATGTAAACAGATGGATATTTACAAAGGGCGAACTTGACCTAGGATGAGAGCCTAAGGCCTACGTACCCTGCGATAGGGATCAAAGTCCACGTAGTTCGACCAAAAGGCATGTTTTGCGGGTTGGTGGTTTTTTGATTTGTGATGAGAATAGGAGGATTTTAATTGAGACAGATCATTGTAAACAAAACAGAATTGGGATTTGGTTTATGTGCTTTAATTTAATACAATCTGATTAACCTCATTCTCTTGATCTCTTCACATTTTCTCTTTTAAAATTTTTTGTCGATTTTATTATTATTATTATTATTTTGAGTTTTGGGAGTTCATATTTCGGGAATTAATGCATGATTTATAACGAAAGGAATATTTATTTTTTTGAACTTTTGAGTTTATTCTTGGTAAATATTGATTATTATTATTATTGATTATTGGTAAATAATTTAATTCAAGTGCTATTATTTATTTGTTTATCTGTTTATCTTTGAACGAATATATGCCAATTTTCGGGTTCTATGGAGATTAAAATCTCACACGAGCCCGGGAAGTTGAGGAGAGAAAGGTATTCTCACACGATTCATTTTATATAAATATTTAATCAAGGTTAATATTTAATTATTGTCCATTTATTCATTTTTTGTATTATTATTAATATTATTATTATTTCGGAATTAATTATAGGGATTTAAGGAGATTAGAACATCACATAATCCCACGCAATCGAGGAGAATGATATTCTCACACGATAATTTCGTAAATAATGGGAAATGTTTAATTAAAGCAAATCTGTTGACTATTTATTATTTATTATTCTTTTTTTGTTTTAAAAAAAAAGATATGCTAACTTCAGGGATCTAAGGAGATTAAAATCTCACACGATCCCAGGTAATCGGGGAGAACAGTATTCTCGCGCGATAATTTTTGCAAATAACAGGAAACAGTTCATTAAAGCAAACATTTTAATTATTATTCTTATGATTTAATCAAAATTAATATTTAATTATCATTCATTTATTTTTCACCATTCACTCATTAATATTTCATTACTATCATTGTTGCTTTTTGATTATTCAATTCATTGTAGAGATTTAAGGAGATTAATATCTCACATAATCCCCGGTAATCGAGGAGAACAAAATTCTCACACGATAATTTTATCCATCATGACAATATTTATTAATTATCATTCAATTATTTTTCACCATTCCTCCATTAATATATATTGTCATTCCTTTATTTTTTCACCATTTATTCATTAAAATTTCATTAATATTATTATCACTTTTCAATTATTTAACTAGTTATAAGGATTTAAGGAGATTAACATCTCACATAACCCCCGGTAATTGAGGAGAATAAAATTCTCACACGATAATTTTATCCATCATGACAATATTTATTAATTATCATTCAATTATTTTTCACCATTCCTTCACTAATATTTCATTAATATTATTGTTGCCTTCCAATTATTTAATTAATTTTAAGGATTTAAGGAGATTAAAATCTCACATAATCCCTGACAATCAAGAAGAACAAAATTCTCACACGCTAATTTTATACGTAATAGCAATAATTAACCAAAGTTAATGTTTAAACAATGGAAATAAACAAAACTAAAACAAGTTTAAGCAAATGAACAGTAGCACCTTATATTAAAACGCGTGAACAGTGCAGCATGCATGAGATTGTCTTGAAGCAACTCGTATGAACAGTGACAGCATGCAGAAATCTCGGCCAAGCAGCCTGTGCAACCATACCTGTGCATTTTCAGCCTCTCCCTTGTGCTCCAATGAAGAATGACCTTCTCCTCCTCACTCACCTATGGTAGATGGACCTCCAACAGCCCCAAAGTAGTTGGTCTCGGCTGGAAGTGAGCAGAAATGGCAGACAGCTTCGTTGGAAATTCTGGTTGGCTTCAGCGCTGGAAATTCTGCTTCATGTGTCTCTGCTCCTCGGCTGGAAGGTAAGGGCTGAAAGCTTCCCTTCTTCTCTACACTTCCTCTTCTTCCTTGTGCTTCCTAAGTTCTCTTCTGTTTACCTCTGCTTTTTGAGCTCAAAATAGAGTTTTCTCTCCTCCATGGTTCAGCTTCTATCCATCCCTTTGCTGCCACCTTGTTTTGCATTCAGACCTCCTTGTTTCTGCTCATCATTTTGGCATCTAACTCTCCATTTTCTGCTCCTCGGATGGCCTAAACTTCAGCTCCTTTTCTCTCCAAGATTTGGACGTTTTGCTCCATGGTTTTCTGCACAGTTTTCTGCACCACGACTCCCCCTCTCCTCCTCTCAGTTTCTACCTCGTTCAGCTCCTCTCCCTCTCAGTTTCTGGTTCGTTTTTTCTCCCTCACGTTGCTGTCTCACTTTCTGGTTTCGATCAGCTCTCGGTTTCTCCCTTCTCCTCAGCTCGTTTTCCTCTCGGTTCATTGCTTTTTCTCTCCTCTCCTCAACTCTCTTTTTCCTCTCGATTTGTTGCTATTCCTCTCCTCTCTTTAGCTCGTTTTTCCTCTCGGTTCGTTGCTCTTTCTCTCCACTCCTCCCTCTTCTCTTCAGCTCATTTTTCTCTCGATTACGTTGCTCTCCTTTATACTCCAGCCTTGTTTTTTTTTCTCTCGGTTTGTTGCTCTCCTTTATACTCCAGCACCACCTCCCTTTTTCTGCCATGTTGCTCCCTTTTCTCCTTACTTTTTCTGCAACTTCCAGCCACCCCCTTGCTGCTCACGGTCCCCTCCTTTTTCTGCCATCTCCAGCCACACCACTCTCTCCTTTCTCTACACCAGCCACTCCACTTTCTACCTCCTCTGTAGAACTAACTCCCACTTGCTTTTTTGTCCCCCTTGTCCTCTTGTGCATGTGTGTGCATGAGTGTATGCATGTGGGAGTGGGTGAGTGTGTGTGTCCAGGGGTGAGAGTGAGAGTGTGAGTGTGAGTGTGTGAGGATGTGTGTCCGTGAGTGAGAGTGTGAGTGTGTGATAGTGATGAGTGTTATGTGTATGAGGGCAAGTGAGCATATGGGAGCACATGAGCATGTAAGAGTGTGAGTGTGAGTGTGTGAGGAGGTGTGTCCGTGAGTGAGAGTGTCAGTGTGTGAGAGTGATGTGTGTTATGTGTGTGAGGGCAAGTGAGCATATATGATCAAATGAGCATATGAGAGTGTGTGAGTGTGAGCAAGTGAGAGTGTTTTGCAATTCCATTTCAAGTATATGGCCTTGTTCATTTTATTTCCTTGCAAGATGATTACCATGTCTCTTCTTCAAACATATATCTTGAATTTTCTTTTTATTATTTTTGGTTCTCATATTTGGTTTTTTCCATATTACTTCTATCTTTTTTTTTTTTTTTTTTTGCCTTTTGCAATTTTGTTTTGATTAATTATTATTTTTTTTTTGAATTTTTTAATTCTATTTATTATTATTACCATGATTATTATTATTGTTAATTCAGGTGGGGTGTTCACAGCTGCCTCTCATTGCTTGTCTCTTAAGTTAGGGAAGTGAATAGTGAAGAAATGACCTAATCTTAAGAGCAAGCAAAGATATGAACACACCACCTTCCACATCGAGGGAAGATAGAGGGAGACAGGAGTAAATTCATGCTTAGAAAGGATGGTGAATATCTTGAACAAAATGCCTAGCTATCGACATAAATGTAAATTGCTTGGACATGATACAGGACTTTTGTGGAAATGTAAATTACCTGGACTTGAGCAGGACTTTTGCAGGAATGTAAATTGCCTGGACTTGAGCAGGACTTTTGCAGGAATGTAAATTGCCTGGACTTGAGCAGGACTTTTGCAGGAATGTAAATTGCCTAGACTTGAGCAGAACTTTTGCAGGAATTTAAATTGCCTAGACTTGTGCAGGACTTTTGTACGAATGTAAATTTCCTGGACTTGAGCAGGACTTTTGCAGGAATGTAAATTGCCTGGACTTGAGCAGGACTTTTGCAGGAATGTAAATTGCCTGGACTTGAGCAGGACTTTTGTAGGAATGTAAATTGCCTGGACTTGAGCAGGACTTTTGCAGGAATATAAATTGCCTGGACTTGAGCAGGACTTTTGCGGGAATGTAAATTGCCTGGACTTGAGCAGGACTTTTGCGGGAATGTAAATTGCCTGGACTTGAGCAGGACTTTTGCAGCAATGTAAATTGCCTGGACTTGAGCACGACTTTTGCAGGAATGTAAAATGCCTGGACTTGAGCAGGACTTTTGCAAAAATGTAAATTGCCTAGACTTAAGCAGGACTTTTGCAGGAATGTAAATTACCTGGACTTGAGCAGGACTTTTGCGGAAATGTAAATTGCCTGGACTTGAGCAGGACTTTTGCGGGAATGTAAATTGCCTAGACTTGAGCAGGACTTTTGCAGGAAAGTAAATTGCCTGGACTTGAGCAAGACTTTTGCAGAAATGTAAATTGCCTGGACTTGAGCAGGACTTTTGCAGAAATGTAAATTGCCTAGACTTGAGCAGGACTTTTGCAGGAATGTAAATTGCCTGGACTTGAGCAGGACTTTTGCAGAAATGTAAATTGCATGGTCATGATGCATGAGCGAGGTAGGTGTCGAACATGGACAAACGTGTATGCATGAGAAAGGCACATCCTTAAAGGATAATGAAAATTTTATTGGTTTTGATACAGGTTAAAATGATACCTATTCCCTTTGTGTTAGTAGTAAGTAGACCGCTTGTGAGCGTAAAACCTCTATCTTTTATTTTGGAAATCGGAAGGGTGACATGTTAAATTATGATTCAAGACAATTGGAAAAATGTCAATATTGCCCAAAGTGAATGAAATGTCTAACCACGCTTCCTTCATTGCGACCTTAAATCCATCGTTTCATCAGTCGACAATCCGCATACTTCGCTTCTTCACTACAAGCGGGCTTATACTCTCTTCTTTACAGTAAGCCCGAGGACATTGAAGCTGCTTCTATCTCATTTTATACGAGGTAAACTGGTAACAAAAATGCCAAATTGCTTATACGCTGCATCCTTTAGGCCTCATCATAGTAATTGCATGGAAACACTTATTTAAAACGCATTGGGGTGTTTCTGGGATGCATATCATCAGACAATATTTTGAATAGCGCTATTCACTTGAATGTTTTATTTTGCATATTGAATGTATGAGACCATCATAAAGGCAATATGGTTATGTGGGGGAAAAGAGTGATGAAAGACAAGTTATCTTAAATGAGTAAACAAACAAAAGACCCCAAGGAATGTGGGTGGTAAGCCGAACGCAAGTATGAAAAATAGCAAAATACAACTGGGATGACTCTGAATTTTGGCTTCAGGTGACAATGGTTGCTTACACCTAGTGTTGCCATTGGATACACTTATTTCAAAACTGACTAATGAAGACAACTCCTAAGGATCCTTTCGGGTTGGCAATTTAGTCTTCATACCACCTTACTTTGTCCATCCTGTGCCACCCTATCCTTCATTTGAACCTCCTTCTTGAACTGGCCCTAATTGTGAATTCTCCATTCTTTCTTCTTCTTTTTTCTCTCGTCATCCCCGTCTAAGCAAAGTATTTCTTGACTGCATCGGAGTTAATTGGTTTTCCAAGCTCCCTACCATCCATATCGGCAAGAGTCAGGGCCCCTCCAGAGAATGCTTGTGTCACCACATATGGACCTTCGTATGAAGGTTCCCATTTGCCTCTATTATCTTCTTGATTTAGGAGGATCTTTTTCAGGACCAACTCCCCCAGCTTGAACTGTCTAGGGGTTGTCTTCATTAGTCAGTTTCGAAATAAGTGTATCCAATGGCAACCCTAGGTGTAAGCAACCATTGTCGCCTGAAGCCAAATTCAGAGTCATCCCAGTTGTATTTTGCTATATTTTTTTTTTATATATACTTGCGTTCGGATTACCACCCATATTCCTTAAGTCCAGGCAATTTATATTCCTGCAAAAGTCCTGCTCAAGTCCAGGCAATTTACATTTCCGCAAAAGTCCTGCTCAAGTCTAGGCAATTTACATTTCTGCAAAAGTCCAGCTCAAGTCCAAGCAATTTACATTCCTGCAAAAGTCCTGCTCAAGACCAGGTAATTTACATTCCTGCAAAAGTCCTGCTCAAGTCCAGGAAAGTCCTGCTCAAGTCCAGGCAATTTACATTCCTGCAAAAGTCCTGCTCAAGTCCAGGTAATTTACATTCCTGCAAAAGTCCTGCTCAAGTCCAGGCAATTTACATTCCTGCAAAAGTCTTACTCAAGTCCAAGCAATTTACATTCCTGCAAAAGTCCTGCTCAAGTCCAGGTAATTTACATTTCTGCAAAAGTCCTGCTCAAGTCCAGGCAATTTACTTTCTTGCAAAAGTCCTACTCAAGTCCAGGCAATTTACTTTCTTGCAAAAGTCCTGCTCAAGTCTAGGCAATTTGCATTGCTGCAAAAGTCTTGCTCAAGTCCAGGCAATTTGCATTTATGCAAAAGTCCTGCTCAAGTCCAGGCAATTTACATTCCTGCAAAAGTCCTGCTCAAGTCCAGGCAATTTACATTCCTGCAAAAGTCCTGCTCAAGACCAGGTAATTTACATTCCTGCAAAAGTCCTGCTCAAGTCCAGGAAAGTCCTGCTCAAGTCCAGGCAATTTACATTCCTGCAAAAGTCCTGCTCAAGTCCAGGTAATTTACATTCCTGCAAAAGTCCTGTTCAAGTCCAGGCAATTTACATTCCTGCAAAAGTCTTACTCAAGTCCAAGCAATTTACATTCCTGCAAAAGTCCTGCTCAAGTCCAGGTAATTTACATTTCTGCAAAAGTCCTGCTTAAGTCCTGGCAATTTGTGTTCCTGCAAAAGTCCTACTCAAGTCCAGGCAATTTACTTTCTTGCAAAAGTCCTGCTCAAGTCCAGGCAATTTGCATTGCTGCAAAAGTCTTGCTCAAGTCCAGGCAATTTGCATTTATGCAAAAGTCCTGCTCAAGTCCAGGCAATTTACATTCCTGCAAAAGTCCTGCTCAAGTCCAGGCAATTTACATTCCTGCAAAAGTCCTGCTCAAGTCCAGGCAATTCACATTTCTACAAAAGTCCTGCTCAAGTCTAGGCAATTTACATTCCTGCAAAAGTCCTGCTCAAGTCCAGGTAATTTACATTTCCGTAAAAGTCTTGTATCGTGTCCAGACAATTTACATTTATGTCGAAAGCCAAGCATTTTGTTCAAGATATTCTCCATCCTTTCTAAGCATGAATTTACTCCTGTCTCCCCCTATCTTCCCTCGATGTGGAAGGTGGTGTGTTCATGTCTTTGCTTGCTCTTAAGATTAGGTCATTTCTTTACTATTCACTTCCATAACTTAAGAGACAAGCAAAGAAAGGCAACTGTGAACACCCCACCCAAATTAACAATAATAATAATCATGGTAATAATAATAAATAGAATTAAAAAATTCAAAAAAGATAATAATAATAATTAATCAAAACAAAATTGCAAAAGGCAAAAATAAAAAATAAAAATAAAATAGAGGTAATATGAAAAAAACTTAATATGAGAACCAAAAATAATAAAAAGAAAATTCAAGATATATGTTTGAAGAAGAGACATGCAATCATCTTGCAAGGAAATAAAATAAACAAGGCCACATACTTGAAATGGAATTGCAAAACACTCTCACTTGCTCACACTCACACACTCTCATATGCTCATTTGATCATATATGCTCACTTGCCCTCACACACATAACACACATCACTCTCACACTCTCACCTGCTCATTTGCTCCCATATGCTCACTTGCCCTCATACACATAAAACACATCACTATCACACACTCACACTCTCACTCACGGACACACATCCTCACACACTCACACTCACACTCTCACCCACGGACACACACACTCACCCACTCCCACATGCATACACTCATGCACACACATGCACAAGAGGACAAGGGGGACAAAAAAGCAAGTGGGAGTTAGTTCTACAGAGGAGGCAGAAAGTGGAGTGGCTGGTACAGAGAAAGGAGAGAGTGGCGTGGCTAGAGATGGCAGAAAAAGGAGGGAACCGTGAGTAGCAAGGGGGTGGCTGGAAGTTGCAGAAAAAGTAAGGAGAAAAGGGAGCAACATGGCAGAAAAAGGGAGGTGGCGCTGGAGTATAAAGGAGAGCAACAAACCGAGAGAAAAAAAAACAAGGTTGGAGTATAAAGGAGAGCAAAGTAACCGAGAGAAAAATGAGCTAAAGAGAAGAGGGAGGAGAGGAGAGAAAGAGCAACGAACCAAGAGGAAAAACGAGCTGAAGAGAGGAGAGGAATAGCAACAAATCGAGAGGAAAAAGAAAGCTGAGGAGAGGAGAGAAAGAGCAATGAACCGAGAGGAAAACGAGCTGAGGAGAAGGGAGAAACCGAGAGCTGAACGAAACCAGAAAGTGAGACAGCAACGTGAGGGAGAAAAAACGAACCAGAAACTGAGAGGGAGAGGAGCTGAACGAGGCAGAAACCGAGAGGAGGAGAGGGGGAGTCGTGGTGCAGAAAACTGTGCAGAAAACCATGGAGAGAAACGTCCAAATCTTGGAGAGAAAAGGAGCTGAAGTTTAGGCCATCTGAGGAGCAGAAAATGGAGAGTTAGATGCCAAAATGATGAGCAGAAACAAGGAGGTCTGAATGCAAAACAAGGTGGCAGCAAAGGGATGGATAGAAGCTGAACCATGGAGGAGAGAAAACTCTATTTTGAGCTCAAAAAGCAGAGGTAAACAGAGGAGAACTTAGGAAGCACAAGGCAGAAGAGGAAGTGTAGAGAAGAAGGGAAGCTTTCAGCCCTTGCCTTCCAGCCGAGGAGCAGAGACACGTGAAGCAGAATTTCCAGCGCTGAAGCCAACCAGAATTTCCAACGAAGCTGTTCGCCATTTCTGCTCACTTCCAGCCGAGACCAGCTACTTTGGGGCTGTTGGAGGTCCATCTACCATAGGTGAGTGAGGAGGAGAAGGTCATTCTTCATTGGAGCACAAGGGAGAGGCTGAAAACGCACAGGTATGGTTGCACGAGCTACTTGGCCGAGATTTCTGCATGCTGTCACTGTTCATACGAGTTGCTTCAAGACAATTTCATGCATGCTACACTGTTCACGCGTTTTAATATAAGGTGCTACTGTTCATTTGCTTAAACTTGTTTTAGTTTTGTTTATTTCCATTGTTTAAACATTAACTTTGGTTAATTGTTGCTATTACGTATAAAATTAGCGTGTGAGAATTTTGTTCTTCTTGATTGTCGGGGATTATGTGAGATTTTAATCTCCTTAAATCCTTAAAATTAATTAAATAATTGGAAGGCAACAATAATATTAATGAAATATTAGTGAAGGAATGGTGAAAAATAATTGAATGATAATTAATAAATATTGTCATGATGGATAAAATTATCATGTGAGAATTTTATTCTCCTCAATTACCGGGGGTTATGTGAGATGTTAATCTCCATAAATCCTTATAACTAGTTGAATAATTGAAAAGTGATAATAATATTAATGAAATATTAATGAATAAATGGTGAAAAAATAAAGGAATGACAATATTTATTAATGGAGGAATGGTGAAAAATAATTGAATGATAATTAATAAATATTGTCATGATGGATAAAATTATCGTGTGAGAATTTTGTTCTCCTCGATTATCGGGGATTATGTGAGATATTAATCTCCTTAAATCTCTACAATGAATTGAATAATCGAAAAGCAACAATGATAGTAATTAAATATTAATGAGTGAATGGTGAAAAATAAATGAATGATAATTAAATATTAATTTTGATTAAATCATAATAATAATAATTAAAATGTTTGCTTTAATGAACTGTTTCCCATTATTTGCAAAAATTATCGCGTGAGATTTTAATCTCCTTAGATCCCTGAAGTTAGCATATCCTTTTTTTTTAAAACAAAAAAAGAATAATAAATATTAAATAATCAACAGATTTGCTTTAATTAAACATTTCCCATTATTTACGAAATTATCGTGTGAGAATATCATTCTCCTCGATTGCGTGAGATTATGTGAGGTTCTAATCTCCTTAAATCCCTATAATTAATTCCGAAATAATAATAATATTAATAATAATACAAAAAATAAATAAATGGACAATAATTAAATATTAACCTTGATTAAATATTTATATAAAATGAATCGTGTGAGAATACCTTTCTCTCCTCAACTTCCCGGGCTCGTGTGAGATTTTAATCTCCATAGAACCCGAAAATTGGCATATATTCGTTCAAAGATAAACTGATAAACAAATAAATAATAGCACTTGAATTAAATTATTTACCAATAATCAATAATAATAATAATCAATATTTACAAACAATAAATTCAAAAGTTCAAAAAAATAAATATTCCTTTCGTTATAAATCATGCATTAATTCCCGAAATATGAACTCCCAAAACTCAAAATAATAATAATAATAATAAAATAGACAAAAAAATTTAAAAGAGAAAATGTGAAGAGATCAGGAGAATGAGGTTAATCAGATTGTAGTAAATTAAAACACATAAACCAAATCCCAATTCTGTTTTGTTTACAATGATCTATCTCAATTAAAATCCTCCTATTCTCATCACAAATCAAAAAACCACCAACCCGCAAAACATGCCTTTTGGTCGAACTACGTGGACTTTGATCCCTATCGCAGGGTACGTAGGCCTTAGGCTCTCATCCTAGGTCAAGTCTGCCCTTTGTAAATATCCATCTGTTTGCATGCATTCTCGCTTTTTTGTCTCCTATGTCTAACGTGCATCCATGTCAATAAAAGGGTAATTGAGATTAATTAAAGGCCATATTCTATTTCAACTAACTAGTTTAAGGTAACCATCCTTATGGGCGAGTGTTGTGGGGTGCCTAACACCTTCCCCACACTCAAATAGACTCCCGAACCCATCTCTGATTGCACGGACCATTTCGCCTTTTTTTTCGTTTGTTTTAAATTGGTTTTCCAAAGTTTTCCATTAAAAATTTTGGTGGCGACTCCAAATCAATTGATTTTCAAAATTCCATTTTTGGGAATCGGTTTCAAACTTTTTATTCTATTACGCTGAAAGGTCAGTTACGACACTAGGTCAAGTCCGCCCTTTGTAAATATCCATCAGTTTGCATGCATTCTCGCTTTTTTGGTCGCCTCTGTTTAACATGCATCCATGTCAATAAAAGGGTAATTGAGATTAATTAAATGCCATATTCTATTTCAACTGACTAGTATAAGGTAACCGTCCTTATGAGTAGGTGTTGTGGGGTGCCTAACACCTTCCCCACACTCAAATAGACTCTCGAACCCATCTTTGATTTCGCAGACCATTTCGCCTTTTTCTTTTTGTTTTAAATTGGTTTTCCAAAGTTTTCCATTAAAAAATTTGGTGGCAACTCCCAATAAAATTGATTTTCAAAATTCCGTTTTTGGGAATCGATTTTAAACATTTTTATCCTATTCCGCCAAAAGGTCGGTTACGACAATATATATGTATAGTACATTATGCATATATTTAGTAAATTTATATATAATATATATGCAATTAATATATCCAATAATAATAATTAATATTCAATAATACATTTAGTCATAGATAAGTACAAATATATTTAGAAAGCCCTGGCAATGGTCTATGCTAGCTGTCGTGAAGATGTGCCTTTACGATGGGCATTACTGACTGTCACAAGTGCTGTTTAATTATATTTGTGTACATATATGAGTAAATCATATATATTTAATAATTACATATATAACATATGCATATATTCAACAATAACAATTAACATCCCATAACAAAATTTATTTCAGAATATGTGGATATTTCATTTCCATTAAACAATGAATTTCTTTTTTTATATTAATATATATATAGTAAATTATAAATATATTTAGTAAATTTATATATAATATCTACACAATTAATATATCCAATAATAATAATTAGTATTCAATAATAATACATTTACTCATATATACGTACAAATATAATTAAAAACCCTACGCGATGTTAGCGTAGATCGTCATGATGGTGTGCCTTTACGATGGGCATTATTGACCTACGTAAGGGCTGTTTAATTATATTTTTGTGTGTGTGTGTGTGTATATATTTATATATATGTATGTGTAAATTATATATATTTAATAATTACATATATAACATATCCATATATTCAACAATAACAATTAACATTCCATAATAAAATTTATTTGAGAATATTTGGATATTTCATTTCCATTGAACATTGAATTTCTTTTTTTTATATTAATATATATATATATATATATTACATATAATTTGTAAATTTATATATAATATCTACACAATTAATATATCCAATAATAATAATTAATATTTGTTAACTCTAAGGTTCAATGTTATAAGTTTTGATGATGACAAACATGTGACAAAAATGTAACAAGTGAGTTAGACATATAGTTTTAGCATGTGCTTAATTGATTAATCATTAACATGTAATACTTTATACTTGAACCATCCCTTACATGAGATATAAGTACTCATATTATATCCAATAGGCTCATTATTAACTTTGTTAAATTCAATTAGACTTACATTTATGGCCCAATACATTTTGATTCTTACAATATAAGTTTGGGCCAAAAAGATAAAAGAAATATGGATTTTAACGAGGTTGTTTTTGGGTTTAGGGTTTGACCACTACTTTTATCATATCTTACAAATCAGAGGGAATTTCGAAGTGAAACCTACTACATTTGAAAATATACTTAAACATTTTCTAATAATATATCACATGCTTAAAATATAGTTAAAATTAAGAAGTAATGATTGTCAAAAGTTTAGGTATAAATATCACACTTTTTTCCAAACATCTTGTAACAATTTCAACAATATATCCCCAACCGATAAGAATTTTGACATGAGGTTTCTTTTATATGAAAATAGACTCATACATCTTTCTAGTTGTATATCACATGCATAAAATGGATTTACAATGAAAGAGTTATGAGGATCTCAATTTGCAACTACATATATCAATTTGTTATCTGACCTTTTATCACTCTTTCAACAATATCTCAACATTAAGATAGAAAATAAACTTGCATAGCTTCTTGGTAACATATAATTTATCCAAAATGAAGTTGAAATGAAGGAGCTATGAACATTTGAAGTTGTAGCTCTGGAATAGAGGATGACCATAAAGTCAATAAATAGAGTTACCTACTTCCAACAATCAAGTTGTACAAGTTTGAATTTCTCTATGACTCCAAATGATTCTCTTGTTTCTTTAACCTATAAATACATGTCTCAAGAGCTTAGAAATCACAAGAAACAAAGTGAAGAACATCTTGAGTAATATATACTCTCAAAGGTCTATTCTTGCTAGTGAGCTTTAATTGTATTAATTGCTCTTTTAAGAGTTTTTATTGTTGTGAGTACTTTTTTCACAAAAATATTTGTTATTTCCAAGAAAGATATTCCTTGAGGAGAGACTAAATTCAAGGAAAGGTTTTTCTTGAAGAGATCTTGGTTTTAAGAGAATTATTCTTGAAGGTTTGTAACGAATTGTAAGTTAGTGGAAAATCTCAAGTATTTGCTTAGGTATTGGATGTAGGCTTGGATTGAAACCGAACCATGATAAATCTTATAGCTTGCTTTCTCTACCCTTATACTCTTTATATTTTGAATTGTCTTATTTATGCTTTACTTTTGTTGTTGATATTTCACTTGAAGTATTGTGATCTTTTACTGGACATATTCTTTTATATTTACTTTAAGTAATCCAATTTTTAAAGTGATTGCATGATTGTTGTAACCTTAATGGGAATAAGATTTTAAAATAAGTAAACAACATATTGTTGAATACTTTGTTGTTGGGTGTTAAACTCAAAGGCAAAGCCTTGAGGAAACTTTAATTAAACAAATATCACAATTTTTGAGAAAAACAATCCAAGATTTCATATTTAACTTGAAAGTTTTTAGCTAACATCAATTTTGAAAAGAATTGAAGGATATTTCAGGAAAAATGACTAGAATGAATGGAAAAGTATAGAAGATAAAAAATCTAACGCCCTGGCACCACAGAGAGAGCGCTTAGGTGCAAAATCCATAGAGTCAGCACCTAGTTGTTAAAATGCCAACGTCCGGGCATGAATTCTAGAAAACTAGCACCTAGGTGCTAAACACTACAAAAAAAAGAAGTACATCTAGAAAAATATTGCCCGGGTGCCAGTCATTTCCAGGACATGGCACCCAAGTGCTGGGCTCTGAACGCTCGGGTGCCAAAACCAATAAGATGGTGCCCTGGCACCAGATTTGGCTTGCTCAGGCGCGTCACCAGAAACCCTAATTTCTTCTTATGATTGGGAGCTTCATACTTAGCCCATGCTGTATTGTTGGGTCTTTGAAGCCTATATAAAGGGTCCTGAAGGCAAGCAGTAGATACCAAGCAAAGAAGAGAGCCTTGAAACACTTGATGAGAGGATTGGAAGTGGAGAGTAGCTGAAGGAAAGGTTAGTTTCAGAGTGAGGGCTCTTTGTTAGAGTTTTTCCCCTTCTGAACATCTCCCTCTTCTTCAGCTCCATGTTATCATTATGCTCTTGCTTGTTATTTAATTTTGTATTCAAGCCTATGAGAGGCTAAGTAGTTATTCTAGGATTCTGACTAAAGTTTGCTAGGGATGCTTTTCTACTGATTGTTATTATGAATGATTGTTTATATTCATCTTGCAGTTATTATTTTCTAAGTCTGATCATCTTAGGAAAGAAGATAAAATTTATGTCAACCTGATAAGGTTACCTAAATATCTGAACTGGATGCATATAATCACTGTTTACATAAATGCAATTTGCAATTAAGACGAAAGTACTTAATTGTCTGTGATAATCACATTTGGGTCTTGGATTGATAAGCTTCTTATCCCAACTAGTTTCCATAAACATATAGGAAACTAGGGGGAAGGAACTTAACTTATATGTATTTGAAAGAAGCATATAAGAAGGGAAGAATCCCAAGTTAGCAATCATTCTTTAGTTAGAACTAAGTAATAATCATAACAGGAAGCATCCTTGCATATGTTGAAAGTTCAAAATCCTAGGTTGTTAAAATTCTGTATTAATCAACATTCAAATTTATCTTACAATTACTTAACCAAATCTTGATTACACAACTTGAAACTTTTGTCAGTAAACATCAAACTTAAGTCTCTGAGAGATCGATACTCATTCATCATTATATTATTTGATGACTACGTATACTTACGTGTGATATTGCACCTCGATTGTAATTCAAATCAACATTAGGAAAAAAAATTTATTATCTTCATACTGTAAGCATCTATATTAAATCTCCCTTGATTGATATAATTATAGTTTTGCTTCATAACTTCCAAGTACCGTTCAAAACAAGTCTTTTGGAAAGTAATTTTGAAAAGAAATGAAATTATTGTAAACACCCAATTCACCACCTCTTGAGTGTTGCTTGCCTTGTACTAATCATGTTGTTGAAGTTATGAATGTTGATAGTTTTCAAGAAATTGTGCAAGATGAAGAAATATGCTTTACACCTATTGAAGATAGTCAACTTATAATTGGAAAGGAAGATGAAAATTCTTAAGAACTCTTCATCAACAATGAAAAGGAGGAAAATTCTTGAAGTGAGCTTAGCAAGTAAGAATTGGGAAATCTTTAATCACCAGCTCATAAAGATTTAAAGGTACATGACAACTCTAAACTTAATAACATCTCTCCTCATGAAAAGCTATCAAATGCATTTGATGAATTGCATAAAAAAATATCATTGAATTTTAAATGCTCAAATTTTTATGATTCAAAAATTGAAAATTCAGCTTGTACTCCTCCCAAGTCTCTAAAAAAGAAAAATTTAATAAGAAATTTTTGAAATCATAATTTATGATACCATTCTAATGAAAGAGAAAAATTTTCTAGAGTTATGTCTCAAAAGATCCCTGTGCATATTGTTTGTAATTATTATGGTCGTGAAAGACATATTTTTCACCTATGTCCTATTAGAAGAAATTCTCATGTGAGAAATAAATATATTTAGGTTTCTAAGGGCTCTAGAAATTATTGTACTAACAATCAAGGACCCAAGTTACTATGAGTACCAAAAAGTCCTTCTAGTGCTTTAACTGTGCAAAAAGTTCCTCATAGTAATAGACCAATTGGCATAGTAAGGAAGGAACTACAAAGGAGAGATTCTTAAGTTCCAAATAGAATTGCAAAGTTCAAAACTTATAAGGAGAAGCATTGGATAAGAAAATGGCATCCTTCAAATCTATCGTAACCGACCTTTCGGCGAGATGGAGTTAAAACAGGTTTAAAACCAATTCCCAAAAATAGAATCTTGAAAATCGATTTTATTTGGAGTCGCCACCAAAATTTTTAACGGAAAACTTTGGAAAACCAATTTAAAACAAAACAAAACAAAAAGGACAAGGCGAAATGGTCTGCGAGGCCAAAGATGGGTTTGGGAGTCTATTTGAGTGTGAGGAAGGTGTTAGGCACCCCACAACACCCGCCCATAAGGACGGTTACCTTAAACTAGTTAGTTGAAATAGAATATGGCCTTTAATTAATCTCAACTACCCTTTTATTGACATGGATGCACGTTAGACATAGAAGACAAAAAAGCGAAAATGCATGCAAGCTGATGGATATTTACAAAGGACGGACTTGACCTAGGATGAAAGCTTAGGGCCTACGTAACCCGTGAGAGGGATCAAAGTCCACGTAGTTCGATCAAAAGGCATGTTTTGTGGGTTGGTGGTTTTTAATTTTTGTGATGAGAACAGGAGATTTCAAATTAAATAGATTTTTGTAAACAAAACAAAATTGGAATTTGGATTTGTGTGTTTTAGCATACAACAACCTAAGTAATCTAGCTCTCTTGATCTCTTCATTTTTTCTCTTTTAATTCTTTTGTTTATTTTTGGAATTTTAATTTTAATTTTGAAATTTAAATGAAATTATTATGGGATAAGATTTTTAGGAATTTTGGGAGTTTATATTGCTTGGAATTGAAGCGGAGTTATAAAAAGAATATTTTTGAATTTTTAGATTTAATTTTTTTTTTGGATTTTCAAAATTGGAATTCACCTTTGAAATTAGGACGAAAATCAAATCATTTTTCTAATTTTTGTATTTATGTATTTTTTTAATTTATCTTTAGATTTTTTTTGAAAAAAAGATTTATTGTGAAATTAGAACAAAATTATAAAGGAAAGCCATTCTTTGGGAATTTTTTTTAATTTATATATTTTTGGATTTTTGGATAAACTGTTTTTCTTGTTTCACTTATTTTTATTTTTATTTCCTTTTTTCTTAAAATCTAGATTAATTGTTGAAATTAGAACAAAATTATAGTAGAAAGCCACTTTTGGAATTATTGAACGTGGCATTTTAATTAATTAAATTTTATAAAACTCTGTCATTATTTATTTTATAAATAATTCAATTAAAATATTCATTTTTGCATTACTATTATTATTTTATTATCGTTATTATCTCTGAATTAATTGTAGGGATTTAAGGAAATTAGAATCTCACATAATCCCACGCAATTGAGGAACTAAGAAAATTAAAATCTCACATATTCCCATGCAATCGAAGAGAATAAAATCCTCATACGCTAATTTTATAGATGAGGGAAAATACTTAATTAAAGTCTATATTTAATTATTATTTTTAAAACAAATGTACTAATTTTTTTAAATTTTTTTTTAAAAGATCTAAGGAGATTAAAACCTCACGTGATCTCATGCAATCAAGGAGAACTGAATTCTCACACGATAATTTCATAAATAATGGAAAGTCTTTAATTAAGTCAATATATAATCATTTTTTCTTTTTAAAACAAATGTGCTAATTTTTAAAAGATCTAAGGAGATTAAAATCTCATGTGATCTCCTGCAATCGAGGAGAACCAAATTCTCACACGATAATTTCATAAATAATGGAAGGCATTTAATTAAGTCAATATATAATCATTATTATTATTTTATTATTATTTAAAAAAAAAAAACAAATGCACTAATTTTAAAGGATCTAAGGAGATTAAAATCTCACGTGATCTCTTGCAATCGAGGAGAATTGAATTCTCACACGATGACTCCCTGAAAACCTTACTTGCAATACCAAAATAATAATAATAATAATTACAATATCAATGCACCAAAAAGGCAAAAGCAAAACCAAAATAAAAATAAAAATAAAAATAAAAATAAAATAAATAAATACCAAAAATGGAAGCTAGACGTACAGTATGTGAACAACTCACTATTCACCATGCAAAGCAAACCGAGACCATCTTTTCGTGGCAGAACCGTGGTGAGGGCGTCTTCCCTGTCTCTGCTATTGTTGCCCTCGGTATTAACTGCTGCTTTCGAATCCAGCTTGCTTGTTTTAGCTGCTTCACCAGTGGAAAGCAGTATTTTGGGCGAGAGCTTCTTCACCTCCTCTACTGTGTAGATGAAAATTTTCCTCACAGCGCCACAGGACTCATCCCATGGAATATCTCCAACCATCATCACATCATCTTCATTATCGGTGTAGACAACCTGCCATGTTTTACTGGATCCACAAAGCTCACCCTTGATGCCAAACATCTGCTCTAATTTCTTAAGCAGATCCTCATGTCCATCAAACCGAGTCAAATCCACAACCCTCCCAATAGCCATTCCTTGCATGTGAACCTTCGCACAGCTCCTTATTTGCTTGCTTTGTGCTTCAGGGAGAGACTGCAGGCATATTTTTCAGCATCACCACTTACTAAAGGAACATCAGCACAATTAACATTCAATGGTTCAGAATGCTGGTCAGACTCCGCCTCTAAATATGGAACAGACCTATCATCTCCCACCCTTGTAGGCAATGTGTTTGGTAGCATGCTTCTTCTACATTAGAATTCTTAAGTAGCTAAATCCCAAAGAGTCTATAGCCATTTCCAGTGCTTTGTCTCCTTTCAGCAGGTTCTTTATGGGCCATAGACTCCACAGAGTGTTGCAACCATTACTAATGGGTTTAGAAGGTAACGTCCAAGAGCCACTGCCCTCCTCACAATGCCATGTTGTCTGTGAAGCTGGTGCACAGAAATTTCTGAATCTTTGTATAGGCGAGGCAGGCTTTCATCCCCTAAAACTGTAGTTATTCCTTTCATCTCTTGACTGACATCTTGAAGATTTTCCTCCAACATCATTGAAATAATCTCATTAACGTCATCTCTCAATCGTATACAGGATGCGTTAGCAGCTCCTATAACAATTACGTCTGGTTGATGATTTCTCAGGAATTTAAGAACACGTTGTTGATTGTTTTTCCTGTGCTACTGATCATTTATATTATGTGATCGCAGAGTAAGTGACCCCGCATGCATCACCCTTCTCTTATGCAGTAGCATTATTCCTGTATTGACATGGTGCCACAGAGACTCTGTTCCATAATTCCTTCCCATACTCCATTAATAACCAGTTTTTCCGCCTTAGCAGTTAACAATTGTCTTGCTTCCTTCTCCATAGATGGCAGAAGAAAATTTGAAATAGCATCTTGTAGGATTGACTTACGCTGTTCATTCCAAATCTGAGTAGATGTTCCTTAACGGTAGTTGAGATAAACATCGTTGCATGTCATTGTCAACTCACTTAGGACATAATCAGGCAACCTTATTTTAACATGAAGAAGCTTCTCTTCCTCAGCCTTTTGAATGATAAGCCACTGGGCATCCTTGAACTTTGTGAGGGGTTTATCCTATAGCCACTTGACGCCTTGTGCCATTTCAGCTGCTGTGGGGTCCCTCTCATCCTACTCTCCAAATTTTGGAATAGCAGCACCTCTATCAGGACTTTCAACGCCTTGATTAGCTGATCCTAGTCGGGATCTTCCTGGTGTACCACGACTGCTGTAGGTATTCTTTCCTTCCCATGAGGGACTATCTCTACCTAGGGTCTTTGCCTGGCGATAAAAGGGTGAACGTTCAATGCTGTACTCAGACCCAGTACTTTGTCTTGCAGGTTTTCGACGAGTATTAGCAGAACCAACTCTGTGGCCTCCATGAAGATGTGTAGAGTCACTGCCACTTCTATTACCAACACTGTTGTGCCGAGCTGCAGAGTCAATAGAAGGCTTAGGATCACCATCCTCCTTGCTCTTTTGTAACTCAGGCATTGATCTCCCTGATCCATTTCCAACTTGATTGTCTGAATCAACTATGGATTTAGTAGGCGGGAGGTCAACTGAGGATGAATTATCAAGGACTAAATCTGAATTTTCCTCAGGATCATTTGGGTTTATCATCTTTGAGCCAGTTCGACCTTTTCTTGCCTTGTCAAAAAAAGCTGTATAAGGAACGTTCTCTTCACTTTCCCAATTGCCAAATTTAGGTACATGTGAATGTTGAGCCATTTCCTTCTAAGCTAAACTCGGAAAGAAAGTCAGAAATAACAGAGAATTATTTCTTAAGAGAAAATTAAGCTTTTCGGATCAGACCCTGTAGAGAACTCAGAGAACCCGAGAAGTTCCTCCACAGAATTGAAGGACCCAGCAAGGGAGAGGTTTAACTACCATTGACCGGTGCCACCAGTAATGTTTGACCATTCTCTTCCTTCCTTCCTCCCCTTCTCTCTGTAAATTCTGAGATTCTTCGCTTCCTCTTCTTCCCTAGTTTCACGTTGTTTGAGCTCTGCCATGGCCTCTTTCGGAGCTCTCTTCACCTTTGTTCTCTACTTTCTCTAGCTGAAATTTCCAACTAAAAATGCTCAGCCCAAATGTCAACTTCGATCCCTTGTTCACACTGCCATCCACCACATCCCGCTTCAGAGCCAAAAACCCTTGAAAAAAAGCTCCACTTGGAGGGTGTTTAAGCAAGACACCTCGTAAGCCACACGCTAACAGGACTTTCGAATGCCAGAGAGTAAACGATGGAGCCAAAAATTTGACCCCTGAGGCCAGGAACAACGGTCTAGCCTCCTTAAACAGCTAATCTCGGTCCAAAAAGAAGAGCTAGCCAGAGCCAAAGAGAAAGCCCCGCAGAGAGAGGAGAAGGAGTCCTTTTTTGTTGCATTCTACTGTTCCCCCCATAAGTGGCTGTTGCTGCTGCTGCTGCTTTGTTGTGGTGGCCAGAGTCTCTTTTCCCCCTCTCCTTTTCTGCTTCAGTTCTTTCTGTCCTCTCTGCCCAAAACCGGACTCAAGAGGCACCTCCTGCAGAAAAGCCTCGCAGAGCCAAAAAGAAAAGAGATTTGGTGGCATTCGTATTTCTCTCTCCCACGAGCTGCCACTGCACTGCCAGCCTCCTTTTCTCTTTTTGCCTTCCTTTTTCAGCTTTTTTTTTTTCCTTTTTTTTGATCCATTGTTTTCTCTTTTTTTTTTAATTTAATTTTTGTTATTATTACTATTAATTAATTAATTTTTATTATTTTTATTTTTGCCTTGTAATATATTTTATATCTTTATATTTTTTTATTATCTTTTTTGATTTATTATAATTATTCTAATTAGCTAATTAATAATTTTTTTTAAATTTTGAGTTTATCCCCCATTCTTTATTTTTAATTCTAAATTGTCCCCCAATTGAAAATATCATTTGAAGTTTGACATTTTTAATTTTTCCATGTTCTTAATTATTAATTAATTGGTGTTTCCATTAATTAAATAATTAAGTGATTAGGGATGGGGTGTTCACAAAATCCCATGGCTAAGGTATCAAGTGACGAACCCTCTTATTTAACTATATTTGATATTCATTAAGGTATATTACAAATGGTCGTAGATATAAGCATTTCATTGATTAAATTCATGGGAATAAACTGTTATTGATAACTTGATCATAATTCACTTCCTTAAATGGTGAATTTGAATGAGTCATTTTTATATGACATGCAATGCTTGATTTCAATCCCTCATGCTTTTCACTGTGACTATATATTGATAAAAGGGGATAGTGCAAATTGGATAAAGAAATAATTATGTACTTAATCCAATATGCTAAATCATTTTATTTTAGCTTATTTAATTGTTCAAAGCATATGGACATATTAAAACCTTTACAATCTAACCATTTTTGGTTCCTAATTGGATGGGTACTGAAGAAGAAAACTTATATTGTTTTGTAGATATAAAAGTGATTTCCACCTCAAGTATGCAATATAAATGGAGGATAATAGAAAAATCTTAAGGATTAATCAACTCTATGATGTTTAAGGCAATTATAAGAAAAAAAGTACAAGTTCCAATTATTGGTCAATTTTATCCCTTCTCTTATGCATAATATATATTTCATATCTTTTATTGAGAATGGATAATTAGTATTTTCTCATATTGTTATTGCTTTTCTTATTCAAATAAATTAAACAGATCAATGTTTTGAACAATTGCTTAGATTTAAATATGATTTTGTAGTTGTCACTTATATCCTAATTTTTGATAAAGTTTGTAAAATTTCAAATATTCACATACATTAACCCTTGGGACTTGATATAGATTGGGTAGCATGAAAAGAATGTGATTTGCTTTGTAGAAAATGAAAGCTTCCTATTTGTTGATAAGGTTTTAATGATAACAAATATTGTATAAATGTTTTCAATGTAATACTTAAATTCTAGATGTTTTCAATGTTTAATCATGTCTTAGGAATGCAAATGGTATTGAGCTGATAGGAATCATTTGAAATGATTGTATAATTAATCCCAAGTCTTAAAGTTTAAGAAAAGCTTATTTGGAAGCTTTCTATTAATGAACAGTTAACTGGCCACTATCCAGCAGTCAACTGGTCACATTCTGAAAAGCCCCTAGTCTGCTGCTAGCTTGAAATCTAATCAACTGGGCACTCTTTGTGAGTGAACAGTCGACTAGTCACAAGCCAACAATCAACTAGTCACTTTCTTTAATGAGACCAGTCAGTTACCAGCTTAAACCTGATCAACTATTAACTCTATGTGAGCAAGTAGTTGACAGGCCACATATGAATAGTCGACTCGCCATAAGAGAGTAGTCAATTGGCCAGTGACAAAGAAGGTATAATTGTTTTGGAACTTATAAATTTTGAAAAGTTTGACTTCTCTCTTATTCCCAATTTATCTATTGGACCTCTAACTATTTATACACAACCTATAGACCATGAATTAATAAAGAAAAACATTTAAGAGTGTCAATATCATAAGAATCATCTTCTTATAAGCTCTCTATTACATTAATGCTTCATTGTTCTATATACTTTGTTGTGATATTTTGTTTCTCTGAGAGTGAAAGGTTCAAGGTGAGTTATTCTTTGAGAATATCAAACAAAAAGTACAATATAGATGGAAGATAAACAACCTTTCTTGATGAAGCATACATTTCAAAATGCTTGGAACCTAGATATTGATATCAAAGTTGAAAGTGGAAAACAATCAACTTCACTCCTATGCCAAGTAGTCAAATACAAGGACATGAAAGACACAATTATGGTAAAATCTATAATTTACTCACTTTATATGCATCATAATTGTGTGACAAATTATTATTTGGAGTACTTGTGTCCTTCTTGTACTTCCTTAGTAATCCTTGTTCAAATACTAATTATATGATATTGTATTTGCTAGATGGGTACATACTTTTGAGATCTATATGTTTCTCTATTAATTGATCTTCCTATACTTGAACATGTGATCAAGTAGAATCATTATGTGCTTAATTGATATATATTGTTTCAAATCTTTACTCATTGCCTTACATATGTATATATATATATCTTGAGCTTAAAAAAAAGAAGATTTTGTGTTCTCTAGACTCTTAGAAATGAACTTGTGAACATAAAAAATTACTTTTATCTTGAAAATTGGTGAAATAATGTGTGAAATTCTTTATATGTGATATCTCTTAGACTTTTTAAATGAATTTTTGTATGTCAAAAATTATTTTCATTTGAAGATTGGTTTCATGAAATGATTTTTGAAATCCTTCTTAGAAAAAAAAAAGGTTTGGCTCATAAATATTCATAGCAAAGTGGACTTTGTTTAAATCTTATTTTAGAGAATTATAAAGTTGACTTAAGTATTATGGAGTGTCATGAGTTGTAATCATGAGCAAATATGAATATCGTAGAACATGTTCATCCAAAAAAAAATTAAATATGAATCATATGCTTTCAAATGCATTATATTTGATATATTGATGAGCATGATAACACAAGAAAATCTAGAGATAGTCAACAATAAGCTCCACCAAAATAAAAAGGAAAGATTTGGAGAAAATGATAGAGAAACAAGTTTAACACTATTTAGATATCAGGAAACAACATTTTGGCTTTTCAAAACTCTTATTTCTTGTGCTTCCTTAGTTTTACATTTTTCTTTTTTGAAATGATCTACTTTTATTAGATAAATCGATATATCAATAACTTGTTTATTTTAATGATTTTATCTTAAAAATAGATCTCATATTTTCCAAAAGTGAATATTTTGAAAATGTTAAATGGTTCCAATTGTACTAATTGTTGAATCATCTCTAAGTTTTCACATAAGTAGTGAGTTTGATATGCAAGCCAAGTGTAATATGCTCAACTCAAATATCCTATCTTGGATATCATTAAAAAGTGGACAAGTGATGGTTAAATTCCAATGTAACAAATTAAATAGCATCTTTATAACTCTATAATTTCTCATATTAATTTTGAAAGATACTCTCAAAATTGATTGATTATGTTGGCAATTACGATTGACTATATCATGAAATGTATACTTGTCAATGACTTAATTATACAAATTAAATGAGTATGCTTGACTTGTCATTGATTGAGTTTATATATCTTGTATCATACTTTATTTGACATTAAATGACTTGGTTTGCTTGCCTATGCTCTTGTCATCTCAAAGAAGAAGAAGGTATCTCTCTCTTATTTATCTATCATATAAGGTAACATTTTCTTATTTCTTCATTTATTCCATCTACGGAAAATGTTTGTGACATCATGCATATGAAAAACTCATTGCATTGTTGATGAGATAAGCATCAAGTTTTACAATTGATAATATATTTTTCAATCATAACTTGCAATAATCAAAATCTTTTCTATAAAGATGAGCCCTAACCTATATTAAATTGACATTATTATATGATTTAAATGAATAATAAAGAAATATATGCTTAAACTTTTCCATAAACCTTTTTGTTGATGTCAAATAGGGGAAGAAAAGGAGAAGAAAAATATGTGCTTGTGTTTATTACATTGCATACATTATTATTAAACATATTTTTCTTTAGTGATTTGCCATCATAAAAAAAAGGGAGATTATTAATCCTAAGGTTCAATGTTGTAAGTTTTGATGATGACAAATATGTGACAAAAATGTAACAAATAAGTTAGGTATATAGTATCAAGATGTGCTTAATTGATTAATCATTACCATGTAATATTTTATATTTGAATCATCCCTTATGTGCGATATAAGTATTCATATTATATCCAATAGGTTCACTATTAATTTTGTTATATTCAATTGGACTTACATTTATTGGCCCAATACATTTTAGTCCTCACAATATAAATTTGGGCCAAAAAGATAAGAGAAATATGAATTTTAATGAAGTTGTTTTTGGACCTTGGATCACTTTTTTTTATCATATCTCACAAATTAAAGGGAATTTCGAAATGAAAGCTACTGCATCTAAATATAGACTTAAACATATTTCTAATCATATATCACATGCTTAAAATATAGTTGAAATTAAGAAGTTATAATTGTCAAAAGTTTAGGTATGAATATTACACTTTTTTCCAGACATCTTGTCACAATTTCAACAATATCAATTTACGGGTACGTATATTAATTTGTTATTTGACATTTTGTCATTCTTTCAACAATATCTAAACAACCAAATTGAATTTTGAAATGAAACTTGTTAGGATAGAAAATAGACTTGCATAGCTTCTCGGTGACATATAATTTGTCTAAAATGAAGTTGCAATGAGGGAGTTATGAACATTTAAAGTTGCAGCTATAAAATAAAGGATGACCATAAAGTCAACAAATGAAGCTACCTACTTCCAACAATCAAGTTGTACAAGTTTGAATTTCTCCATAACTCCAAATGGTTCTCTTGCTTTTTTAGCCTATAAATACATGTCTCAAGAGCTTAGAAATATCAAGAAACAAAGTGAAAAACATATTGAGTGATTTATACTCTCAAATGTCTCTATTCTTGCTAGTGAGCTTTAATTGTATTATTTGCTCTTTTGAGAGTTTTTATTATTGTGAGTACTTTCTTCATAAAAATATTTGTTATTTCAAAGAAAGATATTCCTTGATGAGAGATTAAATTCAAGAAAAGGTTTTCCTTGAAGAGAGTTTGGTTTTAAAGGACTTATTCTTGAATATTTGTAACGGATTGCAAGTTAGTGGAAAATCTAAAGTATTTGCTTAAGGACTGGATGTAAGCTTGGATTAAAGCCGAATCAAGATAAATTTTGGAGTTTGCTTTCTCTACCCTTATACTCTTTATATTTTGAATTGTCATATTTTTTGCTTTACTTTTGTTGTTGATATTTCATTTGAAGTATTGTGACCCATTACTGGACATATTCTTTTATATTTACTTTAAGTAATCCAATTGTTAAAATAATTGTATAATTAATGTAACCTACATGGGAACAAGATTTTGAAATAAGTAAACAATATATTGTTGAATGTTTTGTTCTTGGGAAACAAATTTATTATCTTCATACTCTAAGCATCTGCATTAAATCTTCTTTGATTGATATAATTGTAATTTTACTTCATACATTTCCAAGTGTCATTCATAACAAGTCTTTTAGAAAGCAATTTCGAAAAGAAATGAAATTATTGTAAATACCCAATTCACCCATTTTAGGTGTTGGTTGTCTTATTCTAACAATATTCATTAATAATACATTTACTTATATATATGTACAAATATAATTAAAAAATCCTTACCATGGTCATTGCTGATACATTGAAGGCTTCCCACTTTCGTTGCCGTTCCAAGAAGGCCATTAGGTCACTTTTTGACTCTCATGATTATGGGGATTTTTTATGTCCTATCAGAATTTGGATTTATATATTTCACCTAGCCTATTTTAATTTGCATTCCTTCGTTCTTTCTTGTGAAAAAAAAGTAACAAGAGGTAGATCAATTTTTTAAACTTTAAAATTTATTGTTTAAAAAATAGAATGAAAAAGAAAAATGAATATTTAGGATCATAAATTTATACTATTTACTATGAAGTATCAAAAATTTTAAAATTAATCTCAATCAAATTATTCAGAAAGAATATAGTAAGAGCATAAAAAAATAACTTAATTAAAACTAACACATTACATTAGCTACTATATAAATATTCTAGTATTAGCTAATATTTTCTCAACTATAGAGAATGTGCACCCCTAATGTAGGAAGCAGGAGACCTCTGAAGTTTGATCTTCACAGAGGATTGATTTTGCCCTCAGCGTTGCTAACATGGTATGTTGTACTATTACTATAGTTGTGGTGTTTTATCCATTCATTGTGAAATTGTGATCATTACCCAATATCCAAATCTAAATTTGTCTTGGTATTTTTCCTTTCTATCATACGCCTCTCAATATGGTATATATTTAAAAGAAAAAACATTATTTTTTATTTTTGTAATTTTCCTCAATTTTTAAGTTCGTTTTTGTAGTTTAATAAATTTGTAATTGGCTCCTTATAGTTTAAAGAATTTTTAAATCAGTTCTAGTTATTATGTTTTGTTGATATTTTGCCATATATATAAGTTAGTTCTAATTCGTTATATATTTTTATTTCTTTTATTTACAAAAATTATACATGTTAAAATGGTATAAAATTAGTTTCATGAACATAAAAATGGAATCGGAAATCTAAGTAATCTCAATACACAAAATTGTTGCTCTAATAATAGTAAAAGATAAAACTAAAAATACTTTAACTCAAAATCAACAGTATAGAAATATATGGACTAAGTTAGTTTTGCAAAAAAGTGCCCTTAAAATGGTACTTCGTGAATACTTTCTATATAGGACATGCTTTGTAAGTTAGATGGGTCATGGTAGCCGTTAATACACAGAATTTCCTTGTTACTACTCAACTCCATCAAAATCCTTTTTCGTCCTGATATGCCTTCTCTTACAAAATTTATAAGTTAATTCAGTTTTACTTGCTCTTCTCTAAGTACGTCGAATTGTGGTCAAAGCCCTAGATCCAAAATATAACGTTTGTGCGCATTGAGCATGAGGAGAAGGTTCCTCATTATTCTTCAGAAAAAATTTTGTTAGCGAAGGATGCCACATGTATCAATTCACTTTTGACAAACATTATCAATTTCTATGAGCATTCACATAAATATAAAAATGTAATTAGGAGAAGGTTCCTCTAGTACATTGTCATTTCTAATTTATTGGATGGTAATGCAACAAGATAAGTTGAATGCAATCAGTTTTTGAAAAAAAGATCCAAGAAAATGTCAAATACTTGTCACAATAATGCAAACTCATCGGGTCAACACCCATAAGTATTTTCTTTGTCACAACAACACAAAGAAAAGTCAGTGCTAGTTTGTGTAGAATTACTTTTAGAGTGTCAACTAATTCCAACCATCAAAAGTAGAAGCAACTAGTGTGTTTTCTAACTCAATGTATAAACCTCATGAATGGCCATCAAATAAGTTGTTCATACCTAGTTGACCATTAGAATTTAATAAAAAAAATATATATAAGTCTCCTTGAAATCTTACTTTGCAGTC
Source organism: Delonix regia (assembly GCA_037074485.1). Classification (NCBI taxonomy): domain Eukaryota; kingdom Viridiplantae; phylum Streptophyta; class Magnoliopsida; order Fabales; family Fabaceae; genus Delonix; species Delonix regia. Next base: position 19,027,741 of record CM073449.1, on the reverse strand, counting down.
TAGACGCTACAACTTTCCCTAAGGAGTATGCCTAATTAGAACAAACTAAGCACTACTGGAAAATAGTAATCATCCAATGTCATTATGAGAAAGGAACTAAGGAGGAGTAATACTCTCTAAACTTTCCACACTTAGATAATTAAATCAAAAAACGCAAAATGAGATTAACCATGCTAGTCAATCTCAAACCTAGCACCCACCCTTAAATATAAGGCTTCCAGAGTTCTTCAAGCAAGACCAATGAACATTCACTTAAAGGTTAGCCACCAAAACTACCAACATAGGCTGAAATATAATCCTTCTTCAAAGCAAAATATCCACCAGAGGGTCTATAAATTATAGGTTAACAATTAATTCTTTAGTAAATGTTATAGAATGATATAACCATGATGACAACCCCCATTAGTCTAAGTCATTCCAGAGAAAACACTCTACTATATATGAGAGATCATTATGACGCAAAAATAAGAACCAATCTGGGATATTTATATCAATCACAAGAACCCAAAACCATGGTATGAAGTAGAGCTTCGCCAAAGACATATGCCATACCTCTGCATTCAGTTGCTGCACCATAAAGGTAGCATCTGCCCTTGCATTTGCAAACCGCCAATGCACATATCGGTTATACAGGATTCGTAAAGTGTGTGCATCAAATATTCGATCCTCCCCTATCTTCCCTTTCCGAATATCAATAGAGAAACTAAGAATTGAAGGTGGATTGGAAGAATTACTATTGATGGATCAGGCAACTGCACTTCTCGCCCGAGCTGGACTAGAAATTCCCCTTGATGGTGATGAGGCTGCAGATGCCTAAAGTTTACTTGGCGACGCAGGATTAGCAGTTCCCCTGATTGGAGAAGCCATAGTACAAGGGCATGATAGCGGACTATCACTACTGAACTTTCTGGATTGAATAACCTTTGAAGGGGCCGCCATTCTTGAGGCAAGACTTGTTGATAAGGGTGAACCTGGATCCTGCAAGTGGCGCAGCCGGCTATTAGTCTATTGCCAAAACCTCGCAGACACAACAATGCCTCGATGTCCACTTCACCCCTTGATAGCTCCAACAAAATCTTGTGCTCCTGAAGTGCTATCAGAGGAAACGCTGTCTGTATCAAATGCAGTGAGATCAGAAGGCAACGAAGAATCATTTACTGAATTTAGATCTGGGCTCCGCTGAGCAGCCTTCAACAACTCAGCTTTGCCCAAATCTAAACTCAATCCACCATCAAAAGAAGCCCTTCTACCACCATCCATCATCGATTATTGCAATGCCCGAAACACTTTTCCAAATCCGTTTCCAACAAGCTTCTTATCACCGCTGCAATCCATGCTCCTTCACAGGTGATTGGAACTCGAATTTGATGCCGGCTCCGACCCAGCCATCGATGCTGGTCCATGGGCCTTGAGTTCTACACCTGGTCTTCTCCTCCGTCAACCTTACCTCTGACCGGAGTCGACCTCCGCCGCTCCGGCGTTGCCGCCTTCCTGGCATTGGTTGAAGTGGGTGTCGCCGCCTTTGTCTTACTAATCAGAAGCGGAAACGCCTCCCCTTCAAACGAAACTGACAAACTCCGCGTAGAAGTGACTAGAAGCTTCGTAGCGGCCGATACATCACCAGCATTGCCTTACCGGAGGACTAGCGTCAGAGGCCTGATCGGAGTCGCGGGTCGCCTACGGTCTACTGATTGGGACCTCTTAGACACGGTAGAAGGGGATTTGGATTTCCTCCTGTGGACGAATTAGAGGAGAAAATCCTGTTTAAAATTTTTTTATTTTAATAAAATATAACTTTTTAATTTTTTGAAGTTCACCTACAGCTATTTAAACCTCTCATCTTTGTTTGTTAATTAATTACACAAATTTATTATTTTTTAAATTCTACATATGGCTGTCACTATCACATTGATGTGACATATTTAATAAATTGGCCGTCCTGATGTAGTATGTCTATCACATTGCTTTGAATGCCAATCTTCTACAGTAAATTTGTAGATGGCTCTCTATCATATTGGCGTGACATACTTAATAAATCAGCCGTAGTGTTGTATTCTTGTATCACATTGTTTCGGATGTCGGTCTTCTACGGTAAATTTAGCAGATGGCTGTCTCTGTCACATTGGTGTGACATATTTAATAAATTGGCCGAAGTGTTGTATGTCTATATCACATCACGCAACAGAGAATACCAGAATCACTTCATTACTGCAATGTTTCGATGTAAATTGTTGGTTGTGTATGATAATAAAAAACTTACGTGTTGGATTGTTTATTAGATTCCCTCTTACTTTTAAATGAAATATTAGGTGATGAATTATTTTATAAAAAATTTGGAATAACAACAAAATATATAATATTCTATAGTGTTAGAAATTTGTCATTGAATTTGTATAGTTTATTTTTTTTATTATTATTATTTAATTATTTCATAATAATTTACATTCAATTTTTAAGTAAAATATTTTTTTGAATATGAAAACAATAAATAGTTGCATTAACAACATCGATTTTGCTTTATATTTGAAATATTTTTATAATATTTTAAGGATACTTTTGAAATCAAGCAGAAATTTTTACTTTCAAAATGTCAATTTAATGTTAATAATATTTCTTTTTTGGAATTCCAATAGTGATGTTAGAATATTATGAAATTTCTTAATATATGTATATATATGTGTATATATAAAGGTGAAATATGTTTTAACCATAATAATATTTAACATTTGCATGCTTATCATTGATAAATTTTGAATAACAAAAGTCGTAACATAGTTATTTGATAATGAATAAATCACATGAAACTTCACAACATACTTTGAATCACAATAAAATATATTATTTTTAAATCAAATAAAAATCATAATATATCATTTTCCTAATAATGAATTTTAAACATTATGGAATTGCTCAAGTGAAATATCTTTTTTTTAAAAAAATTAATTTTTAATATTTAATATATGTATGACTGTTTTTGTTGAAAATTAAAATTAAAAAATCACAATTATAATAAAATAAATCTGATAAAATTTCACAAAAACAATTTAAACCACAACATGAAATCATAAATAGTAAACTATAATATATTATGAAAAAAATATTATTTTAGTTTCTTTCTTATCACAAAATTATTATTTTAGCCTTTCACTTATTATAATAGTTAAAATAGTCACATTTTATTATTTATTTTATAAAAAAAATATCAAATTTATTTATTCTACTAAATAGTAAGAGACTAAAAATTTAATATTTTAAAATATATATATATATAATTAAATGTAATATTTTTTTTGTCATGTGATGAATTAATATAATAATTTTGTAATAAATTAAAAATTAAAAAATATTTTACTCTAAAGATATGTGACAACTCATAAGGCAAATACATTAAATGTGTAGGGTAATGTATAATTGTAGAAAGGAGGAATAGGCAGATGTGAGAGGAGTGAGATAGGAAGATGACTTCAATGGGAGACAGAGGAATGAGTTAGCAAGCGCATGAAATGAAAGGAAGGTTCCAAAGCAAAAGCAAAAGAACAGTGATTGATGATGCAATCAATGGAATGCCCAAAAGCTTAGATATTATCAACCACAATGCCAGTGTTGCCTAATTGTGATTTTTGCAAGTTAAGCTAAGCAATAATCAAATTATTTAATTATTACTATTAGTACCATAATTAAGATGCCACATCTCTTTCTGTCTGTCCCTCTCTCCCATTGCACCCTTTAAAAGCACCCTGTTTCTTAATTTCATCCTCTTGTTTGTTCTTCTTTGTCTATGCTTTCTCTAGCTTTTACTCAATTTTCTTTCTTTTTTTATATTCTTCTTCTTCTATTGACTTTCTGTGCATTTCAGCAATAATGTGTCTCCATGGTGATAAAGGCAGAGGTTCGTTCTAATTACTTCAATTTTTTTAGTTAAGAAGCATAAAAAATGATAAATCACTCCTTTTCTTTTCCTGAGGGGTGTTTAAGTTATATGTTTTTAGAAAAATAAAATTTATAAATGTAGTTTTCTATATCATTGTTGTATCCTTCACTAATTAAAATATGACATATAAATAATCTTACAATAATATCATAACATATGTATAATTATTGCAAATGAATATATAATTTTTAAATTAAATTATACAATTTTTGTGTTAGTATTGGTTAATCATATACTTGTGACAATAAGTATATAAATAATTGTATTTGAGTATAATCTTTTTTTTTTCTTTGTTTTGAATATACTTATCCCATGTAAATATTTTTTTTATTAACTATTATATTTTAATTCATAATATTTGTCATAACTAAGATTTGAGCCCGAGTCCACTTGAGTGAATATGGGAAATCCTACTATTAGACTGCTCCTACTATGTTCTATCCTTTGTAAAGATAATGTCAACTTTTTCATAAAAAATAAATATGTTATAAATTTAAAACATTTATTTTAATGTTATTTATTTTTTGTATAAAATCATAAATATAGTTATATTATAAAATCTTATAAATTTACAGCAATCTTTATGTTTATTATTGTATATTTAATGCGAATATTATTCTTAAAATAAAATTGTTATCTATGAATTATTTAAATTGAAAGTTACTTTATGATTTTTCAATAATTTACATATTTATCAAATTATTTATAATGTAGTAGTAAAATTAGAAAACTGATTATTTCATACTTTATACTAGTGAAATATAAATTTAATATTGATCATATTATATAAATATGTACAATTTAATCTTATCTTTTGTCGAGAGGCAAGTGCAGCACATTTTTTAGCTTTAGAGGAAAGGCGTGTATATTTTAAAAATGAATAATGAAGTTTATAAATTGAGCATATTTGAAGGATGGATAGTGCAATTCACAATATAAATAATGTAGATAAATTATACAAATATCTTTGAAGTTTGGTTAAATTATGCTTAATACTTCTCTTGCATTAATATAATTAAGCTCCTTAATATTTTATATATTTTGCAAAACGTCCACATGATATATATATATATATATATATATATATATATATAAAATTTAATATTTTGCATTAAATGTATTCCTTTCAGAGCATAGAAGCATTTTTCTTTACTCTTATTTTTCAAAAAGTTATTGCTTTTAATGGTAATTGTTTGTTGCCGTTATGTTTGCATGATACATGCTAATTTTTTACTGAAATGTCTAGCCAAGATTGTGTATAGTTTTGATTTGAAATTCCAATAGGAGAATGTGATTTTATTTCTTATATATGATCATGAAATTCAAATAATTTAATTTTATAATAAATATATTTTGTGAAAAAAATTAGTTTTATTAGCAAGAAGTAAATAGTAAAAAATGTATAACATATATTAAAATAAAAAATAACTCGAATATTATTTTTTTGTAAAATATAATTTGATCAAAAGTCAAAAATTATTAATATAATTTACTTTGTAATATATCTTGCATCAATTCAGTTTTCTTAGAAGATTAATGACATTATTTGATTCCGAAAAATTTCCAAAACCCAATGATACGATCATGCCGTGATATTTTAAATTTTTTTCCAGTCAAATAATAAGAAAAATTATTTTTTACATCTTCCATTTATTACAAAATTATTAATTTAATCTCATACTTATTGAAATATCTAAAACAATCATTCACTCATTAAAAAATATAATACTTGGTTTTTTATATTTCAAAAAATTAATAAATTTAGTTATTTTATCAATTTCCAAACTCTAATTCAATAAATTAAATACAATGTTTTACAAAATAGTGAAAAAATATTTTACTCGTCAAACAATTAAAAATACTAGTACATTTTGGAAAATAAAGAATTGTCCCAGATGTTACTTCAACCCAAACAGAAATATTTTTTTCTACTAAGATTCTAATTTATCTGCTAATGAGATTTGAAACTGAAAGCATCTATGTTTTATTAATTAATTATTTTATTTTTATAGATGAAGATGGAGGCTGTTTCTCAGGCAGAGACAAAATTATTCTATTCTATCACGGACTCGCTGTAATATGTAATTCTCGTTGCTGAGAAAGGGGGGCTCGAGGTCATAGCAATGTCGAAATTTGGACTATGTAGAAACCCAAGGTAAATAAATAAATAAATATTAACGTCGATGTACATAATAATAGTAAATTACATGAATTTTGTAAATTGTGTTAAAATTACATAAATTTTTTAGTTTTAAAATACATAGATATTTCATAAAAAGTTGTATTATATTTTTAGTAAACTTTTTTATATATCTAAACATATACATATATATATATATATATATTGTTCAAAAAAAAAAATTCCTACATATTTTTATAAAAGCTATTTTAGTTAAAAATCAAAAATTATTTTGATCCTTCACATTTATTATACTTCAAAATAATCATTTATATTTTAAACATTAAAAAATTAATTTTTTATTAATAAATAATTCTCCAACTCAATTTCTGATAATTTGACAAAAGAAGCAATATTTTTAACGTTAAAAAATATAACATGAAGAAAAACATTGAAATTAAATCCAAATATAAAGGATTAAAATAGTAATTTTTAAAATTAAAAATAAACTAATGTGTATATTCTAAAATTAAAAAAGAATTTTAAATGATTTACTCTAATATTAAAATAGGGTGTATAGCATGAAATTCTATATATCTATTTTTGAAATGTTTGATCTTGAACACAACTTTATTTCATTTTTTAAAGATTTTACTCAAATAGTTTCTTGTGTTTTTCAATTGAATTATGCAAAAGATGTGTGTGTGAGATTATGATCTATGGTAAAACAGTTAATATGACAACTAATTATATAAAACCAAGTGGTCCTAAGTAACAAGACGAACTTTATAACAAAGATTTGAGGTTAAAAATCTTGTGTACGCTGCAGCTATGATTAATTAGATCATGTTATAATACTTTTAAAGTAAATACTAGATTGAAGGTTAAATGGAAAACATTCCTATAAAACATCTTGAATTTTAAATTAATAAGAATAAACTATCATATAACTTTAAATGATTCTATACTAAAAGTTTGAAAACATGTGGTAAAGGAAAAACTGGATAAGGTACCAAAATTTCAAGGCTAGTCCTTTAAAGAAAACAATAGAAAATTTTGGTCTATAAATTCTTGAAGATGATTTTAAAATTTGAGGAAATTTGCAATAAATATTTTAATTATATTGATCTATGTGATTAATTAACTGTTATACATGATATTTAATTTTCATCTAAATTTTATTGTTAAAATAGGATCACTTAACTATTGTACATTATATTTATTTTTATTGTATTTTACAATTAAGATTAAACTTGTATATAGTTCTTTTACTATAAAATTTTTTAATATCAATTAATAGAAACATAAAATGTATATAATTTAATTCAAAAATTATATTGCAGAAATTATAATTATTGAAAAATCATATACTTATAATGTTTTAATTAAAAAAAATAATATTACATTATGATTACTATGATTATTATGATCTTGATTATGATTATGATTATGAAAGGAGGTACAATGAAAACAAAATTAGTTTCTAAACTCATGGTAATATTTCATAAATTTTATTCTTTTCTAATCTCTTCAACTATAGCCAAAAATCACAAGAATAGTCCCTGAATAATTCTGCTTACGTCTTCATCTCTTTTTTAATTTTCCAAGTAACTTCTTCAGACGATAATCCCTTCCTCACCATTTTCACTAGAGGGATTGCTTTATTTCTAAGCTATTAAATCTTTATATATATGGTCCTATCCAGTGTCGTAACAAGAAGTAAATTGTCTTGCAATATAATATTTTCTCATTCAATGATATATGAAGGGTCAAGTTGATACTTTTTCAATTAGGAAACATGAAACATGGAAGTCATCATGTATTTGGGCTAAGTTAGGAGGCAAAGCTAAGTGGTAGGCCATTGGTTGAATTCTGGCTAAAATTTGAAATGGATCATGATATTTAGGATTGAGCTTTGTTGTCTTCATTAACTAACCTCAGTGACTGAAGACACTTTGAGAAACACATGATCTCTTATTTCAAATTCTAATGTCCCCTTATTTTGTTTGCATCAAATCGAGTGGCTTCCTCTTTCATTTGTAATTTTTTATATTATATATTTATTTTTTATTATTATTTTTTATCATTATATATATATATATTATTATTATTATTTTAATTTTTTTGTCTTCCGTTGTACCCATAAAAAACTTGTCTCAGTAAAAGTGCTTAGGGTTTTTCTTCCTCCTCTTGCATCGCTCACTTTCAGGGCAATTATGATGAATTCTCGTGAGAAACAGTAAGTTTTATATCATCAATTTTTTTTGGCTTGAATGCTATTCTCTCTTTCTGTTGACTAATCCATTTATTTTGGTCATTGTAGTGATGACTCTTTTGAACTCTACACCAGAAAACTTCAAGTTTATCTTATTATTCTTCTTCTTTTTCTTATTATTTTTCTTTTGCATCTGCTACTTCATCAAAATTGTTGAATCATGTAATTTCTTTTTTCCTTACACCTTATTGCTCCTATTGATATCAATCTAGGGTAATTGATATTTTGTATTATATACACTAAAATTCTGCTTTACGATGTTGTGTTTATTTTTGTGTCTTAGTGCCCAACTTAGAGTTCTATTTACGGTTTCATAATAAGTTGAATTTAGTAGATACTTGGAATCAATTATGTCATAATCGTGAGTTAACTTGGTAAACTTGTCGAGTCAATGTTTTTACTTGTGCAAACCGTGTTAGCTCACTTCTAAACTCGCCCTCATTGTAAACTCGGTCCAACTTGCTCCTAACTCGGGCAAACTCGCTCCTGCAACTTTTCATAAGATTTGCATTATGTAATACACACATTTTTGCCAACAATTTATGGTGAAATTACTATGCATGACTCTTGAAGGTTTACTCTTATGTTAGCATCAATAAGACCTAAAATATAGAATTAACATTTTTTAATAATTTTTAAGCTAATAAGGCAAGATTATATGCTAAATTTAACATGTGACAATTATGCTAAACTATTAAGGAAAAGGATCAAATGTATTTGAATGATTCTCTTGATGAATTTCATTATTTGAATAACAAATTAATTTTCAGACACATATATCACATAAATGGTTGATGTTATAGTTGTAGTGTTTTTAATGATAGTTTTATTGATTTCAGTTTTTCAAAAATGGATAGGTCTTTAATTGCTAAACCCTGAAATACACCTGAATACTTAGAAGGACTTAATAGTTTTTGAGATTTTATATTTGCTAATGGGGGTGTTGTGGGTAAAATAATATGGCCTTTTCCAAAATATAAATTTAAGAAATGGCTGGTTAGAGAAGTTGTGCAAGACCACTTAATTGTTAAACCATTCCCACAAGGTTATTCTCTTTAGGTAAGGCATGGAGAAAGAGGTAGAGATTTACCTTATGTATAACTTGAAATAGTGACACAAGGTGAAGAAAGAACTTTTAGTGTTAATCCTGTACAAGATATGGCCTATGACACATTTAAAGATCATAATTATAATGAGATAATGGACAAAGTGCAAGGCCTAGCTCCATCATCTTTTGACCCAATAATGGATGAGGTAGCAAAAGAGTTTTATAAGTTAATTAGGGATAGACAACAAAATTTGTATGAAGGATGTGAGAAATATTCGAAGCTATCATTTTTGGTGAAGTTGTATTACTCAAATGTCTGTGTGGAATTAGTGATAAAGTTATGTCTATGATATTCGAGCTGTTAGTAGATGCCTTTATGAATGCAAATATTCCTCCTTCTTTCTATGAGGTGAAGAAAATTATTAATAAATTGAGACTCAATTATAAAAAAATTTATGCATATCCTAATGGTTGTATATTATATTATGAAGAGGATGAAGCCAAAGATATGTGTAAACGGTGTAACACATCTAGGTAGAAGCCAAAGAAAAAAGGTAACAAGTGCATTAATATGCCTGCTAAAGTGCTTTGGTATTTTCCATTAAAACCATGATTACAAAGGCTCTTTATGTCCCTTAAAACTGCTGAGCACATGAAATGGCATGCCATAGATAAAAACAATGATAACATGATGAGACATCCAAGGGATTTTGAGGTATCGAAGAAATTTGATATAATGAATGTTCAATTCGCTTTGGATCCACAAAATGTTTGTTTAGAGTTGGCCATTGATGGTTTCAATCCATTTGGCAACTTAAGTATAGCCTACAACATTTGGCCGGTGGTACTTATACCTTACAACCTACCTCCTTGGATGTGTATGAAACAAAGTTCATTATTCCTCTCAATGATTATTCCTTAGAAAAAAGCACCAGGAAATGAGATAGATGTGTATCTACAACCGCTTATAAAAGAGTTGAATGAATTGTGGGATGTGGGGGTTGAAATATTTGATTCTTCCATTAATGAAATGTTCAAGTTACATGTAGCTATCATGTGGATGGTTATTTATTTTTTAGGGCTTGGAACTTTATCTAGGTGGAATGTCCTTACCAGGTTAGCTTGTCCTATGTGTAATTTGGATTCTATCCCTATTTGCCTTCCCTATAGTAGAAAGTGGTGTTTCAAGAGTCATCTTTGTTTTATGAGTCTATGACATAAATTTAGATTGACTCAAAGTAGATTTAATGGAAGAGAAGAGAAAAGAAACCCCTTCTAGTAGTAATTGGATCAGAAATTTTAATATAGTTTAAGGATTTTGAGAACATATATGGAAAATAAGTAAATGATGAAAACCAAGAAAGAAGACCTCGAGGATCTACTACTATAGTAATGGCATATGAAAAGCATATTTTTTCAACTTCCTTATTGGGAGAACCATTTATTATGCCACAGTCTTGACGTCATGCACATTGAGAAAAATGTTTGTGACAATGTGTTATTCACTTTACTAAATGAGGTTGGGAAATCAAAAGACCATTTAAACATATGATGAGACTTACAAGAAATGAGCATAAGGTCTGATATATGGCCAGATGATAATGATAGATATCCTCTAACTTTGTTTATGTTGACCAATGCAAATAAAGATATCTTTCTAAAGACTTTAAAGAATGTTACTGTGCTGATGGTTGTTCTAGTAACATATCCAGTTGTATTGATTTAAGGCAACGTAAGATTAGTGGTTTAAAGAGTCATGACCCATACATTCTTATGGAATAACTTCTACTGTTGGCAATTAGACAAACACTACCTAAGCAAGTGTTAGCTATTTTGATTGACATATGTTCATTCTTCAAGTAATTGTGTAATAGAGTGATAAATGTAAATGAACTTGGTTAACTTTAAGATAAAGTTGTTCTTACGTTGTGTCATTTGGAGATGATATTTCTACCATCATTCTTCACAGTTATGGTGCATTTGATTGTACATTTAGTTGAAGATGTTAAGCTTGGAGGTCATTTCCAATATCGTTGGATGTACCCTATAGAGAGGTAATGCCCAATGAATTTATTATTTCATTACAATATCCTCTTTGTCCCCTTTTAACTTAATTGATTGACATTATAATTAACAGATACTTAGGAAAATTGAAATCCTTTGTACAGAATAGGGCGCAAATAGAGGGATCAATAGTTAAGTGTTACTTGGCCCAAGAAGTTTTAAATTTTTGCTTATGGTAATTGGATGAAGTGGAGACTGTATTTAATCGACCATGACGTGTTGATAAAGAACCTAATATGGGAGCATCCAATGTTGATTCTATATTTCCACAAGTTAGAAGACTGGTTGGTGGTTTTGAATACTTTAATCTATCTCCTATGGAAAAGCTACAAGCACATTGTCATGTGTTGACCAATTGTGGTGCAGTAGATCCATTTCTCTAGTAAGTAAATTTTAATCATCAGATAAGTGCATAAAACCATAAAATCTAATTGTCATAAATATTTTTGCTATGTAGAGAACTCAGAGACCATGTAAGGAGACAATTAAGAGGACGTTCACAGTCTTCTTCTAAAATAAATAAGAGGGTTCATTGGGAGGTTGTTGAGTGATTTTCTCGACGTGTAAGCACTTATACATCATTAGCAATTGATTTATATTATGTATTTGTCTGGTACATGGTTCATAATTGTTTTTTTAAATAAGAAATTATGCAAATACATCCCATTAAGTTGATATGAAGTTCCTTGCTATGGGTCCATTAGATAAAGCACGACATTATAGTGCATACAATATCAATGGATTCAAATTTTGAATAATGGAATGAGACCAAAGGTTAAAAACTCAAAATTGTAGAGTTTTTGGAACATTTAGTACAAGAAGTTATTCAAGTAGTAGTGATGGTCAAATAAGGTTTGGAGGTGTACCATATTATAGGAAATTGTTAGATATAATTAAATTAAATTATCATGGTTGGTTTATGATTTTCTTGTTCAAATGCATGTGGGCTAATACAACCACTGCAAGAGGAATTGTAAAAGATGAATTAAGATTCACATCTATCAATTTTTCATGTTTAATACACACGGGTAATAGTGAAAATGACAAGTCATACATCTAAGCTTCAGAAGTTTAAATGGTATATTATGTGGAAGATGAGTTTGATAAAAATTGGAGTATCATCATAAACATAAAGCCACATGATTTGTATGACATAGGTGATGAGGATGAAGATGTTGTTTATGCTAGTGAGCCATTTTATGTATAACTCTTGGAACAATTATCCCCAGATGATGAAAATAATTTACGCTTGTCTAGGTTTGCATGTTCCATTTATTATATATTTGATAGATTTTTCATGTTCTTCTAGTTCTTTTATATATGTTCTTAATTTGAACTAATATTGCTTTTGGTCATTAACAGGAATCTTGAAGAAGAGGTTATTTAGGAACTTTAAATCAGGCACTATTAGTGGACAAGGTTTACCAAGCATTGACACTTCATTGCCAAATACTGCCACTTCTAGTAATCAATCTATGCCTTTGCATCCAAATACCCCAGCAAATGTTTCAAATGAACAACCTACCCTACCAATTACCGTTGCCAATGTTGGGGAACAATAAGAAGAGCATATCTCAAATGAACAGTCTGCATAGCTTCCATCACGACAATGTAGACTAATTAATGAGATTTAATGTGATGATGACTCTTGTATGTTTATTCACTAACTTAAACATTGTATATAAGAATGGTCAAGTTAAGAGTAGGCATCTAACAGTTAATGACGTTTGGACTCTTCCGAGGGGTGAAAGGGTGATTGTACCATTCAATCTTAACAACCAGCCCATTGGAAAAGGAGGTAGATTGTTGGCTATTTTCTTGGGAGCATTGTAAAAGATTTTAATAAGTTGCCTATTAGTTATCAAAATGGAAGTTGGTCCCTCTTGAATACAAAATGACATATTTAGAGACCAAATACAAGTAATAATGCATTTACTAACTAATTTCCATAAGAATTCAACAATTTCTTTATTAATATATATATATATATATATTGCAGGCAAAGTTTGTTGTTGAGGAGGTTCATAAGAAAATTATTCTTGAGTCCTTGGAATGCAAATGAAAATATCTTCTATCTCGATTATGGACATATATAGATGATGGAGAAAAAATGAGAGACGAGTTAATTGCCTCAACCCCAGTTGGCATTTAAAAGGAGCAATGGGCAACCTTCATCGATTATTGACTTGACCCAAAAACTAAGGTATAATAAAGCTATATATATATATATATATATTTATAGTTTGTCTTCATATCAATTTTTTATAATCAAATTAATATGCTTTGGTTAAATAGAAGGTCACTATTTTGAAAAATAAAGAAAATAGAAGGAAGCAAATGATCCCACACACTGCTGGATCAAATAGTCTTGCACGGAAAAGAGTTGAAATGGTGAGTTTATATTAGTAAAATATATTACACTCAAATGTTATATGACTGTTTGATGTGTTACATTATGAAAAAAAAAATGTAAGAGGAAGAATATAGGGGTTTAGTTTCTCGAGGAGAGGTTTGGACAGCAGTGCATAAGAGGGTCGATGGATTGTTTATTAATGATGATTAAGTTATTGGTGTATGTTTATATATTTTGTCTTGTTACATTATTGATTTCTGATTCATTCCAATTGGTTTAATGTTGACATGAGTTATTATCCTTTTATTTTAAACTAATATGTAAGAGAAAATAGCTGAGTTTGAGGCATCTGACTCTTGTACGCAAGAAATTTCCCTACAAGACTCATTAGCATGAGCTCTAGGGACACAAGAACATTTTGGATGAGTTCGAGTAATGGGAATGGCTGTTTGCCCTTCCTAAGTTTTTGGGACCATCTTACCATGAGCTACAAATGGAAGTTGCATCATATAAAACTCAAATAACAGAAAGAGACCAATTAATTGCACAACAAAGAGCTCAAATTGCTAATTTAGTAGTAGAACAACAACAAACAAGTGCAATTATGTCTTTCCTCCTAAAAAATGTCCAAGGAGATTTTCCTCTAGAGATCGCATCCATACTATCTCGTAGGGTATTTCCCTAAACATTTTTATTTTTGTATAAGTCTTGTGTTATAATATTGTTTTATCTTTATTATTCAATTTATTGCTTATCAAAGTATGTCTTCAATATTTAGGTACCTAATGAGCAAGGCAGTGCAAACCTGCCTTCAAATCCATCCCCAACTCCTTTAAGTAGGGACAATTAGCTAGTTAGGATGACTTATCATTGTTTATTGTTAAACTTTGTAATTATTTAGTATCTTATTAACAGTTGATTATGGTTTTATGCTTAACTTTGTATGTAATTATGTTTATAGTTGATTATCAAGTAGGCCTTGTTGGCTTTGAGTATCAGATTGTGTTGTTATGATGAGTGATTTATCGTATTTACAGGATATTGATTCATGGAAAAAATTGTAACAAAAATTAAAAGAAAAAAAGAAAACCTATCAGCCACAATTTAAACTACTACCATAGAAAATATGGCACCCATTATGATGGTTTAGTCATAACCATCCTAAAGATGACTCATTACGACAGTCATAAATACTATTGCAAAACCATAACATTGCGACAACATTTTTAAATTTCGTAGTGGCAAGTGCTTGCGAGGGTTAAACGAGTCATTACGACAGTTGTAAAATTGTCATAAAACCATGACATTGTGACAATGGTTTTAAACATCACAACGACAATTGCTTATGAGGGTCAAACGAGTCATTATGATAGTCGCAAAACTATCGCAAAACCATGACATTGCGATAGTAGTTTTAAACGTTGCAACAGCAATTAATTGTGAGGGTCAGGCAAGTCATTACGACAGTCACAAAACCATGACATTGTGATAGTAGTTTTAAACATTGCAATGGCAAGTGCTTGTAAGGGTTAAATGAGTCATTACGACAGTCGTAAAACTGTTGCAAAACCATGACATTGTAACAATAGTTTTAAACATCGCAATAGCAAGTGATTGAGAGGGTCAGGTGAGTCATTACAACAATCACAAAACTGTTACAAAACCATGACATTGCGACTGTAGTTTTAAATGTCACAATGGCAAGTGATTGTAAAGGTCAAACAAGTCATTACGACAGTCATAAAACCATGACATTGCGACAGTGGTTTTAAACATCGCAATGGCAAGTGATTGCAAGGGTCAGGCGAGTCATTATGACAATCACACAACTATCACAAAACCCCAACATTGTGATAGTTTTTATAAACATTGTAATGGCAAGTGATTGCTAGGGTCAAACAAGTCATTATAACAATCATAAAATTAACGCAAAACCACGACAATGCAACAATTTTTTTAAACGTCACAATGGCAAGTGACTACAAGGGTTTAAAGAGTCATTGTAACAATTGAAAAACTATCATAAAACCATGACAATGCGACACTTATTTTGATCTTTACAATAACCTATTTTTATGATAACTTTAATGACAGTTTTTTTTACTATCACAATGACATGCCATCACAATGACTTTTACAAGGGTTTAAAAAAAGTTGTTATTTCATTTATGACAGTAGTTTCTATACATTTTTGTTTACCATTGAAAAACCACTTTACGACATTCACAACCCTCGTAAAAGCTATTTTAAAACCGTTGCAAAAGGCCTTTTTTCTTTTACGTAGTGATGGCCTATGTCCATAAATGGGTGTAACATTAGGGATCCTTTTTCTCCTTACCTTTTCATCTTGATAGCAAATGTTTTATCAATTAAGATAAGGACGTGTTTTGAAGGGAGGACCTAAAAGGTAAAAGATTGGTTAGGGATACTTGTTTCTTACACATTATTTTTTTATTAAATGATGCATTGTTGTTTTTTAAGGCTGATAAGAAGAATTGTATGAAGATGGGAGAGATCATTCATATTTACTATGAGGATCTAGGTTAGTTGTTGAATTTGGAAAAATCTGGCATTTATTTCTTGAGGAACCACTCAGATATGGTAAAGGATAAGGTTGTGGAAGCTCTAGGGATTAGTGCATCCCTGAAACATACTTAGTATAACAGCGATATATGGGGAAAATAAAAGGTGAAAGCTATGGGTTGTTAAGGAATAGATGGCTAAGAACAGTTAGGGCTAGAAGCAGAGATTGGTCACTTATGCTAGACAAGAGGTTTTACTAAAAGTAATTATGGAAGCCATCCCAGTCTATCTTTTACCTTATTTTAAGTTCCCTAAGAGAATTTGTAAGGATTTTAATAAAGAAGTCACTAAGTTTTAGTGGGGGCGTCATGAAGATAAGGGTAATATCTATTGGAAATCCTAGAGAGTCATGACAAGAGGTAAGATGAATGGTGGAATGGGGTTTAAAGACTTTAGTGGTGTTTTAATGGTATTTAATCACCTATAATATTAGTTTGGTGATGTGAGGCAATGAGTTTTAACTTGGTATTTCTTATTAAGAGTGCATGGAGATTAATCCAAAGACTTAATGATTTATGGGTAAAAATTTTGAAGGGTTTGTATTCCCCTAACTCTAATTTTCTTGAGAGTAAAAGGGCCCATAGGACCTTTGGGCTTGTTAAGTCTAATTGAAAAGAGGGATTTGTTGTTGAAAAGCTTGTATTGGCAAATGGGTGATGGCCTCTCAATTAATATATGGAGAGATTCTTGGATCCCAGGTATTCAGGGTCATAGAATTATCTCAATGGTAGAGAGTGAAGATATAAAGGTGAATATAGTAATATAAATTGTAAGGAATGTGATGTAGGACAAAACGTGATTAATAGATAGATTTCTATAAAGGAGGAAGGGAAAAGTAGGAAGATTCCTATTCCTTTGTTTCATAGGGGTGATAAGTTGTTATAGACCAAGTCTATCGAGGTGAATATAGTGTGAAATCATGATACAAGTATGTAAAGGAACTTCTTAGGTTAAAGGCAAATAATAATTTGAGCAGCTCTTACCTTCTTTTAAAGGACCATTGGGATGCCATTTGGAGGATATTTGTGCCGAAAAAAACAGATTGATGTGGAGGGCAGCAAGTGGTTCTTTAGCCACAAAAGAAAATTTAGCTAAGAGTAAGTGTTTAGTTAAAGGGATTGGCTCAATTTGTCTTATGGAAGTTGAAACCATTGAGCATGTTTTACTGTTATGTTCATAGGCAGTAAGTGTGTGGTTCGGGTGCCCTTTAACTATTTTGATAAGAAGAGAAGAGATTATGAGATTTGATACTTAGTGTATAAGGAGTCTAGTTGAGAATAATGAGATGGATGAATTTAGCAAGGCTGAACAGGCATATTTGTGTTGATTAATATGGAAACAAAGGAGTGATTATGTCTTTAACTCTGTGCAAGTGGATCTTAGGAAATGTATTTACATATAATGGGTTTGGTAGATGACTATAGGAGGATGAATGGTCCAAATGCTAAGGGGAGCCTGTCTAAAGTTTTTTTTAAAGGATAATAAGTGGATGCCTTTAAGAGACGGTCAGGTTAAAATTAATTTTGATGTTTCATTCTCTCCTATATCTGGTTTTTGAGTGATTTTTAAGGATAGCAAATGTTGCTTGTCGGATGGGTTTGTTAAGAAGTTCGAATCTAGTTTGGCTTTTTTGGCAAAGGCAATTGCTTTTAGGAAGGCCCTAATCTTTTTTATTCATCTTCAATGTAGTAGTATTTTCTTTAAGATGGAATGTGCTTCTTTATAATGGTATATGGTGAAAAGGAATAAATGTGATTGTGATTAGAGGTGTGCTACAATTTTGGAAGACATTAAAGATCTTCTGAGTTTTTGTTTTAGGAATTTCTTTCTCTTTAGTTTATAGAGTAGAGAATGCTAACTGGGTCATAGTGAAGAACACAAAGGGAATTTGCCCAAATGGGTGGGTGTTTTCACCATATTCTCTCTGGCAAGTATCTTCTTGAAAGACTTTAAGATGGTGAATGTTGTTGCTAGTTAAAATTGGTGTTTGTTGAGTTTTCTAGTTTTGTTCTGCTACTTAGTTTTTTTAACGATTAATTTTTCACTTGTTTGTTGGAGTGATTGATGAGTCCCTAATTATGTTATATTGGTTTATATTATACTAGGGACTTATCATGTATTTTGGATAAGTTCTTTTGATTTAGTGACCAAATAATGTTAGTTTTATGAATTTATAAGTTGGACTATTTGGTTACTTCCTTGCATAAAATTCATTTAATTTTGGATTGTTTGATGGAAATTGTCAAAGAATTGTGCTAATAAAAGGAAATGAAGGTTTTGAAGGCTTGGAAGGATTTCACAAACAACATGGAAGTTAGAAAAAGTCAAGGAAGAAAGTTATATTAATATTCAAATTTAGATGGTGAATTCTCAAATTTGATTCCACTTTTAAACCCCCTAAACATTCGAATTTAAAGATGGACATTTCATGTACAGTTGTAGATCTCATCAATAGCTTTCTAAAAAGAACTAATTTGCTAAAATCTAACTTTGGATCAGAAAGTTATTGCCAAAACACTAAAACTGCATCGATAAACATCTTTCAAGTGCTAAGGTGACTTGTTATTTTCTTTTGTCATGTTCCAGCAACTCATATTGCATTTCATAATACATTTCATTTTTCATTTCATGTTGCATCCCATTTTACATTGCATTTGCATTTTCACTTTGCTTCTTGTGTTCAATGCATGTTGTATAATTGATGAATCTTATTTTGTTTTGGACACTAACGACCAGATTTGTTACTAAGTTTTGTATATTGTGTGTGTAGATTTCTTTCTGATGTATGTGATATGCAAGGATTTAACATTTACACCCTTCAATACATGAATAGAGCTAAATTCTTGGGTTATGAAGGGTTGCCACAAAACTTATGAATATCTTGAAAATGCTAGCAAAATCCACATATTGAGGAGTTGCTTAAATAGCGCTAAATCCATGATGGATGCATACGTAGATGAAGCATCAATTTGCAATTTCACCTTAGTTATGACTAGTCAAAATAAGAGGACCTGATGAATCATTGAATGTCTAAGGGTCATGGTGCTTCAATAGCAATGAAAAATAGTCTAACTTAAAGACTTAAAAGAAAACATGTTTTAACTTTTAGCTTTATTTTTATTTAGTTGGTCTTGCAAATTTTTAATTAATTTGTTATTTTTGTGTTTATTTTTTTTTCTTATATTTGAAGTTATGTTCAATTTCCTATATTTTCTTTTGTTTTAGGCTTTTGTGGCTAAATAACAAAGTGAGTGGAATTTAACTTTTTATTGGAATTAAAACTTGGTAACGTATGCAAAGGGAAGAACAAGTAATAAGAAGCTAAAGCACAAATTGAGGGAGTGATTATAACTCATTCTTTTTCTTCTCTTAATGCTACTTGCATGGTTCAATTGTGATGAATTATCATTTGCCAATAGCATGTTCTTCCATATATTTTCTTTTTTTAATTAGCCATGATTATAATTAAGTGTGGAATATTAAACTTGAAAAATTCATTGGGAATAATTGAATCTTAATTTTAACTTGAAATTTGTATGCACAATTCTTGATATGCCCATATTGTTGAATTTGAATATATATTTTGAGAAAATGGTCATTAGTTTTGTTATGATTTTTATCTAGGTATCTTGGCTAGGATATTTAGTTTCTCATACTAAAATTTTATGATGAATTGTATCTTACTTGACTAAATTACTAGGAAATGTGCTTGATGAATTTTGACTTGAAATGTATGCCATTCTTTTCATTTTTTTGTGAAGTTTTAGGAAAATTTTGGTTCATGTCATTTTGGGTCTGGATTTATAAGATATTACATGTTTAGTGCACATTGTTTTGTTTTGGCTAGAGCTGGAATTTTATGGTTGAAATTATTTTTTTATTGTGTGAGCTTATATTTGTGACTTTGAATTTATAAGTCTGGCTTAATCATATTTAGGGATGTGTATAGATGTTCCCATTAATTTGCCAGGGCTTGAATTTCATGCTCAATGTAAGTGATAAATATCAAGTGTTCATTCTTGCCAAAAAAAAATTTGTCATGTTCCATACTCTTGCCTTCTTTGTTGTAATTTCTTTTTGTGAAATTGTTTGAATTGTTTCATCCCTTTCTTAATTTTTATTGTCTTTTGAATTTAGTTTTTGTTTAATTAAAGTTTGGGGAAGAAAAACCTCCACTTAAAAACAAAAAAGAAAAATGTAGAAAATGCTAATTATAAATACTTTTATACCTCGTACCCATGAATTTAGATGACCCTAAGTCTATATTTCAAACTAGATGATTAAGGGAGAGATCATGTGAGTTACTATACATATTGTATCAATGATCCAAAAACCAATATAGTCTAGCTTACATACTCTTAAGAAAGCATTGAAGGTTCAAGCTTTTGCCCAATAGCTTTAGGTTTTCATTATTTTTATCCACTAGGTTAATTTTGCTTTTTCATTTTTTTACTTTTAATGACCTTTGTGCACAAGTTGAGCTTTTTCACCTCCCTTATTTTTAAGGTTGCCCCCTTCCTTGTGTAACTTTAAGTTTCAAAATGTTGAGTTGTTTAATTCTTCCTTTTCAAGCTTACATTGAATTAGTTCTCCCTTTTATGCTCTTCCCTACATATGAATCACTACAAAAAAATTGTCACATTGCGACACTATTTTTATGACAGTCAAATCTGACTGTCGTACAAAACCATTTTTTACAATGGTCATCATGACTAACGTAAGGTTCACTAACCTAACGACGGTCAGAAAAACACCATCGTTAAGCCAAGACCTAACGATGGTTAGAAACAAACTCTTGTTAAGTGAAGCTCTAACGACAATCATGCTTAGATCGTCATTATGTTCAAAGTGATTCTATGAGCCTATAGAATGCGGGGCCAACCATTTTTAATGGGAATTGCGACGGTCAGTTATAAGATGGTCGCACTATATGGATTTTGCGACGGCTTTTTACTGACTGTCATAGAACATGGACCTTGTGATGGTTCTAGATGACTTTCGTAAGTCCTTGAATACATCAGATTTGGAACCCCTAAATCTGACATTTCGAGCTTCATTTAACTCTCCCACACATTGTCACTCGTCCATCATTGCATATCTGAAAGCGGAACTGGATTTAGTGAAATCAAAACATGTAATTCAAAATATAATTTGGGAGAGTAAATCAACTGTTTGACCTGATGGAGACGACATCATTACTCCGAATGTTGGTTGAGTCCAATGAGTTCAACCCACAATACCCAAGAGTGTTTCTCAGAACGTCTTGACGGCAGAAAGAGAGAGAGAGTTATAAAATTTTGTGTGTGTGAAACTAGGGCTTCATTCTATTATTTATAGGATTTTATTAATTAATATAATTTATCAATATTATTCAGTAAAATCCTCCAGAATCTTTAAAATAAATTTAGATTTAAAATTAAGCCCATAAAATCTCTCTTTGGATAACGATCTTGGATTAGTAATCTGACGGGATGATTACTAATACTCTCGGGCTGTGGGTTGGGTTTTCCGCCCAGCGGGCTTGTGGATAATCGAACCCATCACCGATTATCCACACATATTAAAATAAAAAACCCAGTCCATTCTCAGTTTATAAATTGTAACATTAATTGCCTAATTAGGTACTAATCAAATAAAATAATTAATGCTAATCCATAAATAATTTAAAAATTATTCCAACAATCTCCCACTTGGATAGCAATAATTAAATTATTAGATAAATAGACGAATAGTTAATTAGGCATAATAATGTTCACATAGACACATGGATGTATGTATATTTATAAACCATACAAGATTTAGTGGAGAAACCATACACAAAATCACTGAAACCGATAGGGATTCAAGTGATGTTAACATTTCCATAAATAAGTTTCATCAACTGAATTGAATGGAACACAAAATAATATTCAAAATTGTCAAATAACAATTCAAAATCCCTTAAGAATTTTTAATCCAGACTCCCACTAAACCAAGGCTACATCAAAATTTCTTTAACAACACCCATGTGAGTCACATGATTCTTAAAGACTCCTACGGGCAAGCCTTTGGTCAACGGATCCGCCAACATGTGTTCACCAGGAATGTGAACCAAATGAGTCTGAGATTCAGCAATCTTTTCTCTCACGAATAGGAACTTAACATCAAAGTGTTTAGTATGACTGGAGTTCCTATGATTCTGAGAAAAGCTGATAGCAGACGAACTATCGCAGTATATGGTTAGAGGTCGTGATATAGAATCAACTAGATGCATGCCAGATATCAGTTTCTTCAACCATATGGCCTGTCGGGTAGCCTCATAACAAGCGATATACTCTGCTTCCATAGTCGAGGTAGCTGTGACTGATTGCTTGCAACTCTTCCACAATACAGCTCCTCCAGACATCATGAAGATGTATCCAGAAGTGGATTTGCGGTCATCCACACAAGATGCATAATTGAAATCTGAATAACCCACAATTTCAAGTGGCTCAGATCTTCTAAAAGTAAGCATGTGATGCTTTCTACCTTGTAAGTACCTCATGACTTTCTTAGCAGCCCTCCAATGATCAGGACCAGGATTACTCAGGTATCTACCAAGCACACTGACAGCGAAAGCAATGTCTGGTCGTGTGCACACCTGAGCATACATAAGGCTGCCAACAGCGGATGCATACAGAATCTTATTCATCTCAATTTTCGAATTGTCATCATTGGGACAAGATGATCTAGATAGCTTTTCACCTTTCTGTACTGGTGCTGCACAAGGAGCGCAAGTATGCATGTTGAATTTCTTCAGTACTTGTTCTATATAGGTTGTCTGAGATAAACCAAGAGTGCCACAAGATCTATCACGATGAATCTGAATTCCTAGGACGAAAGAGGCTTCACCAAGATCTTTCATGTCAAAGTGGCATGACAAAATGTGTTTAACCTCATTCAACATGGCTACTGAGTTGCTAGCCAGGAGTATGTCGTCAACATACAGAACGAGTATCATAAAGTTATCTTTATCGAATTTTTGATAGATACATTGATCAGCAATGTTCTCTGTAAAACCAAGTGAAGTAATTATCTGATCAAATTTCAAATACCACTGTCTTGAGGCCTGTTTAAGTCCATAAATGGATCTTTTCAGCTTGCACACTAAGTGTTCTTTCCTTGCCTCAATGAATCCATCAGGTTGTGTCATATAAACATCCTCAAGTAAATCACCATTTAAGAATGTAGTTTTGACATCCATCTGGTGAAGTTCAAGATTTAACTGTGCAACAAGAGCCATTACTACTGTAAAGGCATCTTTAGTAGATACGGGTGAGAATGTTTCCGTATAATCGATCCCTTCCTTCTGATTATAGCCTTTAGCTGGCTTTGAATCTTTCAACTTCACCATTGGCCCCTCTCTTGGTTTTAAAGACCCATTTGCAACCAACAGGTTTACAACCATCTGGCAACTCAGTTAATTCCCATACATGGTTGCGAGACATAGAGGACATCTCATCATTCATAGCCTCCAACCATTTAGATGAATGAGATCCTGTTATAGCCTCGCTATAAGTAATTGGATCTGTGCCATCAATGGTGTCTGATTCAAACTCCTGCAAGTATACTATATAGTCATCTGAAATTGCAGGTCTACAAATCCTTTGTGATCGCCTCAAATTAAGAGTTGGCTCTTCTATATCAGTGACAGGAGCTTCTACAATAGGATTAATCGGGTTCTCAACAAGGATGTCATCTCCAATATCATGTTCTACTGGTTGAGATGACGATGATGGCATGGGCAAGATGTTATCCACACAATGCAGGTTAATTACTCTAGGGACACCACTCCCACTATCCAAATTGTCCTCAAAATAGAAGGCCTTGTCAGATTCAATGACCCTAGTAGTGTGACTGGGACAATAAAATCTGCATCCTCTGGATCCTGAACAATACCCAATAAAAAATCCGCTAACAATTCTAGAATCAAGTTTCTTGAGCTGCGGATTATAGGGTCTCACTTCTGCTTTACAACCCCACACATGAAAGTGCCTCAGACTAGGCTTCTTATCGGTGAAAAGCTCATACGGTGTCTTTTCAACAAATTTACTTGGAACTTGATTCAGGACATAGGCTACTGTCTTGAGGGCATCACCCCACAGAAATTCTGGTAACAAAGAGTGACTGATCATGCTTCTGACCATGTCCATCAAGGTGTGATTACGCCTCTCAGCAACTCCATTTTGTTGTGGAGTGCCAGGCATAGTATACTGAGCTTCAATCCCTTGCTCTTGTAAGAATAGAGCAAACGGTCTAGGGTTTCTCCCAGTTTCAGTATATCTGCCATAATATTCTCCACCTCTATCTGATCTTACACTCTTGATTACTTTTCCAGACTTTAATTCAACGGCAGCCTTAAATGCTTTAAAGGCATCTAGCAAGTCAGATTTTTCATGCAACAGATCAACCCAGCCAAATTTGGAATAATCGTCTATGAAGGTTATGAAATATTTGTAATTGCCCATAGCGCATGGAGTAATTGGTCCACTAATGTCTGTGTGGATCAATTCCAAAATAGCTTCAGACCTATCAGCCCCTTTCTTCCTAGCTCTAGCAGGAAGTTTTCCCTTAATGCAGTCAATACAAGATTCAAAATCAGAAAAGTTTAAGTCATGCAAAATGTCTTGTCTAACTATTCTCTCCAATCTCTCTTTTGAGATATGGCCCAAACGCCGATGCCACAACATGGAAGAGTTCTCATCAATTCTTCGACGTTTATGTCTTATGACAGTATTAATTGATGCCATAGGAGTGGGATCTGAACAAATATTCGCATTTAAGCAATATAATCCATTTAGTAATCTAGCAGTTCCAACAATGATTGAATTAAAATAAACGTCAATTCAGCCATTTCCTTGCCAAAATGAATATCCATCTTTGTCTAACACAAAACTTGAAACTAGATTCCTTCTTGAAGAAGGTACACAGACAACGTTATTTAAAGTTAAAATATGTCCAGAGTACAAGTTCAAAACTACAGTTTCTACGCAATCCACTGCAGCTGAACTTCCTTCCACTCCCAGAATGGTCTTTTCTCTCTCATTTGGGCTCCTCCTGTCTTTGAGCCCCTTCATTCTCACGCTTGTACTTCAGTTTAAGGCAATCTGAGATTTTATGGCCAAGCTTCTTACAGTAATTACAATTGCCCTTAAATCTGTTCTTCTGACCCTTGTTCTTCTTATTGTTTTTCTTGATCTCAAAGAACCTTTTACCATTAGGCTTGCCCTCAAATTTCTTTCCTTTAAGTTTTTCATTTTCGGTCTTACTTGATGAAGCATGGGAGACATAGTTCACTGAATGACCATGTGAATTTGATTTCTTTAATGACTCCTCCTCTTGAGTCACAATAGACATCATCTGATCGATGGTCCACTCAGCTTCCTGTGAGTTATATGTGGTTCTGAGAACCCCATATTTTGTTGGAAGAGACTGTAGGACTTTGTAGACAAGATAACTCTGGCCCAGGTCCACATTTAAAGATTTTAGCTTGTTGAAATAATTCACCAGCTTCATCATGTGCTCTCGTACACTAGACACTCCATCATAATGAGTGTTATCTAGTAATGAAAGATAATACACCTTTTGCGTTTTATCGAACTTTTTGAACTTTTCACCCACAGCTTTAAGGTATTCCATAGTGGTGTCCTTCTCAGGAATGCTCTGTTTGATAGTCTTCTCTATAGTGTATTTTATGACCGTCAAATAGATCCTGTTGGAATCGTACCACTGCTTGTGATAAGCTCTATCAGCAGCACTAGACCCAGCAGTGAGATCAGCTGGTTTTGGATCTCTTATGGCCAAATCCTCCTTGGAGATGATCAGGTACATATTAAGGGACTCATACCAGTCATCATAGTTCGTCCCGTTCAGAGTTTTCACCATAGACAGTTGCTGAAACACAGAAGCTGATAAAGCAAAACAAGGAAATATTAATTATGTCCCGGAAACATAATCATAAAACAAGATTTCCTTTACAAAAAATTAGCTTATGCAATTGTATTATCAAGATGTGGTTTATAATCTTATTTAAAGTCTCGAATTATAACAGATTATGAAAGAAAACTCATATGCCCTATTGATTTAGCCATAAAAGGAAATAACAAAATGTACCCATCGTTTCCACATCGATAGGATATAAGAAACAATGAAGACATTAGATTGGGATGCTGCCAACTATTCGTAAATGAATTTATTTCTTATGATTATATTGATAACGTCACACCGATAAGGTATATCCATCATCAATATAACATATATTAATGTATATATGTATATACATATACTCTCTTATGGGCTTATTGCAATTTTCAAACTCTTCCCTGATGAGGTCAACTAAACTATCCAGAATTATAGGAAATTTATTCATAATCAGACATATCACCATGATTGGGCCCACGATAGGCGAACACGCAATCATTAGGTGTATGTGATCCAAAGTTAGGATAGATTTCTCCAATGGTTTATTCCCAGTCAAGGCACACACTTAAATATGAATAAAACATAATAATTAATATAAAATATTAATTATGATTTAATTGCACATAATCAAGGAGAGTGAGTTTAACACATGGTCCCATATTATATCTAGTCTAGGTACAATTTTTCTCGGATCGAAATACCTTATTTAAATATTATTTTTAAGCTCTTTAATTTTGTAAAATTTCAAAACTCCTATTTACAGGGCTCCAAAAATTCTACAAAATTCACCATAATTTAGATCGGGGCGAGTAGAGGCGAATCCAAAATTTTGGAGTTGACTTGATTGACGGTGTGGCCACACGCGCCACCACGCGCCAGAGGAGCATGTGGGCCTTGCCCATGCGCTTCTTCTTCAACCTCTGGCGGGTCGTTTTGACCCGCCAGAGACCCGACGGGTACCATCTCTGACCCGTCGGTTTTCAAGGTTTTAGGGCTTCAAATTTGGCCCTTTTTGTTCGTCGTTCAGCGATCTACAGGATTCCGATGTGTATATTGAACGAATCTGTCCCAAGTTTTATGAAAATTGAATCGAAAAATGTGGGTTTCAGTTGGTTGGTTCCTCGGCTTGAACGTGATTCACCATCGGTGTGTTTTCACGGTCAGGACTCGTCGGCAACGCCAATGAACATAGTAGTGAAGTCAAGTTTTGCCGGCAACCGATGAAAATCTCACCGGTGCCTGAGTTTGCTAATCAGGACGTTTTACAGGTCAACACGTCGAAGATAAATATATATATATATATATATTTTGTTTGATAATTATAACCCAAAATTAGACATATGCAGTAATGTTTCTACCTACTGGCAATTTCATAATCTAGAAAATTAACATTTGTCTGACGAAAAAAAATATCATAAATTTTATAATCAGAAAACCTTGGGCTCTGATACCATTTGAAAGCGGAACTGGATTTAGTGAAATCAAAACATGTAATTCAAAATATAATTTGGGAGAATAAATCAACTGTCTGACCTGATGAAGACGACATCGTTACTCCGAATGTTAGTTGAGTCCAATGAGTTCAACCCACAATACCCAAGAGTGTTTCTCAGAACGTCTTGACGAGGGAGAGAGAGAGAGAGTTATAAAATTTTGTGTGTGTGAAACTAGGGCTTCATTCTATTATTTATAGGATTTTATTAATTAATATAATTCATTAATATTATTCAGTAAAATCCTCCAGAATCTTTAAAATAAATTTGGATCTAAAATTAAGCCCATAAAATCTCTCTCTGGATAACGATATTGGATTAGTAATATGACGGGATGATTATTAATACTCTCGGGCTGTGGGTTGGGTTTTCTGCCCAGCAGGCTTGTGGATAATCGAATCCATCACCGATTATCCACACATATTAAAATAAAAAACCCAGTCCATTCTCAGTTTATAAATTGTAACATTAATTGTCTAATTAGGTACTAATCAAATAAAATAATTAATGCTAATCCATAAATAATTTAAAAATTATTCCAACAATATCAAGTTTTCACTGTTCACGCAGTCGCTTCCTAGATTTGTCTACTTGTACCGATTTCAATCTCACTCACTTGGTGCCTCAGCTAGAGAAGAATCCATTGCATGGATTCTCAAGCTAAATCACATTTTTTTCAATATCTGTAGTGATGGGACACTGATTTGGGTTGATATTACATTTATGCCACATGAGCATTTTTCTTGACGCCTAACTGGATGACATCAAAATGCACTAGTGGCAATTGTCTTCTAAAAGCCGTCGCGAATATAGATATAAGCAACTGGCGAGCTCCCTCGTGTTTCACTGTTACAACGGCGTTGAGTGTTTCATGCAGATTAATTAATCTTTTAAATCGCATGACGATTAATGTTTTGCAGGTGCAAGCATACTACGGATTTCAGCCCCTGATGGCATATCATTCCATCAACTATTTGGACCAGTTCTTGGATTCTCGACAGTTGCCTATGAACTTAATTTCTATTTAAAAGTGTTAAGATGTTCTCTGGAATTTCGTAATTATCGTTTGCATGAAAAAATTCTATGCATAATTATTTTGACTTTTCAAACATGAAAGGGTCCAAAGTGTGTTATTGCCACAAATTTCTTTTATTATTTTATTAAGGTGAACTTTTCTGTTTACGACAAAGATGAATGTGTTGATACTTGATATTACTTTAAAATTTGTCTTTTATTAGTTAATCTTCAACGAAATAAGTAATATATTAAATGCGAGTGTTAGTTTACGTAAATGTCATATTTAAATATTAAATTTTTATAAATTAATTATGCCAACATATATAAAAGATTATTTGATACTGTTGCCATTATATATATAAATGTTTATTTTATACATTTGTTATATTTTTTAGAATTGACATTTTATTTTGATACTTTGAAACTGTTGATTTTAGTATCAATTGACCTTTCCAAAAGATATTTTATATAGGTTAGTATTTACAAGTATGAATTTTATATTCTCCTTCACTTGTGTAGAGATATTAAAATAATGCTATAAAATCTTTCAAGGGTCCAATTTTTTATGAGACTAAAATAAAATTATACTAAATTAATTGAATAATTCTTTGCAGGAGGTAAATGATACTGAAATCACTTTTCAATAAAATGGCCAAAATGGATTCACTCTATATATCTCCACTCTTTGACACTAAGAAAACATTTCGTGTATTATTAGCATACAAGATACTTAATCAGTGTCGCTAAAAATACTTGCATAGAATAATATCATTTTACACTACAACACTATCAATTATTTCATAAATTACTGCAGATATTGAGCTACGGCATCTGTTAGTGTAACTTTGTTCACTCAATCTAAATATTTTAGAATAGTTGAACGACTATTTTAATCAATTTAAATTGAACTCAGTAATGCAAGGATAGAAATCCAAGAAAAGATATGGAAGCAAAACAATAATGATATACAAGGAACAAAATTTAAAAAGGGAAATTGGTTCCAGGTTATCACCACCCCGAGTAATCTTTATGAGTTACAACCAAAGTTTTGTGAAATTGGTTCCATAATTCCCAACTGAAAGCAAATGCCCGAATCATTTGTCTCTTAAACTTGCAGGCTAGTGATAGGTTTAACTTCAATTCTCAACTTGAGCAATTATAACAGGAGGTAGGGTAAATCATTTTTTTTAATTGCTTTTTAAGATCAAGTCTTTTTTGGATTCCCAATAATCTTTTCCCCTGTTTAGTTATTAATCTAAAACATCTTAAGCTGGTTTTGTGAGCAAATTGTTATATGTCCAACGCTGAAAAGACTTTGGCCTTAACTAATCCTGAATGCAAATATTATTGCCACCAACTTCAGCTTTTAGTAATATGTATGTTTTACTATAGCTGGACACCTCATGTTACCTTGACCCTCATAATACAACCAAATACTTGGCTAAAATCTCTAGTTTACTCGAGATGTATATTAATGTATACCATCTATCGAGTTGTATAATCTCAAGTCTCTTGACTACAATTTCTCTTTGGTTCTTCCATTTTATTTTCGTTTCATATCCTTTGAGCTCTCTATCTATCTTCTTTTTGCTCAGATTTATAATTACAGAAGCCAGCATCGTTAACTTAACTACTTAAAAGTAATTGAGTGGGTAAATACTGTAGACCATGACTTATTTTAAAAACAAAAAGTTACATAGATAGCCCATGTTTAAAAAAAAAAAAAAGGAAAAAAGAAATTCTTGACTTTCTTATTATTGTCACCATAGACAGGCTAGTTTAACGAAATTAATTATTTGTTCTTTTAGGTTGAGGCAGTGTTTATTGAACTATCAACTCATGAATGACAAGAATCATAGAAGATAGCAAGATTCGTGATTTAAGAGTAATGGTTAAAGATAGATTCAAGATCTTTAACAATGGATTCAAGAAGTTTCACAAGTGACATTCTCATAGGACAGTTAGTAAATTTCATAACCAAGGTTGTCAAACTTGCGATTCTAGGTAAACTCGTAAGGGGAAGGTAGACTCGTAACGTAGAATTGTAAGAGTTTACAATAATTGATATTAAACATAATTGTATCATATAAATACATAAAATTTTATACATAAATACTCATTTTATGATCTATAATCTACATTTTATACTTTTCATTCAAGTTAATATACAAATTTTAATAAGTTTCATAATTTATTATTTATGATAAAAGAATACTCATTTAACATAACTAACTCTCAAATAAAAATAATATATAAGTTTGTATTAGCTAAAAAGAAATCCTAATTTATTAACCATTATAGAAAAGAAATAAAAATATAAATTGATCTTTCATCACAAATCAGCTAACGAAAAATCCTAATTTCCTAACCATATATGCATCAAATTTTAGCAATGTGCGTTAATATTATATAAATTTTTTTGTTATTTTTAGGTAACTATATTAAATAATTAATATTTAAATTTTTTACTATATTAAAACTTGATTGGTTTAGATTGAGACCCCAAAAGTGTTAAAGTATTCAATGTATCAAGTTAATTAAATTATAGCTTAAAAATATATATATATATATATAGTCAAGCAGTAATATTGTAGTAATTATATATCATGTATTGCATATATATAACAAAGATAACATTGTGGCTGAGTGGCACAGCTTGTTGGAAACAAGGTGAAGACCAATTGAGCCAACTCGCCTAACTCGGAGTTGACTCGTCGATTTCACCGAGTTTGGTCAAGTCAGGTCCGAGTTAGAGCGAGTTTGGCACAGGTCTGAGTCAGCGAACGAGTCAACTCGATTTGTTTATCTCATAACGTGAACTCGGCGAGTCAACTGAGTTAACTCGCGAGTTTGATAACCCTGTTCATAACCAATATGAACAACTAAATTTTAATGTAGGGATATTTAGTAGAGATTTTTAGTTGTGTACATTTTTAAGCACTTGATGAGACATTGCAATGCTATTTAATCATTACAAAATATATTATTCTGATTTTGTCTATTTATATTATGCATATTAGTTAATTTTATATTTTATTCCAATTGGTTAAAAATTAATTCAATTTCTTTAAGGAAGTTATAAAGCATAGGTTGTTGTAGTTGAAGTTTTCAGAGGCGTATAGGTTGGAGATCATGTACTTAATAGCTGCAAGACAGGTACAAGGCATTTTTGTATATGGTGCAGAGGGTCGCAGATGGGTCTTGCCATTTGGTACCTACTTCGGACATTATGTTAATGTGGTTGACCCACCAGGTTTGTTGATTACTCCCGCTTGTTGCTACCCTAGTAGTTAGTGGAATAGTAGCTCGAGCTTCCTCTAGATACCATATTTGAGGTTTGGTTATGTTATCTTTGAGCCTCCTCAGTCATGGTCCATATTTTTATCTGTGATGTTTGTTCTCTTTTCTACCCACTATTGGTTCTATAGTGTCACGGAACAATGTATGCAAAAGTAATATGCGTAAAATAAAAAAACTAGGAAATAGGAAAAAAACAACAAAAAAGTAGTTTTTTAAATATTAAAAAATATCAGTGGCAGTTTATACTACTGCCAAAAGAATTTATACACATTAATGATAAGTTAAATAGACTGTCACAAAGACAAGATATTACTACATTTTTTAACCATTGCAATCACATTCAACTAGGACAGCTTCAATAGGAGTTAATGAAAAATGTCATTTTTTTTTTAATTTGTGATAGTGGTTTCTGTGACATTTTCATCGACCGTCAAAAAATCCCTTTGCAATGGTCAAAACCCTCACAAAAGTTATTAAAAAAACCATCGCAAAAGGCTTTTTTTTTTTTTTTTTGTAGTGAATGATGTAGCAATTCTCTGTTAAAGGCAATCTATGTGCTCGTAATGCAAAGAATTTTCTCTCACCCTTTTGACTATGTTTACAATGTTGAACATTGACAACAATGTTTATTTTAAATTTGGGAGTAGAGAATCCAAATTATGAATTTGAATTTTGGGTTTTAAAGCTTTATTATTTTTATACACAAAAAAGTTTATATAAAATCCTCAAATTTTTAAAATTTTGAGTTGGAATTGTTTCCTATTTTTCAAATTTTCATCTCCTTAGTTATGTCTGATTCCAATAAGGAAATTAATGGTGATTAAGTGTATAAATGACAAGAAATTTATGTTAATGCATCTTATGGATGAGATTAACTATTAATGGGTTGTTTTCTCTGTACTCACTGAAATTAGTTGTGCACTTAAACCATGCAAAAAGCTTAATTATTTGTGTTAGATAGTTTATGTGAGTTAGACTACATAATATGCCTTGAATTAGGACTCTAGGACTTGTTTATATTCCTTGAAGTGAAATCCTAGGTAATGTATGATCAATTAAATTGATTTATGCATTAGTTGATTATTTTGAGCCTTTATGCCTAATTCTTTCTATGTTTATCACTAGCACCCCTTTGTGCTTTGAATTGTATATGCATGTGAATGCATAAATTTTTCTTCTATTATTTGCATAAATTTACCCTTAGCCTGGAAAAAAAAAGATCTTGTGAGTATTTTTGCGTTGAAAAGGAAGATTCTAGCTAAAGGTATTAAGAGTGTAGAGTGATTAAAAATATGAATTTATGTATGTTTTCATTCCTTATCAGACATGAAAAATGAGATGATAAGGAAAAGATAAGAGAGAGAGAGAGAAAAAAAAAAGTACCTTAAGAAAGGAAAGAAAAAAAAAATCAATAGATCAAAATGATCTAAGCTTGGGGTGTTCAAGGATAAAAGTAATGAAGTTAACTGGCAAAAAGTAAGAAAGGAATGAATAAAGGAAAAGAAATGAAAGTGTGAAGAATTTATATGTTTTAGATTGTGTGCTCAATGGTATTTTCTTGTCTTTGTTCTTCTTTGTCCTTTAACCACTTTCTTGTAATAACCATAACCATAGGCCCCATTATAAGCTGAAAAGACCTTATGATTAATTGATTATACATGTACTACATTAGTGTAAAGGGAATAGAAGAGTAAGCATATGAAGCTTCTCGGAAAAAGGTGCATTATGTAAATTAATTTGCATAGACTATTCTATTGCTTACAATTAGCCTATTGCATGGTTATCCACACACCTGCTTCATGAAATGGAAATTTATTTATTAATAGTTGAACTTTGAAACTGGATTGCATGATTTATATTTCATGTTAATCATATGATCATGTTGCAATTTTTTAGGGAAATTATAGACAAACCTAAGAGCGTGACTATATGATTGATAAGAAATTTTGAGTGCTGATTTGGTTTTGCTTAAGACAAGGAAAAAGATAAGTTTGGGGGAGTGATATATCCTTAATTGTGTTATATTTGTATATATTTTACTAGGAACTTCTAATGTATTGTAAATAATTTTTTTGAATTTAGTGTCTAAATAATGTTAATTTTATGAATTTCATGGGTTAGACTATGTGGTTCCATCATTACATTAAACTCATTTGATTTCATACTATTTTAATGGAAATTTGAAGAGAATTATTTTAATAAAAGGAAATGAGGGGATGGAGGCTTGGAAGAGGAGGATAGAAGGATGATTGGAGGGATTTCACAAATAACGTGGAAGTTGGAAGAGGCCATGGTAGAAAGTTGATTTGATATTCAACTTTGAATGGAAAATTCTCAACTTGAATTCCGTGTTTAACCCCTAACCATAAGAATTGGAAGACAACTAAGTTGTAGATTTTGTCGAAAACTTTCTAACAATGACTAATTCGCTAAAATTTGACATCAGATCATAAATCTACAACCAAAACACTAATGTTGCATTAATGAACATATTTTTGGCCCCAAAATGTGGTACCTTGGTGCCCGATGCAGTGCAAAATCCATAGAGCTGGCACCAAGGCACCAAAAAGTGGCGCCATGGCACCAACATGTAACCTTATTGAGGTTAATTGCATATTTTGACTTGGGTGGTGCTAAGCATAGGGAAAATTAGTTTTTAAAGGTCAGAAAGTTATGGAACAAGGTTGGATGCATGAAATAACTCTAGAGAATAAGGGTTTTTATAGGAAAACTTTAACTAACCTGCTTCTCCAAGGTGTTTTTTTAGAAGGAGAGGTCGAGGGTTAGTCTCCTTATGCCTCCTTTGGCTAAACTTCCAAGTTTCTTCCATGGAAGATGACTCCTTCCACTCTTATCTCCTTTTCCATATTTTCTTTTTTTTTTATTTGTTTATGTAGTATAGATTAAAGCTTGTTTTTAGTTTTTGTTTTTTTGACAATTGAAAACAATGAGTTGGAATTTGTTGAATTTGTATTTACATATGTCGTATAAGATTGTGTTTCAATACCATTATAATTGTGTTAATTAGTGGATATATGTTGCTTCTTAATTAGGGCTTTCATATTATTTTGTTAATTGAGATAATTACATGTTGATTGAACGGTTTACATTGTTGAATTCTTCATAGTCTCATACCATGAAATCGAATGCCTACACAATGTTTGATGAAAGTGCTTTATTGATAATTAGGGGCAATTTGCCTTAAATGTTCGGAGAAAACCTCTAAGGCAAATTCATACTAACATTCTCAATGATTTTTAAAAGCTTAAAGCACCTCAAGATTAGTATTCCTTAAATATTTAGAAACAACATCTAAGGGAGGCTAATGGTTAAGGTAATGAGATTTTACCTAAATGTTTGGAAACAACCTTTAGGTGGATTGTGTTTGATGATTTAAGTCTTGAGCTTAATGCATTCTAGGGAAAATTGCACCTAAATGTTTGGAGACAACCTTTAAGTGGAATTGAAATGAGAATCAGGATAACATCTGGAAATAAGCTTATCTTTTTAGTGAGTTAAATTATCCAAAAGTGGTTGGTGCAAGGTTAATAATAAACTTAATAACTCAAGTATCCTCACTTTAACTGCTAATTAGGTTAGTCTAGTGTAGAGTCTTCAGTCTTATATTTTAGTTCAGGCCCCAGTGTGTCTTAGTGTAGCATAAATGTTTTGTTCACATTTATTATCCTTGTATCAATTCCTAGTGACTTGAATTATTTGGGCCACTAGTGTAAATATTTAAATAATCATACTAAACCATACTTTTGTATAAATTGAATATTTGGTAAACAAAAATTTAATTTAAAAAATAATGAAGATAACATCTTATCCTTATAGAAATGATAGTAGCATTTTAGTTTCCTTTACTATAACTTGACCTGTATACTTATGATACATCAATGGTCTTTCTTTTTTTTGGTACTCTATCTATTTTGTTTTGTTTCCATCTAGTTTGCTTGCATTGGGGTTTCTTGATTGTTCTATGTTTATGTTTGAATGATGAGTATTTTTCAAGCGAAAAAAGAAGAAGAATAGAACAATATAGTGGTCTCTTGTAAATCTAATGTCAAAATTCAAATTTTTGGAATCAATATGAGTTAAGCCCATCATGTATGTATTACCTATGTATGGATTGGTAAACTTTATATTGAATACATGGTATTCAATTTATTAATGACATCCAATTGTTGAATGAATTTAACTGTATATGTCACACCTAACAATCCATTAAAGGTTAAGTACAATGTGAATGGTGCAAAAAGAAATGAGAAATAATCTGGTTTCCAAAATAATTTAAAAACTAATTTATTTAGGAGTCAACACTAAAATTTTTTAAGGAACATATTGGAAAAAAATTTAAAAAAAAAAAAGAAAAGGAAAAGTGGTATACAAAAACAAAATGGGTTCAAGAGTGTTATTTAAGTGTGGGGAAGGTGTTAGACACCCAACAATATCTATCCGTAAGGATGATTAACCTAAACTAGTTAATTGAAATTAACATAATATGACATTAAATTTATCTCGATCAATCTTTCTAATTGCATGTACATAAAACAAAGCAAACAGAGGCAACAACAATGAAAATGAACAAATGAATATTTACATGGGGCAGACTTGATCTAGGATGAAAACCAAGGGTCTACATACCAAGCAATAGGGATCAAAGTCCACGTAGTTCGACATAGACATGGGTGTTAATTGGCTATCATTTTTCTCTAAATTTATGTGAAGCGAGCAAGACAACAGAAATTGGTTTGATTTTTGTAAACAAAACAAACTAAGATTTTGTTAGTGTATTTTAATTTACAAAAACAATCTAAATCATTGTTGGGCTCCTTTCATTTTCTCTTTTTAATTTTTTTTTAATTTTTAGAATCTATTTTTAACCTTGAAATTAAAATGAAATTATGATTGGAAAGGACATTTAGGAATTTTGAATTTAAGTTTTTTTTTTTGGACTTTTGAAGTCATAATTTTTATCTTAAAAGGAAGTGAAATTATGATGGAAAATTGATTTTAGGATTTTCAAAGTGTGAATTTTTATTTTTATTTTTCTAAAAAAAGAGTGAAATTATTGCGATAAGAGCTCCTTTAAGAATTTTTGGAATTTATTTTTTATTTATTTTGAAATTAGAATTATTTGTTTTACTTTTCCAAGATAAATGAAATTATTAAAGGGAAAAATTTTTGGATGTTTGTTTTGAATTTCTCAAGGGTTTTGGTTTACAAGCAATAGGCGAAGTAAATAATGATCTCTAAGTGCCTAAAGAAACTGGAATCTCACATGACCTTTAGAAATCATTTGATTTTATCATTATTTATTTAATTATTTATTTATGTTAGGAAACACATATTAACTTTCAAAGCCAAATGAGCCTGAGAATCTCACATGGCCTTTATTCTTTAATTCCAAAGTGCTTGAGGAGGCCGATAGCCTCACATGACGACTTTCCAAATATAATGTCTAATTAATTATTCTTATAATTTTATAATCATTTTATCTACTTATTCATTTATTTTTCTATTATTATTATTATCATCGTTGTTAAGGTGGTCTTTAATTTTATTATTCTTATTCTTATTCATTTTTATATTTTTTATTTTTGAAAATCATCAATTTTTATAATTTAAGAAGACTAGGGTCTCATATAACCTAAATGTTCAAAGAGACTGACAATCTCACATGGTAGCTTTTAAAATAAATAAATAATAGAAAAATAATTAAAAGTTGGAAGAAAAGATTTTTATAAATTAAAACTATTTATTTGTTATAAAAGAATTATGTATTAACTTTCAAAGAGATTGAGATCGTACATGGCTTCTATCTATTAACTTTTATGTGTTTGACAAAACTTATAGTCTCATATGACAACTCTAGTAAATAAAAATATAATTAAAGATTAAAATAAATTTTAAAAAATAAAATGAAAGCAAAATAATCAAGCATTTTTGTGATAGTGTGTGGTAGTGTTCCATTGTACATTGTTCTAATTCCCTTCCAATAATTAATAAAAACCCAATAGTCTGGATGCCAAAGTTAAAAGCGCAAGAGCACAAAAAGCCCACACATCAACCAAGACGAAGGGAAGAAAGCTCAAACCATCAAATACTGAAGAAAGCGTTCTGGTCAACCAAAAGTAGAGCAATGAAAACCCAAGCAAATATATGTCTATATGAATGGAGTTCGCCTTTCAACAAGTCCACGATGCACTTTCCATATAGACCAAGATCCCAGGCACAGGTGAACAGTAAATTAGAGAAAGGACCAATGTGAAATTCTTGCGTTTGTTTAGACCCAAGTGTTTAATTTATTTAATGGCATTTCATGTTGAAAAAAAAAAGTGTTGCAATCCAACCAAAAAGAAAGGAATACGTATTGCCTTCAGATAAGAAACACGTACACACATGCACCAAGAACATGATCTGCAAGTATAAAATCAGAAAAGGAAAAAAAAATCCAAATTATAACAACTATACCAGTTCAGAAAAACTTCAACCAAACTCCAATCATTATCGCATATGCAAGCCAAATGGTCTAAATCAGTGAAGCTTCGAACAACGCCTATGACAGACGTAAATCCATCGGACCAGTAGAAGAGAAAATTCTAAACAGCAGAAGAGTAAATTTCCAAAAAACACAACCTCTAACTGATGCAAATTTATCGAACCACATCATGACTAATCTGCCATCTCATAAGAAAACATTCAACTCATATTCAAAAAATTATAAAAAAAAAAAAAAAAAAAAACAACATCGTGACTTGACCAAAGAAAGCATAATGCAAACTCAGATAAGAGAACATGCATACAGGCATCAAGCGAAAACCCAAAGAAGACAAAATTGTGAACGTCTAAGCATTTTCTGAACATGCGAAGCAAAGCCTTACCTCTTCGTTCAACCCCTGCTTAATGAAGCTGGCAGAGTTGTTTTCACCTTCATCTTTTTTTGCTTTCAACTCTGATGCTTTTCTTCTCCACCTCCTCTTTCTCTTTCGTGCTCAAGCTCTCTATTCACTCTCTCAGACTCCTTTCCTCTCGGGTTCTAGCACACTGTTTTCTCTCTATACTCTTATATGGCCTCTTTTCTTCTCTCTGTTGTTATCTCTCGGCTTCTCCCAATTTCTCCTAACTGTCTCTTGTCCCTTCCATTCCCGTGCTATCTCCCTGACCCCCGCTATTCTGTTCTCTTTTATCAAAAACATATCCCCTCTCTCTCATCAAGGTCCAGCTCTTTTTTTCTTCTATTTTTCAGACCTCTCTCCCTGCTCATCGTGGCTCAGAACACAGCACTTTTTAGCTTCTTTTATCCTTTCTCGTGTAAGCTTCGAATGTAAAAATGAAAGGGCGTGTTTGACTCATCCCACTTCGCTGCTACTTTGTCTACAA
Organism: Delonix regia; assembly: GCA_037074485.1. NCBI lineage: Eukaryota > Viridiplantae > Streptophyta > Magnoliopsida > Fabales > Fabaceae > Delonix > Delonix regia. The sequence goes on along the minus strand of CM073449.1, from coordinate 18,988,233 downwards.
ACGCCGCAGATGGGAGCATCAGGAGGCTGGTGGTTTGCTATCTCGTTGCCCACTCTGAAATTGACAAGGTGGGGAGTAGCCTTTTTCATATAAAAAATGATAAGAAGGGAGGTTTTGTTTCTTCTGACTCATTGCCCTCTTTGCCTTTCGTTTGGATTTTTAATATGCTTCCTTGTTCTTTTATCTCGTTTTGACTTGTGTTTTTTTAATCTTTTATTTATTTATTTATTTATTTTTAATTTAAATTCTCATTTTATTGCCTCATTTGCTTCAACACATATTTTTATTCATTTTATTTTCTTTTTTTAAGTCATTTCATTTCATTTTATTTTTATTCGTTTTGTTAATTTCTAGTTCGGTTTTTTATTTTACTATTTTTGTTCCAATTATTTTACCATTTTTTAATTTTTTTTCTTTTTATCTATTTTTCATTTAGTTTTAATTTTTAGATGGGGCGCTCACAGTATATATATTGGGATGTTGCTCTAAAATTTTTCAAAAATAATTCTGTGGTGGTTAAACTTTTCCAAGAATGGCCATACGCTGGTGGTTTCAAAATCAACATAGAAAATTTGAATTAAAATCTACAGACGACTTTAATTAGTAATTTTGAAACCCCAACAAACCAAAATATATAACTCAACAAGTCTTTGAGAAATGAAAATATATATACAAATTAAAGATGATTAATAATTCAAAAAATAGAAAAAATAAGAATAAATTAAGACTTATCAATGTTATATATGGGATTTTCTTATTGATTATTAAATGTATTTGTGGACCATTATCATGCAAAATACAATTTTTGAAGGAATTAAATAAAGAACACATTCATAATTTAATTTAGGTTAAGAGACTTATATATTTCTCCTTAATTGCAAAAGTCAATCTGACTCTGAGTGAGATTACTAATCGTACGAGATACTCATAATGTATTGGGTATATCTCAGGTTTTCACAACCTAAATCCTCTCTCAAATTACCACTATAGAATACTTGCAGATATTCTATCAGAGCGTTTTAAGTCTCTATCAAGTATATTTTAAGTATATCTATTTACTATCGTATAATAATCTAGCCCTTTTATAAAGGCTAACCAGGGTTAAAGTTTAATAATAATTCCTCTAATTGCTTTTTTATTCTTACTTAACAATCACCTTTTATAGGTAGATACTATATAATATCGTAACAGATTTAAACCTTAAATATTATACGATATTCTTACAATTTTATTATTGTAGTGTGTTTTAAAAGTAGCTCAACAACACGACGACAATAAAAGATAGCCAATTATGGAAAGCAAGGAAGTGGGCACACATACGAATATGGTCCCTATCGTAATATATAAATTCAAGAACTTACCCAAAAAGCACTTCAACATATCATTGTCCATATACATATATGAAGGAATCTTTCATTGCATTCTTGTAAGAACCTCTTCTGAAACTCATCTAATAAAAGGTGACAATTTCTGAGAGTTGAAAAATTTTTTTATAGAGGAATTCCTTATCATCATCTTTTCAGGAGGTCTAGTATACGTATGATAATGTGGAGAGATATAATTAATACAAAACCTCTTTTTGTCTCCTTCCATTCCATTCTGTGTAAAGCAATTAATCAATTGTTGTCAAAACTTAGTGGCTAAATAATTATGAGTCATAATATATATATATATATATATGCGTGTGTGTATATATATATATATATATATATGCATGTATGTATGTGTATGTATATATCCATTGTTCAAGTTGATCTGTTTCAAAGTTTTTTAAACTCACCATTGTACATACATAATGATAAAACCTCCATGCAGTTTGTTAACATGCTTTTAAATAAAATTAAATATGCAAACACTTTCTACTTTAGCACCACCTTTTTTTCCATTTTCTCAAAAATATTCAAAATCAACAAAAAATTTTTATAAATTAACCAAAAATTTAATTTCATTTTGAATAGTAATATAACAAACAAATGAAATTTAATTATTATACAAAAATATTATAAAAACAATATTTATGTTTGAATTAAACATATCAAATAAAAAATTGTATAAATTAATAAAGGGAATCAAATAATGAACACATTCATAGATAATTTAGGATAGGAAACTTATATACTTTTCTTGATTGCATAAGCTGATTGAACTCTGGCTAGCATCACTGATCGAATGAGATACCCACAGTATATTGGGTGTATCTCGATTTTTTACAGTCTAAATCTCCTCTCGAATGTGACTGCAAAATTTTTCATAGGTATTCCTCTAAGAGCGTCTATATCAATCTTTCTTTTTTTTATCTATTGTATAATAGTCTAGCCCTATTTGTAAAAGGCTAGCTAAGGTTAGAGTTTAGTAGTAATTCCTATAATTAATATTTTACCCTTACTTAATGAGCACCTCTTATGGGTGGACACTGTATAATATCTTAATAGATTTAAACCTTAGATATTATATGATATTCTAACAATTAAAAATGAAATATATTAATTCTTAATATTTGTTTAGGAATTTAGCGTGGGGAAAGGGCCCTAAGAACCCTAGATATTATACATTATTCTAAGGGAGACACACTTTGAAAAATATGGACTTCCTCCTTAATGATGGTATGCCTTTAATAACTGTTGTTGTAGTTTTAATTTTTTTTTTTTTAAAAAATTAGGTTCATTTCTATGCATTATCACATATTATGTAAACACGAAAAGCATATCGATTGAGAGATCTCCAAAAAAAAAAAAGAGCTATCGCACATGTATGGCTTTTATTTCAAGTCAAACAAGCATACACCTATTGTCAAAAAAAAATAAATTAGGGGGATACATACTTATCTCAAGAAAATGTAAAATTCTACCATAATTGATTAGTAGAAACTGCAATTCATATTTCCTAATCCATTTCACATGTAGACTAAAAGATAGTGAAAGAAAGAAGATTCAAAATCAGAGAGTATGTAAAACTAAGAAGTTATTCATGAGAAAAGCCACTCATCAATTATCTAATGATGTTGTCAAAATAAAAATTAATTTTATATATTCTAAAAGGATAAATTAGTAAGGTCCAACAAAACATCAAATTTCAAATTAGATAAACCACCCTTTTGAAATTTGGTTGTGTGGGATCTAGCCAAATGTGATGTAGGACCTTTGAAAGAAAATTGCCTTGACGTGATGCAGGACTTTTGAAGAAAATGTAAATTGCTTGGACATGATGTAGGACTTTTTGTGGAAAACATAGTGCCTGGACATAATGCAGGACTTTTGATGGAAATGTAAATTGCCTGGACATGTTGCAGGACTTACGACAGCAAATGTAAATTGCTTGGACATGATATAGGACTTTTGTGGAGAAGTAAGTTTGCCTGAGCATGATGCATGATTTTTGACAGAAAATGTAAATTGCTTGGTCATAATGCAGGGTTTTTGACAGAAATGTAAATTGCTTGGACATAATGAAAGACTTTAAATGGGGTGCTTAGACACAATGTATGACCTTTTCATAAGATTAAATTGCCTAGTCATAATACAGGACTTTGAAAGGGGTGTTTGGACACTATGCAAGACTTTGTACGAATGTAAATCATCTGGACATGATGCAGGACTTTAAATGGGTTGCCTGGACATGATGTAGGACTTTTTAGAAGATTGAATTGCCTAGTTACAATGCGAGACTTTGAAAGGGGTGCCTAGACACTATATAGGACTTTGTAGGAATGTAAATTACTTAGACATGATGTAGGACTTTAAATGGGGTTTGTGTTATATGTGAATGTGATTCTACGTGGCTTATACTTTGGTGACTATGCAATGTGGTGCATGTCCTCTCATAAGATGTATGATGCAAATGCTTGATTTTTCTTGTTTGAAAATTTAGACTTTTTATGCATGGTGTATGTACACATATGGGATGCATATGTTTACCTTCATCATTGTACTCAGACTGTAGCATGATTCGTCTAATGGACTACATGTTGAGCTCAATATCTTTGTGAACATATTATTCCTTAGAAGTGAATAGATCCAAATTCTGCCAAGTTTTTGCCTCCAACATTTGAATCACAACCTTGTGAACCTTTAATGCTATTTTTCTTGAGCAATAAAAGTGCTCGTGCCAAGAGGGAATGAAATTTTTCAGGAAGCAACCCTTGGGCATTTGTGAGATGTGATATGACACATGTTTGCACGCTAAACACATGATGCATATGCTTATCTTTATCCCTAAAACATTGATTCTAAACATGTGGGGGGTGCAGAGTAATGTATGCACACGGGTGAAACATATGATGGACATTGAGGGTCTTGTATGCATGGTAGATGAGACATGTAGGTTTTTGTAAGAGAGTGAAAATTTTGTTAACTCTGACATATTCCAAAAGTGATGCCTATTCCTTGGGCATTAATCCCAAGAATGAGGTAAGTGTACGTTATGTGGGAATAGAATTTTTTACCTTTTCTTTTGGAAACCAGAGGAGTAATATACTAGGTTATAGCTTATTTTGGTTTGAAAGAAGATTGCATTTCCCTGAGCAAAAGAATCATCTAACTAAACTTTTCTTGTTATGACCTTTAATTCGTTGTTTCAACAGCCAATGGTAAGAACTTTATCCCTTTTGGCCAATAGATGTCATACTTAATTTCCCTTCCTTATGGTAGACCAGGGGATTTTAAAAAAGCTTCATCTCTTTTTTACAAAGTAATCTGATAATGCAAATAGAATGGCTTAGACGTGTATATGCTTCACACTTGAGGATTTGCCTCCAATACTTATGTGGATGCACTTACTTAAGAATTATAAATATTCCTAAAATGTATATCATTAAACAATATCTTGAATGTCATATTTACTTGAATACTTATTCTGTATATTGAATGAATTCAGTAATTGTAAGGATGATGTGGTGGTGCAAAAAGAAAGAGAGTAATAGGAAGCAAGTTTACAAAATGAATAAACAATTTTATTTGAAGAGTAAAAGGAAGCAAGTCTACTAAATGAATAGACAACTTCATTTTGAAGAGAGATCACACGGTTCAAAGGAAAATAATGATAAGTTGGATATAAATAAAATGAAGAACAAAAATGGCAAAAAGAATGTCCTTAACTTTCAACTCCTGGTAGCACCAGTTGCTTGCACTTGGTGTCATCACGGATACACATATTCTTGAAACTGATTGATGAAGATATTTCTAATGATTCTTCAGGGTAAGTTTTTTTATCCTTGTGTGGCTCCCTTTCATTCATTGTCAGTTGCCCTAACTTTTGCTTAAGTCACCTTTTCAGGTTTTCGACTTAACAGGCCTCGATTGTAAAATCTTCTTTCCTTATCATTTTTCATTTTTAAACAAAGTATTTCTTCACTACATCTGAGTTAATTAGTTTTCCAAGCTCTCTTCCGTCCATGTCGGCGAGGACTAGTGCATCTCTAGAGAATGCTTATACCACAACATATGGACCTTCATATGAAAGAGCCCATTTGCCTCTATTATCTTCTTAATTTGGGAGGATCTTTTTAGGACCAAATCCCCTGGTTTGAATTCTCTAGGATAAAGTATTTTATTGAAAGCCCTTGCCATCCTTTTCTGATATAATTGCCCATGACATATAGCTACTAGTCATTTTTCTTCGATTATATTCAACTGCTCATACTGTGTCTTGACCCATTCACTTTCCTCTAAGTTAGATGCTATCAACACTCAGAGAGAAGGGATCTTAACTTCAATTGGGGTGATAGCCTCTATGCCATATATTAAAGAGTAAAGAGTTGCCCTTGTGGATGTTTGTATTGTCATACGATACCCATGGAGAGCATTTGGGAGCATCTCATGCCAGTCTTTGAAAGTGATAGTCATCTTACTGATGATCTTTTTAATATTCTTATTTGCTACCTTAATTGCCCCATTCATCTGTGGCCGATAGGGTGCAGAATTATAATGCTTAATCTTAAATTGTTTACACAACTTCTTAATGTTAGATCCATTAAGATTGGGAGCATTATCAGTGATGATCCTTTTCGGTATCCCATATCAACATATAATGTTCGATTTCAAGAATTGAAGAATGACCCTTTAGGTAATATTAGAGAATGAGCATGCTTCTATCCATTATGTGAAGTAATCAATGGCTACTAAAATAAATTAGTGCCTATTAGATGCCTTTTGATTAATTGGACTGGTCACATCGAAATTGGCCAAGGTGCCATAAGGTTGTGTAATGGTTGGGATAGAGCATTGATCCTATTGGCATACGTTTGACACTTATGGCATTTCCTAACGAAATCAATGTAGTCCTTCTCCATGGTTAGCCAGAAGTATCTACACCTTTGTATTTGTCTAGTCAAGATATGGCCACTAGCATGAGTCCTGTACATCCTCTCATGAATCTCTGCCATGATTCTTCGTGCTTCCGATGCATCCATGCATTTAAGTAGTGTGCTATCCCATGACCTTTTATACAACACCGCCCCGCTAAGGAAGAAATTCATTACTAATCGACGAATGGTCTTTTGATCATTCTTAGATGCCTTAGCTGGATATCATTGACTTTAGACATAATTTTTTATGTCGTGAAACCATGGTTGCCCATCACTTTCTTCCTCTACATTTAGATAGTAAGCTGGGGTGTTCCGAGTCTTAATCTATGTTGGCAATACATTAACCTTACATTCTAATTTGATCATTACGGTGAGAGTAGCCAACACATCGGCAAACTAATTTTTATCATAAGTAAAGTGTGTGAAGGTTATCTTCTTAAACTTTGAAATTAATTCTGTTAGGTACTTTTGGTATGAGATTAGTATGAGATCTTTGGTTTGTCATTCTCCCTTTACTTGATAAATAAAAGCTAAATCTCCAAAGACGTCAAGATCTTTGACACTTAACACTAAGGCTGCATGCAAGCCATTGACACAAACCTCATATTCTGCCATATTTTTTTATGCAATTGAAATTAAGCTTGACTGTCATTACATACTATTTACTTTTGGGATATGTTATCATAAACCTTAATCCGCTACCATGAACATTGGCTGCCCTATCAAAATACATCTTCAACTTAACCTCTTTTAGTTCATCTTCCTCCATTGTGAAAATATCTTCATATAAGAATTGAAAGTCTAAGGGTTGGTATTCATTAAAGGGGTTAGCAGCCAAATGCTCAGCTATAATACTTCCCTTGATTGACTTGCTGGTTATATACTTCACATTGTATTCTGAGAGTATTAGTTGCCACTTAGAGACTTTTCCTGATACATGAGGACTCTCGAAAATGTACTTGATTGGATTTATCCTAGAAATCAACCACGTGACATGGTATAACATGTACTACCTCAGTCTCTTTGTGGTCCACACAATGCCACAACAAGTTTTCTTAATTAATGGATATTGCTACTCGCATTCATTAAATTTCTTGCTTAGGTAATAAATTGCTTGCTCTTTTCTTCCTAACTCATCATGTTGCCCTAATACAGTACCCATGGACCCTGGTCAGATTGTCAGGTAAATGATAAGGGGTTGTCTTGGCGTAGGTGGCACCAAGATAGGGGGATTTAAAAGGTATTCTTTTATCTTATCAAATGCTCACTGGCAGGTCTCATCCCATTCTCTCGGTTGGTTCTTATGTAATAATTTGAATATTGGTTCACAAGTGGCAGTCAGGTTTGCGATGAACCTATCTATATATTTCAAACGCCATAAGAACCCTCAAACTTTTGTTTCCGTATTAGGTAAAGGAATGTCACGAATTGCCTTAATTTTATTGCAGTCCATTTCTATTCCTCTTTTACTAACAATGAATCCCAAAAGCTTCCTTAATATGGCTCCAAACACATAATTACTTGGATTTAACTAAATTTTATACTTCCATAACCTTTCAAAGAGCCTTCACGACATAGCCATGTGACTATCTCCTTTAGCTGACTTAGCGACCGTGTCATCCACGTATATCGCTGTTTCTTTATGCATCAGGTCATGGAATAGGACTACCATTGTACGCTGATAGGTCACCCTAGAATTTTTAAGCCTAAATGGCATTACTTTGTAGCAGAAGGTTCCTCATTGAGTGATAAAGGTGGTTTTCTCTTTATCATTAGGGTGCATAAGGATTTGATTGTAGCCAGAGTACCCATCCATGAAGGGATACCTAAAGCATCTTGCTGTATTGTCAACTAAAACATCAATATGAGGTAAAGGAAAGTCATCCTTTGGGCTGGCCCGATTTAAATCTTGATAATTAACGCACATTCTCACATGTCCATCTTTCTTTGGTACGAGGACTATGTTTGCGACCCATTGAGGGTATTTAGCAACTTCTAGGAAGCCAACATCCCACCGCTTCATTACTTTTTCCTTTATTTTGAAGGACTTCTTCGAGCTCATTCTTCTTAATTTTTGTTTCTTGGGCCCTACATTAGGGTACAAGGGTATTTTATTGGCAACAATTTCAGGATCTATTCCTGGCATATCTTGATATGACCAAGCAAGCACATCTATATATTCTTTAAACAGATTAATCATTTCTTCCCTTTTCTGGGTTATCGACTATTTTTAACTCTTTTTTATCATCTTTTGTCCCCATATTATTTACTTCAGTGGTTTCTTCATGTAGAATGAAACCTTTTCTAAAAATTCTATTATTTTAGCAAAGGTATGAGATAACTCATCATTATTATCAGTTTCTAAACCATTCGTATATGTGACAACATATGGTTCATTCAAACAATGCTCAGGTGCTTCTACTTTATATAAGAGTTTCAATGATTCAAATTCCCTGGAAAGTGAGTAGAGATGACAAGAATAAGTATGAAAAGACAAGATTTGAATAGAATTTTGACAAAAATATTGAAATTACTACATTCATTCCATACTCAAAATAAGGTTCAAATTATTAGTTAGTACAAAAGCTCTTATAATGTGATTCAAAATATTACTTTAACGACATGACATCTGATAACATTTCAAATTCTTAGTTGTTAAGTGTTTTTCTTGGCATGTCCAACTGGATCCACATTGCTTTCTTGAGTTCTCTTTCTTTTTCATTCGTCATTGCGACCAAGTCACCCTGGTGGATTATCTCGATAGAAGCAGGGAATGTTTCCTGGATATGGGGTATTTCTACATTTCTTCTTGGCTTACCCTTTTTTAGTCATGAAGGTTTCTATAAATAGCTCATATCCTAACCCTTGTCGTCCAGGATTTTCAGACAGCTTAATTAGTTCTTCTATGCCTTATTGTTTTGCTTCTAATCCTTTTCCTTTTTTATATCCACTGTTCCTTATAATCATAGTCACCACTTGGTTAATGTCATTAGTAGACTCCCTAGTTGCCAATGTCCTTTGGTTGGTGCCTTTCGTAGACTTGCCAGTCTCTAACACCTTTAGACTCTGGTAGGAACTGTCTACGACTTGTTCTATATTCTTAACGTATGGCATCGTGCTCAACTTGCTAATCATTATAAGTGTTAAGATAGAAATTCGACCAGGCGTTTTTCATAGTTGATTGACCACGTTGTACTCACTCTACTTCATTATCTTCAGGAATTCATTTATTTCCTTTTGTTCCCCTCTCCTAAGGGTTTCTTTTGGGTAAGAGCTTTCCCCTATTTCTAGACTTGGGTTTAGAATTCTTTTTAACTCTTTGGAGTAAACCCATTTGCTCTGAGTAATTCCACTTACAATTTTTAAATGATTCCATTCCACAACGAGCTTTTCCACTAGTGCCTCATTATTTTAAGAACATTCTATCTTTACACCTTAATTTCATGGTACTGTATGATTGCTTTGATATGGGAATGGAGCTCGCACATGGATACTGGCTATGGGATTTTTGGTGGGGACTGGCGTAGGTACAATAAGTAAGGATCCTCCCATCATATCTTATGGGTTACGATCACCCTGGGTTGGAGTAACCTCTTTGACCTCATAAATTAGCTTATTAATTACTAGGAAAGAACCCCTGGGCTTTGTTGTGTAAGATGATCCCCTTATCTTATACCATCTTTCTTTACGATGCACACATCATCCTTTAATTGTTCTTTAGTTCCCTTGATGGTTAGGACTCTGAGTGTTATCATCCTTTGTGCTAGTTCTTTAAAATGATCACAATCTTTAATGTCATGCCCCACATTTCCTTTATGAAATGTGGGACATCTTGTTCATATGCAAATTAGCAATGTACAACTGCAAGGTTATAATTAATGCACCCTCAGGGACCCTTAAGGGGCACATTTAGGAAATTTTCACAACAATAAATGATATCTTCACTTTCCCACCTGACAAGTTTCCACTAAATGGTGTTATCCTTTAGCTCGTCTATCTTTTCTATCCATTTATCGCGATTCATTTGTGCTTGTAGTGGGGTTGATCCTTCGCAACGCTGGTAATCTCTAGTTGGATGATGTATAGAGTCAAATCTCCTTATGAGCTGATATTTCCTTCCATAAATGTGATTGACCCACGACATATTCAAGAGTGGCAAACAACACTTCAACTTTCCCTTTTTTTCTCAGTGGCCAAAACTCAACATAAAAAATGTTTCTGCTAGAAGTAATTGTACTGGATTTACAAGGTGGTTCTCCACCATCCATAGAATAATTACTGTAGCATGATCAATTACTCCCACTACCGAGGGGAATATTATCATTTCATATACTACCAGAGCAAGAACTCTTTTGAAAATGACCCGATTTCCTTTCTTAGCTAAGGTTTCTAACCTTTTCTCTAGGTACTTTCTAGATAGGCCTTTTGTTACCCTAGAGTGGCATAACTATATTTGTGTAGGCCCCTCACTTAGGATTTAGGCTACAACGTGTTTCGAGGGGAGGTGTCCAAGTTACAAATAGATAGGGGTGTCTTTGGTAACAATCATTTTTATCAGCCCCCCATATTCTTCTAATGTGGGTGCAAGTTGGAAGGTTGGAAATATGAAACATCTTAATAAATCATCCCAATATTGTGCTAGGGTTATAAAAGTGTCAGACTGGGTAGGGACTGATAGTAAATCTAGGATATTCCTATAATCTTTTTGAAAATGACAAAGTTGTTCCCTTTTAAGTTCATTGCTTATAACAATTAAACTTTTGACTGATTCAGCTTCTACCTTCCCAATCAAGACTATTCCTATTGAGCTTGTGTGGTTCCCAACAGTTCCATAAGATCTTTATGCCAATCAATTAAAATGACAATTCGTGCTAGAACAAATCCAGTGGTTAGAAACAAAAACAAAATGGGCATATAACTTCTTTAATCAGTGAATTACTTAGCACTTTATTCTTTATTAATCACCAAGAGTCTTATTGATTTATTTGGAATAATAGATTTAGCTCTTAACCCATGGAGGAGGAAGACTTCACGTGGGCGAGGTTTAATAGAAATAAGTGAACCTGATAATCCACTGATATACTATTTTCACAAAATGTCATCAATTTTTAATGGTTTATAACTCAATTGATACAACATTAGGCCAAACTAAACATACGAAAGAAGCCTTCAATTTTAGCTTATTTTGTTTAGCTAAAAATGCATTGAATGGAGACGTTGTGACAATCAAAACTAAATAAAATTTTTCAAAATAAAATGTGAATTTTTTTATGAATTATGTGACAACATGTAGAATAAGAATGAAATATGCTCTCTTGGTGTTCTAACTCAGGTCAACCCTAAGTAGGGAGATGTTACCCTAAAGACGACAGGCTCTAGGAAGGTTAGCTATTAAGTTCGGTCTAATAATGTGCACATTTTCGAAGGTAAGTCTATAATATTAGTGGATTGTTGGTCCCTAATTTGACCCTACTCAAAAGTGTGAGGATCTTGAGATGTGAACTATACCAAAAAAGGACAAAATCCCATGCCAGTCAAGTCCTCATAACGAGGTACAACCTGAGTAAGGTCTTCACGGTAATCTTTAGAAGTGGAAAGCTTCACAATAAAACCAATATAAACCTCTGCTAACCTAAAGTAAGCGAGGACTTGGGTATAAAGCCCAAAAAGTGTGTGTGGTAAGATGTTAATGTGCTTAGTGTGTGAGGAGAGCATACAAACCTTTGAACCTATAGTTTACCCAAACCTTATCTACTGAGCAGATAAACTGCAAGATAAGCTAAGAGCATACAATATAGATAGGAGTCGTTTACCCTAAGGTTTTATTTCGCATGTTATCTATCCTAGCACATGTATTAAAATTAAACAAATAAGACTATGTAACAAATGAGAAACTATAAGCATGTTATACAACTGAAAGGAAGATATATACCAACACAAATAACAAAAATAAGTAACAAATGCATAGGAACATATAGGCATATATACAACCACATACGAGAAATAAACAAGAAAACAATGAAAAATGAACAATTAACAAACAAAACACAACATAGGTAATCAAGATAACAAAAGGCCATATCATTTCAACTGACAAGTTAAACGTGTTTAACTCTCGAACCTTCCCCAGTGGAGACACCAAACTATTGTAATCGACCTTTTAGTGAAAATTTAAGAATAAGAGAATAAATTGATTTTGAAAATAAATCTTGAAAAATCAATTTACTAGAGTTGCTACCAAAATTTCTAATGGAAAACTTTGAATAACCAATTTAAAACAAAAAAAAAAATTGCAAAGTGGTCTGCGAAAACAGAGATGGGTTCAAGAGTCTATTTAAGTATGGTGAAGGTGTTAGACACCCCATAACACGTATCCATAAAGACAGTTACCTTAAACTAGTCAAATGAGATAGAATATGACCTTAAATTTATCTCAATTACCCTTTATTGATATACATGCTAGTTAAACAGAAAAGACAAAAACAACAATAATGAAAGCAAACAAATAGATATTTACAAAAGATGGACTTGACTTAGTGTCATAACCAACCTTTCAGCCAGATAGGAATAAGAAGTGTTTAAATTGATTCCCAAAAATGAATCTTAAAAATCAATTTATTTAGAGTAATCAAGATAACAGAAAGCCATATCATTTCAACTGGCTAGTTAAATAGGTTTGACTCTCGAAATCCCCAGTGGAGTCACCAAACTGTCATAGCTGACCTTTCAGCGAGATAGGAATAAAAAGTGTTTAAATTGATTACCAAATACGAATCTTGAAAATCAATTTATTTGGAGTCGCCACCAAAATTTTTAACAGAAAACTTTGGAAAACCAATTTCAAACAAAAAGGAAAAGGAAACATGGTCTACAAAACCAGAGATGGGTTCAGGAGTCTATTTGAGTATAGGGAAGGTGTTAGGCACCCCACAACACCCATCCATAAAGACGGTTACCTTAAATTAGTCAACCGAAATAGAATATGGCCTTGAATTTATTTCAATTACCTTTTTATTAACATGCATGTTCATTAAACAGAGGAGATAAAATCAACAATAATGAAAGCAAACAAATAGATATTTACAAAGGATGTACTTGACCTAAGATGAAAGCCTAGGACCTACGTAATCCATGATAGGGATCAAAATCCACGTAGTTCGACTAAAAAGGCGTGTCTATTGGTTGATAATTTGTAATTTTTGAGATGAGAACATAATGATTTAAATTAAATAGATTTTTGTAAACAAAACGAGATTGGAATTTGGTTTGTGTGTTTTAATTTACGACAACCAGATTAATCTCACTCCCCAGATCTCTTCATTTTCTCTCTTTTTAATTTTTTTTGTTTATTTTTAGAATTTTAATCTTTATTTTGAAATTTAAATGAAATGATTATGGGATAAGATTTTCAAGATTTTTAGGAGTTTATTTTTTTGGAATTGAAATATTATAATGAAAGGAATATTTTTTATTTTTTGAATTTATTTATTTATTTATTTTTGAAATTGGAAATTATTGAAAATAAAATCATTTTTCATATTTTTGAATTTATGTATTTTTTTGGATTTTGGTTTTTAATTATTTTTGGATTTTTTAAAATTAGCATTTATTTTTGAAATTAGAAAAAAATTACAGAAAGGCCATTTTTGGAAATTTGAATTTATATATATATATTTTTTAGGTTTTTGGATTTATCTAATCTTGAAAGTGAGATTATACTTAACAGGATTTTTAATATATATATATATATATATTTATTTATTTATTTATTTATTTATTAGAATTTATTCTAAACTTTAAACTATAATGGAAAAATATTTCTATGATTTTGAATTTATGATTTTTGTATATTTTCTTAAAATTAGAATTTATTTGAAACTTAAAGTAAATGAAAAATCTTCTTAGGATTTCTAGTTACATAATAAGTAGGACAAACTCTCTTATTTTTAACTAGTTCATCCCAATATTTTAAATGTTAATTTTTGAAACCTGAGGAGACTCAAGGTCTCACGCGGTCTTTACTAATTAACCTTTGGGTGCCTGAAGAGATGAGCGATCTCACACAGGAACCCAAAAATAAGGAATAAAATATTTGAAAATTTTTTAGGATTTTGTTTTTATGGATTTTGAAATTAGAATTCTTTTATTCTTATTTTTAATAAGATCAATTCCTCAAAGCCTATGGAGACCTAAGTTCCACATGGCACTTTTAATTAATTAAATTTTATAAAACCCTAACTTAATCATTTTGTAAATAATTTAATGAACATATTCATTCTTTTTTTTTTTTTGCATCATATTATTTATTTATTTATTTTTATTTTTATTATTTATTTTTTAAACAAGTATGTACTAAATTTCAGGGTCTAAGGAGATTAAAATCTCACACAACCCTAAGTACTCGTGGAAAACAATATTTCTCACATGATGATGATTTTCATAGAACCTTGTTTGTAAAGCTGAAATCAATTTCACATTGACATTAAAAAAATGACAATAATAATAATAAAAATGAAAAAAATAAATTAAAACAAAACATAGGCAAATAAACACAATGTGATTTGAGGCAAAACGTATGAACAGTGTTAACCATGCATAAAAACTTCCACCATGTTGCCATACCTCATGTGCTTCCTCTTCAGCATTTTCTTTGCTTAGATGAAAGAATGCTTCTTCCCACGATCCTTCCTTGGTTTATGTTTTGCTCATAGCTCTCCAACATGGTCTAGAACTTCTGCTCCTCGACTGGAAAATAGAGGTTGAATGCGTCTCTTCCACTTAGCACCTTGCTTTCTTCCTTCCACCTTCCTCTTCTTCTTGATACCTTCACATCTTCCTTCCTCATTCCTCTTCTCTTCTCAACATTTTTTATTTCTTCTTAGTACTCCCCACACCTTCAATTTTTTTCAACATTTCCCATCTGTCAAATTTCTTGGTATGGTCTCCATCTTCAGCATTTTCTTTTCTCCTTCTCCTCTTTAATTTCTCCTCTTTCAACTCTATTTTTTCAAGCTTAAAACAGAGAATTTATTCTTCCTTTTCTTCCCCTCTCCTTCCTCTTCTTCTCAGCACCTTCCTTTCTCTTCTCGGCACCTCATCTCTTCTCCCTCCTCCTTCCCCTCGAGCCACAGTTTCTCGGTTAGCAACGCCTGCCAACTTCTCGGTTTGAGCCTCCAGCACTCCTCTTGGTTCACACTTCCAGTATTCTTCTTGGAGCTCTATCCTTAGTTCATCCCTCCAGCATTTTTTTTGGGTTCCCCTTCAGCGTTATTCTAGATTTTTCTTTGCTCTTCCCTCTCATTTTCTGCTCACTTTTTTCTTTATCAGTCCCTTTGAAACTCTCTTCCCATTTTTTCTCCTTTTCAGCCCTTTTTAATCCTTTATTTTTGGTGCCCATAGCCTTCCTTTTCACCCTCTGCATCTACTTCTGCTCACCTCCACTTTTTAGCAGCAAATTCCCTTTTCCACGCTGTCTCTTGCCCCTTTTTCTTTTTAGCCCTCCGTGTGTCCTTTTTTGTCTCTTATGAGTGTGTGTGAGAGTGGTATATGAGAGTGTGTGTGTGTGTGTCCGTGAGTGTGTGCAAGTGTGAATGAGAGTGTGTGAGTGTGAGTGTGAGTGTGTAAGAGCAAGTGAGAGTGAGCTTGCATTTTTTAATTAAGTGGCTTTTCTCGCCTTTTTATATTTGGGTTAATTCAAAATTTTTTATCTATTTATTTTTCTTTTTGTAAGATAATTAACATGTCTTTACTTCAAATATTTATTTTGAATTTTTTTCTCTTTTAATATTTTTGGTTTTGTATTTGGTTTATCACATTTTAATTCTATATTTTGCTTTTTGCATTTTTATTTTTAATTTTTTAATTTCTAATTTACTTATTATTATGATTATGATTATTATTATTATTATTATTATTTTAGGTAGGGTGTTCACAATTGCCTCTCTTTGCTTGTCTCTTATGTTAGGGAAGTGAACACAGTGAAGAAATGACCTAATCTTAAGAGTAAGCAAAGACGTGAACACACCATCCCTCACATCAAGGAAAGACAGGTGTAAATCCGTGCCTAGAAAGGACAGTGAATGGCCTGAACAAGATGCATGGCTTTTGATAGAAATGTAAATTGCCTAGACACGATGCAGGACTTTTGATAGAAATGTAAATTACCTAGACACAATGCAGGACTTTTGATAGAAACATAAATTGCCTGGACACGATGCAGGACTTTTGATAGAAATGTAAATTGCCTAGACATGATGCAGGACTTTTGGCAGAAACGTAAATTGCCTAGACACGATACAGGACTTTTGACAAAAAATGTAAATTGCCTGGACACGATGCAGGAATTTTGACAGAAAATGTAAATTGCCTGGACACGATGCAGGACTTTTGACATAAATGTACATTGCCTGGATATGATGCACGAGCGAGATATACAATAAACATGGAGAACCATGTATACATGAGATATGCACATTTTTTACGGATAATGAAAATTTTATTTGTTTTGATATATTTCAAAAGGATACCTATACCCTGGGTGTTAGAAATAAAAGAACGTTACGCGAGCGTAGAACCTCTACCTTTCACTTTGGAAACGGGAGGGGTGACATGTTAAGTTATAGTTCATGCTAGTTGGAAAGAAATCAATATTGCCCAGAGCGAAAGAACTATCTAACCAAGCTTCTTTCGTTGTGACCCTATATCTGTCGTTTTAACAGTCGATGATCCACATAACTTTATCTCTTCAGTTTAACTTTCGGCAGGCTTATATTCTTTTCCTTACAGTAAACCTGGGGACATTGAAAATGCTTCTATCTCTTTTTACAAAGTAACCTGGTAACGAAATCCGAAATGCCAAGACGCGTATATGTTTCACACTTTAAGCGTCATCCCAATAATTGCGTGGAAACACTTATTTAAAAAGAATCATGGGTGTTTCTAAAATGCGTATCATTAGACAATATTTTGAATGGCATTATTCACTTGAACATTTATTTTGCATATTGAATGCATGTAGCAATTATAAAGGCATTACGGTTATATAGAAAGAAAAAGAGTAATAAGAAGCAAGTCTCTTAAATGAGTAAGCGACTTTATTTTGAAGATAGATCACATAGTCCTAAGGAAAATGGGTGATAAATTGAATACAAATTGAAAGAATAGCAAAAAAGGCAACTGGACTGATTTTGACTTTCAGTTCTAGGTGGCAATGGTTGTTTGCGCCTGGTGTTGCCATCAGATACACTTATTTTGAAACTGATTAATGAAGATAATCTCTAAGGATCCTTCCTGGTAGGCGATTTAGTCCTTGCGCAACCTCACTTTGTTCATCATCTATTGCCCAATCTTTTGTTTAAGCCGCCTTTTCAAATTTTCAACTTAACGAGCCCTGATTGTAAAATCTCTTTTCTTTCTTCTTTCCTCCCTTCCATCATTCCCAATTTAAGCAAATATTTCTTTATTACATCAAAGTTAACTGGTTTTCCAAGCTCCCTTCCATCCATATCAACAAGAACTGGTGCACCTCCGGAAAATGCTCATATCACCACATATGGACCTTCATGTGAAGGTGCCCATTTGCCTCTATTGCCCTCCGGATTTGGGAGGATCTTTTTTAGAACCACCCCTGGCTCGAATTGCCTGGGATAAATCTTTTGATTGAAGGCCCTTACCATCCTTTTCTGGTATAGTTGCCCATGACACATAGCTACTAGTTGCTTTTCTTTGATCATATTTAGCTGCTCATACCGTGTCCTTACCCACTCACTCTCCTCTAGGTTAGATTCTATCAACACACAGAGAGAAGGGATCTTAACTTCAACTGGGGTGATTGCCTCCATACCATATACTAAAGAGTAAAGAGTTGCCCTTGTGGATATTCGTATTGTTGTGTGATACCCATGAAGAGCATACAGGAGCATCTTATGCTAGTCTTTGTAAGTGATAGTCATCTTGCTAATGATCTTTTTGATATTCTTGTTTGCTGCCTAGACTGCCCCATTCATCTGTGGCCAGTAGGGTGCAGAGTTGTGATGCTTAATCTTAAATTGTTCACATAATTTCTTAATGTTAGCTCCATTCAGGTTGAGAGCGTTATCAGTGATAATCCTTTCTGGTATACCATATTGGCATATAATGTTCAATTTCAGAAATCAGAGGAAGACCCTTTGGGTAATATTGGAGAATGAGCATGCCTCCATCCATTTTGTGAAGTAATCGATGGCTACTAAAATGAATTGGTGTCCATTAGATTCCTTTGGATTGATGGAGCCAATCACATTGATTCCCCACATTAAGAATGGCCAAGGTGCCACCAGGTTGTGTAGGGTTGCGGTGGAGTATTGATCCTATTGGCATACATTAGACACTTATGACATTTCCTCACGTAATCAATGTAGTCTTTCTCCATGGTTAACCAGAAGTATCCACACCTTTGAATCGGTCTAGTCATGGTATAGCCATTAGCATGCATTCTGCATGTCCCTTCATGAATCTCTATCATTATCCTTCGTGATTCTAATGCATCAACACATCTGAGTAGAGTGTTGTCCCATGATCTTTTATACAACACTTCTCCGCTAAGGAAAAAACTAATTGCCAATTAGCGAAAGGTTTTTTAATCATTCTCAGATGCCCCAGCCAGATATTACTGACTCTGGACATAGTTCTTTATATTATAGAACCACGGTTGCCCATCACTTTCTTCCTCCACATTTAGGCAGTAAGCTGGGCTGTCTCGAGTCTCAACCTGGATCGGTAGCATGTTAACTCCACAGTTTAACTTGATCATTATAGCCAGGGTAGCCAATGCATCGGCAAACTGATTTTTATCATGGGTCAGATGTGTGAAATTTATCTCCTTAAACCTTGATAGCAATTTCATTAAGTGCTTTTGGTATGGGATCAGTTTGGGATCTTTGGTTTGTCATTCCCCATTTACCAGATAAATTACAAGGGCTGAATCTCTAAACACGTCAAGATCTTTGACACCTAACTCTAAGGCGACTTGCAAGCCATTGACACAAGCCTCATATTCCGCCACATTATTTGTGCAATCGAAACTGAGTTTAACTGCTACTAGATACTACTTGCCTTCAAGTGATGTTTTTATCGCTCCTAATCCACTGCCGTGTACATTAGCTGCCCCATCAAAATACATCATCCACTTGACCTCCTTCGGTTCATCTTCCTCCATTGTCAAAATATCCTCATCTGGGAATTGGAAGTCTTGCGATTGATATTCATCCAAGGGATTAGTTGCCAAATGCTCAGTTATAACGCTTATTTTGATTGATTTATTGGTTATATACTTCATGTCGTATTCTGAGAGTATCACTTGCCATTTTGAGACTCTTCTTGATACATGAGGACTCTTGAAGATGTAATTAATTGGATCCATCATGGAGATCAGCCACGTGACATGGTAAAGCATGTACTACCTTAGTCTCTTTGTGGTCCACACGAGACTGCAACAAGTCTTCTTAATTAACAGATTCTACGACTCACATTCATTAAACTTTTTGGTTAGGTAATAAATGACTTGCTCTTTTCTTCCTGATTCATCATGCTATCCTAACACAACACTTATAGACCCTAGTCGGATCATCAAATAAAGGATAAGGGGCCGCCCTGGCATAGGTGGCACCAAGATAGGGGGATTCAGGAGGTACTCCTTTATCCTGTCAAACGCCCGCTGGCAGGTCTCATTCCATTCTCCTAGTTGGTTCTTGCATAATAATTTAAATATCGGTTCACAAGTGACAGTTAAGTTTGTAATGAACCTAGCTATGTAATTCAAACGCCCTAAGAATCCTCAAACTTCTATTTCCATACTATGTGGTGGCATGTCACGAATTGCCTTAATTTTATCAGGGTCTATTTTTATTCCCCTTTTACTGACAATGAATCCCAAAAGGTTCCCTGATGTAGCCCTAAATATGCACTTACTAGGATTCAACCGGAGTTTGTACTTCCGCAATCTTTCAAAGAGCTTTCGTAACACAACCACATGACTCTCCACTTCAACTAATTTAGTGACCATGTCATCCATATATACCTTTATTTCTTTATGCAATAAGTCATGAAACAAGAGTACCATCACGCATTGGTAGGTGGCCCTAGCATTTTTAAGCCCAAAGGGCATTACCTTGTAGCAGAAGGTTCCCCGTTGAGTGATGAATATGGTTTTTTCTTGGTCATCGGGGTGCATCGGGATTTGATTACAGCCAAAGTACCCATCCATAAAGGAATACCTGAAGCCTTTTGCTGTATTATCGACTAAGATGTCAATGTGGGGTAAAGGAAAGTCATCTTTCGGGCTAGGCCAGTTTAAGTCCTGATAATAGATGCACATCTTCACTCGCCCATCTTTCTTTGGCATAGGGACTATGTTTGCGACCCATTGGGGGTATTTAGCAACCTCTAGGAAACCAGCATCCCATTGCTTCATTACTTCTTCCTTGATTTTAAAGGACATCTTCGAGCTCATCTTCCTCAACTTCTGTTTCTTAGGTCCCATATTAAGGTACAAGCGTATCTTGTGGGCAGCAATTTCAGGATCTATTCTTAGCATATCTTGATAGGACCAAGCAAACACATCCATAAATTCCCTAAACAGATTAATTATTTCCTCCCTTTCTGGGTTATCAACTATTTTTAATTCTTTCTTATTATCCTCAATCCCCATATTAATCACTTCTGTAGCTTCTTCATACGGAATAATACCCTTTTCAGAAGATTCTATTATTTTAGTGAAGGTTTGAGATATGTCATCATTATCATCAGTTTCTAAATCATTCATATCCGTGACAACATAAGACTCATTCAAACAGTGCCCAGGTGCTTTTGTTTTAGACAAGAGTTCAAAGGATTCAAATTCCCTGGAAAGTGGGTAGAGAAGGCAAGAATAAATACGAAAAGGCAGGATTCAAACAAGATTTTGGCAAAAGATTGAAATTGCTGCATTTATTCGATATTCAAAATAAAGTTCAAATTGTTAGCTATTACAAAACTTTTAAAATGATATTCAAAATATTACTTTAATGACATAACATCTGATAACATTTAAGATTCCCAATTGTCAAGTGCTTTTCCTAGCTTGTCCAGCTGGATCCATACAGCTTCCGTGTGCTCTCCTTCTTCTTCACTCGCCATTATGACTGGGTCGCCTGGGTGTATTATCTCAGCAAAAATAAGAAATGTTTCTCATATGTGGGGTATTTCCACTTTTCCTTTTGGCTTACCCTCCTTCCATTGTGCCCTGTGAGTCTCCATAGACAACTCGTACCCTAACCCTTGTCGCCCTGGATTTTCAAGTTACTTAACCTGTTCTCTTATGCCTTGCAGCTTTGCACCCAGTCCTTTTCCCTTTTGATACCCATTATTCATCATGATCTTGGCCACTACTTGGTTGACATCCTTAGTAGATTTCCCAACTCCCACTGGATTCTGGTTGGTGCCTTTCGTAGAGTTCCCAACTTCTAACACTTCCAGACTCTAGTAGGAGCTGTCTACGACCTGCTTGACATTTTCAATGTAAGTTACTATGCTTGGCTTGCTAATGATCATCTCTTACTCACCTTTTATGGTGATAAGACTCCCTTCATCAATGTAATTGATCCTTTGATGCACTGTCGATGGGACTGCACCAGTCGTATGAATCCAAGTCTTCCCAGAAGCAACGTATATACTATGTCAATGTCCATGACTTAGAACTCAATGGTAAATAGATTTGGACCAATTTCTAAAGGGAGTTCAACCTTTCCAATTACTTCCCTCCTTGTCCCGTCGAAGGCTCTCACTACCATGTCATTGTACTCGATGCATGACTTCTTAACCGGTAATTGTCTAAAGTGGATAAGGGTAAGACATTTAGGGCTAACCCTCCATCAATGAGTACTTTAGCGATTACATACCCATAGCACTTCAAAGTAATATGGAGGGCTTTGGGCTTTCTAGCTGGTGTGGGGTGTATCTCATCCTCAAAAAAGGCGATCAAAGTGGAATTCTTTACTATATTTATCATGTTCACCACCTTCTCTGGGGTGATATCAGGATGTACATAGGCTTCATCCAACACGCTCTGTAACGCCTTTCGATGAGCTTCTGAATTCATTATTAGGGTTAAAATAGAAATTTGGGCTAGTGTTTTTCGCAGTTGATCGACTACATCATATTTGCTCTGCTTCATAATTTTTAAGAACTCATCTGTCTCCTTTCATTATCCCTTCCTAGGGGCCTCTTTGAGGTTTGAGCTTTCCCCTACTTCCAGGTTTGGGTTTGTAATTCCCTATACATCCTTAGAGTATATCTGGTCACTGCGAGTGATTCCTCCTACAATTGCTGAATGCCCTTTTTCTGTGATGGGCCTTTCTTTCGATGCCTCATTGTCGTGAAAGCATTCTATTTTCAACTTGTAATTCCATGGTACTGCGTGATTACTTCGATACAAAAATGGAGATGGCACATGGATAACAGCGGTTGGACTTTTGACGGGTACCAGCATAGGTACGATGAGCAAGGATCCTTTCGTTGTATCTCGTGGGGCACGATAGCTTTGGGCTGAAGCGACCTCCTTAACTTCATAGATTGGCTTATTAACTACTAGGAAGGAGCTCCTAGGCTTTGTGGATTTAGACGATTCCTTGGTCCTAGTGTCATCTTTCTCTGTGACACACACACTCCCCTCAGTGGGTTCTTGAGTCCTTTCAATGGCCAAAACTTTGAGCGTTATCATTCTCTATGCTAGTTCCTTAAATTGCTCACAGTCTTCAATGTCATGCCCCATTTCTCTTTCATGAAACTCATAGTAACTATTCTGTAACCATCTAGGCATGTCCTGCTCCTCATCTTGAGTGAAGATATAGTCAGCATCCTTTAAGCTTTCATATAACTGCCACATGGTGCATGGTACCTCTATCAAGTTTTTCACATTGGGCTCTTCCCCATCTATCATGGACACTTGCTTCCCTTTATCGTGACTTGGCAAGGGGTTAGTGACGATGTTGGGGTTGTTACCTGCCTTTATGCCAATATGGTTATTGTCTAATAATGCCAAAACATGCTTCCTAAAGGCTTCACACCTATCAATGTTGTGCCCTGTAACTCCTATATGATACTTATAAGTAGCATTAGATTCATACCATACTGGGAATGGTGGCTGAAGTGGCTTAACTGACTTAGGGCCCATAAGCTTTTTGGCCATCAAATCGTGGAAGAGCTCCGATCGACTAACTAAATTGCATAATAGCCTATCATTGCGAGGTTGTTGCATAGGCCTAAACCCTCAGTTTTAGGCCGTCATTTGTTGTGGTCCAAGATAGGGTTGTGGTAGTGTTGGGTAACTTATATGACTACTCACGGCTGGACCTCATGGTTGGTAAGACATGGCTGGGTTCGGACCGTGAAATGGAGCTTAGGGATACTGATTATGCGTGGGACGAGGGTGTTGGTATGCAATGTGGATTTGACTAACATCCCCTTCCTTCTTCCAATTGCTCACAAGGCTCTTAGTTTCTATGGAAGTGCTTTCAAACAACCCCTCACGTACATCAGCATCTATTCTCTCTCCAACCTAGATGAGGTCAAAAAATTCATTCACATGGGTCCCCAGCATTATCTTACGATATGGGTCCCCTAGGGTATGAATAAAATAGGAACATAATTCTGAGTCCAGAAATGGCGGCTGAACCTCGGCTATTGTGGCTCTCTACCTTTGAGCGTATTCCTTAAAGGTCTCTATTCCTTTCTTCTTCAACCCCGTTAAGTACTCTTGTGTGGGAGCTGTATCCAGGTTCAACTTGTATTGCCTCTTAAACACATCAGTGAGATCTCTCCACCTCCTTAGTTTAGAGTGATCTAGTTTTATGAACCAATGCAGTGTTGCATCGATCAGGCTCTCGTGGAAGAAATTTATAAGGAACCTTTCATCCCTAGACCATACCGACATTTTGGTGCAGTATGACTTTAGATGATAGTGTGGATCTCCACTACCATCATACTTGGTGAACTCAGGCACTTTAAATTTTTTTAGAATTGGTACCTTTGGGGCTAAACATAACCCTTCTAATTCAACAGACTTCCAGTTAGTTGCCCCCTGTAAAGCTCATAGTCTGTCCTTAACCTCTACTATATCTTCTTCTCAATCTTTCTTTGTATTGTCCTTTTTCACCTTGAGGCCAATATTGGCAGTGGGCTGAGTAGGACCGGTGAAACCAAGAGTCGGTTCCCCTCCTGGGAGATCAAAGGTGAAAACGCCCCCTTGGTTCTAATCCTGATACCCTTGTTCTTCTGCTCCTAAAGTCGAGGGATTTAGTGGTCGATTTACTGCCGTAGGCCTCTGTGTTGGCTCTGGTACTTTAGGGGTAGAGGGACTTCCAAAAGTTACTCTTGGTATTTCAACACTTGTATTAGGGACGCCATGGATTGCATTAGTGGGGTTTGGTGAAACGTTATTCGTTGCCACACTTGAGCTCATATTCTGCAATAGCTTCATCATTTCTAACATTTAAGACTGCATTGTCCTCATTTAATCCTTTAAGGCTCCCACTTCTGCTTCTAACAACTGCTCAGTCTCTTATCAGCTATTTTTGACAGCCCTAGCTCTAGGACATTCTCGGTTAAATACGTTCTGCATGATGGCTGAGCTTGGTTAGATGAATTCTTCCCCCCTCGGGCAATATTGGCTTCTTACCTACTTAAAAAAAAAAATAGAAACAACGGACCTTAATAATAAAATAGTTACCTAGGTTGCCGATTTGTCAGTACGTTGGGTTGGCATAAAGGGTATGAGAACCTTGAATCCTTGAATCTTTGAGGGTATGTATTGTATCCCTCAATGAATCAAAGTTAACAGCTAACACAAGGGACATTTAATGTCCACATGCGCAGGTCTATTTTGCACCACACAACCTATTTCCTCACATGATTTTTGACATTCCATATATGCAGTAATGAATGTATTTGATAGCCAAAAGAAGAAACCGTGCATTTTACTAAAAATAGAATGTTTGATTACATCACTTGATTTGAAATTGTACATCAAAAGTGACCCAGCCTATGAGTTCCCTCTACCTCTTACTCATCTAGAATTTCATCAACATCTTCAGATTCTCCATAAGGTTATGACACAAAGTGAGAAATTCAGTTATAGTTGTAGGAGTCTTTGTGGGGATGGTGTGCCCTTTAGCTTGCCTATATGCATAAGTGAATTCAAGAATGGCATCATTGGCAAACAAAATCATTCTTTTGAAGTGTTCTAGCCATATTTCTTTCTTGATCACTTGCTCTTCATGGTGAGCCTCCCCCAATCGAACCTTTTCTGCTTAATGGTTAAGTTGTTTAATTAAGTTTTGTATTGCTATCGCGTTTTCACTCTTGATACTGGTCACCTCCCTCGTCTTTTCTTCCAACTGTTTGACCAATACATCAATTTCTTGTTGGAGATCACTAGGAGACTTGAGTTCTTCCACCTGCCTCATCATGGTGTCCTTTTCCTTAACAACTTTGAACAATCGAGCTTGATAATTGAGGGCCTTCTTGTTGTTTTCTTCAGCCCATTTTTGAATCCTCCTTATGGTGTTTTTCAACTTGTAATTTTCCTCCTTCAATCTTCTTAACTTGATTTCATCCCTGACTCTTTTCTCCTTTTTGTTCTCTTATCTTCTTTCAACTTGGATAAGTTTTCCAAGTGTTTTTTGCTTAATTCCTCCAGGTTTTGCAGCTCAGCCTTTTAACCTTCTAATTATTTAGCTAAATATTCATTAACCTCCTGTATGTTGTTACTCAATATGGGGTTACGAGATCCCAGAGGTGGATGAGTCCCATTGATCCTTTCCTTGAGCTAAGCCTCATATCCATTTATAGTTGCTACGGTGCCCTTCCCTAACTCAAACCTCCCTTTACACACTATATGGCTCTATGCATCCCTTATCTAATAGATCATTTCCACTTTTAGAGGATCACTGTAGTAGAAGCTGACTCTTTGCACAGCCTTTTCAGATGGGATGTCCTGTTTGTATGCAAATTGGCAATGCACGACCGCAAGGGTTATAATTAATGCATCTTCGGGCACCCATAAGAGGAATGTTAGGGAAATTTCCATAGCAGTAAATGATATCTTCGCTTTCCCACTACGAGAGCTTCCACCAAATGGTGGTATCTTCAAGTTCTTCCATTTTCATGATCCATTAATCGTGACTCATTTTTGCTTGTAGTGAAATTAATCCTTCGCAATGTGGATAATCTCGAATCAAGTGATGGATGGTGTCAAATCTTGTTCCGAGTTGATATTCTCTACTATAAACATGATTGACCCACCATATATTCAACAGCAGTAGACAATACTTCAACTTTCCTTTCTTTTCTCTATGGGAAAAACTTAGTGTCAAAAATGTTTTCGCTAGATGTGCCGATACTGGGTTCATACAGTGATTTTCTACCATCCATAGGACACTTATTGTAGCCAAATCAACTACTCCTACTGCCGACGAGAATAATATTAACCTATATACTGCTAGGGCGAGGACTCTTATGAAAACAACCCAAGTTCCTTTCATGGCTAATGCCTCTAGTTGTTTCTTTAATATTTCCTGGATAAACCTTCTATTGCTCCAAAGTGGTATAACTGTACTCTTGCAGGTTCCTCCCCCAGAATTTGAGTTACCATGCACTTGGAAGGGAGATACCCAGGGTACAAGTAGACGGGTGTATCTCTAGTAACAAGAATTTTCATCAAGCCCTCGTATTCTTTTAACGTAGGTGTGAGCTGGAAGGTTGGAAACGTGAAACAACTCAATGAATCAACCCAATGTTGGGCTAAGGCCACAAACGCATAGGGCTAGATAGGGACCGATAATAAATCTAATATATCTCCATAATCCATTTGAAAATGGCGGAGCTGTTCCCCTTTAAGTTTCCCACTTATAATGATTAAGCTCTTAACTGATTCAGCTTCTACCTTCAGCTTAACTCTCTTCCCAATCGAGGTTGTTCCTGCGGGGCTTGTGTCTTGAGGTTGTGTGGCGTCCAATGAGTCTATCATATCTTTATGCCAATCAATGAAAATGACAATTCATATTGTAACAAGTCCATTGGTTATAAACAAAATGAAATGAGCACATAACTTATTTAATCAATGGATTACTTGACAGTTTATTCACTATTAATTGCCAAGAGCCTTATTGATCCATTGGGAATAGTAGATATAGCTTTTGACCTAAGGAGAAGTAGGTACTCATATAGGAGAGGCTTAAATAAGTGAGCCAAATAATCCATTGATATATTGTTTTCATAAAAATTACTGATTTCCAAAGGCTCCTGACTCCATCGATATGCCATTAGGCCAAACTTCCTGCACTAACGAAGTTTTCAATTTTAGCTTGTTCCGTTTGGCTATTAACGCATTAAATGGAGACGTTGTGATAATTAAAAGCTGCACAGAAAAAATTAAAAACAACACATAATCATGCCATGAATGAGGTGACAACATGCAAAATGAGGGTGTAATATGCTCCATTGGTGTCCTAACTCGGGTCAACCCTAAGCGTGGTAATGGTACCTAACAACATCAAGGCCTAAGGCAGTTGTCTATTGGGTTTAGTCTATTAATGTACATAGTTCTAGGGGTAGGACTAACATCTTAGAGGATTACTGGTTCTCAGATTTCCCCCACTCAAAAGAATGAGAATCTCGCAATGTGAATTGGATGCAAACAGTACAAAATCCCACTCTAGTCAAATTCACATAACGAGGTACAACTTGAGTGAGGTCTTCACGGAAATCTCCAAGAGCAAGAAGCTTCACAAGAAAACTGTTACAAACCTCTACTAACCTAAAGCAAGTGAGGACCTGGGCATAGAGCCCATAAAGTGTGTGAGGTAGAGTGTCAATGTGCTTAGGGTGTGAGGGGAGCATACGAACCTTTGAACCTATAGTCTACCCAACCCTCATCTGTCAAATAGATAAACTGCAAGATAAGTCAAGAATTTATAACGCGAATAGAAGTCATCTATCCTAAGGTCTTATTCCACATGTTATCTATCCTGGCATAAGTATTGCAAATGAACTAACAAAATTATATGGCAAATGAGAAACTGTAAGGATGTTATATGATTAAAAAGGAAGGTATATACCTACACAAATAGCAAGAATAACAAATGAATACATGGGAACATATAGGTATATCAAACAACAACAAGAGATAAATAAACAAGAAAACAAAGAGAACTAAAAAATTAAAACACACAAAACACGATGAGGGTAATCGAGATAATAGAAAGTCATATCATTTCAACTGGCTAGTTAAATAGGCTTGACTCTCAACATCCCCAGTGGAGTCGTCAAACTGTCATAACTGACCTTTCAATGAGATAAGAATAAAAAGTGTTTAAATTGATTACCAAATACGAATCTTGAAAATCAATTTATTTGGAGTTGCCACCAAAATTTTTAACGGAAAACTTTGGAAAACCAATTTAAAACAAAAAGAAAAAGGCAACATGGTTAGGAAAATCAAAGATGGGTTTGGGAGTCTATTTGAGTGTGGGGAAGGTGTTAGGCACCCTACAACACCCGTCCATAAAGACAGTTACCTTAAACTAGTCAACTGAAATAGAATATAGCCTTGAATTTATCTCAATTACCCTTTTATTGACATGCTTGTTCATTAAACAAAGGAGATAAAATCAACAATAACGAAAGCAAACAAATAGATATTTACAAAGGATGGACTTGACCTAAGATGAAAGCCTAGGGCCTACGTACCCCATGATAGGGATCAAAGGCCACGTAGTTCGACCAAAAAGGCGTGTCTATTGGTTGATGATTTGTAATTTTTGTGATGAGAACATGATGATTTAAATTAAACAGATTTTTATAAACAAAATGGGATTAGAATTTGGTTTGTGTGTTTTAATTTATGACAACTTGATTAATCTCACTCTCTTGATCTCTTCATTTTCTCTCTTTTTAATTTTTTTACTTATTTTTGGAATTTTAATCTTTATTTTGAAATTTAAATGAAATGATTATGGGATAAGATTTTTAGGATTTTTGGGAGTTTATATTTTTAGAATTCAAATGTTATTATAATGAAAGGAATATTTTTGAATTTTTGAATTTATTTATTTATTTTTCAAAATTGGAAATTATCGAAAATAAAATCATTTTTCATATTTTTGAATTTATGTATCTTTTTGGATTTTGGTTTTTTATTATTTTTGAATTTTATAAAATTAGAATTTATTGTTGAAATTAGAAAAAAAATTACAGGAAGGCCATTTTTGGAATTTTTGAATTTATATATATATATATATATATATATTTTGGGTTTTTGGATTTTTCTAATCTTGAAAGTGGGATTATACTTAATAGAATTTTTAATTAATATATATATATATATATATATTTATTAGAATTTATTCTGAACTTTAAAGTATAATGGAAAAATATTTCTATGATTTTGAATTTATGATTTTTGTATATTTTCTTAAAATTAGAATTTATTTGAAACTTAAAGTAAATGAATAATCTTCTTAGGATTTCTCGTTACATAATAAGTAGGACAAACTCCCTTATTTTTAACTAGTTCATCCCAATATTTTAAATGTTAATTTTTGAAACCTGAAGAGACTTAAGGTTTCACTCGGTCTCTACTAATTAACCTTTGGGTGCCTAAAACGATGAGCGATCTCACACAGGAACCCAAAAATAGGGAATAAAATATTTTTAAAAAAAATTTAGGATTTTGTTTTTATGGATTTTGAAATTAGAATTCTTTTAGTCTTATTTTAATAAGATCAATTTCCCAAAGCTTACAGAGACCCAAGTTCCACATGACACTTTTAATTAATTAAATTTTATAAAACCCCAACTTAATCATTTTGTAAATAATTAAATTAACATATTCATTCTTTTTTTTTTTTTGTGTCATTATTATTATTTATTTATTTTTATTATTATTATTTATTTTTTAAACAAGTATGTACTAAATTTTGAGGTTTAGGGAGATTAAAATCTCACATGACCCCGAGTACTCGAGGAGAACCATATTCTCACACGATGATGATTTTCATAGAACCTTGTTTGTAAAGCTGAAATCAATTTCACATTGACATTAAAAAAAATGACAATAATAATAATAAAAATGACAAAAATAAATTAAAACAAAACATAGGCAAATAAACACAATGTGATCTTAGGCAAAATGTATGAACAATGTTAACCATGCATAAAATCTTCCACCATGTAGCCATACCTCACGTGCTTCCTCTTCAGCGTTTTCTTTGCTCAGATGAAAGAACGCTTCTCCCCACGATCCTTCCTTGGTTTATGTTTTGCTTATAGCTCTCCAACACGGTCTAGAACTTCTGCTCCTCAATTGGAAAATAGAGGTCGAATGCTTCTCTTCCACTCAGCACCTTCCTTTCTTCCTTCCTCCTTCCTCTTCTCTTCTTATCGTTTCTAATGTCTTCTTGGCACTCCCCACACCTTCAATTTCTTTCAGCATTTCCCATCTGTCATATTTCCCGGTATGGCCTCCATCTTTAGCATTTTCTTTTCTCCTTCTCCTCTTTAACCCTCCTCTGTTCAGCTTTGTTTTTTGGAGCTCAAAACAGAAGATTTCCTCTTCCTTTTCTTCCCCTCTCTTTCCTCTTCTTCTTAGCACCTTCCTTTCTCTTCTCGACACCTCACCTCTTCTCCTTCCTCCTTCCTCCTTCAACCACAGTTTCTCGATCAGCAACGCCTGTCAACTTCTTGGTTTGAGCCTCCAACACTCCTCTTGGTTCACACTTCCAGCATTCTTCTTGGAGCTCTATCCTCGGTTCATCCCTCCAGTGTTTTTTTGTACCAATCCCTCTTAAACTCTCCTCCCATTTCTTCTCCTTTTCAGCCCTTTTTAATCCTCTTTTTCTGGTGCCCATAGCCTTCCTTTTCAGCCCCTACATCTGCTTCTACTCACCTCCAGTTTTCACCAACAAATCCTTTTTTCCTTGCCGTGTCTCTTGCCCCTTTTTCTTTTCAGCCCTCCTTGTGTCCTTTTTTGTCTCTTATGAGTATGTGTGAGTGGTATGAGAGAGTGTGTGTGTGTGTCTGTGAGAGTGTGCAAGTGTGAATGAGAGTATTTGAGTGAGAGTGAGAGTGTGTAAGAGCAAGTGAGAGTGAGCTTGCATTTTTTAATTAAGTGGCTTTTCTCTCCTTTTTTTGTTTGGATCAATTCAAAATTTTTGACTTTATTTATTTTTCTTTATGTAAGATAATTATCATGTCTTTACTTCAGATATTTATTTTGAACTTTTCTCTTTTAATATTTTTGGTTTTGTATTTGGTTTATCCCATTTTAATTCTATATTTTGCTTTTTGCATTTTTGTTTTTAATTTTTTAATTTTTAATTTACTTATTATTATTATTATTAGTATTATTTTTTAGGTGGGGTGTTCTCACTTAGGATGAAAGCCTATGGCCTATGCACCTTGTAATAGGGATCAAAGTTCACGTAGTTCGTCTAGAAATGGGTGTCTATTGGTTAGGAGTTTTATTCTTGTGAAATGGAACAAGATGGTTGGTGTGAACACCCCACCCAAATTAACAATAATAATAATCACAATAATAATAATAAATAGAATTAAAAAAATTCAAAAAATATAAAATAATAAAATAATAATAACAATTAATCAAAACAAAATTGCAAGAGGCAAACAAAATAGAAGTAATATGAAAAAAGCCAAACATAAGAACCAAAAATAATAAAAAGGAAAATTTAAGATATAGGTTGGAAGAAGAGACATGGCAATCACCTTGCAAGGAAATAAAATGAACAAGGCCACACACTTGAAATGGAGTTGCAAAACACTCTCACTTGCTCACACTCACACACTCTCACATGCTCACTTACTCCCACATGCTCACTTGTCCTCACACACATCACTCTCACACACTCACATTCTCACTCACGGACACCTCACTCTCACACACTCACACTCACACTCTCACACACTCTTACCCACGGACACACACACTCACCACATGCATGCACCCATGCATACACATGCACAAGAGGACAAGGGGGACAAAAAAGCAAGTGGGAGTGGTTTTGCAACATGGCAGAAAGTAGGGAGGCTGGAGCAGTGAAAGAAGAGTGTGGCGTGGCTGGAGATGGTAGCAAAAGGAGGGGACTGTGTGCAACAAAGTGGTGGCTGGAAGTTGCAGAAAAAGCAAGGGAAAAAGGGAGCAAAGGGCAGAAAAAGAGAGGGGGCATTGGAGCATAAAGGAAGGCAGCAAACCGAGAGGAAGGGAAGAAAAAATGCTGGAGAGAAAAGAGGTCTCGGCTGAGAAGAAAAGAGAGCTGGAGAAGAGAAGAGAGGAAGGAAAAAGAAAGAGGAACCACGCTGAAAAGGGAGAGCCACGTGACCAAGAAGGGAAGAGGAGCTGAAGAAGAAAGGATGAGCAACGAAGACAGCAACAAACCGAAAGGAACAACGCTGAACGAAAGAAGAGAATGGAGGTAGCAACGTGAGGGAGAAACCAAGTTGAACGAAGCAAGGAAGCAAGGCAGCCACGTGAGGAAAGAACAGCAGGGAAGCGAACCAGAAACGAGGCAGAAACCGAGAGCTGAACTGCAGAAACCAAGGGCTGAACGAAGCTGTCCAACGTGCAGAAAAAATGTGGAAGTAACGTCCAAAATTCTGGAGTGAAAAGGTGCTGAAGTTCAGACCATCCAAGGAGCAGAAAAATGGAGAGTTGGGTGCCAAAATGATGTGTAGAAACAAGGAAGTCTGAATCCAAAACAAAGTGGCAGCAAAGGGAGGGATAGAAGCTGAACGATGGAGGAGAAAAAACTCTGTTTTGAGCTTAAAAAACATAGGTGAACAGAGGAGAGCTTAGAGAGCACAAGGAAGAAGAGGAAGTGTGGAGAAGAAAAGAAGCTTTCAGCCTCCATCTTCCAGCCAAGAAGTAGGGACACTTTCTGCAGAATTTCCAGCGCTGGAACCAACTAGAAAACTCCAACGAAGCTGTCAAACAAAACTTGAACGAAGCTATCCGTTTCTGCACTCCCAGCCGAGACCAGCGACTTTGAGGGGCTGTTGGAGGTTCATCTTCCATTGTTGGGTGAGGAGGAGAAGGTCTTTCTTCATTGGAGCACAAGGGAGGAGTTGAAACGCCAGGTATGGCTGCACGTTCTTCACTTGGCTGAGAATTCTGCTGCATGCTACTGTTCACTCGATTTCCTTCAAGACCACTTTATGCATGTGCACTGTTCATGTGTTTTAATATGAGAAGCTACTGTTCACGTGCTTAAATTTGTTTAGCTTTGTTCATTATAATTGTTTAGACATTAGTTTTGATTAATTATGGCTATTACGTATAAAATTAGCATGTGAGAATTTTGTTGTTCTTGATTGCCGGGATTATGTGAGTGTTTTTTCATCTCCTTAAATCCTTGCAATTAATCAAATAATTGGAAGACAATGAATATTAATGAAATATTAATGAAAGAATGTTGAAAAATAATTGAATGATAATTAATGAATATTGTCATGACGGATAAAATTATCGTGTGAGAATTTTGTTCTCCTCAATTACCTGGGGTTATGTGAGATGTTAATCTCCTTAAATCCTTGCAATTAGTTGAATAATGGAAAAGTGACAATTAATATTAATGAAATATTAATTAATAAATGGCTAAAAAATAAAGGAATGACAATATATACTAATGAAATATTAATAATTGGATGATAATCAATATTGTCATGGCGGATAAAATTATCGTGTGAGAATTTTGTTCTCCTCGATTACCGAGGGTTACGTGAGATATTAATCTCCTTAAATCCCTACAATGAATTGAATAATTAAAAAGTAACAATGATACTAATGAAATATTAATGGGTGAATGGTGGAAAATAAGTGAATGGTAATAAAATATTAGTTTTGATTAAATCATAATAATAATCATAATCAAAATGCCTGCTTTAATAAACATTCCCTATCATTTACGAAATTATCGTGTGAGAATATTGTTCTCCTCGATTGTGCGGGGTTACGTGAGGTTCTAATCTCCTTAAATCCCTATAATTAATTCCGAAATGACAATAATATTAATAATAATATAAAAATGAATAAATGGACAATAATTAAATATTAACTTTGATTAAATATTTATGCAAAATGGATCGTGTGAGAATACTTGTCTCTCCTCGACTTCCTGGGCTCGTGTGAGATTTTAATCTCCATAGAACCCGAAAATTAGCATATATTTGTTCAAAGACAAACAGATAAACCAATAAATAATAGAACTTAAATTAAATTGTCTACCAATAATCAATAATAATAATAATCAATATTTATCAACAATAAATTCAAAAACTCATAAAATAAAAAAATATATATTCCTTTCATTATAAATTATGCATTAATTCTCGAAATATAAACTCTCAAAACTCAAAAAAATAATAATAATAAAATCGTCAAAAAAATAATTTTAAAAGAGAAAATGTGAAGAGCTCAGGAGAACGAGGCTAATCAGATTGTAGTAAATTAAAACATACAAACCAAATTTCTTTCCCGTATTGTTTACAATGATCTGTTTTAATTAAAATCCTCCTATTCTCATCACAAATATAAAAAAAAAAACCACCAATCACAAAAATGCCTTTCGATCGAACTACGTGGACTTTGATCCCCATCGCAGGGTACGTAGGCCCTAGGCTCTCATCCTAGGTCAAGTCCGTCCTTTGTAAATATCCATCAGTTTGCATGCATTTTCGCTTTTTTGTCTCCTAGGTCTAACGTGCATCCATGTAAATAAAAGGGTAATTGAGATTAATTAAAGGCCATATTCTATTTCAACTAATTAATTTAAGGTAACCGCCCTTATGGGCGGGTGTTGTGGGGTGCCTAACACCTTCCCCACACTCAAATAGACTCCCGAACCCATCTCTGACCTCGCAGACCATTTCGCCTCTTTTTGTTTGTTTTATTTAAATTGGTTTACCAAAGTTTTCTGTTAAAAAACTTGGTGGCGACTCCAAATAAATTGATTTTCAAAATTCCATTTTTGGGAATCAGTTTTAAATCCTATTTTAATTCCATCCCGCCGAAAGGTCGGTTACGACAGTTGGAACTAATCTGATATTCGTAAACAAAACAAGCTTGAATTTTGTTAGTGTATTTTAATTTACGAAATCAGTTTTAGTATCACTTCCATGCTCCTTTTCTTTTCTCTTTTTTATTATTTATTTGTTTTTTTTTTGGAATTTTAACCTTTATGGAAAGGATTTTTATGATTTTTAGGGTTAGAACTTTATTTTGAACTTGAAGTGAAATTATAATGGAAAAGATATTTTCCATATTTTTTGAATTTATATTGTTTTTGTATTTTTGGAACTTGAGTTTGTTGTTGAAATTGAAGTGGAAGTGTAATAGAAAACTATTTTTAGGATTTTTGAATTCTTTTTTTTTTTTTTTGGATTTTTAGGTTTTGTTTTAAATTCTGAAAATGAGATTACAGTGAAAAGGGATTTTTTGGGATTTGTTTTGAATCACAAATAACAAGCAAAATAAATCCTTTTCTTATTTTAGACTTATTCTATCTTTGTATTTTCAAAACCTGAGGAGACTTAAGATCTCACGTGGCCTACTAGTCAATTCCCCAAATGTCTGTGGAAATTAATGATCTAACATGACAATATGAAATGCAGAAGAAATTATTTGGGATTTCTTAAGATTTGTTTTCTTTTTATAATTTTTATTTTTGAAATCATATGTTAACTTCCAAAGCTTGGGGGGACTAAAAAAACTTCACAGGAGCTCTATTAGTTAACTTTTAAGTGTATGTGGAGCCCAGCGATCTTTCATGGCAACTACTATTGAAAAATTGAAAGATAAATTATTTTGATGGCTTGACAATTACTTTATTTTTTGGGTTTTTGAAGGCCAAATATTAATTTTCAAAGCCTGAGAAGACTAGAGTCTCACATGACATTTATAGGTTAATTCTTAGGTGTCTTAGAAGACTAACAGTCTCATATTGCGACCTTGAAAAAAAATGATTTTAGAATTAGGAAATAGCCTTTTGATAAATGAAATTAGAAAGTTTCCTTCAAAACAAAATCTTGAGGATATTGTTTTATTTTAATTCGCATTGCATCTGAATGAAAATCACGTCAAAACTTCTTGACTTGATTATCCTTTAATGTGAATCACATCTTATTAAATCCTAATCTATTAAATATTTTAACTAGGAAACAAGAAATCACCATGACGATGTATGAGTTGTCAAGAAATAGAATAAAGTGTAATAAAGTTATATAAGTGGACTAATAAATAAATAAATAAACTGGAATAAACTAAGATAAAATAAAAATGAATTAAATTGGAATAACATGAGGAACAAAATTATCCTACATAGCATCTCTTATATTTAACTAAGGAAAAAGAAAACAAGAACAAGTATTGACCTTTAACTATCGGAGCAACATGTAATAGGGGCTTGGTCAACATGCAAAGCAACAAACATGCAAGGCCCACACCATGCAACTTATCCTAACTAAATTCTTTAGGAGTAGAGTCATATTCCCTTTTCATTTCTATTAACAAGTAGGGTCATTTTCTACACTACTATTATGGTTGTGTTGTGCTTCGAGAGACGGGAACATTGTTCCATTTCTTTCTTCATGTATTTCTTAGATGATAGAAGGGAGGGAACAGTTTGCCTCTTCATAAACTTTCTTCTGACATATCCCAAGGTCAATGTAGCATCCTATTTGTTCTGGTGTGTCGTTTCTTCCTCTTTCATTTCTTTCTTTGGAGCACCTTTGCAGACAAATGTGAGTATAAGCTACTCCTTCTAATTTTAGCCTTTTTCTTTGTTTGACTCACCATTTGTTTGTTTCTTATTTGTCCGAGGACCTCCTTTATAGTCTTTGATCATATGCCTCCCTTTCTTGTTATCTTAATTCTTGTCTCATCTGCTTTTATTTTATATCTTTTTTTTTTCTTTTTAATATTTCACTTGTTGTCTAATTTATTTTATATATATATATATATCTATATTTTTTTTAATTATGTGAATTCTTAAATTTTATTTTCAATTTCATTTCATTTCACTTTTTTTTTAAAAAAAAACCCTTTTATCTTTTAATTTTGTTTATTAGTTGATTAATTAATTAATCCCCTCATTAAGTGTCTAATTTGTATCCCTCATTCTAATTTATTTATCTATTTACAAGATGGGGTGTTCACACAAGGCTTTGAAAGGTGCCTGTCTTTACAAAGCTATGAGGGTGTCAGCTGATACTGAGCTTTAGCAATGCCTACCATTACGGGCTTTGAAAGGAACCGGTCTTTACAGGGCTTTAAGGGTGCCAACTGGTATTAGGCTTTAGGGGTGCCTACCATTACAAGGCTTTGAAAGGTGTCAATCTTTATTAGGGCTTTAAGGGTGTCAGGCAGTATTGCACTTTAAAGGTGCCTGCTTTTATAGGTCTTTGAATAGTGCCTATCTTTATAGGGTTTTGGTGGTGCATGCCGTTACAGGGCTTTGAAAGGTGCCTGTCTTTACAAGGCTTTGAAGGTGCTAGTTGGTACTAGGCTTTAAGGGTTCTTGCTGTTACAGGGCTTCGAATGGTGAATGTCTTTACGGGGCTTTGAATGGTGTTTGCCTTTACAAGGCTTTGAATTGTGCCTATTTTACAGGGCTTTGAGGGTGATAGCTAGTATTAGGCTTTAGAGGTGCCTTCAATTATAGGGCTTCGGAAGGTGCCTATCTTTACAGGGTTTTAAGGGTGCTAGCCAGTATTGGGCTTTAGGGGTGCCTGTTGTTATAGGGCTTTGAAAGGTGCCTATCTCTACGGGGTTTTGAGAGTGTTAGCCAATACTAGGCTTTAAAGGTTCCTACTATTATAGGGCTTTGAATGGTGAATGTCTTTATGGGGCTTTGGATGGTGCTTGTCTTTACAGGGCTTTAGAGGTGCCAGTTGTTACAGGGTGTTGGAAGGTGCCTATCTTTATAAGGTTTTAAGGGTACCAACCGATACTGGGCTTTAAGGGTTCCAGTTGTTACAGGGCTTTGAATGGTGAATATCTTTATAGGGCTTTGAATGGTGTTTACCTTTACAGGGCTTTAGGGGAGCCTATCATTACAGGGCTTTAAAAGGTGCTTATCTTTACAGGGCTTTGAAGGTTCTAGCTGGTACTGGGCTTTAGGGGTGCCTTATGTTATAGGGCTTTAGAAGATGCCTATCTTTACAGGGTTTTGAGGGTGCTAGCCAGTACTAGGCTTTAGGGGTGCCTGCCAATACAGGGCTTTGAAAGGTGCCAATCTTTACAGGGCTTTGAGGGTGCCAGCCGGTATTACACTTTAAGGGTG
The DNA here is from genome assembly GCA_037074485.1 of Delonix regia. Lineage (NCBI taxonomy): Eukaryota > Viridiplantae > Streptophyta > Magnoliopsida > Fabales > Fabaceae > Delonix > Delonix regia. Next base: position 18,949,569 of record CM073449.1, on the reverse strand, counting down.
CTTGCCATTACAGGGCTTTGAATGGTGCCTATCTTTATAGGGCTTTTGGGATGCATGCCATTATAAGACTTTTAAAGGTGCCTATCTCTACAAGGCTTTGAGAATGCCAGTCAGTACTGGGCTTTAAGGGTTCTTGCTATTACAGGGCTTCAAATGGTGAATGTCATTATGACACTTTGAATGGTGCCTGTCTTTACAAGGCTTTAGGGGTGCCTACTGTTACAGGGCTTTAGAAGGTGTCTGTCTTTACAGGGCTTTAAGGGTGCCAGCTGGTACTAGGCTTTAGGGGTGCCTTCCATTACAAGGCTTTGGAAGGCGCCTATCTTTATAGGATTTTAAGGGCGTTAGCCAATACTGGGCTTTAGGGGTGCCTATCGTTACAGAGCTTTGGAAGGTGCTGGTCTTTATAAGGCTTTAAGGGTGCTTGCTATTACATGGCTTTGAATAGTGCCCATCTTTATAGGGCTTTAGGGGTGCCTGTCACTATAGGCCTTTGGAAGGTGTCTGTCTTTACAGGGCTTTGAGGGTACCAACTAGTATTGGGCTTCGAAAGTGCCTGTTGTTACATGGCTTTGAAAGGTGCCTATCTTTACCAGGCTTTGAGTGTGCCTGTCTTTACTGGGCATGGAGGGGTACCTGTCTTTACAGGGCTTTGAGGGTGTCTGTCATTATAGGGCTTTAAAGGGTGCTAGTCTTTACTAGGCTTTGAAGGGTGCCTATCTTTACAGGGCTTTGAAGGGTGCTTGTCTTTAATGGGCTTTGAGAGGTACCAGTCAGAACTGGGCTTTGAAAGGATATGTGGACCTATACAGTACTTGTACAGAAAAGTGAAAGGTGTCTATCTTTAATGCGTGTAATGAGGCCTTGATGAATTGGTTACAGAAGTATATTGATATTAGGTTCAAAATCTCATACCCTTGTCAATTTGTCCATAATTTTCCATCTTGTTTCTCTAAGATGAACTTATACTCGAAATTCACTTGCCGAGAGAGGATACTTCGAGGTTACCTTAATCGACCTTTTGGTAGAAAGACTAATAAAGTGAGGAGAATTGATTCCCAAAATAAATCCTGAAAATCAATTTACTGGAGTTGCCACTAAAAGTTTTAACAAAAAACTTTGGAAAACAAATTTAAAACAAAAAGAAAAGGAAAAGTGGTATGTGAAAACAAAGATGAGTTCGATAGTCTATTTGAGTGTAGGGAAGGTGTTAGGCACCCCACAAGATCCATCATAAGGATAGTTACCTTAAATTAGTCAAATGAGATAGAATATGGCCTTAAATTTATCTCAATTGCCCTTTATTAATATGCATGCTCGTTAAACAAAGAAGTCAAAAACAACAATAATGAAAGCAAAGAAATAGATATTTACAATGGGTGAACTTCACCTAGGATGAAAGCCTAGGGCCTATGTACCTTGTAATGGGGATCAGAGTCCATGTAATTTGTCTGAAATGTATGTTCGTTGGTTGGTGACTTCTATTTTTGTGAACGGAACAAGATGGGTGAAATTAATCTACTTTTCGTAAACAAAATGACCTTGAATTTGGTTAGTGTATTTTAATTTATGAAGTCAATTTGATATCACTTACTTGCTCCTTTCATTTTTCTCTTTTCAAATCTTTTTTTTTTTCAGATTTTGATTTTTGGATTTTATTTTAATTTTGAAAATGATATTGTAATGAAAAAGAGTCTTTTTAGGATTTCTTTTCTTACAAATAACAAGCAAAATAAACCATTTTTTTATTTTACAATTGTACCAACTTTGTATTTTCAAAACAGATATTAATTTTCAAGACTTGAGGAAATTAAAGTGTTCATGTAGTCTCTACTAGTTAATTCTTAAGTACCTGAGGAGATTAACAATCTCATACTACAATGCTAAGAATTAGGATAAGATAATAATAAAAATAATTATAATGATAATAATCATAATAAAAATAAAAATAGTAATAACAAAATAAAAAAATACATGATAAAACAAAAAAAAAAGAATGAAAGAACCCAAAAAGAGAAGGAAAGAAAAAAAAAAAGGAAACCTCAAAAATAAAGAAAAGGGTACAACAAAAATAAAAGAAGAGCAAGACACAACCATATCTTTTTTTCATGCACTTGACATGTACACACACACACACACACATATAACATGATAAAAAAAACAACAAAATTAAAAAAACAAAAAAAGAATGAAGGAACCCTAAAAAATGGTACATCGAAAAATAGAAGTAGAGCATGACACAATCACATCTCTTTTCATGCACTTGGCATGCATATCTATATATACCTTCTTTTCCTTACTTTTTGTTTAAATTATCTACTTTTAACTGAGGCACCTCATCTAATCCACCAAATTAAACCCAACAAGAGCTTAAATGACTACCAATACATGTATGCACTCAAACAAAGTTGAAAATAGTCAATGAGAATTAACTGAATGAAAGGAGTCTGAACTATGTAACTTCCAGGCTTGTGAGTCTGTTGAGCATATACCTATTTGATACACTCAATGACTTCCATGGCCGATTGGAAAAAAAAAAAAATCACATCATGACTTGACTAAAGACAGCATAATGCAAACTCAAATAAAAGAACATACATACAGGCATTAAGTGAAATCCCAAAAGTGACAAAATTGTAAACACATAAGCATTTTTTGAACAAGCAGAGCAAAGCCTTACCTCTTTGTTCAAATCCCTGCTTAATGGAGCTAAGAGTATAGTCGTTTTCACCTTCGTCTTTCTTTGCATAGGAACCATAAAATAGGGGCTCAACTCCACCCTTCTTCCTTTATCCCTGATGGTGTTATCCAGTCAAAGTCATAAGCCTATATTCACTATTTAGTTGCTCGTTGTTCATCCCTATTTTCCTTCTTGATCCCCTTTCTTAACATATATGCACTCCACTTTCCTCACTCATGCCAGTGTTTTCCTATGGTCTCTTTCAGCTAAAGCACCTTTATTTAGCTCTGTTCTTCCTTCATGAAAGTAGAGGTTATTTTCAATTGTCTCCTACCATTACTCTTTACATTTTTTTTCCCATGCCTGAGGCTTTCAACTGCAACGCAATTATTCATTTCGCTTCGTCTTTACTGTTTCACCTCTCCTAGGCTTTCTTCCTTCCTCTCACATGCACTCCTCAACCCAAGTTCCCTATTGTTTTTTTTTCAATGCTCACTCTCTCTCTTTCTCTTCGCCACTGTCTTGCCTAAACGTCTTCTCTATTTTGAATGTTTGAGCCAATGTCCCTTTTCCTCTCCTCTTTCTCTCAGATTTCCTCAACCTTGGCCTCTACTTTTTGGTTTTCTCTTTCACTTTTCTTCCCTCATCACTCGTTCACCCCCTTCAGCCTAAGTTCCTCATCTTTCCGTTATAACTACACTTTGTTCTTCAGTGTCTAAAACAGGGGCCTAACCTTTATGCATGTAACTTCTTCATCTGTCTCTTCGTTCTCCTTCATTCACGTTGCATGGTCTCTATTCTTTTCATGTTTCCTTGACTCGCATTGCGTTTTATTTTGCTCCTCATTTTAGCTACTCTGTTGACCTTTTCTAAAATTGAGCTGCACATCTCTATTTCATGGTTGGAGGATAGAGGGTGTCTTGGCTCTCTCTCTTTCTCTCTAGCTCCTTCTGGTTTCTCTCTTATCACTTTCTCAGTCAAGCTCCTTCCTGCTTCGTTATTCCCTATTTTAGGTTGTGAGAATTGGGACAATCTTCATATAGGTTCTTTTCTTTGTTGGCTACTCTATTTTCTTCTAGTGGAGCAAAGTTCACCCTATTCTTAGTCCCTCGCTATCCATGTTTTATGGTGTGTTAACAAAGCTCCTCAAGTTCAATTCTTGCAATGTCTTTTTCTTTTGCCCGAGCCCCTCACACGTCGTTCTCACCCTCTCCTCTGAGCTTCTTGGTATTATAGGTAGAAGAGTTAACAGTCCAATCTCCAACAAAGATTTCCTTTCCTGCCTCTCATTTTGGCCAAGGGAGTATGTCTCTTTGTTCTCTGACCCAGTTCATACTTCTTCTTTTTGCATCCTGTCATCAGGCATAGCAGGAGGGAAGCATATAGGTGATCCTTTAGCTTTCTTATATTGTGTATGAGACCTAGGGAAGCTACGACTGGCTACTACAAAGGATCTTCTTTCCCTTTTAGCAATTTCTGTATATATATATTTTTTATCATTTTATTTATTTATTTTATTTATTATTTCTTTTTTATGATTCTTACTTTGATTTATTATAATTAATTAGTTTTTTATTTCTGAACTTTTATTTTGCTTGTCTTAAAGTCCTCCTATTATTTATTTTCAATTTCAAAGTGTCCCCACTCAAGGATGTCACTTAAGTCTTTGTCATTTTTAATTTTTACCATTTGCTTAATTATTAATTAATTGGTAACTCAATTAATTAAATAATCTTAATTAAGGATATGGTGTTCACAGTTGCCCTTCTTTGCTTGTCTCTTAGGTTAGGAAAGCGAATATTGTGAAGAGATATCCTAACTTAAGAGTAATCAAAGATGTAAACACATCATTCCTCACGCTAAGGGAAATCAAATGAAAGGGGATCTTATGTGAAACAGAATCTGGATAGGACAGTGAATTACCTAGACGTGATGCAAGACTTTTAAAAGAAAATTGTCTAGACATGATGCAAGACTTTTGATAGAAATGTAAATTGCTTGGACACTATGCAGGACTTCTATAAAAAATGTAAATTGCCTAGACATGATGTAGGACTTTTGACAGAAATGTAAATTGCCTAGACATGATGCAGGACTTTTGACAAAAAACATAAATTGCTTAGACATGATGCAAGACTTTATGGAAAAGTAAATTTGCCTCGGCACGATGTAGGACTTTTGATAGAAAATGCAAATTGCCTGGACATGATGCAGGGTTTTTAACATAAATGTAAATTGCCTGGACATGATGCAGGACATTGAAAGGGGTGCCTGGACATTGTGCAAGACTTTGTAGGAATGTAAATCACCTAGACATGATGCAAGACTTTTTCAGAAGATTAAATTGCCTGGACATAATGCAAGACTTTGAAAAGGGTGCCTAGATACTATATAAGACTTTGTAGGAATGTAAATTACTTGGACATGATGCAGGACTTTTTCAGAAGATTAAATTGCTTAGACACAATACAAGACTTTATAAGAATGTAAATTACTTGGACATGATGCAAGACTTTAAATGGGCTTTGTGCTGCACGAGAATGTGATTCCACGTGACTTATGCATTAGTGACTATGCAATGTAATGCATGTCCACTCATAAGATGCATGATGCAAATGCTTGATTTTTCTTGTTTGAAAATTTAGATTTTCTATGCATGGTGTATATGCACATGTGGGATGCAAGATGTATATGCTTGATTTTTTGAAAATTTTGAAAATTTTAGATTCTCTATGCATAGCATATGAAACAATGGAGTGTAATGTATGTACACATGCTAAATGCATGATGTATAGGTAGAACATAACTTCTTTTTTTATTAATACATGATTTTATATGTAAAATGCAGTGTGTATGCAAAGTGGAAAATTATTCCTTTTATGACAGATTAAAATCATTATGGAGAAGAAGAGAACATCTCACTCTTTTTTATTTTAAAGTATATTTTGAAAATGTGGGAAAGCAATGTGAACATATGATGCATGGACGTCCTCAAAATTTGTAAATGGTTAGATTCCCTTGGTCATCTGCATATGGGAGAATTCCTTTTGCCTATCCCTAATTTGCCTTTATCCAAAGATTCAAGGTCTTAAGAGCTCCAAAAGTTGTACTTTTTATCTTAGAGGATGGATTTTAAGCATGAGCATCTCATACTTTAAGCAAATCCCAGCATGATAGAGTTTAAATGGAAACATCCCAAACTTAAAGCTTCAAATTTAACCAAAATATCATGTTCAGTTTGGATTGCCTTGGACATGATCCTAAAGTCATTCCATGTGAATACTTCTACTAGTATTGCTTGAAAGGTCAACATAAAAATGTGCCATGATTTGATCTAACAATCTCAATACAATCCTATGTTAAGGAGTGCAAGGCTACATGTCCTTGAAAGAGGCAGATTGCCCCATTTTGAAGGGACATCAAATAGAATGTGCAAACAAACTAAATGATTTATGGTAAAGTGATGCCAAAGGAAAGGATATATGAAACTATGAGAAGTCCTAGTTCCAAGCCAGAGGTATGGTTGCCATAGTTTGAAATGCAATAAGATGGATTTAATAAGCAATAGATTGCCCCAATTTGATGCAATATAGGAAATGATGAAGCACAAGAGCTTGCCTGATGAATCAAGGTAAACAAGGGAAAGGATATGTTATTAAAAGATACTTAGTTCAATTCATGAGGCATTCTATTTGAAAACCTTTCATTGATGAGAAAATGTTCTATTTTGAATATGGACAATCACCCTAGTTCCATTTTCATTGATTTATTTTTCAATTTTTGATTTTTTTTGCCCCAATATATTCTAAACAAGTCATACCTCAATAAAGACTTTCAAATGTTGAAAGGTGGCTATGGTAGTTAGGTTTTAGGAATGGTATTAGGCTTAAAATCCCTTACCCCTCACTTTCACCATGGACTTTCTAGTCTTCTCTTCTAACATGATTTTTACATCCGAGATTCACTTTAATTAGAGAGGATACTATGGAGCTGTGATGGAATTTAATGGTGATAATTGAGGCTTAAAAAGAAAGGACGTAATGGCTCAAACATCGATGTAGGGTCGCAATGAGAATTTTACTTTGACAACCATGTAGTTTTGGCATGATTCATTGGCTCTTCATGATTATGAAAAAGTTCTCTTTGAAGATCGTACTCCATTCTTTCAAGTGGTGAATGAACTTATTTTTCTTTTACAATCTCTTTTCATTTTATTAAATAAGAGCTTCCTCTTTGAAGATCTTGCTTTTTTGCCTTTGTTTTTCATTTTCTCCATTGTTGACTTTTGTGGACTTTACTCTTTCTTTTCCTTCAAAGAGAGCTTATATAAAGACCAATGGTGCTTTCATGTATTGGATTCTCATCGTTTCCCAGGTAGAATTCATGTTGGTTATTTGAAAATTTTTGAAGGTTCAAAGCCAATGGCAACAGTTAAGCAATGTTTAAGTGATGAAAGGAAATTGATCCTCTCTTGATATTTGAATCTCGGTACAAAACCCCTTAAAGAATGCCTAACCCAAATGTTCTCTATTACAGACGAGAAAAACTTCCTTACTTAAACTTGATTGGGGTGACTAGGGGTAACTTCTTTGCAATTAGGGAGACAAAGAATGCCTCGTATCCTTGGCATAGCTTGTTCATGGAACATGCACTACCTTTGTTGATTTTTTTAAATTAAGGATTTAAGATTATGTTGCCTTCAAATTTCACCATTTTCCTCATCAATTGAAAATTTTCAAAGGAATCACTTGACTTTTGGCTTTTATGGTTCCTGATCATAAAAAATGGAAAAGTATACCAAGATGATGAGGCATTCATAACCTTAATGAAATGAAAGGGTCCACCAAAACATATGACTATGGCATTGATAATGTTAAGTAACATATGGTCCAATGATGCAATTAGCTTGTACTTCAGCTACATAGAATAGTATTGACTGAACTAGCGTTATTTAATGAAGAAATCGTATGAAATAACATTGTTATTATCTTAAACAAACCCTTGGTCAAATAAGGAACTAAGCATGAAGATTTTTCCTATTTTCCATATCCTTTCTCAATTTGTTTAAGATGACAATGCATTGCTTCCACAGTGCCCAAGTGCTATAGTGGGGTTCACAATTATAACTTGGTCCATGCTATTAGAAGCTGGATACGATTAGAGGAAAGGTCCTACCATTGTTAGAGTAGGTCTTGTCGGAGTTTGGATGGAAGGTAATCAAGGCAACCTTAGCTTTAAGAATGACAAGCTCATGGTAACTTGAGATAGATCCATGGGTGCTAGTGGCTTTTGGAAAGATCTAAATCCCAAAACTTAATGGGGGTATGATGGTGGGCGGGTATTACTTAGCTGAAATATAAAGTTGCATGGGAAGTTAGAAATCGATCACATGGTTTTTCATATCATCATTAGTAGCTTGATCATAACTCAAACTAAAATTTTCATTGCAAGTGACCAAAAGAGATCCTATTTTCCCAAATTTGTATATTTTCTATGCAAAGCATCATAAGTATGCATGAATGCAATTTTATTTTATTTCAAAAGAATAATTAAGCAAACTAATCACAAGAAGGCTATAATGCATTCTTTCAACACACAAATGGTTTTTCTTAAAACTTCTATTCCTCAATATGCTTACCACTTCATTAGGAAAAGGGAAGTGACAGGTAACTCATAAAGGAATTGGGATCTTACACAACTAACATTGAGGAAAATTTAATAACTGAATGATCTTACAAGCCCGGTAACTTATTTAGAAGGGTCATATTGCAAGTACTTTCATCATTGGTTACTTTGGTTTCCTTTTATGGTGATTAATTCTGATTAATCTTGACATGAAGTGTGCCAAAAGGAAATCTCCCACCCATTCTAAGAGCTTATTACTTCAAAGGGAGATAGACGACCATTAGCTAACTTTTAGATGATATTAAAATGTGGGTTCATTTTATAATCCATGTTAAAATAATGTCTAATTTAATAGCTAAATGTCATGATCTAAAGAGGGTCACCTATGTCAAATCAAAATTAGGAGGTTGAACATTGCCCACTGGTGTTATTACTCCTTGTAAGGGCCAATGACTCATATGGTTAACCACTATAAAAAGGACACAATGATCTTCAATTAGTTAATAGACCATTAATTCTAATCTGATACATGTATTCCTCAGGGAGCTTGTAGATCCACAGGAGGTATGTGTTTCCATATATCCCTCAGGGAGTTTATTGATCCACAGGGGGTATGTGTTGGGCAATCAATTTAGTAGGGGAAGAATTCTGACACAATTGATGCCTAAAATCTTGATCAAAGGGCTAATAAATGTTGCTAATGTATCAGATATAGTCATGATTGTTTTAGCATAAATGTCATTGGCATCCCTTTGATACCAAAATCTTAGAGTGGAAGAATATTCTATATACTTTAAAAGATTTCCCTTGATAGTCAAGTTATGAGAAATATGTATTTCACCCATGATTAAAGATTATTTTAAAACTTTCACTATGACATGGCATCCATTTGAGGGCATAATAATCATTGTTTAGATTTAAAGGACATGAATACAATTATTACATCATTAGGCTTAGCCGTAATTCTTAAAAGAACTTCCTCCCTATCAAAAGACTTACTTGGTACACAGAGGGAAGGCAACAGTTATTATTTCGAGAGAAAAGAGGTATCTACACAAGTAGTAATGACATATTTATGTCCAACCAAGTAATGCATTCATCAATTAAGTAATCCATTTCGTGTAAATAATTTTTGAAAAAGGGATTAAAATGTTCTTAATGGTTTTCTTTTAACCAAGTGCTCTTAGAGGTGATTGTGTTGAGAATAATGCAAGAATTTGATCTTTTAGAATTTGGGAACTTTTACAAGTAGCGGTTGGATATTTTGCATATTGCTCCCTATTACTCACTGGAGCCTTATTGATTCATTAGGAATAATAGGTTTAGGTCACAACCATTGGAGGAGGAGGCCCTTATGTGGGTGAGGCTTAATAAAAATAAGTGAACTAGATAATCCACTAATATACTATTTTCACAAAATATCATCAATTTTTAATCGTTCACAACCCCATTGATGCAACATTAGGCCAACCTAACCATGTGAAAGAAGCCTCTAATTTTAGCGTATTTTATTTAGCTACTAATGTATTAAATGGAGACGTTGTGACAATCAAAACCAAATAAATTTTTTTCAGAAAAAAACATGGTTATGCTATGAATAGGGTGACAATATGTAGAATAAAAATGAAATATGCTCCCTTGGTGTTCTAACTCGGGTCAACCCTAAGTGGGGAGATGTTACCCTAAAGATGACAGGCTCTAGGAAGGTTGGCTATTAAGTTCGATCTAATAATGTGCATAGTTTCGAGGGTAGGTCTATAATATTAGTGGATTGTTAGTCCCCAAATTGCCCCTACCTAAAAGTGTGAGGATCTCGTGACGTGAACTAGTCTAAAAGAGGACAAAATCCCACTCCAGTCAAGTCCACGTAATGAGGTACAACCTGAGTGAGGTCTTCATGGTAATCTTTAGAAGTGGGAAGCTTCACAGGAAAACCAATATAAACCTCTACCAACCAAAGGTAAGCAAGGACCCAGGTATAGAGCCAAAAAAGTGTGTGAGGTAAGATGTTAATGTGCCTAGTGTGTGAGGAGAGCATACAACCCTTTGAACCTAGTCTACCCAACCCTCATCTATCGAATAGATAAACTATAAAAGAAGCCAAAAGCATACAATACACATAGTAGTCATCTACCCTAAAGTTTTATTTCTCATGTTACTTATCCTACCACATGTATTAAAAATAAACAAATAAAACTATATAATAAATGAGAAACTATAAGCATGTTATAAAACTAAAAGGAAGATATATACCTACATAAATAACAAAAATAAATAACAAACACATAGGAATATATAGGCATATCAGAAGACCACATGAGAGAAATAAACAAGAAAACAATGAAAAAATAAACAATTAAAACAAATAAAAGCATAACAAGGGTGATCAAGATAATAGAAGGCCATATCATTACAGCTGAATAATTAAACAGGCTCGACTCTTGAACCATCCCTAGTGAAGTCACCAAACTATTGTAACTAACCTTTCGAAGGAAAGACAAAAAATGATAGGAGAATTGATTCTTGAAATGAATCTTGAAAATCAATTTACTAGAGTCACCACTAAAATTTTTAACAGAAAACTTTGGAAAACTAATTTAAAACAAAAACAAAAGGAAAAAGTGGCATACGAAAACTGAGATGAGTTCAGGAGTCTATTTGAGTGTGGGGAAGGTGTTATGCACCCCACAACACCTGTCCATAAAGACAGTTACCTTAAACTAGTCAAATGAGATAGAATAGCGCCTTAAATTTATCTCAATTATCCTTTATTGACATGCATGCTCGTTAAATAGAGAAGACAGAAATAACAATAATGAAAGCAAACAAATAGATATTTACAAATGATAGACTTGACCTTGGATAAAAGCCTAGGACCTACGATCCTTGTAATAAAGATCAAAGTCCACGTAGTTCATTTGAAATGCGTGTTCATTGGTTGGAGACTTTTATTTTTGTGAATAGAACAAGATGGTTGAAATTAATCTACTTTTCGTTAACAAAATGATCTTGAATATGTTTAGTATATTTTAATTTATGAAATCAATTTGATATCACTTCCTTGCTCCTTTCATTTTTCTCTTTTTAAAATTTTTTTATATTTTTTATTTTTGGATTATTTTTTAATTTTGAAAATGAAATTGTAATGAACAAGAGTTTTTTATTACAAATAACAGGCAAATTAAACCATTTTTTTCATTTTGAAATTGTTCCACCTTTGTATTTTCAAAATAGATATTAATTTTCATGACCTGAGGAAACTAAAGATCTCACACGGTCATTACTAATTGATCCTCAAGCACCTGAGGAGATTAACAATCTCACACGACACTGCTAAGAATCAGTATAAAATAATAATAAAAATATTTATAATGATAACAATCATAATAATAATAATAATAATAATAATAAAATAATAAAATAAGAATGGTAAAACAATAAAAAAAACAAAAACAAAAAAATGAAAGAACCCAAAAGAAGAAGGAAAGGAAAAAAAAATGTGAGAACCCAAAAAAAAAAAAGGGTACATCAAAAATAAAAGAAAAGCAAGACATAACCACGTCATTTTTCACACACTTGACATGCATATATATATATATATAACATGACAAAAAAACAGCAACAAAAAAACCAAAAAAATTGAAGGAACCCCAGAAAATGGTACATTGAAAAATAGAAGAAGAGCATGACACAGTCACGTCCATTTTCATGCACTTGACATGCATATATATAAATATATATATATATATATACCTTCTTTTCCTTACTTTTTGTTTAAATTATCAACTTTTGACCGAGGCACCTCATCTAATCCACCAAATTAAACCCAACAAGAGCTCAAATGACTACCAGTACGTGTACGCACTCAAACAAAGTTGAAAATAGTCAATGAGAATTAACCGAATGAAAGGAGTTTGAACTATGTAACATCTAGGCTTGTGAGTCTGTCGAGCATATTCCTATTCGATACACTCAACAACTTCCATGACCGATTGGGAAAAAAAAAATCACATCATGACTTGACCGAAGACAGCATAATGCAAACTCAAATAAGAGAACATGCATACAAACATCAAGCAAAAATTCAAAGGAGACAAAATTGTAAACATATAAGCATTTTTTGAACAAGCAAACTAAAGCCTTACCTCTTCATTCTTATCCCTGCTTAATGAGGCTAAGAGCATAGTCGTTTTCTCCTTCGTCTTTCTTTGCACAGGAACCACGAAACAGGGGCTTGGCTCCACCCTTCTTCCTTTATCCCTAACGGTGTCATCTAGTCGAAGTCAGGAGCTTACATTCACGGTCCTGTTGCTCATTGTTCATACCATTTTTCCTTTTTAATCCCCTTTCTTAGCATACATGTACTCCACTTTCCTTACTCGCGCCGATGTTCTCCTATGGTCTCCTTCAACTGAAGCACCTCTGTTTAGCTCTATTGTTCCTTCATGAAACCAGAGGCTATTTTCTATTGTCTCCTCCTATCTCTCTCTACATTATTTTCCCTTGCTCGAGCCTCCCAACTACAGTGCAATTCTTCTTTTCTCTTTATCTCTACTGGTTCACCTCTCTCAAGCTTTCTTCCTTCCTCTCATATGCACTTCTTGGCCCAAGTTCCCGTTTTTAGCTCTCACTCTCTCTATCTCCTTGCCACTCTATCTTGCCCAAGCTTCTTCTCTATTTCAAATGTTCGAGTCGAGGTCCTTTTTCCTCTCCTTTTTCTCTCGACTTTCCTCAACCTTGGCCTCTCCATTTTGGTTTTCTTTTTCATTTTTCTTCCCTCGTCACTTGGTTGCCCCATTTGGCCTAAGCTCCTCGCCTTTTTGTTATAACTACACTCTGTTCTTCAGTGTCTAATACAGAGGCCCAACCTTTATGCATGCAACTTCTTGGTTTGTCTCCTCATTCTCCCTCATTCATGTTGCATGATCTTTATTCTTTTCGTGTTTCTTTAACTTGCCTCCTCATTCTCCCTCATTCATCTTGCATGATCTTTATTCTTTTCATGTTTCTTTAACTTGCATTACCTCTTATTTTGCTCCTTATTTCAGCTACTTTGTTTGTCTTTTCTAGAACTAAGCTACACGCCTCTATTTCATGGCCGAAGGATAGAGGGTATCTCGGGTCTCTCTCTTTCTCTTTAGCTCCCTATGGTTTCTCTCTTCTCTCTTTCTCGGTCAAGCTCCTTCTCACCCCATTATTCCCCGTTTTAGGTGGTGAGAATAGGGACAATCCACATATAGGTTCTTCGTTTCGTTGGTTGCTTTGTTTTCTTCCAGTGGAGCAAACTTCTCCCCCTTCTCGATCCCTCACTGTCCTTATTTTATGATACATTAACAAAGCTCCTTGGGTTCTATTCTTGCAAAGCCTTTCTCTTCTGCATAAGCCCCTCACATGTCCTTCTTACCCTCTCCTCTAAGCTTCTTGATATTACAGGTAGAAAAGCCAATGCTTCAACCTTTAACAGAGATTTCCTTCATTGCCTCTCATTTTAGTCGAGAGAGTAGGTCTCTTTGTTCTCTGACACACTTCATACTTCTTTTTGCATCCTATCATCAGGCGTAGCAAGAAGGAAGCATATTAGTGATCTTGTAGCTTTCTCATATTGTGTATAAGATCTAAGGAGGCTACGACTGGCTACTGCAAAGGATCTTCTGTCCCTTTTGGCAATTTCTGTATATATATATTTTTTATCATTTTATTTATTTATTATTGTTATTATATTTCTTTTTTTTATGACTTTTACTTTGATTTATTATTATTAATTATTTTTTTATTTTTGGATTTTTATTTTGCTTGTCTTAAAGTCCCCCCATTATTTATTTTTTATTTTAAAGTGTCTCTACTTAAGGATGTCATTTGAGTCTTTGTCAATTTTAATTTTCCTTGTTTGCTTAATTATTAATTTATCAGTAACTCATTTAATCAAATAATCTTAATTAAGGATAGGGTGTTCAAAGAAATTGTAATGGGGTACCGTGGGTGAAAATTTTGGCTAAAGAATGGAAAGGATTTAATAGCTAAAATACTTATGTAGGGTCACAATGAGAATTTTGCTCTTACAGCCATGCTCTTTTAGTGAGAATCTCTCCTTTGATGACTCTACTATTTTAAATACATATTGAGAAGAATTATTTTCTCTTAGGCTCTCATTTTTCTATTTGTTCAATAGGAAATTCTTTCTCAATGGATTTATTCATATGGAGAAAGAGTCCTCTTTTAAAAGTTCTTCTTCTTTATTTTTTGTTCACCATGGGCTTCTTCACAAGGATTCAAATTTTCCATTTTTCTTTTCTCCAACGCTAATTTTCACACTTCACTAATTTCCTTCCTTTAAAAGGAAATCATTCTAATACCAAGAGAGCTCTTATATTGAATTCTCATTGATTCGTAAGTTCAATTCATGTTAAGAGTTTGAAATATCTTAAAGACTCAAATTGCGTGGCAAAGATTGAACTGTGTTTGGATAATGGAATGAATTTGATCCTCTCTTGATATATGAATCTTCGACATAAAATCATTTTAGAGGCAGCCCTACCTAAGTATTTAGAGTTGTGAAAGAAAGAAGCTACCCTACTTTTGGCTCAATTGGGTTAACTAGGGATAACTCCTTCATGTTTTAGGAGACAAAAAGTGCCCCATATCCTTGGCACGACTTATTCTAGAAGCATGAATTATCATTTATATTTTTTAGTTTCTTTAAATATTTTAGGGCTTTTAGATTGAATCTCTTTCAAATGTGGCCATTTCCCAGTCCATCGAGAATTTTCAAAAAGAATTCCACATGATTTTTTTTTTTTTTACATTGAATTGGGGAATTGTATGCATGAAAGATAGGTTAGGGTGAATTTGCAACTAAAATGAGAGGATGCACCAAAACACATGGTCATTG
This sequence comes from Delonix regia, assembly GCA_037074485.1. Classification (NCBI taxonomy): domain Eukaryota; kingdom Viridiplantae; phylum Streptophyta; class Magnoliopsida; order Fabales; family Fabaceae; genus Delonix; species Delonix regia. The sequence goes on along the minus strand of CM073449.1, from coordinate 18,934,375 downwards.
TATTGATGATGCTAAATAAAATAAGGTCCAATAAATGAATATGCCTCTATAAGGGCTTCAATTTGATAAAATGGGTTAACCAAGCAAGCATTATCTAATGAAGAAATGATAAAAATTGAATTGTTTCTCACTTCAAGGTGTACCTATGGTCCATATGGTGGTTGGCATGGAGACTTCCTTCTAATTTTGATCATAAAGATAATGCCCCATTCTCTCAAGTGCTTAACTATTTCTTAGCAAAATTACAACCCTGATTTAATCTATGCCGATGGAGATAAAAGGTTGATAACGGATAGGTCATAACCCCAATAGAGCTAGTCATATAAAAGTTAGGTGAAAGGTCATTGATTCTTTATGAACAAAGTAGTCTTTGACCTTGATCATGTCAGGTCTATAATGATAGAGAGTGGATTTGACAAAAACGTTGACAATTTTTGGAATAGTTTGTGTTCGATCAATTGGTTAGGGTTAATGGTAGGTGGGAGGTATTAAGTTGAACTAGAAAGTGATATAAAAAGTCAAAGACTAGCCCTTAGAGTAACCCTAATCTTTATCTGAGTAGAGATTATCATTCCTTAATGTTGTTGTCACTCACGTCAACTGCTTCACTTGCTGGACCACCACTTATTTTATCTTGGACATTCTTAAGTGCAACTTTCAATCAAGACCTTGGCTTAAGCCTAAATTTTCCATCACAAATGAACAAAGAATATCCGATCTTTCCAAATTTTGAGATTTTTCATGAAATGCACCACATGTATGCATGAATCTAATTTAATGTTTACTAACAAAAATGAAGTCTATATAAGGAGAAACTATCCTCTTCCCTTTTTAAATGCTTATTTTATTCTTAGAGAAAGAAAAAGAATTACTATGATCCTTAAAAAGGCAATGTTGTATTCTTTAGACATAGGGGTGTATTAAAATTCCTTTCCTCATGATGCTCATTGCATCACAGAGAAGTAGGAATTGGTTGTGAACCTAGGAGAGAACAAGGTCTCTACATGATTAATGCCAAGGAAACTTTAGCAACTAAAAGTTAAGAGGGCACAGTGGCAAGTTATTTTATTTTTAATCTACCCTATTGACCACGACTGATTTTAAAGTGAAAGTGAACCCTAAAAAGAATGTTTATTATCCCTTAATAACTTACTGCTTCATAAGGAGAAGAACATCGATTAGCTTGTGAAAGGTTTGGGCCTATTCACAGCAAACTTTTCAAAATTTTGAACCAAGGCTCTATCTTTACCTCACGCTAAAAGCATTGGATTAGCCAATGTACCAATTGATACAAGGTCAATAACTTGAGCAAAACACGCCATAAGTCAAAGGATCAATAGAGTTAGACTTAGGCTATAGAGCCAAACACTGCCTATCTATGTCATTATGCCTAGTTATACTTAGAAATTCTTTTCACAAAGCAACCAAAGGAACAAGTAGGTTAAGATCTATAGTAACATTATGGATATCTATTTGTCCTTATAATTGCTTTGTGTTATTATTTTTTGGTTCTATTATTGCTTTTCATCTTTTGATTTGTCAGCAGATTATTAGTACTTGTCCCATACCACTCAATGACTTGTTTATCCACAGAAAGTACATGTTCAACAATCCATTTGATAAAGAACAAATTCATTATCGCATGAAAACTGGGCATAGGGGTAATATAAATTTCTATCGACAACTTGGCTATAGCCTTATTATTTTATTTCACTGAATCATTTAAAGACTAATGATTTAATTATGAAACGACATTCATTGTAGGTTCAAAAATACTCTGTTAATAGTGCACTAATGACTGCGATCATTGCATTATTATACTAGTGTATAAGTTCACAAAACTTAATTTTCTCGAGAGATAAAAGGTCTCACAAGGAAACAAAGTTGACCATTAACTTGAGAGAGGAAATAAACCTCTACACAATTAACAATAAAGTTTTTTTTTCAATCTAAGGTTACATTGAATAGTCATTAGTTCACTTCTTGTGCCGACTGATTTTTTTTGCAAGTAATAATGTATTCCAAAAGTTTCCCTTTTCAAGGAAATTTCTATGTAAGGGAATGCCCATGCAATGCATGATTATGAAGTAGAGGGTAAGGAAGCCCTTCGCAGGCCGTGAATGGTTTTGTTAATGCATACTTTCATTGTAATCAACTTGTGTCCTATAGTGCAATGATGTCATATCCATTTTTTCAGTACAGTATGTATGTTACGTGTAAGGAAAGAAAATAGATGCCCTCTTGTCTCTTAATTTAAGGAAACCCTAAGCTAAAATTGCTAAACCTACGAACACCAGTTACTAACTAAATAGGCAGGCCTACTAAGCTTTGACTATTGTAGTGCAGGTTGAAAGGGTGGATCTATGTTCCTAAAAGGATAAAGGTTCCTGAATTACATTCACCACAAGGATGAAGATCTTGCTATATAAACCTAATCATAAGCGGAAGGAAATCTCACATAGATTAGGCCCATATAACAAGGCACAATCCAAGTGAAGCCTTCATGGTAAAGTTAGGAGGCATAAAGCCACACGTGGAAACCAATATAAGCTTCAAGTCACCTAAGGCGCACACAGAACCAAGTATAGGGCCCAATAGAATGTGTGTGAGGCAATATGTATACGTGAAGTGTGTGAGAAGAGCAATCATAACTTTTACCTAAGGACTCCCCAACCCGCATATGCTAAGCAAATTAAATAAGAAAAGAGCAATTAAGTATATAAGAGTTGTCTATCCTATGGTTTCAATCTACATGTTATCTAGCCTAGCACATGTTAAATAGCCAAACATCATTAAGATAAAGACATATATACAATAAACACACAAACAAAGCATCTATATATTGCCTACCCTAAATATATACAAGTGTAATTAGATAGACACCTATGTACAAGCATTAAATAAGGCATGCGAACTAAAACATGTCATCTAACACAAGCATGGAAGCCAGATAACACATAAAAATGTAATCAAAATAAAAGAAAAGGCCATATTATTTTGCATAATCAACTTGAATAGGCTAGACTTTCAAAGTGTCCCCAGTGGAGTCGTCAAATTGTCACACCTAATACAGGACTACATGGTGCAAACAAAGAATAATTTTAATTTTCACTTTACCAAAGAAAACCAAAATTTATGAGTCACCACCAAAAGTTTTAGAGGAAAACCTTGGAAAACCAATTAAATTGGTAAGGTGGTCTGCGAACCAAAAATCAAGTTCAAGAGTCGGTTGTGTGTGAGGAAGGTGTTAGGCACCCCACAGCATTCGCTCTTAAGAATGATTACCCAAAGTTGAATATACAAAAATTATATGACCTTAATTCAAAATTCGATTACTCTTATCAATCACATGCAAAAAAAAAAAAAAGAGGGAAAATAATGAAGCAATTATGAAAATAAAATATTTACAAAGGCATACTTGACCTAGGATCAGAGCCTAAGGCCTACGTATCCTACGATAGGAATTAAAGTCCATGTAGTTCGGCTAGAAATGTGTGTCTATTGGTTGGTGACTTTTATTTTTTGAACAGAACAAGATAGTTGAAATTAATCTACTTTTCATAAACTAAATAAGCTTGAATTTGGTTGGTGTATTTTAATTTACAAAATCAATTTAATATCACTTCCTTGCTCCTTTCATTTTTCTCTTTTTAAAATTTCTTTTAGACTTTTGGATTTTATTTTAATTTTAAAATTGAGATTATAGGAAATGGTATTTTTTTAGGATTTTTAATTACAAATAACAGGTAAAATAAACCCTTTTTTTATTTTTGGAATTATTCCATCTTTCTATTTTTGAAAACAAATATTAACTTTCAAGACCTGAGGAGATTAAGGATCTTAAGCAACCTTGACTGGTTATTTCTCAAGTAACTAAGGAGATTAATGATCTCACACAACTATTTGAAAATAAAAATATAATTAAACAATACTACATATATAATAATTTATGGACATTGCTTTCTTCATTGGACTCAAAAATCAAAATATCATGCTTAAGTTTTACCACTGTATGATTATTAGTGAACTTATAACCAAATCCAAGCATTAAGTTAGGCCAATACCTTAACACCAACAGAGAAAAAAATATTTTCTTATTGCCAAATGTTATAACAAGAACTTGAACCTAAAGAACAATTACCATTCGCTTAGGCAAGATCACTACACACAAAACGCAGAGAAAATATGAAGGCAAATATAATGGGCAATACCTCTAACCTTTGTTCTTAAGACAAAATGAAGTGCACTGACCCCTAATATACACTAAAAAGCAAGTCTAGATTTAAGACCAAGGAAAGAAGCCCATGCAAGAGAATGAGATTTTACCTTGACTCCACACAAAACCTATGATGTGAAGAACGATGGACATATGCAATGTCACCAAGCTCTTTATTAGCTCTTCTCTTTTCTCTTTCTTTTCTTTTTTTACTTGATCCTCTGTTATTTGTGCTTCCTTGCTGCCACTTTCTTCCTTACTTTTTAGTTGAGAAAGCAAAGAGGTTGAGCCTCCTTCTTTTGCCCAGAAGCTCTTAGTCTCACCTATTGCTCCCCATGCTTCCTAACTTTCTTTTCACACAAAGTCTCTTTGTTCTCTCTCTTGAGTTCTCATTTTCTTATTCCTTTTTTTATTTTTTTGGCTTCTTAGTTCTCTCTTGCTCTCTTAGACTTTTATCTCTTTTCTACTTCATGCTATACCAATCCACCATGAGAGAGGAAAAAGTCATCCTTATGACACGAAAAAATTCCAAGCATTAAAACCTCTTCAAATGTCGTCGTTGAACCCCACAAACATGAAACATCCACTGCCAGAGAGGGAAATTGATAAAGGATTCATGTCAATGCTAGCTCAACTCCTGAAGCATCCACTAGCTATCATCACATTTGTGCCCAAAGATGCCGCCATGTTCTTCACTAGAGTCATCGCCAGTGCTATGACCAAGATTGTCATGACTCCACTAGATCGTATCTAGATCCTTATGCTGGTGATGTTTCAAATTTGTTGCATTAGTTATACTTGGTCATTTTTGTCAAGTCTTTGCTTAACCCCTGTTTAAAGAAGTTCAAACAAAGTTTCTTTCTTTTCCATTTTCTTCGTTTACTAACTCTGATGCTCACCTACTCTTGATGGTTTTCTGTAGGCTTCCTCATTACCTTCAGATATTATGACTCACCTTCCTTTCTTCAAGCTCAACCTCCTTCGTCACTCTTTTCTCTATTTTTCCTTTGAACTAAGCCTCATCTTTTGTTAGTTTCTCTTTTTGTTTTGAAAGCTAATAGTATAAAAGAACTTCCACTTTGTTCTCTTCTACTCGGCCTCACCTCCCCTCTCTTATGAGCTCATTCTTCTTCTTTAGCCTCTCGTGTTTGTGGAAAGCTCCTGTTCTAGAGCAAGAAGGTAGAACAGTGATGTTTTTCCTCCCCAAAGCTCTCCTAACTAGCTTTGCCTCTTTTATAGCTTCCTTCTTATCAAAGTTTTCTTCCTGGGTTCTTTCATTCGCATTGCATGGTCACTATTCCTTTTTTTTTTTTTTAGCTTTCCCTCCCTTCTCTCTACCTCTCTCAGCTCACTCTTAGTCTCAACCTCCTACATTCACATTGCATGAGTTCCTTTCTTTTTGAGCTTAAAATCAGGTGCTTTACTCAACCCACTTTTCTAAGTGCAATTTCACGTGTTTTTTAGAGTGGTAGAGGTTAATGCTGGCATAAGTCACCTCCTTCCCAAGTAGCATGGGGTGTTGTAGCATGGGTGTATATACCAGAGGTATGGGGTTTTGCATGGGAGTTGCAGTGGCCTGGGTGGTAGCATGTGTGAGGTATGGGTTCCTTTAATTTTTAATGGTGGAATGTATGTATGGGTCTTTAATTTTTAATGGCTTTTTACCTTTTTTAATTTTGGTTTTTATCTTCTTTTTTTATATATATATTTTAGATTTTTATTTTGTTTTTTCCACATTTTCTTTTGATTTTATATTTTGTTCTTTCATATTTTTTTATTTTTTATCTTTTTTTTCATTTTTTTTTTCATATTTTGAGATTTTTTTATATCTCATATTTTTAATATTTTCTTAATTAATGAATTTTTGTTCCTAATTTATTTTTGGATGAGGTGTTCACAACCCATCAAATACAAAGCAAGTAGATGTTGTCCTTTCTTTGGAGTCCAACTCTAAAGAAGTTCATAGAAAGTAAGATGAACCAATTAGAGAACCATCTCAATGGGCAAGAAGGAAGAATAATGAAGTTCATTAGTACAAACCATATGAGCCATCTCCATATGTGATGGTTCCATTTTCTCAAAAGTTAAAGCAACAAGAACAAGAGAATAAGTTTGCAAAGTTCTTAAACACGCTTAAGAAGTTGCAAATTAACATCCCTTTCATCGAAGCGTTAGAACAAATGCCCTCTTATGTGAAGTTCATGAAAGAGTGGCTATCTAAAAAGTGGAAGTTGGAAGAAGATGAAACTATAATGTTGACAAAAAAAATGAAGTGCAATTGCCACCAAAGTTGAAAGATCTAGGTAGCTTCAATATCCCTTGCACTATTGGAAACATGATGATTGGAAAGGCTTTGTATGACTTGGGGGTTAGTATTAATTTGATGCCCTTATCAATTATGAACAAGTTGGGTATAAGAGAAGTGAAGCCAACTATGATGTTCCTTTAACTAACAAATCATTCCATTAAGTTTGCCTATGGAATTATGGAAGACGTACTAGTGAAGGTTGATAAATTTATCTTTCCAGCTAATTTTATGGTTCTAGATGTAAATGATGATGTTGAGATTCCTCTCATATTTAGGAACCTTTCTTAGCAACTGGAAGAGCTTTAATTGATGTAGAACAAGGAGAACTAATGTTGAGAGTACAAGATGAGAAAGTGACTTTTAATGTGTTTGAAGCAATGAAGCATCCAATGGAAAAAGAACATTGTTTTAAGACAGAAGTGATTAATTTAGTTCATAATGTTTTCCAAAAAGGAAATTCAAGTAACCCTCTTGAAGTAGCCATAGTAAATGCAAAGACCAAATAAGCGGAAGATGATGATCGAGAAGTGAAAGAATGAATTAAATACCTTGAACATCTCTTATTCTTAACTCTCCAAACTTGAAAATGAAAGAATTAAAGAAGAATAAGGTGAAGGTTGAAGAGTCTCCAAAGCATGAGCTAAAGCCTCTACCCTCTAATCTCAAGTATGCATATCTTGGTAAGAATAACACTCACCATATGATCATTAGTGAGTACTTGAGTGAACTTGAAGAAGAAAAATTATTGAGGGTGTTAAGAGAGCACAAAACAACTATTGGTTGGGCAAAGTGGTCAAGGTCTTTTATGATTAAGGAAGTCCTTTGTAACCTAAAATAACTCTCATTTAGTAATAAGTACAAATTTACCTTGTTAAAATGATAATTAAACCAATTAAAGGGGAAAGGACTGAATAGAAAAGTCAAAAGGACTTAATTGAAACGTTTTGGTGTAAATAAAGGTAAAAGTGTACTTTTTGCAAAGTTGCATGGCATGTTGAAAGTTGAATTTAGATTTATCAGAGGATCCAAAAAATCATGATTAGGAAATTTTATACAATTTTGGACTAGAAAATACCACTAATGGGGAAAAAAGTGTAAGGGAAGGGTAAAATGTCTAATTTTCACCAAATGATTTTTCTATTAGATTTTTCCACTCACCTTTCAGCCAAATGAGAGAAAAAGGGACAGCTATCCATTATATGCATGACCAAGGAAGGAAAATAAGGTGCAAAAATGATGGAGAAAATGGTAGAAGAGAGAAACATAAAAGTGGATTTTTCAAGGTAATTTCCTCACTTTTTGAAATCATGGTAAAAGGAAAAGTTGTAGAGCTCACTTAAAGCTATCTTATGATCCAAATATTTTCTCTTATAGTGGATTTTGGCCTAGACATAGTCAAGGATTTGGTGTATCAAGTAGAGAAAAGTGAAGCAAAACAAAGGGTAAGCTTTCTTATATGAATTTCTTAAATAGTTTGTAAAAATTTCAAGTTGAAATAGATCCTTCATGGCTAAGACCAAAAGTTCCAACTCTTTCTCACTATATTTGTAATCTAGAGACTTAGATGAACAAATATTTCTTCATAACCAAGGTGTAATTATAGCTAGAAAGTGGAGAAGCAAAATGGAACCGAGTTGCCCAAGTGGGTCTTTGATCTATTAGCACCTAGTATTGTAATAAGATATATTTCTAACTAATTTATAATACAAGTTGGAATTTTTAATGGAGAAGTAAGTATAATCAAAGCATTTAAACTAATAATAATTATAATGAATCCTCTATATGTAGGGACTTGCTATTGCTAAAAGTGCTATCAAGGATTGAGTTTAGAAAAGAGGTATTTTCATTTCAAGGAAAATCAAGAAAGGAATTAGCTTGAAGTAGCAAGGTAGCACCTTCTCCATTCTTCATATGCTATGTGTGTGCTTATGCTTAGTGATTACATTCTTGATGAATTTTCATGCTTTATGTTGCTATCACTTTATGTATGATGGTGTGATATCTCACATAGAGCCTTAGTGGCTCACAATTGATATTATGTATGATGGCTTATAGGGTTTGGACAGAGATGCTAATTTAATCATGATAGCTAATATGATGTGGTCATGAACCAAAGTCAAAGGTGTGAACTCTAGTATGATTCCATGATCTATGTTCATGTTATGATGTTGTACGCATTATTTTGCTCATGTGTGCCATGGTGTGTGTGGAATGTGAAGTGAGCTATTGGGACTTTTTTATTTTATCCTATTTCTAACTAACTATTTTAGGTGGATCTAGTAAGGATAAGTAAAAAGAAATAGCCTCTTAGATCTTTTTAGAAGAAAAGCCAAAGAGGCTTGGTTAGTAGGAAGCTATGATATTTTAATGTAGATAACAAGAATTCAAGGATCAAAGATGTATTCTCATGTAACCTAGAAAATATGATGATGTAGCGCAAGGCTTTCATTGTTTATGTATAAACTCCTACATGCATGAAGAAATGACCAATCAAGAGTTTGAGCAAATGTTAATATGTAATAGATGGCTTCTTGAAGCATAAGTATCAGTGAATGAGGCCAAACTCAAAATTTGGTATGTTGAAACCTATTTAGTCAAGTTTTAGTTTTAAGAAGATGTAATTTCATGAAAGAAGAAAAACAAAAAAACATTAAGTAGATGGACTCAAAAAATTAAGATCTTTGGTTGATTGAATCTTAATATATCAAAATTGATATGTAACAAATTTCGTTAAATTTTGAGTTGAGTAGCTGCTCTTTTGGCATGCATAAAGTATGGAGAATTATGTAGAAAAGTTTACCAATATGCATGATGTAGGGTGACATTTGAGGGAAAAAATGGATGAATTTTGCACTGGAATTTTATTTAAAAGTCCCTAAGTTACTAATGAAGTATTATGGAAAGTTTGATGCCATTTAGATTCATGTAAGTAGGTTTTGCACCAAATATCAGAAATGAAAATCTAGTTCTGTATAATTCCATATAGTCATGATCATGGATTTATTTGAGGGGACTCATGAATGAATGTTGAACTAAAATTTTTTATGCAATTAATTATCATATTATTCTAGTTACTTGAAAAATTTAACAATTTTCGGAACTTCCTTGAATTTATTATTAATTTTCAAAGTTGGAAAATTTACCATATCGACCAACTCACCATATTTACTTCATTTTTATCACTTGATTGACTCCAATTTCTTGTGAATACTTGGACTACTTGCCTAGAGGTTGTTATGTATTATGGTATAACATCCTTCCTTATGGATCACTTGAACTCATGGAACCCACATCTCAAATGACTTTCATTGTCAATGAGCATAGAATGAAGTATTATTTTACGGGAGATGTCAGCTGACAAAAGTCTTCCTTAAACTTTGCCCTACCTCAATGAAGAAAAAGAAATCAATAAATAATCTTAAGAGGTAACCTAAGTCTCTTTCTTTCACTATTTAATTTGGTATGTTGATTTGCTATCTTAGTTAATTTTACATGTATCTCTAGTTAATCTTTTAGTAATTTGCCTTGTAAGGTGTGTGTTTGTTTAAGTTCATCATGTTTTTGTTTTATATTAGCTAGATTTGGATTCTTTACCATTTTTTTTCTTAAAACTTTATTTTTAGTTGCCTTCTAACTTTTAGTTCTTAAGATAATTTTGTGTGCTTTAGATTTAAGATTTGTTCTTGATAGCATTTCATCAAGTTTTGAACCATTTTGGTTAGTTAGTAGACAATTAATTTTGATTTAGTGCATAAATAGAAGGAAGTTGCATTGATCTGATAATGCCTGGACAATCAACTCAATGCCTAGGCATTCACTAGGCATTTTAAGATTTTTCTTTCTCGCAATGTAATGCCCAAGCATCTAACTTTATGCCTAGGCATTGGCTTAAAAAAACAAATCAAAATTTTTTTGTCATGCTTTTTGTTTAAGTTTATTGCTCTAGCATAGTTTGAACTTTATCCCCTTCCCTTTGCAGTTTGAAAATTTATCTTTGAATTGCTTGTTTTAAGTGTTTTCCTTGTGCTTAAGGACAAGCACCATGACAAGTTTGGGGGAGTTGATAACTTTGAATTTATCATTAATTTTCCTCAATAAAAGTAATTGTTAGTGCAAAAAGTGTTTATGAATTTCAAGTTTTCGCTCATAGCATTGTAATTTTGATTTCAAATTAGTAAACTCTTCTATCATGACTTGAGTGCACTAAATCTAAGTGTTTTACTAACTATTTTTATATTTGGAAGCCTAAGAGACTTGGATTCTAACTTTGAAGAAGTGTGTTATAATGGTTCAATGGCTCAGCATTCACTGACATTTCAATTTGTGCGTTCTTGTCACTTTTTGCCTGAGCATCCAATCTAATGCCTGAGCATCCAATGCAATCTCTATTTTCTATTTTGGTCACTCAATGATTGGGCATCCAAAGTGATACCTAGGCATTTCATTGTTTTTTAACATGTGCAAACATTGGACTATAAATAGAATCTTTTCACTTTCTATTATAACTTTTGGAGGGGAAAAGCTAAAAATAAGCTAAGAAAGGAGGTGAAGAAAGAAGAAAGTTGATTTCAAGAGATTTTAGAGCACTACAACCATCTTGCGACCAAGGAGACCATGAAGTTTAGTTACTTTTTCTTTTTCTACCTCGATTTTTGTTCTTTAACCATGTATAATTGAACTTTTGAAGCTAGGGTGAAGATGTAGCTTGACTTGGATGATGTTTTCTTAGTTTTCTTACTTAATACAAGTTTCTAATTCCATTCATTGAGTGATTATCATGGTTCTAAATGCTTTCTATGACTTGATTACTCATGGGTTGATTTAGGGTTCATGCATAGAATTGGGAATTTGTATGTATTCTTGCTCACGTGATTAACACCATAATTTAACCATATCTTGGATAGATGACATTGATTGTATGGTTTTTGATAAATTTCCTTACTCCTTGGTAAAGCCTTTTCTAATTGAGATTTTTCAAAGAGATTTGATAATCTCATTTAGTTAAAAGAGGACAAGCATTCAAAAGGATTGGTTGCTAGCTAATTTGGGAATTTAACTATCAATTGTGAAATAGAACTTGGTTAAGTAGAAATTCTAGGGGTTAATATTGGAAGGTTATTTGAAATCGAATCCATAGTCATTTTTAATATTTTTGTTTCCTCTTAACTTTAATTTTTCTTATTACTGAAAAATGACCAAAAATATTAACAAATTCCTTTTTGTAACAAGTGCTTCTTGTTATTTTCATTAAGTTCCCTTTATTTCCAACTTTTTCATATTCTAAAGTGTCAATTTAGTGAATTTGGTATGTGGTAACCAAAATCCTCATGGGACAATACTCTCTTACTTCTATATTACTTGATCAATTCAGTATACTTGTTGTGCAGGTCATCAATAGGTTACAACACATCATATGTTTATGCTAATTCAATTCCTGATGATGGTGTATTATTTACAAAACTCAAACTAAATTTATTTTTATTTTAGTCCTTATTTCTTTTAAGTTAGTCCCTACTTCCTACAATCTTAAGGAATATGCTAAAATCCTTAAACTCTCTTCAAAAGCTCTAAGTAGAGAAGGGAGAGAAATCGAGCATGGCTCTTGAATCCCATGCACAGAAGCATTGAGGAGATGTGTCCAATTGGTAAAGAACCGTTGAAAAAGGCATTAGTATGATTTTTTATTATGTTAAAAATTTCTAATACATAATTTAGATAATTAATTATCTAATTACAAAAAGGCTTTGTGGGCCACTATAAGATTCTTGAAGCATTATTAATGCCTAGTGGTAACCCTAATTAAGATTGATGTGCTGTCCAATTTGTCAGGGTTTTCCTTCAAGATTATTTAAAAACTTGATTAATATTCAAGTGGGCTTTCGATAGTCTAATTGTAGGTTAATTTTTTTTATTATCTCAATGACTGGGACCATTAAATATTTAAATACTGCTTTAGGTTTAATAAGGACCACCAGCAATATAGCACATGCGACATATGACCTATAATATTACATGAATAATCTTGGGCATATACACATAGATTCAGTATTTTAACTAGCCATTATCGATTCTATACTAGTAATAATTTAAAGAGCTAGATCAAATTTTATTATAACTTGTCTTTTAAATACTATTTTTAGCTTATATGTATAAAATATTTTACAATTCTTTTGTTATTTTTTAGGACGTTAAATATTATGCATGTAATGCATTTTAAGACTTTAAAATAGAGATTTGTAGTACTAGCTAGGATTTGTTCTTTTGAAGTATTCTAGTACTTCCTTCTCTTGGGAGTTATGCATTGAGACCTTTCCCTATAGTCTCTCTATCTTGCAATGATCTTTAGGTATTCAAAATCCTTTTTCAATCATTCTTTTAAAATTTTGTCCTGTAGCTAGCAAGGTATTAACTATATTAAAACTCCCATTTTCATCATTTTAATAATTTTTTATGATTTTAAAGAATCACTTTGGTGCCAAACATATATTGAATGAATCATAATAACTATTGTCTTTCATGAAATAATTCATAATTTTGTCATGATTAATCTTTAAGAGCAACTTCTAAAAATTCATTATCTTATAACTTCTTTGTGAATGATGTTCAATATTTACTTCTCATTGTTGGAGCTCTCAAAACTAACCAAGTTGATGTATTTAATTGTTTATTGTGGTGGGTTGAATTTAAATTTTGACCCATTTAACATAGGCAGGTTAAACTAACATATACCAATCAACTAGGCCAGCTTAATATGTATGGGGGCTGGCCCTTTATTTTTTTATTTTATTTTATGTAAACTAAATCTAACAACCCAATCCAAATGAAAGGATTTGTAAGGTTTCTTTTGTGAAAGATTTAATATTCTAATGTCTTAAGTAGCTTTTATCATTATTTTATCTTTAAAGATTCAATACTTGATTAAAAGAAATAGACAAGTTGAATGAATATTGCTATTAGAATCAAATTATTGGCTTGATAATTATTATTATTTTTGTTTTGGATTCTTTTATTACATATTTTTAATATTTTTTTATGGATTAAACAAGCTGACCTGTTTTACTTACTTGGTGGGTAGGATTTCATATCCTGAAATATCAAATTTTGTGGGTCAAAATGGGTAAACTCATTTAACCCATCAACTCGCATGGGCCAGTTTGGGCCTTTGACATCTTTCTTATTGTTAACTAAACTTAATAATCTTGATTATTCTATTTTTTAGGTTAATTATTGATTATTTTATTCTATTGAACATAAGAAGTGAATGACACTATATAGCCTTACACATTAAATGTACAGAAGAAAAAGTCATATCACTTTTATTTTCTAAATTTTGTAACATTTTAAATTACTTTTAAATTAAAATACTCTTGTTTTCACATAAGATATTAGGAGTTGAAAATTAACTCCTTCAATTTATTAAATTATTTTTGTAACTTGGCAAGTAGTCGTACAAAAAGAACATGTCAAAATCAAAATATAAATATAATTTTTGTTAGTTCTATTTATCATATGTAGAATAGGATTAACATGTTATTCTTCTATTAAAATGTAAACTTGATGAGTTCATTGAATTAACTTAAGAGTTAGAAAACAATATTTATATAAAATGTTAGAATCTAGATTATTCACCACACAAAAAAAAAATGAAAAGCCTCATAGTCATCATTAATAGCTTTAATGGTGACAAAGTTGTCATTGTAATGTCACCACAAAAAGTCTCATAACTGAATATTTTCATTGGCAACAACGAACTCACCATTCAAAGCCACTTTTAGTGACAAAACTTTTAAGCGGCAATAAAAGTTACTACTAAGTGTGAATGCATTAGATGGTTTTAAAGGGTCATCACTAGAAGGCAACTTTTAGCAGCGACCTTGAAAAGAGTGTTTTAGTGGTCATCCTTAATGGTTGCCACTAAAGATGGCTTAACTGACAACAAAAGTAGCCAATAAAAGCCTCATCATAATAAAAAAAATTATTAGCAACCTTTAAATGTCGCTACTAAAGATGCCAAATCATTTAACCCACTTCAGTTTTATTGGTTATGATCTTGAAATTGGCCCACCAACCTATTTAACCAACCAAAAAAATTTTTAATTAAAATTTATAAGAAAATAAAGGAATCTCAATAAAAAAAAATTCAATATCAAGCTAAATATTTAATTCTAATACCAAAAATCTATTCATGTTAATGATGGTAGATCAAATATTCAATATTTAATAACAAAATAAGGATAAAAGCTACTGAAGATTATGTAATATTAAACATTTTACATAAGAAAATCCACAAAACCTCTTAAATGGGCCCACACATCAAGCCGCCAAGCTAGCCTATTTAGCCTACAAGTTAAAAGGGTCAAGTTAGTTTAACCTACCTAGGTTAAATGAGCTAGAAATTACAATCCAATGGTGGGTTAAACATGTTTGACCTAGTGGTTGGCCTATTTTTTTATTTCATTTTCATATGTTTCAATAAGGGTAATCAAGATAAATTTAAAGTCATATTTTGTTGATTTCACTTCACTAGTTTGAGGCAATTATCCCTATAAATAGGTTTTGTAGGGAGCCTAACTTCTTCCCCATACTCAAATAAACTCTCAAACTCATTTCTATTTACACATACTATCTTCTCATTTCTTTCTTGTATTAATTTGGTTTTCCAAATTTTTTCATTAAGATTTTGGTAGTTATTCTAGTAAATTAGTTTTCAAAATCAATTTTCAGAATCAATGTGTTTTCTCTTTTTTTTCCAACCCTTTAATGGGTTATCAAGAGTCACGAGATCATCATGTTTATAGAACAATGAGTAAAATTGTCAAAATGGGCCAAAGCTTGCCCTGTGCAGGCTAGCCCATTTAGGTTGGTAGGCTAAATGGGTTAGCCTATTTTGACCCACTTAATTTGGTGGATCAAGATATTGAACTCAACCACCATGTAGGTTAAGTATGACAACTTGCTTAACCCACCAAAAAAATATTAGAAAAGGATGAAAAAAAATCCAAAATAGAAAATTCAAGCATCGAGTTGATTATCTAATTCTACTACTAAAAATTCGTTCATTTTGTCCTTTGTTGATCAAATATTGGAAATTTAAAGACAAATTAAGAATAAAAGTTACTTAGAACTATAGAATATTTTTTTTCCTAAAAAAACTCCACAAAAAATTTTATTTGGATTGGATTATGAAAGCAATATATATATATATATATATAATTAAAGTGCCACTCAGAAATCCACTGAGTTAGCCCATTTAACCTCTGGTTAAGTGGAGCGAGTTAGTTTAACCTAACTATGTTAATTGAGATAAAAATTTAATCTCAACTTACCCAAATGGTAGGTTAAACAGATCAATTCGATCAAATTTTTTTTAAGAGCTCTAACAATTAGTATTAAATATTAAACATATCAGCCATAGAAGTGCATTATAGTAAGATAATAAATTTTTAGAAGTTGCTGAGAAAATTAAGATGAAATTATTAATTATTTGATGAAAGACAAAAGTTATTTTGATTTATTTGAAATATGTTTTGGACCAAAGTATTTTTTTTTTAGTCATAAAGAGAAATTATTAGAATAACAAAGGGGGCTTTCTAATAAAGTTGTAAACACAAGAGATTGCTAGTTAGAGGTGGAAATTGTAATTAACGCTACTTGAGAGAATGATTGAAAAAGAATTTTACAAGACAAAAAGACTATAGGGAAAGGTCTTAACTCTTAATCATAATACCAAGACAAAGCAAGTATTAGAATAAGATTAACAAATCCTAGCTTGTATTATGAACCTCTATCGTAAAATCTTTGGCTATGTTTGAGAGTTTTAGTAAAGATGGAGTGGAATGATCATTACTGGAAAGGAGTGAAGTAGCAAAATATATACAACTCCCTTGTTTAAAAGTTTAATAAAGGAAGGGGAGAGGGTCATTAATGAAATGGAAGGGCTTCTATATATTTTTTATAATATTACCCTTATAAATAGAATGTTATTATAGTAAGTTTTTAAGCACAGAGGTTATCATTGTAATACTACTATTTGGCCACTCCATTCTATCCTTAACCCCTTTAATTTGGAGGGACAAAAAATGGGAATTTTGGATGGCAAGGAGGGAAGTTCCTCTTTTGCCACTCCATTCCTCCCTTAAAAAAACTTTCAAACATAATGACACACCAAATTAGCATGTATTACATTTTTGGCAATACATTCAAACATAGCATTAAAACGCATGCATTACATGCAAATTAATAGGCCAAGTTATTTAACTTAAAAAATATTCAAGTGATTTCTTTTCCTTCTAGTTTTTAGTACTTAGGCCAAGACATCAAGTTAAATTTAAGTACCAATAAAATATATTTCTTTAATGCACCAAGAAAGGTAAGAAACTGAAGTTTTTAATTCAATGCAGAAGTAAGCAACGTAATTACTTTAATAAGAATACCCTCATTCAAAATTAAAGAAAATATATATGCATAACCCCTATAATTTTAATTTTAATACATAACTTTAAAACATATTGTTTAACATCCTAAAAAATAACAAAAGAAGTGGAAAATATATTAACATATGCAGAAAATTAGTATGTAAAAGAAGTTATAATAAAATCTGATATAGACAATACGTTACGATCGACACGTTAAATTATTAATGGTACAGAATCGATAATCGCTTGTTAAATTACTAAATTCATACGTATATGCCCAATAATATTTGTATAATAGGGGTCAAATGTTGCATGTGTAGTATTGTTAGTGGTCCTCATTAAACCTAATGCAGTATCTGATGGTCTCAGCCATTGAGATAATAAAAAAAGTGACCCACAATGATACTGCCAAAAGCCCACTTAAATATAAAATAATTTTTGAATATTCTCGAAGAAAATCCCTAATAGTAATAATGTTATACGTATTCATTTCTTAGTTTTTTATCAAACGGTGGCATATCCCCATAAAAATTTTACCTAGAATTGTCAATGCATGCAACAAAATTGAGCAACACGTCATAGGGTTACCACTGGACATTAATAATGCCCCATGAACCTTATAGTGACCAACTTAAAGACCCTTTTTCTAATTGAATAAGTAATTATCTAAACATTGGCCAAAAAAATTAAAGGTTTTACTAACATGTATCATTAGATCACTCATTAAGGATCATTTATTACAACCACTAACAATAATAGTAATGCTTCTCAATTAATTTCATTGTTTTATAATTATTTATTACACTGACTAATTTTATTATATAACAATCATCTATTGCATTTACTAACCAAAATATTAATGGTCATTTATTATTTACCATAGCTAGGCCATGTTTAGAAACATTGCCTAGCCATGGTTTCTTCAAAACCATGGTTCGGTCACGTTTTTAAGTGGCCCAGCTATGGTCTTTACCCAAACCAAGGTTAGGCCACTTAAAAACATGGCCCATCAACATGTATTTTAACTATAGCCTAGCCACGGTTCTAGAACCGTAGTAAGACAATGAACCTAACTATGGTTGTAGAAATCGTGGCTAGGTTATGGTTTAAGCACAGTTGGTTAAACCCAAATTTTTCTGTTGTCATAATTCGATGCTAATAACAATAATAATGCATAAATTATTTTATCAAATTTATAAGAATGAATGAATAAAAGACTAAAGAATTATAAATAAAAAAATATAAATTGCAAATTGGGAAAAAAAATAAAATAAAAGGAAAAGAGACCTCAAGCAATTAGAAAAGAGTGGATCACAAAAAATGTGAAAAATATGAGGAAATTAACATAAAAAAATTGAATGAAAATTGTGATATTCACTCCTCCATAGATTTTAATTTTAAATTTTAAACTTTAATAGGATTTTTTAATAACCAAGGGAAAAAGTGTATATATATATATATATATATGTTATGTAACATCCTAAAATATACGTAGTTAGAAAAATAAAATAAAATTTTTGGGCTAAAATGAAAAGAGAAAATAATATTTGGGGTAGAAATTATAATTGTAACTTTTTTGGGACTAAAATGGAAAAAGATATGTTGAGATAAAAAATATAATTTTAACTATTGTATAGTAACTTGCATAGTAATTAGTTACTATTTATATAGTAAATTGTCGACAAAAACGTATTTGGATACTATTTGCATAATATCAAATAGTAATTTACGTAGTAATTTGAAAATTTATATATAAAACATAAATCATTCTTAGTTTTTTCTCATTCAAAAGAAGAGAAAGAGAGAGGTACTGGAAGAAGCATTTCATATTTTTAACTTGCGTAAGAGGTAGTCAGTACTTTTATTCTCTATATACCTACTTAGAACTGGATTATTAATATATTTCTGTATGTTTTGCTATATATGCATTTGGTTAGCTTTGTTCATTTGTAAATTGTTACAGGGTAATTTCTATAAACAGATTGAACTTTCAAGTTTTTAAAACTTATGAATTGACCAATATTATGACATAATGACGATTATGATGATGATATGATGAGGTAGCTACAAGTATAGGATTGTGATTACAAGAGAAACCAAATATGCATTGGGTTACATAGCCCAGATACTCCTAGTTTTTACAATATGTATTAAATGATGTTTATATATTCTAAATAAGGTATATGACTACCGAGATTTATGATCTCACCCAAATTGATTAACATTTTTTAAGTGAACATTCTTACGAAGATAGAAAAAAGCAAACTATGTAATAGGCTATAGAACTAAAATGCCAATTATTGTTTATATTATATCATAAAGATGATGTGTATAATATGTCTGTATTACGTGACTATTATGAATATATGTATATTTATAAATAAGTTTTCATATAAATTGTTTAGTATGTTTTCTATGAATATTTTCAATATGCATTTTGATTCAGATAAAATATCTAATAGCTTTATTTTGATATGGATTTTTTTTTTTTGAATTAGTCATTTAAAAGTCTCAAACTATTTTATACAACAAATTTCTACATAGTATACACATAATGATAGTGGAATCTCATTTAATAAAATAAGCAAAATAAGACATTATAATGAAATTAAATAGTATCTTTATGAAACCTTATAGACTTTGGACATATAAGTCAATGGTAGGCTATGCCACTTAAATGACTAATTTAGATCCTATGAGTTCCTTGACAAAGCAATTCATCGCATAAATCTTGAGATTTATAACAGGTTTATATCACCTAAATGGCACTGAAAAGTGGGGTTACTACATTTTCTTGTACCTCAACCTTAAGATTAAGAGGTTCTCAAATCTCAAATCTTAGGTAGAAGCAAGAATGTTTCCCCGCCAAGAACATTTCAGAACATAAATCATGCTAAAGTATATATATACAAAGGGCTCCTAGATCAATCTAGACTTATAAAAGTAAAAACTACATATATAGTAAATTTTAAGACATAATAAGAATTCATAACCACAAGGAGTATTATAATTATTATTATTATTACTACTACTATTATTATTAAAAAGGACTAGACATACATAAAGTTTTAATTGTAAAGAAATAGTATTTTGTTTAGGGCATGACAATATTATCATAAAAGTTTTCATCTTTAATTTTATTAATTTAAAATCCTTATCAAGTTATTAACATAACTTATTATAAAGATTAAGAAAGAATTAATCATATTTTTATTTATAATATGATGTGTGTGTATATATGTATTAAAAATATATAAATTATTAGTTATATTATTATTTCTTTATAGTATAAGACGTTGTGCGTGTTTATGATATGGTGTATGTCTATATATATGTTATGTTTATGTAACTTTTTTTTTTTATAATTATGTGTTACGTACATATATATATATATATATATATATATATATATATATAAGAGTGTTAAAAGTTTTATGCATATTAAGTTTAAAAGTTTTATGAATAAATTTTTAAATACTTCAAATATTAAGATACTTATATTAAAAAAGAAGTATACTTATATACAGTCTCTTATATTACTATTATGTTATTTTTCAATCAAAATATGACAAGTGTCTAGTTAATCAATAAATATTAATTTAATTTTAAAATAATAAAATTATTTACAATAACTATACACATGTTATAATATAATTAAAGTACTAAATGCTTGTAATATTTTAATTAGACAATAACATAATAAAACTATAAAAAAAATTGTTTATAAATGTTTCCGTTAAAAAAACATAAATTTACAAAATTTTATATTTCTAATTAATGAAATTATTTTTTTAAATTAATACAATAAAGAGCGTCTAAAACGCGTGTTAAACCCCACAGTGTATAATGGCCAAAGAAGATAACTTAATACATGAAATATGTCTTTCTTTCAGCAGTTGACACTGTCAATATTATTAAAAATGAGAAGGTCCAAATCATTCCCACGTATGTGTATCTGTCTTGCGGTTCATAATTATATCGTAGATGCTTACCCGAGCGGGATTGAGATATAATATTTATTGATAAAATATTATGACAGTTTCATTGGGTCGGCGAGATAGTCTTCAATCTTACCACCAACAATGTCACTGCAACGTGGCGCATCTGCATCAGTTATTATTATTCAAGAAAATTAATCAATTAATTATTATAATTTATATCAATGAATAAATTTGTCTTTATATTTTTTTAACAACTCTTTACAATTTTAATTTATTATAATATTGTCTCTGCAGTTAGATTTATTTAGTCGAATTTTTTTATTTAAGTTTTTATCATCTTTTTCTTTTTTTGAGTTGGGTCTATAAGGTATAATGAACTTTTTTAAATCATAAACAAGTTTAATTATTACTTATAATTTAAAATAGAATATATGGTTAAAGTTATTATTCTTTTGATTGTATCTAGGAATATTATAAGTGCAATTTAATTATTCAGTAAAATATTCGGTAATAGTCTATTTCACGAGACAATGACATCTACCCAACTATGCTAAAGGTTTAAAATGGCCATCAATATTATAATCAAAGATCAAGTTAAAAATGTTTGGTCTCGTCAAATATCTGTTGCAATACTTTGTTTAAATTAGTGATAAATACGAGTCAAGTTGAGTTGGATTTGTACAAGATTTAAGGTCTAGTTTAATTTAAAACTAGGTCACCATCTAGAGACTTGGGTTATTGATCAAGTCTGGCCATGTCTCTTTTCTTTTTTTAAAAAAAAAAAAATTACTTCACAAAAGAAATTTATTAATAAAACCGACTTTTTCAAATAAGAAATAGAAAAGTTTAAAGTTTGAAATATATAGAAAATAAAATGAAAAAATATTAAGATTTGAAAGTAAAAATGACAAAGATTTGAAAAAAATTAATATTTTAAAAGTTTATTGTAAATAAAATTTGTTTTAAATAAAAATAAATTATATGAAAATAATGTAATACTTTGACCACGCTACTCTGGGTCTTATGTGATCAGAGGTTCTGGCTCGATTCGATAAAACGTTTAAATATTTTATTTAACCCAGCTTACTATGATTAGACCCAACTAATTTTATCAAATCTACCAAGTTTATGAATATTCCTAATTTCAATATTTATAACTCTGTTTCATCAGTGTTATTTTCCATTACACTATGTTTACATATGGAAAATTTGATCTATTTAATATAAAAACAAATAATATTGTTATCATATTTTTGTAAAATAATTAAATTTCATTTATTTGTTATATTTATATTCAAAATGAAATTAATTTTTAATTAACTTATGAAATGTTTGATTAATTTTGAAATTTTTTAAGAAAATAAAAGATGCTAGGTTTCATCATTATTAATATACAATGGGGAGTTTTAAAAACTATGAAAAATATAAGCTTGAACAACGTCTACACACACACGTGTCCATATATATATATATTCGCACACACATACCCTTTATTTTGGGCCATGATGATTCGGCCACTAAGTTTTTGATAATTTTTTATTGCTTTGAATAGAACGGAATGGAAGAAGACGAAGAGCAGATCGGTATTAATTATATGTCTAAATATTATATTAGTGTAAAATTCTTACGTATACCAGACCGTCTTAAAAGATGAAGATAAATAATTCCTCAATAGAAAATTTTTCAACTCTCATAAATTGTCATCTTTTATTGTATTAGTTAAGTTTCAGAAGAGGTTCTTACAAGAATGCAATGAAAGATTCCCTCATATATACGTTGACAAAAGTATCAACATCTATTAGAATTGCATATTACTACTCTCAAATTATATCTTGCAAGATAATGGTCCACAAAAACATTTAATAATCAATAAGAAACACGTGCATCATTGATTGGTTGTAGTTTATTCTTATTAATAAGAAGTCATATAATAGAGTAATTTATTATCAACTTTCCTTTAACAAAAATATAATAGAACAAAATATCATTTTAGTTATTCACTTATCAAATCATTCTTAATTTAATTTTTTACTAGATCTCATTTTTAGTTTGGTCTTTAACTAATTGCATTCATTTTTTATTTGATTTTTTACTAATTTAAAAGTTAATACATTTATAATAAATTTAGTCAACATTGAGGGAATTAAATTAATATCAACTTATAAGTGAATGATAAAAATAGTGTTTATTCAAATTTAATATATGAATAGTTTTATAATTTATTGAATTTTTTTACTATGTTATTTTATATTCTTAAATTTGATACTCTTAAATAAAATTATAATAAAAATTGTGATGTAATAGGAAGAGCTTGATTAAGTGGCTCTATAGATTTTCAAGAGACAGGAACAAAACCAATCGTTGAAAAAGAAAATTGCGCACGTTAAAATTACCATTTGGGAGGCCCTCTAGAAAAATTTTATTATCAGGCAAACTTCCAAGTTCCAACTATTTATTTATAATTATGTAGCGAGGCTGGTAACACTGTTGCTCGGACATATATTATAATATTCAATCCTATCTATTTTTTAAAAAAATTATTTAAAATTTTAAAAAATCTATATTTTTCAAACATTTAAAATTTGAATTCTACCATTCAAATCTGTTATAGTGTCAATTTTTTGCTCAGCTGAAAAGGACATAATACTTGTAGCTAGGATGGAGTTGAAAAAAAAAAATACAAAGTTAAAATATTAGTGCTTCCAATTAAGTTTTAAAAAATAGACATAAGGGTTAAAATCTTGAAAAATACTTATAATGATAAACATATACTCTGATTTGTAAGATTGAAGATGATATATTCCTTTTCTTCCCTAAAATAATTTTATAAAAGACCAAAGCACAACCAAGTTATCAAATATATATACCTAAATATTTATCCGATGAACAATTGGTGTGATGTGTAAATTATGAAAGTTATATTGGGAAATCAGATGGAGCCTCGAAATTTCCTCACAACTTTTTATAATTTATACCATTTCATAGTTTTTTTTTCCCTTTATCAACATTTATTCATCTACTGTTATTTTGAATGCAAAAGATGTACACTCCGCAATCTACAAATTCCCTCCACAAAAATAGAATGTATAAATAAATGGCACCAATGTTAGTCTATTTATCATGTAGAATTGAATTATTTTTTAGCATTTATTTTTGAGAAAAGGCACAATATATAAATAAAAATAAATCTATTATCTATTATATATAAATAAAATAGATTTCCCTTTAATGTGAAAACTCTATTGATTGATGAAAAACCTCAATTGAACAAACCATAGACTCTTCATGCAATGACTCTTCACCTTTTTGACATATGATTGAAATTTTTTTGAGATGTCTAGATTTTTTGTAACCAATAAAAAAAATTATGAAATAATTAATTAACTGTCTTTTAAATCGAGAATTTTTTAAAGTTTGAGAATTTTTTAAGATTAATGACAAAGTTAATAAATTTGTAATTATTAACAACAAAAATTATAAAATAATTAATTAATGATTTAATGCCTTTTAAAATGTAAATTGTTTGAAGTCTAAGAAATTTTTAGAGTAAATGAAAAAGTTAATAAATTAATTCACTGTTTTTTAAATAAGAAATTCTTTGAATTTTGAACCATTTTTAAAGTCATAAAAATAATAAATTCAATAATTAATTGTTTCTTAAATTTTTATAGTAAGAGACTACAAATATAACTTAGTATGGTCCAAAATTAATGGAAGATAAAATGATATATAAGTAAATGGCTTATTCAATGTTTTTAATCATTCAAATATCATTCAATCAGTTTTTTATATTTTAAAAAGAACAATAATAAAAATTACTTTGTATGTCAAAAAATTTTTTTATAATAATACCCTATTTAAGATGTATTGACACGTAATTGTATATGTTATAAATGCTTTTCATTCAATAAAAATTTGACGCTGTCGTTCTTTGGAAAACTGAGAAGAACCAAAGCATTTCCATAAAGTACGTTTGTCTTCGAGTTCATAATTGTATTGTGGCTGCTTAGCCGAGAAAAGAAAACCATGCATCGACGACAATTGAGAAAAGTAGGTTATCACTTCTGAAGTAGGCCAACCAAAAATTTTCACGTGACAATAATAACGATTAGGCAATAGAATGGTAAAAAAATAAAATTATACTCAATTGTTATTTATATTTATAATCAGCCCCATATTATGATATGTTTATTTTGACCCTATTCACTGCAAAATTAACACTTTATTAATAATATCTTATTTCAACTTAGTTGAATTATAAATGGCTCTCCCACCTTCAACGTTAACGTCAAAATCATTATGAGAAATTATTAATGATTTAATTAAGGCAGTCTTACTAAAATTTACTTACTAAAATTCATATTATGAAAGTGACGGTTGAAGTGTGAAAATTGAAGTTATTACAGACATAACAAACATTTCATAAATATTGGGATTGATCTATAAATATAAACAACATTTGGGCATAATTTTATACTTCTACCATTCTATTGCCCAATCATAATCTAATGCCATATGAAAAAGTTTCAGCAATACGTCACCTGTATCTTGAAAAACTTAATAAAGAAATTACCAAAAAGTAATATTATTTATTGATAAAATATTTTGAGATGATTAGATAGAACGCTTTAAATACAAACTAATTTATTATTCACGTATTTGGTCTTAGAAAAAATTAATTTATTTTAGTATATATTATATATATTAAATTAATAATATTTGTAAATATTAATAAAAACTTAAATTTAGTAATATATTATAATATGAAAAACATAATAAATGAGAAAAAATCCATAAAATTAGTTATGTAATATTAGTAAAAAAAGAAATGACGACAATAAACTCATTGAGAGAATATTAACATAAATTATTCTACCATATATATTTTTTTGTCTTGTTTTATATTTGAATCATATCAAGTTATATTTATAATTTTTTATTATAAAATTTAAGAGAAAATTAATTAATTAATTTTTTTTTTTACTTCAAAAAAATCCAAATTTCAAAGAATTTTTTATTTAAGAATTGATTTATTAATTCATTATTTTTTTATTCATTCCAAAAATTCTTAAACTATGAAAAATAATTCATTAATTTTCTCATTCACTCTAAAAAAATTCTCACAATTCAAAAAAATTTTTATTTAAAAGTGATTAATTAATTTATTAATTATTTATTTTATTATTTTTATCGTTAACTATGAAAAATTTATGCAAATTGATAAGTTCATTATTTTTTTGTTAAAGACAAAAAATTTACGGATTTCAAATATTTTTTTATACTTGTATGAGAGCGACAAATAATTCTTATCAATCAATGAAGCTTTTACGTTGAAAAGACCCTACTTTATAGATTGGATATATGAGACAGTCTCTAATCTTATCTCAAATAATCATGGCTGAAACATACCATTACATACGTATTTCAAAATGGGTTCAATTTCATCGCTGTTTTTACAACTAAAATCATTTGAGGGAATTTTAATATTTAAATATTATCTCAACCATTAATAATTGTCCAGCAAAATCATGTTGGACTTTTTAATTCTAACAATACAGTATAAAATAATAATGACTCAAATGTTCTGCTTCCAAAAAATATTGTATCCAAATGCTATACTGAGGACTCTACGTGATCCTATGTTATTTTTTAAAAACGAGTAGTATAGCATTTACATATAATATTTTTTGTTGTGGATTTGAGTCATTCTTACTTTATACGGTAGTATTGGTAGAATAAAAAAAAATCTTTTCATATCGTATATTAGAAACAAATATGTCTTTTTGTTGTATAATTTACTTGAAATTTAAATTCAATTTTTTATAATATTTTGAAAAATCATATTTTTAAAAACTTAAAATTTGATTTATAACATTCAAATCTGCAATAGTAGTGTCAACGTTTAAAATTTGATTTAAAATTTGAAAAGGACATAATATTGCTAAGATAAATTGAAAAAATACAACGTTAAAATAGTAGTGCTGTCATTAAGTTTAAAAAGAAATAGACTTAAGGGTTAAAACCGTGAAAAATACTTATAACGACAGACATATACTCTGATTTGCAACGTTGAAGAAGACATGTTCCCCATTTTTTCCAATAAAAATTAATAAATGATCAAAGCACAGTTAAGTTATCAAATATATCTAAATATTTATCAGATGAACAATTGATGTGATGTGTTAATTATGAAAGTTAAATCTGGGAAATTAGACAGAGCCTCAAATTTTCCTTACAATTTTCATAATTTATACCATTTCATTGTTTTTCCCCTTTATTAACATTTATTCTACTGTTATTGTGCATGTAAAAGATGTACACTCTGCATTTCACAAATTCCCTCCACAAAAATAAAATTTATGATTCAATAACATTAGTTTTATTCTATTAATGATGTTAAATAAAAAGAGGAAAAATGTATTATTGTCAAGTCATCATACCCATTACCTCTTAAATTTTGCCTCTCTTAAATTTTGCCTCAAGGGAGCTAGGGAGGAAGAAAAAAAAAATTTATTTTAACAAATGTTGTGCAATAATTTCCCCACACTGTTTAGAAATGATCAATTTTTAATAAAGTTTTCAACAAATACATTAATTAGCAATACATGATAACCCCAATCTACTTACAATAATCAAATTCCTTCAACAGGAATACCTGAGTCCTCACCTAAAAACAGAGACAATGATCCTTTTAAATTTTGAAACCAAAATATTTTTACATCTTTCCTTTTCATTTTACTATCCAATTGATTCTAAGTAGATTCCTACTTCAACACAACTATAATTTAATTCATATTATACTTGTCTTATTTAAATCTTCTCAACTAATTCCACTCTAATAAATGTTCTAGTTAAATATTATTTTTGTTAACTTGCTTAAATTTCCATTTTCTTCTAGCCATACGCTAATGCTGAACTAGGTAAGTTACTCCTTTTAATTTATTATCATTATTTTTAGCCAAATTTAATTTATTTTTTTCATGATATTTTTTTCTCTTGATTTCTACTTCTATCACAATACATTTTAACTCATAACTCACCTCAACAAGGCTTTTAAAGTGTAAGGTATACTTCGAGAAGCTAGAGCAACTAAGCATCACTCTAAAATACTAGTTAGAGAATTTTACCTACCTAGCTATATACCATAAAACTAGGTTGTATTGCTGCTAGTGCAAACCTCCCCGCCTAATTAGTTTGACAGACTTTATTAATCCATTAGATTACCAGTAGCATGAATTACCTCATTAGTTTTCCAGTAAGGTTTTTTTTTTTTTTTTTTTTTGATTTGGTATTTGGCCATTGCATTACAAATTTAAGTGACCAATATCCAAATTATTTATTCAGGAAAAAATTCATTACAATTTGTAAGCACTTAATTATTGTTTGAAAGAATAATTACTAGGATAATATTTTTAGGTTGTATGGTAAC
This sequence comes from Delonix regia, assembly GCA_037074485.1. NCBI lineage: Eukaryota > Viridiplantae > Streptophyta > Magnoliopsida > Fabales > Fabaceae > Delonix > Delonix regia. Next base: position 18,906,066 of record CM073449.1, on the reverse strand, counting down.
AAAATCCTCGGATCGGCTTGTGTTTTTGCACTCCGTATAGTTGTTTCAGCTGTTTACAATGTGACTATTTGCTTGAACTATTTAAAAGTGTGTCTTTTTTTTTTTTTTTGCCAATATTTTAAAATTAATTGTAGCTTTCATGTTCTATGGTCGGTGCTTCAATTAGATGGTACATCTACACGCTTTCATTTAAATGATATGTAAACACAAAACAAGTTTATTTTTTGTTCTATACAGCACATGCGAGTTATATTAACTTGTTCATTTTGAATATTATATTAAATAAAAATGAACATATAAGACTAAATCAATATGTGAAGAAAGTTGAATACTGCATATCAGTTGTTCTCAATTCCAGTTATTAGATTTCTCTAAATAATCTCCTCATTAAAAACTTGGTAAATTGACGTAACAAAAGTCCACAATAATATTCGATTTTATTAAAAGTGAAATATCCATTACATGTAACCAAACATGCAAGGTGATATTATATGTCGCTCCTGGCGCCTCCAGCTAGCTGCAAAACTTATTGCACACACAGAGCTCGTTTGGTATGCACTAACCAATTTTGACGGAAAAAAAATAAGAATGAGAATAAAAAAGAGAATGAAATGGAATAAAAATGAATGTTTTGATGTCTCTTTGGTATGTTGGGAATGAAAAATAAAATGGAGTTTAAATGTTTGTTTGGTATAATAGAAATAATGAAAGAATGAAAATTATAATGAGATAAAAATACAACAATGCCTTTATTATACCCATTTATTGAAAACATTAAATTAATATTCTTTGAGATTATTTTTAGGGTAGCCTGAATAATAAATATTAAATTGTTTATAATAAATATTAATTAATTATTTTCTACTTTTTTATTATATAATAAATATTACAAAAAGTATTAAAATTTTTATATTATTTTAAGTAAAATATTTACTTTTTATTTTTAACTGGGAATAATCATTTTTGCTACCAATAATGATGAAATAATCAATTTTAATAAAAAAAATAATAATAGGATAATAAATTACTAATTTTTAAATAAAAAGAATTTGAAATTACCAGTAATTAAAAAACAAAATATTCATTTTGAATTTTTTTCAATTCACAAAATAGGTTCTTTAATCACCAACAAGTCGAATATGCAAGGCATGAGCACACAAGGAAACAAAATATAAACAAGGCAGTGGAATATATAAACATAAACAAATTATAGCTTAAGCAGCTAAATGCTACATTACGACCATCTTTGTCATAATTCAATTCATTCCATCAGAAGCCTCAACATTCCATTGGGCTTCTAATGGAAACCCATCTCCATTAAGTGTTGCCATCAGATTTCCCTTAAGTAAGGGAATGCATTTTATTTCTATTAACCAAACAAGTTTTGCCAGGAATCATCACTCCTTTTACATTAACCCCATTCCATCATACCAAACATAGCCACACAGATATAGTACTCACATAATAGCCACATACAAAGCAATTATTCGCATATACTCATAGTTGCATAAATCCTAGAGTGCCAGATATTGTGGTAATAGGCGAAGGACATTAGAAACACACTCGTATAATGCATTTGCAACAAACGTAGTCAACGTCTCCATTGATCGAAGGACAACGGGTTTTATTTGTGCACTATAAGGAGGATTACTCTAAATATCATAGTATTTGTTCCACACCGTAACTCCATGGTACTTGGCAAAAGACTTCACATATGGAAGAACCAAATACTTCATCACTTTTGGCCATTTATATCAATAGCTCGGCTCTGCATTTGGCACCATGTCCGTATGGCACCACCAATAGCCCCAGAAATACATTCCCATTTGATGGAGATGATAGAACATGTGTGGCCCATTTGCCCCATGATTTGAAAATATTGGAGGTGTTGAAGAACTACATAAATACATAGTCAAAATAGGCAATTTTGATAGGTGAGTTGAGGTAGTAATTTGAGAATTAGAGGGAAGAAGTTAACCATGATATAATTAAGTTAAACATGATATTAACATGGGAAATGACTAAGGGCCTTAGGTCGTATCACTATTGAAATTAGGAAAAAGTGATGCAAAAGGGTTAGAACACACTTTAACCTAGATTGTTTGAATGTTATATGTCAAAATGTGTCTTGATAGGAGAAAAAGTCATCTTGGCCGAGATGATGGATGGGAGAAGGTGGAGTTTCAAAGGTGGAAACCCTAAAAGAGGCAAGTTAAGGAGCTAGATGACAAAACCAAGAGCTAAATGAGAGTTAAGTATCTTAAATTATTAGGATTGATCTTAATGCTCAATTTAGGAAAATGAAAAGCTCCTTTGGTTAGACAATCACCTAGGCCGAGAAAAGCATGCATGGAATAGATTAGAGGAATGTGTTAGTTGCATGGATAATATAAGTATGAATGAACCCTAGTTGACTTAGTGCATTGATAATATAAAGTTATAACACAAAGATTAAGAAAGTGATCTTAGAATTGCACATTAGGCTTGATTGGTTGAATATTGATGGTAATGATGTGCAATTTGAACTATTGGAAGAGTGGTGGAATAGTGACAATTGAAGTGTTTAGTTATTGGGCACTTTTTGAAATGATTGCATAGGAAAATGGCATAGACAAGATAAGTTGATATTTTCATGTAAGTCTTACTTAGTGGAATGTGTAGAACAACCTTGGAAATGTGAAGAAACATGATGTGACCATGATGGGAATTAGGTTGGCCAATAGGAATCTTGATAGCATATTACTTATAGTAATCTTGCATGGAAGCACGAGTGATAAGATGTGAGTCAATTTTCAAGGAGACACCATATTATAGTGGGACCCACACATGATCATGCTTAGCTTGAAACTTAATAGATTGGGCATAGATAAAAAGACTTGTAGAAAAATCCCATTAGATGGATAATAGGCTTAAAATCCAATAAGGCATAATATGGGCCATAGGATTAAAATTACTCATATACACTTTTGGGCCTTCATTATTGGAAATAGACTCCAAGACTTGTTTCTTAAAGTCCACAGTAGATAACTAGCTATAGCTTAAATAATAGTTTGCTTAACTTTTAAGTACATTCACATGTATAAGAAATAAAATAAAATTTTTAGTTGAGTCCCTAGATACTTATCCTTAGTATTTTATAAGTGTGCGGTCATATTCTGTGGGTATAATTATAAAGTATCTACTTGCTAAGTATGTATGAATGTCACAGTTCCACTACGCCCTAATCATGTGATTTAGCCTCACACCGCAATGTCGGCCCTGATGCAGATGTGGCCCAAGCAACATTTGCAAAATTATGGCTATATCTTGTGCAATTTCAAACCGTGCTCACGTCAACTCTAGCCTTCTTCCTCTTGCATTTTTTTGTCTTATCTTCATGCCTCTTTCTCTCTTCTTCTTCACGCCTTCTTCCACTTTTTTCTTGCTTACCATCATCTCCTCATAATTCTCTCTATCATTCACTATTCATCTCCACTCCTTCTCTTCTTCCAATTCCTCTTCATTCCCTCATCATCCATACCTCTTCCACCAAGATTGAAGTGAAGCTTTTGGTGGATTCTTCTTCTTTGGTTAGGTAGAGTTTGGCTTCTTGGATATGGAGATAGTAGCTTAAGTTTTGAAGTTTCCAAAGGGAGTTTTAATTTCTCAATTTAATTTTTAGATTGTGTAATTAATTTCCAAGTTTTTGGATTTTATTTATACAATTATGAAACCGAGATGTTTGGTTCATCATCTTTGTTAATTGATTACTGTGATTTCTTATTAGTGAATGTAATATGGAGATTGTATGGAATTATTATCTTGTAATGCTATGAGATATTATTTCTATCATGTTTATGATTAGATTATATAATCTTGTATGCTTGTGTTTAATTGTCTCGTTTAAGCATCAATTGAAAAAGATGAACATAATGTTTTTTCCCCAATTTTTATGACACATTAAGTGGTCATTAAATATTGTCATAATTAGTGGTTGCTAGCTATGTTAATAGAAGCAATTACCAAGTAAGAACACTAGACTCAAGTGGTATATTGAGGTTTTTCCCTAAGACTTAATGAAGAATATATTAATTTGAACTAGGATAGCTATCATTCTATTTTCAAGAGCATTTATCATATACTTTTCAACTCATTTTTATTCACTCATTCTCATTTAAGCAAATAACAAAAAATAGTAGCTTAGATTTATTTTAGTTTCATATTATTTTTGCATAATTACATATTCATTTAGCTTGAAATTTCAACACAAGACATTTGTTTATAACATGTTTTTTATACTCAGTTTAGTGTAGGATTTCAAATAAAGGATCCTTTAGTAAATATGACCTAGATTGCATTGCTACAACATTTAATTCGGTCTAATTTTGACCCCTTATAACGTGGTTCAATCAAAATCTTATATTCAATAGAAGAATAGAACTTATTTAAAGAATTGATCAATAATGAAGTGTTGCCTATTGTTGAGCAAGGCTGGAACCCAAGAGGGGGAGAATTGGGTGTTTATAAAAATTTAAGATAAAATAAAAAATTCTTTCCCAAATTGAAAATTTGATGCAAGATGATTTTCAATATATAAGTATGGAAAACAAGTAACACAATTAAAGTGCAATAACAAGAGAATAAGGGAAGAGAAAATGCAAATAGAGTTTATCCTAGTTCGGCTTCAACCCAAGCCTACATCTAACCCCCAAGCAAATACTTAAGATTATATACTAACTTGCAATCTGTTACAAATCTTTAAGAATAGTCCCCCTAAAACCAAACTCTCTTCAAGGAAAACCTTTCCTTGAATTTAATCTCTCCTCCAAGAATATCTTTCCTTGAAATAACAAATCTCTTTAACAAGAAAATCCTCATAACAAAAATAATCTCAAAAGAGCAAATAACACAAATGAAGCTCATTAGCAATAATAAAGATCTTTGAGAGTATGAATCACTCAAGATGTTTTTCACTTTGTTTCTTGTGATTTCTAAGATCTTGAGACATGTATTTATAGGCCAAAAAAGCAAAAGAACCATTTGAAGCCAATGAGAAATTCAAACATGTACAACTTGATTGTTGGAAGTAAGTAGCTCTATTTGTTGACTTTGTGGCCATCCTCTATTCCATAGCTGCAAATTTAAATGTTCATAGCTCCTTCATTTCAACTCCATTTTGGACAAATCATATATCATCAAAAATTTGTATAAGTCTACTTTTTTTATCCTCATAAGTTTCATTCCAAAATTCAATTTGGTTGTTAAGATATTGTTGAAAGAGTGACAAAAGGTCAGATAACAAATTGATATATGTAACCACAAATTGAGACCCCATAACTCTTTCATTTTAAATCCATTTTATGCATGCGATACACGTTTGGAAAGTTGTATGAGTATATTTCCATATAAAATAAACCTCATTTCAAAATTCTTACCGGTTGGTGAGATATGTGGAAATTGTAACTAGAGGTTTGGAGAAAGTGTGATATTCATACCTAAAATGTTGACAATCATAACTTCTTAATTTCAACTCTATTTTAAGCACGTGATATATGCCTAGAAAGATGTTGAAGTCTATTTTCAGATGTAAAATTCTCTTTGATTTATGAGATATGATAAAAATAGTAATCTATGGTCCAAAAATAACTTCATTAAAATCCATATTTATCTTATCTTTTTGGCCTAAACTTATGTGATGAGGACCAAAATGTATTGGCCCAATAAATGTAAGTCCAAATAAATTTAACAAAATAATAATAAGCTTATAATAGCTAGTCCAACTTACAAGTAAAAACATGGTCAAATTCATATATCCTAATATGCATATTTTAATGACAATTAGTTGAATGTAAACATTTTTTACCATGCATATGAGATTCCTATAAATATCCAATTTTAATTGTCTATAATATTATAACCTATTGGATATAATATGAGTATGTATATCTCATATAAGGGGTGATTCAAGTATAAAGAATTACATGTTAATGATCAATTTAGGCATATGTTCATACTAAATGTCTAACTCATTTGTTACATTTTTGTCATATATTTGTTATCATCAAAACTTATAACATTGAGCCTTAGGGTTAACACCTATGTCCCAAGCAAGCATGAAAATAACTCCTTATACTTTACATGAAATTGAGAATACATTTAATTCAAAAGTAAAAGACAATGTTAGAAAGTTTAAAGTGATATGATTTTTTTCTTTGTACATTAAATAGTAAGAGTATATAATGTCATTCACTTCTTATGTTCAATAGAATAATCGAGACTTCACCTAAAAGGATAAAATAATCAAGATCCTTATGTTTATTGAATAACAAGTAAAGTTATCAAAACATGTTAGCTTGACCCATGTAGGTTAAGCCATTTGGGTTAACGCATAAATGGGAGAGCCTATTTTGACCCATTTAATTTAGTGAGGGGTCAAGATACAAAACTCAACCACTTGGTGAAACATGTTAGCTTGCTTAATCAACTAAAAGATATTTAAAAAATGTAAAAAAAAAAAATCCATAATAGAATAATTTAATCATCAAGTCAATTATCTAATTTTAATACCATAAATTTGTTCATTTCATCCATTGTTGTATATTTAATGACAAAATTAGCATAAAAGCTACCTAAAACTGTAGAATATAAAATATTTCATAGAAGAAACTCCACAAAATCTTTTCAATATGCAATATTTAGCCTAAGTGAGAAAGAATTTAAAACTAGCTTCATAAGATGAAGAAAACAAGGGATTGTATATGGGTATGAATTAGAAGTTAAAACAATTTTTAAAGATTTAATCTCTAAAATAGTTAAAGAAGACTAAAGTATTTAATAAATTACTATGATATTTAAGATTGAAGCTGGTACAAGTGGCTAAGCCTTTCCCATGTTTCCCCATGTAACTGTGAAAGTTTTCTCCCTTTTTCTAAGCCTAACACATGTCCCTTACCAAAAATTTACAAGAATACCCATAATCCTATTCTTGTTTTTCTTTCTCTTGTTTTCCTTTTTACATCCATCTATATCTTCTCATATGATTTCTTCCTTATGTTTCCTTTTGTTCAACACCCACCTACTGGCAAAGCCATATATATGTGAGGAGACGCACTTGCCCCCTCAAAATTTTTTTGATCTATATTATATTAAATTCTAATTTTATGGCATCAGATACTTTTATATTTTAAAACCAATGAAATTATTGATATCAATGATTGGGTCATGTTATTTTGTTATGTTATTTCACACATTAATTTAAATCTATTAGACTCACATATGTATTGTCTTTGTAATTTTATATTTAATTTTCATGTTAAAATTTGATACATTTTTGTAAATAGCAGTTTTACAATAATTAAGTAGAACATAATTAAGTACAAATATCAATATGTTATTTTTAGTTAGACCTAGAAAATTTTTTATAAAAGCTGAAAAATTTTTGAAATGTTGATGGATAAAATAATATTACAATGCTTTATAATTTTTTTTAAGAAGTTGGCAGTTATAAATTTTTTTTTATCTATATTGTATTAAATTCTAATTTTATGGCACCATATACTTTTATATTTTAAACCCAATGAAATTATTGATATCAATGATTGGGTCATGTTATTTTATTATTTTATTTCACACATTAATTTAAATCTATTAGACTCACATACGTATTATGTATGTAATTTTATATTTAATTTTCATGTTAACATTTGATACATTTTTGTAAATAGCAACTTTACAATAATTAAGTAGAACATAATTAAGTACAAATATCAATATGTTATTTTTAGTTAGACCTTGAAAATTTTTTATAAAAGCTGAAAAAATTTTGAAATGTTGATGGATAAAATAATATTACAATGTATTATAATTTTTTTTAAGAAGTTGGCAGTTATAAATTTTAATGCTTTATCAGATAAAGTTGTTTACTTTCTTCAAAATACTATTTTGGATTGTTTATTGAATTATCATGGTGTTATCAAGTGATGGTATATTTTGTTTAGTATATATTTGTTATGCATTATATAAGTTTTAAGTAGATATACGAGTACTTGGATAGTGAAGTTAATACTAAATTGGAGAGTAATATCTAATATAATACTTTAAAGTTACTTTTGAACTTAAGAAGGAGAAAGTCAAAGTATTGCTATAAAATTAACCTCATTTAGTTTAACTAAAAGTTTAAATAAAAGAACTTTATTTAAAAAATATAATTTTCAAAAAATATTAAAAAAAATTTTGCACCCTCACTTGCTCTAGGTCCTGGCTACACCACTACATCTGCTATAACTCCAACTAAAGGAGCCTTTACACCACCCCTTGAGCACTGCTGGTGTGCAAAACTACTGCTGAATTAACATAATCCAGTGAGTTTTCTAATGTGACTTATTCGTATAATTTCTTAGGTTTTTGGCATTTTGGGAGCGATTTCACCAAATTTTCTTAAAGGTTTTGGTTCTTGTGAGCATTGAGTCCTTTTCCCTCTATTCTTGACAATTAATTTCGTGATTTGGTTTCTGATTTCAAATCATCCCATCTTAGTGATGTTAGGGTTCCATAAGAAGCAAAATTAAGTGTGGTCGGTAAAAAAATTTCCAAATTAAGTTGTGCTTTTGCTTTTTAACATCAAATTCATTCTTTTTTTTCTATAATCTGCAATCAATTTTTGACTTTGCATCTTTATTTTAAAATCTCTCTTTTTAACATTGTTGGTAGTGTAAATTCGAAATTAGACTTAATTTTCGTAAGATTTCTTTAAATTAAGTTAGAGTATGGTTTTTTGATGTATTATGATAATTTTCCCCTCTGATTCCTATTTGAAATTGCTAGATTTCAAACTTTGATTTCGAGCCCCTTGTTTGAACGTGAAGCTTGAAGAGATGTTGAAATTTCAAAAATCTTGGACAAATTTTTACCAATAATCACTAATGGAGGAAGAAATTATGCATTTTGAAGTGTCATTAAAAGTGGTATGTTGATTTAGTTATTTTTCCTAATTTTCTTGAATTCCCATAGTTGTTAAAGAGAAAAGTGGATGAAAGAAACCTTATAGACATTGACTAAATGACCTTAAATAAGTAATTTAATTGATCATAAAATCTCAATTAAGATTAGAATAATTTCTAAATTTACTTGACGACGTTAGGCAATGTATGGCTAAGGAAAAAATTGGATTATATATATACACATACACACACATGATTAAATACATGTTAATAGAAAATAAATAATTAAATAATGAATAAATACAAGATTAGTAAGAATAAAGAAATTTTCATTATTGAGGGAAGTTGAAGTATTAACACACACTTTGAATTGACGAAACTTGGTAATGGTTAGACAAGAGTTGGGTTAGACATTAGGAAGTTATTTGAATTAAGGATACATTTTTTACATAAGAAATAAAATGTAAATTACTTATTATTATAGGACCAACAGTTAGTTTTGTGATCAAGTGAGATAAAGAAAGAGACGAAACATGATTGTTATGTATGCCTCTACCAATTGAGTAAATATTGCTAATCATACTTTTTTATTATATTTTAAATTGTCATGTGTGAAATATTTTTATTTTTTATACTTTAGTGCATTGGGAACAACCTCTTAATGTATTGTCTTAATTCTAACATATATTTGCACTTTTAGAAATTTTGAGAAATTTCTTTATAATATTCCCTCACTTTTGAATAATTGTTTCAAATAGTTTACATACTTTGTGATATGCTGATAACTAACTTAAAGATTTTGTTATCTTATGAATTTCTAGAAATTTAAATATTGTTATTTAAATAAATTTTCAATTATGTATACTATTATAGAAAATATGGTTTTCTTGGAAATACATCCAATATGAAACCCTATAGCTAACGATAGTAGATGTTAGCCCTGGTGCATCATGATCTTTTTTGAACCCGAGCTTGTAGGAGTATTGCTAGCCTTGTGTCAAACGACCACCACAAATGGATTAGTTTTGACTATTTGCGAGTCATATTGCTAGAGATAATTGTACTGTGATTCCTAGTCTAAAGTCAGCATTTGTTGTGGATTCTAATAAATTCTGTGAGATATTTTCCACTTAGGATTATTCTTTTAAATTACATACGAATTTCAAATGCTTTTTAGTATGATATGGTTTGCAAGTACCTCAGAATATGTTTTGGCTTTATGTAGTATATTTTACAATTTGTGATCTTCCTACTTTGGAATAATTTCATAAGAAGTAAATGTGACATGTTTTGAACTGGAAAAGGGAAAGGTTGTGAAAATTTCCAGTAGTTTGCCTATTTCGTCCTGATATAGTTAGTTATATTTACCAACTGAGTGAGCTGTCACTCATCCCCTCTCTCTGACTTTTTTTTTTTTCAAAGAATTGCATTGAACGAAGTTAATACTATGCAGTTTAGCAACGTCAGAGAGATTAGTGGGTGAGCCTTACATTGTCCATGAGGGCAAAAAGTTATTTTTATTTAGTTGTTAAACATAGAATTTTTTTCCATGTACTTTAAAAGCTTTTTTGCCACAGGTAGGATTTTAGATTTAATTACATTGTATGGTATTGGTGAATTAGACTGATTATTGTTCGTGTCCTTATTAGTGTTTGGATCAGCTAGATTGTTTGATTTAGTCGGCTAGATTATGGAGACGGGTTGGTATAGTTAGGAGCGTGACAAGTTATATATATATATATAAGATTTAAAAAAAAAAAAAAGAAGACTAGCTCACAAACCCACCAAGTTAGCCTATTTAACCCACAGGTTAAGTGGAGTAGGTTAGTGTATAAGATGAAATATTAAACCAACTTGAGAAAGCTGCCTTTTCCCCTTTTGTATCATGGATAAATGATTTATTTATAATATAAGGTGATAACTGCTTATTCCTGCTAGTCATATTCCTTTGATGAATTAATCAAGTATCTAACGAAATGAGATTTCTTAAAATTGCGGCAAATTGCTATCTGAAAACAAAGCAGATTGCTTGAACTACTTATTTGAATTTGAACTTCTTATTTGAATTTAAGTAACCATTATATTTTGTCGAGAAGGGATAGGTATGTCTCCAAACCTTTTCTCTACATTCATTTGGTTCTCTTTTATATCTCTCTTTGCGTGATAAAGACCACATTAGTCATGTCTAGTTTTCTGCTCTTGTTTTAATTTTTTACTCGTAAGCTTTCATGAATTTACTATGTTTGATTTATGTCCTCTCTGCTGTATTGCATTATGGAGTACTTGGACGAAGTCCTAATATCTTCTTTATATTGAACACCACACATAAATAAAAGGCACAGTTATATTTTATAAACTTGTGCTTATACACTTAGAAATAAGCCATACATTGAGGGGTTTATGTTATTTATTTTCAAAATGAAGTGTCATAATCAAAGTTGTCAAACTCGCGAGTCAACTCGGTTGACTCGGTGAGTTTGCGTTTATAGGAGAGGAAATCGAGTCGACTTGGTGCTTAACTCGGACGCCACACGAACTCGGTCAAACTCGGTGTCAACTCGTTCCAACTCGGTTGAATCGCCGAGTCGACTCGCTCCAACTCGGCTGCAACACTCCTGTTTTGCGTCAAAAAATGGCTTTTCCAGATCTTGAACACGGGCGCCTGTCAGCATTGGAGAACAACCAGTCACTGCTCCAACATCATCTTTACTTATATATGTGCACCATTTTATATATATTGGCTCTTCATCATAGTTTCAAAAAATATCATCATCACGTCTCGAACTCAGAATCTACAATGACAATATATTGCACCACTAATCCAACCCCATCTTTATGAATACATTTGCAAATTTTTATATTTATATATATATATATATATATATCTCTTCATCTTTTTATCATTTCAAGAAGAATAGAATTTAGACAATTTGAACACGCGTACAAAAAAAAGTGTTTATTTACACATATCTATCATCATATAATTTGTTGTATCTATTTTTAGAATTTTATTTTAAAATTATTTAAAAGGATATCTATTTTTTGTTTTAATCTAAATTATTTAAATATTATTATATTAATTTTTTTCTTTTTTAAATATTTATAATATGATATTTTACCCAAAAATAATATGAAATTAATATCTTGATAATTTATTTGTTTTAACAAAATAGTCTTTAATAGTTATATTTATAATTGTATAAATAATTTTAATTCAAATTTCAAATTATTAGTATTTTTTTATTAATATCTATCGTATTTTAATTTTAATATATAATATTAAAAAAATATTTATGTTTAGTTATCACCATTTTAACTATAGTTATACTAATAGACCATTAATCATTACTTTCACAAATTAAAAAACTAGTTTAAATTTTAAAATATTAATTTTAATGATATAATTATATATTTCAATCGTTAATTATTATTATAGGTAAACTCTTACGATTCTACGTTACGAGTTTACGATACGAGTTCATCTCTCAAATACGAGTCTGCCTAGAATCGCAATTTTGACAACATTGGTCATAATGATTTTAGTCGCACTACTCCAATATCTCCTCATTCATCAATTGAAGAATTACTTTTTCATGAGTCTTAATATGTCGCCTCTGTTGGTACCAGTTAAACATTTGAAACCCAAGATTGGCAATCATAATCTAAGCATGACTATAGATTATCAATGGAACTTCAATTTCTTTTATTGCACTTTTTCATTATATGAATGGCTATTTTATGAAGTGCTATAAAAAATCACTACTTCGGCCATCCTTGTTTAAATGGCTACTTATATCATGTGCTATATTGACTAGTTTGTAATTTCTTTCTTCGGACACAGAAATTGCAAGAATTCCGCTCAGCTTTGAAAGAAGCAAAAGTTGATATAGTTGGAATCTAGAAATGGTGGTCCTTAATCTATATAATTAGTTACTCAATTTTAGTAATTTTATTACTACTGATATAATTATGGTGAATTTGAGAACTATGAATTGATAAGTTTTTTTTCTTTAAAGTCATTTTGTTCCATATATAGGGAGAATACTTTCATTTTTTCAAAATAAATTATTTACATTTATCAATGATCAAAACGGTAACTAGATATATCTTTTTATTTAAAAAATAAATTTAGAGATGGATTAGAGACAACAAAATCCATCTCAAATCAGGGACTAATTACTCCATTTCAAATCCGTCCCTAATATAGAATTTTCTATCCCTAGATTAGGGATGAAATTTATTTTTGGGGCAAAGTTTTTATCTAAAAAATTAGGGACAAAAAAATTTTTTGGCACAAATAATTCTGCAAAATTTATCCCTGATTAGGGACGGAAATATCTATCCCATATATGGAATTTTCTATCCTTAGACGAGGGAAAAAATTTATTTTTAGGATGGATTTTTCCACCTAAAAATTTAGGAATAAAATTATTTTTAGAAGAAAAATTTTCGTCCCTAATTCCATCCCTAAACATTAAAGAATGGAATCATCTAGATTTAGGAACCCATATTTTTTATTCATAAAACTTTTTTTTTTCCAAGTAGTGGGAATTTTTTGTCGTTTTCTGTGTCAGTCATGTTTAGGGTTTTTGGAGTATGATAATTGTTTAAGAATTACTCTTCATATTTATATTATCAACTTTATTACCAAAATAATTTTGAGAACGTAATTAATTAGTATTTAATCATTATTCATGTTAAGCATAATAAGAATATACAAAAAAAAAATCAATCAACAACAAAATAGCAATGTCGCTTAGCAAAAAAGAAAATAGTATTTTTTACATAGAAATGTAAATACTATTTTATCCAAAAAATAGTTAAAATGTTTTACAATATTTTCAAAAATAATTGTTTTAAGGAAAACTTTAAAAATATATTAACATTTGTGTATTGCTCAATTAATGTAGACCTATGTACTATTTACAACAAAGAAAGTATGCATATTTTAAATATAGACTAGTTAAGAGCTTTCTTGCCACTTTATTATTCCGACTCTAACTCTAAACCCTGACTCCATATCCTTTATTCTTTTAGCCATCAACTCTCCAAAATTATTAACCTCTGTATAGTTTCTATATTAAAGGAGAAAATGGAAGAAATGGGCAAAAGAAGAAATACATATACATTGGTCTTTATATTCAATAAGTTTAGACACACCAATACTCCTCACTCAAAATTTTTAAAGATTCATTTTTATTCCTCATTCAAAGACTATTGATTGTCAAACCATTTAAGACATGTTATTTTTTGTAAGAAATATCTTCTTTTTTAAAAAATTAGCTGAATAAGAATAATATATATATATATATATATATATATATATATATATATGTTTATCAGGCGATTTGATTAAACATTGCTGACTTTCCTATTAGAATGCTTGCTTTTTCGAAACTCAGTTTTTTGAAAAAATAAGGTTCAAATAAGCAGGAACTCAAATCAGGAAACAGACACACTATGAACAATACTATTAGCATGTCTTCTATAATTTATGACTCAGACTTCCAATTAAATATTAAAGCGCGTAAGCGCAGAGTTATAATAAAATCGAAGAAAAAAATACTTATGGTTCCACCACATTGGAGCTGTTCTATGAAGTGATTGCTTCTTTGGAATCATTGGAATATAGAAAAAGCATAACCCAAAATCAATACTGCTAAAATCCTAAGTTTATTTTTCATTATCATCTTATGCCACTTGAAACAAACTATACATTCCCTTCATAGTCCTCACCTAAAAACAGGGACAATTTTTTTTTTTTCCAAACTAGATTTTTCTTTCATCTTTCCTTTTCAATCCACTAGCCAATTGATTCTGAGTTGAAGATTCCTACTTCAACATTACTATAATTTAACTTATATATTCTACGTGGCTTTTTTAAATCTTCTTGATTAATTATGCTCAGATAAATGTTCTAGTTAAATATTATTTTAGTTAACCCTTGCTTATATTTCCATTTTCTTATAGCTTTGTACTAATGCAGGTCAGTTAATTAATTTCAATATTTGTTGGTTTATGGTATTTTATTCTGCAAATTCCTACTTCTATTGCAAATATATTCAAACTTATCTTATGTTAGCCGCCACAAAACTTAAATTTAAGGATGACTTAAGAATGAAGAATCCTGTCAAATTAATGTATAGTGGTAAGAGAATTTTACCTACCATTAAAGTTGTCCCATTCTTTATTTGTTTCACTTGATGCCAAACATACCTTGGTTGTATTATTTCTTAACCTAGGTCTTGCTGCTAGTACTAACCTAGATTTGGATCCTATTTATTTTTTAAAATCAATTTTTTTCAATTTAAATAGAGATATATACAAAGTGAGTAAAATCCACAATTCAAATAAGTCTCACATAAGTACATAGACCCGACTAACATGTGTTAATCTCTCCACAAATTGACAAAAAAATTAATGAAAAAATAAGGATGATCCAAATTTGAACTAACCTATAAAGGCTTGGGTTTTGGAAAACATGCTTGTTGAGGGTTTACTATATGGGCTTTTTGGATGAAAGTTGAAGCAGGAGAAGCCGCCTAATCATAAGGAAATACAAGAGTTAAGATATAATGATGTATTAAGCTTTAGATAATTATCTGTGCATTTATCACATGCAGAGAAGGGAAAAGTTTCACGTGTATAGTAGGTGTACATTCTGTTATATTTGTTGTAACAGCTGCAGCCTCTCATTAGCCTTTGTGTAACTGTACATGCTATATATTGATAAATGATATATCGTGAATTGCACCTTGAGCTGAGCTCTCTATTCATCAGTCATAGCTCTGTTTATCTTTCCAACTACCAGTGATGAGGCAAATGGGTTATGTGATAGCAGCATAAAAATGGAAGACCTATAAATTTATTATAATCCTTGAATCAAGTTTTATAATCCTTGAATCAAGTTTTAAAATACTTTACAGCCGGCAGATTAAATTTTAAAAAGTTTATAAATTTTAGTTTTTAAAAATTACCAATTCTAAATTTTTTATGGTCTAGTAAGATGGATCATATCAAACCAAGTCATAAAAAATTATAATTTTTATCAAACCAGGTTGGGTCCTAGGGTCGCACTTGGCTCGTGTCGACAAGGGCTATCCTAGTATTATTTTTATCCATTCTTTTAGTTTTGATCATTTATTTATATTTTATTCAAAATGAATTTTATTTATGATAATATTTTAAATTCACTGCTTGTGAATTTTTTATTATTTTTCATTACAAATCTTAATTTTTTTCATTTCATTTTATTTCCATTGAAAAATTTATTTTTATTATTTAATCTGCAAAAGAAATATTTTCTTCAATAAATTCTACAATGAATAATGTCATAGTATGTATCACTATTACTGTGAGTGTTTATGGGCTGGGCAGAGTTTTAGACAAGACGCAAGACCCAATCTGAGTATATGAACAAGACTTTTTTTTATATCCTAAGACCTAGCCTAACATGGTTAAGCTCGGTTAATGTTAATGAGTAGGCTGGGTTATGTCAAGTCTATTCATTTCTATTTTTTAATTTTAAATTTTTTTTACAAATTTTTTAACAAAAAATGAAAATATTAAAAATAGAAAATAAAATGAGTAAAAAAGTAAGATTAATATCGAAGAATAATTAAGTTAAAAGAATAAAAGTTTTACAAATTAATAATAAATAAATTTTATTTTAAATAAAATAAAATAAAATATAGCATCAAACTGAGTTGGGTAAGTGCTCCCCTAGCTATAGCTACTAAAACCAAGGGGTATATATTCAAAATGGTGAGACTAGGTAGTCATACTTTTCGGGATACAGTGCGCGGGCAGTGGATTTTTATTTACTTAATTCTCGTAGTGGGCTTGGTGCGTATTTTTTGAATGTGGGACAGTATGTCCAGTCGTAGTCGATTTGCTTTTAGACCCGCAACGACAAGTAGGGCCCCGGTCGTTGCAGATTGCAGTCTCGAGATGAAACGCCTCGCATAACTCGTGCTGCGCCCAATATGTTTAAGTGGTCCCGTACAGGAGTCTCCTGAATAAGGGACATTTGGTCGGGTCAATATTTTCGCCAGTTGATGGAATGCCAATTGATACAACTTTGGTTCCAGAGATAACGTTCCCATCTTTGGGCCGAGGTGCTAATGAACGACAGGGCCATCTGATTAAGCCTTGGACTTTGGATATAAGTGGGACGTTTTCAGTAGCAGTTGCTGAGAATACTGACAGTTTAACGGGACTCATCAGGGTTTACGTAGTTAGAGATTGTTAGCCACTTCAGACGCAGATGCCGCGTTTTAAGGATGTCCTCCACGTTCCAGAACCGATTACAGCAAGGGGCGTTCGTGTCACTCGAATGAACGCAATCGTGTGGCAGAAGGTGCGATAGAGATTCAGGGCGTTGTGCAGGTGGACAATTGACGTGTTCTGTCCATCTAAGAGCAGTGATCTGCAATTCAAGATGACGACAAAGAAGTACATCCCAATCCAGCGAGGTCGTCCACTTGTGGTGACTCAGTTCTTGGACTTGGTTGGGGATACTTTTGGGGATACAATAATTGTAAGCGCAATGTGCTTTGTGTTATGTAGCCTGGGAGGGGAACGTTGCGGCCGCTCGTTTACAGTTTCTTATGAATTATAAAATGAATATTTTCATTAGCAATTCATTACTTCTGCTAATTACGAGACATGAGTTGAAAGAGATAACAAAACCACTATTAAGTAAGGTGCACGCAGTATGTTATCGAAATAAGCACAATTTGGTAGTTTTAAGGTTTTGGACAGGATTAAAACAAATGGATTAAAACAAATGAATACATTCATTAAGAAAGACATGTTTGACTGCAGTGGCAACTGCTGCAGTTGTTTACAGATAATAAAAAATTAAAATCGCCGGAACTGGGTAACCACATTCCCTGTTTCTAGAGCATTGGCTCTTGACACGGTAGACGCTACAATCTGGCCCAAGTTGTTAGGTGTTATTTGGAGGGTGCCATCGTGGTTGCTGCCTGTTTCGGACACAGATGGTCCCGGATCCAAGATGTTATCATGCCAGTCTCCAAATCCGCAAGAGATTGCTGGAGATGATTTTCTTGGGAGGCTGTGGGTTGATAGTAATCTGTTTATGGTGTTTACGGGATCTGAGTGATTGCAGTACCAGATTGACACGTGGTCGGCTGTAAATCAGGAGTCCAGGATCTCGATTGTCGGAGGTGTTAAGTGGTGCTCGTATCATTGTGGAGACTCTGAGTTTCAGATCTGAGGTTAGAGTGTTGTAGCTGGTATCGGGCTCTCTAGGGACACCTGTTTTCTTTGGTGGACGCAAAGGACGTGCCGTAGTAGGTCAATCGAACCGGGCAAGTCACTGGGAAGGTGAAGTATGCTTGGAGAGAGTCATCACTGCTGATGCGATGGCCATGAATTTCAAGTCGTACGATGCCGACAGAGTTAATCGGGCAGGTTGGAGTCTAAACAAGGATGCATCGATCGATTTTGATGGTCTTTCGGATGAGTCGATAAGGACTAAATAGGCTAGGGAATTTCAACCGGAACTCGTTTGGTGACCCGATTGCTTTGGCATGAGTGGAGAGGAAATTGTGATCCTGTTCTAGGGCCTGCAAGGCTAGAGCTCCGTCGTCGGACATTTTGGATTGCGTGGATTTGGTGTGATTGGTGCTGTGCAGAGTTATTAGGGAGATCGGCATGCATCTGTCACTAACTGCTTCAGCCGTGATATAAAGCATTGGGGATGGGGAAGAAGCTTCGTGGGGTGGACACTGTCGCTTGGTGGGTATTATATATCCCAGGCCAAAACTTCAACACTACTATAATTTAACTTATATATTCTTCTTAGCTTTTTAAAATCTTCTTGACTAATTATGCTCAGATAAATGTTCTCGTTAAATTTTATTTTAGTTAACCCTTACTTACTTATATTTCCATTTTCTTATAGCTTTCCACTAATGCTTAGCTAGGTCAGTTACTTAATTTAAATATTTGTTAGTTTATGTTATTTTATTCTTTTACTTAAATTTAAGGATGACTTAGCAATGAAGAATCCTTACAAATTAATGTATAGTGGTAAGAGAATTTTACCTACCATTAAAATTGTCCCATTCTTTATATGTTTTCACTTGATGCCAAGCATACCTTGGTTGTATTACTTCTTACCCTAGGTCTTGTTGCTAGTAGATCCTCTTTATTTTTCTAAATCAATTTTTTTCAATTTAAATAGAGATATATACAGAATGAGTAAAATCCACAATTCAAATAGATCTCATATAAGTACGTAGACCCGACTCACGTGTTAATCTCTCCACAAACTGACAAAAAAATTAATAAAAAAAATAAGGATGATCCAAATGTGAACTAACCTATAAAGGCTTGGGTTTTGGAAAACATGTTGTGGTGGGCTTACTATATGGGCTTTTTGGATGAAAGTTGAAGCAAGAGAAGCCGCCTAATCATAAGGAAATACAAGAGTTAAGATATAATGATGTATTAAGCTTTAGATAATTATCTGTGCATTTATCACATGCAGAGAAGGGAAAAGTTTCACGTGTATAGTAGGTATACATTCTGTTATCTTTGTTGTAACAGCTGCAGCCTCTCATTAGCCTCTGTGTAACTCACCTTGAGCTAAGTCCTTTGTTCATCAGTCACAGCTCTGTTTATCTTTCTAACTACAAGTCATGAGGCAAATGGGTTATGTGATAGCAGTATAAAAATGGAAGACCTATAAATTTATTTATAATCCTTGAATCAAGTTTTAAAATACTTTATAGCCGGCAGATTAAATTATAAAAAGTTTATGAATTTCAGTTTATAAAATTTACCGGTTCTAAATTGTAAACGTTAAAACCAAACAATCTGATAGTATAAGTGTTTATGGTCTAGTAAGATCGATCATATCATACTAAGTCATAAAAAATTGCAATTTTTATCAAGCCATGCCAAGTCTTAGGGTCGCACATGACTTGTGCCGACTGGGGCTATCCTAGTGTTATTTTTTTTCATTCTTTTAGTTTTGATCATTTATTTATATTTTATTTAGAATAAATTTTATTTATGATAATATTTTAAATTATCAATTCTTTTGAATTTTTTATTATTTTTCATTCCAAATCTTAATTTTTTTCATTTTATTTTATTTCCATTCAAATATTTATTTTTATTATTTAATTTGCATGAAAAAAACTCTCTTCAATAAAATTACAATGAATAACATGTTATGGTGTATATCTTTAACTATGGGTGTTTATGGACTAGGTGGGGTTTCAATCAAGGCCCGAGACTCAACCCGATCATATGACTAAGACACTTTTTTAACCCTAAGACCTAGCCCAGCTTGATTAGTTCTGATTAATGAGTGGGTTGGGTTAGGCCAAGTCTATTTTTTACTATTTTTTAATATTGAAATTTGTTTACAAATTTTTTAACAAAATAATGAAAAAGTTAAAAATAGAAAATGGAATGAGTAAAACATTAAGATTAATACTGAAGAATAATTAAGATTTAAAAAGAAAAAAAGTTTTGCAAAATTAATAATAAATAAAATTTATTTAAAATAAAATATAACCCCGAACCAAGTTGGATAAATGCTCTCCCCTGGCTATGGCTACTAATACCATTCCATAATATAAAGTATGTATGAAAGAGGTACATATTCAAAATGGTGAGATTTGGATTTAGTACATTTTAAGGATAAATGTACAAATTTAATAATTGAGATCAAAGAAAATGCACGATTTGTAATCTTGGTGACTGTGCATTATTAAAAAGTTAATTTTTTAATTTTGTGTAATTTTTAAAGTTTAATCTAACAATTCAAATGAAAGAATTGTACCATCCAACAGTGAACATATCTTAAACTCACAATCTCAATTGAAAATGATGAGATACTGATATAAAAAAAATAATCTTTTACATAAAATATAAATAGACAAGATTTTATATTTCTAAATAAATAAAAATAGTATAGAATGATAATATTCTATGTTGATGATATTTTTAAGTTTTTTTCACTTCTCATACTTTCATATTAACATTTATTTAATCTTTTAAATTATTTTTTAACAATAAATTGCATTAAAAAAGCTCACTTTATAAAACCAAAAACAAATTAATATATTAAAGAACGTCCAAAACGCGTGTTAAACTTCGTAAATTGTATATGGGCCAACAAAATAAAAAGTATATATATAAACGAGAATCCACGTCATTTCCAGGTAACTACGTTTGTCTTGGGGCTGACTATTTATCGTGGATGCTTTAAAATTCTAATTGAATATTATGAAAATCTGCAATGTCCGCAATCCACGGTAGTTGTCTGTTTTAGCCTTTTAGGCCATTCTTGTTTAGGGATAAACAAAGATTTTATATTTGAAGATTTTTGTGGAAATTATTTTACTTGGAGATATATATTTGGAGATTTTTTCTTGCAAAAATAAGGATGAAAAGAAAAATTCCTCCAAAGTAGTTTAAGGAACAAGATAGGAATCACTCCACCCTACATCTAGAATTCTCGTTCCTATTAATTTTTTATATTATATATATTTATAATGTTTGTATACTTCAAGTAATTCACTCATTATTTATATTTATATAGTTTTAATATAAAAATCAATATAATTTCAACCAGTATTTTAGGCTTTTCTTTCTTGAAAATTTGGATAACATAATAGTATTGTTTTAAAATTACTTTAGAGTTAAGATCACAATGTCTCTCACTTTTCTCTTTTTACGATAGAGTTTAGTTTCAACTATTAATTTTTCTTTTGTGAATACTTTTATGAATTATGTTAATTAATGTGTTACATTACAACTTTTTAAGTTATAATTTGATGATATTCATGTATGAATGAGTGTAATTTTTTTATGTTTGTAATATGTGAAGAGGAAGTAAATAATAAACACTAAATACTAGGGATTAAGTGATATTACATATATGTGATTTATGCTAATTAAAGGAGCATAGTATGATATATATATATATATATATATATATGTATGTATAGTTTAAATTCCATTAACAATTTAAAAGGTGAATAAGGTGGATTTTTAAAAAAAGTGGCCTATTTTTGAAGAATTGAAATACTTGATAGGCAGTTAATGAGTATTAGAGATTTTATAATATATTATTATGCATTGGAAATATCTTAATTTTTGGGTGAAGTATTATACTATATTAAAAACATTAATTATTCTTTGCAAGGTTAATAGTGCTTTTTTAAAAAAAATATGTATTTTTCTATTTTATGTAATTTTTATTTTTTTTACAAAAATTTGAAAGTGCTCTAAGAAATTAAAATCCGCAAGGATTTGCATTTCCATAACAAGTTAAGATGAGGAGAACATTTACCATGTGACGAGAAATAAGAATAAAAAAAATTTGATGGTAAATACGATGAGTGATGTCTCCATTCTTAGGTCATGCTATAATGTCTACGGAATTAATGCATATTATACGGCAAAATTATTATTCTATTCCATTGCAGTCAATCTTCCTGAATCTGTATTAAGTACCTCTCAAGGTGACAAAAACTTTTGCCTACTTATGCGTCAACGTTTAAAATGACACCAATACTTTAATCTACATAAAGATGTTCAATAATTCTCGCCTATTATCTAATGCAATTCTTTTTTTTAATATTTATATATAAGTCGGTTTCATTCATATTAATTTTTTAAGAAACATTTAATCTATTGGTCTGATAATTAATTTGCGTTAGCTTTTAAATTGGTCTCTAGATTTTATTATTTTTTAGATAATTTTGTACACATTTTAAAAGTTACAAAATTGGTCCTTATTTTTCAAAAGTTGCAATATTGATTCGTACACTTAAATGTTGCACAATTAATCCAAAAATTAAATAAAAACACGGTGGCCCTTTCGGCTGTTATCTACCATGTCAAAATATTTCTAATACCATTACAGGTAGGTGCATCTAACGATAAAGACTAATAGTGTATCTTTTAAAAAATGTAATAAATTTAGAAAGATTAAAGAATAGGGACCAACTTGATAACTAACGTAATCTATATAGACTAATTACTTAATTTTTCCTATTTTTTATTAGATTCTAGTCATGTATGGAAATATTTTTACGAAAAGTTGAACAATAATGAAAATAGAAATGAAATGAGATGAATTTTAATTATAAGATAAAATAATGTCATTCCAAATATATATTTAGTATGACGAAAATAATGAAAAATAAATTTAAAGAGATAATCATGACAGCTTAGTGTAAAAAATATTAAAATAGAAATTTTTTATTATAATCTGTTATAAAGTTTTTTTAAAATACTCCAAAAGCATTAATTTATATTTAGTTTGCACCAAAATGTTTTAAATATTTAAAATTTTATTAATATACTGTTAATAATAATCTTAAACATTGTAACAGTTACTTAAATATTTCTAACAGTACTTGGATATGTTTAAAACTCTCACATTTTGTAGATTCTAAATATATAGTGCAAGTACTTGATCATTACTCATTGCTGGTGATGGAAAGGGAATTCCCACAAAATGAAGGAATCATCTCTCCCAACAGAATATCATTCCCTCCTCACACGCACACTTATGGCCTATTTACTCTGATGGGGAGAGGAGAAAGGCAAATGGAAAACTGAAGGAAATTCCATCCTACAATGTTTGGTACAGCAAATACACAGTAACCATGGAAATCTGTCTCCTGTCTGAATGAGGAGAGAGATTTCCATCAAAGAGTGGGTGGATGAGCATGGGCTTCTTCAGAAAGCTTGAACAATTACAACATTAATCTCAGCTTAGACTCGTCTCACCTTCTCTGCCTATCTATTCCTAATAGCTATATGTTTTTTCTAATTTTATGGACTTTGAGTAGTATGGTTGAACAGTTCCTGCATAGTAGGAAGCAATTTTATCAAATGATGTTTGTAAACGGTGTTCAATTTACTGTATAACCAAGTTTAATATGGCCTCTTGTACTAGAAAGAATAAAAATATTAAACATTTTTTGAAATATTTAGCACAAATTAAAAATCTCTATAATTATTTATCAATATTTATTATATATAATTTAATATCTTTATTGGATTTAAAAAAGCTTTTTTCCTAGTTCAAGAATTAAAAATAAATATTTTACTTAAAATATATTAATATTTTAATATTTTTTAAAAAAATATTAATTACACAATAAATATTAGAAAATAATTAATTAATGTTTATGATAAATAATTTAATATTATTTAAGACTACCTTGAAAAAACTTTTAAAATATTAGTTTAATATTTTTGGCAAAAGGAACATTTTGATCTTTTTCACATTATCATTCCAATTTCATCATCTCCATCATACCAAACAAATTTTACAACTCTATTCCTCTTTCCATTCCTAACATGTCAAACAAATTTTGATATCAAAATATTCCATTCCATTCCCTTTCTCTTTCTTATTTCCTTTCCATTCATTTTCCTTTTACATGTCAAACAGGCTTTATATAATGACATTCTCATTCTCATTTCCTCTTGCCCGTAAACATATTAATAGATACTGTAATAATTAATATTAACAAATATGAAAAAAAATTTAAATACTGATTATGATTAATTTCACAAAATTTTGAATTTTTTATTTGAATAAAGCATACATAAATAATTATAGTAAGAATAGGAATATATATAAACCATAAAGTTAAAATAAATATATATAAAGAATGTGGCATCAATATAAATTTAAAAAAAGAAGGGAGAAAGAAATTATAAGAGTTATAAACTTATCAAAGGAAGAGTTATGTAAGTCTGCAATTTTTATTTATGCATATTTCTGACTTAAGAAAATTAAAGTGTTGCTTTTACCTCAAAAAATATTTTTTCCATAAACAAAAAGTATATTCACTTAAAATTATCTTTATTGAAAATTAGAAAAAAAAAAAAAGGTACTCTTCCTAATTATAAATATATTTTTGCTACAACTAAAACTAAGACTAATGGGTGCTTTGCTCCCCCAAGCTATTTGCATAAAAATATTAATGTTAGGTGAATTTTTTGGAATCTTCAAAAGTAGTCATACCAGTGTAACCATTACATATTACACAAAGAGGAAAACGTGTTACAAATTATGTGTTAGAATATGTTATTAGATTGAATATAACATAATTTATTATATTTATATTTTAATTTCAATACTTTTGATGTTAACTTACACCCTTTACATTCTTTGTTTTTTAATATTCCTAAAAAACATTAGTTTGTAAAACTGTCAACTCACCCGTACTTTTTAAAAAAAAATTTCATTAATTCTCAAATTTCTAATCATACCGTTAATTTCACTTTATAAAATACTATTTTAAGGGATTGTTAAGAAATAAAAAAAGTGGGATTGAATTAGTTGACAAATTTAAATGAGACTTTGATTTATAAATAAAATCTAAAAAAAATATTAAAATTACAGTATTAATACAACAAGTTTTAGCATGTTTTGACATCTTACTATGTAATATGCTACATAATGATTGTATAATAGAAGACCAGTTATATAACCACTCTCACGCATTTATTTATATAAATATAAAAATATTAAACATGTAATTAATCAGTATAAAATTGATCTTTTTCTTAAATTAAAAAAATTATAAACGCATTTCAAGAAAATAAAGGTATTGCTATAAAAAATAAACTGCATGTATTAATAAAATATTTTTACTATTAATCAGTTGAAAGATAATAATTAATTATATTTAATTTCAAGGGTAAATTTTACTAAATATATATTAGTAAACCGAAATATTGTCATAAATTAAAAATAAATTAAAGTAAATTTATGGTTTTTAATACTGAATAAATAATAAAAAACTTAAAAAATTAATTTTAACAAAAAAAAATTGATATTGTTTCAAATAAATATGGGACTTAGGAAGGAAGGAGGGAGATATACAGGAATATACCTGAGTCCTCACTAAAAACAGGGTCCATGTTCCTTTTGAATTTTGAAACTAAAATTTGTTTAGTTTTTTCTTTTCATTTTACTAGCCAATTGATTCCAAGTTGATTCCTACTTCAACATAACTACAATAAATTTCATTCATGTTATACTTGGCTTATTTCAAGCTTCTTAACTAATTCCACGTACTCTAATAAATGTTCTAGTTAAATATTATTTTGTTAATCCCTTGTTTTAATTTTGCATTTTCTTCTAGCCTCACGCTAATACTGAACTTGGTCAACATTTTAATTTGTTATTTCAAGAATTTTATTTAGTTAATTCCTACTTTTATCATGAGCAAATATATTTTTAATGGTAAAATCTTTTATAAACTCATAATTTTGAATACACCATTATATTCAGTTATAATGTTAGTACATAATTATAATACTATTATTATTTAAGTTGATATTATTACAATTATATCGTTACATTATAATTAGTTACACTGTACGTTTAAAATTATGAGTATACCAACAATGATACCATTTGTAACTCATGTCAACTTCCTGAAGGCTTTTAAAATGTGAGGTTTTCTTTGAGAGGATAGAGCAATTATGCATCACTCTAAAAGACTAGTTAGAGAATTTGTTTGTTTTATTTGTTTTCATTTCATGCCAAGCGTAACTTGGCCGTACATTATTTCCTAATTTAAGTATGATTAATGGTCTGTCTTAGTTTGATAACTAGTTAATGTCTATTACTTGCACTAGTATTGACTGGCTGTATTAACTTTTTCATTTTGAACATTACAAGACCAATTCAAAAATTGTTCTCAATCCCAGTTCCTGGAATTCTCTTTAAGTATTTAGTTCTTTGTTGGAAACGAAACAAGGTAAATAGACATAACAAAAGTACCCAATCATATCCGTTTTATTAAAAGCGAAGTATCCACTACATGTGATCCAACATGTAAAGGTGATAAGTCGCTCTTGCCAGCTGCGATACTTATTCCATACACACATAGCTATTATTCGCATATGCTTGCAACTGAATAAACCCTAGAGAGCGAGAGATCGCGGCAATAGGCGAAGGACATTTGAAACACACTCGTATACTGCATCTGCAACAGACGTAGCGGACTTCACCATTGATCCGAGGACACTAGGTTTTATCTGTGCACTGTAAGGAGGTGTACTTTGAATATCATAGTATCTGCTCCATAGCATAACTCCACCGTACTTGGGAGATTGCTTTACATACGGAAGAACCGTAGACGTCAACACGTCCGGTGGTATATATCCGCCGCTCGGGGCTGCGTCCGGCGTCGCTGGTAGTCCCAAAAATACAGACCCGTTGGATGGAGATGATGGAACACGTGCAGTCCATTCGTCCCATGAGTTGAAAAGATTGGCGGTGTTGCCACTTGAGTATTGACATGGAGGGTTATTGTAGAACTGCACAAATACATAGTCGAAATAGCCAGTTTGGATGGCTGCGTCAAGGTAGTAATCTGGAATAAAGCATTGTGGGGCTGCAGCGATGTTAAAGTTTCGTTGTTGTTTGAGGTTGTAAAGCTCCCTAGCAAGGTCGTCCCAATGAAGATTGGATCCACCCTCAATGTCGAAATCGATGCCGTCCAAGGATACACTTCCTAGTGGGCCAGACTGACCGGTGAGGAAGTTATTCCAGAGGTAGTCGGCCACGACCTGTGCATCATCGGCCGATGCGATGGAGTAGTCTCCAGCAGCTCCTCCGAGTGAGAGGAACACTTTGACATTATTGCCCTGGCAGTACTGGATTTCCGGGGCTAGTTTGGTACAGGGGTCCCAGTCGCCGCAGTGGCCGGCGAAGTTCCAAGCAGGTGTTCTGCCGGCACCAAAAACGTTGAGGAAAGCGAGAAGAACAATGTCATAGAGTCCGGACGCGCATGCTTCCTGTAAGGTGCCTTCGTTCCCGTTCTGGCCCCAGTAAACGGCGATTTGACCAGCGAGAGAGGGCTTGGTGATGGAGGAGAGTGTGAAGAGGGAGAAGAGAAGGATGAGTGCTTGGGTTTTGGAAGACATTCTTATTGACGGAGTTTTGAAGAGTGCTTTTGGATGAGAGTTCGAGCAAGAGAAGCTTCCTATTTATAAGCAAATACAAGTGACGAGAGAGTACATGGTTAGCAAGTTTGAGTGAAATACTTCGAACGTCGTTTTCATCCGGAAGTAGCAGGAGGCTTGTTATTCAAGGGCTAGGGGAGAAATTTTCTGGGATCGGTTGTAAATTATAATGTGTAGAAACCTTCGAGAATCGAAACCATCCTTTGATATATATATATATATATATATATGACTTTTGGATGATTTCACAATAGTAATAATAAATAGTAGTTATACATGAGATTTTATATAGGTGAGAAGAGACTAGAAAAGTTATAGACATACGAAAATTAAATTGTAAGCTGAAAAAAATTTTTAAAAAGACAAAAGAGGAAAAGAAAACATTAAAAAATTAGGAATAAGCGATATCAAATAAATAAAAAATTTGAGGGAAAAAATTAATAAAATACAAAATAGTGATAATTGTGATGTTCAGTATCCCAAATTTAATCTAGACTAATATAGAAGTATATAAATATAGATTTTTAGTTTTCATTTTTTAGTTTTAGATATTGTCTGAAAAGTTTATCGTCTTTAATTTTGTCATTCTAAATTATTATAATATATATTAACACATATACAAATTATTAGTCATATATTTTTTTTATATACATATAATTTTTTTTTTTAATTTTGAATGTGTGTTTGTGTGTGTCTATATAGAGAGGGCAGACTCCCTTATTATACATGTAAAAAGTTTTTATAATTAAGTGTTATGGCGCATATGTTATCAATTATGCATAAGAATGTTAAATGTTTTATGTTTAATTATTCAAAAAATTAAGATATACATACATAACCAAAATCGCCTATTACATAAATTTACAATATTTTATATATTTAAATGGATATAAATTAGGAATGATAACATTTAACGTTGAAAATATCTTAAGTTTATTTTGCTTCTCATACTTTTATAGTAATTTTTATTTAATCTTTTAAATTATTTTTGGGAAAAAAGACAATTTATAAAAGCAAAAACAAATTAATATATAAAATAACGTCTAAAACATGAAAAAAGATTAGTTCATCTTTGTGTACTTTTATGAAAACTAATTTAATATATTAACTGTAATAAAATTAGTCAACAAAAAGAATAAAGACAGTTAAAAATTAGTTTTATTAAAACTGATATAGTAAATGTGTACCAAAAGTGACTATCATCTTTTTCTTAAAACACGTGTTAAACTCCACACATTATATATGTTATATATGCTTTTCATTCAATAAAAATCTGTCATTTTCATTCTTTGAAATAATGAGAAGAATTAAGAGCTTGTTTGGCCGTTAGAATTGATATAATAGAAATGAGAATAGGAATTAGAATGAGAGTAGGAGTGGAAATAAGAATATTCAAATGTTATTTAATTGAGAATGAATGAAAATTGACATGTTTCTTTTTATTTTATTTAATTAGTATATTACACATAAGAATCAATTAGGTAGTGTGTATATTTTATTATATTATTACTTATCATAAAATTAAAAAAAAAAAACAAACATCTCTTCGAATTATTATTTAATAATATAATTATATTTAATTAATAATATAATAATAAAATAATAATTTAATAATAAATTAAATAAATAATAATAAATTAGAGTTTTAATGTATCATTAAAATTTTTTGTCAAGAAATTATTATAAATAAAAATATTTTTATTAAGTATATTTTTATTTTTAAGATACCAATCTAATTTTATAATTTTAGTTAAAGAAATAATTTTTTCTTATATAAAATAAAATAAATTTTTTAAAAATAAAAAATGAGATCTAATCTAACAATTAAATATAAAAATGCTTCTAACAACTAAATGACGCAAGTCGGCCCAAGTCATTTCCATATAACTACGTTTGTCTCGGGGTTCATAATTGTATTGTGCATGCTTGCCGAGCAAAGAAAAAATTGCACCGGTAATAATTAAGAGAAGTAATATTATTTAATGATAAAATATTTTGAGACGATTAGACCACGTGGAGTTGACGTTTTAAATACAAATTGGGTAGGTGAGACAGTCATTGATCTTATCACAAACAATCTTTCCTGATATAGCAATACTTACATATTTGAAAATGGGTCCAATTTCATCCATTTCTGTAAGTTTTTCGACTTAAATCACATGACGGAACTTTAAGATCTAAATATTGTTTCAATCATAATTGTTAAACTTATGAGTTTATTATTTAAGTTTACAAGTTTTCAATTGTATATAAAAAAAATAAATTAACTCATTATAAACTCAAATTTAGTACAAATTTAAGTAAACTCATAAATTGACTTACCGAATTTATTGAGTTTACGATTTTAACATAATAACTAGCTTGTAAAGTCAGTAACATAATAATTTCAACTCAACACTAAATAAAATATAGACATGCTTTTTTTTTATGAAACTTTTACAATTTATTTTATTATAAGTTTAAATATGCATAAAAAAATAATAAAATTATATTTAATATGTACTTATTAAATTAAATAAAATAAATATGATTTAATTACTAATATTAAATAATTATTTATATATGACCATCTTAAAATATTCATGTTGAGTATTACATATTATAAAATATGAATAACTTTTGTTTGATTAAATTATAATTTCAATTACATTTGAATATTTTTTTAATGTATATAATATTCAAA
This sequence comes from Delonix regia, assembly GCA_037074485.1. Lineage (NCBI taxonomy): Eukaryota > Viridiplantae > Streptophyta > Magnoliopsida > Fabales > Fabaceae > Delonix > Delonix regia. Next base: position 18,875,472 of record CM073449.1, on the reverse strand, counting down.
CTATAAAATTATATATTTTGATAATTATTTATTAATCAATACAAATTCTTACGAGTTTACATTATGAATTTATATTTCTTTTATGAATTTATTTAAACTCACAAGTTTAACAACCTTAATCAGAAGCTTCAAATATTGTCTAACAAAATCATGTTAAGCTTTTTAATTCTAACAATGCAGTATAAAATAAAAATGACTCAAATGTGATCTGCTGCCAAGAAATATTGCATCCAAATGCCGTACTGAGGACTCTACACGATCTTATGATTTTGTTTTTAAAGTACAGTATTGCACCTACATATAATTTTTTTTTTTGTGAATTTGAGTCATTATTATTTTGTACTAAAGTACTGTCAGAATTAAAAAGCTTATCATGTTGTATATTAAATACAAATATGTATTTTTAAAAAAATTATTTGAAATTTTAAAAAATCTATATTTTTCAAACATTTTAAATTTTAATTCTACCATTCAAATCTGTTATATTAGTGTCAATTTTTTGCTCAGCTGAAAAGGGCATAATACTTGTAGCTAGGATGGAGTTGAAAAAAAACAATACAATATTAAAATAGTAGTGCTTCCAATTAAGTTTTAAAAAATAGACATAAGGGTTAAAATCTTGAAAAATACTTATAACGATACACATATACTCTGATTTGTAAGATTGAAGATGATATATGCCTTTTTTTTCCTAAAATAATTTTATAAAAGACCAAAGCACAACCAAGTTATCAAATATATATACCTAAATATTTATCCAATGAACAATTGGTGTGATGTGTAAATTATGAAAGTTATATTGGGAAATCAGACGGAGCCTCGAAATTTCCTCACAACATTTTATAATTTATACCATTTCATAGTTTTTTTTCCCCTTTATCAACATTTATTCATCTACTGTTATTTTGAATGCAAAAGATGTACACTCCGCATTCTACAAATTCCCTCCACAAAAATAGAATGTATAAAATAAATGGCGCCAATATTATTCTATTTATCATGTAGAATTAAATTATTTTTTAACATTTATTTTAGAGAAAATGGCACAATATATAAATAAAAATAAATTTATTATATATTATATATAGATAAAGTAGATTTCCTTTAATGTAGAAGCTCTATTGATTGATGAAAAATCTCGATTGAACAAATTATCAACTCCTCGTACGATGCCTTTCACCTTTCTGACATATGATTGAAAATTTTTTAAAATCTCTAGATTTTTTTGTAATCAACAAGAGAAATTATAAAATAAATAAATAATTAATTAATTAATTCCTTTTAAATCGAGAATATTTTAAAATTTGAGAAACTTTTAGGATTAACGAAATAATTAATAAAGTTTTTATTATTAATAAGAAAAATTATAAAATAATTAATTAATGATTTAACTAAATGCCTTTTAAAACTTGAATTGTTTGAAGTCTAAGAGATTTTGGACTAAATGAGAAAGTTAATAAACTAATTCACCATCTCTTAATAAGAAATTTTTTTAATTTTGAACTATTTTTAAAGTCACAAAAAATAATAAATTAAATAATTAATTGTTTCTTAAATTTTGTAGTAAATGACTATAAATATAATTTAGTATAGTCTAAAATAATGTAAGATAAAATGATATATGATTGAATAGTTTATTCAACATTTTAGATCATTCAAATATAATTTCATCAATTTTTGATATTTTAAAAAGAAAAATAACAAAAATTACTTTGTGCGTCAAATTTTTTTTTTTATAATAATGCCCTACTTAAGATATATTTACACGTAATTGTATATGTTAAAAATGCTTTTCATTCAATAAAAATTTGACACTGTCATTCTTTGGAAAACTGAGAAGAACCAAAGCATTTCCATAAAGTACGTTTGTCTTCGAGTTCATATAGCGGTTGCTTAGCCGAGAAAAGAAAACAATGCATCGACGATAATTGAGAAAAGTATGATTTCTTGCGAACTACATCGACGACATTTGAGAAATGTAGGGGATTACTTCTGAAGTAGGCCAACCAAAATTCTTCACGTAATAATGACTAGGCAAAAAAATGGTAAAAATATAAAATTATACTCAATTGTTATTTATATTTATAAATCAACCCCATATTATGATATGTTTATTTTGACCCTATTCACTGCAAAATTAACACTTCATTAATAATATCTTATTTCAACTTAGTTGAATTATAAATGGGTCTCCCACCTTTAATGTTAACGTCAAAATTATTATGAGAAATTATTAATGATTTAATTAAGGCATTCTTACTAAAATTTACTTACTAAAACTCTTATTATGAAAGTGACGGTTGAAGTGTTAAAATTGAAGTTATTAAAGACATAATAAACATTTCATAAATATTAGGATTGATCTACAAATATAAATAACATTTGGGCATAATTTTATGTTTTTACCATTCTATTGCCCAATCATAATCTAATGCCATATGAAAAAGTTTCATTAGGCCACCTCAATACGTCACCTGTATCTTGAAAAACTTACTAAAGAAATTACCAAAAAAGTAATGTTATTTATTGATAAAATATTTTGAGATGATTAGATAGAACGCTTTAAATACTAACTAATTTATTTGTTCACGTCTTAGAAAAAATTAATTTATTTTACTATATATTCATATATTTTAAATTGATAATATTTGTAAATGTTAATAAAAATTTAAATTTAGTAATGTATTATAATATGAAAAACATAATAAATTAGAGAAAATCCATAAAATTAATTATATAATATTGATAAAAGATAAGTGACGACAATAGACTCGTTGAGAGAACATACCATAAATCATTTTACCATATATATTTTTTGTCTTATTTTATTCTTAAACCATAAGTTATATTTATAATCTTTTATTAAAAAATTTAAGAGAAAATTAATTAATTAATTTCTTATTCACTTCAAAAAATATCCAAACTTTAAAAAATTTTCTATTTAAGAATTGATTAGTTAATTCATTATTCTTTTGTTCACTCCAAAAAAATTCTTAAATTATGAAAAATAATTTATTAATTTTTTTATTCACTCCAAAAACTTTTCACAATCCAAAAGATTTCTTATTTAAAAGGTGATTAATTAATTATTTCATTATTTTTTTCATTGATTACGAAGAATTTATGTAAATTCATGACTTCATTACTTTTTTGTTAAAGATAAAAAATTTATGGACTTCAAATAATTTTTTATTCATATATGAAAAGGATAAAAAATTAAAGAATCATTTTTGTCGACCAACAAAACTTTCACCTTAAAAAGACCTTACTGTATGGATTGGATATGTGAGAAAGTCTCTAATCATATCTCAAATAATCATGGCTGAAACTTAGCATTACTTACTTATTTCCAAATGGGTTCAATTTCATCGCTGTTTTTACAACTAAAATCATTTGAGGGAATTTTAAGATTTAAATATTATCTCAACCTTTAATAATTGTCCAGCAAAATCATGTTAGACTTTTTAATTCAAACAATACAGTATAAAATAATAATGACTCAAATGTTCTGCTTCCAAAAAATATTGCACAAAAAATATTGTATCCAAATGCTATACTGAGGACTCTACGTGATATGTTATTTTTTTAAAAAGAGTAGTATAGCATTTACATATATTATTTTTTGTTGTGGATTTGAGTCATTCTTATTTTATACAGTAGTACTGGTAGAATAAAAAGAATCTTTTCATGTCGTATATTAGAAACAAATATGTCAATTTTTTATTATTTTTTGAAAAATCATATTTTTTAAAAATTTAAAATTTGATTTATAACATTTAAATCTACAATAGTAGTGTCGACGTTTAAAATTTGAAAAGGACATAATATAGCTCAGATGGAGTTGAAAAAAATACAACGTTAAAATAGTAGTGCTGTCATTAAGTTTGAAAAAAAATAGACATAAGGGTCAAAAACCGTGAAAAATACTTATAACGATAGACATACACTCTGATTTGCAACATTGAAGAAGACATGTTCCCCATTTTTTCCAATAAAAATTTATAAATGATCAAAGCACAGTTAAGTTAGCAAATATATCTAAATATTTATCAGATGAACAATTGATTTGATGTGTTAATTATGAAAGTTAAATCTGGGAAATTAGACGGAGCCTCAAATTTTCCTTACAATTTTTATAATTTATACCATTTCATTGTTTTCCCCTTTTATTAACCTTTATTCATCTACTGTTATTTTGCATGTAAAAGATGTACACTCTGCAGTTCACAAATTCCCTCCACAAAAATAAAATTTATGATTCAAGAGCATTAGTAATATTCAATTAATCATGTTAAATAAAAAGAGGAAAAATGTGTTATTGTCAAGTCATCATACCCATTACCTCTTAAATTTTGCCTCGAGGGAGCTAGGGAGGAAGAAAAAAAAAATATTATTTTAAAAAATGTTGTGCAATAATTTCCCCACACTGATTAAAAATGATCAATTTTTAATAAAGTTTCCAACACATATATTAATTAGCAATACATAATAACCCCAATCTACTTACAATAATCAAATTCCTTCAACAGTAATACCCGAGTCCTCACCTAAAAACAGAGACAATGATCCTTTTAAATTTTGAAACCAAAATATTTTTACATCTTTCCTTTTCATTTTACTATCCAATTGATTCTAAGTAGATTCCTACTTCAACATAACTAAAATTTAATTCATATTATACTTGTCTTATTTAAATCTTCTCAACTAATTCCACTCTAATAAATGTTCTAGTTAAATATTATTTTTGCTAACTTGCTTAAATTTCCATTTTCTTCTAGCCATACGCTAATGCTGAACTAGGTAAGTTACTCCTTTTAATTTATTATCATTATTTTTGGCCAAATTTAATTTATTTTATTCATGATATTTTATTCTCTTAATTCCTACTTCTATCATAATACATTTTAACTCATAACTCACCTCAATAAAGTGTAAGGTTTACTTTGAGAAGCTAGAGCAACTAAGCATCACTCTAAAATACTAGTTAGAGAATTTTACCTACCTAGCTATATACCATAAAACTAGGTTGTATTGCTGCTAGTACAAACCTCCCCGCCTAATTAGTTTGACTGACTTTATTAATCCATTAGATTACCATTTGCATGGATTACCACATTACTTTTCCAGTTAGGTTTTTTTTTTTTTTTTTATTTGGTATTTGGCCATTGCATTACAAATTTAAGTGACCAATATCCAAATTATTTATTCAGAAAAAAATTCATTACAATTTGTAAGCACTTAATTATTGTTTGAAAGAATAATTACTAGGATAATATTTTTAGGTTGTATGGTAAGAATATCCTCGGATCGGCTTGTGTTTTTGCACTCCTTATAGTTGTTTCAGCTGTTTATAATGTGACTATTTGCGTGAACTATTTAAAAGAATGTCTTTTTTTTTTTTTTTTGCCAATATTTTAAAATTAATTGTAGCTTTCATGTTCTATGGTCGGTGCTTCAATTAGATGGTACATCTACACGCTTTCATTTAAATGATATGTAAACACAAAACAAGTCTATTTTTTGTTCTATACAGCACATTCGAGTTATATTAACTTGTTCATTTTGAATATTATGTTAAATAAAAATGAACATATAAAACTAAATCAAAAGGTGAAGAAAGTCGAGTATTGCATATCAGGTGTTCTCAATTCCAGTTACTAGATTTCTCTAAATAATCTCCTTATTAAAAACATGGTAAATTGACATAACAAAAGTCCACAAAATATTTGATTTTATTAAAAGTGAAATATCCATTACATGTAACCAAACATGCAAAGTGATATTATATGTCACTCCTGGCGCCTCCAGCTAGCTGCAAAACTTATTTCACACACAGAGCTCGTCTGGTACACACTAATCAATTTTGATGGAAAAAAAAATAAGAATGAGAATGAAAAAGAGAATGAGATAGAATATAAATATATGTTTTGATGTCTATTTAGTATGTTGGGAAAGAAAGGTAAAATGGAGTTTAAATGTTTGTTTAGTATGATAGAAATAATGAAAGAATGAGTTTTTTAATGAGATAAAAATACTGTAATGCCTCTATTATACCCTTTTACTGAAAACATTAAATTAATATTCTTCATGATTATTTTTAGGGTAGTCTGAATAAAAAATATTAAATTGTTCATAATAAATATTAATAAATTATTTTCTACTTTTTTATTATATAATAAATATTACAAAAAGTATTAAAATTTTTATATTATTTTAAGTAAAATATTTACTTTTATTTTTAACTGGGAAATAATCATTTTTGCTACCAATAATAATGAAATAATCAATTTTAACAAAAATTAATAATTGAATAATAAATTACTAGTTTTTAAATAAAAATAATTTCAAATTACCAGTAATAAAAAAACAAAATATTCATTTTGAATTTTTTTCAATTCAAAAAATAGGTTCTTTAATCACCAGCAAGTCGTATATGCAAGGCATGCGCACACAAGGAAACAAAAATTATAAACAAGGCAGTGGAATATAAAAACATAAACAAATTATAGTTTAAGCAGCTAAATGCAACTAACATTACAACCATCTTTGTCATATTTCAATTCATTCCATCAGAAGCTTTAACATTCCATTGGGCTTCTGATGGAAACCCATCTCCATTAAGTGTTAGCATCTGATTTCCCTTAAGTAAGGGAATGCATTTTATTTCTATTAACCAAACAAGTTTTGCCAGGAATCATCACTCCTTTTCCATTAACCCCATTCCATCATACCAAACACAGCCACACAGATATAGTAGTCGCATAATAGCCACATACAAAGCAATTATTCGCATATGCTCATAGTTGCATAAACCCTAGAGTGCCAAATATCGCGGTAATAGGCGAAGGACATTGGAAACACACTCGTATAATGCATTTGCAACAAACGTAGTCAGCTTCTCCGTTCATCGAAGGACAACGGGTTTTATCTGTGCACTGTAAGGAGGATTACTCTAAATATCATAGTATTTGTTCCACACCATAACTCCACCGTACTTGGCAGAAGACTTCACATATGGAAGAGCCAAATACTTCATCACTTTTGGCCATTTATATCAATAGCTCGGCTCTGCATTTGGCACCATGTGCGTATGGCACCACACCACCAATAGCCCCAGAAATACAGTCCCATGTGATGGAGATGATAGAACACGTGCGGTCCATTTGCCCCATGATTTGAAAATGTTGGAGGTGTTGAAGAACTACATAAATACATAGTCAAAATACCAATTTTGATAGGTGAGTTGAGGTAGTAATTTGAGAATTAGAGGGAAGAAGTTAACCATGATATAATTAAGTTAAGCATGATATTAACATGGGAAATGACTAAGGGCCTTAGGTCTTATCACCATTGAAATTAGGAAAAGGTGATGCAAAAGGGTTAGAACACACTCTAATCACTAATGGTTGAAGAAATTATGCATTTTGAGGTGCCATTAAAAGTGGTATGCTGGTTTAGTTATTTTTCCTAATTTTCTTGAATTTCCATAGTTGTTTGGGAGAAAAGGGGATGAAAAAAACCTTATAGACATTGACTAAATGACCTTAAATAAGTAATCTAATTGATCATAAAATCTTGAGTTATGATTAGAATAATTTTTAAATTTATTTGATAACGTTAGGCAATGTATGGCTAAGGAAAAAAATTATTTTGGATTACATATATATACACATACACACAAACACACGATTAAATACATGTTAATAGAAAATAAATAAATACAAGATTAGTAAAAATAAAGAAATTGTCATTATTGAGGGAAGTTGAAGTATTAACACCACACTTTGAGATTGAAGAAACTTATGGTTAGACAAGAATTGGGTTAGCCATCATGAAGTTATTTGAATTAAGGATAAACTTTTTACATAAGAAATTAAATGTAAATGACTTATTATTATAGGACTAAGAGTTGGTTTTGTGATCAAATGAGATAAGGAAAGAGACAATCAAAACACAATTGTTGTGTATGCTTTCACCAATTGAGTAAATGTTGCTAATCATACTTGTTTATTATATTTTAAATTGTCATGTGTGAAATATTTTTATTTTATATATTCTAGTGCATTGGGAATGGCCTCTTGATGTATTGTGTTAATTCCAACATATATTTGCGCTTTTAGAAAGTTTGAGAAATTTCTTTATAATATTCCCTCACTTTTGAATAATTGCTTCAAACAATTTACATACTTTGTGATATTCTGATAACTAACTTAAAGATTTTGTTATCTTACAAATTTCTAGAAATCGAAATATTTCTATTTAAATAAATTTTCAATTATGTATATTGTTATGGAAAATATGGTTTTCTTAGAAATACATCCAATATGAAATCCTATAACTAACAATAGTATATGTTAGCGCTAGTGCATCACGATCTTTTTTTAACCCTAGCTTGTAGCGGTATTGCTAGCCTTGTGTCAGACGACCACCACAAATGGATTAGTTTTGACTATTTGCGAGTCATATTGCTAGACTCTAATAGATAATTGTATTGTGATTCCTAGTCTAGAGTCAGCGTTTGTTGTGAATTATGATCAATTTCGTGAGATATTTTCCACTTAGGATTATTATTTTAAATTACATACGAATTTCAAATGTTTTTTAGTATGATATGGTTTGCAAGTACCTCTGAATTTGCTTAAGCTTCATGTAGTATATTTTACGATTTGTGATCTTCCTACTTTGGAATAATTTCATAATAAGTAAATGTGATGTGTTTTGAGCTAGAAAAGGGAAAGGTTATGAAAATCTCCAGTAGTTTGCCTATTTCCTCCTGGTATAGTAGTTATATTTATTAATTGAGTGACTTGTCACTCATCCCTTCTCTTTTTGACTTTCTTTTTTTTTTTATCCAAAGAATTGCATTGAACCAAGTTACCACTATTTAGTTTAGGGAGGTAAGGAGATTAGTGAGTGAGCCCTACATTGTCCATGAGGGTAAAGAGTTATTTTTATTTAGTTGTCCATGAGCCCTACATTCCAAATATATTCAAACTTATCTCATGTTAGCCACCACAAAACAATTTAAGGATGACTTAGGAATGAAGAATCCTGTCAAATTAATGTATAGTGGTAAGAGAATTTTACCTACCATTAAAGTTGTCCCATTCTTTATTTGTTTCACTTGATGCCAAACATACCTTGGTTATATTATTTCTTAACCTAGGTCTTGCCGCTAGTACTAACCTAGATTTGGATCCTATTTATTTTTCTAAATCAATTTTTTTCAATTTAAATAGAGATATATACAAAGTGAGTAAAATCCACAATTCAAATAGGTCTCACATAAGTACGTAGACCCGACTCACATGTGTTAATCTCTCCACAAATTGACAAAAAAATTAATAAAAAAAAATAAGGATGATCCAAATTTGAACTAACCTATAAAGGCTTGGGTTTTGGAAAACATGCTTGTGGAGGGCTTACTACATGGGCTTTTTGGATGAAAGTTGAAGCAAGAGAAGCCGCCTAATCATAAGGAAATACAAGAGTTAAGATCTAATGATGTATTAAGCTTTAGATATTTATCTGTACATTCTGTTATATTTGTTGTAACAGCTGCAGCCTCTCATTAGCCTCTGTGTAACCGTCCATGCTATATATTGATCAATAATATATCGCAAAGGGCACCTTGAGCTAAGCCCTCTATTCATCAGTCACAGCTCTGTTTATCTTTCTAACTACAAGTGATGAGGCAAATGGGTTATGTGATAGCAGTATAAAAATGGAAGACCTATAAATTTATTTATAATCCTTGAATCAAGTTTTAAAAGACTTTATAGCCGGCAGATTAAATTTTAAAAAGTTTATGAATTTCAGTTCATAAAATTTATCGGTTATAAATTGTAAACATTGAAACCAAACAATCTGATAGTAAAAGTGTTTATGGTCTAGTAAGATCGATCATATCGTACCAAGTCATAAAAAATTGCAATTTTTACTAGGGTCGCACATGACTCGTGCAGACTGGGGCTATCCTAGTGTTATTTTTTTTCATTCTTTTAGTTTTGATAATATATTTATATTTTATTTAGAATAAATTTTATTGATGATAATATTTTAAATTATCAATTCTTTTGAACTTTTTATTATTTTTTATTCCAAATCTTAATTTTTCTCATTTTATTTTATTTCCATTCAAATATTTATTTTTATTATTTAATTTGCAAGAACAAAAAAATCTCTTCAATAACATTTACAATGAATAATATGTTATGGTATATATCGTTATAACTATGGGTGTTTATAAGTTGGGTAGGGTTTCAAACAAGACCCGAGACCCAACCCGATCATATGACTAAGACATTTTTTTTATCCTAAGACCTAGTTTAGCTCGATTAGGCCTAATTAATGAGTGGGTTGGGTCGAGCCATGTCTATTCTTTATTATTTTTTAATTTGAAAATTTGTTTACAAATTTTTAACAAAATAATGGAAAAGTTAAAAATAGAAATTGGAATGAGTAAAATATTAAGATTAATATTGAAGAATAATTAAGATTTAAAAAGAATGAAAGTTTTACAAAATTAATAATAAATAAAATTTATTTTAAATAAAATATAACCCCGAACCACGTTGTATATAAGCTCTCCCCTGGCTATGGCTACTAATACCATTCCATAATATAAAGTATGTATAAAAGAGGTACATATTCAAAATGGTGATATTTGGATTCAATACATTTAAAAAAAAAAATGTACAAATTTAATAATTGATATTAAAGAAAATGTACAGTATGACAGCTCAAATCAAATCTTGAAGATTGTGCACCGTCAAAAAGTTATCTTTTAGATTGTATGCAATCTCCAAAATTTAATTTAAAAGCTCATATGAAAGAATTGTGCGATACAACAGTTAACATATCCTTAAACTCATTGTTGACAATCTGGATTCAAAATGATGAGATACTGATATAACAAAAAGAATCTTTTACATTAATATAAATTGACAAGATTTTTTATATTTCTAAATAAATAAAAATAGTATGGAATGATAATATTCTATGTTGATGATATTTTAAGTTTTTTTCACTTCTCATGCTTTCATAGTAACATTTATTTAATCTTTTAAATTATTTTTTAACAATAAATTGCATTAAAAAAGCTCACTTTATAAAACCAAAAACAAATTAATATATTAAAGAACATCCAAAACGCGTGTTAAACTTCGTAAATTGTATGTGGGCCAACAAAATAAAAAGTATATATAAAAAAAAGAGAATCCAAGTCATTTCCAGGTAAGTACGTTTGTCTTCGGGCTGACTATTTATCGTGGATGCTTTAAAATTCTAATTGAATATTATGAAAATCTGCAATGTCCGCAATCCCTGGTAGTTGTCTGTTTTAGCCTTTTAGGCCATTCATGTCTTGGGATAAACAAAGATTTTATATTTGAAGATTTTTGTGGAAATCATTTTATTTGGAGATATATATTTAGAGAATTTTTCTTGCAAAAATAAGGATGAAAAGAAAAATTCCTCCAAAGTAGTTTAAGGAACAAGATAGGAATCACTCCACCCTACATCTAGAATTCTCGTTCCTATTAATTTTACATAAATATTTTTATATTATATATATTTATAATGTTTCAAGTAATTCACTCATTATTTATATTTATATAGTTTTAATATAAAAATCAATATAATTTCAACCAGTATTTTAAGCTTTTCTTTTTTGAAAATTTGGATAACATAATAGTATTGTTTTTAAATTACTTTAGAGTTAAGATCACAACGTCTCTCACTTTTTCTCTTCTTACGATACAGTTTAGCTTCAACTATGAATTTTTCTTTTGTGAATACTTTTATGAATTATGTTAATTAATGTGTTACATTACAATTTTTTAAGTTATAAATTGATGATATTCATGAATGAATGAGTGTAATTTTTTTTATGTTTGTAATACGTGAAGAGGAAGTAAATAATAAACACTAAATACTAGGGATTAAGTGATATTACATATATGTGATTTATGCTAATCAAAGGAGCATAGTATGATATAAATATATATATATAGTTTAAATTCCATTGACAATTTAAAAGGTGAATAAGGTGGATTTAAAATTTTAAAAAAAGTGGCCTATTTTTGAAAAATTGAAATACTTGATAGGCAGTTAATGAGTCTTAGAGATTTTATCCTATATTATTATGCATTGGAGATATCTTAATTTTTGGGTGAAGTATTATACTATATTAAAAACATTAATTATTCTTTGTAAGGTTAATAGTCCTTTTTTAAAAATATATATTTTTCTATTTTATGTAATTTTTATTATTTTTACAAAAATTTGAAAGTGCTCTTAGAAATTAGAATCCGCAAGGATTTGCATTTCCATAACAAGTAAAAATGAGGAGAACATTTACCATGTGACGAGAAATAAGAATAAAAAAAAAATTGATGGTAAATACAATGAGTGATGTCTCCATTCTTAGGTCATGCTATCATGTCTACGGAATTAATGCATATTATACAGCAAAAATATTGTTCTATTCCATTGCAATCAATCTTCCTGAATCTGTATTAAGTACCACTCAAGGTGACAAAAACTTTTGCCAAATTATGCGTCAACGTTTAAAATGACACCAATACTTTAATCTACATAAAGATGTTCAATAATTCTCGCCTAATATCTAATGCAATTCTTTGTTTTAATATTTATATATAAGTCGGTATCATTCATATTAATTTTTTAAGAATAATTAATCTATTGGTCTGATAATTAATTTTCGTTAGTTTTTTAATTGGTCTCTATATTTTATTATTTTTTAAATAATTTTGTACACATTTTAAAAGTTACAAAATTGGTCCTTATTTTTCAAAAGTTGCAATATTGATTCGTACACTCAAAAGTTGCACAATTAGTCCAAAAATTAAATAAAAACAAGGTGGCCCTTTCGGCCGTTATCTACCATGTCAAAATATTTCTAATACCATTACAGGTAGGTGCATCTAACGATAAAGTCTAATAGTGTATCTTTTAAAAAATGTAAGTAATTTAGAAAGATTAAAGAATATAGACCAATATGATAACTAACGTAATCTATATAGACTAATTAGTTAATTTTTCCTATCTTTTATTAGATTCTAGTCATGTATGGAAATATTTTTACGAAAAGTTGAACAATAATGAAAATAGAAATGAAATGAGATGAATTTTAATTATAAGATAAAATAATGTCATTCCAAATATATATTTAGTATGACGAAAATAATGACAAATAAATTTAAAGAGATAATCATGACAGCTTAGTGTAAAAAATATTAAAATATATATTTTTTATTATAATCTGTTATAAAGTTTTTTTTTAAATACTCTAAAAACATTAATTTATATTTAGTTTGCACCAAATATTTTTAAATATTTAAAATTTTATTAATATACTGTTAATAATCATTAAACATTGTAACAGTAACTTAAATATTTTTAACAGTACTTGGATTTGTTTAAAACTCTCACATTTTGTAGATTCTAAATATATAGTGCAAGTACATGATCATTACTCATTGCTGGTGATGGAAAGGGAATTCCCACAAAATGAAGGAATCATCTCTCCCAACAGAATATCATTCCCTCCTCACGCGCACACTTAAGGCCTATTTACTCTGACGGGGAGAGGAGAAAGGCAAATGGAAAACTGAAGGAAATTGCATCCTACAATGTTTGGTACAGCAAAGACACAGTAACCACGGGAATCTGTCTCCTGTCTGAATGAGGAGAGAGATTTCCATCAAAGAGTGGGTCGATTAGCATGGGCTTCTTCAGAAAGCTTGAAGAATTACAACATTAATCTCAGCTTAGACTTGTCTCACCTTCTCTGCCTATCTATTCCTGATAGCTATATGTGTTTTTTTAATTTTATTGACTTTGAGTTGTATGGTTGAACAGTTCCTGCCTAGTAGGAAGCAATTTTATCAAATGATGTTTGTAAACGATATTCAGTTTACTGTGTAACCAAGTTTAATGTGGCCTCTTGTACTAGAAAGAATAAAAATATTTAAACATTTTTTGAAATATTTAGCACAAATTAAAAATCTTTATAATTATTTATCAATATTTATTATAAATAATTTAATATCATTATTGGATTTAAAAAAGTTGTTTTTCCTAGCTCAAGGATTAAAAAATAAATATTTTACTTAAAATATATTAATATTTTAATATTTTTAAAAAAATAATAATTACACAGTAAATATTAGAAAATAATTTATTAATGTTTATTATAAATAATTGAATATCATTTAAGACTATCCTACAAAAACTTAAAAAATATTAATTTAATATTTTTGGCAAAAGGACATTTTGATCTTTTTCCCATTATCATTCCAATTTTATCATCTCCGTTGTACCAAACAAATTTTACAACTATATTCCTCATTTCATTCCTAGCATACCAAACAAATTTTGATATCAAAATATTCCATTCCATTCCCTTTCTCTTTCTTATTTCCTTTCCATTCATTTTCCTTTTACATGTCAAATAGAGCTTTATAGAATGACATTCACATTCTCATTCCCTCTTGCCTGTAAACATATTAATAGATACTGTAATAATTAATATTAACAAATATGAAAAAAAAATTTTAATACTGATTATGATTAATTTCACAAAATTTTGAATTTTTTATTTGAATAAAGCATACATAAATAATTATAGTAAGAATAGGAATATATATAAACTATAAAGTTAAAATAAATATATATAAAGAATGTGGCATCAATATAAATTTAAAAAAAGAAGGGAGAAAGAAATTATAAGAGTTATAAACTTATCAAAGGAAGAGTTATGTAAGTCCGCAATTTTTTATTTTTGCATATTTCTGACTTAAGAAAATTAAATTGTTGCTTTTACCTCAAAAAATATTTTTTCCATAAAAAAAATAAATATATTCACTTAAAATTATCTTTATTGAAAATTAGAAAAAAAAAGGTACTCTTCCTAATTATAAATATATTTTTCTACAACTAAAACTAAGACTAATGGGTGCTTTGCTCTCCCGAGCTATTTGCATAAAAATATTAATGTTAGGTGAATTTTTTGGAATCTTCAAAAGTTGTCATACCAGTGTAACCATTACATATTACACAAAGAGGAAAACGTGTTACAAATTATGTGTTAGAATATGTTATTAGATTGAATATAACATAATTTATTATATTTATATTTTAATTTCAATACTTTTGATGTTAACTTACACCCCACATTCTTTGTTTTGAAAAAGAAAACATTAAAAAATTAGGAATAAGCGATATCAAATAAATAAAAAATTTGAGGAAAAAAAATTAATAAAATACAAAATAGTGATAATTGTGATGTTCAGTATCCCAAATTTAATCTAGACTAATATAGAAGTATATAAATATTGATTTTTAGTTTTCATTTTTAACTTTTAGATATCGTCTGAAAAGTTTATCGTCTTTAATTTTGTTATTCTAAATTATTATAATATATATTAACACATATATAAATTATTAGTCATTTTTTTTATACACATATAATTTTTTTTTTTTAATTTTGAATGTGTGTTTGTGTGTGTCTATATAGAGAGGGCAGACTCCCCTATTATACATGTAAAAAGTTTTTTATAATTAAGTGTTATGGCGCATATGTTATCAATTATGCATAAGAATGTTAAATGTTTTATGTTTAATTAGTCAAAAAATTAAGATATACATACATAACCAAAATCGCCTTTTACATAAATTTACAATATTTTATATATTTAAATGAATATAAATTAGGAATGATAACATTTAACGTTGAAAATATCTTAAGTTTATTTTGCTTCTCATACTTTCATAGTAATTTTTATTTAATATTTTAAATTATTTTTGGGAAAAAAGACAATTTATAAAAGCAAAAAAAATTAATGTATAAAATAACGTCTAAAACATGAAAAAATATTAGTTCATCTTTGTGCACTTTTATGAAAACTAATTTAATGTATTAACTGTAATAAAATTAGTCAACAAAAAGAACAAAGACAGTTAAAAATTAATTTTATTAAAACTGATATAATAAATGTATACCAAAAGTGACTATCATCTTTTTCTTAAAAGACGCGTTAAACTCCATACATTATATATGTTATATATGCTTTTCATTTAATAAAAATTGGTCATTTTCATTCTTTGAAATAATGGGAAGAATCAAGGACTCGTTTGATTGTTAGAATTAATATAATGAGAATGAGAATATGAATGGAAATAAGAGTAGGAATAGAAATGAGAATATTCAAATGTTATTTGGTTAGGAATGAATGAGAATGAATATGTTTTTTTTTACTTCGTTTGGTTAATATATTACACATGTGAATCAATTAGATAGTGTGTATATTTTATTATATTATCACTTATCATAAAACTGAAAAAAAAAAAAAAGATAGACATTTCTTCAAATTATTATTTAATAATATAATTATATATTAATATATTTAATTAATAATATAATAATATAGTAATATATTTAATAAATTAATAATACTAATAATAAAATAATAATTTAATAATAAATTAAATAAATAATAATAAATTAGGATTTTAATGTATTACTAAAATTTTTTGTCAAAAAATTATTATAATTAAAAACACTTTTATCAAGTATATTTTTATTCTTAACATATTAATATCATTTTATAATTTTAGTTAAAAAAATAATTTTTTTTAATATAGGGAAAGTAAATTTTCTAAACAATAAAAATAAAATCTAATCTGTAAATCAAATATAAAATTGCTTTCTAACAACTAAACGACGCAAGTCGGCCCAAGTCATTTCCATATAACTACGTTTGTCTCGGGGTTCATAATTGTATTGTGCATGCTTGCCGAGCAAAGAAAAAATTGCACCGGTAATAATTAAGAGAAGTAATATTATTTAATGATAAAATATTTTGAGACGATTAGACCACGTGGAGATGACGTTTTAAATACAAATTGGGTGGGTGAGACAGTCATTAATCTTATCACAAACAATCTTCACTGATATAGCAGTACTTACATATTTGAAAATGGGTCCAATTTCATCCATTTCTGTAAGTTTTTTGACTTAAATCACGTGACGGATCTTTCTGATTTAAATATTATCTCAATCATAATTGTTAGACTCGCAAGTGTATTATCTAAATTTACAAGATTTCAATTGTACATAAAGAAAATGAATTAACTCGTTATAAACTCAGACTTAATACAAATTCAAGTAAATTTATAAATTGACTTATCGAGTTTATTGAGTCTACGATTTTAATATAATAACTAGCTTGTAAAGTTAGTAACATAATAATTTCAACTCAACGCTAAATAAGATATAGACATGTTTTTTTTTTTTATGAAACTTTTACAATTTATTTTATTATAAGTTTAAATATGCATAAAAAAAATAATAAAATTATATTTAATATGTACTTATTAAATTAAATTAAATAAATATGATTTAATTACTAATATTAAATAATTATTTATGTATAACCATCTTAAAATATTCATGTTGAGTATTACATATTATAAAATATGAATAACTTTTGTTTGATTAATTATAATTTTAATTATATTTAAATACTTTTTTAATGTATATAGTATTCAAACTACAAAATTATATATTTTGATAATTATTTATTAATCGATACAAATTTTAACGAATTTACATTACGAGTTTATATCCCTTTTATGAGTTTACTTAAACTCACAAGTTTAACAACCTTAATCACAAGCTTCAAATATTGTCTAACAAAATCATGTTAAGCTTTTTAATTCTAACAATGCAGTATAAAATAAAAATGACTCAAATGTGATCTGCTGCCAAGAAATATTGCATCCAAATGCCGTACTGAGGACTCTACACGATCTTATGATTTTGTTTTTAAAGTACAGTATTGCACCTACATATAATTTTTTTTGTTGTGAATTTGAGTCATTATTATTTTGTACTAAAGTACTGTCAGAATTAAAAAGCTTATCATGTTGTATATTAAATACAAATATGTATTTAAAAAAAAATTATTTGAAATTTTAAAAATTTTATATTTTTCAAACATTTTAAAATTTAATTCTACCATTCAAATCTGTTATATTAGTGTCAATTTTTTGCTCAGCTGAAAAGGACATAATACTTGTAGCTAGGATGGAGTTGAAAAAAAAACAATACAATATTAAAATAGTAGTGCTTCCAATTAAGTTTTAAAAAATAGACATAAGGGTTAAAATCTTGAAAAATACTTTTAACGATACACATATACTCTGATTTGTAAGATTGAAGATGATATATGCCTTTTTTTTCCTAAAATAATTTTATAAAAGACCAAAGCACAACCAAGTTATCAAATATATATACCTAAATATTTATCCGACGAACAATTGGTGTGATGTGTAAATTATGAAAGTTATATTGGGAAATCAGACGGAGCCTCGAAATTTCCTCACAACTTTTTATAATTTATGCCATTTCATAGTTTTTTTTTCCCCCTTTATCAACATTTATTCATCTACTGTTATTTTGAATGCAAAAGATGTACACTCCGCATTCTACAAATTCCCCCCACAAAAATAGAATGTATAAAATAAATGGCGCCAATATTATTCTATTTATCATTTAGAATTAAATTATTTTTTAACATTTATTTTAGAGAAAAAGGCACAATATATAAATAAAAATAAATTTACTATCTATTATATATAAATAAAGTAGATTTCCTTTAATGTAGAAGCTCTGTTGATTGATGAAAAATCTCGATTGAACAAACCATCAACTCCTCGTATGATGACTTTCACTTTTCTGACATATGATTGAAATTTTTTTGAAATCTCTAGATTTTTTTGTAATCAACAAGAAAAATTATAAAATAATTAATTAATAAATTAATTAATTTTCTTTTAAATCGAGAATTTTTTAAAGTTTGAGAAGTTTTTAAAATTAACGATATAATTAATAAAGTTTTAGTTATTAATGAGAAAAATTATAAAATAATTCATTAATGATTTAACTAAATGCCTTTTAAAACTTGAATTGTTTGAAGTCTAAGAAATTTGGACTAAATGAGAAAGTTAATAAATTAATTCACCATCTCTTAATAAGAAATTTTTTGAATTTTGAACTATTTTAAAGTCACAAAAAATAATAAATTCAATAATTAATTATCTCTTAAATTTTGTAGTAAAGAACTATAAATATAATTTAGCATAGTCTAAAATTAATGTAAGATAAAACGATATATGATTGAATAGTTTATTCAACATTTTAGATCATTCAAATATGATTTCATCAATTTTTGATATTTTAAAAAATAATAATAAAAATTACTTTGTGCGTCAAATTTTTTTTTTTTATAATAATGCCCTACTTAAGATGTATTGACACGTAATTGTATATATTAAAAATGCTTTTCATTTAATAAAAATTTGACACTGTCATTCTTTGGAAAACTGAGAAGAACCAAAGCATTTCCATAAAGTACGTTTGTCTTCGAGTTCATAATTGTATTGTGGTTGCTGAGCCGAGAAAAGAAAACAATGCATCGACGACAATTGAGAAATGTAGGTGATTACTTCTGAAGTAGGCCAACCAAAATTCTTCACGTAATAATGACTAGGCAAAAAAAAAATGGTAAAAATATAAAATTATACTCAATTGTTATTTATATTTATAAGTCAGCCCCATATTATGATATGTTTATTTTGACCCTATTCACTGCAAAATTAACACTTTATTAATAATATCTTATTTCAACTTAGTTGAATTATAAATGGCTCTCCCACCTTTAATGTTAACGTCAAAATTATTATGAGAAATTATTAATGATTTAATTAAGGCATTCTTACTAAAATTTACTTACTAAAACTCTTATTATGAAAGTGACGGTTGAAGTGTTAAAATTGAAGTTATTAAAGACATAATAAATATTTCATAAATATTGGGATTGATCTATAAATATAAATAACATTTGGGCATAATTTTATGTTTTTACCATTCTATTGCCCAAATCATAATCTAATGCAATATGAAAAAGTTTCATTAGGCCACCTCAGTACGTCACCAGTATCTTGGAAAACTTACTAAAGAAATTACCAAAAAAGTTAATATTATTTATTGATAAAATATTTTGAGATAATTAGATAGAACGCTTTAAATACTAACTAATTTATTTGTTCACGAATCAGACAAGTTTTTTGAAAAAATAATTTATTTTATTATATATTAATATATTTTAAATTAATTATATTTGTAAATATTAATAAAAATTTAGTATACCAAGACTCTGGACAATGTTACAAGAAATTTGACTCATCATGGAGGGTCACGGATATACCAAGACCAATACAGATCATTGTTGAAATGTAAAGAAATTTCTTGGTAATATGCTTATCATTATTCTGCTGTATGTAGATGATGTGTTGGTAGTGGAACAAGACATAAAGATGATTGGTGATTTAAAGAATGAATTATTTAAGTCATTTGATATGAAAGATCTAGGCCATGCAAATTAAATTCTAGGTATGCAGATTTTACAAGATCGGTAGGTTGGAAAGCTTTGGTTGTTACAGGAACGATATGTGGAACAAGTTTTAAAAAAATTCAATATAAAGAATGCTAAGCCAGTAAGCATACCATTAGCCAATCACTTCAAACTCAATAAACGAAGTTGCCCCACTATTGATGATGAAAAGGAGATGACTACTCTACCTTACTTTTCTACAGTCGAGAGTTTGATGTATGTCATGGTTTGTACTCAATCAGATGTCACCTACTTGGTTGGAGTTGTTAGCAAGTTCCTTTCCAACCCTAGTAAGGACCACTAAAAGCTGTGAAGTGAATATTTAAATATCTGAAAGGTAGTTCAAGAATATGCTTGACTTTGAAGGATTAGAACCAATTCTGGAGGGTATGCATGTGCAAGTAAATTACTTGTGAACAATACACCAAATTGTCTGTTGTCTTACATGACTTTGAGCTTCTATGAATAAAAGCTCAATTTTGCTCATTTGGATCATCAAACAACAAAGATTTTAGTTGCATAATGAGTGAGTGAGTTATTCTCTGAGTGTGAGTAAATTCCAAAGAGTTTATGGTGTGGGAAACATGCATCAGGGATATTTTTTAGAGTATCACTTCTATTATTCTTTAGTATTGCAATTATTATAAAATTGTAATATTTGAATAGAAAGGGTTTCACCATAAAATATTATACTTACCTCTTGTGTGAGAAAGAATAAAAATGATATTTTGTAATTATTTTGAATATAATGAAATATTTTTAGAATTTGTCCTATGATTTTTCCTTCATTACTTAGGGGATTTTTCACGTTAAATTTTGATGTTCCTTCCCTGATCATTTTGCATATATTTTATTTTCGTTGTACTATGTAATTAGTAAATTTAATTTAATCAAATCTATTTGATATTATTGCCACATTGACATAATTATAATTTACACTGTAAATTAATCTCAGCCCAACATTCCTTAGCAAGGTCGTCCCAATCGAGGTAGGATTCACCCTCAATGTTAAAATCAACGTCGTTCAAGGATACACTTCATAGCAGGCCATAGTAACCAATGAAGAAGTTATTCCAGAGGTAGTCGGCCACCACCTTCGCATCGTTGGCTGATGCAATGGAATAATCCTCAACGGTACCTCCAAGTGGGAGGAACACTTTGACATTATTACTCTGCAAGTATTGGATTTCTGATGCTAATTTGGTGCAGGGGGACCAGTCGCCATAGTGGCCAACGAAGTTCCAAGCAGGGGTTCTGCCGGCACTGAAAATGTTGAGGAAAGCGAAAAGAGCAATGTCATAGATTCTGGATGCGCATGCTTCCTGTAAGGTGCCGTCGTTCCCGTTCTGGCCCCTGTAAACAGCGATTTGACCGGTGAGAGGGCTTGGTGATGGAGGAGAGTGTGAAGAGGGAGAAGAGAATGGAAAACATGCTTATTGAAGGAGTATTGCAGAAGGCTTTTGGATGAGAGTAGAAGCATGAGAATTGCCTTTTTGTAAGTAGATACAACTTACATGTGACGAGGCAAATGGGTTACGAGAGAGCATGTGTTTAGCGGGTTCAAGTGAAAAACGCAGAACGTCTTTTTTTAATCTAGGCATTATAAATTAAAATATTTAGAATTATATATATATATATGCGCGCGCGAGCGTACTGATAAATAAAATATTTTATCAAATTTATAAGTAAGATTATATGACCAAAAAATTATAAACAAATGAAATATAATTTTCAAATTAAAAAAAATATTACAAAAATAAAAAAGGAAAAAATATCTTAAAAATTAGAAAGAGTAGACATTAAATAAAAAAAATGTGGAAATGAGCATAAAATAAATCAAATGATTGTGTGAAAACTGTGATCTTCCCACTTCCAAATTTTGACCTATGCTAACATAAATTGTAAACATAGATTTTACTTTAAAATTTTAAACTTTAATAGAAAATTATGGCAAAAGTTTGCCATCTTTAATTTTATTATTTTAAAAGCCTTATTAAATTATTAACATAACTTTTTATAAAGAATAAGAATGAATTAATAATATTTTATTATTTATAATATGATATATAGTTTTATATATAAAAAATATATCACTTATTCTTTATATTATTAATTTTTTTAAATAGTTATAAGACTTTGTGTGTGATTGGCATAGTTATCAAAATTGAGAGTCAACTCGTTATACTTGCCAATCTTACGTTTTTAAGTGGAGAAATTGATTTAACTCAGTTGTAAATTCAAAATCAGAGTAGACTTAGTCAAATTTAGGTAGAATCAGTCAAATTCATACGAAATAGGTTAAATTCGGGTAAACTCACCGAGTTTGACCAAAGTTAACTAAATTAATTTTTTTAAAATTTTTGGTGCACATATGAATAATCCAACATTCCAATCAATTTTTTTTAAGAAAATTAACTAACTTTAAGCTTAACTCAATTATTTCAACCATTAAATATAAAAAAAAACTTATATTACAAATATAATTACATCATTATGACTCTAATACTATCTCTTTGCAATTAATAGCAAATAATGTATTACATTGTGATTAAGTGGATAACTCTACTTTCAAATTTTTTTTAAAAAAATTTCGTTGCATAGCTTAAAATACTTAATTATATATGTGTATATATATATATATATATATATAATATTTACTCTAACTTGTTTACATTATTATTACTATTAAAATTAATATTATTTTAAATTTTAATTAATTTGAATTTCTATATTAGTAAGTATTATAGTGGCAAATCTTGCCTTTAATTTTCTTTTAATAAATTTAATCTCAACGCTTCCCAAAAAAACTTTTAAACTCAATCTCTACCTAATTAATTATAATTAAAAATTCTATGATTTAAGTATATTTTCCTAATAATTTTTTTAATCATTCCCTAGTTCTATAATTTGGGTTATTATAATAATATTTTGTATATATGTATGAATTTTTATTTGTACTTTTGAAATTTGGTTATATTTAATAGTTATTTGTTAATAGAAGTAAACTTTTATTACTCTATATTACAAGTTTATGTTATAAGTCTACATTTCCTTTACAATTTTGTCTAAACTCGCAAGTTTGATAACATTGGGGATTGCAATAATGTGTGGTTCTATATATGTATATAGCCATGGCCTCTTAGTACATAAATTTTTATAATTATATATTATGAACAAATACATGTGATCGATAATATATAAGAATGTTAAAAGTTTTATACATATTAAGTTCAAAATTTTTGTGAATAAATTTTTAAATAATTAAAATATTAAGATACTTTTAGAATAAGAAAAGTGCAGTATCTCATACTTTTACTATATTATTTTTAATTAAAAAATACAATTGTCTAGTAATCAATAATAATATGTAATTTAATTTGAAAACACTACAATTATTTGCAAATCATATATGTGTCACGATATAATCGAAAAATCAAACACTTATAATGCTTTAATAGGAGAATAACCTAACAAAATTACAAAAGAACTGCACATAAGTTTTTTTCTTTAAATAACATAAATTTATAAGATTTTATTGGGTTGCTTGATTACTGCTTTCAAAATATTTTTTTTTGTTTTTAAATGTATAAAAACCAAAAAAATCATTTTTGATAAGGTGTTTTTTATCTACTATCTTAAAAAACTAAAAAAATATATTTCTAAAATTCAAAATACCAAAACAACATTTAAATGTTTTTGATTTGTTGTTTTAGAAAACACTAAAAACACTTGTTTACATTAATTGCAAAAATGGTAATTTTGGTAAATAAACTAGAGTTTTGAAGGATGTCTTCCTCTCCGGTATCAATCTAAATGGTTCAGTTAGGTTTGTTTCTCTTCTAGATATTAACAAATTCATGTGATTGTTGGTTAATTTTATTATTTATTGTACTGTTCATCGATTGTTCATCAAACCGTTGGTTTCACTGTTTATTACTGTTCACTACTGCAATGTTCATTGCAATATTCTCTGCATTGTTTATTCACAGTTCAGTCAATTTTTGCACCATTATTTTTTGTCACGATTCCAAATACTGTTCATCACTCTAATGACATGGTTAATCAGATGATTGAAGAAATTTATTATTATGTTCCTTTTAAGTACGTTCCTTTCTTTGCTTTATTTTTTGCAAATTACGTTCGACTGTCTTTTTCTTTTAGTATATATTGCATGCATGCCCTAATTTATTCATACAAACTGGAGATTCCCGTTGAAATAAGGCCTAAACACTCTACTTCACTAATCAAACTTTTGAAATTTCTCACATGCTCCAAATTTATATATACATATATACTTGACATTTTCTTTTTCTTTTTTTTAATATAAACATTCTACCTTCATCATTCAGGTGAGCCTAGTAAATGTATTATCAATAGATGTACACCGGATGAAAAAAGTAAAATAACGGTTTGAATAATTTAGAATTCATCGTGATTAATTAAAGGAAGCAAAAATAAATTTAGTTGACTATATATGTTTCTAATGAATAAAAATAGTAAGGAATATAGAACAAATAGATATTGGATATAAGCAAAATTCTAGTAAATAATTTAATATGACACATATAATTTAATGTGGAAAACCCCAATAGAGTAAAAATCACGAATAAAAAAAAAAGACTTCACTATGAGATAAATATGAGTTACACCTTCTCTTTATATATAACAATGATAATACAATATTATTATATTTCTTGCTAATAGGAGAATGCTAATATCATAACTCTCTATATATCTCTCAACTCTCAATCTATATTGTTCCTTTCTTAGTTGTGAAAAATCAAGTTTTAAAGTTTTCTATTTATAAGAAATGATGAAAGATTTCAATGCAATTTTTAAATGAATAAACTATAATTACAACAATTTTTTTTTTTTAATTGGCCACCTAAAATACACCAAAATTTCCTTGGTTGTTAACTACCCTTTGACAAGGAATGATATCATTTGACGTCGAGATAATTTTTAGTTTTTCCACTTGTCAAACTTTTCAGTAATTTTTATTTAATCTTTTAAATTATTTTTAAAATTTATTTTATAAAAGAAGTGCTACAATTCATAAAACCCAAAACAAATTAATATAGTAAAGAGCGTCTAAAACACGTGCTAAATCCCATACATTGTATAATGGCCGAAGAAAAACACTTCACACATTATTTACGCCTTTCTTTCAATAAATGACAGTGACACTCTAAATATAGGAACAAAATTGAGAAGATCTAAGTCATTTCCATATAAGTACGTTTCTCCTGGGGATCATAATTGATACTAATTGGGTAGGTGTCACTACCTTTAACCTTATCTCAAACCATCGTCACTGCAACGTGGCATAACAGTTAGATTTTATATATTTATTTGATTTATTCACGTTGATGGAAGGAAGTATCTGGAATATATAACGTATTAATATATAATTAAAATATTATTTATATGATTAAAGACACCAGTCATATTTGATTATTAAAAAAATTTTTTGATATATTGAATAAAAATTTAATAATTTAAAATTATTAATGGTCTATGGTCAATAACTTATATTAATTAATATAATTATATGTATTCATATTTGATGTTTATAAATTCAAGCTAATAAATTTTATCTAATAATTGAAAAAGTATTAGGGGATTTGTAAGTTCAGATTTCATAATCTACATGTTTTAAAGTCAGTTCATGTCGACTGGCGATCTCATCCATTGCAATAAGTATTACAACTTAAATCACGAGGGCTACATCTTAAAATATTATCTATCATATGTGAGAGTGTCGTAACCGACTTTTTGGTGGAAAAAATAAAAAAGAGATGTGAATTAATTCCAAAAAAAAAATTTTAAAATTCAACTCATTGAAGTTGCCATCAAAATTTTTTTAAAGGAAAACTTTGAAAAACCATTTTAAAACAAAAGGAAAAGGCAAGGTAGTCCGCGAAAATAAAAATAGGTTTAGGAGTTTATTTGAGTGTAGGGAAGGTGTTAGATACTCTACAACATTCGTTCATAAGAATTGTTATCCTAAACTAGTCAAGTGAAATTAATGTGATATGACCTTAAATTTATCTTAATTGCTTTTACTAATACGCGTGCATATTAAACAAAGAAGACAAAAATAACAATAATAAAAACAAACTAATGGATATTTACAAAAAGCAAATTTGACCTAGGACAAGAGTCTAGGGCCTACGTACACAGCGATGAAAATAAAAGTCTACCTAGTTCAACCAGAAAGGTGCATAGTGAGTTTTTCTTTTTAAGAGACTAAAATAGTTGAAATTAAACTAGTTTTTGTAAACAAAATGATTTTGAGATTTTGTCAATATGTTTTAGTTTACGAAATTAGAGTAGTTTCACTTTTTCACTCTCTTCATTTTTTGGAGTTTTGAAAACATGATTTATTTATACTTTATTTTGAAAAGAGGAAAATATTATTTTATTTATTTTTAAATTTTGATTATTTGAATTACGAATGTAATGGGCCACTGGAACCCTAAACTTATTCAAAACATAAATCATCGTTAATGGCCATTGGAACCCAAAATTATTTTTAAATGTGTGTAACCAGTATCAGGATATGCCTATGGAGTAATTGAATCTCACATGACCCTACTAGTGAATCATTAGTTGCTTATGGAGACATTGGTTAGACACCACAACAATGATGTTAAGAAAAATATATATGTCTGTAAAATATGCCTATGGAGGCGTTGAACCTTACATAACAAGAGAACCGAAAGAGAGTACCTATGAAAGCATTGGACCTCACATAGCACTTTTTTTAAAATATTAGTGTTTGGTGTGCGTGGATGTTTAATCAATCATCCATAGGTGTGGTGTGTGTTGTTGTACAATTGCATATTTAATACATGGTAATCACAAAGGACTAAGAATACATTAATTACAATTAAGCTTTAAGAAATCTTAACTTTACTAGTCTTTCAATATGTCATCCTTTCTTGTGTGTCCCTTATACTTTGATTTGAATGTGTCTTAGCCATGATTCTCAAGTTTAAGGCTCACCATGACCAATATTATTTGGACAATTAATAGATCACACATTAAACATCACCAATATTGAGCAACTCAAAGGTTAATCATGTCACAATAACAATGGTATTATAAGAGACACAATTAAGCCTAAGGTTTTTCACCAAAGTTAACCCCATATGACACTATCATATTAACTAAAATGGACAGCCATGTACACCATCTTGGGAGACGAAATTTTACTTAAAAATGGAACAAAAGTGAATTCCATTACTCTATTTTCTCATGTTGTTAAGTTAGGTATGAAAATTTGACACATATGACATTTTCTAACATATTTGATATAGTCTTTCTCCATGGTTAACTAGAAGTATCCACACCTTTATATTTGCCTAGTCATGGCATAACCATTAGCATGGGTCCCACACATCCCCTCATGGATTTCTGTCATGATTTTTAGTGTTTCTAATGCGTCTACACATTAGATAAGTGTGTTATCCCACATCCTCTTATACAATACTTCTCTGCTAAGAAAGAAATTCATTGCCAAGTGGCAAATAGTCTTTCAATCATTTTCTAACGCACCAACTGGATGTTTCAGGCTTTGAATATAAGTTTTTATATCATGAAACCATGGCTGTCCATCATCTTTTTCTTCAACATTCGAACAATGTGCATGGTTGCTTTAAGTCTCGATTCGTATTGGTAATACTTGACCCCATAATCCAGTTTAACCATTACGACGGGAGTAGCCAATGCATTGGCAAACTGATTCTTGTCGCAAGTCATATGTGTGAAAGTTATCCTTTCAAACTTTGTGATCCATTTGGTTAAGTATTTTTGGTACAGGATCAATTTGGGGTCTTCAATCTGCCATTCTCCTTTCACTTGATAAATTATAATGGTCGAGGCCCCAAAAACGTGAAGATCTTTGATACCCAATGCTAAGGCAGCTTGCAAGCCATTAACATAAGCCTCATACTCTGCTACATTATTCATGCAAACAAAATCAAACTTGACTGCCATCGAATATTGCTTGCCTTCAGGGGATAATATGACAACCCCTAATCTGCTGCCATGCATATTAGCTACCCTATCAAAATGCATTTTCCATGGAAATTCCTTTGATTCATCTTCGTCCATTGTTAGAATATCCTCATATGGGAACTAGAAGTCCAAGGGTTAGTATTCATCTAAAAGATTGGCTGCCAAATGCTTAGCTATGACACTTCCTTTGACTGACTTGCAAGTAATATATTTCACATCGTATTCAAAGAGCATTACTTGCCACTTAGAAACTCCACCTGATATGTGAAAGCTCTAAAAAATGTATTTAATTGGAATTATCCTGGAAATTAACCACGTGACATTATACAACATGTATTGTCTCAATCTCTTCATGGTGCACACGAGACCATAACAAATTAATCATGTCATAATAATAATGGCACTATAAGAGACACAATTAAGCACAAGGCTTCACACCAAAGTCAACCCCATATGACACCACAATATTAGCTAAAATGGACAGTCATGTACACCATCATGGAGACGGAAATCAACTCATAATGGAACAAGAGTGAATTCCACTACTCTATTTTTTCTTGTTGATGAGTTATATATGAAAATCAGTAAAAAAGTGCTATATCCAAAAATTAAAACCCTAAAACCAATTTATCCTATAAACGAGACATTCAAAGGGTTCACATATTCAAAAATTAGCTCAAGATACTTTCTAGATCAATACCAGAAAATTCACAAAGTTGACTACACCTAAACTGTCTGGTCACAGAGTTGTGTACTCAAAATTGTACAAATTGCATACCAAAATGTCACTCTAAATTCTATAAAAATTCCAACACAATATTGACATACCAAAACAAATTTATACCAAACTTCAGCACAAAAATGATATATATAAACTTCCTAGAAAATTCAACAATTTGACCCAGGGTAGAATTCGCTAAAGCAAAACATGTTCAAGACAAGCACTAAATTTCACCACTTATCTACTACCAATCTGAGATTAAAAAAATCAGTGTAAAAATATTCAAGACTCTAAACATATGAAATAAATTTGACACAAAATTTCAAGATAAAATGGCATCATATAAAATACCAGAAAATTCACAAATTTCACTATACCTATGTTGTCCAATCACAGAGTTACATGAACAAAGTTATACAAATAGCATAACAAATGGTAACTATAAATCCCAGAAAAATTCAACGACAATTTTCACATACCAAAAGACATGTGTACCAAATTTCAACTCAAAATGAGGTATAGAAACTTATCAGAAAATTCAACAAGATGACCCATGATAAAATTCGCTGAAACAAAACATGTTCATGACAAGCACAAAATTTTACCACTTATCTACTACCAATCCAAGATAAAAATTGGTGGAAAAATTCATCAAATATCTAAACATATGGAATAACTTTGACACCAAATCTCAAGGTATAATGACATCATATGAGGTACCAAAAAATTCACAAAGTCTACACGAGCCATATTGAACCTAAAAATGAATATGTAAAGGAAAAAACTATTCATCAATCCTCTTGAGATAATAATAATAATAATAATAATAAAAACCACTACCATTCAACACCAAACCTAACCTATGATAATTTCAACCAAAAAAAAAATTGAAACAAAAAGAGCCAAATTGAAGAGAAGTTATGAAGAATTGCCTAGAGTTCTCCCTTAGCCTCTTTCCTCCTTCCTTGCTTCCATCACTCTAATATTTCTTAACCTCTCAAAACCTCTCTTTCTAATCTTGTGCCTTCTCTTCTCTCTTCCTTTCCTCTATTTATAAGGAAAACTCAATCCCCCTTCCTATTCTTTTTCCTATCATCCACCACCTTTTACTCACCATTGTCTCCTCTTTTCTCACATTTTGACCACTTTTTCTCTTATTTTATTTCATATGTTCCCTTATTCCTTTTTTTTTTTCTATTATTTTAATTTCATCATTTCATCCTCTTTCCACCCAACTAATTTCTCATATATCGCCCATTATTATTTTTTCAAATTAATTAAAGTAATTGATCATCTCCACACATTATCTTCTCACATGCTCTCTCCTAATTTTAGACTTTTTTTTTTTTTATATGAAGACAAGTTGATTTTTTTCTCTCCCCTTTTTTAATCCTCTTATTAAAATATCCCTATTCAAAATTTTATGTCTTTTCTTTGATTTTTTAAAATTTTTTTTTCTTTTTTAGATTTCATGTTTTATATTATTGCTTTCTTTTCTTAATAAAATTTTTTTTTTATATTTTCAAAATTTTCTCTTCTTTTTTTTTTAATCATTGTTATTTTTCATTTCTTGAATTTTTTATTTTTATTTTTTTGATTTTATGATTTGCCCCCTTCCACATTTAATTAATTAATTAATTAATTAATCAATTAATCATTAATTTTAATTCTTAATTAATTTTATTTTTGGGGTGAGGTATTCACGGAGAGAAATTCAAGATTTAAATGTAATCCCATGCTTCAATGATTGTCCAACAATATAATGTTGTATATTATAGCCAAATATGTATTTTGGTTTTAAATTTATTTAGATTTCTAATTTGAAAATTAAAATTTTTTAAAAAAAATTCATATTTTCGAGCGTTTAAAATATGATTTATAGTATACAAATCTGTCATGACAGTTTCAATTTTTCGCTAAGCTGAAAAGGGCATAAGTAAAATTGAATATATATATATATATATATATATATTCCTTATTTCCAAAAATAATTTTATAAAGAAAATTGACAATTTTGATCCTTCATTATATGTTTTAATATTAATTTGGTTTACTAATTTATAATGACAAAATAGTTTTTTAGAACTTTAAAAATAATAAAAAATAATTCTTCAAAATAGTTATGAGTGTCATATCTTTGACTTAATGAGAAATTAATTTTGTACATTGTTGACTTTCTGAGTCAATTCTGACACTATACTAAGGCAATTTATGTGATGTGTTAATGAAAATTAAATTTGCCAAATCAGACGGAACACAAAATTAATTTCCTCAAAACATTTTATACTTTACAAGATTTCATTGTTTTTTTTCCCCTTTATATATATTTCTTCATCGGCTTGTTATTTTGCATGTAAAAGATGTACACTCTGAATTTTACAAATTCCGTCATAATTAATGTATAATCCGACGGTATAAGTATTATTATATTAATCATGTTAAATAAAAAAGAAAGAACTATACTTTTTGTTCTTTAGGTTCATTTAATTCTTAATTTGGTCCTTATATAGTTTAAAATTTTATAATTGGATCTTTACTTTACAAATGTATTAATTTAGTCATTACTGTTATGATTATGTTAAATTTTGCTGGCATAACAAATTATATATTATCTTAACACTATGAATATGTATGATAAAATATATAATAAAATAATATTAAATCATATATATAGCAAATTATTGATAAAAATATAATGATAAGGATAAATTAAAAACTAGTTAAACGATAAGGACTTAATTATATATTTTTAAACTAGAAAGAGCAATTAAAATTTAAGCAAAATTGCATGGACCAAAAATATAATTTTTGCTTCATCAAAAGAGGGGAAGTATATTATATTCAAATCGAGTTATCTTACCCATTGTTATCTCTTAAACATGGTTTGGAATAATTTTCTCTCAAGCTTTTGGGAAAAATTACTGATCAGTAACTTTTATTTAAATGAGAAAAGGTAACTTATGACTACTTCAATATTAACTAGACTGTCAGTACATTACATGAAAACATGAAATTAGAGACAAAAATTAGGGATGAATTTTTATTCGTCTCAAATCTGTGACAGATTTGTCCTAAAAATTTTATTTATTCTTTAACAAAAAAATATATTTTGGGACAAATTTTTGAGATGGGCAATTCAGTGTCAAAAAATTTGTCTCCAATTTCATATCAAATATGTCCCAAAATCATTTAAAAATTTTTTTTCTGTTAAAAATTTTAGAAACGGATTTTTCTTCTCGAGAATTCGTCCATGTCAAATTCATGTCAATGAATTTTTCTTACTCCAGAATAGTTAAAACAAGTTAGGGGTGGATTTTGGAGACAGAAAAATCCATCCCTAATGTTTTTTAGATAAATAAATAAATAAATAAATATTTTTACTTTGCATTTTCTTACAATGTTTATATATTTCAGTTTTATCATTAAATAATAAATAGTTAATATATGTGTATATATGTTTTAAAATAAAAATAGAATTAAATTTTAATGTTATTTATTCAATTTAGATCTAAATATAATGTATTTTATAAAAATGTATTTAAATTGAAAATAAAAAAAATTATTTGTTTCAATTTCTAACATTTTAATGTAGTGATACTGAAGAAACAACAATGAATAATATTTAGTTTGGGAGAAAGAAAACTATTAACTGATGAAAACAAAAATTAATTTTCCATTCCTCACTTTTCTCATGGCTTTGACTAAGCAAGCTCTCTATTCAATATGGAATACAGCCATGGCTTTTTCTACTCACGCACGCGCACACGCAATCTAAATAGTTTATAAATATTAATACTGGTTATAACGTTTTTTCGTATCAATATTTTTCTATTAAGTTGTAAAAAAATATTTTAAAGTTTTTTTTTTATATTTATTCTAATTAGTTAATTGACAATTTATTTTAAATTTTCTAAGAATTTAAACTCAATAACTCTTTGAACATAATAAAATATATAGAGCTTAATTATCAAATAATAATATATCTTCAATAGAATAATTTGGACTAAATTAGTGTTATAGTATATAATGTTTTTAATTATGGAAAATTATGAATGATGAAGATATGAATATTGAAATTTGAACATTAATCTGTGTTTATATTAAATTCATGATTTTTATGTCGAGTAATGAATAAAATTGGTTAATTTAGTAAATTTAATAAATGACATGTGCACACAAACAATAGACACATCAATAAAGTCTTGATTAAAATAGAGAAACACAAATACATACATCTTCAATTTTATTTTTTTAATTTTCTTATACATCAATTAAGTCTTGATTAAATTTAGAGAGACTGTAGGCTTATAATGTACATGGCTCCATTACAAATAAAGTTTAATTTGGCCCAAGACCCCATTTTTATTATATATATATATAATTAATAGTTAACATACAATTATCAACAAAATATTGCAATTATTTCTTCATCTTTATCAACAAAATATGAATTAAAAAACAAATAGAAGGAGTTATCATATTTATTTCCCCTTTAGATAAAATCATTGATTAAATTTTCATATGTATAACTATGTATATTAGGATAAAGTGTTGCTTTTAATTTTTAATCAACTTTTCTCTTTTGTATCAATTGATTTTATTAGATTTTAAAATTTTTTTTGATAGGGCATACTAAATATTAATGGCCTACTTTCTTTTTTTAATGGTGGTAGGTTAATGGACTACTTAGTAAGTGGGTTTGCAATTTGACTAACGTCTTCGATTCCATTGAAATAACTTTATTTTGAAAGACTTACATTAAAAGTAATAAGAGTAAACATATTATTACACAAATGACCTTACAAATAACTTAAAAGTAAATTCAAAAATTAAAAGAATCATCATTTTTTAAAAAATTCCTTTAGTAATAATTTGCAACATTATTAACGAAAGGAAATTGACTAATTTGACATATTGGATAAGTGAAGTCAATTTTAAGAAAGAGAAGATTACTAATCTAAATATTTATTAATATTATTTAATTTAAACACATTTACCATTAAAATTTGAAATAGTTATACTATAAAATCTTTATTATTTTATTTTCCAAAACTTATAAAAATCTTTCACTAACCGAAAAACCAATGACAAATTATGATTCAATCACCTTCCACACTAAATTTCAAATTACACTTTATCACTTACTACTTTGAATCTTTCGTCCACATCATCAATTCAACCACATTTCTATAGTCTATTAGCCATAAGTTTTACTGTCATTGACTTCAAAGTTCAAAAACCAATTAATATCCGTAGAAAATTAGTAATTAAATTGATTGAATTAATATTACACTTTAAATTAAATACAATTTATATAAAAATAACTTGATTTTACTTAATTTAAAAGGAAAGTTTGATTGTTAGAATTGTTAAAATCGTACTAGTTTAATGATAAATAATTTAAAACAAATATTAACGGATATATTGATTACTAGCATTCTCTCTCATCATATTGATTTTACCTATATAAAAATTTTTCTTCTACTTGAATTTACAATTTTATTATATTTTATCATATAAATTCTTAGTTACACTTGTAATTTTTATAATAATATTTAATATTAATAACAACATAATTAGATTTAAAATTAGAACTTTTGAAGATAATGCCCATGAATAAAAAAAAATTTAGTATCTTTTTATAAACTTTCATATTAAAATTTGTTACATGTTAAAAATCTTAAAAGATAATTATCATATTATAAACATATTTTAATATTTTCCCAAATTCTTCCTCTTTTAACTTATCTAAAATATTTCACTCCTTCCAATCCAGTTCAATTCTCCATCTCACTCTTCATTCTGGGCCCATCTAACCTAGTTATATGCCAAATCTTCAGCTAGGGCTTCATAACTTCGGCCGTCAAAACCCTTAAAGACGCTCACTCCTTATTTCCTTAGATTTCTTTCTTTTCTCCTTCCATGTTTCTGGCCACCAAAATTCTTATGCAAATAGTGTTATCCAGAGAGATATTTTATGAGTTTAATTTTGATTGATTAATTAAATTTAAAATTGTTTTAAAGATTCTGGAGGATTTTACTGAATAATATTGATTAATTATATTATTAAATAAAATCCTATAAATAACATATTGAAGCCCTAATTTTAAATATTCTCTCTCTGTCGTCAAAACACTCTAAAAAACGCTCTTGAGCATTGTGGGTTGAACTTGTTAAACTCAACTAATACTCATATCAACGACGTCGTCTTCATCAGGTCAAATTGTTTATTTATTTATTCTCCCAATTTATGATCATGTTTAATTACATGTTCTAATTTTGCTGTCAAATG
Source organism: Delonix regia (assembly GCA_037074485.1). Lineage (NCBI taxonomy): Eukaryota > Viridiplantae > Streptophyta > Magnoliopsida > Fabales > Fabaceae > Delonix > Delonix regia. Next base: position 18,839,957 of record CM073449.1, on the reverse strand, counting down.
GTATCAAAACCACGGTTTGATGGACTATGAAATTTTAAAAATTTTCTTTCTCTAATCTCTTCTTCGTAACATGATTTAGCATATTCTAGTTTCTCTTCTTCCTTTTCCTTCTTCTTCTTTTTGAATAGTCTTCATGATAATGTAAGGGTAAAAAGGGTTGGTTATGGTATGAAAATATAGTTGAGTTTAGAACATACCATAATATTGTATAACCAATCTCTTTTGGTCTACGGTCATTTATCTTAAAATTTTGTCACCATAACCTTCCATGAGCCCATTTAAGGTCTAAGAAGGGTCGAATTAAAGAAGACTGAGGTTAGATAAATATTTTGAAATATCTAGGGAAATATTGTGTAAGCCATAACAAGCTTAGGATAAGAATTTTGATGAGTGAATTTTCTTGTACATTATAAAAAAAAAATTAATCCTTTTCTCTAGATCTCGTCTTCATCAGAGTCATTTTGAGGATTATATTTTTTTTTTTGTAATGATCATCGCCTTCCTCGGTCACCATTGCCGGCAAGAAACTCACCTTTCAACATGAAATTTTCTTTCCCTGTCAGCATTCGAAGTAGTTGTGGTTGCCAGTGATTCGAACAGAGACAATCACAGCTGTCAACTTGGGTCACCAGTGTGCCTTATTTCGAACCAACGAACCAATTTTGAACTAAAAAGATTAAAATGGTCTCAGTTTCGAAGTATAAGGAGCAGAAAACCGGTGGGTCGATTTGACCCGCTAGAGGTTGAAGAAATTAAGAGTGGGCGAGGCCTACGCGCACCACCAGCGCATATGGCCACACCGCTGGTCAGATGAACTTCAAATTTTTGAAATTAGCTCCACTCACCTTGATCTAAATTATGGTGATTTTTTTAGAAATTTTTGTGCCTTGGAAATAAGAGTTTTGAAATTTTTGAAAATTAAGGGCCTTAAAATAATGTGTAGATAAGGTATTTTGACCTAAAAAATTTTATGTAAAGACTAGAAATAATATAGAACAATATGTTCTATTCACTTGCCCTGAATATGTGTAAATAAATTATAATCAATTTTTTTGCGTTAATTATTAGATTTTATTCCTAATTTAAGCACATACGTTAAAAGGAATAAGTTGTGTGTGGGAATTGTAATGACTTTGGTTCATATACACCTATTGATTGTGTGCTCACCTATCGTGGGTCCAATCATAGTGATATGTGTTTTATAAATTAATTTATACCGTATTTGTCATTTAATTTCCTACATTTTTTTTGAATAATTTAATTACCATTATCAAGGATGAGTCTGAATATTGTGATAAGTCCACCAAAGAGAGTATATGTAAATATTATGTTGATAATGGACATGCCCTAACGGTGTGACATTGTTAATATAATTTTGTGAATAAGGCCTAGTTGTGGCTTGTCAACGGCGATTTGCTGATTGATGTATTCATGGTTTCTTATATCCTATCGATATGGAGATTGTGGATGCATTTTGTGTCGTTTCTCTCGATAACATGCTTCCTTGGTGTGTATGATTTTTCTTGATTTATCATAGTCTGAGTCCTAAGGCAAGATATGATGAGTATTTTGTTACACAGTTGCTAAAGCTGAGTCTTGTTACGGAAACTTTGTTATATATATAATTATGTGTCTGGGACATAATTATATGTTTCCTATTTGTTTTTTCCCTCAGCATCTCTGTTCTTGCAACTATTTATGGTGGAAACTCTGAACAAAATAGACTACGATAATTGGATTGAGTCCATTGATATGTATCTAGTGATCACCAAGAGAAGTTTAGGTATGAGAGAACCTAAGCTAGTAGATCTCACCGCTAAGCCTAGCACTGCTGACAAGGCTGACCATAAGCAATGGTATGAGTCCAATAAGATTTGTTTGATTGTCATTAAGTACAGGATTGAGAAGACTATCAGACAAAGTATTCCTAAGAAGGACACTGCAATTGAATATTTCAAAGCGGTCAGTAAAAAATTTAAGAAGTTTGAAAAGACTTAAAAAAAAAAAAAAGGCCTATTATCTCTTTGTGTTAGATAACACTCACTATGACGAAGTATCAAGAGTGCATGATGAAGCTTGTTAACTGCTACAACAAGCTGAAATCCTAGATGTGGACTTGGATGAGAACAACCTAGTTTATAGAGTTCCATAACCCCTTTCTGCTGAATATGAGGTCTTGAGAACCACTTATAATTTCCCAAGAGTTAGAGTGGTCTATTAATCATATGATGTCTAAAATGACCCAAGAGGAAGAATCAATAAAAAAGGTGAATTCTCATAATTAATGAACTATATTTCACATGGTTCATCCAGTAAGGCTAGAAATGAGAAATTGAAAAGGAAAGAAAAGTGAAAGCAATGCCTATGGCAAGAAAATGTATGGACTCAAGAAAAGCAATAAGAATAATAAACCATCCTTGGATTGGAAGAAAGTTCGATTACAGTTAGCTATGTAGGCACTATAATTATAGATGAAGACATGCATGAGGATGTGCTATGTGTGGATGACATCCTATTGGCTAATAACTTAGTGTGTTTATTAAATGAGACAAAACAAATTTTGTTATGCCACTTTGATATGAAAGATTTAGGTGAATCTTTTTTTTTTTTTTTTAAATTTTGAGAATTCAAATTCACCATGATAGATCTTGTAACATTCTTGGTTTGTCTCAGGCAACCTATATTGAACGAGTGCTCAAGAATTTGATATGTATTCTTGCACTCCTTATGCACTTGTGCAAGTGATAAGTTGCTTAAATCGTTATGTCCTAAATGATGAAGAGAGAACTTTGATGGGCAAAGTTTCATGTGAATCAATTATTAATAGTCTAATATATAGGTTCAAGTGTACACACATTTGAACATTGTTTTTCCATATTGGTGTGCTTGGCAGATATATTTAAGTAATTCTGGGCATGATCATTAAAAAGCTACAGAGACAGTTATGATGATCCTGAACCCACTTCTGATTACATCTATACGATGTTTTTGAAGGAGTTGTTTTGTTGAGAAGTGTTAAATGGACAATTATAGTTGCCTTATATATATATATATATATATAAAGTGAAGAGTATGTCGCTAGTTTTGTGATGGTCACTCTTTAAGGAATATGGCCAAGGAAATCAATTTCCGTCATGTGTATATTTTAAGTCTTGACCATTTTGTTGTGACATGACTCTATTATACGCTTCTTTCAAAGTTGCAGGAATTTTAGTTGTATCAAATTTTGACAATAAATTCTTATTTGTTGGAGAGAAGATCTATATATCTCATACTCATTTTAGGTGATCCATTTATCAACACAAACCTATTAGAGTTTTGGAAATATATGACTCTTGGGTATATTCGAATTTTGATGTGTTGTTTTAGTGAGAATCTGAGTTGTGTTCTTAAGGAACACTTTGGCATATTTTGGCACTTATAAAATTTGTTTCCCTATCGGATTTAATGTTTTGGTTATACCAAAATTTTAGATATAATTTAAAGTTGAAATTTTGCTCGCATTTATAACAATACTTTCCTTATCAGATTTAATATCCTTGATCCATGATTTCATTTCGGAATTTTTATCTCAGACTCGCATGGTTCACATTTGTAGTGAGCGTATGATGACGGATTTATTGACCAATGCCTACTCATAAGAGTAATTCAAATTGTATAACTCATATGAGTCTTGTTGAATTTTGATGTAGCCTTGGTCTAGTGGGAGTATGAGTTGAGTCCTTAAGGGGCTTTTGTGTTGCAATTTGACACCAAATTTATGAGTTAAGTCCTTAAAGGGCTTTTGTGGTGCAATTTAACACCAAATTTTAGAGTTAAGTCCTAAGGGGACTTTTGCATTGTAATATGATGCTTCAAATGTCATTCTGTATTCCATTCTATTCAGATATTGAAACTAATTTATGACAATGTTAATATCACTTGTTTCCCTATCGGATTCAGTGATATTTGTGTGTAGTTTCATTCCTGAATTTTGTATGGTTTATAGATATACACATATCCATATGTTTATGTGAATATTAATTGCCTAATTATGTATTTGTTTATTGACCTAATAATGTAATTAATGCTATCCAAGTGGGAGATTGTTAGAATATTTTTAATATTATATGGATTAGCATTAATTATTTTATTAGATTAGTACCTTGTTAATTCTAATTAGGCAATTAATGTTATAATTTATAAATTGAGAATGTACTGGATTTTATTTTAATATGTGTGAATAATAGGTGATGGTTTCGATTATCCACAAGCCCGTAGGGCAGAAACCCAACCCACAGCTCAAGAGTATTAGTAATCATCCCGTCAGATTACTAATATAAGATTGTTATCCAAAGAGAGATTTTATGGGCTTAATTTTGATTGATTAATTAAATTTAAAATTGTTTTAAAGATTCTGGAGGATTTTACTGAATAATATTGATTAATTATATTATTAAATAAAATCCTATAAATAACACACTGAAGCCCTAATTTTAAATATACTATATCTGTCATTCTCTCTCTGCCGTCAAAACATTGGGTTGAACTTGTTAGACTCAACCAATACTCATATCAACAACGTCGTCTTCATCAGGTCAGATTGTTAATTTATTTATTCTCCCAATTTGTGATCATGTTTAATTACATGTTCTAATTTTGTTGTCAAATAGTTGTTTGCTTAATTTTGAAAAGCTTTGCTTTCGCAGACACTTTTCCATCATCTTCTCACTTTATTCCCTCTCTATCTTCATTCTCCTTATAGGTTCATGCTTAAAAGTTAGTTTATGTTGTCTATATGATACTTGTGTGATGGTAATAATGGGTTAGACTATGTTTGGATAGATGACTGAGGAAGGAGTAACAAGTAATGAAATGATCAGAATAAGTTGGATTTATATTTTGATATTTTTTTCTAAGATGGAATGAGATGGAAAAGAAGGACACCAAAAGCCCAATTTTAGTGTCTCTACAAATTGAAGGGTCAGAATAGAATGGAGTGGTATAAAAAATGTAATTATTAATATACTCATCATCCATGAAGAGCAATTCTAATTGTTATAACTTTATCTAATTTCTATCATTATGGTCTTGACCTTTCTCTTTTTTTTTTTTTACTTAAAATTTTAAAATAATAAAAGAAAAAAGAATGAATGAATCTACAAAGTAGATTAGTTTTATCTATTTTTTAAAATTTTTTTGTTAACAATTTTTTTTTTTGGCTTTTTATGTTCACTACAAGAAAACATAGGATTAGAGACAGACAACAGGGATAGATCCGTCTCTACTCCAAGACAAATCCATCTCGAATACGTCCAAAAAATTTATTTATTTTTCAATTAAAAATAGAAACATATTTGACCAAAAAAAAAAAGCTTTCGATACATGTATTGACATATTGTATCCGTATTTAATACAGATACCCATCCGATATGCATATGGCAACCTCTTTCACATATCTGTGCTTCCTTGATTGCATGAACCATCCAAAGGAAATAAGTAAACTATCAAAATCAAAGGTTCGAACAACTTAGGTCATGGGGATGATGATGGACAATATTGAGAAGTTATATGTTTCTTAGCATGTCTTATGAATGTTCAAAATACCTAAAACAAAAGATTAGTAGTTGTTCTGCTTTCTTATTCATATTTTTACTTTGGTTTGATGTGGAAAACTGAGTCTTTTGTAAAAAAACGAAAAAAGCAGAAAATTTTATTTTAGTGTTAGAAATAACAATAAACGATAATACTTAGAACTGTTCATAGCGGAGTGAAAATTAAAGCATGATGAAGGAAGTATAAAAAAATGAGGTAAATTTGGACAAAATAATATTGCAATATTATTTCGTGAACATATTATGGCAAACAGTTCTTTCTATTTCTTGTTAGTTGTAACCTCTTTAGAACCACGGGGGGTGTGATTCAATAGTTAAAGGCTCTCTCTTTAGAATATATATATATATAATATTTAAAATTTGATGAAACATAATATTATTATATATATTCTCATATTTGGTGGGCCTTTTTTAAATTTAATTTAAATTAAAGTTTCACTTCATATTATTAAACAAGGCTTTCAATACTGATAATCAAAACTTGAGCTTTTAAAAATGAGTGGAATACTGATAAAAATCGAAGTTGTTGAGCTCAAGTTCCTTGACATTTGCTATAGTGAACTTTTGCCATATATTCCTTTAAAGTTTGAACTTTTAAAAATGAGTCAAATAGTAACTTAAAAAACAAAGATAGTGGGTTTCAATCACATGAGAGTAGCTATAATGGACTTTTGTCATATATTCCTTGTCATTTGCCCACATTGAACATTAAGAAATGTTATAATAAAATAGTTGCAATGGAATTTAGGTTATTATATTTTGGAACTTATATAAGAAACTCGTCCAAGAGTTCAAACATAATGCATTAATTAAACTTGTTCTTCAACTTTCCCTCAATTCTCTTTCAAGACTTATCTGTATTTAATTGTTGAAATTCTATGATGATATATATATATATATGAAATTTATGTTTTTTATTTTTATTAAAACACAAATCAGAGTCTTGTATATAATGCAAGATACATGCACCCACACACACAAATTGATTGGTTCCTGTTTAGTAGAATTTGATTTGCTATGATATGTTCTAACTTTCTTATATTAGATTGTTTAATGGTTTTGATGCTTTGATTTGATTTTTAGATTGTTACGTATACACTTTTAGTTTTATTATGTAGTCTTAATTCTTTTCTATAATCATGTTAATAAGCTCAATGGGCAATATAAAGAAAGTTCTGAGGAATGATCCAGAAAGACAGCAAAGCTTGGGTGTGTGATCAAAGGGATGAGTTTTGACATTATTTGCTATTATGTTATTTCCTTATATTTGGAAATTAGAGTTGCTCATATGAAAAGCTGCTTGCATTTTAGAACGTTGCTTATGTTTAAGCAATCTCATATGAAGCAAGTTGATGATGATTATACACACATTGCAGGTTTGAGTGCCTGATTAGAACTTTGCAATGTTATGAGGCATTAGACCAACAATTTTGCATGGTAAACCAATTTCATCTATACTTTGTTATTGATCTCAGTTACACACCTTACCTTCCTTGTTTTGCTATTTTGGAATTAATTTTGTTGCAACTTTAAATGAAGGGTATTTTATTTTGTATTAATTTTGGAGCACCAATTTATATTGTTGAATTTGAATATTAAGTTATAATTTCCTTATTTATATTTTTCCTTGATAGAAATTAATTTATAAGATAGCAATTTCATTGAAATACAAAAAAAATTATAACAAAGAAAAGTTTGCTACATCTAGCAGCGGACAAAACTGTTGCTGCATATATATATATATATATATATATTGTTTGACAAACAAAATTAGAAAATGATAGGAGACAAAATTTTTCATCTCTAAATGAAATCTTTCATCCCTAATTAGAGACAAAATATCCCATTCCAAATCCATCTCAAATCTGAGACAAATTTGGGATGGATTTCTCCTTTCATCCTAAAACTAGAATATATTATCCTCATCATTTTGAGACAGAATTTAAATTAGGGATGGAAAATTCCATCCATAATTTTTGAAATAGAATTGTTTCTCCCCTAAAATTCTATAGCTCTTAAAGCAAGGATGGAATGATTTCCATCCCAAACTCCATCTCTAATTAATTAGAGACGAAATTCTTATTGAGAATCACCTATTTTCTTGTAGTGCTTTTTCTTTTAAAACATTTTGAAGCAACATAAAAATTTTATAATAAATGTATTAGACAAAAAATATGGATAAAATAATTAGTAAATAAAATAAAGAAATATAGATAGGAGAATAATGTAACATTATGTATTAAATAATAATAAAATTATTAGTCATGTGTTAATGTTATAAGGGATGATATTGGAAAAAATAATTAATAAGTCAATTTTTTTCCATTTATTTTATTGTAAGTTTCAAACAAATTCGATAGGTGACATTCCCTTTCCTCGTTAAAACTTCCAAACATATATTTTAAGTCATTCTATTCCATTAACGACCACTTAAAAATATTAAAATATTAATTTATTTTTAGTTTGCACAAAATACTTTTAGTTTGTCTAATTTTGGCTTGTATTTAGTGGCATGTCATATCATATTTTCTAGCCACAAAACTTGCTAATATTTATGTTTATCCTCTATATTTTTATACTCATTTATTGCACTTAGGTTCTCTCTTTGGACATCCAAGTTGTGCTAAGAGTTGGCATGTTTATCTCAATCATTTTGTTTTCAATATTTGTTGCATGATTAACTTTTGTATTGATCAATATTGGTTATGAATGTGTGAGCTTGTGTGCCCAAATTCAGTTGGTATTGTGATTATTAGAAGCTTGAAAATCATGGATAATCTAACCAAAGTGCAAAGAATCACTCAAGTATGGATGACATGAATTGGTGGCAAAGCTAATAAGATAAAACTATAATTATTTGAATTAATTGTGATTTATGTATCCCTTGGTTTTGTAAATAATATATAATGATAGCTACTTAGTTGGACACCAACACACACAATCGCTAGTGTATGTTTATTTTTTTTGCTTTAGTATTGCCATATAAGGTCTAATGCCTCCATAGATATTATTAGTTGCTTGCCTTGTGAGGTTCAATGCCTCCCTAGGCATTATTAATTGCTTGTCATGTGAGGTTCAGTGCCACCATAAGCATGTTTTGTAAATATTTTGACTTTCCACCTTAATGTTGTCACGTGAGATTTAATGCCTTCATAGGCATGTTTTGAAAATTATTTTTACCCTTTGTTTTAGTGTTGTTGTGTGAGGTCCAACACCTTCATAAGCACCTAATGAGTTAACTAATGGGACCATGTGAAATCCTACAACTCTATAAATATTACCCAATACTAAACATTTGCCTATCATCATTTTAAAATAAGTTTTGAGTTTTAATGGCTCATATCAAATTGAAAAAGGTTTACAAAGGTTTTTAAATAAGATTTACAAAGGTTTCTTTTCCACTCTTCAAATTTAGCTTATTTTAAAATAACTAAAAAACCAAACTAAAAATTCACCTTTTCTATTATTTTAGTTTAAAAAATGCAAATAAATTGTGATTTGAGACATTTAAAACAAAATTAGATAAAATGAAGAAAGCAAGAGAGTGACATTATTTTGATTTTGTAAATTAAAACACACTAACCAAATTTCAAGTCATTTTGTTTATGAAAATCCATCTTATTTAAACTATTTTGTTCTTTTTGCAAAGATAAAAATCACTAACTAATTGATGTGCATTTTTTTATGAACTATGTGGATTTTGATCCCTATTGTAGGGTATGTAGGCCCTAGGATCTTATCTTAGGTTAAGTCTACCTTTTGTAAAAAAATTTTTGTTTCCATTAATTTCGTTTTTGTTTTCTCTATTTTTCTTTGCATGTGTTTGAATTTGTTGAATTAAAATAAAGTTAAGGTTATATCACACTTACTTTGCTTTACTATTTTATGGTAATCATCTTCATAGATAGGTATTGTGGAGTCTCTAATACTTTTCCTATATTCAAATAAACTTTCGAACCCATTTCTTGTTATGCAAACCATCCTTTCTTTTCCATTTGGTTTTCTAAAATTTTTTATTTAAAAATTATAGTGGTGACTCTAGTAAATTAATCTTCAAAATATTTTTTGCAAATCAATTTATTTTCTTTTCTATTTTCTCACCCTCTATTACGATCTCAAGAGACAAGGGGCCTCCCAAAAGTAATTTTGACTAGGTGAGTTTCTTCTTCAGCAATTGGTTTTTTGCCCTTCGAAAATATGTAAAGCCACTTAATCTACCTCTTCTTATCACTATAACAATTTTTTTTTTGCAAATTTATTTAATAATATTAAATTTCTAAAAATAATATAAAATAACATTCTTAAAAATTAAATAAATAAAAATCAATTATAAAATATTTATATATTAAATTTAAGTAAAAAACCATTATATTAGTTTATATCAATTTAGTCCATTTCTTTTTTATTTCAATTTAGTTTAGTCCCTCAAGATTTTTCATTCTCAATTTGGTTTATACTAATATAATTATTAGCACATTTAGTTCCCTTGTTCTTGACTAAATTTGAAATAATGTGTTAACATTCAAATTAGTAGAAGGTCAATCAAAAATTAACTAATTAGTAAATGACTAAATTGAAAATGAAGATTAATAAGAGATTAAATTGAAATTATATTGATAAATAAAAGACTAAAATGATGTTTTAGTCTGTTATATTTTTGTTAAAAAATAGTTAATAATAAATTACTCATAATTTTCCCATACTAACATGATTGAAAAAAGAAAAAAAAAAAACCAAGTGTACTTGGATTACTACGAAGGTAAATTCACCGTAACTTGATGAGTTCATATTGTTGTATTTTGCGGTTGATACCACTTTTCTTTTTGGGCCCACGAAGTATGATCTTTGTCTCAATTGGGCTTTGGCCCACAATATTATTGGGTTTGACTTGTGAGTTTAAGATTCTGGAACCAATGGAAGCTCAAACCCCAAATTAAATTGGGAGGCTGAAGAAGAAGGGAGCCTTTCAGCACTGGCCAGCCACTTTAATTTGGATTTTGTAATTAGATTTGATCATACTACAAAAAAGATAATGTTTGGCGTCGGTCAAAATTAGCATTTGGCGTTGGTTTTGACTGACACTAATAGGCATAACGACGGTTGACAAAACTGTTACTTTATGCACCGCTTAGACACTTTTGGCGACGGTTGTGACAACCGTGGGAACAAGCAACGCTAAAATGCTTTTGGGTCATCAACGACAGTTACGGCCGTTGCTAATGTTGCATTAATTGGGTGCGACGGTTATGATCGTCTCTTAAAATGAAAGTTATTCAGTCTCTAGCGTCAGTGATGTCATCTTCCAGTGTTTTCTTTCCCTTCTATACTACATTAAAATTTTAAATTTGAATTCATCCTTATTTAAAAGTAATTTTATTTAAATGAAATAAACATATGTTACATTGTATCTTTATGATAATGTAATAATACAACAATTTACATCCTTGATAAATTACGAACACAAATTCTACAAATAAAAATTACAATAAATATCACAAATTTTCTTCACCTCTATGAACTCTGCAGAAACATCTTGGAAAGATTCTTTAAACAGAAAAAATAATGTTGCACCTCCTCTGTAAATTGAATAGAGTAAAGCAAGTCCAACAAATAAAAAGTTTGATTAATATAACACTAAATGGAAGACAAATTTAATAGTATCTCATCACCGAGAAACACAAATGCACTTCTTGTTTTATTAATTCCTCTACGATCATATTACACCATTTGTATGTCAAAGGCTTATAATATTCCAACATTATTAACTGTTTTCCACCAAAAGGATGATAAAATTATGACTGAGAGAAATAGTGTGTATATATACCTGCCAGTTCTAAAGATTATATCCTGCATGTAATGACAAATAAAAAATAATCAAACATCTAAAAATTCTTTCTCCAAAATGGTTCAAAAATAAAAAAATAAAAAAAGACTTCTACTCCAATAAAAGATTATATCCTAAAAAGCAGAAGTTTAATAGGTGATGTTTCTGCACAATTGATATTGATGTCAATTCCTTGAAGGCGAGACTATATTAAAAGAATTAGTAATGCCATTAGCATTAATAAGATAAATAAAAAATGATAACAAAATCAACAACTGCAAATTAAAATAGATGATTGAATGATTTGATTAGTCATGAATATGAGATATTCAGAACCACCGTGATTAGAGCCTCGAAGGTTACTCTAAAAAATAAGCCAAGAGGAAAAATGAATAATTCAAATCAGTTTAGAAAATGACAAATTTTTCTCGAAATTATCTAATTCATATTATTAAGTTCCCTAAAAAAAACAATTAAATTGGAAAACTTATAAGAACTCGTATGAAACAGAGAAGGAAAGGGGAATTCAATATACTCGACAGTCGACACTATGACCTCTAATATCGAGCTTCACCACTTTTACTAACATTTACTTTAATTATTACGTGTATAATTAAATTAAAAAATAATTTAATTAAATTGTATGAAAGTCGACACTCCTTGTTGAACGCAATATAATTATGTTGGCTTATATGGTAATAATGATGATTATATTTTATAAATTAATAAAGTTTATTCAAATTTTCTCCCCATATATATCTTCAACCTTTTGGATTTCGTAATAATTTTGATTTTGACAATACCATTATAAGATTCCCCCGGGCCTTTCCTTGTCATACATTTATTTAAATGGTACTTGGAGCTACCTCTCTTTTTCTTCCCCTGACACACACAAAACAGTTTTAAATCTTCTTTTCAATGAGCCAACTAATCACATTTAATTGCCACATTAACCATATCATTAAATCCTTTTTGACACCTAATTCTAGCACATTTATAAGAATTTCCTATGTCTACTAATCCTTTTTTGTTTTGCCGTGTGTCTTCCTCTAAATCTATTCTTTAATTATGTTCAGATATGCGATCCCTAGGTCCCAATCCCACCTCTTGATTTCAGCCATACCATGAATGTTTAGTCATTTATCCATTATGTTATTAATCTTGAATTTGCCCCCTCATTTTTATTTTATTGATTCTAATTCTGCTTCTATCTAATTCTTTCTATGTTTTATAAGCTTTTTGCTTCTATTATCTGTAGCCAAATTCACTCCCCTTAATTCGCTTTGAGTGGGTTATTTAGCAAAGTTTATTAAGCTATTACAAAATTATCTATACTTTGGTCATAGGTCATTATCCTAATGTGATATTGACTATCAAAATTTCCTAGTTTAAGTATTTTTAGTGTTGGCTTGTCTAGGATCATTTAGATATCCTTAGAGGATTGTTTAACTTGTTAATTCATGGCCAATATATTTATAATCATAGCTTCATAATTTAATAAAGATGGAAATTTATATTCTTTTATATCTTTCCTAAAACTCCTACTAAGAGGATTCTCCTACAGGAACTTTGGGATATTACGAAGATAATTCCATATCTCTCCCAATTTCTCTAGACTTGTATCTATTATTTAACTTGACTTACGTAATTTCTCCAAAATCAACAAACAATAAATTCAATCCCAAAATAGAGCAGCAGCAAGCATCATTTAATACTAAAAATCTACTCCTTAACCATTAAAGCCCAAAATCAGCAAAGTAAATGGTACCTCATATATGAAGAATAGAAGAAGTATACTACTGTAGAGGCTTCTTCCAAAAATGATGGAGATAAGGCATGACAGACTATGGCAAAAGGTAAGTAATACTTTAGATAGTAAAGTGCGTATGAGTAATTGTAAGTGGTCGTTTACATATATGCATAGGTGGTTGTCATACTTCATAAAAATTTAAACTAAAGTTTTTCAAATTTGATGTCCCACTCAGTTCAACCACCAATTAATTTAAACAACTAACAAGTGTAGTGTCTTATATGCCACAATTTATTTAATTATTTTTTTATGCTCTCTGAAAGGTATACACGATAACCAAGAAGGGAAATCTCTATGATGACACAATGACAGAAGCTACAAATTAAATATTAATACAATGACATAAGAGCACAACATCATGAGTTGGAATTTAGGAGCAAACTAAGAAATCAAAGCAGAATAGTGCAATGTTTAAACCATGTTACCGAATTAACATACCATTTATTGTTGCTTTCTGTTAAGTATTCGGCGCAGAACTTAGAAAATGTAGCTATAATCTGCAACAATAAAATGGATAAAGTTATTGAAATGCAATGGACGATGAGAAATGCATGATAATCCTTATTGACGCATTTTATCCAACTTGTGAAATTCCAGCAAACAAAGCAACAAAACTTCAATAGAAAAACAAGAAACCAACGAGTATTACCAGAACAGAATAGAAGCAGCTTAAGCATCTGAAAATGGAGGAAAAAAAGAGAAATTGGAATGTAACAGCATGAAGCATAAGCCATAAACCAGAAGCAAACCAAGAATTTACAGCAAGTCCAAACAGAACCCTCACGATTTAGTGAAAAATCTGCATCGAATAACTAGTTTAAACATAGAGTAGCACAAATCTTAAGGGAACGAAGATATGCAGACTAGAAAGAACACATTAGCAATGAAGATATGCAAAACCGTGAATGTTCTGTGAACCCAACAAAGTGAAAGCCGTGACAATATTCAAAAAGGGGCAAGCGAAAGAATGTATTAACTTAGCTAAAATTTCAACATGTTTTTTAATTGATCTGACTTCGGTTATAGATGCTGTCGGCAAATTCTTAAAAAGATAGGGCTCCAATAACTGACGCTGTATAAGTGACGTTGAAATTATTATTATTATTTTTGTAATGTAGAACTTTAAAGTTTGTTCGCCCGACAAGTTTCATTGGAAAAATATAAAACTCAACTAGAAGAGCCTGATTAAAAGATTCATTTTTTTAAAATGGATTGGGCTCAAGTCTTTTAAAAGCCTGGCTCAAGTAAGAGCTGGAAAATAAAAAATTTATTATTTAAAAAAGTTTAATTTCATTATTAAAGAGAAATGTAATTTAAAATTTAAAGTATTAAAAATAAAACCGTCTTAATATTAAAGATGTAGAATATAAATTTATTAGTGCGATTGATTCATTTTTTAATTCAAAGTTGTTATGCATAAACTATATACTAATGTGAGGTGATATCTTGATAAGAAAATAATAATTAGTGTCATTCATCCAAAATATACATTACAGTTTAATAATTAATTTGTATTAATAATTTTTTGATATGCAATTGTATAAGTAATAATAATCATTATTTATATCAAATTCTAAGTGATAAAAAGACCTACTTGTTACTTCAATAAACCTGTCAAGCCCAATAAACTCAACCTAAAAAAGTTCAATAAAAACCCAATTTAAAAAAAATATTTAGATTATTTTTTTCTAAACAAAAACTTTTTTGATAATTAGGTCTATTCATAATGAAGAGGACCTCCTCTAATGTTGATTAAAAAAACAAATTATCATTAGTTCAAGTTTACAAATTATTTATAATAATTAAATTATATTTTAAAAATTGTTAATTTTAATAACTCAAAATTTTTAATGTAATATAAACCATTAAATAGTACTTGGTACTTGAAAAATGACACCGTTAAAGTAGATACTTATATAGTTAGTCATACAGACTATATTCTCGCAAATAATATTTAACACATGATTTATTTATTTTTCTAGAGAATATATTCATGAATTTTCTATGTTTATATTGTCAATTTGCAATGTCTGTCTCTGTCAGAATTATTTTAATAAAGCTTTAAATAAGAGACCAGTTTTCTTTTTTCAGCAAACGGGCATAGGACAAGCGATAAGGATTTAATTATAAGTTTTAAATTATAAAAACCAAATTAAAATGTAAGTGAAATTATAAAAACTAAAAGTATAATTATTCTTTAAAGTTAGCTCAGATAGAAGACGAATTAATATTATTTGAAAATTAAAAAGGTTATTGATAAACTTAAAATATTTTCATTGTAAAAATTTTAAAATTTGAAAATATTTTGAGAGATTTAAGAATTAGATTTTAATTTATTCTAAAAAATTATTCTAAAAACTTTGGAATCTTCTACTGTAACCATTTTATTATAGCTTCTCAGAGTTTTAGAGCAAATTTCTTTAGAGTTTAGCTTTAAAAAAAAAAACAAAGGTAATTAAATCCATTAGAATAATATTAAAATTTAAAATTTTGAATTGATAATTTTTAAATTTACTATCCTTAATTGTGATTCTCTTTGCAAAAAATTTGTAATAAAATAATATTTTATTCCTATATATATATATATATATATATATATATATATATATATTCATAAAAGACAGTATAGAATAGACTCTCACTATCATCTTTGTCTTAGAAGCAAGTATATGGAAAGACAAATAATATTGAAAATTAAAAATAAATTATATTTAAAAATATTCAGAAACATATCCAAAAAAGGAAGAAAGAAATTCTTAGATTTTTAAAAATATTTATCAATTAATATAATAATAATAATAGTAATATTATTACATTATCAGGATAGGAGAGATAAGATTGAATATCCTAACTGGTTTCACCACGCTACATATATTATAAATAAATAGTTGAAACTTGGAGCTATATACATCTTATATATAGACTTCAACTCTTCGTAGCAAACTAATACACGTAATTCACACTTTGTTTTAACAACTCAACCAGATCTGACAACTTAACTAATATATAGCTAAGCAAGTGTAGTATACACTATCAGCCCCCCATAAACTTAGAGATAGAAGAATTTTTACACTCTTTAACTTTAAGTTTATTCCTGAGAACAATGAACTTGGTTTTAACTAAAGCCTTTGTAAAAATATCAACAACTTGCTCTTTAGCAAGAACATGTTGAACAATGTTGTTAAAATTGCAATTCAACGCAGTAGAGTTGCCGATTTAACTATCTTAGGTGGGGATTTCGAGTTAAATTAATGATAGAATCAACATCGATGCAAACTCGCTCAAACTCGTTGGTAACTCGTACAGAATTGGTAGAATCCCAAGATTGCACGAGTTAATTGAGTTTGGAAGGTTTAGTTTTTCTAGCAAAATTCTTGTAGTCTAGCCATTTTTTTTTTGTTTAACATACCATTAATGAAGCCTAACCCAAAAACAGACTTTAGCCTAGAAAAAAAAAAAGCCTCTGTTAACCTAAGTTGCATTCTCTCTTACGCCAGCTATCACATACTTAACCATAGGGAGCCTCTCAAGTTGTCACTCACATTCACATACGCAACGCATCGACCAACATTCATCAACACAGTGGCTGACTGCTTCATTCACCTAATTATAAGTGTAGCGATCTCGTTTGTTCACTACCTATGGAGTCGCAGGTGCTTTGTCGACGGTGTGCTGAAGCTCTTCCCACAAAGTCGCTGGACTCACAACAATCCAATCAATAAGTCTCTAATTCCCTCTTCCTTTCTTCCATTTTACAGTCGACGAAGCACATGTCTGATTCCCACTTGTGAGTTGTGAATGTGACCTATAGTTTTGTGATAGTGTTTTCCTTTAATTTCTTCCACAGATCGTGTCCGCTTATACTGTGATTTTGTGATTTGTTTATAACTATGTATTTTAATTTCTGTTGCAATTTATTAAATAAAAGCTGGTTAGAATGAGTTTTGGGACTTATTATATGTCAATAGCTGGGATTCTCTGTTACATTTTGGCTTCATTGTTAATATTCTTTGTGAATGCAACTGCTTTGACTTCATTGTTCCATATTCTTCAATGAAAAGTATATTCAATGTTAAATGCACCCGCTATTAAATATTTGCTAACATATCTAGTTAGAATATATTATATATCAATATCTAGGTTTTCTATTACAATTTGCCTCCTTGTTACATATTCTTCACGAATGCATTTGTTGTTGCATATTTGCTGATGTCTCAAGTTGGGCTTCTATTGTATATTTGCCATTACATGAATGCATTCTTCATCAGTGCAACTCTATTACTTTCTTCAATCATTAATTAATCAAAGGATGATAAATGATTAGTAAGTAGAAAAGAATAAACATACTTTGCAAAATGTTACCTGGTAAATTGCCTTTCTCTATTGCTTAGTGTATATTTTTTAGCAGAAGTATTCAATGATATTAGAAGCATATTGTTTATGAGTATACCAAGGTGTGGCAGTTGCTACAATCATTACATAATTAAGATTTATCTATAGCTAGTTTGAAATTAAGATTTATGAGTGATGATTTTCAAGATGAGAAAGAAGATAATAATAGTGGTGAGAATGAGATAGGTGGAGAAGATGAAGGCAATGATCTAAGACTCTGAAAGTGATGATAATCATGGAATTAAAGATTTTTATTATTTTTTTAATTTGTTTTTTAGACTTAGTTATATTAAATGATTAGTACTATTGTATTATGTATTATGAATTATTTGTTTTTATTGAATTTTGTATATTGATTTGAATAAGAAGTATGCAATATGGATTATAGATTATAAAATAAATACTTTTGTATGAAATTTTATGTGATTTTATGTTATGGATATGTTCAATAGCTATTCAATAACAGATATAGGTAAACTCTTACAATTTTACGTTATGAGTCCACCTTTTCTTCCCAAGTTTGCCTAGAATCGCGAGTTCGACAATATTGATATTGAACAATTAGACTTTTGGTTGCCACTTTTTCTCGGACAAAAAAGATATCAAGCTTCATATGGTTTGTGAGATAATAAGACAACACTCAAGTTATCACAACAGACTATTGGTGTTTTATGAACCAACGGAAACTTTAATTTCTGCAAAAGAGATTGAAGCCAAGTAATTTTCTAGAATTACATGAGCCAAACTTTTATACTCAGCTTATGTGGTTGATCAAGCAACTACATTTTGCTTCTTTGCAATCCAAGAGATGTGATTATCACCAAGAAATTTACAAGTACTCGATGTGGAATGTCTATCATCTACATCACTACCCCAATCCACATCAAATCCTTTTGACTGCCTGTAATTAACTGTTCTAAGCTCCTGTAATTAAAATGCCATCTACATACACCAAAACATATGTAAAAGTTGAACCATATATGTGAACACCCAACTTTAAATTTCAAAATAATAAATCAATAATTAATGATGAAAGGTTAAAAATGAAAATTTTCAAAAATAAAATAAGAATTGTTAAAATAGCTTTAAGAAAATAATCAAGATTTTTGAAATTAAAAAAATTGAAATTGGAAAAACAAAAAGGAGATTTTGAAATTACGCTTCATCAATTGCACTTTAAATTAATTGAGAGAAAATAAACAAAACAAAAACAAAGAGAGAAGATGAAAATGAAAACAATGAAGAAGAATTTGTAATTAAGTAAGGAAATTAAGTAAAATAGAATAAAATGAGTAAAAATAGATTTTCTTTTTCTTCATCAATTAAATGAAAATTAGATAAAAATGAAATGAAAAAAAAAAACAACAAAATGGAAAAGACAAGAAGCTAAATCTGAGACATATTAAAGCCTATCGTTGAACCTGACCTGAAGCACTTGCAGCTATCTCTCGAAGGAGTGGGTTGCGACCAAATGAGCCTTCTTCCTTGACCAGAAGCAAAGCATAAGAAAGGAAATTTCTAGGGGCGCCAGTGTTGACTCACTAGGTCTCTACTTGATGTGAAGCTTGAGGAAGGTAGTGAGAGGGATGTGTGAATGATAGGGCTTGGGTAGTGAGGAAATTCATCTCAATTTCAAAATTAAAAATTCAAATTCCAAAAATATAAAAACAAAAAAAGAGGAAATGAAGAGAGTAAGAGAATGAGATCAAGTTGACATTGTAAGTTGAAACACACAAACCATATTTCCATCTCGTTTTATTTGTGAAAATCTGTTTGATTTCAACTATCATGTTCTTTTTACAAAAAATAGAAAATAAAATTCACCAACCAATTTGCATGGTACGTAGGTCATAGGCTCTCATCCTAGGTCAAGTTTGCCCCTTGTAAATATCCATTTTTTTGTTTTTATTGTTATTGTTTCTACTTTCTCTATTTAATGTGCATGTGTGTTCTAATTTGGGTAATCAAGATAAATTTAATGTCATATCAAATTAATTTCACATGACTAGTTTAGGATAATCGTCCTTACAGACAGGTTTCATAAGGTGCTTAGCACTTTCTCTACACTCAAATAAACTCTTAAACCCATTTCTGTTTTTGTAGACCATTTTGCCTTCACTTTTTATTTTAATTTGGTTTTCCAAAGTTTTCCTTTACAAATTTTGGTGGTGACTCCTAAAATAAATCAGTTTTTAAATCGCTTTAAGAGTTTATTTGTTTCTCTTTTCTTTTCGCCACATCTGCATGACGCTCAACCTTCTGGGTTGTCAGGTGTGACAATACATATAAATGAACAAAGAAGGATTGCATCAGCTAGGTACATATCCAAGTTTTTGAAAAGTAAACCTGAGCTTCTCAAATCAAGCTCTAGAAGCTTTTTTAAGACCATAGATTGCTTTGTTTAATTTGCACATCAATGATATATTATTATCTTCAAAACCAAGTGGTTGCTGCATAAACACCTCATCTTCAAGACTTCCTTAAAGAAAAGTATTATTGACATCAACCTGAAAAATTTTCCATTGCTGTAAAAGAGCAAGAGTAAGTAATGTTCTAATGGTAGCTAACTTGATAACAGGTGAAAAAGTCTTGTTAAAATCACTGCCCATTTGTTGAAAGAACTCTTCAGTAACCAGACGAACTTTATATCTATTGAGAGACCTATCTAAATTCTCTTTTACTCTAAACACCCATTTACACCTAATTGGTTATTGTCCATTAGGTAAGTGTGCCAAAGTCCAAATCTTGTTCTTAATTAGTGCCTTATATTCATCAGCCATGGCCTGCTTCCAATTAGGATATGCTAATGCTTCATGATGTGTATTTGGCAATGTCTTGGTTAGAAAAACCTTAAGCTTAAAAATGCCTTATTTAGACCTGGTCACCATGGAATGTGAAGAAGACTATTGTTGCTTCATAGTAGCAGAAGTGCTAACCTGATTAGACACATGTGAAATATTCTGAACATGTTCGTCAGACAATATATGATTAGATTCAACATTTATAGATGTTACAGCAAAGGTAACACCAGTATTAGGCATAACTTTTTGTAATTCTACAGTAAAAACAATGTTAGTAGAAAGAACAGTATGAGATGATACAAGTAAATCATTGTTTTAGGTATTTGACTGAACAAGAGGAATATGAGCAAAAGGTCAAGACAAAGACTAAGCTAAAACAGAAGAAGCAACTTTCTGCTTAAAAGGAAAAATAAACTCATCGAATATTAAATCATGGGAGATGTAAATTCTACTAGTACTAAATAGACATTTGTAGCCTTTATGTTGCAAACTATATCCTAGAAATGTGCACTCATCAGATCTAAAAGAAAGTTTATTTTTATTGTATGGACAAAGAAATGGGTAACAAGAACAACTAAAGATTTTTAAATGAGAATAATCAGGTGCTTTATGAAAGAATCTCTAAAATGGAGTATCTAACTAAATATCTATTGAAAGCAATCTATTTATCAAGTATGTAGAAGTGAGTGCATCTTCCTAATAGGTTAAAGGTAATCTTGCATAGGAAAGCAATGTTAGACCAGTTTCTACTATACGTCTATGTTTCCTTTCTATTGTACCATTCTGTTTATGAGAATAAGGACAAGTGAATCTATGAGTAATACCACAATTGGTAAGAAAGGGAATGAAGCTTCGAAACCCTTCTCCTGAGTTAGGTTGAAATGCTTTAATTCTTGCATTAAACTATAATTCTGCCATGGTTTTGAAGCACACGAAAATAGATAAGGCATCATATTTCTTCTTCAAAAGATAAAGCCATGTAAAACATGAAAAGGCATCTATGAATGCAACATAATACAAAAAACCAGTTCAAGATACAAATGGTGATGGTTCCTATACATCATAATAGTTCAATTCCAATGGATTATTGTATTGATTAAGAGATAGAAGAGAAGGTAATTTCTTGGCTTTACCATGACAACATGCAGCATAGAAAAATAAGGCATCTTTATTATTGAATTGAAGATTACATGATTTTAAAATTTAAGTAACAACAGAAGGATTAGGATGACCTAACCTCATATGCCAAAGCGAAAAATTACTCAATACATTTGTAGAAACTTGATTCAAAGACATATTGTTACCAGACATTGCTAAAATATTACTAGAATTTGACTACAATTAAACATTCAGAATAGAAGATGATGATGATGAAGGAATGGATGAGGACTAAAGCTTAAGCTTATCAAAACAATAAAGACCATTAGCTCTCACTTTGTCCTCTAAGAGAACCTCCTGGGTGGCCTATGATTTAACACAACAGAAATTAGGATGGAATTCAAAATAAACTCCATTATCCTTAGCACATAGTAAAACACTAATAAGATTTTTGATAATATGATGCATATGCAATAAGTTTTTAAGTAATAAAGGAGAAGAATTAGTTGAAACAAAATTATGCCTATAACAATTGATTTCATACCTATACCATTCCTTACATGAACCTGCTCAGATCCATTGTATTGCTTGCTATTCACGATATTATCCTCATATGGTGTCACATGGTTACTTGCTCCAGAATCTAAAAACTAGGTAGGATCATAGAAATATTCTGGTGTTGGTGAAGAAACATTGCTAGAAGCATGTGATTGCATATTCTGACGATTTGGTATAGGCTGAGTCATTGTTAAATGTGCTGAAGGTTGCATAGTCATATGATTTATCTGAGAAAAATGATGTTGAGTTGGCGCATAATGATGATGAGAATAGGATTGATTACCATTTTGAGCATAATTCTGATCATATTTATAAAAGCAATGCACCGCACTATGCCCTACTCTACTACACACTTGACAAATTATACCATATCGACGTCCTTGATAACCTTTACCAAACCTTCCTCTACTTTGTCCTCTACCACCATGAAAATAACCTCCTCTTGAATTATTCTATTGATTTCTACCATAACCAATAGTCACTATATTATCTTTTTCTTTCTGCTCAGAACTTGCTACATTAACAGTGATGCTTTCGATAGTAATAGACTGTTAATTATGCTTAATTCCAAATTCCTGAGCTAATAAAAGAGATTCAAGCTCACTTAAGGTGTACTGTTCTTTGTGAGTATGAACTAAAGTAACTAATGTGTCATATGCTTCTAGTAATCCTTGTAAAATAATCTCTGTATGTTAAGCTTTAGTTATTGAACTTCCAATCAAAACTAGTGCATCTATTAATGCTTTAATCCTAAGTAAGTATTATGTAATGGTGTGATTTCTTTTCTTAGTGCTTCTTAGCTCCATCTTGTACTTGTGAGTTTTAGCATGTGTGTGAGATGAAAAGAATTCATGAACTCGAGACCAAGCTTAATGAGACCTTTCACAACCAACCAATCGAATGAGCATACCTTCAAAGACAGAGGAGAGCAACCATGACAGTAATAGTTAGTCTTGTTTCTCCCAAAGAAGAAAATCTACTGAAACTATGTCACTGAGCCTATCACTATCAGAAGAATATTTGCTAGACAAAGGATGAGATGGCTCAATGAACTTCTACAATCCATGACCACATATCGTAGCGAGGACTTGTTGTTGCCATAATAGATAGTTGTGATCATCAAGTTTAACAAATATCGAATGAGTAAAATTGACAGTAGATCCTTTTGATTCTGTAGACAACGTGCTTGTAGATGTTGTGATTGGTAATGAAGTTTCCATGGCCACACTGGACCATAAGCTCTAATACCACGAAAGATATCAGAATGCTGATGTATATTGAATAAAAGATACTGCTAACTAAGAACGAAGAAGATCATTGTATATATTCTGATAAGCTATATACATCTAGCATAAGTATTTATAGACTTCAACTCTTCATAGAAAACTAATACATGTGACTCACACTCTGTTTTAATAACTCAACCATATCTAACAACTTATAACAACTTAGCGAATATACTGCTAAGCAAATACAGCATACGCTATCACTCCCAAAAGGTAATTGATTTTGCTCTTGGCTCTTGAAAATCTATAAAGCCACTCAATTAATCTCTTCCTATTACATTGCAATTTTTTATAAATTTATTTAACAATATCAAAGTTATAAAAAGAATGTAAAATAACATTGAAAAAAATATTTTTTTCCTTTACTTTCAAACATAAATTCATGTTAGTTGTCTATAAACTAAAAGTCTTAAAATGGTTATCTACTTTTGGACATAGTCTATTTTGAACCTTCATGAATTGAAAGTCTCAAAATAATCATCCATATTTGATCCAAAATAATCCCTTTTCTAAATGAGACTAAATTTTAAAGTAGATGATTGTGTTAAGACTTTCAATTCGCAGAGAATCAAAATAGGACTAAGTCCAATAGTAAAGGGTGATGTTAAGAATTTAAAAAAGTGAACAACCACAATGAAACTAAATTCAAAAGTGCAGTATCAAAATAATATTGTTCTCAAATAACATTCTTAAAATTTAAACGAAAAGCACTAAATTATAAAAAAAAACATTCATATATTACACTTGAATAAAATACCATTTTGGTTCACTACCTATTAGCTGACTCTCAATTTAGTCCCTTGCTGATTTTTATCTTTAATTTGGTCTCACTAGTTTCTATTATCAAATTTGTCCCCTATTTTTCAGTTTATTTCAATTTAGTCTCTTACTAATATAAATATGTGCACATTTAGTGATGAGCCTCAAGTTGAACAAGAAGCTAACTTAGGCCAAGGAGCTCCATCTGGGCCGATTACACGTTCTATGGCTAAGAAGATTCAGGCCATGGTTGTTCAACAATTCAAAATGGAATCAGCCCATTTAGGATCCAAGCCCAATTTCTATATGGAGCCCAAGTTCGAGTGGGCCAATTTGATCATGTGATATAATGAATAAATTATGAAAAGTCAATTATGAAAGTCTAAGTTAGGTGAGTTATATTTCTTTGAAAGTCTAAGTTAGATAAGTTAGGTGATCTACATTAGATGAAAAGTCTATGTTAGGTGAATTTCTATGCATGTTTTTTCTAAATTAGGTGAGAATTAGATAAATCTTAGACTTATGCCATGAGGGTTATTCTTGGCTATAAATATGGAAGTTATCAATGAGAAATGCAACCTTGAATGCTCTGAAAATTGGCTTAGCCTCTTATATGTGAATTTCTTATCTAAGTTTCTTAAACTTAGTGGCGAAATTATCCCCGATTCTTATCACTCTCCCTCTTCTACTCTAGAGTGTGGCGAATCAAACCTAGTATTCTTGAGTGTGGCGTGCAAACTTATCACCCGAGATTGCTAGTTGTTCTATCTTTTCTTCTTTTATTTACTTGTTTCAGGGATTGTTCAATCTGAACTTCCTTGAAGCATATCATTTAGTTCCTCAATTTTGATAACTTTAAAATAAATGTGTCAATTGTCAACTTCAAATTAGTGAGGGACTAACTTAAAAATAAATTAATAAATAAAGGACTAACTTAAAACTTCATGGATAAGTGAGAGAGTGAAATGTCATACTCTTACATTTTTATTGAAAGAGTTGATAATAAATTACTCAAATTTTTCCTTTCGTAAAATGATTAAGAAAAAAAAACCCAGTGTCATTGGGTTTACTGCAAAAGAGTCTTTCGGCCAAAGATTTACTACCAAGGTTAGTTCAGCGCAACTTGTTGATTTTTTTTTGTCTTATTCTGTTAATTCAATTGGGCCAAGAATCAGATCTTGGTCTCAATTGGCCTCCGGCCCATAATTTTATTACTCTATTGGGTTTGACTTGTAAGTTTAAGATTCTGGATCCAAACGAAGCCCAAACCCCAAACGAAATCGATAGGCCTAAAATGAATTGAAGACCCATCTGCCCTCTTTAACACGCACGTGATTACTTATAACTACTTTTAGCTTAAATTTCGAGAAATACTTTTTTTATTTCAGATCGGGATAAATGAAAATTTAACAAACATGATAAATACGGTCTAAGCCTTGGAAAGTAATTTTGACATGACTCAACTTATATGCAGTTTATTATATTTTTATTATCTTGTTATTCGATTAGAATATGACAAATATTAAATTAACTAATAAATATGTATAGTTTAATTTAAAATTAAAATAATTATCGGCAACATACATACTCTTGTTATGTTATAATTAAAAGATAATATAACAAAGATATGATAAATTTTATATAAGTTTTTTCCTGTAAACATTTCCGATGTTGTTTGTAGACATAGATATATAATTTGTGTAAAATATTTATACTGGAAGTGTATAATTAAAATAGGGTAAATTATTCTAATCTAATTATGCGGTTTTTCTTTTTCTTTTAAAATATTACACTCCTTTTTTTTTTCTGAAATTAAAAAATGTGCTATTTAGTTACTATACTTATTTGGAACAAATTACCTTTCTATATTAGGTGAACAATTAGAAACTATAAAAGTTTAATTAATTTGTTGACATTTTTTTTCTTTCTGTACTACTATAAAAGTACTTAACTTACATTTAATTTATATATTTGACACCCCAGAATGCTTAAAGGATCCCAATTTTTTTTTTTTCAATATTATAGTTAGAGTGTTGATTAGGGGTAGATAAATACTTAAATTTTGCATCAATTAAATCATGAAATTTTTAAGGCGCATTTTCTTATATAAAGTGATGCATTTTTTGGTCCCAAAAATTGTTAGTGCATATAAAATTTAAGTATAAAATAACATTAGAAGAACCAATAGCTCCAAATTAATTAAAGTTAACCCTCTAGATTCAAGACCTTTCAAATAAACACAATTTGGTTTCTTAACCATCTCACCAAACTTTTGACTTGTTGATTGTCTTTCGTTCTAGAGCACATTACCATATAAGTTGATGATCTAGTCAACTAAACGGATGGAATTAATGTATTTGAGGGCGAATATGTTACAATTTTTAAAAGAAATTACTTCCTATTAGATTGTATTTCTTTATATCTAAATGAAAAGATTTTATTTTCACATGGCGTGTGGTTAAACTTTGAATTTTCTACTACATATAGTTACCAAATTTAATATGAATTTTAAAATTATACAATTATTTTAATATTAATTTTTAGATTCATATATTTTTTAATAAAGATAACAAATTCGAACTTAGTGATCTATGTTACATGTTAAAAACGTTGTTTCTGAAACTATATTTTTATTGACGTTGTAAGGCGTCGATTTCAAAATATGAAAAATTCAAACAGAAGAACTATAAATTCATCGACGTAATCTATTTACGTAACAACGCACTCATGTAATCTCATGTCGAACATTACGAAGGATAAATCTATATAAATGTCTTATTACTTATTTGAAATTCATGTATTACATATAGAAGTGTATTGATTTCATTCACGTAGCATCCAATCGGTAGGAACAAAATCTACCGAACTGCTACGTATTATTCCAAGCACGCATCGTAGAAAAAACAGTAACCTCAATGCTAAAATTACACAGCACTCTTAATGGCATTGCTGTATCCATTTTGCACGTCATTGAACCTGTCCCAGATCATGACTCCACCGTACTTAGGAGACCCTTTGATCGCCGGAAGCACCTGAGACGTCATAACATCCGCCGGAATAAACCCGCCACTCGGGGCGGCGGCCTGCGACGCCGGAACCCCCAAGAACACTTGGCCAGCCTGCACCGAGGTCCACTGGTTCCATGCACTCACAAGATTGTTAGTGTTTCCATTGGTGTACATGCACGGAGGGTTATTGTAGAACTGAACCCAAACGTAATCAAACAAGCCAGTTTTGATCGCAGAATCCAAGTGAGCGTCGGGGAATGGACACTGTGGAGCTGCGGATAGGAACACTTTCTTCTGCTGGCTGAATCCGTTCAGAGCTCTGGCCAGCTCGTCCCAGTGCTGGCCGTTGCCGGCCTCGATGTCGAAGTCGATGCCATCCAAAACGGCGTTCCCGAGAGGGCGAGAGTTGGACTGTCCTCCGAGGAAGTTGTTCCAGAGGTAGTTAGCGAGCTGGGTGGCTTCGTCGGCGGAGTTGAGAGAGTACCCTCCAGCGCCGCCTCCGAGGGAGAGAAGGACTTTGATGCCTTTGGATTGGCAGGCTTGGATGTCGTTGCTCAGGCCGGTGCAGGTGTTGGCGGCGGGGTCGCAGTGGCCAGCGAGATTTAGCTGCGGAGTTTGGCCATTGCCGAAGGTGGACAAGAAAGCTATGTTCACGTACTGGTAGTTTCCGGTGTTGCAGGCGTCGGCGAGGGAGCCTTCGTTGGTGTTTTGGCCCCAGTAGACGGCAATGCCGGCGGCGTGGGAGGTCTTGATGGGGAGAGAGATAAGCAAGAGCGGGAGGAACAGGAGAGAAGCTTGTTTGAGGGAAGCCATGTTTTGCTGTGTATATACTGTAGTATTGAGTAATTGCTTCTTGCTTGGTGGTTTCAGAAGAGGCAGAGAAGGTGGATATTTATAGGTGTTTGTGGGGACGAAAAGTAAGCGAAAAGTGCCTTGTGGGAGATGAACTCCTAGTAGATAGGGTTCTTCTGTGGAAAATATGAGTTAAGGTCGCCATGACTAAATAAATAAAAGGATTCTCAAGTCAAGCGCGAAAAGAAGACCGGAAACAGATAATAAAATAAATACTTGTGATGGCGTAATCTCTACGAGGAATTTAGGCAGAGAGATATGGCTGCCCCATGATTAATGCGCGTCATTTTTCCTTGCAATAGAATGATGATATGTAGACCCCGGTCTACTACAAACTTCTATTATAATATAATAAATCCTTAAAGATACAAGTTTATACGTCTCTTATATATTATATATTCAATATATGTATTTAATTTTTTAATTATATTATAACACCAGTATGGTTATGACAGATAATTGTATTTCCTTCAAATATAATTACACTTTATTTTTAATTAAGTAAATACTTATCATGTTTTGATTCAAAAATAACATAACAACAAAAATAAAGAATTGTATATAAGTCTAATTCTTCTTTTTATATTTTTATTATACTTCCAATTAAAATATGACAAGTATATAATTTTTCAATAGTACTATAAATATGTGTATGATTATTACTTATAAATGCATAATTTTGAATTAAATTATTCTCTTTTTATGCTATTACATATGTTATACATTGATTGAAAGTGATAGCCCAAATATAAGAATATATATATGTTCAAGTCTAATCTATCATTAAATACATAATAACATTTTCATATTTTGATTAAATTTATTATTAATCAATGATATTTATAACATTAATTTAATTTTTGTTTAAATAAAAAGTATAGTTATAATAATAATTTAACATAATTGAAAAAATATTATATATATATATATATATATACACACACACACACACACATATCATCAGTAAGATCCATGAAATACTGGTGTTTTATATACTAATTCATAAATTATGGGTTAATTTTTTGTGCGCACTTCAATTTTTTTTTTTTGAACGATTAACAGGTAGTGTAGACTTTTTTTCTGAATTTATTGCGGTCTAGTTTCAAAAGATGAACATGATTTGATTTTTTTTATTTAACTACAATCTATTTTATATTGAACATTTTCAAGCTAAAACTTTCTTTTTGGGTGCTTAGACCGTGTTTAAGGAAGATATTATATCTTTATACCATTTATCTGAATCAAGTAGTTAATGAAGTACTCTTTTATGAGTATTTAAATTTTTATTTTCGAACCAACCCAAAATAAAAATAATATTTTCCTAAATATGTTCTTTTAATGTGTGTGATGGGCGCCCTTATAAGTTTACTCAGAGAAACACAAGTCTTGTTTGACACATAAACTAAACCCTCAATACACTGAACCAAAAAAAAAAAAATCCCAATTCAGTGGACTTCTTAATAAACAACTGAATTTAAAGTTACAAACAATAAACGTCTAGCAATACATTACATGACTTATAAAAAAAATTTATGGAAAATTCTATTTGTGGTCCTCAAAATTTTACTTAATTTTTAGTATGGTCCTTAAGCTTTAAAAATTTATTATTAGAGGTACTCATAGTTTAAATTATTTTAATTTAGTCCCTATCATTATATTTTTTTGGTCAATATTTTATCATATAAGTGAGTTTATTTTATTTTATTTATCTACTATAAATGTTAGCATAAATATTACATATTTAGAACACTAAGATAAATATAATTACTTACATTAACAAAATTTAATAAAATACTAATAGAAAATTAGCAGTGGATACTAAATTAAAATATTTGTAAACTATAATAATTTATTGCAAAATATTATATTATAGGGACTACTTTAGCAATTAAGCAAAACTATGGGGACCAAAAGTATATTTTTTCCAAACATTTACTATACTTCTCTGATCTGAAATGTTTGAAAAGGAATTCAATATTCCTGCCATTCATAACATTTATGGAAGCTGAATTGTAGCCATCGATGTTGAAATACATGCCACAAATTTAGGCGTAACATGTGGAGGCTATTAAGTTATATATTGCATATGCAGCCTTTAATGTGAGACTAGTCATCACACCACAAAAGTCTTTGTGGCTTTCTGAAAGCAAGTCCGTTCCATTTATTCATTTTTCTTTCTCATTTATTGATATCATTATGTTCTCTTAGTGTCGTCTAGAATGTTTGAGTTGCTTAGTAGAGAAGTTCTGAAGTCTAAGCCTTGGGATTTTAAGTTGAAATGAACTATCCAATTTTTCTTTTGAGTTTTGATAAATTTTGATTTCCCCTTCATTTCTTTTGAAAATTAATTTATTGATTATTTAAAAGCTTAAACAAGCCTAACAGGTATTTATAAGGTCCATATATATTGATTAGGAATATGATGTTATGTACTGGTATTGTAATTATTCAACAGTTTATATTAAATTAATAATATTATTCAATGATTTGAATTTAAAGTTGGAAAAATCAAAATCTGTAATTTTTATAATTTAATTTGACACTTACAAATGATTTAAAATTCTGATGTAAGAATTATAAATAGTTTAACAACACTTACTATTAAAAAAAGCAACAACATGTGATTCATTTTATTATAAATATTATAAAATATTAACAAGTTCACATTTTCGTTCCGAATATAAGACAATCTGTTGACATTCGTGGAAGCATTTTAATTCAGCATCTGGAATATCTTAGCTTCAGTCCCTGTAATTTATTTTTTTCAAATCACTCCCTAAACTTTTCCATGTTTGCAAGTTACTCCCTTCCATCCAATTTTGTGTTAACACCGTCCACTCTATGATGACATGGCAGACCAATCTTTTTATCTCTAAAGATGTGATGATATGGCAATAATGTTTTCTCTCTAACATTTATCAAGTGTGCAAAACCAAAAAGAAAATGAAAGGAAAACCAATATCTCATCCCACAAATGTTTGTTCCCTGTGATCACCATTCTTCCACATGGACTTAACTCCCTCAAGAATCTTCAACAGCAGCTCTGTATGCTCTTGAAGCTACTCCCCAGCAACGACACACTTCTACAAACAGGTGGATATGGCGATGGATCTAAGAGAGTCACTTCTACAACAAGAATCAGCAATGTGACTGGAAAGAAGCAAAGAAGTCCCTGTCTGATGAGCGCTAGTATGCCTCTAGTCAGATTCCGCCGGACCATGACAACGTTGTTGTTGGTGGAAGACGGGTTTTCACATATGAGTTCGTACCAAAAATGAACTCTGCAAAAAAATCATTCGATATTCCGTTCTTGCACCAAACTAATGACAAAAATGTAGGAGGGAACAAAGTCTATCCCTTCCTTCACCTCTCATCAGATTGTAATCTGTTCATTCTCGCCAACTGCGATTCCATTTTGTTCAACTTGAGGCGAAACAGAGTGATCATAACCTTCCCTTGAATTCTAGGAGACCACAGAGTGCTCAGGCATCCGTGATGCACCCATCAGACCACAGAGACAACTTCGAGAAAGTAGAAGTAATGATTTATGGAGGAGCATCGTCAAGAGCATACAGAGCTGCTGTAAAGGAAGATTCTTGAGGGGGTTAAGTTCATGTGGAAGAATGGAGATCACAGGGAACAAACACATGTGGGATGAGATATTGGTTTTCCTTTCATTTTCTTTTTGGTTTTCCAGACTTGATAAATGTTAGAGAGAAAAATTTTTTTGCCATATCATCACATCTTTAGAGAGAGGAAAAAGATTATTTTGCCATGTCATAATAGAGTACATGTTGTTAACACAAGATTGGATGGTAGGGAGCAACTTATAAACATGGAGAAATATAGGGAGTGATTTGAAAAAGAATAAATTATAGAGACTGATTTGAAATTAGGTGTAAAATCTAAGGACCAAAAGATAAATTTTCCCTTTAAAATTTATGTTTGAGTATGTTAAGATTTAGAAAATAAAATTATTATTTTAAATTTAATTCTAATTTTAATATTTAGATAAAAATAAATACTTTTTATTAAATGATCAACATTAATATACAATAAAAATAATTTATAATTTATTTTTAAATTGTTTTATTTTTTCTTAATTTAGATTATATGATATAAGATATTCTTTTAGTGATTATGACACTATATTGTATTTAGTATTTAAAATAATGTTTTAAAAAGAATTATTTGATATATAATGTATGTGCAATATGTGTTTTATCATGGATGTGTGTATATGGAGGTGCAACATTGTGTTATGTCATAACGTGTTATAATTGTGTATACATATATATGCATGTATGTAATCATATAATATTTTGTAGTATGGCAAATTTTTTATGCTGTGTTACAATTTAGTATATATGTGTACAAGCATGTACATTCGTGACTGTATGTAATATATTTATAATATATGCATTGTGTTTTTGTATATAGGTTCATATACATATGCATTCATGTTTCATATAACATATTCGTTATGTATTTGTAAGTATACTCGTGAGTGTTATATATATATAATATTAATGTGTGAGTGCACATGTGTATATAACATATTTATTATTTGTATTTATATTTTCATTATTTATATTTATATTTATGTATGTAAATATATGTACGTATGCATGTACATATATAAACACACACACAATGGCAGGGGGAGGGGGACCAATCCCTTCCCAGCCTCAACTCTTTTATATATATATATATATATATATTGTCAAAATTGTGATTTTAGGTAGACTTGTTTTGAGGAGGTAAACTCGTAACGTAAACTCGTAACGTAGAATCGTAAGAGTTTACTTATAATAGTAATTAACTATTGAAATATATAATTATATCATTAAAATTAATATTTTAAAATTCAAACTAATTTTTGAATTAGTGAAAGTAATTATTAATGATTTACTAGTATGACTATAGTGAAAATGGTGATAACTAAACATAAATATTTTTTTAATATTATATATAAAAATTTAAATATGATAGGTATTAATAAACAAATACTAATAATTTGAAATTTGAATTAAAATTATTTATACAATTATAAATATGACTATTAAAGACTATTTTGTTAAAACAAATAAATTAACTATATATTAATTTCATATTATTTTTGGGTAAAATATCATATTATAAATATTTAAAAAAAGAAAAAAATTAATATAATAATATTTAAATAATTTATATTAAAACACAAATAAAGATTCTTTTAAATAAATTTAAAATAAAATTCAAAAAATAAGTGCAACAAATTATATGATGCTAGTTACATGCAAATAAACACTTTTCTTTGTGTGTATGTTCAAATCATCTAAGTTTTATTCTTTTTGAAATTATAAAAGGATGAAGAGCAAATATATAAAAAACATTTTATGTTTATTCATAAGAATGGTTTTGGAGTAGTGGAATTGGCATTTTTTTAAAACTATAAAAACAATTAAGAGCAAATATATATAAAAGTTTGCATCTACATGCTCAAGAGTAGTGTTGGATCAGTGGAATAACTTGCTGCTCTGATAGGCAGTTGGCTCAGTGGAACAATGTGTTGGAGCGAGTTAAAACCGAGTTAAAGCGAGTTTGAGTACTGTCCGAGTCAAGCACCGAGTCGACTCGATTTTCTCTCCTGAAAATGCAAACTCGCCGAGTCAACCGAGTTGACTCAGCGAGTTTGACAACTTTGATATATATATATATATATATATATTAAAATGTATATAATTCTTTTAAAAAGATATGTAAAAAATATAATATAATTAATAATTCATATACTAATATAATATAAGGAGAAAATATTATTTTACATCTCTATTTTTTTCTTCAATGCCTAATTTGATACTTCATAAATTTGTGATGTTAAAATGAATCGTTAGAAATTAATAAGTAACCAAAAGTAACCTTTCATTGGACCAAGGACAAGCCATTTATAATCACTTTGTGGCACTACTTTAATTATTTTTGAGTTTCTAAAGGACGATTTTGTAAATACAAATTGGTAGAAGATTAAATTGATACCAAAGCAAAAAGTGGAGACCAAAATGTTAATTTTCTTATAATATATGTTATATTTTAATAATTTTCTAAGTATTTGTGAATGATAAAATTTAAAAGTAAAAAAATAAAATTTAAAAATAATATCTTACCAAAATTTTAAAAATTAAAATAAAATTTTTTTATTTACACTTTTTAATAGACTAAAATTTGAAAGATTATATATCACTATTTTATCTTATTATTTATTTTTATTTTCTCATTTTAATATTTAATTTTTCTAATTTTTTAAAGATATTTTCCTATTTTATTTTTAATGTTTCCCAACTTATTCTTTGCATATACATTATCACTAGCTCCGTAATTTTTATTACTTATAGGTTTTATAAATTACTTTAGTAGTAGTAGTTGTTATTATTATTACCATCCACTATCAATTGGTTTTTATTGATTTATTCTTATAATTTTTTTATAATTTATCAAAAGTTAATTAATAATATTCATCATATAAAATAGGATTTATTTAGAATTTTTATTCTTTTACACGCATATTTTATACTAGTATATTGGGCACAAAGGTAACATGTATGCCATCATGCCTTTTGATTTAATATATTATTTATACACACAAATATATATATATATATATATATATATATATATATATATACATGTAGATGCATTTACATTTATGTAACATATTCATTTGTGTGTTTGTGTATGTTATATGTTTGATATATATTTATGTGTACACAAAGGTACTTTGGGGTTGTATGTGTTATTTGTGTATATATGTATTTTATTAATGAGCAAAATATTAAAATAAAAAAATTTCAATTATTTTTATATTATTATTAAAATTTAAAAATATAATATTTGAAATTAAAAGTTAACAATGACTTTTGGAAATATAAAGTATTATGTTAGAAGTAGAACAATCACACCCATTCTAATATTCAGAATTGAAATTTTTGAGGTTGGGGTAAAAATTAAAAATAGCTTATATGAGTTGTTTTTCAATTCTATAATATTTGTGTATAGAATTAAAAATGCAATTGTATAAATAAAAATAAAATAAAATTATTAGATGAAATTCCCAATCTATACCCTTAATGATCACCAGACAGGTTCTAATTGCATTCCTTTGTATTCCTTAACATTCGAAAGTAAACATACGCAGATATCTCTGAAATGAGTGTAACACCATAACGATTCCTCTTTCAAGAAACATCACATGCATCAAAATTTCCAATTTTTATGGAAATTTATATATACATAATAATTAAATATAATATTATGATTATTCCTGAATCTAAAATTTTGATGCTAATTATCAAAAGTTCGTTCATAATGATTTTCGCTACAGACACTAATTAATTAATGGGGCATACTAGATGCCTTAACCTATAAATTTCTACTTCCTAAAAATTAATGTTTGTACCAAGATATTTCAAAATAAAAAATAAAAAAAAGATGTCACTTGACTAAGGACAAGTCCTCATAATTGTCACTCAAGTTAATGGTTTTTATCAATATTTTAAAAAATGAATTTGTCATTAAATAAGATAAATAATGATTTATCATGCAATTGAACATAGTAAAATTAACCTAGTGATAAGACTCCTTATGCTTATTCGAATGGTCTCAAACTCAAAAATTGCACTATGTAGTGACTTGGACTCTCACTTAACTCTTGCAGACCAGACTCACTCAACTTGCGAGTCATGTATTTTGCAAAATACACATTTAGTATATAATAGGAAACTTTTATGTATAACATCATCTCAAATCCATTTTTTATATAATAGGCTACATGAAGTGTTCAACTTGTTTTTATATTAATTCCTCCTCTGCCATTTTGAAAGATTAGTATGCAATAACTTTTATATAAAACTTTAATTTATATTTCATTTTGGAATAATTAAGGACTAAAAAAAATCAAATCTATCACTCTTAACATTTGTTAATATCTTTTAGTCCAAATGTTATAATCTTTTTCTCATGACTCATCTTATATTGTTTTAAACTATATAATTTTTATATAATAACATGAATAATAAAAAATAAAACATATATATTGTTAAAGTTGTATTAAATATATTTTTAATATTAATAATACAATTGGATATTCAAATTTACCTCTCCCATTTTTTTTTTAAGGATAGCAAATTTACACTCAATTTGTTTTCTATTTTAGTTTTTAATGGTATACCCTATTCATTTTTTTTTATGATTTTAAATATAATTAGTATTTAAATAAATCTCATGTTATATATTGTATTTTAACTATGTAATTATATATTTAAATAATTATTGATTAATAAAGCTAAATTCTTACAATTCAACATTACTAGTTTATAATATAAGTTTACACTCCCTTTCCAAGCTTGTTTAAACTCGCGAGTTTGACAATATTGTATGCAATCATCCATTGCAAGTTAACACACACATACATATATATTACATATTACATATAATTTAATATATGTCATACATTTAAAATAAACAAAATATACCTTTTTTTTTTAATGAATAGCAAGTTGTATATCTAAGTTTTTGAAAATAATAAAAATTAAAAAAGACAAAAGTTCTTAGACAAATACTCTGCATTTTAGCTTTAAGTTAGTATAGGAAATTGAAAAGTAACAACAGCTTCTTCTCTAGAGACTAGAATGAGAAAGAGTGAAGAATATTAGGTTCTCCTTCATCTTTCAATCATTTTTGTTTATTTATTTTCTTCTTCTTTTTTTTTTAATTTATTCACACCATTTGATATTCACTTTAGCTAATTTCTTTAAGGGAATTTTCACTTTTGCTCTTTTATATTTTTCAAATTGTCTTTTGCCTTTGCCTTACTCATATATATAACCGTTTATTCTCTGTATGCTTATAGATCTGATAAATTATCTTACTTTATCATTGTTATCAAATTATCAATAGTTCTAGTCTTTTTCATTAAAAAAAAAAAAGTGAAATTAGTTATTCATAAAAGTAAGCCAATAAGATATATTCAATAGAATAAATGGAATGAACTATATCATAAGAAAAGAGAAATATCATTTCAAATGTACATTTAATATAACAAAAATAATGTAAGAATAAAAAAGAAGATTACAGAGATGATCATGATAACTTAGTGCAAAAAATAATAAAAATATTTAACTTTTTTAGTCCGTTAAAATTTTAAAATACGCTTAAAAATATTAGAATATTAATTTATTTTTAGTTTGAACAAAATATTTTTAAATGTTTTAAAAATTTATAGAAATACAATTAATAAAAATAAATAAAAAAATTGAACAATATCTTAGACGCTTTTAACAGTATTTTAATTTCTTAAAAATACCAAATTTTGTAAAATTTCAAATAGTGGAAAGATAAGATGATAAAATCACAACTCATGCTGTTTCCTTCCTCCACCCATCTTGTTATCATGGAATGAGAATTCTCACAAAATGACACGATCATCTCTCTATAAGGAATGTCGTTCCTTCCTAACACACACCTATAGAATGATGCATTCTCATTCCATACTACCAAACTTTATATATACATATATATATATATATACATATATATATATATATATATATATGCTTTAATAATTAATACTCTTTACTAAAATAACTTGATTGTGATTAACAGTACTAAATCTTAATTTTTTATTT
The DNA here is from genome assembly GCA_037074485.1 of Delonix regia. Taxonomy (NCBI): domain Eukaryota; kingdom Viridiplantae; phylum Streptophyta; class Magnoliopsida; order Fabales; family Fabaceae; genus Delonix; species Delonix regia. The sequence continues at coordinate 18,802,313 of CM073449.1, read as the reverse complement.
GAATCAAATATAAAATCATATAAGAATAAGAATATATTTATGTAGAGTATATGTGAACTATATAGTCCAAATATATAAACAAATATTCAAAAAGAAGAGAGAAAAAGAAATTATAAGAGTTCTTGTTGTGGAATTTGACAGCACATGCAAGTGCACATACCGTAAATAAGTAATATAAAAGATCGTTTATACTGAGAAAAAAATTTTAAATTACAGCAACCCAAACACTTTAATATCTCTAATCAAGTAATGTATAAAGCAAAGTGAAATTAAGAAAAATTAACATTGAAAGAAAACTGATTGCAGATTACTGTGTAGAAACTCAATGAAGGAAGACCTAGGTCTCTAATTTCCCTGCAAATCCTTTTTATTAAATGAAACTCACCTCCTTTATTATGTTATCTTGAGTAATAGCCTTCACAAGTTTTTATATGGTTCTTCAGAATCTCATATGAATCTAACCATTAGATCAATTTCCTATATTCTTATAATAAATTGTTTTCTAATAAAAGCTTCAAGTTCCCGTAATTTGACTACCTACAACAATTAGGTATATTCCTATATATTTTAATTATAAATTGACAATTATAAGTTAATTAATTATAAGGTATTCATAGGTTGCATCAATTGGTTCTAAGTTTAAGTTTCCTTTTCCGAGCTCCACTTGAACTAATATATCAGTTTTACAATTGGGTAGATTATGAAAAACATTAAGATCAAATTGACACAATGACCCAGTAAAAAGAGATAAAGGAATTTCATAAAAATCATCTAAAATAGAACTTAGGGTTTCGTTAGAACCCTAGAAAGGAAATTTAGTTTAACATGAGTGCAGAAACAACCATTGTAAAAGCAAACATAAATCCCCAAATCATAAAGAAGAGAAAAGAGGCACAAGAGAGAAGAAAAACTCCTTTTAAAACAGTCTTTAACCCTCATTCTTCATGGAAAGTTGCTCTTCACTTGTTAATTGCTCTCAAACAACCGGGTGTCTTCCTCCTTCCTCCAAATGTGCACATTTCATGTCTCTTTTAGGTTTCATAAAGGCCTTAGGCCTCTTTTCTCAAAATTTTTTGTATGAGACTTTTCTAAAGCACTACTAAAAAATTGTGAAATAGAGACAGAAGAAATTTGTGTAAAAATCATATAAAATTTGTGTCTAAATGAGTCTGAGACAGAATTTGACACAACAAAAATTTCATATTGTAAATGGTACTCTCTAAATATTTAGACACAAAATTATGGATTTCATTTTAGAATTGAGACGGATAATTTATATGTCAAATTATTAAAATTTTTGTCTCAATATTGAAAGCAAATTTGTATCCAAGATTTGCTTTATTATTGGGAGACAGAATTATTCCATCTCTAATTTCATGTCTATAATTTAGAAATGTAATCTTCTTCATCTCATATTCAAAATTTAATTGATTTATTCCATCCCTGATTCCATATCTAAATTTTAGATACGGAATATTCCCTCTGAAATTGACAATTGAATTGTTATAATTTTGTATCTAATTCCATTTCTGAACAATTGATACGAAATTGATCTATCTCATATTAACTGATGGATTGGTATAATTCTGTCTCTATATTTATTTTTAAATTTTTGATATGGATTTTTTTTCATCTAAGATTTATAATTTTAATAATCAAACTTTTTAATCCCTTTTCACTTCTATCTTTTACAGATTTCAACTGACACACAATAATTAATAATAAAAGTAACATAAATTAAAATCTCTATAGATATCAAGAAGTTTAATACAAAGTTGATAATGATACAAAGTCAATAGGTATAAGTTTCATCAGTTGGACAATACAAAAGTTTGGAATAAATAAATCAGCGCCCATCTTATAATGACTCTAATATCATAATAATAATAATAACAAAGCTATTTATCTCATAATTTGTCTCTTCATCCTCATAGTGCTCATCTTCAACTATTAAGTCAAGACATTACATTGCTCCAATCGAGAAGAAGTGCAGTCAAGAGATGTCCTGTTCCCTACAAGCATAAGACCATAAAAAAACAATTTCAACTTCAGTTATTGATAGTTTAGAGGTAATTCTAAACAAGATCAGGATAGACGTACCAAATTAAATAATTTTAGTAGTCAATTTTCACTTTTGAAAATTTTTCTTTAATGTATTCTTATTCTTTAGTTTTATTCTTTTGAGAAGAAGTTCCACAAACTTATTTCAATAAACTCACTGGGTCATTTGGGTAAACAACAATTAAAATAGTATGCAGGGTGTACTAAGGCACCGCATGGCTCTGCTTGAATGTTAGAATGTGAATATTATGACTTAGGGCTATACAAGCTAATGAACCAAAGTCTGGGCAGCTTAGGCCTATCTATGACTATATATATGTGGAAATTAGTGTCCTACAAAGCTCAATCATTGATTAGTTCAAGTTGAACTCCATGATTGACTCCAAATAAACTGTGTCATTCAGTTTTCTTTTTGCTTTTTTCTTCGGGTACACCACAAAAATCATTATTATCAAAATAAACCATAAATCAATAATTTAAATGTCAATGGAATATTCATACCATGAAATAAGCTGGAATTTTGGGAATATTAATCTTAATTTGTGTGGGAGACTGTCCATATCACACAGGCGTAAAGCAAGCATTAGATGATACAATGAAGAGCACATAAAGTATCAGAGTTTAATCACAGAATACATATAATTAAAAATGTAGCATGGAAATTAACTGTTTTGCAAATCATTGTTGAGAAACAAATAGACATATTTATATAATTTAATTATGGAAAATTAGTAATGTTAAACTAAAATATTCGATTGATGAACCAAAAAATTAATTATCAGCATATCATCATCGAAGATAGCATTATACATGTGAAAAGAGAGATCCAATCCAAAAATACGCATACAACCCACCTTTTCCTTTTGATGGTTGCCGATCAGGAGAAGATTGCCATCCACATTTTTCTTGTAATTACAACCTAATGGAGCATATACATTAGCTAAAGATTGAGAAAAAAGAACTTAAATTATACATTGAACATTTATTAATCATTATACACTTTGAACACACATTCACGTAAGGAACTTAAATTATACATTGAACATTCATTAGTCATTATCTGTCTGAATGTGTGCACATGTGCTGGTACCTGATACCTTACACTTAGAAGTGTGATGCATTAGGTGATTTTTATCTCCAACTTGTCTTATAAAGTTTTATAATATTGATATCCACAATTTTTATGGAGTGACAAGTCAAGTTGAAGTTAAGTATCCTAATAAAAGATTAAGTCCTTAAAAAATATAGGGGAAAAGATAAAAAGAAAAAATGATTAAAAACATAGTTGAGAACAAAATTAGGCTATTTTTTTAAAATATGATTAAATCTGTAAGCTAATAGGAAGCGAATTATTTGTACATATACTGAAATAAAATTAATTTTAACAAATAAGTTGAAAAAAGTTGCAGTACTATTGCCTCCAATGCTAAGGTTGGCACAACAATAGGGCTGGCTAATATGTTTAGACCCTAAAGGACTGGGCTAAGATCAAAGAAGTCCATATTGCCCATTGGACCGCCTAGTCAATGATCCATTTTTACTAGCAACTTCACTGATTGCTTGTCAACTAACTCAAGATGCTCCACCGAAAGAAAAATCTAGTTTGAGATTATCTTGCCATATAATCAAGGTAAAAGAATATGATAATAAAATAAAAGTAAGTGTAATTTTTTTGGCACTTATAAATATTTTTCTTTTGTTATGAACGTGTAGTTGAGTAATTTTCTAGAGAGTTTTTGTTTGCCTTCTGGAATACTAGCCATTCTATTATATTAGCACCGTACCTTATATTAAAACTGCATTAATTGGGTAACTGTTAAAAACTTTAGTACTCAGGAATCTAACAATTTTTTTTTTTTCTTATTTCAGGAACTCTATTTGATATAATCTTTCCAGGAAACTAATATGATTTTAAAATGATAATAAAATAAAAGTAAGAGTAAATTATACTAATATCCATTGTAATTTAAATAAATCACACAAATATTGTTCTTATTTTAAAAACTACATTTCTCTTTGCTCACAAAAGGGGTGGTTGAAGTGGTAAAATATGCTTAAACTCAATAATTGAGGAATCTTCGTAATATAAGAGTTTTAATCTATTAGAAAAAAAAAATGAAACAACACAAATACAGAGAAATCCAAAAAAGCACAAAAGAATGAAACAACCACTCCATGTCCAAAGGAAAAAGCACTGTAGAATAAAAGGATTTCCAAAATACAAGAACGAAATCAAACCTTTGAAGGTCTAGCTGCATGAATAAAGTTACAAGCTTTCCAACCATCTCTTTCAGACTGAACCCTGAAACAAGTATGAACACATAATTAAATGACAAAATAAAAAGATGCAGATATATGGACATTTCCTTTCTATCAATTTTAACATGAAGAGAAACTTTCATGTAGATTGAAGTAACACTTTCAGGCTTTAACCATCAACATGGACAGTAAAAATGACATTGAATCAGTTGTGAAGAGTGAATTTGTTAGTTTTTCATATTGTGAGCCAAACATGCATGTGCACTAGTCAGATTGTAATAACATAGAATTTTTTACTTTTAGGCACTCTTGGTAAATTTTAATACACTATTAGATGTTATTTGGTACCTATTGAATAGGCAATATTAGCACAATATTACCACTCCTCCAATCTGATCATTTTCAAAAGATGAAATTTGTGCAGATTGTGCCACCTTACCTGTATTAACTAAATATTGTAAACTTTTCACATAAAAATGATCAGGTTTTTAATCCCACTCTAAACTGTGTTAAAATAGTGATTTTTTTATAATTATTACTTGAAAAAAATATCATATGATATTCCAGAATCCGGATAAATTCATATTCAGTGCTCACTTTCATATAGTAATATCATAAGATATGGACAATATCAGCAAGTTTATATATTTTTTAATTAAGAGATTTGCAAGTAATATAACTATTGACAACAAAGTACATGTTTTAAATTTATATATTTCTACATCTGTCAAATCTGACAGCACATGGGAACACTTTCCGAGATCAATTATGAAGTAATAAAAATATATTGATGACCTACCAAATCTCTTACTTTAAATATCTTTAAATACATTATTAATGACAATTTTATTAATAAAAAACAATATTAATAAAATAATTTTATAACAAATCAAATCAATAAAGACTTTATTTTATTGTAGATCAAAATTATTTTATCGTAGTCCTTAGTTGAAAAACAAAAGAACTTTCAACAAGTTAATGCACCAAAATATCACAGGTCAAGTCAAACTACAAAAAAAAGTGCTTTTTATAATAAGCTTGAAAGATGCATCTTTTAACACTACCTTTAAATTAAAAGAAGTGCCACTTCCAATTGAATTGAGTAGATTAGCTAGATGGCCCATTATCACATGTCAAGCGTATTGAATCCACAAATTGACAAAGAAGCTCCACTCTTCTCAAGTTTGGAAAATATATTTTCTTTAGATATTACGAGTTACAACATTTCTTCAAAGGGGCAAGGGAAACATAATGTGCATTTGACAATTGTGATGGTATACTACTAAGATGGATCCAAGCATCACATCTTCTTTATTTGGAGCTTGCCATATAATATAATCTAAGATTCATATTTTGATACTATTTTTTAGAACTATCATTTGAACCTTGATATGGATATGCTCAAACATCTAACAAGCTTGTTTGGCAACTTTATTTAAGGTGATTGAACACGATATTCTCTTTTTGGAGTTTTCAAAACTCGATGAGTTCGTATTTTTTAGGTTACCCTGCACTGTATGCTTGGGTTTTCTTTCCTTCAATAAATATATAACCAGAAAAAAAAAAAGAAGCAAAAAAGCACTATGAAGGACCTTGGTTAACATAATGTGCTTCATGAATTTTTATTTTCTCAAGTGTATCACCTATAATAAAATAAAAGAGCTTAATTCTTACCCCACATCCACTCTGAGGTTAATGAATCATGATGTGTGCGTTTGGCAATGCATAGCGCATCTTTTTCCCTCCTCCAGCAAGGAGACGCATTCCTTCGCTTGCATTTCGTCCAGTTGCTTCCTTCTTGAGTCCTTCGAATTCGCCATTGACTCTAATATTAAGCTCTTCATTGGTTTTGCTGCCTGTACCCATAGCACACTGTCTTCATTACTGAATGCCCATTTAATATAGTTTTGTCTTTGCTTTACAAAATACTTGTTATGAACAAGGTTTGGATGAGTACGATATAAAACAATAATTATATCAATCAATAGAGTTTTAATGTAGATACTTGGGGTATGTATCAATACTTCAAGTATAATATAAAAAATAAAAGCAAAGTATAAATACGATAATTCAAAATATAAAGAGAATAAGGATAAAGAAAATAAACTTGATGATTTACCGTGGTTGGGTTCCATTCCGAGCCTACATTCAGACCCTAAGTAACTCTTGAGATTCTCCACTATCTCAATAGTCAATTACAACAATAAAAGAGAACCTCTCCCTTAATTACGAATCCTAGAAAGAACCTCTTTTTGAACTCAAACTCACATTGTTTGACACCTTCAATGAACCTCCTTAAACTTAACCAGGAGAACTTCCCCCTTTGCTTGATACCCTCAAGAAACCTTATTGAGCTTCTCTCTCTCAAAGAAGAAAGGAATACAATGAACTCTCTTAAAGAAGTAGATATACAAGATGAAACTTCAAGAACTTAAATAATTGAGAATATGCAAGTTTTGACACAATGATATTTGTTTCTTTCTCAAAGATGATATAATAAGTTAAAGATCAAATTCTAGCATTTGGTTATACTCAAAAATATGTTTGGAAGATCATATATATATATATATATATCAATATGAAATATAGCCATTACATACTCAAAAGAACTGTTGTTTACTTTTGAAAACAGATTCTAGAGGTGACCAATCGACTATCGAGGGTCTCTCAATCAACTTCTCTTCTAAATATGATTGTTATTTTGAATCTAAGACATGTCAGTCAATTGTCAGGGGCCTCCTAATCAGCTGCCCTAATTCTGTACTATCCCAGTCGACTTACCAAAGGAGACCAATCGACTGGTCACTTACAGTGACACAGTCGCAACTTCAAACGGTCATAAATTTCTCATTTTAAATACATTTGAAGTGAATAACCTATTTTTGGAAAGCTCTTTAAGTTTATTTTCTAATAAAATAAGTGTCATATCAAAATAGTGACCAAAGGTCATAAAACAGTTTTGTGCAAAATCCATATCTCATGAATCAAATTTAGATAATCATAATTTTTTCATTTGAATTTCATTTTAAGTGAATGACTTATCATTGAAAAGTTATTTAAGTCTATTTGCTAATGAAATAAGTTTCATAACAAAATACTATATGGTTTGTGATATATATGCAAAATAGTGACCAAAGGTTTAAAATAATTTTAAGTAAAATCTATATCTTACTATCTTTTAAGTCTAAACTTATATTTTGAGAACCAAAATGTTTTAAGCCAATAAATGCAAATCTAAATCATTGAATTTCATAAGATAACACTTAGCCTATAATAATTATACCTATTTAATCCACTGGCTATCATGATGCAATTAAGCTTCCAACTCTTTTAAACTTTAACTTCATCAAAGTTTAGAGCACCTTTCTTGCTTGCTATCACTTTGGGTAAATCATGATATTGATATTTCATTCTCTTAACTTTAATATTCACTCTTCTTTCTTTGGAGCATCCTACACATAATAGATATTTAACTTATAAACCAAATATTTAGTCCAAATGGTTAATCAATTAAGTACATATTAATATTATATTTGTAACTCATATTTTTCATATATTTGTCATTATTAAAACAAAGTGCCATCTTTGGTGTACTCACAATTTTGAGTGCACCAGTATACCCAATTATAATGTAAAGAAATAATTGTAATAATATCAACTCAAAAGATAATAATATTATAATTATATCCTTACATTATAATTGGGTGTATTGGTACACTCAAAATTGTGAGTCGATTAAAGATTTTATCTTAAAACAATCATAATAATTCCTTATTTTATGTTTGTCAAAACTTTAAAGGATATAACTCTACTATGTCTCTTGGGTCATGTGGGCATTCCGACTAGTTCATAATTAAAACCAAGGGAAAGAAACAAAACATTCTCTCCACTTTGATTATAAATTTAAATAATAAGTGAAAGTAGTAAAATAATGGATTACTAGAAGAGTTAACGATACCACATTTCCCAAAACAATGACATTTCTAGAATCATCCAACATCTTGGAAAGCTTTGTGCCTTAGTGTTCATTCTCACAACCTTCAACGCAAATCCAAACATATTTAGAGTGAGAGATCGAAGGCGTAAGAAAAAAAGCTACTAAACGTTTAAAAAAAAAAGAAGATTTACCTAAGAATGACGATGAGCAAATGAATGGCAACTAAAAATGCAAGTGAGAATTTCAAATTTGGGAGTGTTACCAATGCCGATGAAACTCCTGCAGTAGGAGGGTTCCAACGACATCTCCAATGGCTTTATTGTAAGGGATAGCTATAGCAAGACTTCATATTTTCTTTGGGACAAAAGGAAAAAGAGGGCTTTTTGTAAAGAAAAAAGGCATTGCTTGGCACTAACACTTGACACAGATGGATTTTGTGTTTGATGGTAATAAGATATATTTTAAAGGAAAACAAGAAATTTGCTACAGAGATAGAACTTTTTTGTGTCTAAATTATAAATTACTTTTAATTTATAAAATTGGTCATTTGACACGGAATCCAATACCACTTAAATTTGAGATGGACAAAATCCATTTCAGATTCCGTATAATAATTAGTAATACTCAATTAGTGGTATCATATTTAAATCCGAATCTATTTTTGTCTCTATCAGATACCACTTATTTTTTGTGTCTAAATTTACTTTCTATTTGGCATTTTTCTAGTAGTGACGCCTGGGCACTTGGAAAGCATTTCGTCTGAGTCTTATTCCTTGACAATTGGTCCAACTTGCTTCATGGGTGTCTCTGAGATTTTACCGAACATCTAGATGTTTGCCACTTGCTCTATCTTTTGCCTTCTTCTTGAGGTAGTCTTCCATCCTATTTACTCATATTATGAACAAAACACCAAAAGACGCAAAAAAATGACCTTGATCAAGTTAACCTTGATCTAGAACTAAAATCTATTCAAAACTAAGCAAAAAACTAGAAAATTGGCTAAATTCTGGCTAAAACAAAGAGTCATGAGTTTTAAACTTATCAAAGGAAGAAATTAAATAATTTTATAATTTTTAATTTTGGACATTTTTGTCTTAAAAAATTAAATTTTTGCTTCAACATTAAAAATTTTTTTTTTCCGTGACAGAAAATAAAACTTTATAGTCACTTCAAATTATCTTATTGAAAAATTAGAAACAAAAAAAGTTCTTTTCCTAATTGTAAATATATTGTTTTTTACAACTATGGTCAACGGGCTCTTTGCTCTCTCCATCAACTTGCTAAGAAAAAATCAATCAACCTAAGGTGATCAATTCTTTTACATCCACAAATAAGGTTGTACCAATGCAATTATTATATGACATACTAAGAGTAAAATATGTTCATGAGAAAATATGTTATTGGATGCCAACTTAAAATAATTATTTATTATCTCAAATACTAGCGAAAACAAGTAGAGCATTAATGTAGATACAAAAGTCTTGATGGATTATTTTTCTAATGAATGAGATAAAAGATGAGCGAGGTGGTAGTTAGATAAAAATTTCTTTGACTTTGATGATTATCTGAGAAAAATATTTTGGTGCAATTGACTTTGAGGACAAATAGAAATTTTTACGGTCATTCATGCAATTTTGACAAAGTTTGGGCTTGTGACTTATTTTACATACTAATAAAAGTTAATAAAAAATTAATCATTTAGTTCCTATACTTTGCATCAATTTTTAATTTGATTCTTACACTTTATTTGTTCTATTATAATAACAATGTTAAGAGTCTACTATAGTACTTAACCAAAGTGACATGACATACTTACATGAAGCAAACATGGCAACCCATAAACCCAAACACACAGGTTGCTTTCACGTGCTTGATATTATTGTATTTAAATATCAAAGGCAATTCAAGGACTAAAAGTTTGACAGGAATTATGGAAAGATAAAAGATTTTGAAAATAATAAAATTTATTTAAATATATATATATATATATATATATAAACACACATATATATATATATATATATATATATATATATAAACACACATATATTACGCGAATCTTGATTACCATAATCATAATTATGTGAAGAAAATAGGAAGTTCTTCAACATCTTTTCAACGTATGTAGCCCTAAGATAAAAGAAAAAGACGTTATGTATTTTCTTATTTAAAAAAGACCTTTTTTAACCAAAAGAACTGACCTTATTCAATTAGGATGTTATCTATGGAGCATTTTATAAATAAATTTATCATATAATATTTTGAAAGATTTTTCTATATTTAAATTATACATATTCTATATCGATTTTGACATATATTTTTTTTATATAAAAATATTTATTTATTTACGTTTATTAAATTAATTTAAGATCTTCATATTCTCGAACAGTGGACACATTTAGTCTTGAGAACTAAAATTAGAAACATCAATCATTTACTCACTATATTTTATTTTCATTTTCAAATTAGTCCTCATACTTTATTTTTTTTCAAATTGCTCCTTATAGTTTCCAAACTTCGTAAAACACTCACTGCCATTAACTACAGCACTGACTCCGTGAAACAAGTGGCTAATGTGACGTACATATGTTGAAGTAGAATGCTAAATTGGAAAACACATGCCACATCTGATTCCAACCATGTTAATTATTTTATTCTTTTTTTTTTATTATTATTAATGAACTCTGTCAAGATACAGCAACAAATCCAGTAAACTGTGCCTTCTCCTTTTGCTTCATTACCTTGTTTTTCACTTTCATCATCCTCACCACCACCACTACCACCATACCTGCCACCACCACTCATCCTTCTGTCGCCACATCACCACTTCCAGCCAACGTTGACAGAACCTTTATTCACTGCGCCACCGCTGTGTCGTCTGCATATGTCACCACCAAAGCTTATCCCACGTCTGCGGCGGAGCTCTCCACTGCGACGACCACTCTGCTTCAGATCTCAAATCCCAATTTCCTTGTCTTTAGTCCCACCCACGAGTACCTCTTCCGATTTGCTCTGAACCACCATGGGCGCACTATGTTGCTTGATGAGAACGAATATCGAATCACTAAATTCAAGCCTTCACAGCATTTTAAGAGAGTTTGAAGTTGATCATGTTGCTCGACGAGAACAAATATCAGGCAAGCTTTTTCTTTTGTTGTTGGTACCACATTGTAACCTTTAGAGCCATTTTTCATTGCCTTTGCCTTAGGACGTAGTGTGAAAGTGAAAGGAAAAGAATTAGATACCTATATCAAATGAAAACAAAAAACAAAAAAACAGCAGAGAACTTATTTATAATCTTTAATAGGTGGGAAGCAAAAAGAATAAATAGACCATTTATTGTCGAAAGTGCCAATCAGTAAGATTAGCCTTACTTGATTGTAGCTCGGGTCTAGTAATACAGCAGTAGAGATTTTATAACTGGTACAAGTAAAGTTGATACTTTAGGGTATAATTTATTTTTTAATTGGATTATCTTCATATTTGGATATATTGTAGGAAGAAAGAATTGGAAATTATATACATACACACACACATATATATATATTTGACCATTACTAAAGGTCGGGGGACTTGGGGACTTAGAAAGTGATGGCATACTATGCAGTGTAAGTATTATAAGTATGAATAAAATAATTGAGTCACTTGGTATGATATTGTAAAATGATTTTGGTTGATGAATTTGAGGATATTAAATACCTCTACTACTAACTTGCACAACGAGGACTACCTTGGAGTTGAAGAGAAGCCCATAGTAGGGATGGTATTTGACAACATATAAAGTGCTTGGTAATTTTAGAGTAACTATGATTTGCTGGTGGGATTGCTCAACTTCAACATTGATCAGTGGTTGATCTACATTATGAAGTTCATTGTACAGAATAGAGGATTTGAAATGCAAAAATTTTCCAACATCAACTTGGTCAATAAATTCCTAATCTTTAGGATATGTAATACTAGCAAATAGCTTGATTTTCATTTACTTTTAACATCCAGATTTAAAGTACTATAGTTAAAACTGTCAATGGTAGGTGAATAAGGTGCCTAACTTGGAGAAAAAAATGGAGGTTGGTGGCCAAACATTTGAAAAAAAAAGGAAATAATTTTGTACTTGCAATTTAGTTCTTTGAAAATTGCATTAAAGCTCTTCATCCTTTCCTATAAATAGAGAGCTTCAAAACCTCATTTCTTACAACCAAAAAAGGAACAATCCTATATAGAGGGAGAGATTTGTAAAATATATAGAGAGTTGTGAGATTAGTATTCTCCAATTAGCATATTATCCTTGCTATATAGAGAGAAGGTGTAACTCCTATTTTTTTTTTCATAGTGAAGCCCTTTCTTCCTAATCCATGGTTTTTTACCATAATGGGTTTTTTCACATTAAATTCTGTGTGTCATCTCAAATTATTTGCTATAGTTTTACTTCTAACTAGTTTCTATTTGCTTTACAATTGGTATCAAAGCCTATTTGGGTGTGTTATTATCTACTTATCATATGTTATGTGGTTGCCACTATTATAGTGGATCCTTCGCATCAAAAAATAAGTAAGATTATTTTCATCCATTATAAGGTACTGGGGACTATTCATGTGTACGGTAAACTATTCATACATAAAATTACTATTCACTGAAAATAGTGGGAGCTATTTTTGCTCACAGATAGATTGTGATTGAAGTAATTAGGCAAAATTTGAGATTAAAAAGTTAAACAATAGTAATTTTTCACTGTGGAAGTTAAAGATAAAAGTCATCTTGAGAAAAGATAATTAACTTGCGGTTATCAATGAAAGACCGATGAATTCACAGGTGAAAATAAATGGAACGAGATGGACAAGAATGCAGTTGCAAATCTTCATCTAGCACTTGTAGATGAGATATTGTCCAGCATAGAAGACGAAAAGACAACGAAAGAAATTTATGATCATTTGACCAAATTGTACGAGGCCAAGTCACTACACAACAAAATTTTCCTTAAAAGAAAATTATACACTCTACGAATGTCCGAAACTACTTCAATGACAGAGCACATCAACACTCTAAATACTCTATTTTCTCAACTCACATTGTTGGGTTACAAAATAAAGGCCAATGAAAGTGCTGAAATTCAGCTTCAAAGACTACTTGATTCATATGACCAACTCATGATTGACCAGACTAATAATATTCTTGTAGACTATCTAGTTTTTGATGACATTGCACCAACTATTTTAAAGGAAGAAAATCAATTCAAAAACAAGGGAGACAGGTTAATTTGTTTACAACAAGCAAAAGCACTGGTAGTGATGAGAGGAAGGTGAACAGAGCATGACTCAAGTGGGAGCCAGAATCGAGGTTGATCAAAATCAAAGTTCAAGAAGAATATCAAGTGTTTCAAGTGTAACAAAAGGGGGACACTAAAAAAATGAGTGTTGGAATTTGAAGAAGAATGTAGAGGCCAAAGGCAAAGATAATGAGTCGTCAAGTGCTCAGGGATGTGTTGCAAGTACCTCAGATGACCGAGAAGTCTTATAAAGTGAGGCAACAATAGTTGTTAAAGGCAGAAAAAAAAAAGTTAAGTGATATTTGGCTTGTAGACTCAATAGCAATGCGGCACATGACCTCACGGAGAGAGTGGTTCCACCAATATAAACTTGTCTCTGGAGATATGTGTTTATGAGAGATTATCATTTCTTAGATATTGCTAAAATTGGCACCATCAGATTAAAAATATATGATGGTACAACTCGCACCATCCAAGAGGTCTGGTATGTGAAAGGTCTAAAAAAAAATAATGTCTTTAAGACAATTTGATAGCAATGGATATAAAACTCAAATACAGGATGACATTCTGAAAGTCATTAAAGGCATGTTTGTAGCTGTGAAAGCAAAAAAGATAGTGGCTAAACTATATTTTCTTAAAGGAGAAACACAATAACAAGGAGAAGTTTCAATTGCATAAACTTATCCAGCAACTGAAGAATTAATGATATCGTGACATCATAAACTTGGCCATATGTCAGAACATGGATTTAAGGTTCTTGCATAACAGAATCTTCTTCTTGGACTCAAAAAGGTTTCTCTACCTTTTATGAGCATTGTGTTACAAATAAGCAGCATAGGTAGAAGTTCAGCAGCTTAAAAGAGAGAAGTAAAGTTATCTTAGACCTAGTGCACTCTGATGTTTAGCAAGTACCGGTCTTATCCCTAGAAGGAGCAAAGTATTTTGTGTCATTCATTGATGACTACTCCAGGAGATGGTGGGTGTATCCAATCAAGAGAAAAGGAGATGTGTTTGAAGTTTTCTAAAAGTTCAAAGCACGTGTGGAACGTGAATATGAGAAAAAGATTAAATGTCTGAGATCAGACAATTGAGGAGAATACACCAATGATGAATTTAATACTTTTTATCAACAAGAAGGTATTAAGAGGCAATTTATGGTGGCATACACTCCACAACAAAATGGAGTGGCAAAGTGGATGAATAGGACTTTGTTAGAAAGGACAAGGGCAATGTTAAGAACTGCTGGATTAGCTAATTCATTTTGAACACAAACAGTCAAGATAGCTTGTTACGTGATCAATTAGTCACCATCAATAGATATGGACTGGGAAACTAGCTGATTATACAAACCTCTATATGTTTAGAAGTCGAATATATGTGATGTACAATGCCCAAGAAATTACAAAGCTAGATCATAAATCTAGAAGATGCTTATTCTTGGGATATGCTGACGGAGTAAAGGGGTATCACCTGTGGGATCCCACTAACCACAAGGTTATAGTCTGCAGAGATTTCATCTTTCTTGATGAGAAACAACATATACATGAAGGTGATAGCACTTTAAAAGAAATAGTTGAAACCACTATAATGTAGATTGAAGGAGGAAAAAATAAAATAAAAGTACTAGATTCTTCTGAAGTAGCACTAGAGTATGATGAACAAGAATAATTTGATCTTGTGAGTTTACATGTTTGACGATTAACTCGGGAGGGGAAGGAACCAATTTAACACTCAAATTATATTATGGAAGGGAATGTTGCATATTGTCTACTTATAGAAGATGGAGAGCCATCGACTTTTTAAGAGGCTATGGCAAACTCAGAAGCTTCTCTATGATTAGCAGCAATGCAAGAAGAAATTGAAGTCCTTCATAAGAATAAGACAAGGGATCATGTTCCACTACTAAAAAGATGAAAGACCATCGGGAACAAATGGGTGAACAAGATTAAGAGAACTAGTGGTGATCAAGTTGAACGATATCGTGCTAGACTAGTGGTAAAAGGATTTGCTCATAAGGAAAGCATTGATTACAATGAGATATTTTCTCCAGTGGTTCAACTTACAACAATTCGAGTTGTCTTAGTAATTTGTGTTGCACTTGACTTACATCTAGAACAGTTAGATGTAAGAACTGCATTTCTTCATGGAGATCTTAAAAAAGAAATTTATATTCTCCAGCTAAAAGGGTTTGAAGAAAAAGGAAAAGAAAACTTAGTTTGCAGGTTGAACCAATCTCTATATAATCTTAAATAGGTGCTGAGATATTGGTATAAGAGATTTGATTCCTTCATCCTGAGCCTTAGATACAACAGACTTAATGCAGACTCTTGTGCATACATTAAGAGGTTTGGTGGAAATGATTTCATTATTTTGTTGTTGTATATAGACGACATGCTGGTAGTAAGCCTCAGTAAAGATCGTATCAATGAATTAAAGGCACAATTAACTAGGGAATTTAATTTGAAGGACTTATGACTGACAAACAAGATTCAAGGGAGGCAAATTCACTGAGACAAAAATAACAGGAAGATTTAGCTTTCTTAAAAGAATTATTTAAAGAAGATCTTGCAATGCTTTAATATGCATTATTGTAAGCCAATCTCTACCCCACTTCCTGTTAATTTCAAGTTATCCTCAAGCATGAGTCCTAGCAGTGAAAAAGAAAGGAAGTAAATATCTCAAGTACCGTATGCATCAACAGTGGGTAGCCTAATATTGGCTATGATTTACACTATACCAGTCATTGCATAAGCAGTGGGAGTGGTTAGTCGATATATGACAAATCCTAACTGAAAGCATTGGAATGTTGTAAAAAGGGTCCTAAGATACATTAAAGGGACTAAGGATGTTGCATTGCGTTATAGAAGATCAGATTTCACTATTAGAGGCTATATAAATTCAGATTCTACAGGTGATCTTGACAATAACAAATCCTCGAGTATTTATGTGTTACTATTACAGGCGAAGCTATAAGCTGGGTTTTAAAACTTCAACCTATTGTGACCACTTCAACAATAGAGGCAAAATATATTGCAACTACACTAGCTAACAAAGAAGCAATTTGGTTACAGGTACTGTTAGAAGAGCTCGAGTTCAATTCTCGAAAGATTACACTATTTTGTGATAATCAAAGTGCTTTACACTTGGCAATGAATCCAACATTCCATTCTAAGACTAAACACATACGAGTTTAATATCACTTTGTCAAAGAAAAAGTGGAAGAAGGAAGTGTGGATATATAGAAAATCCATACTAAAGATAACTTAGCAAATGTATTGACAAAGCCAGTGAATAATGAAAAGTTCATATGGTGTAGATCTTCTATTGGCCGAGCAAAGACGTGAGTAGTAGGAGATAATAAAGAAAGAAGAATGGTATAAAGATTAATTGATTCTCAATCAAATCTTTAAGTGGGAGATTATCAATGGTAGGTAAATGAGGTACCTAACTTGGAGAAAGAAATGGAGGCTGGTGGCCAAACCTTTGAAAAAAAAAAACAAAAATAATTTTATAATTGTAATTTAGTCCTTTGAAAATTGCATTGAAACCCTTCATCATTTCTTATAAATAGAGAGCTTTAAAATATCATTTCTTACAACCAAGAAAGGAACAATCCTATATAGAGAGAGTTGTGAGATTAATATTCTCCTATTAGCATATTATCCTTGCTATATAGAGAGAAGGTGCAACTCCTATTTTTTCTCATAGTAAAGTTATTTCTTCCTTGTTTGTGGTTTTTTACCTTATTGGGTTTTTCCAAATTAAATTATATGTGTCATATCAAATTATTTGCTATAGTTTTACTTATATTTAGTGTCTATTTGCTCTAGTGCATTATTCAAACAAAGCAGTAAATATAAGAGTAGGAAAGCATTTGTAGGATTGGTACATGTGAAAGCTTGTAAGAATGCTAAAGTACCCCTACACTTGAACCATGCATAAAAAAATCAATAATTTTTGTTATAGCCTACCCTTTTTCTCTTCCTCTCTTTACATACTCAAACACATGTAATATGCCAACTCAATAGTCATAGGTTTTAAGAAATCAACATAACAAAAAAGCTAGTTAAGGGTACAGATTTATTAATATTCTCATTGGATTTGTTAAAAATTATAATCATCATAGTCAAACATGTGATGATTGGAGAAAACAAAAGGATAGTGACAGATTTTAATAAATTAATATGATAAAAAAAAAGCTAGGAACATTGAAAAAGTATAAAATGCTGGGGTGGGACTGCTTGAATTTAAAGATCAGACATTTGTTCTCATCAGGCCACATAGTGCAGCCATGGTGGTTCAGAGTGAACCAGAGAAGGGACTCATGGGTGAGATCGAAGACAAGGCAATGGGGATTTGGGATCTCAAGAAAAGTGCTTGCCATGGAGGAGAGCTTAGCCACAAACATGGGATGAACTTTAGTGGTGACATTGCAAAAGACACGACGACGTCATAGTGTAGAAAGGCTCCGGTGATGGTGGTTGGAAGTGGTGATGTTGCAGTAAAACAATGAGTAGTAGTGGTGGTGGTGAGGATGGTGAAAGTAAAAAGCAAGGTACCAAAAGGTGAGGAAAAGGAAAAGGCACAATTGTCTATATTTGTTGCGGCACATTGAGAGATTTTGTTTGAAAAAAGAAAAAACGAAAAAAGTGGTTGGCATGATTGGAATCACATGTGGCATTTGTCTTTTATTTTAGCATTCTACTTTCACAAGTATTTGCTACATCAGCTACTTGTTTAACGGTGTTAGTGTTGTAGTTAACAGTAAGGAGTGCTTTACAAATTTTTAAAACTATAAGGAGCACTTTGAAAAGAAAATAAAGTGTAAGGACCAATTTGAAAATATAGGTAAAGCACAGGGACTAAATGATTAATTTTCCATTACAATTTCATGGTACAAGCTACTACAAAATATTGAAAGTTAATCAAATTCAAAAATATAAATTAGTATTATGAACATGAAACTATTTAAAAAAAAATCAATCTTTTAAGGAAAATTTCAACATTTATATACATTAGCAATACAAAATTAGCTCAATGAAGGGTATTATCTTAAGAACATTGTCATAGTAGTTTAATCAAGGCCTATCAAGTCAATTGTTTTGACTTGTAGAAACGGAATTGTAAGAATTTGAAGTTATTTTATCTAGTGTGATTTCAAGTTTTTTTTTTCATTTAATTTTTGGTAAAATTGATAAGCAAAAATGTAAGGAAAATAAATCCTAAATTCATTGTTAATAGTACAAGTAACCAAGTCGCAAAGTGACTTCTATTATCTATTATATATAAGTAAAGTAAGTTTTCTTTAATATAAAAGCTTTATTAGTTGACGAGAAGCTCTAATTAATTAAACTATCAATTCCTTGTATGATGATTCTTTACTTTTTTGATACATGTATAAAAATTTTTTTAAAGTGTATAAATTCTTCATAATCAACAAAAAAATAAGAAATAATTAATTAATTAATTAATTAATTGCCTCTTAAATTAAAAATTTTTCAAACAATTGTATTCATAAAATTAACAAGAAAATTAATGAATTTTTCATTGTCAACCAAAAAAATTAAGAAGTAATTAATTAATTGCCTCTTAAATCATGAATTCTTTGAAGTCTAATAAATGTTTAAAGTGAATGAGAAAATTAATAAATTAATCAACTGTCTATTAAATAGAAAATTCTTTGAAATTCGAATAGTTTTGAAAATTGACAAAAAAATAATGAATTAAGTAATTAACTGTCTCTTAAATATTATAATAATAGACTATAAATATAACTTAACCTAATCTAAAATTAAAGTAAGAGAAAATGATATATGATTGAATGATTTATTTAATGGTATAGATCGTTTAAAGTAAAAAGTAGAGTCAAATGTAATTCCATCATTTTTTGATATTTTAGAGTTTTTCAACAAGAATAACAATAAAAGTTGTTTCTTATGTCAAAAAAGATTTTTTTTTATGATGATGCCCTCTCAACAAAGTCAATAGTTTAAAATATATTGGAATATAGTATATAAATTAATTTTTTAATCCGTACAATAAAAAATAAACTAGTTATTAAAGTAAAGACTTTACAGTAAGTCACGGACCATATATTCTCCCAGATAATATTTTATCCGTGATATATTTATTTATTTTACTACAAGATGTTCTTGAATTTTCTACATTTGCCTGTCTTTGTCAGAACTCCTTTAACGGCTTTAAAAATTAGAGTTCTGTCAATATTAGCAACTGCGTTTTCTGTTCTCGGCACAAAGTGATGAGGACCAAATTTTTAAATAACTTTCCTTAATAATAAATTATTTAAATTTTAAAGTTTAATAGACAATTATTTAAACTATAAAAGCTAAATTAAATATTAACTGATACTATGATGATCAAATATATATATATATATATATATATATAATTATAAAACCCGTTACTTGAACTATTTTATTATGTTTTCAAAATTTTAGGGTAGAGTTTTTTTAAAGTTTATGAAAAAGATCATTGGATTTTTTAATTAAAATGATTTTAAAATTTAAAAATTTTTAATAGAAAATTTTTTAAAGTTATTATCAATAATTATAGTTATCTTTTTTGAAATTTGTAATAAAATGATATTTTATTCTTATATATAATTATAAATGACGATGCAAACGGTTAGGAGTAAACCCCCATCATCTGTGTAATATGGAAAGGCAAATAATTTTGAAAATTAAAATAAACTATATTTTTAAATTCTGTCAGAAAATTATCTAGAAAACTAGAAAATATTTTTTCATAAATTTAAGGAATGAAGATTATAATAAAATTTGCTTTATGATAAAATATTTATAAGTGGTGTGAACACCATATTTTGTTTAGATATTTTTAAAATTAATAATTTGGGGTCAACTTAGTCATTTGATTTTTTGTCATGGTTTTTGTTTTAGTTGGAGTTAATTTTAATTTTATTTTTTGAGTCATTGTTATTTTTTAGTTATTTTCATTTAATTTTGAGTCAAAGTAATCATATGTTTTTTAATTTTAATTTTATTAAGTTAATAAAATAAAAATTAAAATAAAAAAGGGGAGAGGAAAAGGAAAATAAAATAAAAAAGAAGAGGCTAAATATCTCTCTCATCCTTTATTGGAAGTAAGAAAAACAGAAAATAGGAAACTCTTAAAACAGGGAAGGATTGAAAATAAGCAAGGAAAAATTCAATGATTGGAAAAAAAAAAAAGGAAACAAAGGGAGAATTTTTTTTTCTTGAAAATTGAAACACAATTAAATAAAATAACTTGCGAAATGGAAAATTAGAATTGATTAATAGGTGATTTGAAAATTCTCTTACGAAAACCTTAGTTTTCTTACTATGAAAAAAAGGAATTGAATGAAGCAAAGTGAAAAGAAAAATGCAAGAGAGGGAGAAGAGAGAAGTATCCAAAGCTAGGGAGAAAAGATGTTGAAAATTGGAGAGAATAGGAAGGATTCAAGCTTTAAGAGGCTTAAGCTTAAGGTAAAGAGTTTATTCCTTTCCTTCATCTTTGTTTTGACATTAATCCCATCGTCTATCCTATTTTCTTTGCCTCAACATATTAGAAGTATGATTAGTGTAATACCCATAAAAATTTAAACTAAAAAAGAGAACTCAGTCAGAAACAAATATAGATGTAGATAAAATTTTACCTGAGATTGTAACCAAGTTAGTACCTAAGCCTCAACCAGTGCATTTTTAACACTTGTAACTCAACTAAGTACAGTAACCAAATATTTGTTAGGGTAATTTCGATCTGATAAAATAAATAAATAAATAAATATTTTTCCATTTAAAATATTTTAAAATTTTCAATTATGTCTACTAACTCCACCTAACTAATATTATTTCCTAATTATACAACTAATCCTTAAATCATCTGCAAATAATTTAATCGATGCCATTCACAATGTGATTTTTTTTTTCGACAGCCTCCCCACGAGCAAAAATCACCAAAAAATCGTGTTAGAGTTCCTTACAATATGATTTTCCTTTTTAGGCCAATTGGAGCTTCCTTCGGCCTCGTTCAACCTTGCTAGTGACTCTTCTCAGCCATAGTAACACCGTCAACCTCTTAGCAATGCTCACCAGTGGCCAAATTGTATATATTTCTCCAATATTCTGGTGGTCCAAGAAGGCGCGAAACCAAGCCTCAAATTCATCAAATTGGTCTATTGTTAATACAATTAAACATAAGGCTTCACTTTCTACAGTGATTTCACACCTTTCTCCTTCATTTTCACTGATCAAAATAGTCTAATTTGCTCAAAATTGAAGAAAACCCAATTCGGGTATTGTTTATCAGCAAAAATCACTGTTCATGTGAGTAAGTGAGGAAATTGAGCTCAATTCGGTTTGTTTGCTTCAAACTGAGTTAGGATTACCTTCTAAGGTGAATTTCACACATTTCTTCCTTGAAATCACTGATCAATTGTGAAATTTGGCTTCTAGATTGAAGAACCCCAATTTAGGGGTCTAGGGGCAATTTGGGAATTTAGTGAAAATTGTGTTCTTAGGACTTCTTAAATTTTTTATATTCATCAAGGTAGTGATTTAGAATTTTAGAAATTTTAGTTTGAATTTTAGAACAAAATTTGAATTTTTAGTAATTTTACTAGATTTTTCATGAAGAAAAAGGAAGGAAATTAGAATGGCTTGATTGTATAACAATAAATATTATTTTAGGTTAAATGAAAATTTTGAAATTTATTAGACGACCCTTAAGTGAAATTTGTGTTATGGTAGGTGTTAAAAATTTAATAAGTGCATAATGGAATAATTGAATAAAATAATAATAATAATAATAATAATAATAATAATAATAATAATAATAATAATAAGGATAATAACATGATATATAGGTTATAAGTATTTTAAGGTATTCTTTAAGTGGCCCATAAATTAATTTTCAAAATTTAGAAAAAGAAAGATGTGAATTGGATAAAATGAATGAGAGATAATTAATTAGGTAATGATAGAATTAAAATAATTAAATTTATTTGTAAGGATTGGATAATAAGAGTATTTTATTCAATATTTTAGGTGACTAGAAAAATTGCAAAAAAGAAATTATAATCAAGGATAGAAAAATGTTGGTATACTCCTCTTAGGTGAGTAGATAATCCCAATTATTTAGAATATTATTTTAAATTATTCATGATGATTTTGAAAATTGAATTATTAGAAATATTGAAATATGAATTATGAACTGTATAAGATTTTGAAATTTCTGAAATTTGTACATAGATAATTATTTATCTAAAAAATATTGGGAATATGTCCAAAATATAATTCTATAGCTAACGGCAGTTGACGTTAACAGTAGTGCACTACGATTGATATTCTAATAAGGTTGGATATGACACCCTTACCACTATATTCTGTTTGAGGCCTAGGGCCATTATGATATTTACTCAAAGCCTATGGCCAAATGAGTATAAGTTATTATCTGTCATCACTAGCTTTGGGCTAACTCTGTATTCTGAAATTATAACTAGTTCTGTAGAAAATTCCCAAATGCATTCTATTGATGATTATTCTCTATTTAATATTACTGAATTATGTCTATATGATATCTGGTTTTAAATTTCAAAAGATGTACCAACCATTTAACATTTTTCATATCTCAACGCTGCTCCAGAACGCCAACCTTCGAAATTTTAATCTTGGTTATCAATTCCTTGGTGAGCCTAGCGTACTACTAGAGCTATGTCTTTTATTATTATTATGATTTCATTCAGTCACTCCCTTGTATACAGGCTAGATGTTTGATATATTATTATGGTACGTCAGAAAACGTTTGTATGGAGAGTTATGAGACTTTTGCTATTTAATTTGAATTTATATAAGTTCTACCATTATGAGGGTTCCGATAGGTTCACGAGGATGAAGGACACCTCATCCTCATGCCAGTCATGCCCTACCAGCTCAGGTCATGACAAAGTTGGTATCAAAGCTCAGTTTAAAGTTCCTTGGTATGCTTGTATCTTGTAAAGCCAAGGATCCCCAGTAGTACCTCAATTATCATTATGTACCTGGGAATAATCATAACCGAGTTCCTATTAGGTATCTCATAGGGTATCTGATGACATTTGTCTAGTCTATTTCATATCTCATATTATAAGACATTGAATTTAGCATTGATCTACTACCTGGCACCTATTCAATCTCTATACCCCCTATAGAATGACACCATTAAAACTTAGAGAATTAAAGGATCAGTTGCAAGACTTGTTAGATAAAGTTTTATCTGGCTGAGCTCATCACCATAGGGAACTCTAATCCTATTTGTGAAAAAAAAAGGACAAGTCCCTTAGGCTGTGTGTGGATTATAAGTAGTTAAATAAGGCAATAGTATGAAATAAGTACCCTTTACCTTGCATTGATGATTTATTTGATTAGTTACAAAGTGCACAATGCTTTTCTAAGATTGACTTGCAGTTAGGATATCATCAATTCAAGATTAAATGAGAAGATATCTCTAAGTCAGCTTTCAGGACCTGGTACGTCCATTATGAATTTTTAGTGATGTCCTTTGGACTAACTAATGCTCCGAGCGTCTTTATGGATCTGATGAATAGGGTTTTTAAGCCTTTCCTTATCAATTTGTTATAGTTTGTATTGATGACATCATGGTCTACTCAAGGAGTCAAGGGGACAATGAACAACATTCAAGAATGGTGCTGTAGATTTTGAGAGAGAATCAACTTATGCAAAGTTCTCTGAATGTTAGTTCTAGCTTGATAAAGTGGCATTCCTAGGCCATGTGGTTTCAAAGGAGGGTGTTCAAGTGGATCCTAGTAAAGTGGAAGCAGTTTAAAAATGGCCCCAACCCACTATGATCACTGAAATCCGTAGTTTCTTGGGTTTGGCCGGCTATTATCGTCAATTTGTGAAAGATTTCTCTAAAATAGTTGCTCCTATAACCAAACTAACTCAAAAGAATGGAAAGTTTCAATGGACTAAAGTGTGCAAGGAAAGTTTACAGAAATTGAAGGATTATTTAACATTAGCACCTATTCTTGCATTGCCATCAAGATCTAATGGTTACACAATTTATTTTGATGCCTCTAGAGTAGGGTTGGGATGCGTTTTGATGCAGCATAGTTGTGTGATTACCTATGCCTCATTACAATTAAAGAATCATGAACAAAATTATCCTACCCATGACTTAGAAATAGCTGCTATAGTGTTTACATTAAAAATATAGTGTCACTATTTGAATAACAAGACTTGCAAAATTTATATAAATCATAAGATTCTAAAGTACATCTTTGAACAAAGAGATCTCAACCTAAGACAAAGGAGGTGGATGGAATTGTTGAAAGATTACAATTGCATTATTTTGTACTACCTAGGCAAAGCCAATGTTGTGGCAGATGCCTTGAGTAGAAAGTCAATGGGAAGTCTGGCACATATAACTGTAATGAGAATACCATTGATTAAGGATTTCCACTGGTTAGTAGAAAATGGTGTTAGGCTTGAAACCAAAGAGTCGGGTGTGTTAGTAGCGAGTGTTCAAAGTTCCTCTTCCTTGAATGAAAAGGTAAAGGCTGCTCAGGGGGCAAATACTCAAATTCAAAAGTTAATTAAAGAAGACTATAATGGCAAATGAAGCGAATTTACTTGGGATTCAAAGGGGGTATTATGGTATGGTTAAAGGTTATATAAACCTAAGGATGGTGAACTCAGGAGAGAGATTTTCATAACCGACCTTTCGATGAGAGGCATAAAAATATTGATTCCCAAAATGAATCTTGAAAATCAATTTATTTGGAGTCGCCACCAAAATTTTTAATGAAAAACTTTGGAAAACCAATTTAAAATAAAAAGAAAAGGCAAAACGGTCTACGAAATCAAAGATGAGTTTGGGAGTCTATTTAAGTGTGGGGAAGGTGTTAAGCACCCCACAACACCTGTCTATAAGGACGGTTACCTTAAACTAGTCAGTTGAAATGGAATATGACCTTAAATTTATCTCAATTACCCTTTATTGACATGCATGCCCATTAAACAGATAAGACAAAAACGACAATAATGGAGGCAAACAAATAGATATTTACAAAGGGTGAACTTAACCGAGGATGAAAGCCTAGGGCCTATGTACCCCGTGATAGGGATTAAAATCCACATAGTTCGACCAAAATAGTAGGTCTATTGGTTAGAAAATTTTAATTTTTGTGACAAGGACAAGAGAGTTCAAATTAAATAGATTTTCGTAAACAAAACGGGATTAGAATTTGATTTGGGTGTTTTAATTCACAACAACCTGATTAATCTAGATCTCTTAACCTCTTTAATTTGCCTCTTTTAATTTTTGTTTTTTTGTTTTTTGAAATTTTAATCTTTATTTTGAAATTTAAATAAAATCATTATGGGATAAGATTTTTAGGATTTTTGGGAGTTTATGTTTTTTTTTTAATTAAAATGTAATTATAATGAAAGGAATATTTTTTAGATTTTTGTTTTCATTTATTTTTAGATTTTAAAATTAGAATTTATTGTTGAAATTAGAATGAAATTATAATAGAAAGTCATTTTTTGAAATTTTTGAATTTATATATTTTTTGGGTTTTTGGATTTTTTTAATTTTGAAAGTGAGATTATGATTAATAGGGCTTTTAATATATATATATATATTATTAAAATTTATTTTGAATTTTAAACTATAATGGAAAAATATTTCTATGATTTTTGAATTTATGATTTTTGCACATATTTTTTGAAATTAGAATTTATTTGAAACTTAAAGCAAAACTAGAATGAAAATTATTCTTAGGATTTTTTAATTATATAATAGGTAGGACAAACCTCCCTATTTCTTAATTAATTCATCCCAATATTTTAAATGTTAATTTTTGAAACCTGAGAAGACTCAATGTCTCACGCGATCTCTACTAATTAACCTTTGGGTGCTTGAGGAGAAGAGCGATTTCACGCAGGAACCCAAAAATATGGAATAAAATATTTGAGAATTCTCAGGATTTTATTTTCACATTTTTTAAGGATTTTAAAATTAAAATTCTTTCAGTCTTGTTTTAATAGGATAAATTTCCCAAAGCCTACGGGGATCCCTGGTCTTAGATGGCATTTTTAATTAATTAAATTATTTATTCTTGCATTATATATATATATATATATATATATGTATGTATGTATGTATGTATATTTTAAACAAGCATGAACTAATTTTCAAGGTCTATGGAGATTAAAATCTCATATGACCCCGAGTATTCAAGGAGAATAATATTCTCACATGATGATTTTCTTAGAACTTTCCTTGGAATACCAAAATAATAATAATAATAATAATAACAATAATATTAATATTAAAACACCAAAAAGGCAAAAACAAGACAAAAAAAAAAAAAAAGGGAGCTAGACTTGCAAGACGTGAACAACTCACTATTCACCATGCAAGGCAACCCAAGATCTTCCTTTACCATGGCTCAGCTTCAGCTCAATGGATTTCCTCCTTAGGCAATCCCCTTCTCCTAGCTTCTCATGGCAGCACCACCGACAACGTTTCCTTCCCAACGGCCCTCTCTCTCTGTCTTCCTTTTCTTTTTCTTCTTCTTTCTCTCTCCTCGATCTCCTTCATTCTGCTTCTCACTTTCTTTCTTCTCCTTTCTCTCTTCTTTTCTTTTTTCAGCCTTATCAAATCTCCTCTACCTACAGAATTTGAAGCAGAGCTTTCCTCCTCTCCTTCCTCTCCGGCACTCGAAACTTTCTTGTCTCTCTCTTGCTTCTCGGTCTCAGCTTCGCGACACAAGTTGTGGTCTCCTACTCTCAACTTCATAGATTCTATCACCTCATCCCATGGGTCATCACTCACTTTGGCATCGTCTAGCAGCCACAGTATGATCTCAGAAATAAAAGGGGTTGTCTTTCCTCATTGGTGCCAGATCTATCTCGCCCTCTTTTGGCCACAAAACACCAATAGCTCTCTCCCCCCCCCCCCCCCCACCTCTTTGCTTTTTTCTTTTTTTCAACTTTTTCCTATAGGTTTTCATGTAAAAGTATGTTGATGGCAACCTTATTACTTTTTCTTTTTTTCCTTTTTAATTTTTATTTCTATTACCATTATTATTAATTAATATTTTTTTGAGTTTTTAATTTTCTATTTTTGTTTTCCTATATATATGTTTTTATTTTTTATAATTTTGCTTTGGTTTATTATAATTATTATAATTAACTAATTTTATTTTTGGGTTTTGAGTTTATTTAAGTGTCTCCCATTATTTATTTTCAATTTCAAGTTGTCCCCAATTGAAAATGTCATTTGAAGCTTTGTCATTTTTAATTTTTCCAATTTACTTAATTATTAATTAATTGGTGTATCAATTAATTCAATGATTAGGTAATTAATGATAGGGTGTTCACAGAGATTCTAAAAGAAGCCCATCAAACCCCTTATACCATCCACCCTAGAGCAACAAAGATGTATTAAGATTTAAAACAGCTGTTTTGGTGGGAAGGGATGAAGAAACACGTGGCAGATTTTGTTTCTCGTTGCTTGGTTTGTTAACAAGTGAAAGCAGAACATTAGAGGCCAGCTTGGTTACTCCAGAAAATAGAGATATCGGGATGGAAATCGGAAAGAATAACTACGGATTTTGTGATAGGCCTACCTCAAACTTTAAAGGGTTTTGATTCCATATAGTTTATTGTGGATAGACTGACTAAATTTGCACACTTCCTACCAATGAAAACAACTTATGGTGTTGCCAAGTATGCTCAAATATATTTGAATGAAATTGTAAACCTTCACAGTGTCCCTATTTCAATTATTTTTTATTAAGAGCCTCAATTTACCTTTAGGTTCTGGAGAGCGTTTCAGGATGCACTTGGTACTTCACTAGATCTCAACATGACATTCCATCCACAAATTGATGGTCAATCAAAACAAACAATTCAAAAGCTAAAGATATGTTGAGGTCCTGTGTTCTAGACTTTAGAGGGAGTTAGGATACTCACCTACCTTTGGCTGAATTTGCTTACAATAACAACTATCTAGTGAGTATTCAATGTCATTTTATAAAGCTTTGTACGGTAGGCGATGTTTGTCTCCTATCGGTTGGTTTGAAGTAGGTAAAGTAAGAATACTGGGACCAAAATTAGTTCAAGACACCATAGATAAAGTGAAGATAATAAGAGAGAGATTGTTAGCTTATGTGGACAATCGAAGGCAAGATTTAGAATTCATGGTAGGTGATCAAGTGTTCCTCCAGGTATCTCTGATGAAAGGTATAATGAGATTTGGGAGGAAAGGAAAATTAAGCCCCTATTATATGCTTAGGAAGTACTTACTTGATCCATCTCATGTGCTCAAAACCTAAGATGTTCAGCTAGATGCTAGGTTAACCTGCGAAAAGGTTCCCGTGGCAATTATGGATAGGTAAGTTAAGAAGCTTTGATCAAAGGAGATTGCATCGATGAAGGTGTTATGGCAAAATCATTCCTTGGAGGAAGCAACATAAGAAGTAGAGAATAATATGCGGGTCAAGTACCCCCCCCCAAATTATTTCAAAACTAAGGTATGTAGATTAATTAATTTGAGGACTGAATTTCTTAAGGAGGGAGAAATGTAATACCCATAAAAATTTATACTCAAAAAGGGAACTTAGTTAAAAATAAATATAAATGCAGATAAATTTTTATCTAAGATTGTAACTAAGTCAGTACCTAAGTCTCACCCTATGCATTTTTAGCACTTGTAACTCGATTAAGTACGATAACCAAGTATCTATTAGGGAAATTTTGATTTGATAAAAAAAAAATAATAAATATTTTTCCATTTAAAATATTTTAAAATTTTCAATTATGTCTATTAACTCCACCTAACTCATATTATTGCTCAATTATGTAACTAATCCTCAAATCATCTGTAAATAATTTAACCAATGCCATTCAAACCATTTTTTCAAGACCTTTCTCACACAATCACGTCTTCCCCTCCAACATCAATCGTCGCCACTATTGGAAAGCACCAACGACCCTCCAACGACATCACCAGCCCATCGTGTTAAAACTCCTCACAGTGAGATTTTTTTTTTTCGGCTAATCGGAGCATCCTCTGGCCTCGTTCAACCTGACTGGCAACTCCTCTAAGCCATAACAACATCGTCAACCTCCTAGCAATGCTCACCAGTGGCCAAATCGCCGAAATTTCTCCAATTTTCTGGCAATTCAAGAAAGCACGAAACCAAGCCACAAATTCATCAAATTGGTACATTTTTAATCCAATTAAACATAGGGCTTCATTTTTTGCAGTGATTTCTCACATTTCTTCCTCATTTTCATTAATCAATTTGGTCCAATTTGCTCAAAATCAAAGAAAACCCAATTTGGATAAACATTGGATATTGTTTATCCACAAAAATCACTGTTCATGCGAGAAAGTAATGAAATTGAGCTCAATTCGGATTGTTTGCTTCAAATTGAGTTAGTATTATACTTATATGGTGAATTTTGCACCTTTTCCCCTTGAAATCACTAATCAATTGTGAAATTTGGCTTCCAAATTGTAAAACCTCAATTTAGGGGTCTAGGGGCAATTCAGGAATCAGTGAAAATTTTGTTCTTAGGACTTCTTAAATTTTGTTATGCATCTAGGGAGTGATTTAGAATTTTAGAACTTTTAGTTTGAATTTTAGAACAAAATTTGAATTTTTAGTAATTTTACTAGATTTTTCATGAAGAACAAGGAAGGAAATTAGAAGGAAAAATTAGAATGGCTTGATTGTATAACAATAAATATTATTTTAGGTTAAATGGAAAATCTAAAATTTATTAGATGACCCTTAAGTGAAATTTGTATTATGGTAGGTGTTAGAAATTTAATAAGTGCATAATAGAATAATTGAATAAAATAATAATAATAATAAGAATAGTAATAATAATAATTATTATTATAATAATATTAATGACAATAATAATAATAACAATAATAATAGTAGTAATGATAATTATAATAATAATGATAATAGTAATAATAATGATAATAAGGATAATAAAATGAAATATAGGTTATACATATTTTAAAGTATTCTTTAAGTGATCCATAAATTTAATTTCCAAAATTTAGAAAAAGAAAGAGGTGAATTTGATAAAATGAAATAAGGATAATTTATTAGGTATGTAATAGAATTGAAATAACTAAATTAATTTGTAAGTATTGGATGAAAAGAGTATTTTATTTAATGTTTTAGATGACTAAAAAAGTTGCAACAAAGAAATTATAATCAAGGATAGAAGGAGGTTAGTATACTCCTCTTAGGTGAGTTAATAATCCTAATTATGTACAAATTATTTTAAATTATTCATGATGATTTTGAAAATTGAATTATTAGAAATAATAAAATCTAAATATTAAAGTGGTACGATTTTGATATTTCTGATATCTATACATGACTAATTATTTATCTCAGAAATATTGGGAATATGTCCAAAATAGAACCCTGTAGCTGATGGTAGTTAACATTAGCTGTAGTTTATTGCGATTAGTATTTTGATAAGGTTGGGTATGATATCTTTATCGCCATATTTTGTTTAAGGCCTAGGGGCATTATGATATTTACTCAAAGCCTATAGCCAAATGAGTGTAAGTTATGATCTGTCATCACTAGCCTTGAGCTAACTTTGTATTTTGAAATTATGACTGGTTCTGTAGGAAATTCCCAAATGCATTCTGTTGATGATTATTCTCTGTTTAATATTACTAAATTATGTTTGTATTATATCTAGTTTAAATTTTGAAAGACATACCACCGTAAGTCTGCCTTAATTTATGCAATATTAGAATTACTTGCTCACTGAGTTTTCACTCACCTTATTATTTAACATTTTTTAGATCCCAGCACCGCTCTTGAATGCTCACCTTCAGAATTTTAATCTTAGTAATTAATTCCTTGGTAAGCCTAGCCTACTACTAAAGCTATGTCTTTTATCATTATTATGATTCTGTTCAGTCACTCTCTTGTATATAAGCTAGATATTTGATGTATTACTATGGTATGTCAGAAAACGTCTGTATGGAGAGTTATGAGACTTATGCTATTTAATTTGACTTTATATAAATTTTTCCATTATGAGAGTTCCAATGGATTCGAGAGGATGAAGGACACCTCATCCTCGTGCTGGTCACACCCTACCAGCTTAGGTCGTGACAATTAAGGAGTGATTTTGCTCATGATTTGTGTTTATATGTTGTCTAATTTTGCCCACATTTTTTCAGCATATGATAAGCATGATTAGGGTTGATTTTGCTCTTAATTTATGTCAATATGTTGTGAAATTTTACCCAGATTTTTTCAGCATGTTAAAAGCATGACTAGGATGTGATTTTGCTCTTGATTTGTGTCTATATGTTGTCCAATTTTGCCCAGAAATTTTTAACATGTTAGTAGCATGATTAGGGAGTGATTTTGCTCTTGATTTGTGTCTATATGCTATCCATTTTTGCCTAACTTTTTTCAGCATGTTAAAAGCATGGTTAGGGTGTGATTTTGCTCTTGATTTGTGCCTATATGTTGTCAAATTTTACCCAGATTCTTTCAGCATGTTAGAAGCAAGACTATGATGTGATTATGCTCTTGATTTGTGCCTATATGATGTCCAATTTTGCCTAGATTTTTTCAGCTTGATGAGATTATAGGGTGTTAATGTGTGCTGAAAATTTGGCTGCATTTAGGGTTATGTTGGCAAGATGTTTGATGGTTAGTTTCTAAGAAATGTTATGGTTTATGTGGCTGCACTTAGGCTTCCTTTTACTCCCAAGAATTGTGCCTTAATTACACCTCATTTTAGTGTGTGTATGTACATTTGGTGTCGTAATTATACCTTAGCTGCCTAATAATGCTTAGAACACACCTAACATAAGCCATGTGTGTTGTCCAATTTTTGCTTATGATTAGTGGCATGCTATCTCATATTTTCCAGCCATGAAACCTGCTGAAATTTGTGTTTATCCTATATATTTTGATGCTAATTTACTGCACTTAGGTTCTCTCTTTGGTCATCCAAGTTATGTTAAAAGTTGGCATGTTTGTCTCATTCATTTTGCTTCCAAAATTTGTTACATAATTAACCTTTGTATTGATCAATTTTGGTTGTGAATGTGTGAGTTTGTGATGCCTAAATTTGGTTGGGATTTTGATGATTAGAAGCTTAGAAATCATGAATAACATTACCAAAGTGCAAAGAATCACTCAAGTAAGAATGGCATGAATTGGTGGCAAAGCTAGTAAGGTTAAGTCTTATAATTATTTAAAGTAATTGTAATTTGTGTATCCCTTAGTTTTGTAAATAATATATGATGATAAGTACTTACTTAGACACTAACAATCAACAATGTATGTTTGTTTTTTAGCTTTAGTGTTGTCATGTGAGGTCCAACACTTCCACAGACATCATTAATTGTGTTGTATGAGGTCTAACACTTTCATAGACATTATTAGTTGCTTGCCATGTGAGGTCTAACACTTCCATAGGTGCGTTTTATAAATATTTTTCCTTTTCACCTCTGTGTTGTTGTGTGAGATCCAACACGTCCATAGGCACATTTTGTAAAGTATTTTTACCCTTTGCTTTAGTGTTGTCATGTGAAAGTCTAATGCCTTCACGGGCATCTAATGAGTCAACTAGTGGGGCAATGTGAGATTCTACGACTTCATAGGCATTTCCCAATGCTAAACATTTTCCTTATCCTCGTTTTTAACCTATCCTCATTTTTAAATAAGATTCAGGTTTCAATACAGCCCATATCAAATCGACAAAGATTACAAAAGTTTTAATTAAGACTCATAAAATTTTCTTTCCCACTTTTCAAAATTGGTTTTTGTTTTAAATAACTACAAAACTAAACTAAAACTTCACCTTTTTCATTAATTATTTTCAATTTTAAAAATACAAATAAATTGTGCTTTGAAGAATTTGAAACAAAATTAGATAAAATGAAAAGAGCAAGAGAGTGAGATTATGCTAATATCATAAATTAAAACATACCAACTAAATTCCAAATTGTTTTGTTTAAGAAAATCTATCTAACTTTAACTATTTTGTTCTTTCACAAAGATAAAAATCACCAACCAATTGACACCCATTTTTTAACGAACTATATGGACATTGATCCATATCGCAGGATACATAGGCATAGGATCTCATTTTAGGTCAAGTTAACCCTTTGTTAATATTCATTTTTTGTGTTTGTTAATTTTGTTTTTGTTTTCTCTATTTTTCTTTGCATATGCTTTAATTTTGACGATTAAAATAAATTTAATATCATATCATGTTTATTCTGCTCGACTAGTTTTAGGTAACCATCTGCATAGATGGTTGTTATAGGGTGTCTAACACATTTTCCACATTTAAACAAACTCTCGAACTCGTTTCTTGTTACACAAACCATCATATCATTTTCATTTGGTTTTCAAACTTTTACGTTCAAAAATTTTGGTGGCAACTCTAATAAATTGGTTTTCAAAATATTTTTTTGGAATCAATTTATTTTCTCTTCTTTTTTCTCACCCTTCGTCGAGATGTTAAGAGAAAAGGGCCCTCCCAAAAGTAATTTTGATTGGGTAGTTTTCTTCTTCAGCAATTGGTTTTAGTTTTGCCCCTTGAAAATCTATAGAGCCACCCAATCAACATCTTCTTATCACTTTCACAATTTTTTTTTTTTTGCAAATTTATTTAAAAATATCAAATTTCTAAAAAGAATATAAAACAAATTTTTTAAATTTTAATAAACAAAAATTAATTATAAAAAATATTCATATATTATATTTGAGTAAAATACTATTTTAATTCCTTATTTATTAGTTGATATCAATGTAGTCCCGTTTTTATTTCAATTTAGTCCCTCAATAATTTCATTCTCAATTTGATTCATACTAATATAAATATTAACATATTTAATTCCCTCAATCTTGACTAGATTTGAAATAATGTGTTAACATTCAAATTAGTAAGGGATTAAATCAAAAATTGACTAATTAATGAATGACCAAATTGAAAATAAAGATTAATAAGAGACTAAATTAAAAATGATTTGATGAATGAGGGACCAAATTGAAATTATATTGACAAGTGAGAGAGTAAAATGATGTTTTACTCTATTGTATTTTTGTCAAAAGAAAGTTAATAATAACTTACTCAAATTTTTCCCATGCTAATATGATTGACAAAAAAAAAAAACAAGGTGTACTTACTACAAAAGTTAACTCTACGCAACTTTATGAGTTCATGTTTTGATATATTGTGGTTGACACCACTTTTGTTTTTGGGGCAAAAAGGTAAGATCTTGGTCTAAATTGGGCTTTGGCCCACAATTGGGTTTGACTTGTGAGTTT
The DNA here is from genome assembly GCA_037074485.1 of Delonix regia. Lineage (NCBI taxonomy): Eukaryota > Viridiplantae > Streptophyta > Magnoliopsida > Fabales > Fabaceae > Delonix > Delonix regia. The sequence goes on along the minus strand of CM073449.1, from coordinate 18,767,441 downwards.
GAGATTTCGAAACCAATTGAAGCTCAAACCCCAAATTAAATTGAGGCTGAAGAAGGGAGCCTTTTGGCACTTGCTCATTGTAATTTACATTTTATAATTACATTTGATTATAATTTTAAAAGCTTGTTTGACTCAGTGGATTTAGTCATAAAAATATAAATTTTAACTAAAAAAATTGATTAAAAAGGTTATTTTATAAAACGAGTTTGAATTGAGTATTTTTAAAGCTAGGCTCGAGTGCAAACTCCCAAATCAATATTTTATAATGAAAAATTTATTATTTAAAGAAAAACCTAATTTGATTATTAAAAAACTATAAGTTAAGATTTAAGATATTAAAGATAAAACCATTTTAATTTTAAAGATTTAAAATATAAAATTTATTAGCAAGATTGGTTTATCTTTATTTCAAGGTTGTTATATATAAAATTATAAGTTAATGTGATGTGATATTTTGATAAGGAAACAATAACTAGTGTCCTTCACTTAAAGTATTTATGACTAACAACAATTAATTTGCATTAATATTGTATCTCAAATCCTAAATAATAAATAGATTTCATTATAACTCGAAAAAACCTAAATAATAAATAGATTTCATTATAACTCGAAAAAACCTGCTAGGTCAAATAGGCCTAACATGAAAACAAAAAAGTGAATAAAGCTCAACTTAAAAATAACTTTAGACTATGTTCTCTTTTAACCAAAGTTTGACCTAATAATTAAGTCTATTTATAATGAAAAGGACATACTCTAATATTAATTAAAAATAACTTATCATTAAATCAAGTTTATAAATCATTCATAGTAATTCAATTATATTTAAAATTACATTAAATCAAGTTTATAAATCATTTATAGTAATTCAATTATATTTAAAATTATTAATTTTAATTACTCAAAATTTTTTAATATAATATAAACCATTAAATAGTACTATTACTTGAAAAATGACATCCATGAAGTAGATACTTATATAGTAAGTCAAACAGACTATATTTTCACAAGTAATATTCAATACATGATTTATTTATTTTGCTAGAGAATATATTCTTGAATTTTCTATGTTTATATTGTCAATTTGCAATGTTTGTCGTTGTCAGAATTCTTTTCATAAAGGGAAAAAAAAACATAATTTTAGTCCCTCGCTTTCGGCTAAAGTATTAAGTTGGTCCTCTAAAGATATATAGTATCAAAATAATCCTCCAAAGAACAAAAAATGAATGGATTTAGTCATTATGGAAGACTAAATTAATCTTTTGAGGACCTGTATGTTCTAAATGATTTCATCTTTAGATGATCATTTTAATACTTTCCATCTTTAGAGGATCAAATTGATCTTAAGGCCAAAAGTGAAGGACCAAAATTGAATTTTTCTCTTTAATAAAGCTTTAAATAAGAGAACAGTTTTCTATTTTTAGCAAAACCGGCATAGGACCAAGTGATAAGGACCAAAATTTTAAATAATTTCTCTTAATAATAAATTATTTAAATTTTGAGGATTAAATTATAAATTTTAAATTATAAAAACCAAACTAAAATGTAAGTGAAATTATATAAACTAAAAGTATAACTATTCTTTGAAGTTAGCTCAGATAGAAGATGAATTAATATTGTTTGAAAATTAGAAAAATTATTGATAAAATTAAAATATTTTCATTATAAAGATTTTAAAATATTTTGAAAGATTTAGGAATTATATTTTAATTTATTTTAAAAAATTTTGGTTAAAAACTTTGGAAACTTCTACTGTAACTATTTTATTTTATGTTCTCAAAGTCTTAGAGCAAATTTTAGAGTTTAAAACAAAAAAGATCATTAAATCTATTAGAATAATTTCAATTTTTTAATTTTTTATAGATAATTTTTAAATTTACTACCCTTAATTGTAATTCTCTTTTTTAAAATTTGTAGTAAAATAATATCTTATTCTCATATATAACTATAAAAGCATCTTTGTCTTAGAAGCAAGTACATGGAAAGATAAATAATCTTGAAAATTAAAAATAAATAATATTTTTTCAAAACAATTTCAGAAACTTATCTAAAAAATAAGAAAAAAATTCTTAAATTTTAAAAATATTATCTATTAATATAAATAATAATAATAATAATAATAATAAAACATTATTAGGATAGGTGAGATAAGATTGAATATCATAACTGGCACCACCATACTCATATATTATGAAAAAATAGCTGAAACTTGGAAGTTTACTTTATAACTAAATCTTTCTAAGGTGCCTCCCAAAAGGTAATTTTAACCTAGGTGGTTTTCTTCTTTGACAATTGGTTTTACTCTAAGCTCTTGAAAATATATGAGTATAAACAAATTGTTGTAGCCTTAATCATACCGTTTGTTCCATCCTTTGTTGCCTATGCTACCACATGTCACAAGCTTAAGTTGGAAGCATAGCACAAATCAACACTCACTTCTTGGCATCAAATAATCATTCCAAAGTTAAACCACAACATTATTTATGTGTTAGGAACCGCGACACTAGAAAACAATATTAAAGAATGAGAAAAAAAGAATTGACACAAAATATTTAAGTGGAAAACTCCTCTGTATGAGGGAAAAATCACAAACAAGAATGGAAAAGACTTTCACTAACTCAAGAGATTGTACAACCTTTTTTTTGAATGTGAGGAGAGAACAATCAAACTTTCTCCCTCAAAAAAAAAAAAAAACACACAATTCTCTTTCTCTCAAGTGGAAGAACTATTACTCACTCTCTCAACAAAGAATATATCACTACTCTTACAACTATTCACACTCCAATGCCAAACCCCAAAGGGAAAGACCATATTTATAGGTATCCTCTTCAAAAATTTTCAACAACCTTATCTTCCACTTTGCTAAAAAGTGTCAACTTTATCTTCCACTTTGTCAAAAGGTGCCAACCTTATCTTCTACTTTGTCAAAAGGTGTTAACTTTATCTTCCATTTTGTCAAAAGTTGCTAACTTTATCTCACTCTTTATCAAAAGTGGCAACCAATTTTCAACTAATTTTATTTTGTCAAAAAAGTGCTAACACAATTTCTACCATCTTTTCTTCAATATCAAAAAGTAGCCACCAAATTTGTCTTTACCTTTTTAACATTATCCCACTTAAAGTCAATTTTGGTAGGTTCAAAGTCTTCTACCTTCTTGCCAATAAATTTCCTTTACATTTCTGATAAGTCATAGGAGAATCTACACTAAATGAATTTGACAGCAACTGTTGGTTTTGTCATCACATCTACTAGGTTGTCTTTTGTGGCAATCTAGAGCATATCTACTCTTCCTTCTTCTACCACTTCTCTTACAAAGTGATATTGAACTCCTATGTGTTTTATTTTCGAATGAAAGACTATATTTTTTACAAGGTGCAAAGCACTTTAATTACTGCAATATATAGGAATTTTAAGCTACTTGTGCCCAAGCTCCTCCAATAACCTTTGCATCCAAATTGCTTCCTTGTATACTTGTGTGGCTACTATATACTCTATTTCTATAGTAGACAAGGCCACAATAGTTTGTTATTTGGATAACCAGCTCACAATTGTTCCTACAAGTGTGAACACAAAGCCTATGGTAGATTTTTTTTTTTATCAATATCACCTGCAAAATCAAAATCAACATAGCCTTTAATAGTAAATTCAGATCCTCTATAACACAATGCCATAAATCTACTGATATTGCCTACTGTCTAATTAATATTTAGCCTCTTACAAATCAGGGCATATATAAGGCTCTCCACTGCTAATGCATATAGTACTTGAGATATTTCTTACCTCTTTGCTTCACTGCTAGGACTTATACTTGAGGATACTTTATAATTGACAGGAAGTGTAGAAATTGGCTTACAATATTGCATGTTAGAGAGTCGCATGACTTTGTTTGCTTAGTTCTTTTGCAAAAGCCAAATCTTCCTATCTTTTTTATCTCGATGAATTTACATCCCTAAAATCTTGTTTGCTGGACCAAAATCCTTCATATTGAATTCCCTAGCCAATTGTCTCTTTAGTTATTAGACTCGATCTTTTTTGGGGCCTATTACTAACATGTCATCCACGTACAATAGCAAAATGATAAAATCACTTCCATCAAACCTATTATGATATGCATAATGATCTAAACTTAGTTTATTGTACCCAAGATTGATAATGAAGGAATCAAATCTCTTGTACCAATACCTTGGCACTTGCTTTAAATCATACAAAGATTTGGTTAACCTACAAACTAAGTTTTCTTTCCCTTTTTCTTCAAACCCTTCTGGTTGGAGCATATCTATCTCTTTTACAATTTCTCCATGCAAAAAAAGTTGTTTTCACATCTAATTGCTCTAAATGCAAATCAAATGTAGCACACATAGCCAGGACCACTCTTATAGTTGTAAGTCTGACAATTGGAGAAAATACCTCATTAAAGTCAATTCCTTCTTTCTGAGCATATCCTTTCACCATTTGTCTCGTACAATATCTTTCCACTTTGTCATTTCCATCATATTTGATTTTGTAAACCCATTTGTTCCTTATGGCTTTCCTTCTTTGCAAAAGTGGAACAAGTTCACATGTTTTATTTTTGTGACAAAAATTAGTCTCTTTATTTTACCAAATAGTTTGCAAAATCAAGAAGCCAAAATGAAGAATTAATTAAATAACACATGATAATCTTATCTATGAAATCACAAACTTATTTTAAGTATTCCTTTTTCATTTTAGAATAAAGGTTTACCACAACATTTCTCTTGTCTAATAAAAAAAAGTACAATTATGCTAGAATGCAAAATTAAGAAGCCAGTGACTATTGCAACAATCAAATGCAATTCTATAAAATAAAAATGTTTAGTTGACATATTTACATTTCTCCTCGAATATATAGGGGAGTTACTACAAAAAAAAAAACTATACATAACGACTGACACTTAGCCACGGTTATTTTAACCATGGCTAAACTGAGTCTTAGCCATAGTTGCCCTAATCGTGGCTAACTCATGGATTTAACCACGGTTAAAAACTAACCGTGGCTAAATGAAGTATTAACCATGGTTACATAATCGTGGTTAAGACTATTTAAGGCTTAGCCATGGTTATTACATAGTCATGATTAGGACATTTATTTTAGCCCTAAATCGATTTCATCCCTTCATCCAACGACGTATTTCCTTCAAGAAGTAGAATTTCTTCATTTTTCCTAACGAGCTCTTCAGCCACTTTCACCGCTTGTCACTGTCATCAACTGATCAACTAACTACCATTGTTGTCTCCCTTGTCGCCAATGAATCTACCCATCCTTCTCCCTACCAACGAAGTAAGTATCATCATTTTTTTTCCTTATTCTTTGATCCTTTTAGTTATTGGTCCTCTGCCCATCACTAGCCAACCATCATGACCTAACAACCCTCAGAAGCTTAGCGCTTGCTAGCTACCGCTGCTGGCCATTCTGTCTCTAGAGAAGGCACAAATGTTTTAACTTGTATTTCAATATATATGATTATCTTGATACTTTTCACTGATATATATATATATATATATATTCATAAATAGGATATAGCCACAAAAAATAAACAAAATCAAACCAAATTGACCATTCCACATACCAATGGCTCGAAAAGCCTAGCGCGAAAGAAGGTAGAGATGATAAGTTCATTGTGATAACTAGAACAAAATTGTAATCTTTTTTACATTACATGTGTCTTTAATTCTACAAGAAGTTAAGCATGGTGGCCCAGTCATAAGAGGTGATGTGTGGACTATAGTCCATAAGCATGCTGATGGATCATTTGTTAATGACGAAGCTAGAGTGATAAGTGTAAGTGTTTGTAACACAAGTTGTTTGCATTTTATTAGATTGCCAATAGAAATGAATTATTACCAATTGCATTTCAGGAGAAGATTGTTATAATAGAGAAGAGGATCATTCATCTCAGCCAATATCTACTTATGATTCATTAGTAAAGCTTTAGGGACTTATGAACACAGTGGCAGAGACCATAGTTGTCAAAACTACGAGTTGACTCATTAAACTTGTCGATTCTACGTTTTTAAGTGAGGAAATTGATTTAACTCAGTCATAGAATCAGAATCGAAGTAGACTTAGTGTAGACTTGGTCAAATTCGGATAAAATTAGTCAAATTCATATAAAATCGGTCAAACTCAAGTAGACTCGTCGAGTTTGACCAAAGTCAACCAAATTAATTTTTTTTTAAGTTTTTGGCCTAAATATGAAAACTCTAACATTCCAATCATTTTTTTAAAGAAAAATTAACTAACTTTAAATTCAACTCAATTATTTCAACCATCAAACATTAAAAATTTATATTACAAATATAATTACATTATTATGACTCTAATACATTCTACTTGCAATTAATAGCAAATAATGTATTACATTTTATTAAATAGTTAACTCTATTTTCAAATTTTTTAAATTGTTTTTAATTGCATAGCTTAAATTTTATTATTACTATTATTTTAAATTTTAATTACTTTAAATTTCTATATTAGTAATTACTATAATGGCAAAACTTGCCTTTAATTTTCTTTTAGTAAATTTAATCTCAATGCTTTCCCAAAAGCTTTTAAACTCAATCTCTACCTAATTAATTATAATTACAAGTTATATGATTCAAGTATATTTCTTAATAATTTTTATCATTTCCTAGTTCTATAATTTTGGTTATTATAATAGTATTTTGTATATATGTATGCATTTTTTATTTGTATTTTTTAAATTTGATTATGTTTTATAGCTATTTATTAATAGAGGTAAATTCTTACGATTCTACGTTACGAGTCTACACCCCCTTTTACGATTCTGCCTAAACTCGCGAGTTTGACAACAATGGTGGAGACAGAGGAATGAGTTTAGGTGCCTATCCAACCCAAGTATTTGGACATCGTGCATGTGATAATTCATCATCCATGCCCACTTACAATGAATTACAAAATGAAATGGCACAACTAAGGGAGAAAATTGTAGAAAGAGAAGCATGTGAATCACAAATGGATGCAGAACATACACAAATGGCTACTAAACACGCAAAGTTGCTTGACAAGCAACGTCGAATGGAAGCCACAATGGCTTTTATTCTAAGAATCATTTCTAGTCAAGTGCCACCTAAACTTGGGGTTATCATCACTTTGTTTTCTATTATATATGAATAAAAGACTATTTATATATTATAATTGTTAACAAATTACTGACGTGATGATTTGTGATTTCAATTTTAGATTCCTAGTGATCAAGACAGTGGAAACCCAGCTCAACAAGCAAGTCCTTCCCAGCATTCCAGTTATATGAATGATTAACTAGGATGAATTTTGATTATGCATCTGTGTGTAACTTGTTCTTTTTTGTTTATGTATTTATATTTTCAATGACAAAGATATATATTGATGGGTAAATATGAATTAGACAATTGTTATTTTGAACAGAATGTGTTAGCTTGTTTGATTGATAAATCAGGTTGGAAAAAAGTAGGTAGAAAAGAATATTTATATATAATAGTGACAAAAACTAGTACCACTGCTTTTAAAAAATGCCATCATAAATATAATGATAGTTTAAAATAACTGTCATTGGGACATACTTAATGACGATTAAACACAACCATTACAATAACCATTGTTAAACCAGAGTTAACGACGGATATATGTAACCATTGTTAAACTATAAAATAATGACGGTTGATAGTAGCTATCATCATGTTGCATTATAACAATGATTTTACCAACGTTTACATATAACTATGGTTAAACCAGTCTTGACGAATGATTCGACAATGGATATTTTAGTCGTCGTTAAACCATTTTACCACGGCTATAACCGTCATTAAGACTACTTAACAACTATCGTTATAACCTAATTTTTTTGTTGTGAGTAACTTCAGGTAAGTATTTACAATCAAATGAAATTCCCAAAATTCGACGCCTTGAGAAGTAATTGATTTTACACTTACTCATTCATCCAACATTATATTATCAATTTGATGAAGAAAAAAAAGAATGACATTATCTTTAGTTATCTTTTTACATGGTTATGCACCAAAAGTCAAACGTCTCTATGACATAATGAACATCCTTTCCTCTATCGATTTGATTGAAAGGTAACAAAACCCCCCAAAGACTTCATACGCTCCCAATAAATTTAAAAGGATGAACCTAAGTCATGATAACATATCTTGACTGATTCTTTTTTTTACAACCATGTCCAAACAAATCATCCTAAGAATAGTAAAACAACATATAGGTGATTGGGAGAGAAAGCCAGCAGAGGATCTAATGGCACTTTGGATAAGAGTGCATCCAAGAAGAGAGTGTTTAGGATTGAAGTTACAAGAAATCAAAGTAAAATATGAAGGATCTAACCTTGCTGTAAAGAAGCCTTCAACTTTCCCCTTCCTTTCTTAGCGAGCATAAGACCATGTGTCTTTCATCATCATCCTCGCCACAATAAATGTGATTTCCGTGACAGGGTGAGCTGTCAATAGCTAGAGAGATGCAATGATGTTGGAAGACGGCTAACGATAGATAGTTTATGCAGACAATAAAACCCTAGAAGAAGCCCAAGTGTTCAATCCATGTGGGTTCATTTGATTCTCGAGTCAAGTTATTGATATATGGGTTTTATCAAGAAAAAGGAAAGCCAAGTTAGAATGCTAACTAAGCAAGCTACTGGTGTGGTGTCCATTGGGTTAATTTTTTTCCAACCTAGATGATAACAGTCCACCTTAGCACTTAACCCTCCATGTTAGCATTTTTGAATGGCAACTTAATAGAAGGACTAACTTGGTTACCTATGCTTGAGTGGAGGACCAATTTGGAGTTTTAGTTAAACGAGGGACCAAAATGGAGACTAGGTTATGAGTGGGGGACTAAAATAAGGTCTTTGTCAAATCGATACGCCTAAAATGATCAATTGAAGATCCATCATGCCTTCTTTAATATGCGTGTGATTAATTATAACTACTTTTAGCTTAAATTTTGAGAAATAAATTTTGAATTCAGATTGGGATAAATGTAAATTTAACAAACATAAATATAGTCTAAGCCTTTAAATTAAATTTGAAAGTAATTTTGTTATATTGTTATTAGAAAACAGTGTAGCAAAGATATAAGAAACTTTATATGATTTTTTTCCTTTTAACATATTTGTAGACGTAGATATATAATTTGTGTAAAATATTTAAATTGGAAGTATATAATTAGAATAGGGTAAATTATTCTCATCTAATTATACGGTTTTTCTTTTTCTTTTTAAAAAATTACACTCCTTTTGTTTTTCAGAAATTAAAAAATGTGCTATCTAGTTACTATACTTATTTGGAACAAATTGCCTTTCTATATTATGTGAACAATTAGAAGCTATAAAAGTTTAATTAATTTGTTGACAATTTTTTCTCCCTGTACTGCCATAAAAGTACTTAACTTATATTTAATTTATATACTTAACACCCCATTATGCCTAAAGGATCCCATTTTTTTTTTTCAATATTATAGTTGGGAGTGTTAATTAGGGGTAGATATATACTTAAATTTTGCATCAATTAAATCGTGTAATTTTTAAGGCGCATTTTCTTGTATAAAGTGATGCATTTTTTGGTCCCAAAAGTTGTTAGTGCATATAACATTAGAAGAACCAATTGCTCCAAATTAATTAAAAGTTAACCCTCTAGCTTCAAGACCTCTCAAATAAATACAATTTGGCTTCTTAACCATCTCACAAAACTTTTGACTTGTTGATTGCCTTTCATTCTAGAGCACAATATCATGATCCAGTCAACTAAACGAGTGGAAGTAATGTATTTCAGGACGAATTTATTACAGTTTTTAAATGGAATTGCTTACTATTATTAGATTGTATTTCTTTATATTTAAATGAAAAGATCTAATTTTTGGATTGCGTGTGGTTAAGATTTAAAAATTTTTACTAAATGTGGTTACTATATTTAATCGAAAATTTTAAGTTATACAACTAATTTAATATTAATTGTTGGATCCGAACTCAGTGATCTATGTTACATGTTAAAAAACATTGTTTCTCAAACTATATTTTTATTGACGTTGTAACTTGTAAGGCATTAATTTCAAAATATGAAAAACTCAAGCAGAAGAACTATGAATACATTGACGTAATCTATTTACGTAACAACGCACTCATGTAATCTCATGTCGAACATTATGGAAGATTAATCTATATAAATGTCTTATTAGTACTTATTTGAAATTCATTTATTACATAGAGTGTATTGATTTCATTCACGTAGCATCCAATCCGTAGGAACAAAACCTACCGAACTGCTACGTATTATTCCAAACATGCATCGTAGAAAAAACAGTAACCTCAATACTAAAATTACACAGCACTCTTAATGGCATTGCTGTATCCATTTTGCACATCATTGAACCTGTCCCAGATCATGACTCCACCGTACTTAGGAGAACCCTTGATCGCCGGAAGCACCTGAGACGTCATAACATCCGCCGGAATAAACCCACCACTCGGGGCAGCGGCCTGCGACGCCGGAACCCCCAAGAACACTTGGCCAGCCTGCACCGAGTTCCACTGGTTCCATGCACTCACAAGATTGTTAGTGTTTCCATTGGTGTACATGCATGGAGGGTTATTGTAGAACTGAACCCAAACGTAATCAAACAAGCCAGTTTTGATCGCAGAATCCAAGTGAGCGTCGGGGAATGGACACTGTGGAGCTGCGGATAGGAACACTTTCTTCTGCTGACTGAACCCATTCAGAGCTCTGGCCAGCTCGTCCCAGTGCTGCCCGTCGCCGGCCTCGATGTCGAAGTCGATGCCGTCCAAAACGGCGTTGCCGAGAGGGCGAGAGTTGGACTGTCCTCCGAGGAAGTTGTTCCAGAGGTAATTAGCGAGTTGGGTGGCTTCGTCGGCGGAGTTGAGAGAGTACCCTCCGGCGCCGCCTCCGAGGGAGAGAAGGACTTTGATGCCTTTGGATTGGCAGGCTTGGATGTCGTTGCTCAGGCCCGTGCAGGTGTTGGCGGCGGGGTCGCAGTGGCCGGCGAGATTTAGCTGCGGAGTTTGGCCGTTGCCGAAGGTGGACAAGAAAGCTATGTTCACGTACTGGTAGTTTCCGGTGTTGCAGGCGTCGGCGAGGGAGCCTTCGTTGGTGTTTTGGCCCCAGTAGATGGAGATGCCGGCGGCATGGGAGGTCTTGATGGGGAGAGAAATGAGCAAGAGAGGGAGGAACAGGAGAGAAGCTTGTTTGAGGGAAGCCATGTTTTGCTGTGTATGATACTGTAGTATTGAGTAATTGCTTCTTGCTTGGTGGTTTCAGAAGAGGCAGAGAAGGTGGATATTTATAGGTGTTTGTGGGGAATAAAAAGTAAGAGAAACGTGCCTTGTGGGAGATGAACTGCTAGTAGATGGGGTTCTTCTTTGGAATATATGAGTTAAGGTCGCCATGACTAAATAAATAAAAGGATTCTCAAGTCAAGCGCGAAAAGTAGACCGGAAACAGATAATAAAATCAATACTTGTGATGGCATAATCTAGACGAGGAATTTAGGCAGAGAGATATGGCTACTCCATGATTAATGCGCGTTATTTTTCCTTACAATAGAGTGATGATACATAGACTCCAGTCTACTACAAACTTCTATTATAATATAATAAATCCTTAAAGAAAAAATTGTATGCCTGGTCTCTTATATTTTATATATTCAATAACAATATGACAAATATTTAATTTTTTAATTATATTATAACATGTATATAGTTATGACAGATAATTGTATTGCCTTCAAATATAATTACACATTATTCTTAATTAATTAAATACCTATCATGTCTTGATTGGAAAACAACATAACAAAAAAATAAGGAATTGTATATATATAAGTATAATTTTTTTTTTAATATTGTTCTCTAATTAAAATATGACAAATATATAATTTTTTAATAGTATTATAAATATGTGTATGATTATTACATATAAGTGTATAATTTTGAATTAAATTATTCTCTTTTTAAGCTATTATTTGTTACCCATACATTTGTTATACATTGATTGAAAGATTGATGGCCAAAATATAAGAATATATGTTCAAGTCTAATCTTTCATTAAATATATAATAATATTTTCTTTAAATTATTATTAATCAATGACATTTATAACATTAATTTAATTTTTATTTAAATAAAAAGTATAGATATAATAATAAATTTAATATAATTGACATATATATATATATATCAGTAAGATCCATGAAATACTGGTGTTTTATATACTAATTCATAAATTACGGGTTAATTTGTTGTGCGCACTTCAAATTTTTTTGGAACGATTAACAGGTAGTGGAGACTTTTTTTCTGAAGTTATTGTGGTCTGGTTTCAAAATATGGACATGATTTGATTTTTTTCATTTAACTACAATCTATTTTATATTGAACATTTTTTCAAGCTAAAACTTTCTTTTTGGGTGCTTAGACCGTGTTTAAGGAAGATATTATATCTTTATACCATTTATCTTAATCAAGTAGTTGATGAAGTACTCTTTTATGAGTATTTAAGTCTTAATTTTAGAACCAACCCAAAATAAAAAAAAAAATTATCTTCCTAATTCTTTTAATGTGTGTGATGGGCGCCCTTAAAAGTTTACTCGGAGGAACGCGTCTTGTCTGACACATAAACTAAACCCTTAATACACTGAGCCAAAAAAAAAAAAAACCAATTAAGTGGACTTCTGAATTAAACAACTGAATTTAAAGTTATAAACAATAAACGTCTAACAATACATTTCATGCCTTCTAAAAACATTTTAGGGAAATTTCTATTTGTGTTTCTCATTATTTTACTTAACTTTTAATGTGGTCCTTATGGCTTATGCTTTACAAATTTATTATTAGAGGTCTTCATAGTTTAAATAATTTTCATTTAGTCCCTCTCATTATAGTTTTTTTGTCAATATTTTATCATATAAATGAGTTTATTTTATTTTATTTTATTTATTAACTCTAACTGTTAGTATAAATATTACATATTTAGGACACTAAGATAAATAAATTAGTTACATTAACAAAAGTTAATAAAATACTAATAGAATATTAAGAGTGGATACCAAATTAAAGTATTTGTAAACTATAATAATTTATTACATAATATTATATTATAGGGACTAAATCAAAAATTAAGCAACACTATAGGACCAAAAGCATAACTTTCCCAAAGAAATTTACTATACTTCTCTGATCTGAAATGCTCAAAAAAGAATTCAATATTCCTGCCACTTTTAACATATATGAAAGCTGAATTGTAGCCACCGATGTTGAAATACATGCCACAAATTTAGGCGTAATATGTGGGGGCTATTAAGTTATATTTTGCGCAAGCAGCCTTTGACTTGAGACTAGTCATCACACCACAAAAGTCTTTAACGCCTTCTGAAAGCAAAGTCCATTCCATTTCTTCATTTTTGTTTCTCATTTATTGATATCCCTTGGCTTGGGTTCATCTGGAATGTTTGAGTAGCTTAGTGGAGAAGTTCTGAAGTCCTTAACCTTGGGATTTTAAATTGAAATGAACAATCTAATTTTTCTCTTCAGTTTTGATCAATTTTGATTTCCCCCTCATTTCTTTCGAAAATTAATTTATTAAATATTTAAAACCCTTAAACAGGCCTAACAAATATTTATAAGGTTTATAAAAAGTAATTAGGAATGTCGTGTTCTGTATTAATGTTATAACTATCCAACGGCTTAAAGTAAATTAACAATATCATTCGATTATCTATATTTTAAAGTTTGAAAACTAAAATCGATAATTTTTTAAATTAAATTTGACACGTATAAATAATTTAAAATTTTGATATAAGGGTTATAAATAATTTAATAACACCTACTATTACAAAGAAAAAAGCAACAGCATCTTATTCATATTATTATAAATATAATAAAATCTTAAAAGTTCACATTTTTGTTCAGAGAATAAAACAATTTATCGATATTTCTGGAAGCATTTTAATTCAGCATCTGGGGCAGCTAGCTTACCGTTTAACTCTATATTGACATGCCTATTTATAGCATTTAGTGCATGTTTAGTAGCTTTCAACTAATTAAGTTGAGGTTACATTTCGTACCAAGAATTAGAACTAATTGAACAAAACTTATATAAATTTTTTAATATATTTGTTATATTATCTATGAATTACAATATAACAGTGTTTAGTTGTGTAATTATATTATGAGACGTATATGATTATTACAAATAATTATTTTTATTTTTAAATTAAATTATACATTATTATTATTAATTGATTCAATATTTATCATATTCTAATTGAATTACTGTATAGTAAAAATATATGTAACTATATATAAGTTCAGTCCTTTAAAATTTTATAATTTATGTTTGAGCCATATAAAAAATTTTAAAATAAAATTATAATTTTAAATTTAATTCTAATTTTATTATTTAGACAAAGGATAAATATTTTTATAAAATGATTATCATGAACATACATTAAATATAATTTATTTTTTATTTTAAAAAATAGTTTATTATTTTTTAGTTTAGATTATATGATATAAGATTTTTTTTAGGGATTATAACACTACATTGTATTTAGTATTTAAAATAATATTTTTAAAAAAATTATTTGATATGTCATATGTGTGCCATAAGTGTCTTGTCATATATGTGTGTATATATGCAAGTGCAACATTGTGCTTTGTCATAAATATATTAGACTGTGGTATTGTAATTGTGTGTATGCGTATGATCATATTTTCTTTTAAAGATTAACGTATATTGATGTTTTTTGTTGTGTTATATATTTGATATATAGATATATATAAGTATGTACATGTGTGAACATGTGCAAGTGCATGTGTGTATGCAACATATAATTATATATATATATGTGTGTTTGTGTGTATAAATACATATGCATATATATTTATATTACATATTATATATTTGTTATATGTATTTATGTGTATATATATATATATACATGTTACATGTTTAATATATATATATATATATATATGTGTGTGTATATATAATTATATATGCATGTGTGTTTGTGTGAATAAGTATATATGCATGTATATTTATGTTATATATTATATATTTGTTATATGTATTTATATGTGTGTGACATATCATAAGTGTGTGTGTGTGAGACATATTGCATGTGTTTTATTATATCTCTTGTACTTATAAAGGCACGTGCGCGCATGTGTGTGTATATATATATACCTTTTATGTGTTTGTATTACATATTTGGTATATATTTAGCTTGTCAATTATATGTGTCATTTATGTACATATGTAGTTTATTAATTAGCAAAATATTTTTTAAAAACAAATTTTTTTTATTATTTTTATATTGGTATTAAAATTTAAAAGTATAATATTCAAAGTTAAAGGTTAGCCAATAACTTCTCGAAATATAAAGTATTATGCTATAAGTGGAAGAATTACACCTCATTTTAATATTTGAAATTATAAATTTTTGGGTTGAGATAAAATTTGAAAGTAAGTTTTATTGGTTGTTTTTCAAACTATGAAATTTGTGTATAATATTGGAAATACAATAATAAGAGCGAAGTTAAAAATAAATAAAATTATCAGATTCAATTCCAATTATATACCTCTATTATGTGATCTCCACACAGGTTTTAGTTTTAATCATTAATAATTGAATATAAACATATACAGATATGTGTGAAATGGGAGTAACACCATAATGATTCCTCTTTAAGAAACATCATATGCATAAAAAATTTCCAATTTTTATGGAAATTTATATATACTTAATAATTAAATATAATATTATGATTATGCCTGAATCTAAAATTTTAATGCTAATTATCAAAAGTTCATTCATAATGATTTTCCCTGGAGACACTAAGTAATAATGGAGTATATTAGATGCCTTAACCTAAAAATTTCTAATTCTTAAAAATTAATGTTTCCACCAAGATATTTAAAAAAAAAAAAAAAAAGATGTCACTTGAGTATGGATAAATAAGGTAAATAATTGTTTTATAATTCAATCATCCATTTCAAGTCAACACACAGAGATATATATATATATATATATATATATATATATATATATCATATTACATATTAATTTAATATATGTCATACTTTAAAGATAAATAGAATATAATTTGTTGTTACTTTTTTTTATGAACAGCAAGTTGTATATCTAAGTCTTTAAATGTAATGAAAATTAAAAAGACAAAAGTTTTTAGACAAATATTCTCTACATTTTAGCTTTGAGTTAGTATAGGAATTTGAGAAGTAACAAAAGCTTCTGCTTACACTTTTATATTAGTAGAGATGAGAAAGAGTAAAGAACATGAGGTTCTCCATCATCTTTCAATCATTTTTGTTTACATTTTTTCACTTTTTTCATTATTCACTCCATTTGACATTCACTTTTGTTAATTTCTTTAAGGGAATTTTCTCTTTTGCTCTATAATATTTTCAAATTGTCTTTTGCCTTTGCCTGTAACTGTTTATTCTCTGTATACTTACAGATCTGATAAATTATCTTACTTTATCATTATTATCAAATTATCAATAGTCCTAGTCATTGTTATTAAAAAAAAAAGTGAAATTAGTTAAATGATTCATAAAAGTAAGCCCATAAGATATATTCAATAGAATAAGATTTAATTTTAAAATAATATACATACTCCCTTTCATGTTGCGTGTCAAAAACCACACACCATAATGTGCTATTAACTTTCTTAGTTTCAATACAATATATTTTTCATATATACATATATATACATATATATATATATATACATATATATATATATATTGTAGGGTTATTATTATTTTTACAAAATTATTATGCATTGTAAATTTTTGGTTCGGAATCCTCTAACTAGAGCTTTGGCCAATGGAAATTGCAATCTTTAAATAGTTAACAGAACATATATATATATATATAAATAAATAAATTTCAAATTATAAATTTAAAAAAAAAAAAAAAAGCAAAGCGTAAAGTACGTTCATTTGTACCATGCTGCGTGACTCAAGCATTGTTTCTCTGCCATCATAGAGTGGATCATCAAACTTCTCAAATTGCACTTCAAGTTCATTTTGGCTTCAGTCAAAATGGGATACAAATGCATTAAAGATGAGCAAAAGCTTATACTTGCCCCAATTGTAAATGCAGGGGATGCAGTTACGTCTTTGCCTCTCCATCCAGGCCTCTATCATTTGTTTTCTCTTATATTTTTCTAAAAGCCTATATTTCTTTTTGTTGAGAGGAAGACAACGTCTCTAAACTTTGCTTTTGGATCCCAGCAGCAGGGATCCTGAGTGATGTATTCATCAAAAAGTTCACCAACTATGATAATTCAAGAGGAAAATAAATAAATACCTGAATAAAATTGTGTCATACTTTGGTAGCTCACCAATAATCTCCACAGGAGCATATACCATTTCTAAAATGGTGGAATCGATTGGTGTCCCTAACAACAATTTCACGTCCAACTATCTTGGAGATGAGTTTGGCTGCAATATGGCAATCTCCACAAACGCGAAGATTCTTGGTAATTCTGATGGGAGATCCAGGTTCAGTGTTCAAAATAGCAAAAACAATAGCCAACTTTTCGCTGTGAACTGATAGATGACACTCCTTATCCTCTTCTTCCACATCATGAAGAGCAGAATCAGTCTCTGGGACATAACCCATCTCTCTCATCATCCCCACCAACACATCTAATTCTTCATATATCTCCTTTGATTGCGGGTGTGATCTATCACCAGCGAGAAATGTGTAAACCTGATTTTTCAGCTCAACATTGCTAATGCCAGGCATTTTCCTAATTCTTCTTCTCCTCATTAATGATCGGATTGCTGATACTTCCTGCCATCTCCCAGCTTTTGCATAAATGTTAGATAACAAAACATAGTAACCTGACTGTTCAGGAGCCATCTGAAGAAGGTTATCAGCTGCTAAAAGACCAATATCCATGTTGGAGTACACGCGACAAGCACTAAGTAGAGCACCCCAAACTCTTTCATTAGGATCCAATGGCATCTGTCTAATGAAGTTATAGGCCTCATTAATTCTCCCTGCACGTCCAAAGAGATCCACCATACAAGCATAGTGTTCTATTCTAGGTGTTATTTTATAATCACCTGTCATCTCTTTATAGTATTTATTCCCTTCATCAAGTAATCCTGAATGGCTACAAGCAGAAAGAATGGCAACGAAGGCAATAGAATCTGGACTCAGACCTGAATTTTGCATTTCTGCAAAGAGTAATACGGCATTGCGACCTTGACCTGTCATACCATAGGCAGATATCAGTGAAGTCCATGATGCAACATCGCGAAACTTCATTCTGTCAAACACTTTCCTCGCATCTTCTAGACATCCACACCTGGCATACATGTCTATCAACGCATTCTCCAATAATAAATTCGGACATAGTCGCTTCCTCTCAGCATATTCATGAATCCTCCTTCCTAGCAACAAAGCTGAAAGATCACCACAAGCTGGAAGAACACTAGACAATGTGATTGCATCAGGTTCTATTCCCAATTTTTCCATTTGTAAATATAAATCAACAGCTTCGCTGGGCATTGAATTTTTTATGTATACAGCTATCATTACATTCCATGAGACCAAACTCTTCTTCTCCAACTCCATGAATATCTCTTTAACATAGGAAACATTGTCAGACGATGTGTTAGTCACAGCTGGCATGAGACTGGCCATTGTACCTGCATCTGGGTGCTGTTTCAATGCCTCCATTTCCCGGCAAATCTCCAATGCATCATCAAACTGTGCATTGTGTGCATACCCTGCAACCATAGAATTCCATGAAACAACGTCTCTGCTTGGCATTTCATCGAGAACTTGACGTGCCTCGAGTAAGCAACCACATTTACCATACATGGCAACTAGACCATTCCCAACAAACAAATTTGAGTCAAGACCGACCTTCAATACAGCTCCATGAAGCTGCAAGCCAAACCTTAAATTGTGAGAACAAGAACAGGATTTTAGGACACAAGGGTAGGTATAACTGTCAGGGCTAAATCCACCATCAACCATGGCCTTGAAAACAAGCGGAGCATCATGGTAGAAATTGTTGTTCACATAGCTTCTGATCATGACATTGAAGAAAACAACATTCCTTTCGGGAATTTCATCAAACACCTTGCGTGTCAATCTGAGTTCTCCACAAGCAGCATATGCTCTCATGAGCTTAATTGCCAGAGACGGGTCTGAATGAAGATGGTTATGAAAAATCTTAGAGTGCAGTTTCTTAAGGGTGTTGATATCAGGGAATTGATCTAATGCTTTGCCAAGCAACTCTATACCAAATGTTGGATTTTGAGACGACGCTGCAGATTCCCGGAATGATGAAACGAATGCTTGTAATTCGGCCAATTGACGGGACAGAAGAGATATAGCTTTCATGAATTTGAAAGTTTGAAGCTTTCCTTCAAAATGAGATGTGGGACAGGATATTCATTTCAATTAATTTCAATTAGATGTTCAATATTGCCTGCAAAACCTGGGACTTATGCTGTACAGTGGCTTCGGAAGGTTTTCGAAGCTAGTTGAAGCTGGGACTGACAGGTCAAAAATCAAAGTATAAGCTCATAGTTTAGATTCAGAAAGTCTCGCATAAATTGGGTTGTTAAAGTATTCGAGGGTAATATCAGAATCAGACTTGACGAGTACAAGTTTCAAGGCGGGAATTATACCCAGCACACAATTCAGGTTTCGAAAAAAATGGGAAGAAAGTTTTCTATTGTAAGATACCAAAGAAAGCATAAAAATATAACATAATTATACAATTGTTGAAAAAACTGTTAAACTGTAAAAAGAATAAATAAATAAATTTTCATGCTTTAATTTGTAAATAAGACTGCAGTAGCTAATTATTGGTGTTTAAATTAACAAGTATTCCTTGTTTTTATTTAGTTATTTGTTGAATTTGGCAAATTACTAATATGGTTCAGTTAAAACTAGGATTTAGATTACTGTATTTAAGAATTCAAATTTATTATATTTAAAGAAATTTGAGTCATTAAATTTATCTAATGATTAATATTTAAATAAATATGAAATAATTTTTTTAATTTAGAATATTAAATTTTTATTTAATAATTTAAATTTTATCAAATTTACCTACATTTAAATTTTCAACTTCACTTAATCTATTTCCATCAAATGGAGATTTCTGATTTTAGTTTTCAAGTGCAACAATTTTAGTATTTCATATAAATATTAACATCAAGTCTCACTTTTAATCTATTTTATGTTTCCTAAGTGGTGGTTTATTGAAAATGCATCTTCAGACATCTGTGACTTTAAATTTATTAAGTTGAAATTTTTTTAAATGACAAATACTCATGTAAGGCCAATTTAGGAAAATTACAATTATCTACCTCTATTTTTTATCTTTAATTGCAAAGCTTTTCTTAATCTAGTAGAAATTGTGGTGGTCTATTTATAATATGTCTTTTTGCAATTCAAGTTCTTATTACTTAAATTCTTAAAAAATAACTTCATAAAACTATTAAAATACATTTCAGCCATTGTTATCGCATACTTTTCTAATATGGAAGAGGTAATCCAGTGAGAGATCATACACACACGAAGTAGCATTCCTCTCCGCCAATCCTGACGAGTAGCATATGGATCCAGGAGATAGCGAGACATGGGTATATTAATTTTTCTATTTCTATCCTCCATTCAAGATACACTAAATTCTTTCTTCAATGTTCATTCATTTCTATAACGGTCAAATACGCCAACCTAAACAAATTAAACATTTGCTTAGTAATAAAACATTACCTAGTGATTATTTGACTAATCATGTTAATATACTGTGAAGTACAGCTTTCAATTAGGATATAACTCGGGTACAGACATTGACGTCCAACTTTTTGAGGTTGAACTCCGAAGTAACCATGTTATGTTATTTTGCAATTTGCATTGTAAGTTCGCGTAGACGATTGTTGAGGGAGATGAAAATAATTTACTCACATGAATGGTCATCTTGAAATAACGCCTTGGAAACAGAAATACATGTTCGACTCCCATCAGCCTTGTACTGGTCATCATCGTCCTCCTTGCTTGTCCATGGACATGAACGTTTGTTTCCTGTCAATGGGGTCTCGCATACTGTGTCATAGCTTGCCCTTCGTCGTTCCTTCTTCCTTGTTGGCAGCTTTCTAAGAGGCGATGACTTGGGTTTCATAGTCTTCTGCTTTGGGGCCCAAACTCTCTGCAAATCAGGCATGCAACTTCTGAAAGATGAAAATCTCCTTGCCCTTTCTCTCCTCTTCTTGGCTTCTTCTAACTTTCGATCTTGATCCTCTTGTTTAGTCCTTTCAAGAATTCCATTATCATTCTTCAGCATCTGAAGGGCTTCGTTTTCTGATGATGCGCGACCACTACTACTTACATTGTTTTCACCCACCTCGTCTCTGTCTGTCTTTCCATTCCAGGATTTGTTACTCTCCTCACTGATGAGCAAATGATTTGGGGTTTCATCCTCTTCGGCAAACAGCAACAGGTCCATTTTGTTGTAGATTTTATGAACAAAGTCACCGAGGGAGTGAGAATACCTGAAATTCAAAGACTTCAAGATCATTAGTCTAACGGATTTTCTTTCTTTTCTCTCTCCTTAGGCAAATTCAACAAACATTCATTGTTGCCAAGTTTTTAAATTTGGAAAAATAAATTCAGTTGCACTAGTGCAGAGTGAAATCAAGATAATTACAATAAGATGAAAGGTATTTCACGTTAAGTGTATCATATTATAGTCATGCTTTAGGGAGATGCTACCCCTTCACTTAGATTCCTTGTCCGTTACCCTTATATTTTGTCTAATAGCAGAAGAGCAAGCACCCCAAATGGTAGAATTTAGCATAAATGCACAAAATGATAGTAAACTGAGTTACTCCTCTAATAACTCCAAAGGAAGCTAGAATCTTTTGTCATTCCACCAAGAACACTTTGTGTTACTTTCAGTAATAAAGTACTATCAATTGACATCTATAACATCAATCAACCTTGAGGTATACACATGTACCTGCTTTTTATGATCTTCGCTACATAACTATCAAGGTTCCAATCACCAAAGAATCCCCCTTCCATATGGCACTGAATATTCTCCAAAAGAAGACAAATTTGCTTCACAATCTTCTGTTTGCTAGACTCCTCAACTCCACCTCCAACATCTGATTGTAAAATCTCCATTCGAAACAAAATCTGCAGTTCATATCTTGTGCTCATTAAGGTAACAATGGAAACAAAAGGAGCCAAACTACGCAACTAATTAGAACAATGAAACATGAAAACATCACATTAAATGCAAAAATAGGCAAAATGTTCTCAAAGGATACTCTCTAACTATTTTCTTTGTAACGAGTGAAGTAGGTCCTGGATCAGAAGCCTGAGACAACAGATTTCTGCTTTTGTGCCTTGCAGCTAACTCTTTCGGCTCTATCAGTAAATTTTTTTTTAGTTCAGCTGCAACAATGCTACTATAAGCATCATTACATTTTGAAGAATTTTGACTTTCAGAAATGGCTTCTCTGTCAAACTTCTGTGATAGCCAGTATATGGATGAGTTCACAAGTCGCTCAGCCAAAGCCTGCAGGTCTACATCTTCAGATTCAATTCCCTGATGGATCTTGGTGGAAAGATTACTGAAAAATGCTTCGGATGTTTCTGATCCAAAATCATGCACAGCATCATCCTGTAATCTCGAAGCCTCAGTCACAGTGTTCTCTCCTGCTGAGGCAGATGAGGAGATAGGCTGTTCACCATCTTGGAGTGAAACAGTCAATCTAGTGTTAATTTCTTCTGGAATTAGCTGATCCGGCTTGGATTTTTCTGACATTATTAGATCAAGACAGTCAAATTTCTTCATCTGCTTCATCCAGCATTTCAAAAACTTCAACTTTTTCGACTTCTTGCATTCCATGGCATTGTAAGCCTCATGCAAGTCTATGCCAAAGTGATCATATGCAGCATTACAGAAGGAGCTCCATGTTAGGTTCTGAAGGTTATTCCTATCCATTATTTTCTTTTTCTGATGACCCTCAATCACTGTTCCACTCTTCTTATCTTGAGAACCCAATAATTTCTTGTGGTTTTCTAAGTTGACATCAGGCTTGCAAATATCAGCACTCTTTGTCGTGAAATATTGATCCATATTTGCTCCACCAGAGTCATGAACCATACCTGGATCATCCAATAGAGATAAAAGAGCAGAAGAAACTGTGAAAGGCCTTAGAATTGCCATACATGAACCACCGTCGTCATTGGAAAGAGATACCAAAGCCCAGCAAACTTCTTCATGAAGAAAACTTAAGAGCATTTGCCAAATGGGTACAGAGTTTCTCTGCCGCTTGAAACCAAATTCAATTGCAAGAATTTCAAGAACCCTATCTGCAAAGAATTCATTTGATTTCCCCTTCACTTTTTTCTTAGATTCTCCAAAAACTTCTCGTACAAGAATGGAATCAGATACGCAATCCATTAGTTTCCCAAAAGCATGACACCTCTGCACAACCTTAATATGAAATTTTGTGATTCCATTACCAAATTGCTTCCAAAAATTTTCCTCTCGTTCACAGCCTCCTTTTTGCGAATAAACCAACTCTGGATTAAACCGAACATCATCATTATTACGAAAGAACCTTAATTTGACCAACTCAAGATCACAACAGATATATTCCAGGGGATTCTGACTAACATCTACGATCTGAAGACTCAATTGCGCATGAAATTTCCTAGAATGGTCATCTATATCAAGGGAATTCCATGAAATTCCAATTTTTGGATAAATCAAACCAAAAGGGACAAGAGCGGAACCAAGTATAACCGAATCCAAAGAGCATAAGCCCCAACCCAAAGCTTTAATTCCACACTCAAAGAAACTGGATACTAGTCTAAATTCATCGGTCTCAATCTTATCCTCACAACAATTAGATTCACACCTAGCATCAATCCAGCTAAAATGCATATCCCTACAATCAAATGCATCCTTCACACTTCTGAAGAACCCAGA
Organism: Delonix regia; assembly: GCA_037074485.1. Taxonomy (NCBI): domain Eukaryota; kingdom Viridiplantae; phylum Streptophyta; class Magnoliopsida; order Fabales; family Fabaceae; genus Delonix; species Delonix regia. The sequence goes on along the minus strand of CM073449.1, from coordinate 18,743,399 downwards.
TAATCTGTCACAAAATGAACCCATATTTTTCAACGACTTATGACCTAACTCCACATCAAAAAATTCAGGCAAACACTTCAATGATCTACAAATAGGAGAAAACAAAACAACCAAATTCGAACGAACAAGTGAATTATCCACAACAGCATCTGGTACAGGATCACGCATTACCGGTTCCCAAGCATAGTCGTGGACAATCTGCTGCATCGATGCGGCAAGATGAGAAGCCCTAGGAGGTGAGGCATCCGATGGATTGTGAAAACGAGGAAGAGAAGTGAGGGTTTGTGAGAGAGATAGGAGGGCAGAGGTTGGGTCATTGAAAGAGAGAGAAAGGGAGGAATTGGGGACAAAACGGTGTAGTTTAGATGACGAAAGAAGGGGAGATAGTGAGGAAAAGAAAAGCTTGAATGAAAAGAGAGAAGAAGAGAGAGGAGGGAAGGAGAGAAGGATTCTGGTGGAAGCAAGAAGGGAATTGATGTATGGGGTGGGATCCTGAAGATGGAGAAGTGGGTTGAGGTCTATGAGAAGAACTAGGCGTTGGGTTTGAGTGTAATCTGCGATTGGATCAACTGGGTATGCTGCCATTAACAACAATGGTAGATGAAGACTGTAACTTCGAGGCGATGAATGGAGTGTGATGCCGGCGAAGGAGAGAGAAAGGAAGAGAGGATCAGGCGAGCGTCTGAAATGAATAGCTAAGGGAAGGACAAGGGGGAAACGGTGTCGTTTGGCAGCCATCGAGCAGATAGATATGAAATCTGCGTGGGCGGGATGTAATAAATTGGCGGCAAAAATTCAAAACATCAGAGTTTCTAGTAATTGAGCTACTTCATATTTTCTTTTCCACTATAATCTTAATTTAGTTTCCATATTTATTGATATATTTTAGCTTTAATTTTAAAACTTTTAGTTTTTTAAAAAATTATATTTAAAGATGTTCATGGACCAAGCCAAGTTTTAACGAGACTCACACCCAACTCGATTATATGATTGTGCTAATTTTTTTATCTTAAGACTTTACTTGTCATGATTGATAATTAAGCCAACTCTATTCTATTTTTTAATTTTGAAATTTTTTTTTACAATTTTAATATTAAGAAAAACAAATATTTTAAAGAAAAATTTAAAAAGTTTATAATAAAAAATAGAATGAATAAAAAATTAAAATTAAAATTTAAAAATAATTTAATCACATCACTCCATATCATTCTATCTTTAACCATTTGTTGAAATATATCTTTAAATCATTTCATCTTCTCTTAAACTCATAAACATAGTCTCAATGACTAAGCAAGGGGATAGTTTTTTTTTTTTAAGAACTCATATGGTAGTTATATAACTAGTACATCTAGAATTTGATCATTATGATACTTTAGATTTGAAAAAAATGAATTTTTCATTTTCATAAATCCTTAACTAAATGGTCTGTTCCATTTATTTTTAACTGAATAAGTCATTTGGACCTAAAATGTTAATTGAATAAATAAATGGAAATAAAATTTATATAATAATCATAAGATTTACAACTAAATTTTAACAAATTAAATATTTTCAAAAATTGACTTGTGCATTATGAAATATTCAAAAATTAAAATGAAGTGAGTGTATAATTAAAATTACTAGTATTAGTCAAGTGTTCTTTCTGTTCCTTGCAACTAGTTTATGCACATTCCAAGTTCAATGAAAGGTTATCGTGTCAAGGCATGGTAATACAAAGTCTAGTATTATTTTTCTCTCATTTCTTTTAGATTCTAAAATCATGGATTTTATCATAGATCCAACTACTTATTCTTTGATTATATAGTTTCTACTTTCTCTCTTATTTTAAAGATCATTATTGTTCATAACATTGTCACTTTATCATTTTGGAAAAGTTTTTTTTAGAAGGAAAAATTGTAATTTATTATATTTTGGTTTAGCCAATTTGTAATAGATTATTTATTAATAAAAATTTTTTAATTATTCATCTCATAATTTGCACGGTTAACATTTGACTACCTTAATTTTCTTCATTTAAAAATTGAACAAAAGTTGCAGGTGATCCCATTCCCCTTGACAAATTAATTTCTATTTTGTCCTTAATTTCTCTATCTAAAATCACTTATAGACACAATTATATTAATATATGTGTATTCATAATGGTTTCACCAAAATTAAGTGAATATTGACATATTTAAGTGTTCTTATGCTATTTTGTCCTTCAAATACTCTATCTAAAGCCCTAAGTCTCAAAGTTTGTAATGGTTCTTGGCCAAAAGTCTTAATGGATCCTGCTCTTCTTTCTCTTCTTCATCTACATCAATCCTTGCAATAGAGCTTTCCTTCTTCCATGAGTCTTGCTTGATCTTCTCCTGATACATTGATATTTAGATCTACTATGACCAGATTTTCTGCATTCAAACCAAGTCACTGAGCACTTTCATGCCCCTCCTTCTTTGTTTCCTTTTTTATTGAGGCTACTTTATGCTCCCACTACTGTCCTTTTCTTTAATTATATTTTCTAGCTTCATTGAGAAGAAAGCTAGATATTGTAATACAATTTCATTTGATGTCATCTTCTTCAAGTGCCTTAGTGAGTGTAGTAGCCTTAAAGGCTAGATTCTTCTTATTTTCTTGTAGTTCATGCGTTTTGAAATAAGTTCTCTCATAGGCCATAAGATTCCTCTTAGCTCATCATTAGTAAGATCATGCATGTTTCCATGCTCAATGGTGTCACTTTAGTTTGCCATGCTTGTGACAGATTTTTTTTTCTTTTAATAAGTTGTTTAAGATTTGAGTAGCCCTTTCCATGAACATTTAGGACATATACTATCTTTAATACTTTCATTTTCCTTCACTTGTATGACTCATATTTGTACACCAACACATTGATTTTATGTCCTACACTTTCCTTGTTCCCTATTGTCACACCATAATACCTAGCATCCTTTATGCAAATAGTCTAAGTATTTGCAATCCAATGATAAAAATAAAATGAAGAAAACTATTTGGGAAGATAGTTAAATATAAAAGAGAAATTCTAATTCGATAATATTGTTCATAAAATAAACTTGTCAACTTTGAAAACTCATAATAAATTCAAAGAAGCTCCAAAATTATGAAATTTTTTTAGGCAACTAGAATAATGTGATAGATAATTTTGTACAAATTTCAATTCAAAATTAGTATCTTAGGGACTTTCAAATTAAATTTTAGCAGAAAATTCATCCATTTAGTACCTCAAGTGGCACCCAACATCATACATATTAAAAAGCTTTTCTGCAAAGTTCTTCATACTTTAAGCATGCAACATGAGTAGCTACTTAACTCAAAATTTGATGAAATTTGGTACAAGGAAAGTTTGATATATTAAGATTAATTCCACACAAGATCATAATTTCTAGAATCCATCTACTTACTTTTTCACATTTTCTCTTCTCTAATGAAATTATATCTTCATAAAACTAAAATTTGACTAAATAGGTTCCAACATATCAAAATTTGAATTTGGCCTCATTCACTTATACTTATGCTTCAAAGAGCCTTCTATTACATATTAAAATTTTGCTTCAACTCTTGGTTGGTCATTTTTTCATGCATGAGAGAGTTTATACACATACAAGATAGTCTTGTATTACATCATCATATTTTCTAAATTACATGGTAATACATTATTGATCCTTAAATTCTTGTTACATACATCAAAATATCTAAGCTTCCAACTAACCAAGCCTCTTGGCTTTACTCCTATAAAAGGTCTAAGAGGCTTTTTTTTTTTTTTTCTTATCTTTACTAGATCCACATAAAATTGTTAGTTAAAGATATGATGAGACAAAAAGTTTCAATAACTCACTTTATATTCCACACACACTATGACACACATAGGCAAAGTAATGTACACAACATCATAACATGAACATAGTCATGAAATTATGCTAAAGTTGACACTTTTGATTTTGGTTAATGACCACATCATATCCAATATCATGATTAGGGTAAAATCACCATGTCCAAACCCTACAAGCTGTCATACATAACGTCAATTTTAAGCCACTAAGGTTTAATGTGAGATTTCACACCATCATACATCAATTCATAGCAACCTAAAACATGAAAATTAATCAAGTATGCAATCACTAAGTATAAACACATACATAGGATAAGAGAAATGGAGAAGAAGTTACTTTCGTACTTTAAGCTAATTTTTTTTCTTGATTTTCCTTGCAATAACAATATCTCCTCTTTCTAGCTAGAATTTCATCTAGGTCATGAAGAGAAATTTCTTCATTTAAGTCTCTAGATTACAATTATGGTGAGAAGGAACTGAAACTTCATGGTCTTAGCCATGGAGGATCTATTTCAACATGAAATTTCTAGAAATTATTCAAGAAATTCTTATAAGAAAGTTTACCTTTTCTTTTGCTTCATTTTTTTCTGCTTGAATCTACCAAATCTTTCACTGCATCTAGCTAAAATCTACTGCAAAAGAAAATATTTAGATCATTAGATAGCTCAAAGTGAGCTCTACAACTTTTCCTTCTACCATGAGTGCAAAAAGTGAATAAATTATCTTGAAAAATCCACTTTTATGTTTCTCTTTCTTCTACCATTTTCTCCACCATTTTTGCACCTTATTTTTTCTTGATTTTCATACACATAATGGAGAATATAATGAAGTGTCCATTTGTTCTCTACTTAGCTGAAGGGTGGGTGGAAAAGTCAAATAAACAAATTTATTTGGTGAAGATTAGCTATTTTACCCTTTATTCACACTTTTGTACCCTTTTAGCAGTATTTTTTTTATCCAAAACTGAAACTGCATAAAATTCCCAAATCATGATTTTTGGATCCTCTGATATTTTAAATTTAACTTTTAACATGAAATGCAACTTTGTATAAATTACACTTTTACCCCTATTTGTACCAAAATGTTTTAATTAGGTCCTTTTGGCTTTTCAATTCGGTCATTCCCTCTTTGATTGATTTAATTATTATCTTAACAAATGTAATTTTGCAGCTATTACTAAATGAGAATTATTATTTAAAATGTTACACCTATGGTTTGACAACTAGAGATATTATCATACTCCTGTCTACTGACAATACAACGCAATAAAAAATATTGTTGTCATGATCGTTGGTTTGGACTAACATGATTTCCTTTGTACATTCACTTATGCTCTTTGGCATTACATCATTAATCATTCAGAATTTGGGGTCAATTCACAACAATAGTCCACAATGGTTAGTCAACGACCTAAATTAGTGTTTTCATTCTGGCCTTCCATTGAGTGTAATGGCTTCATCAAACTAATGTTGCCTGATAATGGACTGCCCTTCCAAGAAATAGAATCTCTCTAGATGATAATTTATCATTTTTTGCAAAACAAATACTAGAACCTTTTATCTATGCAGGTAAGCAAAAATATTAAGTCAGACCTTCTCTAATACCAATTGAAGGCACACCTAGAAAATGGCTGAATAGATAATTGCAAATTTCTAAAACAATTTTGATGAGAATAATTAGATTAGTTTTAAAATCATTTGCTTGAAAATGAGAAATTGCTGCCTTAAACTCCTTTTTAGATGTCTAAAAATAGTTTATAGGCATTGAAAGCTTTAAAAAAGTTGAAGTCGGTTTCAATATCTTGAAACCAAAATTCAATTGCTTGAAAGATAATTTTAGATTACTTAAAACATGTTTTAATTACCAGAAAGTTAAGATGGAAAAGCAATAATTAGAGAAGGAGACGAGAAATAGCCAAATTTATCTCAGTTTGGACTTTCTTGTTCTACATCTAATTTTTTCCAATTGTCAGATTTCTCTACTATCAAAAATAATTCAAAGGTTTCTAGTTCATCTTAAACTTTCACAAAATCATTGGGACTTAGCTTAGCCGCAATTGACTTTCCACTCCTTGAAAGGTTTTTTACAAGAATGAGAAGGTGTATGAAGAACCCTTATACAACAAGGGATTACATGTAAGTGCACTTGGTATCTCTCAAAAGCTAGATATTAAAAACCTTAAGTTAAGCTTAAAATAGAGTATAACTTTCTCTTGTTTCTTTTTAGTTATTCATTATCTCTGTTGATCTATTCAACTTCTTTCTTGTGTATAGGAGAGTCTGGAAGCAGTCGTTACTCTCAAGATTGGCTTCCCCCGTTTAAAATAGCCTACCAATAGGCTTTTTTACTCTAATACTACAGTACAAAGTAATGATGATCTAAATTGTAGCTGTGAAAAATATTGTTTCTAGATACTATAAAGTAGACTTTTTAAAAATTAAAAAAGGAACTGCATGAGGTACTCCCATGCTATACCATAAAATTTTTTATAAAAAAGGAACCCCATTTGTTGCGTGGAGTAATCCCACATAACCAGTGGAGACTATCGTGCTGCAGGGTAGGAAGACAAACGATACGTAGAAAGGAGAGAGAGAAAAATACACGGAATGGCCCAAAAAGGAAGGGAGAGATATATATATGTGCTGAAAGAGGAGAACGACAGCTAATGTATAGGTATTGGAGAAAGAGAGAGAGAAAGTGATGGCATTTTCTTTTATAAAATTGTTATTATTTAAATGAAAATTAATTTAAAATCTTAATGGTTAGAATATATATTTAATATTGTACAAAGGATTGCGTATGAGAAATATTGATATTTTATTTAATAAATATATAAAAATATTTTAATTTAAAAATATTTTTATATAGTTATCTTGTATATTAAAATATCATACTAGATTTCATGTGATTAATTATAGTTTATTCTTTTACTTCAAAAGATTAATAAAATTCATCTTTTGATCTCAAAATAACTGGGCAAAATATTTAAAAAAAAAAAAAACGCAAAAGAAGGACTTATATTTTCAGTTAGTAAAATTTTAGATATTTAAAGTAATAATTTTTTAATATCACAAATGTTGTCACCTTGACCAGAGTAATGTGATTTAAAAGCTAGCTTATTAAGCTCATTTAACTTATTTTTAAAAAGTGAGTAATTAATTACATTAGTTTTGGTTGATGACCAAAAATAAAGGCCACAGACTATACTACATGTTGATTTGGCCTCATTCGCTCTTGCTGGTAACAAATCATGCATTCTACGTCACATGAAGTCTAGTCTAATATTTTAAAGTCAAAATACTTTAATGTATTTATCTAATATAATACGTATTACATATATATATATATATATTCTAATAATTAAAATTTTAAATTAATTTTAATTTAAATAGTAAAAATTTATTAAAAAAAATTAGCCTACACGCACGCTTTCTCCCCCTCTCGTTCTCTCTCTCCCCCAATAATAATCCATTCGCTGTCACTCTTCACGGTTTACGATAAAATATTAGTTAATGATACATTTATTTATGTAACAATAAATTTGATTTATCAAATTAAATAAAATTATAAAAAAATAATTTTTTTAAATTAATACATCAAATTAATTATCACATATCAAAATTAATTAATATATTTTATTACACGTCTCTTCTGTAAATGTATTTTTCTCTTTCCCTTTACGTGTCACTCCATGTCTCTTTCTCATTGACCTTTCCACATATTTGTTTGTCTGTTCGCCCCGCAGCATAGTAGCCTCCACTTGCTTGTGTGGGATCAACCAGTGAGGTTGAGTTTTTTTTTTTTAAAAAAAAATAAACCTATATAGGATTGCGTGAGAGTATCCCCAACGATCCTTTTTTATTTTCAAAAGGTTTACTTTACAGTATTTAGAAACAATATTTTTGGCAACTACGTATTTAGATCTTTATTATTTTGTATAGTAGTTACAGAATTAAAAAAACCTCTACCAAAACATAAAACAGTAACTTGCAATTGAAAACAAAAGAATAACAATTACCAAAGAAATTTGAAGTGATCACAATGAAGAAAAAGTAAACAACATTACTACAAACTAACTACTTACCTAATATTAATCCTACCTTAGAAAGCAAGAAGTTAGTGAGTCAGTGAATTTTTTAGTTAGTGATAAAATTTCAATTCACTTAAGTTTAAAAGAGTCAAAAACTATTTAGCACCTATTTCTAAGAGAAAAACTATTTTAGCCTCGCGATAGTGCCGAAAACTTTGTAGCTAATTGAATGGGTATGACTAGATTGGTGACTAACTAAAAAGATCAACAACTAGGACCATGACTGATTATTAGGGCAGAATTCCTACAATAACGAGTATTCTAGTCACAACAAGTAGTAAAAACTCAAACAGTGAAGTGTCAAGTCTACAAGGATGAGAGATAACCTGGTCTGCAGGTGAAGGCTAGATAGAAGGGAAATTTTCTTAATAAACAAAGAAGTCTAACCTAATTAGGGGTGGGTTACCCAAGTCACTAAAGATAGATAGTTAAACTAGTTGGGGGGGGGGGGGGGGGTCACTCTACTACTAAACTAAGGATATAAAGAATCAAATGAGGATGCTCTGGACATGTAGACACAAATATGAGTTTGACATGGATTAGTTAATTATACTTGACTCTTAAATAGATTAATACTTGCACAATGATTACAATTATGTCATTGTTCCTATTTAGGGTTCAGGGTGTGTCTACTTGAACTACCTTCCTTAAATCAAGTTCTAAACTTATTATGAACCTAAAGATCTATATGGTTTAGCACATCATATGCATCTCCCTTATAATCTAATTGCTACACCTTATAAATTCACAAAAGATGATGATATTGTGTTCCAAACAAACTCTTTCTCAGAGGATTCTCATCACAGTGCTTCTCTCTTAGGGCTTCTATAACATAGATTAGAGTTTGCGAAAATCAAAGTGCATTCATCTTAATCTCAGTCTTTGGGTCATTTCATTAAACACTTAAATTGTATGGTAATTGCACATGTCATCAATCTACTAATTATTCTACCTCATCCACTAGAATTAGTTAAAATTTTTATTGGTACAATTGTAACAAATGAAATTCTGAAGGGTGCACACTACAAAAAAAAAAGGATTTTGTGATAGTTTTTTAATAGTTTTTGCGAGGATTGTGACCGCCGTAAAGTGGTTATATGATAGTCCACGAAAACGTCATGAAAACCACCGTCACAAATGAAATAACGACATTTTTAAAAACCCTTGGAGCAATCATCGTAATGGCATGATTGTGTGATGGTTATAAAAACATCGTTAAAATTGTCATAAAAATACATTAATGCGAGGGTCAAAATAAACGTTGTAGTGTCATGGTTTTGCAACGGTCATAAAACCCTTGTTAAAATTGTTATAAAAACATGTTATTGCAATGGTCGAAATAAGCGTTGCAATGTCATGGTTTTGTAATAGTTAAAAAACCCTCGTTCAAATCATTATAAAAACACATTATTGCAATGGTTGAAATAAGCATTGCAGTGTCATGGTTTTGTGACGATTTAAAAACCCTCGTTAAAATTGTTGTAAAAACATGGTTGAATAAGCGTTCCTATCACATGCCATTGCGACATTTAAAAAAATCATCGTAATGACTAGTCTTTGCGATGATTGTGGCTAAACCATTGTAATGGTTCCATATTTTCTATGGCAGTAGTTTAAACCGCCATTGATAGGTTTTTTCTTTTTTAAAAAAATATTATTCTGTAAGCTTTTGTTACAATTATTTTTTCCTTGAATCATTATGATCCAGTATCCTAAAAATATGATAAATTACAAATCACAACACTCTCAATTTGATACTCAAAGCTAACTAGGCCTACTTGATAATCAATTATAAACATAATTACATACAAAGTTGAACATAAAACCATAATTAATTCTTAACAAGATACTAAATAATTACAAAGTCTAACAATAAATGATGGTAAGCCATCCTAACTAGCTAATTGTCCCTAGTTGAAGGAGTTGGTGATGGATTTGAAGGCAGGTTTGCACTGCCTTGTTCACTAGGTACCTACAAATTGAAGACAAACTTTGATAAGCAATAAATTGGATAATATAGATAAAAGAACATTACAACACAAGACTTATACAAAATAAAAATGTTTAGAGAAGTACTCCATGAGATAGTATGGATGCAATCATTAGGGGCAAATTTCCTTGAACATTTCTGAGGAGGAAAGACACAATTACATTTGTTCATTGTTGTTCTACTACCAGATTAGCAATTTGAGTGTCTCTTTCTGTCATTTTAGTTGTAAGTAATGTAACTTCTATTTGTAGCTTATGGTAAGATGGTTTAAGTGGCAGAATCCCACTAGCATGACGTCCAAAAACTTGGGAAGGGCAAACGCCCATTCCCATACCTCAAACTCACCCAGAATGTTCTTGAATCCCTAGAGCTAGTGCTAATGAGTCATGTAGGGAAATTTCTTGCGTACAAGAACCAGATGTCTCAAACTCAGCTATCTTTTCATATATATTAGTTTAAAATAAAAGGACAATAACCCATGTCAACATTAAACCAATTGGAATGAATAAAAAATTATTAATATAACAAGACAAAGTTTATAAACATACACCAATAACTTGAGCATCATCATTTGTGTATGATCCATAAGACCTTTTGTGCACTGCAGTCCAAACCTCTCCCCGAGAAACTGAACACCCACATTTTCCTCCTACATTTGTTTTTCATAATGTAACATAACAAATAGTCACAACATTTGAGTATAATACATTTTACTAATATAAACTCATCATTTCAACTTTTTTGCATGCAAGACTCTTCGATCCACCAGTGTATGGAATCATTTGCTTCCTTCTATTTTCTTTATTTTTTTTTGCAATAGTGGCCTTGTATTTGACCAAAATATATTATTAATCAGAGTATCAAGAATTGCTATGAAGACAAGCTATTAAGATATATATATATATATATATAAATAGTTTTATTGTACCTTAATTTTTAGGTCAAGTTAGTAATCAACAAAGGATACCCATTGCTCCTTTTGAATGCCCTATGGGGCCGAGGCAATTAACTCATCTCTTTTTTTGTTCCATCATCTATGTATGTCCATAATCGAGAGCGAAAATCTTTCCATTTGCATCCTAATGACTCAAAAATAATTTTCTTATGAATCTCCTCAACAACAAACTTTGCCTGTAAGGTATATATATATATATTACAAAAATCAATATAGAAATTGTTGAATTCATATGGAAATTAGATAGCAAATGCATAATTACTTGTATTTGGTCTCTAAATCTTTCATTTTTGTAAACTTCCATTTTTTATAACTAATGGATAACTTATTAAAATCTTTTACAATGCTCCCAAGAAATATAGCTAACAATCCATCTCTTTTTCCAGTTGGCTGGTTGTTGGAATTGAATGGTACAATCACCCTTTCACCCCTTGGAAGAGTCTAAACGTCATGCATTATTAGATGCCTACTCGTAACATGACCATTTTTATATACAATGTTTAAGTTAATAAATGAACATGCAAGAACAACATCGCATTGAATCTCATTAAGTAGTCTACTTACCAATGACATCAATCGTATATCCTCTCCTATGTGGTCATGGTGGAAGCTGTGCAGGCTGCTTGTTTGGGACATGCTTTTCTTGTTGTTCCCCAACATTAGCAGTGGTACTTGGAGGAAGCTATGTAGGCTATTTGTTTGAAACATTTACTGGGGTACTTGGAGGTAAAGGCATAGATTGATCACTAGTAGTGCTTGATTTAAAGTTCCTAAAGAACCTCATCATCTTCTGGACTCCTGTTAATGAGCAAAAGCAACATTAGTTCAAATTAATAACATATATAACAGAACTACAAAAATATGAAAAATCTATCAAATATATAATAAATGGAACATGCAAACTTGGACAAGCGTAAATTATTTTCATCAGGGAATAATTGTTTCATATGTAGTACATGGAATGACTTACTAGCATAAACAACATCTTCATCCTCATCACCAATGTCATACAAGTCTTATGGCTTTATATGTACTGTCATACTCCAATTTTTATCAAACTCATCTTGCATATAATATACCATTTGAGCTTTTGAAGCTTAGATGTATGGCTCGTCATCTTCACTATTACCTGTGTATATTAATAGTGAAAAATTAATAAATGTGAATCCTAGTTCATCTTTTACTATTCCTTTAGGAGTGGTTGTATTAGTCGACATGCATTTGAACAAGAAAATCACGAATTGACCATGATAATTTAATTCAATTATATCTAACAATTTCCCATAATATGGTACACCTTGAACCTTATTTGACCATCACTATTACTTGAATAGCTTCTTGTACCAAATGTTCTAAAAACTCCACAATTTTGAGTTTTTAACCCTTAGTCTTGTTCCATTGTTTGAAATTTGAATCTATTGACATTGTATGCACAATAATGTCGTGCTTTATCCAATGGACCCATGGCAAGGAACTTCATATCAACTGAATGAGATGTATTCACATAATTTCTTATCTAGAAACAATTATGAACCATATAATCAGGAACATACATAATATAAATCAGCTATCAATAATGTATAACTGCTTACACTTTGAGAAAATCACTCAACAAACTCTCAATGAACCCTCTTATCTATTTCAAAAAAAGACTATGACCGTCCCCTTAATTGTCTCCTTACAGTCTCTGAATTCCCTACATAACAAATATATTTATGACAATTAGATTTTATGGTTTTATGCTCTTATCTAGTGATTAAAATTTACTTACTGGAGAAATGGGTCTACTACACCATAATTGATCAGCAGGTGATGATGTGATTGTAGCTTTTCTATAAGAGATAGCGTGAAGTATTCAAAACCACTGACTGGTCTTCCAACCTGTGGAAACATAGAATTGAAATTGGATGCTCCCACATCAGGTTCATCATCAACACATCTTAGTCGATTAAATACGGTCTCCACTTCATCCAAATACCTCGAGCAAAAAGTTAAAATTTCTTGGGTTAATTAACACTCAGCTATTGATCCCTTTAGTTGCACCCTATTCCTTACAAAGGACTTTAATTTTCCCATTTATATGTTAATTATAATACATATTAATTAAGTCACGAGGAAATAAAGAGGAAATTGTAATGCAATAATAAAGACATTGGACAGTACCTCTCTATAGGTTACATCCAACGGTATTGGACAGGACCTCCAAGCTTAGTTTTTTCAACTAAATGTATAATCAAATGTACCATAACTGTGAAGAATGATGGTGGAAATATCATCTCTAAATGACACAACATAAGAACAACTTTACCTTGAAGTTAGTCAAGTTCATTTACATTTATCACTTTATTACTCAATCGCCTAATGAATGAATATAAGTCAATCAAAATAGTTGACACTTGCTAAGGTAGTGTTTGTCTAATTGCCAACGTAGAAGTTGTTCTTTAAGAATGTGCAAGTCATGACTCTTTAAACCATTGATCTTACGTTACCTTCAATCAATACATCTGGATATGTTACTAGAATAATCATCCAACACAGTAACATTCTTTGAAGTCTTCATAAAGATATCCTTATTCACATTGGTCAATATGAACAAAGCTGGACGATATCTACCATTATCATCTGGCCATAGATCAGACCTTATGCCCATTTCTTATAAGTCTTGTTATGCATTTAAATGGTCTTTTGATTTCCCATCCTCATTTAGTAAAGTGAACAACACATCGTCACAAACATTTTTTCACAATGTGTATAACGTCAAGACTGTGGCGTAATAATTGGTTCTCCTAATAAGGAAGTTGAAAAAATATGCTCTTTTTACGTTATTGTTAAGGAACAAAACCTACAGTAGCATATCCTCAAGGTCTTCTTTCACGATTTTCATCCTTTACATATTTTCTAAATACGTTCTCAAAATCCTCAAGTTGTATTAAAATTTCTGATCCAGTTACTACTATATAGGGTTTATTTTCTCTTCTCTTCCATTAAATCTATCTCATTTTTATGAGCAGTTGCAGATATACATCTATCTCATTTCCTGGTGCTTTTTTCCCAGGAATAATCATTAAGAGGATTAATGAACTTTCTTTCATACACATCCAGAGAGGTAAGTTGTAAGGTATGACTACCATTGGCCAAATGCTATAGGCTATACTCAAGTTGCCATATGGATTGAAACCATTAGTCGTCAACCCTAATTGTACATTTCAAGGATCCGAAGTGACTTGAACATTCATCATATCAAATTTCTTCCATGCCTTGAAATCCCTTAGATGTCTCATCAAGTTATCATTTTATTTTTTATCTATTGCATGCCACTTCATGTGCTAAGCAATTTTGGGGGACATAAAGAGCCTTTGCAATTGTGGTTTCAATGGAAAATACCTAAACACTTTAGCAAGCATATTCTTATACTTGTTACCCTTTTTCTTTGGCTTCCACTTAGATGTATTGCACCATTTACACACGTCTTTGGCTTCATTCTCTTCCTAGTATAACATACAATAATGAGGACATGCATGAGTTTTTTTAATGATTGGGTCCCAATTTATTAATAATTTTCTTCGCCTTATAGAAAGAAGGAGGAATCTTTACATTCATAAAGGCATCTACTAACAACTCTAATATCATAGACATGACTTTATCACTTATTTTACACAGACATTTAATATGATACAACTTCATTCAAAATGATAACTTCAAATATTTCTCACATCTTTCATACAAATTTTATTGTACATCCCTAATTAACTCATAAAATTCTTTTGCCACCTCATCCATCATTTGGTCAAAAGATGATGGAGCTGAGCCTTTAACTTCATCCACCATATCATTATAATTATGAGCTCCAAATATGTCATAAACCATAACTTACATAGGATCAACCTTATAAGTTCTTTCTTCACTTACTTGTGGCACTGATACAGGTTGCATGAGGTAAATCTATTCTTCTTTCCCCATGCCTTACCCAAAGAGTATACCCTTGCGGGAATGGTTTAACAATTAAGTGGTCTCGTACAACTTTTCTAACTTGCCATTACTTAAATTTACATTTTGGACAAGGGCATATTATTTTACCCTCAACACCCCCATTTGCAAATACAATATCTAAAAAACTATTATGTCCTTCTAAGTATTTTAGTTTATTTCAGGGTTAAGCTATCCAGGACCTATCCATTTATGAAAAAGTGAAATCAATAGAACTATCACTAAAAAACTACAATTGAAACACTAACCATATATGTGATATATGTGTCTAAAAATTAATTTGTTATTCTTATTTGGTCATGAAGCCACATTAAAGCATAACTTATTGTATCCTCGATGGGTTATATTATTCAGATAACACAATTCATGAAGAGAATTGTTTAAATGCTTTTGTTCTTTTGCCTTAGTAGTTTAACCTAATTGTCATGTGTTAAATTTAGCATATAATCATGCTTTATTAGTTTAAAAATTATTAAAAAATGTTAATTCTATATTCTAGGTCTTAATGATGCTAACATAAGAGTAAAGCTTCAAGAGTGATGCATAGTAATTTCACTGTAAATTGTCGACAACAACGCGTGTATTACATAATACAAATCCTATGAAAAGTTGAAGGAGCAAGTTTGCATGAGTTAGGAGTGACTTGGACCGAGTTTACAGTGAAGGCGAGTTTAGACGTGAGTTCATACGGTTTGGACAAGTAAAAGCATTGACTCTAGCAAGTTTATCGAGTTAACTCACAATTCTGATAACATTGAATCTAAGTATCCACTAAATTCAACTCATTGCATGACTATAAATAGAACTCTATGTTGGGCATTAAGGCACAAAAATAATCACAACATCACGAAGCATATTTTTAGTATATATAATGCAAAATATTAATTACACTTATTCAAACTAAAATATAATTTTAAATTACACTTATTCAAACTAAAATATAATTTTAAATTACACTTATTCAAACTAAAAAATAAATTTCCATATTTGTCATGTAGTAGGAAATTACTAGGAAACTTCCTAAGTATATAAAGAATCTAGTTCTTATTAACTCAACTACGTTTGTATTAGATGTTTTTGTTGTTAAATGATTAATCTAGTAATTTAAATGATTACAAAATCAAAGAATCAATCAAAGGTCCATGATAAAATAATTAATTGTTCAAAAATTAAGCAAACAAAAGAAACAAATATATCACAACAAGGCAATTATTGGTATATTCTTGGTATATAGATGAATGAATTGATATAATTAATTTAATAATACAACATTAATTTTATATCTCCAACAAGCAACAGGTTGCTAGGAACCAAATAATAATAAGATTACCCTAGATTGATATCAATAGTGGCAATAAGTTTAAAAAAAAAAAAATTACATGATCCAATTATTTTGAGAAAAAGATGAACAAGAAAAAGAAGAAAAATAAAATAAACTTGAAGCTTTCTAGTGCACAAATTGACAAAGTCGTCACTACCACAACAAAATAGTAGGATTAGTAGAAGAAAGAGAGAATAAATTTCAAGCAAAAAAAATTACAATAGAAACTTATGATTTCTTATTAAGACAAGAATTCACCATAATTGTCAAAAAGTGAGCAATGTGAGAGGAGGAAGAAAAATGTAAGTACTCCTACTGATACGAGTCTTTTGAGGGTGCAATAGAAGACAATAAATTAAAATAATAATAATGAAATAAAAATATATATAGATTAAAAATAATAATTATTATAATAAATAATATAAAAAAAATTACAAACGAAATAGGAAGCCACTCAATTTGATGCTGACAAAAGAAAGGGACATTAAACTTTAAAATAAGAGATCATGTGTTTCTCAAAGTGTCTTCAGTCACTGAGGTTGGTTAATGGAGACAATAAAGCTCTGTCCTAAATATCTTGGTTCATTTGAAATTTTAGCCAGAATTGGGCCAATGACCTACCGCTTAGCTTTGCCTTCTAACTTGTCCCAAATACATGATGACTCCCATGTTTCCTAATTGAAAAAGAATAAGTTTAACCCTTCATATATCATTGAATGTGAAATTATTATACTATAAGATGATTTGCTTCCTGTTGCGATACCGGATAGGATCATAGATATGAAGATTTAACAACTTAGAAGTAAAACAATCCCTCCAATGAAAATGGTGAGGAAGAGATTAGCGTCTAAAGAACCTACTTGGGATATCAATAAAGAGATGTAGATGACGCAACTAGAATTATTTAGGGTAAGATAAATTTTGAGGACAAAATTTTTAAAAGAGGGGAAGAAGTGTAACATCCCAAAATATAACTAGATATATATGATAATTGTGAGGGAATAATGGAGATCATTAGGGATCAACTTGACCTTTCATATGATCATTGTTATGCAATATTTTTTTTTTCTTAGGATATTAATTATGATCATTGGGAAGCTTTAAAATTGTAGATTTATCCTTAAATGAACCAGATTTAGAGCAAGAGCTTGTAAGAAATCATAGTGACATTGTTAAAAATGAAGAAGATTAATAATTTATGTTGTAACTCTTAATTGATATCTTTTACAAATGCAAACTTGTAGCTTGTTTATTTATATTGTGTGTGTGTGTGTATATATATATATATATATATATTGCTGCACCTATATCTTAAAATTTCAAAAACCGGCGTATCCTACATATTGTATCCTATCATATCGTATTAGTGCTTTATAGTATATGAACTTTGTAAGAAATTTTAGAGAGGTCCATAACATATATAGTAGTAAATTAAGACAATCCAAAGATACTAATTTAATTTAATACATTTTTGAAATTTATCCTGATTACTTGATTTTGAAACTGGCTTTGTACTAAGAACAAACTATTGAAGAAGAAGTATATATATACCGAAATGAATGATCGTTGAATCTCTAGATCTAGCATGAAAGAGAATTTCATCACTTTGTTTTTTTAATTGCATATAACATAAATTAAACAACATAGGCACATGGAGAATATAGATCCTCGAAATTTTTTTTCATAAATTTAAATAAAGCAAAAAGGCCTTGTTTATATATATATATATATATATATATATTAAGAATTCATTTTTCTGAAATTTGATTTCCTATTTTGCAAAAATTTGTGATGTTTACATGAATTTTCCATCAATTTATACAACTGATAATAAATCATATAATGATATCTTCTGTTCAATTAGCTTATTTAAGGAATATCTTTATATGTAAATAGGTGACCTCTTAGAGTTATCCAAACATATTTAACAACTTTTATCTTTATAGTAGTTTGCAGCTGGATAACTTTTTCACATATCTGCGTTAACCTTTCAACAATGGATTTGAATAATGTTTTTATTTATATAATTGTTTTAATTCTATATATGCATGCTACTATTTTAATTTCTTTTTTATATGTACAATTTTAAACACTTAAATGGATGATTTTCCATGGAGTTCAAAAAAAAAAAAAAGCATACAGATTGCATAATCACACAAAAAAGAAATATAGAAGATATTCATGTTCAAAAACTAAAATGTTAATCAATTCAAGGAGGGCGTAAGAAATACACCTTGACGATGCGGTAAGGATCCAAGAAGAGTTCTTTAGATCAATTCAGTAGAGCTGGGAATTTTCAAAGAGAAGAAATGAAGGTGAGAGTGTGAAGAGATAGAGAGGAATGCTCTTAAAGGAAGGAAGAAAGAAAAAATGGGTGTATTTCTTTTGATAAACAGAATGGGTGTATTTCTACTTCTGTGTTTCTCTGCTTATCTTTTCTCTCTTTTTTTATTTTATTTTTTCTAATTTCTCATTGCTAGGATTAATGAATCTAGATATACATAAAAGCTCTTTACTTTTCTTTTGCGCACAGGGCTATAACTCAGTTGCTGTGGGATAGTGGAATGGCAGGGTCTATCTTTGTATTCTCTGAAATGGTGTTATTTTATTGATTTATTTATATGTATATATGAAAATCAAAAGTTTCAATGGAAAATAGATTACCTTTATAGAAAATATAGTAACAAACAAATCGGTTGGTTGGTACTAGCTTAACAAAGCACCTGGCCTGGTGAGCACAGACACAGGAGGAATCCAAAGTAGATGTAATTAACTTAGTTTTGTTTGCTTCCTGTTTAGCTTCTCTAACATGGGTGTAGATCAACTCCAGGAATACATAATACTAAGGAATCTCTAGTAGATCCTCACATACTATTAGATTCATCTCTTGGTCAACTTTTTGACACATCAAGGGTTGCATAAGTTTTTTTTTTTTGTAAGTTTGCAGTGCAAAACAACAGATTTTGATCAATTTCTTCTTCCTTTAAAACACGACAACTCCTTCAGAACACAACAACTTCTTACTTCTTCCTTAGGAGTGTCATCATATGTCATGGCACAATATCCATCACGTTGAAAAGTAGTTCATTGTTTTTTTTATACTAGACCTCCACATTTTTAGCCCTTATCTAGCAAAGGTTTTAGATTTTGTCATTTTATAAAAAAATTCCAAATTTGTGAAGATCCTGTATTTTGGTTGTTAGATTGAATAAGTTAAGGATTATGAAGAAGAAAACTTCATGGGATTACATTTAATAATGATTTTGGATACTTTTTTTTTCATTATTGAATGTTGACCCATCTAGTGTATTATCACGGTTATGTTAAACTTTTTGCAATTCACTCTGAAGAATGTATCAAAGCTTTTACTAAGGAAAATAAATAGTTTTATTAGTTAAAATCAAAGACCCTTTTGATGCTTTTGGAACTCCATAATTAGGTATTTCTCAAAATTTGCGCAATTGTAAATGATCTGATATTGGTATTCTATTGCAAGAATGAAGCGAGAAGAACCTGGACCTTTGTCGAAGAGAGGAAAAGACAACATCAGAGGAGGAGACGATGATGGAGGAAGTTTCTGGAAGAGAAGAACTGGCTGGAGCTACTGTTGCCATTAGAGACAAGATCCATCAAAAAGAGGTGATGAACTCTAAACACCATCTAACAACATTGTAGAGTTTTACCAAACTTATACAACAAATGACGTGGCAATAGGATGGCCAAGAGATGAATCTAACCATGTAAAAGGGTTTATTGGAATTACTAGAGGTGATCTCAGCTCCATTTAACACTACTATCATGTCAGATACTGCCTTTGTTGCACCCTTCCAATGTCACCGTCCACGCGCAATCTATAAGCCTATGCTATATTATATGTATATAAGGGCTTACTTTAATTGTTTGCGAAGGCAATAAAGGAAATATTAATTCAATTTTCTGAGCTACAATACAATAATTTCTAGGTAAGTATCCCGTTCTCAAAGTTTAAACCTATATGACAAACCAATGAGATCTTTTTCCAATATCAAGTTTGACCTTTTTTCCGTCGTGACTTTCTCAATGTAAATGTCAAATTGATTGTCTCTTTCAATACTATACCTATAAATGTCAAAGTGATTGTCTCTTTCAATAATAAACAAAGTGTTAGTAGTCCAATTATTAATTAATATGGCCCATGTTAATTGATCTTACTATCTAAGGTGAAATAGCCACATGCGATCTTGTTTAAGATATAGATGATGATTATGTCCCTCAATTATTTTAAGGGGAATATATAGTTTCTTGCTTGCCATAATTGGATGGGTGTAGATCACATCATTCTATTGCAGAATCTGTAGTGATTTACAATCTAGTTGCCAATAATTTGACATATGGTTTCTTTTTCTTTTCTTCCTTCTCTTCTAATTCAAAGACATAATTTAATTACTATTTTTTTTGTTTTTTAATTTTTCTTGGTCTTCATCTTCATCACGCCTTTCTTTTTCTCCCTTCAATCAAATCCTTCTTAAATCTCTACTAGCACTATTATATTACACACATATGTAATGGTGCTTTGGCCATATGAACAAAGACAAAGCATGAAAAGGACCCAAAGCCAACCATGTAGTCATTTTGGAAGTTGTTCCATCATGGCATTGGTGCTCTCATCATTACATTACATTCACCAAATGACGTTCTACTTCTCTTTCCTAGGAAAAGTGTCATATGCTATAGAAAATTTTAAATTATTAAATGAATACTAAAGGGGAGAACATAATTGACAATAAGAAAGGATGAGTACTAAGGGTCTTTTGTGGGAGAACGGAAATGAGAATATGAAAGGAAATGAGTTTGAGATTATTGAGTAAAAGAACACTTGCTTGATTTATTAAACAATAAGAATATCATAAATTAAAGGCAACTAAATATGGAAATGTGGTTTTCATTCATATTCCTTAGTTTGCATTTTTGTAACCAAATATGACCTAAGTAATATAGCATTTTTATTAAATTTAATAAATGAGTAAAATATTTTTTCTCATTTTTCATTTATAAAAAATTATTATTTTGGTTTCTCACTTATTAAAATATCTGAAACAGTATTTAACTCATTAGAAAATGTCACATTTGGTCCTTCACTTTATATAGAAAAAAAAAATCATAATTAGTATTTTAGATTTAAGATTTAAGTTTGGTCAAATGACTAAATTTAGCAATTTTTTGAAAAATAAAAATCAAGTGTGATATTATTTAATGAATAAGGGACTATTTTAGATATTTCAACGAGTAAGGGACCAAAAATGATATTTTTGATATAAGTGAAAAACTGAAAGTGTATTTTTCTCTTTAATAATGATTTAAATTTTATAAAAGTTGATTATTAATTAATTAATAACTGCAAAAATTATTATTATCAATTCTTTTAAGTATTGAATTATTATTATCAACATTCGATAGGAATAAAATATTCTAAGTTGAGAATGGTAATTATTAATTATTTTATTAAATTGAATCTAAATATATTATTGAATATAAATAATTAGCTAAACTTATGTGCAATATATGCATAATTAATATGTTTCATTTATGTTTTACACATGTTTGATCCTTAATGAAATTAATATGGTTATTCATTATTTAATTACTAATATATATTTAATGAATATATTATTTAATTATTAATTATTGTCATTAATTATATCAAAATATATTATTGAATGTAAGAATAGAAATTCAACATTCGTAAAGAATAAAATATTCTAATATTCCCAAATTGTTATTATCATTGAATATGTATGTGTTATATATATCATTATTAAATATATGTAATTTACTAGAAAAATATAAATATCATTAAACAGACCTTACAACTGTCAAAAGGACTATCGTGACGTTGAGAATGATGATTATTAAATATTTTTTTTATTGAATCTAAATACAATACTGAATATATATAATTAGTTAAATTTATGCGCAATAGGTGCATAATTAATATGTTTCATTAATGTTTTATACTTGTATCCTTAATGAAATTAATATTCATATTTATTATTTAATTACTAATATATATTTGATGAATATATTTTTTAATTATTAATTATTGTCATTAATTAAATCAAAATATATTATTGAATGTAAGAATAGAAATTCAACATTTGTTAGGAATAAAATATTCTAAGCTGAAAATGGTGATTATAAATTATTTTGTTTAATTAAATCTTAATATATTATCGACTATATATATATATATATATATAATTAGCTAAATTTGTGTGCAATATATACGTAATTAATATATTTCATTTATGCTTCATATTTGTTTGATCATTAATGAAATTAATATGCTTATTTATTATTTAGTTACTAATATATGTTTAATTAATATATTATTTAATTATTAATTATTGAGATTAATTAAATCAAAATATATTATTGAATGTAAGAATAAAAATTGAACATTCGTTAGGAATAAAATATTCTAATATTACCCAATTGTTATTATCATTGAATATGTATGTGTGATACATATTATTATTATTAAATTATGTAGTTTACCAATACATATAATCAAATATCATTAAATGAACCTTACGACGGTCAAAAGGAAATGTTGAGTGTCGTAAAGCCAACAGAAACAACACATGGCATTAAGACTCAGTTTTGCAACGATCAATTTAAATGTTGTTAACTATGGTTTTACAACAAGTTGTAAAATGGCTAAATTAACGATGATCTCCTTTCACTGTCATTATGGCATGTTTCATGACGGTTATTGTCGACTGTCACAAAAGTATTGTTGCAAAGTCTATGTTCTTTTGTGGTGGTGAGAATGAAGAGAATAATTTGGTGAGGGGTTCAAAATCAAATAAAAACCAAATGAACGTAACATATCCATTGGACTAGAAAGAAAAGAAGAAAAGGAGTCTTGAGGTGTGGCAGGAATAAACTTAACTAAAAGTTTAATTTTCTCCCTTATCTCTTCCCTGTAAATTGCGAATTGGAGCTAAAATAGGGGAGTAAACCGAATTGAAATGGGATCGAAATCTAAATTTTGCATGAACTTAAATCATTACATCGAGCAGATGAGCTACAGCTACCATTCCATTAAGACATTGATTCTATCGTAATGAAATGGGAAAGCCTAGTCGCGTAAGAACCAGAGGAACGATGAAGTATATGGCATGAAAAAGAAACCTACATGGGACGAGCACGTATGCCATAGACGCATGGAGGAGACTGAATGTCAAGATGCCATTAGCTGGGAAACAAACCCAGGTGATAATAAATAGCAGCAAAGAGCAATGATGAAGTGCAAACAAAGAGAAAGAAAATAAACAGAGTGAAAGGCAATGAGAAGGGATAAGAGTTAAGTGATATTGTTGCAGAGTTTCGGTAAGGATCAGAGTTCTCTCCTTACTTTCTCTATACCAGAGTTTATTGAGGGAAGAATTAAGGAAGAAGAGTGTAAAAAGCGACTGAAATGGCGGCACCGCTTCATGACGTTGGAGCTCTACCATTCCGTTACTAAGCAGAGTGATGGGCAGAGAAGAAAACTCACATAGAGTAGGTGCTTTGGCCAAGAGAAGGGGAGGAAATCACAACTATGAAACTTAGAAAAGACATCTAAAATTCACATCTTGATAAGCTTCTTCAAGCTTCACATCTTTAATGTACTTTTCTAAAGTATATTTGAGATTGAAACCGAAGAAGAAGGTGATTCTAATGGCAAGTTCCTGAAATATGTATATGTATTCTAATTAGTTCTTGACTTACACCAACGCTGTCAAGAAAGATAGAAGGTTAAGTAGTTAGAAAATGATCTTGTAAAACTATGTGCTCTTAATGGCAGGCAAGCATAAACCATATACGCTGATGGATACACAAATTATTAGCATCCAATGGATCGATAATATGTAAATGATTAATAGGAAGTTTGCATGCATGAAGTGGGATTCCTATATGCATATTTTGGTCATGAACTGCTCATATAGACTTAATTCCATCATGCTTATGATACCTACATAAATGTTGCTTTACTGATTTTTTTTTTTTTCTAGCCACTAAGGTAAATTAAATCATCTCAATCTGTCGGATGTTAGTTATTAATGCATTCCAAAATTTTTAGATATATTGGAAGAAATTATGATATTTATGATAAATTGATTATAATATAACTTAGTTGAAGATTTGGGGGTATGTATGTTCATATGTGTGTGTTTGTGTGTGTATATATATATAATAATAATAATAATAAACCCATGTAAGAAATAAGTCTCTAAGCTATAATAGAAAATATGAAATGAATTAATTGCTCTAAATCCTTAGATATATCGCGAGAAGGTTTATAGTTTCATGTGGAAGACTCTTATAAGATTTATGACTTAAATGAATATGAATATTAATAGACGTATAAATAACTTTGAATGAAATCTAAATTATGTGGGAATATTCTTTTAAAATAATTTCCTAAAATAAATATAGATTAACTAATTACATGATTAAACATGAAAAGAGACCAAACAATGATGTCTCCTCTCACATTTTTCTTTTGAAATTTGATTCTTGAATCGGTATGGTTTAAAATTTTTTAAACTGTAGAGATCGGAACTTATTTTTAAATTATACTTTTTATAACCTAGTACTTATGAAATTATTAGAAAGTTATTCTCATTTAGGAGTATAGTTGGTTAATTAGTAGGATGTTACACCAGTTACCCTAAGTAGGAATCTAGTATTCTATTAGACAAGTTGACAACAACATCAATGAAATAGGAAATCCATAGCATGCAATTAGAACAAACATTCATCATATATACTAATCATTAATAATAATCCATAGTCAAATTTCCTAAAGTTAACGAAAGAGAATAAAGATACAAATATGAAATTAAAGTGGAAGAAGAATGAGAATAAATATTGTTCATAAAATTAGGAAGCAATACAAGTAAATTCATCTACCTTGAAGCTCCACGAGAGTCTTCAAGTCTCTTTCGTCAACAATCTTCGCAAAATATCAATTTCTACCATAAGAAAACCTAAGGTTTTTTTCCTTTCTGGAATAAGAAATATAGTATTTTCGAAAGCATATCTGAGCTATTCTTTGCAGTCACTACTGTGCTCGTCACGACAAGCATTATAGGTAACACGTCTAGCTTGGGTTGTTGTAATCATGATCCATATGGTCACGACAGATGTACTTCAACTCCAAACATGTGATTGTTTTGCACCTAGGCTCTTGGACTTGCTACATATTCATTCTCTAGTAGAAATTCTTTATTTATGTGCATTGGAGTTCCTACAAAACAAGCTAATATAAAAACTTTCTCACAAAATAAACTTGTTAGCTCATCAAAAGTCAAAAAAATAATGCAGAAATGACATATCTCCTACCATTGTATGATATCAGAAATGTCATAAATGTCGAGAATTGAACATAGATGCTTTTGAGTCATTGTTTCTAACTCTTAGAAATGGTGTGCAAGTTCTATAGAATGTCAAAAACCAAACCTAGGAACCGCCTTTATAGGAGAGATTGAGAGAATCATGCCATCAATGTTTGCCATCATAATGGTAGGAAAACGAATGCACCGTGAAATTGAAAAATTAAAATCAATTGAATGCAGGAAATGAAATAGAAGAATTGAAAGAAACAAATCACACTTCATGCCGGAATATGAATGATAAAAAATTGACAATTAGAACTCCTAATTCACACAAAACAAAATAAAATCCTAATGTAAACATCCAAAAGCTAACTATTTACAAGATGCAACTATGTTTTTTATGAAGAACAATGGACAACAAATCAATTTGCACAACTTTTTAGAACTCAAACCAATGCTCAAGTTATAGCAATGCCGCTTAATAATAAAATATATTGATTAATAATAAAAATTTTCACTTAAATTTCTCTTTAGAAATCATTTATTTAAAGTCTAATCAATGGTTGATTGTCTATTTTTAAACAAAATTGAAGAAACTTCTCATTAGGATGAGTCAATTTTAACAAGATTGGAAATTACATACAGCAATCAAGATCAGTGTTGTCAAACTCGCAAGTTGACTCGGTAAACTCGCCGAGTCAACGTTTTTAGTACTGATTTTTGAGTTAACTCGCCCCTTAACTCGGACCTGGTGCTCACTCGGATGAACTCGCATCTGACTCGTGCGGAAGCGATTAACTCGGCGAGTATACACCGAGTTGGACGAGTTGGAAATTTGAACGTAGAAAACCGCAACAAAATGGGCACACCCAGAGCTCGAACGCGACCATTTGCAACTCATGCCAGCGCCTCCACCATTCAACCAATGGTAGTATTTAATATATATATCCCACATTTTATATATAAAGTAGTTCCTGTTAAACAATTTCAGCAAAACATGCACACCCAAAATTCGAAGACGTGACCCTTCAACTCCTCCCCCAATGTTTTTACCATTTAGCCAATGGTTATATTAATATATATATCCCACCATTTATATATAAACTAGTTTCTATTTTTTATTTCACTTGATCAATTTGACTTTGGAGTTTTAACATGAAATCAAACTTTTTGTTAATTTTTTTTCATGAACCATTTTAAATTATTTAAAAAATAAATATAAAATTTTTATATAATAACTTGTCTAGGGAGAAAATCCATATAAATTTTTTTTAAATTATATTAAATATATTTTTAAATACTATGAATTCTAGATAACCATGTAAAATCACAATGCTATTACTTTTATCTAAGGATGGTAAATTTATGATTTTAATGGTATATATATCCCATTCATTTTTTATGATTTTAAATATAAATAGTATTTAAATAAACCTCATGTTATATATTATATTTTAACTATATAATTATATATTTAAATAATCATTTATTAATAGAAGTAAACTCTTACGATTCTACGTTACGAGTTTACGATACGAGTCTACACCCCCCTTTTCGATTCTGCTTAAACTCGCGATTTTGACAACCTTGATCAAGATGCTATCAATGATTTACTCATATGTTCTAAATTTTATAGTTGGAGTTACTAACTTTCATGAGACCAATTTGAGAATAAAAATAAAGAGACTAGTTTCAATTAAATAATGAAATTCTACTCTCAGTGTCAACAATCAAAATTCTTTTTTTCTTTTTTCAAAAAAAAGAAAGAAATATATGGACGTCGTATGGCAGTATCATGGGAAATAAACCCATTGACCAAGGTTTAAAGTTTATGGTCCTTCCAAATTAAGGTGTACATAGCACTTTATTATTATTATTATTAGTTGCCATAAAGTACATAACATATATAGAATGAAGAAGTTTCCAAAATTTGGAATGACGATTCAAAGGATAAAATTATTTTAATCAAAATTTAAAATGAAGAGGCATATCTAGAACGTTCTTGTAGCAGCTCCAAATGCATCAACATTTATGACCAAAGTTCAAAGAATCAAAGGCACTATAGAGATAAAATGGCATACTCTTATATGTCTTTCATTATATACTTTTCTAGCTTTCTAATAAGTTGATAGGATGTGTAAGAAGAGGTTGTGAGCTAGAAAGTGAAAACCTTCTTATACTGAAATCCACATTATTGTTGGTGAATGAGCAAAAGCCAACTTATATCCATTTTTGTGAGCAAGGAATATTCGCGTTGTAATTTTTCTTTTCCACTACTACTATTAAAAGAAGATCGTTCATAGAATAAATAAATAAATTGTAGTTATGATTCAAGCCATCAAATTAGTAGTAGTGTTTTTTTTCCTTTTACTACTATTGCAATCAAAAGAGTGTGGTGATGTTGATAATGATTCACAAATGATCCACAAAGGATGTTATTATTCTCTCTCTCTCTCCACTTTACTATTTGAATATGTTACATATGGAGGCATAAACTACGCTTGATGCCGGTTGGATTGTACATTTTATTTACTATAGATTATTGAATTAAATTTTAGAATTGCATGTGATAAAAAATGAAGCTTTTGACCACACGCGATTTGCAAATTTTAATTCTAGACTATTAGATATGCATACTTTCTACAATATTAACTATTAAATCTGCATTTTTTGGGGTCAACTTTAAGGATTTCATTCACATTTTAGTATCTTATGCTTTTTTTTTTTAATTATTGAAAAATTCAAAGGGAAGGTGCACATGACCCAATTAGGGCAACAAAATTGAACCCAAATCCTTAATTTCCAAATCTGAACTTGATTATATACAGTATAATTAAGCCAACATGTGCATATTCATAATAGTTTAACAAAAATTTAGAGGATACCTAGCTCATATCATATCTCTACCCCTTCCCAATAACCTAATGCTCAATTTCCCAAATCTGCAATGGGTCTAGTCTACAACTCATCATGGGCTGAAAATGATGGATAGGGAAGAAAAAGCCCTAATTTTTTTACGTTTCAAAAAAGTTTAGATTGAATAATCCCATAATACAAATAAATAATATATATATATATATATATATATATAACAACTAGCACTTTCGAATAATAAGTTAGTATGTCACACTCAAGAACACTTAGTTTGATTCGCCACACTCTAAAATAGAAGAAGGAGAGTGATAAGAATTAAAGATAATTTTGCCACTAAGTTTAGTAAATTTAGATGAGAAATTTGCACATAAGAGATTAGACCAATTTTTAAAGTATTCAAGGTTGTATTTTTTATTGATGAGTTCTGAATTTATAGCCAATAACAACCAACTTGACATAAGTTCAAGATTCACCTAATTTGAAAAAAATTTATAAAAATACACCTAACTTAGACTTTCAATCCAACATAACTTACCTAACTTAAACATTAACCATTAATTAAATTACTTATTTCAACTTTCATCACAACATAACCGACTCTTTACGTTGCATTTATTATAGTATATGACCAAATTGCATCACTTGAACTTGGACTTCATATGAAAATTGGACTTGGACCCTAAGTGGTCTGATTCCACTTTAAATTGCTAAACAAATATGGCTTAAATCTTTTTGGCCACTGAATGGGTAATCGACCCAAGTGATACTCCCTAGCTTAAGTTTGCTTCGTATTCAACTTGATGCTCATCAAATAGATTGAGGAAGAAAATGTATTGTGAATAAAAGAAAAATGGCACTCAGCAATGAAGACTTAATGGCGCAAAGAATACCTTATTATAAATTTTTTAAATAATAGGATAGTCAATTACAATTTGGCCAAATCACAAGACAAAAATTATATAGTAATTGAACAAAAACGTTCTTGTCACTTTAGAAAACTTAACTGCAAATAAAATTGTCATTTTAATCGCCTAACTTTATTAGTTGTTACATTTTGGTCATTAGAGCCTAGTATGTTTTTTAAGCTTAATTTAGTTAGTATAACCCAAGTCTTTAATCTCAATGAAGCCCATGCGAACTAGCAGTTCAAAATAAGAAAAAATATAAAGTATAATAAGGCTCAATTAATATAAAGGCATGAGAATAATGCTTAATTTTGAAACATATATTTGGGCTTAAAAGATATTTCAAAGTTATATTAATATCTGCACCTGGTGAAATTTTTGTTTTGCTTTTCAGTCTTTAATAAGATAATCTTGATTGGCATAAAACGGGACTTTCCTTCACTTTGCTGTTGCTCTCATTTTTTCCCCCTCCTTTCTACTTTTTCTTCCAGAAAAACATTATTTCAGTTGTCAATTTCTGAGCTAAGTTTTATTTTAGTTTTTCACAAACTCAAAGTCTTAAAATAACCCTCTAATTTTGAACATTGCCTCATTTTGATCCTTTAATAAAATGAACATTTTAAAATAATTTTTACTTTTTAATATTTAACTCAAAATAATTCTCCTTAATCTCATTTAAAGAGAAATTACTTTGAATTAGATCTTAAATAATAGACCACTTTGAGAATTTTAATTATAGAAAACCAAAATAAAACTAACTTCAAAAATAAAGAACTATTACTTTCAATTTGTAAAAAATCAAGATAAAATTAAAATTCAAAAGTGGAGGATCAAAGTAATATTTTTCTCCTTTTTCTTCCTTCCTACTATGCAATTTTGTTGAGCAAAGCATTAACAGCCTCAAGAAGCTTCATCCTCCCATAGTCGTCCACCTCAGCTTCATCCATAAATGACATTTTACTTCTAATAAAATAAGATTACAAACTAGACTGTCAGATCACAGACGAATTGATGTTTGTAAAACCTTTAAGGTAAACAAAACCAGAAATTGAGTAAACTGTGAAGCCAACCAACGAATATCTTCGCGAAGGAATTACAGACTAGCAGCTAATCTGTAATGGAATACGACGGATAAACCTCCTTTATAATTATTTTTAAAAATTAGACTTTTAAAGTGATTTTAAAAGATAAAGGACCAAAATGGAATTGACAATATTAAAACTGTAACTGGCCTAGAGCCTTAGACCAATTACACAGCATCGTGTAATGCATAAATAAATTCAGTAAATTTACATTTGAATTCCATCTTTTCCAGACCTATTGTAAAACTCCATATTTATCCTTTCATCAGAGGGCATTTTAACGTTGTGAAAGTTAATCGCTTAAGATATGAATGGAATGAGGAAAGTCATAAATACATATTTGGCAAATGGAACACAAAATGGTTATGGTCCTCCAAGTACAGCATTCTCTATGTCTTCTCTGCTCAAAGCGTAACTGAACCTCCTCTCCACATCCTTTTCAAGATTTCCCGGTCCACTCTTCAAATACCTGTACAAAATTAAACTCTTCATTCTCCAATAGAAGAAGAACACTACATAGTACATATAACTTTCCTATTCCATCAAGCAATAACGTCAAATTTGAGGAAATCCCTTCTGGTGCCCGTGTTGATGGGATTGTTCCACTAATAGTTATTGAGTACTTCATAGCTTTTTAATTTTGCTTTTGAAATCACTCTAATTTACCTAGACCTCTATCTCATGTAACTTCTCATAAGACCAGAAAACTTATCAAATGAAAAACTTACTTCATGATCAGTAGCTTAAAAAAAGTAAGAAGAAAGTCCTAGCTTCCCAAAGGAAAATCAGATGATGGCAGCAAGTAAATCATCAAAAATACCAGACAAAGTCAACTGTCCATATTTGTCTGTTCATCATGACAGCCGTTGTCACTACTAGACTATATATACAAAGACTGCTCGACAATGAATAAAACCTCCCAGATGATTCAAACCACCAGTTTCAAAATTTGTAGACAACAAAGTAATTTTCTTTCTTTATTTCAGGGACCCCAAAAATGGTTTAGAAACCAATACTTTACCATCCAACTCCTCTCTATGAAAACAGCACTGTCCAAGAGCATTTCAACTCAGAGCTCAAGCTATTCAGTAAAGGCTCATAAATAGTTTATAATATCAATAATCTCTAACTTCCATAAGGTTTGTTTGCAAACTTCATAACTGCCACATCCTCCTGCAAAAAAAGGCAGCTACAGGGAGGCAAGGAGAAGTTTCTCTATAAGAGCTTGAAATAATTCCATCTGATCTGAGATTTGAGAAATTTAAACTTGACAAACAGCAACCACCACACCTTTTTACTCTGCTCACTCTCTTCCAATAACACACAATACTAATCCTTCTCTTGCAACCGCATAACAAATTCCAAAGGAAATTTCATGAAAGTTTTGGAAGTGATGCACGAAAAAATTGATATATCCATCGTGGAACAGAGTGTGATCTTAATTCAAAATTTTTCTATTCTTGATAGTAAATAGTAAAATTTGAAATTTGAATAAGCACTTGAGGTAGATTTCCCTGTAAAGCAATAACTATGATAATAAAAATAATAATAAAGAGTGGAAAAGAAAAAGAAGACACCTTCCTTTCTATTTTTCCTCTCTCTCGAAGGCTTCTTAGTGACATTAAGCTACTACTGAGCAAAGGGCTAATCATAGTTTGCTTCTGTCCAAAAAAGCCACTACTCATATTGTTCTAAGATCTTCCTTGTTTTTCCTACGTTGACTAGTATGGATTTGAAAAATAACTGATTAGTATTAGAAAAATAACAAAAGGATGATTAACTCTAGATAAATCAACAAAAGCCAGTAGTTCCATTCAACCTACTAGTAAATATAACCAGCTATCTTTCTTTCATTCAAAAAGCAGGAAACAATCAAGAAATAATGCAGCATCGTAAAACTAGACATCAATGATAAAAGAAAACTTGGATAGTCAAAATTTTCATTCTTAGATAGTAACTACTTTCATTGGATCACGACCATGAATATCAATATTGGAGTTTGACCCAGATTCTTCCTTCTATAGTTCATATATATTTAGTTGTTTTTTATTTGTTTCAGCAAATGAATGTTCATATATAGCTTTAACATTGTAAAAGGAAGTTGGGTTTCTTGTCAAAATAAGAATAATAATAATAATAATAATAGAAATGGTTGAAATCAGTAAAGAAAGAACTGGGAGATGGAACATACAAAAGATTCATTAGTTTCTGGAGTGGCTGATAAAGCAATGGAATAAATGGTAGACAGTAGTCATCAGATGAGTACAATATCAGGAACCAAAGAATTGAGCATTTTCAAGTTTTAATGCCTCGGTAAGTACTAAGTAGGTTCCTACACTGGTTGCTGTTTCTAATTGTAATTATCATGATAGCTATATCCATTCATCTCTTGTCCACGGTTCACGCAGTATTTTGATAACTTCATTAAGCACATACATACAAAACTAAATCATGTGTGAGATTAGTTCACTGATTTGTTATTTGATCTTGGACATCAGATATAAATTATGGGCATGCAGTAGCACACTTTTCCTCTAGTAATAACCAGTCAGACAAAAACTCAATATATAAAGCACAGTCCAAATTACAAGGTAGAAATATGGAAAATATCCATCAATTGAATTAGAATTTGTGCTTTGAAATTCCAAAACCAAGTCAGCTTCAACAGAATTAGAATTTGGGCTTTGAACATCCAAAACGAAGTCAGCTTCCCCACAAAATTTGAACCCACCCGACTTTCATTATCAATTCAACCATTTCAAACTATACATGCGCGGCCAAATCTTCAAACAAAAAGCACAAGCGTATGATACCTGAAAAATACACATCTTTATGCTATAGTCCTTAGATTTATTCATATATACAACTTTATCCCTTAAAACCTCAAAATTTGTAACTCACCTTATAATATTGAGTTATCCAGACTAAATATAAACCCGTAGAAATGAATCCAAGGATTAAAGTGATCTAATTGTGCATTTACTCAACAAAGAAAACCCACCTTATGTAGAGGTCAGTAACGTCGAGCGAGAGTTGAGCGTGCCAATCTGGCTTATGAATCAGCCAAACAGCCCTATCATCGTTGCTCTGACAGAACCCTAGGTTCCTCAACCAAGCCTCAATGCAAGGCAAGCTGTGTGAGTAAAGGGGCTTCTTCTTGTCGGGAAGCTTTTGGAGCCACTCATCTTCCGGCGACGATTCCTCTTCCGCTTCAGGAGATTTGCAGCAAACAGGGGTAAGGGACTTTCTTATAGAAATTGAAAGAATGTGCGGACAGGGAGGGAATTTTGGGGAAGGGGAAGAAGGATGCAGAAATTGAAACTCCGAGGAAGTAGAAGGGGTTGAAGAGAGAGAAGGTAGTAAGACACTGGAATTGGAGTTTATGAATGTGAAAGAAGAAATGGAGGACATGCTTTTATGCGAGTTTAGACTTCAGAATTGTGTTGTGTTGATTATTTGGATGGTGAATATTTAAGGAAAATTTGAGATCAAGCTGAAGTGGGAGACTTTGAAGTCCAAAACTTGGAGCAGGAGGAAGCTCATTATCTTCTTCCGAGTCCAGAGGGCATTTTGGCGAGCGCCTAGTCTGACGAATTTTGGATATCAGGCCCACGCGCAGGGGCGTGGTTGTAACTTTTGAGTATATGATAAAATAAAACCGTAAGGAATTTATATTTGGATGTTTTATTTTTTAAAATGAGATGGAATGATAAGAAAAAAATATTAAAATTTTTTTTTGTCATTTAAAATTTTAATGTTGGAGTCTCTAAATTAGGGAGTTAATGATGAAATAGAATAGTCTAAAAAATTAAATTACTAAGATACTCATATCTTATTACTAATGTACCCTTAATCTATAGAAAATTATTTTAATTGTCAAAATTTTATTTAATTTTTATCATTACAATCATGACCTTTCTCTTTTTTTTTTTTTTTTCATTTTACTTAAACTTTAAAAATTAAAAGAAAATAAAAGAATCCACAATATATATTAGTTTTATCTATTATTTTTTTTGTCAACAATTTTTCTTTTTGGCTTTTAAAGTTTGTATTTTAAAATTTTTTGAAACAATATAGATATTTTTAGAGAAAAATACAATTTTAGTCCCTCAATTTTTGGCTAAAGTATTCATTTGGCCCTTCAAAAATAAAAAGTATCAAAATAGTCCTCTAAAGATGAAAAAGTGAATGTATTTGATCCTTATAGAGGATTAAATTAATCTTTAAAGGACTTATATTTTCTGAAGGATTTTATCTGTAGAGGACAATTTTAATACTTCCTATCTTTGAAGGGCCAAATAGATCTTATGGCCAACAATGAGGGATCAAAACTATATTTTTCTTGATATTTTGTAATAAAATGTATTAGACAGAAAATGTGGACAAGATAATTAGTAAATAAAATAAAGAAATATGGATAAGAGAATAACGTAACATTATGTATTAAATAATGATAAAATTATTAGTTATATGTTTATGTTATAAGGAATAATATTAAAAAAAATAATTAATAAGTCATTTCATTCCATTCATTTTAATAAAACTTCCAAACAAAATTGATAAGTCTCCTTCCATTTCTTTATTAAAACTTCCAAATAACATATTTACTTAAGTCATTCCATTTTATTTCATGTCATTTCATTAATGAGTACTCCATTTCATCCTCTCTTAAACTCTTGAACATAGCCTAACAGAAAACTTCACCTAAGTTTGATAAGTTGTTTTCACTCAATGATATTAAATTTTGTATTTATATTCAAGTATTTAGAGAGATACTCTAATTTCCTACACACCAAAAAGTCTTCTAGTGGTAACAAAAGAAAAAAAAAATAGTTGTAGTAACAAGTGAGTTAATACCTAATTCCAGCAAACCAAAGTCACATTAAAATTAGAAGTTACTTATGCATCCAATATATGTTAAAAATAAAAGCTCAATGGTAACAAAAGATCAATAATAATAATAGTTGAGTTGATACATAATTCCAATAAAAACAAGGTCATAATATAATATAAGTTACTTTTGCATACATTAAATGTTAAACCTATAAGTCAAGTTGTAATAAACATAAAAATAAGCAGTAATAACATCCAAGTTGACTGTGTCTACCTCAATGGCACATTGATGTTATGGTGAGAGTTCACTATGGTTGTAGTTAGCATAAGTGTGTAGTTTAGTTTAGTCGTTATATGATTTGAATTAAAGTTGTAGATATTGTTATCTTCTATGGAGGATGAATGGGAAAATCTTTCGATTCAAGAAGAGGAAAAAGAGGTGTGGAGAATAAAAAATATCTTGGGATTAAAAAGTGATGCCATTGATGCTTACAAATTGTTCTTGGTTTGACATTTTCTTAATGAACACCGTGCACTTCCCATTTATGCAAAATATGTAGGGGTGAACATTACAAACAATGGTGGATAGCGATGCCTTTTCAAGTTTTTCTTTAAAGTTAACTTGGAAAGAGTGATTGAGGGAGGCCCTTGGACTTTTAACAACCACTTGCTAATCATTCACAAAGTGGTTGATAGAAAAGACCCAAAGAATGTTCCTTTGTTCTTCTCTGAAATACGACTACAAGTGCACAATCTGTTGCTTGGATTAATGTCAGAAGAGATGATGCAAAGAGAGCATTACAAGGACAGCCCTTGTTCATGTGTTAGATTGGTGATTAATGTTCGTAGGCCTATAAAAAGGAAGAAGATCATGCTCAGAAATGGTTGTCAAGTCTATGTAGTGTTCATTATGAAAGACTTTCACTTTTTTAACCACTTCAAAAGTTTTTGTGGTCTCAAGGAAATGGAAAGAAGCCTCAAGGACTTTAATTTAAATTGGGACATCTCACTATGTGTGTCTGGCCAAAGGAACACACTAACAGCTAATGTGTGGCTCAAGGACGAAAACGATGTTCGACTTCATAATTCAAACACCCTAGATGATTGTGGCAACAATTTGGAGAGAATAAGGAAGTAAATCCAAAAATAAGGGAAATAAGTTATTTCAGTTATGGCAAGTAATAGTAGCATTCAAACAAGTGTTGCATTAAAAGAAATCATGGACCAAGTCAATAAAGGTATTGGATTGGATAGCTATGTGAAGGATTATTTGCTTGAATTGATGGATGGTAAAAAGAGACCAAGGGTAGTCATAGGCCTATCTGGTACTTAATTTGGAATGCATCCTGCAAAAGAAAACATGGTGATTGTAATTGATAACTCTCTCATTTCATTGGTAGGAAATGGTTCTTAAGCTTGCTAGAGGCAATGATCATCATCAGTTGAACTGTTGGGGCTTAGGCAATCCCCAAGCATTTCTTGCTTTAAAGGAGCTCATAATTGCTAATAATGGTGAACCTTCGTCCCTCACTAAATGGAGTAGACCAAAGGAGATTTAGATATGAAAATAACTGGTTATCTCAATCGAGGCTTAGGGAGATTGTTAAGGAAAGCTAGAACGCAGAAGGCTACCAAGCAATACCTTTAAAACTTAATAAGTGTTGCGATAAATTGATTCTTTGGAACCAAATCTTAGGAGAAAGCATTAGAAAGTAGTTACGCTTAATGATTGTTAGACTCTAAACCTTAAGGGACAAAGGCATGGGAGTAGGAACAAAAGCCTAAAGTTCACATGATATGAAAAATGGTTTACTAAAGCAAGAGGAAATAAGATGGAAACAAAACCCAAAATACACGTTGCTTTCATCTAAAAGTTTCCGCTAGACATAAGAACAATCATATAGAAGCACTAAAAGATGTACAAGGAAGTTGGATGAACAATCAAGAGAGAATGTAGACTTTGGTAGTGAATTTTTTAAACAATCTCTTTATGCAAACCAAAAGCCACATAAAACCCATTCTAAGGTATGTGGCTAAAGTTGTTTCAAAACATGGAAAAATATTATTTTAACCAGGCCATTTGATGATTATGAATTTCATATAGCCATTTTTCAAATGCACTCGAATAAATCTCCTGGGCTAGACGAATTTAACTTGGCCTTTTATTAAAAGTTTTAGCATTGAATTAGTGCATATGTGAGCAAGGATTGTAAAAATTGGATTATGAATAAAGTGCTCCCTTCTTAGCTATAGGAAACATTGGTTTCTCTTATCCTTAATACCTATAGCCTAGAGACATTGAAAGATCTAAGGCCTATATTGTTGGGTAATGTTCCGTACAATATCATATCTAAGGTGCTGGCTAATAGATTAAAGAAGTTATTGCCGTCAGTCATCTTTAAATATCAATATGCTTTTGTCCCTAGGCGCTTGTTACTAACATTATCCTTGTTGCCTTTGAACAAATCCATACTATGAAAAGGAAGACAAAAGGAAAGGAAGGTTGGGTGGCAATCCAAACAAATATCATCAAGGCATATAATAGGATCAACTGGGACTTTTTGGAATCAATTATGAAGGCTATAGGTTTTGGCAACATGTGGACAAAGTGAATAATGACATGTGTCAAGAGAGTAATATACTCATTCCTACTCAACAAAAAAATGATTGATCAGGTGAATCCCCAGAAAGACATTAGATAATGTGACCTTTTTTCCCCTTATCTATTTATTTAGCACGTAGAAGCCTATTTGATATTCTGAGGAATGCTGAAATGAAAGTTCTAGTTCATGCTTGTAAAGCAAGCGTCAAGGGACCTTGAGTTTCTCACTTTCTCTTTGCATATGAGTCCCTTTTCTTTTTTGGCAAAGCTAACGCATTTGAAAGCAGCAACATTAGAACCTATTAAATGTTTAAGAGGTAGCTTCTAGTTAATCAGTGAACTTCCATAAATCTAGAGTGTTTTTAATCTCAAACATAAATACCTGAACATGAATAACACTTAGTAATATCCTAGGAATTCACTCGGATCTCAACCATAGTATGAATTTAGGCCTTCCTTCACTGATTAATAGAACTAAAAAGGCTATTTTTGCTTTCCTATGGGACTAATTATGGAATAAAATCCACAATTGGCAGAATAAATTCTTGTCCAGGGTGGGTAAAGAAATTATTATCAAATATATGGCTCAAGTAAGACCTTTGCATAAATGTCTTATTGATCCCTTCCTCCTTATACAAGAATGCATGTAGAACTCTTTCTCATGCGTTAGTGGACTAGACCATATAAAAGGCATAAAAGGTTATAGTTAGGACAATATATGTCAAAGTAAAAGGGAGAATGAGTTTTCATAACCTCCATTATTTTAGTTTAGCAATGCTAGAAAAATAGAGTTAGTAGCAAATCTCTAACATTTATACTCTTACCTTCAGGGATCTCAAAGCCAAATATTTTTCTAATGAGGATTTTTCATTCGCTTGATTAGGTGTCAATACGAGCTTCACATGGAAGAGTATTTTCATAACAAAGCACATCTTAAAACAAGGAGTACAATGGAGAGTTGGTGATGGTAACGCCATTCGTATATGGAAGGACTTGTGGCCTCCAAGGGATAACTATTTTCGACCTTGTGGGTCTTCTAGAATGCATGATGATATCACAAAAGTAAGCGTCCTTTTTTATTAAAAGGTAAGGATTATGACTATGCTAAACTGTGAAACCTCCTTAATGAAGAAAATGCACTCATCATTGCTAGTATACCCCTCAGTTTGAACAAAGGAAGATATCTTAGTCTGGCACTATGACAAAAAGGGGAAGTATTCTATTAGATCAGGTAATATCTAACTCTTCTAAATGTTCCTTGTCATAACTAACATCTTGGCATATGGGAGAAACGAGAAGTGAGAAATATATGTAAATTGATCTCTAAAATTTACCTTGAAAATCAGTTCACTTGAGTCACCATTAAAATTTTAAAACAAAAAATTTTGAAAAACCAAATAAAAACAAAGGGTGGTCTACAAAATCAAATATAGGTTTAAAAGTTTATTTTAACATGAGGCTGGTGTTAAACATTCCATAACACTCGTTGGTGAAGATGATTACCTTAAATTAGTTAAGCGGAGAAAAGGATATGGCCTTAAGTTTACTTAAAATTGTCCACACTAAAACCTACACTAAAATAAAATAAAATGAAACTAACATAAACAAAAAATGAATATTTACAATGGATGGACTTGACCTAGGATAAGAGTCTAAGGCCCACGTACCCTATAATATGGATCAAAGTTCACGTAGTTCATCTAGAAAGGCGCATCAGTGGGTTAGTATTTTTTATTTTGTGAAAAGAACAAAATAGTTAAAATTAAATCAATTTTCACAAACAAAATGATATTGAAATTGATTGATATGTTTTAAATTTACAAAATCAATTTAATTTCACTTCTTTGTTCTCCTCATATGAGTCTTCTTGAATTTTGGAAAACATGATTTATTAGTACTTTTGTTTAAATATCTATGAAAAAGTGAACACTTAATTTTGATTTTTTTAAATTATTAATGAAAGAAACTTGGAAATACAAAGAGACTTTGAACTCAATACTTTATTTGAAAATATTAAAGGAAAGGACATTTTTTATTCATTTTTAAAAAAATTGCTTAGTTTAAATTTCAAAGTGGCAAAAAGTTAAAATAAAATAAGACAAGGCATTGGCAAAAGGAATTTTGCCCAAAAAATGATTTTATCTACATTGTTGGTTAACTTATGTTTGATTTTTTGTAAAAGATATTGATTGGATATGGGTCCTTGAAACCTAACTTTATTTTGAGAAACGAATATAATAGGATATAGGCCATTGAAACCCTAAGTTTATTTTAAACTTATGCAACCAATTTTGGATAACGTCTACAGAGTTGTTGGATCTCATATGGCCCTATTAGTTAATCATTAGGTGCTCATGAAGACGTCTCACACGGCAACACTAATGTTGAAAATAACAAACTTTATAAGATGTGCCTATTGAAGAATTGGACCTCACATGACAAAGAATCCAAAAAGAATACCTATGGAAGCATTGGACCTCACATGACACCTTTAATAAAACAGGCATTGGTGTTTGTGTGTGTGGGAGTTTAACCTAGAATTAACCATGAATTAGTGTTTGTGTGTGTGGGTGTCCAATTAGACACTTATCATCACATATTGCGTACAAGCTTTCAAAAGCACATCAATTACAACTTAGATCAAATCAACTAAACCTCTTGGTTTTATTGACTTGCTTCCAACTTGTGTCATCCTTACTTGGGCATTTTTTTTCATCTTTGTTTAGAGGTGTTATAGCCAAGGTTTCCTTTCTTTAAACTACCAAGATCTCTCATGCATTCACAACTATTATTGAACAACATAAGAATTAATCATGTAAGGAAAGTAAAGCAAATAAAATAAATTTGTGATTACCCAATGGTTTCCTTTCTTTAAATTACCAAAAAAACAATTTTATCTACACGAAATGAAAGGATGATAGATTTTATAAGTTAAGGTCTAAAACTAGATTTCTTAGTTAACCTTAAGCATTGCATACCCTTGTTAAATTTGTGATTACCTTATGGGTTGTGTGCCCACGTCAAATTTGTTTTACATCCACATTAGTCCTTTCCCTAAATAGTTTTAGAAAATGATACATTTCCATCTTTTAATGCTAATTTAAAACATTAATTTAATTCTCACTTGATTTTCTTAAAACAAATT
Organism: Delonix regia; assembly: GCA_037074485.1. Classification (NCBI taxonomy): domain Eukaryota; kingdom Viridiplantae; phylum Streptophyta; class Magnoliopsida; order Fabales; family Fabaceae; genus Delonix; species Delonix regia. The sequence continues at coordinate 18,702,427 of CM073449.1, read as the reverse complement.
CTGCATACAGATATTTAACATTTGTATCTAAATAGACAATATTTCTTGATCTTCTTTCTTGTATGCACATACTTTATGCTTGATAATTAGTTTAACTCACACTTTTACAAATTCAGTATTTAAAAGTATTATTTTTAGTACATAATCTATACGATGTACCCTTGTTGTTTCACATACCAAAGTAAAGCAGAGTTCAGGGCCAAAGGGTTAGACATAAAGGATGGTGAGCCTACGTTCGATTTGTGAGGTGTCTTGTCTATGTATTTGATATTTCTGAAAAACTAATTTTTATTCACTCAATATAATATTTACTTGAATTTTCATATGCATATGATGATTACTAAATGGAACTTAATGATTCTATACATAATGGTAGAATATTTCTTTTCTTTAAAGGGTTAGCAAAGGACACTAGTAGCTAATTGTAGTCTTATTAGCCCTTGGTGTACCATGAAAACATCCGGTTAGCAGGGTTACATAAGATGTTAGTCCAATTTGATGGCCATCACATTCACATGGAAGGAAGAATGATAGGTCATGCACTAACTATTCATGATGGATCAATTACTTACCCTTAAGGGTTGTGTGCCACTATCAGTTTATTCATTTTGTAACATACCTTTAACTGAGTAGTTTCCCTTAACTAATTATTTCCCATCTTTTAATGCTAATATGAATATTTTATTTTATTTCTCATGTGATTTTTCCTGAAAGTTACTCAACCATATTTGTATAATTCACTCACGTTTTGCTAATTCCTAATCATTACATTCTTTCATGGTTTTAACTTGTTTTTCATCATTTACCAAATTCTTTAATTACATGATTTACTTTATAAGTGATATTTTTCATATGTTATGTTAGAATAATTAATTAATTAATTTATGGATTAGTATTAATTAATTATTAGACTAATTAATATATTATACTTAAGATAATATCAAATAATTAATTATTGGTATTAGACATTGATTACTTACATGGATTTAGTTATGTGATTAGATAGCTCATTATAGTTTGGGTTATCCATGCACTCGTCTTGGGAGAAACCCCTACTCATAGCTCATTACGAAAGCTATTTACCTTCTTATATATACTAGCTAAGGTTTTGCTTTTAGATTATGAACCCTTTTGCCTACATTTAGGTATTATGAGTTATGGTCCTCACCCATTGTAAAGAGACTATGTATATATCAATGGATTCTAATATTGTTACACATTAGATCTAATCATTTGTTTCAAATATTTTATCATATTCTAACATGTTATTTACCTATTGAACCTTTGAAATTTCATATAGCAGAGTTGAGCAATATCTTGTGTCTAAATCTAACGCAAATACTTCTCTTGGTGAGCCCCTCATTTGATTTGTGAAGACTGTGTTCATGTGTTGATTCATTTTGTTGAATTTTGTTAATGTTGTATAATAAATATTATTGAATTCTAGACATAATTCCCTTTTGACTATAGGCAGGATCCCCCCTCATTTTGGTTGTATTTTGATTTGCATGAGCATAGTGCTTTCTTTGTTTACTTGATTGGGTTGACTAGTACCTATAGATATTTTAGGAAATCATATTTTCTTAGAGGAAACTTTATTGAAATTTCTAAATAACCTAAGCCTTGTTATTGAACTTTGATATATTTTTGAATATTTCATTTTGTTTTTTAAATTCGAGCATTATATCTATAAATTTCATAAGTTAAACAAATGTGTAGGCTTGTAGGAACAGGACTCTCTTTGTTTTTCATGTCATTCATTCTCCAATAATTGGGATGTGACACAAATAACGGGGAAGATTCTATTACATTCTATACTTTTATAATCTTATTGAGATGTGGAATATAGGAATGAGAATTGTCATCTTTGTTCACAATCTTTCACCAATGGATTGCTCTGCTGTTCAAATGATGAAAGGAGTGAGTATGATCAACACTTTGCTCTAGAATATTCTTGCATCTCTAACAGTGAACTTATGGCCGAAGATTTTTATCTTCTTCCTTAATGATCCATGAGAGCAAGAATTTCATCATATTTTAAAATTTTATTTTCTTAAGGTGTTGTAATTTGTTGGAACAATTGGCTTGATGTTTGTAATTTCTTAAAGTTATGAAACCATTGATAGTTGCAGAATCTTTTATCCAGTCTCGCCCAAACATTATCTTCCCCGTTCCTGTTATTTGTCCAAGTGAACCATTGGCCCTTAGGGAGGATATTAATTAACATGCATTCGTCAATCATAAGTTGGAACTCATTCACACCTAGAGTTATAAGGCATTTACTTAGCTTATTGTGCAACAAATAAGATTGATTGAAGTCTCCAATAATGAACCAAGGATTATGAATTTCCCGAGCTGTTTCCATTAACCGATCCCAGAGGATGTTTTTTTGTTCTCTTCTTGGCAATCCATACACAAAAGTAATATAAAAACGGATACCATTAACATTCTTTGATTCAACATGAATCCAGTTTAGGGTGCATTCAAGAATTAAACATGGGACATCATCTTTTGATGCCAAAAGAGTACCTCTACTTCTACCTACTGGATCACATTCATACACATTATAATATCCAAAAGATCTAATTTTGTTGCTAGCCATATTTTAATTCATACAAGTTTCATATTAGTACGTAAAAGATAGGCTATAGCTACTGAGAAGGTTCGTAAGTCTTTGAACTATTGTGGTACTGCCTAAGCCACGACAGTTCCAGCTTGAGGCACTCATGGTTGCTTGGGAAGCTTCATAAGGGTAGCTTCCCAAGTCCCATGAGGTAAAGTAGATTTTAACAACACAGGATTACAATTATCATAATCATCATGACCATCTTCAATACCAAATTTTCCAGGCACAGCTTCTACAAGTTCTTTACTGTCATCTTCATTGAAAATCTCTTCAGGGATGCTTTCTAACATAGGATTGAACCATTTAATTTTTTTCGTTGATCCTATTTGCAAACTGAAATGAAATTTACGTTTTTGTAGAAGTTGACTATTTGGTGGCGATCAGTTCTGAAGTGAACTTCTGTTTTGGACCAGAATATGGCTAGAAGTGGTGTAATCATTTTTGTGAGTGCTTGCATCAATCTTGAATGTATCCCAGAAAGCATTAAGCTTCAAACTCCAAATTCTATTACCTTAAGAAGGCTGGAAAGCTCGTTAGAATTGACAATTTAACCTAGAAAGCATTCAATCTTTTTGCCACCAGAGATAAAGTCTGGTGCAAAATAAGGTATTGATAGGCACCCAAGCAACACTGTCAGATAACACAAGTAAAGAGGAGACCACAAGGTGACATCAAAGCTTGGCAGCTCACAAGGCCAAACTTGCCAAGAAACAGGATTCTCATTCGTTAACTTGGCAATAAGAGCAATGTTGTTCAAATTATCATCTTCGACTTCAAACATTGAAGAACACCAGCAAAAAAGGGCTCGAGCAACAGCAGCTAGAACAATATAGTCACTCTAAGACACTGAGTGAGAGACTACTAGAGCACCCATGACTGAAGCAGGATTGAAAAGCTGATATTAGAGAAGGTGTTAAGAAACAACCTGCATTCATTAAAAGAAATTAAGGATTGTGGACAGCTTGTAATTTCAAAATCAAAACAATGAATGCTAGAAACTAAGTTGTTGCAGGAGTTTTCATCATCCAATTCTCTCTCAAAAGGTATATGGGAAGGACTAGCAAATAAGAAGGCTTCATGTGATGTTGTATCTGGGAACTGGGAAGGTAGCTTTTTTCCAACATATAGAAATCATTTCGTGTGAGACCCAAATGCTGTAAGGGAATATTCTCCTGCAAAACCACTTTATCATTAGTGCAAAGAATATCAAAATCCATCTCAACAAGTTGATTATCTATATCAAGGCAGAAACTATCAAGTGTAGAATCCCAGCTCTCATTATCCACATCCATGTGTACCCAATTGTTTACATTATCCAAAATCTTCTTATCTTCTTCTGCAAGTGGGACGACAGTATTAAGTGGAAAGTCACATGCTCTAGAAAAAGGTCCCATTTCCCAATTAATAGGATCAATCATACCATGCGATTTTACCTCTGAGGGAAAATGAGCCATATTAATATTATGTCCTGCATCAGGATGGTTAGTTCCACGTGCTTATGGCTGGTCATTTTGATTAGTTCCCATATTAATATTTGATAAAAAAAAAAAGGGTATTATTATTAATTCCATCATCACGTAATCAAGAATCATACAAGTTCATATTTCTAAAATGATCATCTGACAATTCAGAGCTAGACGAGTCTAAGGACATGGATTCCAAAGCAGCGCTGATCATATTCGAAGGTTGGGCCTTTTCAGAGTGAAGAGAAACATCAGGATCTTTATCATGAGCAAAATAGAAACTACCCTCAAATTTTTCTGTCCATTGTACTTTTGTAGTTCTCCTAAAATATCTCTTCCTTTTAAATGCAATGGACAAGTTTATTACAAGAGGAAATTTTAAGTCAACAATGAAGTTTACATCTATTTTAGATTTAATACAATCCATCAGTTCATCTTCAGAGCCGATAATTTGTTCAACATTCCAGTTATAATCCCTTGCTATATGCCTTATTCTGCTACACATCTTGCATCTCTTGAAAATCCTTTCATATCTGCATTCAACCCATATTTCTCTCCCATTATCAAGTTTTACCCTTATTGCCATTAGGAGGGGAAATGGGGATCTACTAGCACCTTAAGTCTCATGAAACGCAAGTTCTTGGTCACTTGCATTAAACCATCTATATGGCGAGGCTCACCAACTAAGATTTCCCCAAATCTCAACAATACCACTATTCATGTATTCAAGATGGAGGCCCCAAAATTTGACTAACAAAGCAACTCTTTTGACTTTAATTTCATGCACAATGGTATTGGGACACCAATTAACTAGAACAAGGAGAGTACTTAAGACAGACCAAGGATCGTTCACATAAAGGAACATTTGATCCTCATAATTTTGGAATTCAATTAAATAAACATTCCCTTCTATGCCTACCACACAGAAATCCCCTTGCAAATGTAATGCACCATACAGAGCAAGATCAAGCCGATGCAAAGGAATATTTTTTATCATCAATCAAGATTCCAATAAGACAGGTGCTCTAATACTCGCGAGTTCTATGAATCATGCAAGGATTAAATTCCAAGTAAGGGTTTCTCCTAGGAAAGGCGATAGTGAACTCATCTTAAGCAGATTCAATAGTAGATAATGTAGGGTCTGAACCACAAGAGCTATCTTCAAACCATAAAAAACCTCTGACAAGCTGACTTTTCCTTTCCATAACAACTTTAAACGAATTGAAACACAATAAACTATAGCAAACAGCCATAACTAGAAGCTAACCAAAAGCAATAGTGTGGTAGAATGCAATAATAACCACTAACAAAACAAGCTTTTGGAAGATAGAAAGCAAGAAACTAGGCATGCAGGACCTAAAAGAGCAGGAACCAAGGTGGAATAAAGAACTAAACGACAAGCACATGAACGTAAAAGAAACAAACCAAGGCAAAGGTAGGGACCATCCTTACAGACATGCAATGCCACAGTAAGCATCAAAACCACCAAAAATTCCAAAGTGAGCCACCTTTCATGACATGCAGAATCAAATGAAGAATTAATGGAGGAGAGAAGACAACTAGCATAGCTCAAGAAGAGTGTCCCGTAAGGAGGGGCATTCTCTCATCAGAGGAATTTTTTATTTTTCTTTGTTTTTTTAAAGAAAAATAGTTAAGCTAGTGATGAAAAAACACTATAGAATTTGACTTAATCTTTTCTTGTAGTGACATCTATGATTTAGGCATTTTCTATATTTTGAGCCATATATGTTTAATTTCTTTCGTGTGTGTGTATATATATATATATATAGTACCCCATTGAGCCTTTAAATATGATATATGTGCATATGAATGCATGTACACTTTTTGTTTTCAATTGCTGACCTCAATAACCTAGCCCAAAATATAAATTTTACCCTTATTTAAAGAGTTTTCTTTAAGTTCCTTAATTTTTTCAGCTTTGGAAAGTATTTTGAGAGTGCATAAAGTTGGTATGATTGAAGATATTTACATCAATGTTGGTAATGAGTAAAAGATAAAAGAGAATGATTATGTAAGTTTAAAAAATGGCCCCATTTGAGTCTTTATCTCTTCCTTGTGAATTTGGCACTTGAATACTCAAGTTTCTTACTATTTGATAACAATTAATATACTTACCATTGTGGGATTTCTTGCCAGTGATCAAGTTTGATCTTAGTACATTGCTCTTAGTTGTCATATCTAACCATGATTTTACCCTTCTGCTTCACAGATTAGTTTATTGGCATACCAATGTTCTTATCATACACCAAAAGAATTAAAGATTTCTTCTGATTTTTTATATGAATTTTGATTTTATAAAGAAATAATTTTTCTTTATATTTCTTCTATGTTTTAATGTTTTCATTAACTCATTGAGATCTCATTTTCAATGGGACAAAGGAAGGAAAAGTTATCATAAAAGTGTCACGTATTATTACACCACTAGCTATTACTATTCACTACAACGTATTATTACATGAAATTCGCGATCACTAATTATTATTCATATAATTCAGAACACAATGAGTGGGCTTCGAGCGGTATTCTTTTAATCCAGCATAGGGGAAATTAAACAATTGGTCCTAATAGTTTTCCCTTGTTAATTTGTAATTTGGTCCCTATAATTTAATTATCTTTCAAATAGCTCCTTGTGGTTTGTCACCGTTTGAAATTAAGTCCTTGCTATGTAAAATGTTTAAAGACTGTCAATGAAGGATGAATTGGCAAACGGAAGCCACTTGGCAGAAGACGTGGCTGTTGACAAGGCTAAATGACTCCCACGTAGTCTTTGATGGTGCAACTCACGTGATAGAAGGCAGCTAAATTTAGAACCTTGAAATACTAGCCCTAAAGAACGAATTCGTGAACCATATAGTGGCAGTGAGCGTTTGGACTAAAGGTTACGAAATGTCAATGAACAATTTGAGAAAAGAGGGGTTAAGGAAGAGACCAGAGTGAAAGAGAAGTAGAACAGAGAGAGTGAGAGAGAGGCCGAGAGGTGTGTGGAGAAGAGGAGAACGTCGAGAGAGATGAGAGGTGTATAACGGAACTCATTTTTTATCTCTAAAGTAAATTTTGCAGATCCATCCACTTTGGATATAGTGCTCATCCCTAACTGTAAAGCCATGGGAACTTGTTTAATCTTCAAGTAAGATTAACAAAATGGAAGCATATTTTTGTGGAAAGGGAAATTTTTCCTGGTCTTATTCAATCCATTGTTGAGCAAGGTCAAGCCAACCCAACCTTAAGCCAAGAAAAATTTTATAAAAATTAAATAAATATATAAATGATTGGATAGAACTAGATCAAGTTAGGTCCTTAGGTCAACTTTTAGAAACAAAAAATCATTATTATTAACATTTTATTTTCATATATTTAGGAGTCGTTTTTAAGGTCAAAATCCATAGACCAATCGATGCCAGTCCACAAACCGAGAGGACTAAATTATGCTAAAAATTTTTTGTAGCTCTTATATGAAAAGAAATTATTTGACCAAAGCAACCCTAATTTACCTAAATAGCTTAAGGACCTGCGAGGCAAGGGTGGGCACCAATACCTATACTTCTCAAATTTATGATATAATCATATCTCACATCATATTTCTTTTCTAGTAAAACAATAAAATGAATATATGTGACGAAGAGTTGTTCAAATGTTTAAATACCAAAGTATCGACATGAACATTACGAAACAGTACAATATGTGTTTGATATGAGTGTCTAGCATATATCAAATAAGACAACTCATTTTTCAGTGTGTTTGTTCTTTATAAGTGAGTACTATTATTATATGCCTACACAAACCCGAATAGTTAAGTTTATGTAACTTCATTTGAGTTTGAAATATCAGTTCACTGTTTAAAATTTGCACAGAATTATTTAAAAGAAATTCTTCAATAAACATACAGAAATAAGTACAAATTATCATCATTCGTCCACTTCCGTTGTCTTGTTTAGAGTGTAGTTCAACACAAAATTACTCAAAAAGCTTTCTCATATAAGTTTGAGCATTGAAAGAGAACATAAAGAAAAATGGTTTCATATAAGAAATAAGTAACCCTGTGACTTAACAAATCCACATCCTCAAGCCTAAATGGGCGAAACACACGCCAAAAGAAATAATTTATTCGACAAAGATCCATTTCCTGAAAAATACCAGGTTTTACCTACTCTACTTGGCTCTTCGTTAATCAGTTCTGTCAACTTCTGCAGCTTTCAAATGTCGAACTCTCGAGAACCTTGAATGGCATAAGTAAATATTGCTCATAGATCAATGAGGCCTCACATTTTGCCCCAATATAATACAATTTACAACCTTCTAACTACTCTTTCTCATCTTATCACTTACCAAAAAGTGGAAAAGGAGCTACATCAAATACCATTCCCGAGTTCAGTAGTTCAATGTGATTCTGCAGACTGAAGATGGGACCAGTATTCCTTCACAAGCTGTCCAAACAGAGATCCTTCTCTCTTCATCAAGTTCATTGGCTCATCATACTCCACCAATTTTCCTGAATATACAATCCAAAGAATTTTCATCTCTTAGAATAATAATAGAAGGACAACACTTTAAAAGGTAGACATTAAGTTATAGAAGTTAGTTATCAACTCATTAGCATTGACATGTCAGTATTTTGATTTTTTATGTTAATGAGGGTCAAATGTCAGCAAAGTCAACAAGGAACCTCTTCTCAACCAAACCCTCTAATTGCTTTGGTATGAATCAAACCAATTAATATGTATTTGGTCTGAAAAGTAGGTGTTCAATGATGTTTAAGAGATTAAGAGTAGCTAATGCTACTTACCATCACTGATAGAGAGGACCTTAGTGCAATCCATCACAGTTGGTATCCGGTGTGCTACTGTGATCACAGTACAATCTGCACACTCACTCCTTATAGTTTTCTGCAGAATCAGATCAGTGGCATTATCAATAGATGCAGTTGCTTCATCAAGCACCAAAATCCTACTTCTCCTCAGAAGAGCACGCCCCAAACAGAATAGCTGCCGTTGTCCCATGCTCCAGTTTGATCCATCTTCCACAACTGCATGAATTAATACTCATTATTAACAATAGAAAAAAAATCACATGCCGCATTGTTGCAACACTGAAAGTTGGAAATCACCTGAAGAGTCTAATCCGCCTTCTTTCTCTTGAACAGCCTCTTGCAACTGACACTTGGCAAGAACCTTCAGAGAGAATACATTATTGTTAATTATATTAAAACTGTTCATAGATTTTCACTTAACAGCTTAAGTTTTTATTTGAAATAGTCCAACATGATCACAGAGCCTCTCTGACCAAGCAGTAAGAAGTTCAATCAATGTTGCTTCTATAAAGTGTCATCACAAGATATAGTGAGTTTCTTGTGTCAAGAGGCATGATAGAAAATTTGAGATTATAATAAAGCTATTCATGAGTTTCTAGATTGTTGACATGCAAAGCAAAAATAAACAACCAAACCAGACTTCTTCTGGCTTTTAACTCAACCACTTGGTGGGAAAGAAGGTATAAGAAGTTACCTCCCATATCTCATGATCAGAGTGTTGACACAAGGGGTCCAAGTTATATCTAACTGTGCCATTAAAAAGAGTGGGATCTTGTGGTATGATACCAAAACGTGACCTCAAATCATGGAGACCAATAGAAGAAATGTCTATGCCATCAACAATAATCTTTCCACCTGCCGGCTCCACGAGGCGGAACAAGGCACCTATGAGAGTGGACTTTCCACTGCCTGTCCTGCCAACAATGCCAATCTTGTCCCCTCCTTCAAACGTGCATGAGATCCCTCGGAGTACAAGTGGTGCATCAGGCCTATATCTTATCTGTTTCAGTAAATTGGGTACTTCTATGTCAATTCCCATTTTTTCAATATTGTGCTGTCAACTTTAAAACAGCCAACAATGTACCTGCAAATTATTTATTTCTACTTTGCCCACTACAGGCCAATTAACAGGAGGGCGATTTCCTTCAATGACCACTGGAGCCTCACTTGGTATATGCATGTATTGATTCAGCCTCTCTACTGATATTACATAGTTTGATATTATGCACTGTCTTTGAATTGAGTATACAAGGGATGAATTTAATGAAAGGCCATAAGAGAGAGCCATGCCAATAAATCCTGAAACACCAGATAGTGCATGAGAATGTTATAGCTTAAGGACAAAGACAAGGAAATTATTTTAAGGCAGATAACAGAATACTAACCAGAGGTGAAAGACCCAGGTGGAAGCACTACCATGCAAAGTGCTGCAGAGGCAAGAACAACTGCACTGAGTGTTTCTAAACGTTGAATCAACCACTCATTTGCTGCAAAATTATGGAAGAAAGGAGAAGCATTGACATCAATTAAATCAAGACTCTTAGCAAAGAAACGATCCTCCTCTTCAAAAGCCCTTATTGTCATAGCTCCGGCAATTGATTCTGCTAGATGATTAGCTACAAAGGATTTTGTTGTGCCATTTATCCGCATCAATTCTTTTGCAGAGGAAAAGTAGTATTTCTACATAAGAAAGCATTTCTTTGTGAGAATTAACCCATAAGAAGAACCTTGCTGCCGGCGTACTACTGATTGCCATGTGAACATCAGTATGTATTCTCAAAGTTATTTGCAAGACATGGCAGAGTCAAGATTAACACCACGAACTCTAAATAATTTGACATAGCATCAAATTAAGTTGTAATATTTTCATCTTTTTCGAACATATAGCAGAAGAATGCTCTCTGCTTCTTTCTTTCTTTTCAGGCACATTGCATGTTACAAATAGCCATCATAAATAAAACACAGATGTTTAAAAATAAAACATAGATGTTCAAATCTTGAATATTTGGTATTCGAAGTTGATTTCTTTAATAATTTGACTATCTGAAAGCATGCTGAGAAGTTTATTTATGATTACTTTTTGGTAAACAAAATTTTCTTTTATTCAATTCTGACAATCCATTACTTCAATGAATATTTCCTGAACTAGTAAGTGTTGTTATCCTCACTAAATAAGAAACTTTAAAATTCTTGATATAAACTTCAATTTTTTCCTGACAAGCATTCTGATATATAATTGGACAAAAAATACTTATATATAATTTACTCCACATAATTTATTAATCTATCAAACATGAGCATTCTGTAGTGCATATGATGACTTTACTAATTTAAAAAAGAAAAAATACAGACACATAGAAGAATCTATGCATTACCTGCAGGAGATAAGCCATATAAATCATCGGTATAGAGATAAACAAGACTTGCCAAGTAACAACTGCTAAAACTGTAAGATTAGCATACAAATTTGTAGTGGCTCCAGCAGCGAACATAAGGCTGAATGGGACATCCAGATCAACAATGCTCATATCAGATGAGACCTGTACAATTAAGTTATACTCAGAATACCATAACTTTCAACACATTTTATTGCAATTGATGTAATTATTTGATAAGCTTACCCTACTAAGTATCCTTCCCAGAGGTGTGGAGTCATAAAAAGACATCGGGGCACGAAAAAGAGAGTTCAGTAGCTGTGAAAATAAAGACTTTGATGATCGAAGACCCATAGCAACTATACTAAGACTCCTGGCCAACAAGAGACTTGTTGAAGAGAATCCAATCAACAAGTACACCACAATCAATCGCAAATTGCTGACATGGGGATTGTCAACACTAGCAGCCATCCACGAGTTCTGTAACACCTGACCAAGCACAAATATAAGGTGGGAAAGGATAGCAACAGCGAAGTATAGATAACCCTTGTTATGATTCAGATACTGCAAGTAAGGCTTTAGCCCTGTGTCTCCGATTTCCCTTTCTTCTTGCTTAATTAATTGATCACTAGTTGAAGCTTTAAACTGCTTCTCTGTATAAGATTTATTAATCTCTTTAACAGAATTTGCACGCTTCTGAGCAGAAGTCACATCTGGAAGCCTTTCAGAACCAGCAGTCTCCTTGTGAGCATTGACAAGGTCTTGAAATTCTGTGCTTGAGGACAATAGATGATGATAAGGGGCAGCTTCCCGAATTTCTCCATCAGACATGAGCTGTAAACGAAGAAACACTCCATCATCATTTTCACAATGATGCAGCAAAAAATGGCTAAACACCACTGATCAACTCTACATTATGTCTCAGAAGAGAGGAATGCAATCAAAGAGACAAACCAGAAAAAAGAGATTAAAAAAAAAAAAAATTAGTGCACAATATACAAGCAACATATTTATAAAGATATAATTATTTAAGGCGCGGCAAAGTTGATCATGAATTATCTCCAACAGATTTATGTCATTTAAGGAGTTCAACAAAAACAGTAAAGTGGAAGATACATAGCTAGTTTCCACATTTAAAAGTGATCATTGTGATATAAGAGCAAAATATAATTGATGTTAATAGTCAAAAGACCTCATGCTAAAGCCAGGCTTCATTGGGACAGTTCAGGAATGGGGACAAAATGTCAAAATTCATAAATTTGAAATCATTACAGTTATGTCTAACATTGTCATAAACAATTCCTTAAGTTGCAAGAAATTACCAGAATAGAATCAAACGCTGGGAGGAAGTCAACTTGATGAGTCACAAGTAAGACTGTCTTTCCTCTTAGTGCATCCATGACATATTCCTGCCAAAAGCCATCTTTCATTACAGAATATCACAGAAGATACCAATGCAACATGTGCAGAAAGGAAGTTGGGTTTACATTAAATAAATTTGTGGCAGTGTGTGCATCAACAGCACTGAATGGATCATCCAAGAGATATATATCAGCATTCTGATAAAGAGCACGAGCAAGTTGAAGTCGCTGTTTCTGACCTCCACTAAGGTTTACTCCTCTCTCCCCTATTTCTGTGAGATCGCCATGGGGAAACAACTCAAGATCCTTCACTAAGGATGACCTTTCAAGTGTTTCTTGATACCTTTGAGCATCCATAGCTGATCCAAACAATATATTTTCCCTTATTGTACCTGTCTGTATCCATGCTGTTTGAGAAACATAAGCAAACGTCCCTTGAACTTCAATCTGTAATCCAGAAAAGAGAATCAGATGCTACTAAAAAAAAAAGGGCTAGACGAAAGCAGACTCCAATGAAGTAAAAATAAAGGTAAATGATGTAACTACTTCCATAAAAGTGAAAATGCCATTCACAATCAAAGCCAACAAAAGTATCAGAAGGTTTAGGAGTGAGAACTTACAGTTCCATGAGTAATAGGAACTTCTCCAAGAATTGCAGCTAATAAGGTGGATTTTCCAGAGCCAACTTCTCCACAAATAGCCACCTTTTGCCCTGGTTTAACCTCTAGATTTATGTTCCTTAGAGTGGGCTTCGATACATTATCTTCCCATGAGAAGTCAGCTGACTTAATTCGTATGGAGCCATTGAAATTCTCACTTGTGCACTTCTTTTTGACACTTGCACTGTGCAGCTCTTGTGCCTCAAGGAATTTCACAATCCGAGTAAATGCTACTTTTGCTTGAATGACCACCCCAATAACATCAGCAAAAGTTCTGATTGGATCTTGAACCAGGCGTAAAGTTGCCACAAAGGTGAAAACATTATTTGCATGCAAAGGAACTTTGAGGAAGTAACATGCCACAAACGAAGCAGCAGAGACCAAAACAGGTGAAGACCAAAAGAGAAAGGTGTTGTATGCCTTTCTTAACTGCAATGCAGACAACCATTTGAGCTCCACTTCCCTCAAGTTTTCTATAGCATTCTGAAAATGGGTTTCCCATGCATATAGCTTTAGTACTTTCATATTCACAAGAGCCTCAGAACAAGCTTTCAATCTCCCATCTTGTGCCACCATAAGTTTGCTCTGATACTTGTGCTGTAACTTTGCAAGTGGAGTATTGGAAAGCACAGTGAGCACTATGACCGCCAAGGAAGCAATTGTTGCTAGCCCCACAGCATGGAAAAGAACTACTAATGCAATACATAGTTGAACACTAGTTGTCCAAGTCTGGTGAAACCAAAAGGGGAATTCTCCAATTCTGTAAGCATCTACGGTCACATAATTCATAATCTCCCCACCTGAATGCATCAGCCTTGAAGCATTAGATAACCGCAATTGCTTTTTATATATGGCTGCTGTAAGCAATGATCTAACTTTTAGACCGATGCGTCTGCATCGGAAGTACCACTGCCTTTCTGACACTGATTCTATGATTTTGGTAAAGAAAAATGATATGGCCAATACATAACCTTCATATTTGAATCTCTCTTTACCCTCGGCAACCAATATGAAGGAATTCAGAAGCACTGGACCTGCAGAGATAGTGAGTACCTTTAGCAATGCGAAAAACCCAGATATCAAAATATCTCTCCAATGACACAAAATTATTGTCCACAAAACCGAGGGCTGCAATGATGGGTCTTTCTGTTTTTGTCTGTTCAAGTGATCCAGAAACACCAAATAACAACTTTGGGCTTGATCCGCCTCCTGTAACTTTGGGATATCTTCATCCTGAAGCGTTTTCTCCTTACCCCTTTTCATCAGTGGATTCAACCACCAAAACGACATTTTGCTGAAAAATCCAGCTTTGGCAAGTGGGGTTACATGGTTAAGAGAACTAGTTTTACCTATGTCAACAGACTCCTCACCATTTAAAGGAGCATAAAGGCTTTCATCGATGTTCCTGTCAATGTCTTCATACTTATATCCCTTATATGAGCATACGAGCAACAATATTGCCCCTAGAAAAGATATAATATCTAAAGCTACCTTAAGGGACACTTCTCTCCCACTAATGACATAAGAAGTAGAAATAACACCGAAAATAGCAAAAATTAAGAAGACAAGAATAGACAATAGCCTCAACCATGGCTTTGAAAGATCCCTCAACCTAAGACTTACTGTTAAACCCACCAACAGCCATGTGAACCCCTGTGAAAACTCTAGAAACCACCAATGGATAGGAAAAGCAGTGTGGGTTTTCCTCAATTTCTCCTCTAAAAACCAAACGCCTAAGCACAAATGGACTACCCCAAGACAGCCATTCCCTATTGCAGAAACTACCTGCAAATTCGAAAACCTTTGTACCCGGACAAGGCCCTGACATGTCTTCGTTGATGACCTCTTTATTACAGTGAATAAGAGCAAAATCAGCAGCATTAGATCGAGGCAAATGATCATCGAATGATTGGTGCACGATGTAGGATCTCTCAAAAGCTCGAAATTATAACTGCAAGGTTTTTCTCCTCTTTCTGAACAACCAGATTCTCCACAAAAGACGCTCCATAAATTCTCCATCTTCTTTGTGTCTTCTCTTTGGTGCTCAAATCCTGAAACATAAAGGGGAACAAAATTTAATAAAATAAAGAATAAAATTAAAAAAAGAAAAACAGAAAACTTAAATCTATAACATAGCATGTGCACTGCATGTTCTCACGATTCAGGCTTTCATAACCTAGGACAAAAAAAATAAATAGAAAACAAAATACAAAAAGTAATGGAACGCTATCATAGATGATTGGAAGTTTCTCATAAAAAGAAATTAGATAGAAGCGGAATAAACACTACACGAAGGTTCCTAGCATATGATCGTGGCAAAACTAGAGCGAACCAAGTGTTCTGAGACCTGTGTGCTTCTGTGAAGCAGCACTTTAAGACTATTAATGCATCCAAACCTATAAAAGAACCTGTTCAGCGTTGTAACTAGTAATTGGCAGTTCTGATACTCACTGATTCAGAACAAGACACGCTGGTCAAACTACCAAATCATAACATTTACTTCTCACAGAAGCAGAAGCAGAAACAGGAGAGAGAGCTAATATTAGTAGCATTTACAACATCAAAGAAGGAAAGACAAAACATAACAAAACACCTCCCTCTAACTTTTATCGGACATGGAGAAATCAAAGACAAAAACAGAGTAGTATTTGAGGAAGCAAAACCATTGTGTCCAAGTCAATTGAACTAGTGGAAGAGAAAAAAAGGGAAGCATATTAAACAAAATAAAGTAAAAACATTATTAAAATCAAAACAAATAAAGATAACCAGAACCACACGGAACCTCAAATGTTCGGCAACCCCAAACGTGGGACGCCGAAATAAGTTTGTGAGGAGGTTTGTCTCCAAGTGAACCGAAATGCGAAGTTGAAGGAATTTTTCGCGTTGAAAAAACCAACAAAGTAGTTGTTCTGGTTGTGCGAGTGTGAGCTTTTTTCCTTTCTTCTTAAAAGCCAAACCGTTGATCGTCAATGACGACGGTGATGCTGTAACGAGGAAATGTCTCTCTCCGGACGGGGAAGTGAGAAAGAAAGCGAGAGACGGAGTTGGGATGGGAAAAGACGCATAAGCATGAAGCAGGCAGAGAGCAATTATAAGGAATGGGACGGTGTCGTCATGGCTGTCGTTTCGGATGCTTTAATGAACAACATATGGCTATATAGTCCGTCTCTTTTATTCCCGTGGGCCACATTGACACCTACCCGGAATCCAAGGTTAGGTTACAGTACAAGCGAGAGTGCGGTGAACTCTAATTATTGAATAATTCAAACGTGGTACTTTAATTGTATCACGATACTTGCTTGACGGTAGGTCATCACTCAATCATGCTAGTTTAGAATTTCGATTAAGTATTATACAATATTATTTGTTGTCTGTTGTAAATTATTAAATTAAAATAATTAATAATAATTATATGATATTATTTTATATTTAATGGCTCAAAATAGATAATATACATATTGTACAGTATTTAATATAAACTCACGAGCATTTGGCTTTTTTTTCTGTCAAATTGAGTTAGTGTATCTATATTCAAAGATATAAGTGAAATTTTATGTGGGCTGTATTTATATAATTTTTTTTATTTAATTTTTTAATAAATTTTTTTAATATAATCTTTTACAAATAATATATTTTTTCATTTGATTATGTATAAAGTTGACTTATCAATTTATTTCTTTACATGGGATTTTTTTTAGTTCAGTTATTTACAAATGAAATTATTATCAATAAAATCTTTTATATTTTTAAAATTTAACATAAATTTTTACTGTATAATTTATAAAAATTTTATTTATGAAGAATTAAATTAAAAAAATTTTGTATGTAAGAAACTAATTAAGTTGATAAGGCATATTTTATGAAGAATTTTAAAAGCTAAATTGAAAAAAAAAGTTACATATGGAACTAAATTAAAAATTGCATTATATATAAAGATCACTTAAAATTTTATTTTAAAAAAATTATAGTATAACAAGCTTAGTTACTAGAGGGGTTAGGGATACCACACGTGTGAGTTATTATGTCATGTGCTTGGCCAAACAAGTAAAGGTTGTGAGCGTGTAAAGCTTTGGGTTGAAAAGGGACATTTCAATGATGGAATGAAATTGAAGAAATCGACAAAGTTGTTGGGTACTGCTATACCACAAAAAAAGAAAAAATGGGATTGGGAAACACTTATATGATAATTAATTTGATATATTAATATTAATAAAATTATTTTTTTAATATTCTTAATTATTTTTTTTAAATAATTTAATTAAAATTGATACATTAAATTATTGATTATATAAATATATCATAATTAACTAATATTTTTTATTATCATATTGCTAATAGGCTTTATAAATCCAAGACATTGCCAAATGACTTGGAATTGGTCCGTGAAAGAGGAAACATAAATTTATATTTTCTATTATTCTTATAATATTAGCTAAGAAGTATTTATTTTAATTATTGACATTAATAATTTAATTTTTACTATTTTTTATTACATTCAATTAATGATATTTTGTATAACAATTTTATTCTTTATCTTTTTATAGCATAATCAATTTCTTTTATTTTAAAAAATTTACAAGTAATCTCTAATCATTTTTATATTTCTATACACTTAGTATCTCTATATTACACTGAATTTTTATTTTAAGAAAATAATTTTTTTTGTTTTAAAATTGATATTTTCAAATAAAGTTTCATGAGATATTAAAAATAATATAGAAATATTAATTAAATGTATGATTATTTAAAATTTTGTTAGTAATTTATTATAAATTTTCAAAAATATATATTGATTATAACTATTGAAACAGATAAAGAGTAATGTTGACATAAATAAAAAAAAATTATTAATGGAATACAATAGAAAATAATAAAAAAATATTAATTATTAGTGTCAATAAGTACAATAAATAGTCTTTAGTGTTCACTTAGCAAAATTCTATTAATTTAGTTCCTTAATTATCAATTTAAATTTAACCCTTTACTTTTTAGTTTATTATCAATTTAGTTGCTTATTATTTTTTATTTTTAATTTAATCCTCAATCATTATAATTATTCTTAATTCGAATTCTTATTAATATAAAAATCAACATATTTAATAAAATTAATAAAAAATAAACTGAGAATCAATCAAAATAAGATATTAAAATAATAAACGATCTGTGTCACGCTGCTATAATTTAAAAACTAAGAAGTTGCAAAATAAACCCTGCTAAAAATTGTAGAGAAAAAAAAAAAACATGCCAATGAATGAAAATAGCAGCCTCTCAGTTAATGATTACTTGAAGCAGGGTCAAAAAGTGTCTGAGTACCATTTCTATGTTTGTCTATTCTTAAAAGAACTGATGAAAGTGAAAATCACCGTAAGAGTATGGAGTGAGAAAATGCGTTTGAAAAGATGGCACAAGGAATCACCGATCACGGAAATCATCTTCTCTTGTCTTTCATGAAATTGGCCTATCAATTGGCATGAAAAGAGGACTATACTAACTAAAGTAATTTACTTTTCTTTCAAGGAGGGTTAAATTATATCTTTATTATTTTAAAAATATATCTAAATTTTCCTTAAAATTAAAAGACAAGGTATAAGAAACCCAGTAATATTTTTATTGAAATATATTTATTAAAGAATATATTTTGATATCATTTTATGTTATAAATTTTGGTTTAGAAATTATAAATTTAATATATATTATATTAAAAATAAATATTTTTATTAATTGATTAACGTATAATTAAAAATAATTAAATTATATAAAAGAACCTAACAAGAAAATCTCTTTGTTTTTATAAGTCTTTTTGACTTGTCGCTCATTTATAGTACATTTTTCATTAAAATAAGTTTCGTTTTCTTTTGTTCTTAGATATTTGTAATTAAACTTGATTATTAAGTTAGATTTTTAAAAATATATTTGAATTCGAACTCCAAAAATTTTGAACACATTTTAATCAAATTTTTTATTTATATTTTTTAGACTAAGCTTATCAAGTTAATTAGACTTTTTTAAATTATGATTAAATTAATTTGTTATTTAAGACTTGAGATAAATAACATGTTGAATTATTATTATTACATGTAACATTATATTTAAAAAAATTATGAATATAAATAAGTTGTTATATTTATATAAATCATTTAAATCAAAAGTATTAATTTTAAATTTTTTATCAAAATATCACATTATACTAAATTTTTTTTAAATGATAAATTTTTATTTATTAAAAAAATATTTATTCAATCTTTTTAAAAATTAGATTAGACTTTTAAAATAATCAAAGTCTAACCCGTTTTATAAATAAAATCTTTTAAAATCATATTTTTTGTTGGAACTTTATTTTTTCGGACCCATCAAACTAACTTACCGCGAATGCCCCACATAATTCAAAAGAGAAGGGCTTGCTTGTATGCATCTTTCGGCGGTTATCACCACCAATATTTACCATTTTATGTTGTTATTAATGGCATTTTTTACCGTCACTAATTATTGGCGACTCAGTACCATGTGCTGTAAAATATGATGAGTTTTTCGCAGCTTAGTGACCACCAGAAATTAATTGAAAATGTAGACAGATTTCTGACAATTGTTGATGGCTGAGAGTTGCAAGATCAAAGGAATCGTTTTTCATAAAAAAGAAATATACAATAACTTCATTTAATAAACCAGATTGAACATTTACGACGTATAATCACTGATAACACTGTGCTTTTTCTTTTCTATGGTAAAACAGAACCCTGTAGTGTTGTATATCAAATTCTTCAATGCTATTGCAGTATTTCGGGGTTAGAAATCAATGGATTTTAGTTTCAACACTCCTCATCGTTTTAAGAAATTTTTATTTGGTACTTTTGGAAATATTTTTTTTAAAAAGGTAATTTGTATTATTAATTATGGGGTCATAAATCTAAGTCCATCATGATTTTTAGCCTAGCCCAATTCAGTTAGGAATACGAACGGCATGCTTTTTCTTTACGTTTTTTTTCTAAAAAGGTTCTTTAATTTCTTAATTACCTTGCTGAGTAAAACTAATCAAGTTAAAACCTTAAATATTATTTGGAACTCAAAACTACATAAATAAGTCATTAAACAACCTACGTTTCTTGTTTTTGGACTGATAGTTTTAACAAGATTTTAAGATTTCAATAAAAAAAAAAAACTACAAAATTCCAAATTGAAAAAAATGATAGAAAAACTTAAACCTTGGAGGAAGACAAATGGGAAGACTGATTTCTTCAAATCTCCCATATTAGTCAAAACCTTTAGCTAACAGTCCCATAAGGATGAAGCTAAATTTCGAAGAGAGGTGCTGACCCGTGTGAAAGAAAAGTATACTAGATGAAAATATATCTTAATTAATATTTCTAAAAGTAAAACATTATTTCAATCTTCACTTAATAATTCATAATCAATTTGGTTTGTTACTAATTTTTATTATTAATTTAATTTTTAACTTATCAGTTTATTTTCTATTTAGTCCCTTACTTGTCATTATTTTTATTTTCTCACTAATATAAATATTAACATATTTAGTGTTTTAATTTTAACTAATTTTGAACTAAACATACTAATATTTAAATTACTAGGGGATTAAAAGGAGTATCGTTCTAACGAATGATAGACTAAATTAAAAATAAAATTAGTGAAATATCAAATTTAAAATAAACTAATAAGTGAATGATTAAATTAAAATAAAAAATAAAAAAATAAATCAAAAAATAAAAATTAGTAAATGATTTTCTAACAAATGATAAACATCATATCTTTGGCATATCCTTTTTGGAAGATGGATGACAAAAAATGAAAAAATTACTATTTTTATCCTTTATTTTTAAATTTTGTATCATTTTAATCCTCTACAAAATCTTCATATAATATTTCATATGTCAATATTTGACTCAAATGCTTCTCCTTATAGTCTCATATTTCAATATTTCAATAATTTTCTGGACGGAAATGACAGATGCTATGTTCCACTTACATATGGTGCTAATGACTAGCAGCCTCAAACTACAAAGAAGGGAATCGCACAAAAAGGTACAAGACCCGAAGATGAGTCTCAGATTCAACACAGAAAATTGACGATGTGTGGCCATTATTTTATGAACCCCGAGTTGTCATAGTGGATATTAGGCAAAAGTGGAGCAAAAAGAGGAGGATATGATTCGATCCGGATCTTCATGATTCTCCATACGAAGCATGAATATTAATTTGTTATATGTGATATAATAAATTTTGAATTCTTTATACATATTTCCATAAAATATTTTCTCGTCCTCTTTATGATTAATTTAAATCCCCCCATGCCAACTTGCCCATTCATTATTGTTAGATAGGGATTCAATGCAATAAATTTTATATCAAATTAATGTAACTATGTATAATTATATTTTTTATTTATAAATTTGAACTATTAAACTTTTGTTTAACAATTTATGATGATCAAATATAACATGTAACACAACTATAAGATATTTGACTTGTGTGACAATTTAATTGCAGAATTTTGTTATTATTCAAGTTTGATTTAACTCCTAAAATCAAATGATATATTATAATTAAATTCATTTTGATAATTATATCCTTAAAGATAGGATTGGTTTTTCAGGTAATTTAAACGTAACTTGTTAAATAATTTACTTCAATGTTATTGATTTTGTATATACATAACAATTAAGCTTCACTTGTTCTAAAAGTGTATTACATATATATATATATATATATATATATAGTTAAATATATACTTAATAATTTTTTATTATTAAATTTAAGAATTATTACATTATCTTTTATTAGTTAACCTTTTAATATTTATTTTTAATAATTAATTATTTTATATTATATAATTTTAGAAAAAGGAGACATATCAATCACACGTACGAACAAAGAAAATAAACAAATATAATTTGGACTTTATATTAATTTATCTAGATGAATCGTAATTATTGCATCTAATGATATATATATATATATATATATATACTAATCCCTTCATATTCTAACAAAAATATGAAATTATATTCAATAAAAGTGTATTATTAGATAAAAATTTAATTTTTCATATATATATAAATTGAAAATATAACTAGATGTAATTATATTAATTTTATATAAATTTATATTATTAAATTTTTTATCTAACAAATTTTTATTAAACATGACCTAATGTAGGTGTCAAAACATAAGGAAACACGGACAATTACATCTCTCTCTCTCTCTCTCTCTCTCTCTCTCTCTATATATATATATATATATTTACATCACTGGAACATCCAATCATTATTGGACTAATACACACGTCGCTAATAAAATTATGGATCATTAGAGTGTTTTCAATATATGTTTCTATTAAAGCGCGTGTGATATACATGTAAATCCTGACTCTATTTTTAAGTTTACTGACTAAAAAAATTTGAGATACCTAATACATAACATATAGAAGACGGAAAAATCTTGAAGTTTTTGAAGGGTTATATATATTGAATTAATTCACTGCCATATAAAATATTATCAAGTAATCAATTAGTTAATGAGTATCACGTGACGAGGAAGCTAGCTGGCACCATGTGTGAATTAGCACGTGCTTTCGTATATAGTTATCAAGCACTATAGTTAATGTCACCAACTACCCTTGTCCTTTATATCGAGCTCTGATGCATATGAAGCGGATCTCCAGCGTATCTTTGCATATTTTACTCTCTGCAGTTTTTTTTTTTATAATAATAGATAATAGTACATTTTAATTATTAAATTTTATTTAATAATTTAGATTTATTATAATAAACAATTAAATTTTAAATAAAATATTTTTAAATTATTAAAGAAAGTCTAATGATTTAGATGCTCATTAAATAGGATCTTTGGATAAGGCAAAGAAATATTATTTTGGTCTTTTAATTTTATTGAAAGTTTTATTTTTATTTTTTAATTTTATTTAGTTTCAATTTGATCCTTTAATTTTACATTAAATTTTAATTTTGGCTTTTATATGCAAATGGTTTCAATTTAACCCCTTAGTTTTAACTTTTTTTTATTACTTTTATCATTTAAATTTATTTAATTTTTAAATTTTATCACAAATTTCATTCCTGTTCCTTAATTTTATTTTATTCTAATTTTGGTCTGAATTTCAAAAAATTATTCAAATGTTTCTTTTTCGTTAACACCATTGTATTAAAATGCTTCAAATATTTGATATTTGCATGAATTAAAAGTTAAGACTGAACAATTTCATATATACCAATTATGATATTTGTGGGAGAGAAAGATATATAATTGAATCTCTAAATGAAAAATTACTATATTTTATAGGGTTTATTTGTTTAATAGATAAATAAAAAAATATTTGAGTAATTTTAGAAAATTAAAGGCCAAATTTGGAAAAAAAAATTAATTAAGAAACAAAAATAAAATTTGAAATAAAATTAAGAGACCATATTGGAATTAAATAAAATTAAAAGACAGAAGTGAAATCTAAATTAAAAGATGAAGTTGGAATTAAATAAAGTTGAAGGACTAAAATCACAACCAAAACATATATATGAAAATATATTCATTGATCTTGATACATTTATGTGATAATTAATTTGATATATCAGTTTTAATAAAATTATTCATCTAATGGCCCATACTTTTTTCTTAAATAATTTTATTAAAATAAATATACTTAATTAACTAATGTGCTGGTCAATATTTTTTCATATATCCCACGGAGCTTATGTCTTGTTTCAGTGTGATCCATTTGTCTTTTCTCTTATATTTTAAGTTGCACAAGCCATCACACAGCATATATTCGTGGATCAGTATTCTCTTCCCTTACGTCAAATATTTAAATTTTACAGTATTTTTATTTAAAAAACATATATTTTTTTCTATATTAAAATATAACTTAAATTTTTTTAAGGAATAATACCTATTTTTATTAAAAATATTATATAAGTTTAATTTTTGCTTAAATATCATTTATTTTATGCTAAACACTATAAATTTAATTTGATTTAAGACTTCATTAAGTTTACAATAATACTTATGTTTATTATTTAATACAAACTTCACTAAATTTATTTTTAATAATACAAGTCTTTAATTACCTAAAGTAAATGCTTATAATGATTATAAAATAGAAAGTATTATCTTAAAACTAATATATTTGTCCGTGTGTATTGCGCGGATCTTACAGAAGATTAATTTATTTTATAAGAGGGTCATTGCAAAAGGATAGTAATTATATGGAATAGGGTCATTGCAAAAGGACAAAAAATAATATAACTAATGCAAAGACCTACAATGACGTATTTGACAACAGATATTAATTATTTATTAGTAAAGTATTATTTTAGTTTTTATTTTTTAATAAAGTTTTATTTCAATTCATAATTAATTTTTATTCTTAATTTAATTATTCACAAATTGATGAAATTTTAACTTAATATTTCATTATTTTTTATCCAAAATTTGATCACTATATTAACACATTTAATGTAAATTTAATTAAGATTAAAGAATTAAATTTATTAATATTTATTCATAGTGAGGAATCAAATTGAGAATAAATTAACAGAATAAAAAATAAATTATAAATGAATAATTAAATAAAAATTTAATAAATAAATAAATTAAAAATTAATTAATTAATGAAATATTAAAATGGTATTTTTTTTTTTTAATTAGGTTAATGTGGCCCAATATAGAACGTTAATTAATAGCTCAATTGGAAACGCGTGTGATAATTCTTTTGTGAAAATAATTCCTCATGTCACTAATAAGAAGCTCTCGTTCAAAGTTGGCATGTGAGAAGTGACTTATGAGAATGATGACGGTTTAGAATATGCAATAATAATGTATTGGTAAAAAAAATAGTCAAATATGTTATTAAGTTAACTGCAGACATTTCAACTAATATTGGCAACTATATGTTAATATTTATTTGATAGAATTCGCAATACGAGATTTTTTTTCAACCAAAAATGGAAGGATAAATTTACTTAATATGATGGTATTTAGACAGTCACTTATATGCATTCATACACACTAAAGTATATTTGATGTGAACCTTGAAAATACCCACAATAAACTCTTTAATTCTACACTTAATTTTTAACGACCGCATTTGCACTAAATTTTATTTTTTTAACAAAAAAAACTAAAGAATAAAACTACCTAGCACTTGTTGTATCTAAACTAGTTATTAATATAATATTTATTTTTAAGGATTTATTAATAGGAGAAGTACCTTTGAGGTAAGATATTCTATTTTTAAATTAACAATGAAAAGAAATATAAAATGTTATTAATTTTTTGCTCACTTTGCAAAATACATAGTCAGGCGAGAATTTCTATATTTATTTATGCAAATCTTGATTAATTTATATGATGAAAACTAAATTACTTTTGTTTGAACAAAAAATTTATACATTTTATAGAATAAAACATTATTTTATTCTTTCACTTATAAGTGAATTCTTAATTTGATGTCTCATTAATTTTTATTTTTATTTTGGTATTCACTTATTAATTAATTTTTAATTTACTCTTTTATTAATTTCTATTCACAATTTGGTCTTTTATGTATTAATTTATTCTCAATTTAATCATTCTTTTATTTATATTTTCAATTTAGTCCATCTCTTTTAGTTGAGACTATAAGATTAAACGTGTGTGGAAACAAATTAAAAATTGATTGACAAGAGATGGACTATATTAATAATACAAATGAGTGATAGACTTAATTGAAAATCTGACAAGTGAGATATTAAATTGAGAATAAAAAAATAATTAAAAAATATATTAAGAATCAATTAATAAATAAAAGATTAAAATAGTATCTTATTTTTATATTAAACTTAAAAAATTAGCAAAATAAAAATTCAAATCGTCATTGTTACTACATATTAAGTGACAGTGACAGCAAATGCCGGCCAAAAACTATTCTGTTTCCTTCTTGCTCCATTGATCGTGATTGAAGCAAAGGGAGGGGTCTTCAGGCCAACAATGAAGGGGTAGTCAATATCATGTATTATCTGGTTGATAGAATTATTGTGAAGCAATTATTAGGTCCATGTCAAACGCTGTAATGGCCAAAAAAATACATACATCCTAGTCATGATTCGAAAGGAAATAAGTTCGGAGAAAAATTAATTTTAATTTGTAAATTATCATTGAATTAGTATTTTGAATTTACATTATCTTATTTTTAGTTCTCTATTTTTAAAATCGTTAATACATATATGTAATCTCTCAAATTAAATCTCAGTAACTCATATAGAATTAGATTAAAAGTAATAACCTAAGGGATCATTTTAAAAAATTAAAATAATTAAGAGACTAACATAATAATTTAATAATAAATCAGAGACCAAAATGATATTTTTCTAAAGAACAAGTTGATTAAAGATAATTATGGTTTTAGATTGGAAAATGATACAATAGGAGTTTGTTTTCCATCATATAATCATGGGGGGATTATATTTTACTTAAGAAAAATTTAATTACAAAATTAGTATATATTTTTTAGAAATAAAAAAGATAGTTTTTGAATTTTGTACGAAAATTAAAGTCAATCCCAAGTTAAAAGTTACTACAAAAAAACTACTTCCTTGCCTTAAGAAAATTGGTTAATTGGCATGTGATGAAATTATAAATACAATGGGTTGTGAGCACGAGATCACCTATGATTAATTTTAGTTAAAATTAATTTGTTCACTACAATTCTAATATAAAGTTTCGAGAGCTATTTACTTATTTTATTAAATTCATCTATCAATCTTTTTAAATAAACCTTGAGTCAAACATTATTAATCTTTTACGTATCAGTTGAGTCTTAATTTAATCATTTACTTATCAGTTAAGTCTTAATATAGTCTTTTATTAATTTTTAGTATCAATTTAAGCCCTCACTTATAAGTCTGGTCTCAATTTGGTCCCTTAGTAATTTTTAGCATCAATTAGGTCCCTCACTTATGATTTTTGCCTCAATTTAATCCCTCATTAATATGAAAGATTATATATTTAGTTCCGTATTCTTATTTAAATTTGAACCAAATATGTTAAAATTATATTAGTGATAAACCAAATTGAAATTAAATCATAAGTGATTGACATTATTAATATTAAACTTGTAAGTGTGAAATGAAATTAACACTGAACTTATAAATAAAGAACTAAATTAAAACTAAAAGTCCCTAAGAATAAGGGACTAAAATTATGTTTCTCTCAGTATACTTACTTTAGGAAGATAAAAGCAATTTTTTCAATAATAATTAATTAGTCTACTCCACTGTCCCCACATTAAAAATTATAAAAGATTCTTATTAATTAAAAATGTTACTTTAGAGTCACATTTTCCATAACGTTTGGCAATCATGTGCTAAGTGGACAAATAAAGTTTCAAAGTTTCAGATCGAAGCACGATAATCACGGATTTCATCATGGCAATCTTTCATTTGTCGTTTAAATTGTCGTTTGCATATTTCAAAATTATTTTTAAGAAGAAGCGATTTAAATTTGACAAAATTATATGATAAGGATTTGCTTATTAATATTACTATGTTTGAAAATGTTTCTAAAAAATTGCTTTTCACTGTGAAATTACAAAAAATAATAGGTATAGATTTGCCTTTGTAATTAATATTATTTGCATGGATCATAAATTATTTTAAATGTTCATTATAATTATTCTTAATTAGATTCCTAATTTTATTTAATTAAAACATGCAAAAAAAAACATACATCTCTTTATGTATTCCTTTTAAAAATACATCAAAATAAATATATATGGGTAGGAACGTATCTAAAATTTAATTTTAAGGAGGACAAAAAATATTTGACTTATATTACATCAAAATAATCAACTGGACTTTCGTTTTAGTTAAACTTTTCAATTTTGTATTGAGGAGCCTCACAAGGATGATCACACACGTATGAAAAATCAACATATTTCATCGGTATGAGTAGAAAGTGGTAAAAGTAGTGGGTCAATATTATTTTTATACCCTTTATTCTTGAAAATGATTCAATTACTTTGTGGACCATAATTTAATTACCTAAAATAATATATCAAGAAATAGTATATCCCATTTGTTCGAGCTTCACCTCCTCCAAGTACAAAAGAAAAACCAGAAAGGAAATACAACATGAGCATTTTTAGGCAATACAAAATTTTTTGGTTTCAAAATTGAAAAGCCAATAATGACAAAGTCTAATGTTGGATCACCAAAAAAACTTATCAAAGGAATGCCGTTCCCAATTTCCCAATAACCAAAGTAACTGGTTTTGGAGCACTTTAAAACAAGAAGTATTTCTTTTATATAAAAATGTGCAAAGCAAGTCGCGATCTATTTAAAGAAATTTAGCATAGACCTCAAGATTGATCAATGGGTGATTTTCAAGTAATCAATTTCAAGTCTTTGTCTAATGCGAAAATCCTATTTAAAGAAACTAAAACGCTAACACACACTTTAATTCAAGCAACAATTAAATCTAAATTCTTACTTTATTGAACCTCTAAGAAACTTATTCTTAGAAACACAGATAATAAGGCTTGAAGAAATAAGATTTGAAATTGCCACAAAGTAAAGAAACTACCTTGATAAGATATTAAATTTTTAATGCAACTAAGAGAATTGAAACAATACTCACATAAACAATATAAGGAATGCAATCTTCTCAAAGAAACAATGTTTTTTATATTATGAAATTTGATGCAAAGTAATGTCTCATGAGGTATTTATAGTGTCTATTAGGAAAAGAAACTCCTTGAAGGCCTAAGTAAGTAAACACGAGACCAAGTTTAATAGAATAAAATAAATTGATAATGTTAAGCTAAATAACCCAAGCCCAAATATAATAAAATAAAATAAGCTAATAATGTATAGCCAAACAAAGCCCTTGTTTCCTTAATTCGACTTACTTAAACCCATATGAATTGTAGCCCAATGAAGAAGGTTCTACACTTAATTAAATATGGAGCCTTTATAAATTAGCCATTTTGGACCTATTTAAGTTTTAGACGTATAGCAAATAGTCTTGGGCTATCCATCTTTTATTCCTTATCCATTTGACTTAGCCTTCTCTTCCTTTGATAATTCTTCATGCATCATTTCGACAAAAGACTTAGCCAAATTTCCAAATCCAGCCTTTAACTTCTTTGTCCTTAATTTTGTGATCGGCCATACTAGTATGGTAAATTTTCCATGTTGCCCTCCAATGGTTCTAGTATTAGAAAAGTTGCCACTTATGCCCACATCATTGTCTCCTGTTCATTGCCTTCCACAAGAAGAAAACTCAAGAGAGTGAGGAGATTGGCAAAAAAATTGTCCAATGAAATTATGTGGATTAACTTAAAAACAAAGTAGGTCTAACAAGGCATTTGCTCATCATACTTCAAGTTGCAAAAGATGATCACTTCATATTTCAACTGTGTATAGATAAAGTTTACAGACTTAATAAAATTATTATTAGATTATTAAGTAAGAGAGACAAGTTCTTAGAAAACATGGGGATAGCTTATCAATTAAGGAACTCAATGAAAGTATAAGATAAAATTATATATAAAAGTTGAAAATTTAAAAAGCCTAAAAGGTGTTATTACCCTTAGCGTCTCCACTTAGCTCATCCTTGTATATAGGGAAGAAAAGAAACCAAATTGAAACAAATGAGACTATAGATTTAAAAAAAACAAAGGATAATATAGTAATTATGAATTTTTAGTAAAAGCATTTTTGTTTTAGACAAAATTATTTGTAACGTTACTTCTGCTTACAAGAAAAGCAATAAATTTCTAGTTCATTTCCATTACAAAAGAACTGCTTAAGGTATGTTTGCTACGACAAAGAGTATGGACAGCTAGAAAAGGCAATGGGATCTCAGTTTAGGTTGTTTGGTGTAGATGATGTACAAGGACAATGGAGATCACTCTTTCTTTCGCACCAAGAGAGAGGTTTCCATTGTGGAGGTAATGGAAATGCATGGAGCTCCTTTAGAAAATAGTGGCAATTTACCCAAATGTCCTTATTTGCTTGAGAAAGGCACCCTTATTTGTTAAGAGAAAGAGCCCAATAGTGAAAAAGTTGAAATTAGTAATGGTGGATAATGAAGAGACTGAAAAAATTTGTCAGGCCTATTCACCGGCAATGTGTGCCTTAGCTCTTTTGATCATCTCCCTTTGAAGCCAGACACTTTTGGACATGGTTAGGGTTGAGCATCAGCCCTGTTAACCTGGTGGACTCGACCCAGCCTAGTCACATTGGGCCAAGTTATGACCGGGCCAAATAAAAAAAATTGCAACTTTCACCGGTTCAGGCAGGGTCTTAAGGGTGACATAAGACCCGGCCCAGCCCGATATTTATTTTTAAATTTTTATAATATATTTTTAATTTAATTTAAAATAAATTTTATTTATAATTAAATTTTAAAATATCAATTCTTTTCAACTTTTTATTATTTTTTATTCCAAATCTTAAATTTTTTTAATTCCATTTTTTTCCTTTCAAATCTTTTTCTTTTCATTTTTTGTTTTAAAAAAAAATTATTTTCACTAAATAATTCATATTTTCTTTTATTTTAAAAAACAAAAAGCAGACCTAGCCTAGCCTGGTCAATAACCAAGTCTAACCAAGGCAGATCGGGTCTAGGGTTTAAAAAATTAACTTGGGTATAAAATTGAGCTAGGTCTCGGGTCAGCAAAAAGCCTAGTCCGGCTTGTGCTCAACCCTAAACGTGGTCAGTGGAGAGTGGAGGAAAAATTGAAGTAAAGAAAGAGAAGGAAAGTGGAGGAAAAATTGAGACTTTTACTAATTTAATCAAAGGAAAAGTTAGGGTGTTCACAATAACGCCAAAAAATACTATACTACTTCTCGACAATTAAAACCTTATGTATGTCTAGTCCTTTTAAAAGAAAAAAAATTATACTATATTTGGTAGTTAGGAATTCTCTTATGCCTTCAAATTTACTGTGTATTTAGTTTCCACTCTTATAAGTCTTGATTGATTCAAAAGCCTTTAGTATAAGTATATATTTGTTAGTATGGTTCATGCCCCAGAATGTTCTTGGTAGTGAAAACATTCTTGCCTTAACCTAAGATTTAAGATTTTAATCTCAAGATGTGGTATAAAGAAATGTAGTAACCTCACTTTCCAGTGACCATTTAGGTGGTATAATCCTGCCATAGATCTCAAGATTTATAGGATAAATCGCTTTGCCAAGGAACTCTTGGGATCTAAATTAATCATTTAGGCAGCATAGTCTGCCATAGTTTTACTTGTACAAGGTCTATAAGGCTCCATAAGGGTACTATTTGGTTTCATTTTAGTGTCTTATTTTGCTCATTCTATTAAATGTGATTCCACCACTATTATGTGCATAGTATGTAGAAGTTTGTTGTATAAAATAGTTCAATACTCTTAAAAGATTAGTTTATATATATATATATATATATGTATGTATGTATATAATCCATATCAAAATAAGGCCATTAGGTATTTTATCTGAACCAAAATACATATTAAAAATATTTACAAAAAACATACTAAACAATTTATATGAAAATATATTTATAAATACAAATAGATTCATAATAGTCATATAATACATACATATAATACATGTCATCCTTATAATAAAATACAAACAACAATTAGCATATTAATTCTACAGCCTATTACGTGGTTTACTTCCTAGGAATGTTCTCCTGAAAAATGTTAATCAACTTGGGTGAG
This sequence comes from Delonix regia, assembly GCA_037074485.1. Lineage (NCBI taxonomy): Eukaryota > Viridiplantae > Streptophyta > Magnoliopsida > Fabales > Fabaceae > Delonix > Delonix regia. Next base: position 18,670,404 of record CM073449.1, on the reverse strand, counting down.
ATTATAAATCTCAGTAGTCATGTACCTTATTCAGAATATACATGCATCATTATAGTATATACAGTAAGAATTAGGAGTATTAATCTAAGCTATGTAACTCAATGCTTATTTGGTTTTTCTTGTAACCACAATTCCATACTTGTGGCTACCTCATCATATTATTATCATGATTGTCATCTTGTCATAATATTGGTTAATTCATCATCATGGTGTGCTTTAATTACTCAAGAGTTCAATCTATCTATAGAAATTACCCTATGGCAATTTACAGATGAACAAAACTAACTAAATGCATATATAGCAAAATATGCTGAAATATATTAATAATCTAGTTCTAAATAGGTATATAAAGAATAAAAGTATTGAGTACCTTTTACGCAAGTTAAAAATAAAAAATTTCCACGAACACTTCTTCCAATTCCTCTTTCTTTTTCTTTCTTTCTCCTAACTTCAAATATGAAAAATTAAGAAATGTTCATGCTATTTATATAAATTTTTTAGTTACTATACAGCTATTAAGCATTACGCAAACAATACCAAACACGTTTGTTGATATTTACTATGCAAGTTACTATACAACGGTTAAAATTATATTTTTATCTTAAAAAATATTTTATCTTTTCATTTAAGTCCCTAAAAAGTTAAAATTATAATTTCTACCTCAAATATTATTTTATCCTTTCATTTTAGTCCATAAAAATTATATTTTATCTGTCTAATGTTATTATTAAAATCATCTTGTGTTTAAATACGAGGTTATACTATTACTTATACCCTTATAAAGATTATATATATCTAACTATGTATATTTTAGGATGTTACAATATATATATATATATATATATACACTTTATTTTGTAGGTTATTACATTCTCTCCCCCTTAAAAAAATTAGGTCTCTGAATTTTAGAAAGGCTATTTACTACTAGAAGAAAAGAGATGGGGGTACTTGTCTCACATGACCACTTTGGCTTCCCAAGTTGCTTGTTCACTAGTATGATTTTACCACACCACTTTGACTAAAGCTATGCCCTTGTTCCTCAGTTTCTTGACTTGTCTATTGGTTATGGCAACAGGTTGCTCTACGTAGGAGAGTTGCTCTTCTAATTGTATTGATTACAGTTGAAGGACATGGGAGAGATAGGGTAAATATTTTCAAAGTACAGATACATGAAAAACATAAAACATGACACACACTTCCAAAATCTGATGGAAGAGTCAAATGATATACTACAGTACCCACCTCTCTAGTAGTGTTGTCAAACTCATGAGTCAACTCAATAGACTCACTGAGTTTACATTTCCAAGTGACCAAAATGAGCTGGCTCATATGTAGACTCAAAATCGATGTGGACTTAGATAGACTTGTTGGTGACTCAGACTGACTCATTGGAATTAATGATTATATTGGAAGCCAATTGAGTTGGGTTCCTTCATCAAATTAGGCTAACTTCAAGCAAAAAAATGGCTCCTCTTTTTTAATTATTAAAAAAATTTTAGGTAAACCCAAATCGTTAGCTCGTAAAAAAAAAAAAAAAAGGTTTTAGGGCAAAATTACATTAGGAGAGCCAAATGTTCATCACCTTTGGTATCCATCATTGCACTTCGTAGCATGAACAACGACAGTGAATGTAGCACCACTAGCAAATCGTTGGCGTTAGTCTCACATTCTCACTCTTTAGGCTTGAACCTCCTTCGTCGACCTGTCATTCCTTTCCCACTTTAGTAAATTGCCGATGCTTCTCTATTCTTTTTGTTCTGCATCTTTATATCTGTAAGTTTGCATCTATGTTCTTCGTTGGCTTATTCTTTCTGCTATGCATCTCTAAATGCCCTGCGTTGAATTAATTTGCCATTAGATTATCTTCCCTTGCATTTTCGCAACCTTGTAACACATTCACACTCTCTCTTTTGTCCAGGTCACCTCTGCCTATCGATCAACGTTGTTTGAGATTGCCAGTGATTGTTCGACGTCCTTGTACCTGCACCGGCCTGGGGTCGTCATTCCCTGACCTCGCTTTGGCCGAAAAACATGACATTTTTGTATACCAACATCTTACACAATTTCTAGGAATTTTTTGGCCAAATTGGTGTGTAATTTTTTTTTTAAAATTATTTGCCCATTTGAGCTTCCAATTTGGTGAATTACCACATAAATTTGAAATCCCTTCTTTGGAGACAATGTGGCCCAAGAATGCCACTTGTTTCAGCCAAAACTCACACTTTGAAAACTTAGCATAAAGTTGCTCTTCCCTCAATCGTTGCAACACTATTCTCAAATGTTGTTCATGGTCACTGGGGCTCTTAGAATAAACCAAGATGTCATCAATGAAGACAATCACAAACTTATCAAGGAATTGTTTGAATACCCTATTCATCAAATCCATAAAAGCTGCAGGAGCATTCGTCAAACCGAAAGACTTTACTAAAAACTCATAATGACCATAGCGAGTACGAAATGTTGTCTTAGGAACATCTTCGCCCCTGATTTTTAGCTGATGATATCCCGACCGAAGATCAATTTTGGAGAAACACTGAGCTCCCTGAAGTTGATAAAAAAGATCATCAATTCTAGGTAAGGGATACTTAGAATAAACCAAGATGTCATCAATGAAGACAATCACAAACTTATCAAGGAACTGTTTGAATACCCTATTCATCAAATCCATAAAAGCTGCAGGAGCATTCGTCAAGCCGAAAGACATTACTAAAAACTCATAATGACCATAGCGAGTACGAAATGCTGTCTTAGGAACATCTTCGCCCCTGATTTTTAGCTGATGATATCCTGACCGAAGATCAATTTTGGAGAAACACTGAGCTCCCTGAAGTTGATAAAAAAGATCATCAATTCTAGGTAAGGGATACTTAGAATAAACCAAGATGTCATCAATGAAGACAATCACAAACTTATCAAGGAACTGTTTGAATACCCTATTCATCAAATCCATAAAAGCTGCAGGAGCATTCGTCAAGCCGAAAGACATTACTAAAAACTCATAATGACCATAGCGAGTACGAAATGCTGTCTTAGGAACATCTTCGCCCCTGATTTTTAGCTGATGATATCCCGACCGAAGATCAATTTTGGAGAAACACTGAGCTCCCTGAAGTTGATAAAAAAGATCATCAATTCTAGGTAAGGGATACTTAGAATAAACCAAGATGTCATCAATGAAGACAATCACAAACTTATCAAGGAACTGTTTGAATACCCTATTCATCAAATCCATAAAAGCTGCAGGAGCATTCGTCAAGCCGAAAGACATTACTAAAAACTCATAATGACCATAGCGAGTACGAAATGCTGTCTTAGGAACATCTTCGCCCCTGATTTTTAGCTGATGATATCCTGACCGAAGATCAATTTTGGAGAAACACTGAGCTCCCTGAAGTTGATAAAAAAGATCATCAATTCTAGGTAAGGGATACTTAGAATAAACCAAGATGTCATCAATGAAGACAATCACAAACTTATCAAGGAACTGTTTGAATACCCTATTCATCAAATCCATAAAAGCTGCAGGAGCATTCGTCAAGCCGAAAGACATTACTAAAAACTCATAATGACCATAGCGAGTATGAAATGCTGTCTTAGGAACATCTTCGCCCCTGATTTTTAGCTGATGATATCCCGACCGAAGATCAATTTTGGAGAAACACTGAGCTCCCTGAAGTTGATAAAAAAGATCATCAATTCTAGGTAAGGGATACTTAGAATAAACCAAGATGTCATCAATGAAGACAATCACAAACTTATCAAGGAACTGTTTGAATACCCTATTCATCAAATCCATAAAAGCTGCAGGAGCATTCGTCAAGCCGAAAGACATTACTAAAAACTCATAATGACCATAGCGAGTACGAAATGCTGTCTTAGGAACATCTTCGCCCCTGATTTTTAGCTGATGATATCCCGACCGAAGATCAATTTTGGAGAAACACTGAGCTCCCTGAAGTTGATCAAAAAGATCATCAATTCTAGGTAAGGGATACTTAGAATAAACCAAGATGTCATCAATGAAGACAATCACAAACTTATCAAGGAACTGTTTGAATACCCTATTCATCAAATCCATAAAAGCTGCAGGAGCATTCGTCAAGCCGAAAGACATTACTAAAAACTCATAATGACCATAGCGAGTACGAAATGCTGTCTTAGGAACATCTTCGCCCCTGATTTTTAGCTGATGATATCCTGACCGAAGATCAATTTTGGAGAAACACTGAGCTCCCTGAAGTTGATAAAAAAGATCATCAATTCTAGGTAAGGGATACTTAGAATAAACCAAGATGTCATCAATGAAGACAATCACAAACTTATCAAGGAACTGTTTGAATACCCTATTCATCAAATCCATAAAAGCTGCAGGAGCATTCGTCAAGCCGAAAGACATTACTAAAAACTCATAATGACCATAGCGAGTACGAAATGCTGTCTTAGGAACATCTTCGCCCCTGATTTTTAGCTGATGATATCCTGACCGAAGATCAATTTTGGAGAAACACTGAGCTCCCTGAAGTTGATAAAAAAGATCATCAATTCTAGGTAAGGGATACTTAGAATAAACCAAGATGTCATCAATGAAGACAATCACAAACTTATCAAGGAACTGTTTGAATACCCTATTCATCAAATCCATAAAAGCTGCAGGAGCATTCGTCAAGCCGAAAGACATTACTAAAAACTCATAATGACCATAGCGAGTACGAAATGCTGTCTTAGGAACATCTTCGCCCCTGATTTTTAGCTGATGATATCCCGACCGAAGATCAATTTTGGAGAAACACTGAGCTCCCTGAAGTTGATAAAAAAGATCATCAATTCTAGGTAAGGGATACTTAGAATAAACCAAGATGTCATCAATGAAGACAATCACAAACTTATCAAGGAACTGTTTGAATACCCTATTCATCAAATCCATAAAAGCTGCAGGAGCATTCGTCAAGCCGAAAGACATTACTAAAAACTCATAATGACCATAGCGAGTACGAAATGCTGTCTTAGGAACATCTTCGCCCCTGATTTTTAGCTGATGATATCCTGACCGAAGATCAATTTTGGAGAAACACTGAGCTCCCTGAAGTTGATAAAAAAGATCATCAATTCTAGGTAAGGGATACTTAGAATAAACCAAGATGTCATCAATGAAGACAATCACAAACTTATCAAGGAACTGTTTGAATACCCTATTCATCAAATCCATAAAAGCTGCAGGAGCATTCGTCAAGCCGAAAGACATTACTAAAAACTCATAATGACCATAGCGAGTATGAAATGCTGTCTTAGGAACATCTTCGCCCCTGATTTTTAGCTGATGATATCCCGACCGAAGATCAATTTTGGAGAAACACTGAGCTCCCTGAAGTTGATAAAAAAGATCATCAATTCTAGGTAAGGGATACTTAGAATAAACCAAGATGTCATCAATGAAGACAATCACAAACTTATCAAGGAACTGTTTGAATACCCTATTCATCAAATCCATAAAAGCTGCAGGAGCATTCGTCAAGCCGAAAGACATTACTAAAAACTCATAATGACCATAGCGAGTACGAAATGCTGTCTTAGGAACATCTTCGCCCCTGATTTTTAGCTGATGATATCCCGACCGAAGATCAATTTTGGAGAAACACTGAGCTCCCTGAAGTTGATCAAAAAGATCATCAATTCTAGGTAAGGGATTCTTGTTACGTACTGTCACCTTGTTCAGTTGCCTGTAATCCACACACACCGTAAAGACCCATCCTTTTTCTTAACAAATAGGACCGGAGCGCCCCAAGGTGACGTACTAGGCCGGACGAATCCTTTCTCCAAGAGATCCTGCAATTGCTCTTTTAACTCTCTCAACTCCGCCAGAGCCATCCGGTACGGAGGAATTGACATGGGCTGAGTGCCTGGAATCAAATCAATAGAGAATTCAACATCCCTATCCAGTGGCAAACCTGGCAATTCTTCAGGTAAAACGTCAAGAAATTCTCCCAGCACAGGAATCCCATTTATCCCTGCTGCTTGTTTCTCCATATCCTTCACCACAGCCAAAAATCCTTGGCACCCGCTAATTAAGAGCTTCCGTGCCTTAAGAGCGGAAATCACTCTAGTTGAAGTCACCCCTGCATCCCCTTGTAATTCATAAGGAGCTTCTCCATGAGTTTTAAACTGTATTACCTTTTTATGGCAATCCAAGACTGCATGACAAGAGGCTAGCCAGTCCATGCCAAGAATCACGTCCAGATCCACCATCTGTAATACCATTAAGTCTGCGAAAGTTTCCCTATCTCCAATTGAGACTTTGCATGATCGATAAACGGTATCAACCGTCACTGATTCCCCTAACGGGGTACCCACAAGTATGGGATACTCTAAACGCACAGACGTGCTACCAAACAACTCAGCAAATTGAGGTGAAACATATGAATGTGTAGAACCCGGATCAAATAAGGCACATGCTGGATGTAAGTCAACTGAAATCATACCTGTCACCACCTCATTGGATGCCCGAGCATCCTGTCGTGTCAGGGCAAATACGCGTGCCTGGCCCCTACCTGCTGATGTCTGCCCCTGACTGCCTGAGCCTCTCCTGGGCATGCCCCTACCAGCAGAAGTGGAAGGGCCTCCACCCGATGTAACTCCATGCGGTGTAGAGTGAGCTACTGGCTGCACCGAGTCCCTGCTAGAAACTTGTCGTGCAAAAGGGCAATTCCTCTTAAAATGGCCTGTCTGCCCACAATGGAAACATGCCCCAGCAGCATGGTAACATACCCCAAAATGAAAGTTCCTGCAAGTGGGGCATGCGGCTCGTAGACGAGCTGACTGAGATGCGTCACGGAACTGGGTGATCCGACTGCCTCCCTGCGTAACCCGACGAGGAGGATCACTATATGGAGGCGGTGCGTGTGAGCGAGCCTGTACCTGGGTAGGCCTAAATGATCTCTGAGGCCTCGGTACCCCAGATTCCCCTGATGAAGGGCCCACCCCAATCTGTTTCCTTCCCTGGTCCCTCTTCCTCTTCCTGTTAACCGGATCTTCTTCCATTTCTCGTAGTTCAATCCTACGGGCACAATTCACCGCCGCTGAGTATGAAGGGAAAGTATCCATCTGTGACGACAGAGCACGGTACATATATTTGGGTAACCCCATTAGAAACCGTTTAATACGGTGCCTCTCAGTAGGTACTAGATGCGGGGCATAACGGGAAAGTTGAGTAAATTTAATGTCATAATCCAGTACAGTTTCCCCAGGAACATATCTGAGCACTTCAAACTCTCGGGCTCTCGCATCCCTCACACTCTGGGGTATAAATCGATCCATGAACAGCTCCTTATACTCATCCCATTGCATGGGAGGTAATTCAGCGAGTCTCGCATCCAGTACTGTCTGAAACCATAAATACACCGCATCTTGCATCTGATATTCTGCAAACTCCACCATTCTAGTGGAAGTACAACGCAATGCCTTACATAATTTCTCAATTCCCTCAATGAAGCGATAGGGGTCTTCCTGGCTATCGGACCCTGTAAAAACTGGAGGCTTAAACCTCACAAACTGGGCTAAGGTCACCTCCCTCAATTGCCCAGCTCGAGAATCCCTGGACTCAGATCGCGTTGGAGGTATATTCGTCCCCTGAACCTGTGATTCCACTTCCCAATCGACATGGGAATCAGCTCTCGGTGGTCTCGCAGCTCTAGGACCCCTGGCACGGCCCCAGCTTAGGGGAATCTCAAGTTGGACGGATGCATTTTCCGACCTACCCACAACGTCCACCCCTCGGCAACCACCTCGTACACGTGGAGGCATCCTCAATCTAAAACACAAGATAACAAACCATAAGCCTCCACAATTACCGATTGCTTTAAAGCAGTATGCAGGTTCAATCATAATCAAGAAAGACCTACAAAAAGAACAGATATGCCAATCCCCTAAACCAGGCCTCCTATGGTATCCCAACTATGGTTATGCCCGGGTTTCATAACAATAATGGAGACACCACAGAAGGACACTGCCATCCTACATGACCACAGAAGAACCCCCAAAACCATTGCTCTGATACCAATCTGTCACGCCCCAAATTCCCTGGGATGTGACCGGCACAGATCACGAGGAAATCCCCATGACCTGCAAGCCTACACTAAAGGGACGATCGTTAACATACATTTTCAATACCCATAATGTCGTTGCCTTAATATATATGGTGAGAATGTCAATACAAAACGAGGCCTCCTGTAGAAATTTCGGCAGCACCTCCCTAGTAATTAGGACGTCCCGAAATTTCTACAAGGTCCTGCAAGGCATACATAAATAGGGGAGCTCCGCTCCCACCAGCCCAAATCCACGAATACAACAAAAGACAAAAACCTGGCGGGTCCAGCTGTGGTCACAAAATAATCCCGCGAACGGAAATGGCTACCAAACTAAATATATATATATACATCCCAAAAAGGAAATGCCAAATTATAATCAACAAAAAGGGCACGTCTCGCACCCAAAACAAGCGGCTCAATGCAACTCCCTGGTCAATGCTCCACCGGCTCCAGAAGATCGCCTAACTCTCTTTCTGGGACCAAAAGTTTTCCGGCAGATAGCAGCCCAAGTCAGTAAGCCATTTCATATATAAACGGAAACTTTATCAAAAATCAAGGAGTAATACAGTGCAATAGTGTTTAAATCCATAAACTTGCAATTTAACAGTCGAACGAAATAACCATTTATCATAAACGTCAAGTCAACAACCATTCTCAGTTAAGCAATCAATTGTGACAAACAATCAGGATTAAGACTGCTAAGAACCAATGGGCGAGGGTACACAACCCTCGAAAGCATCTAATCAACAAGCGAGGATACACAATCCGCGAGGGTAACTAACCAACGAGCGAGGACACTCAGTCCTCGAGGGTAACTAACCAACCGGCGAGAACACTCAGTCCTCGAGGGTAACTAACCAACAGGCGAGAACACTCAGTCCTCGAGGGTAACTAACCAACAGGCGCGAATTACGTCTCGCGAAAGCTTATCATTCATCATTTTCCCAAAAATCAAGGAATCTACATCACACATGTATACAAAGATAAAATTATACGAAAGTTTTCTGTGGTTCTATTATATCTAGCTAGTAACCACCTCTAATCACATCTCAAGTCAAATATCATTCAACACATACCGGGGTCCCTTGCTTTAATTCCCACAATTCGGTAAGGCAGAATCAGAAAGAATTATTTACATTGAGAAAACAATTAAAACAAGAATAGCCTAGGCAATAATAAGAGTTTCGGGGTGCTATCTGCGCACCTGAACTCTGATCAACGCAAGCAGTATGTTGCCCCCTCCTTGGGGTGCCAGAATCAGCCTTACGACCCACCTGCACCGAAGTTCACGCAGGGATTAATCGTCGTTCGGGCCATTATCCTAATTTAGGACCTAACTCCCCCATCTCTTTAATTCCATATCTTTCATTCCTTAACGTGTGATTATTTACACTTCTGCCCCATATATTTTCCAGATTTTTCATTCTGGTCCCTGTTTCAAGCCCTAGCCTCCATTTTAATGCAAATCCATCAAATTTCTTAATTCTCATGCCTAGCAGTTTAAAGGTATTAATCTAGAGTAAATATGGATCAATTACAAGTCAGAAATTTTCCATTTTCTCAAGAACCCAAAATTTTCGAAAATTTTCATTTTGGTCCCTGTCAGCCAATCTTCTTACAATCAGCCAAAATCCATGATTTTAGAGCTCAAATTTGTTGTTTAAGGGCCGAAAATGCTACTTCTAAGCTCAATCTGAAGAGAAAACTAGCTTAAACGTACCAAATCGTCCCAAAATGTCTAATGTTCGAACTCTTCGTTCTCGCCGGAAAAAATGGCTCCAACGGCGGCCAGGCGAACCGGCGGCAGGTGGAATGTGACGGCCAGAAGGTGGGAAACAGAACCCACCCAACTCGAGGAGGATTACGAGCTGCTCGAGCTCCGTTCCAGCTCACGTATCCTCGCGGCCCAACGGAGAAAATGGGACGTTCCTGCCGGCAGCGAGGTGGTTTTTGACCGGTGAGGGGCCGGCGACCTTCAGAGGGAGGCGACTCAACTCCGGCAAGGCTAAGGCACCGTCGTTGCTACTCCACCGGCCTGCACAGCTCAGTATCTTCTTCCTGCGTCTTGGCTGGAGAAGGAGAAGGAAGAAGAAGAAGAAAGTTTCTGAGGGCAGTTTCGTCCTTTCACTGTGGGAGGGGACACGTGGCAGCTCCAGAAAAAAAACAATGGAGGTTAGCTTCCCGGTCTCGAACCCACGTCTTGAGGAAATGCAGCCTGAAGCCTGACCACTGAGCCAGCCTCAATCTCATTATATTGATTCACCTAACAAAATATTATACCATCAGTTGCATTCAAAATTTTAATTGCTCGGGTTATTACAAAGCCCTTCTTGAAGTGTGCAACTTTCCATGCTTTTTCATGGACATGACTTACATAAGGAGATAATTCCTCAAACCTAGCCATATACTCGTGTATAGTCATGTCCTTTAACTGAGCTAACTCAAAGATTTCCCTAAAGGTCACTACTTGAGTTCTTCTATTAGCCATGTTTAACCTACTCATAGATATATATTATACAAAATATAGTTCTAGGAAAAAAATTTCAAACATAAGCATTTTATTTCTAAGTTAACGTTTTGCACAAAACATTCATCATTTGTTGTCTGAGTTCTTTTTTTTTTTTTAATTCCTTCTTTCAATAATTTTGTAAGTATCTTATCTGACTTTGCTTTTCATATGCTTGATAATGCTTCTACTGGTTTTTGGATGGTCGATGCAACTAACCTCATTTCATTTGACCTCCCATGTCAATTTCTCCTTCTACACCTGACCTTAATCTTGATTCTTCTCTTGTTACATCTACTAGTCAACCATCCATTAGTTTTTTTTTTCTTTTTTTTTTTTATTGTACTCATTGGTTGTATACTACTTAACAATAGGAAGTAGGAATGTGTGAAAGGTAACTCTTCCCTCTCTGTGTACCCCTTTAAGCTCAATCATCTTGTGGTGTCAGAATAATTTAGAAGTCTTGGAAATCCTTAAGAGTTTCAATATTCGTGGTGACAAAAAAGGTTCCCTTCAGGGTGCTGTAGGCAGGAATCACAGGTGGGATTATCTACCACCATCCTTGTTTACCACAATCCTTACAATCGTAGTCAGGAATCACAGGCAGGATTCTCTACCACCATCCTTATATATCACCAGCCCTACAACACTTCAGCAAAGCCTTACCTTTCCATAACCTATATATGGGAACGGTTCAACCACTTAGTATTTTCCTTGTAGCACACTACTTTAATTAAGTAATAATTTCAACTTATTACTATTTTCACTAGGACCACAAAAAAATCATTCAGGGTCCCCTAATTGTCAAAGAAGGTGCTAGCCAAATGATCATATCCAATATCTAGGTTTCTCGAAGGTCATAATCTAAGTTTACCTGAGTTCCTCATCAAATCTCTGTACTTAAAGAATTTGAGTTCTTCCTCAAAATTCATAGTTCAATGTTCCTAGTACTATATCATCAATACAGAACAATTTTCAATGCATTAAGGATAATTTATTACCTTATTCATTATAACTCAGAGCATTGATCAATCCTCTTATTAAAATATATGTCCTCAAAAAGTTAATTAAACTTAAAAAATCCAATTAAAATATCCTTACTTACCTGATCAAATCCTATCTCATCTGTTCAGATAACTTAAATTCACCAAAGTATCTACAAATCTCAATCCACAACTATGCTAAATACATATTATATGAATAATCAATCACAATTCTTAAGACTTATGTAGGTCCATTCATAACAATTTCCACTCAATCATACTTTTAACCATTCTAAACCTAAACCATGTCCCTAAATAATTAATAATGATATCTAATTATACCAAAATGCTAAGAAAAAGGTGACCGCATATTTCTTAAGGTGAGTCCAGTCATAAGTGTGTGATGGTCTTTGAAATCCAAAAAGCTCAGTCCTCGTTAAATCGGTTTTTTTTTTTCCAAATTCTTGATTAAATTAGACCAGTGGCCTATAAACTTGCTCTTCCACCCAATCTTTCTCAAATTGATGATGTTTTTCATGTGTTACAACTTAAAAAGTATCAACCAGTCCCTTCACATGTCATAGAGCATGAGTCAATGTATTTGCAAGACAATTTATCATTTGTTGTGAAACCATATTGGATTATTGATACCAAGGTTAAACAGTTGAGAAATAAGAACATCTACCTAGTTAAAGTGGTCTAAAAAGGATTATCATATGAAAAAGCTACATGGGAGATAGAGGAAGAGATGAGGAAGATGTACCCTTAATTATTTAAGTAAGGTATATATAATTTTGAGGGCAAACTTCCTTAAAGCAGGGGAGATTGTAACATTTTAGTATTTTTTAACCTATCTTAATTGAAAATATAAATTTATTAGGAGTATATTAAATATATACGAGGCCTAATTAAATGAAAGTTAATTTTGGCAAGGTAACTTATAATTATTACTTGGCCTATAAGAATTTAATGTACTAAGAAAATGGAATTAAAAATAGAATTTTAAGGATTAAAATAAAAGGAAAAAATAATCTTTGGGGTAGAAATTATAATTTTAACTTTTTTACAGACTAAAATAAAAAGAAAAAAATACTATCTGAGATAAAAATATACTTTTGACCATTGTATAGTAACTTGCATAGAAATGTCAGCAAAAAGCGCTTGTTACTATTTACACAGTGCTAAATAGTAACTTGCATAGTAACTTGAAAACTTTTATAAATAATGCAAACATTTCTTAATTTTTCACATTAGAAGTTAAGAGAAAAGAATAGAAAGGGAAAATAAGAGGAATAAATGTTTGTGGAAAATTCATATTTTTAACTTGCATAAAAGATAGCCAATACTCTTATTTTTCATATACCTATTTATAATTAGATGATTAACATATTTTAGTATATCTTACTATGTATACATTTGGTTATTTTTGTTCATCTATAAATTGTCATAGGGTAATTTCTACAGACAGATTTAACTTTCTAGTTTTTAACATTTACAATGATGATGAATTGACTAATATTATGATATGATAATGATGATATAATGAGGTAGTCACATGTATGAGATTGTGGTTACTAGAGAAACTAAATATGCATTGAGTTACATAACTCATATTAATACTCCTAATTCTTATAGTATGTATAATAATAATACTTGTATATTATGAATAAGGTACATGACTACTGAGATTTATAATCTCACCCAAATAGATTAACATTTTTCAGGTGAACATTATTACGAAGATAAAGGAAAGCAAATCATGTAATAGGTTGTTGAACTAAGATGCCAATAATTGTTTATATTTTATTATAAGGATGATGTGTATAATATGTTTATATTACGTGACTATTATGAATCTATTTGTATTTATAAATTTGTTTTCATATAAATTGTTTAGTATGTTTTTTGTAAATATTTTGAATATGCATTTTGGTTCGGATTAAATATATAATGGCTTTATTTTGATATGGATTATATATATATATATTGAACGTAGTATTTTAAAAGTTTGAACTATTTTATACAACAAACTTCTACATACTATGCATATAATGGTGGTGGAATCCTATTTAATAAAATGAGCAAAATAAGACACTAAAATGAAACTAAATAGTACCCTTATGGAGCTTTATGGACTTTGGACACGTAAGACTATGGTAGATTATGCCACCTAAATGACTAATTTAGATTTTAGGTGTTTCTTAGCAAAGCGATTCATTCCATAACTTCTGAGATCTATGGTAGGATTATGCCAACTATATGGTCACTGAAAAGTAGGGTTATAACATTTCCTTGTACCTCAGCTTGAGATAACAAAAAAATCTCAAATCTTGGGTAAGGGGGGAATGTTTTCTCTACCGACAACATTCTGAAACATTAACCATGCTAAAGGCTCCTAGATCAATCTGGACTTGGAAAAGTAGAAACAAAATACACAGTATATTTTAAAACATAAAGAGAATCGCTAACTACCAAGAGTATTATAACTATTATTATATTTTTTTAAAAAGGACTAGACATAAATAAAGTTTTATTTGTAGAGAAGTAGTATTTAGTATTTTTTTAGGCGTTATACCAAAAATGTATATAAATTCCTGAACTAGAATTTATAGTCGTGCCATTATGTCAATCAATTCTTGAACCATTGCTTTGATTCCAAAAATTGTAATGCCTAAAAATACTATACTACTTCTCTACAATTAAAACTATATGTATGTCTAGTCATTTTAAGGAAAAAAATAATTATAATACTTTTAGTAGTTAAGAATCCTCTTTATGTCTTAAAATTTATTGTGTATTCAGTTTCCACTTATCAAAGTCCAGCTTGATTTGGGAGCCTTTAGTATAAATATATATTCTTTAGTATGGTTCATGTTCTAAAATATTCTTGGCAGTGAAAATATTCCTTCCCTTACCTAAGATTTAAGATTTTAATCTCAGGTTAAGGTATAAGGAAATGTAGTAATCCCACTTTCCAATGACTATTTTGGCGGTATAATCCTACCATAGATTTCAGGATTTATGGGATAAATCACTTTTTCAAGGAACTCATGAAATCTAAATTAGTGATTTAGACGGTATAACCTGTTATAGTTTTACTTGTATAAGGTCCATAAGACTTTATAAGGGTACTATGTAGTTTCATTTTAGTGTCTTATTTTGCTCATTCTATTAAATGGGATTCTATCATCATTATGTGCATAGTATGTAGAAGTTTGTCATATAAAATAGTTCAATACTCTTAAAATACTAGTTTATATATATATATATATATACATATATACATACATATATACATACATATATATATATACATATATACATACATATATACATATATACATACATATATACATATATACATACATATATATATATATATACATATATACATACATATATATATATATGTATGTATATATGTATATATATACATATATACATACATATATATATATATATATATACAAAATCCATATCAAAATAAAGCCATTAGATATTTTATCTGAACCAAAATGCATATTAAAAGTACTTACAGAAAACATACCAAACAATTTATATGAAAACATATTTATAAATACAAAGAGATTCATAATAGTCACGTAATACAAATATATTATACACATCATCCTTATAACAAAATACAAACATATTACATGGTTTGGTTTCCTTTATCTTTGTAGGAATATTTACTTGAAAAATGTTAATTAACTTGGGTGAGATTATAAATCTCAGTAGTTATGTACCTTATTTAGAATATATATGCATCATTATCGTATATACTGTAAGAATTAGGAGTATTAATCTAAGCTCTATAACTTAATGCTTATTTAGTTTTTCTTGTAACCACAATCTTATACTTTTGGCTATCTCATCATATTATATCATGATTGTCATCTTGTCATAATATTGGTTAATTCATCATCATGGTGTGCTTTAAAAACTTAAGAGTTCAATCTGTTTATAAAAATTACCCTATGGCAATCTACAGATTAACAAAACTAACCAAATGCATATACAGCAAAATATACTGAAATATATTAATAATCTAATTCTAAACAGGTATATAAAGAATAAGAGTATTGACTATCTCTTACACAAGTTAAAAATCAAAATTTTCCACAAACACTTCTTCCATTTCCTTTCTCATAATTTCAAATGTGAAAAAATTTAAAAATGTTTGTGCTATATATAGAAATTTTTAACTTACTATGCTTGTTACTATTTGACATTATACAAACAATACCAAACACATTTTGCTGACATTTATTATGTAAGTTATAATGCAATGGTTAAAATTATATTTTTATCTCAAAAATTATTTTATCTTTTCATTTTAGTCCCTAAAAAGTTAAAATTATAATTTCTACCTGAAATACTATTTTCTCCTTTCTATTTTAACCCATAAAATTCTATTATATTGTTTTAATATTATTCTTAAAATCATTTTGGATTTAAATAAGAGGCTATATGATTACTTATACCCTTATAAAGATTATATATCTCTAACTAAGTATATTTTAAGATGTTACAGTATATATATATATATATATGCGTGTGTGTGTGTGTGTGCGCGCGTGTGTGTATGTATGTATATACACATTTTTTTTTTTTGGGTTATTACGTTCACCCTCCATCCCCTCTATTTTTTCTATTGGCTTGTGATGCAGGAAGATGCAGAGAAGAAATGAGCTAATTTGCTGGTGTAATGTTTACTATCTTTGGTGGTCTATTGCTTTATTTGTGATTGTGTCATGTTACTGTTACTTGTTTTTCTTTGTTGTTGCTTATTTTTTGTGTGTTGTAACTTTGTTGTGGTTTTTGGTTGTTCAATGGAAGTATTTTCATACCCAAAAAAAAAAAAAAATTGGAGAAAGAGAAGAATGAAGTTGCAATTGAAGAAAATGCTGGGTATTTTGGTCATTTGACCATAAAGTAAACTCCTTTCTTTCCTTACTTTCATCATACCAAACAAACAATTGAATGTCCTTCATTTTTCTAATCCCATCATACTAAATAAGATTTTATATAAAAAAGTTACATTCCATTCCATTCTTTTTTCATTCTCTCTCTTATTCTATTTTTTATTTATTTTTCTTTTGTATGCAAAATGGGGCCTAATCTATTACTTAAAAGTAGGTTTGGAAAGTTGCATAAACCTATACAAAAATTAAAAATAAGTACATTTTTCCTTTTAAAAAAAATAAGTAGCTTATTTTGCAAAATAAGCAGTGCCAAATAACCTATAATCAACTTGATTAGGTACAAACCAATGAGATGTAAGAAGTTTAAATTTTTTAGCTAATTAATTTATTCCTATTTTGAAAGAAGTTTAAATTGTTTGGCTATTTTTATTTTGAAAAATTACACTTCTTCTCTTTTGAAACCATTACATGTACTATACACTTATTTCATCCGCAATAAAAAGAAAAATTATAATTAATTTTAACCAAGAAACCTAATATATATTATTTATATAATATAATAAGTATTTAATATGTATGTGAGCAATATAAAATCGTCAATTTTGTAAATTTAATAATGTATAACATTATTTGATAAAAATTAAATCATTATTGGAAAAAACATCTTCACAAAAGAATTTCTAAGATTAACCAATTAAAAGATAATAATTGATCATAGTTAATTTCAAAAATAACATTTCTATTACATATATATGAATAAATTAAATATTTTCATATATTAATAAAATTTAAGAATAAATTATAAGAAGGCCCATTTATATTTTTATAATAAATAACCATACAAGTTAAACATTTTTTTGAAAAGTAATTTAATAAAAAAAAATTATTACAAATCTCTTTCTCTCATCCAATCATTGATTTATATACATAGTACATTTTTTTTTTTTTTCACTCAGCGTTGCGTTGTTTTCAGAAAATCGTAAGTATTGTCATAGCTTATGCCACAAATAGTAATAAAACAGTTACACAACCCCCTTAATTCAAGAATTTAATTATAATATTTTAAAAAATATATTGAATAAAAGTACTAGTTTTATATCTTCAAAATCACTTTGAAATGGGAAATTAAATAGTAAGCAACAGACATAACAAAGAGGAAGGGAAATTGACTAAATACGTCAAAACTGTGACACCGATTAAATAGTGAAACAAGTACTCTAGTGAGTCACATTTGTATAAAACTAAATATAGACGGTAATACAAATTATGACAATTACATGCTTTTTCCATAGTAATAAAAATTTGTGGTATAGGTATAGGATGGGCATAATATAATATTATTATTATTTTTTTTTACTAACATACAATAAAAATAGTAAATAACTAAAATTTTATCCCAATGAAATATATATATATATATATATGTTTTAACAATTGTAATAAATGCACCCTCATTTCATTAATGAGGAAGACGTCCGTGATTGCAATTGTTTGGGTCGTGAAAAGTTTATTCCCACCTCGCGATCCAATAAAATATTATTTTTGATAATTGTGTAAAAATACATGATGATCCACATATGTAATAAATGCATCCCCATTTCATTAATAGGGAGGACGTCTCCCATTTTTAATGACCCTTACCCCCTAACAACCATCCCTCTATCTTTTCTTTTTTCATATTTTAATTATTAATTGAATTTATAATAAAATAAAATTTATTAGTTAACATATATTTTAAAATAAAGATATTAAAATATATTTATAAATTTTAAATAGGATTAAATTTTTAAGATCTTCATTTCATTATTACTATTGAAAAGAAAATGTTTATTTAATAAATAAATTTAAAATAATATTAATAATAAAAACGCTAAATTTTAAATGGATGTTGATTTTTTTAATTTTATTCTAATTATTATTCAAATCAAATATTTAATGATATAGATGTCGTGAGGTACAAAGCCTACTAGGCTCATCACCTTTAATATCAATAATTGTTTAAAATATAGTATTTTAAATAGACTTAGATTTAGTTTGGTAGGCAGAAAAAAGTGAGAGAGAAAAGGAATGAAAATAAGTTCTAATGGAATAAAATTTTATAGTTTAAAATCATGTTTGGTGTAATAAGCAAGGAAATGAAAATAATAGTATAGATATAATTTTTTTTTTTTCGTGGAATGAGTATTGATCAAAATATCCCTTTTGATAAAAATAAAAAAACATTTAATAGAAACATTAGGCCTCCATGAACAAAATCTTGCCTGCTGCTCTTCACTGTGCCAAAGTTTTAGATGACTTGGATTGACGAGTTGATCAACGATAGTATATTCACAATGACAATTACATCTTAAACTCTAAACCTTAAATAACAAACGCAAAGAATAATAATAGCCAAACGACGATGACAAACGCTAAAAATGATAATGACAGATGCAAAATGACTACAACAAAACGACAATGGAAGGGAAGCCAAGCAAAACAAAGGGGGCAAAACAATTTCGTCAGACCTATGACAGTGAAGGGTTGCAGAATGATGGTGGAGAGACCACATTGATGTCGGTCAAAGCTGCAAGTGCGATAGGTAGTGAGGGAGGCCAATCTCCAAGGTAGTGTAGGCGGGATCTTGAACGTCAATCGTTTCCTATCAACAACGATCACTTTTGTGAATGTCGGTTACTTTTCGTCAATAGTGGTGATCATCACGAGCACAAACTCTATGGGAAGAACATGATGGCTAGAGACATGGCTCCAAGGGCAATCTAGGCACAATAATTTGACTTACAAGGACAATTTGGTCACGTGCCGTACATTCCAATGGATTCAGCCTTGTTCCATCTACCTCATATGGAATGATATTTCTCCAAAAATGATAGAATCCTCATTTCAATGGATATAAGGTGTCATGGCACCAAACACACTAATATCTATTTCTCTTTCCCTTTTTTTTTTTCTTTTTCATTTCCAAAACACCTCAATCCCTTCTACCAAAGGGGTCCTTAGTAACGAGCGATTTGTTTAATAGTGAAAGAATAAGAATTTAGAGTAAGATTTGAAAAGATTTAAGACTACAATCTAATTTATGATCTTATTTTAAAAATAGATAATTTCATTAAAAATATTTATTTAAAATAATTATTAATAATTTTAATTGCATGTGCAACTCAAATATTTTAACTAACATCATCAAATTATTTTCAGAGTGGCTAATAATTAAAAGTTAAAATGAATAAATAATTTTCAAGTTGATTGAACTGAGGTGTATTTTTGAATTGAATTCGACATACCAAGATTCTGAAAGCCACAAAATTGGCAAGTTGAAAAATGTTTCCTTGCAGCACAATTATACGAAGTGGATTTTATCCGGTGAAGGGATTTACTGGAGATTCTCATGTAAAAGAGAATTTTAGCCGTTTGATATAAATTTAATTACTCAATATCAAAGATAAAATATTTATTTAGGATTGCACATGATTTTCAAGAAAAAATTTAAATCGTTAAATTTCTATCTAAAGGCTCACAATTTACAAAAAGATTTTCTCTTGTATCCAATTACATAGTTATGTTCATCATGACAATTCTAGAAGCATAAATGCTTATATTATATGTCACAATTATTTTCATAAAAAAGAAGGATATTTTTGGGACTACGAAGAGAGGCACACTCTCTTTCAATTTCATATAAAAAAATATAAAGGAAGAGAGAGGCTTTTTTTTTTTTTCCTGAAAAAAGAGGAGGGCCATATATTGCAAAGTAAGAATTAATGGGAGATGTAGGAAAGCTCCACAAAAAAAAAAAAAATTGCATTAGAATATATCATGTGCGAAGAATTGCGTCTTAGACATGATCACAGGGACATGATCATAGGTTGGTTTCATTTAAAAAGGGTCGTGCTCATATAAATTGTGTTAGATTTTGATAAAAAAAAAAAAAAAAGGGTCTGATTTTTTTAATCAGATATTTTTTTTCAAACTTTTTTTAACTCTTTATTTTAGCCACACCTGTCATGTTAATGCAACTTTTTCAAGTGATGATCAATCTATTTAATATTTAAAACATGAGATAAATAATATAAGTAATAGTTATTATTACTTATACAATTAGTTTATTTCTTAGAAAAAATTAATTTGTATTATTATGTGTCAATACATTTTAAATTATTGGGTTCACTATATTATAAAATATCTTTTTTGATATATTAAACAGTTCTCATTGTTGCTTTTTTTAAAGAATTTTAAAATATAAAAAACTAATACAATCATATTTAACTCTTATTCTAACTTTGAACAATTTAAATCATTAAATAAACCATTCAATAATATATCATTTTCTCTTACTTTAATATTGGATAATGCCAAGTTAAATTTGTAGTCTCTTATTATAAATTTTAATAAACAATTAATTACTTAATTATATTTTTTATGTTGACTTTAAAAACTATTCAAACTTTAAAGAATTTTCAATTTAAGATGGGATTAATTACTTTATTAATTTTTTCGTTCACTATAAAAATTTCTCAAACTTTAAAGAATTTATGATTTAAGAGATAGTTAATTAATTAAGTAATTAATTAATTCACAATTTTTCTTGTTGACAACAAAAAATTCAATAATTTTTATGTTAAATTTTAAAAATTCTCATTCCCAATTTAAAGATGTGATTAATTAATTTATTAATAATTTTTTGTTGACTACAAAGGATTAACACACTTAAAAAATTTTCAATGTATGTATAAAAATATAAAGAATCATTGCACAAAATGTTAAAGATTTATTCATGATCAAAATAAGATTTTTTTTAAATAATAAAAAATTGACTCGTCTTTTTTAGATCCAAACAATACTTTTAAAAAGGACTAAGCTTGTTTTACAAAAAAAAAAAATCTTTTTAATTGAATTTTTTCATTTGATCTTTATTTTTAAAATTCATATACATTTTTTACAAGGTTGGACTTACTAGATCAAATAAACTTTTCAAATTATGTCAATGTAATACTTTAACTAATATGTAGGAAGTATGAAGCTTTAGGACATTGACGTGTATTCATAAAATATCGAAAAATCTTTGAGACCATTATGAAAGGACTTTTTCGAACATAATGAGTAGTTGAACCAATGAAAGACCCGCCATACCCCACAATTTCAATATAGTGTCTTTATTATTTAATTGATAATTATCCAACATGCTTTTTCTTTATTATTTAATTAATAATTCTTTCATGAAAAGACAAAGCTAATTAGTATAAGGTCATTAGTCATTACGTGTGTTAGTTTTAAGCTTCAACGTCATTAAACTTTTTTTTTTTTGTCTTTTAAATATTTGTTTCTAGAGGGTAATAAGCATGAAGGGCCAAAAGTTGTTTAAGGTTTTGCTGGCCTTTAGAAAATGAAAGGGTGACGCTAACTTTCACCTTATGTGATTGCATTATTTTTGGATAAATTTGGTTTATAAAATAGAACTTAATATATCAAAGTGATTAACTTAGAATTTATTTTGGTTTACTATAAATTTTTATTTATTTTAAATTTTCAGTAAAATTTTATGAGAAGCCCTATAAGAAAAAAAAAAAAATTAATGTTTGACAATATTATTATGTTTGAACATTTTTAATAAAATTAATCTTGCCAAGTCGATAGGAAATACTAATATTTTAAACATTTAGAAATCAAAGTTGATGAGCTAGTGGGCTCTGTACTTATTAGAGATTTGACTTTGAGTAATAATTATAATAAGATTAAAAAAACCAACATCCACTTTAAAATTTAGTATATCATTTTTCAGATTTTTTTATTGAATACATATTTATTTTAATAGTAATAATAAAATAAAGACATTAAAAAATTTAATAGAATTTAAATTTTATTAATATATTTTAATATCTTCATTTTAAAATAAAATCTAAATTAATATATTGATTTAATTATAAATTTAATTACCTATTAAAATATTAAAAGAGAAAGGCCTAGAGGAGTGGGATCTCCTCCCCTCGTTAAAACTAGGGGACGTCCATCGTTAAATTTGAGAAAAAAACTTATATATTATTTTTTATATATTTATATTAAATTTTTTTAATTATCTAATAATATATGGATAATTTTTTAAAAGGTGAGAAGTAACTATGTTGATAACAAAAAAATAAGGTATAAAAATTATCAAAGTGTCATTATTTAATTAAAAAAAATTAATATAAGTATATAAGAAATAATATATGAATTTTGCACTAGGGTTGACATAGATCTAATTAATGTTATTACTTGTGCAGAAGGCTAGATGGACCATCCCCTGTTCCTCACAGTTATTTTAAAAACTCAAGCACGTAAAGGATTAATTTTATTTAGCTTGTGCATGACCTTCCCAAACACATGTATATTCGTTTTATATTTTAATAATTTGTTCATTTACATACACCCTCTTTAGCGTATTTAATTGTAAAATACTAACTAATGATTAAATTTTAAATACAAATATAATATATAAAAAATCAAAATTTAAATTTGAGTTCCCTCTCATAATTGGAGATCTCCAAGACGTAACTTTTATTGTCTCATTGGGAAAGGAGCCTCAAGATCCAGTATCACAATGCCAATTTGTACACATTAAAAAAATTAAGTAAGTCAATATATATTTGTGATGATTATTAATTGTATAGGTAGAGGTTATAAAATGAGTAGAATTACTTTGTTGATGTGCTAGTAATTAGTGATTAATGATACATGTTAGTCTAATGGGTTTAACAAACAATATTAAACAAAATAAATATCACATTCTGTGTTGGAGAAATGATTGGTACCAAAAATGAAATAATTTGCGCCTCTATAAGCTTGATAGCTAGAACCCAACCTATTTATTCGAGCCAAAAAAATAGGCAAGTTAAAAAAAGAAATTAGACAAACAAATTTAATTAATAACCTCCATGATGTTTTAAATGCAATTGTCCTTTTACTAGAAGAATTGATCAACAATAAATTTTCATAAAATCTTTATTGAAATTTGAAGCATTTTGGATTTCTACAACAATCTATCCTATGGCACGAAAGATCACAAAAATATGAAAAAATGAACAATCAACATTGTCTAAGTTGTCTTATTTCTTGTATTATTGAGACTTATGTGTTAACCTTAAGGCTCAATGTTATAAGTTTTGATGATAACAAATATGTGACAAAAATGTAATAAATGAGTTATATATATAGTATGAATATATGCCAAAATTGATTATTAACATGTAATAATACTTGAATCATCTTTTATATGAGATATATATACTCATATTACATCCAATAGGCTATAATATTATAGACAATTAAAATTGAATATTTATAGGAATCTCATATGCATGGTAAGAAATGTTTACATTCTACCAATTCTTATTAAAATATGCATATTAGGATACATGAATTTGACTAAACATCTAGCTTGTATGTTGGACTAACTATTATAAGCTCATTATTATTTTGTTAAATTTATTTAGACTTACATTTATTGGGCCAATACATTTTGGTTCTCATAATATAAGTTTGAGCAAAAAAGATAAGAAAGATATAAATTTTAATGAAATTGTTTTTGGACCTTAGATTACTATTTTTATCATTTCTCATAAATCAGAGGGAATTTTGAAATGAAACTTATTGTATTTGAAAATAGACTTAAACATCTTTTTAGGTACATATCAAATGCTTAAAATAGAGTTGAAATTAAGAAGTTATGATTATCAACATTTTAGGTATGAATATCACACTTTTTCTAGACCTCTAGTTATAATTTCAACAATATCTCACTAACTGATAAGAATTTTGAAATGAGGTTTGTTTTATATGAAAATAGACTCATACATCTTTCCAGATGTAAATCACATGCATAAAATAGATTTACAATGAAAGAGTTATGAGGGTTGTAATTTTCCATTATGTATATCAATTTGTTATATGACCTTTTGTCACTCTTTCAACAACCAAATCAAAATTTGAAATGAAACTTATTAAGATAGAAAGTAGACTTACAGAGATTTTTAGTGATATATATTTTATTTAAAATGAAGTTAAAATGAAGGAGGTATGAACATCTAAAATTGTAGCTATGGAATAAAGGATGACTACAAAGTCAACAAATGGAGCTACTTACTTTAAATAATCAAGTTGTACAAGTTTGAATTTCTCATTGGCTCCAAATGATTCTTTTGTTTTTTTAGCTTATAAATACATGTATCAAGAGCCTTAAAATCATAAGAAACAAAGTGAAAAACATCTTGAGTGATTCATACTCTCAAAGATATTTATTCTTGTTAGTGAACTTCAATTGTGTTATTTGCTCTGTTGAGAGTTTTTATTGTTGTGAGTACTTTCTTATTAAAAAGATTTGTTATTTCAAGGAAAGATATTCTTTAAGGAGAGATTAAATTAGAGGAAAGGTTTTCCTTGAAGAGAGTTAGGTTTTAGGGGGAGTATTCTTGAAGATTTGTAGCAAATTGCAAGTTAGTGGAAAATCTCGAGTATTTGCCTAGACTGGACGTTGGCTTGGGTTAGAGCTGAACCAGGACAAGCTTTGTTTGCATTCTGTCTTCTCTTACTCTCTTATTGTTGCACTTTAATTGTGTTATTTATTGCTTTCCATGCTTTTATATTGAAAATCATTTTGCATCAAGTTTTCAATTTGGGAAAGAAATTTTGCTTTTATCTCAAATTTTTTTATAAAACCTAATTCATCCCCTTTTGACTTCCAACCTTGCTTAACATTATGTCCTATAAAATGATAGAGGAACTTTTAATGGTTTGGCATGCAATTTTCTTTTTAAATTCATTTCTTCTTATTCAATATGTTGGGATCACTTAAAAAAATTTGCAATACTTATTTCCTCACTCATGTGTTAGAGAAGTTGGCCAGATTAGTGCACCAAGTAGAAGAGAAATTAGTCATAGAATGCTTGCAGAGATAGTTCTTGAACCAAATTTTTTCCTTTCAGAGATGACTTTCCTAACAATACGTGTTGAAAGTACTATCACTAAAGCAATGATGCTTCAAGGTAGATTTTTTAAGTTTAAGTGTTAGATATTGTATAAAACATACACTTATAAGGTGTGCTCATTAAATAGGGTGGAATGATAATCTTAGTAACTACCACCATACCTAGCCACTTTAAATAGGCAAGCCTGTTGTATGAGAGATAGACTAATCAGTCTATAGAGAGACTCATAGAAGCTAAAAATTACCTACTAACATTTTGCAGTTGAGTGAGGGGACTTAGGCTGTAAGAACCCTGAGATACATTTAACATACCTTGAATATCTCAAACGATAAGTGATTTCAGTCTTAATCAGATCCAATTTTCGATCTAATTTTCGCTACTAAGGAGAAATCAGTAAGTCTCCTTATTCATCTAATTTAATTATCCTTTTATGTTTCCTTTATTGGTATTAAAAAAGTGTTTTAGATTGGTTTTTGATCGCAATTGTGTGATTTATTAGGACCTGAAAAACTATTTGTGGCTTTATTAATTAGGGTTCTTGAAATCAAAAGTAAAAAAAATTCTTTTGAAATCTTCAAAAACCCTATTTGGAATTCAAACAGAAGCCTAAAAATTTTCTTCTAAGATTCCTTCCTCCCATTATTGTTGTTTGTTTGAACATTTCCCTTCATTACCGTCAGTGATGCTCTAACAACAAGAAGAGCCCATTGTAGCTGACGCTCCCACAACATTGCCATCATTTTTTTCCCTATGCCACCTTCATCTTTGTTGAACAAGAGAAAAAAAGAGAGATGTCTCTTTCTGCCATCGTCGCCAGTAGCCACACTCTTACTAAGGCAAACCACAACCACTGGTGACCTTTGTCACCATTCTTTTAGGCAAGAAACTCAAAGACGAGCTCAAAGAAAAGCCCTATACAGGCTCCCTCAATAAGAATGGTGACAAAGAGCAAAGCCCAACTTGAGTGTTTTAAAACCTTGGGATATGCTGCCTATACACTTGATTTTTCTTACAAATATGACAAATTATGCCTAAGACAAAAGAAAAGTATTTTATTAGGTACTTAGAAACATTAAAATGTTGTACATTTATAGGTCAACAAGATAAAGACAAAGAGCCTTATATAAGCTCCTTCGATAAGAATGATGACAGAGAAAGCACCCGACTTGAGTGTTTTAAAACCTTGGGGATATAATGCTTATACACTTGATTCCTCTAACAAATAGGGCAAATTAGGCTCAAAAGAAAATAAAAGTATTTTATTAGGTACTTAGAAACATCAAAATGTTATATATTTATAGGTCAGCAAGATAGAGAGAGCGTGACTAAATTTGAGTATAGAGATGTCACATTCTATGAGAACAAATAATCTAAGAAGGGTGAGGTAGGTCATGACCTATCTTTATTTGAGATAGAGGATTTGAACGCACCAAGACCATTTCTTTTGAGTGGGAGAATTATAGCAGATGATGAATTAGTTTTTTATTTGCAACCTTCTTTATCAGTAGATGTGAATGATAGTGTCCCTAAGCCAATTGCTTTAAGTAGGAGTGACCAAATGGATCTTAATCTAAGTGGGAGTGAGACCATTTTGCTTGATTTGAGTCAGATCAACGTTGATCCAAATGGGAACAACAAAATGAGATTCAATGAATCACAACTGAGACGTAGTTCACTTAGAAAGATTCCTTGTCGACTATATGAGATCAAAGGTGGCGAATTTTTTACAATGCTCCTACAAAATAAGGATAAGTTGAGAAATCTAAAAGGGACTCTCTTATCCCTTTCTAAGGATAAATGGACTAAAGCTATGGAGGTCGAAATGGAGTCTATAAGAGTCAACAAATTTGGGAACTTGTTGACCTCTTAAAAGAACGCAAGGCTATTGGGAACAAGTAGGTTCTCAAATTTAAGAGAAAGAGTCGATGGCACAATGAAAGATTTAAGGTTTGACTAGTGGCAAAGGGGTATACACAATAGGAAGGAATTAACTATAAGGAGACTTTTTCTCTTGCTATGCGATTCACCTCTATTTGCTTACTTCTAACTATAGTAGCTTGTTTAGATCATGAATTACATTATATGAATGTAAAGACTGTCTTTCTCAAGGAAGATTAAATGAGGAGATTTATTTAGAACAATTTAAAGGTTTCATTAAAGAAGACCAAAAAGAGAAAGTATGTAGACTTTTGAAATCTATCTATAGCCTTAAATAATCTTCATGGTAGTGGTATATTTGTTTTCAACAATACAGTTATCTCAGTTGGTTTTATTGTGATGAGTGAAGGCAACTGTGTATATACCAAGAGATTTAAAGACAAGTTTTTGATTATGACATTATATGTTGATAACATACTTAAAGCTATAAACGATATGAAGTTCATAAATGAGGTAAAGCCCTGGTTGTTATCCTGCTTTGAGATGAAAGATATGGGCATACATTATTGGAGTTAGGATTTTAAGAAACTATTCATCTATTGCAAGAAATTACATCAGAAAAGTTCTAGAATGTTTTAGTATGGATAATTGTAACCCTATAGACACTCTTATCAGTGTAAGTCAAACCTTAAATGTTGAAATGGGTCTAAAGACTGCCAAAGAAAAAGAACGTCTAAGCCAAACTCCTTATATGAATGCATTCGGTTGGTTAATATATGCTATGATGTATACTATACTTGATATCTGTCAAGTATTGGCTTGGTGAGTAGATATCAGACTAACCTAAGTCTTAAACATTGGGAAGCAGTAAAAAGAATCTTGAGATATTTGAAAGAGACTACTCATTATGCACTTTGCTATTAAGGTGACAAAGATCTACAATTAGTTGGATACATAGATGTTAATAATCCTGGAGAATTAAATGAGCAAAAGTCTATCTCAAAATATGTTTTCTTACTTAGTGATGGGGCCTTATCATGGAGTAGTAAGAAACAATCTTATGTATCCTTATTCATGATTAAGGCTAAGTTCATGTCCTTCTCTTCAGCAGCTTAGGAGGTTATTTGGTTAAAGAGGTTCTTGGATCACTTGTTATGCAAAGCAAAAAACATTGAATCAATGTTAGTTTACTATGACAATGAGGCTACAATTGCATATACCAAGGATCTAAAGTACAATTGCAAAATCAAACACATAAATGTAAAGTTTCACTATGTGAAGGACATGGTTACACGTAAGATTGTGAATATGAAATATATATTTATGCATGAGATGTTGGCAAATTTGTTGACCAAGCCTATTTCTAGAGATATGTTTATGAAACACATTAGGTCTCTAGGATTACGTTGAGTTTAGGATACTTCACTTGTTTTTTCTTTGCCATTTTTCCATTATTCATAGACATGGATTTCTTAATGTTCTTAGACAATCAATAAAGTTTGATTTCCATGCTTACATGTCTTTTTGTTTGAAAGTTATGTACATTCTTTATTTATTCTTTGTCATTAAGTAAGTCAAGTAGATAAAAGGGTTAGCCTTCACACATAGGTCACCACCTCAATGTCTTTGTGACATTGGAAATGAGACAAGATTTTAAGTGAAATTATTAGGAGGATAATTTGAAAGCAACTATACTTGAAATCATGTAAGTCACCTAATTAATGAGATAGGGTCATTATGATTGATTTGATAAAATAAGTTCATTATTTTTAGTCTACATTTATTGCCAAATGTAAGTTCAAGACATTGTGTAGATTGAGGAACTCAATTTTAGACTTGTGAAGTCTAAATATCATTTGTACAACATTACTATTAACTAGACATATACTCCACAGATAAAAGTGGAATGTTGTAACATTAGGAAGAGGTTTTTTTTGGGAATTGAGGAAAATGCTCTCTTAAGTTATTGCATTTGACTATTAAGATAGTGAAAGATTCCAGGTGATTGCTTTAGGACTAGATATAGGCTTAGGTAGAAGTCAAACCAGGATAAATCTTTATGTCTACTCTTTTCCTTTATTTTCTATATATTTTGCATATATTATTTTGAATCACAAAGTCTACTCTAATTGTTTTAAATATGAAAAACCTTTTCAAAGGATTTTAATTTCAGTAAATTTTATATAACACCCAATTCACCCTTCACATGGGTGTCAACTGTGCTCAACACAACAGGTATCAAAGTCTACGTAGTTAAACAGTGGAAAGAAATGACATTAGGTTAGTGTATTTTATCTTTTGTGAAGTGAGCAAGACAATGAAAATCTGTTTAATTTTTATAAATAAAATGAGCTTGGAATTTAGTTAGTATGTTTAAGTTAAGAAAATAGTGCAATCCCACCACATGGCTCTCTTCATTTTATCTCTTTGTTTAATTTCCTTTTTTTATTTTTAGAATTTTGAAATTAGGTTTTTTTTCTCTATTTTGATTTTGAAAGAGAAATGAAGTTATCATGGAAAAAGATTTTTCTTGGATTTTTGGTGTAATGCCCAAGAAATCATTATGTTAAATATGTTATTTTAGATGGAAAATTTTCTATATAATTTAATGAATTAAAAGAAGGAAGAAAATGCATATGAGACAAGTATAAATTTTAAATACATGAGGGAAAATTTGAAAGAGGAAATTTAAGAGATATTAAATATGAATTTAGATAGTATATATCTGAGTTGGAAACCAACATGAATGTTTAAGTCTTATCCTCTACATTCCCAACACTTATGTTTGAACCCTAAGGTATGTAAATAAGGTGTTTTCAAAAATTTTTATCTGACAAAATACCAGATAGGAAATTAACTAGGTGCCCCTAACTGGATCCTTTAATCATCAAAATTCCTCATTTGCATTTTATCTTTTCCTCATGCATCCACACTTCCAAAAATTGGTCTATCATTTTTGCCCATCCTTCTCTGCCACTCATGTTCACTAGTGAATGTCCAACCTTTAAGTGTTGTCATTGGCTAGTAATCGTCCATTGATTAGAAAACTCAAAGTCTTAGTGAGCTTTAACTGGCATAATTTCAATAAGATTTCGAGCATGATTAGGTGCACTTTTCTTCTAATTAACTTGGAGCTTCTATTTAAGTTGATTTTCAAAGCCTTATCCCTCATTTTCACTAACCAATTGCATCATTTAGGCTTTAAAGCTTTAACCCTTTTTTCCACAGCATGTAACGCAATTTTGACTTAAAATTGGTGAGATTTGGATAAGTTTTTGTGAAATTTCTTTGGGGCTTCATATCTAAAGTAATTTTCGCACCTTTCTCTCTTAGATTCATTGATCAATTTCATCAATTTGGCTTAAAATCGAAAAACCCCCAAATTTGGTACTGTTCACACTCAATTTGCACTATTCATGCGCAAAAAGTTTGAATTTGGAGCTCAATTTGGTGTGATCTCATCAAATTGAGTTGGTGCTTCATATCCTAAGTAAATTTCAAACCTTTTTCCCTTAAAATCAATGGTCAATTTCAAGTTTTTCCTTGAGAATTGAAAAACTTCAATTTAGCCATATGTGTGCATACTTGTAGGGTGATGAAGTCTAAAGTTTTTAGGTTCCTTTGACATGATTAAGCATCAAGGGGAAAACTTAATTTTTCTTGAACTCTTCTATAGAGAAAAAGGGAGGAAAAATGAATGGAAAACATTATTGGAGTTGGTTAAGTGGCTTTGGATAATTATGTCAAGTTAATGACTAATTCTTGAATTTAATTGGTTAATCCCACATGTCGCATTAGTGGAATTTTAAATTCTTGAATACGGAGTAAGGGCGAAATAAAACATAATGAAAAAGATTAGAGACATTAGGCATTATTTAATGTCATGAATATATTTTGGACTAAGAGAGTATCATTTTTCCAAACCATGAATGAAGTTGGAGAAAAAATTTTCTAAAAGTGTATTTGAATAGAATTAGATAATTAAATTTTTAAAGAAATTAAATCAAAATTAATCCAGTTATATGGGAACCTTTAATGTTTCTAACTGGGATTAAATTGTGTTATTAGCCTGATTAAGATGATGTTTATTAAATAATTGGATTTTGAAATGTGAAGTAAAATTGCTAAAGAAGTTAGAGACAACTATGAAAGGTTGTGTTTGATAATCCTTGAGTTATAAATATTAAGGCTTATGTTTATGGTTTAGAAGCAAATGAATAGAAAAATAACTATATTGATAGAATTATTTATACTTTTTGGATATCAAATGTTATGAGCGTGTTACTTGATTTATAGGTCCTTAGGACTTATCATGATCAAGTGAATTGTTGAAGGCTGTAGGGAGACATGGTGTGCTCTCTCCAGGTGAGTAGATAATGATAGTTATGTAAACTTCTATTTTACACTATATCTTTGAAAAAATATTGTTATTTTAACTTCCTTGTGCTCTGGGATAGACTTGTTGAGATTTATAAACCTCATTTATATTTTTAGAATATTGGGAAAATTCTGGAGTTATGGAATACTTTGATTTTAAATTTATGGATTTCTCTTAATTTGAGTTTTGGATTTATAACGATTTTAGATTTTTGGACTTTTCTGCTCTGTACTTTGAAGTGTTCTAATTTTGTATTCATGAAGTATTGTGATTATTTAACGTTGAAGCATTCTAAATTTGTAATTATCATTTACTCTAATTTTGAGGTTTTAAGCTACTTTTATTCTATTTCTCTATATATTCTGAAATCTCTAAATCTTAACAAAGTTTTATCTGTACTTGGAAATATCAAGCATTTGATAATTTTTTGACTTTTCTAAAGTACTTTGATTCTATGTTATGAAGCACTCTAATTTTGCTTTTATGAAGTTGTCTAATTTTTTTCTTTATGATGTACTCCAACTTTGAAATTTTGAATTTCTCTAATTCTATTTCTTTGAACAAGTTGATTCTAGATTTCTGAGCGTATTCTAATTCCAAACTTCTGATTTATCTAATTATGTATTCATGTATGTAAAAGAAATTTTTGGGAATTCATCCTAAAGAAAACCTTATAACTAACAACAGTAAACATTAGTCATAGTATACTATAATATAATGTTCTAATATGATTGAGGTGTAATGCCATATTCTAATATTATGTCTGAAGCTTATGACTATTATTTTGATTATATTGAGTCGTATTGCTTGAGTATTATATTTGATTTGTTATGTTAAACTAGCATAGAACTACCATATAATTCTGATGGTTTTGTTGGATGCTCCTTAGCCTTTCTGTTAAAAAATGATTTCTTATTGATTTACCATAAACATAAATGTTATGAACTACAACAATGGTGGTAAGTAGGGATGGTGGTAGAAGTATCACTTGTAGTTCTCCCCTATGATTCTTGCCAGTAAGCATATGATTAATCTGATTTTTCTTCTCTTTAAGAACTGAATTTTAATAAAAAGAAATGATAATGATTTTAAATTTTGGTTTGTGCTCTATATCTTTATATGGGCAAGGGGAATGTTATGAATATCTTTCTACTCTATGTTGAATAGATTACCTTGTATTTGTGTCCCATGTATCAAGTACATACAGTTCGTTTATGAAAAACTCTACTTATAAGGTCTACCTCTTCCTTTGCATAATTAGTATTATCCATTCACTGAGTGTTTTCACTCACTCCTTTTATCTCCACATTTTTCAAAGAGCAGTGTTGACCCTGGACCCTTCAGTTGCTTAAAGGCAAGTTAGATAGTCCTAGTAAGCCTTGTGTTGTTCACAAGGGAGACATTAACTTTATTGTTATTATCTTGTGCTCGAAAAGCTTCTACTGTCACAAGTAGAAAATTTGTGAATGTGTTGTATATTTGGTTCTATGATTTATATTATCTTGTGAGAATAGAGCTCTCTAACTTTCTGATTTACAAGTTTATGGAAATTTTGAGAGTCAATAATTCAAAGTAGACTTTGCCAAAATTTCCCCATAAAAGCCAAAATGTGTATATTATGCTTATATATTGTCATAATCTGGTAATCATTATTTGATAGGTTTATCATCAATCTAATTAAGTTGTTCGATTTGTTTCAATTTGCGAAGAAAAGTTTTACTTTGTTTTCTATGCTAGTCACATTTCCTTGGGAGGTGGGACATTTGGATTTTTTTTTTTGAATTTTTGAAATTAAAATTTTGTTTTAGTGTTAAAAAGACAAAACGAAATTATTACGAAAAATTATTTCTTCAAACTATTGGAATTTATATTTTTTGGATTTTAGAAACTTGAATTTCTTATTTTAAATTAAAAGAGAAATGAAATTATTGATGGAAAGGATTTTAGGATATTTGGAATTTGGGTTTTTTCAATTTCATGAATTTATGAAGACATAATTTTTTAAAAAAATTTTGGAAACGATGATTGAAAGCAAGCCATTGGAATTCTGACTTATTTTAGACATGACTACCTAAGTATTAGGTAGAATATAAAGAGACACAAGGTCTTACAAGTCAACTCTCTATTTGCTTAAGGTGACACAAGGTCTTATACAACAATTTTTAAATAAAATCTCATTTCTAAATAAATAGACAATAATCAAGATTTATATTCACGCTTTGAAACAAGATCTCTTTTTTGTTTATAATGAAATTGTCAAAGGGCTTATGAAAATTGGGTGAAAATTCACTTTTTTTAATTTTTGGTTAAATTGTAGTTGATTGTCGGCTATTGGAACCTGACTAATAAAAAAAAATTAAATGAGGCTTGACTGACATTGAGGAAGTTTAATGAGACTAAGAATTTCACATAATCTCTATCAATTGACTCTCTAAGTGTCTAAAGAGATAAAAGATTTCATAGAGCTACTTTTAAAAGTAATAATGATAAAATAATAAGATTAAAACACAAAGAAGAAATAAAACACAAATATAACAAACACAAATGAAAAAAAATAAAAAATAAAAACAGTGGGGAGGGATTGTGTACGTGCCTATCCAAATGCTACATTATTTCATACACCTAATACCATCCCTAAACACTTTACATATTTCAAACAAATAAAGAACCAACCAAACTTTTCCTCTAATCACTTGGAATTAATTAGCATATTCTTAGTGTGAACGAATAAGGGTGGCATTCGCATACTTTAAGTGACAGATTTTGATGCATATTAAGCATCCACAAGCCATTGACTTTTAAAATCTTCCACTATTTGAGGTGGCATCCAAATGTCTCAATACGTCCCATATCCTTGGGAAACAAGCACACCCCAGCATTAATGGCAGACTCAAATCCAAGTTATCCCCAACATTCTATGTTTTACAATCATTATACTAAAGGATTGTACAGAAAACGTCTTTAACCTTCCTTCGGACCATTTTCTTTTTCTTTCTTTGTTTTAAAAATTAAAAAAAATGATGTAAATCTTCCCCAAACACACAGAGCCACATCATGAAAATAGAAAGTCCCAAAATATTGGAAAAAAGTATTAAATTAGGCTAGTCTCCCACTTTTATTTTTTTTATAACAGTCTTGTTTTTCGTAAATTATTTGTACCAAATTATTCATTCACAATTTTTGTTTTGTACAAAACTAGTCTCTCTATTATTTTGTTAATTTATTAATAACAAATTAATTCTACACAAAATAAAAATGAGAAGAGAACCATTTGATACTTTCTCCAAGAGAAAGTGTAAATTATCTCTGTTACCTTTCGGGTTTGTTTGTTTTTAACCCTATCTCTACATCACGAGGCGATGTCCTTCTCAGTGTGGTGCTTTTTCATCCTTCGTTCTTGATACTTTGCTTTCACAATATATGTATGCATATGATGGTTATAGGTGAAAGAAAATGATTTCATGTAAAATTTCAAGGTTATATTTTTGCAAGGACTAGCAAAGAATGCTGATAGCTAATAGCCAGAGGTGGAGGCAGAAAATCTATTTTAAGGGCATTGAATGATAAAGTATAATTTGTAAAAAAATTATTTTTATTATCCATATATTTATATTGTATTAAAATTAAAAGTTAATGAGGTGGTATACATATTATTTGTACAATACATTGACATAGAACATGCATAAAAAGAAGTACAAATTCTAAATGAATCTTATTTTATATTACACATTTCAATAGCTAACCTTTTATGAAATATAAACTAATTTCATGTATAAATAAATAAATTATGCCTATTGATGATGATAATAAATGAATAATAAGTGAAACAATTATAAGACTTAAAGGTGAGGAGAGTCCAAACAGTAAGAGACAATACAAATGCAAAATTTAAGTTAAAGAATATTAAAAAAAATAGATAAATATCATAAAAAATTAGAAAACAAGTGAAAAATGATGAAACAAAAATAGAACAAATAAAACAATTAAGAGAAAATTGTGATATTTATTCTTTCAGATTTTAATTTTGCTAACATAAAAGTATAGACATAAGCTATTTTACTTTTATTTTTAAAACTTTGGTAAGATATTATTTTAAAATTTTGTTGTTTTTTATTTTATTATTCAGAAACACTTATTGAATTATTAAAGTTAGATCAAGTAATCATCAATTATATTTTTTATTTAAAAAATAACATATATTATATCAATATAGAGAAAAAAAAAATATAACTTTGATTCCTCACTTTAAACTTAAGATTAGTTTAATCCACAAAAGATGAAACCCTATATAAGATAATGGTCAATGCCAAAATGGTCCTATAGAAAGACCAATTTGATATTTTCCATTTTTGGAGGACAAATCTTGAGGTAAAAAATAAGGGACCAAAATTCTATTTTTCTATCAATATATAAACTATTAATTTTACTATAACAATGTTTATCATATAAATTTTATTTTTTAAAAAAATAATATATGTTTTACATATATATATATATATATATATTGGTTTGAGGGAAGGGGACCAAGGTCCTCTCTGGTCCCTCCTCCCCCATTGTCATTGCTAATAGCAATCTTGTTAGCCTTGTTACATCTCAGAATTACTTAACTAGCTAAGCTTTAGGATATGCTAATTCTACATAATAGCCATTATACTCCTCAAAGGTTTTGTGCCATAGACGGAATGGTGATTACCAATGGATTGGGTGCCCACGATGGATATATTTTCGTTTAGTGGCAGTCCTACCCTTGAATTCTTTTTCACTAAATGTTTCCCATGTTTCATGATTTTTAATTTCAATATATTATCTCTTTGCTAACTTCTTACTCAAACTAAAATATGTTTCAACACATTTTCCTTAAGGTTACATCTACTACTGATTTAGTTTTAATTTACATTCTTGCATAAATTTATCTTTATTTATTTTACACTACTTATTATATTTTGATATGTTATTTACTTGTTGAACAATTAGCAATTTCATAAAATAGAACAAGCTGGCTAGCTCCATAGGTTGAGAGATTTGAGAAGCTTAGTGAGCCTTGCATTTCATTCGCAAGGTGTTTCCTATGTGTTATGTTATTTTAAGAATATTGTAAATTGTAAATCGTTGCTCAATTTTAGATGTAGCCCCACACTGATTACATGTAGAATCCCCTACCCTTATTAGTGGTATTTGGTTTGAATTTAAGAGCAAAGTTTCCTTTGTTTAGTTGATTGGGTTGACTGGTAATTATAAAAAATTTAGAGTCTCCAAATTTTAGCGGGAATTCTACTAAAATTTCTATAAAACCTAGTATTGTAGTTGCATTTAAGTCATTAATGAAAATCTCATCTTGATCCTTACTCTTAAGTTTTCCTAGCTTATGTTATATGTACAAATCCATAGAAAGCTCAAGCTTGCGGCAATGAGATTTCTTTCCAAATTTCCACGTTGATCATGTTCCAAGATTTAGGGAGTGACATTTATGATAGATAAGAACTTGTTCACCTCTTTCCTTATTAAGATTTTTTTTCTTAAAGAGTACTTGTATTGTGATTTAGAGAACAGATATAAAGTTTATATCAAACTACTATGAACAATATAATTACAAATTTAAAAATTGTAGTTGATCATTAAAGTTATGTAGTGGCCACCATTTCTAAAATTTTATTAAGGCTGAATAATTTCATTTATCATTTGGCAAAGTGGGAGAATGTTAGATTTTATAAATATTTTATAATACACTGAAAGTGCCCTTCATAACAACACAAAGAGACATAGTTCACATAAATGTTACAAAATCTAAAGGATCTTAAGATGTTTACAATCACCAATAATTAGATATGGCTACTTGACAAAGTCGTATACCTATATTAATTATAAAATGTAAATTAACCAAATTTAATATACCGCTCAAAATTTATGGTGATTACATATATGAATGGTCATCTCATAATAGTTATATACATTAATGGTCATTTTATGGTCGTTATTAATCATCTTTTACTTAGTAACATGAAATAATAGGATTCATGAAAATGAGTGAAAAGTGAAAAGTCATAACTCTTTGAAAGTTGAATGACAATCTTATATCTTACAAATTGTCTGTGTCAAATAAATAAGTTACAATTCTTATTTTGTACAAATTAATTCTTCCATTATTTTGCTGACTTATTTTTGAGTGACTAATTCTGCACAAAATAGGAATTTTAACAAATGGATTTGGTAATTTTCATATGAAGAAAGCATTTGTTACCTCTGTTGTCATTTGGGTTTGTTCGTTTCTAGCCCTATCTCAACGTGACAAGGGGATGTTCTTCTTAGTGTGGTGGTTCTTCATCCTTCCTTCTTGATACTTTGCTTTCAACTTCCTCTCTTACGCTTTTTTATGCCCTGGAAAGCTTATTTTAGCCTTTTTAAATTGTATTTTACTGTCTAACCTACCGTATTGCATGGAGGGGAGGTTGGTTCAGATGAGGAGGATGCTGCCTTTGTCTTTTCTTCTTCTGAGTTGGCTGTTAACATGTCCTTGCCTTTTTCGTTTTCTCTTATTTTAGCTCTTATCAATATTTTTTATATTGAGATCAATTTTGGCAAAATCAATCTGATAGTTTTTATAGTTTACATCAGTTTGCAAATTGGTCCTTGTACATTTTTTTTTTCAAATCACTCCTTACAACTTCCAATTTGTTGCAACAGTAGTCCCCACTGTTAAATCCAATTCTGACATCGTTAAGTTTTCATTAATGTGGCTGGGTTTATTTAATGTGAATTGCCAAGTTGT
This sequence comes from Delonix regia, assembly GCA_037074485.1. Classification (NCBI taxonomy): domain Eukaryota; kingdom Viridiplantae; phylum Streptophyta; class Magnoliopsida; order Fabales; family Fabaceae; genus Delonix; species Delonix regia. The sequence goes on along the minus strand of CM073449.1, from coordinate 18,631,927 downwards.
TTCTTCTCTTATTTCTTTTTCTTTAGCACATCATCTGCCTTCTTTTTTCTTTCTCCCTCCGTCTCTTGGTTGAACTGTCATGATGTGCCCTAATTTGCACGAACCAAAAAATACAACTCCCCCATTGTCTCTACTTGTTTCTTCTTCTCATCCTCATGTTATTATTATTATGCCTTCCTTTTCTTCTTTCCTTTTCTTCCAGACCTTTCTTCCCTCTCCTCTGTCTTTAATGGTTGTTCTTTCTTTCTTTTTTTTCCCCAATGGAATTGGTTGTGGCATCCAACTGTGTCACCTCATGTTTCCTCAATTGAATATTCAAATGAAACAACATCATATGTGCTAGTTTAATCATATATATCCTCAGTGAGCTTTGAAATATTAAAAGATATGGGAACCTTTTGGATTTACTTTGCAATATATATCCTCAATCATCATTCGTCCCCAACTCTCCTTCTTCTGCAGACAAAAGAATGGGTATGTCCATGGTGGTCTACATTGCATTCCTTATTTGAACAGCAAAAGGCACGGTTTTCAACACTTTGTATAGTGGAGTTGATGCTTCCGACATTGTGGGTCCTTCTCTCTGTTTTCAAGACTTTGTTATTGATAGCGTTGCTGGGTTTAGTGCTTACTTAGTTGTGTGATCGTGGCTAGACTTGATTACAAAAGATTTGTTAGATTCAAGAAAATAAAATTAGAATAAAAATATTTGATTTGTAAAATAGGTTTAAATTTTTTTAAAAATTAATTTAAGTCTAAAAAATTTGAATAAATATTTTTTTAATAAATAAAAAACTTATTATTTTAAAAAAATTTAGTGTAATGTAATACTTTTATAAAGAATAAATATTAATTCTCCTTATTTAAAAGATTTATATTAATATAACAATTCTTTTTTATAATTACAACTTCATAATCTTAAATATAATAATAACAATTATATATGTTTTAAATTTTAAAAAATAAATTGATTTGATTATTTTTAAAAAAGTTCAATTAAAATATGAGTTTAGACTTTTTTAGAGTTTGGATTCGAGGACGAATTTTAAAAATTTAACCCAATAATTAAGTCTAATTGTCAGTATTGACCCGAGAGAGTTTGTGGGTATAGTGGAAACCTGTACAGCCAAGGGTCGGAGTGAACACGAAGGTACTAAGCACTACACTGTTTAACAATGGACTAACCTGCACAGCATGCTTTGAGATAAAGTGCACAAATTACAGACAATGGTGATATCTCCTCTAATGGATAAGCTTAAAAAAAAAAAAAAAAGCAGAAACAAGATGGCAATCCAATTAAGGTCAACTCAGCCACTTCTGCAAAAACTAAACAGTTTTAGGGGTGGGTATAACGGCAGGGATTAATGTTGTAACAAATTGAAAGTAAAAGGAATGATTTGAGAGGATAAAAAAGTATAGGGACCAATTTATGAACAGATGCAAACTATAAGAACTAATTTATTAATCTTTCCTTAATTTGTTTTAAATTTAAGTTTATAATTATTTTGTTTTGAAACCTAAGTCATCTTGAGTTTTTAATTTTGGTAGTTTAGCTTTACTATTTTTCCTTTCTATTTCCTTAATTTTTCTTTTTTGATTAACTTTGACCCTTTCACATTTATTGTTATTATTATTATTATTATTATCATCATCATCATTATTTATTTATGTTTTTTATTCACTAATTTTGTATTTTATTTTCTCAATTTTACTTTATTATTATTTTTCTTCCATATTCTCTTTTATTTTTATTTTTATTTTCATTTTATTTCAATTTTGGATGGGGTGTTTACAATATATGTATGCATGTGATGGTTATAAATAAAAAGAAAGGATGCTGGTATGTAACAGCGGTCATGTTAGCCTTGGTACACCTAGAAATTATCTAGCTAATAAGATTTTAGGAGATGTTAATCCCATGCGATAACTATCATACTCTCCAAAGGCTATATGTCCAAAAAAAGATATTGATTACTTCTATGGGATGTATACTCATGTTGGATATATTTTGGTTTAGTAATAGTCCTTCCCTTGAATATTTCTTCATTGATTGTTTCCCATCTTTTAATGCTAACATGATTTTCAATTTCAATTTTACTACACTTTACTAACTTCTTACTCAATCTAAAATATGTTTCAACACATCTTCCTTTAGGTTACATCTACGGTTGATTTAGTTTTAGTTTACATTCTTGCATAAATTTTTCTTTACTTATTTTACTTTAATCATTTGATTTTGAGATGTTATTTACTCATTGAATAACTAGAAACTTCATATAATAGAACAAGTCGACGGCTAGCTGCAAAAGGAGAGAGACTTGGAGCTTAGTGAGCCCTTCATTCCATTCACAAGGTGTTCTCTATGTGTTTTGTTGTTTTAAGAGTATTGTAAATTGTATGTCCTTGCTCAATTTGAGGTGTAGTATTTACTATAGATAAGAAATTGTTCATCTTTTTCCTCATTAAGATTTTTTTTTTTTTTATAAGAGTGCTTGTATTGTGATGCATAGAAGGGATTATGTAAAACCCTTCTTACAAAGTATAGAATTAATTATAAATTTTAGTTAAAATTTATTATGAAATGGGAATTATGAAAATACATTAGAATATCTAAAATATAATGGTATAATTATAGATAATAAAAGTCCGTACTTTAATTTGTTTATACATCCGTATAGATAATTTAATAAAATTGGGAGAATGAATATTAAGTCTATATCTATATCTATTTCTGTATATATTGAAATTAGACTTAATATTAAGGAATCATTCAGGATTTGGAAAAAACTAGTAAGATTCATACTCTCTTGTGACACGAGCATAAGTGGTATGGCACATAAGGCCATATCACAACTTGCAAAGACAGTCTTAATAACAAGCGCTTCCAATTGGTGGGATAAATACTCATTTTACACGGATTTCAAGAGAAATATAGTAATTTGCCATCTAAAAATATCATTAATAGAATAGTGGGAAATGTCTTCTCAGTAACATGAAAAAACATATATGATACTCAAAATATCCATGTAATATAATATGATCATAAATTATGATCTTTATGAAATATGTGTGGATGTCATATATCATAACATACAAATATGCATTTGCAAACAAATGGCAAATAGAGGTAGATAATGTTCTTAACCATTAGGCGTTGGGACGTCATATCTGGGTTATTGGAGTCTCACGAAACCCCAACATATGACTGTCATATACAGACGATCGAGTCTCACAAACCCCCAGCATATGATACCTGACCGGCAGACACGACCCCACCTTTAGTTGGCATCCCTTAACAGGTACCTATGACAAAGTCAAACAATATAATCTTTATATTAATATGTCACCTAAACCACCATATGGTCAAGATTGGATTAGTTTGAGAGAGAACTATCAAGATTTCTTTTGTAATCCTCTGAACACTGATGTTTTTATGATAGTTAGGAATCCCTTTAGAGTCAATTTAAATTCAAGATGTTCTTAGCAATAATACATTCTTGTCCTCCCCTGAATTCTTAAGACCATTTAGGCGACATAACTTGCCATTGATTTTAGAATTCAAGGTGCAGCCCAAGAAGTGTAATAATATTATTTTTTCTGTTATCATTTAGGCAATATAACTTGCCATAAATTACAAGATTAATGGGGTATAATGCCTTGTTAAGGAACTCATAGGGTTCACAATATATATTATAGCCATATAGTTAGCCATTATCAAATAGTTCACAATATATATATTAAGAAGGCATAGCCAGCTATTATCAAATGAGATTCTAAACTATTAATAAATACATAGTATACAAGAATAATTTACTCTCACAAAAGAGTAGTTATCTTTTCAAAGAATCATATTATCACCCCATCATACAAAGTTGAAATATACAACAATATAAGTAATTATAGTGCATGAATAATAAAATTTTCATATAAGGATATATAATGCCAACAAAATTCACACATCAAAATTCTTATCATAAAATTGTTATAACTTACATATTATTGCCCTAGATATTTCAAAATATCTATATATTCTCATTCTTCTCTAATTATACCCTTCTCAAACCTTGAATGAGCTCATGCTGACAAAATTTCAAGATAAATGATCATAGGCCAAAAAAGGGATTACCATGAAGACCATTCAAGAAGAAAAAGGAAAAGAGAAAAAGAGAAACTAAAATATATTAAATCATGTTACCTAGATAAGCTCTCATTTATTGTAATTCTCCTAAAATTACTTCCTTCCTTCTTGATCTAAGTGTGGAGTGGAGAGGTGAGAGTGAGTGAAATGGGTATGTGAGGCATGTAGGAAATATTGTGAAGAAAATGGGTAGAGTGTAGGGTATTTAAAGAGAAATCAATGACTAGGATTTAACTATATTTTTTAAATCCAATGGTTGTGATTCAATTTCAAATCATAAATATCTAAAATATAATTTGGTGTAGGCCCCACGGATATTTAATATTTTATTTTAGTGTGGGCCCTACATGTGCCTCCTTTTAAATTTATCATTTTACCCTTGGTATTTTTTAAAATGACCATTTTGCCCATGGCCTTGTAAATTTACCATTTTGCCCCTATACCTTAAAACTAAGCTATAAGTTATTTTTTTAAAATGATTCAACTGGACATATTTAATTCTAATTTAGCTTATATTAAAAATCACTAATTTAGGGATGTTACAAATTATATATATATATATATATATAGCTTATATAAAATTGCTATGATCAATATAAGTTACAAAGCTAAAAAAATTGTAGTTGATCATTAACATTGTGTAGTGGCCACAATTTCTAAGAATCCATTAAGGTGGAATAATTTTATGTGCCATTTGGTTGAGTCGAAAAATGTTAAATTTTTATGTATATTTTATAATACACTAGATTTGGCCTTCATGGTGAAATGAAGAGACATAGTTTATATAAAGGTTATAAAATTTAAAGGGTCATAAGATGTTTATAATCACCAACAATTAGATATGGTTGCTTGGAGAAAGCAGTGTACTTACATTAACCAAAGTTAATGCACTTCTTGAAATATATGGTGGTTATATGTATGAATGGTCATCACATGATGGTTATATAGATTAATGGTCTTTTTATTGTGGTTACTTAAATGAATGATCTTCTACTTAGTGACATGAAATAATAGAATACATGAATGTGAAAAAATCGTAAAGAGTTATGACTTTTTGATGGATTCAATCCTAAAGGCTAATAGTTTAAGTGAAAAAAAAAAAGTACATATGCTATCATCTAATTAATATTTTACTCTTGGTATAAAAATTAAGTTTAAAATTATAGCTCAATGTATTCATTTTATTTTGTTCCTTAATGAAGGTATTCTTATTTGTTTCTGCAATATATAAATTTTAATCATAGCCAAAGATATAAACTAAAAATATTGATAGAAAATTATCATCATTCGTTCATTTCTTTTAGAGTTTAATTCTGAACAAAATTAATCAAAAAGCTTTCTTATCGACGTTAAAGCATTAAAAGAGAACAAAAAGAAAATTGGCGTTACATAGGAATTCAGTCACCCTGTGACTAAACAAATCTGTATCCTCAAGTGTAAATGAGCGAAACACTTGCCCTAAGAAATAATTCATATGAAAGTCAATCAGTTTCCTCAGAAATGGCAGGTTTTTCCAACTCCACTTAACTCCTCCTTAATCACTTGTCAACTTTTACAGCATTCAGATGTCAAACTCTCGAGAACCTTGACTGGCAAATGTTAATATTGCTCAAATAAATCAGGCCCCACAGTTTGCCCCAATATAATACAATTTACAACCTCCTAATTACACTTTCTTCTCTTCTTGCTACAACCAAGAAAGAGGAAAAGAAGCTACTTCAAATATTATTCATGAGTTCAATAGTTCAATGTGATTCTGCAGACTGAAGATGAGACCAGTATTCCTTCACAAGCTGTCCAAACAGAGATCCTTCTCTCTTCATCAAGTTCATTGGCTCATCATACTCCACCAATTCTCCTACAAATACAATCCAAACAATTTTCTTACCTTAGAAGAAATAACAGAAGGACAACAATGTAAAAGGTAGACATCAAGTTAACGAAGATAGTTATCAACTCATTAGCATTGACATGCCCGTATTTTGATTTTTCAGATGAGGGTCAAAAATTAGTAAACTCAAAAAGAACACCTTCTCAACAAAATCCTGTGCTTGCTTTGGCGTGAATCAATCCAATTAATATATGTTTGGTCTGAAAAGTAGGTATTCAAGGTAGTTAATGCTACATACCATCACTGATGGAGAGGACCTTGGTGCAATCCATCACAGTTGGTATCCGGTGTGCTACAGTGATCACAGTACAATCTGCAAACTCACTCCTTATAGTTTTCTGCAGAATCAAATCAGTGGCATTATCAATAGATGCAGTTGCTTCATCGAGCACCAAAATCCGACTTCTCCTAAGAAGAGCACGCCCCAAACAGAATAGCTGCCGTTGTCCCATGCTCCAGTTTGACCCATCTTCCACAACTGCATAAATTAATACTCATTATTGACAAAAGAAAAAGAGAAATTGCATGCTGCATTGTTGCAACACTGGAAGTTGGAAATAACCTGAAGAGTCTAAGCCGCCTTCTTTCGCTTGAACTGCCTCTTGCAACTGACACTTTCCAAGAACCTTTAGAGAGAATACATAATTGTTAATATATTAAAATTGTTAATAGATTTCCACTCAAAGGATTAAGTATTTTATTTGAAATAGGCGGACATGATAACAGAGCCTCTCTAACCAAGCAGTAAAATGTTCAATTACTGCTGCTACTATTAAATTCCATAACAAGATATAGTGGTCAGTACTTTCTTGTGTCAGGAGGCATGCTAGAAAATTTGAGATTATAATAAAGCTATTCATGAGTTTTTAGATTGTTGACATGCAAAGCAAAAATAAACAACCAATCCAGACTTCCACTGGCTTTCAACTCAACCACTTTGTGGAAAAGAAGGTATAAAACTGCAAGATATTAGTGTTACCTCCCACATCTCGTGATCTGAGTGTTGACATAAAGGGTCCAAGTTATATCTAACTGTGCCACTAAAGAGAGTGGGATCTTGTGGTATGATGCCAAAACGTGACCTCAAATCATGGAGACCAATAGAAGAAATGTCAATGCCATCAACTATAATCTTTCCACCTACCGGCTCCACGAGGCGGAACAAGGCACCAATAAGAGTGGACTTTCCACTGCCTGTCCTGCCAACAATGCCAATCTTGTGCCCTCCTTCAAACGTGCATGAGATACCTCGGAGTACAAGTGGTGAGCCAGGCCTATATCTTATCTGTTTCAGTATAAACAAGCAAAATTGTGTAATTTTAGATCAATCCCCATTTTTCTTAACTCTTTGTCGTAAACTTTAAAACAGCTAATAATTTACCTGCAAATTATTTATTTCTACTTTGCCGACTACAGGCCAATCCACAGGACGGCGATTTCCTTCAATGACTACCGGAGCCTCACTTGGTATATGCATGTATTGATTCAGCCTCTCTACTGATATTATGTAGTTTGCTGTAGTGCACTGGTTTTGAATTGAGAATACAAGGGATCCATTCAATGAAAGGCCATAAGAGAGAGCCATGCCAATAAATCCTGAAACACCAGATTTTGCATGAGAATGTTATAGCGTAAGGACATAGGCAAGGAAATTTTTTGAAGGCAGTGATAACAGAAGTCTCACCAGAGGTGAAAGTCCCAGGTGGAAGCACTACCATGCAAAGTGCTGCAGAGGCAAGAACAACTGCGCTGACTGTTTCTAAACGTTGAATTAACCACTCATTTGCTGCAAAATTATGGAAAAAAGGAGAGGCATTGACATCAATTAAATCAAGATTCTTGGTGAAAAAACGATCTTCCTCCTCAAAAGCCCTTATTGTCATAGCTCCGGCAACAGATTCTGCTAGATGATTAGCTACAAAGGATTTTGTTGTGCCATTCAACCGCATCAATTCATTTGCAGAGGAAAAGTAGTATCTCTACATACGAAAGCATTTATTTGTAAGAATTAACCCAAACAAGAACAACCATGCTGCCAGCATGGTACTGAGTCCCATATGAAAATCAGCATTTATTCCCCAAGTTATTTGCAAGACACAGCAGACTCAAGACTAACGCCGTGAACTCTAGATAATTTGACATAGCATCTAATTAAGTTGCAATACTTTTTTCTTTTCAAACATAAAAGAATAAAAACATATAGCAAAAGAATGCTCTCTACTTCCTCCTTTTTTTCTTTTCAGGCACATTGCATGTAACAAATAGCGAAAATAAATAAAACATAGATGTTCAAATCTTGAATATGTGGCATACAATGCTGATTTCATCACCAATTTGATTATATGAAATCATACTGAGAAGTTACTTAGTAATTGCATTTTGGTGAACAAAATTTTCTTTTATTCATTCTTGACAATTCATTACTTCAATGATTATTTCCTCGACAAGAAATTGTTGTTATCCTCACTACATCAAAAATTTTGAAGTTCTAGATATAAACTTCAATTTATGATGACTTTGCTATTTAAAAAAAAAAAAAAAACAGAACTAAGAAGAATCCGTATATTACCTGCAGGAGAATTGCAATATAAATCATCGGCACAGAGATAAACAAGACTTGCCATGTAACAACTGCTAAAACTGTAAGATTAGCATAACAATTTATAGTGGCTCCAACAGCGAACATAAAGCTGAATGGGACATCATGATCAACAATGCTCATGTCAGATGAGACCTGTACAATGAAGTTATACTCAGAATACCATTACTTTCATCTGATTTTATTGCAATTGATGTAATTATTTGATAAGCTTACCCTACTAAGTATTCTTCCCAGAGGTGTGGAGTCATAAAAAGACATTGGCGCACGAAAAAGGGAGTTCAATAGCTGTGAAAACAAAGACTTTGTAGATTGAAGACCCATAGAAACTACTGCAAGACTCCTGACCAACAAGAAAGTTGTTGAAATGACTCCAATCAACAAGTACACCACAATCAATCGCAATGTGCTCACATGGAGATTGTCAACATTAGCAGCCATCCATGAGTTCTGTAATACTTGACCAATCACAAATGTCACATGGGAAAGGGCAGCAAAAGAGAAGTATAGATAACCCTTGTTCTGATTCAGATACTGCAAGTAAGGCTTTAGCCCCGTGTCTCCGATTTCTCTTTCTTCTTGCTTAATTAATTGATCACTAGTTGAAGCTTTAAACGGCTTCTCTACATAAAATTTGTTAATTTCTTTGACAGAATTTGTGCGCATCTGAGCAGAAGTCACATCTGGAAGCCTTTCAGAACCAGCAGTCTCCTTGTGAGCATTGACAAGGTCCTGAAATTCCATGCTTGAGGACAGTAGATGGTGATAAGGGGCAGCTTCCCGAATTTCCCCATCAGACATGAGCTGTAAACCAAGAAATCATTATTTTGACGATGACGCAGCAAACAAAGGCTAAACACTACTGATCAACTTTACATTATATACCAATTAGATGAATGCTAATCAACGAAATAAACCAGGAAAAAAATTAGGGCACAATATGGAAGAAACGTATTTAAAACCATATGCTGTTTGTTATGTCATCTAAGGAGTCAAGCAAAAACAGTAAAGAGGAATATAAATAGCTATTTTCTAAATTTTAAACTGATCATTATTATATAAGAGAAAAATAGAAATGATGTTAACTAGTCAAAAGATCTCATGCTTAAGCCAAGCTTTTTCATTGGAACAGTTCAGGTTGATGAGCGGCTAAAGAGGATAAGTAGAAGTATGCAAGCGTCTGGCAGAGGTATGGGGACAAAGGTCACAAAATTCATAAATTTGAAGTCATTACAGTTTTGAATAACATTGTTGTAAACAATTCCTAAAGTTGCAAGAAATTACCAGAATAGAATCAAACGCCGGAAGGAAGTCAACTTGATGAGTCACAAGTAAGACTGTCTTTCCTCGAAGTGCAACCATGACATATTCCTGCCAAAAGCCATCTTTCAGTAAAGAATATCACAGAAGATGCAAATGCAATATGTGGAGAAAGGAAGTCGGGGATTACATTAAACAAATTTGTGGCCGTGTGTGCATCAACAGCACTGAATGGATCATCCAAGAGATATATATCAGCATTCTGATAAAGAGCACGAGCAAGTTGAAGTCGCTGTTTCTGACCTCCACTTAGGTTTACTCCTCTCTCCCCTATTTCTGTGAGATCGCCATGGGGAAACAACTCAAGATCCTTCACTAAGGATGACCTTTCAAGTGTTTCTTGATACCTTTGAGCATCCGTAGCTGATCCAAACAATATATTGTCCCTTATTGTACCTGTCTGTATCCATGCTGTTTGAGAAACATAAGCAAACTTCCCGTGGACTTCAATCTGTGATCAAGAAAAGAGTCTCAGATGCTACTAAAAATGAAAGGGTTCAACCAATGTGGACACCAATAAATTAATTCTATGAAAATGAAAATGTCATTCACAGTTATAGTCAAGAAAAGTGTCAGAAGGTTTAGGAGTGAGAACTTACAGTTCCATGAGTATTAAGAACTTCTCCAAGAATTGCAGCTAATAAGGTTGATTTGCCAGAGCCAACTTCTCCACAAATAGCCACCTTTTGCCCTGGTTTAACCTCTAGATTTATGTTTCTTAGAGTGGGCTTCGATACATTATCTTCCCATGAAAAGTCAGCTGACTTGATTTGTATGGAGCCACTGAAACTCTCACTTATGCACTTCTTTCTGTCATTTGCACTGTGCAGCTCTGGTGCCTCAAGGAATTTCACAATCCGAACAAATGCTACTTTTGCTTGAATGACCACCCCAATGACATCAGGGATAGTTCTGATTGGATCTTGAACCAGGCTTAAAGTTGCCACGAAGGTGAAAACATTATTTGCATGTAAAGGAACTTTGAGGAAATAACATGCCCCAAACGAAGCAGCAGAGACCAAAACAGGTGAAGACCAAAAGAGAAAGTTGTTGTATGCCTTTATTAACTGCACTGCAGATAACCGTTTGAGCTCCACTTTCCTCAAGTTTTCTATAGCATTCTGAAAATGGGTTTCCCATGCATATAGTTTTAGTACTTTCATATTCACTAGAGCCTCAGAACTAGCCTTCAATCTCTCATCTTGTGCCACCATAAGTTTGCTCTGAAACTTATGCTGTAACTTTGCAAGTGGAGTATTGCAAAGCACAGTGAGCACTATGACCACCAAGGAAGCAATTGTTGCTAGCCCCACGGCATTGAAAAGAATTACTAATGCAATACATAGTTGAACACTTGTTGTCCAAGTTTGGTGAAACCAAAAGGGGAATTCTCCAATTCTATAAGCATCTACAGTCACATAATTCATAATCTCCCCGCCTGAATGCATCAACCTTGAAGCATTAGATAACCGCAATTGCTTTTTATTAATGGCTGCAGAAAGCAATGATCTAACTTTTAGACCGATGAGTCTGCTACGGAAGTACCACTGTCTCTGTGATACTGATTCTATGTTCTTGGTAAAGAAAAGTGATATGGCCAATACGTAACCTTCATATTTGGAACTCTCTTTACCCTCAGCAACCAATATGAAAGAATTCAGAAGCAACGGACCAGCAGAGATAGTAAGTACCTTTAGCAATGCAAAAAACCCAGATATCAAAATATCTTTCCAATGGCACAAAATTATTGTCCACACAACCGAGGGCTGTGATGCTGGTTCATTCAGTTTTTGTCTGTTCAATCGATCCAGAAACACCAAATAACAACTTTTGGCTTGATCTGCCTCCTGTAAATCTGGGATATCTTCATCCTGAAGCGTTTTCTCCTGACCCCTTTTCATCAATGGATTCAACCACCAAAACGACATTTTGCTGAAGAATCCAGCTTTGGCAAATGGGGTTACATGGTTAAGAGAACTAGTTTTACCAATGTCACTGGACTCCTCACCATTTAAAGGAGCATAAAGGCTTTCATCTTTATTCCCGTCAGTGTCTTCAAACTCATATCCCTTATATGAGCATATGAGCAACAATATTGCTCCTGGAAAAGATACAACATCTAAAGCTACCTTAAGGGACACTTCTTTCCCACTAATGACATAAAAAATGGAAATAACACCGAAAGTACCAGAAATTAAAAAGACAAGAATAGACAACAACCTCAACCATGGTTTTGAAAGTTCCCTCAACCCAAGACTTACTGTCATACCCACCACCAACCATGTGAACCCCTGTGAAAACTCTAGAAGCCACCAATTGATAGGAAAAGCAGTGTGGTTTTTCCTCAATTTCTCCTCTAAAAACCAAACGCCTAAGCACAAATGGACTACCCCAAGACAGCCATTCCCTATTGCAGAAACTACCTGCAAATTCGAAAACCTTCGTACCCGGACAAGGCCCTGACATGTCTTCGTTGATGGCCTCTTTATTACAGTGAATAAGAGCAAAATCAGCAGCAAAAGATCAAGGCATATGATCAACGAATGATTAATGCACGTTGAAGGATCTCTCAAAAGCTCGAAATCATAACTGCAAGGCTTTGCAGCTCTTTCTGAACAACCAGATTGTCCACAAAAGACGCTCCAGAAATCCTCCATCTTCTTTGTGTCTTCTCTTTGCTGCTCAAATCCTGAAACATAATGGGGAACAAAATGAGAAAAAAAAAAATAAATAAATAAACAGAAAATTTAAATATGTACGTTAGAATGCGAACCGTTTGCTCTCACAATTATGGATTTCATAACCCAAAACCAAAAAAAAGAAACAGAAAACCAAAAAAAAAAATAGCAAAAAAAGTTATGGAAGGCTGTGATGGAAGATTGGAAGTTTGACATAAAAAGAATTAAGATAGAAGTGGAACTTGTATATGATCGAGGCACAACTGGAGAGAATCAAGTGTTTTGAGACCTCTGTGCTTCTGCGAAGCAGAATTTTAAGACTTTTAATGCATCCAAACCTACAACAGAACCTGTTCAGCGTCGTAACTAGTAATTGGCAGTTCTGATAGTCACTGATTCAGCACAAGACACGTTGGTCAAACTACCAAACCAAAACATTTACTTCTGAAGAAGCAGAAGCAAAGAGTTAAGGATGACAAAACATAACAAAACACTTCCCTCTAATTTTTGTTGGACATTGAGAAAAGAAAAACAAAAACAGATTTCTATTTGAGGAAGAAAAAACGTAGTGTCCATGTCCATTGAACTAGACTAGTATTTAACAAATAAAATAAAAACATTATTAAAATTAAAACAGAAAAATAACCAGAACCGCACGGAGCCTCAAATGATCGGCAACCCCAAGCATTGGACGCCGAAATAAGTTTGTAAGGAGGTGTCTGTCTCCAACAGAGTTGAAGGAATTTTCACGCGTCGAAGAAAACAAAGAAGTTGTTGTTATTGTTGTACGAGTGCGAGTGTGGCTGTTTCGTTGGTTTTTTAAAATGCGAACTTGTTGATCGTCAATGACAACGATGAAATGTCTCTCGCCGGACGGTAAAATGAGAGCGAAAGCTAGAAACGAGTTTGAATGGTAGGACGCATAAGCATGAAGCAGTCTAGAGAGCATTTTTATGAGAAGCGAGACGGGGTTGTCATGGCTCCCGTATATGATGCTTTCATCAACTGACACGTGGCTTTTGTTGCCTTTTTTATTATATGGGCCATATTGATCAATCAGATAGCCTAAATAGCCTGTAAATTGTATATTGCCATCGACTGCGCTTTTAATACTTAATTAATGAAATTAATAACCAAAAAAATACTTAATTAATATTATTATTTTTTTCATAATTTAATTGAATTAGTATATCATAATTATCAACGTAAATAAATTGTATCTAGTAATATTTTTTAAAAGAACTTTTTTTCCAACTTCATTAAAGGTTAAATAGTAAAAAATAGTTGCACATACTTTCAATTTCTTTTCAATAAATTATTTGTAAATATTTTAGAGATAAAGATATAAAAAAAAATTATTTTTTCTTTTTCTACCTACTTTTTATTTTCTTTCTATCTCTCTTAATAATTTTATAAAAAACATTTACACAACTTTGAATCTTGATTCCATAAAACATGATACTATAATTATATCTTCATTCCTGGCTACTCACCTTGCGTCACTATACTTAAATTTGAAGATATATATATGTATTAACTAATTTAATACGTCATTGAAAAAGTAAAATACTATCAAAATAAGACCTTTCTAAAATACTGGTGAAAATGGACATCGTTAATATCACAAGCGAGATTAATTTAACATCTAAATGAGATGCTGTGAAAAATCTAAAACAAGTTGGTCGACATATTTTATTTTTTGTTGTGGTTTAACGTAAACAAATTTTAAAATAGTAAAGACAACGTTGTTCATTTTTTGAGATAAATGAGTTTGGACTTAAAGATTTAACGATTTAACAATGATTAAAAAAACTTTTTACTTGCTTAATGTGTATTTAAAAATAAATATAGTAGCCGACCTATACCAATCGCTAATCTGTAGGTTATTTTGTTTTTCCGTAGTAGCCTAACTTCATTATATACAACAATTACTAATTCATTAAAAGAAAATTACTGTATTAAGGGCAAATTTAGAATTTAATTCTAATGAAATAAAAATTTTTAAATTAATAGTTAAATCAAGAAAATAATTTTATAATTCAGTAAACACAAAATCTTAAAAATTAAAGAATCATATTAAAAATATAAAATAAAATTACATATAAAAATTATTTTAATTAATATAATACGTATAAAAATGAAAGCTAAATATACTGTTTTCTGACTAATAATAGTGGAAATTATATTCTTAATCTTTGTAGTCTCACTTAATACTTAATTTCGTCTTTATATTTTAAAAATTTATAATGAGATGCTCATAGTTTAAATGATTTGTAATTTACTTTGTATTGTCAAAATTTTTGTTACATTTTTTTCCATATATATGAGTTAATGTTGCATTATTATCTATTTCTGACCTTATTGTTAGTATAAATTATACATATTATCAGTATTAAAACATTATATAATTAATCGTATCAACAAAAGTTAATAAAATAATACTTTTAACTAGGAAAGCTCCACAAAAAAAAAATTGCATTAGAATAATATAATGTGCGAAGAATTGCGTCTTAGACATCATCACAGGGACATGATCATAGGTTGGGTTCATTTAAAAAGGGTCGTGCTCATATAAAATGTGTTAGATTTTCGATAAAAAAAAAAAAAAAAAAGGGGTCTGAGTTTTTTAATCAGATATTTTTGTTCAAACTTTTTTAAACTCTTGTTTTTTTAGCCAAACCTGTCATGTTAATGCAATTTTTTCAAGTCATGATCAATCTATTTAATATTTAAAACTTGAAATAAATAATATAGATAATAGTTATTATTATTTATACAATTAGTTTATTTTTTAGCAAAATTAATTTATATTATTATGCGCCAATACATTTTAAATTATTGAATTCATTGAGAACATGCTATCATAAAATATTTTTTTTATGTATGAAGCAATTCTCATTGTTGTTCTTTTTAAATAATTTTAAAATATAAAAAACTGATAGAATCATATTTAACTCTCCTTTTAACTTTGAATAATTTAAATCATTAAATAAATCATTCAATCATATGTCATTTTCTTTTATTTTAATTTTGGATAATGTCAAGTTAAATTTGTAGTCTCTTGTTATAAATTTAAATAAATAATTAATTACTTAATTTATATTTTTTATGTTGACTTTAAAAACTATTCAAACTTTAAAGAATTTTTAATTTAAGAGGGGATTAATTATTTCATTAATTTTTTCGTTCACTTTAAAAATTTCTCAAACTTTGAAAAATTTATGATTTAAGAGACAGTTAATTAATTTAATAATTAATTATTTCATAATTTTTCTTGTTGACAATAAAAAATTTAATAATTTTCTTGTTAAATTTAAAAAATTCTCATTCCCAAATTTAAGATGTGATTAATTAATTTATTAATTAATTTTTTAATAATTTTTTGTTGACTACAAAGGATTAACACACTTAAAAAATTCTCAATACATGTATAAAAATATAAAGAATCATTGCACAAAATGTTAAAGATTTATTCATGATCAAAATAAAATTTTCTTTAAATAATTAAAAAAATTAACTCGTCCTTTTTAGACCCAAAACAAGACTTTTAAAAAGGGTTAAGCTTATTTTACAAAAAAAAAATATTTTTAATTGAATTTTTTTATATGATCTTTATTTTTAAAATTCATATATATTTTTTACAAAGTTGGACTTACTAGATCAAATACACTTTTCAAATTATGTCAACGTAATACTTCAACTAATATGTAGGTAGCATGAGGGTTTAGGACATTGACGTGTATTCATAAAATATTGAAAAATCTTTGAGACCATTATGAAAGGACTTTTTTAAGATAATGAGTTGTTGAACCAATGAAAGACCCGCCATACCCCACAATCTCAATTTAGTGTCTTTATTATTTAATTGATAATTATCCAACATGTTTTTTCTTTATTATTTAATTAATAATTCTTTCATGAAAAGACAAAGCTAAATAGTGTAAGGTCATTAGTCATTACGTGTGTTAATTTTAAGCTTCAACGTCATTAAAATTTTTTTTTTTTGTCTTTTAAATATTTGTTTCTAGAGGGTAATAAGCATGAAGGGCCAAAAGTTGTATAAGGTTTTGCTGGCCTTTAGAAAATGAAAGGGCGACGCTAACTTTCACCTTATGTGATTGCATTATTTTTTGATAAATTTGGTTTATAAAATAGAACTTAATATATCAAAGTGATTAACTTAGAATTTATTTTGGTTCACTATAAATTTTTATTTATTTTAAATTTTCAGTAAAAGTTTATGGGAGGCCCTATAAGAAAATAATAAATAATTAATGTTTGACAATATTATTATGTTTGAACATTTTTAATAAAATTAATCTTGCCAAGTCGATAGAAAATACTAATATATTAAACATTTAGAAATCAAAGTTGATGAGGCTAGTGGCTCTGTACTTATTAGAGATTTGACTTTGAGTAATAATTATAATAAGATAAAAAAAAACCAACATCTACTTTAAAATTTAGTATATCATTTTTCAGATTTTTTTTATTGAATACATATTTATTTTAATAGTAATAATAAAATAAAGACATTAAAAATTTTAATAGAATTTAAATTTCTTAATATATTTTAATATCTTCATTTTAAAATAGAATCGAAATTAATATATTGATTTAATTATAAATTTAATTACCTATTAAAATATTAAAAGAGAAAGGCCTAGAGGAGTGGGATCCCCTCCCCTCGTTAAAACTAGGGGACAAATCCATCGTTAAATTTGAGAAAAAAATTTATATATTATTTTTTATATATTTATATCAAATTTGTTTAATTACCTAATAATATATGGATAATTTTTTAAAAGATAAGAGTTAGCAGTGTTGATAAAAAAAATAAGGTATAAAAATTATCAAAATGTTATTAATTAATTAAATAATCTGATATAAGTGTATAAAAAATAATATATAAATTTTGTAGTAGGGTTGACATAGATCTAATTAATGTTATTACCTGTGCAGAAGGCGAGATGGACCATCCCCTGTTCCTCACAGTTATTTTAAAAGCTCAAGCACGTAAAGGATTAATTTTATTTAGTTTGTGCATGACCTTTCCAAACACATGTATACTCGTTTTATATTTTAATAATTTGTTTATTTACATACATCCTCTTTAGCGTATTTAATTGTAAAATGCTAACTAATGATTAAATTTTAAATAAAAATATAATATATAAAAAATCAAAATTTAAATTTGAGTTCCCTTTCATAATTGGAGATCTCCAAGACGTAACATTTATTGTCTCATTGGGAAAGGAGCCTCAAGATCCAGTATCACAATGCCAATTTGTATACATTAAAAAAAATTAAGTAAATCAATATATATTTGTGATAATTATTAATTGTATAGGTAGTGGTTATAAAATGAGTAGAATTACTTTGTTGATGTGCTAGTAATTAGTGATTAATGATACATGTTAGTCTAATGGGTTTAACAAACAATATTAAACAAAATAAATATCACATTCTCTATTGGAGAAATGATTGGTACAAAAAATGAAATAATTTGCACCTCTATAAGCTTGATAGCTAAAACCCAACCTATTTATTCGAGCCAAAAATATAGGCAAGTTAAAAAAAGAAATTAGACAAACAAATTTAATTAATAACATCCATAGTGTTTTAGAGCCAATTGTCCTTTTACCAAAAGAATTGATCAACAATAATTTTTCATAAAATCTTCATTGAAATTTGAAGCTTTTTGGATTTCTACAACAATCTATCCTATGGCATGAAAGATCACAAAAACATGAAAAACCCAACAATCAACATTGTCTAAGTTGTCTTATTTCCTATATTATTGTGACTTATGTGTTAACCCTAAGACTCAATGTTATAAGTTTTGATGATAACAAATATGTAATAAATAAGTTGTACATATAGTATGAACATATGCCTAAATGAATCATTAGCATGTAATACTTTATATTTGAATCATCCCTTATATGAAATATATATACTCATATTATATCCAATAGACTATAATATTATAGACAATTAAAATTAAATATTTATACGAACCTCATATGCATAGTAAGAAATGTTTACATTCTACCAATTGTTATTAAAATATGCAGATTAGGATATATGAATTTGACCAAACATTTAGCTTGTAAGTTAGACTAACTATTATAAGCTCATTATTATTTTGTTAAATTTATTTGGATTTACAATTATTGGACCAATACATTTTGGTTCTCATAATATAAGTTTGAGCAAAAAAGATAAGAAAGATATAAATTTTAATGAAATTTTTTTTGGACCTTAGATTACTATTTTTATCATATCTCATAAATGAAAGGAAATTTTGAAAGGAAACTTATTGCATTTGAAAATAGACTTAAACATCTTTTTAGGTATATATCAAATGCTTAAAATAGAGTTGAAATTAAGAAGTTATGATTGTCAACATTTTAGGTATGAATATCACACTTTTTCCATACCTTTAGTTACAATTTCAACAATATCTCACCAACTGATGAGAATTTTGAAATGAGGTTTGTTTTATATGAAAATAGACTCATACATCTTTCCATATGTATATCACATGCATAAAATAGATTTACAATGAAAGAGTTATGAGGGTTGCAATTTACCATTACATATATCAATTTGTTATCTGACCTTTTATCACTCTTTCAACAACCAAATCAAAATTTGAAATGAAACTTGTTAAGATAGAAAGTAGACTTACAGAGATTTTTGGTGATATATATTTTGTTCAAAATGAAGTTAAAATGAAGGAGGTATGAACATCTAAAGTTATAGCTGCGGAATAATAGATGACTACAAAGTCAACAAATGGAGCTACTTACTTTAAACAATCAAGTTGTACAAGTTTGAATTTCTCATTGGTTCCAAATGATTCTCTTGTTTTTTAAGCCTATAAATACATGTGTCAAGAGCTTAAAAATCATAAAAAACAAAGTGAAAAACATCTTGAGTGATTCATACTCTCAAAGATATTTATTCATGCTAGTGAGCTTCAATTGTGTTATTTGCTCTTTTGAAAGTTTTTATTGTTATGAGTACTTTCTTATTAAAAATATTTGTTATTTTAAGGAAAGATATTCCTTAAGGAGAGATTAAATTAGAGGAAAGGTTTTCCTTGAAGAGAGTTTGATTTTAGGGGGAGTATTTTTGAAGATTTGTAGCAAATTGCAAGTTAGTGAAAAATCTCAAGTATTTGCTTGGGGACTGGACGTAGGCTTGGGTCAGAGCTGAACTAGGATAAGCTCTGTTTGCATTCTGTCTTCTCTTACTCTCTTATTGTTGCACTTTAATTTTGTTATTTATTGCTTTCCATACTTTTATATTAAAAATCATTTTGCATCAAGTTTTCAATTTGGAAAAGAAAATTTTTTTTATCTTAAATTTTTTAATAAAACCTAATTCACCCTCTCTTGGCTTCCAGTCTTGCTTAACATTATGTCCCATAAAATGATAGAGGAACTTTTAATGGTTTGGCATGCAATTTTCTTTTTAAATTCATTTCTTCTTATGCAATATGTTGGGATCACTTGAAAAAATTTGCAATACTCATTTCCTCACTCATGTGTTGGAGAAGTTGGCTAGATTAGTGCACCAAGTAGAAGAGAAATTGGTTATAGAATGCTTGCAGGGATAGTTCTTGAACCAATTTTTTTCCTTCCAGAGATGACTTTCCCAACAATACGTGTTGAAAGTACTATCACTAAAGCAATGATGCTTCAAGGTAGATATTTTAAGTTTAAGTGTTGGATATCGTATAAAAGACACACTCATAAGGTGTGCTCATTAAATAGGGTAGAACGATAATTTTAGTAACTACCACTATACCTTAACCCTACCTAGCCACTTTAAATAGGTAAGCTTGTTGTATGAGAGATAGACTAATTAGTTTATAGAGAGACTCATAGAAGCTAAAAATTACCTGCTAACATTCTGCAGTTGAGTGAGGGGACTTAGGCTGTAAGAACCCTGAGATATATCTAACATACCTTGAATATCTCAAACGATAAGTGATTTCAGTCTTAATCAGATCTAATTTTCGATCTAATTTCCACTGCTAAGGAGAAATCAGTAAGTCTCCTTATTCATATAATTTAATTATTCTTTTATGTTTCCTTCATTGGTATCAAAAAAGTGTTTTAGATTGGTTTTTGATCACAATTGTGTGATTTATTAGGACCTAAAAAACTATTTGTAGCTTTAGTAATTAGGGTTCCTGAAATCAAAAGGAGAAAAAAATTCTTTTGAATTTTTCGAAAAACCCTCTTTGGAATTCAAACAAAAGCCTAAAAATTTTCTTCCAAGATTCCTTCCTTCTACTATTGTTGTTTGTTTGAACATTTCCCTTCATTACCGTCAATGATGCTCCAACAACAGGAAGAGCCCATTGTAGTTGACATCCCCACAACATTGCCATGTTTTTTTCTCCTTTGTCACCTTCATCTTTTGTTAAACGAGAGAGAAAGAGAGAGATGTCTCTTTCTGCCATAATCACCAGTAGCCACACTCCCACTAAGGCGGACCACGACCACCAGCAACCTTTGTCACCATTCTTTTAGGCAAAAAACTCAAAGAGGAGCTTGAAGAAAAGCATTATATAGGATCCTTCAATAAGAATGGTGACAAAGAGCAAAGCCCAACTTGAGTGTTTTAAAACCTTGGGGATATACTGCCTATACACTTGATTCCTCTCATAAATATGGCAAATTAGGCCTAAGACAAAAGAAAAGTATTTTATTAGGTATCAGAAACATCAAAAGGTTATATATTTATAAGTCAGCAAGATAAAGACAAAGAGCCTTATATAGGCTCCCTTGATAAGAATGATGACAGAGAGTAAAGCCCGACTTGAGTGTTTTAAAACCTTGGGGATATATTGCTTATACACTTGATTCCTCTCACAAATATGACAAATTACGCTCGAGAGAAAATAAAAGTATTTTATTAGGTACTTAGAAACATCAAAAGGTTATATAAGTATAAGTTAGTAAGATAGTGGGAGTGTGACTAAATTCAAGTATAGAGATGTCACGTTCTATGAGAATGAATAACCTAAGAAGAGTGAGATAGGTCATGACCTATCTTTATTTGAGATAGAGGATTTGAACGCACCAAGACCATTTCTTTCGAGCGGGAGAATTATAGCAGATGATAAATTAGTTTTTCATTTGCAACCTTCTTTATCATTTGATGTGAATGATAATGTTCCTAAGTTAGTTGCTCTAAGTAAGAGCGACAAAGTGGATCTTAATCTAAGTGGGAATGAGACCATTTTTCTTAATCTGAGTCAGATTAATGTTGATCCAAATGGGAATAACAAAATGAGATTCAATGAATCATAATTGAGATGTGGTTCACTTAGAAAGATTCCTTGTCGACTATATGAGATCAAAGGTGGCAAATTTTTTACAATGCTCATACAAAATAAGGATGAGTTGAAAAATCTAAAGGGACTCTCTTATCCCTTTATACGGATAAATGGATTAAAGCTATAGAGGACAAAATGAAGTTTATAAGAGTCAACAAAGTTGGGAACTTGTTGACCTCCTAAAGGGACATAAGGCTATTGGGAACAAGTAGGTTCTCAAAGTTAAGAGAAAAAGTCGATGGCACAATTGAAAGATTTAAGGTTTGACTAGTGGCAAAGGGGTATACACAATAGGAAAGAATTAACTATAAGGAGACTTTTTCTCTTGCTATTCGATTCACCTCTATTTGCTTACTTCTAGCTATAGTAGCTTGCTTAGATCATGAATTACATTATATGGATGTAAAGACTGACTTTCTTAAGGAAGAATTAAATGAAGAGATTTATTTGGAACAATTTGAAGGTTTCATTAAAGAAGACCAAAAAGAAAAAGTATGTAGACTTTTAAAGTATATCTATAGCCTTAAATAACCTTCAAGGCAGTGGTATATTTATTTTCACAATACAGTTATCTCTGTTGGTTTTATTGTGATGAGTGAAGGTAACTGCATATATACTAAAAGATCTAAAGACAAGTTTGTGATTATGACATTATATGTTGATAACATACTTAAAGCTAGAAATGATATGGAGTTCATAAATGAGGTAAAGCCCTATCTGTCATCTTGCTTTGAGATGAAAGATATAGGCAAACATTATTGGAGTTAGGATTTTAAGAAACTATTTATCTTTCACAAGAAAATGCATTAGAAAAGTTCTAGAATGTTTTAGTATGGATAATTGTAACCCTATAGACACTCATATTAGCGTAAGTCAAACCTTAAGTGTTGAAATAGGTCCAAAGACTGCCAAAGAAAGAGAACGTCTAAGCCAAACTCCTTATATGAATGTAGTCGGTTGGCTAATATATGCTATGATGTATACTATACCTGATATCTGTCAAGTATTGGCTTGGTGAGTAAATATCAAACTAACCTAAGTCCAAAACATTGGGAAGCAGTAAAAAGGATATTGAGATATTTGAAAGGGACTACTCATTATACACTTTGCTATTAAGGCGACAAAGATCTACAATTAGTTGGATACATATATGTTAATCATCATGGAGAATTAAATGAGCAAAAGTCTACCTCAAAATATGTTTTCTTACTTAATGATGGGGCCTTATCATGAAGTAGTAAGAAACAATCCTGTGTATCCTTATTCATGATTAAGGCTCAGTTCATGGCCTTCTCTTCAGCAGCTTATGAGGTTGTTTGGTTAAAGAGGTTCTTGGATCACTTGTTATGCAAAGCAAAAAACACTGAATCAATGTTAGTTTACTATGACAATGAGGACATAAATGTAAATGTAAAGTTTCACCATGTGAAGGACATGGTTACACGTAAGATTGTGAATATGAAGTATATATTTATGCATGAGATGCTGACAAATTTGTTGACCAAGCCTATTTCTAGAGATATGTTTATGAAACACATTAGGTCTCTAGGATTACGTTGAGTTTAGGATACTTCACTTGTTTTTTCTTTGCCATTTTTCCATTGTTCATAGACATGGGTTTCTTAATGTTCTTAGACAATCCATAAAGTTTAATTTCCATGCTTACATGTCTTTTTGTTTGAAAGTTATGCACATTCTTTATTTATTCCTTGTCATTAATTAAGTCAAGTAGACAAAAGGGTTAGCCTTCACACACAGGTCATCACCTCAATGTCTTTGTGACATTGAAAATGAGGCAAGATTTTAAGTGAAATTATTAGGAGGATAATTTGAGAGTAACTATACTTGAAATCATTTAAGTCACCTAATTGATGACATAGGGTCATTATGATTGATTTGATAAAATAAGTTCATTATTTCTAGTCTACCTTTATTACCAGATGTGGTTCAACACATTGTGTAGATTGAGGAACTCAGTTTTAGACTTGTGAAGTCTAAATACCATTTGTACAACATTACTGTTAACTAGACATACACTTCATAGATAAAGGTGGAATGTTGTAACATTAGGAAGAGGTTCTTTTTGGGAATTGAGGAAAATGCTCTCTTAAGTTATTATATTTGACTATTAAGATAGTGAAAGATCCCAAGTGATTGCTTTAGGACTAGATGTAGGCTTGGGTAAAAGTCAAATCAGGATAAATCTTTGTGTCTATACTCTTTCCTTATTTTCTGTATATTTTACATTTATTATTTGTATCAAAAAGTCTACTCTAATTGTTTTAAATATGAAAAATATTTTCAAAGGATTTTAATTTCAGTAAATTTTATATAACACCCAATTCACCCTTCACATGGGTGTCAGCTTTGCTCAACACAACAAGGGTTAAAGTCCACGTAGTTAAATAGTAGAAAGAAATGACAGTAGGTTGGTGTATTTTAACTTTTATGAAGTAAGCAAAACAATGAAAATTAGTTTGATTTTTGTAAAGAAAATGAGCTTGGAATTTAGTTAGTATGTTTAAGTTAAGAAAATAGTGCAATCCCACCACATGGCTATCTTCATTTTGTCTCTTTTTTTAATTTTATTTTTTTATTTTTAGAATTTTGAAATTAGGTTTTCTTTTTATTTTGATTTTGAAAGAGAAATGAAATTATCTTGGAAAAAGATTTTTCTTGGATTTTTGGTGTAATGCCTAAGAAATCATTATGTTAAATAAGTTATTTTAGATGGAAAATTTTCTATATAATTTAATGAATTGAAAGAAGGAAGAAAATGCATATGAGACAAGTATAAATTTTAAATAAATGAGGGATAATTTGAAAGAGGAAATTTAAGAGATATTAAATATGAATTTAGATAGTATATATTTGAGTTGGAAACTAACATGAATGTTTAAGTCTTATCCTATACATTCCCAACACTTATGTTTGAACCTTAGGGTATGTAAACAAGGTGTTTTCAAAAATTTTGATATGACAAAATACCATATAGGAAATTAACTAGGGGCCCCTAATTGGATCCTTTAATCATCAAAATTCCTCATTTGCATTTTATCTTTTCCTCATGCATCCACACTTTTAAAAATTGGTCTATCATTTTTTCCCATCCTTCTCTGCCACTCATGTTCACTAGTGAATTTCCAACCTCTCAGTGTTGTCATCGGCTAGTGATCGTCCATTGATAAGAAAACTCAAAGTTCTAGTAAGCTTTAATTGGCACAATTTCAATAAGATTTCAAGCATGATTAGGTGCACTTTCCTTCTAATTAACTTAGAGCTTCTATTTAAGTTGATTTTTGAAGCCTTATCCCTCATTTTCACTAACCAATTGCATCATTTAGGCTCTAAAGCTTCAACCCCTTTTCCACAGCATGTGAAGCAATTTTAACTTAAAATTGGTGAGATTTGGATGAGTTTTTGTGAAATTTCTTTGTGGCTTCACATTTAGAGTAATTTTCACACCTTTCTCCCTTAGATTCATTGATCAATTTCATCAATTTGGCTTCGAATAAAAAAAGCCTCAAATTTGGTACTGTTCATACTCAATTTGCATTATTCATGCACGAAATGTTTGAATTTGGAGCTCAATTTGGTGTGATCTCATCAAATTGAGTTGGTCCTTCATATCCTAAGTAAATTTTAAACCTTTTCCCCCTAAAATCAATGGTCAATTTCAAGTTTTTCCTTGAGAATTGAAAAACTTCAATTTAGCCATATGTGTGCATACTTGTAGGGTGATGAAGTCTAAAGTTTTTAGGTTCCTTTGACATGATTAAGCATCTAGGGGAAGACTTAATTTTTCTTGAACTTTTCCATAGAGAAAAAGGGAGGAAAAATGAATGGAAAACATTATTGGAGTTGGTTAAGTGGCTTTGGATAATTATGTCAAGTTAATGACTAATTCTTGAATTTAATTGGTTAATCCCACATGTCGCATTGGTGGAATTTTAAATTCTTGAATACGGAGCAAGGGCAAAAAAAAAACATAATGAAAAAGATTAGAGACATTAGGCATTATTTAATGTCATGAATATATTTTGGACTAAGAGAGTATCATTTTTCCAAACCATGAATGAAGTTGGATGGTTCTTGATCATGAAGATGGAAATTGGAGAAAAAACTTACTGAAAGTGTATCTAAATAGAATTGGATAATTAAATTTTTAAAGGAATTGAATCAAAATTAATCCAATTATATGGGAACTTGTAATGTTTTCTAACTGGGATTAAATTGTGTTATTAGCCTGATTAAGATGGTGTTTATTAAATAATTGGATTTTAAAATGTGAAGTTAGGTTGCTAGAGGAGTTAGAGACAACTATGAAAGGTTTTGTTTGATAATCCTTCAATCATAAATATTAAGGCTTATGTTTATGGTTCAGAAGCAAATGAATAAAAAAATAACTATATTGATAGAATTAATTATACTTTTCAGATATCTAAGGTTATGAGCATGTTACTTGATTTATAGGTCCATAGGACTAATCATGATCAAGTGAATTATTGAAGGTTGTGGGGAGCTGTGGTGTGCACTCTCCAGGTGAGTAGATAATGATAGTTATGTAGACTTCTATTTTACGCTATATCTTTGCAAAAATATTGTTATTTGAACTTCCTTGTTCTCTGGGGTAGACTTGTTGAGATTTATAAACCTCATTTATATTTTTAGAATATTGGGAAAATTCTAGAGTTATGGAATACTTTGATTTTAAATTTATGGATTTCTCTGAATATGAGTTTTGGATTTATAACGATTTTAGATTTTTGGACTTTTTTGCTCTATACTTTGAAGTGTTCTAATTTTGTATTCATGAAGTATTATGATTATTTAATGTTGAAGCATTCTAAATTTGTAATTATCATTTACTCTGATTTTGAGGTTTTAAACTACTCTTATTCTATTTCTCTATATATTCTGAAATCTCTGAATCTTAACAAAGTTTTATTTGTACTTGGAAATATCAAGCATTTGATAATTTGAAGACTTTTCTAAAGTACTTTGGTTCTATGTTATGAAGCACTCTAATTTTGCATTTATGAAGTTGTCTAATTTTTTTATTTATGATGTAGTCCAACTCTGAAATTTTGAATTTCTCTAATTTTATTTCTTTGAATAAGTTGATTCTAGATTTTTGAGCATACTTTGATTCCAAACTTCTAATTTATCTGATTATGTATTCATGTATGTAAAAGAAATTTTTGGGAATTCATCCTAAAGAAAACCTTGTAGCTAATAACAATAGACATTAGTCATAGTATACTATAATATAATATTCTAATATGACTGAGGCGTAATGCCATATTCTGATATTATGTCTGAGGCTTATGACTATTATTTTGATTATACTGAGTCGTATTGCTTAAGTATGATATTTGATTTGTTATGTTAAACTAGCATAGAGCTACCATCTAATTCTGATGGTTTTGTTGGATGCTCCCTAGCCCTTCTGTTAAAAAATGATTCTTATTGATTTACCATAAACATAAATGTTATGAACTACAACAATGGTGGTAAGCAGGGATGGTGGCAAAAGTATCACCTGTAGTTCTCCCCTATGATTCTTGCTAGTAAGCATATGATTAATCTGATTTTTCTTCTCTTTGAGAATTGAATTTTAATGAAAAGAAATGATGATGATTTTAAATTTTGGTTTGTGTTCTATATCTTTATATGGGCGAGGGGGAATGTTATGAATATCTTTCTGCTTTGTGTTGAATAGATTACCTTGTATTTGTGTCCCATGTATCAAGGACAAACAGTTGGTTTATGAAAAACTCTACTTATAATGTCTACCCCTTCCTTTGCATAATTAGTACTATCCATTCACTGTGTATTTTCACTCACTCTTTTTATCTCCACATTTTTCAAAGAGTAATGTTGACCCTAAACCCCTCAGTTGCTTAAAGGCAAGTTAGATACTCCTAGTAAGCCTTGCATTGTTCATAAGGGAGACATTAACTTTATTGTTATTATCTTATGCTCTAAAAGCTCTTACTGTCAGAAGCAGAAAATTTGTGAATGTGTTGTATATTTGGATCTATCATTTATATTATCTTGTGAGAATAGAGCTTTCTAACTTTCTGACTTACAAGTCTATGGAAATTTTAAGAGTTAGTAATTCAAAGTAGACTCTGCCAAATTTCCCCCTAAAAGCCAAATTGTGTATATTATGCTTATATATTGTCGTAATCATTATTTGATAGGTTTATCATCAATCTAATTAAGTTGTCCGACTTGTTTCAGTTTGCGAAGAGAAGTTTTACTTGGTTCTCTGGGCTAGTCACATTTCCTTGGGAGGTGTGACATTTGGATTTTTTTTGAATTTTTTAAATTAAAATTTTGTTTTAGTGTTAAAAAAACAAAACGAAGTTATTACAAAAAATTATTTCTTCAAACTATTGGAATTTATATTTTTTGGATTTTAGAAACTTGAATTTCTTATTTTAAATTCAAAAGAGAAATGAAATTATTGATGGAAAGGATTTTTAGGATATTTGGAATTTGGGTTTTTTCAATTTCATGAATTTATGAAGACATAATTTTTTTAAAAAATTCTAGAAACGATGATTGAAAGCAAGCCATTGGAATTCTGACTTATTTTACACATGACTACCTAAGTATTAGGTAGAATATAAAGAGACACAAGGCCTTACAAGTCAACTCTCTATTTGCTTAAGGTGACACAAGGTCTTATACAACAATTTTTAAATAAAATCTCATTTCTAAATAAATAGACAATAATCAAGATTTATATTCAAACTTTGAAACAAGATCTCTTTTTTGTTTATAATGAAATTGTCAAAGGGCTTATGAAAATTGGGTGAAAATTCACTTTTTTTAATTTTTGGTTAAATTTTAGTTGATTGTCGGCTATTGGAACCTGACTAATAAAAAAAACTTAAATGAGGCTTGACTTACATTGAGGAAGTTTAATGAGACTAAGAATTTCACGTAATCTCTATCAATTGACTCTCTAAGTATCTAAAGAGATAAAAGATTTCATAGAGCTACTTTTAAAAGTAATAATGATAAAATAATAAGATTAAAACACAAAGAAGAAATAAAACAAAAATATAACAAACACAAATGAAAAAAAATAAAAAATAAAAACAGTGGGGAGGGAGTGTGTACGTGCCTATCCAAATGCTACATTATTTCATACACCTAATACCATCCCTAAACACTTTACATATTTCAAACAAATAAAGAACCAACCAAACTTTTCCTCTAATCACTTGGAATTAATTAGCATATTCTTAGTGTGAACGAATAAGGGTGGCATTCGCATACTTTAAGTGACAGATTTTGATGCATATTAAGCATCCACAAGCCATTGACTTTTAAAATCTTCCACTATTTGTGGTGGCATCCAAATGTCTCAATACGTCCCATATCCTTGGGAAACAAGCACACCCCAGCATTAATGGCAGACTCAAATCCAAGTTATCCCCAACATTCTATGTTTTACAATCATTATACTAAAGGGTTGTACACAAAACGTCTTTAACCTTCCTTCGGACCATTTTCTTTTTCTTTCTTTGTTTTAAAAAATTAAAAAAAATGATGTAAATCTTCCCCAAACACACAGAGCCACATCATGAAAATAGAAAGTCCCAAAATATTGGAAAAAAGTATTAAATTAGGCTAGTCTCCCACTTTTATTTTTTTTATAACAGTCTTGTTTTTCGTAAATTATTTGTACCAAATTATTCATTCACAATTTTTGTTTTGTACAAAACTAGTCTCTCTATTATTTTGTTAATTTATTAATAACAAATTAATTCTACACAAAATAAAAATGAGAAGAGAACCATTTGATACTTTCTCCAAGAGAAAGTGTAAATTATCTCTGTTACCTTTCGGGTTTGTTTGTTTTTAACCCTATCTCTACATCACGAGGCGATGTCCTTCTCAGTGTGGTGCTTTTTCATCCTTCGTTCTTGATACTTTGCTTTCACAATATATGTATGCATATGATGGTTATAGGTGAAAGAAAATGATTTCATGTAAAATTATAAGGTTATATTTTTGCAAAGACTAGCAAAGAATGCTGATAGCTAATAGCCAGAGGTGGAGGCAGAAAATCTATTTTAAGGGCATTGAATGATAAAGTATAATTTGTAAAAAAATTATTTTTATTATCCATATATTTATATTGTATTAAAATTAAAAGTTAATGAGGTGGTATACATATTATTTGTACAATACATTGACATAGAACATGCATAAAAAGAAGTACAAATTCTAAATGAATCTTATTTTATATGACACATTTCAATAGCTAACCTTTTATGAAATATAAACTAATTTCATGTATAAATAAATAAATTATGCCTATTGATGATGATAATAAATGAATAATAAGTGAAACAATTATAAGACTTAAAGGTGAGGAAAGTCCAAACAGTAAGAGACAATACAAATGCAAAATTTAAGTTAAAGAATATTAAAAAAAAAGATAAATATCATAAAAAATTAGAAAACAAGTGAAAAATGATGAAACAAAAATAGAACAAATAAAACAATTAAGAGAAAATTGTGATATTTATTCTTTCAGATTTTAATTTTGCTAACATAAAAGTATAGACATAAGCTATTTTACTTTTGTTTTTAAAACTTTGGTAAGATATTATTTTAAAATTTTGTCGTTTTTTATTTTATTATTCAGAAACACTTATTGAATTATTAAAGTTAGATCAAGTAATCACCAATTATATTTTTTATTTAAAAAATAACATATATTATATCAATATAGAGAAAAAAAATATATAACTTTGGTTCCTCACTTTAACCTTAAGATCAGTTTAATCCACAAAAAGATGAAACCCTATATAAGATAATGGTCAATGCCAAAATGGTCCTATAGAAAGACCAATTTGATATTTTCCATCTTTGGAGGACAAATCTTGAGGCAAAAAATAAGGGACCAAAATTCTATTTTTCTATCAATATATAAACTATTAATTTTACTATAACAATGTTTATCATATAAATTTTATTTTTTTAAAAAATAATATATGTTTTATATATATATATATATATATATATTGGTTTGAGGGAAGGGGACCAAGGTCCTCTCTGGTCCCTCCTCCCCCATTGTCATTGCTAATAGCAATCTTGTTAGCCTTGTTACATCTTAGAATTATTTAACTAGCCAAGCTTTAGCCCATTGTCATTGTGCCATAGACAGAATGGTTTGACTCACTGCTAATAGCAATCTTGTTAGCCTTGGTACATCTTGGAATTACTTAACTAGAAGGGCTTTAGGAGATGCTAATTCTACATAATAGCCATTATACCCCTCAAAGGTTTTGTGCCATAGACGGAATGGTGATTACCAATGGACTGGGTGCCCACAATGGATATATTTTCATTTAGTGGTAGTCCTACCCTTGAGTTCTTTTTCAATAAATGTTTCCCATGTTTTAATGTTTCATGATTTTCAATTTCAATATTAATTCTCTTTGCTAACTTCTTACTCAAACTAAAATATGCTTCAACCCATCTTCCTTAAGGTTACATCTACTATTGATTTAGTTTTAATTTACATTCTTGCATAAATTTATCTTTATTTATTTTACACTACTTATTCTATTTTGATATGTTATTTACTCGTTCAACAATTAGCAATTTCATAAAATAGAACAAGATGGGCCAGCTCCATAGGTTGAGAGATTTGAGAAGCTTAGTGAGCCTTGCATTTCATTCCCAAGGTGTTTCCTATGTGTTATGTTATTTTAAGAATATTGTAAATTGTAAATTGTTGCTCAATTCTAGGTGTAGCTCCACACTGATTACATGTAGAATCCCCTACCCCTATTAGTGGTACTTTGTTTGAATTTGAGAGCAAAGTTTCCTTTGTTTAGCTGATTGGGTTGACAGGTAATTATAGAAAAATTTAGAGTCTGCAAATTTTAGCGGGAATTCTACTAAAATTTCTGTAAAACCTAGTATTGTAGTTGCATATCAGTCATTAATGAAAACTCATCTTGATCCTTACTCTTATGTTTTCCTAGCTTATGTTATATGTACAAATCCATAGAAAGCTCAGGCTTGTGGCAATGAGATTTCTTTCCAAATTTCCACGTTGATCATGTTCCAAGATTTAGGGAGTGACATTTTTTATAGATAAGAACTTGTTCACCTCTTTCTTTATTAAGATTTTTTTTTCTTTAAGAGTACTTGTATTGTGATTTAGAGAACAGATATAAAGTTTATATCAAACTGCTATGAACAATATAATTACAAATTTAAAAATTGTAGTTGATCATTAAAGTTATGTAGTGGCCACAATTTCTAAAATTTTATTAAGGTTGAATAATTTCATTTATCATTTGGCAAAGTGGGAGAATATTAGATTTTATGAATGTTTTATAATAAACTGAAAGTGCCCTTCATAACGACACAAAGAGACATAGTTCACATAAATGTTACAAAATCTAAAGGATCATAAGATGTTTATAATCACCAATAATTAGATATGGCTACTTGACAAAGTCATGTACCTATATTAATTATAAAATGTAAATTAACCAAATTTAATATACCTTTCAAAATTTATAGTGGTTATATATATGAATGGTCATCTCATAATAGTCATATACATTAATGGTCATCTTATGGTCGTTATTAATCATCTTCTACTTAATAACATGAAATAATAGGATTCATGTAGATGCCAAAGTGAAAAGTCATAATTCTTTGAAAGTTCAATGACAATCTTGTATCATACAAATTGTCTGTGTCAAATAAATTCATTACAATTCTTATTTTGTACAAACTAATTCTTTCATTATTTTGCCAACTTATTTTCGAGTGATTAGTTTGTACAAAATAAAAATTTTAACAAATTGATTTGGTAATTTTCACATGGAGAACGCATATATTACCTCTGTTGTCATTTGGGTTTGTTTGTTTCTAGCCCTATCTCCACGTGACAAGGCGATGTTCTTCTTAGTGTGGTGGTTCTTCATCCTTCCTTTTTGATACTTTGCTTTCAACTTCCTCTCTTATGCTTTTTTATGCCCTGGAAAGCTTATTTTACCCTTTCTAAATTGTATTTTACTGTTTAACCTACCGTATTAAACAGAGGTGAAGTTGGTTCAGATGAGGAGGGTGCTGCCTTTGTCTTTTCTTCCTCTGAGTTGGCTGTTAATGTTTCCTTGCCTTTTTCTTTTTCTCTTATTTTAGCTCTTATTAATATTTTTTATATTGAGATCAATTTTGGCAAAATCAATCTGATAGTTTTTATAGTTTACATCAATTTGCAAATTGGTCCTTGTACATTTGTTTTTTCAAATCACTCCTTACAACTTACAATTTGTTGCAACATTAGTCCCCACTGTTATATCCAATGCTGACATCATTAAGTTTTCATTAATGTGGCTGAGTTTATTTGATGTGAATTGCCAAGTCGTTTCTTCTCTTATTTCTTTTTCTTTAGCATATCATCTGCCTTCTTTTTTCTTTCTCCCTCCGTCTCTTGGTTGAACTGTCATGATGTGCCCTAATTTGCATGAACCAAAAAATAGAGCACAACTCCCCCATTGTCTCTACTTGTTTCTTTCTCATCCTCATGTTATTATTA
Organism: Delonix regia; assembly: GCA_037074485.1. Taxonomy (NCBI): domain Eukaryota; kingdom Viridiplantae; phylum Streptophyta; class Magnoliopsida; order Fabales; family Fabaceae; genus Delonix; species Delonix regia. The sequence continues at coordinate 18,598,353 of CM073449.1, read as the reverse complement.
TTATGCCTTCCTTTTCTTCCAGACCTTTCTTCCCTCTCCTCTGTCTTTAATGGTTGTTCCTTCTTCTTTTTTTCCCCCAATGGAATTGGTTGTGGCATCCATCTGTGTCACCTCATGTTTCCTCAATTGAATATTCAAATGAAACAACATCATATGTTGCTAGTTTAATCTTATATATCCTCAGTGAGCTTCGAAATATTAAAAGATATAGGAACCTTTTAGATTTACTTTGCAATATATATCCTCAATCATCATTCGTCCCCAACTCTCCTTCTGCAGACAAAAGAATGGGTATGTCCATGGTGGTCTACATTGCATTCCTTATTTGAACAGCAAAGGGCACGGTTTTCAACACTTTGTATAGCGTAGTTGATGCTTCCGACATTGTGGGTCTGTCTCTGTTTTCAACACTTTGTTATTGATAATGTTCCTGGGTTTAGTGTTTACTTAGTCAAAATTATGGGTAGATTTGATTATAATTTAAAAGGTTTATTTTATCTTAAAATGTAAAATTCAAACAAAAATGTTTGATTTGTAAAACGGATTAGACTCAATTTTTTTTAAGCTCAACCTAAACTCAAAAGATTTGAATGAATACTTTTTTAATAAGTGAAAATGTATTATTTAAAAAAAAAACTTAGTGTAATATTATACTTTTATAAAGAATAAACATTAATTCTTTTTTTTTTAAAAGATTTATACTAATATAATAATTTATTTATATTTATAACTTCTTTATACATAATCTTAAATGTAATAATAGTAATTATATATATTATTTATCTCAAATTTTAAGTAATAAATTAATTTAATTATTTTTAAAAAAATTTGATTAAAATACGAGTTTAGATTTTTTTTAAACCTGAATTCAAGTGCAAAATTTAAAACTTTAACCCAATGGTTAAGTATAACTGTGGGTGTTGAGCGGGAGAGATTGGGGGTACAGTGGAAATCTGTACAGCCAAGGGTCGGAGTGAACATGATGGTACTAAGCACTACACAGTTTAACAATGGACTAAGCTGCACAGCATGCTTTAAGACAAAGTGCACAAATTACAGACAATGGTGATATCTCCTCTAATGGATAAGCTTGAAAAAGAAAATAAAAGAAGAAACAAGATGGCAATCCAATTGAGGTCAACTCAGCCACTTCTGCAAAATCTAGACAGTTTTAGAGGTGGGTATAATGGCGGGGATTAATGTTGTAACAAATTGAAAGTAAAAGGAGTGATTTGAGGGGAAAAAAAAAGTATAGGGACCAATTTACAAACTAATGCAAACTATAAGAACTAATTGATTAATTTTCCCTTAATTTTTTTAAAATTAAGTTTATAATTATTTTGTTTTGAAACCTAAGTCATCTTATGAGTTTTTAATTTTGGTAGTTTAGCTTTAGTATTTTTCCTTTATCCTTTCCTTAATTTTTCTTTTTTTATTAACTTTGACCCTTTCACATTTATTATTATTATTATTATTATCATCATCATCATCATTATCATTATTTATTTCTGTTTTTATTCTCTAATTTTTTATTTTATTTTCTCAAATTTACTTTATTATTATTTTTCTTCCATATTCTCTTTTATTTTCATTTTCATTTTGTTTCAATTTTGGATGAGGTGTTCACAATATATGTATGCATGTGATGGTCATAAGTAAAAGGAAAGGACGTTGGTAAGTAACAATAGTCATGTTAACCTTGGTACACTTAGAAATTATCTAGCTAGTAAGGTTTTAGAAGATGTTAATACCATGTGACGACAATCATAGTCCCCAAAGGCTATATGCCCAAAAAAAATATTGATTACTCTTATGGGATGTGTGCCCATGTTGGATATATTTTTGTTTAGTGATAGTCCTTCTCTTGAATAATTTTTCATTGATTATTTCCCATCTTTTAATGCTAACATGATTTTCAATTTTTTCTACACTTTATTGACTTCTTACTCAAACTAAAATATGTTTTAATACATCTTCCTTTAGGTTACATCTACGGTTGATTTAGTTTTAGTTTACATTTGTGCATAAATTTTTCTTTACTTATTTTACTTTAATGATATGATTTTGAGATGTTATTTACTCATTGAATAATTAGAAACTTCATATAGTAGAACAAGTCGAGGGCAGTTGCAAAAGGTGAGAAACTTGGGAAGCTTAGTTAGCCCTTCATTCCATTCACAAGGTGTTCTTTATGTGTTTTGTTGTTTTAAGAGTATTGTAAATTGTATGTCCTTGCTCGATTCGAGGTGCAGTATTTATTATAGATAAGAAATTGTTCACCTTTTCCCTCATTAAGATTTTTTATTTTTAAAGAGTGCTTGTACTGTGATGAATAGAAGGGATTATGTAACATCGTTCTTACAAAGTATAGAATTTATTATAAATTTCAGTTAAAATTTATTATGAAACGAGAATTATGAAAATACATTGGAATATCTAAAACATAATGGTATAATTATAAATAATAAAAGTCTGTATATTCACTTATTTATAAATCCGATAGATAATTTAACAAATTTGGGAGAATGGGTGTTGGCATATATCTATATCTATCTTGTATCTATCGAAATTAGGCCTAATATTAAGGAATCATTCAAGATTTGAAAAAAACTAGTAAGATTCATGCCCTCTTATGATATGAACATAAGTGGTATGGCGCGTAAGGCCATATCATATCTTGCAAAGACAATCTTAGTAACAGGCGCTTCCCAATTGGTGGGGCAAATACTCATTTCGCACGGATTTGAAGAGAAATATGGTAATTCGCATATAAAAATATCATTAATAGAATGATGAGAAATGTTTTATTAGTAACGTGAAAAAGCATATATGATACTTGAAATATCTATAGAATATAATATGACTATAAATTATGATCTTTATGAAATATGTGTAGATGTTAGATATCATAACATACAAATATGCATTTGCAAACATATGGCAAATAGAGATAGACAATGTTCTTAACCATTAGGCGTTGGGACGTCATATCTGGGTTATTTAAGTCTCACATACCTTTCAACAGCTTCCTCTTCCTCTCAATTCCCACAAAAGTACCTCAGCTCTGCCTTGCTCCGTACCTCCCTCCAACAGCTCTCCTTTCCACTTTTCTCTCTCTACTTCTCTCTCTCTTTATGGCCTACAGTGGGCAGCTCTGTTGAACTCTGTTTTGGGCTGCCAAAGCAGAGGATTTTCTTCCCCTTTTCTCCTCTGCTCAGTTGGCTTTCAGTTATGCTCCTTCTCGGCTTCCATTCGGTCCTGTTCTTTCTCTCCTCCTCTCGGTTTTGCTCCTCATGGCGGCTCGTTTGCTTTCTCATGGCAACTCGAATTCTTTTCCTTTTTCCTTGGCTCACACTCTCTTCGTTCTTAGTCTCATCTTTCCTTCTGTCTCAGTCTCATATTCTCTCCTTTCTCCTCAGTCTCAGTCTCAGTCTCTCCTCTCCCTCAATCTCAGTCTCGCTCTTTTCTTCGAGCTTTGTTCTCTCTTTACTCTTTCTACTCTTTTTCGGCTCACACTCTCCTCCCCCCCCTAATCTCCCCCTCACTCTTTTCAGCTCCCCTTTTTTATAAAAAAATGGCACACTCTTTATCCTCTAGTCCCTTCCACGTTACATGCTGATTCCTGACTCTCTACCCTACACATTGTGGCTAAACGTGGTCCTTTCTCCCTTCCGATGTAAGTTTTGCATGCAAGGAGCAGGAGATGTTTGACTAATCCTCTTAGCTGTTATCATTCCTTTAGGCGTAGTAGATGAGAGTATCAAGAAGCTAGCACCTTGCCATTTTGATGCTTTTTTTTTTCTCTGGGTTTGCAGGGTGGGGAGTAGCATATTTCTTTCAGAGTGATAATGTACCAGACTCTGCCTTTTCCCTTTTGTCTCTTCTCCTCACGTATACATTAATTCTCATTCCTCGGTCTTCCTCTTTTTTGTTCTTCTTTTTTTTTTTTTCTCTTTCAGATCATTTTATTCTTTGTACTTTAGCTTTAATTTTTCCAATTTTATCATCAAAATATTTATGATTTTTACTTTGATTTATTATTATTAATTGTCATATTTTAGGTTTTTATTTTGCTTGTCTCAAAATTCGTTTATTATTTATCTTCAATTTCAAATTGTTACCAATTGTGAATATCACTTGAAATTTTGTCATTTTTAATTTTTCTTATATATTTAATTATTAATTAATTGGTGAGTCAATTAAATAATGAAGTAATTAGGTATGAGGTGTTCACAATAGCCAAAGATATAAACTAAAAATATTGATAAAAAATTATCATCATTCATCCATTTTCTTTAGAGTTTAATTCTAAACAAAATTAGTCAAAAAGCTTCCTTATCTACGTTAGAGCATTGAAAGAGAACAAAAAGAAAATTGGCGTTACATAGGAATTCAGTCACCCTGTGACTAAACAAATCTACATCCTCAAGTCTAAATGAGCCAAACACTTGCCCTAAGAAATAATTCATATGAAAGTCAATCAGTTTCCTCAGAAATGGCAGGTTTTCCCAACTCCACTTAACTCCTCCTTAATCACTTCTGTCAACTTTTACAACATTCAGATGTCAAACTCTCGAGAACCTTGACTGGCAAATGTTAATATTGCTCAAATAAATCAGGCCCCACAGTTTGCCCCAATATAATACAATTTACAACCTCCTAATTACACTTTCTTCTCTTCTTGCTACAACCAAAAAAGAGGAAAAGAAGCTACTTCAAATATTATTCATGAGTTCAATAGTTCAATGTGATTCTGCAGACTGAAGATGAGACCAGTATTCCTTCACAAGCTGTCCAAACAGAGATCCTTCTCTCTTTATCAAGTTCATTGGCTCATCATACTCCACCAATTTTCCTACAAATACAATCCAAACAATTTTCTTACCTTAAAAGAAATAACAGAAGGACAACAATGTAAAAGGTAGACATCAAGTTAACAAAGATAGTTATCAATATAGAGAAAAATAATAATACAACTTTGGTTCCACACTTTAACCTTAAGATCAGTTTAATCCACAAAAGATGAAACCCTATATAAGATAATGGTAAAGGTCAAAATATCTATATCTATCTCTGTATCTATCGAAATTAGGCCTAATATTAAGGAATCATTCAGGATTTGAAAAAAACTAGTAAAATTCATGTCATCTTATGACATGAACATAAGTGGTATGGCACGTAAGGCCATATTACATCTTGCAAAGACAATCTTAGTAACAAGTGCTTCCCAATTGGTAGGACAAATACTCATTTCGCATTGATTTCAAGAGAAATATGGTAATTCGCATATAAAAATATCATTAATAGAATGGTGAGAAATGTTTTATCAATAACCTGAAAAAGCATATATGATACTCGAAATACCTATAGAATATAATATGACTATAAATTATGATCTTTATGAAATATGTGTGGATGTTAGATATCATAACATACAAATATGCATTTGCAAACATATGGCAAATAGAGATAGACAATATTCTTAACCATTAGGCGTTGGAACATCATATATGGGATATTCGAGTCTCACGAAACCCCAACATATGACTATCATACTCAGGTGATCGAGTCTCACGAACCCTAGCATATGACACCTGACTAACAGGTACGACTCCACCTTTAGTTGAAGCGTCCCTCAACGAGTACCCAAGACAAACTTAGACAATATAATCTTTATATTAATATGTCACCCAAGCCACCATGTGATCAAGATTGGATTAGTTTAAGAGAGAACTATCAAGATTTCTTTTGTAATCCTCTGAACACTGATGTTCTTATTACAGTTAGGAATCCTTTGTCTCAATTTAAATTCAATATGTTCCTAGCAAGGATACATTCTTATCTTCTCTTGAATTCTTAAGACCATTTAGGCGGCACAGCCTACCATTGATCTTAGAATTCAAGTTGTGGTCTAATAAGTGTAATAACATTATTTTTTCTGTTATCATTTAGGCGGTATAAGCTGTCATAAATTATAAGATTAATGAGGTATAATGTCATACTAAGGAACTCATAGGGTTCACAATATACATTATAATGGCATGGTCAACCATTATCAAATGGTTCACAATATATATATTAAGGCAGCATAACCAGCTATTATCAAATGAGATTCTAAACTATCAATAAGTACATAGTGTATAAGAATAGTTTACTCTCACAAAGAATAGTTCTTTTCTCAAATAATCATATTGTCACCCCATTATACAAAGTTGAAATGTACAACAATATAAGCAATTATAGTGCATGAATAGCAAAATATTCATATAAAGATATATAATGCCTAACAAAATTTACATGTCAAAATTTTTATCATAAAGTTGTTATGAATTACATATTATTTTTCTAGATATTTCAAAACATTTATATATCCTCATTCTTATCTAATTCTACCCTTCTTAGATCTTGAATGAGCTCATGGTAACAAAATTTCAAAATAATGACCTTAAGCCAAAAAGATATTGCCATGAAGACCATTCAAGAAAAAGAAAAAGAGAAGAAGAGAAATTTGAATATGTTAAATCATGTTACTTAGATATGCTTTCCTTTCTTGTAATTCTTCTAACATTGCTCATTTCCTTCTTGCTTCCTTCCTTCTTGATCTAAGTGTGGAGTGGAGAGATGAGAGTGAGTGAAATGGATATGTGACGAATGTAGGAAATGATGTGAAGAAAAGGGATAGGGTGTAGGGTATTTAAAAAAAAATCGACGACTAAAACTTAACCACTTTTTTTTAATCCAATGGTTATGATTCAATCTCAAATCATAAATATCTAAGATATAATTTAGTGTAGGTCCTAGAAATATCTAATGTTTTAATTTGGTGTGGGCACCATATGTTCCTCCTTATGAATTTACCATTTTTTCCTTGATATTTTTTTTAAATAACTATTTTTGCTTTGGCCTTGTAAATTTACCATTTTACCTAGGTTATTTTTTTAAATGATTCAATTGGGTATATTTATTTTTATTTAATTCTTTTTTATTATTCCTAAATAATTTAGCTTATATTAAAAATTACTAATTTAGGGATATTACAGATTATATATGTAGCTTATATAAAACTGCTATGATCAATGAGTTACAAAGCTAAAAAATTGTAGTTGTTCATTAATGTTGTGTAGTGGCCACAATTTCTAAGAATCCATTAAGGTGGAATAATTTTATGTGTCATTTGGCCGAGTCAAAAAATGTTGAATTTTTATGTATATTTTATAATACACTAAATTTGGCCTTCATGGTGACATGAAGAGACATAGTTTATATAAAGGTTACAAAATTTAAAAGGTCATAAGATATTTATAATCACCAATAATTAAATATGGTTGCTTGGACAAAGCAGTGTACTTACATTAATCAAAGTTAATGCACTTCTTGAAATTTATGGCAGTAATATGTATGAATGGTCATCTCATGACGGTTATATAGATTAATGGTCTTCTTATGATGGTTACTTACATGAATGGTCTTCTACTTAGTGACATGAAATAATAAAATTCATAAATGTGAAAGGATAGTAAAGAGTTATGACTTTTTGATGGATTCAATCCTAAAGGCTAATAGTTTAAGTGAGAAAAAAATATATATATATGCTATCATCAAACCAATATTTTACTCTTGGTATAAAAATTAAGTTCAAAATTATAGCTCAATGTATTCATTTTATTTTAATCATAGCCAAAGATATAAACTAAAAATATTAATAGAAAATTATCATCATTCGTCCATTTCCTTTAAAGTTTAATTCTAGACAAAATTAGTCAAAAAGCTTCTTTATCTGTGTTAGAGCATTGAAAGAGAACAGAAAGAAAATTGGCGTTACATAAGAATTCAGTCACCCTGTGACTAAACAAATCTACATCCTCAAGTCTAAATGAGCCAAACACTTAACCTAAGAAATAATTCATATGAAAGTAAATCAGTTTCCTCAGAAATGGCAGGTTTTTCCAACTCCACTTAACTTCTCCTTAATCACTTCTGTCAACTTTTACAGCATTCAGATGTCAAACTCTCGAGAACCTTGACTGGCAAATGTTAATATTGCTCAAATAAATCAGGCCCCACAGTTTGCCCCAATATAATACAATTTACAACCTCCTAATTACACTTTCTTCTCTTCTTGCTACAACCAAAAAAGAGGAAAAGAAGCTACTTCAAATATTATTCATGAGTTCAATAGTTCAATGTGATTCTGCAGACTGAAGATGAGACCAGTATTCCTTCACAAGCTGTCCAAACAGAGATCCTTCTCTCTTCATCAAGTTCATTGGCTCATCATACTCCACCAATTTTCCTACAAATACAATCCAAACAATTTTCTTACCTTAAAAGAAATAACAGAAGGACAACAATGTAAAAGGTAGACATAAGTTAACGAAGATAGTTATCAACTCATTAGCATTGACATGCCTGTATTTTGATTTTTCATATGAGGGTCAAAAATTAGTAAACTCAAAAAGAACACCTTCTCAACAAAATCCTGTGCTTGCTTTGGCGTGAATCAATCCAATTAATATATGTTTGGTCTGAAAAGTAGGTATTCAAGGTAGTTAATGCTACATACCATCACTGATGGAGAGGACCTTGGTGCAATCCATCACAGTTGGTATCCGGTGTGCTACAGTGATCACAGTACAATCTGCAAACTCACTCCTTATAGTTTTCTGCAGAATCAAATCAGTGGCATTATCAATAGATGCAGTTGCTTCATCGAGCACCAAAATCCGACTTCTCCTAAGAAGAGCACGCCCCAAACAGAATAGCTGCCGTTGTCCCATGCTCCAGTTTGACCCATCTTCCACAACTGCATAAATTAATACTCATTATTGACAAAAGAAAAAGAGAAATTGCATGCTGCATTGTTGCAACACTGGAAGTTGGAAATAACCTGAAGAGTCTAAGCTGCCTTCTTTCGCTTGAACTGCCTCTTGCAACTGACACTTTCCAAGAACCTTTAGAGAGAATACATAATTGTTAATATATTAAAATTGTTAATAGATTTCCACTCAAAGGATTAAGTATTTTATTTGAAATAGGCGGACATGATAATAGAGCCTCTCTAACCAAGCAGTTAAAAGTTCAATTACTGCTGCCTCTATTAAATTCCATAACAAGATATAGTGGTCAGTACTTTCTTGTGTCAGGAGGCATGCTAGAAAATTTGAGATTATAATAAAGCTATTCATGAGTTTATAGATTGTTGACATGCAAAGCAAAAATAAACAACCAATCCAGACTTCCACTGGCTTTCAACTCAACCACTTTGTGGAAAAGAAGGTGTAAAACTGCAAGATATTAGTGTTACCTCCCATATCTCGTGATCTGAGTGTTGACATAAAGGGTCCAAGTTATATCTAACTGTGCCATTAAAGAGAGTGGGATCTTGTGGTATGATGCCAAAACGTGACCTCAAATCATGGAGACCAATGGAAGAAATGTCTATGCCATCAACTATAATCTTTCCACCTGCCGGCTCCACGAGGCGGAACAAGGCACCAATAAGAGTGGACTTTCCACTGCCTGTCCTGCCAACAATGCCAATCTTGTCCCCTCCTTCAAACGTGCATGAGATACCTCGGAGTACAAGTGGTGAGCCAGGCCTATATCTTATCTGTTTCAGTATAAACAAGCAAAATTGTGTAATTTTAGATCAATTCCCATTTTTCTGAACTCTTTGTCGTAAACTTTAAAACAGCTAATAATTTACCTGCAAATTATTTATTTCTACTTTGCCGACTATTGGCCAATCCACAGGGGGGCGATTTCCTTCAATGACTACCGGAGCCTCACTTGGTATATGCATGTATTGATTCAGCCTCTCTACTGATATTATGTAGTTTGCTGTAGTGCACTGATTTTGAATTGAGAATACAAGGGATCCATTCAATGAAAGGCCATAAGAGAGAGCCATGCCAATAAATCCTGAAACACCAGATTTTGCATGAGAATGTTATAGCGTAAGGACATAGGCAAGGAAATTTTTTGAAGGCAGTGATAACAGAAGTCTCACCAGAGGTGAAAGTCCCAGGTGGAAGCACTACCATGCAAAGTGCTGCAGAGGCAAGAACAACTGCGCTGACTGTTTCTAAACGTTGAATTAACCACTCATTTGCTGCAAAATTATGGAAGAAAGGAGAGGCATTGACATCTATTAAATCAAGATTCTTGGTGAAAAAACGATCTTCCTCCTCAAAAGCCCTTATTGTCATAGCTCCGGCAACAGATTCTGCTAGATGATTAGCTACAAAGGATTTCGTTGTGCCATTCATCCGCATCAATTCTTTTGCAGAGGAAAAGTAGTATCTCTACATACGAAAGCATTTATTTGTAAGAACTAACCCAAACAAGAACAACCATGCTGCCAGCATAGTACTGAGTCCCATATGAAAATCAGCATTTATTCCCCAAGTTATTTGCAAGACACAGCAGACTCAGGACTAACGCCGTGAACTGTAGATAATTTGACATAGCGTCTAATTAAGTTGCAATACTTTTTTCTTTTCAAACATAAACAATAAAAACATATAGCAAAAGAATGCTCTCTGCTTCCTCCTTTTTTTCTTTTCAGGCACATTGCATGTAACAAATAGCGAAAATAAATAAAACATTGATGTTCAAATCTTGAATATGTGGTATACAAAGCTGATTCCATCACCAATTTGATTATATGAAATCATGCTGAGAAGTTACTTAGTAATTGCATTTTGGTGAACAAAATTTTCTTTTACTCATTCTTGACAATTCATTACTTCAATGATTATTTCCTCGACAAGTAACTGTTGTTATCCTCACTACATCAAAAATTTTGAAGTTCTAGATATAAACTTCAATTTATGATGACTTTGCTATTTGAAAAAAAAAAAAAAAGAACTAAGAAGAATCCGTATATTACCTGCAGGAGAATTGCAATATAAATCATCGGTACAGAGATAAACAAGACTTGCCAAGTAACAACTGCTAAAACTGTAAGATTAGCATAACAATTTATAGTGGCTCCAACAGCGAACATAAAGCTGAATGGGACATCAAGATCAACAATGCTCATGTCAGATGAGACCTGTACAATGAAGTTATACTCAGAATACCATTACTTTCATCTCATTTTATTGCAATTGATGTAATTATTTGATAAGCTTACCCTACTAAGTATCCTTCCCAGAGGTGTGGAGTCATAAAAAGACATTGGCGCACGAAAAAGGGAGTTCAGTAGCTGTGAAAACAAAGACTTTGATGATTGAAGACCCATAGAAACAACTGCAAGACTCCTGACCAACAAGAAAGTTGTTGAAATGACTCCAATCAACAAGTACACCACAATCAATCGCAATGTGCTCACATGGAGATTGTCAACATTAGCAGCCATCCATGAGTTCTGTAATACTTGACCAATCACAAATGTCACATGGGAAAGGGCAGCAAAAGAGAAGTATAGATAACCCTTGTTCTGATTCAGATACTGCAAGTAAGGCTTTAGCCCCGTGTCTCCGATTTCTCTTTCTTCTTGCTTAATTAATTGATCACTAGTTGAAGCTTTAAACGGCTTCTCTACATAAAATTTGTTAATCTCTTTAACAGAATTTGTGCGCATCTGAGCAGAAGTCACATCTGGAAGCCTTTCAGAACCAGCAGTCTCCTTGTGAGCATTGACAAGGTCCTGAAATTCCATGCTTGAGGACAGTAGATGGTGATAAGGGGCAGCATCCCGAATTTCCCCATCAGACATGAGCTGTAAACCAAGAAATCATTATTTTGACGATGACGCAGCAAACAAAGGCTAAACACTACTGATCAACTTTACATTATATACCAATTAGATGAATGCTAATCAACGAAATAAACCAGAAAAAAATTTAGGGCACAATATGGAAGAAACGTATTTAAAACCATATGCTGTTTCTTATGTCATCTAAGGAGTCAAACAAAAACAGTAAAGAGGAATATAAATAGCTATTTTCTAAATTTTAAACTGATCATTATTATATAAGAGCAAAATAGAATTGATGTTAACTAGTCAAAAGATCTCATGCTTAAGCCAAGCTTTTTCATTTGAACAGTTCAGGTTGATGAGCGGCTAAAGAGGATAAGTAGAAGTATGCAAGCGTCTGGCAGAGGTATGGGGACAAAGGTCACAAAATTCATAAATTTGAAGTCATTACAGTTATGAATAACATTGTTGTAAACAATTCCTAAAGTTGCAAGAAATTACCAGAATAGAATCAAACGCCGGAAGGAAGTCAACTTGATGAGTCACAAGTAAGACTGTCTTTCCTCGAAGTGCAACCATGACATATTCCTGCCAAAAGCCATCTTTCAGTAAAGAATATCACAGAAGATGCAAATGCAATATGTGGAGAAAGGAAGTCGGGGATTACATTAAACAAATTTGTGGCAGTGTGTGCATCAACAGCACTGAATGGATCATCCAAGAGATATATATCAGCATTCTGATAAAGAGCACGAGCAAGTTGAAGTCGCTGTTTCTGACCTCCACTTAGGTTTACTCCTCTCTCCCCTATTTCTGTGAGATCGCCATGGGGAAACAACTCAAGATCCTTCACTAAGGATGACCTTTCAAGTGTTTCTTGATACCTTTGGGCATCCGTAGCTGATCCAAACAATATATTGTCCCTTATTGTACCTGTCTGTATCCATGCTGTTTGAGAAACATAAGCAAACTTCCCGTGGACTTCAATCTGTAATCAAGAAAAGAGAATCAGATGCTACTAAAAATGAAAGGGTTCAACAAATGTGGACACCAATAAATTAATTCCATAAAAATGAAAATGTCATTCACAGTTATAGTCAAGAAAAGTGTCAGAAGGTTTAGGAGTGAGAACTTACAGTTCCATGAGTATTAAGAACTTCTCCAAGAATTGCAGCTAATAAGGTTGATTTGCCAGAGCCAACTTCTCCACAAATAGCCACCTTTTGCCCTGGTTTAACCTCTAGATTTATGTTTCTTAGAGTGGGCTTCGATACATTATCTTCCCATGAAAAGTCAGCCGACTTGATTTGTATGGAGCCACTGAAACTCTCACTTATGCACTTCTTTCTGTCATTTGCACTGTGCAGCTCTGGTGCCTCAAGGAATTTCACAATCCGAACAAATGCTACTTTTGCTTGAATGACCACCCCAATGACATCAGGGATAGTTCTGATTGGATCTTGAACCAGGCGTAAAGTTGCCACGAAGGTGAAAACATTATTTGCATGTAAAGGAACTTTGAGGAAATAACATGCCCCGAACGAAGCAGCAGAGACCAAAACAGGTGAAGACCAAAAGAGAAAGGTGTTGTATGCCTTTCTTAACTGCACTGCAGATAACCATTTGAGCTCCACTTTCCTCAAGTTTTCTATAGCATTCTGAAAATGGGTTTCCCATGCATATAGCTTTAGTACTTTCATATTCACTAGAGCTTCAGAACTAGCCTTCAATCTCTCATCTTGTGCCACCATAAGTTTGCTCTGAAACTTATGCTGTAACTTTGCAAGTGGAGTATTGCAAAGCACAGTGAGCACTATGACCACCAAGGAAGCAATTGTTGCTAGCCCCACGGCATTGAAAAGAATTACTAATGCAATACATAGTTGAACACTTGTTGTCCAAGTTTGGTGAAACCAAAAGGGGAATTCTCCAATTCTATAAGCATCTACAGTCACATAATTCATAATCTCCCCGCCTGAATGCATCAACCTTGAAGCATTAGATAACTGCAATTGCTTTTTATAAATGGCTGCAGTAAGCAATGATCTAACTTTTAGACCGATGAGTCTGCTTCGGAAGTACCACTGTCTCTGTGATACTGATTCTATGATCTTGGTAAAGAAAAGTGATATGGCCAATACGTAACCTTCATATTTGGAACTCTCTTTACCCTCAGCAACCAATATGAAAGAATTCAGAAGTAACGGACCAGCAGAGATAGTAAGTACCTTTAGCAATGCAAAAAACCCAGATATCAAAATATCTTCCCAATGGCACAAAATTATTGTCCACACAACCGAGGGCTGTGATGATGGTTCATTCTGTTTTTGTCTGTTCAATCGATCCAGAAACACCAAATAACAACTTTTGGCTTGATCTGCCTCCTGTAAATTTGGGATATCTTCATCCTGAAGCGTTTTCTCCTTACCCCTTTTCATCAGTGGATTCAACCACCAAAACGACATTTTGCTGAAGAATCCAGCTTTGGCAAATGGGGTTACATGGTTAAGAGAACTAGTTTTACCAATGTCACTGGACTCCTCACCATTTAAAGGAGCATAAAGGCTTTCATCTTTATTCCCGTCAGTGTCTTCAAACTCATATCCCTTATATGAGCATATGAGCAACAATATTGCTCCTGGAAAAGATACAACATCTAAAGCTACCTTAAGGGACACTTCTTTCCCACTAATGACATAAAAAATGGAAATAACACCGAAAGTACCAGAAATTAAGAGGACAAGAATAGACAACAGCCTCAACCATGGTTTTGAAAGTTCCCTCAACCTAAGACTTACTGTCAAACCCACCAACAACCATGTGAACCCCTGTGAAAACTCTAGAAGCCACCAATTGATAGGAAAAGCAGTGTGGTTTTTCCTCAATTTCTCCTTTAAAAACCAAACGCCTAAGCACAAATGGACTACCCCAAGACAGCCATTCCCTATTGCAGAAACTACCTGCAAATTCGAAAACCTTCGTACCCGGACAAGGCCCTGACATGTCTTCGTTGATGGCCTCTTTATTACAGTGAATAAGAGCAAAATCAGCAGCAAAAGATCAAGGCATATGATCAACGAATGATTAATGCACGTTGAAGGATCTCTCAAAAGCTCGAAATCATAACTGCAAGGCTTTTCCGCTCTTTCTGAACAACCAGATTGTCCACAAAAGACGCTCCAGAAATCCTCCATCTTCTTTGAGTCTTCTCTTTGCTGCTCAAATCCTGAAACATAATGGGGAACAAAATGAGAAGAAAAAAAATAGCAAAAAAAGTTATGGAAGGCTGTGATGGAAGATTGGAAGTTTGACATAAAAAGAATTAAGATAGAAGTGGAACTTGTATATGATCGTGGCAAAACTGGAGAGAATCAAGTGTTTTGAGACCTCTGTGCTTCTGCGAAGCAGAATTTTAAGACTTTTAATGCATCCAAACCTACAAAAGAACCTGTTCAGCGTCGTAACTAGTAATTGGCAGTTCTGATACTCACTGATTCAGCACAAGACACGTTGGTCAAACTACCAAACCAAAACATTTACTTCTGAAGAAGCAGAAGCAGAGAGTTAAGGAAGACAAAACATAACAAAACACTTCCCTCTAATTTTTATTGGACATTGAGAAAAGAAAAACAAAAACAAAGTTCTATTTGAGGAAGAAAAAACGTAGTGTCCATGTCCATTGAACTAGACTAGTATTTAACAAATAAAATAAAAACATTATTAAAATTAAAACAGAAAAATAACCAGAACCGCACGGAACCTCAAATGATCGGCAACCACAGGCATGGGACGCCAAAATAAGTTTGTAAGGAGGTATCTGTCTCCAGCAGAGTTGAAGGAATTTTCACGCGTGGAAGAAAACAAAGAAGTTGTTGTTACTGTTGTGCGAGTGCGAGTGTGGCTGTTTCGTTGGTTTTTTAAAATGCGAACTTGTTCGTCACTGACAACGATGAAATGTCTCTCGCCGGACGGTAAAATGAGAGCGAAAGCTAGAAACGGAGTTTGAATGGTAGGACGCATAAGCATGAAGCAGTCTAGAGAGCATTTTTATAAGAAGCGAGACGGGGTCGTCATGGCTCACGTATATGATGCTTTCATCAACTGAAACGTGGCTTTTGTCGCCATTTTTATTATGTGGCCCATATTGATCAATCAGATAGCCTAAATAGCCTATAAATTGTATATTGCCATCGACTGCGCTTTTAATACTTAATTAATGAAATTAATAACCAAAAAAATACTTAATTAATGAATTAAAAATTATTTTTTATTTATTACTAATATTAATTATTATATATAAAATAATTTTATTAATTAAAATTTATTTATTATATATAATAAATGATTAACGAATGCTTATAAGATATTGATTAACAAAACTCTAATAATTTAATTTATAAAAATTGATGTTGTATATTAGTTCAATCAAATTATAAAAATTACATAATTTAATTAAATTAATATTATTATTTTTTTCACAATTTAATTGAATTAGTATATCATAATTATCAACGTAAATAAATTATATCAAGTAATATTTTATAAAAGAACTTTTTTTCCAACTTCATTAAAGGTTAAATAGTAAAAAATAGTTGCACATACTTTTAATTTCTTTTCAATAAATTATTTGTAAATATTTTAGAGATAAAGATATAAAAGAAATTTTATTTTTATTTTTTCTTTTTCTACCTACTTTTAATTTTCTTTCTATCTCTCTTAACAATTTTATAAAAAACATTTACACAACTTTGAATCTTGATTCCATAAAACCTGATACTATAATTATATCTTCACACCTGGCTACTCACCTTGCGTCACTATATTTAAATTTGAAGATCTATATGTATTCATTAATGTAATACGTCATTAAAAAAGTAAAATACTATCAAAATAAGACCTTTCTAAAATACTAGTGAAGATGGACAACGTTAATATCACAAGCGAGATTAATTTAACATCTAAATGAGATGCTGTGAAAAATCTAAAACAAGTTGGTCGACATATTTTATTTTTTGTTGTTGTTTAACGTAAACAAATTTTAAAATAGTAAAGACAACGTTGTTCATTTTTTGAGATAAATGAGTTTGGACTTAAAGATTTAACGATTTAACAATGATTAAAAAAACTTTTTACTTGCTTAATGTGTATTTAAAAATAAATATAGTAGCCGACCTATACCAATCGCTAATCTGTAGGTTATTTTGTTTTTCCGTAGTAGCCTAACTTCATTATATACAACAATTACTAATTCATTAAAAGAAAATTACTGTATTAAGGGCAAATTTAGAATTTAATTCTAATGAAATAAAAATTTTAAAATTAATAATTTAAATCAAGAAAATAATTTTATAATTCAGTAAACACAAAATCTTAAAAATTAAAGAATCATATTAAAAATATAAAATAAAATTACATATAAAAATTATTTTAATTAATATAATAGGTGTGAAAATGAAAGCTAAATATACTGTTTTCTGACTAATAATAGTAGAAATTATATTCTAAATCTTTGTAGTCTCACTTAATACTTAATTTCGTCTTTATATTTCAAAAATTTATAATGAGATGCTCATAGTTTAAATGATTTGTAATTTATACGTCAAAAATTTATAATTTATTTTCTATTGTTAAAATTTTTGTTACATTTTTTTCCATATATATGAGTTAATGTTGCATTATTATCTATTTTTAACCTTATTGTTCGTATAAATTATAGATATTATCAGTATTAAAACATTCTATAATTAATCGTATCAACAAAAGTTAATAAAATAATACTTTTAACTATAGAAATTAAATTAAAATCTTTATGAATTATTAGAATTAAATTAAAAAAATTTTATATTATATATTTTAAATTAAAAATTAATCTAATTTGCATATTAAAAAAAATAAATAACAATGACAGGAAAGTCTAATTATCAGGCTCTTGTCTACAGAAGTACTGTACAGATGTGACATTCATGATTTATAATATTGATAAATCTTTTTCAGATGTCTGTACGCTAACTTGGCAGTAATAAATTACTTGACGTAGGTAATATTCTGACCATAATGGAGACATAAGTGTGTTTGAATTAAACATAAAAATAACATTTCTCTAAACATTTTAATATTATAAAAAATGTGTGATAAAAAATTTGATGCATTTATAATTTTAAATTTATTAGTGCATCAGTTATAATATAAAAATATAATTATAATATTATTATTTTAAAAATAATAATATTATAATTATATTTTTATATTATAATTAAATATATTAATATTCTCAAAATTATGTGAAAATGAAAAAGAGAAAACTCGTTTCCGCAATCACATGGACTGGTATGGTTATGGGTATGGCAGTATGCAAATTTTGTCAATTGCTAAATCAGCCTGTGAGTATAATATTACATAAAATGCGAAGCAAATCGAGAAATAAATAATTCTTTTTAATTATTAATTACTTATGGGGTAGACAAAGATTTCGTTTCTGAATTTTCTCCTCGCTAAAGCCAAATAAGATCTGGAATATGTGCTCGTGGGTCCTCACAACATTAAATTAATGAAAAAAAAAAAAGGAATAGTCGGTTTATTAATTTTTTTAATAGTTGGATTTCCGATGTAAAATTCTAATCTCATTAAATAGATCATTTTCATAGTTTTATGAGAAGTGAGAGAAATGATTATATATAAGAAGGGGTGCCTTTTTTTTCTTGTCATGCGCAATACCATGCAACATCACGTTTACGAGAGATTGATTTAGAATTTAATTTTAAAAAATTGAATTTAAATAAAAAATTTAAATTGAAAAACGTAAATTTTTATCATTTATAAAGGATGAGTTCTTATAAATTAAAAAATTAAATAAAAATATAAAATAAGATTACATATAAAAATTAAATTTTTAAAAGTATAAAAAAACACAACTATGCTTCCCTTTGACCCTCCTTGGATCCATCCCAGAGAGAGTATGCTCTGGTATCTCTTAGTTTGACTATTATATATATATGTTTTGGGTTTGTACATTTGTGATGATTTTTACCAGATGTATTTATGCCTCTTGAGGGGTCTTGTTTTCTTTTTTTCATTTTTTTTAATGTTTTGTTATTTATATCCACTTTTGCGTATTTAATTGTAAAATACGAGTAGAGAAGAAATTTTGAATATCAAATATCATATATGAATAGTCGAAATTAAAATCTCTGAGTTCCTGGTCATAATTGCACATCTCCAAGATTAACATTTATCGTCTCATTGAGAAGGAAGCCTCAACATACAGTATCCCAATTGATGCGATTTAAACTGCAACTAATAAAGTGAGTTTTTTAGAGGGGCCCAAATACTTGCCCACTTTCGCTTCATTATTGAGGTGCATAGCTTTTGGATTTTATTCCTTATGGTCAAGATATTGTGGATGCTTAGAAATTTCATATCAAATGAATTCTATCATTTTACACATTTGAATATGTATTTGTTACAGTTTTTTAAAAAAAGAATTAGGTATTTTTGGACTATGTATTTTTTATTTAAATCATTAAATTAAATCTTAGAGGTTACACATGATTAAAGAAGTAACTTTTTGACCTTTGATTACACAAAATTAACAAGATCAACTTGAACTATTAAATTATATATATTTTTAATTTCAACAGTTAAATTTATATTTTTTTTTCGAAGTTAAATCCAAATTTCATTATTGTAACACTTGCATCTTGTCTTGTCAAATAAATGAAGTTCTTTGACAATGGAGGACATGACACTTGGTTTCTCAAGTGGATAGACATGGAAAATTCATGTATTTTTTTTATTCCCATTACATGTCGTTATACTCGTCGAAATTGAACTTCCATGGGCATAGGAGAAATCACATTACATGATTTGATTGTTACACCATTGGATATTAAGACAAGGTGATGTACTTCTTGATTGGTTTCTAAAGTGGGTGGGTGTGCTTTTGGAATAATTGGATGAGGACAAAACTTTACGCATTATGCGTTTGGAATATTGTTACACCAATGAATTATTGTGAGGCAATATTCATTCATATTGGAATGTTGTGTTTGGATTAAAAATTTTGGTATTTGATGCTAAATTTATTTAAGCTTGAGAGTAACAATTTTTAATGCTTATGGTGGAAAATAAATTGTTGCTTGTTCTTTTTGTGTGATGCCAAAAGCTACATTTTAGAATGGGAAATGCTTCGCAAGAGAAATGTGCCTTAATCATCGCTTTTATTTTATGAGAATTTTGGATGAATTTGTTGCTTTTTTAAACATTTTTTCTTTGACAATTAATGTCATGACTCACATCCATAACAAATATTTTTTGAAAATGTCATATTCAAAAATTTAAAAAAAATATAAAAAAACTAAGAAAGGCTAATAGGAGAGATTAATTTGATAAAACACACTAACTTATTATTTTATTTGTGAACTTCAATTTTTTTTATTCTTTTCTTCTCCTAAATAAAAACAATCAACCTAGTAATACTATTTTTCACTGGATGTGAATTACATGAGTTTTGATTCTTATTTTAAGATATGTATATATATATATAGAGAGAGAGAAAATAAATAAATAATTGATTATATATATCCACAAACTAAAAATAAATGATTCAATTATATAAGTAATCCAATAATGATACAGTGGTAATAATAGTAGTGGTAAGATTAAATTTTTATTTGATCCCTTGTATTACATATAAAATATTAAATGGTGACTGTTAAATGAAAAAAAATTCAAATTTCAATTTTTAACTTTTTGCAATGTGATTTTATGATCTTTTTTGTTCCTCTGGAGTTTTTCATGTTGTTTACTCTAATTTGAGTTTAGACATTTCTGTTCTCTACTTTCTATTTATGTTAAGCTTCTCACCTCTACTCTTTAATTATCACTCAATTATAAATAAATAAATATATATATATATATATATATATACACTTTTAGGTAAACGCTTCAAGACTTGATAGAACTATTCCCATTTTACACATTCATTTCATCTTCTTCAAGTCAGTTTACTTTCTATTATCTAAGTATTTGCATTTCTAAAATGTTTTGGTTGTTTGGGAACTTCATGGTTCACACCTTAATTTTATTTTTGGGTATCATAATTTATTTATTTTTGGTTCATTGCTTCATTGTTTGTTCTTATTTCATGCTTAATATGTTCATTTTTGTTGTATACATTCACTTTATACAATGCAAAACTACTATACGTCTATGCCTTATTAATAATTTTCCCTATATACTGCATATTTTGTTTATCCTTTTTTGTTTAAAGATTATTTGTGTGTGTATATATAATCATTTCCTCCAATTACTTATACTTATTATTTTATTATTAGTTAATTTTTTTTTATCAATTTGTGATAATAAATATTTAAAAAAAATGAGTGTATTTGATTTCGTTATTTTTAAATTTTTATGGAAGCTTAGTTTTTGATATTGTAATTAGAAAGTGAGTGTACCTACACTATTATGTGATATTTAATGATATTGATTCTGAGTAATGTATATTTTAGTTTCCAACAAAAAATAAATGTATATTTTATTTAAATATCAAATTTTTTTATTTAAAATATTAATAATAAAATTCTCTCAATATATCAAATATTTTAATTAATTTTTAACTTCGTGTAGTTTATATTCTTAGCAATGTTAGAATATATATTGTTAGGATAAGTATTTACTGTTATACCAAAAACTATAACTAATAGTTACGACACAATTATATTTCTATATATCTAGTAAGAGCATATGAATAATTGTCCCTTTATAAGTACAACAGGTCGACCAATTAGTATTAACTAGTTATGTTTGTACAAGACAGGCTGTTACTTACTTCACACACGCACGCGCGGGCATGTGTGTGTGATTTATGTGATAATAAAACGAATGGGATATACCATCAAGCAGTTTATGAGAAGCGAGATAGTGTCGTCATGTACAAAGTTGTGAAAATTGTGAGTTTAGATAAAATAAAATAAAAAGATATAAATTTATATCGTAAAATTATAACGTAGAATTATAAGAATTTATTTTTATTAATAAATAATTATTTAAATATATAATTATATAATTAAAATATAATATATAACATGAAATTTATTTAAATATTAATTATATTTAAAATTATTAAAAAAATGAATAGGATGTATTATTAAAAGCTACAAATTAAAAAAATAAATTGAGTGTAAATTTGTTATCCTTAAAGGTAATTTTACATGCTTATTTTAAATATTTAATTACATTATTAATATTAAAAATTATATTTGATACAATTTTAATTATATATATGTTTTATCTTTTGTTATTCATGATATTATATAAAAATTATACAATTCAAAACAATATATGATGACTCATGAGAAAATAATATTAACATTTAAAATAAAAGATATTAATAAAAAGTGATAGATTTGAATTTTTTTTTTATGTTCCTCATTATCCTAAAATGAAATCTAAATCAAATTTTTATATAAAAAGTTATTTTTCAAATTGGCTAACTATATATATATATATATATGTGTGTGTTGAATATTGGTGTGTCAAAAATGGATTGAAGGTCATATTATATATAAAAGTTACCTATTATATATTAAATAAGCTTGTTGGTTGAAATGGCAAAGGTGCTGGCTTGAAGCAAGGTACCGTGTTTGAGATCTGGAAGAGAATGTTTTTAGCGAGTCGACACAAGTTGAAGACGATTCCAACCGAGTCGATGGCTGTGCGAGTACCTCTCACACACACACGTACCTATCTGTGCGCGTGTGTGTGATTTACGTGATAGTAAAACGAATGGTATATACCATCAAGCATTTCACGTGAAGCGAGACGGTGTCGTCATGGCTCACGTAATCTGATACTTTCATCCACTGACAAGTGCACTTTGCCCATTTTTTATTTAAAATATTAAAATAATATTTTATTTTTTAAATTTTATTTTATATTAATTTTAAATTAAACATCTTAAAATAATTAAACACTTTTTAATATTTAATTCAAAATATTTTTTAAAATTATTGTCAATATATTATTTATTTAATTGTTATTTTAAAGAAATATAAATTAAATCTTAAAAATATATAATTATTTTGAGACTTTTAATTTATTAAAGACTAAAATAATACTAAAATTATAATTAAAAAATTATTTTAATTTAAAAATAAATAAAAAAATAATATTTTTTTCTTCCAAATATTAATATCCATCGTCATCAAAGGTTACACTACAAAGAGACGAGAGTACAGTAGTCAACAAAAAATAGAAAATTAAAACATGATACCGTAATTATATCATGATACCTACTTGGATATGGGTACTCATCACCTTGCGTTAGTGTATTTATATTTGAAGATATAGTTGTATTAAATGTAAAGGTAAAATACTATCAGAATAACAAGTTATAAACTTTTTTAAAAATACTAGTAAAGATGAACAACTTTAATATCACAAGCTAAATTAATTTGCATCTAAACAAGATGCTTGTGAAAAATCTAAAAGAAATTGTTTAACATTTTTTTTTTGGTGATTTTGCATAAACAGATTTTAAATATAGTCACGGATATATTTTGTTCATTTTGAAATTCTTTTAGATAAATAAGCCTAGATTTAATGATTTAATGACTTAATAAAGACAAAAAAAGCTTTTTACTTGCTAAATATTTATTATTATTATTATTATATATTATTTGATAGTCATTATATCTACATGAATATAACACTATGTAATACCATGTATGTACCACTTTGAATGATTGAGTAAATGCATTTTTTGTTCATCAAACCTATTTCAACCTACATAAACAAATAGTATTAAATTTTTTTAATTAAAAAATTAACAAAAATTTATATTGGCAAGTCATCTTTCACCTAATCCTTCACAATCTGCCTGATGGTAAATATTTTTTAATTCCACGTTGACTAGAGTGTCTTTTTGCTTTGGGTTGCTACAAAATCTAATAAAGTTTGTCCGTGATCACAAGCATCATTAAAATAAATTTGTATTACTAACCCCATCATTTTTTTATAATTTATGTTATTACATATTTTATGTTAAATTAAACAAAAAAAATAAAGTGTAATATGACGTATGAAAAGTTGTAGCATTAATAAAAAGGCGATGATATTACGAATTATGAAATAATAATCGTTAAAAATAGACTAAAAATTATTATTATTTAAATTTTGTAAATATAAGCTTATTAAATGATTAATAATTTTTATAAAATCAATTTAAATTTTGTGTGATTAATGAATATAATTATAATGGTTAAATAAATAAAATATTATATTATATTTAATAGTTATTATGTTGTAATAAAATTTTCATTAAATTAGTATTATAGTCCCTCAATTTATATATCATTTTAAAATATTTTTTATGTTTAAAATGTTTTAAAATTATCTCTTTAAATTTCAAATTTCTTTTCAAATTCACATTCACCTTTGAAGCATTGTGCGGGTGAAATTTGAGATGAATTTTAAACTTAAGAAATTATTTTAAAATATTTCAAACTTATAAACTTAATTTGAAATATTTTAAAATTCAGAGATCAATTTAAAATAATAAATAAATTTAAAAATCATATCATTATTTTTAACCTTGCTAATTTCTTCTTTTTAGTAACTAATTTTTTTGCTCTCTCTTCTCTTTCTTTTCTTTATGTTCTCTCAATGCTTTCTCATTGTTTTAAACCTTGAATTTATAAAAGATGTTTTTTGGTCACTCAATCTTAAAGAAGATTACTTGGATACTGTAAAAAAAATATTATAAAAGCTAAATAAATATTATACTATGAACAATAACGACATATAAAAATGATGTAAATCACATTCATTTTTCATTTTAAATTAATATTACCAAATTCATTAATTAAACATAATTACAGTGTACCAATTCATTAATAGTCCATTTCCTCAATAATTAGCGTATAAAATGCTTGAATATTAATTTATACCTTTGATGGAATATATTTGTATACACAAGTGCTTGCCTGGGTCGCATGAAAATTAATATGTATATCATACTCAGATTAATTTTTAATGATATTTATTCTTCTTCTAACTGAATATACCTAAATTTAAAATAATATGAGAAGAGCAGTAATGACGTCATGATATGAATCAAAGCATTCGTGTATTATTTTAGTATACACATATACGATGTGTGACAATAGTTTTACAAAACAAGGGGGTCTTTAATCTTTAGGTAAAAAAAAAAAAAATTTGCCTCTTAAATTTGGTATATATATGTTCCAATTTTGTCCTGCATATATATTTTTTTATTACAAAACAAGAACAATATAAAAGCAATGAAAGAAATTTGTCTTTCCCTAATTAGCAATAGAATAATGAGTTTAGTCTTGATTTAGTTTTACAATAATTTTAAGTTTTAATTTAGTCTAAATATTAGCATATTTAGTCTAAATTTAATTAAAAATAAAAATTAATTATATAAAACCTTTATATTAGTGAATTACCTAATTAAAACTAAATTCATATATGAAAGATTGAATTAAAACTAGAAATTAATAAAACAATAAATTAAAATTAAACTTATAAATAAAAGATCAAATTAAAACTGAAAACAATTTAAAAAGTAGGTTAAAAAGATGTCACAAAGATTCAAAATGATGAAAACACTTCAACAAAATTCTGTATTAGTGGTAGTTTTTATTGGCTTTAGTTGCTATTTAAACATTGTATGACTGCAGTTTAAACTGCAACTAGTAACATGGGATTTTAGCTACAATTTGATAAATTGCAACTAAACAAGGTCTACACAGGTATTTTAAACCGCAGGTAAACCGCCATTAAAACAAAAAGTGACTAAGTTTAAAATAGCAGCAGTTATAACCGTTGATATTGATCATATTTTTTGTTTAAATTGAATTTATTTTAATCATATTTTTTTGTGGGAAACTTGCTTACAATTATACCACAATCCTATATTATAATTTAATCTCAACCAATCAATTAAACTAGAAACATTCATACCACAATCCAACATTGTCTTTAAACAAAATAGTCCAACATAGCCAAAATACATGCAATATTCTAAAACATTCTAACATAATAAAACTAATGATCGTTATGGTCTCAAAGGTTTGGAGAATGAACTGCTACAGTCAGTCGTATCCACTTGCTTAATCAAGTACCCAAAATGTAATATAAAATTTAGTAGTAAACATATTGGGAATATATTACAAGACATAATGAGTTATGTAACATATAAAAAGCATTTATAATGCAAAGACTAATAATATTACTGATGATGTTTGAAGTGCAACAATATCAGGAGGTAATTGACCTTAATAGTATTGCATAAAGAAACTCATCATTGAATCAAATCTTTTATTTTGATCTTCAAATTTTCTATGTTGGTCTTCTATTTCTTTTATGCTGGTCTTCTAAATTTTTATTCTAATATTCTATAACTGATCTCATTTCGAGGACTTGACTTTGCAAATTCATATTAGAAGGACCAGATGAGCTCCTTCCACTATAAAAATAAGAGGGACGCCCAAATACCTGTGATGGTGACAAACCTAATCCCAACCCTTGAATACGACCTGCATACTCTTGCCTCCCTGATGCAAAGAACAAAGAGTCTTCTATTGATATTTCTTAGAATACAAACATTGAACTAGGTTTATGCATGACAATCGTTTCCTACATTAATCAAATCAACTTACAATTGCGCTTACACTTACATAACCAAAATGTAGTTCAACCATTTCCACTTCCAGACCAAATTAAAGAATACTTACATTAATTGTTCTGGCCTCATCACTCATAAATGACTCATTAGCGTGCTTATGTGTGATTGTCCATACTTCTCCCTAATTGATTAGACTACCTAACTCCAACTCTTGCAACAGACAAGAAAATAATGATACATATACATGTTACAAAGAAAAGTACAATATAATTACTAACAATTAAGATTACCATCTATGTCTTCTTGTGTGCAATGCTCTTTGTTCCACCAGTGTGGTGGATGGTTTGCTTTCGTTATTAATTAGTTTGTGAGCTAAGATGGTAGTCAACAAATAATACCCAATGGTCCTTATTAATGCCATTGGGAACTTAAGCAATCAATTGTTCTTTATTGCAAGTATCCTTATCCAAACTTTGCCACAGTTCGTATCTTCTTTCTTTCCACTTCATTCAAAAAGATTTTAAAATATAGCTCTTATGCATATCAATGTTAACTACAAATTTAGCTTTCAAAGTTCAAGAATACTATTAGCAATGATACATTGAGAAAGCATAAACATATTTAAAAGCTAATAAATATTACCTAAATAGTATTCTTGTAGGCATGATCTTTATAGTCAAATGGAACTCTTTTCCAACTGGGATAACTAAGAGAAAGAATTCAAAGTCTTTAGCTATAAACCCTAAGAATCTATTTAATAGACCACCACCATCTCTTATTGATTGACCATTAATGTTCCATTGCAAAACAACATGCTCAGTTGCTCACCACTAGGAAGAGACTAAACATCATTATGAGTTAGAGCTTTTGGTTTCACCATACCGTCTTCATCTGTGAACCCAAATTAATCACTTGAATTTGAGTGTAGCTAAGTAAAACCCATTGAGATTTTCAAGTATAAATACCAATAACGTCAATAAACCAAGCTCTCTTGCGTGATGGTGGACGTTGAGACTGTGTAGGTGCTTCATCTATCTTATCCTCATCATTATTACCAAGATCTAGAGTCCAGCTAGGTGGAAGTGGAGTACCTGAATGAGTTGGTTTCTTAGGACGAATGTTTAATGAGCAAGGATATTGACTAGAAGCGCCACCCTCACTTTTTAGTGATGCTCCTTGAGCACTGCAACTGGCATCAAGAAAGGGTATTGAACTACTCTACTTGTTGAAAAATCATTTCATATTTAGAATCCCTGTCAAGAGTTAGAATTAACATCAATTAAGACATAATTATAGGAAATAATTATGCAAATCAGTTAATAACACAAATAAGCATAATTAAACACCTTGCCAATAGTATATTTTCTTCTTTTGGAAAAAACACATCTAAGTTTAGGTTCATATAGCTTACATTTATAATATGTGTCTTCATCACAATCTGCCATTTTGTATAAGTCACGTGGCTTAAGGTGTATGGAAACACTTCAATTTTTATCTAACTCATCTTCCATATAATAAATCATTTGAGCCTCCGAAGCTTGGATGTAAGGATCATCATCTTCATCATCATTGGTATGTATCAACTTGGTAAAATTTACAAATGTGAACCCTAAGTCATCAACTACACCCCCTAAGATTAGTTGTGTTTGCCCATTTACATTTGAATAAGGTAACCTGAAAATTACCGCGATAACTTAACTCAATGATATCTACCAACTTTCCATAATATGACACTCCTCGAAATTGCATATTGCATCACTACTACTTGCATAACTCCTTATTCCAAATGTGCCAAAGACTCTGCTATTTTGACATTTTAGCCCTTGGTCTCAGTCGAAGGTATGAAACTTAAATCCATTAACATTGTACTATAACACCTTGCGCAATCAATTGGTCCTAGTGCCAAAAACTTTAAGTCATTTGGATAGGATCTGTTTATGTCATTTTCTACATTTTAGTTAACCGCGGGTAATATCTGCAGTTTTGAAATTAGACTGTGGGTAATGTATCGTTCACCTATGGATTTTAAACCCCAACTAAAAAACTGTAGGTAATAAATTATTGTTTGGTAGTGAGACCCTACATAATTGATCCACTTCTCTGGTCTATTATGAAATTGGCAATATGATGACATGAGAAAGGATTATAATAACTAATGGATAAATTTTTTCTTTTAAGGAAGCTTATGCAATATCTTTTTTATTTGAAAAATATATCTGAATCTTCTTTAAAACTAAAAGATGACATCTTAAAAAACCCATTAATTTTGTTATTAAAGTATATATATTAAAAATATTTTTATATCATTTTTACACTATTTTTTAAATGTTGAAAATTATAAATATAATTTATTTTAAATTTAAAATAACTATTTTATATTAAATTAATGTATATTTCATAATTAATATATTATATAAATATTAAAAACAAAGATATTGTAATTATAATAAAATGCTAAAATGCACATAATCTTTTAAATTTTGGAATATTTATAGATAATCTTTTAATTTTTAAAATTTGAAGATAGACCTTCTTAATCAGAAATTATGTGCAAGTGAATTTCTATCCTTAGTTAATTTGTTATTTCACTAGATATAATATATTAAAAAGTTGTTTATATTTAAAATTTTAAAAATTATTTATACTTTGAAATGATCAAATAGTTTGAAAATGAGACAAATACTAAATCAGTCTACTATTTTTACACTTTGTGATAATTTGACCTCTTACAAATATATTATGATAAATTAGTTCTTCAAAAATTTTATTTGATAAAAAATCAGTTTCTCATTAATTAAAATAAAAAAAATTAATTTTGTATAAATTTAAATTTATAAAAAATTGATATTATAAAAATTTAAATTTATAAAAGGTTAATTTGTTACAATTAACTTATAAAAAATAAAATTATCATAAAATATAAAAATGATGAAGCTATTTTAAACTTTATTTATTTGAAAATTTCATCTAATGATCATATTAATAATGAAAGTTCTTTGCACATAAATTCATTCACACATCAGTTTTCGAAGTTTTGGTGGCTTCCTCAATTGAATCCGTACGTACTGTTCATTGATTGTGATTTAAGCTACAGTAGGGTTGACTAAAGGTAATCAATATATACTTTTATAAGATTGAACATTATAATACATTTAAAAGATTGAACCAAAAAGATTCATCATTATCATTCACTCATTGTTCAAAAGAAAAGTTGATGAGATCGGCAATAGCCGTTTGTCAAATTCTAAGAGCCTCAAATAATTTCATCCACTTAGATATTGGCAAGTAGAGGACTATGGTTACGTCGGGTGATAAACCAATGTAATTTGGGTTTATTATAAATTTGAGGGTGAATTAAATTTTTAATAATGCTTCAATTATATATCTTTATGTTATATATATATATAACTATCCTAATATAAAAATAATAATATATTTTTAAATGAATTACTGTGAATTTTGTCAAACTAAATTAAAAAATTATTTTATAACAAATAAAAAAGCACAACAGTTTAAACGAACTCTTAGTCAACTTGGTTTGCAACTTAACAAATTTGTTAGAGAGCAAAACTAGAGGGAAATTTTATTTCTTAGCTTTATAAGTTCATTTTGTTCTTTTCTTATTTATAATAAATTTTTCTTTAAAAAACTTATTGGCTTTCCTTTGCTTTTAGATATATTATAATATATGCCCTACCCTTTCAACAAATAATAATAATAATAATGTGTTATCTATTTAATAATGTATTAATTTATCTTAAAAAGAACACCAGACTCTCACTTATCATTTCATTATTAATATATTCTTTAATTAATTTTTACTTTTAATCTAATATCTCACTCACTAAAACGAAATTATTTTTGGTCTGTCTTCGTTAACCTAAACATTAGTATATATAATCTTTCAATTTTAATTACATTTAATTAAGTGTGTTAATATTTAAATTAGTGAGTGACTAAAAGTAGTATTGTTTTAATAATCAAAAAACCAAATTAATAATAAAAATGAATCACGGGTATCAAACTAAGAATCCAATAGTTAAGGAATCAAATTGCCTTTTTACTTTAATAAGGAAGCACGCTATCTTTGGCATGTTCGTTGGTGAAGATATATATATAGATGGCAAAACTGAAAGATCCTGCGTTCCACTTACATATGGGGCTAATTTTGAGCTGTCTCAAACTACAAACAAGGGACCAACACAACACAAGACAAAACAAGCACGTGAGTCCTGGATTTCCCAAATTCTGCGCCTCATTTTCGGCAGACATAAAGTTGATGATGATCTATGCTTAGCCATTCTTTTATAAACCCTAATTTTCGTAGTGGAGAGGCAAAGGTGGAGCAATAAAAAGGAAGAATATAATGACGTAGAACTCTGGATATGTCAGAAGTCGTTGCCATTATATTCCCAATGTGGACAAATTGAATTGTAGAGTAGTCACAATCGGACATTAAAGTGGAAAAACAAAGTGGGGTTTCGACAAAATGTTGAATCACAGTTATATATCGAACTACTTCATTATGAAAGCATCATTAATGACGTTTTTTTTTTTTGACTTTGTTAATCATATTTAAGGGATTGGTAACTATACATCATTATTACAAGTAATTGGATATTGAAAAATTATTCACCAATACAACGAGAAGACGTTATTAATTGGTTAGTGATTAATACATTCATAAAATAATACCAACATATTGCAGAAAATAAAATGTAAATTCTTTAGTCTATTTTCAAAAATGATGTAAAAATATGATTATTACATAATACATTAAGTGAAAGACCATGTGTCAAAATAAATTAACTATTAGGGGTGAACATATAATCTAGAGACTTGGCCAATCCAACCCAACCTGTTTATATTTGACCGGGTTAGCCGAGTTTAAATAATAATATTTAAAAATCCATCAGGTCGGATTAGGTTATCTACTCGACTTGATTATATTTTTTATTTTTAAAATATTATTTTATGATTTAATTTGATTTATTTTTTATTTATAATCTAGTTTTAATATATTAATTGTTTTAAAATCTTAATTCTTTTTCATTCAAAATCTTAATTTTTATTTATTGTACTTTTTTCACATTCAAATCATAACTTTTTCTATTTTTTATTTTTTTAAAATGATTTTTATTAATTAAAAAATAATATTACCAAATAAAAAAATTAATAAAAAAGATGAAACTGGCACTGTTTGGTCAAACTTAGTTTGGCTTGATAATTTAACGAGTCATACCAAGCGGGACTGAATCTTGGAGTAAATTTTTGTTGCCATGATATTAAATCAGGTTGGGTTTCAGGTTTTACTCAAACCCTACTTACCTTTATCCTTGATCACCCCTATTAACTATAAAGTAATGTTAAAAACAATATAATTTTATTTATATTTTAACCTTAATAGCTTT
Source organism: Delonix regia (assembly GCA_037074485.1). NCBI lineage: Eukaryota > Viridiplantae > Streptophyta > Magnoliopsida > Fabales > Fabaceae > Delonix > Delonix regia. The sequence continues at coordinate 18,566,588 of CM073449.1, read as the reverse complement.
TAGATTTTTAATGAATCCAAAGTCTTTTCAAATTAGTCAACTTTGCTCTTTCACTTCTTTTATTTCCTCATACTTGTTACGTAATGATTTTCTCGATATAATTACTTTAAATATACATTGAATAATTCACCTAGAAAAATCATTAATTAGGCTGAGATTGTTAGTTTTTTAAATTTGCGCAGTAGAATTCACCCGTAATGGAATGTTATATATATATAATCTTTGTGGTTTGACAAGTCGTGGATCGTTTTTCATTATTGAGGAAAATAAAATATTTGAAGTACATACATGCTCCAGCTTAATTAATATGTAATTTGGAGAAGAATTTCTTCTTAAAGTGTAATTTATAAACATATATTTTAGAGTACATTTGCTTTAAATTTATTAGATTTTATTTGGAGAAGCATGAATATTGATTTGTTATGTATGATATAACAGGTTGGAATTGTTTATACATATTTGGATAAAATATTTTCTCTTCCTAGCTCTGAAAGATATATAGTTTAATCGCAGAACATTTTTTTGTTATAAAAATTTATTTAAACTCTTGAAATCAAGAGATATATTATAATTAAATATATTCTGATACGTATATCATTAAAGATAGGATTAGTTTTTCATTTAATTAAAATGTAGCTTGTAAAATAACTTATTTCTTAAGTACTTTACTTTGATGTTGGTTTTATATAAACATAATAAGCTTAATGTGTTCCAAAGTTGTATATATTACATCTATAATATTTTTTATTAAATATATTTTTAATAACCTATTATATTGTTAAGTAATGTATTTAATTATTTAACTTCTAAAAAATTTATTTCATGAATATTTTCTTATTTATAATTAATTATTTTTATCAAATAATTTTAAAAAGAGAAACCTATTAATCGCATGCGTGAAAAAGAAGCGGACAAATTTAGTTTAAAGCATATATTCATATAACTAGATGAAGTGTTATTGCATCCAATGGTCCATTTATCATCATTCCACTAATACACACTGGACAGATATAGCACATATCCACAGTGCATTAAAATAATTTGTTATATTTGTATTTAAGCTCTAATAATTTCTAAATTTTTAATGAACCCAAAATTTTTTGAATTTGTCACCTTATCCCCTCAACTTTCTTTATTTTTCAATAACTTCCTAAAAAATCAATTTAGATAATACGGATAGAATAAGGAATTTGGTGGTTATTGTAAAATTGAAAAAAGAAAAAGTATAGGGTGATGAGTTGACAAATTTACAACCCAAAAATATTTAATTACTATATTAAATAATTTCAAACATAAATACCAATCAATCTCATACGTGTGAAAGTAGGACAGCAACCATTTTAATTTGGAGCATATAAAAACTAAATAAAGTGCTATTGCATCCAATAGTCATATATATATATAAAATACGCCAAAATAGATTCACTGTATTTTAAGATTTTAAATGTAAATGAATTTAATAAAATTTAGACCATTTCATGAAAATTTAACGGTTTAGATTAAAAAGTGGTTAAAAATTGTTTGATATTTATTTAAATTTAAACAAGTAAATAAAAATTTAATAACTCAAATCTTTATAAATGCAGGAATCCAAACCTCAAATCCCTAATACTCAATGGATAAATAGCACACGTCACTAACAAAAATTAAGGACGTCAAGATTGTTTTTAAGACATGTTTCTATTTAAGAGTTTCTAATTAAGGGCACGTATTGATACATTTTAAATTCTTACCCTACATTATAAGTAAAGTTTCCTACAAAGAACAAATTAAAATACATACTACATAATATATAGAAGAAGAATTTTGAAAATTTTGAAGGGTTATATTGAATTCCTATTTTTTTTTCCAATACTCCCTCCCTTTTCTTATTATTAAAATCACAATATCCAAACGAGTGGAGGTTTGGCGCACAGTCAAATTGTGTGGTTCGTTTAATATGAACTATCAATTAAATTTTTAAATTTTATCGATTTTATTACCCAAAGATTATTAATTTTAATTTTTCAATTTTAAATGCAAACTATAAAATATCTGCGTTTCTTTCAACACATGTAGTCAGATTTGCGGAGTTAAGACGCGAATGAAGCAAGTCCAAATCAATAATAAAATATTGTCATATAATTAATTAATAATTTTAGCTTGGTGGCTTTCGTTGTCATAGTTTGTATGATTTAATAAGGACCAAATCTAGTGCTACCAACTCCCCTGTCAATTATACCAACTTGGGTGTAACTTCATGTGCATAGTCAAGATTCATAGACGCTTAGTTAATTACGCCTCCTATTTTTAATTCTCTCACCTGTTGACATCCTTTTTTAATTTAGGAAAAAGACTTGTTCACATATTCTTAATTCCACGTAGACTAATGTGATCTTTTTGTCTTTTCTCTTATAATTAAGTTGCATAAGCCATCTGAGGGCATATTTTGTCAAGCTTTCTTTGGTGGAAGGGTGTTCTCTTCTCTTATGTCAAATATTTAAACTGTGCAGTAATATTTTACTTTTAAAATATAGATTTGTTTTCTAAGTTAATATTAATAAATTAATTTTAAGAATAATACCTAATTATTATGTTTGTTATAATATATTTAATACAAATGTTATTCTTGAAAATAAATTAATATCCATAAATAAGTTAATTTTTTTTTAAAAATATTGAATAAGTTCTTTGTTAATATATTTTTATCTAGTGCTTTTGTGACTTGACAAAATTAGAAAATCTATTATTTTATATTAGTCATATATATATATATATATATATTTAATGTAACACTCATAAAAATATTACGGTATAAAATTTAAATAATTAAATAAAGAAATTTAAGAAGACTTAGATATTTAATGAATGAATATTATATTAGAAATTACGACTGATATAAGTGGTTAAACCTCACCTTTTGCATTCTAAGAAACCCTTGTTCTAACCTTCCCTTATAGTACGTAAGAATTAGGCCTTTTGTTTTTTTTAAGCATGCCAAGTGTCCCTTCCTAGTGCAATTACCAAAATGCCCTTAAAATTTCTTCTTCTTTCGCATTTCTTCCTCTCCAAAACACATATGTTTGTGTGATGATGGGTTTCAAAAATTTCTTCCACTTTCTCCACAATTTGTCAATTTTCTCACTCGTCTAACCTCCTTCGTCGCCGTTGATCATGGCTTGCCTATTAGTGATTGCGATTCCGGCATTTCTAATTTTGCCAAGTGTCCCTTCCTAGTGCAATTACCAAAAAGCCTTTAAAATTTCTTCCTCCCTTGTACATGTATGTTTGTGTGGTGGTGGGTTTCTAAAATTTCTTCCACTTTCTCCTTAAATAATCGATGTTCAAACTCGTCTAACCTCCTCTGTCTCCATTTATCATGGCTTGCCCATTAGTGATTGCGATTCTGGCGTTTGTGACTAAGAAATGCTAGGGTTTTTGGTGTATAGGTGGCATAATTTCAGCCAACATTGTGCACGATTAAGTGTTCGCCCAATCTCTTTGGGGCTTTTATTCCATGAAGTATTTCGACTCCTTTTCTTCTGGAGTCCCTGTCCAACTTCATCATTTGGCTATGAAATGCAAAACACTTCTTGTTGAGCCCATTTGCTAAAAACCAAGGTTTTGATGATAACAAATGCAAGAAAATTTTTTTATATATATTACTTAGGTCCTAGATGTTTTCACTGTATTATTATATCTTAGGAACCTTTGTAAGTGATATCAAGTTGATAAAAGAATCATGTAAAATGCATGTGAAATTGATTTTAGGTCTTAAAGGTTGTAAAAAAACTAATTTGGAGAACTCTAGAAGTCCTTAGTCAATTGGCCATAAGCCAGTGGTTGACTGGCCCCCTTGCCAGCCTGCTGCCAGGCCTTGTTCAGTCAAATGGGAGCTTTCTGTGAGTAAGTAGTCAACTGGTTACCTTATGAGAATCCTCAATCTGCTGCCAACTTGAGCCTTGATTGACTCAGAGCTCTTTGTAAGTCACCAGTCGACGGGTTACTAGCCAACAGTCTACTAGCCACACCCATATTAAGCACCAATATATTGCCAGCCTTAAGACCATCAAATGGGAACTCTCTGTGAGTGACCAATAGATTGGCCAAGGGTGAGCAGTCGACTATCGGGATCTAGAATTTGAATTTTTGAAAGGGAAAGCAGGGGTAGTCAATAGGGCATAGGAAGGCAGTTAATTGGTCGATGACAGACAAGCCATAACGAGTTTATGATAGATATATTTTGAAATCTCTGACTTTCCACTCACCCCTATGGAATATATTAGACCTTAATTTATATAAACTTGACCTATGAACTCTAAATTAATAAGAGAAACATTAAAGAGTGATTATATCATTAGTTTTTATCATCTTATCAGCTCTTTATCATATTAGTGGTTCATTATATCATATACTCTGTTTCAGTGAGTTCATTATCTGTATCTCTTTCTTTTTTGTAAGAGAAAAGCTCAAGGAGGTTCCTTGAGAGAGTCAAACTAAGAGAGAGCTTAGATTGACGGGAAGTATATCCCTGAGATTATTCAAGGAGGTTCGTTGAATGAGTTAAACTATGAGAGTTTGGGATTAAGGAGAGGATCTCCTAGGTTGTTGTATTTATTTACTGAGATAGTAAAAAATTCCAAGACGTTGCTTAGAGACTAGATGTAGGCTTGGGTAGAATTCGAATTAGAATAAATCTTTGTGTCTACTCTTCTCCCTTACTCTTCTTACACTCTGCATTCATTATTTCAAGTTTGGTTTAATTGTTTTTCTTTTGATTTAAAAGGGAGTTTTTCAATAAAATTTTTATAATATCTAATTCACCCCGTCCTGGGTGACAGCCTTGCTCAACACTTCTTTCAAAACAACAAAGAAAATTAAAGAAAATTAGGTAGAGCCATTGAAATTAACATAGCACTTAAACAATAATGTCCGAATGCCTAATTCCTTCGTCCTTTAGTGATTATTAACAAAGAATGGTCCAAGAATTTGAAATTTTTACATCTCATCACACTTTACGTTTCATCAAGAGGGATTTGAAATTGGAGGTCAAAACTTAGCAATTTCATATGGATATTAGAGGGAAAATTATTAGAATTCATGAAAGAACTAAAAACCCAACCTAATTTAAAGAAATCTCATCAAAATTAAGCTCAATTTCAAATTATACTACCATAAATGCTGAAATAAGAGGTTTCAAAAATAATGTTAGTGGCAGTTTAATAATTTTATAGGTAAGGGACACATGTCAGAATCTGAAAAAGGGAGAAATTTTTCTCAATTATGCTTGAAGGGTTTGAACTTGAGTCCTTTGGTAAATATAAAAGGCTTAACTACTTGTGTCAATTTTAATCTCATGTTTTATAATAAATTATTAAATATTTTAGTTATTTATAACTATTTTTGTAATTTATTCTTTAAAAATTATTTAAATTTTTAATTCATGCCTCATCCAATTGCCCTTGTTTCTTCAACTTATTAAACAAATTCAAATTCTTTTCTATTCCGTAGGGAATTTCAAGAGTGTTACAGTTGGCAAGTGATGGGGTGAGTATCGGCAATGGGATCTAGGACACGGTGGCAACTCGATGGCAGTAGCAGGAGGCGCGACAATGGAAGAAGGGAACCAAGCATTTTGACTAGACGAACAACAACACTAAAGAAGGAAAGCTGACGAATGCTAGCTGGGCAAGCTATAGCTGGTGACAACATCTATAGGTAGCTCGACGGTGGTATTGGTGTGTGTGGAGGGCTGGGAGAAGAAACAAGAAAAAACGAAAGTGGGGTGAGGGAAGAGGTAGGGGGAGTAGGGAAAAGGGTTTGCGGCTAGGGTATAGTAGCCGTATTTTATGTAGCCACAGCTAACTAGCATCGATTCAATAAGACTATAGCCACAGCTAAGTAGCATCGACTCAATAAAACTATGGCTAATATTGTGGGCTGCGGTTTTTGGTAGTGTTTTCTAATGTGAGAAGAAACCATAAATTCGAACTTTTCATTTGAATAAAGAATTATATTTTGTAAGGCAAAAAATCCCTAACTCAAAATCTTTAATTCCTATATTACGTAATATCTTTTCTACTTATATTCTCATCTTTTTATTTTCATTCTCATTTATTCTCTTTTGTTTATATACTATTGCTGCATAATCATATATTTATTTTAATTTTATAAATAATATGCACTTATTTTGATCAAAGTGTTTTATATATTGTATTTTTTTCTTTACATCCGTAACATTTAATTTTATATTGTAGAATTTTTGGTTTAGTTTATTTATGTTTATAAAAAATTAACTTTTTACATGTGAGAAGGGACTCATGAAAATGATGGTGATAAAAAATATAATATGCAATAAAACAATGTCGCATATGTTAATAAGTTAACTATTAACATTCCAACTAATATACATATGTTAATATTTACTTGATAGAGTTAAGATTACCATCAGTTTAATGAATTATTGAAAGCATTAAAATTAATATAATGCTTATTGATTTATAAAGACTTATTAATAGCAGTAGTAGCTTTGAGGTATGACATTTTAGTTTTAAATCAATAATAATAAGAAGGTTAAATTTTTTGTGCAATTATAATTTTGAATGCACTCGTACTTTAAGTTATAATGTAGAGACAAAATGGTAATATTATTACAACTATGTTTTTATATGATAATTGAATATACTGGTACATTCAAAATTATGAGTATATCAAAGATGACATCTAAAAACAAATATAAAACTATATAAATATTTTTGGAAAAATTGTGGTTTTGGTCATTATAGTTTAATTTAATTTTTGCTTTGGTCCTTATAGTTTAAAAATTTGTAATTAAGTATTTATTTAAATATTTTTTATTTAGTCTCTACCAATATATTTTTATCAATATTTGGTCATACATATGAGTTAATTTTACTTCATTATTGATCATTATTTCTTTTGTTATCATAAATCATACATAGGATGACTATTAAAATAACATACAGTTAGTTAAATTAACAAAATTTAGTATAATATTAAAAGAATTTTTAATAGTACAGTATGAATTAAAATATTTGTAAACTGTAAGAATTTAATTATAAATTTTTGAACTTGGAGACCAAATTAAAAATTAAATAAAACTATAGCGACTGAAAATATATATTTTTTCAATATTTCTTAACACTTTGCAAAGTACAAAGTCAGGTAAGAATATCTAAATTAATTTATGCATAATTTAATTGATTTATATAATAAAACAAAGTTACTTTTGTCTGAACAAAAGAATTTATACATTTTAAATTTTTGCATTAAACTTAAAAAATTAACAAATTGATCACTCATTTATAAGTTAATTCTCAATTTGATCCATCACTGATTTTCATTTGCATTTTGGTCCTTCACTTGTCAATTAATTCTCAATTTAGTTATTTACTGATTTCTATTATTAATTCAATTTCTCATATATCAGTCTATTCTCAATTTGGTCTTTTGCTTATTTCAATTCTTTTATGCATTTTGACACATGTGACACCTTTAAAATGGAACAATAGTCAACCATGTCCTAGACTTGATCATGAGCTGAGTTTTGGTTGAAAAAGGGGTCCCAAGCCCATTTTTTAATCTAGTTTTTATATTCAAACTTTTATTCATTTTATTTAGTTCGAGCCTATTGGACTAGCCTTTTTCAAGTCATGGTCAAGTCTATTTTATACTTAGGACTTGAGATAAATAATGTAGTCAATGAGTATTATTACTTATATAGTTGTATATAGGGAAGTTATAAATACAAATTATTTGCTGTATCGACATAAATTCTTTCGATGAAGAGCATTAATTACTATTTTCTTACCAATATGTCAAGTTGGATATTTATAACCACCTTGAATTAATATTAAGCTAGTCTCATAAGAAACTTATATTTTACATCGTTAAAATTAAGATATTTTTATTTTCAATACCTTAATTAAGTTACATTCTTTTTTTAATGATAAAATTAAGTTTTTCATTAAATAATAAGTCTTTCTTATGAAAAATTTGATTTAGACTTTTTGGGCCTAGGCTAGGATTGTAGAAAAAAGTTTGAGCTCATCTCGTTTTATAAAATGAGTTTTTCTAGTTTGACCTTTTTTTTTTTTCGTTTGGGCTTTATATTCTAGACTCATCTTTTTTTTTTTTTTTTTCAGGCCAATCCTATTAAGCTAGACAAACTTTTTAAGTTATGATCAAGTTTACCATATCCTATCCATAGTTAACTAGTGAACTACATTACCTAGGTAAAAAGTGTCATTGGTGCATATTGAGGTTGTCCATGGTAGAGTATTGGCCATACCAAGTGCAGCAACTTGGGGTCGCATGACTAGTTAGAGTTGTTAGAAGTCAGATTTACAAAATATGATAGAAACCAAACTTTACAAAGTGTTAATTACATTTAGTACATGGCATAGATGTCAGTTTGGATCAATCTCTGACCCGAGACATGTAAGGGGAAAAAACCCATGTGACTTGACCTAGTGATTACCTGTGACACATTAAACATGTGATTAAATGGTATACTAGTATAGAGGCACGATCACTAACTAATATAACCCTCGTAAGTCAAGGTAGTCCCTCTATATCACAATTTATGGGGATCTTTGGGATTCAACATTCATCCTATTGAGGTTTAAACCCATGCTTGCATCCTGCAAATGAATCTCGGACATCATCTGTAAAACAAATAGGTGTCACAATTTGTATGCCATATACCAAGACATACCTTTACATCACTACCTTGGTCTATACCTACACATCGTTTTATGCAATTATACCTTGTTAACTAGGTGCCTGCAGGTACATGTCTAGGTGTTCTGTCCACAAACATTAGCATTTAAACATCATCTCGTGCTATTACCCTTCTTTTCTTCGGGGGTGGGGCTACCCTTTGTCATCACCTTTATAGGATCACCAATAACTGCTTTAACCTTTCTAGTCAAATCATGGCCAGCGGTAGTGCTACCCTCTAGCCTAGTTAACAAACTATTAAGATTACTAAGTGTTTTAGTATACACTTACTGACTTTTCAATGGAAGGTCCATGAATCTTCTAGTACTGGAAGCCAACTATCAATACCTTATCATCATGGCATTTTAGGACCATTAGCAAGGGAGGTTAGGAGACTTTGCATGCTTGGTCCATTGTCTACATATCAAGTTCACCAAGAACATCCCCATGTTCTCTTCTTTCATAATAAAATGGTGTGTGAGCGTAGAATCCCCCACGATATATACAAGCGATGTTCGCATTCAAATATCAACTCGTGGGTCGAATGTGCCTTAGCAACCAGTATAACTAAAATCTTAACTTGTAAATTATAATGTGTCCAATTATATCATGGTTGATAACAGAAAATGCAAGACTAGCTTCATTCTTAATTTAAAACATTCTGAACATATATCTCATCTAGTTAAGGCAAGATCAATGCAGAACAATTTTTAAACTATTGAAAACTCGTTGCTTCAATACTCCTACATGGAGAACTTAAAGTTGAAGAGAAAATCCACCAAACTAATATGGGACTAATATGGGACTTTGTATATTACTTTATGAATGAGTTCACCCCCTCTCACCATAAAGCAGTCCTTACCTTGGCAAAGAACTTGTCATGAAGTTATGTAGTGGCCCATATTCATCACTCGTTATAAGTCTTCCTAATCTACTTGTTATTTGCCATACCTAGCTTGTCTATTATGATCGATCAACATTCCTCTAACTCTTACAATGAACAATTATGAAACATGTAGTTCCTTAACATATCTTTATACCCATTCTTGTGAATCATCTTGCTTGCAATTTGCAGGTGCAGATAACTCCATGAAAAAAAGTTATTTAAGCCACTTTTATGGTAAATCATTGAGTAATTTTGTTAGTTTTAGTTTAATTTTGAGTTATTTGAGTTAATTTTGTTGATTTTCCTTTGAAAGTTTAGTTTTAGATTGTTTTAGTTGTTTTTACTATTGGTTCATGTAAGTTTGATGAATTATATGAAAAAAAATCTTACCAATATGAGTTGCTCATTATGTCTTTATCTTGTCCATGCTTGGAAAAGCAAGAAAAAGCATAAAGGATATCTTGAAAGCCTAGGTCTTAAGATTTGGGACTATGGACTTAAGAATTTTATTTTCCTTACATTTTCCATAGTGATGTGTCAAAATCAATGTAAAATCCATAGACTTAGTGCCTAGCCACTAGCATGTGGGGCCTAAGCACTAAATGCAGCTTAGAATCTTGAACATAGTGCTAGGACACAACTTTATTAAGGGTAACTCCATCTTCTAACTTTTAAGGTTATCTATATTGAAAAATATCAGGGTTTTTTTTTATATAAAAGAGATTTCAATGCATAGGAAGCACAAAAGAGGTAAGTATTAGGACATGAGAAGGCTTGAAAGAAGGTAATCCATGCAGAGAATTAAAGGGTGAAGTAAATTAAATTTGTAAAAATAGGAGTTTTCTTCACCTTCTCTTCTTTAATTATTCTTCATATTATGCTTTTTGAATTGAAATTTAGTACTCTCATGAATATGCAAGGGCTAAGATCTCTTTTCTCTGAGAATATAGTCCCTTAACATGTAAATTTACAATTACTATGACTTTCCTATCTTCATTGTAATGTTAGTAGATTTATTTAGTTTATGTTTCAATGTCCCTTGTTTGGCCACCAATTAGAGTGATTTGGAAGGAATGCTTAAATTTACTCTTAAAAACTAAATACAGGTTATTCAATGATTATTTATTAAGTAATTCAATTAACCTTTGAGATAAAAATATACTTAAGGGTCTTGTGGAGTCATAATTAGTCATGTGTAATGCATCTCTTAATTGAATTCTCATAGCATTATAGGGTAATTTGATTGGAAGATTGAATTTATAAGGGATCAACGAATCCTTATAATGAATTTAGAAGCTAAGACCAATTCATGAATCATTAAAACAAGATTGGAAGGTTACTTTTTCCAATTGAAATGTAAAGTGAGACTATAATCCTAGGGAGTTTTCATTGACATACTTCCATATAATTAGTATTGTGTTTGTTTGTTACTTTACATATCTCCTTTCATTTGATTAATTGATTACTCAGATAAGGTAATTGAAAGAGCATTGGTACTCAGTAAGAGTTATGCTTAGAATTCACTTAGGGCAATACTCTTCTCACTATTGTATTATTTATTGGCAATGTATACTTACATCATGGTATTTTGCTCACAACATATGCCATAAGCACAACTAATGTGTAGAACATAGAATCACTGCCTTAAATGCCTTCATCAATGTTTTATCCTTGTCAATCACTATTGCATTCAAATGCTTATCCACAATTACTTGAAAGAATGTTTACAACACCCAACGGTACATTTCAGTCGTCTCGTCCACAAAATCACATGTGAACACTGTAGTGGCCCTATGATAATTCACTTATGAGAAAATTACCAATGGCTTCTAATACTAGCTCACTTTGTAAGTGCTATTCAATGAGACCACATCCCTAAAAGACTTATAATTGGTGCAACTATTGTTGTTTACCCCAACATTTATTCCAAGTAATCCAACTCTGTGGTAGTGTATATTGCAAAAAAACATGAGGTCTGTATCTACCTTTCCTTATAAAAAATCAGGTTTACAAATGCTTCCCTATCACTTATCTTGTCTCATGCTACTCTATCAATGGGGTTGTGTAGGTCTATCTTGCAGAAGCTAAGTCCTCGGTAACCCTTAAATTGTCCCACCATGAAGCCAAATATGTTTACATGTCCTAACCCTATATGCATGTATACTTTAGATTTGGACCTTTTATTCAATCAATAACCCAAAATTACCATGCATGATGTGCAACAAGATTGGTCAACATCATTATGTGGTTATATTATTCAACAAAAGTTGTCACCACCCATTTGTTCATGGCACCATTGTACGTTATGTGTATATTGGCAAGACACCATGTTCTAATAATAGCTCTAGCCTCTTTTTTTTTTTTGTTTTTTATTATGCAGTGAGAGGTATCGACATTCTTGTACCCTTTGTTTTTGCATTTGAACACTTGATAATATATTTGATTTCTTGAATCTTGCTTCACATTACCTTTTAGCATGTTGAACTTGGCACACAGAGCGTAATTGCAATAGAATTGTAAGTTGTCTGTTGTGTCAACAACTCTAATCCTGTATTGTCATTGTCCAACTTTTATATCTCTTTAAGCACCTCCAATTTATGATGCACCTCCCATAATCGTGGTCTTATGTGCATTTTGCTAGGTGCTTCTCCCCCTTGTTATCCTCTTCCATGACTCTTGACTCATGGTAACTAGATGACTCACTTATGTCTCCCTTGGTCCAATGCTCACCCTCATTGGTGCCTAAATGGACATATTCCTAATAGTCTATTCCTTGTACAAACATAGAGTCAATTTTAGAACATGTTGCATTCAACTTTAAATTGTAACATGCAAAAATAATATTGATTCTTAGACAAGTAATACTGCTCTTCCTAGACAAACAAAAATTCTTTCTTTCTCTCCATCTATCAGTTGACCGATAGAAGCAATAATAAACTGGTAGAACTTTGTTTATTATCACTATGAATTGCTGGCCAACTGCATACATTGCACAATTGATTGTTAGTCCAATTACATAGGTTCACATGGTAACGATTGACTTAATATATACATTAGACTTATACCAACTTATAGTTGATCATTTCTATACAAATCAACTATCTCACGTCATTTTCTTCCATCCTTCCTCCTACCATTAGTTGACTATTATTACTAGTAGTTGACTTGTCATTCTTTACATCTTATCATGCATTGATTGTCAAATCCTAATGCACCATATGTTAGTGACATATATATTATATATTAAATATAATAACAATTGTATGTTATATGCAATTATATAATGGATAAGTCCAAATTTTTAAAATGATCAAATTTGGTTGAAAATAAGGTTGAGCATAAAGTATATCATAGAGTATGGATTTATATGATATCTACTTTTTAATTTAATAATTGGTCTAATTAGAAATTAGGGCAACATGAGCCATTATAAAAAAGGTTATAGTCCCCAAATTGTATGTATGAGGTTTCTTTTCTAATATCCCATCACTGGAAAATATAGAAAGTCCCTTTTCACCAAATTCATAATAATAATTTGAAAAATCTATAGCCATAAGACTGAAGGATTATTATTAAAAATATGGACTCAAGTACACTTCCATGTCTAAATTTTTCTTTTTGATTATTTGACAAGATAAATATCAATTTGATGAAGATTTAATCAAAATTAAGCTTTACCCCAACAAATGGCATCAAAGCTAGGTTCAAGTTGAATAATTAAGAATTAGTTATCAAATTATTTTCATATATACAATAATGTAAATTTCCTTTTGGGTTTCAATTTCAATAACTCATCATAAATTAATATAATGTTTAAGATTTACGACAATGTCATATACATATATATTATGCATAGTGATTTGCATCATTATGGCATTTGATTATAATTGGTTTGATTATATATATATATATATATATATATATATATATGAATACATGACACCTTGGGATTTGCTGTAACATTATCTTTATATATAACATTCTTATATTAGATTAATATGAAAATCCACATTTAAAAAAAACAAGGAAAAAAGGTATGGGATTTGTCGCAGCATAAGTATAGATTACATTGCCACATTGAGGGATATTGATATAATTATGGCAATATGAGATTAAGATCACATATGGACTTTGATTACATATATTTTATATGTATGATTTAATATTTGCAACAATGGAACTATTATTTAATTCTTTATATGGCTTGTTTTATTTACATGATAGAATGTGAGATTTACCATTCATATTCAAGTTTTTGGCCATTGCATGTTTATTATTAAAAAATTAGTTATAATTAATAAGAATAGGAAACAAGTTTTCAAAGTTTTTTTGGGAATTTGAATCTAAATGTTGGTGTATATATATATATATATGAATTAATTGAAACAAGATGTCACCAAAGTAGCTATTGTGAAAATTGCTTAGTTTAGAAATATGTAAACAATTCTGTGCATGTAATTTATGTAAATATTGATTGGCCTAAGGTAAGTCTATATTTAATATAATTGCATATGCATATGTGATAATAAGTGCATGATAATTATTTGGTATTTTTCATGTGGTCTCGAAATTAGCCCAAATGAGGATTTATTATTCGATATGTTACTTTATTGTCAATGTTTAATTACTACACCAAGATATCACTTACAAGTTAATATTTTCCCAATGATGAAATATTAATGGAGTGCTTGGTATCTTGAAATGGGGTTTTACTTTTATTCAAATTTACTATTATGTTTTGGTTTACTTTGGTACTTGTGTGAGTTATTTGTTTTGTTCTCAATTCAGTTTCTCCTCCAGCAACTAATATCATTATTACTATTAACTTAATTCTTATGTTAAATGGCATAAATTTTAAGGCATGGCACAAATGTCCTTATCACTCTCAGAGTCATGGGCCTGGACTTTACATTAAAGTTTCCTAAACCTACAAATCTCACTAATAACAATACTTTAAATGAAAATAGGGGGCTGGAAAAGTAGGAAAAATCTAATTGCATAAGTCTTATGATCATCAAGCATGTCATTCCATAAGCTTTTAGGAGCAATATGTCTAATCAAGTGGAAACAACTAAATATTTCCTTAAGGACCCTTAAAAAAAAAGTTTGCTAAGAATGAAAAGGTTGAAACTAGTACAAACTTAGCAAAACTTATCTCTATAAGGTATACATGTAAAGGAAAGCAAGGAAGTACATTTGGAAATGTGACATTTTGCTTAAAAACTGAAGGCACTTTGGTTAAACTTATCTGAAGACTTGTTAGTGTATTTGGTTTTGATATCCCTTTTGGCATAATTCAATCAGTTTGAGGTGACCTATAATTGCTAAAATGACTCTTAGTTACTTAATGAACTCATCTCATACTATGTTTAGGAATAGGAGAGATTGAAGAAAGGAAGGACAACAATGCTCACTTTGCCTCCACTAAAAGGACAAGAAGAAAAACAATAAGAGAAAGAAAAATAAAGGAGCCATGGATATAGCAATATAAAAGAAACAACATAAGGAACCAACTCAAGATAGTTGTTTCTTTTGTATGGCTGCAGGACATAAGAAGAAACAATGTACCAACTATCACGCATGGCATACAAGGATCTTAATTTTGTTTATTCTAAGGTTAATTTTACTTTGGTACCCAAACACACATGGTGGATAGATTCTAATGCAATAACTCATGTGTCTCTACAGGGTTACCAGAATTGCTGAAAGCCTAAAGATGGTGAAAGATACATCTATGTTGCTGATGGCAAGTCAGTAGAGGTTGAAGCAATTAGGACATTTAGATTATTGTTAAGAACTGATTTTTATTTGGATTTGATTGAGACTTTTGTTGTACCATTTATTAAACAAAATTTAATTTCTATTTCAGCATTGGACAAACTTAGTCATTTTTGTTCATTTGGTAATGGAAAATTTAGACCTTTTCAAAATTCAAAATTAGTTGGTTTTAGTTCTTTATTAGGTTATGATAATCTATATATGCTTGACATTATTACTTCATTCAATGAACCCTTGAACATTAATGTAATAGGTAAAAAGCACAAATTAAACAACGAGAATTCAGCTTCATTGTGACATATCTCTTAAAGGAGAATTGAGAGACTTGTTTAATGGTATTCATGATCCCCTTGATTTTTTAGATTTTGATACATATGTTAACTATATTAAAGAGAATCAAAAAAATATATTTAAGAAGATTTGGTGCCAATAAGAAATTAGTGATGTCTTAGATCGGATACAAATTCATAATTATGGATCATTTCCTACAACTTCTTGGAATGGTCACAATATTTCATAACGTTTATAGACGATTTTTCATGATATGGCTACCTTTATCTCGTTCATGATAAATTGCAATCATGGGACATGTTTAAAAATTATAAGGTTAAAATTAAAAATCAACTCAACAAAAGAACAAAAGTGTCAAATTAGATTATGAAGGTGAATACTATGGTAAATATGACATATTAGGTGAAAAATGTCTATGACCATTTGTGAAATTCCTAGAGGAATGTGGTATCATCCCATAACACACTATGTTGGGTTCGCCAGCTATGAATGGTGTCGTTGAAAGACAAAACAAAATGCTTAAGGACATGGTGAAGAGTATGATTAGTCATTCTATCTTTTGAATCACTTTGGGTAAAAGCATTAAAAACAACAGTATATATACTCAATAGAGTTATGATTAAGGCAACTAAAAAGACCCTTCATGGGTTTTGGACAAGCAAAAAGTCAAGTTCAAAGCATTTCACATTTTGGGATGTCAAGCTAAGGCAAGACCTTATAGGCTAAATTGCTATTTCATTGGATACTTTGAAAGGTCCAAAAGTTACAAATTTTATGATCCCATGACTAAATCTATTTTCAATATGGGAGTTATCCGGTTCCATAAGGATGTTGAGTTTGTAGAAGGATAAAGAGTTAAGGATTTTGTCATTGATAAAGAATACATGGATAGTCCTATAATTGCAATTGACAATGATAAGGAACAATTTCTCATACTTGACATTTTTCAGGAAGTTGTTCTAAAAGAATAAAATCTACAACTTTAATAATCATTGTCATTAAGGAGATCCACTAGATAAAGGAAAAATAAAATTTTAGATGATTACATTGTATTTATCTAGGAGCATGATGTTGACATTGGAGTGATGAAAAATGATCCAATCAATTTCCATCCAGCCATAGGGAGTTCTAACTCTCAAAACTAGATTAATGCCATAAATGAAGAGATTAAGTTATTAAAGGACAATTATGTATGGGATCTTCTCTCATTGCTTGAAGGTACATAGCCAATTGGTTGCAAACAGATATTCAAGACCAAAAGGATTCAAAAGGTGACATGAAGAGATAAAAAGTATGTCTTGTTGCTAAAGGCTTTACACAAAAAGAAGGCATCGATTATAAAGAGACTTTCTCTCCAATTTTATCGAAATACTCTTTTAGGATTATAATGGCCTTAATTTTTTTTACATACTTTAGTCTTGAGTTACATTAGATGGAGGTCATGACTACGTTTCTCAATGGTGACATTGATGAAACAATTTATATGGTGCAACTATCTATCAAGTGATGCAAAGTCAATCGTTTGCAAATTAAAGAAATCTATCTATGGGCTCAATTAAGAGTCTTGTTAATGGTATTAAAAATTTCATCAGGTTGTTATCTCATTTGGTAAATGTTTAAGTAATCCAAGAAATAATTATTTAAAAGTAGCTAAATGATTCATCTAGTATTTACATAGAATAAAACATTACATGCTCTTGTGCCGGAGGTCAAATAAGTCAAGGATCATAAAGTATTCAAATTTTAACTTTGCAAGATGCCAAGATAGTATAAAATCTAAATTAGGCTATATCTATCTGTTTGTTGGAAAAGCTTTATGAGATAGTGACAAAGAAACACTCATAGCTCCTTACACTAAGGTAGCTAAGTTTATAACCTGTTATAATCCATCCAATCAAGGAATATGGCTGCAAAAGTTTGTCATAAGGCTATGAATTATAAATGGAATTGAAAGACCACTAGGATATGTTGTGACAATAAGTTAGCAGTCTTATATTTTAATAACAACTAGAGCTTAAGTAAGCCAAAACATATAAACATTAAGTTCATTGTTGATAAAGAAAGAGTTCAAAATGGTCAGGTGTCTATAATGCATATTGGCATAAACTACTTAGTTACCAATTCGCTTACTAAGGGATTCACGCCTAAGGTCTTTCATGAGCATAATGCTCATATAGGTGTTAGATATTCAATTTCAATGGGAGTTTGTAATTTTGCTTTATAGACACATTCTTTGGTTATTAGTTATGGATTTTAAGGCTATTTTCAAAGAAATAAAGTTATTTCAATTCATTCACTAAGGTTTAAGGTGGACCAATGGGAAATAGGTATGTTTTGATCACTATGCTACTTATACTTGATCTATGTCATTTGGTTATGTTGATATACATTATTAAAGATGAATTTAGTTACAATACATGTAATGAAAGTCACCTTGGTTCTATATTAGCATTATCAATGGAAGAGATTGTTTAGGGATGCCTTTGGTTATGATAACAAAAAGTTTTAAGCTTATAAGGTTATATTATGACATACTATTATGAGGTGAAATGTGTGTGTGTGTATAACTGGGAGATTCTTAGTATTTATGGACATATATATTATATATATTAAAGATAATAATAATTGTATGTTATATGCTATCATATAAAAGGATAATTCTAAATTTTAAAAGTAATCTATTTTGGTTTAAAATTAAGATGGGTTTAGAGTATATTATAAAGTATGGATTTATATGTGTAGATGTCATAATATATCTAAATTCTAATTAGAAATTAGGGCAACATGTACAGTTATAAAAAGGGCTATAGTCCCTAAATTGTATATATAAGGTTTATTTTCTAATATCCCAATGTTAGAAAAGAGAGAGAGTCCATTTTTCTCATATTCATACATATCAATTAGAAAGATTTATAGCCATAAGATATTATCAGAAATATGGATTCAGCTATATTTCCACATCTAATTTGTTTTATTTGATGATTTGACATGAAGAATATTAATTTCATGAAGACTTAATAAAAATTAAGTTTCCCCTAACACCATACACTATACCCTACCATTAGATTACACTACTAAGGCCAATCAACATAGACTAAAATGTAATACCCATGAGATCCTTATGTTAAATAAGATATTTTAGGTGAAAAAAATTTATATAATTTTATGAGTCAGAGAAAGGAGTGAATTGCACTTAAGCTAAGTATGAACTTAAGAAATATTAAATATGAATTTAAATAGTATTATATATGAGTTTGAGGCCAACATAAGTGCCTAAACCTTATCCTATGCATTCCCAATACTTATAGTTCAACTCCAGAGTGTATAAATAAGGTATTTTCATAGTTGATCTTGATAATGCAAAGTATCCTTGTGGAAAGTACCAAAATACCCATAACATTATATCTTCTCCATTATTCCATCTTTTTCTCTCGCATTTATCCTTCCCTGGCGCATTCACTTACATGTTATTCAGTTGAGTTTTCTAGCACCTTCAACCATTGTTCATGGTTACCGATGTTCTTTGCTCGTCCTTGTACCTTCACCGAATTGAGATCGTCCCTCTTTAGCTTCCTTTTGGCCAAGAAATGAAAGGATTCTGGCACAGTATGTTTGGCGGAAAATTCAACAAGAATTCAAGCTTAAATCGGTGTGTTTTCTTCAAATTAGCTTAGGGCTTTCCATGTACCATAATTTTTAGCCATTTCTCTCTTGATTTCTATCATCAATTTCATCATTTAAGCTCTAAAATCTAAATATACTTTTTTTACAGTGTTTCTTCATGACTTCAATGGAATTTTGAGTGATTTCGTGTTTTTCATCCAACATTGTCATGGGCATTGCTTGGAAGGTGAATTTTGAAGCTTCTCTCATTTCCATCTATCAATTTAATCAATTTGGCTCAGAATCATAAAACCCTAAATTTTGGTATTGTGCATGCACGATTTACACTGTTCATGCACAAATTTTGAATTTAGAGCTTAATTTCATGTGATTTCATTAAACTGAGTTGAAGTTTCATATCCTAGGTAAATTTTGAAAATTTCCCCCTAAATTTAGTTACCAATTTCGTATTTTTGTTTTGGAATTGAAAAATCCCAATTTAGCTATGTGTGTTCATACTTGTGAAATGGTGAAATTCAAAATCTTTGGACTCCTCTAGCTTCATTAAGCATCTAAAGGAAGGATTAAGGCCAACGGGAGTTTTTGCTTTGAGTTGTAAGTGAATTTCATACTTTTTCATAATTTTCTTTGATTTTCAATGATGTAAAAGGAATGAAAGATGAATGGTAAACCTTGTTAGAGTTAATTGAGTGGCCATGGATTATTACTTCAATTTAATGACAAAATTTGAACTTATTTGATTGATCTTAATGCGACACTGGTGAATCGATAAATTTTGAATATAAAATAAGGTCATGAATTAATTTAGGACTAGGAGAATGTCTATTCCTAAGCTGTTGATGAATTAGAGGTTTGCAATTGTAAATAATAGAGTTTAAGAATAGTTTTGTTGAATGCGTCTTGAATTAGAGTTGGATAATTAAATTTTTTAAATGAATTGAAGTTAAGTTAGTCAACAATTTAGGAACCTATGAGTATTCTAGTTTGGAATTAATTTAAAAGTGTCATTGTCCTTATTAAAGTAATGGTTATTTAAGAGTTTTAAAAAAGAGAAGTAAGAATTTCATATGGAGTTAAAGTATATGAATTAAATAGGTGGGAATTAGGCATCGAGGACATTATTGAGATATAAGATTCCCTGACATAAGAAATAAAGCATGCATTACTTGATCATATAGGTCTTTAGAACATAGATTGGATCAAAACAATGTGGAAAGCTTAGGATGTGTTCCTTTTCAAGTGAGTAGATATTGCCAACTATGCTTGCTTTCTATATTTTAAAACCTTCATTTGCAAGTTTCTGTGTTTTGTTCACTAAGCTATTTTAAGGAAAACATACTAATTTCTTCTTGAGAATTTCTTTGAATGCTTTGATAACTCCAAGGTAATGTGCTATATAGTTTCTTCTGGTATTTGATTCATCTTTTGAATAATGATTTACATATCTGTATATCTGATTTACAATGATTATGGAATTTCAAATCAATTTGATTCTATTTTCGGAGTAAACCTAATTCTAGAGTCTCTAAATTACTCTAATTTTTTATTACTGAAATATTTTGAATCTACATTTTTGAACTTCTCTAAATTTGAATTTCTAGCTATGTATTTATGTATGAAAATATTATTTTTAGGAATCCATCCAGTACAAAACCCTACAGTTAAGGGCAATAAGCATTAGCCATGGTGCACCGTGATTCTAAAACTCGACTTGTAAAGGAGTGACTAGCCTTTATGTAGGCCAACATACGTGAATCTAATATGATTTTGATTATTTGATTAAGGCATAATGCCAATATTATGATATTTTGTATGACGTGTATGGCATGTATTCTAATTATATCAAGCATAATGCTCGAGTTTGATATTTGTTATGCTATAATAACACTAACCTTGAGCTATTTGATTTTTATAAATTCTATTGGTTCTATTGGATGTTCCCTACTATGTCACTTAGTATGCATTTCATTGATGTTTTGTATTTTTGACTGGGTTTTGAATATTGATAAATTCACATTAGTTGTATTTTGTAAATGACCATTTGTTCATATGCAAATTTCAAAGATAAATTATTCATGTATGAAAAACTCTACCACATCTGTCAATTCTTTTTTTAGTATAGTTAGTGATATCAGATCATTGAGTGTTGTCACTCATTCCTATTTTATTATTATGTTTTGTAGAGCATAATACTAACCTTGCATTTCTCTAGGTGGTGTAAAGTCAAGTTACATATCTGATGGTGAGTCCTGCATTGTCTGCATAGGCAAAGTTGATTTTTATTGCTAATTACTGTATTGTTCTGTACTCTAAAAGCTTCTATTGTCACAGGTAAGAATTTAAAAACTGTATTGTGTCTTTGATATTTCTATTTAAATTATTTTATAAGAGCGAAGCTCTCTTTCTACTTGTTTACAGGTGTTCAATTGTGAAAAATTTAAAACATCTATATTTCAAAGGAAACTTTACAAGAGTTTCCACCTAAATGTCAGTTAGCAAATAATATACTTATGCATGACTTGTAGACTTTTTGTCTAAAGGTATCATGGCATGATTTGGTAACTACTACTTATTAGGTTTGTTATCAAACTAAGTAGGTTGTCCGACTTGTCCTGGTTCTCAACAATAGGGTATACTTCATTCTCCATCCTAGTCACACTTCCTTAGTTAGCGGTGTGATAGTAATACTAAGTACGAAAAGAACTTCACCAATTATACCTAGATATTGAATAATATGAATTTCTAATAAACAATTAATTTACATAAAAAGTACATACTTTTTTAATATTAGTATAAACAAATATTTTGGCCAAAGGTGTAAATAAGTAAGTTGAACTTAAATATAAAGATCACAATTTTCTAAACATTTTAATATGAAAAAATTATGGTCACAAAAGAAAGAAAGAAAAAACTCTAGTCCATAGTCACATCAAATTTGTTAGAAATTGCTAACTCTGTCTATGCATATAATTCTACATAAAATGCCAAGCAGAGAGTTCAATGCAAAATTCCCTTTGGCTATTATGACGTAGACATAGATTTTGCTTCTAGATTTTCTCTTCACTAAAGCCAAATAAGATTAGGAACATGTATTTTCATCCAAAAGGAAAAAGATTAAGGACATGTATACTCATTTTTCTTTTCTAGGCTACACCTATCTACTTGTTTAAGGAGATTTTTGGGAAAGTGCCAAACAAACACTCGTAGCTCCTTACGCTAGGGCAATTGAGTATATAACATGTTATAAGGCATCCAATCATGGAATATGACTGCGAAATTTTGTCATTAGGCAACAAATTATTGATGGAATTGAAAGACCACTTACGATATTTTGTGACAATAAGTCAATAGTCTTATATTCTAATAACAACAAGAGTTTAAGTAAGTCATAGCACAAAAACATTAAGTCCCTTTTTGATAAAGAATGAGTTCAAAATGGTTAGGTGTCAATAAAGCATATTGGCATAAATTCTATGGTTGCAGCTTCACTTATTAAGGGATTACCACCCAAAGTCTTTTGTGAGCATATCACTCATATGGATGTCTAGATATTCAGTTTCAATGGGAGTTTGTAATTTTTCTTTATAAACACATTCTTTGGTTACTTCAGTTATGGATTTTGAGGTTATTTTCTGCAGAAATAAAGTTTTTTCAGTTCATTCACACTCTAATTTTGGTATAGTTTGATCTCACTAAGATTTAATATGGACCAGTTGGAAATAGGCATGTTTAGATCACAATGTATGTAATTTCCATGTTACACATCTATACTTGATTTATGTCATTTGGTTATATTGATATGAGTGACCAAAGATGAATTTAGTTACGATACATTTAATGAAAGTCGCCCTGGTTCTATGTTGACTTAATCAATGGATGAGATTGTTCAAGAGTGTCTTTGGTTATGATAGCAAAAAGTTATAAGCACATAATTTTGTAATATGACATGCAATTATTATATATATATCAAGATAATAATAATTGTATGTTATATGTTATCATCTAAAAGGATAAGCTTAAATTTTGAAAGTGATCTAATCTAGTTTAAAATTAAGATGGGCTTAAAGTATGTGTAAATATCCTGATATATCTAATTTCTATTTTGATGATGGGTTTAATTAGACGTTAGGACAACATGTGCTATTATAAGAAGTGTTATGGTTTCCAAATTATATATATGAGATTTCTTTTCTAATATCCTATCATTAGAAAAGGGAGAGTCCTTTTTCCACAGATTTATACATATCAATTTGATAGATCTATAGCTGCAAAATTAAAGGAATATTATTAAACATATGGATGCTTCCACATTAAAATTTGTTCTCATTGATGATTTGGCATGATGAATATTAATTTGATTAAAATTTAATCAAAATTCAGTTTTATGCCAACACCATACACTACACCCTACTGTCATATTACACTACCAGGGCCAATCAACACAACGGTAATACTAAGTACGAAAAGATCACCAATTATACCTAGATATTAAATAATATGAATTACTAATAAACAATTAATTTGCACAAAAGTACATGTTTTTTAAATCTTAGTATAAACAAATACTTGTTTTTGGGCCAAGGTAGAACAAGTATGTTCAACTTAAAAATAAAGATAACAACTTTTTAAAAAATTTAATATTATGAAAATATTGTGGTCACACAAGAAAGAAAGAAAGAAAAAACTCTAGTCCACAATCACATCAAATTTGTCAAAAATTGCTAACTCAGCCTATGTGTATAATTCTACATAAAATGCCAAGCATAGTGTCAAATGCAAAATTCCTTTTGGCTACTATGGAGTGGAGATAGATTTTGTTTCCAGATTTTCTCTACACTAAAGTCAGATTAGATTAGGAACATGTATTTTCGCCCAAAAAAAAAAAGGTTAGGGACATGTATACTTGTTTTTTTATCTTTTTTTGTAAAAAAATATTTTGTTTATTTATATCCTCTTTTGCATACTTAATCGGAGGATAATCTAAATATCATATACAATATATGATTTTCCTGTCATAATTTGACATCTCCAGGATGTTACACATATTATCACATAAGCCTTAGGATTTAGTATCACAATGGACGTTGAGGAATTAAGCATATGAATATATCTATTACTTATGATTATTTACTGGATCATAGGTAATGGTTTTAAAATATGTTAGAATTAATTATTTTGTTGATGTACTAGTAATTAGTTATTAATGAGACTCGTCCTGTTGAATGTTTAACAGGGGTTAGAAACTAGAGAGAGGCACGTTTTTGTATGAAGCCTACTCTGAGAAAAAAATTTATGGTAAAAGGAAACTCGTCCCACTTTTCTCTTTTACCTTTTTTATTAGTCACATGTCAAGAGAAGTCTTAGAAGTATGTATTGGAGCTATTTGCATTGTGTGATATTTTGGTAGGAATATGGGGTTATATTAGATGAAAATTTAATGATTTAAATTTATGAAAAATATATAATTATATGTGATTATATTAATTTAATATAAATCTAAATTATTAATTTTATTTAATGATTTATTATAATTAAACATAATTTTATATTTTTGCCAAAATACCAGGTATCCAAATTAATATTGGAGCACTCGTGACAAAATGGAATAGAATTAAAAGATAACTCTAGCCACGCATGTCCAGCCATCTAGACTAACTGATAAAAGTACGTCCCTGCTTTTCACTGCATCAAAAAAGAGCATGAGTGGAACGATAATGGCAGACAAGCTTTAGCGTCCATCTAGTTTGCAGTGCAAAATACAAATGCAATTGGAGGAAATCAAAGGTAGCGACAAAAGCATTTTTTTTATTTTATCAACATATATTAATTCAAGTGCCAAGGTGTTCGATGATCTTTAAATAAGATTTTGAATCCAATCATTATCTTGTGTATAAAAAATGTAATATTAAACAAATAATTTTTAATATTAAATCTGATAATGTCAAATTTTGAATTAATCAATTTCATGTCTTTAAAAACTAAATCAAATGCTAAAGATAGTATAAAAAAATAAAATATTTTTTGAATAAGATAAGGACAAATATTAAATATCACAAACATCATCCATTTCATTAACCAAGATGATTAAAACTTGTTTTTAAAGTAGAATATGTCGGCCTGACCTGTCAACCTAGCTCAAATTCACGTGATGCGCAAAGTTAATGTTGTTTTTTTAAAAAAAATTTTAAGCATCTTGGTTGATAAAATTGACGGCCTAAGCCAATGAATAATGGCTACGTTAAAACTTTGAAGCAATTGAAATAATTAGATATAGAGATACATAATAAAAAAATTAAATGTAGTTTCCCTATATTTTTATTATAGTGTTCTCTAATTATATTACAATACATGTATAGTTATTATAGATAGTTACAAAATTTGTACCTTAAACTATAACTTATTTATATTATTATTAGTTAACTATATCCTCCTAATCTGTTGATTAAAAAACCTTAAAACAGAGTGTAAGGTTCTGTAGATTTAAGTCTAATCCATACAAAATTACAATGTGTGAAGAAGAGTGAAACCATACTCTACTTTTGAGCTTAGCTTTAGGTTCTTAAAAATCTAGCTTTCAATGGTTATTATCTAAGTGTGCTTATTGTAATTTGGATTTTTATGAGAAATATATAGATTTAACAGTTAAAATAAAAGAAAATATATAATTTGACAATTTAGATTAATCTTAATGATTGCACATAGTTTTTAATCTTTTATTCAATAATTTATATTTAAGAAACTGTATGATATAACGATAATAAATTCAGACTCATACTCGTTAATAATTTCTTGGGCACGAGGGTCTTCAAAACACTTTCCTATCTCTGTAAGAATCTTTCTCGTGAGTGAAAATGGCTTGATATCATGTCGGAAATTGATATCACTTTATTATAAATATGTGGAAATTATATTTGTTTGAAACATTAATTGTTACTTAAAACTAAACAACCTCAAGTTATATTAATTGCGTATTTAGACAATATTAATGATTGAGATTTTCCTTTTCTAATTTTATATTAATAAATTTCACAGTTTTAAGTTGAAAATAAATTGCTTTTTGTGTGCGCCTACATATTTAGTCTTGATATTGACTTTTCATGCTTTGGATCGCTTTAATTTGGTTCTCATGGTAAATATTTGATTGGGGAAGAGTTTCGTTTCACAATTTGCAATTAGTAAAACAGACATTTAGTGACACGAAAAATTAAAATCGAAAATTACGGCCTCACTTTTGTCCATTTTAAAATACAGTAATTGTCATAAATTTTTCTGAAAGTTTGGTTAAATTTATATATGATATTTTTTTATTTAAAACATAGATTAGAAATGAGTTTTTCTTTTCTTTTTTTGTAAAATACTTCAAATATTAAGAAAGTAAGTATGTTTAAAATAAGAGATGTATCAAATATAATTTAACTAAATTTAAAAGAATGTTAGTGTAATTTACTCAAACAAATATGTCGTGTAAATATTTGTCTAGTTTAACATCACTTTAGTCTTTTAAATAAAAAAATTGTTTCGCATACATTAATGTTTACAATTATTTAACAAACTTCATCTTCAAACATATTATGCGTCTAGCATGACGGTTGAAAGGTCTTCAGATTTAAGTTGTAATTTTTATTTTTTTTTAAAGTGTTCATGTCTTATAATTCTTAATTATGATATATTTCATTGTCCTAGAAAAAGCAATTTCATCTTAGTATGATCAAGGAAGAATACAGAATAAGTATGAAACATTTTCTTTTCAACACTTAAACATTTTATAAATATAGCACATCTCATAACATAGTTCTTCAAACAAATTAATTCCAACCCTAATTATTATAAAAGGTGCGTAAATTAACCAACGGATATTGATTCGAATGGTAAGAAGCTTAGTGTCTCTTAAATAAGATTTTAGATTCTATCCCTATTTTATGTATAGAGAGTATAATATTAAAAACGTTATCTCAAATATTAAGTCTAATAATATCTGATTTTAGATTAATCGATTTTGTACTTTTAAGAGTTGTATTGAGATTGTGTTTAAAAAAAAAAAAAGACAGGTATATTAAAGTGATTTAGAAGTCACATAAAGGTTGAAAGTTGTTCATATTCGAGGAATATGCAGACATGCATGTCTCCGAAAGCAAAAGGCCGAAAAAGAATGAGAACCCCAATAGCATCAGAACTCAGAAGGAAAGAGATGAATGAGAAGCATATAAAGGAAATGCATGCATCATTTGAGCTAGTGGCCTGTACAGTGCATTATTAGCCTGGAATGGATTAAGGGAAGAACGACCGGTTGTTTTTTCAGATTTTTAGAATTTTAATTTTTATACTAATGTTATCTTATATTTTTAATTAATTTAGTTCTTTAATTTATAAAAATTTATTCATCTTATATTATAAAATTTGCTTCTTTTTATTAAATATTTAATCCAAATATTTTCGTTCCTTTATAATTAAATTCTAAATCCATTCATGGCTATGCATAGTGCAAACTTAGACGTACATAATGGAAAAAATAACCTTATTGGTCTCTTCACTTTTTACATTAATGCTAATTTAGTAATTTATGAATTCGCAATGTCAAAATAATCTTTTAAAAATTTTTACTTTACCATAACAAGTTTTTCCATTTTGATACTTTCCAAGCGAGGGAATAATTATTCTAATGACTTCAACTTTTTAAAAAGACCATTTTGATATTCAAATTCATCGAGGACCAAGTTGATACTGATACAAAATGTGAGGATCAAAAAATTTATTTTCTCGTACATAATATATCTGCCTTGGTGGTCCAAGTTTTGATATACAGGTGAGTAATGCCCAACTTACTCGTTACAAAATTGGCCATGTGTACATAATACACAATGTGTTACCTTTTAGTATTGTTCTAGGTCTTTTTCATACTAAGATCTCCTTCCTTAGATTTCAGTCAGATATTCTAAAGTAATTATAAACTCTTACCGTTGGCCTAATAATCAATGCACTTCGTTTTTTCTTTTTTTGTCCCCAATGTGCTCAGACATTTAGCATTATATTTTTACACTGATTAATACCATTTTATTTCTTATATAGACTCTGGCCCATGTACAAGACATTGTTTGGGCCTAATAAACTTTTTTTGGGCCGATTAACCTCGCACTTCTTTTATCTTACTCAAATTACTTTCAGTTTTTTTTTTTGTCCTAAGGATAATGCTTCTTGAGATTCATCTAATTTTCTCATTTTAATGCGATTAATGACTTTGCAAAACGACCTGAAATCTTCAAAGTGCTGCTTTAATATTTGAATATACCTAAATGCCTGTATACGTATCTATACCAAACACGAGGAAAACTTATTCTCACATATGAGTATATTAATTTTAGTCACTCATGATTTTTTTTTTATAATAAAATTTGATTCTTTACAAATAAGACATTTTTCAATTTAGTTTCTCATAAATTTATCTTCTTAATTTATTCTCTTGTATAAACATTTCTCAATTTAAGCCTTCATGACAAAATTGCTATCAATAATATTCACTAAAAATATGTTAGTTTCAAATATATGAACAATATTATTGATAATAATTTTATCTAAGAAAAATTATATTATTGATCATTATAAATTTATTTAATTTTTAATTTAATTCTTATAGTTTAAAAATTTATAACTAGATCTTTATAGTTTAAATAATTTATAATTTAATCTATAGTATTATATTTTTTATTAATATTTTATCATATGTAAATAATTTTATTTTATTACCTTTTTTTTATTAACATAAATTATACATATTTAAGCATTAAAATAATATAAAAATAATAACATCAGTAAAATTTAACATAATATTAACTAAATTCTAACAATAAAGACAATTAAAATATTTATGAACTGTAAAGACCCAATCATGAATTTGGAAACGATATGCAATAAAACATATTTTCCAAGTTTATAAATGATACTTCCGAAGCAGAACATTGACGTTTTATCATTCTCTTTACAATTAGAGAGCAATAAAAGAACCGTCATCGAGAAGTCGAGAATGTAGCGTCAGCAGTAATAGTAGATATCGTTTATTTTCGTGTTGTGATAAAAGGCATAAGCTGTTATTCTGTTTACTGCACAGCTCTTTCCATCTTTATTATTTTATTCAGCAAATTTCACCCCATGGACAATCTTATATTTCAGACAACAATCTAGCTACTAAATTTGTAAAATTCACAAATCTTCTTGGACGATAGGTAGCCTTTGGACTGAAACTAATTATGATATGCTCCAATTACTGCATTCTCCTGTAATTATTTTGGACTGTTAAACTTCAGTGGTCTAAACATATCGATAAAAATATGACGGATATACATCCAGTGATTCACAATTTACAAGAGAATCTCTAGTAGTTACCGAAGATGATCCATTTACCAGGTTCTAGAGAAATACCACCGGACTAAGGTTTTTGAGTTGAAAATAGAAGAAAAAAGGAAAGGTCTATAACATAAACCTTTTCTCATCCTTTTTCCTCAATCCAAAATTAAACCTGCCAGAATAAAACTTCTCTTGACATGATATTTGCAAAATTAATTTGCCCTTAACTAGCTAATTTCTGGCCATCGCTCTTCTTAAAAAAGAAGGCGCCAAAAAAGGAACTCAGTCATCCCAATTTTTGCTTTCTTTCCATCCTCCCCATCCCAAAGTTTTTTCAAGCCACTATACTTCTGTTTTTCATAAGAAAAGCAAAACTGTACAGATACATATTACCATATCAACATAAAGAAAACAGGAATAGTAATGTGAAGTAGAACCGTGTCAACTAGTAGAGCTTAAAAGTACTAGGACAAAAACCAGGGTTAGACCAGGTTAAGGACTCTGCAACATCCGTATCTTCTCAGGACACATCATTATGTATTTGTAAGGCTTGCTTCCCTCTAAAGACACCCCAGAGATAGTATTTTGCCTGGAATCCTGCCCAAAAGGTAATACAAAATGTCAATATATATATATATATATATATATATATATCAATCTTCACCAAACAATTGGATGAAATTGTATCAATGAAGATAGAATAAATGAAGCTCACTCCAATGTTGGGCTGGGAGCACGGTAGAAGGAAATACTAAAAACTCTGCATTTTCAGCGACCACTCTTATGGCAAGGTCAAGGCAAATTATCTCATTAACCAGCTTGTCGAAAATCTTTTCATCTCTGTACAAGCATGTCATATTTATGAAAAAAACCAAATTGTAGAAGAAGATGAAGATTATTAACCTAGTCTAAAGCAACACCTTTCGCTTTCAGGAAAGATATAAAGAGCAATACTCTGACTAGTTGGCCCCAAATCCTTGAAGCCTTTCGGCCACACTGCAGATCTATGAAGCAAGTCTGCACACAATAACTCTGGAAACAATTTTGTCTCATCCCAAACTCTGGAGCATGCCAAACTGGACACATGAGCCACAAGGCCACTGATGGTACCACCAATCTTTAGGTTGCGGATGAATAAACTTCCCCTTTAAACCAGAGTATTCAATCATACAATGTTCACCACAGAAGCTATAAAAATTCAACACTCCCAAATGGTCAAAACAAATTTCTTACCGCCAGATTGGTTCAGCAACAGGCTGTGCTTCAGCATAATAATCTAGTTCCATAATGTTTAAATCGTCATTCATAGCTACTCCAGCATTTCGTAGAGGGTCTGATTCCTTGTTAGAATTTGAAGTATCTCCAAAAGAAGGTGCAGAGAGTTTTACACACCTCTTGTGATCTTCAAAATTATCACTGCAATGAGTCTGATCACGATCAAGAGAAGGATGGCAATCTGATAATGGCACACTACATTGAATCGGATCACGATGAGAAGTGTGACAATCAGATAATGGCTCCTTTGTTTTACTAACAAAAAAAGATATATCATTTGTTTTCTGGTTCTTCATAATCTTGTTTTGTTGTCTATGATTCTTCTTCTCCATTCTCTTCATGTGATTCTCACGATGGGAAGTGCGACAATCAGATAATGGTACCTTTGTTTGGTCAGCAAAGCCAGAGGTATCTATTGCTTGCTTCGGTTTCTTCAACATCTTCTTTTGTTGCTTATGACTGTTTATCTTCACTCTTTTTATGTGCTTCTTGAGTTCTAAGCTAGCTCGGATTGTATCTTTTGCCAAATTTACATTGTGGCTTGTTCCACATGGAAGAGGTGTAGAATTGTCAAGGGATGATGGCTTTGCCACAACTTCACAATCCTCACAAAACCAAGTAACGTCATCATCAAAAATTACAGGCCCGTCTAAACAATACCTGAAAAAGGAAAATTGAGGATTCATAAGCTAAATAAGGTGTAAAATGCATAGTCCTGACATTTCTTATATATAAAACTTACAGGCAGAAAAATTCAGAAACAACAAATATCTAGATCCATATGATTTTTAGGGGAGAGGTTCTGTTACATCACAAACTAACAATCAAGAAAACTATGCAAAATACGTCATAAATGGGTAATAAATATCTTCCTTAATTTTCATATTAATGGTATATATATAGTGGATGTATCAAGTGAGAGAAGTGATTTAAGGTAAGAGGTGAGATGAATAATTAACCAGCATAAGATCACAAATTAATGGTCAAAGGTAATGCATAAAAATGTGTCATAAATGTGCATAAATATCTTCCTTTAATGGTATTTACATAACATTCAAACCCTTTGTAAACATTTAGTAGTTATCTACTTCTAAAGAGAAAAAAAACCTGCATTACCTATATCCCAGGTACCTTAACTAGTATTTTCTTAAAAAATCTACTATATTAAAAGTGGTAAGACTATATTATTCAAATTATTCATGTAAACTTAATCAGACCAGCAAGATGGTACTTCTAGTCTCATTATACTTTCTTTTCCTTGTTTTCCAAATTTTAGTAGTCATTTGTGTTCAAGCTATATCTGGCATGAGTCCAAAACCTAAGAATAATTATTTTTATCCCGACACATCCATATGTGTATGACAAACATGTGTTGGCAGTGTTGGTGTATGATACATGCCTGACACATTATATGCCTAAAAATAGTTATGCTGGTGCTTCATAGGAAAGTGTATATAACAAGTACCTATGCAATGCATAGACCTGACACTGGTTGCAATAAACCAACCACTCTGGAAAGCCTTCGCTGCCACATTTAAGACAAACTGATACCTGCAACAGGCAGATGGAGTCTTATAAAATGGTCAAAATAGCATAAGGGCAACTTAAAGCATGCACATACTACGCTAACAACATATGCACGTAAAAATGCAAATCATAAGAAGAATTTGGAATAATGAATGGTTGATAAAAAGACAAATTTTTAAAATTAGCCCATATTACTGTTCCCATCTAGAGATAAGAATACAAACATCTGCATCAGCTGTTGCAAAAACCAACATTCCTTACTGCCATTCATTTCAAAATTTTAATCATATCTATCTTATTCTCATATAGACGAAAAGTTGCCCAAGTGACAATGCAATGCTTACCCCATGAGATGTAGAATCATTATGACTATTCTAAATTTCTAATAACATTATGTAGACATCACATCATCAATTGGAAAATCAGAATTAGCCTAATTGCAGAAGGTTCCCAAAATTCATGCCTGTCACAATAAAAATTGATCCTATACTTCACCAAACCATTAAACTATGCTCAAGTTCTTACATTAGATCTCTTAAGAAGCAAATGATGACAAATAATAGGTTGTTTGATAGTTCCTGCCTGAATTGAACTTCTGAAATATATCCTGCAATGCATCTATGATATTAATAATTGCACCTACTTGCTACTTTTCATGGGGTCACCATTGCCACCGAAAGAAAAGAGGAAGGGATAAGGTATGAAAAGAGAAGTAACAAATACAAAATTAGAGAACAGTAACTTCTATAAATAACATAAACACCAGGGAAAAGATAGACATGAGAAGATGATACTCTCAAGTCTCAATAAACTAAAGTTTTCAGTTGAAACCTTTGTAAGTAGAGGGGGGAAAAACAGGCAAGAATACAATATTGATGCAAGAAATAACATGTTACATAACAATCCTTGGCTTGGATTAAATCATATACTCCTCTTTGGTTTCATCAGTCAATTTATTCCTTCCTCAAATTAATGGCTGGGCCAGAGTCACTCAGGCTGTAGTGCTGTACTTTCATGCTTAACAATCCAGCAGTCTACTTCTTTAATATTGGATTTTCTCTAGAATTAATCGATTCAAGACTTCAAGGCTTCCAATTTTCTGGCTTGGATTCCGTAGGGTCCAATATCTCAAACTAATACAGACTGACCAGTTAGATTGTAAATCCCTACATTCACAATGATCAAAATTTCTTAACAAGACACTAATCCTCAGCAGCACCCTCACCATCGTTACATCTTCCTCCCACAGGCTGTTTCAAGTTTGATGACAACTTCAAATGCACAAAATTAATTGGGTTTAATAAGTATATCTCAAGCCATAATGGAATTCCAACCAAGATCTCCTTCAACTGACTGGTTGAACATTGTATAAATGCCTTACTTCATTAAGGTATTTGCCCAACAACAATCATTAAATGAAAAATTTTCATCATCAAAATCCAATTGCAGTCCCTGAAAACAATCAATAGACTATAATGACTCCAAACAGAGGGTGGCAATCCAACCTAGGCAACCCAAAAAATCATTTATTATTAATAACAAATTTGTAAATACAACCAGCCATAGGCCCTGACCAATCAAAAAGAAGAGAAGCACCATGAAATCACTGCTCCCTTCATATAACACACATCTTGTTCCAACAAGAAGAAAAAAAAAAATGTAATATAGGGCCACATCAGAACATTTCTTAGGTAAATGAATGAGGTGCAGTTGCAGAGAGAAAAATAAACGGTGTGGGGTCAAGCAAATTTTCAAGTTATAAGCTCTAGTCTTTTTCTCTCTATCAGCACCCCTTGGAGTATTGAAGAGGATCCACTTGCCTGACTATTTTGCATGGACTCAAATTCAAACCTTTGAACTAACCATTTGGACCACTCAAATTGCTTTGAACCAGTAACCAGATCATGGTTTTGGGAAAAGAAAAAGCCATATAAAATTATTATAATTTCAAAAATTCAGTTTTTTGGCTGCAACCCTGAACTGCTGGAAAAAATAACAGGCCTCATCCGCTTAACCATCTACCTTTTACGTTCAAAACATTTGAAACTAAATTATTTTATTGTCAACAAATTTTTTAAAATAATAATCGGGCCCTTTTAGTACCTCATGGAATACCAATTCAAAAAGGTTGTAAACAAAATTATCAGAACATACATGGAATCGTATAAGGAATATGACATAATTAATAATGTTTTTATGCTCTATAATTTTACTTTTTTTATTATCATATTCTAATTCCTATAATCACTTATAAAATTGTAAATTTTTTTTCCTTAGTTTGCACTTTTGTACATGTTAAATAATTATCATTATGCTAATCAAATCACAGTATTAATTTACAGATGAATATATAGCTTTTATGTTATCTAAAAAAAAACTACTTTGGAAAATTTACATTGTTTTGATCAATGATCTAACTGATTGAATCAAGTAACATGTGACCCAACTTCATTTCTTGTTCACCTTCCAGTTTGGGTATTAAATAACCATGGACTACATACCGAAAACTTATAATAATTTGTACAAAGTCAAAGGTATAAAATGAACAATAAACAGACTAATTAAAAGCCCTATAACAAAATGATGGACAATAACTTCTCAAAAATATAATCATGGTTCCAAAAGCTCACATAGACTGAACATAAGGTAGACATACTTTCCAATTAAAGAAAAGCCACTATATTAAAAAGGAAGGCACCAGAAAGAAAAACAACAAAAACAAAGACACAAACACTAAAGCATTCTCCAGTCCCTATGCCCTAGAAAGGACCATCTACTAAACACCAAAAGACAGAATAAACAAAATTCTAAAACTATCCCATAATTAATCTTTGATTCTAGAAGAGATTATTTTCATTGAATATATGAGCATTCGGCTCCAGTCAAAAAATCCACTAAAGAACAGCATCTATTGCACGAGACTTTCTGACCAGCATGTTCTCCAGATTCATTTACCAGTGTGCTAAAATAATATCTCATGACAATGTCCATCTTTTATATCGCAAGACTGGTTCAAGTAAAATTGGTGTTTGTTAGATTTATCTAATCAAATTTACGGTGCAGAAACAATCATACCCAGTCTTTACACAATTTTTATGAAAGGTTAATATCTCCCTCACTTCCAACATGCCATTCCTATTCTTAAACTCTCATACTATGAAATGTTTTTGAATTTTTTATGTGTCATCCAAGTTTCCATAAGGAAAGTACTCATCATATACTAATTTGATAAGTTTATCATTTCAAAGCTATATTCCAGGCTTCTTTCTAAGCTTTGATTTCCACGTCTAGACACCCCCCCCCCCCCCCCCCCCCCCCCGCCCCTCCTGGCCCGTCTTCTCTTCTTTGCCCCAAGATGATTAAACCCTTGCTTAATCTAACCGTGGCACAGGTAGTCAGGTTTAGGAAATGTCCCAATTAAGTATCACTGCACACAGGGACGCAGTCAGCATAGAGCAAGCAGAAAATGTTGGATTATTAATATTTTGCAAAAAACACCCTCCTTAGGTCTATCAATCTGAATGAGTTTATTCTATTCATCAGTACGCCATAACAGTCTTCGTCCCTGAAGCTTTTGACAAGCCGCTTCTACCAGGACAACAATGAGAAAACGGGGAGATCTCCTTTATGATGACTCTTAAAAATAAGATTTCCAAAGATAATTGTTTTGCTTACTCAGTCCAGGCTTACACAGCGGTTTACACTCAAATGTGACTTAAAACTGCATTACATCTAGCTTATAAAGAAAGACAACAATTTTATCAATATATACAATATCACGTCCCGGGTTTTCTAACAACCATAGAAGGAATTAGAAACATCTCAAAGAGGAAGAAACGTCTATCGCCAAAAACTAGTTTCTTTGATCATTTAAACACAACTTATTCCCAACCTTTACACAGCAACCAAATTCCCAAATAACAATAGAAAAAACAATGCACAACTTTCTTTCCTTTTTTTTTTTTTTTTGGAAATCCATGCAGCGAGTGACTGAGATACTAGCGCTTACCCAGAAAACACCGACCTAGCCACCAAAGGGGAAATCCAAAACCCATTTATATAAATAACATTGCTTCAGCCCGTTAAATAAAAATCTAAGCTCTACTTCTCCACCCTCCTTGGAGGAAGAGAAATATACAAAAAGAAATGAAAACTCACCATGGTCCCTAGTTCAAGGGTCCCTCATTGGCATTTGGAGGCAAAGACTCCTTGCAAATGATTTTTCAATTGAAAGGCATTCTAGTTCGCAGACTAATAAATTGAGAAGGGAAAGCAGTTAAAATAAATTGCGGAAGACGAATGGACTAAGTGGTAGTGTTGTGGGACGCATTAGTATTAGCTGGAAATTATTAAAACAAAAACGAAAATGAACAAAAGGAATGGGAAAAATAGCAATATATATTTGTGGAGGAGGATCAATCTCAATGGTCAATAAATGTATTAAATTCGAAGTAAATTTTAGGTTATCCTACGCTGTGAGTGAAATAAATGTTATTATCCAAGGCCACGTATTGTGTAAGAATAATTTATAAAAATTGGATATTTTAATTATATGAAAAGAAGAAACTAATACTTTAATTGTGTTATGAATATAGAAAAATATATTTCTTTTTATCTCAAACTTATTATTAAACTATCATTTTGATTTTTTGTTCATTTTATTTACTCAAAATAATCCTTTAATTGATTAGAAATTGTCTTTTTAACTTTTTTACATGAGTTAATAGAAATTAACTCAAAGTATTATATATAAAAATGATTTCAAAAAATAAGAGACTGAGAGTAATAATTTTTAATTAATAAAAAATTCATTTTAAAAAATAAAATAAGTAAAAAATTAAAATAATATTTTAATAATAATTTAAGTACTAAAATAATATTTTTTTCTAATTAAATGCAAGCTTAAAAACTCTCTTTTTTCCACTCTCAAATTTATTCATTTATTACACTTATGAACTATATTTTCACAACCAAAATACTCAAACTAAACAGCGAATGAAACAATTTACAAGAATAATCCCCTAGGAAAAATATTAGACTAAAAAACAAGAAGCAAACACAGGTTTTCAATAAAATAAAGCACACAAGAACAAAAAAATATATCATGTAGATTTCAGATTAATATGAATAACAAGAGACAAGACTGTTATTGTGAATGTAATAGAAGCAAAAGAAACCATTAACCGAGAAAAGTAACAAAGCAGTACAAAATGACAAGCTATGTAAGTAATGCATATTTCGAATTCTCCTAGTGAGAAAATCGAAAATGAACAATAATAAAATTAGAAAATCTAAAAGAAAAAATAATTTGTTCAAAATAGTACCCAAAGGAAAAAATATATAAAAGCTAGAAAACTAAAACGAGTCACAAAAAGCAAATTTTCGGTTCCAAGGTAACAAGTGTGGTAACTCAATTCAGTAAGGAGTTATATCAATTTCTGGTCCAAAAGTACGTTGAAATAACCCCAAAAAAAAAAAGTCAAAGTAAGAGGATTCCAACCTCAATCTAAATCTATAGCCGAAACAATACTTCTAATCATTTTTTTTTTATTTTTTTAAGTTCTTTAATATTTTTATTTTTTTAAAATTCGAACTTCTTTCAAAATTTTTTTGAATGGCCATAATTTGAATTTAAGGAAAAAAATATAGCAAACATAAATTAAAATAAAGATTAATAAAAATTTACCTTTGAACAATGTTTTGATACCAAATTATATGAAACCTAAGGATTTATCGATTTTGAAAGTCTAATGCATGTTTTAAATTCAGAAATCAATCAATATGAATTCTAATCCTAATAAATCTCTAATATATCAAAGACTTGAAACATAGATAATAAGATTTAAAAGAAAAAAACATAAAAATTCACCACGAAATATGAATACCTTGATAAATCAATTTTTGATGAATCAAAGAATGCAAACATACCTCACTTGCAAATAGATAGAAAAAACTCAATATTCTTTAATTCAATTTCTCTTACAATGCTAAAAATTAGTATTTATAGCATTTTATCTTAACATACTATTTAAAGAAAGAATAAATAAGACAATTAAATTAATGCTTAAAGAAGTAATAAATAAGACAACTATTTAGTACATCAAAAAATAATTGAGTCAAATTTTTTAAAAAATAAAAATAAATTATAAAATAGTAAAATAAGATATAAAACACTATCCAAGCTTCTAAATTAAGCTCACATACGTAATATAAATTAACAAGACTAGTCGCCTCTCAACTTGCATAATTGACCCAAAATTATCTTTAAATAAAACTCCACAAATACTCTTATTCAATGGAGCTATTTAGCTTTGCAACACAAATTTAAGTCTTTTGACTAACAACTTTGTAATGGAGCTAACTAGAAGTATAAGGTTCTCATTCCATCATGGTCCTCCTCCATGTTCATTGCCATGGTAATCCTTGCTCCAAACCCATTTCAGAAGTTTTATAAGCAGGACGATTATTTGTTTCGTGGACGTCAATTATCTGTGTCTATATGCTTTGTGAGAGAGTTGCTTGCACTTGAAGCTCATAATGGGGGATTGGCTAGCCATTTTGAGTCAATTATTTCTTTTAGTAACACATGTCAGAGCCAGAAATATAAAGTAAAAAGGGCCAATGATTAATTAAGATATTAGATATATCAAAAAAAAATTTACCACCAATATACTAGAAACAAATGTGATATTTATTCAAGTAATTTATATTACTCAAATATATATAAAGTCAATATCATCGATTATCAAACAACACATGGAGCAGATGCACTTATATTTCCAACTATAGTATCTAAAAATGGGTTTTAGTAAAAATTAAAATATAAAACAACTAAACCAAACACACTTTTTGTTTTCTAAAATTCATTATTATAATGTAGATAAAACATTATTTAAAAATAAAATAAGAAATATAAGTAATATGAGAAATCTATTATATGTATAGTAATTCATACTCAAACAAAGAATGTAGGCAAAAAATGCAGTGCAATAGAGAATATGTGTAGTAGTTTCACACAGTGCGAAATAAAAGGATAAACTAAAAATAGAGGCATTAAGTATGACAAAAAATGAATTATGAAACAATGAACCAAAAAAATAATAAGTTATTATACCCAAAACTAAAATGAAAGCGTCAATCATGAACCTCCCAAATAACCATAAACTTTGAGAAATATATCAAATTCGACTAATTAAAAAATGAATTGAATTGAATAAAATGAAGTGAAGGTGTGAAAAGTGCCTATACTAATGATTTAGTGAATATCGAAGGTTCTATAGAGCTATAAAGTAAATAAAAAATAGAGAGAGCATACAAATATAATTGAACTGAAGATAAATAGAGTAACTTATAAAAAAACTCTAAAGAAACAAATAGTAAGGCATAAAAGCAAATTGAAACAAAGTTGAAAAGGAAAATTAGTTTTGTTTTATTTTAAAAAGTTAGTGTTTATTTTCTTTTAGTAGTCTAGGGAACAAAGTAAAAATTTTATCTTTTGTCTTTGGGGTCAAAACCAAATTTTATATGTATATATATACCTGAAAGGAAATTTTAGGGGGCAATAGCACATGGAGGCCCTCCCTTCCCCCTGCCAATGCATGTGTATGCATGTACAGAGAATTTGTAATAAATGCATTGCATGTAGATCGCCTAAGTCTAAGGTCAAACCTCATCAATTGCATACCTCTTTAGCTTTGCTTACAACTATGTGTTGATATTCTATAGACCTTATTTTAGGTTTACCTATGACAAAGAAGGCCAAGGATAGTGTTCTTATAGTTGTGGACATGTTTAGTAACATGCACATCTTATTGCATGTAATAAAATTGATTATGCAACAAATATTGTTGACTTGTTCTTTAAAAATGTTAGATTGCATGGTAACTCTAGGACTATTATTTCTCATAGATATGTGAAGTTTTTGAGTCATTTTTAAAAAGTATTGTGGGATAAGTTGAGTTATTATATTCCACAACTTGTCATTCACAAATAGATAACCAAATGAAGATTGTTAATAGAAGTTTAGAAACATTATTGTATGCTGTTGTGTATAAAAACTTGAGAACTTGGGAAGAATATTTACTATAAATTAAATTTGCATATAACAAATATGTGCATTCTTCTACAAATTATTGGTCTTTTGAAATTGCAAATAGATTTAACCATTTGATTGTTTTAGATTTAATGCCTAGTCTTGATGGTAAAAGAAAAGTTAAATTAGTTAAGTCCATCCATGAGAAGGCACGAGAGCGTGTTGAGAAGTAAAATAAGGTGCACGCACAACAAGCCCACAAAGGGGGAAAATAAAAATATTCAAATCAAAAAATTGGATTTGAATATATATATATATATATATATATATATATAACTTAATTTTTTTGCTTAGACACTAAATAATTTCTTATTTGTTATTTCTTTAGCCTTCTAAACAAAAGCTTAACTACTGTTTCAGAAGACACAACTACTGGCCATTCGTGATTAGTCATGTCATTTGAAGAGGTGTGTGTCACTTGGTTGATATAGAAGGGATGAAAGAAATGAAGTGCATAATACTATCCTTTCGAGGAGCAAAATATGGAGTTAGAAAATCAAGATGTCGAATTTCAGAAAATTTAATGATGTATTAATACTTAATTTGTAATTAATAATGACAAAAAAATGATTTGAAGTGGACTGGTACAAGAAATACTAGCTACATTCAATGAATTTGGTTTGGGTCCAAATGTCAAATTGTAATAAAAAGTTGTCGTATTCAAATTTGAAGTTTTAAGTTTAGTTATTGATTAAATTTATAATTTTAATATTTGTTTAATTAATGATACATACTGAAAGTTATATTATCTGAAAGAAAAACAGTAATGACATACATCTGCGCAGCCAAAAACTTGGAGGGGAAAATCTGGGATCTTGAAATAAAAGACACCCTAAAGTGATCACAGACCCACGTTATGACCTTGTGCTAGAATATTGAATGGGCTAGAATATAATAATATTTACATGGATGTGGATTCAAATGAAATAAATAAAAGCCAGTTGAATCTCATGAAATATGATTAAAAAATGTTTTCATCACACATAAAAAATTTTGAAGTGATTTAATGGTAAAAAATCTTGACCTCAACAAATTCTCAGATTTTCCTGATGGTGGCACTAAATAATGATTCAACGTTTGAACGTTGGGAAAAAAATATTAGCTCAATTGAAACTAAGTAGATCAAATTAAAAAAATTTACAACACTAGTGATCAATTAAATTAATCCACATGCTATCATGGCACCAAATAACTAATCTGATCAATTCTTTGGTACTCTTATCTTTGATGAAATGGTTAAGGTTCACTTTAGATACCACAAGATTGCAAACACTTATCCCTATGCATGCAACTTCACTTTAGAAAGATGCTTCCTGACCACCCAAATCCCCAATTCTCAAACGTTTGAGATCTAATGCTTTAAACAGGGTCATTAGTTTCTTAATCAATTTTTTTAACAGAAAACAACTCTGATTCTTGAGAACATTGCACCAGCATATATTAATGGACTCTAGAAAACTTAGTCTCCTCTTAGCAAACAAACAAATGTATATATGAGTTTCAAAACTCTTTACATAGAAAGATCAGAATTAGTCCGATTCTAGACTGTGAAAACTGTATAGCAATTCGTTATGAACTGTGAACATAATCATTTACATTTACAACTGATATCACTCAAAAATTGAAAGAAATCATCATCTATAAACTTCAACAAATGTACAAGTCTCAAAACTGATACTTCAGAACACTGACCAGTACTGGACTCTACAAGAATATGTCTGCTCATTGCTAATTAACGTTTGTAGAAGACTTGGTCTACTCTCAGCTAAACATATATTCAAGTTTCGAAACAGTCTTGATGTATAACGCTTTTACCTATAAGCAGGGTCATCAGTCTCAATTAAATTTTTGACCAGAAAACAGACCTGATTCTTCAAAACATTGCTCCAATATACATTACCGGACTCTACAAGAATTGACCTTGTCTTATCAAATAAGCATATATACAAGTTTCAAAACTGCTACGTAAAAAGATCAAAATTAGTCATATTCTAGAGTGTGAAAACTGTTTGAGAGTTCAAGAATTAATCCATTCAATATAGACCTTGAACATAATCATTTACATTTACATCTGATATCACTCGAAATTGGAAAGCAATCATCATCTATAAACTTCAACATATTTACAAGTCTCAAAAACTGATTCTTCAAAACATTGACCAGCATATATTTTACTGGACTCCACAAGAATTTGTCTGCTTTTAGCAAATTAACATACATACAAGAATTGGTATGCTCTTAACAAATAAACATATATTCCAGTTTCGAAACATTCTTGGGCTATAACACTTTTATCTTTAAACAGGGTCATCAGTTTCAATTAAATTTTTGAACAGAAAACAAACCT
The DNA here is from genome assembly GCA_037074485.1 of Delonix regia. NCBI lineage: Eukaryota > Viridiplantae > Streptophyta > Magnoliopsida > Fabales > Fabaceae > Delonix > Delonix regia. Next base: position 18,523,709 of record CM073449.1, on the reverse strand, counting down.
GATTCTTCAAAATATTGCTCCAATATATATTACTGGACTGGACTCTACAAAAATTGGCCTGCTCTCAGCAAATAAACATATATACAAGTTTCAAAACTGCTACATAGAAAAATCAAAATTAGTCCTATTCTAGTCTGTAAAAACTGCTTGAGAGTTGAAGAATTAATCCATTCATTATAGACTTTGAACATAATCCTTTACATTTACATCTGATAGCACTCAAAATTTGAAACGACCATGATCTGTAAACTTCAACAGTGTACAAGTCTTAGTTAAACTGGCTCCTAGGGGTCAAATATTGAGCCTCATCAGTACTGGGTCTGCTTCCAATAACATCCAATATTTCCTCAGTATCGTTTGGCAAAACAGGTCTAATTCTCACCCTTGGTTTGCTTGCAGGTAACAGTGGAAGTGGTGCTTCTCCCTTGAGAATCCTAGCTGCATCTCTCACTCTTGGCCTATTCTCATAGTCTGGGTGCACACATACAAGCCCCACCATAAGCATCCTCTCCATCTCTTCCACATCAAACTTCCCCATCAACCTTGGATCACCTGCTTCAATCAGCTTCCTCTTTTCCCACAACTTCCAAACGTAATCCACAACCACAGTTCCATCATCTTCCACTGGCTTCCTCCCTGTAGCCACTTCAAGGACCACTACCCCAAAGCTGTACACATCAGTCTTCACAGTTGGAACACCAGAATATACATATTCAGGTGCAAGGTACCCCATTGTTCCTGCAGGTAAAGTAGCTTCTCTTGTATTAGAACTATGCTCATAGACTTCTGCTAGGCCAAAATCCCCAAGCTTGGCAGTGAAATCTGCATCAAGCATTATATTGCAGGTTTTCACATCTCTGTGAATGATTTGTCTCTCACATTCCTCATGAAGATAGGTGAGGGCAGAAGCAATCCCCAGAATTATATTCACCCTTTGCTTCCATGAAAGGACCACTGAAGAATTGTAGTTCTTGTGTAGGATTTTGTTGAGGCTACCATTAGGTAGATATTCATAGACCAGGACTAACTCAGCCCCTTCACAGCACCATCCTTGAAGCTGAACCAAGTTCTTGTGCCTTAAGCAGCCTACCATTGTGGCGAACTCAGTGGTAAAGGGATTGCGCAAACACTCTATGCTATTACTTCCATTAACCCTCTCAAATCTTTTAACAGCCACATCTCCTCCATATGGTAGAGACCCCTTATAGACTTTTGCAGATGCTCCTTCCCCAACAAGTCTATCTCTATTAAATCCCATTGTGGCTGATTTGATTTCAGAGAGTGACAATCTTGAGGGCAGTTTTGTGGTTTGAAATTCACAACTCTGACCTCCTCTCAGAGCCTTTCTAACAATACCCTTTTTTCTCTTTGTCAAGAAAATGCTGATCACAAATGCAGAGACTATTAATGCAGTTATGCCTCCCAAACCAAGAGCCAACCCCCCTACCCTTTTTCTCCTTTGATGGGTGCTTACAATGTTTTCGGTGGTTGTTGTTGAATTCTCTGGATAACAAAAGAAACAGTCTCCTTCTTCAACCATATCCTTAGGACTCCCTGAACTAACAAACCCAAAAGTTTTGAATTGCCAATGATCAATGATATGAATACCTGAGCCCTTCCCATTGGAAGCTGAGAATCCCACATGCATATACTCCTTGAGTTTCTCAGAGAGGTCAATCTGAACAATCAATATAGGAGTTGGAGGCCTAGCTGGAGAGTGACCCACCCACACGCGAACCATTTTCAAGGCATCTCTGTACTCAATCCATGCAGTAATCGTTCTCCCACTCTTCAGATCGATTCCCTTAGAAATAGCATCCACTGAGGCGATAGATATGACCGTATCAACATCAATACCAATGTGATTCCCATTAATGTCACCAAGTGAAGGGTCAAAATTGGTGTCAAATTCCACAGCAAAATAAGAATCTTGTTCATTTACAGATAGCGATGGGAGACCCATATACCCGCGTGAGAAGCTAGCTAAGTCGGTGTTCGAGGTAATCATGAAGGCAATGCCATCACCAGAATGACATGATGGGGAGGATAGGATTGAGAAAGAGAAGCGGCAAGAAAAAGAAGCCGTAGAGTTTGTCTCAGAATCAAGAAATCGAACTGGGTTTACGTAGAAAGCTCTTCCAACTCCAGAAGAAGAAGAAGAAGCAGCAGCAGAAGGGAGACAACTGAGTTCTTGGGTGAGACTAATAGCATTGTTTCCGAAATAGGCGTCACCAAAGAGGGTTACGTTTTGTGAGGGCAAGAAAGGGACGGAAAGTGAGGGAAAACTGAGGTTGATGAAGAAAAAGAAATGGACCCATAAGAGAAGCGGATAGTGCGAACGCATTGCAAAGTAGCTGGGTTCGCAGAGTCATAAATGTAAAACCAGGGTCTATGCAGAAATTTGGAGGAGAAAGAGTGAAACAAGGAGAAGGTTTCAAGCTTTTCTTGCCTAGTTGTTTTCATTGGCTCTGAGACTACTGGAAGAAGCGGAATGCAAGAAGCGGGGAAGAGAAAAACGGCCGATGAGCTCTACTTTTTTGATCGATTTGGCCGATAATTTCAATTTTCTATTTCTTTATTTATTTTATTTTTGGTAATTGTCCAGTTCAAGCGGATCCACATAGCTCTGACTAATCCATGATCATAGTCCAAAGGTTAAGAATGGTATTCATGGGCTTAATTAGAACTAGTGGGCCCATTGTCAAGAGAAACATGACACATAGCAAGAGTGGTTGCTAGAATTAATGGTGTAATATTTTAAAATTTTTAATTTTAAGGAATAATTTTTTTGAACATTTATATTAGTTAAAGGAAAAGAAAAAATTTAATTAGGGAAAGAAAAAAATAATAAATAATAAATATAACAATTAAATTAGTTGTAAAAATAGAAGATTTAATAGAAATATTATACTAATTCAAGTAACAAATTTCATAAATTCTTGATTGGCTTAAGTGGTTAAGTTTGACATAAGTATCCATTAGGACCTAAGTATGATTTCTTTCTGATGCATTAGAATATTATTTTTGCTTGGCTACCATGTGTCTTCCAACAGTATAGTTACCAAAATGCCCCAATTTCATCTTCTTCATTTTTTTCTTCTTCTTCTTGATACTCTCTCACCAATCCTCTCCATCCATTTTTGGATTACTGCCTCTCCCATCATTGATTCGCACTAGCACCATAATACGTATACTTCATTGTTGATCTCGGTCGCTTGGGGTGGTCAGAAACCTTTAGAACTCCGATGGAACATGACAGCACCGTAAGGGCTTTTTAGCTAAAATTATCTATTCATGTGAGTTAAATTCAAATTTGATAGGGGTTTTGTTTCTAATCAGCATTTTGATCAGTTCTTCCTTAATTCCAACTTTTAATTTCATGTCCTTCAATTAGAAATTGAAGCTTCTTCCTCAACTGTTCGATGGCATGAATAGTGCATAAGAACCTGAAATTTGGCCAGATTCAGGTAAAATTTCATTGTTTTGCATGATGGCTTTTATTCAAAAGTGATTTTCATGTTGTTCTTTGCCTATTTGAGCTCTCAATTTTGTGAATTAGTGCTTGAAATTGGAAATCTCCAATTTTGGATAAGAACATGAATAGTATCTGAAACTCAAAATTTGAAATTAAGGCATGAATTGAAGTTATCTTAGGGAATTTCTTTAGGGGTTTTGATCCTAAGTGAGATTCTAGCAATTTTCATATGTCATTTTGATGTTTGAAATACTAAATTAAAAATCCCTTTTTTCTTGGTAAGGAATTGAGTTGCGTAAAGTACCGATAATTGAAAAAATTTTGATCCTCCTGTGTTATTGGACATCAAGAAGGATATATGAGTTATAAGTAGTTGTCGCTTGGATGGTAAGTAATTTTGAGAATTTCTCTCAAGCTTATATTAAATTCCATTGTTATGGGAAGGAGTTTTATGAATATGAGTGCAATAAAAGTAATATTAATGTTCAATGATTACTTTGATAATAATTGAAATAATTTTTAGACTTAATGGGTAATGTTAGACAACTAAATGACTACAAAGAGTATTATTTGAATTTAATGGCATTAGGGCATTTTCAAAGCCTTGAAAATATTTTTAGTGCAAAAGTATCAGTATTGAGCATCAATGAAGATGAAATTTTATGTTTGAGGATCATTAGGTTCCCAAGGTGTTTTCTAAGCATGTATATACCATTATGTGCAAATTATGATGTTAGCCTAGGCAGCCAACACCCAAAAAGGGAGGTGACTTAGGTGTTTATAAAATTTCAGTTCTTTTCACAATTTGCTTCATAGAAATCCTTGTTCAAAATTATACTTGAAAGAATATGATGTAAAACAACAATTTTATGTATATGTAGATGCTTAAGGTATATGTATAACAATACTTCAAGTGTAATATCAACAATAAATGCTAAGAATAAATATGATGATTCAAAATATAAAGAGTATAAGGATAAAGATAGCAAACTCAGTAATTTATTCTGGTTCAGCTCTAATTCAAGTCTACGTCTAATCCCCAAGCAACCTCTTAGGATTTTTCCACTATCTTGATGTCAATTACATAACTCAGGAGAACCTCTTCCTCAATTACAAATTCCAAAAGAACCTATTCTTAATCTCAAGCACAAACTTGCTTATTTCCCTCAAGGAACTTCCTTGAACATAACCAAGGGGAACATTTCCCTTAACTCAAGCTCTCTCTTAGCTTGACTACTTCAACAAACCTCCTTAAGCTTCTCTCTCACAAGAAAGAAAGAAATACAAGTAAATAAACTTTCATAAAGAAGTAGATATACAAATGAAGCTCTAAGAACTCAAATGATAGAGAATTTGCAGATTTTGGCTCAATAATCTTTGTTTCTCTCTTAAGAATGATTTAAAAAGTTAAGAATCATATTCTAGCATATGGTTCTACTTAAAAATATGTTTGGAATAACATATTTATAGATCAAGATGAGATATAACCATTAACCCTTCAAAATAGCCATTATTTACTTTAGAAAACTATCTCTGGTAGCAACTAGTCGACTACTGGGGGCTTACTAGTCAACTGCTCACTTTTTGGACTATACACATCGACTTGCCACAGGTGGCTAGTCAACTAGTCACTCATAATGATGCAGTTCTAACTTCAAATAGTCATAACTTTCTCATTTTAAATCTAATTTAAGTACATGACCTATGGTTGGAAAGGCCTTTAAGTTTATTTTCCTCATATTAAAACTTAATATATTTTTAGAGATATGATTAAAATAGTGAACAAATGTCAGAATACAGTTTTATGTAGAATCCATATCTTGCCACTCAACTTTATAAGGTTATAGTTTTCTCATTTGAACTTCGTTTTAAGTGAAAAACTTATCATTGAAAAGCTCTTTGAGTCTAATTTATAATGAAATAAGTTTTATAGAAATATCCCATATGCTGTGTGAGATATACGTAAAATAGTGACTAAAGGTCCAAAACACTTTTAAGCAAAATTTATATCTCACTATCTTTTAAGTCCAAACTTATATTTTGAGAATCAAAATATCTTAAGCCAATAAATGCAATTATAAATCATTGAATTTTACAAAATAACACTTAGTCTATGATAATTATATCTATTTAATCCATTGACTATCTTGATATATCCAAGCTTCCAACTCTTTTAATCTTTAACTTCTTCAAAACTTAGAGCACATTTCTTGATTGTTATCTCTTTGGGTAGACTATGATATTGATATTTCCTTATCTTCACTTTAATGTTCACTCTTCCTTTTTTCGGACCATCCTATACATGATAGATATTCCATTAGCAAACCAAATAGTTAGTCTAAATGGTTAATCAATTAAGCACATATTACTATTATATTTGTGACTCATATTTTTCATATATTTGTCATCATTAAAATAATCTCAACATATGAAAATTAGGATCATTAAGAGGAATAATGGAAACACAGAGAAAATAAGTACAAAAAATTTGGTTAGAAAAGTAAATTTGGTTTGAATAAGTTATTGTGAGAATTTCTTTTAAAAATTATTTTAATTAAGATTTTGATTAATATGGAAGGTTGAAGATCTATTAATTGTTATATTTTTAGGGTTAAAGTTATCTTTTTGTACCTAGCGGGTAAGAGGTTCAATTGTATGTACGTTGACTAAGTGAGTAGATAATCCTAATGATACAAGGTTTTTGTTTTAAATTATCTAATTTCAAATGCAAATTTTTGTTATCTCTGGTATCTTGACTTTTGGATTCAAAAATGTCATTTGCATATTTTGAAACCTGAAAAGTTTGTTAGCATTTTTATGATTCTGCATTTTTTATTTATCTGAATTGTGTAAATATGAAAATTCTGAAGTGGTCTGATTCTGAAATTATATGTTTTTTAATATGAATTTTTGTATATTAAAAAAAATTTTGTGAATGCATCCAAAATAGAACCTTGTAGCTAACAACAGTAGACGTTAGCCATAGTACACTACGATTGATATTTTGATATGGTTGGGTATAATGTCCTTATTTCCATATTTTGTTTGAGGCTTAATGTCATTATTATGATTATTCAGAGCTTAAGGCCGATAATGGTTATTTGCTCTGATTTGATTACACTAGTTTTAGGCTAATTCTGTATTATGTACATTGGATGGTTCTGTAGAAGATTCCCAAATATTCTATTAGATTGGATATTTTAAATTTTCATTATATGTTGATTCATTTATGTTAATAACATGTTTTAAATATTCAAGATTGGAATTATTTGACAGTTCATGATTTTTTTCTACTGTTAGAATTGTGAATTTAACCATGTAAGGTATTCGGTTTTAAACAACAAATGTTTTTGTGTTAAACTCTATTATTGTTAGTCTATCCCTTACTTTATACAATTAGTATTATTTGCTCATTGAGTTTTTTCTTATCCTATTATTTAACATTTTTCATATCTCATTGCTAATCCAGGATACCCACCTACAGAATAAGAATTGTGGTGTTTCTATTTTTGGTGAGTCTTGCTTTATATCAAAGTAATGGTCTTTCATTATATATTTTGTAATGAGACTTAGATACTTTCTTATATACAACTTAATTGTTATAATATAGTTCTATGGTTTGTACCTCATTTATAATAATTTTCTGACAAAACCCCAACTCAAGTTAGCATCCTAACTTCGCCATCAACTCTGGTTTCTTCCTTAATCATTCTAAATTCAGATCTAGCCTCCTTCGCGCCTTTTTCTCTCATCTCTTTCTTCCTTCTTCACAATGAGCTCACTCATCAACTAACTTCCTTTCTCTTTTCACCTCCCATATATTGTGTCACACCCCAATTCCAGGAGTGTGACCAGCATAGATAACGAGACTAGCCTGCCTATGTAAGCCTAACAAGTTGGTCCTCAACTGAGTTGCAATCATACATAATAAACATTCATTATCAAGTAGATTTGCATTCATATCAAATTTGTAGAAATTTTGGTAGAGTCTTCTCTATAACTAAGACCTCTCGAAGTTTCTACAAACATCTGCTAAGATAATAATATACATAAAAGAGAGCTTAACTCTCAATTCAATCTAAAGACAACTATAACACAGGGGGAATGGGGAATCTAACTATGGTCATACATATCACTTACAACTATTTACATCTTTACCATTAACATACCAATTACAATAAAAATCTCAACAAAATAGGGAACTAAAATGTCAATAATGCCAACAGGGTTCCTCTAGCCCTTTTGATCAGCAAACTGCTCAAGATGGTTGCCTGAAATTCATTAAAACATAAATGGGTAGTATTTCGGTAATAAATCAATAATAACTTTTAAACCAGTCAGTTTTTCATAAGTCATGATTTAAACCTTTAACACTTTAAGCCATAAACATGCGATAACATTCATTCCATGGAAACTTTAAATCGGTCAAGGGTACATAACCCTTGGAAATCATATTTTTACGGTTGAGAATGCACAACCTTCAGAGAATCTTTTCCATCTGTCAACATCACACGGTCAAGGGAATTCAGCCCTTGGGTTCTTGTGAAAGACATGTAAAAACCTTCCTTTTTATTCAAAATATAGTTAGCTCAGAACTTAGATTTTAGGGAGGACTATCAAGACATCAAGCATCGGTCATGGACTCGTGGCCCATGCAGTTTAATCATTTGTCGAGAGCACATAACATCTCGGGGTAAATCACTCATACAATCAACAATACACAGCATCTCAGGGTAAATCACTCATACGGTCGACGGTATGTATCCCTTTTCCAGTAAATCTTACAATTGCTCTTTTAGCTCTTGTAACTTTGCAGGAGCCATGCGATACAGAGGGATAGAGATTGGTTATGTATTGGGAAATACCTCAATAAAGAATTCTAGTTCTCGATCCGAAGGTAAACCTAGTAATTCATCAGGAAAAACATTTGGAAATTCTTTAACTGCTGGAATATCCTTCAGCCCCATTGTTGATTCTTTTACATCCCTAACTAATGCGAGAAATCCTTGGCACCCCTTGTTTAATAGTTTATAAGCTTTTAAAGCAGAAATTTGCATGGTTGAACTTATACAAGTCTCACCTTGTATTTCAAAAGGAACTACACCAGGGGCTTCAAACCTCGCCACTCAGTTCCAGCAATCAACCATGGCATGACAAGATGCCAACCAATCCATGCCCAAAATTACATCAAGATCTAGCATTTGAAGTAACAATAAATCCCCCAAGGTTTCTTGATTTTCAATAGACACCATACATGATTTGTATATCGTGTCAACTAATAAAGATTCTCCGAGAGGTGTTCCCATTATAACCACATTGTTTAGCCGAGAAGCCTGTACTTTCGACCATGTAGCAAAATGTATAGATATATAGGAATATGTAGATCCAGAATCAAATAATGTACATGCTGGATGTGAATATACCATAACCATACCTGTGACAACTACATTGGAAGCCTAAGCATCCTGTTTGGATAAAGCAAATACCCTAGTCTGTCCTCGCTCAGTTGATGTCTGTCCATGTGCTTCTCTGCCTCGCCTAAGAGCACCCCTACCACCAGAGGAAGATGGCCCTCCCCTCGCAGCAGTCATGGAAGGAGGAGGTCGAGCACTCTGCTGTATAAAATATGGGTTCACCCTAGGCTAAGCCATAGGGCAGTCTCTTTTCATGTGACCTACCTGGCCACAATGGAAACAAGCACGGGTCATTAAATAGCATTTTCTTGAATGATACCTCCCACAAGTGGGGCATGCTACCCTCTAACTAGTAAATTATGAAACCTCACGAACTCTTGTAGATCTAAAATCCCCTGAGACTGACTGATACGATCTAAGAGGTGGCATAGAAAATTGAGGAATTTGTGATCTGGCTGGTCCAAAAGCCCTCTGAGACCTGGGCCCTCGTGAAGAAAAAGAACCAGCTCTTTCTTGTTTGCTTACAGTTTCTCTTTTTCTCTTCTTGTTCAATAGCTCATCTTGCATATCTCGCTTCTCAATCAAGCAAGAACAATCCATAGTAGCTGAATAAGTGGAAAAGTTATTCATCTGGGAAGTCATTGCCCGAAACATGGACTTTGGTAATCCCATGACAAACTGCTTAATGCAATGTTTCTTTGTAGGAACTAAGTGTGGTGCAAACTTTGAGAGGTAAGTAAAGCAAATATCATACTTTGATATAGTAGTTCCAGGAACCCACCTCAATAGCTCAAATTCACGAGCTCTTGAATCATGCACACTTTGCGGAATAAACCACTCTTCAAATATTTCACGAAACTCGTCCCATTCCATGAGAGGTAATTCCTCTAATCTCTCCCTCAGGACAACCTGAAACCAGATATGGGCTATGTATTGCAATTGATATTTAGCAAGCTCCATAGACCTGGTACCATAACAACCCAAGATCTTCAATGCCTTCTCCATACCTTCCAAAAATTGTTGAGGGTCTTCTGTACTTGAGGAGCCAGAAAATGTAGGAGGCCTTAGGCGTAAAAATTAAGTTACAACTTTCTTTGTGTCTTGGCTAAACTAAGACTCCCTCGAATGAGTGCGAACAGAAGGGCCATGAATTCCCTGAGTTGAGAATGCCACCTCTGGTTCAGTTTGAGGACTTTGCCTTGGACACCGAGCTATTCTAGGGCCTTTACCTAGACCCCTGCCCTAGCCTCCCCTAGGTAAAGAAACAAACTGGGCAAATGCCTTATCAGATATATAAGCCAATTCGTGCATGCAATGAATACCATGTGTTAAGGCGGCATGACTGTATCTACAATCATCATGATTAAACATTTAGATATACAGTCTCATCATCATTGAATATTCCAATTAATCCACATTGAATATTCTAATCAATCAACATTAAATCATGATAACATAGAAATAATGAGCATTCTTATATGACAATCCATTTTAACTATTACCAATTCAATAACAACATGGCAAGTATGACTCGATTGACCATAGGAGACCCCCAAACCTAGCTTTGATACCAATTTTGTCACACCCCAATTCCAGGAGTATGACCAGCACAGATAACGAGACTAGCCTGTCTCTGTAAGCCTAACAAGTTAATCCTTAACTTAGTTGCAATCATACATAGTAGACACTTATTATCAAGGAAATTCACATTCATATCAAATTTATAGAAAATTTGGCAAAGACTCCTCTATAACTAAGACCTCCCGAAGTTTCTACAAACATATGCTAAGACAATAATATACATAAAATAGAGCTCAGCTCTCAATTCAATCCAAAGACAACTACAACACAGGGGGAATGGAGAATCTATCTATGGTCATACATATCACTTACAACTATTTACATATTTACCATTAACATACCAATTACAATAAAAATCTCAACAAAATAGGGAAACCAAAATGTCAACAGTGCCAATAGGGTTCCTCTAGCCCTCTTGATCAACAAACTACTCAAGATGACTGCTTGAAATTCATTAAAACATAAATAGGTAGCATTCCAGTAATAAATCAATAACACCTTTTAAACCAGTCAGTTTTTCATAAGTTATCATTTAAACCTTCACTTTAAGCCATAAACATGCGATAACATTTATTCCATGGAAACATTTTTATGGTGAGGATCCACAACCTTCGGAGAATCTTTTCCATCGGTCAACATCAAACGGTCAAGGGAACTCAGCCTTTGAATTCTTGTTAAAGACATGTAAAAACCTTCCTTTTTATTCAACATATAGTTGGGTCAGAACTTAGATTCTATGAAGGACTATCAAGACATCAAGCATCGGTCATGGACTTGTGGCCCATGCAGTTTAATCATCTGTCGAAAGCACATAGCATCTCAGGGTAAATAACTTATACAGTTGCAGCACCTAACATCTCAGGGTAAATCACCCATACAGTCAAGGGTATGTATCCCTTAGGTTATTCATCTTGGTCAAGAGCACATAGCATCTCAGGATAAATCACCTATACGGTCGTGTGTATGTAAACTCACGCTAAAATATTCGTCTTATCATAATTGCCATTTATGAATTTTCCCTTTTTAATATCAATGCTGTCATAATCTCTAGTCAAACATTATCCCTTTCTATTCAATCCTCTCTTTTTACCATTTTGCATGGAAATCACTTACCAATCATAAATCAATATTCACATGAAAGACTAACAAGTCTAACAATTATGCTACCATATAACCATATAACAATCTAATGGTAAGCATTCAGTTGGAAGAGCTATCGCTTACCAGGTGGATGATATACGCTAAATAACTTTATCTTCTTCTCTTGCTTAACAATAAAGTTCACCCATAATCCCTATATCAACAAAATATATTTTCCTCAATTCTCATCACTAAACACATCAATTTAGGTTCATTATAATGCCTTAACAAAGTCATAAAGCAACTATAATCCTATACCATTACTTCATCACATATTCTCTTTAATTCTTCATATTTAATGGTTATCAAGCTAGTATTCAAATAGCCTCATTTGAAGCTTTATATGAACGGCGATGTCATTCACCGATTGGGTGGTTCAAGACAGGTGAGACACAAATATTGGGCCTTGATTTGGTGTAGGATACAATGGAAAAAGTAAAGGTAATAAAAGAAAGATTATTAGCAATACAAAGTAGTCAGAAAGCCTATGTTGATCATCAGAGGAGAGGGTTAGAGTTTATGGTTAGTGATCATGTGTTTCTCCGAGTTTCCCTTATGAAGGGTGTGATGCGTTTTGGCAAGAAAGTTAAATTAAGTCCTCGCTTCATTGGTCTATATGAAGTACTAGAGAGGCTTATCGCCTTGCATTGCCACTAGAGTTATCAAACATTCATCTAGTGTTTCACATGTCTATGCTCAGGAAGTATTTATATGACTCCTCACATGTGATTGCACCACAAGATATTCAAATAGATGCTAACCTGAGTTATGAAGAAGAGCCAATAGCCATATTGGATAGGCAAGTAAGAAAATTGCGCTCCAAAGATTTCCCTTCAGTAAAAGTGCTATGAAAGAATCACTTTCAAGAAGAAGCAACTTGGGAGGATGAACATGTCATGCGTGACCATTATCCTCATTTATTTGCATAAGGTATGTCACGATTTAAATTCGGGAACCGAATTCTTTTAAGGGGGAAGAATGTAATACTTGTTAAAGTTAATGCAAAATTTTTCTTTTAGCAATAATGAAGGTATAAATATTTGTAATGTGTAATACTAATCAGATGTAAGCTTTGGTTCAGTAGTAAGACAAGTCATCTGAAATCAAGAGGGCGTAGGTTTGAGATACAGCTCCTTCCTACCTTAGCATTTTTCTGGTGTTGACACGTGTCACTCCCAAGGTGAAATTACCATTCTATTTCCTTCCCATTACTCAAAACAAGCTTTAGATCAAATTTCCTGATTCCATCCCCTAACTTTCCCAAAATTTTCATCGATTTACATTCACTGCCTTAAAACTTTTTAAATTTTCACTTTAGTCCCCTATTCATTCTTTTTCTTTCAATTCAAGTAAAACCATGAAGAATAATAGGGTTTCATGTCATACACCTTGAAAGTATTCTTATAAAACTAATTTAAACCCATTAAACTGCAGAATTTCACCATTTTTTAAAAACTTCAATATTTCAAATTTTTTTAGTTTAGTCCTTGTCAGAACAACTCTAAAAAATTTACCTAAAATCATGTTTCCAAAACTAAAATTCAATGGGAAAGGGCCAAAAATGTTTTTCCTAACATCATTCTCATGAAAAAATCGATTAAAATTCACCAAAATCTCTAAAAAACTTGCTGCCTATGGCTATGACATGAACCCGCTGAAAAAGCTGCTATCGCCAACCAACAGTAGGCGATGGCTATATAGAAAACTTTGTCGGTAATGAAGGAAGCCAGTCGAAGGTTGAACATAGCGATGGACAAAGCAGAGATTGAAAACCAAGAATGAGAGAAGATTTTCATTTTTACAGAGGAAGGAAGCAACGGGACGAAAGAAGAGAAAGTGAAAGATAAAATGATAATTTTGCCAGGGGATAAAACGTGTCAACACCACAAAAATGTGGAAGGAGAAGAGGACTACATCTCAAACTCAAACTCTCTTGATTTTAAATAACTTGCCTTATCAAAGAACTAAAATTTATATTTAATTAATAATACACATTACAAATATTTATACCTTTATGTTTGCTATAAAAAAAAATTTTCATTAACTTTCGCAAGTGTTACGTATTGATTCCCCTGCTCTTTCATTCACTTCCCTTACCCACTCAATCTTCCATCATTGCAATCTTCGTTCAGTACCTGAAACACCAATTTGTGAAGAATCACTTTTTTTTACTGATTTCTCGGAGTTGAACGCGGAGTTTGCTTTAGAATTTTGAATTTGTTCAATCATCATTCATTTCTCTGAGAGTCTAGTTTGCATTGATGAAAATCATCACACCTATTTGGTAAATTATCATTGTTTTTACTGATTCCTCAGAATTGATATAGTTTCTTGGTCACCCAAAGTCTTTCCGAACCAGAATTCGTAGAACAACAAATGGCCACCCAGCCATTAAAACCGGTGCTTCAGAAGCCACCGGGTTACAAAGACCCGAACACCCCCACACAAGCCGAAACCGAAACCGCCGTTGGCTCGAAAGCCCGTTCTCCCACTCACCCTTCGGCCCAAGAAGCAACGCCGCCGACGCTTTTGCCGGATGTGCTACTGCGTCTTCTGCAGCTTCATACTCATCCTCATCGTCGCCACTCGCTTATCTACATCGTTTACGACCCGCAACCGCCGGTTATCCACCTTCAATCCTTCCGGGTCTCGCCCAGAACATCACCGTGGATGACGGCGGCGGCTTCGAACATTGCAGATTGATCATCGGCTTCGAACATCACCAACCCTTGAGATTTACCGGCTTCGAACACTGGTCATCGCCTTCGAACGTCACCAGCGACCACCGACAGTTCCGGAGGAGGAAGCTCCCGGTGTTCAGACCAATCCGACATCGAGAAGAGCCATAGGAAATCTCGATTCCATGAAGTCTTAACCCATCATTGACAAATTTGAAACAAAATATGAATGATCTACAAAAAAGATTGTACAATCAAACTATAAAAAGGAAAAATGCAGTCAGTGGCTTGAAAAGAGTTTAGATTTTAGGGTTTATCTGAAAAGAAAATTATCAATTTTTGTGGCACTTCCAAGATTAACACTAAGTTATCTACATATTCAGTGAGTTATACCCAATGTGAGGCATACAATGATTACCAAAAATCCAATACACAGTACATATGGGCATGTCTGCAGATACACATATTCATATCTTCATTTATCCAGCAAAAGAAAACGTAGGAAGTTATATTTATGTATATAAGAGAATCCATATATTTAGCCTACATTGATGACTAATGATTTGTAACCTGTCCTATAAACATACACATTGTAAGCGTTACCTTCCCATTGAATCGAACAGCATTAGCATTCCTCAAAACTATGAAGACACAATCAACATCTAAAACATATATTTAAAAACTCCATTCTCTCAAATGCTTTATCAAAAACAGTCTATTCAATAAACATACAACCAAAGTCTAGGTCTTCAATATGGGCTTTAACAAAGTAAGAAAATAAACAATAATTTAGGGAAAAGAAAATGAATAAATTCCACAATAAGAGCCAAAAGCAACTTGAAACAAAAGTTATCCAAATGAAGGGGACATTTAGGCAATTTTTATAACACACAAAATATTGACTTTCAAAATCACAACCATATTGTACAAGGGAAAAATCAACAACAGAATCACATGCACTTAGATACTTTCCAAATTTGGACAGTTGCTGACCTTAACTCCCTGATGATTGCGTGCAAAACCAAGCTTCAGTTGGTGTAGCTCCCTTCTTTCCATCTTCAAACATATCCACATCCAGCAAGATCCATGAGATTCTATAGAGGTTCAGACCCCATCAGTATGTCGAGACTGCTTATTAACAAGAATTCCAAGCCATAATAATACAGATACAACAAACCAAATAGGATATCAAAGACTTTAGACGGCCCTCACTTTCACAAAGACTGCTCTCTATAGTTTGAAATAGGTATATACAATAAAAAAAGCTAATTTTCAGGTTATTCAAAGAGATAAAAAACATATGGAGTAAATAATGAGTACAGAAGAAATTGAAAAGTTATTAATGAAAAAGAAATGCATTGCCAAGGTCTCGATAGAAATGAAAATACTCTTCTTAATTATGAATTCTTACCTGGAATGGCTAGAGTCTGGAGGGGGGAATTATTGCCAAAATGTAAAACCAATGTAACTAGATGATTATTTAAAGATGTGTAATATACGTTCATCATCTTCATTGCATTAAACAGATAGAGACAGAAATAATAATCTAATGGTTAAGCACTTGGCTTTGAGCTGCAGGGTCAATTTTCATAACATAAGTAGCAATATGCAAATAATTTGTACTAAATGTCAAAAAGAGTGTAATTTGTCCAAAACACAGTAATGAACTTATAGTTTAGTTGTCCTAAAATGTATATAAAGCTCTAGAGCATAATTATCATGAAGATCTAAAAACTAAAAGAGTAAATAAGCTAGCAACCTGCCTATCTGCTAATGATTTTGTCACAGAACAACTCTGAAGATATAGCAAAAATTATAATGACAACAACTTTACAGAACAGACAATTCTTCAATAGAAATGAAAGCATTCTGCTGGTGCAAATTACTATACTAACCATTACAACTTTTTCAGAAACATTCTCAAGAGAGACCGTCTAGGTGTAACTTGAACAAAAGGCATTTTATCATCAAATAAACTATATCATTTCAATTATTAGACATCAATGAAAACAATTATATCACAAGATGCAATTCTAGTATAGGTTTATGACCGAATGGTATCAATTTATTCTGCTGTTGTCAAATAGGAAATGTAGCTATTTAGCTTTTTTTTTTTTTTTTTTGGTAATAAAAGGAACTTCATTAAAAAAAAAAAAAAAAAAGTAAACCTATACGCAACTCAAAAACGCAATAGAAACTGAATGTCTGATATGCACTTAAACATACAACAATAAATATAGTTGAGCATAGGCATGGGGAGGCCAGCTAAGCCTACAAACTCATATATTTGAAACAGTAATTACAAGCTAGAAATCAATGTTCAGCTTAACATTAAAAAAGGTCTGAGAAATCACAAGCAGTATAAGAAAACAAGTTTCACTAAAAAACCATCTAGAAGTTGAGCCTGAAAGCAAGAGTAAGGCAAAAGATAGTTTGTTTGACAAGCAAAAATAAAGAATAAGAAGAGAAATGTGGAATCTCCTTATAAAAAAAATTTATAATCCTAGCAATCAAATGTTAAAAAGGTTCGATTGCAGTTCAGACCACAGGATGTTCAATCGACCTTAGAAACAAATCAAATTCAAACAAGGGATATAATAAGGAGATATGAGATTGTTAACTAAAAATCTTTCAATTTAACCAGGAACTGAACAATCTGAAGTGCATTTTTAAGTATTATTTAGAATTTAGAAAGACAATGATAACCAGAATGAACAATTCATAACTTTACTCCGGATGCATAGAAGGATGGACTCAGTTTTTTTTTAAATTATTTGTCTTGAATGATTTGTAAAGGCAATAAAATCTACTGAATTGTACATAGCCTAACAACATAACCTGGTATTACGCCCTTACTGGAAGCCAGCTAACTATTAGAAAACTCAATTAAAAAATGCAGCTGAATATTCCCTATAAATTGAATTAAGGATGGAAATGAAGATGCCACAAAATTAATCTACAAGAAGAAATAAAAAAACATTAGCCATTACTCAAAATTACAAAAGCCCTAGCTCACAATATCCGAAATCACAAATGATGACCAATCTCAATGCGAAAAATCAAATTTCAAACGAGAAATGGCGAAATCAAATAAATTAAAATTACAGAGAAATGATAAAAGAGAAAACAGCTATAAGACTTACAAATTTGATCTAAAAGGAAAGATGCCGCGAAGATCGCAAACTATAATGCGAGGTTTCGATTACTGAACGGGAAGAGGCGTCAATTGCCAAGCTATCTTCGCCGGGGAGAAACGTGGACGCCAGCAGATCGGAGGAGAGAGAAGAAGAGAGCAGCTGCGAGCAAAGAAGCGAGGAAAGCACGACTGACCTACTGGGACCTCCCCTTCGGGCACCACTCCACTTTGTGCATACTGTTTAAGTGGGCAAATAAGATTTAGACACGTGTAAAAGTGTCTGACCGTCATCTCTAACCTCAACTTTGTCGCCTTCTGTATCAGCTTTTGAGGCGCGTTTTCTAAAATTTTTATTCTATTAATATAAATAAAGAAAAAATATTTATTAAAATTGCATTTTAAAATTAAATAATATTTAAGATAAGTTATTTTCAGTTTTTAAGAATGATTTAAAATTTAAAAATAATATTTTTTATAAATTTACCATGTTTATGAATCATTTGATAAAATAAATAATTGTGACAAAACAAATAAACATTTTAGAATAAATTTTTTTAAAGAAATCAAGTAAATTAAACAACTATAATTAATATTATTTAATTTCAAAAATTATATATGTATTATATATATATATATAATCAACAGAAATATTGTTATGTTTAATATAATTTAAGGAGCATAAATTTATTTTTCACCCAAAATAAATAATTTTAAGAGAATTTTTTTAAAAAATAAAAAATTTTATTATTTATCAAACACATCAATCTTATCATTTATGTATGATTATGTGTTAAATTTTGTTAAAAATGGATGTTTTCATGTATAAACTTATGTCAAATGGGTTTGACCCTAATTATTTAGTAATAAAAGGAACTTCGAGTGTTAAATTATTTGTTACTTAAAATTTAAAATTAATAATATGGTTATTAATTATTATTACTCATATGATTATATATAAAGATATCATAAATATATGTTAATTGTTGTATTAGTATAAATTTTTTAATAAAGAGTATTAGTTACTTATTTTTTTATCATAATATCACATCATATAAACTTATATATCTTGGACCAAAATGGAGCAAACTTCACTGATAAACTTATATATTATATCTTTATTAAGATGATTTTATTTTTCATATCTTAATTTTTAAGTTTCATTCTTTTTATACAAATTAATTTTTCTTTTACTAAAATCAATATTAATTCTGACTTTTAGGCCAAGCCTATCTATTCTAACAAATTTGGATTTTTTTAATTGAATTTTTTTATTTGAAGTTTAATTTTCAAGCTCATATTCATGTTTTTTGGTCAAATAATTTTTTCAAATTATAATTAAATTTAATGTAACAATAATAGAGCCATCAAAAGAAGAAAAAAAATATTAAAAGCTGCAAAATATAAATAGAAAGAACGTATTTATTGAATATTCCACGTGCCAAAACTAATCATCACTATTTTTCCTTTTAGATCCAAGCCGACCTAAGCTGACCAACATCGAAGGATATCAGTTTTTTGGGGCAACCAGACTTAGAGGAAAGGAAGGTGGAGTTTTTTCGGTCCACGTGCATCAAAAATTTGTTTTAAAATCCTATAATATGTAATCTAATACTTTATGCATTGTAAAAAATTTTTTAAAAAAATTAATACATGTATAACAAAAAGCCGGAAGATGGGACTTGAGACACATAAGGAGCAATAGTTGCTTCTAAATTTTCCACCACATTAAGTAATACATATATATATAATTGTTGCATAAAAATTATAAAGTAATATGCATGTATTTGGGTTTTAAAAATTTTAAGCTCGATGTCCAAACGATTATTTCAAGCTGAGTATTTTTTTTTTGAAGAAAAAGCACAAATTTTGATTATGCTTCAATTTTTGGGTTCATATATGATTGATTTTAGGCATGGACCCTTGGATCAGGCAAGCTTCTTAATCATCATCAGATCTAAGAAGGTTGTGTAAATTTTATAAAGAGAATAGGATTGTATAATTAAATTATCTCTCAAGGAAATTATATTTAGCCTTGTAAACTACAGTTTCATTTCAATTTTAGTACAAAAAATGATTGTACACTACCCTTTGTCCTAAAGCATAATTACAACTTTGATACAAGAACTTTATCATGTAACACTTTACCCCAAACTATCACGAAAAGTGAAATGTTAACCTTTGGAATTGGTTAAGTGGCATGGTTTTCCCAAATTTATAATATTAGATTGAGATTGGGTTTTTATTAGTCTATTTTAAAAGAAACAATTCAAGGTAATTGACACTTCTTTTAAAAGGTATAATCCTAAAACCGATTGTCAGACTGAGGTAATTAATGGGAGCTTAAAAACTTATTTGTGTTGTTTTCATAGGTGATAACCCCCAAATTTGGTCTAAGTGACTTCTTTGGACAGAATATTGGTTCAGTATTACTTATAACTGCTCATTGGGGATGACTCCTTTCCAAGCTTCTTTGTGAGCTTCCTACTTTGATCAAAATGGAGTATGTGGTGGATTTTCTAGTTGAAAGGGTCAATGGACATATTCGAATGAGCAATCACATGCTAGTTGAACTGAAATCTCACTTGGAGTTGGCACAACAGAGAATGAAGACACAAGCCAACCAACGTCGAAGGAAAGTACATTTCCAAGATGGTGATTTTATTTATTTAAAGCTCAAACCTTACAAATTGAAGGCTTTGGCTAAGAAGCCAAATGAAAAGCTCATGCCTTCCTTTCTATACGCCTTACGAAATTGTGGATATGTATGGTTAGATGGCTTATTGTTAACACTCCTTACTAATTACATTTCAGATTTACCAAAAGCTTTAACTTAGAATTACAAGTTCAACCTAAATTAGTCCTTAATGTTATATTTGGATGGATAGTTAAAGATGGAATGACACATAATAAAGTGAATAATTTGATGTATTATTATGTTTGAAAATTTTTTAAGGGTGGAATGGAGTAGCAACCATCCAAAACTTCCATTTTTTTGTCCTTTCTAATTAGGGGGTTAAAGATAAAATGAAGTGACCAAATAGTATTATTATAATAATACTCTCTTTTGTTTAAAAACTTATTTTAATAATATTTTATTTATAAAAATAATATTGTAGAAATAATATATAAGCATTTTCATTTCATTAATAATTCTCCTCTTTCTTTTGATTAAACTTTTAAATAAGAGAGTATCACATATCTTATTACTTCACTCCCTTCCGTTAATAGTCATTTCACTCCATCTATACCAAAACTCCTGAACACGGCTTAAAGTTCACCCTCTCACCAATGGCCAATGCCAAGTTAGTACCAAAGAATATAGTAACATTTGCCTGAGTGTGAAAGTACCTAGGAAAACTATGATGTTATCAATGTTCAATTCTCTCTTTTCAACTTTGAGAACAAGATTCTACTTGTTGGGGGGTATTGATGGATTTGGAGTTAGTGGGCTAGTTTTAAGCCTGAATGACACTTTTAAGTGGGCTACTTATTCCATAAGGAAGAACGGAAAGGTAACAAGGGGATTTGGCATTAGTTAATTATTTCTCACGTTGAGGAGTTATG
This sequence comes from Delonix regia, assembly GCA_037074485.1. NCBI lineage: Eukaryota > Viridiplantae > Streptophyta > Magnoliopsida > Fabales > Fabaceae > Delonix > Delonix regia. Next base: position 18,502,721 of record CM073449.1, on the reverse strand, counting down.
GGCAATTATGGGAATGTGGAAGGAAAGTTAAAGGAAGGCTTCAAGGACGTGTAGGGAGCAGAGAGGATTCTGAAAAAATGGTAGAGAAATCCATGGGAGAGACATAGCCTCTTGAAATTTAGGAAACTTACGTGTTTCAGTGTTGTTTGTGCATTTGTGTCTGTTCGTTTGTGTTGTATTTGGTTACTTTAGAGTTGCCTTTGTGTAGCAATGTATTTGGTTCAGTTTTATGTTTTTGTTAAAGTAAATAGTGGTGTGATTCAGTATAATTCAGTTTCTTTTGAGATCATATTTTTTGGTTTCCATCAGAAGCTTTATATCACCTTGAGAAATTAATTAGATACCTAAGTAAGTGTAATGCGAGGGGGGAGAAAGAGGGCGGAAGACAAGGGTAAAAGAGTCATGTCTCATGTGATGCTTGGGAATCTCTATACACACTTGTGGGGATAAACATTTCCTAAGGAATGAGAATCATGCCCTAATGTAACCAATCCATTCTCTTTTCCTCTCTCAATACCACGAAGCAAACAGACCCTACACGACACCTTCCCCTCAGGAACATGTTTGATTTAAAATCTTGCTCTTCATGTCTTGGAGAAGAAGTGTAAGCACTCTTTTAATCACCACCCATAAGCTATATTATTCATTCCATTCTTGACTGGATTATCTTCTCCTTTTAGATATTCTTAGAGGCCAGCACCTTACTTTGCCTTCGCAAGGTACAGGATATCCGAGGTTCCATCTTTGCAATTTCATGAACGAAAAGAATTGATTGATATAGACAAACAATTGGGAGATCTAGTACCCACACGTGCAGGGAAAGAAAGTTGGCACGTGCAAAACTTGGTGTTTACAAGAATTACAGGTAAATTGAAACAAGGTATCCATGACTCACTACAAAATTATGCCGCTACCTATCAGATAACCAATGTGGTCTTGTTTGTTTCCACTTCTTTTGCAGGTATCTCAATAACAATATTAGAATATGTAAATTACATTTTTAAGGATTGAAGGAATAAGGAGCTTGGCTTCCCTGTGTTGTGCCTTTAGGGTCGTGCGTTGGCTTTCATACAGGGGTATTCAAGTATTTATTTTCTTAAAAAAAATCTTCAGCCACTCATTTGTCCCCGCAGCACAGTACAGTTCTGCACCGTAAACAATCTGTTCCCGGGAGCACGAATCCCCTTCATGTACCAGAGGAGATATGTTTTTACAATAGAAGGGAGAGTTATTGCATATAAATTCAACGACTCCAAATTTTATTTATAAAAATATTTTATCTAAATAAAAATAAAATATTGTTAAAAATATAAATATTTTAATATTTTAGAAATTTACACAGAATGATATTTTATTAAAAAAAATTGAACTGTTTATAATATTTTACAATTTATCTTATATACATTTTATAATCTGTTATTCTTCAACAACATAAAATTTTGCATTAAAAAAAATAATCTAAAACATTGATATATTTTTGTTTTAAAAATATTTAACTTTTATTTCAAAAATTTGAAACCATTATATCTAAATCCAATGATCTAAGTCATTACTGTAAAAAAGGATGCCCTCCAATTATGATCCTAACTAGAGGGGATCGTTCCCAGGAATCAGTTCCACTCTGTCATAACCTCTGGAAAAAGACTTGGGCCTGTTTGAATTCTGATCAGAACAACAATTCTATATTTTCAAAAGCAAAAAATATTAATTATGTTATTGTTATGTATTATTATTATAAAAACCTAAAAAATAGAATAATATTTTAAAGAACTAAAATAAATAATAAGTTATAGATTTTTTTGGCTTCTTATTTTAAAAACTAAAAGACAACAAGTACACCTTGAGTGAACAATTTTTATTAATAATATTATTATAATTTTGATAAAAACACAACGAACATCTTAAATATTGATAGAACAGTTTTTATTTAAGTATATTTTTGTTTTCTATTTTTAAAACAATTTGACAAAACTATTTCATCACCACAAAACCAAAAATAGGATCGAATAGACCCTTAAATACTCTCAAGTCTTTGGGGGTTTACATTTTAGCGTCTTTATCCTTTGGTGTTTAAATGTTTAGCAAAATAGACACAAGATGAGCAAATGGACTGCACTTGAGTAGAATCATAACTATTTTCTGAATTACTTTACTGATCAGCTTTATAATTATTATGAGAAAAGCATGCTATTGATAATAAATTTTGAAACGGTTTCCAAGAAAAAAAATATATGACACAGATGGTATTGATTTCATCATCAAATGGTAGACAACAAATTAATGATGGAGCAAACAAGAGTTTGAAATGGTTGCCCATAAAGTCAAAATAAAAGGTAAATGCTACAATTACCAAATTCTCTTTGCCCAGAAGTCAGAATTTGAAGACAGACATTCAGGAAGCCTTTAGGACATATGAAACTAAAAAATTGCTTAGAAAAAGCACTTGTCAAGGTAGACATAATTCCACCCTAAAGAAAAATAATGGTCCACCAACAAAACTTCAACTTATTCCTGATAGTTATTCGGAAAACATGGCCTATTATCAAGGAGTAATAACTTTTGGAATCACGGTTTTACTACGCAAACCAACATCTGTGAGAAGCCTTCTGCGTCAATGTAACCATATCTTGAAGAAAAAAGGAATTAGAATTTCATAGGGATTCATTTAGTACACCATCAATTATCCAACAGAGATAAGATGAGATTGAAATTGTGCTGAAACAGCATGCACAAAAATAACCTAATTGTAACATCTGCCAAGATTTACTCTAATACCGTCGTAATTCTATAACTCCCAACAAATGAATTATTACATTTCTTCACTCAGAAATAACTAAAGAATAATTCCACCAGCCAACATACTGATTTAGACCAGAAAAAGTATACTAAAATGAGAAACATTTATATATCTATCCATATTATGCGTCTTTTTAAATTCAAATTATTATAGCTTGACAATATTGAACTTGGCCAGATACTCTAACCACCAAAAATCTTATTTTCTCTAGTGACACCTCAAAACCATTTCCTCAGAATACAGCAAAAGGTTTCCTGTACCAGCGCAAGGATCATCAAGTTTCAACTAGACCATATAGGGATAGTAGAGATATTCTTCAATCCAGCTGGTTTACCGCATATTCAGAACTAAGAGATGATCGTTCATATGTATAGATAATACTCCCCATCACACAAGTTAGCAGAAACATGCACAAGAATATTCAGGATACGAGTAAACTTTGACATTTTAAAGATAAAAGGGTAAAAGGAAGCGACTACTATAATTAAGATTCTGTTTCATGTTATGTAGTCTCTCATGGAACCAGGCATATCAAGAAGCCCCTCCTTTTTTCTTACTCTCCGCTACTCTCTTCAGTTTCCAATTGTGTTAAATGTTTACAAACATACAATGATATAATAGCCAAAGAATAAATAGTCCTTCCTCAGAAAAAAGATAGACGGTCAGACTTTAATATGTGAATAACAGAAATCACGGGTCATAAACTGTCATTCAATTTTTTTTTTCTTCTCTTGAAGTATTCCTTATATAGATTTAGCCAACGTGGTACTATAAATAATGAAAAATCAATTATTATTAAGATACTGAAGTACCATTAGCAGAAATTTAGACACATGTATGTTAAGAATAATTGAAACAGGAACAACAAAGCGTGCCAAAATTGAAGTTTCTGATAGCAAGTGTACTTGAAAATAAAGCCAAAACCTTTCTGTGCTCAAGTTGCAAAATTTAAAAGACTGGAATGTCTTCTGGGAAATGTTATATATCCATCGGATTATGCACTATATGTGTATATCGAGTGGACAATTCAGATGAGATCAAGGAATATTAATACAAGGAAAGATAACACAAGAAAGAGTTATCTTCATCTCAGGGATCTAGCATTCCAGGAGAAGATATTATAGCTATTTGCAATATTAAGTATATTAATATCGTAGTTTTAAAAGGAGCAAGGTAGTCTAAGTTGGATACTGCCAGATTATGGAAGGGAACTAAAGAATGAATTAAACCAATGCTCAAACGAATTCAAACTTGAATAGGATGATTCCAAACAAGTCTTTTAATAGGGATTTTCGTGGCCAATCCTAAAAGTTTTGCTTGATGCCGCAAGTTGATAAGCTTGCCTTAAATGAAATATGACAGATTTCAAACATATAAAACACTTGCAGTAACATGACGGAATCTATCAGATGAAACCAGAAACAAGACACCAACATGTCACACTTGAGAGACTAATAAAACCACAATGGTTTTGGAGCATCAAGCAAACTAGTTCTCTATTATTAAGCGGAAGTACATCAGACATGCAAGGGAAGCAACTATTGTTGAAATGCCTTATGCCAATTGTTTACATAACAAACAAAAATAATTCATTTGCAAAGAAAAATTGAGCTGGAGACAACAAAAGAAATTAAAGTTACCATAAATGCTGTCAACTCAGCTAGGAGAAAGAAATTTCTGTTAAATCCTTCTGCCTAAGATATTGGTGTAGTATAGTAAGCCTTGCCGTTTCAAACGCAAAGTATCCCAATGCTGAAAAGCAAGCACTATGAAGAACTCGAGGACCCATCCCAGTAGTCAATCCAATCCAACCTTCGTCCTTCAAAATTTGCTTCACAGTAGCTGAAACACCACTGTACATAGCAGCAGAAACTTTATTCATAGCCTCCCCATGAACCTGGGTCATCAATCTGGTCTTAACCACATCTAGTGGTGTAGTAAGAGAAGCAGATATTGCCCCAGCCAATGCCCCACAAAGGACACTCTGAATTGGCTCCAAATGACTGCTTTTCGTCCTACGCAATACTGCAGCTTTCAGATACTCAAATGATGAATAATTCAAAACCCCAGCAGGCAAATTTCTCAATAATGTAGCAGAGTACCCTGCATACAGACCTAATATACCATCTTTCTCTAAAATTTTTAGCAAAACTTCCCAAGACCTTCCTTTAGCCCCCGCTTGCATTCGCTGGGTGATCAACTCCTTCGGCACCATTATCGCGGACGACACAATGTTGCCCATTGCCCCAGCCGTTGGTGGAATTAGCACCGAAGGGTATTTCTCAAATCTCGACAAAAACGACTTTCCAAACTCACAAGTACCGAAGTACACCGCCGAGGAAGCGGTGGAACCAACAATCACCGCCGAAACGCCACTGTAAAACCCTAGAATCCCCTTTGTTTGGAAGGTCTTAACAATGGCATCGAAAGTATTCTTATAGATCTCAGACGCACCTTTCATTTGCATCTTAGTCTTGATAGTGTCTAGTGGGTGCAAGCAGACATAGGTGAAGGCACCAGCAATGCCCCCGCCGGCCGCGCCGATAAGGGCTCGTTCAAAGACCGATAGGTTCTTCATCAGGGTTTGAACTTTGGGGCTGGTTCTCGAAGTGGGTTTCAGAAATTTCGGGGATGTAGGCATCGAATGGGTCTGAGTAGCCATGGAGGTTGAAGCAAATGCAAGGCCGGGAATGCGAGTGTCGCGAAATTCGAATCTGTGGGTATCAATGGAGGCATGAGTGAGTGTGTTTAAGTGTTTTAAGAGGCCACTGAAGTCGGTGAGAATTGAGGTGTCGCAGGGCTTTGGAGATGGAAGGCCAAGAGAGGCAGAGATCCTGGCATCCATTGCAAACTATGCAATTGCTTCGCAGCTCAAATCAGCAACTGAGAATGAAGGGTGGAAATAGAAAGCAATAGGGATGTCGGCTTTTGTTTTCTATTTTTGTTCGTGGTTCAGCAACTAATAACTACTTCTCAATTGAATATTAAGGTCTAGCCTAGTTAGTTACGGTAAAGAATGTGTGTTTTCATCTGTACATACAGATTAAAATCATTGGATGAAATTGTATGGTATTAAAAATTTTTCGGAAAAAAATTTGAATCATCAGATATAAAGTGTGATTCTTAGAACAAGGAGTAGAATTGGATCAAAATATGTTGATATATGTCTTTAAAATTGCTACTAAAAGTACTTTGACTTTTTTATCCTTTAGCTATAGCAAAAAGTACTATTTATTGATATATCTGAACATTTTTCACCCCATATGCTGTAAAGTGAACCCTTGTATCAGACGGTGATTTTTGTAAAAATACAAAAAGGAGACCTCGTGATGTCGTATTACCTTTTGCATAATCTTATTTTTAACTCTCAATGCATCTTCGGGATTTGGGAACAAAGCCGAAACGGGAATTTTATATGAAAGTTTGGAAATAGATTTGGTTGAAAATTTAAATATAGATGAATTTAAATTGTTATTTTTAAATAAAAATTTAATGATTTAATAAATATAATAAATTTAAATTCTCAAATATAAAAGTTCAAATCTTGCCCTTGTTGCATTTTTTGATGTGTCTGCTTCTCACCTTAGTATTTATATATCACAAAGCATCCACTAGTATTTATCTGTTTTGATGAAAGAAAAAAAGCATGACATGACCTTCATCAATAATTGGCAAGGTTTAGAGTGCATTCAAAATAAGATCAAACCCTTTCAACTTACAAGAAAAATATGAAGGATGCGTAAAAAAAATAATGAAAAAAATATATTTTCAAAAATAGAAAATAAGAATGATTGAAAGAATATAAATGATCTTGATTCATTGAAATTTTAGTTCATTAATTATAAAATGTCAAAAAAAAATCTTCTCACTTTTTAATTTCTCAGACTTAGATAAGTTTTTAATTGGTTTTTATTCTTTATAAATATTAAATTATTTTAGTCTTTATAAATATCAAATAGATGATCTTCATCAATACCAAATTATATAAATTTTTCTATATATTAAACATACCAAAATTTTAAAAAAAAATTTGTTATTTTGAATAATAAAATATGACATAGCAAATCAGTATTGTTCCAATTTTATCAGATGTGCCCGAAGGGAGAACATAGCAAGTCAATAAAACTATTAATCATATGAATATATATATATATATATATATATATTATAATTTGTATTATTCAATAAGACTATAATAATTTGATATTTATAAAGAATAAATAACAATTAAACTTATCTAAGTCTAAGAAATTAAAAAGTGAGAAAATTTATGTTACATTTCTAAATTAGTAAACTAAAATTTGAGAGAATCATGATCATTCATTTTCTTTCAATCATTTTTATTTTCTATTCTATTTTTTAGAATGCGTTTTTTTTTTCCACTATTTTTTTGACGTGTCCTTTATATTTTTCTTGTGAAGTGAAAACATTTGATGTTATTTTGAATGCACTCTCAACTTGAATTTCTGTTTGTAATTTTTGCCTATTGATGAACTTCATGTCATTTTCTTTTATTAAAATGAAAAAAATACTAATAAATGTTTTAGTGATATATGTAAGAACTTTCATACAAAACAAACTTGTTAGTTTGTCCAAAATGAAAAGAACAATGCAAAAGATCATACTTTTAGTCATTGCATGAGATTGGAAATGTTGTAGCTATGGAAACTATCATAACCAAATATGAATGCTTATGAGTCATGGTTTCTTACTCTTAAAGATAGTGTATGAGTTTTGTGGGTTGTCAGAAACCTGGCCTAAGGACCTATATTTATAATAGAGCTTGAGGGAACCATGCTATCAATGATTACCATTATAATGGTAGGAGAATGAATAAAAATGAATGCACTAATCGAAATTGAAAAATAAAATCCATTAAACAGACTGGAATAACTAGACATTCTCCCACTTGGTACGTACCACTTAATAATCTTAATATCTACAACCATGTATATTCTAAAAGAGAAAAGGTAAATGCATGAATCACAACGATAAGTCCTCTATAAATGAGTATTAGCTTCTGTGTATCACAATGCATGTTGCTTCCTCAACCTACCATATTTTAATGGATGAACCATATGCTTATTTTGGCTCCTCCTAGTACTGTTTATTCTCTAAATACAAATGTGCATACAAAATAATAAAAACCACTCAAATCAAAATGAATAAGAACTTTATGACAAATGATGATAATATATACATCAAATAATCAATGTGAAACTAAGTTCCATTTTGGCCACATGATCCTAAAACTTCATAGGTGTGTCTTTTGTTAAAAAATCAATAATCATCAACTCAATGCTTATGTGTTCATTTTCCTTAACATGTTTCCAAATTACTTAGTATTTAATGTCAATGTATTGGCTTCCACTTCCACCTTTATTGTTTTTAGCCAAAAAAGCTAAAAAAACAGCGATGTTGCCTCATAACAATATACGAACTCAGCCTCCATAACAAAAGTAGTAATTATGGTAAGCTTTGTGCTTCTTTAAGACATGACTCCATCAACAAGTATAAAGATATAACCAGATGTTGATTTCTAAGAGTCAATGCAACCAACAAAATCTAAATCAGAGTAGCCAACTACCTCAAGTTCTCAGTTTACTTGTATATTAGCACATAATTTTTGGCACCTTTGAAATATCTCATAACCTTCTTTATAACTCTTTAGTGATCCATTCCTAATTACTTTGATATATGTCTAACACTCTAATTAAAATGTAAAGTCATCTTGTACAAACTTGAACATACATAAGGCTCTTGACCACAAATGCATATGGAATGTTACGCATATGCTTCCTCTCTAGATCATTCTCCAAGCATTAGATCAAATTAAACTTATCACCTTTTACAATAAGTGTTATATTTGGTGAGTAATCATTCATTTGAAATCTCTCTAAGACTTTATTAATATAGGTTTCTTGTGATAAACCCAAAATAAATTAAGTTCTATCTCTATAAATCTTAATGCCAATGACATAAGATGTCTCATTGTTTCCTTCATATTAAAATTCTTAGAAAGAAACTGTTTCACCTCATATAGAAACATATTATCATTAGTTACAAGTAATATGTCAACCACTTATAGTACAAGGAAACATATTTTACTCCCATTGGCTTTATGTATATACATTGATCCTTGATGTTCTCCACAAATCCAAATTAGAAGATAATTTCAAGGAAAATAACATTAGTAGGAAGCTTGTTTCAAGCCATATATGGATTTATTAAACTTGCAAAGTAAATGTTCACTAACACTAGAGGATAATCCTACAGGTTGTTTCATATATACCTCTTCCTTTAAAACCTAATCAAGAAAATTTTATGTTCACATCAATCTAATGTAGTTCTAAATCAAAATAGGCAACCAGTGCCAATATTATATAGAAGGAATCCTTCTTAGATTTAGGAGAACATGTCTGGTTGTAATCAATTCCTTCTGAGTAAATCCCTTAGCCATTGATATTGTTTTATATATCTCGATGTTGGTTGAAAAGTCTCATTTTGTATTGAAAATCTACTTGCAATTAATGGCCTTTAAGCCATTAGGTAACTCAATGAGATTCCAAACTTCATTAGACGCTATGAAATCTATCTCATCCTTTATAGCATTAAGCCATAACTTAGATTTTCTATAATTGATGGCTTGTGCAAACATCTCATGATCATTTTCAGCCTCTACATTATAGTCAAATTCTTGTAAGTATATAGTATAATCACTAAGAATTGCATACCTTCAATCAACATTCTCTTGGAGAGCATGTTCTAAAATTTTTTGTATAACATGTTCTGGTAACTGTTTTATAATTGGATCAACTTAGTTATGACCAATAATTTATTATTCTTTAACTATTAGTTTTTTTATACCTATTTGTACTTGATGGGTATAAATTATAACCAATCTATCACATATGCAAGAGCTTGAGATTCTAAATGATCATTTTGAGAATTTAAGTTTTAAGTTTGATCACTCCTACTAATCAAGTCATTCTCAAGAAATTTGATATTTCTTGATTCTACAATCTTAGTGTTATGTGATGGATAATAAAAACTATATTCTTTAAACCTTAGGGCATACCTAATAAATTAGCCACTGATAGTCCTTGGATTCAACTTCTTCTCTTATGGATTGTAAATTCGTACCTCAAATGGGCATATTCAAATGCACATATGTCTTATACTTGGCTTCCAACCTTTTATTAATTCAAATGGCGTCTTTTTAATATCCTTGGTTGGAACTCAAATAAGTATATACACAGCCATTTTAAGGGCTTTAGTCTATAAAGACTTAGAAAGCTTATAACTGTTAAGCATGCTTTACACCATGTTCAACAATGTTTAATTTCCTCTCTTAACAACACCATTTTGACTTAGAAAATTGAGTATAGTGTATTGGGCAACAATCTTATGATCTTAAAAGAACTTTGGAAATGGAACAGGTGCTTATCCATCTTTAGTATATCTATTATAGTTCTTACCATATTTATTTGATCTCACTATCTTAATTTATTTACCACATTGTTTCTCTACTTTTGCTTTAAAAACCATAAAGCTTTTAATACTTTATTCTTATTATTAAGCAGATAGAGATGCATATATCATGAGTAATCATCAATAAAGGAGATAAAGCATTTCTGACTACTTGAGTCCATATATGGACTACCTATATCTGTATATATGATTTCTAATAAGATAGATCTCCTCTTAGCGTCTTTTTTTGTCTTATTAGTCTATTTACCTTTAGTACAGTCAATACAAGTATTAAAGTTTGTGAAGTCAATGGTACTTATTACTCCTTCCTTTACTAAGCCTTTAACCTTCTCTATTGAGATATGACTAAATCTATAGCGCCATAACATAGTGGAATTTTCATCACTAGCACATTTCTTTATACCTATGCTATTGCAAGCATTCTTTGTATCATGATATGAACTATCTTGTAATTGAATTTGGAAAAGACTATCGATAATTGCACCATTTCCAACAAGATTAAATTTATAAATTAACTTTAACATACTATCTGATGATTTAAAGGAATACCCTAATGGTACAAGTTTGGAAATAGAAATCAAGTTTCTAGAGAAACTTGGTATATAAAAGGCCCTATCCAAAATCAAAACAAAGTTAGAATTCAAGAACAATTAGAAAGTTCCTATAGCTTTAACTAGTGAGCCCATCTTGTTGCTTGAATAGATGTATTGCTTACTTCTCATCAGCTTCTTTTAGTTTAGAAAGCTCAGTAAGGTATTTGAAATATAGATTATAAAACCAAAATCAATCCACCATGTATTACTACTAACATAAACCATATTAGATTCATAACAAAAGAGTGAGATTGAGTTACCTTTCTTATCAAACTAAGCCTTAAATTTATTGTAGTCCTTCTTTATGTGTCCTTTTGTTGTAGAAAAAACACTTGGACTCCTTTTTAATGTTACCTTGGATAGGTTCTTTACCTTTCCATTTTCCCTTGGCTTGTTTCTTATCTTTCCCTTAAATTGTCACATGTGCACTCTTTCTCATTTCTACTAAGAGTTTTCCTTCGTTTTGAACACACATGGTAAATACTTTATTGATTAACTAGTTCTGATTATATATGTTGTAATAGATTTTGAATGGTCGATATTAAGGTAGCATGGAATTTAAATTGAAGTCGACTAAGAAAGGACGACGAGTCTCAACCTTAAGTGTCCTTAATTGAGCTACAATATCCCTCATCTATATGATGTGCTCTTAGACACCCTTTATGTCAGTGAGCTTCATGGTAAATAATTTTAACATTAGAGTAATTACTATAGCCTCTTCAAATAATTCAAATTCATGAATAGCTTTTAGCAAGTCGTAAACTTCTTATGCTCAGTTACTAATCCACGTATACTACTAGATATTTTATATTGAATATACATCATGTTAAGGTAGTTGGATCGCTCCCAACATTCATAAAGGTTTGTTTCAGATCCACTATTAATATCCATAAATGTAGAAGGTTCATCTTTTCTGATGGCATAATTAACATCCATCCACCCTAATTTGAGAAGAATTTTCTCCTTCTAAATCTTATAATTATACCTATTAAGTTCATGAACTTGAAAATAAAAAATATTAAGTGGTTACAAGGCAACACAAAAAAATTACATGTTTATATCAATATTTGAAATAACTTTGATAAATTTCATATAACATCTTTTAACAATATAAAACATGTACATTAAATATAAGCCTATTAGTAAATAAAACAGTTTGTGAGCTAAGTTTTATTTAATTAGGTTCATGCAAAAATTATGATGAAACTAACAAATAATAACCCCTTTTCCTAATTCCTGCTAGTAAACTAAGAAAAAGGCAATTTTGCTATGACACCCTAATTAAACATATCAATATGATAACATTTTGGTATTCAAAAAAAGGCCTTCTTAGTAAGAGAAAGTTCTTAAGAGAAAAGTTCTCCATTATGGAAGGTTTATTAGTTCTCTTCGTAACAACACTTTGTCGTTTATCCCTTACTCATAGCAACACTTCGTCTTTCCCCCTTTGTGATCATTACACCTTTTTCCCTAAATATAGCATGCATAACATCCTTGCATCTTAATTTTATAAGCAATTGGTCCTATCCCTTCCATATCTGCATCTTACCTTATTATGGAAAAATAGAAACCCAACCTAATACCTTAAGAGATCACGGTATATTAGGTAGCCATTTAGGATCCATTCTTGGGGCTGCCTCTAGAATACCATAATGAAAAGGTTGCCAAAGTCCTCAGCCACTTGGTAGAAGACCCTAAGGAGGTAGATGGTGAATTCCTCCATTCAACAAACCTATACTTCATCTGGGTCTTTTACATGATTGACCACACTCTACCTTCTTTTTACTGCCATCAAGATTAAACTAGACAATGGAAGAAAGGTTTGGGTTGATTGCTACTATAAACAGGTGTTTTAACTTTGCTGATAGTGTGGAAGGATTGGACATATCGCTTGTGACTATGACAAGAACATCACTCAAGTAAAGCAAGCCCAAGAAGACATTAAGATCCAGATTAAGAGCCAGTTCAACATTAGCTTTTTGCAGGACTTCAAATTTTCTATTGTTAACTCATTTGCCATAACCTTCAAGAGGAAACACTTTTTCAAAAGTACTACAAAGGTTCACTGGATTAAGAACAGTGAGGGTTCCTATTATTTCATACATATTAAGGAGCTAAAGCCTGAGCTTGAAGACGTCCTCGCTCCTCAACAACCCCGCAATGTTCTCAGCCTTGGGAAAATTCTATGACCTCAAACTCATCTAATGACCCCAATACAACTGCTCCTAAGAATTCTAAAAAGACCAACATCAAAATAGACTAAGATTAAATGGAAGAAGATCCATCCAAAAAGCCCTCGAACGATCCCCAACAACACTAGCAACATGCTTATACACTAATAAAGTAGGAAGAGGAAAATCCTCAAAATAAGGCAAGTTTAGAGGAAACTAGTTTCTTTGATGCATCGATTGACTTCAAATGGTGTAAGGACCTTCCTTTGAACATGACATACAGCTAGAATAATGGTTTATGCAAGTTGAGCATAACCCTAATCCTAGAATTGAAAAGGAAGCAAACTGCATTCAAATGTCTCCATTGTTTATTGAAGATGACCTTCTCACTTTTTCATATTATCAAGTTGAACCCCTAGATGGTGAAACTGCTTCTTTGGTTAACCCTATAAACTCTCCACTGCTTCTTAATCCCTAAATATCACTCACCTCTTTTGGCCCTATAATGCCTTACTTTGATCTAACAGCTAAGTTTTTTCAGGAATTATGCACTGTTCTTATGTTAAACTCTCTCCTAAAGACTTATGGTACTAGTGAAGCACTTAGTCAATAGCCATGATTTCTCCTTCGTTAATGCCAAGTCTATTTCTGTAATGAGTTAGTGGGAGACCATCTCAGGGTGCCATAGTTTGTCTACATAAGATCTTGAACCATCCAAGCTAGCCTTGTATCAATGATTTATTACAACAACATGTTAATGTGGCAAATTTGCCAGAGTGTACTTACTAACTCAAAAATTATTTCTTGGAAGAACCCCCTCCTTCTTTTTTACTCCTAAAGATAGAGGAAATGGAATGGACCCTACTGAATCCAACCTTCAGCAGAAGACTTTTTCTTCTACCTTGAAGAACAAAGCCTCAAGAAGGAAAGGTTACTTAATTTTTAGTTTCAAGAGAATGCAATCCTACCCAATGTAGCAAGGACACCCTCGTTGACCACAAGACTCTCAGTGGGCAGAATATAATTGTACAAAACATTCTGGGATCCTCTCAGCCACACTTCCACCTAAGAAACACAAAAGGGTAGTTCCTTTATTCATGCTCTCTAGGAAAAAGAAGAAAAATTTTGTAGATCCTTTTGATGTACTCAGCCTCCCCCCCCTTTTTAGACTACCATCTTGATAACTCATAGGTTTAGGAACCTACCCTTATAAAGCTTCCTAAGACACCATAGTTGCCATAGTTAGAACTGTTATGGACTCAGAAAAGCCACTACAATTCATAAACTTATAAACCTCCCTTGTACATACCACCCATCCTTTATTTTCTTGTCTGAAACCATGATGCATGTCAATAAAATTATGAATCAATTCAATCATTTTGATTATTCTCTTGTGTCGAGCTATGATTGTCGTAACCAACCTTTCGGTGGAATAAAATAAAAAGAGTTTAAATTGATTCCCAAAAACGAGTCTTGAAAATCAATTTATTTGGAGTTGCCACCAAAATTTTTAACGAAAAATTTTGGGAAACCAATTTAGAACAAAAAGAAAAGGCAATATGGTCTGCGAAGTCAAAGATGGGTTCGAGAGTCTATTCGAGTGTAGGGAAGGTGTTAGGCACCCCACAACACCCGTCCATACGGACGGTTACCTCAAACCAGTCAACTGAAATAGAATATGACTTTTAAATTCATCTCAATTACCCTTTTATTGACATGCATGCCCATTAAACAAAAGAGACAAAACAGCAAGAATGAAAGCAAACAGATAGATATTTACAAAGGGCGGACTTGACCTAGGATGAGAGCTTAGGGCCTACGTACCCTGCGATAGAGATCAAAGTCCACGTAGTTTGACCCAAAAGGCGTGTCTATTGGTTGACGATTAGTAATTTTTGTGATGAGAACAGGAGAGTTCAAATTAAACAGATTTTCGTAAGCAAAACATAATTGAGACTCAGTTTGTGTGTTTTAACTTATGACAGCTTGATTAATCTAGCCCTCTTGATCTCTTCATTTTTTCTCTTTTTAATTTATTGTTTTTTTGTTTTTAGGATTTTAATCTTTATTTTGAAATTTAAATAAAATGAAATGATTATAAAGAACGAATTCGATCACGTAAAGAAAAGAAATTATTTAATTAAGACATTTATTTTTGTAATATTGTTATTATTGTTATTATTATTTTATAACAAATATGTGCTGATTTTGGGGATCCAAGGAGATTAAAATCTCACATAACCCCATGCAATCGAGGAGAACAATATTCTCACACGATAATTTCGTAAATAACAGAAATTATTTAATTAAAGTAAATATTTAGTTATTATTATTTTTAAAACCAATGTGTACCAAATTTAGGGATCTAAGGAGATTAAAATCTCACATGATCTCATGCAATCGAGGAGAACAAAATTCTCACACGATTATTTCATAAATAATGGAAAATATTTAATTAAAGTCAATATTTAATTATTATTATTTTTAAAACAAATGTGTACTAATTTCAAGGATCTAAGGAGATTAAAATCTCACATTATCTCATGCAATCAAGGAGAACAAAATCCTCACATGATAATTTCATAAATAATGAAAAATATTTAATTAAAGTAAATATTTAATTATTATTATTTTTACAACAAATGTGTGCTAATTTTAAGGATTTAAGGAGATTAAAATCTCACATGATCTCATGCAATCGAGGAGGACAAAATCCTCACACGATAATTTCATAAATAATGAAAAATTATTTAATTAAAGTAAATATTTAATTATTATTATTTTTAAAACCAATGTGTATCAAATTTAGGGATCTAAGGAGATTAAAATCTCATGTGGCTTTTGCCTAGGTGCCTAAGGAGACTACTGTTCTCATGTGGCACTATTGAAAATCAGGACTGGATAATGATGAGGATAATAATGATGATACTAGTGGTGGAAAGAACACACTAAACAATAATATATGATAAAGTAGAATAAATAAATAAACAACTAAATGAATAAACTAAATAAAAAAAGTTAAAAATATGAAAGTAAGAAACACTCCCTAAATAAAATAAAGTAGAATAAAATAAAATACAAGGAAAAAATTAATAATAATAATAATAATAATAAAATGGTAATAACAAAACAAATAAAAACAAACTGTGTTCCCTTTCGGATCTTGCATATCGACTTTGAATACTATCAGCCCCAAAACGTCGTCGTTCAGAGATGGGTTCACAGAACTCACCACCAACACCAGATCTTTGCAAACTCCATTAGCTGAGACCATGTGTCCCTTCCAAGTTGTTGTTCGAGAGGTATAAGTATTGTAGATTCGTCAAATTTCCAATGTCACTTGGTATGTATCCTTTGTTGAATTTGGTAATGGACAATTCCAAATCTTCAAATTCTTTGCATTGCCAAACACATGGTTTCTTGCCAGTGAAGTTATTTGCATGTAGCAAGAGTACTTCAGGTTTTGAAACCTCAAGACAAATATTTGATGGGAGAGCACCATAAAAATTGTTATAAGAAAGATCAATCTCCTCTAGCACTGAATTATTAAACATTTTTTATGGTATAGGACCAGAAAGCTGATTGTGTGAAAGATACAATATTGTTAATTGTGAAAGATCACCAATCGCTTTTGGAAAGCCTCTTGATAAAGAGTTATAAGCCAAACTTAAAAATTCAAGAGAAGTTAAGTTGGAAATTGTAGGGGGTATATTTCTAGAAAGCCTGATGGCCCTAAGTGCTAAGCTCTTCAAGTTATTAAGCCTTCCAATTGCAAGTGGAATGGGCCCCTCAATGAAATTAGCTCCCAAATCCAAGGTCTCCAACCTTGACAAGTTCGATACAGAAAGTGGAATATATCCACTAAAACTATTATTTACAAGAATTAAGTGCTGAAGTGTAAATAAACTTTCTATCCATGTTGGAACTTCTCCATCAACTTTATTGAGTCCCAAGTTGAGTAGTTTCAATTGATGCAATTGTACGAATTCCTTTGACAATAGACCATCAAAATTGTTGCTACTAAGATCAAGCTCAGCAAGGAATGAGAGATTTCCCAATTGTGGAGATACGTTGCCACTAAGACTCATGCTACTAAGATTCAAGGAACGGACTCTTCCATGGCGAATATTACAGCTGACACCAATCCAATTGCATGGAGAAAAATAGACAGACCAATTAGCTAAGAGATTGTATGGATCCCTGGTAATAGAAGATCTGAAGGCAAGAAGTGCATATTTATCAGTAGCTATGTTCGCCACACTGCAAGCTATAAAGGCCATAAAGCAATGCAGTGAGAACAAAATGACAAAGAAACGAAGTTGTCCCATGTTTGGCATTTCAGATTTGCCAAGTTGGATTAGCAACTCCTCTCAAGAATTCAACATGAGCACCATCAAGCTAACAGGTGCATTCTCCTACCTATAACATGTGAGCTGAGCAGTTATAGTAAAGGCCTGAAGTAGAATCCTCTCTGGTAAGTGCTTGCTCATAAGGGAGATGCAAGCACTCGTGAGAGGTCTAAAAGTCAGTTGTGATCATGATTGGATGCTCAACTGTGAGTCCGGCAGCACTCATGAAACCAAGGGCCTCATCCACACGGTGAGCTAATTCACGGTACCTATCACCCTGCTCACTGTGCTCCATGAAATCTAGATTCCATTGGTTGACCCTTTGCATAGCAGCATACCCTCCTGTGGCAAATGCTTACAGAAGGTTCAAAGTAGCCACTGATTGACAGTAGGCTCTTCTCAACCGCTCAGGATCTGGAACTCTTCTCTTGTTCCTCCCCGATTCAAACTCATCTCCTCTCTCCTTCGTCATCTGTCTGCAACTACCGTTGTTTAGCTTTGTTCTTCCTGCATGAAAACAGAGTTTATCCAGGGCAGCAGCGTTGGTTATTCTCGCCTTCTCTCATACTCAAGCTTAGTGCTCTTTTAGTGGATTCTCGACACCTCTTGTTTAGCTCTCTTTCTTTTCTACTATCATTCTCCGTTCTTTCAACTTCATCTCAACCTCCCCTACTATTCCATATTTCTTCTTTTCTGCACCTCTTATTTCTTCTTCTTTTTCTCCACTATTTCTCAAGCTCCCCCTCTCATTGCTCTCTTGGGCTTTCTTTTTGTTTCGGCCAGCTCCACTGAGTTCATCAGCAGCTAGTCCTCCTTGTCTGCAAAAGAGAAGAGCCCCCTCCTAGTGTCAACTCTGCTATTCCTTCTTTTCCCCATGGAACGGACACCAGCAGCCACCATCAACTGGTTAACCCCCAATTGCCAGTTTCTACCTCTTCCTTTTTTCTGACTCTCAGCCCGTAGCTGCCTCCTCTCCTTCAATTTTTTTTTTGCTCTCATATAGCTCTTGTTCCAAACTTCAAACCATCAAGCTCTCCTCGCACTCGCTTCTCTCGGTCTCAGCTTCAGGCTGATGATTATGCTCCCCCAAAAAGATGATCCCCAGGGCCTTGTCTTGAATCATGGCATGTTGAAGAGTTCTTAGAGTTGGGTTTGCTAGGTCTGAGTCAGCAGAGCCAGCCCTGATGTCGCTCTCCTTTCTTTTCACAGTCGCCCTCACAGTTTTTTCTCTCCCCATGCAAGTTGCCATTTTATTATATATATATATATATATATATATTATTACCATTATTATTAGTTAACCTTTATTTATTTATTATTGTCATTTTTTTAAAATTTTTTCTTATATATTCTTTTTATCTTTTATAATTTTCCCTTGATTTATTATAATTAGCTAATTTTATTTTTAAATTTTGAATTTATTTAATTGTCTCCCATTATTTATCTTTAATTTCAACTTGTCCCCAAAGAATGTCATTCGAAACCTTATCGTTTTAAAAAAATTTTATTTGCTTAATTATTAATTAATTGATGTATTAATTAATTAAATAATTAAGTAATTAAGGATGGGGTGTTCACAATGACGCTATTAACAAAAGTGTTGCCATTGTTATAGCTTGTAAACAAAACTCCCCATGCATTGTTATTGATCTATGCCCTTCTTGAATACATATTGAAACACAATTCATTAACATCCCAGTCTACATTTTCTTCATTTATGCCCCACTTAAACTTCACCTTCATAAAATCCTTTGGGTTTGGATAAAAAATACAGCTTCTTATATGACCTTTTCTTAGCTTTTAATTAGAGACTTTAATAAAGTCTATAAGGACTCTGATAAGCTCAATAACTGTACATCTCTTCCTAGGGCAAGCGATTACAAAGACCACATAGACCAATGCAGCGTTATTGATATACCTCATATAGGCCAATAGTTTACCAAGACCAATACCAAATTTATGGATCATAAAGTATGGGTTGCCTTGATCATACAATCTGTAACACTCTTTGGACCCTTCATTTCCCTTCTTTATTCTTAACGGTTCTTCCAATTTATGCATCAAACCGCTCGCCTCTTATCCTCATAACCTCCCCTCCCTCGGGTCTTTCATGCACTAAGCATCAGAGGTTTAAAAACCTCTAGACAAATTATTCTGAGTATAGACAAACCTATCAGACTCATGGAACACATCTATTGTTAGCTCCCCTAGCTTCATCATGCATAAAAAACTTGAGTGAACTATAACAACCCTTTAATAGTGGAACCACTAGTCGATTGGTGGCAGCTTGCATTCTAAGATCACGGAATTAGAGTCCTCATTTCACTTCTTCCAATGTAACATCACTGTATCCAATCATGACATCCTAAAAAAGGAAGTAAAACATAATCAAGAATTTTTGTACGATTGCAAAGAGATGCTCTAGGCTCAAATGGCCAAGCAGTCATATGTAGTGCATGAGGACCGTAAAACAAAATACTTCCATGCTCTAGTTTCTAGTAGAAATTCCAAAAAAAGAATCCAAAGAGTTTAGGACTTATAAGGGAACTGGATAAAGGATGCTCAACCATTAGTTAACCCTATTGGGGCTTAGTTTTCCTCTCTTTATAGCGACCTAATTTTTTATAAGAGCTATATCCTATATGCGCTTCAAAGTTTACCCATTCCTAAGCTAAGAGATGATTATATCAAGGACTTAGACTTTCCACTTTCATATGTTGAAATTAGAAATGTTATCTTTAATCTCAACCCTAATAGTGCTATTGGGCCTAACGATTTCAATGCATGCTTTTATCAAAAACACTAGGACATTTTCAAAAAGGACATTATTGATACATGTTAGAGCATCTTTAACAATGGGTTTATGCTCAACCTATTCAATAAAACCTTAATTACCCACATTCCTAAGACCAAATGTTCCCAGATAATCAAGGACTTTAGGCCTATCAAACTCTACAATGTATCCTACATAATCATTTCCAAAGTTTTAAGTAATAAACTTAAATCTATCCTTCACTCTTACATCTCTCCCTTTTACAGTGGATTCCTCAAAGGAAGGCTCATCTCTAACAACATGTTAAATGCATCTGATGTCCTTAATGCTATTAAAAAGAAAAAAAAAAGGAAAAACACTAAAAAGAAAAGTAGCACACTTAAAATTGACTTCAAGAAAGCCTTTGATCGCATATCTTGGTAGTTCCTAAAGGCAGTCCTTGACAGGATGTAATTTGCCTATCGATGGATACAACTCGCCTTTCAGTGTGTCTTGATGGTCAGCTATCAAATCCTTTTGAATGGTAAGAAATTACCCTCTTTCCAACCCTTCAGAGGACTAAGGCAAGGAGACCTGATTTCCCCTTATCTCTCTCTATATTATATGTTCCAACGTCCTTTTTGGTATGATAACTAAGAAAGAATGGAAAAAATCCTGGAAAGGCATTAAGATATGGTGAAACACAACCCCTGTTTCTAACCTGATGTATGCAAATGATACCATCCTTTTCTTTACAGCAGATAGCAATTCCTACTAAATGGTCAAGCATACATTAGATAGATTCTGCTCCCTTTTTGGGCTTAAAATCAATGGCAAAAAATATTCCATCTTGTTCAACCCAAACACACTTTCTCTATTCAAAAATTTTTTAGCCAAATCTTTAGGTATGGAATGCACAAATAAGTTCAGCAAATACCTAAGAACCTGGATAGACCCAGAGGTAAATAACAAGAAAAATAGTTTTTCAATCTATAGTGGAGAAAATTGAAGAACAATTACAAACATGGAAATCCTCTCTTCTCTCGCAAGCAAGCTACCGCATTCTAATCAAATCTATGGTCAATTCATCGATCATCTATGACCTCTCTTTCATCAACCTCTTTATGAAGTACTACTGTCAAATAGATTCTAAAATCTCAAACTTCTACTTGGGTTTTAAAGCTCAAAAGCCGAGATTACATCTATTGAAATAAGACACTCTCTTTCTTCTTAGAGTAAAAGGTGGTCTGGTAATAACTACACCTATCAATTCAATCAAGCCCTCCTCGCTAAGAAAACTTAGAGACTTATCAATAATAAAGATAGTTTCTCTATACCTAGGATTTTTGCCAAAAAATGCTATAGTTATGATAGAAGTTATCTGATCTGTAGAACTAACTCCTCTTGGATTTGGAAATACATTCTTAAACCACACCCAATTATAACCTTTAAGTTACAACGGAGAGTTAGCTCAAGATCATGAATTCCTCTCAATCATAATCATAGCCTTTAACTTAAACCTAAGAGTACTGTTGAAGTCTCTGGCCTAGTTACTGATGATCTAATGAATCCCCATAAGATTAAGTGGGACCTTGCCAAGCTCAACCTATCTTATGAAAGGACAACACTAAATAGAATTTTCTCGATGTCTATCTCCCGCACTAATGTTCTAAATAGTTTAATTTGGATTGGAGAACTGGAAGGCAATTACCTTGTCAAAAAGGTTACTTCTCTCAAATCCAAAATGCCCCAGTCATTGCCACTTTGAAAGTGGACTATGCTAGAAAATTGGCCTCCCCTTTAAAATCATCAACTTCACCTAAAGGCTCCTACTAAAGCCATACCTATAAGAGAAATCCTAAAAAATCATTACATCATTATGAAAACCACCTATCCCATATGCAATTTTGTTGTTGAAACCATTGATCATCTCTTCCTTTAATATAGCACTGCCAGAGCCATTTAGTTTTTAGCCCTTTAGGCATAAGGGTTGATAGAATTCATCCTCAAAATATAACCCATTAGCTAAATAATTAGTTCTCAATTAATCAAGAACCTATGAAGCCTTTCTCTTAGGCTACAAATTTCATCATAATGGCTCTATATGTCATCTGGAGTACAAGAAACAAGGTGATTCATGAGCGATTCACCCCTAACTCAACAGTAGCAATTCAAGCAACCTATAAAATCTTACATTTAGCTAATATAGCTTAGGAGGAGTACCATTTCCTAAACTATCCAAAGTCTTCACTCCCACCCCATTATTAATTAATGCTATTAGAGGGAATGCAATTATTTAGACCCACAAAGTCACTGCTCACAAAAACCTTGCTCTAGCTACCATCCACGTGTCCCTTCATGGAAAATTCATTCGCAACTAGTACTTCAAGGATATGGGATTTTAAAATCTTAACACATTTAAGGACCACATTCTCAAGGACATCTTCATATGGAACTCTAACGCCGAAGATTGGCCTAATCTGTCAGAAATAAAGCATAACATGATCTTCCCCAACTATGACACTCTTAATCATATAGAACACATGCTTAAAGGAGATCATGTCAACGATATCGTCAAGCTTGATATGTACAACATTATGCAGCCATTCAAAAAAGTCACACTTAACGTCATCCCTTCTGAAGATAAGGCGAAATGGAAAATTTTCTTTTTGGAATAGCAAAAGAATATCTTATCCATTTTCCTGTTGCATAACTCTAGCTTTATGTTTTTTTTCTATTGTCTAATAATAAAAAAATATGATAACATTCTTGTGGGATAATAATTACCATGTTGAATATGATTAATTACAACTTGATGTATTTTTTCTTTATGGAATTTTAAAAGCCTAATGTATAAGTTTAGAATAATTAAACATGTAGTGGCTAAACTCTAATTACACTAAAATCATACTAATTACATGACATTTAAATTTCTAAATGTTGTAAATAACCATGCAAAATGAATAAACATGCCATTTCATAATGGGATTTTAAACAAATGATTAATTAATTAATCAACAAAACCAAAATGTGACAAATTAATTAATTAAATATCCTCACTTTAAATGTTAACCAAATATGCCATAAAATATTGATCAAAAATTAAACATAAATTAAATGGCATAAAATTTTAATTTTACTGAATATTAAATAAAATATCTACCAATTATTGTCCAACATTGCCCAAAATAATTTTTCTAAAATTTGAACAATTAAATTAAATATTTTAAGCAATAACACATTGAAATGCATTTTAACAACTTAAACATTTTGAGTAATAACCCATTAATGGATATTTTAACCTTAAATATACTTAAGAACAATCTCTTACATAAGGCATTGTGATAGTTCAATGGTCAGGATGTTAGTCCTTTATATGTAATGGCAGGAATACCACTAAGACCAACATCTTATTTTAATTTAAATATGCAATAATGGAACATAAATGAAAAAAGCGCATGATATATAACAAAAAAAACAAGGCCCAAAATGCATATTAACATGCCCAAAAGCAAAATGGATATTTGAGAAAAAAAAAACCCTATCAAAAAGATAATGGCCCAAAAACAAAACATTTAAACAAGTTAATAATTAACCCAATAAGAAAATAAATCAGCTTAATAAGCAGTAGTAAAGCTCGAAACAGAAACCTAGACTGCATAAAAAAAATAGCCCAAAAGCAAAAAGCCCACATTTGATTACATGAACCACATTCACCAATAGACCAGAATGCAGCACATGTGAATACATCATAAAACAAGGATTCTGATCCGCTCCTGTAGGGCTCTCCAGTAGGTTTCTCTTATAGCTGATCCTGGCCATTGGTTTGATCTGGCAAACAGAATAATGCCATGTCGCTTTGGGGTCCAAAACGCACTGTTTCACTTAAGTGAAAGGGTGCGTTTTGGACCTTAATTTT
The DNA here is from genome assembly GCA_037074485.1 of Delonix regia. Lineage (NCBI taxonomy): Eukaryota > Viridiplantae > Streptophyta > Magnoliopsida > Fabales > Fabaceae > Delonix > Delonix regia. The sequence goes on along the minus strand of CM073449.1, from coordinate 18,478,649 downwards.
TTAGAAACTCAGCGGGCCAAAACAGCACCAATTTAATGTTTTTTTTTTTTTTCAATCTTGCCCGTTGGTTTGATCTTGCAGACAGTACAATGCCACGTCACTCTGGGGTCTGAAATGTACCACTTTGATTAAGTGAAACAATGTGTTTTGGACCTTAAATTTTTTTAAAAACTCAACAGGTCAAAACGGTGTTGTTTTGATTTTTTTTTCTACTTGTGGATAGAAACGTCATCGTTTGAAGATGGTTTGATCATCGTCTTCATCCTTCGTTCACGTTACTTTGGTTCAACATGTGCATTGGCGGGAAATAGGGTACCGATTCCGATTAACGTGGGTGGCTCAACTAAGAACGATGCTAGCAAAGAGAGAGTCATTTCAGGCAAAGCGATTATTTCTAGGCATGTCAATGTGGTCTCCTACTCGTTCCATTGGAATGCAGAGAGAGAGTATGAAGAGAGTTGTAAACGTTGTAGATTGAGAACCAACCTTGTAAGATGTCCATTTTACACAAAGGAAAGAGAAGAACTATATTTCAATGACAGAAGCTACAAATTGGTATATCAGTATTCATAATGTGTGAAATCCAACTCAAATGGCATTGTATTTTGCTTGATCGGAAAATGTATCTCTTAGGCGAAGAATAAGCATAGTTAGTGTAGAAAAACGCCAATGGTTGTAATGTTCTTCCTTTGTTTTTTTTGTAACTGATGAAGATTGATTGGGGTTTATGTCCAAAGCATATGTTTTAAGCACTGTTGATTCAAACTAAAATTGTAACAGCAAATAGAGAAAAAAAAATTTAGCCAAGTAGTTTTCAATGAATTTGAGGTGAAGAACAAGCATAGGTAGTATAGAAGTGATTAATGGCTGCAATGTTGTTCCTTTGTTTTTTGTAACTGATAAAGATTGATTGGGTTTTATGTCCAAAACATATGTTTCCTGTTAAGTTGATTCAAATTGAAATTGCAACAGCAAATGAAGAAAAAAAATATGTTGCCAGGTAGTCTTTAATGAATTTGGTTCTTAGTATTAGGCTCTTATGCATGAAAATGATGAACCAAAAACCAATATTACAAGTCAAATGGTAATTGCGAATACTAATTGCTACAAATGTTATTCATTTTATGCTACAAGTTTGACTTCTAGATTAATTTTATGATTTAATGTGCATCAATTCAAAACTTCAAATGTAAATGAGTCTTACTTATGAATTTTAATAATTTTACCTGTTTCTATGGAATTTACATTCAACTTATTCCAATTTTAACCATTGTTGTGGATAGGGAAGATTACATTTGAATAGCGTATGCCTAGAGATATAAGGATAGACGAGCCTTGGTAAATTTGGAAAGTGACAATGGAATAAGTAGTGTAAGCGTTATAATTTTGAATGGAAGAATTGCATTGCTAGACATATGTTGTAAATTCAGTTGTATTGGCCATTTTGCAGGGACTTAGGTACATCCGATATTGAATTGACTAGTGATGACAGAGTCGAAGTTGAAGGGAAACCGGTTGTTGGTATGGTATTTGACAATGTAGAAAACGCTTGGCAGTTTTTTTCTAACTATAGCTTGCGGGTTGGATTTGGAGTTAGGAAATAGTACTTGAATAAAAACAAGAAAGACAAAACAGTGACATCGTGTAAGTTTGTTTGTTGCAAAAAGGGATTGCGCAAGATAGACAAAAGGGAGACCCTAACTACTAATCATCGATCTGAAACTAGAACAGATTGTAAAGTCAAAATGAAACTTGTAATAAATGGAAAATTAACGATCAATGAATTTGTAGAGATCCATAATTACCCTCTTCAGCTTCCAGAGACTATGCATATGCTAGCATCCTATTGTAGTATATCTAAAGTTCAGGCACATGAGATTGAATTGGCAGAGGACTCTGGACTGAAATAAAAACTGCATTTCAATTGATGAGCATGCATGTTTGTGATAGAACCAATCTTGGTTTTACTCGATTGGATGCTAAAAATTATCTCAAGTGTAGAAGACAACGTAGTATGGTTTACAGAGAAGTAGGGTGTTTGTTGCAGTATTTTCAACAACAGTTATTAGAGAACCCATCTTTTTTTCATACGTAACAAGTTGATGCTGATGAACAGATAACAAATGTATTTTGGGCCAATGCACGTATGACTATTGATTACGGGTATTTTGGAGACGTAATATCTCTTGACACAACATATTGTATAAATCGTGCACAAAGACCCCTTGCACTGTTCTCAGGATTCAACCACTACAGGTAAGCAGTTGTCCTTGGAGCGGCATTAATGTACGATGAAACTGTTGAGTTGTTTAAGTGGTTGTTTAAGTCATTCTTGTCAACCCACAGAAACAAGAAACCGTAGACCATTTTCACTGATAAAGACTAAGCAATGGCCAAAGCTTTAGGTTAGCTTATATTTTTCCTATCTTACGTGGGTGTAGAAACAACATCCTATATAGAAAATTAACACTTCACTTTCTTACAAGCAAGGTGATGCCCAATACTCGCCATGGCTTGATGCAAAATAGAATCAAACATATAGACAATCTGATGAAGGGTGGTTCTTAATTCATAATTGATTTTAAGAAATGTATGTACCAATATGATGATAAAACCCAATTTGAGGCAGCGTGGACCAAGATGATAGTAGACTACAATGTCTAGGAGAATAGCTAGTTAAAGTCGATATATCCCCTCAAGGCAAAATGGGTTGTGTGCCATATGAAACAAGCTTTCACTTTAAGCATGCACAGCACACAACTGAGTGAGAGCTTAAACTCTAATTTTAAAGCCTCCATGAAAGCAGATGTGAACATCACACAATTTTTTAAACTTTTTGAGCAGGTAGTGGAGGAGAAACGATATAATGAGTTGAAGAGTGAGTATAAAGCACGCCATAAGCTTCCGCGCTTAAGTTATCAACATTTAACTATTCTTAAGCAAGCTACCCAAACATACACATACACACACAATGTTTAACTTATTTCAACAAGAGTTTGACTTGCTATTTGTTGTATCCATTAGACATAGGAGTGAAAATCCACCTATGTATTCATATGTTTTATCAATGTCTAATCAAGAAGGTTCATAGTAGGTTCTGTTTGATCTATGGCAAAATTTTGTCTCTTGTACCTACCGAAAGTTTGAGACATTCGGCATTTTGTGTAGCCATGTTTTGAAGGTGTTCCTTATGCTAGAAGTTGAACAAGTGCCAGAGCAATATATACTAAAACAGTGGACAAAGAATGTACGTAATGGTATCGTGCATGATGTGAGAGGGAAGGAGGTTGAAGGGGACCCTAACTTGGCAAGTACGCGATGGTATAGGCAACTATGTTCTAGAGCTATTAGATTAGCAGCTAAAGTGGCTACATGCGAAGAGTTAAGCTACCTAGTTGACAAAGGTTTGGACAAGCTGTACAAACAAGTGATGAATGTTTGTTTCGGACAACAAAACCTTCATGTGGAAGCTAATCTGCCTACTAACATAGCTAGCGTCAATATGAGCCTACTAAAGCGATTAAAGCCGAAAAACGGGTTCAAGTGTCGAAAATGACCAAAAAGTTTGGTAGAGCTTCAGGGGTGTAAGAAAAGAAATGCTACGAAAGATAGACATTCACACCATCCACAACATCCAGTATTTGAATTTAGTGTTTATTAATTCGTACCTATTTGATTTGCTTTCATGTCATGTGATGATACTTATAATTTTTCTTCCTTATAGGCTCATGAATCATCAAGTTCATTGTTCTATGGAGTGTCTTATTCAACACCTCCTACATCTTGCGAGGATCTTTCCAAAAATGAAAGTCCATTTTAGTTTTACCAGATTGTTAATGGTAATTGCAATTTAAGATATATTCATATGTATTCACTATCATATTTCTAACCCTATGGAGATTCCCACACAGTCCCAGCAGGATCACGCTATCTAGGAATACATGTATATGGTTTCTCATTTGGCAAGCATAGCACTTGTTTTTTGGATCATTTGAAGTGCTCACATTTTTTGGGTTGAGTTACTTCATATATTATTAGGAAGCTTAGCACACAATTTTTTGCTTTTTGTATGCACCTGTATATAGTGGAAGTTCTTAGCCTATGTATTTTTTGGAGATTATGGGTAGCTGTAAAGATTATGCAAATTAGGAAACAAATAAAGAACTCATTTATATTATTGCTGAAAGGTAAAATACAACAGTGTCATTCCAACAGAGTCTAAAAAATGACAGTGTCATTACAATAGAATATCCTTTACAACATTGTCATTATAACATAATCTCTTCATACATGTATTTACAACAGCTCATAGTACATTACAATTAAATAACAATTACAACAATATTTAGAACATTACTATTCCTACTTTGCCTTGGCTGCACCCACTGATTTCATGTGTATTCTTGTTGCTTCATGTTGCCTTGGCTGCACCCACTGACTTGATGTGTATTCTTGTTGCTTCATGTTGCCTTGGCTGCATCTACTGATTTCATGTGTATTCTTATTGCTTCATGTTGCCTTGGCTGCACCCACTAATTTCATGTGTATTCTTGTTGCTTCATGTTGCCTTGGCTGCTACATGTGTCTCCAAAATGCTTTGGTTCCTTCACTTGGCTTCAATTTGCTTTGGTTCCTTCATGTCTCTTTATCCACCTAATCAACAAAGTTAAACTAATCAGTAGAAACATAGCAATATGGTAAAAAATTAGATTTTTCAAGTTCACCATGCACTATTCATATGGTCAATTTCATATTTCTACATGTTTGATAAAGCTTTCCTTTTGCATGCTTTCAACATTAGGTATACAATAGACATCTTGGCACAAACTGTGTAACATACAGTTATACATCCCAAGCAAAGTTAAACCAATTAGTACAAACATAGCACTCTACCCAAATTAGAGTTTGCAATTTTAGAAAGCACTATTGATATGGTCAAGTTCAGTTTTTTAAATAAGCTGGCAAAATTAACATCCTAAATAGACAAATGACCAATCTAAGGGAAGTATGATCAGAGTTTAGAAAGGACAAAAAAATCAAATGCATGGCAATTCAAAGGGGCAATAAAAGCAGCTTTGACCATCTAAGGCAGTTAATTGAGAAAACATATATAAAGTTGAGGTTCTTGTTACCCAATCATACATGCTGGTTTTGCAGAATTTTTTAAAATCAATATCAAATACGTAAAAATATAAAAAAAAAAATATCTTTTACAAGGAATAAATGATGTTTCTCCTCAAATCTGGTTTAAAGGATCCATTGCTTGAAAGTCCGGCCAAGGCCCAAGGAAGTTCAAACTTTTCTGCATCAGTGTCATAATTGGTCACCCTCAATACCTGGAACAAGTTTTTGATGTTTAATTACATACAAGGACAAAATCAAAATGGTACATAATATTGTTGATTGTGTAATTACATACAAGGACAGATATCATAAGATAAGAATAATTAGTTTCATATATGCTTTCATTAAGGTAGAGGAAGAAAAGTATAGGAGGCTACCTATCACTGAATTTTTGATAGTATGTGGTTGTTCGTACTATTTGTCTTTCTTGTTATTCCTCCAAGTATGAAATTTTGAATACAACATACTCATAATGGTTGGCGATCAGAACTCATATAGAGAGATATAATTGTTATGAACTAATGATCAGAACATTGTCATTAGCAATATGGTAACCTTAAGATGATGTAAGAGTGATAAGTAATCAGGATATAGGTGCATACATTTGTAAAGGGTATAAAAACTACCATGAGAGGGCCAGTGATATCCATTTCAAATCAATTTCAGATGTATACATATTAAACTACAATCAAGAGTATAAAAACTACTATGAGAGCTTAAAGGCTAATTAAACAACAATCAATAGCTTAAAGGCTAAGTTATCTGTTATTTTCACCTTTCACTGTCAATACTAGTGATTGTGCTTCAATAATGTAAAAGGAAATATAGAAAATAAAGTAATGCGAATGGAGGAAAAAGAATTCACCTGGTATAATTTGTTCCTGAGTACTACGGTAACAGTACCAATTTTTACATAGAAAGAAGAAATCAGAGACACTGGAATTCATTCTTGTCAACTATTCAATCTTCCATCTCAATTCCATTATGTTGTAACAGTCTACTCCAATTGATACAATAATCACACAGTGTCAATTCAAAATGACAAGTTAAATGGCAATTCTAAAACTTAGTTACCTTAGATTTTTCATCACCAATGCAACCTATTATCGAACAACTACACAGACTACAATTAAACCCTAAAGCCATCTATGAGAAACAATAAGTAATACTGAAGTAATATACATAGACCATAATTAAACCACACTCAGTAACCTTCAATTAGTCATTACTGAAGTAAAATGACAGCTACTAATTTTGTTATAGTATTATCATTCTAAGCCATCTAGGAGAAAAAAAATATGCATTACCAAAGCAATACACAGATCATTATCAAAGAAGATACAGATATAAGAGATGTAGGTTTCCACTGCCTAAACCTTAAAGACATTTAGGAAAACAATAACCATTACTGAAGACTTTTACACGGACCACAATTAAACCAAAACTGGTAACCTTCAATCAGCCATTACCGAAGTAAAATTACCAAAGTAATTTTGTTATAGAAAACGTACCTTCAATCGGCCAAATTAACTTACACGATCAAGTTCGGTTACATCGAAGAGGGGAAGATGATTTGTTATTGAATATGGCTGCATCAAATAGTTTTGGTTGGCAAAGACAGCATTGGAGGCGACGAAGCAACACCCTTCACCCTACCCAGAGTCAAGTCAAAGGGAAATAGAACTGAAGCCACAAGATGATTGTCTCTAATGGTAAACCCTACGCTAAAAGAAAAACAAAGTTTTTTATGCAAAACGACGTCATTTTTAGTTACAGCTTAAAAAAAAAAATGACATGAAGCAACAGAAACCGCAAGATGAATCGAACGGCTGAGAGCAATCACTAGAGAAAATTACAGGAGGCTCTTACAAGAGTAAATTTGGATCCCATTGTGTTGTTTCACCTTATGGTCAAAACAACACGTAGTTTAGGTTGTCTTCAACTTCCAAATGGATAACAGAGACCCCAACTCAACTCAATTTGGACCTAATTATATCTTGCACTACTAGAAAAGTATCACATAGAAATGGATTTTAGACGTGGAAATTTAGTCATGAGCTAAAGATGGAAATAGAAATAGATTTTAATATTATACTAATTGAGTATCATTAATTATTGAGGCAGGTTATGAAATAACTTTATTTTATGTGATATCTGATTCTACGTCAAATTATTAATTTTATAAATTAATAACAACATAAAATTCGGATGCATAATTTGTCTGTATCAGTTTAGCTGTTTTACTGAAAAAAAAAAAAAAAATTGGCATCTGACACAATTCATTCGTCTCTGTTTAAGGACTTTTCCATATATCGATATCAGAAACCTAATCGTTCCAGGTCAATAATTTCAGTCCGGAAAAGTTACGTTTTGCCTTTTTAAATTTGTTTGCCTCCAAGGGAAAAAAATTGTTTGCTTCCTGGAATTTCAGTATACGCGCCTTCTTCTTTCCCCAACTTTTATCCACACAAGATTAGGGTAAAGGTAATAAAGCTCGAAGAAAGAGTGAAAGGACGGAAATTAGAGGGAGAGAGAGAGGGGGAGGGAGGCGTGAAATTAAAGAGTGTAAAGAGGATAGCCATCGGAGGGTACAACGGGTTCACTTCGCGGATGAGTTCCCCACCGTCACCACAAGCACAAAACCTCGCCATTGATAACACCACAGTTCGAGTGGAGGAGACTCATAGTTCATTTGTCCTTCACGTACGGTGAACGTCCTCCTTTCAATTTTATTTTTTTTTTTCCATCTTATCATTTCATTGAGCAAAACCCTCTGTGCGTCAGTCAAGATTTAAGTGAGATAAGGTATTCATTTCAGTTAGGACTCTTAATCTTTGAAGGGGAGCCTTTCGTACATACTCTATTCTTGCTTTATAATATTTCTCTCTTGATATGGGTCAGCCTCCCTAGTTGCTATCCTTCTCTAGGCAATTGTATACTGACTTATAGTTATGTAATTTTCTTGTTTATTTTGGTGATAACAATGCAACTTTTAGGTGATAATAAAAGTTATGTGTTTAACTCAAGAGAGATTAAATTTAGAATTGATTCATAGATTCACAAGGAATCTGTAATACTAGAACACATAATATAAGACATATTTTAGGAATTCACATAATATGGGTCTCCCTTCTGGATGTAACAGGACTTCTACTGGGGATTTTCATTACTAAAACCTCTGTTGTGTGTGGAAGAATGAAGTTATAATATGTGTATCCGTAGATTTTATTTAAAAAATTGTGAATTAACCGTAGGCAAAATTTTATGAGTTATTATTTCCATATATATGCTTTAAGTATTTATTGGCTAGGTTTTAGGATGTCTCACAGAGGTCAAATGCCAGTTCCTCCTATTGGGATCATACCACTTGATATGGGCTGTGACCTTTCTCAGAGTTTTGGTTAGGTAAACATCCATATGCAAGGAAATTATGGGCTAGATTAGTGTTGGCTATTAATCTGTGATTTGATATGTTATGAAGGTGGTTCATTTCCTTATGCTTGGATGTCAGATATTAAAAGATATCTCTTAAATTTGCACTTTCAGTGTGATATGACAACATTTAATAATTAGTTGTCTGACAATGACTAGTTTCTTTACTTATCTGAGGTTAATGCCCAAAGGGGCAAGTATGTAGGATTCATATTGCAGTAGAGCTATAAGGCAATGCCTTATGCCATGTCTCATTCTATATGGTCTTATTCTTGTTTGATATGATCATTTTGTTCTTTTATAATATTGAATTGACTAGACTCATGTTACCGAAATCTAGCATCATAAGAATTCACAACTTTGAATATTTTAAATAGACTTCCCCTACTTGCAATATTAAAATTTCTAATTTCTATATGCATGGTATTGGAGTTTTCCATGTACACATATTCCTTATGTATAATTGCGATATTAAAATTCTCATATCTAACCCACATCGCTCTCTCACTCATTGCAAGCTCTTCAAGTTTTTATTCATCAATTCTCCTTAGTTTTCCCTTTATGTATATTTGCAGTTTTTCCTGTACATATTATTAATTTGCATGAGTTCAAATCTAATATATATTAAAGCATTGAGAAAAGCAAGACACACGTAGACACATATTACATGCATATGTTCTTCAACAGTTTTAATAAACAAAGAAGCTCATCAAAAAGTGAAAACATGGAAAAAAATATTATTTATTTACTTGAGGTCATATTTAATACATGAAAGCATTTAGAAAAACAAATAACACACTGACATATATTAATTGCATATTATCATCAATAGCTTTTTCATGTCAATTTGAGCTCAGAGTTTAGGATTTTAAGGTTTAGTGTTTAGAGTTTAAAACAAATCTCTTTATCTCTAATGAAATTCATAAGATTTCTATGACTGATCAATGACATTTAACCTTTTCCGTATAATCATGTTACTTGATCAACATATGAGAAATTAATGAGAGAAGTGAAGCAAATGCCATGGGAACCCATTATTCACTGAGCTGTAATGAAGTGGGGAGCATGTGAACTGATCAGGATTCAGAAGCTTATCCCTCTCTGAATCTCTGCTTGAAATTGCAACAACTACTATTGAACTTAGAATCCAAAACCAAGAAAAAAAAATGAAACAAAACTAGAATATGAAGGGACAAAACTATGCAGGCAACATGCTTTTTCTGTCTCCTAATCTGTTTGCCTTCACTAGCCTACCAACAGTTTTCATGATTCAGACCTCCCTACTATTATAAGTTTAATGTCCAAAAAACCAATCCTATATGAATTACATAATTATATACCTCCCACTATTGCAGGTACCTATAGTTGTGTTGTACTGCTTCCTGTATTATTTATTTTTTACACCAAAATTTAAGACTTTTTAAAGGATATGTATACTGTTAATCAGTAGATCGAAATAAAAAGGAAAAAGATGGATATTTTCTTTGTTAAATGACAAATTTAGCCGAAATTAAAAAGTTGGATGAAATATCTCTACTACGCTTCTTCAAAGCAAAGTCTTTAATTTTAACATAGAAGTATGGATAAAAGCTGATTTTGGAATTAGGAAAAAGCGTTGTTTGATAGGATATTGGATATACTCTAACAAATAGCTGAGGTTGACTGGATTTGATAGTAGGAAGTTGTAACTATGATTTTCTAGAACTATTTTCCTAATTGCTACTTAATATATAATTGACAGGTTCCCTCATTATAGTTCCTTAAAATTGTCATCAAAAATTAAATTTATTATGTTGCACTAACTAATTTTTTGTGTCCATCATGATCTGGATCAAATCCATTCTCTTCTTCCCTTATTTTTTTTTTCTCTATGAAAAACTGCTTGTATGATAGCTTAAAAGTCCTATTGACTGAATAATAAGTTCTTTATGTCCTTTCCAATTATTGAAATAAAAATCTCATCCTTTTCATCTAATGGGTGTATTGATAAGTGAAAGAAAGAGAGAGAGCACTTCAGTGGTATTGCGCATAATATCTTTATTTTTTCCTCTTTTTTTACTCTATTAATATTATTACTTGGGGACAATTTGCGCATAATATCTATATCATCACATGAGTGGCATATTGCTGTTAATGACTTTATGTGTAGAATGAGTATTTTTTTCCGAATTTCACTTACTGCCGTGTTAGCTTCCATATAAACTATACTTGCTGTCTTCATTTACAACTGATATATTAATGTTATAATAAAGATTCTTGTAATTGTATTGTTAGTACCTTGGGTTAGTTGAAGAAGCTTGCCAATGTTTAACAAGGAAATCCTTCTTGACATGTAGGAAAATGTCCTTAGTAATTATCTTCATATAATTATGTAATAAGTTCAGCTTCATTTCTACCAAAGAAAGATGTTCGTGATCTCACATACATCTTTTATTTATATTAACTATAAAATTGGATATATATAAAAAAAAAATATTGGCAATTTCTAAGTACACATCACTGACTATACCAAAAAAAAAAGTGCAAAATGGATTAGATTAGACAAAAAAATTTCAAAATTCCTTATAATCTATATTATCTATAGCCCCACAAAAACAAGAGTCTGATATAGCACTACTTGATATTAATATGATATGTATAGAATTTTCAAACTCTATTATTATTACTAGATTATATGATATGGATAGATATTTCTGATTTTTGTTGTGATTAATATTTGTTTATATGGCTGAAATATGAAAAAGATAAAAATGAAAGGGACTAGTAGGTTGAGGAATAGAAATTACAATTTACACACAAAATTAGACACCAAAAAAAAATATTTCACCATTTAAGAGAGGGAATTAGGCACCACATAAAAGAAATTCAATTGTCAATTAGAGATAGATGAAATTTCATATCTATTATTTAGACACAAAATTCGATATAAAATAAGTTATTTTAACTATTTATTTAAGATGAAAAGTATTCCTTATCTAAATTTTTTACACAACTTTTAAGATAGATTAATTCTATCTCTGTCTTTTAAATTTTAATAATAGATACAAATTTTATTTTTTCACTAAGATGGAACTTGTTATAATTTGACATAGATTTTTTTGTGTGTTAATTTTGATATGGAATCCTTAATTCTTTGTCTAATAATTTAGAAATTAAAGTTTAAGATACATAACTTTGTCATGTCAAATTCTATCTCAAATTTATATAGCAAGGATTTTATTAGATTTGGACACAGGTTTTGTTCGTCTCTATGTTTTTTCTAGTAGTGTTTCATTATAGAGCTCCTTTTTTTTCTTAATGCTTTAAAAGTTAAAAGTGATTAATTTTTCAAATGGATTTCCTTTTGAAGTCAAAATTGTGAAAAAAAAAAAATGCATAAACATAAACAAGCTTATTGCAAAATTTTTTTAAAATTTCACAAAGAAGAGGATTTGCAACTCTAATATCAAATGTAAGAACTTTCATGCAAATTGAATTTGTTAGTTTATCCAAAATGAAAGAAATAGTGTCCAAGATCATGCCTCTGACCATTGCATGAGATTGGAAATGTTGTAGTTGCTGAAACTATCATAACCAATATGAATGCTTTTGAGTCTTGATTTTCACTCTTAAAAATGTTATGAGATTTATAGGTTTTCAAAAACTAGATCCAAGGACCTAAATTTATAGTAAAGTTAGAAAGAACCATGTCATCAATGGTAATGATAGGAGAATGAATATAAATGAATGCACTAACGGAAATTAAAAAACATAGTCCACTAATGACAGGAAGAAGAAAAAGACAAAAGAACCTGAAAATTGGTAATATAAACATACTAAGGAGAGAGGCTGTCAGATGCAAAAACACAGCAAGCTAGCAACTTTCATATGAAATTCCCCTTTTCAATTTTTTTTACTAAATCCCGAGGGTGCATTACAATTTAAAAAAGATATATGCAAAAGGTGAACATGTGGTACGATACCACTCGATCTCCTTTTTTTATTTTTTAAAAAATGACTGTAACAATCGCTGGTAGTCCTACAAATATTTTATAGAAAGTACACTTGCATATGAGGTCAAAAACATTGGCAACAACAGATAATAGTGAATACTACTTTACTATGGCTAAAGGAAAAAAAAAAAGCTGAAAATTTTAGTCCAAGTTTATGTATAGTAGATAAACAAAATAAGAATATTTAAGCACCTCCAATTTTATTGAAGAAATTTCTTCTCTATAAAATTGGAGTAAGTTATGATAACATCTTTTTGTGCATTTATAAAATTAATTGTATTATTATAATAAAAAAACGTACAATGATATATTAAAATATATTAACTATTTGTCAATTTAAAAATAATATTGTTTTCATCGTCTGATTTCATTATTTTTAGATTTTATTTACGAATCCACAAAATATTTTCAATTTTCAATTTACCCCATACAATATTTATTTTTTAGTAATCGTATAAAATATTAGTTTATAAATTGAAAATAAGAATAAAACCAAGGAGTTGAACAATTATTGAGAAAATAAAGAATGTACAGGATGAATTAATGAACTTATAAACTAATATTTTATTATGGGTTATTGAAAAATAAAAAAAAGATCAAGCAAATTGAAAATTTCATCCAAAACCTTTGAATTCATAAATAAAATTTAAAAGTAATAGGGTTAAAATATAAATATAATAAATTATTTAAAATTGTCATATAATCCACATATATTTTATATATTATTATCACATGTCGTATTTTTTATGTGTCATATAGTGATTGAACCAATATAATCACTTTTATAACTATACCAAAGAATTTATCATAAATTATTGACTCTATAATTAGTCCTTTTCAGTTTCTTGGTTATTTAATTTACTTTAATATAAATAGTCTTTTAATTGAAATAACTTTTTTTAATTAACAATGTTTAACATTTTTTTTGTTGAATTTTTTTATTTAGTTCAAATTCATCATTTGACTGTCACTGGCCAAAAGGGAAGAAAAATTAGATTGAATCATAAATTCATCTCCAATTAATGTGTTAGCTAGATGAAAATTGATTAATTAATTGTAAATTTTCAGCAAGATTTTGTTAATTGTTAATTAATTAATAACTTTACTCATATTAAAAGTAATAAAAATAACTTACATGTGAACCTAAAATTAAACAAAATCTATTATTTTAGCCTATGATTGGGAGTTTTGGTAAGGATGGAATATAATGGCTAATAATGGAAGGAAATTAAAGTAGCAAGGAGTCAAATGACAAATTATATGTCACTCTATTGTTTGGAAGAGTAATACAAGGAGGAAGGAAGGTTACTAATGGAATGGAGTGGCTTAAATATTACTTTTTACAATATTACCTTTTCAATAAAATGTTGTTGTAGTAAGCTTTTAATCAAAGAGGGTATCATGTTAATTACACCATTTGGCCATTGAATTCCATCATTAAGCTTCTAATTTTGAGGGATAAACAAAATGGGATTTTAGATGGTAAGGAAGGATTTTATAGTTCTTACTTTGTTATTCTATTCTGTTCTGAAAAAAAACTTTCAAACATAATTATATACTAAAGGAATCACGCAATTTTATGTCATACTTTTTGTTGACCATCCATTCAAACATGCCTTTAGTACTATTAAAATATTTTGGCCAATACATAAGTTCTTCAACATAAGAGGTTTACACAGCTAGCATCTTTTAACTTTTAAAGTAGATCGTCAACACCAAAATTCTTAAATTTGTATTGGATGTCATTTTATTAACATTTCATAGAAATTCTTAATGGTAGACATCCATGTTAAATGAAACATGTCGCATAAGCCTGTACATATCTGCATGTCACTTGGCTTCAATATTATGGATTATAAATTTTAGCAAAGGATTTATTTACCATCTTATTCCTAAACATATAGTTATGCATCCATTTTTATAGTATTTGTCATGAACTCTAAAGATACATCAGCAGCACAAGGAAGAGCGCGCGCCAATGGAAACTTCCTAGGAGGCTTGAGGATTTTTGGTAGAGAGAGAGAGAGAGAGAGCAGAGTTCATTAATAAATACTGTGTTGTAATAGAGAGGAGATAGGCTGATGTTTTGACTTGTATTTGCTTTTCATCTCCTTTCTCTGTTGTAATTCCTCCTTCTCTGATATTCTTTGTTAGTTTAGCTCTGTGCTTGTTAATTCAGTGGCCATTTCTTTGATTTACTAGACTAGATTGTTCTACAATAATAGACATGAGACTTAAGACTTGATTACATGAAGAATGTTCAGGATTCCCAGGCAATTTTTGCTACTAAACTTTAGAGTCTATCTTCCACTACTTTTGGGTTAGTCTTTGTTGTCAAATCTCATAAACAAGCTATAAATGAAGTTCTTGCCCTTTAGAGCACCTTAGGCAGTCAGATACACGATTTAGTGCAAAAATTGTTTCACCATTTCACTAGTAGCTCAGATGCCGTTGTTGCTTTAGGCCCTCCTTCATAACCCACTTTGACCATCCAGTGTAAGCTTGCTTCATTTGAAATGAGTCATTTCAATGTACTAATTTCGAGGCTTGAGTCTTTCAAGCAAATTATTATTTTGAGTCTTATACCATTGTTGAGCACTGTAAACTCTCGTTTGCCTCTTTCTATCTAGGTAGGGACACATTTAAGTGGTACCAGTAGATGCACTGCAACAAGCAATTGGTTGATTGGTCCCAATTTGCGACACAGCTAATTCGACAATTTCAACAGAAGGACCTTGAAGCACCTGAAGGTTACTTGGCTAGGCTTTAACAGCGGACTACTGTAGCAGACTATTTATCTAAGTTTGAAGCCATTACCAATAAGTTCATTCCGCTACTAAAGAAACTTCCCATTAATGTTTTATCTCTGGTATCTGTATCGACGTTAAGACCGCTGTTCTTGCTCATTCTCCTCAGACTTTGGATAAGGGCACTACTTAGGCCGTTGACCTCCCCTATGCCGACTTCTGCTAAGATGCCTCTTCATCGTTTAAGTGCCACAAACGCACAACAGCAGCATGAGAGGGGCTTTTGTTATTATTGCGATGATCACTACATTGTTGGTCACAAGTGCAAGACTCTTCCTCACTTTTTATTTGAAGATGATTCGAAAATGCTGGAGGATCCTTTTCCTCTTAAGGATGCCATTCTGGCTCCTCCACCAAAGCCCATCATCTCAGATGATACTACTACTTTATCGTCTTGGGAAGCTCAATAAAGTTGTTGATGCCTTATCTCACAATCCTTATGCTTCTTTCTTAGCTCTCTCTTCTTACAAATTCTCTTTCATCGATGAGCTCTGCTATCTTAACACCAGTCACCCTGAATTGCTCCACTTACAACAACAACATCTCCAAGAGGATCAGTCTACTTTGCTAGACCACATCTTTCAGGAAAGATTACTATTTTGTCATGGTCGCTTAATCATTCATGTTGATTCTCCTTTGCGCTTGCAGCTTTTACATGAGTTTCACTCTACTCCTACAAGCGGCCACCTTGGAATTGCATGAACCTGTCATAGGTTGACCTCCAATTTCACTTGGAAGAATACGCACAGTGATGTTAAAACCTTTGTAATGGCATGCCAAGTTTGTCAACAAATGAAGGACAATAACCAGCTGTCTGGTGGACTCTTGCAAACACTTAATTTTGAGGATGGCCATTGAGGAGATTTCAATAGATTTTATTACATGCTTATTAGTCCAAAAGCAAAGGCATCATTATGACATTGGTGGATCATTTATCTAAATATAGGCATTTTCTGGTTCTTCCTTCAAGTTTTGGTGCTCGGCAAGTCACTGAAGCCTTTGTTATTGAGATTATTCACCTCCATGGACCACTTCAAGTCATCATCACTGATAGGGATACTTGTTTGCTCGACACATCTCGGCAAGAGCTCAATTGCCTTGAGATTATGTAATATGTATGCTTTCACAAAAGAAAATTCACAAAATCTCTTACAGGGTCAATCTACTAATCCACCAAATTAGCTCATTCAACTTATGAATTAAGTAAGTTAGGTTAGTAAAATGAATTAAAAATTACTACCTAACTTTTTATTTTGGTGGGTTAAATGTGTTCAAACCAATGAATTAGATCATTTTTATGGCTATGTCTACCCTTGATATTAAAATAATGTACAATTATTTCATAGGCAATGGCTTCAATCAACAATATGTCAATAATTCATATGTACATATGGTCATCAATTATTTTAAACTTGAAGAGGCCAAAAGTAACTATGAAGACTTGAATGCTATAAAATATTGATTTTTCATGTTATTATCGTAATATATTTTACTGTGGCAATTTATTTTGAAATTTTTTTAGATCCTAAAAGAGAAGGCCAACTGTAACTTCTTATCTACTTATAAATAAAATCTTTATATTAACACTTAAAAAGAAAAGTACAAAAAAAAGTATCTTACATATTTGTGACACTTCAATTAAGAAAATTGTGTATTTGTGTTACTTATTTATAAATTATTTTATTTCTTATATTTAATTCATAATATCAAATATGTTAAAAAGAGGGGAAACAATGCAAAGATAAAATGACGATAACTTCAAGGGCATTTCTAATATAACATGTTATTTATAATACCCAATAATGCGCGGTATAGCTAAGTCACAAGAAATAATTAATAAAAATTTATTATACATATCCCGTTAAGTGAGTCATGTAGCAAATTATGAAACTGTCCACCATTTTTGCCATATATAATTTTCTGAAGTAAATTGTTTTACAAGTTATACTATGCATGTTCCTTATGGTTAACATTCATGTAGCAAGTGAGGGTGAAGGAAATTGCAAAAAATGATGACAACGTAAAAATGTGATAAAATCTTGAGGAAGTAGACAAAAGGTTTATGAATGTTTGGTATGGTTAATTAGGTCATATCGAGTAAATGATGCAAAAAAAACTAAAGTTTTACATGAATTTTTATGGAAAAACCTAGAAGATTATTTATTTAATGAATTCTCATATATTATTTGTTGTTAGATAAAATTTAACATTATATCACCAGTTAAAGTTACAATTATATCTCTTATATATCTTGAATATATTAAATTAATAAATATCCTCATTCCTTCAATATGTTGACAATTGAAATATTTAGAATAAAATCATCTTCAAAATGGTCATTGCATTGTTTTTCACTTGAAGTTTGCAAAATTTTGTACACAATTTCTTGATTATAAAATGAAGCATTTTCGGTGACAATGCTAGCAAAGTTACATATCAGATTTGATGCTTAAACTTTTCATTAAGATACTTATTAAAAAGTCTGAATTGCTTGTGTTTCTACACTTATTATGATCTAATAGAAAATTTGTTAAATATCTTGCATTATTTACTAAACCATTGTTTATGATAACAAAACTCTTTTATTTATCTTGGTAATATACTTAATGCATTAACTCAGCAAGTTATATTTAAAAAGTCTCCCCAACAAAATTTGGTTGTTGGTTCTGAGCCAAATATTTTCAATATATGAATTTTTTGAATATGCAATTTATAATTATGTTATTCCACCACAATGTACAAATTTATGTCTTCCTTTGAGGCTGAAAAAAGAAAGTAAGAATGAATCTCCAAAGGAGATATACTTAAGGCATTGTTTGTGCATTATCATTTGATTAAATAATTATCTCATAATTAGAGAGAGAAAATAAATAGCTAAAGAAAAACATTATGTAGTATGTGTTCATATTTCATATATATATATATTTCTATATATTGAAAGAATTTATCATATATAAGTAAAATTACTCCCTTTAAAGTGGGAGCTCCATTTGATCAATGAGAATATTCCGATGATCAAACCCTTATCTTTTGATACATTGACTTTTTACCTTTTTTGTATATATATCAAAAAATCTTTGAAGTGCTTAAATTATTTGTAGTCAACGAAAAATAATGAAGTAATTAATTTGTATAAAATTTTCTTAGTCAAAGAGAAAAATAGTTAAGTAAATAAAAGAAAAACTAATTAACCATCTCTAAAAGTAAAAAATTTTCGAAGTATGAGAAATTTTTTGAATTAACAAAAAATTAATGTATTAATTAATCATTTCTTATATAAGAAATTCTTTGAAGTTTGGACATTCTTTGGAGTCAACAAAAAAAGTGATAAATTAATTAATCATATTTTTATTGATTTTTTAATAAAAGACTATAAATATAACTTGACATGCATAAACCAAAATTAAAGTAAGAAAAAATAATATATGGTTGAACAATTTATGATGGTGCCCTTTCAATGAGTTTATTGCTATCACTTCTCTCTCTCCAATCTTAGATAACTAATTTTATAGACTTTTTTTTATTTTATTATGTTTTTTATATCACAATATATTACTAATTTTATTTGTTATAATACTTACAAATATTGTTGATTTAAAATATATTGACATATAATAACACAAATTAATTTTCTCTGAGGCCTGTGTAACGCACAAGAAAATAAACTAGTTATTTATATACATGTTGCAAGATTTAGTTCCTCTCCACAGTGACATTGGAATGGAATTAAGCATATGTTTTTATATATTCAAAGAATTGTTTACATAGGTTTATTTTATTAAAATGAATCTATACCTCAACTAACTAACTATATAACTGTAGGAAATATTCTTATATACATATAACTTAATATCAAACAAACTATTTATTTACATGTAGGGATACAAATATATCATAAAACTCTGAAAAAAATAAAGTTTAAAAACTTTGTTACTTCAAATCATGTAAAATTGATTGCAATGCATGAAGCAAATTAAGAGTGTCTTTGTATTTAAAAGATGTGTGATTTACCTTAAGAGAAAAATATTCCAACAATATGCAATTAATACAACATACATAGCTTAGCTACAATGAATGTACATGAAAAGAGATAGATCTGTGAAACAAATTTCACCAATATTTTTTTCACTCATAGTTTTCAAAAAAAAAAAAAGAGGATATAATGCATAACAAATTCGTTCATACTAATAATTTGATAGGATATGTTCAATGTGATGTTATCAATTACTATATTTGAGAAGTTGATAAATGATATTGGGTTGCACTGGTTGACACTGGTTGAAAAGTATTAAGTGATATTATTATCAGGAGGTATGAAAAACAAGCTATACTATTTTTTCTTTTATCAAGGTTTTGTCAGACTAAGTTTTTTTAGTAAGAATTAGGTGACTTAAAATGGGCACTACTTTATAAATATCGTGTGGATTTTTTTTTACTAAGATTTTTATTCCAATGGATTTTTCCATATAAAGTTTTAACAAAATATATTATTTGTCAATAGACATCTATGAGTGTTATAAATAATATATTTTTGTGGATATTCATTACTGCAAAACATGGCAATCTAAGATCCCTTGTCATGTTTAATGGCATGTAACCTATAACTTCTAAATGATTTATATTGTATGTAAATTAATTTTTATTTATATTATTATAATCTATAGGTCTATTTTTATAGATTGAAAGCGTGTAAATAAAATTATATACTAAATGAAGATTAATTCAAGTGAATAAGACTTTTCTCCCAATTTTCTTTTTGTTATTATTATATTTATTTATATTTTCGTGGATTTATTTTGAAATAACATTGTACTTTTCTTCTCTCTTTTGCAAATAAAACATGCTCATATATTTATAGAGCAAATGATGGAAAGCACTGAATCACAAATACAACTTCAGTAATTATTTCTTTATTTTATTTTTTATTACGAGACAATAATGTGAATAGATTTGATTAGCTATAATATCGAAGCTTACATGCAACTAAGCTTATTCCCAAATAAAACATTTTTAATCTTTTGGAATGACATACGGCTCGAATTTGATTAGCCCTACTGCTTCACTTTCCATACGCAGCAAAACTTGATTATCTGTTCTAAATTCATTTAATAAATTATCATTACGATGCATGAAATTTTTGGTAGGGTATTAACTAATTACGTATGTGATATTATTGCCAAATAAATATTCTTAATTAGCTTCAGATTTGTCAAACTAAAAATTATAATTTGTTACAATTAATTGTGGGTAAGTTGAGTTAAAAAAAATATATGCTATCTTCTTTATTTGGTAACTTTTGAGCTCCCATTAGTATCTGGTTCAATAATAGGAGTTGTAATTAGATTGATGCCCTCATTTTCTACAATAAGAAAATATAAGTGACCTAATTTGATTGGGTCATTTGAATAAATGTGTCACACGCTGTGTTATTTTTTTTTCTTATAAAAAAATCTAATATTAAACTTATAAAGAACTCTACCCATATCTTATCCTTAATCAAAGACAATTTCCATAATTTGTTTTTTCACTTCTTTTCTCTATTCAATATGCCAAACATAGATTTTGTGACAAACTCGGCCCATCAGTCTATTGACACAAAGAATGTAACTTATCGAACTGGCCCATGTAAACTAGAATTTACTTTTCTTTATAAGCATAGAATTCTTACTAAAAAAGTGGGCAAGGGTCCCTTGTAATTATATCGTAAATTTACATACAACTAGTTTTATAAATGTTGCAAGGAAGTAAGGATCCTACATGCGTCCTACGATTTTACAGTTAAACTGAGTCATTTAATTTTTATTTAATTTAAATAAATAATTTCTTTTAAAAACTATCATAATATATGCAAAAAAATATAATAATATTTTAAATATTTTCTTATTCAAGATAATATCCTATTCAAAGAAAAAAATTATTGAACAAATTCTAATAGTTTACAATCTATTTCTTTACCTCTTACAATTTATTTTATTTCTCTTCAAATTATAATAGTTTAGAATTTATTCAATATTTTCTCTCTTCAAAAAATATTATGATAATTTTTTTAAAAAAAATTATTTATTGAAATTAAAATAAAAAAAATTATGGTGTAATGTGAGCCCTTGGATACAAATTCATTGGCTCACATTTAAACTGTAGAATCTATAGTAGGATGCCCTTCTGTAGATGACATTCTGAGAGTACATAATATACTAACACAGAAAAACATAGCATAAATTATACGGCGCACATGACCAATGTGTACGGACGTTCTTCTACATTCTACTTGAAAATATGTTAGAGTAACATAGTACAAAGACCCATTAAATAGATAATACACATTATAAACAGAATAGGGACAAGCGATGTGCATAGGTAATTATAAATAGTTATAGAGAAAGTATTCTATGTGTTAATCAAATAACAAATGATATAACTTTAACAACATCAAGTAATTGTAAGTTGTACTACTCTTATTAGTAAATAACCATTTAAACAACTTAATGAATGAGTCCTTCAAGAGACATCTGCAAAAGCACTATCACATAGTACAAACGAGAGCATCATCTAAACAACTTGAAGAAGCAATGTCAAAGTTCTGTGATGCTAGACCCACCCCATCGATAGGAGGGGTAGGACCATGGATAAAACATATACAAAGCATTAGTAACCTGATGGATAATCTAATCCTAAGTCTAGCGAAGATTATGAACCAAACAACAAAAGACACAATTTCCAGATCATGGTTACTAATCATTATTACTACCCCTAACTTCTCAAATCTTGACTATCTAGCAACTTAAGACCAAGATTAAGCTAAGCAATTACCTTAAAGAGCCAAATATTAAAGCAAGAACGAGTGATAAATGATGTTTTTGAAAAAGCTAAATTGTCGCATGTCCTAGTTTGAATTTGTAATAGAAGTTTCGTAATAATAATCTGGGTTGGTTATGATAAATAATGTTTTTGGATAGGCATATAATGGTTTTAAAAAGTTTCTTTTGTTATTATTCATCAACATTTTTCTTTTTTTCTTTTTTTTTTTTTTTTAATTTTTGTAGAAGCTTGGCCAAACACTTTGAATATCCTAAATAAATGCTTTATTATTATTATTATTATTTTTTTTTTTTGAAAAAGAGCAATTTCGTCCCACTTAAGTGTCACGGTCACAAGGATCACTAACAAAAGAAAAGAGTTTCGCTCTTATGAAAAACTATGCAAAAAAAAAAAAAAAAATCAAAGACCAATTGGGAACATACCTATCTATTAAGACCAACTTTAAATAACACTAAAATGAAATTAAAAAAAATTATACGCGCACACACATTTTGTAAGCATTACATCTAAAATATAACATAAGAAAAAAAATTTATGAAGCCTTTTAAATGAAGCATCGCACAATATATTCAGTATGAGAATTGAGTTTTCTATATTAATATTTTTTAGATTGTCAAAAATATTATAAAATATTTTTTTATTTATTATTATATCTTAATTTACAATATTTATTCTTACTAAAGTTTAAACCCGAGATTATTCCAGTTGTTAAATGTAGAGAAGTAGCAATTAAGACAGAAACCGAAGAAAAGACGAAAGGCTATGATTTATAAGATTTGACCCACGGTCACATCACCACTACCATACTCCGACGGCCCACATGGCCAAGTTTGCCCACTGTATAATTTGATGCTTTTTCTTGTGTAAGATTTGAATCTCAATATGCTATACTAACAAAGTTTGTTTTTTTAGCAACTTTTTTAAAAAGAAAAAAATATTTTATTTTTTATTTATTATAAAATTATTATTTTAATCTTTCATTTATTATAAAATATTATACTTAATTTTTTAAAAAATTATTAAATTTAATTCATTCATTAAATATAAAACTTTAAATTTAATATCTTTTAAAAAAATTGAAAAACTAAATATGAAATATTTTAATAAGTGAATGATTATTCTAAATATTTTAATAAGTGAAAGATTAAAATAATAATTTTATAATAAGTGAAATATCAAAAGTATATTTTACTCTTTTTTTAAATCTATTATGAGTTAAAAATTTAATAATTTAAATTTAAGGGCAATAAATATAAATTCAAGCGGTTAGTAATAAGAAAAGTTAAATTATTAAATTTTTATTTAATAACTTAAAATAAATACTATAAAATCTTCAATAATAATACCGAATGATCCAATTCGATAAGATTGTTTTGGGAGAACTTTTTCATATGAAGACAAGGGGGTGTGTGAATTTGTCATTGTGCATATATGCGACAAAATCCCATTATCTTTGAAAAAGATAAACTCAACTGAAAAACACAAAAGTAGAAATTAAAGTCACAGGGTTTTGTCTCTTAGTATAGCAAAATCACCAAATGAGAATTGCACTTCCTTATTTGCCTACTACGCTTCGAGATCATATTTAATTATAATAAATTATTAAGTAAAAATTTATTAATTTATTTTTTATTAAATTAATATAACTATATATAATATAATTATATATTATATTTAAAAATTTAGATTATTCAATTTTTATTCAATGATTCATCATAATTAAAAAAAAATTGAATTGCTTAAAATATGTTGGTAATTAATGTTTACATATTGCTAATGATTGCTCTTTCGTCTCCAATTTGTTGTTATGGGTAATATTTTGTCATCTCAAAATTCTATGAAAGAAAAACCTTGGTTGCATGTAATGAACCATGATCTTTGCTAGTAATTATTATGTTATCCACATATAAAATTAAAAAAACAAATTTAATTCCACTGGCCTTAAATATATACTCATTGGTTTTAAATCCAAGTTATAATAAGTATCGTGGAACTTAAAATACTATTAATGGAAAGCTTATTTAAGTTTATATATGGATTTTTTCTTTATTTGCATGATAAATGTTCTTTTGCTTTTTCCTCAAACCCTAGTTATTTCATATAAATTTCTTTTTCTATATTCCTATTCAAAAATTTTATTTTTATATCAATTTGATGTAATTCAATATTAAAATGATCTCCTTGTGCTATAAGAGTTCTAAAAACTCACTTATATTGATTTGAAATAACTTCATTAAGCAAACCAACCAATTCTCAAACTTAATTTCCATTCATTGACACCATTTGTTTTCTATAGTAAAAGTTAAAAGCATTTCATAAAATGTAAAGAATTATTGAAAGCAAATCACATTCACACATGATTATTTTTTTTTCAGAGAAATCTAACCAATTAAATACAATAATAAATAATATTGAAAATAATATTTAATTTCAATGTGTATTACATATATTTAATCAATATAAATACTGTTGCAAATGTAAATTTAAGAAAAAACTGAGCCGATTATGTTTAATAAAAATAAATAAATAACATTATAATAAAAGTGTAAAGAAATATATTTTTAATAAGTTATACTTTTAATGAAATAATGCATGGTATTATTGAGGGTATTTTAGAACTTTAGTTGTAGGATATGTCTTTGTTTTAGGAGAAAGTTGTGCCATTTTTTTATAATAGCTTTTTTGGGTTAAACTCATTGTAACAAAAAATCTCTCCAGTATGATATTAATTTTTTTCATTAAAATACAACTTATCAAATTATATATATTTCTTAAAAAAATTTATTATTTTCAAACTTAAAACATTTATTTCAAAAAATAACTTAATTTATGTGTCATATTTGATATAATCATAATTTTGAGTACACCAGTGCATTCATTTATAATATAAGAATATAATTGTAATATTATTATTATTTGGTTGATATTATTATAATTATATTCATACATTATAACTGGGTGTATTAATACATTTAAAATTATGAGTGCACCAAAGATTTTACTCTTAATTTATTCTAAAACTTAACGAAATTTATAACAATATTTACATTGAATAAGTATATATTTAATATACAGTTTACTGTTAGAATGAAATATAATTAATTATTGTCTTTTAATTGGTTTACGTTTTTTTAAAAAATATTTAAAAATATTTTGCGAATATGCTTTTTTCTTTTCATAAACTTGAGGAACTTTAGGTGAAATTGAATTTGTTTTAGGGCATTTTATGTTATTGGGAAATGCCGCATATTATTCAAAAATAGAAAAATTACGTAGCTCATTAAATCACCTTACCAATTCACATTATATATACATACATACATACATACATACATACATACATATATATATATATATGAGAGATATATTTTATGATAATTTGATCACTTACAAATATATTATGATAAATTAATTTATCAAAAATTTTATTTTATACAAAATTAATCCCTCATTAATTTAAAAAAATTGTATTAATTTGAATTTATAATAAACTAATTTTATATAAATTTAAATTTATGATAAATTAATTTATCACAATTAATTTTTAAAAATTAAATTATTACAAAATATTAAAATATGTGATCAATTATTTTTTATATATATATATATATATGTGTGCGCGCGCGCGCCCTGATAATAAAAAGGTAAAACTAAAAAGTGATAGAGTAGGAAGAGGAGGAGGGAGTGTGGGAGATGGAAGGAATAATTAGAGAATTACAATAATAGCAACATGATGACCTTGAAGGCAGACTTTGTGGATTTGGAATGAGATGTAGTGGGGAGGATTAAGACGTGAAAAAGTGAGTAAAGCCTTGATGCAAGAGAAGTTTGGCCAAAAAAATATTAGTTAATTTTAGTATATTTAAATGAAAGTTGATTTAGTATATTAATTTTAATTAAATTATTAAAAAATAATAAAAATTATTTAAAAATAATATTATTAAAATTAGTATCACATTAATTGTCATGATTATTCAATATTAGCGACATAAAGAGGTCCCAGAAAGCCGACTTAAAACCCCCTTCCTCCTTGCTTTGCCGACAAGAAGCCAAAATTCTGTGGCTAAGGTCCCCACTTGATTTAACACACTCACGCCGTCCTTCTCCTCTTGGTCGGGTCCATTCCATTCTTGTGGGCCCTGCTATTCTCGTGTCGTTAATAACAGTATGTTAGTTTAATTTAACCATTAAAAAATTTTAATTGAATTAGTACATTATATTAATTATCGTACACATATATTATTACTCGTTAATATTTTTTTATTACTTCTTGTTTTGCACTATATAGTATTGCAGAAATTAGAAGTATAGGTCAAGATTAATATAAATGGCGTATAAAAGTTCCGGTTGGTGTATTTTAATAAGTATTTAATGATGTTATAATTTATCTAATTTATTGTAAGAATTAGATAATAAATAATACATAGATAATTTAAAAGACAAGAATACCTTTTGGTCCCTCATTTAAAATATTTCATAGGCCTCGAATGATAATAAATCTATTGCTTTTACTTCTATTGAAGAATGAGGCTTTGTTCTAGGAATTTATAATTTAGAATTTTGTGATCTCTTCCATGTTATTTGCGTCATTTTCCCATTGGTTGGTTGTCGATATGCCACATCCTCCTTTTCTTAACCCCATTTGTAGTTTTTCGTTTTGTAAGTTAAATTTTTGCTTTGTTATGTACGTCAAGATTTGATTATCGTTATTGTTTATATTCCTTTTTCATTTGTTAAATATGGATAATTTTTATTATAATGGGATATTTCATTTGTTAAATATGGATAATTTTTTGTTTTCAAAATTTTAAATTCAAGTCTATAAGATAATTTTTTATTTTTAAAAAACATATATAACTTGATCCAATCATAAACTGAATTTCATTAGGTTGGATCAGAGTTCAGACAAAAAAAATTATCTTATATCAAAATTGGGTCAAGTCCCAAGTTAAACAAATATTTTACCTAGCTGGGTATAAATTCACTCTCTAGTGACATTGACCTTCAAAAATATCATTATAACTTGTTCTTTTCTTCTTTATTATAAGATTATATGCATTGCTGCACAAGTTTACAACTTATTTTATGTAAATCCCAAGCAAATTATGAATAAGGCAAATTGTGCTTCTCTTTTGGTAAGATATTTTGAGAAAGCATTTTGAATAATTCCTTTTTCATTTTAATAAGCGAGATATTCAGAGACATTCAACTGTATATGTATATTTGATATTTAAGATGTTTGAAAAAATAATATTAAATTGAACAATACCTTGTACTATCAATAATTTTATTGAGACATCATATGCTTTAATTTGAAATTAATTTAACTTTTATAAAGTATCAACTATAGGTTTCTTTATCACTTTTAATATTCATATAAATATTAAAATTTTAAATATAATAAGATCATATATTTTGTAATTAAAATACAATGAAATGAACGATAAGTTTAACGTTTACCATTGTGTGTCTATAGGTGTTTATTCCATTTGTTTCACAACAAGGATTATTTTTAAAGTAGATATGGATATAGCGAGGTAAGCAATTCTTTGCTGAACCTTCGCTGTAATGCTCAATTCAATTAAGTGGAACTTTTACAATTATAGAGTAACATAATTGAATCATTAAGTAGAATGGTCAAATTTATCCTGTAATTAATTAATTTAACCTATTATTTTGGTAGGTTGGATTTGTACCACTACATGCAAATTCATTTTATAAAATTATTTCAATTTAACCTATCTAACATATAAGTTGATGTTATATGAGTTGGCTCACAAGTTAAGTTGGTCAATTTACATAACTTCGCCTTTTATTTTGTTTCACTAATTCTAACGATTTTAAGAAATAAAATTATATTTAAACTTTTGCTACAACAATAAACTCTTTAAGGCAAGATCCAAATGCTCTTGCTAAAGAAATTTGAAGAATTCCATTACTTATTTTCCTTTGTTTTAGTCATTTGATAAGACATGACTTACATAAATAGTTATTTTGGTTTGATTGTCAAAGCAGCAAAGAATTGTTTAAATATAGATTTAATTGTTTGATTAAGTAGGTTGGATTTTGAAGGGTACTTCTTATCATAATTATTTTTCTTTCTTTCTCTTCTTTTATAAAAGTAATTTTTTTTTATAAATTGGATGAAAGTTTCCAATTGATTTAAGTATAGTAGTTAAACAAGTCAACCCACTACTCTACAACCTGTGATAAGTCCACTTGACATCTCTAGTACTAATAAAATACAAGAATTCTCTCACTATTCCATATTCCTAAGTTGAATCTCTAGCAAGAGATGAATCCCTCCATAAGATAAGCGAAAACCTTTCATTCTTGAAAAACATTTAGTGAGGGATTAGCATTCTCTCTCTCTTCAGAGCAAGGAAAAAGAAAAAGGAAAAAAAAAAAAACAAAGGTTAAAATAGTTTGCCATGTTTCTGTTGACTATAGTTGTTTCATTTTCAGATTCACGTATAATTTGGTTGCATTATTTACAACTATCTTGCTTTTTAGCTTTTAGGATTCTACTATCTTCAATATTCTTTACAAGCACATGTAGCCATCAAGGTACATGTCGCTGTATAGAATCTTAAGCAAGATGAGAAATGAATTTCCAACATTTGAAGAAAATACACAGGTCTGATGGTTAATATTAAAATAATGTTTTGACAATCCAAATTAAATTTAAGCAACAGCATGCGATCAAAAGTTTTTATACATCGTGAAGGATTACTTCACATTTTAGGCATCTAAAAAATTGTTCTTTGGGAAGTAAATTCATGTACCATATCACCAAAAATAAGTAATATCCTGAAAAAAGCAATCTAATTGGAAAGTTGTTCTCAATAAACATAAAGAAAAATTGTGAAAGCAGTGCCAGAGGTACAAAGTGAATTCAGATCCTCTTAATTTCTTTTTGTGAATTTTTTGTTAATTTTGGAGTACCCACAATTTAAATGGGTCTTACATCTTTCAATGGGATCCATCATTCAAATGGACTTCATTCACTTTGTGTTTATCTTTATCCTAAATTGATAGAAGAAAAATTGAGAAGAACCAAATTACATAAAAGCTAATAGCATAAAACATTTATCTTGCATAAACAAAAAAAAAAAAGTGTAGTAAATCAAAGAAACCCGGATTTGTAGATCTTCAACCATTTTTATACTTTGGAACATTTCTAAACCAATAGCAATATGTCAACAGATTTTCAAAGAAGATGCAATCAACTTGAAGTTACAAGAAAAACAATAATGGAAGAAAAAGTATAAATGAGCCTAAAACTTGTCTCTAAAGACCATGAGTGATGTGAGATAGAGGAGAGGAATGATGAGGGAGATATTAAAGATGGAAATCAAATATCAACGCTACTAAGTCTCTTATGAATAGATAAGGAGAATTAAACTTATAAGTCCCTTTTCTTTTGAGAAGCTTCTCGATATGGGACTTGTAACAATGTACTCTTTTTGAAAGTCGATGCTTGTGACACCCATTCTATTGAAATTGGTCTATTGGTAACTCTTTACTCCTTAGTGACTCTACTTAACTTCTAGTATTTAACTTAGTTACATCGCACCTTAATGTAGTTTATAGGTTGCCCTTCCACATCTTGGTCCTTCTCAATAAAAGTACCAATGTATAATTATAAGTCTAAAAGGAAAGGTCATCTTAAAAAACTAGTCAATTGTTACAAATGACCCAGGTAAATATGAAAATGGCCTAACATCAGTGCAAGGCCCAAAGCAAGAAGGATATTGCTCTCTTTCCTTCAATATATGTTTAGCCATAGGATTGGTAAAGACAAAGAAGAATTTCGTGGAGTTGTAAGCTCTTAGAGCTTCATCCTTTGCTCCAAAAAGGATCACTGTCTTCATAATATTATGCCATTTTATAATTCTTAAATTGGGTATGTAACAATGATGCTTTCATTGCATCCTCCCTTAACCACAACTAAAAACAGTGATTTTGATTTTTTAATAATCCTGCAACAAATTAACATTTCGAATGTTCAATATTGTAACTCGAATGACCAATCTTGTTGATGCCCATATTCGGAGCATGAACTAGATGGTCCATTTCTTGTTGGCTCAGCAATCCAAACCTGCTTCTACAATAAATATGCCAATTGCACCAGTGGTCAGACAAGATGATGTCGTCCTCCATTGCTCTGAATAGTTGCTGCAGCAAAAACATATGGGGGTCGCAATAGTTATTGAGCATCTAAATTTGCAAGCTAAAGAGGAATTGCAAGACAATGTTGATGACAGAAATTACAAAGCCTAGGACGCAAAATTCAACGACCGAATAGCTAAAACTGATAGAACTAAATTGATTTAGTGTTCGGTTTGGCTTGAGGGCTGTTGTTGGTTAAGTAGTAGGCAAGCTCAGTTTGCTTTATTACTCATTAAATTTTTACATATTAAGGCACAATAGGTAGTGGAAGTGGCCAAGGCTTTTTATCATAGGCAATATGGATCCAGAGATATAGCCAGAGACTTCTTACAAAAGTGGTAGAGGGGATAGATATTGTGCTGTAATTTCTCCTACTTCTCATTGCTTAATTGCTGCAAATTTCATTAACAAAAGACTAATGTTTTTGTTTTCTCTTTGTCACCTCCTTCAACCATGTGGACAAGGTTGTTTTGAAGAGGAAAGTATTGTTACCAATGGTCCAACATCAGAGTAAGGCCTAAAGCATGAAACAACCCTATTGCTCTCTTTCCTCCAGTAAATGTTCAACCATGGGAATTGTAGGGGTAGAGAAGAATTTTGTGGAGTTTTAGACTCTTGGAGCTTCATCCTTTGCTTGAAAAAGGAGAACCATCTTCATGCTTTTATGCTATCTGAATAGTTCTTAAATTAGGTATCTAACGTGAAGGGAGAAATGTTTTTTAGTGGGGGAGATTATAAATTATATTACATTATATATTTTTTTTGTAAAAAATGTATAATAGTTATATATATGAGAGATAATAATTGTATTAAAATCAAAAGTTTATAGTGAACTATTAAATTGTTTGTGCAACATAACAATATAAAATATGCATATGAATGAGCAAAATTTTTTCATGAATTTTATTTTATATAATGCATCTTATTAATTAAATTTTTATGAATTATAAATTGATTTCAGTTATAAATAAATAAAATATATTGATTGATTGATGATAATAATAGGACTAATAAATAATGCAATTTATCAAATTTATAAGTGTAAAAAGATTAGAGAGTTAGAGATAATGAAAAGGTTAAGGACAAGTTGAAAAACATTTTTAAAAAAGTACAAAAATGTCTTGAGAAATTAGAAAGATTAAATTTTAAATAAAGTGAAAGAATGGGAAAAAAAATATCAAGAGAAAACAATAATCTTTAATCTTTCAGATTTTAGTATACTAACGTAGAAGTGTTTTTATTTTAAACTTTTAAAACGTTGGTAATATATTGTTTCAAAAGTTTGTTGTTTTTAACTTTATTGTTCACAAATTCTTATATAATTATAAAAAAAAACCTATTATTAATAAAGATTGAGTAACAGTCAATAATATTAGGTCATTTTAAATATAACATATATTATATTGGTATGTAAATATCAATTATATTATATTTTTTCTTTATAAATGAGTATTTTTTATAAAAAAATATTTGTAATTTTTTTAATGAATATATATGTGTTTATGTGTGTAGGTAAAAGATAAGAACAAAGTGTGAGGGAAGGAGGGGCATGGCCCCCCATAAATCCCCCCCTCCCTTAGCCAACAAGGGGAATTGTAAAATTAAGAAAGGGGAAACATGTATGATAGTCTAAATGAGCTTAGGGTTTAGGTAAAGCAATGGCAATTTGGTAATTTGGTAGATAAGGTAAAAAAGTAAAACAAATATCATGTACTAATATAAAAATTTTCATGTGGTCAATTGGTTTGAATTGAATTAAATATTTATTGAAGTTAGAATAAATAATAGGTAATCTTTTTTATTTATGTAAAAATAATGTTTCTACCATTTAGGAAGTCAACATAAAACATTTTGCCTAGCAAACATTCTTTTAAATTTGATAGTAGTCAATCACAACTAGATAAAAATCAAAAGTTGAAGTTCAAGTATTTAGTTTTATTAATAAGATTCCAAGCCTTTATTTCACATGTAAAATTGCACAAAAAACTATTTATCTTAAAAGGATTTATGTAAAATTATGAAAAGGCGACAATTACTCTTGTTTTACTAGTAAAAAAAAAAATTATGGAATACATTATAAAAATTTAATTAATTAATTGGATATTTAAGAGTCACAAGCTTCATTAATTCAAAGAGTTGTTTTGAATTATTCAATTCATTAGCTCCTCTTTCTCTCTCGCAATCTATATGTATGTTATAGTTCAGTTACAATAGAATTTTTTCTTTAAATATATGAATAAAAAAGAATGCCATGGTGAAGATTATCACTATTTTTTTGCTACATAACATATCCTTCTTTTGGAGCAAGAAAATGGACAAATCCTTATCCAAATGTCATCAATTTTTATCTTAAAAATAACTTAGGTATATATTTTTATATATTTATTATACTATTCACTAATACAAATATGACAAATATTTAGTTTTTAATTATATCACAACACATGTATGATTATTGCATATAACTATATTATTTTTTAAATTAAATTATATATTATTATTAATGAATTATACATTTATTATATTTTAATTCAAAAACATCATAATAGCAATATAAAAAACTTATGTATAAATTTAGTCTTCTTTTTAGGATTTTGGTAGGAGTTCTCTCGAGGCACTCATTAAGAAATATTTATTGTATATAATAAATAAATTTTAACCAATAAAATAACTACAATATAAATAGAAAATTTACTTTAACTAATAAATATTTGTTTTATGATAATGTATATAATAAATAAAATTAGTTCATAAATATTTATTATTGTTGACAATTCATATAATAAATAAATAAATAAATTAATATTTATTATTATTAGTAATAAATATAATAAATAAATTTTAAAATAATTTTATTAACAAAAAATCATTTATTACGTAGAATAAATATGCAAAATCCTTTTCCTTTAAGCCATCAATTGTCATCTATATCTGCGGAAGAATCCGCACTTGCATTTCACCAACCGCCATACTCTTTTCGGTAATCCCTTCAACTCTCCACTTCTTTTCCCACGTACGCAATTTCAAGGACCTTTTTGTCATTTTATGATTTATCACTTACCACAATCAAATATTCACTTGACCCTCTGCTTTCCTTATTTTAACATAAACCTCGTCTCCTACGTAGAAAAAAAGCTAAAAAAAAAAAAGGATTAAAAATCCTTTAAGAAAAAATTAAAATTTTTTTTGGGCTTTGGAAATGTCTTCTCATGTCTTTACAGTCTCTCAGGCCGAGTTTCTGCTTTTCCGTATTTATTCATCAAGTTTTCAATTTTGCCTCTTTCTTCGTCTTTGACTAGTTCTACTTTTACAGGCTCCGATTCTCGCACTTTCTGAGTTTTTCTCCCTCCTTTGTCTCCTCAACCCGGTTTGGCGACGCCGGAGCCTGCATTTGTTGCCGGAATTTCTCTTCCACAACCGTTCGTGGGCCGTGGACCATCACTACCTTTCGGAGAACCCGCTTCTACCTCGTCCGAATACATGGTTTGCTATTTTTTCTACCTCCCTGGTCAAGTCAGTCCATGAGTTGAAGAGGTGGTTGCTTTGACTTCAAATTGTCAATGGAGTTACTGGGCTTTTGATTTCTGTGAAGGGGAACAGATCTGCAAGCCTTTGTGTGTTCTAGAGCGCGACAACGGAAGTTGGTTTGCTTGAGAGAGAGGGAGAGGTTGTGATTGGTCGTGAAAGTGAATGGTTGTGTACGGAAGAGGTTGGAGTTGTTTATGATGACCGGAGCTCCGGCCAGCGATCGCAGAGGGTGGTGGCGTTTTCGTCAGTTTCTCACATGGAATGGCAGATCTTGCTAGCTACGGTAATGCCGACCGTGATATCGAGCAGGTACCTTTTTCTTTTTGGGTTATAACTTTCGTGCGAAAGTTCTTGTTTTTGCGTTACCCTCGTTAATTTTGCTGTTTTGTTTCAGTTTCTGTTTTCGAATTTGCCTCGTAGAATATGGGAAGTAGATATCTTTTTTCTACGCATCTTTGATCGCTTAGAGTGTCATATTAATTGTGCATTTATTTGTTTGGATAGCTTGGGAAATTTGGGGTTCCTTCTGACTCTTGTTGAAAAACAGGAAGAGAAGTGCGGAAAATGCAATATGGAGGTCAAAATATAACGAGAAACTTGTATATTTGGCCTATTTGGGATTTGGAAAATTAGGAAAGAAATATTGTTAAAAACTTGATATTCTCTTTCTGAATTGAAGTTTTTGATTTGACCCTTTTGGAGAAGGGTAGATTACATGATTTGATGCTTTATCATTGGGATTAAATGGGAAGTCTTACATTGGAAATATATAAACTTCCTGATTGTGTTTGAATAGGAGGTTCTGAGATGTGGTATTGATAATATGGTTTCAATTATTAACAATTATAACTGTCTTCCTGTGACTAACAAATATGCTAGTAATGCTGTCTTCTGAAGATAAAATGTGCATAGTGCAGCACCTTATAGCTTGTCTTTGATCGTTGGAATAAGGAGATTCAACCTTGCATCAATAGTTTTTGCTAATTTCTTTATGACCTTCAATAGACATAAAAGCTTTCATTCGTCTGAAGGATACTGTGCAATAATTCAATTTACTGAATCTTTCATGATTTAATTCTAATTGGGAGCCTAATAAAAGAGACTTCGAGTGGTGAAATAAACTGTTGTTAATTGTTTGAGCCTAGCATTGTAGAATGACAGGTCTAACTGTACATGATTTAAAATTTTGTACAAACATGAGTGGCTTCTGTTCTTAGAGAGATCTATAAATGACTAAGAAGCAAGGATACTAATATGGACTCAGGACATTATAAAGACTTGGCAACATGAGAAAACCTAAAGTGTCTATGTTTATTTGAAGTGTTGTGTAATGTTCAATTTGAGTGTCCAACAAAAATAAGATATTAACATGGCGCCTTCTTAATTTGTCTTCATGTCCAGTATCAAAGGGTATGACATTCAGTTTTGGTGCAAATATAATAAAGGAAGAGAGAGTGAGAAGGAAGGGGGTGGGGTGGGATGCTTTTAAGTAATCTTCATTTTGGAAAGGCTTGTATTTTTATGAAACTTTATAATTTTTGCTGTATAAGATGGCTTAGCTTATTCTTATTACTCAATCCTTCATATGTGCTGAATTTCATCTATTAAATTTTCCACTGTCTCTTTGATCATTCCTGTGGGTTTGTGATTTTCCGTATTAATTTCTGCAGGCACTGATTGCTTTGAAAAAGGGTGCTCAGCTGCTTAAATATGGTCGTAAGGGAAAGCCCAAGTTTTGTCCGTTTAGACTTTCCAATGTAAGTTAAAGGCAAGCTATATGTTACTTGATTCTATACTTCACTTAATTATTAACTTTCTGATTGGACAGTACTTAAGTAATAATGTGCCATTATTGTAAAAATGATTTAGTTTTTTAGCATGTCTGCTGACAGTTTATGTGTTCATATTCTATAGTTATATGCCCTGCTATTAATGAGAGAAAGCTAGTTTCAAAGCATTATTTATTTATTTATTTATTTTTTGAGGGAGGGGGGAAGTGGGTGGAGGAGTGATCTGCATCAATGTTTTAATCAAAATTGTGTATAGCATATTCAACGTACAAAATTTTCAGTCAGTGTTGAGTTTAAATTACTGATAGCTGATTAATCATATTATTAGTAAAATGCCTTTACTACTGACTTTCTGCTTTATTTGATGCGGGAAGATAGCATTTTGGTGTGATATTGACATTTGAAGTTTTCAATTGCCTCATTTGCTACAGACTAATAGCTCCTCTTCTATGTGAGAACTTGCCTGGTTTGAGAAATTAGGTTTGGGATGATCAATCCTTAAGGTTCTTAGTAGGGATTTATATTACTTGACATTGATTACATATGTCAGAAAATAATAAAAAGATTAATGATTTCAAATGGGATGCAAGTTAGATATTTGTTAGTGGGGTTAGATATGAGAGGTTTCTCTTAATTTTTCTGTTGGATTGAATTTTGCTTACTTCATTTGCTTAGTATCTCCTTAGCCTTAGGTCCACCAGTACGGAGTGATTAAATAATTTGTCTAAGATTGTATCCAAAGAACTTTCTGGCTGTATACTCTTTTTCTATTTGTATTTGCCCATTTTCTTTCCTTTTTCACTGCATAGGAATTGAATTACTACAACTTGATTCAGTTCAATTTTACCTCTATATCACATGTATATTAAAGTTCTGGGCTAAAATTAGGACTTCTTTGATGTTGGCCTATGGTTTTTTCTGGTTCAATAACTGCATCATAGTGATAGGTTGCAGGTTGTTGATTGCTATTGCTACCCAAGTTTTTGTGGCTTGGCACAAATGGTTAGGTTATATTATCAAAATAATCTCAGGATTGGTTATGAGACTGTTTGTTTGGCTTCTTTGCAAGTAGTAGCTTCAGAAATTATGTAGTACCTTGGTTCTTGATGCCATATTTTAGGAATGATATATTCAGTTGAGGCTGATCATAATTATTGTTCAAATAATTAGAGAGAAAAAGAAGGAAACAATCTTTCTGCTAGATTTAGCTTAGATTGACTGGATAATTACTCAGATAATATAGCTTAATACTGTAAGTGCCGATTAATAGTGATAATATAGCTTTATTGCTGGGTATCTATGTTGCGTATTTTGATCTATGCTTTAAAGGTTTGTATATTTTATTAATATATTCTAATAAAAATGCATCTTTTCTATTCTTCCTTGGTTGTAGATCATAAACTTATCAGTCATGTATTTTAGGCTTGTGCTTTTGCACTTGTTTGAGTTCCTTCTTTGTCCTCATTAAATTATCTGGAAGTACAGGATGAATCATCTCTAGTTTGGATATCAAGTGGTGAAGAAAGACGTTTGAAGCTATCTTTAGTCTCGAGAATTATTCCTGGACAAAGAACTGTGAGATCTCGACACCTCTATATTTTATCATGCAAGTGCTCTAGTGTTCCATGGGTTGAACTAAACTAACTGATTTCTATATATATTTTGACTGACTGACTCTTTTATGTTCTTTGTTTACTTCTCTTCAATCTAATGGCAGGCTGTTTTCCAACGTTATCTCCGTCCTGAGAAGGATTATCTGTCTTTTTCCCTTATTTATAACAACGGAAAGAGGTCCCTTGATCTGGTTAGTGATAAGTTTTAAATTTCTATGCTTAAATACCACATCATTTTGTTTCCATATTCTGCATTTTAGGGTGTTGCTATGATTTTTTTTTTTTTTTGGTTGCTTTTAAGATTTGCAAGGATAAAGTTGAGGCAGAAGTGTGGATTGCTGGCCTCAAATCACTGATATCCTCTGGTCAAGGTGGGCGGTCCAAAATTGATGGATGGAATGATGGGGGCCTCTATCTTGATGTAATCCTACCTACTTGTCTTTGTAGTTAATTTCTTTTAACCTGAGTTTGTTTCTTGTTCTATGATCTGTAATGCGGGAGAGATGATTGATTGTAATCTTGAGTCATTAGCGGAGGGTTTCAGCATTTTCCTTGGATTATTATTTGGAATAAATCCAGATAGAGAATTTTCTGTGTATCTGATGCTGTTGAAGGGGATCTATTGTTTTTTCTAATGCCAGTTTATTGTCTTTAGAGTCTTTATTTTGGAGACTAGCAGCTCTTATACTTAAAGGAACTAAAATGCAGATTTTTCAAACATTGATTACTATTCACTTTCTCATTCACTTCTGTGATTGCAACTTAGGACTTTTGGTTGCAGTAATTAGCCTATTTCAGTGTTTTATGGTGATATTTATTTGGTAAATGATGCAGATGGACTACTTTTATGAAAAAGTTCATTGAATTTCATATATTGCTACTGGTGTCATTAAGCTGCCTAATATAGCTTCCATGACCTAAGAAACAGTCAGTGTTGTATAATTGTTTCTGGCTGAATTACTTTCAGGATAACAGAGACTTGACTTCAAATCGTGCAAGTGGAAGTTCGGTTAGTACTTCACAAGATATTAGCTCTCCTGACGTTTCTGTGAGTCTTAATTCAAATTCTTCTCCAAAGTCCTTTCAGCCTGAGAATACTGCTAATTCTGAAAGGTCACATGCAACATCAGACCCAACAAATATGCAAGTGAAAGGATCTGGTTCAGATGCTTTTCGGGTTAGTGTTTCAAGTGCCCCCAGTACATCCAGTCATGGGTCTGCACCAGATGATTGTGATGCTCTTGGGGATGTATACATATGGGGAGAGGTAATCTGTGAGAACATTGTGAAAGTTGGAGCTGATAAAAATGCCAGTTATTTTAGCCCAAGGGCAGATGTACTTGCCCCTAGACCACTGGAATCCAATGTAGTTTTAGATGTGCATCATATAGCATGTGGTGTTAAACATGCTGCTCTAGTCACAAGGCAAGGTGAAATTTTTACATGGGGTGAAGAATCTGGAGGACGCCTTGGCCATGGTGTTGGGAGGAATGTAATTCAACCCCGTTTAGTTGAAGCATTGGCATTTACAATTGTTAATTTTGTTGCCTGTGGGGAGTTCCATACCTGTGCTATTACAATGGCTGGGGAACTATATACTTGGGGTGATGGTACTCATAATGCAGGGCTTCTTGGTCATGGCACTGATATTAGTCATTGGATACCAAAGAGAATTGCAGGTCCACTAGAGGGACTTCAGGTT
Source organism: Delonix regia (assembly GCA_037074485.1). Classification (NCBI taxonomy): domain Eukaryota; kingdom Viridiplantae; phylum Streptophyta; class Magnoliopsida; order Fabales; family Fabaceae; genus Delonix; species Delonix regia. Next base: position 18,439,670 of record CM073449.1, on the reverse strand, counting down.
TCTTCAGTCACTTGTGGTCCATGGCACACGGCCTTGGTAACTTCAAGCGGGCAGCTTTTTACATTTGGTGATGGAACATTTGGTGTCTTGGGCCACGGAGATAGGGAAAGTGTTTTTAATCCTAGAGAAGTAGAATCCTTATCTGGGTTGAGGACAATAGCTGTAGCATGTGGAGTGTGGCATACTGCAGCTGTGGTAGAAGTTATAGTAACACAATCCAGTGCAAGTGTTTCATCAGGTAAATTGTTTACTTGGGGTGATGGAGACAAAAATCGCCTTGGACATGGGGACAAGGAGGCCCGGCTTAAACCAACTTGCGTGCCTTCACTTATTGACTACAATTTTTATAAAATTGCTTGTGGGCACAGCTTGACAGTTGGCCTGACAACCTCAGGACATGTTTTTACAATGGGTAGCACTGTTTATGGTCAACTTGGGAATCCTCTGTCTGATGGAAAGCTGCCCTGCTTGGTTGAAGACAGGCTTGCAGGAGAATCTGTTGAAGAAATTGCATGCGGTGCATATCATGTTGCAGTTTTAACATCTAAAAATGAAGTTTATACATGGGGAAAGGGTGCAAATGGGAGGTTGGGTCACGGAGATGTTGAAGATAGGAAAATACCAACTTTGGTTGAAGCTTTGAAGGATAGACATGTGAAATATATTGCATGTGGTTCAAACTACTCTGCTGCAATATGCCTTCATAAATGGGTATCAGGTGCTGAGCAGTCTCAGTGCTCTGCTTGTAGACAGGCATTTGGGTTCACTAGAAAGAGGCACAATTGTTATAATTGTGGACTCGTACACTGCCATTCCTGCAGTTCAAAGAAAGCATTAAGAGCATCTCTGGCTCCTAATCCTGGCAAGCCATATCGAGTTTGTGATTCTTGTTATGCAAAACTAAACAAGGTAGCCGAAGCTGGCAGTAATATTAGGAGGAATGCTATGCCTCGTTTGTCAGGTGAAAACAAGGAAAGGTTGGATAAGTCTGAGATAAGAGTGTCCAAGGTGGTTCCTTCTAATATGGATTTGATAAAGCAGCTCGATAGTAAAGCAGTCAAACAAGGGAAGAAGGCTGATACTTTTGCCCTAGTTCGCACCTTGCAGGCACCTTCATTGCTGCAGCTGAAAGATGTGGTCTTGTCTACTGCTGTTGATCTGAGACAAACAGCTCCAAGACCAATTCTTGCACCATCTGGAGTAAGTTCCAGATCTGTATCCCCTTTCTCTAGAAGACCAAGCCCCCCTCGTTCTGCTACACCTATTCCAACCACGTCTGGACTTTCCTTATCCAGAAGCATTGCTGATAGTTTGAAGAAAACAAATGAACTTTTAAATCAAGAAGTGCTGAAGCTACGTTCTCAGGTATTATGTCTCACCCTTTTAAATCAAATATTTTTAGCTGCACTGACTGTTTGTCTAGCGCCCTTTCCAACTCTCTTCCCTCCTATTAGTTGAATATTGTAGCTGTGCCTTGTAGAACATGAGCAGAAGTATGTTGTTTTTTTTTTCTTCTTTTGGCCCGTTGAGCAGTAGTCTTTTTGTTTTTGGAGTGGAAAATAGCAGTAGTTTACTTAATTGGCCAGAAAAGTTAGTTTTCTCTATTTTTGAACATTTTTGTATGTTTACTTTATCTGAGGAAGTTGAATGTTGAGTGTCAGACTCACATCATGATGAATCTAATTGAAATCTGGTTAGGTTGAGAGCCTGAGACAGAGATGTGAACTGCAAGAATTGGAGCTTCAAAGTTCAGCAAGGAAAACTCAGGAAGCTAGGGCACTTGCTGCTGAGGAGTCTGCTAAATCTAGAGCTGCAAAAGAAGTTATAAAGTCACTTACAGCGCAGGTATTATTTTATATCATTTACTTCTCTTGGCACCTCATGCCTTGAAAGGGGTTTTGTTTTCATATGGTGCTTTATTATTAGTAGCTTTATGCATGCAGTATAGTGATTCCTGTCCTACTTTCCTTTTTTAATAAAAACGATACCTAGATTAAACCATCTATCAATTTGTAATTCTATGATATTATATACATAAATACAAATTGCTAATTATAGCAAGGTATAAAGAAGTGTTTTCTGTGCTATATAACAGGAATTAGTTATGATAAGGGACTGTAGTATTTTCACCCTTATCTATTTTGAAGTGGAAAATTTCCCTACATCCTTTCCCTCTTCATTATATGATATTTGTATTCTATTGATTGCCATATAACATGATTTCAGCTCAAAGATCTGGCCGAGAGGCTTCCTCCTGGAGCTAACGATGCTGAGAACATCAGACCAGCTTACCTACCAAATGGTCCGGAGTTAAATGGCATCCACTATCCGGATTCAAATGGGGAGCTTCACTCCCGAGCAGAGTCAATCAGCGCCTATAGCTTGGCCTCTGTAGGACTTGAATCATCTGTGTCAAATAGAAGAGAGGGGAATTTGTCTGGAACCTATGGAACTAATCTCTACCAGCAAAACCGGCAGCTTGTGAACTCCAATGGGACTGATGAACACCCAGATGTAAAATTGCCAAATGGTGGCGTGACTCACACAAGCAACAATGGCATGTCAGATACCGTTGATGGCAGGGTTTCAGGACCTTTACAAGATGGTGAGAGCAGTTTGAGATCGGGGGATGCTGTACTGGCAGCTAATAGTAATCAAATTGAGGCCGAATGGATTGAACAGTACGAACCTGGTGTGTATATAACACTCATGGCCCTGAAAGATGGAACGCGAGATCTAAAACGAGTTCGCTTCAGGTACTGATCAACATTTTCATGTTTTGTATATCTTGTTCTATTGGTATATATGGCAGCATATGATTTAATCTGAATGGTGATTGAACAGTAATAAGGCTTCCCCGGGAGGGGAGGGGGGTTATAGCGATTGGGATTAACATATGTATTATGTGCAACTTAATTATGTTCTTGATAATTCTAATGTTAATTGCCACTTAGATAAATCTGTTTATTTTGTCAACAATTGCTTCAAAACTTAAGAAGTCTAAATTATCTCAATGTATATGCAGCCGGAGAAGATTTGGAGAGCACCAAGCAGAGACATGGTGGTCAGAGAACCGTGAGAGGGTATATGAACGGTACAATGTTCGGAGCACTGACAAATCTTCAGGCCAAGCTACTCATAAGGCAGAGGGTGCTACTTCACCTGTTTCCCAATCTTAGGAAAAGTAGGCGGAGGGAAGTTCTCCATTAACACATTTTGTTAGTGAGCATAAGTTCAGTGAAGCAAGAATCAATACGAAGGAAGCGGGCACCCTTCTTTTGGCCCTTTCTCTTTACTCTTATATTATTTCTCTTCCATTTAATTTGGGCATATGCCATTTACATATCTTTTGTATTGTAGTGTATATAAAAATTATCAATGAAGATAATCTTAGCTGAAGATCACGTCACCCTTAATCTTATTTTCTTCAGTTCTTAGTTCCTATAGTACCACATTTTTCGCCATATGCTACACCTCTTACATTCAACTGTACAGTAATTCCTTTTTTTTAAAGTATTTTTATTACCCGGATTATAATTTATTTGAATCTGCATAGTTGTGCTGATCCTCATACCATTGAAGGGAACTAAATAGGAGAGAAAAAAGCATTCTAGAGGATTCGAATTTTTTGGTGGGGCGTGATTGTTATGATTTATGTGGAGAGAAATGGACAAAATACATGTCTTTTTTTTTTTTTTTTTCTCGTGATCTTGAAGTCACATTCCTTTACGGTACGAAAGTGTCCCTTAATTATAAAGAGAAGAAATTCTGTGAACTACGAAACTTTTCTTACAAGTTTTTATTTTTAATCTGACCATGTGGAAGATCAAACGCAATATATTCTCAAATTGTTCTTATTTTCAATTCTAATCATCTGAAAAATTAAATTTATTTATTTATTTATCCTAAGGTGTATATTTGCCCAACCTTCATCAGGCATATGCTAACATTTAATTTAGAGGAATTAGCATGAACAAGTCGTTCATAAGAGTGAATTTTTTTGTTTTTTTGAAATCTCAACACGAGAAGCAAATATTCTTGAACTCCTAAAATTGAGCTAAAGTGGAGCAAGATGAAATTGATTTTCCTGGCTGTCGCCTTCCTTCTTGAACCAACATTAATGGTGCCTGTGGGGCTAACACCACCAAGAAAGTTTGGCCTCCCACTATTACTGCACCTTCAATTAGATAAATGAAACCAACAACAACATTTTAATGATCCCTCTCTCTTATTCTCTATGAAATATAAGAAGATGAAGAGGAAAAATCTATTGTGTGAAACGTAGTCAGTGACTCTGACCTGTATAAACTTTCTATTTAAAGGTAACCTATACATAATGACTATCCAGGCAGCATTTATCTAGCATTTACATCATTAGCAGCGAGGGTCCCTGACAGAAAGTATAATTTCTCTATTAAACGACAAGAAGTTTCTGTGTGTAGTCCTCTCATTAAAAACCATATTGGCGGCGATATGTAGAGTAACTTGATTTCCACAAATCAATGTCATCTTGTTCAAGTATCCAAATTGAAGTTCTTGAAGCACTATTTCATCCCCACTAGTTCACATTTTGCCAATGCCATGACACTACATGTGGCTTCAACACTTGAACTAGTCACAATGTCTAGTTTCATGCTTTCCAAACTACAAGATTTCCTCCAATGAGAATGCAATATCTTACAGTGGATCGTCGATTTATAAGAGATCTTGTCAGATTTATATATGCATACCCAACTACTTTTATATACTTGTGCTTGTCATATAATATACTTGAGAATACAAATTGCAACATCCTAATTACTAGTGCATGGTGATTATAAGAATTGACTTATTACACTCAAAGGAAAAAAAATCTAGTCAAGTGACTATAAGACAGTTCAACTTTCCAAAGAGTCACCAGTATCAACTATAGTTTGTAATTTGACATACTTCAAGAATATCTAGCGCATACTTCTTTGAGAGAAAACTAGCAAGTGCAAGATTGGGCCACCTCAATGTCCAAAAAGTATCTTAACTTGCCCAAGTCCTTACTCTGGAAGTGAACAAGTAGGTGTCATTTAAGCTTAGAAATCCCTCTTGGTCGTTCTTGGTCGTTTTTGGTGATAACAAATATCATCTTCAAAAACAACTAGATAAATGCGAAGACTAGAAGATCAATGCATGTAGAATAAAGAGTGATGCTTGTTGAGACAATTTAAGGCAAAAAGGAATTTAGTAGGAATTAGAGGAAGCACTTCAGGTGAATTCATTCTCCACCTTGTTTCCTACTTAATTAATAACCACCTTTCTTGTGAATTAAATGGTGGTATATATTTTCCTAGGATTTTGGGCCAAAAATTAGGAAGAAAAAGTTCGGAATTTGGTGGTTGTTTGTTTCCTAAGTGCTTGAACTGAATTATGAAAGAAGCTAGTTAAAGAGGTGAGTTCATAAACCTTAGGGTTATTTCATGTTTCCATGTTTGTGAATCAGGTTACTTCTTTATTGCTTAAATTAGGTATTTTTACCACGACTTTCTGTATAGAATTAAGAATAGAAATTTTGCTAATTATTGGAAAGAGTTTTGCAATTAAACGCTAGAGCAAAGAGGACCATGGGTTGAAAGCATAGAAATAGGTGTTCTTGAAGAGTGAACTAGGTAAGTTTACATACGTATGATTGGAAGATATGTGAATTATATTGATACATTATTTATGTGGATTTGGTTAAATTTAGGTTGTTTCTTGATTATTGAGTAGTTTAAAAAAAGCTAGAAGCCTTTTATGCAATTCAAGACTTTAACGTACAAGGTAGGTAGTATTTTCTTCCTTTTCATATCTGCACTTGAATTGAATTAGTAATATGAATAAGTATCTTGCTTGTTCTTGAGACTAGTTAGGTATATGAGGAGCATTACACCTAAAGTGAACCGTGAGGGTTACATGATATTCTTTCTCTTTTCTCCAGTCTGGGATTGGAATCTTGGCTCATTCCTTTTTTAGAAGTTGTTGCCCATCAATTAAGTTGGAGATATTTGCAGGTATACACAGCGAGTATAGGATAAGCAGATGAGTATGAACATGATACTTATTAAGTTCTTTGATAACTCATAAGTGCAATTCATGTAAGATTGCAATAAAATATGATGGTAATGTTATGCTAATTGTTGTGATATATATCTCACTCCTAAATGCTTGCCAGATACCAAATAAAAGTGAGGAGACAAATAAAGGAAAACAAGCTATAAGTAGACTTGATCATGAACACTTAAAAACAGGCCGGATTCAAATTGGGCTAAAAAAGGGGCACAATCTCCTTTTTTCAATTGGTTTTTATTTTTAATTTAGGCATGTATTTGCTTTTATTGAGTCATGCATATTGAGTCAAGGGGGCTTTTTCAAGTCAGGATTGTGTTTATTTGCTACGTAGAACTTGAGATAAACAACACAGGTAATAATTATTAATACTTGTATAATTATATATAAAAAAATTGTAAATATAAATTATTAGTTGTGTTGTTATAAATTTTTTGGATGAATGACACTGGTTATAATTTCTTCTTACTAAGATGTTATGTCACATTGACCTATGATTTTTAAAATTAATATAATTTTATTTTTAACATCTTAATTATTAAATAACATTCATTTTTTAATGGTCAAATTAAGTTTTTTTTTTATAAAATTAAAAATATTTGGCTTAGGCCTTTTGGACCCAAGTCAAGCTTTAAAAAACTCAAGCCCAACATTTTTTTATGTACTGGGCTTTTTTAATGGGCTTTATTTTTAGAGACATATCTATTTTAAGTTTTTTAAATTATGATGAGATATAACTATAAGTAGTGATATAGATGATGTATATCTAATTTAGAAATGAAATCATATGCTAAGTGTCTGTGAATACAATGTGTTACTAGTTAATTAAATTGTATATTAATGTGCTCTTGAATAAGCTTGTTGGCAAAATATGTATAAAAAGTGCAAGGCTTACTTTGAGATGAAAATTGGAGTTGCCTAATTTATATTATGTGCTTGATATGTATGTAAACATGTGATATGAAATGTAAGTCTAGTTAATGGAGATAACTAAGCCTACAAATGATGTCATTAAGTGGAATGACAATACTAAATAGCTTTGAGTAATGTGGGCAAATGCATGTAAAATAGATACTAAGTGGCATCCTTTTTCCTTGAAATATTTTTGGCATGTAGCTAAGACCCTAGAGATATGCTCTGTGAAGTTTCATGTCATTTTGAAATGTATAGCTTAGTCAAAAGTGCTGAAGTTTTGTCCAATCCAAACTGAAACCAAAAGATTAGCACTTCGAGAATCTCAATTGTTGAGGGGTCAAATGAGTTTTCTGCACAACTTTTTACAGTAGCAATCCAACATATAAAATATAAGAAATCTAGAAAGCTTTTGGGATTCTAGAAAATGGTTTGCCAGTCCGAATGATACCAAAAAAATGTAGGAGAAGCTCTCAAAAAAAAAAAATGTAAAGTTGATATTAATTATGCGAAGATTTATATTTTATTTTTCAAATTAGAATTTAATTATAAAATTGATATATGAAATTTATATTGTGTAAAATTTTTCAAGCAAATTAAAAATTAACAAAATCTTTCTGAATAGTATTTAATATTTGGTATATACAGGATTATTTTGTTATTTTTAAAAATTTAGAGAAGTGTCTTGTTACATTTTACTATTTATGTTTCAATTTTGTAATTAAGTTTCAGTTTAAAATGTCATCTAAACTTCAGAATAGAACAAAATATTGTCTGATATGCAGTGATGTTTTAAAATATGTTTTATTATTTTTTAAAACTACGTTTTCCCCCCTAATATAATAGAAAAAATAACTAAAAATTCATTCAACCATTTGTTTTTGGAAAAAAAAAATCGGTTGCCCAAAACTTTAAAATAAAATCTGGTATAATACATGAAAGAATAAGAAATACGGTACAGTAAAAATATTTATAATTATTTTAAATAACATTATGGTATATATTTACAGAAAAAAATTTGAATTAAAGACTATATGTGATATATATTATGAAAAAAAATAAATTTAGAATTATTTTGAAAGATCATCCTATGACCTTAGCTTAAGATTTTTCATTATGTATTTGAATTAAATCTTAGAGTATAGGTCAAGAACCCCGTTGCAGTAAAAAGATATTTAGTCTTTATATCATTTAAAATAATTTCAAATTTTAATATTTTTCATAATAAATATCTTAAACTAAGCTTTTAGAATTTATATTATTTATTCTATATACTATTATTGTAATAAAAAAGGAAGATGTCCTCTTTCCGATCCCAATTACGTTGAAGGAAACGGGCATGGGGGAAGTGGCACAGAAGCTGAGGCTTTAAATGCAATATAGACTATTATAGAGTAGCTCGGGAAAGCAGGATACGGAAGGAGAGGGTGATCATCGTACGGACGTTTAATTCACTAGTCACTAAAATAAATCAAATCAAAACGCAACTTTGTGAGGATTCGCACGTCACCTTCCCCTCGAATCATCACTATAATGTTTGGTCACTCACTGTCACCCACAGTTAATGCCATTCTGCTTCGCATTCTTCTCATGTACAGAAAACTCCTCAAGCTAACACTTTCACTTCAAATGTCACATGAGCATAATCACCATTCATAATGCATTTACACACACACACACACACTCTTCTGCAAGAAGCAGAAGCAGAAGCAGAGGCAGAAGAATGTGTGTAGCTGGAAGAAGCAGATGCGGAAAATGTGCGTGTTTGTGTGCGTGTGCTGAACATTTCACCAGCAGTTTCCTTTCAGCCAAACGCAAAGCATATCTTGATTTGAACCTTAGACGATGAAATATCAAGCGTGAAGCTGTTAACTAGATATTAATCAATTCTGCATAATAGCATCTTCTGAGACAGTATAATCTGTGCTTCAGAAAGAGAACCAAAAAATAAAGGGGAGAAAATGGTTGTAAAACAACACCATATATATACATTACATGCTCATTAATAATTTCTGTAAGATCTTATAGAACGAACAAGATAGATATATCATATTATCCCTTTTGTGATTCTTCTATGGTATCCTCCATGTGCTTTGTAACCCAATGCTGTTGTGCTTCCTTGAAGGTCCTGAAGGTGGGACTGGCATTGCTTTAGGCAAGAAGCCAAAGAAGCTTGGAGGCGAGGAACCCTCAGACTTGGGCTTCACTGTGAATATCTGAGTCCTTCTGGAACCATAGCTTTGGCCTACCCAAGATATCAGCAAAAGTAGCAGCATCATCAATACATGGTGATGGAGATTTCTTCTACCCATAACAGCAATTCTGAAGCAACCCAGATGAAATGGAAAGCAACGAGAGGGAAAAATGAGAGAGAGAGAGAGAGAGAGAGAGAGGGTTTGTTGGTTAAGGTGCAAACTACAAGGAGATTGTGATATATATTTATCAAATGAAAGAAGAACTTCTGTAGTGCCAGGATTGGCTTGTTTATGAAGGATATAATGTATGAAGAATAGAAACGGTTGTACAAAAAATGAAGGGTGTGCCGAAACATGGGGAAGTAAATGCTGGACCATGTGATTTAATATACGGCTATTTGTTCTGCTATACCCCTGTTCTGTAATAAAATATAATATATAAGTGGAAGACATGTAGTCAGCTCATTTTTCAGTTCTCACCTTTTATTTTTCATGGTTTTACTGATTCACTTTTATTTTACAAGTAAGATATTTTTTTTTTTTTTTAAATTTAGTATAATTTTTCAATTCTTGCTATAATAATTTTTACATTATAATTAACCCAGCATGTTTAATACAATTTAAGAAAGAGTTTTACAAATGAATAAAACATCATTTTAATGAGTTTCTCACTTATCAGTTAATATTCAATTTAATTTCTTATTTATTATTATTCTATTTTAGATTTGGTCTCTCATTGATATGAAAACTATCATATTCACTAAATGTGCAAAATTAAGTATAATTTTTAAAATTTTGTTATAATAATTATTACATTATAATTAACAGTACATCATTAACGGTCTAAGAAAAAAATTTTACAAATGAATAAAAAATTATTTTAATTTTTCACTTATCAATTTGTTCAATTTAATTTTTCACTAATTTAAATATTATAATATTTAACTATTAATTTTAATTAAATTTAAACTAAATATATTAATCTTTATATTAGTATGTTACAAAAAAAAAAAACGTTCAAATGAAACACTAAATTAATAATAAAAAATTAGTAAAAATGTAAATTCATAAGTAAAAATCAAACCATAGTATTTTACTAATTTTACAAATAGTACACATTTATTAAATAATATATCATAGATAAATGTTGGTTTGAGGGGTTATAGTTGGCCTGTAGTATTAAATGAGACAAGAAGAAACGATAGTGCTTTTGTCCAATTAAATAGGGACGAGACAGGAAAGGCTTTCGGGGAACGGGTCTTACGGGGGTGTGTTGCGAGCCATAAAAGAAGCAGTGATGGTACAGAACCCAGCCAAAAGACAACGCAAATGAAAAAACAATAACCTTTTTGGTACATTAAAAAAAAAAAAAAGAATACTATGTAGTGAGAGAGCGAAAGAAGGAGTGCTGTCTGGTTAGGTGAGCTTGTGGGGCAGTTCAGACATAATGGCCGACTAAGAAACTCAAAAGTCTTCAACTGTGTTCAAAGCCTCGTAGCAACATGCTTACATGTCCCCTTACATGAGAATATATTGACTAATTTTGATCTATTTAAATAATAATTGATATAGTGTATTAATTTTAATAATAATATATTTTTTAATAATTTTATTAAATTAATACATCAAATTAAATATACCATGGTAACTAATATTTTTTGTCGTCCATATAGCTTGAGACTTAACTTCATAGGGCTGTCCATGTGGTGATGTCATCAGCTTCATTCTCTCTCTCAAGATTTTTTGTGTACACAAACACAAACAAAAAATTGTTTTATTGATAAGATTTGATTCAAAAAGAGTAAATATTTTTGAATTTTAAATTTAAATTAAGAAAGATATTATATAGTAATAGAGTATGTTCTTATTAATTAAATTCAAATTCTCTCTCTTTTAGTCTTATCAATACTTAATTTTACTACATAATTATAAAATATTTCAAGATTTTTGTGCATAATAATTTTTTATTTTTAGATTTTCATAATTTGATGTCTCAAATAGTTTTAAATATATATTTTAGTCTCTAAAAAAATTAATAAAATAGGTAGAAAGGTGCAACAAAATTTTGTATTTTTAAACAATTTTAATTGTACACTTATTACTATATAGTCTTTGTGAAGTAAAATTAAATAAGTGAATACTTTAGAGCTCAAATTAATGATCTGGCTTTAACGCTCAAAAAAACTAAGAATAAGTCAATAAAAAATAAGATTAGATTTATGTGCTAGTACTTGTATATTGAGATACAAAAGAGTGAGGGAGTGCTCTTTTTATTTTTAAAATTTTAATTTTTATATGTAATTTTTATTTAATTCTTTAACTTATAAAATTTTTTCCTTTTAAGAATTTAATTTCTTTAGTTTAAATATTTAATTTAAAGATTTCTAGTCCTTTAAAATTAAATCCTAGATGCTTTTTTGATTAAGTTGTTCAATTAATACAAAATAAATTTACAATTAATCTATACCAATATAAAAATATATAATATAATTTAAAATTATCCAAATATTTGAACTAATTATACACATATTGTAATATTATTGAAAAAAATTATATGTTTTTTATATTTTAACTAGAAAATATAAAGACTTGCATACAAATTTTTCTAAGAAAATATAATACATGTCTGATTAACTCACCTATGTGATCTGCACAAACAAGGAATTAATTAAGGAGGGAAGAATGGGGCTCATAATTTTGAAATTAATTAAGGATTGGAGGACATATAGGTGGGGCCCACATATAATGGCACAAATAAGGTGATAAAATGGGACCCACATGGTGTGGCTAAGCAGAGAAAGATTTTAGGAACGGATTGATGAGAGGTTAGATTGTGTTGTAATCAGTGCTTGTGAGTTTTCAGTGAAGGGAAAGCTCTCAGTGCTTAGGGGTGTGGACAAAAGTGGCCCCTAAATGGAGAGAAATTTGATTAACAAAAATTAATTAATTTAAAATAAAATTGATAATTATATTGGAAAAAGGTACCGAATTCAAATTCTCTAATTTTTTTCTTCTCATTTTACAGTGATACTGGAATACTTTAGTTTCTTAAATACATATCTATTAGCCAAACGTTTGGACTTAACAAAGGGAGAAAATATCATTTTGGTTTACCATATTTTTATTTAATAACAATTTAGCTTTTTAAAAATTTAGAATAACATAATGGTTCTTTGAAAATTTATTAGTAGACGAAATGAATTCCTAAAAAAAGGTCGAGGCAAACTATTTTTTATTAATACGGAGATTAGATATATATGTGGGATAATTTTTTTTAGTATCATGATTAATACCTCACCAAATATAAAATATTTTTTGAGTTTTTTCGATTATATCTATATTATATTCATGAGTTCTTCTTTTAACTTTAATTGAAGAAATTAAAAAACTGTTACACACTTGGTAAGATATTAATGATGATAAAAAAAATTTTATCTTATATGTACATCTAACCTTAATGTCAATTGAAAATAGTCTATCTCAATAATTTTTTTAATTAGAAAATAATAGAGAGACTTGTTTGTTTACTAATAAAATTTGGAGAAATCATTTTATCACTTTAAATTTATAGAGGACTAAATAGTTACTAAGTTAAAACATAGGGAATTAAAATAGTAATTTTCTCTTAACAAATATGAAGATTTTAAAATGTATACGTTGTACATAATTTTTAAAAATAAAATAAAATAAAGAGAGATAGAAACATCACAAAATCTACAGTAGTGGCCTCATAATTCATAAGCAGAGGCAGGGAGTGATATCGCGGTATTCCAGGGATGAATGGCACTGTGGCTACATTGACGACAGTAGAGAATATATTCCATCCCAAGAATAAGAAAATTATGTACGAACTCTTGTTCTGTCTGTCGCTTCTTATTTCATTTATTCTCTCTTCAATATGGATATATTTGTTTCCCGAAGCCCTAAACCTTATGCTAAAAGTATAATATTTGATTTAAAAGTCTAAAAAATTATTTATAAATTAAAATAAAATTTTTATACATAATTTTATTTAATTTAACATATAATTCTTTTAAAATTTATTTAGACTTCTAAATTTTAATTTGTATATAAATGAAATTTTTTTTTTGTGTAAATTAAATTATATTAAAATTAAAACTTAATTTAAATTTAAATTTTTTAAATATAAATCAAAATTATATAAAATTATGTTTGACAAAAATTAATTTTAAAATTCAAATTGATCCAAAATGATTTTTAGTCAATTCCAATTTAAAATATGCACTGTTTTCAATTAATAAAAAATGATCATGTGTTTTTCTTTTTCAAAAGAAGTTTTTGTGGTCTTACATATTTTTATATAAATAAACCTGAAACTGACTCTTTCAGATATGTGACAACAAAATTTTAATTTTAAGGACAGCTAACTGCCTACCCCGGAACTAAAGGACTCCTATTAACTTACCTTATAGTTAACTCTAAATGTTAAGGATGTCCAGGTGAATCAAATTTGATTTTTTTTTTTTTTTCTGTTTCTTTTCATGTTTTCAGAATCATGGGGATCTGGATCTCGTTCTTCGTTGGGCTTTGTAATTTCATTTCAAACCATAAGTTTATTAACACATTGATGCAGGATTGACCTTTCATTTTATATATTTAAAATGAAAAAATTATCATTTTAATCCCTACATTTTGACTAAGTGAGAGTTTGGTTTTTCATGAATTTAGAATAATAAAATGGTTCAAGAATGTATCAATAACTACCTCTCCGTGGTCTTCTAACTATTTTCTATTGATATGAGGTTCAATGCACATGTTTTATAAGATTTTTTTTCACATATTACGAAGTGTGAAGCATTTGTAAGGTTTTTTCGATCAAATCTATATCATATTTATGGTTTTTTTCTTTTAACTTTAGTAAAAAAAACCCTAAAAGTAATTTACATTTGGCTAGATATTGATGATGGTGGAAAAATTTTTTATCCTATATATACATCTAACCTCTACATTAAAAGAAAAACAATCCAACTCTATGTTTTTTAAACAAGAAGATATTAAAGGGATTTTTTGGTTTATTAATAAATTTTTAAGGGACCATTTTATTACTTTAAATTTGTGAAAGATCAATTTATTACTAAGTTAAAACGTGAGGGACCAAAATGATAGTTTTCTGTATTTAAAATAGAAATTCATAATTGTTGTTTATTTTTGGTACAATATTATCATTATTTGCAGATTTTGATTACACTCGGGTAAGATGGCATTATATAGAACTTGAGCATGTAAGATTTTTCTTTTTTTTTTTTTTGGGTGAAAAGCAGAGTTTGGGCTCTCTAAATGGAAAGTCAATTTGGGCCTCATTGAATCTCATGGGCTAAGAAGATTTGAGGGAAAAGTTTGGGCTTTTCGCCACGTGAAGCTCAATTGATCTGTGATATGTGGTTTATGCGGTTGTCAACCTTATCTTTTGTTTGGTTATTATCGTATTTTATAACTAGCTTGTATGTCAACTAACACAAATACAGATCCTTTTAATTTTTCTTTTATCAATACTTTATCAATTTAAAAATATATATATAAAGTAAGTGAGACCTATTTAAAAATAAATTTTATATATTTTCGTGGAATCCACCACTATAACTCTGTTTTTCTATGAAAATAATAGAAGGAAAACTAAGGGGATTCGGATTATAACTCAAACTAAGTTTGTTCACAAGTGATTTTAAAATAAGTTTCCCAAGTCTGTTTGGAATATTGATAAGAATAAAATTTCCTAAATCCTGACCTCAATATTCAAACCCAAGTATTCAAAATAAAGAACACAACCCTTTATTCACTAGCTAGACTACAAGATTCTTATCTGCTTTTTTTTTTTTTTCATAAACCTATATGTAAGTATGGAAAAATAAAAACTGTACCTGCATTTATTCGAGGCACACAATTAAGATTGGTACATAGAGGGTTAAACCTTATGCTTCAATTCAGGTTTAATTAGAAGATTTTGATGATTATAAATTCAATTAAACCCGATTTTGTTTTAAATTGTTATTTTTGAAATACAGGTAATGATTTTCATATAGATGCGGAATCTACATGTATTTTATAAAGATGCCGAGAATGTATTAATTTTAATTATGAAATTTAGCTATTTTTAATTGGAAAACCGATGAACCAGCCATGTGTCTGGTATGGAAATAGAGAATAATCAATTTGTTTGTGAACCAGTCGAACTTGGTTTAAAAAAAAATTATTTTTACTAATAAATTTATGTTTTAGTTAAAAAAAATAGAAAAAAGTCATTAACTGGCCAGGTTGAATTTAGCGCTAAAATTTTGTGACTTAGTATAAAATCATACCAAGTCCCAGATGATAAAAAAATCTAACCCTGGCCTAACATGTGTACACCCTTAGTCAAAGTCATATAATTTTCACATGAACTGAAAAGCGAGTTAAATGTTAAACCGTTCCAATGTGATTAATTTCAATTTGATTACAAATTTTGAAATAGTTCAATTCAAACTTGCTGTGACGTAGATATTACGCCTATTGACAAAAACTGCGTGCTTGTTCTATGTTATAATGAAGTAAGCTATTGTATAAAATAATTTATCAGTGAAAATATATATATATATATATATATATTGTAATGTATTGTAATATACTACTTATAAACATATATTATAACATTTATGAATTTAATTTTTATGAATATTTATATTTAATATATAAATTAATTTAGTCGATTTGTATAACACTCATATTATAGAATTTATTATAAATTTCAATTAAAAATATTATAAAGTGATAATTATGAAGAATGCATTAGAATGTTTAAAACAATATAGTATAATTACAGATAACAAAAGTTTATACATCAATTTGTTCATACATCTATATGTATAATTCAACAAAATCAGGAGAATGAGTATTAAACTTATCGAAATTAAGCATAATATTAAGGACTGACTAAGGACTTAAAAAATTAGTAAAATTTATGCCTTCTTATGACACGAACATAAGAGGTATGACGCATAAGGGCATATCACATCTTACAACAATGATCTTAATAACAAGTGCTTCCTAATTGATAGGATAAATACTCATTTTGCATGTATTTCAAAAGAAATTTGGTTATTCGCTGTATAAAAATATCATTACTAAAATGGTGAGAATAGTTTCTCAGTAATATAAAAAAGCATATATGATACTCGAAATATCCATGGAATATATTATGACTATAAATTGTGATTTTCATAAAATATTTATAAATGTCAAATATTATAACTTACAAATATACATTAGCAAACACATGGCAAATAAAGGTAGACAATGTTTTTAACCATTATGCATTGAGAAGTTATATATGAGTTATTCGAGTCTCACAAAACTCAATATATGACTGTCATACCTAAGTGATTTAGTCTCACAAACCCCAATATATGACACCTGATCGGCAGGCGCAACCCTACCTTTAGCTGAGGCGTCCCCTAGCAGGTACCCAAGACAAAGTCAGGCAATATAATCTTTATCTTAATATGTCATCTAAGTCATAATGTGGTCAAGATAAGATTAATTTGAAAGAAAACTATCAAGATTTCTTTTGAATATTGATGTTCTTATGATAGTTAAGAATCCCTTTGGTGTTAATTTAATTTAAGATATTCCTAACAAGGATACATTTTTGTCCTCTCTTGATTTCTTGGGTCCCTTTAGGCGGCACAGTCTGCCATTGATATCAGAATTCAAGTTGTATCCCAAGAAGTATAATAATACTATTTTCCTATAATCATTTAGGCGGTATGACCTACCATTAATTACAAGATTAATGGAATATAATACATTGCTAAGGAATTCATTAACAATATATATTAAGTTGGCATAACTAGTCATTGTCAATGATTCACAATATATATTATGACAACATAACCAGTCATTATCGAATGTGATTCCAAACTATCAATAAGTACATTGTACAAGAATAATTTACTTTCACAAAGAGTAGTTCTTTTCCCAAACAACCATAATGTCACCCCCATCATACAAAGTTGAAATGCACAATAACATAAACAATTATAGTGTATGAATAACAAAATATTATGCAAGGATACATAATGCACAAGAAAATTCACACATCAAAATTTTTATCCTAAAGTTGTTATGGCTTACATAGTATTCGTTAGATATTTCAAAATATCTATCTAACCTCAATCTTTTTTAATTCGATCATTTTTAGACCTTGAATGAGCTTATGGAAAGTTATAATGACAAAATTTTAAGATAAATAACCATAGGCCAAAAGAGATTGATTATACAGTATTATGGTATGTTTTAAACTCAATTACATTTTCACATTATAACCAACCCTTTTAAGCCTTACATCACCATGAAGATTATTCAAGAAGAGGAAGAAGGAAAAGGAAAAGAGAAGAAGAGAAATTACGAGTCCCACATTAGAGAGTCTCCTTAAAGGAATGAGACTTATAAGACCAAGGGATTATCCCACCTAATGGACTAACCTTTTGGGATAGGCTCTCCTTTTAAACTTATGCTTGTAACATTGGTGGTTGAGAGGTGAAAGTGAATAAAATAGGTATGGGAAGAAATGAAGGAGATAAGAAAGGTAGGGTGTGGAGTATTTAAAGAGAATTTGTTGGCTAAGATTTAACCACATATTTTTAATCAAATGGTTGTTATTTAATCTTAAATAATAAATATTTAAGATATAATTATGGTATGGGTTCTACGATTATCTAATATTTTATTACGATGTGGGTTCCACATATATTTAATATTTTATTATGGTATGAGCCCTACTTGTGCAAGCCTCATATGTTAAGATAATGCCACGTGTCCCTCCTTGTGAATTTACCATTATGCCCTTAGCAATTTCAAAAATGACAATTTTACTCCTATGCCTTAAAACTAAGTTTTATGTTGTTTTTTTTTTTTTAAATGATTCAATTAGGCATATTTATTTTTATTTAATTCTTTTTGATTTCTTTAAAATAATTTAGCTTAAATTAAAATCACTAATTTAGGGATGTTACAATTTAAGCCTTTGATAACAATTACATCTACCAAACAAAAATGAGTAAAATATTGTTTTTGCTTCTCACTAATCAATCTAGTTTTACTTTAGTCCTTAACCAATTTTTTGTTTTAATTTAGTCTCTTACTTATGAATTTTGTATCAATTTGGTCCCTCATTAATTTTCAACATCAATTTAATCACTTACTTATACATCAAATATTAATTTGGTCCCTTATTTATGAGTTCAATCTCAATTTTACCATCTATTATAATCTTCAAACCTAGTTTTCATCTTGTATAAGTGCTCTGTCTGAGATGTATATGGGCAAAGCTTTGCTAGCCTAAGATGCTTAGCTTTCATACTTCTTTGTATGAATATGGTACAAATTTTCTGTAAAACTAGCATAATTTTCATTCTTTGTAAGCCAAGCAAAAATTATTATGATTATCTTTCCGATGATTTATTTTAGTATTTTGTGGTCGTTTTAACTCCCACAAAATACATGTTCTTCCGATTCCAAATTGGCTACGATGACATATGTCACTAAAAATTTTGTGGCAAATTTAATGTAACTATTGGTACAATCAACAAAAAATGTTTTGCGACTGGTTTTGGAGGGGTATGCAAAAAGCCAAAAATTCTCATTTTGTGGAACTCTAAAAAAATTCTCAAATAATAGGTCCTAAAACCGTTAGAAAATGACATTTGCTTCGTTTTTAGTGGGAGTTTCTAAAATTCATAAGTTTATAATATTTATTAATAAAATATTTTTTGTACTTATAATTTTGAGTGTACAAATGTACCAAATTATAATGTAGAGACATAATTGTAATATTATTATTATTTCGATTGATATTATTACAATTATATTCTTACAATTGATATATTCAAAATTGTAAATGTATCAAAGATGATACCTATTTTATTTTAAAACTTATATGTTAATTATTTAATCTTTAACTTTCAAAAATGTACAATTTAAATCTTCAATTTTTTTAAACACCCTACTCATTTAATTGTTTACCAAATAAAATAAAATAAGACTGTTCCATCTAAAAGCAATGAGTGGGAGAAAAAAAAACAAGAAGGAAGTTGTAAAATTTAATAAACTGTTTAGTGATATATTTCCATATTTAATTAAATGCAAAAACCATAAAACAGAAATGGCTAGATGAGGACGTAGTCATAGACATTAGTAAGAATGCAGGGTCTCAAATTAAACACAAGAATTCAATTTTAGTCTTTGAAAATTATAAATTTTAACTATTCAGTGTTTAAATTTCAGATATTTTAATTCACAGTTAAATTTTCTAATTTAACTATTCAGTGTTTTTGCATTAGTTAGAAAAATACAGGAATTCTAGAACTTGCTGCTAGTTAATTGGCATTTTTTTGTTTCTGGAACTCATTGCTTGTCAATTTTCATATTATATTTTTTATTAAAAAATATGACATAGCATATGGTTTGGATTGTTTTAGCGATAAAGTATATGAGTAATAATTAATTTATCTTACAGTATGCAAATAAAATGACCTAGAAACTTTTTTGGTGATCATACGTGACTTTCATCTAGTAGTCATATACATACTAACACACATTGCATGTAACGGTAATATGTAAATTAAGGATAAGGGATTATTTACCGGATCCAAATTGTCTCATTTGTTTTCTTTATTTAAGTAAATACTGATTTATTTCAATAAAAAAAAACATAAGGCATAAATAATACTAATACTTTAAATTCTTCCTTATTTGCGTATTATTCTATTTAATAGAACATTGAACCCCTTCCAACATGTAAAGATGTTAGACCCTATACGCTAGAGGTAGATCCTAGCTTGTTATTTTATATGATGTATGTTTAGATTAATGTTGGGTTAACGTAAATTTAGGTTAATTTAATTTTTAAAATTGACATTTATTAAACATAATTTTGTATTACTATGATTTATATTTAAAAGTTTTCGTTTAAAAATTTATTTTTGTTATTTGTATAGTTATTTAATGCAAAATAATTATTTTTTATTTATGTGCGAATGAGAATTTAGATAACAATATTAATTTTAAAATAAATCAAACACTAAATTAAATGACAATATTTATAAAACAAATTTTCATTTAAGTTTACAAACAAACTTTTAAATATTTTAAATACTAAATCAAATACATTTATTTCAGTATCCATATTAAATTTACAAAATCATTTGACAGTCAAAATAAAATGATCTAATAATTGCAGATAATTGGAAAACGAGTCTATTTCTATTAATAACCAGTCCAGTTCAAGAGGACGAATTCAACGAAGCCACTGTAAAATTATGGTACTACACAACCTGCAATTTGCATTGATCTATTAATTAACTGGCATGGAGGCAGGACCCATATCTGATGAAGGAAGGTTGATGTTGCAGTCATAATTGATGAAAAAATTAAATGGACTTCAATTCAATTACTTAAATATTTTGCCAGAAAAGTCTCTATCTACTAGCTAGGCACTGCATCATTCAACCTTCAACAACTCAACGATCAAATTTTCTTCTCCAACTTGGAAGAACTTTATCATTCGCAAAGACTCAGGAGTCAACAGTCAATGACCCCAATTTTCTCTTTCTTTTTCTTTTTACTTTAGTAATTTGATAGATTTTTCAAATTTGAAAGTTGAAAAATGCTAAATATGCAAATTGAGAAGTTGTGTCCTAGGGCTTGGATTTCCAACTGTTCCTAAAGAGTAATTGCTGATTGTCGAATCACGTATTTCTTGAAATTTGAATTATTTGATTAACATTTTGGATCGTATGTGGTTAACAATTTAAAATTTTTAATTGCACATAGTTATCATAATTAATTTGAATCATCGTGTCACATATTTATTAATTATTAGATTTTAATTGTGCACAATTATCAAAATTAATATGAATCATCAAATCATACATTTATTTCAATATTCATTATCAGATTTTGACTACACATAACTATCAATATTAATTTAAATGATCAGATATGATATTTATTTCAATACTAATTGTCATATTCTTACATTTTCTAAAATATATAAGGAATCCAGACTCAAAGTGTGCCGTGGTGGGGCAAGACAGGTTTACCAATTCGTTTGTACTGTTGAAAGGCATGTATGGCGTGTAGCACATTCTGAATTGAATTCATTAATTAAAATGTAAATGGCTGATGTTTTGTAATCGCAATTCCACATTGTTATATGTCCCGTGAGTCACAAGACTCACTTCAAGAAGGCAGTGTTTCAAATTTAAATTCACATATTCACATTGCGTCCCTTTTCCCCTTTTCCACGTATATATTGCTAGACCGTAAAATAATAATAATAATAATATTATTATTATTATTATTATCATTATTATTATTATTATTGCAGTTGTTGTTGTTGATGAGGTTTATTTGTATGCATTCGTATCCAATAATAAAATTTTGGGAACATTATAATTTTTGTCCTCATAGTTTCACTTGATTTTTAACTGATTTTTATAGTTAAAAATTGTTATTAAATTCTTAGAGATTAAAAAATTTTAATTAATATACATCATTATATTTTTGTCAATATTAGTACATGATTAGTTTTATTAGTAAAATTTTATAGAATATTACAAGAATTTTAACAGCGGAGGCTAGATTGGCATTTGTAAATTATAAGGACTTGATTATAAACTTTTCAACTATAAAGACTAAATTGATAATTAAATAATATTATAGGGACAAGAAAAGAAATAACTTTTCTCCAGAACAATTATTTGTTGTACCCGTACCATTTTTTGCAACTCAGGACTTATTTAATTTTAATTTTATTTTTTATTTTTAAACAGTTTTGTCGAATTATTTTTTAAGGTGGGTTTTAAAAATAAAAATTTTAAAAACTTGTTTAAATGATTTGTTTCTATGAAAATATCCACACAAAAAAAATGTTGATATTGTGATATTGTGGACTCTAACTTTTTAGGTAGTCCAATTAGAAATTTCTTAGGACTTGAAATTTCAGAAATTCAATAAGATATTGCCAGCTTAAGTATGCCTTGTAATTTGCTTTGTTTTTTCTCAAATGTAAAATTTGCTTACCGTTATGGCCAGTACTTAAAGAATTAAATTCCTGAGTATCTTATTTGTTATAATTTAATATGGTACACGTACTATTAATTGAAATATATACTAAACTGGTTTAACGAAGGGTGTGTGTGTGTCTATACACACACACACACACACATATATATATATATAAATATAAAACTATATAAGTATTACAACAAGATGTTGATAGAATTTTTTACTTAGTTATTATTGAAAAGTGAAAATAGAACCTGTAAACTTAACTTTTTATGATAGAATGATTATTCTCTCCATACAAAATCAAATTCAAAATATTGGACTATAAATCAATCATCTATATAGATTGGAGAAAAATAATATTTTACTTACTGAATTATTAATAAGATGTTGTTTTAGTTCTTTACTTATTATTTTTTTTTGTTGTAATTTTCACTTATGAAAAACGAACACTTTTAGTGTTTAATTTTTAAGATCGTTGTCATCTATAATTCCTAAAATAAAAAATATAAACTGACAGGAACCATTTTATACAATAAAATAAACGAGGGATAAGTTGAGAATTGAGTGATAAGATAATGATTAAATTAATATTTCTCTCGCTAAAATTGTATAAATTTCTCCTTTGTTACTTGTAAGAACTCTCTACGAGTACATACGAATAAATTAAACCAAATTTTACACAATGTTAATGTAATTTTTTCTCACGTTTATGTTACGACTTACTAAAGACTTGAGAAAATGACATGTAACCGCTTCATTTGACCAATAACATTAGCTTAATAATATAATAATAATAGAATTAATAATTTTAATGTCATTAAAAAATACTATTGGATTAGAGCATTTGAACCAACTTGATTTAAAAACGATAAATACAAAAAGAAAACAAAATATTCTTATTATTTTTTTTTGCTTTCATATCTTCAGTTCAGTTTTTTATCCTTAATTAACTTGCATTATTGTAAGCTTATTATTCAAGTTTAAAGACGAATACATATAACATATTTGAATGAATAAATAATTCAATTCTAATATTTCGAGAAAAAAGCTATTTTTTTAAAAAATTTAAGTCATTTACAAATATATTTTAATTCTTAAAATTAAAAATTATATTTCAGAAGTTTCTCGCATTCAAAGTAATGTGTTCTTCTTCTAACTTTTTTTTTAAAAACGTTAATTATAATGTCGTATCAAATTATTTCACAATTAATAATGTAAATTTAAGTAACAATTACGGAAATAGTACACTTACAATATAATAGAAGAGGTACTACTTTAACTTAGATTTGGAAAAATAAAAGATGTTTTTTAAGGCTTTTGAAGAATTAAAATGGAATTAAGTTTAAAAATATAAGATTATTTTAAGATTTTAAATTCATGAAAGACCAAAATAAAACTAAATTTAAAAGTGAAAAATCAAAATGATTTTATTTTTATATGTTTATATAGTTGATAACCCATTTTTTTTATTTTAATTTAAATGGCTGAACTTATATACAATTTCTTATATATTTGCTATATAGTAGTTTAATTAGAATATGACAAATGTTAAATTAAATAATAATAATAGAGTAAAATATATTTTTGGTCTAACACTTATTACAAAATTGTCATTTTGATAATTCACTCATTGAAATACTAAAAATAGTCTTTTATTTATTAAAAAATGTCACATTTAGTCCTTTAATTTTTAAAAAGAATACCAAATTTATTCTAAATTTAAGGTTTAGGATTTAGTGGAGAGATTAAATTTAATAATTTTTTGAAAAGTGAAGTATCAAGTGTAATATTTTTCATTAAGTGAAAAACTATTTTGGGTATTTCTATAAGTGAGAGATTAAAATAACAATTTTGTAATAAGAGAGAGATCAAAAAATATATTTTACTCAATAATAATATTTAATTTAATTTTAAAAAATAATTATTTATAACCATCATAATATTATTAGATAACCAAACACTTATTATATTGTAATAAAAAAATAACATAGTAAAAATATAAAAAAAATTATATTAAGTTTTTACCTAATTTAAAAGTTCAATGAATTATATATATACGGGTTAAAGTCAACATAAATTGCACCATAAATTGCCCGAGCTTCAGCACATTGACTTAGTCAAAATTAGAAATAGGTGACTCCCTTAAGTCAACACAGTAGTTGAAGTTTGGGTCGGTCGTTTTGTGGAAAACTTGCCTCTGTAATTCAGTGTTTTAGGTAGGAGAAGGTGCAAGGCAACGCTTATTACTTGCTCAAATTTTATTAAATTCCACAATTCCCAACTTAAATAAGTTTTTGTTTTAAAAAGAAATTGAATAGGTTTAACTTAGTGATTAGAAAATTATAATTATGATTATTAGAATTTTAATTTTGAAGTTAATGTTTAAATTAATATAATTTTTTTAATTTGTATTAAACTAATATGAGGATTACATCTTCAGAACTGTTTCATAAAAAATTAATTTAATTAAAATAATCTTATATATATATGTTCTGAATTATCTTTCATTTTTCATGTTTTCATTATTATTAATAAGAAAATAAACAGTTTACCTTTTCTTTTAAATAAAAAAGGTATACTGTGTTCACCTTTCCTAAAGATAAGTAACAACTAAACTTACTTTACCAAAATATCCCTACATCTATATAAAAAGTATTGAATATATATTTAACTTATAGTAAAACAATCAATTTTCTAAATTATTGCAAAATCAGTTGATGAAAATTATGAAAATTAATGAGTATAATCACAAAATAATTTATTAAATTTAAATAATTTATTGATTATAATTTATTTTTAATAAAAAAATTTCATTAAAATATTATAATAAACATAATAATTATAGTAAATTCAATAAAATTTTAGAATAAATTAAAAATTTTTTGGAAAAATTAATTTTAATAAAAATAATAATTATTTTTTTTAATACTTTTAGCTATATTTTTGTTCAGAGAGAACAAGTCTACATTACTGAAACAAGGAACAAAAATTGTATGATTTCAATATCTTGAAAAAAAAAAATACACGAAGCGGAAAAGAAATCAATTTTGCATGGTGCATTCTGACCGGTCCAGTGGTGGCAGTCAAAACGACGAAATTGAGTCCAAAATCAAGAGTTAACCACGCGCCGAAAATTACGCTCCGTTTTTTAAGAAAAAGAATAAAGTAATGAAAAGTATTTAATATGAGGTCTATATTAATAATTGTTTTTTTTGGGCCATTTATATTAATTGTTTATAAGTAAGCGTAAATGCAAAAAGTGCATACAATAATTTATTTATGGATTTTAATATTAAAATCGACATGTCGTTTTCTGTATTTAAGCCTCCTCTGACACGTTCTTGATTCACACACAGAGTCATGTATGGCCCACATCCACAGAATCGCATACACGCAACTTTGACCACCAGACACCCTCTTCTGACTTCCCCACCTTGCTTTATCTACCCTCCTTCCTCTCTCTCTGGGTGTTGGTGAGAGAATAGCAGGACAACAATGGCGAGGGAGAAGCTGTACATCACCGTTCCGAGCCTCTTCCGATGCCCTATCTCGATGGACGTGATGCGGTCTCCCGTAAGCCTCTGCACCGGCGTCACATACGATCGCTCCAGCATCCAGCACTGGCTCGACTCCGGCCACCACACCTGTCCCGCCACCATGCAAGTCCTCTCCTCCAAAGACTTCATTCCCAACCTCACCCTCCGCCGCCTCATGCAGAACCTCAAGCTCTCCCCCTCCTCCCTCTCCTCTCCTTCCAATGTCTCCACCGAACAAGTCAGAACTCTGATCCATGCAATTCAACACGACAATGACGACGTCGCTGTCTCGCTTTCCAAGATCGCGGAATTCGCCGCTTACTCCGACGAGAATCGGCATTTCTTGTCGAATTTCGCGGGTTTGGACTCGGCACTCGTTCGTATTCTCAGCAGGAAGTGTTCGGACATTGAGATTTCAGAAACGGTGGTCAGAGTTTTGAGTTCGATTATGCGGGAGAACGGAATCAAAGAACGAATTCGCGAGATGATTTTCGATGCTAATCGAGATTGCTTATCTTCGTTCGTCTCGATTTTACATAGCGGAAGCTCTCTGACCTCGAAGGTCGAATCGGCGACGGTTTTAGAATCGCTCGCCGGAGATGTTCAGTCAAAACGGTCAATCGCCGAAACGCATGGCCTTTTGTCCGCACTCGTTAACGTACTGCGCGCAGAAAACAATTCCTCGTCGGAACTATGCGACGCCGTTTTGTCGTTATTAATAGCCGTTTCAGTGACTCAGTCAACCAAAAGCGAACTCCTCCGGTTCGGACTCGTTCCGGTTCTCGCCAAAACGCTACAGAACCCATCATCGTCAACCTCTAGCAATTCAACTATCGAGAGGTCCCTCAAATTACTGGCCATGCTTTCGACGTGTGCGGGCGGAAGGTACGCCATCGCCGACGAGCCGAGGTGCGTGGAGGCGGTGGCAGAGAGGCTCGTTAAGGCGTCGAAGGCGGCAACGGAGGACGCGGTGGTGCTTCTGTGGGGCATGTGCTGTATCTGTAAGAATGGGAAGGTACAGGAAAAGGTGGTGAAGAGCAATGGCGTGACGAAGATACTGATTGTTCTACAAAGAGATTGCGAAGAGCATGTGAGGAAGATGTGTGTGGAATTAGTTAAGGTTCTGAGGGCTGTGTCGAAGGATGTGTTGGGTAGCTACGAGACGAAAACCACTCATATAAAGCCATGCTAGAACCTAGCTAGTTCGTCATCGATCAGCCATGTTTGTCTGCATCTTCTTGTTAGGGTAAGAAGAAGGAGATGTAAATTGTAGGAAAAATAATATTTGCATGGTCCAAAGCTGATGAAGATCATATTCATGCTTTTCAGTTCGGCTCTGGGTATTTTTGTTTTTGCTATACAAAACAGAAGATTAAACGGATAAAACTGAAGTGTTTCTGTTTCAATTATTGTTTCACGAGCTATTGTTGCCAATGGCCATAAATTCCTTCGTCTAACTTAAATGCTCCACAATGAATAATGGATGTATTCCTTCGTCCAAATAATTTAGCAATTTTAGTTTCTCAATTATCATATAATTATTATTTTAATCATTTATCAAAATATTTAAATAATCCTCATTCATAATTATCTTATTAAACTTTAAATTTTAAATTTAAAAGATTAAATTTAATATTTTTTAAAAATAAAATATTAAAATATTATTTTAAATATTTCAATAAATAAGATATCAAAATGATAATTTTGTGATTTAGAGAAATTTTTTTTTGCTCATTTATTATATATGCCAAAAGTCTTCGAATGTGACAAGAGTATTCATGTGTATAGCCAAACCCAATATATTACAGTTCTTGAGCAATAAGTAATGATTAAAATATTATTTGAATTAATTCACATATAATATACATATCGATGCAATTCGTGATTCTTTTGTAGTAATCAATATTAGAAATGTGGCAGTGGCACACTGTTTTAAAAAATTACATATAAAATATATGTGTCCTGTTCTATATTTAAAATGGCATAAATACTTATCTATACCTGCTTGTTTTCCCATTAAAACACATTATATGCAAAAGTATATATGTAACTAATTAAACAATAAACTAACATAATTTATTTTGAAAGCCTCACGTGTAACGCAATGTATGTGAGGTGCAAAGAGTACATTACTATTTTTTCCTTAATTTTTCAATCTAATTTTAATTTAATTTCTTATTAATTAATATTTTTAATTCGATTATTCACTTTTTAGTTTTATTTTAATTTAGTCGTTCACTTGTTATAATCATTCATAAATTAATCATTCACTAATATAGAAGTTAACATATTTAATTATTTAATTTTGACCAAATATGTTAACATTCATAATAATAAAAATTAAATTAAAAATAAGCTAATAAAAAAATTAAATTAAATATTTATTAATAAATAACGATCAAAATAATATTCTATTGGAAACACGAGTATGAAGTTATAATTCTTGTAGGCATGTATTGTTACTTTGAAGCAATTAATTGATTAATTGTTTATATACACATAAAATAAATTTGTTCTAATAAATTCCACAAAAATTTTGGTGTATATATATATATATCCGTTATATGATAAAAAAATTGGCCACTGGAAAAATTATATAGACTATACTAATAAATGCCATAAAGATGAGAAAACCATGCATACAGCTGTAGGAGAGGCCAGTTTCACGATGCCAAAATCAAATGATTGGCGTTTTCTCAATAAAATGGATTATGGTACTTAAATGCAAAAAAAATTAAGGGAAAATTATGAATAAGGACCCATAAAATTAATTATTTATTTTTACAGATTTTATATGTTCAATTTATTGTAAGGGAATAAAAGACTTAAGATATGACTTTTAGATATTTTTATTTGGCAATAGACATTTAAGGTAGAGCGTTGTAAATGCGTAATTATGTGATATCTATAAGTGAATTTTTAGGATCATTTTTCATGTTTAATGAAATATACACTAAAACTGTAATATTCATAAAAGATACATGCCAAATATCTTATTCCAAAAAAAAAAAAGAATAATATATAAAAATAAATAAATAAATAAATGGTCTTATGAGTGAGAAAGGAAGAGAAATACATTTGGGGTAAGGATAAATGTAAATAATTGGGAAAAATTGGAAAAGGAAAATAAGGATACATAAAATTAAGTAGTATTATGTTTAAACTTAAAGCCAGTACAGGTGGTTAAGTTTTACCTTATACATCTAAAGAAACTTGAGTTTGAATCTTTTCATCTAAAACTCTGAAACTTTTAGAATTTTGCCACATGTACCTTATATGAATTTACAAATTTGCCCGTAATTGTATCAGATCCACCATCGGGCTTTTATTCTTCTCTCACACAATGTTCTTTACGTAATCAGGGAGCAGCTTTGATCATCCTTCCTTCTCCTACAATTTCACGCCGTTCATATACTGCCGGTGATTTCGTGTCCTTGCCAGCCAATAATCGTCCCATAGCTAGCGTCATTTGGTTGGAAATAACAAAGCTCTGGTGAGTCCCAAAATTCGCTATTTCAGTGCGTTTTAAGTTGTGATTGGTGTGTTTTTCCTCAAATCTCCTTAGGGTTTCATTTCTCGGTTGATTTTCCACCCTTTCTCTTCTAATTTCATTGATCAATTTTGTATATTAACCTCAAAATCCAAAACCTAGTTCTACAGTGTTTCTTTGTGATTTTTGAAGGTTTTGGCTTGATCTTGTGTTTTTCTTTGAAATTTCCATAGGCCTTTGCTTTTAAGGTGCATTTTGAAGCTTTATCTCTTGTTTGCATTGGTCAATTTTATCAATTTGGCTTTGAATTGGGAAATCCCTTTTCTTGTAGTATAAGAACGCGTGAATGCTTGATTCTAACTTGATTCAGTTTGAAATCATCAAGTTGGCTTGGGGCTTTGTGTTCCAAGTGAATTTCAAACCTATCTCCTTTAATTTCAGTGATCAATTTCGAGTTTTGGCTTATGGATTGGAAACTTCCAATTTAGCAATGTATGTTCATACTCGTAGAGTGATGAGAATTGAAGTTTTTAAGTTTCCCTATTATCATTAAGCATTTAGAACAAGTATTAAAGATATTAGGAGTTTTTGTCTTGAGTTGTAAGTAGATTTAGTAATTTTCCCAATTCAATCTTGATTTTTTATGGCTAACTAAGGAGGAAAGGAGAATAGGAGACCTTGTTGGAGGTGATTTAGAGGTTTTAGGTGATTATTCTAATTTAATGAACAAATTTTTGAATTGTTTAGTTAATCTCCTTAGCGATATGGTTAAGGTTTCGCGGTTCATGCATATGGAGGAAGATAGGGTAAAAATCATGTTGGGAAGGATTATGACGCTAAATAATTATTTAATGTGATAAGTTAGTTTAAAATCAAGCTAGTATTAGATCCCAAGCTATTATTGCAAGTGGGAAAAAAGTATTCATGAAATGGCATTAAATAATTTAATTTAAAATTACATAAGTTATTCAGGAAGTGAATAGTTGTTACTCTTTAGGATTAAGTTAAGCATTGGATTAACTAAGGTGACATTTAGATGAAAGTTTGTAATAACATTGGTGGATTTAAACCCTTGGTTCGTAGTAAGGTTTGTAGCTCAAGGCATTAACAATTCAAATGATTTTATTATTAGAGTTATTTAGTGGTTAAATAAGTGAATTGATTAGAAAGAATGATATAACTAATTAGTATAATTTGATGTATAAGTTTAAGAGCGCGTTGCATGCTTATATAGCCACCTAAGATATTGATTGGGAACCCATGAGTAGAAGGAGACATTCAAAAGAGGTTTGTGTGCCCTTCTTCAAGTGAGTAGATATTACTAATTACACTTGTTTTCTGTATTGCAAAATTTTTCCTTTGTAAATCAGTGTTTCTATATGCTCTGGTGCCTTGGGAATAGGCTCCCTAAGATAGTCTAATTCTTTCTTGAGAATTATTCTGATTGCTTCAAAATTTCATCAAATTTTATTCTAAAGTTTTATTTACAATTGAATTAACTTTTGTATAATGATCTAGATACTGTCTGATTCCTAGAATATCTTATTGAAGGCGTATTGTATTTCATTATAACGATTTTCTGAATAAACTAGTTGTATTGAGTGTTTGGTTCATTATATTGTTTCTAGAAATTTGAATTTTTATCGTTTAAGTATGTCAATAATGATTCCCACGGAAATAATTTCGACTGATGTGAAACCTTCTGGATATGCAAAGAATTTATGTTTAGATATCATAACTTGATTACACTAGTATGAAAGAAAAGTGTTTTATTGGAAATACGTCCAGTAAGAAATCCTGTGGCTAATGACAGTAGGTGTTAGCCATGATGCACCATGAACCGTACTGTACTGAGGCTTTATGCCATACTACTGACTGATCATGAGCCATTTTGCTCACCACTGATTACTGCACTATACTGTACTATTAGCGATAGCTAGACCTAAATACCATTTTATTGATTCAAATTTGTGAGATGTTTTTCCATTGTTGTATCTTTTAAATCCATGGTTTTAAATGTTCATTAGTACTTCTTATTTTGTAAAGTACCTTTATTTGTCATAAACTTACAATTTTATTAAGTGATATAAATCTAGCTGATTTGAAAGCATTTGTTTGTACATTATCTTGGTTTACTAAAATAACTTAAGGTTTCTAAAAAGCTATATCATTTCCATTTGTTCCCTTCCTAGTATAGTTAGTGATATTTACTCACTTAGTGTTTTTACTCACCCTTATTTTATTATTTTTTTAGAGCATAATACTAACCTTGGTTGCTCCTTAGCTTTATTGAGTCAAGTTAGTTATTTGACGTGTTAGCTGTTAGCCTAGGCAACCAAAACCCAAGAGGGGGTAAATTGAGTGTTTTCAAAATTTCTATTTGTTTTTCACAATTATTTTAAAGAAATTCTTGATATGAATTATACTGGAAAGAGTATGATGTAAAGCAATAATTATATGAATCAATAGAGGTTTAATGTGGATGCTTGGGGTATATATATATATATATATATAAACACTTCAAGTGTAATATTAACAATAAATACAAAGCATAGATATGATAGTTCAAAATATAAAGAGGATAGGGATAGAGAAAGCTAACTCAGTGATTTATCTTGGTTCGACTCTAATCCAAGCCTACATCCAGTCCTCAACCAACCTTTTAGGATTTTCCACTATCTCAACAATTAATTACAACAACAACAAGGGAGAACCTTTCCCTAATCTCAACTCCCAAGAAGAACCTCTTGCTTACACTTAAATAAGGGAACCACCCCCTTAACCCAAGCACTATTGCTTGATTCTCTTAAGGAACCTCTTTGAGCTTCTTTCTCACAAAGAAGAAAGGAATACAGAAGAATAACTTCTCTCAAAGAAGTAAATATACAAATGAAGCTTTAAGAACTCAAATGATAGAGAATATGCAGATTTTGATTCAATGATGTTTATTTTCTCTCAAAGATGATATAACAAGTTAAGGATCTCATCTAGCATTTGGTTCTACTAAAGAATATGTTAGGAAGGTCATATTTATAGATTGAGATGAGATATAACTGTTACACACTGAAAAGAGCCGTTATTTACTTTATAAAACACTCATTGAGAGTGACCAATCAACTGTCAGGGACTCACTAGTAGACTGTCCATAAAAATATGACCATTATTTCAAATATGGGATTGACTAGTCGTCAGTTGGGGGTTGAATTCATATCTCACCCCTCAAATTTATAAGGTCATATCTTTTTTATTTGAACTCCATTTTAAGTGAATGACCTATAATTGAAAATATATTTAAGTCTAGTTTCTAATGAAATATGTCTTATAGCAATATCCCATATGGTTTGTAAGATATAAATAAAATAGTGAACAAAGGTAAAAGATGATTTTAAGTAAAATCTATATCTCACTATATTTTAATTCCAAACTTTATATTTTGATAACCAAAATATCTTGAGCTAATAAATGCAAATACAAATCATTGAATTCCACAAAATAATACTTAGCCTATGATAATTACACCTATTTAATCCATTGGCTATCTTGATGTATCCAAGCTTCAAATCCTTAACTTGTTCATTGCTTAGAGCATATTTTCTTCTTGCTATCTATGTGTGAAGTATAAAATTGATATTTCATTCTTTTCTTTTCAATGACCACTTTTCTTTTCTTGGACTATCTTACACATAATAGATATTCAACTTGCAAATCAAATAGTTAGTCCAAATAGTTAATCAATTTAACTCATATTAATATTATATTTGTAATTCATATTTTTTATATATTTGTCATCATTAAAACAATCTCAACATTAGCTCAGGCAACTAACATTCAAGAGGAGGGTGAAATGGATGTTTAAAGAATTTATATTTCTTTTCAAAATTGCTTTACATAAATCCTTGTTCTGAATTATGCGTGAAAGAGTATGATGTAAAGCAACAATTATATGAATTAATGGAGGGTTAATGTAGATACTTGGGGTATATATATATCAACACTTCAAGTGTAATATCAACAATAAATGTAGAGCATAAATATGATAATTCAAAATATAAAAAGTATAGGGATAGATAAAGTAAACTCAATGATTTATCCTGGTTCAATTACAATCCAAGCCTATGTCTAGTCCCAAATCAACCTCTTAGGATTTTCTACTATCTTAAAAATCAATTATAATAACAACAAGGGAGAACTTCTCCCTTAATCTCAAATTCTAGGAAGAACCTCTTCCTTACACTTAAATAGGGGAACCTCCCCTTCAATCTAAGCACTCTCTTGCTTGATTCCCTCAAGGAACCTTCTTGAGCTTCTCTATCTCATAAAAGAAAGGAATACAAATGAATAACCTATCTTAAGGAAGTAGATATACAAATGAAGCTCTAAGAACTCAAATGACAACTAATTAGTAAGTTTAGATCAATGATGTTTATTTCTCTCTGAAAAATGATATAACTAGTTAAGGATCACATTCAAGCATTTGGTTATACTAAAAAATATGTTTAGAATGTCATATTTATAAATCAAGATGAGATATAGTTGTTACACACTCAAAATAGCCGTTATTTACTTTAGAAAAAGCTTTCTGGGAGTGACTAGTCGACTGCCAGGGCTCACTAGTCAACTTCCCATCAAAATATGACCATTATTTTAAATCTAGGACTGACTAGTTAATTGTTGAGGGTTGACCAGTTGATTGCTCACTCTCTATACTGTATCAGTTGACTTGTCATAGGTGACCAATAGACTAGTCACTTATAGTGACAGTCCCAAATTCAAATGGTAATAACTTTCTCATCATAAGTATATTTTAAGTGCATGAGCTATTGCTAGAAAGCTCTTTAAGTCTATGTTCCAATGAAAGAAGTTTATTATCAATACTCAAATTATGCCATTATCTTGACATCATATTCTTTTAAATTTCATATTCAGAGACTAATTGTGCCATTATCTTGACATCATGCATATTGAAAAAAACATGTGTGATAATGTCCTATTCACTTTGTTAAATGATACTGAAAAATCAAAAGATAACATTAAGGCAAGAAAAGACTTATAGCAAATGAACATATGGTTTGATCTTTGGCCTTACAAAATAATAAGTATCCTTCTACATTGTACACAATGACAAATGCAGATGACTACCTATTTTTAAAGATTTTAATATTATTGTGCTAGCCGGTTACTCAACTAATATCTTTAGATGCATTGATTTGAGACAACGAAAGATTGAAGGATTGAAAAGTCATAACTTATATGTTCTTATTAAGCAACTTCTACCTCTAGCAATGAGAGCAACACTTCCCAAGCAAGTGTCCGCAGTCCTAATTGATCTATGTTCTTTCTTAGACACTTGTAATAAAGTGTTGAATGTTGAAGAACTTGACCAACTTTAAGATAGAGTGGTTATGACATTATGTCACGTAGAAATGGTTTTCCCACCTTCATTTTTTCTTTCATCTAATTGTATACCTAGTTAATGAAGCCATATTGGGAGGCCTTGTTTAATGTTCATCCTATAGTTAATCCAAGTTACATAATTTATAAATTTGGCTTACAATGTTTTGTCTCTATCAGGTATTTAGGAAAATTAATATGCTATGTGAATAATAAGGCTCAACTTGAAGGTTATATGGCCAGGAGGTCCTGACTTTTTGCTTAAGATACCTAGATGGCATTGAGACTATGTTTAATTGATCGAGTCGTGCGGATGATCAACCTATGTAGGGCCATTTGATGTCTCCTCTTTGTTTCCACCTATTAGAAAACCAATTGGTGACTATACTTACTTCAATCTATTTGCTATAGAAAAGATGCAAGCACAACGACATGTGTTGACCAATTATAGACAAGTTAAGCATTTCCTTCAATAATTTAATTACAATTGTTTTGTCACTGAAAAACATTCACCTCGTACAATATGTTCAATTTACATTGCATAGGGAATTTAGGTAGCACTTGCGTAGACAATTAAGAAGTCGTACACGATCTTTATCTAAGATTGATAAGAGAGTGCATAAAGAGTTTGTTGAATGGTTCTCTCATTGTGTAAGAAAGTTTACAATATGTTCACATTTACATTTGTGTTACTTACTTTACTTACCTTTGTAAGAAAGTTTATAATAGAACTGTCATCATTCTTTATTTAGATCGGATGTAACAATGGAGAATCCTACTAAGATGATTTAAAGTTTCTGATATTAAGACTAATTGATTGTGTAAAGCATTATACTACATACAATGTTAATGCATTCAAGTTTCATATCTTGGCATGAGACTAACAACTGAAAGTGCAAAATAGTGGAGTCTTGGGTACATTTGAAACAAAGAGTTATGCTATCAATAATATAAACATATGAGGTTTGGTGGTGTTTCTTATTATAGAAAGTTAGTAAACATAATTGAGTTAAACTATCATGATCGATTTACGGTAACAATGTTTAAATGTAAGTGGGTTAATGCAACTAATCTTTGAGGGATCGTGGTTGATCACTTAGGGTTTACATGTATGAATTTTGCCCGATTGATACATACTAGGGACCATGAGGACCCTGAGCCATACGTCCAAGCTTCAGAAGCTTAAATGGTGTTTTATATGAAAGATGAGTTATAGAAGAATTAGAGTATTCCCATACATCTTAAGCCACGTGACTTATACAAAATGGGAGATGGAGGCAACAATGAATATTACAAATATGAGCCATATCAATATCAAATGTTAGATGTGTTATTTCTAGAATAGGGAAATATAACCTTGGGAAGGTGTTTAGATATACATACTACATTGTGTTATAAATATGTTGCATTTCTTATTTCATTGCAAGATTGTATGTCAAGGTTATGTTGTATTTATTTCTTATGCCTCTATTGTCATTAATTTTTAATTTGACTATTGGCAGGAATTTTGAAGATGAAAACCTTCTTGAATAGGATAAGTAGTTTAGGATACTCTTATGGTGCAACTAGTAGTGATCCCGTACCATCTGAGGGTAGCTCTTTAGGAAAACTCCTTGACACCTTAATCACTCCTCTTGAGGCAAGGAGCCATGAAAGAACTTCATTTCTAAATGAATGTCCAATAGATATTGATAATGACAATGATGGAGAGGTGAATGAAGCACCTTCATAGCCACAACATCCATTATCACGTAGGAGAGCTTGATTTATTGACGTAGTTGGTATGAATGCTATAAAATTGTAATATATGTTCCTTAAATACAATCTAATTTATTGTGCTAAACTTGTGTTCACAGAAGATGATAGTAGGGTAAAGCCAATGACTGTAACTTATAATAATGTTTGGCATCTTCTACAGGTTGAGCAAGTTGTATTGAAATGAAATCCTATTGGTTAACCTATCGAAGATAAAGGTGGTTTATTAAACAGATTCCTAGCTATCTTAGTTAGAAAAGAGTTCCAATAGAGTATAAGGATAATATGTACAACAATTCTATTAATGTAATATTTGTCTACTTTTGAAACTAAGTATGTTTTTGGATGTACAACTACTAACAATAATTCTTTTACCTTGGAAGCTAAATGTGTAGTTAGCATTGAACTGCATAAGAACTACATTTTAAAATCTAGTGGATAGAATTGGAGGGATAAAAGGCAAGACTTGTAGTAGAGTAATGATGATAGTGTTAGCAATTGAGATCAATTGATTGCTAAATGCCTAACAATATTGATAGAGAACATTGGACATTGTTTGTTGACTATCGTCTTAGCTCAAGGACTAAGATAACAAGTAATATTGTATTAATAAGTTCTTTCTAACTTCACTTATAATGTATGTCTATATATATTTTTCATTATGAATAGGAAAGTGCTAAAAAATTAGAGATAACAAAAAGAAGAGACTTATGCCTCACAGAGGTAGAATAAAGAGTTTAGCGAGCCAAAAAGCAGATATGGTAATATTAATTTTTAGTGATTATGATGCACTCTTATTTTTAACATACATATGTGTTATTATATACTTCTCAATTGTAGGAGTTAGAGTTAGGTCACCAGTCAACATAAGAGAAGTATGGACAGCAACATATAAACATATTGATGGGTCTTATATATATGATGATCATAGAATAATTAGTGTAAGTGTTCGTATGCTTTGTTTTGAAAATGAAGGGGGTTGAACTTTGATTTGGCTATGTTAGTGTACTCCATTTCATTTGTGACGAATAAATTTTGCTGTAGAAATGTTTATGTGAACACTCAAACCCAAAATAAAAAAATAATAAAATTAATAATAAAATAGCGATTAATTATTTAATTAATTGATTTAGTCTTTAATTAAAAAAATATAAAATAGGTGTCACAAAATAAAAAAAATGAAAAAATGAAAAAAGAAAAAAATAAAAAATAAAAATATGGGAAAAAACAAAATAAAAATTAAAATATGAAAAAAAAAAAATCAAAATATAACAACGAAATAAAAAATAAAAAATAAGAAAAACATAAAAATACTAATATAATATTATGAGAAAAGGTAAAAACATGGTTTTTTTTTTTCAAAAAAAACATTAAAGTATGCAAACCCATAATCAAACATTAAACAATGCAAGACCTATACTTCCGAAGAAAAAGCTTCGGTTATCTCTTGCATGCTTGCTGGAGGAAGAGAAAGGAGAGCATAAGATGAGGAGAGCTCTCAGACAGAGAACCTTAGCCACTCAAGGAAAAAGATACCCACTTTTCTTCCACCCACTTATCGGCCAACCTGGGGAACAATGCCACTAACAAGATTGAAGGAGAGAAGCACTATTGGGTAGAGAGGTAATCAAACATTAAACAAGGCATGACCCATACTCCTGGAGAAAAAGCTTTGATTATCTCTTGCATGCGTATTGAAGGAAGAGAAAGGAGAGCATGGGATAAGGAGAGCTCTTAGATAAAGAACTTTAGCCATTTGAGGAAAAAGACACCCACTTTTCTTCCACTAACATCTCGGCCAACCTAGGAAAGGATGCCACTAACAAGATAGAAGGAGAAAAGCACTATTGGGTAGAGGTACAGAAGGAGCCTCAACGCCTTCTAAACCTCTCGGTCCTTGAGATACAGGACCTGCCACTCTAACAGCAGCTGCAGCACCCACCTTAGCTCCCTTGAAGCACACCAGCAGCTTGTGTATTGATGAAAAAGACTCTTTCTTCAGTTGCTGTATAAGGGCCAGTGTTGATACTTAGTTCCAGGGGGGATGAGGGGAAAAGATAATAGCAGAGAAAAAAATCGGAGAAGAGAACATGATGCGACTACCCTTGGGGGGTTCTTTCTTTCTCAGTTATTTTTGAGCTTCCTTTGACCTCGCCTGGCCGGAGACCACCCTGAAGCACGAGCTTGTGAAAGAAGGGGGGCATGCATGGTTTCGTTGGCTTTACATTAAGAATGGAGGTTTAAGCGAGAAAGAAGGAAAGGAAGAAGAAGAGAAGAAGGAGAAGAGAGGAGTAGGAAAATAGACACAGAAGCGTGGAGGAGAGAGAAAGCTTCACCACCTCTGTTATCTTAATTGGAAAACAAAGGTGGAAAGAAGGAGAGAGAGACTCGGACAAGGAAGAAGAAAGCATGAAGAAGCTAAGAGAAGAAGAGGAAGCTGAGATTGAGGAGAGAGAGAGAGAGAGACGAGAGGGTAGCCATGGGCTGAGAAGAGAGAGAGAGGGATCGAGCAAGAGGAAGGAGAGCCACTCTGCATGCCCTTGTCTTTGTAGTCTGAAACAAAAAAGGCAAAGTTCAAAAGGGACGAGGCTTAAATCGTTGTTGAGTCTCAGCTCTCATCACTTTCACTGGGAGATGATTGGCATTGGATTGTGCTGTCTCTATTCATGTTACTTGCATCTTCCTTGCTTATTGGAGAAACGTCTGCTACGAGCAGCTCGGGTCTCACATGCTTGCCTCTGCTATCGCCTTGCGTCCCACTGGGTTTGGTAAAAGCCAGCTTGCATTAGAGCTCGTGAAGTGCCTCAATGGTGAGATTGTCAGTGCAGACTCTGTCTAGGTCTACTGGGGTCTCGATGTTGGATCAACAAAGCCCTCTCTAAATGATAGAAAGGAGGGGAACTGGATTGTACTTAAAATGATCTATACAGTGCTATCATTCTAGTTGTAAAGTGAAGCTTGAAGAAAGCTCAAATGCACGAGGTAAGTCTACTAAGTGCATGATGATTTCTTGGCTTTTGGACATGCATGCTAATTGCATTCCATTTGATTTTATTTTGTTTTATTTTATTTTTTATTATTTTGTTGTTTCATTTTTTACCTTTTCTTATCTTATCTTAGTTTATTTCATTTTTATTATTGTTAATTTTATTTTTATTTATCTATTTATTTTGGTCTCATGTTTTTATTTATATATATATATATATATTTATATTTATATGTACATATATGTACATATATATGTATATACCAAGGGGGGGTTTATATTACCAAGTACATGGAAGATACGTGCATGGCGTGCATGGGTTGCCTCTCCCATTTTCAATGCATGTCAATTTTTTTTCTTTTTTTTTTCTCTTTTTTTTTTCTTTAATTTATTTTTGTTATTATTTGGTTCTTTCCAGTGCTATTGTTATTATCATTATTACTATTTTTATTATTATCTTGTCCTAATTTTCAAAAGTGCCACATGAGAGCACTAGTTTCTTTAGGCACTTAGATAGAAGTTATGTGAGATTTTTCTAGTCTCCTTAGGCTTTGAAGGATAATATTTAATCTAGCAAAACTTCGAAACAAAATTTTTGGGCCATGAAAATAATCTACCTCCTCGTTTTAACAATGGCCGCGTGAGATCCTAAATCTCCTTAGGCGCTTGTGAATAAATTAGTAGAGGCCGTGTGAGATTCTTAGTCTCCACAGGCCTTGCAATTTAATGCTCATTTTCAAAAAATACAAAGATAAAAAAATAAATTCCAAAAAATATATATAAAAAAATAGGTTCATTTTACTTGTTATTCATAATTAAAATCCTAAGATATGCTTTCTTCATTATGATCTCATTTTCAAAATTAAAACAAAAATCTAAAAAAAAAAAAACATAAATTCGAAAATCCTAAAAAATGGTTTTCCATTATAATTTCATTCCAATTTCGACAATAAATTCCAATTTTGAAAATTCAAAAAAATAAATAAATTAAAAAATTCAAAGATTTTTTTTCTTTATAATTTCATTTCAATTCCAAACAATATAAACTCCTAAAAAACCTAAAATCTTTGCCCATTATCATTTCATTTAATTTTCAAAAATAAAGGTTAAAGTTCCAAAAATAAACAAAAATTAAAAAGAGGAAAAATGAAGAGATCAAAAGAGCTAGATTAATCAGGTTGTTATAAATTAAAACACACAAATCAAATTCCAATCTCATTTTGTTTAAAATCTGTTTAATTTGAACTCTCCTATTCTCATCACAAAAATATAAATCACTAACCAATAGACACACCCTTTTTGGTCGAACTACGTGGACTTTGATCCCTATCACAGGGTAAATAGGCCCCAGGCTTTCGTCCTTGATCAAATCTGCCCTTTGTAAATTTCTATTTGTTTGCTTTTCATTCTTGTCGTTTTTGTCTTCTCTGATGAACAAGCATGCATATCAATAAAAGGGTAATTGAAATAAACTTAAGGCCCTATTTTATCTCATTTGACTAGTTTAAAGTAACCGTCCTTATGGACGGGTGTTGTGGGGTGCCTAACACCTTCCCTACACTCAAATAGACTCCCAAACTCATCTCTAATTTTACAGACTGTTTTGCCTTTTCTTTTTGTTTTAAATTGGTTTTCCAAAGTTTTTCATTAAAAATTTTGGTGGTGACTCCAATAAATTTATTTTCAAGATTCATTTTAGGAATCAATTTAAACCACTTTTTATTCTTCCGCCGAAAGGTCAGTTACGACAGTTTAGATTTATGCATTTAAGTTACTTGTAAATACTTGCTTTTTCTTATGTAAGAAAAGATTGCTGCCCATTAATCTAATTCCATGTCCATGTCTATGTCTCAAGAAATTTCTACTAAAAACTCTTTAGCCTATGCTTTATGAAGGCAAGGGCACAGAAGTTGTGTACGAGGATTGAGATTAGGTCCATATCCATCCTAAGTGTTTGGATGTACCTCTCATTCTTACAGTGGGGCAAGCTTATCTTGTCCTTTTAACATAGACTTGCAAAGCCAATTCATTCAAATGCAATCAATGATACAGGCTCAAAGTTAACAAATACAAGATCAAAATAAAAAAAGTTGTTGTCATGATGAGCTTTATCATGCAAAATTTTCAGGTTCAATAGCCTCCTGAACTTGTTGCATTCCAAGCATCACCGATAATGTTTTTAACACACACCTTATACATTATTTCATATCTTAGATAATTGGTTACAAGTTGGAATACATTCTCTTTACGTTTTACTATTTCCTATACTCCAGAATAGGTACCAAATAGAGCAAGTGGACATCGGTTGAGTGTAATAGATCATTCCCTACATGTTTCTGATGAAAAAATTGGTAGATTTAGTAATGTTAGAATGTCATTAGAACTTCGATATATTGGTGTTGCACTTTATGAACTATGGTATATTGGTGTTGAAGTTTATGTACTAAGTTATTTTGATGTTGCACTTTATCAACTATGTTGGATGTGTAGTTCACTTTTTTAATGACAATGTGGATTGTTAGTATTAATGTTATGGTGTTTGAATATGAGATAATTGGTTGAAAGTGAGATAAATAGGTATTGAAAAGAAAAATAGTAAATAACATATTTAATTGTATTTTAAAAAATTAGCATTAGCGACAGTCGAAACCGCCGCTATAAGCATAGGTAATTTAATTAAAATAACAAATTTGAACATGATATAGCTATGGTTTTGTAAGCTAATGTTTATTTGCGGTTTCTAGGAAATTGCAGCTAATTTTCCTTCACTTTTAGCTGCAGTTCAAATTGAAGCAAAAGGTCACATTTACCAGCGTCTCAAGGAACCGCTGCAAACGTATTTAGCCACCCTGGGATTAGTTACGGTTCGTTGAACTGCATGAAATCCCTTTAGCAGTTGTTGAAACTGTTGCTAAGGCTAATATTGAACTGTAACTAATGCTACATTTTCTTGTAGTGAACTTCTTCATCAGGATAAGAAAAAAGAGATGTAATGTAGGAAAAATAAAATTTGCAAAATCTTCATCCTTTTCCGTTCGGCTTTGGGTATTATTGGTTTTGCTATACAAGACCGAAGATTTTTTTGGTACAAAATCAAAGATTAAACAAAGAAAATTGTTCTCCTTCAATTTTTGTTTCACAAGCTATTGTTGCCAACTGACTATAAATTCCTTCCTCTAAATGGAATGCTCAATATATTAAAATATTTTAGGTTTTTTGCAGATCATGCTCGAAATAAATAATCCAATGGATGTTCCTTGCCCAAATAATTTATTACGAGAAAAATATCATTTTCACCTAATTTTGAACCTACTTTTCTTTTGATATGAATTAAAAGTTTTAAAATAATCCTTGATGTTTGAATATTCAATTTTATTTTAATTTTTCACGAATTGAAAGTATCAAATGACTTAAAGTACTTCTTCCCTACTCTTTCGTGAGTGTGTAATTTGTATAGTTGTTACTCAAGGTGGAACTACATTAGGTCAGAGCTTGAAATGTGCTGGACAATGTTGTAACTTTTAATTCTTGAAGAACTATAATAAAATAAGTTAAAATGTCAAAAACCAAAATAGTTCTTTTTTTTTTTTTGGCAAAAAGTT
The DNA here is from genome assembly GCA_037074485.1 of Delonix regia. NCBI lineage: Eukaryota > Viridiplantae > Streptophyta > Magnoliopsida > Fabales > Fabaceae > Delonix > Delonix regia. The sequence continues at coordinate 18,396,666 of CM073449.1, read as the reverse complement.
TCTTTTCATAGTTATTAATGGGATATATATATATACACACACACACACACAATTAAATATATTAATTAAACCATAATAAGGGTACTTTTTAAATTAAAAAATATGATTTCCAAAATAGATTGAATATGTGACAACATTATAAAATTCATACGTATAGCCAATATATTATAATGCATAAATAATGATATGTAATAATAGGTTCCGGCAATAAGTAATAATTAAAATATTATTTGAATTCATTCACATGTAATGTACAATATAATATGCAATTGGTGATACTTCTACGTTAATCAATATATTAGAAATGTGGCACACTATTCCCAAAAAAAATCAATTATATCAGAAACGTATAACGCACTCTATGCGAAACGCAAATGTGTAACGCAAAATTATGTAACATCATATGCAAAATTATGTAACATAATTTATTTTGAAAGCCTCACGTATAACGCACTCTATGCGAAACGCAAATGTGAAGTCACAGTTATTATAGGCATGTCACTTTGAAGAAATTAATTATTCTTTATATACACATATATTGAATTTGCGCTAATAAATTCCAAGAAAAATTTGCTGGCTATCATATATATATATATATATATATATATACACACGCGCGCGCGCGTTATATAATTAAAAATGGGTAGTTTCCCACCACGTGATCATCGGAAATTAAATTGACTTTATAAATAAGTGCCATAAAGATGCGAAGGCCCACGTGCATGGCGCTATGGGATAGGCCAGTCTCATGATGCCAAGATCAAATTGATTGGCGTTTTCTCAGTAAAATGGATACTGAGCCTACGTTAAAATTATGGTATTTAAAGGCGAAAAGATTGAGGGAAAACTATGAATAAGGACCCATAAAGTAAATTAATTATTTTTTTAGAGATTCTATATGTTTAATTTATTGTAAAGGATAAAACGACTTCAAATATGATTTTTAGATATTTTATTTGTCAATCGTTATATGGATATCTAAGAATGACTCTTTAGAATCTTTTTTCATGTTAAATGGAATAACTTATAGGATCTTTTCTCATGCCTATAACTTCCAATGAATTTGTAGTTTAAAATTATGTAAATTAATTTTTATTTATGTCATTGCGACTAGTAGGCTGTCACCACCCAAGAATGAAGATGTGATCGACATAAGGAATGAGGTAAATTTTACCTTTGTAAGCCTACTAGACAACTTTCAAAAATTAGATTACAATTTGAACCAACAGAATTATCACCAGGTGGAACTAATGCATAATATATATATACACACACACACACGCATAACAAAGGAATCAGTTTCATCCTCATGTAGAAATTTTGAAAAAACTTCTGCTGAAATATTTACAACGAGCAATTTGATATACAACATAAGAAAAAACTCTGCTCTCAATAACATATACAAACAAACAATCATCAACATGTACAAAAAAAAAATTATGGTGGAATGCATGTGTACATGGGAGCAACCACATTACCAATATAAATTTCTAGAACAAAATAAAATGCCATGGCTTTTCAAACAATGCAATGCTCACCAAAAGAGAAGCACCCACTATGTTCCTATTATATAGGTGGGTGTCTTCGATTGATCCTAATATCTAAAAATGTTAAACAACGATGGACAGTGAAAACCCAGTGAATTGATAATAGTACTTACACAAAGAAGGGGCAAATCATATACGGTAGAGTTTTTCACAAACTATTAATATATATTTGATATATAAAACACCAATAATGATTAATACAATTAGTACCAAAATAGAAATTTTTTCTTAATCTTCACATGACTACCTGTTGAATATACAAAACAAAGTCCTAAATGAAAGACAAATTTCATTTGCAATATGTGCACACCAATGTTAACACAAAATGGTAGGGAATCCAAAAGAACCATAAGAAATCATATTCTAGCTTAACATAAAAGGACAAATATCCACCACAAGTATCAATCTTAGAATAATTAGAGTATCAGCTTTACACCTTAGACAAAATATCGTAATATCGACATCATGCCCAGTCATATTAAAATAACAATGATAGCGCATTATTGCTAATGTCTATTATCATTAATTACAAGGTCACATTTAGTATGGATTCCCCAAAATCTTTTTACATATATAAATCTATAATTAACAAATCAGAAGTTCAAAAATCCAGGATCAGACTTATCCAAAGTGACAAAATAAAAGTAGTTCAAAATCTAACTATCATAGTACATTATAAATACATAATTGGAATGCTTCATAATTAAAGAAAAATCAAACATGAATATAAAATCATAAAACTTAAGAAGTACATAATAGAAAAGTTTAGAAATGCAGAATCATTATAAATCAGAAACTCATAATCAATGTAATTCATAAATAAAATATCAGAGTAGTTTAGAAATCAAAACTTCCAAAATATACAAAGAATACAAATACGGTTTATAAATTTCAAGAAGTATGTCCCTAAGTACAAGGAAATTTGAATAATAAATATGTTTGCAAGGGATAATGTAAAACCAAAATTTGCATAATTAGTGTTATTTACCCACCTGGCTACAGAATGCGAAATTTATTCCCTTAACATTTCCTCTACTAACCGCCAAATTGAAGAATAATCTCAAAAAACAGGAGATATAACCTTAATGTTCCATGTAGGAAAAATCTCAACTCAAATAAAATTCTATTGCCTAATCCCTACGGTAAATTAATTCATAAGTAAATGGTTATCCTAAGTGCCGTTCCTTCCATTCACTTCTTTTCTAGAAAGTTCACATTCATTCCCCTAAGGGTATTAACTTCTAATAAAGGCTAACAACTTGCCCAAGAAACTTAATTACTGCCAAAGTACGGGCTTTTAAAATTCAAATATTATAATTAAACAAATTAATTTTTAAAATTTTAATCTGACAAAATTATCAAAATGCTTAAAGTGTACGAATGATTCATCATCACAGTTGACGAATCATCCTAACATTTTTTTAAAAATATATATCAAGGGACTCGCCCCCAGTGGGGGCAAATCCCTTGTGGATTCAATTTAGGGGGCACGATGCCCCACATTATATATATATATATATATATATATATAAAATAAATATTAGATTTTCTATATAAATATATATTTGTATGGATATTTTTGTGAAAATATTAAATTTTAATCTATTAAAAATATAAAAAATTAATTTGAGATATTCATGAAAATGTTTTTATTTAGTTAATTTCTTAGGTAAAATTAATAATTATATATTGATTAAATTTTTTATTATTTTGAATTTGATTGTTAAAGTATGAAGATATTGTTTGAGTATTATGTTTAGATTTAATTATTTGATATATTTGTTTATCAATTACACTGCAATTTTAACGTGTGAAAAAGTGTTGATATATATGAAGTTATAGTTGTTAATATTAATATATGAATGGATGTGATTCCTACTTCCTGTGCTTTTAAGAAATTATAATTTTTTTAATGTAAATTACGTTAGCTAATGGGTTACATGCAAATTTGTACTGTGAAATAGTGTTTATATATATGAAGTTGTAATTAATGGTATCTATGCATTAATGAATGTGACACTTACTTCTTTTTTTTTTCCTTCTAACATGTAAAAAAGGAAGTAAACAACATACACAAGGGATTTATAGTTTGAAATAGATGATTTCTACTTATTTTGTTTCTCATAGTTTTAATTTTGAATAAAAACTTAAAAGGGTCTAAATAGTTAATATTTATAAAAGTCAATTCTTAATAATAGTTATGAACAGTGATCACTTGTAATTATTATTGATTTTCCTACATAAAAAATTTGGTTCTTTAATATGAGGTGATTATAATATAACTCTCTTTGATGTGATCGGATTAAGTTAAATTCACCTAAGACTATATTATGATCACTCCGAATATAGGTCTATGATTTTCTATACCATCTATAATAAATTTATAATTTAATTTTTCTACATATATAAATATATATAATTTTCATTTATTGAATTACTAATATCAATTATTAAATTTTTTTATTAAAATTATAATATATTTATTTTCATAGTATATTCTATTTATATATATTAATTATTAAAATATTATTTGAAATTAAATATTAAATATTTATCTTTTATATATATACTCCTTATGACAACAAAAGAAAAATGATTCCGCCCCGTGGGGGCGAATTACCAGTAACTACTTTTTTTAAAAAAAATTATCTTTTAAACATTGCAAACATGATTAATCAAACCCAAGTTTTCTTCAACGAAATTCCTATATTGGGTGTGTCTCTCTCTTTCTAGATATATATATATATATATATATATATATATATATTCTTCAATATCTCTAAAAAACCAAGATTTATTATTTCTTTTAATAGATCACTAATAAGGTTATCTAATTATTGATCGTACTACCCAGTGTAAGTTTTTTAATTTGCTCATTTCTCCAGTTATATTTCTTATGATCATTTTCCCTTAATCATAGAAACTTGGAATAGTTTCCTTCAAAATTAGCCGTTTGGTATTTAATACTTCCTTGAACATTCCTTTCCAACAACCTAGTGACAAATACATCAAAGGGTAGCGTGCACATTCTTGGGGGATGGTGTGGCGTCAAAGTTTTGTCCTCTTATTCCAATTCTTAAAACCATGCATTACATACGTGAGGCTTATTTTAAATTTGCTACTATGTCAGATAATCATAATTTTTAATGATGGAAATATTATCAAAGGAAATATCCATGCACTACAAGAAAAAAAGGGTACTTCCGAGGTCACAATTGTCAAAACAAGTATCTATGATTATTGATAATTGTTTCTACGATGGCCATTTAACCGTTGATAAGTATTGTAAAAAAATTATTTCAATGTTTATTGATCGTTAATAAAAAATAGAAAGGTATTTTACACGCTTATTGATTGTAAAAAGATACTTTGTCAAATATTTTTAACAATTTTTTACAACCACTAAAAGTGATAATCATTGATTATTTTCAACAATTATAATCGTCGAAAATACTTTCATATAAAAAATCAATTTTCAACAATTTTGATAGTCGAAAAAGGATGAATAATATTTTTTATTCCAAAATTCACTCTACATTGTTTTTTTTTATTTGTAGGTAAATAAATTATCAGTTAATAATATCATTTATATGAAAAATATTTAAAACATTTGATGTAAATCTTTGTGTGAACCCATATATATATATATAATATGAAGTAACAAGTTTGCAGATCCAAATATTAAAAATGAGTAATGTATTAATTAAAAAAAATACTTAGAATAACTCCATCATGTGATTTCAAATGTTTACAAAATAAATTCAAATAGCCAAAGTATAATCTAATTTCTAACAAATTTTCTGTTCCCAAATATTCTAGTGCAAAATAACTCTGAAGTCATAGAACTCATTCAATTCTACCCTACAAAGAAAAAAGAAAATTGAATTAAATCATAGAAACATCAAACCATTAAAATTTACTATTTAAAACATAAGAATGGAAAAAGGCAGCTCATGCTTTTCTTAGTACAAAATAGCACTTACTAGAAGAAAGCATAAGACTAATATAGACTAAAAGTTGAACAACATAGATTAATGTACCACCAATATTAGATCTGTTTGACTTTTAGGCACACTTCCTTCAAGAAGATGTGTTAATAAATCTTCTATCCAATTCATTTTCTCTTCTAGTGAGCTTATTTTTGTGTTTGACTCTCCACGACATTTTTTAGATTCTTGAAGTTGCCTTTGAAGCTTACAAATAAGTGATGATTAAGGAGCTTGTATTTGTGTGGGGCTAATCCTAGCTCCTTGGCCATCATCTCTTCCATGTCGCTTAGGTCAAGAAGCTTCCATAAAAATTCATTCTTATTCATTTCCAAAGATCCATTTCTACTTCAGACATGAATCTTCTAAGACACTCCAACAGTTAGATTATTAAATATTGAAATATAGGGTAGTAGAAATCCAAAATATCTTTATGACCATAGAATTTAGGTGACTTTGAATTAAGGTTACTTACAAGTTTGTCTTGTGCTTCATCATTAACAACCTGCCCATTGGCATTGGTGTGTGTAATTTCCCATAAATGTACATGACCAATTTATTGACCTAACTTCTCTTTCTATTGATGAATATACAATGAAAAGTATTATATGATTGAAATTAGAATAATATATATTTACCTAATCACTATATTACCTCTTCTTTAGCCCTTTCTTGGACACTCTTTGATCTTGTAGTGTGAATAATATTGTTGGTTGCTTGATTAATCTTATTTTGCTTCCTCATTTTCTAAGAAACAAATACAATACATAATTGATAATATTTTTTCACGATGCAAAAATAAAATAAAATTTTAATACCACATACTAGCTTTTTGAATTCCATAACCTCACATGGTATGTCTAATTTTGCATCATATCATGCAGTATAGTAGCAAGAACCTCTTTTGAGTCATTAAAACAATCATAATACTTCTTACTTAGTGCATGACAATAGTTCTTGTATGACCTATTCATCTGTGCCAATATAGGTTGTTGACAACCTTCAACTTTAAAATGAACCATGAGGTCAATAAACCTTCATATGTAAGTTAAAATCTTTATGCAACTACTCTTTCATAAATTTATGAAACCGCCATCCAACCCACAAAATCTCTATACAAAATCTTTAAACAAATTGTCTCTCTAATCCTAGAGTATTGCGAATTATTTTTTGTGTACAAGACCTAGAGTTTAGTAGATTTTTACTTAAAATCCTTGATTCTACCTATTATCAATAGACTTTATAACAAAGAAGCAATAATAGCCATAATATTCTATTATAGCATGAAGTGGGCATATGTTGCAACATTTCAAACATTGGAGCCATTGGAGGACAAAATGGAGAATTTACATTAAAAGAGTCTATAAATACCTTATGTGACATCACTTTATGACTGACCTTTGAATAAAAAACATTTTCTCATTTTTTATTTTAAGAAAATTATGTTCTCTTTATTGCTTTTATAAGTATTGGTTTAATTCCCCTAGTTGCACTTAGAATTTGACATCTTATCAAGGTAGTTTCTTTACTTTGTGAAATTGCCATCCAACCCATAAAATCTCTTTATAAAGTCTTTAAACAAATTGTCTCTTTATTGCTTTTATGAGTATTGCTTTAGTAGGAGCAAGCATATCTTAGCATTCATGGTGAGGGGATGGCACAACATGGTAGTGGGTGTGTGGAGGCTAAGTGCCACTTGAAGAATGCAGAGCGCCAGAAGAACAAGATGAAAAGGAAGCAAACATGAGAATTGGATGGATAGCAAAATCTGACTTCAATTGGAATGCCTTTCCTTATGAAATTGAGAAAGAAATGATAAGAGAGAGCCTATAAGAAAGAAAAGAGAATAAAATAGCTACACCAAGATGAATAAAGAAGAAGAGATAAAATGAATAAGAGAGCTCAAGATAAGGGTGAGAAAAAGGAGCTCAAGGAGGCCCGTTAGAATTTATATGTAAAACAGACTAACTAGTTAGTTTAGAACAAGAAAATAATATGGAATAAACTATACCTCCAGCTATTGTCATTGAATGAAAATTCTGTAAACGTCGAAACTGTCGAACCTAAAAATGGATTCTTCTAAGCCTATATTTCTCACTTTTTGATGATGATGTGTGAGTAGAAAGTTGTGAGAAACCAGATTCAGGGGTCCAAATTTATAGGAGAGCTAAAGTTAACCATTTCATCAATAGTCAATGTTGCAATAGTAAGTAGTTAGGAAAAACACATGCAAACCAGTTGGATTTATGATGAAAGTCTACAATGGTAGGATATCAACCTATCAAAATAGACCACACTCATGTAGTAGTTACCGACCATATTAATGAAAGGTTGTTGACATTGACATTAAAATAGGAGGTTGACATTCTCTCGCTTGATCTTTTATATTTAATAATTTCAATATCCTTGATTATACATATTTCAAAAGAGAAAATTTGAATGCATGAATCACAACAACAAGTCTTCTATAAGTGAGTATTACCTTCTATATATCACAATGCATATCGCTTTATCTTCTTATTATAACTTAATGAATAAGCCTTGTGCTTATTCTGGGTCTTCTTAATGTTCTTTATTATTTAAATATAAATGTGCACACAAATGAGAAAAACAACTCAAATGAATAAAAGCTTTTATTGTATGTGATGATAACACACATCAAATACTTATTATGGAACCAAGTCTCATTCTAACTACATGATCCTTAAACTTTACAGGTAGTATGCCTTTTGTTAAGGGATTTGCACTCATTAACTCAGTTCTTATGTGTTCAATAGAAATTTATTTTCCTTGACGCATTCTTGAATGACTAAGTACTTAATGTTGATGTGTTTATTTCGACTTCCGCTTGTATTATTTTTAGCTAGAAAAACTACAGCTGCATTGTCACAATATATTCTTGATGGCCTTGAGATAAAATCTAACATTCTAAGATAAAAAATGAAGCTCTTAAGTCATACTCCATGCAAAGTTACTTCAAAATAAGACACGAACTCATCCTTTTGGTAGAAGTACTAGTCAAAGTCTGCTTTGCACTACTCCAAGACATAGTTTCACTGGCAAGCATAAAGATATACTAGGATGTTGATATCCATGAGTCAATACTATCGACAAAATACGAATCAGAGTAGCTAACTACCTCAAGGTTATCAATTTGCTTTTACACTAACATATAGTCTTTGGTAACTTTTAGATACTTCATAACCTTCATAGCTTTCTAGTGATCCATCCTTAGATTATTCTGATATCTGCCTAACATTCTAACTACAAATGCAATGTCTAATCATGTACAAACCTGAGCATACATAAGACTTCCAATAGCTGAAGAATATGGAATGTTACTCATTTGTTCCTAATAAAGTAGCCACTAATAGTCCTTAGGTCTAGCTTTTTCTCATGTGATTATAAATACACATTTTAGACGAGCATCCCTATATGCTCATATATCTTAAACTTGGTTTCCAACCTTTCATTAACCTAAATGGCATCTTTTCAACCGCTTTAGTTGGAACTCGATTAAGTATATATATAACCATCTTAAGGTCTTTAGTCCACACAAACTTAGACAGCTTGGAGCTACTAAGCATGCTTTGCACCATGTCCAATAATGTTCGGTTCCTTCTTTCAGCAACACCATTTTGGTCTAGGGAGCCAGGAATAATGTATTAGGCAACAATCCCATGCTCTTAAAGAAACTTTGCAAATGGACTAGGTGCTTGCCCATTTTCAATGTATCTACTGTAGTACTCACAACCTCTACCTTATCTCACTATCTTAATTTGTTTGTTTACCGTATTAAATCTTTAGTTTTGTTTTAAAAAACTTAAAAGCATCTAATGCCTTATTCTTATTATTAAGTAGATTGAGATACTTGTATCGTGAGTAATTGTCAATAAAAGTGATAAAGTATTTTTGATAATTTGAGTCCATATCTGGATGTATGATTTCCAACAAAGTAGAACTTCTCTTAGCACCTTTCTTAGTTTTATTAGTTGGCTTACCCTTGATGCAATCTATATAAGTATCAAAGTCAGTGAAGTCAAGAGTATTCAATACTCCTTCCTTTACTAACCTTTTTACCCTATCTCTTGAGATATGACCAAGTCTACGATGCCACAATATTGAGGAATAATCATTAGTAACACATTTCTTTATGCCTATGCTAATGGAAGCATGCATGGTTTCATGTAATGAATTGTAGTTCGGAAAAGGCCATCACAAATTGTATCATTTCCAATAGGATTATATTTATAAAATAACTTCAGCATATTATTTGAAAATTCAAAAGAATATCCCAATGCTACAAGTTTCGAAAAAGAAATTAAGTTTCTAGAGAAGCTTGGTACATTAAAAGTATTATCCAAAATCTGAACAAAACCAGAATTAAAAACTAGCTTGCAAGTTCCTATAGCCTCAACTAGTAAGCCCATCTTCTTTCTTGAGTAGATGTATTACTCACTTCCTAACAACTTCCTTTGGTTTAGAAAGCCTATAAGGTACTTGAAATATAGATTGTAGAACTAGAATCAATCTGTGATGTGTTATTATTAACATCTACCATATTAGATTCATAACAAAAGAATGAGATTAAGTTCCTTTCTTTTCAAGCCAAGCTTGGAATCTGTTGCAGTTCTTCTTCATGTGTTATTTCTTCTTGCACACTTGGACTCTTTCTTAATATAAACTTGGACAGACACTTTACCCTTCCATTTTCCCTTGGCTTGTCTCTTATCTTTCCTTTGAGTTGCCATATGTGCACTTTCTCCCATTTTTTCTAAGTGCCTTCATCTTAAACAAACATAGTCAGTATTTCATTGATTGACCATTTTTGTTTGTGTAAGGAAGTCAGGATGGAGTACACTAGGAAAGAATTAGGAATCTCAACCTTAAGCACCTTCGATTGAGCCATAATATCCTTCATCTGCATGATATGCTCTAGCATACCCTTTAAGCCAGTGAGCTTTACGGTAGGTAATTTTAACATTAAGGTATTTGCTAAAGCCTTTTTAAAGGATTTAAATTGTTTATCAATGGCCTTCAATAAGTCATGGATGTTTTTATGCTCTCCTATTAATCCACGTATACTATTAGATATCTTAGATTTAATATACATTATGCTGAGGCAATTAGATTGTTCCTAACATTCATAACGAGTTATTGCAGATGTACTGCTAGTATCCATATGTGTACGAGGTTCATATTTTTTGATGCCATAATTGATGTCCATCCACCCTAATTGGAGAAGAATCTTCTCCTTCCAAATCTTGATATTATCCCCTTTAAGTTCAAGAACTTGAAAATAAGAAATGTTTAGTGGTTGAAAAGATGCATAAATATTACATGCATATATTAATATTTGAGAGAACTTTGAAAGATCCATATAACATTTTCTACCAATGAAAAACATATAAAGTAAACATGAGCCTAGTAGCAAATAAAATTGACTATGGGCTAAGTTTTATTTAATTAGGATCATGCACAAATCATGATGAAACTAGCTAATAATACTCCATTTCCTTAATTCCTATGGGCAAATTAAGAAAAAGAAAAATTCACTATTCCATCCTAATTAATCATATCAATGTGATAATATTCCTATGGGATGATAATTTCCATATTGAAGATGATTAATTACAACTTGATGTCATTTTCCTTTATCTAATTTTAAAACTTAATGTATAATTTTAGAATAATTAAAGGTGCTATGGCTAAACTTTAATTATACCAAAATCATACTATTTACATGACATCAAGAATTTTTTTTAAAACGCTTGTTAATGACCATGCAAAATGCATAAGCAAGCAATTTTCATAATGAGATTTTAATCAATTAATTAATTAATTATAAAATCAAAATGTGACAAATTAATTAATTAAATATCTCCTTATTAATTTTAACTAATATGCCATGAATATTTCTCAAAATTAATTTTCAAGAAATTAAGCATTAAATACAAAAAATTTAAATTTAATAAAATATTAGACAAAATATCTACCAAATATTATCCAATATGACTTGAGTTGCCCAAAATAGGTTTTTCAAAATTTGACAATTTAAATTAAAGATTTTGAGCAATAATACATGGATATGCCTTTTGTGCAAGTTAAATTAACTTGTGAACAATTCCATGCACAACGGTGTCCACTGGTTCAGTGGTCTAATAGTTGGTTCTACATACCTTATGGTAGGGGTTCGAATCCCACCCGAATAATCAAAAAACAAATAATGGCCCAAAAATAAAATCTTGAAGAAAATGGTTCAAAACCATATAACAATTAATAGGCTCATAATGAAAATAGTATATGAGCAGCCCAGGAATGAAATATTAAAAGAAGTATAATATTTAGTCAAATTAGTCAAACTTAGCAATAGGGCAACCAAATATTTATTATTTTAATGATCGAAATGGATGGGAAAATGACATGTCAAATAGGTAACATGAAAACGGGCAAAATGACATGTTGTTTAGGTTGTCTTCAACCTTCAACCAGGTCACCATCACTTTACCTGACCCAGAACTGAGCCAGTTCAAGATTAGGTTATATTTTACATTCTAAAGCACCATTTTTAGCATTTCAAAAGCCAAAAATGATTAATTTTTTATGAAGATTACGTTTTTGAAGTAAAAAAATGCAAAAAAAAAAAAAAAAACATATAAACATAGACAACCTAATTTTGAAATTTTTCTAAATTCTGTAAGGTAGAGGTTTGAAGGCTTTGATTCCAAATGTTAGAACTTATATGTTAAATAGGCTAACAAGTTAGTCCATAACAAGAAAATGATACAGAAAAAATCATACCTCCAGTCATTGCCATTGAACGAAAGTTCTGTAAACGTCGAAATTGTCGAACCTAAAAATGAATGCTTCTAAGCCATTGTTTCTCACTTTCTGATGATAGTGTGTAAGCAGAAAGGTGTGAGAAACCAGAGTTAGAGACCCAAATTTATAGAAGATTTTAAGTTAACATTCCATCAATGGTCAATGTTGCAATAGTAAGTAGGTAGGAAAAACGCATGCAAACCAAGTGGATTTGGGATGAAAGTCCACAATGGCAAGATATCAACCTCTCAAAAGGGACTACACTCATGCAGTAGTTGCTGACCATATTAATGAAGGGCTACTGACATTGCCATTAAAATAGGAGGTTGATGAGGCTATGGTGAAAGTCAGGTAGCTTTATTTTTGGAAGGTGTGAACAGAGCAGTGATTATGAAGAACCAAATACGAGAACAAAAGAAAAGAAGATTTTAAGAGAAGGAAGAAGGAAACAAAATATTAGAGTGGAAGTTTTACTTTATTTTGTGTTTGAAAAGCAAAATCAATGAGAGAAATATAGAGAGGCAAAATGCGAAGGGGGAGAGGAGCTTAAAGGAACAAACCAGGTAAGAGAATGATTGAGAAAAGAGAGATGATTAAGAGGGGAAGATATGGAATAGGAGCAAGAGCAGAAATAGAGAATCAGAGAAGGAAAGAAATAGAATTAGTGGGAGAACTACAGAGATAAGCGATGAGGAGAGGAAATCATTGAAGGAATGAGTGAGAGTTTAAGAACGTGAAAAGTAGAAAATGATAGAAGCAGTAGGGAAACAATAAAGGGGCACGAGGGGGATATTTAGAGCTAAAGAGGAGAGAGAATGATTTTTCAAGAGAGAGAATGATTTTTCAACAGAAATAGAGTAAAAAAAAAAAAAGACTGCAAAGAAAAATGAAGAAGAAGAAAAAGAAGAAGAAGACGAAGAAGAAGAAGAAGAAGGAAGCATCGAAAGAAAGACTATCAGATATCTCAGTTTTGAGAAGAAAAAGCAAAGGTTTAAGAGTGAGAGATCAAAAGGAAGACTCGATAGGAAAAGAAAGAACAGAATAGAGGGGAAAAGAATGGAGAGAAGGAATGAGAGAGACAGTTAATAAAGAAGACAGATCATGGATGGCATGAGGACAAAGAAAATAAAAGAGAAAAGAAGTATAACGTAATATTGTATTTCCTTGTTTCCTAATTTTGTTTTATCACTAATATTAGTCATTTGTTCAAATATTTGGAGCTAAATTTGGGATGGATATGTGATATACATTCATGATTTGAATGGATAATTGTTATCACTCTTCCCTTGGTCTATTGTTCTGGTTCTCTCATCAGGGTTAGTATTTGCTACTTTTCTTATCTTAGTTTTCTTCATCTTGATTTTTAAACTTGGCTTTGTGCAAAATCCTATTCCAATGAATCACCTTTTGTACTTCTTCCCTGTTACCCCACTACTTTAGTTTAAAGTGAAAATGGTGCATTTGAGACATCAATACACAATGTTTACCCGAAGTGTTGTATTACTTGGTCCTAAATTGATTTTGCACAGTATCAACTTTTCAATTGAGTTTGGTTCAATTCCAACTTTAAGGAAACTCTAATTCTTTGTCTTCTTGTTGTGGTGGCATCATAAGTCACATGAATTGAAGATAGGAAAGCATGTGAATACCGCATGCATGAAGATTCAAGAAATGACAAGGTGAAAAGCTTTTTTTTGGCTATGTATTGATTCTAAGTAATACTTGAAATACTATGATACTGATTGAACACATGCACATAATTACAAATAATGTGTTTGCAATTTTCTATTTTTGACTTTAGTTAGTTTTCATTTTAACTGTATAGTTGCAGTCGCTATGTGGGATCATGCATCTCCTCACGTACTAACTGAATGAACTGATAGGTCCATAATAGATCGTGTGTCTTCTTAAGTTCTACTCAATCTTGATTTATTGCATTTTTCTTTATAAATTTAGGCTCCAACAACCCTACTCAATTACAACATTTATTAAAAAATTAAAAAAAAGAAATATCTAAAAGAGAACAAAAATAGTCTTTTAAAAATTCTTCTTGAATGCTTTTTAATTCATTCTAAAGTAAAAAAAAAAAAAAAAAATTAATACAAGCACAAATTTTTGTTTTAGAAATTGTTCTTCATATTTTTTTTAATTCTCTCTTTTAAAAAATTAAAAAACAAAAAATATCAATGTTTGTTGTCACATTCAATTGAAAAATAAAAAATGAAAATAAATCACATTTTCAAAAAATTTACCATAAATAAAAAATAAAAAAGAGAGAAAATGATGAGGTCAAGAAGGTGCGATCAAACTGATTTTATAAATTAATATGCACAAACCAACTTTTGAACCCATTTGGTTTATGAAAATCTGATTGATTTCTATTATCTTATTCCTTTTGCAAAAATAGAAAATCACCAACCAACTCACAATTTTAATCGAATTATGTAGACTTTGATTTGTATCACGGGATACGTAAGCCTTAAACTTTAACCTTAGTTAAATTTGCCTCTATGAATAATCTACTTTTCTTCTGTCTATTTTTCTTGTCTTCTCTTTTGTTTCACTTTCATAATTTTCAATTTGTATGTAATGATAAGAGTAAATCTAATTAAAATTGAGGCCATGTAATTTTTTCATAGTCAATTTTAGATAATCATTTTTAAAAACTAGTTTTATGGGGTACCTAACTCTTTTTTCATGCACAATCTACTTATAAACTTGATCTCTAGTTTGCAAACAACTTGTCTTTTAAATTGATTTTTCAATTTTTTTTTAAATTTTGGTAGTGACTCTTTAATATTTTGATTTTCGTCTTTAAAGCAAAAATTAAAATATTTTTTTTCTCTGGCCTTTACGGTCATATTTCTAGTGTGAAAATAACCCATGGAAATTATGCTGTCGAAGGAACATGTTGGCAACAAAACACGTTGCATGTAAACGGAGGAACCTATGAGAGTCTCGGAGTGGCTACCATATAATTTTTTGAGCATCCCCGGTGTGAGTAGAAATAAAGAGGGTCTGCAATTTGATTTGGGCCAACTGGATCTAGATGTGGTGGATCATGACAGGTCCATTTTTAAGTAGCAATCTATAGGTCTATATTAATTATAATGATAATTGGGCTAAATTGGCTCATGACATTAGGCTAAATGATATACCCATCCACACCAAGAAGTCAGATGGGAAATTATTGGGTCTTGTGTAACATTTGAATGATTATTTTTATCTCTTTGAATAGGTTAAGATTTATTTAGTATTTCAGTAAACTAAAAAGAAAAAGAGAGAGAAAGAAAGACTTAAGTGATATGCCATAGGGACCTAATTAACATTTTTTGAAATGTAAGGAGAAAAAGTATAAGTTTACCCAAATTACTTTAGGATAAGCACATCTATTCTTTTTCTCCCCCTTGTTAACGTGAGGGGCTTCTTTCCTTTGCCTATAAGCTTCTTTTTTCACCCAAACACTCATATATATATATATATATATATATATATATATATATTCTCATTTTGATTATTTTACTAGATAATTCTTTACCTACCTCCATTAGTCTTTGAGCGTCCAATACACCCTATGATCTTCTTCTACATCATTCCTTGGCCAAGAAAAAGTGAGAGAAAGAGTTAAAAGAAAGAAAGCGAAGGTCTCCATGGAAGAAAGCTTAATCTGAAGAGAGAAGAAAATTCAAGGCTTTGCATGATCTACAAAGTTATTTGTGAAAATAGAGATGAGTTAAGGAGTTTGTTTGAATGAAGCGAAGGTGCCCGTCTATAAGGACAGTTATCATAAATTAATCAAATAAAATTAATGTAATATGACTTAAAATTTATCTTGATTACCTTTACATGCACATTAAATAGAGAAAAAAACGACAATAATAAAAACAAATAAATAGATATTTATAAAGGATAGACTTGATCTAGAATGAGAATTAAGAGGTTATATATTTAGTAATAGAGATAAAAATCTATGTAATTTAACTAAGAAGAAGTGTTAGTTGATTTGGAATTTTTATTTTTTTTTTAAAAAGGAACAAGGTAGTTGAAATCAAACAGACTTTCATAAACAAAATGAAATTGAAATTCCGTTTGTGTGTTTCATTTATAAAATCAGCATGATCTCATTCCCTTGCTTTCTTTATTTTCTCCCTTTTTATTTATTTTCGAACTTTTTGGAATTTTAATTTTAATTTTGAAATTGCAATAGAATTATGATGGAAAAGGATATTTAGGATCTTTGAATTTATTATTTTTCTCTTTTTTTTTTTAAGTTAGAATTTTTATTTCGAATTAAAAGAGAAGTGAAATTAGTGAGGTAAAGGATTTTCTTCTTAGGATTTTTGAAGTTGGCAATTTTATTTTGAATTGAGGTAGAATCATATTGGAAAAATGTTTCAAGACTTTCGAATTTAAAATTTCTTTATTTTAATTTAGAAAAGGGAAGAAAATATTTGAAAGAGATGATTTTGGATTTTTGGATTTAATTTCTTTTTAGATTTAAAAAATTGGGACTTCTTATTCAACGTTGGAAAAAAAGGAAATTATCAAAGGAAAGGATATATAAGATTTTTGAGATTTTTAAACTTATGTGTTTCTTTGGGTTTTGAAGTTAGAATTTTTATCTCAATCTTCCAAAAAGAAATGAAATTATTAAGGGGAAACACTTTTGGGCTTTTTGGATTATATATTTTTAAAGGATTTTTTGAAATTAGGACTTTTATTTTTTGAAAGGGTTTTTGTTGACGAATTACAAACAAAATAAATAATCATTAATTCCTAAATATTTGAGGACATCAACAATCTCATACGACAACTACTAAATTGATAAACTAGTAGATTATTTTAGTGACTTAGCAATTATCTTTTCTATGAATTTTTAAAAATTAAATATTACCTTTCAAAACTTAAGGAAACTTAGATCTCACATGACTTCTATTGGTTAACTCTTTATGTGTCTGGGAAAATTAATGATCTCATACGAATGACAACTCTCAAAATAAAAGGCAAAATTAATTATTTTCATAATTGAGAAGTTATTTCTTTTATTACTATTTATTTATTTAGAAATCACGTATTAATATTCAAAGTTTAAAGAGACTAAGGGTGGCTTCTGCTGGTTAATTCTTAAGTGTTTGAAGAGATTAACGATCTTACATGACGACTCTAATAGGAATGATAAAATAACAAAAGTAAAAAAAAATTTGTAAATTAAAAATATTTTTATTTATTTATTAAAGAAAAATTATATATTAACTTTCAAATCTTATGGAGACTAAAGATCTCATATAACCTTTACTAAATAACTCTTAAGTGTCACAGGAGACTAATGATTTTACACAATAACCTTTTCAAATATAAGACAAGATAAATTATTCTTATACATTAGAAATTATTTTACTTTTGCACTCGTTACTTTTGAAAAAAAGTATATAATTCCTTCGAAGTTTGAGGAGATTTAATGATCTCACATGGTTATACTGGTGAATTTCCAAAAACTTGTGAGAATTAATGGTTTCACATAACAATTTTCAAATATAAAGTAAAATAAATTATTTTAAAATTTAGATATCATTTCTATTTTTTGTAATTTCAAAAATCTGATGTCAATTTTCAAAGTTTAAAGAGACATCAAGTTTCACATTGCCATTTCAAAATAAAAGGTGAAAATAAAATTATTTTTGCAATTTTTTTATCTTTTACATTAGAGTTTGCAATGGAAAATTGAACAAGAGAAAAATCTTTAGTGTTGAAAAACAAAAACAAAACATAAAAGGAAAAAAGATAAGTAAAGAAAAATAAAAATAAAAGAGAAACCCATTTAAATTTTTATAATATTACCATTCTCATCGTTGGCGCAAAAGTCAAGGATAGAAGGATGACTTAGCCTTTTATTACTCAGGGTCCCACTTATTTCCATGAGCTGCCACCATTGATTTTTCTAACGTAATAATGATTAAAAAACAATAAAACAAAAACAAAAGTGTAAGGGAGTCAACGGTGCTTCAAGTTTCCAAAAAAATGATGAATCAATATAATATAATAAAAGGTGATTGGCCAAAAATTATATATATAATAAAAGGTGACAAGATTTTTCTCTCCATCCATGCCACGCCACCTCAGCCCATTTTACTTAATATTCCTCTAATTGTATCCATCATTCAAGTATAGTAAATTATTAAAAGCGCACGACAAAATCGGTTCACGCCACATATCAATATTTAGAGATTCACTTCCTAACCAATTCTGAATCACAGTGAAAAGAAACACCCTGTAACAATCCAATAAACAGCGACCAAATTCATACAAAATAAATGCAAATAAACGCAGCAATTGAAACAAAAATAAAGCAAAATCTGTTCCCTAAGAGTATTATCATGAAGATGTCTAAGATGCCTCATGTTTAGCGACGTGAGCTAGCAAATAAGACAAAACAGGCTCAAATCCAACTTTCTCGTCATGCACCAGTATATGAAACAACACAAACTCAAATCTGGCCTTCTCAACATGTACGGATGCATGAAACAAAACAGAAACCATACTAGCCTTCTCGACATGAACTTATATTGAAAGAAAACTGAAACTCACCTCTCTGGCCACCCCTGTTTTTTGACCGAAAACCAGAACTCCTTTGCTTCTAGCCTCTTTTCTTCGGTTTCTGTTCTCCTCTCGTCGCTGTCTCTACTCTCTCAGGTCCTACAACAACTCCTTTTGGTTTCTCTCTCACCTTGTTTTACGACTCTTTGTGACAGAGAAAAGAGAAATGGCAGACCTCCTTCTTCTATTTTTTTTTCTTTCTTAGCCTCTCCGTCTTACTCTTGATGCTCTCACAATACCCCCTGTTCGCATGTGCCTGTAACAGAGGTATTTTGCTAGCCTTCACTGAGCTTCAACTTTCTCTCCATGTTCTCTTGTCCTTCCATCTCTCTGGTTTTTCTTCTGGACTTTCTTCCTTTCGGTTTTCTCTCTTGCTCAGCTTCACAATCCTCTTAGCTCTCTTGTTCTCCCTCTGACGCTCTCACTCTCCATCTCTCCCTCTGCGTTTTTCCACTGCTCGAGCTCCTTCTCAGCTTTTGCCTCTTTTTTTTAGGTCTCTCTTGGTCTTAGCTTTTTTAATCACCTCAGGCTCCCTCTCTTCACTCCACTGCTTCTTTTTTTATTGGTTTCTGTTCTCCTCTGCTCCCTTCATCTACTGCAATGTCTTAATCGCCATAGATGGCTAAGGGAAAGAGCAGCATTGCAGAGTCTGATCCTCTATGCAAGTTCCAGTAAAACGCTACAGAGGTACCTTTGTTTTTTCATTTTCTTATGTCTCTTTGCAGAATGGGAATAGAGGAAAGCACCTTGGCAGCATTTGGATTTGTGTTGAACCGTTTCTTTGTCTTATTTTATTATTTTTATTCCCCTTTTTCTTTGCTTTAATTTTTTTTTTGTCTGGTTGTTTTGCTTTTTTGTTTTTTCTTTTAAGTTTCATTGTTATTATTATCATTTTATTTTAAAATTCCCATTCTATTTTATTTTTATTTTTTCCTTTTGTATCTTTTATCTCTCATAATTTTGGTTTGCCCTTTTGTTTTTAAATATTATTGCTTATTTTAAAATTATTTTTTTTATTTTGAAAACTTGGGGTTAGGTGTTCACATCTCTTCTTGTGGTTGAAGACAAAAATGTATAGAATTCCATGAGCTTGACACTAAGTCTATGTTCTGTCCAAATAAAAAAAAAAAAAGACATTAAAGGAATTTTTTATAGAATGAAATGGAATGATCATTAATAGAATGATATGAAATGAAATTGAGTGGCATAGAAAAATTGGAGTTAACGTATTGTTTAGGAGTTTTAACGAGAGAAATAGGACTACTTTAACTTCGTTTGAAAATTATAATAAAATTAATGGAATGGAATGACTCATAAATTTTTTTTTTTAATATTGCCTATATAAAACAAACATATTATTGATAATATTTTCATTGTTAAATTCATTATACATGATTATGATTGTGAGAAAGTGAGAGGTTTTTTTTTGTATTTTTCTTTTATGACAATGAATTCATGAAAAAAACTTAATGGAATTTGAAAGAATTTTGTAGAATTTTATTATTAAATTGTCACTAGAAATGATATATTTACTATATTTTTAATTAGATATATCATTGAATGAAAGTTAACAAAAAGATAGTAAGAATATTGGCCTTTGATATTGAAAAATGAAAGTCGTGAAAAATAAAGAATAAAAGATGTGAAAATGACTAGCTTGGGAAATCACTAATATCACCTCCTAATTGTGATAGCAATTTCAAGATAGATGCAATAAAAATATCAATGATATATGCACCATGAAAAAAGATTTCAACGCTATCACTGTTCAATTATAGAAGAACATTATCACTATCCAATTAGGAAAGAAACACATTGATGATGATGAAGGCAGTAGACTTTCTTATTTGGTTATAAATATAATTATTATTAATAAGATATGAGTATATTAGTAATTTAATTTCTTAGACTATTCCAATCCATCAATAATCTATTAATGGAGGGACACCAAAATAAGGTTTTGGATGGCAATGAAAGGTCTTAGTGTCTCTCTATTGTCATCCTATTCCACTTAAAAAAAAAAAATTCAAATATAAATCTAATCCATTTTGGTCATTTCATTTCTTGTCATTCCCTCCTGAGCCATTCATCCAAACATTGCCTAAATTTATGATTTAATTCAAATTTTTATGTTAGGCTTAGGGTGTTTGGGACCAAGAGAAGGGCATAAAGGGTTCAATACGGTACAAATTTAACTTTATTGATCTTTAGGACTAGAACAAAATGTCAAATAGATGAATTTTGACACTATTTTATTGATTATGGTATATGTAACGTTGGACAACTTTAGGGTTTTGGATTTACTAGGCTTGATGGCCAAAATAGGATTGATATAGTGAAGACTAATACTGACTAAAAAATTAGGAATTTAAAGCTTGAATAATATTACCCTTTTAGGCAAGTTGGTTCTTGACAAGTATGATGTGCATTGCATCTTGAATTTATTCCATGAGAAGGTACTCATGTTTTACTTTATGAAATTGTTTTAGAACTCTTTACTAGCTACTAAGATGTATTTGTCATCACTAACTAGAGTGAAAAAGGAAACTCCACCTTGTATTGTATCATATATGAATATATTTTAAGTTAAGATTGTATTTATAATATGTGGGATGAATGTATATATGTATTCAAGGATTTAATTAGATATTTGTCTTTTGAAGTGCATGTGAAGTATAGGTAACTTAGTGATATCTCTAAGTTTAAGCATTTAAATCATGATGTTGAACCATGTTGGATGAATATTGAGTGAGTTGCCTTAGTATTTGTTCTTAAAAACTAGTGATTTCTTATTGAGGCTTAAAGAACATATGGAGGTGTTAGATTATAAAATTTCATAAATTTTTAAGGTGTTTAGGTTGCTTAAATTATGTTGCTTCGTAGTATGGAACAAATCAAAACAATTTTAGAAATTATGCGAGTTGAAGGGATAAATAATGAAGTTTTCACTTGAAATTTTTATGGCATATATTTAACATATTAAAGTTGTTTCTTATCATTTTTCATAAATTATAGATTAGGTTTGGGTCGGAAATTGACACTAAAAAAGAAAGGCAGTGCAATAGTGCAATAGAGGACAAAGCTGATCAATATAGTTTCACTTTGGAGAGAAGTACAAAATTTGTCCCCTGTTATTGTACTTTGTGAAAATTTGGCTATTCACAAATTAGAAATTGTTCTTTTATAAATTTAAATTTTTATAAAATCAATCATTCACAAATTTTAATTTTAACAAAATTAGTCCATCCATTTAGATTAATTAAAAACTAACTCTACATAAGATAGAATTTCTGACGAATTAATTTGTCATGGTTAATTTGTAAGGGATAAAATTGTTATTAACATAAAAATAGGAGGCCAATTTGGTACTTTTCTTTTTTCACTTTGGTTAATATATTAATTGAAGGAGCCATGTAAATATGATATTAATGTGAGTTTTCTCTTTACACTAATGACAATTTGGTCATTTACAAATTAATTGTGACAAATTAGTTACTCACAAATTTAAATTTATACAAAATTAGTATCTCCATTTATATTAATGTGAAATTAATTTTGCATAAACTAAAATTTTTAAGAGATTAATTTGTTAGAATTAATTGTGAGAAATTAAATTATCATAAAAGTATAAAAGTGAGAGACCATACTTCTCTCTAAAGATCTACGTAATTGATCCACCTCTTAAAAATTCCTATGAAAGGAAAAAAAGGGGAAATTTAGTTCCTTCATATAAATTAGGCAAAAAGAGAGAACCACCATTTTGGTCTTTAATAAATGAGTATATTTTTACTTTAGTCTTTGATAAATTATTATTTTCAAAATGGTCCTTCACAAAGATGATTTTCTTCTCATGTTGATCCTTTCGTCAGTCATCTTATTATGTCCCTCATGACTTGGCTATTAATTAATGACATGGCAGGTGACGTGTAACTTTCTTGCACCTCACTCCCACACGATGGGCCAGACTCACTTCTACGTCTCCTTCTAGGTCTGGTAAACCAGAACAATAGCAGCTTTGTGGAGGACGCCATTTTTCGCGTAAAGAAAGCAGCCGAAGTATGTAATTTTAAATGCCTTTTGTTTTACTTCCCTGCCAACACCCATAATTTAAACCTAAAAATAATAAAATAAAACCGAAGTATGTAATTAATTGCTGGGTTTGGTGCTGTTTAAGTTCATGGTCATATGGTTCTTCATGTGCTAAATTCCTTATTAACTTGCTGCATTTGCTCATGTTTTTAATTTCCAAAGGATGAATAAACTTGGGTGCCCATTTATGTTTTGGGTTAAAATCCTATATGATTCCCTACTAAGTTGTTCACTTGGAACTTCTGTATAATCCCTTCTTAAAGTTTCTTACTTTAATAATAAAAAAAAGGATAATAATATATGCATATATTCTTGGCCGATTAGTTTTACTTTTATCGTAGAGTAAAACTTTGGCATGTTTTCTCCAGTTAAATCACTTTGTACATTTATTTGCCTTCTGGTACACTTCGATTTGTTGGAAACAACTTACACGGTATATATGACTTCAAAGTGTGGTTGAATGCCGTTCAAAATGCCACATTTGATGTTGATGTTTGACATTCTTTGGCAAACTGCTGATTCAAAATCTAAACATGGTCCTTTGATGGTTGTAATTTTGTATGAAGTAGCAAATATTGAAGTTCCCTATTTGCTTATGAGCTATGGCAATCCAAAAATTAGAAAAAGGAGAAATCTGAAGATTTCTAGTAGGAGATTGGAAGAGAAATAAAGAAGTCACTACTTTTGGTTTCTCATTTAGGTTGCACTTGTGGTAGACGAATAAATGCTAGTGATTCAACACAAGCACACATTGACACTCATTCTGTATCCTTGAATTTTATTTTTGTTCCCGTTCTGATTTTTAGAATAGTTGTATGGGACCGTGTGTCTCCATGACGCTATATGCCTTCTCAGGTTTTGTTCAATACCATTTGTTTGTGTATTATCTAAACAAATGTAGGTCCCAATGGCCCATTTTTAATTCATGTTTTTTAATTAAATCCTAAAATAAAATTTTAAGAATGATGTTCTTTTTCCTTGGACAATTTTTACGAAAACCAAAAGTAAAAAAAAAAAAAAAAAACTAAAAAAGAACAAAAAATATTTTGAAGGTCTTCCTTGGATGCTTTTTAATTTATTATAAAATAAAAAATACAAACAAAAGACCTATTTTAAGATTTCTTTCCTGAACTTATAAAATTATCCTCTTGTAAGTAACAAAAAAACAAAAAATATCTCTTTTTTTTTTTTAAATACTTGTTTTAATAAAATACCAAGGAACTTGATTTTCAAAAATTCAAAACTTAAAAAAAAAAAAAGGGAAAACGAAGAGACAAAGAAAGTGAGATTATGATATCTTTTTATAAATTAAAATACACCAACTAAATTTCAAGATCATTTCATTTACAAAGATTGGATTAATCTCAATAGTCTTCTCACTTCATAAAATCCAAAAGAGTCCAACTGACTGACACATATTTTTAGTTGAATTATATGGACTTTGGTTAATACTGAAGGATACGTAGGTTCTAAACTTTGATTTTAGATCAAGTTCACCCTTGTAATTATTTTATTTTTCACCATTTATTAATTTTCTCAATTTGTTTTTATTTTCCTTTTGCATGTGACTAATAAGAGTAATCAAAACTAAACTTAAGGTCATATATATTTTGCATAATCAACTTTGGATAATTGTTTCTAGGAACGAGTGTTGTAGGGTGCCTAGTACCTTCTCTACATACAATTGACTCCCAAATTTGATTTCATATTTGCAAACCATCTTTTTTTACTAATTGGTTTGCCAAAGCTTTCCTCTAAAAATTTTGGTGGCCATTCTTTATCATTTTGGGTTTGGCTTCATAGCGAGAATTCAAAATATTCTTTATCTCCCTTCATGGTCACATTATGGGTATGACAATCCCGAATTTCATGGTCCAAATCTCTATGTTTTGCATATGTTTTTTAGCAGTTTTATTGTGTTAGTTTGGAAGAAAGATGACACATGACAATTTTGTGTTGACTATCTTCAACTAAATGGGCAAACAATTAAGAACAAGTTACCAATTCATGTGATTGATAAATTGTTGGATGAGTTACGTGGGGCTTGTTATTTCTAAGCTACAATTAACAATTAGTTATTATCAAATTTTGATGAATGCAAAGGATGTTTGCAAGACTACTTTTTGAATGAACGAAGGTCTTTATGAATTCTTGGTAATGCATTTCCCATTACCAATGCCCCAAACTTGTTTCAAGGGCTTATGAATTCAATGTTCAAGCCTATCTACATAATAACATCATAGTTTTTTGGATGATATTTTAGTTTACAATAAATCACGGGGTCATTATTTGGTAATATGTTATTTGCTAAGAAATCAAAGTGTGAATTCAGGGTGCAACAAATTGACTATTTAGGTTATGTTATATTGGTTAAGGGAGTAGAGGCAGATTCTAAAAGTATTGCTTGCACCTACGCATGATTGACTTGTACCTATAACTGTTAAAGCCTTATGGGGTTCCTTAGGGTTCACAGGCTATTACTGGCAATTTGTAAGGATTTATACACAATTTGTGTACCTCTAACTGATTTGCTTAAGAAGGGTGATTCTTTTTTGTGTACTAATGAAGCTAATGATGCTTCTTGTGCACTAAAGGTGGTAATGAGTACCACTTTTATCTTAGCTCTTTCAGATTTTGCCATGCCATTCACCTTTGAAACAGACACTAGCAAAGAGGGTATTGGAGTTGTGTTATCACAAGGTGGTCATCCCAATGCTTTTCCTAGCGAGGCCCTTGGCTCTAGGAAGCACAATTTGTTTGCTTGTGAACGAGAGCTAATTGGCATTATTTTCACAGTAAAGCAATGGAATCCATACACTCAAGGTCATCATTTTATAAATAAAAGGACCATGCAACCTTGAAGCTTTTGTTGGATCAAAAAGTTATTTTCCTAGAACAATATAATTGGGTTGATAAATTATAGGGGTTGGACTATACGATTGAGTATAGGAAACGAAGGGAAAACATTGTGGTAAATGCTCTTTCAAGAAGGGAGAGCAACATAGGTTCAGAGTGTTCAGTAGTGATTACTATTTTTTGTGCTAAATAAGCAAGTTCGAGAATCGTGGAAAGAAGACAATAAATTGCATAATCTTATTATTGCACTTCAACATAATCCTACATCAATAACAAAGTATGTGAAGGAACATAATTCATTTAAGTGAAATGGTAGGCTTGTAGTGGGTGACAATGTGCAATTATGAAGAGATCTCTTACATAAATTCCATAGTAGTCCATATGGAGGGCAATAAAGGGTTACCTTGACTTTTAAGAGGTTGTCTTCTATCTTTGATTGGAACGAAATGCAGAAAGATGTTTGTAATTTCACTTGAGAATGTACAACTTGTCAATGTTGTCAATGTTTTAAGGTTGGAAATGTAACTTCCCCAAGATTACTTCAAGCCCTACCTAATCCACCAATAGTGTGAAAAGTTTAACCTTGGATTTCATTGTTGGCCTTCCTAAATATTACCATTACACTATTTTTTAGTTGTTGTTGATAGATTTTCTAAGGTTGCTTACTTTGCTATTTGTTAGGGAGATATGCCACTCACCTAGGTCTTGCTCCAATGAAAGCATATAGCTCCAGAAGATGCAACTTGGTAATTATTGTCTATTATTCAGCAACACTTCCCATGCTTTGATATTATCACTTTTGATCCTTGAGGACAAGGATTTGTTTTGGGGAAGGGAGTATTGTTACGGTGTGAGTCATGAAGTAAGTAAGATTA
This sequence comes from Delonix regia, assembly GCA_037074485.1. NCBI lineage: Eukaryota > Viridiplantae > Streptophyta > Magnoliopsida > Fabales > Fabaceae > Delonix > Delonix regia. The sequence goes on along the minus strand of CM073449.1, from coordinate 18,369,897 downwards.
GGTCTGTTAGTAGTTTGTTAGTTAATTATGCTAATAGCCCTCAGGTAGTTAGTAATTATAATTGCTTTAGCTAGTCAATCAACTATAAATAGTTGGTCCATCTATTGTAAAGACTATATTTTAGAGATCAATAAACATTTGACACTTCTTCTCTATATACTCATTCTTGTAATTCCAAAATACTTTACTTTAACAGACTATACTTTAGCTATTAACATCTTAGCCAATTGCCATGGTTCACTTGGAAATGAATTAAAGAAAAAAAATGTTAGACTTTCATGTCTTAGTAGTTAGCATACAGTGAATAAAATTGTTTCATTTATAGACTTTCATATTTTTAACATTTGTTTATGCATGCATGTTGGGGCTTTCTATGGCTCAAATGGACCATTCCCCTCTCTGCGGGGGACTAATTAGGATAATGACAATTTCCGCGTCTGGAACGCTTGACATAATTATTTGTTCAATCTATCATACATATGCATGTCATAGTATAACATATAAATATGGAATGGAACTTTTGATTACAATATGCAAAGGAATTGCTAACTACCTGTGTTATTGTACATCTTCAAAATCTAAACTTCTTTCTAGGCGACCAAGTTAGTTTTTCTGTTGTTCAATAGTCATATTTAAATTCTCTTGTGTTTGTAAATTTAAAATTATGCTAACTCTCTTATTTAGCTTTTCCTAATGTTTTATATTGTGAGGGACTGCCTTTGATTTGTCTAATTTTTACCAACTAATTCCTATTTCGGGGTTCCTCTAATTTATGTGACTTATATAATGGCCTTAGAATCAATATTAACATAGGTAAAATAACTATACAACTAATTCTTTTATAATTATTCTGGCTAACAAAATTATTTATAGGTTCATTAATGTAATATTCAATTTTCCATTATTTTTGCAATATTCCTAATGCATGCTAGCATTATTTTCTCGGCTAAAATCTCAGTGATAGCCTACTTTTCAAATTTTCTTGCCTATTCTTCTTTAGCATTCTCCTAATGTTGGTACAATTTTTCCCTACTGTTATAATATTCTTCACTGCCTTTAGTACTTAAGTTCGGTTTTGTTGATGTGTACCGGAATTTAGCTTCTCTGGATCTATACAATAAGTGCTATATAATGAATTGATCTTTAATTCCAGTGCATTTTGAATCATATAGGGATAGCTGAAAAGCATCCAGAAAAGTGGGATAAGTAGAACTAAATTTTTTTGGTGTTCGAGATTTTAATTTAAGTAGATAACATCTCCATACATTAATTATAAACTTATTCACATATTTCTCTTTTTATTTTTATTTTTATTCATCTTTTATCAAGGAAATTCTCTCTACTTTCATGAAGCTGATTATTTTTTAAGGATTAAAACCTTATCTCTTTGTAAACAATGCATGAGATTCAGGAATTGATGTGAAAGTAACTTTCTCATGGTTTAAATTGAAACACTTGAGTTCAACATTGACAGTGTTGTTACTAAATGGAGAGATCCCATGCGTGACAAATTTCTTTATTGTTAGGAACACTATTATAGGACATTCATAGCAAACAGTTGATTTGTTAGTTCATGGTGCACTTTGAAAACCACCAATTTAGCATGTTGATAAGAGATGCTTGTCCCGTGTTACAACCATCAAATGCGGATGGAAGGATGGCACAATATAAGCTTAAGACTCATGACAGTTTGGATAGTTGACCCCCAATGATTGTGTACCCTTAATAGATGGTGATTTCTCCATGTGTTGTGTGCCCATAACAGTTGTATTACATTCCTGACAGTCCTTCCTTCTTTTAGTTTTCAAACAAGATAATTTCCTTTATTTTAATACTTATTTGAAACCTTTTCATGTATTTTAGTACTTATTTAAAACCTTATTTCAGTTTTCACTACATATACTCTAACTTGAATATCCGGACTTTGGTTTTGTTAGTTTGTTTATAGTTTTGTAGTCTTAATTCATTCATTTTCTCAAATTTATCTTTGTCAAGTAATGAGTTATATATTAATCTTTTAAGCTCAGTTCTTTAGTTAGTATATTTACTGATTTTTTTGGGTATTATTTGTATGATGTGTCATTTGTTGATTTAGATTGCAAGATAAAACATAGCTCTAGACCAGCTGATAGAGTGTATAGTCCTCCTGGTGAGCCCTGCTTCGTTTCGTACAGGCTGTAACCATTTGTGTTTCGTGCTATTGTGATTGTAAAGAGAATTGTGTAGCAATTGTTAATATACTCTAGACGTTATTCCGTTCTGACCACAAGTATGATCCCCCATCTTGTTTCAATTACGTTTAGGTGGTACTTGATTTGTTTCATAGCAAAGCTCTCTCATTTTATTGAAATTTGGATGACATCTAACTGTAGAGATTTTGAGGAGCCTTATTTTTAGAGGATTCTCTAGCGAAAATTTTACAAAATCATGATAGTGTAATTATATTCAGGTTATTGTTGAAAATCATGGGTTGACTCCAGTTCATATGTTGTGTAGTCTCATGTAATTAGAACTGTTGGTAGGAAGCTTATGCTAGCAGGAACAAAAATTTTCACGTATTCTGCACCGGTTACACTCTAAGTTTTTTGGATGTGACAAACTACAAAGCTGAAATTTTTGCAAAAATTTGTAGACATATGAAACTTGAATTATGGAAAGTTTTGCCCTTTTTGGAGCATGATAAGTATTGCTTTTGTATTTTTCCAAAATATGACACAACAAATTTTTAAAATTTTAAGTGAGTCTTCAACTTTATTAAAAAGAATTAAACCTTAATGGAACCTACTTGGATTACTTGCATAAATTACCATTAATTGGCTTTAGTTTGTTATTTAATCACCTTGGTTACTACATGTTGCACACATTAATATCATAATGCCCTTTATAGTTGGGCTTCTGTGGGCATTAAGCAGGATTATATGCTTTAGTTTGACATTAGTGTAAGCAAGTATTGTGAAATTCTCTGGTCTATGTTTCAGATTTTTGTGCGGCCTGTCAAATAGCTATGGTGGACTAATTGGGCTTGGCCTACCGAAAGTCACGGTATTCATTTAACTTTTTCTTTCCATCCTTTGTTATTATTATTAGGCTTCGTATTTAGAATCTTCTATAGTTGTTGGGTTTTACTACATTGTATGCTTATGACTAACCAAAATCAATAGGTGCTGAGGGATTTGATTAAGTAGTATTTGAAGAGGTGGCATTGTTGGATCACAAATGTAGTCTTGGGAAGAAATGTTTGATTTTTGCACTTAATTTTTCTCATTATACTCTGCCTCTTCCTAATAAAAGGAAGTTGCAGGCATCAATCACAGGGAAAGACTTAAAATGATTTCTCCTTCATTACTAGCAATATCAGAAAAACTAAAATTCTTTTGCCACCAATTGATCTTTCTTTTGTTAAGCTTCCCCTAGTGTTGTGATTTTCTTTAGCGGGAAGTCTCATGATATTCAAAAAAATAAAGGAAGATCAAGGACTTGGTACCATACTATGTACATATAATCCTAGTTTATATTTCGAATAGAAACCTTAGTAGTTTGGCTATACTAGTACTTAAGAGGTATGGATGCTGTACGACATAGTGGGGGCTTGTTTTTGGCTTGGAGAGTCTTAATCTAAGTGGATACATATTTTGCATAACGTCGTCACATTCTAGTAAAGCTACGCTAGGATAGTTTGGCTTAAATTGTGGATTGATGTGGATGGATTTTAATAGGTTAAGTCTAAAGTCACTTTTATTAGAAGTTGGAAGCACATAATTTAAGAACCTGTAAGGGAAATTTAAGTCAGGCATTCGGTAAATGCTAATTAGACTTGTAATTAAAATAAAATAAAATGCTTAGCTTACCAAATGAGTACAAAAAGAAAAGAAATGAAAAGAAAAGTGTAGTTTCAAGTTCAAAAAATTATATTTTAGTGTTTTGAAAGAATTTCTTGAAAATAGGAATTTGGAATATTATTAAATACCCAAAGGATTATTAATATAATAATAATAATAAAAATAATGTGTATTGGAAGAAAGACTCAAGTACAGTTTTATATACATACTTACACACACACACATATATATATATATATACAGAAATCTTTGAAAGCCTAATTTGTATGTTTTTACCTTTCTAATCTAAGACAATAGTTTGAATTATTTGAATTCATAAAACATGAAAGAATTTAATGAAATAAATGTTTCATTATAACAAATAGGCATTTGATACATTTATGGAAGCCTTACAGTAAATTCATAATTTACAAGAACTTCCATCTAATAACATAATCCTAGTCTTTTTATTATTCATTCTTCTAATTTTCAACTACTTTACTTCAACAGACTAGTTGTAAATATCTTAGTTGACCACCTTGGCTCACCTATAAATGAATTCAAAAGAAAATGTGAGATTTTTATATCTCAATTGTCATTAGCAGACAGTGTATAAAATTCATTTCTAGCCCTTTCATATTTTTTACGTCTAGTTATGCATGACTTTTTGTGGCTTGTATGGACTTTTACCCTCTCTGTAGGAGACTAACTTGGATAACAACCATTTCCACATCTAATATCCTTGACATAATTACTTGTTCAATCCAATTATGGAAGGAAAATTCCGATTACAATATGTAAAAGATAAGTTGACTAGTTGTGCTACCGTACATCTTCAAAACTTAATTTCTTTCGAGGCCACCAAGGCTGTTTCTATTGTTGTTTCTATTATTCAATAGTCAAATTTAAATTCTCATGAGTTCTATGCTAACTCTATTATTTAGCTTTTCCTAATGTTTTATCTTGTGAGGGTCTACCTTTAATTTGTCTAATTTTTATCCACTAATTCCTATTTAAGGGTTCCTCTAATTTATAGGTTCATTAATGTAATGCTACAATTTTCTATTATTCTTCACTATTCCTAAAATATGCTAGCGTTATTTTCTCGGCTAGAATCCTAGTGATAGCCTACTTTTTAAATTTCCCTGCCTATTCCTATTTGCATGCAGCAAATCCAAAATTTATCAGATAATTTTTTAAATTTAATTTTAATAAATAATCTAATAAATTTTGGATTAGTGAATCTTGATCTAATGATTCAAAATTTACAGCAAAATCTATTGGAGAGAATCTAGCTCATTCCTTTTTAGCATTCTCCTAATGTGTGATACTATATTTCCCTACTGTTAAAATATTCTTTATTGCTTTTAGTACTTAAGTTTGGTTTTGTTAATGGGTACCTGAATTTAGCTTCACTGGACAATGTGGTATATATTAAATTCCACAATATTTTGAGCTATTTGGGCACACCACAATTGTATATTTAATTCATTGTCCTTTTGTTCCTAATATCCTCACAATGTATTGACAGTTTTCCTACATGCTTACGATGACGTGGCAGAATCATTTAAAAAAACTTATGGGTAGCTTTCCTATTTCACGTATTCCCTTAATACCGTGTCTATCCTCTTTAGTCTTTAGCTTATCCCTTTTACAAATTCTATATTATAATACGATCATAGAGGAGGGAAGTAACTTACCAGTGCAAAATGGTTTGCTCGTGACCTTGTTTTCACTCTGAAAAACAGAACACTTTATCTCCTTACTCCCAACTTGCCTTATGCTTTGCTTCAGAAATCTCCTTCTTCCTTTCGGTTTCTTCATACTATGCTTTTGTGTGCCATTAGTGTGTAACTTCTTCGGTATTTATAGATGCACCAAGTTGATCATTTCCTTCACATGACTATTTCATGTCTCTTCCCTAAATCAAGCTAACCCACTCTTCCTTATTATCCTATTGCTTGCTACAATGTAATGGAGAGTTAGGTAGTAAAATTTGTCATCTAAACCTTTCTACACTAGTTGAAATAAACCAGTTGGAAGCCTTAATTAAGGGACAGCACATACTCCACATAAACATCAGTCTTCTTTCTTATCTGAGAGCTGTGTATCAAATTGAGGGAGAGAAAGGTGATGAACAGTGAAATATGGAAAGCAACAAAATAGAACAAGAACAAGAAACAGCGAACAGAGCTGGACAAATGGATTATAGTGTGAGCTAATTGTGTGTGTGTGGTCCGAATTTTATAGCAAGAAGGCATACGAAACAACAATAGAAACTCAGTACCGAATCAAAGAAGGATAATTAGGCAGTCTTGTAAGGAAATAATGACTTATTCTAGTTTAAACATTCAAATATGCGTAATTTTAGTTTCGCAATCTAGAATTTGGTTAGATAGTTCCATTATTTCTTTGATGCATTTGAGCTATTCTTGAAAGCAAATTTAAAGAGAAAGAATTCTAGAGTTTGATTAATTAGGAAGAAGAGTGAAGGCTAACAACAAGCAAAGGAAAGAACTAAATGGAAATAAAATAGTTATCAAGTAGAGTGCAGAATTTTGCGTTAGAAAGTTAATATAGAAAATGATTGTCTTGGGGAGAGTAAAATAAAGGAAAACACAGCAAGGATAGCAGAGGAAGTAAAAGAAGCAAAGCAGAAACAATCTAGTGCAAGGTGAGTTGAAGTTGTGCTGAAATGTAATTAGTTATAGCAAAGTTTAATTTTGCATAGTTAATGTGTTGCAAGGGTAGTGTAGCTTAGGTTAAATAGAAAGAGATAATATTTTAGGAGAATTATTAAAGGACATTTTTATTAGAACAACAATGATGCATGAGAAGAATAATGACAGATGTAAGACAATGGTAGACAATAACAATGCACAGCAAAATATATAGAATAGTGCATTTTTTGTGTGTGGTCTGTTTTGGTTAGAAGGGAGTTTGAGTATATAAGGCAAGGATGAAACATAAATAATAGAATAGAACCCAATAAAAACAAATAAAGGACAATACCAGCAAGAATTTTGTTTAGAATTATGTAAACCTTATTTTGTTATGCTGCAGAATTTTTGTAAACCATATGTACTCGTAAATGTTTTGTTGTAGTCATTACAAGGTTTGAAGTGTTTGAAGAGAAAAGTTAAAATGATAATTAAATGTTCAAAAGAGAAGAGTAAGGATAATTGACCAAAAAATAAAACAGAAGTGTAAGGATCAACAAAGAGGGGGTAAAACACAGATTGTAGTTATACCAGATTGTGATTTTGTCCTTTTTGCACTGGTTCGGAAATTTGAGTAGATGGCTGACCAAATGCCCTCAAAATGTGATGAAATTTGGTATGGGGCATCTACTCACATCAAAAATGAAATTTGAAAAGTCATGGAAATTTTAGGATATTGAAGATATAAATTTTAACTAAACAACAGAAACTGCATTGATATTACAAACAACAGTGAGTTACTGATCCAAACTTGCTAATATTAAAGGGTAAACATTTTAGTTGAGTTAAATTTTCTATGACGTGTTACTGCTACAGGGTCTGCCAAATTTCATGAATTATGGACTCATTTTACCCTTTCAACCAGGCCCAAAGAGATTGGCCCCAAAAAAATAGGACCAATCTGCACTGTTATTGAAATTAGCTTAGTTGAGGCAGCAAACTCAACAGTTTTGGGCCCAAAATTTTACGAGAAGTTAAAGACATAATCTGGAAATTTTCATAATTTTTGGAATATGATAAGAGAGTTTACAGATAAGGAAGTTCAGTTAAATTCAAGTGCCATTTAAAGGTAACAATAATGCCACTTATAGGTTAAAATTCTGGCTTGGAAGATTGAAAAATGAGAAATTTAAAGAAAAGGAGCTTGTGAAGCATTCCAGGTAGTTAGCTAAACTTTACGTGTCTACATTCTTGTTTTTATCATATTAAATATTATTCCCATTGATTGTTTGACTATGTTTGATATTGCTCCTGCTATAAGGGAAGTATATGTGCCAAGAGTTGCATCAGAGTCACTATCCCTTTTTGTGTTCGCCATCACCTAGTATAGTAGAGTAGTAGGAGTCCTCTTTTGCTGGTATGGGACAGCAATTGAGGCAATATCACATCACAGGTCCTCTTCCCGACCAAAGAGTTGTATGCCAATTGTAGTCATTATAATTTTTGAATGCGTGATTAATGTGTATATTTTGAATGTAGTATGTAAAGTTGGAAATTTTTTTTCCTTAACAATTCATTGTTAACTGCTAATAGTTCGTTTGATTTAGCATTTGAAATGTTCAAAAATGTATTCGAACATCTAAATGAAAGTTTGCCTTGCAAATATTGTCATTTTATTTTACCTTTGATTTTTTTAAAAATTAATTTTGCTCTCTAAGCCCTTGTTTGTATAGAAGTAAGTGAAAAATAATCGTTTTTATGGTCGAATGATTTGTATAAATGACAAAAATTAATTTTTAAATATAAATTACAGTGATACAAAATCATATTTAACTAAAATTAATTTTAAAAATTAAGTTGACCCAACGCCAATCCATATATATACAATGTTATCTCTTCCTTATATTTGATGCACAGCAAAGTACATAGGTTACAACGACATAGCAGTGAGGCTCAGAGAACTCATGTAAAATGGTAGCTTTTAATAGTAATACATGTATGCTACCAATGTTGTAGCTACTTGAACCCTGATCTTAAGTATTGTAAAATCATGGGAATGAATACATAGAGTTAATGTTATATATATTGTTCTATTCAGATGAAGTGAATAAATACTCATATTATGAATATGACAAAACGGTGGAGTATGGGTTTAGAATGTTAACTTTGCAGATGAACTCTTGGAAGTATTTCATGTACTTAACCACGTAACCAAGTCATAGAAAGACGTGACATGAGATGTCTTACAAACAAGAACTACAATAGAATTTTATGGGAAAATGAAAAAAAAAATAGTTTGTCAGTATTAAAAGCTAATATTTTATGATATGTTAAATTGATTATGAACGATAAACTCAAGATAGAAATTTTTAACTATGCTCTTTAGTAACACATCAGCTAAACTTTAACTTTCTTAATGAACTACAGTGAAGTAGAACTAGAATAGGTTAAGTATGGCACGTAACAAGTTTTTAGGCCTGACTATTTACTTCTCCACCATAGTGGCTTCCTTAATCATATGAATCGCCAAATCTTTGTACACATTTCAAACATACAACACTTACTATGAACAATCCCTAGTTAGTTATGGGTGATTTTAATCAAGTTCATTATGCTTAGGTATACAGAGTGTTGTGCAAACATGTCCATGTGCATTTAATTTTAGGTTGTATAATTTGATTCTCATTCTTTCCGATCATGCCCCCAGTTTGTTCAATAAAAATGTATGGCCACCTTACAAAAGTTGACCGTTTAGGTTTGAAAAATTTCTAGTTAATGTTTGAGCAGTGTATATGTATTGTGCACAAAGTTGTCAAACTCGCGAGTCAACTCGGTTGACTCGGCGAGTTTGCGTTTTTAGGAGAAGAAATCGAGTTGACTCGGTGCTTAACTCGGACGCCACACAAACTCGGCCAAACTCGGTGTCAACTCGCTCCAACTCGGTTGAATCGCCGAGTCGACTCGCTCCAACTCGGCTGCAGCTCTCCTGTTTTGCGTCAAAAAATGTCTTTCCCAGAACTCGAACACGGGCGCGCCTGCTAGCATTGGAGCACAACCAGCCACTGCTCCAACATCATCTTTACATATATATGTGCACTATTTTATATATATTGGCTCTTCAGCATAGTTTCAAAAAATGTCATCATCACGTCTCGAACTCAGAAGCTTCCAATGACAACATATTGTACCACTAATCCAATCCCATCTTTATGAATATGTTTGCAAAGTTTTATATTTATATATATATATATATATATATTCTCTTCATCTTTTTATCATTTCAAGAAGAATAGAATTTAGACAACTTGAACATGCGCACAAAAAAAAGTGTCTATTTACACATATATATCATCATATAATTTGTTGTATCTATTTTTAGAATTTTATTTTAAATTTATTTAAAAGGATATCTATTTTTTGTTTTAATCTAAATTATTTAAATATTATTATATTAATTTTTTTCTTTTTTAAATATTTATAATATGATATTTTACCCAAAAATAATATGAAATTAATATATTGTTAATTTATTTGTTTTAACAAAATAGTCTTTAATAGTTATATTTATAATTGTATAAATAATTTTAATTCAAATTTCAAATTATTAGTATTTGTTTATTAATATCTATCATACTTTAATTTTAATATATAATATTAACAAAATATTTATGTTTAGTTATCACCATTTTAATTATAGTTATACTAATAGACCATTGATCATTACTTTCACAAATTCAAAAACTAGTTTGAATTTTAAAATATTAATTTTAATGATATAATTATATATTTCAATCGTTAATTATTATTATAGGTAAACTCTTACGATTCTACGTTACGAGTTTACGATACGAGTTCACCTCCCAAAAACGAGTCTGCCTAGAATCGCGATTTTGACAACATTGATTGTGCATAACATATGAAATCAATGGATTCAGGCTTTTATGCTGATAAATTGTATCGAAAGCTTAGTCTTCTTAACTCTTGAAAGATTATATAAATCTCACATGAGGAATTAAAGACTTTGGAAGAAAAACTTCAGAAGTGTCAATCAAATTTACGATCTAAGGAGAATCTAGAATTAGATTGGGGAATTTTTCATGACCTAGAAATTTACTTCGATTGTGAGAAAAATCAGTACGTGCACTAGAAGCATGGAAGACATGTTTAGTACATGTGATAAGAATACCAAGTATTTTTAAGACTAAAAAAATGAGCAAGGGATTTGGCTTTCATAGCATCGATCAAATTGAGGATTAAATCTATGCATACTTTTCATGAGACTTTTTACCCTTAGTCTGAGCTATTAGTTAATGAAATTTTACAAGAGTTTGAAATCTACCCATTACCAGCTCTTTCACCAAAACATATGGAAATCATAAATAGTCCAATCTTACAGGAGAGCGAGGAGCATGTCTTCTTGCTAAATGCGAATATAGCCTTTAGTTGATTGCATAGAACCTTAGATATAATTTATATGATAACATAAACTAATCAAATGAATATTTTTTAGTGACAGTGTAACATCCCAAATTTCTTTCATTTAGATCCCTCTGTCCTTAGTAGAAAAAGAAAGATAAAAAGTAAGGATTCGATTATAAATATGACAACTTTTTATACTTAACCCTAATTAAAAAGTTTAATTAGGCATCATATTGCAATTTAAGAGAACCTTGTGAAGCCTATGGAAATTGTTAAACATGAGGGGTAGTATTTAAGCTTGAAGATAAAATATAAAGAATAGCTGTCCTTAATTGAAATTTTTAGAAAAATAGTATGATTAAAACCTAAATATCTAGACCTAGGGGAAAGGAACGAAATAGGATAGAAAAATAAACCAAGGAACCAAGATGCAAGAATGAATAGAAATAGGACAACATAAAGACTCCAAAATCCAATAAATGTGCACGACCACGTGTACCAAAAAGGAAGAAAATACAAATTCAGTGGGACAAACAAGGAAATATATGTGGGAAATAAAACATAATTTTTAACACATGATTAGGCATGGATTAGGTGTCAATTAATTAGATAAGGAGGACTAAGTGTCATTATGCATGTAATTGCATAAACACTTGTCAAAATAGTAAAATTTAAACAAGCCACCCAGCATTAACATTAATTGCCATGCAAGAAACCAACTAGTATAAATAGGTGGTGTCAGATATTGCATGGCATTTCAAACCAAGCCATACTCGTGTGTGTGAGAGAAAGAAAGGGAGTAAGGCGTGAAGAGAAAAGGAAGAAGAAAAAGAAAGGAAGGAGGCTGAGAAGAGAAGCAATATGTAAGCCTTAGGAAAAAACTCTTTTCTTCTCCATTTTCTTCTTCATTTTCTTGCTTTAGGATAGGTTATAATTTAGGCTATTTTTTCCTTTTGTTGATAGTTCTTAGAGGAGGAAAAACAATCCCTTTGGCCGTGACTCCATAGGTAGTTAGCGTGCTCAATTCTTACATATTCTTCCATGTGATACTTGGTTGTGCTTTTGGGCCAATGATGGCGGCACTTGGAGGTGCATTTGAGCATGATTGAATTGCCTTGGAGACAAGTTTTTGGCATGTATGTGACAGTTTGGATCCTATGTGATTATATTGATTATATCTTGCTCGTATTCTTGATTATTATGAAAACACTCTTGTATCTATGGCAACATGTGGATGAATTATCAGACAAACTATTGAGATTTTCTTAAATCTCACTCTTTATTTCTCTAATCCAAATTTTAGGTCAAGATGACCCTAGTAGACATTTTAAGATTTGTACAAGATTATGCTAATTGTCCCATTGTGTTTACTATCATGGTTTACTATATGAAGGGAGAAGTTGTAGCTGAGCTCACTACTAGAAGGATGAATGTGGCAGAACAATTATATGATGGAGATATCATGCCAAGGGTGGAGTTTTGCATGTGTAATGTTGTAAAGATGGCCATAACCTCTATTTTCTACATGTATATATGTGTAGGAAGAATGGCCTAGTGATGATGTTTGAGAACTTAAATTTGATGTGGTATGTAAGCTTAAGTGTGGTAGGACTTATGTAAGGTGTTTTTTCTTGATGTATGTTGAATGTTCGCCTTATCTTTTTGTCTATAACTCTTGGCCTAAAGGAACTCATAATGTGAATGTTATGTTTACATGGTGAACGGCGTGATTATTGATCACAGAAAAAAAAAAAAAAAGATTTCAACTTACATTTAAATGAGCACATTATGGAATTGTTTGAAAAATAAATGAACAAGACATGTATTTATGAGTTTTGAAATGATATATTTGTCCTTATATTATTTAAGTTATATCTACTTAAGTTACTTGGTCAAAAATGTGTAAGAAACATTAATAAGAAGTAAGTTTGCTATTTAAATCTATATGACATGTTTTCAAATCAAGAAAATTGTATCTTAGTCTTTTCATAAAGCCTTGGCCGAAATCAAAACTAAAATTTATTGAATTATTTCTACTTCATTAAAATGATTTGAATTGCTTTCATGTCTTGTCTCCACATAGTTTTAAATGTTAGAAATAAAAATTCCTTATTAATAAATGCAATATTGTCAGAGGACTAAAATGAAAATATTTGTAGATCATAGGGTAATATTTAAAAAGTTAACTAGTTATTAAAAGTAGGACTTATATGAAGATATTTTATGAAATTTGAACTATTCTATAAAGAATTACTCTTCTAGGGTTGGAATAAAGGAATAAGGGACTTAGTTGAAAAGAATTATTGATTGAAGAAATTAAAGTAATTTCATGTAAAAAAATGTCTTGTTTGAATAATAAATTTGAAATATTAATGATTCTTTTCATGAAAAACATCTTGTTATCATTATGAATTGTAAGAAGGGAAAATTAATGAAGTTGTAAGATTTTGTAAGGAATTTATTAAGCTTCCATTTCTTGGTCACATCTTGTTTAAGAGATATAAATGCTTGCCTAGTTATATGAATGAATATTTTTGCATGCAATGAACTTTGGATGCACGGCCATATCGTGTATTGTCTTGAAATCTTATAGTCATTTCATGTCTATTAAATAAGATAAGGAAATATGCATGGAAGTATGTATAAAATTATATCAAATGACTTTGTTTGATGTACTTAAAGTACACGGCCAAGAGAGATAAAGCATGGCCAAGTGACATTTTGAATGCTTGTATAGTTGTAATTGTGAAATTGGTATCGTTTCTACATATAACAAAGTTAATTAAAGAAATGGCAGTAGACAACAATTTACATTCATAAATAATGGTCTTTCTATGTAAACTATTTGAAGTTAAATTCTTTTTCCAAGATCTAATGGTTACAATTTGGTAATATTTTACTTGGTAGTTCGTACTTGTACAAATTAATGATTTTAAGTTCAAGATTGATTTAATATCTCGCTTACAATAATTAGTTGAACCAATTGGAATAGATTTTGCTTAATTGAAATATTTTGAACTTGAATATGTGTAAGTTCTATGTAATTTGTTTAATTGATTAAATTTGATTCTTGCGTAGTATACAAAGGTTCTTAAATTATTCGCTTATGTTCTATGTTATTTTTTTTTTGGCTGAAAAGAGCAAACAAGAGAAACAAAAACAAGATAGAAAAAAATATATCAGAAAAGAAATTTGAAACAGGATTTGAGGTCATCTGAAGCAATCCCTGCTGTGAATGAGAGAAAATTGGCTGAAAGATTTTGAATGTCAATCCCGATCATCCTACAAGCCTTATCACTTCGATAACCTTTTGTGAGAAACTCAAACCAATGGCGAGAAGGCAGAATAATCCAAATAGGAATGAGATTAATAGTAAGGATCATGTCTTGTTGATTCAGCCACTGAAGAACATCTCTGATTACTCTGAGAAAATACACTTTTATGTTCCAACGATGCGTGTTATTGGTTTTCTGGATTCTGACTTCAACATTATTCAACTCTATATATAAGATTATTCGTCAACCTCGAGAAGGCTGTTTATATTTCCTGATCTCTACTATCACTGACCATCCGCGGAAGGCGGAATTTGATGTGACAATAGGAAGATAACTTTTAGAACTGAGAAGATATTGATCAGGACTACCTTGATGCCTTGCGCTTTGACATTCAGCGAACAACCGTTTTATAGTATGAAGTACAGACAAAGAATTAGGTACCTTCCCTTTGTGCACTGCCTCATTTCAATTAAGCCAAATAACATAAAAATTTAGAAGAATATAGCATTTGGTTGAATTGAAGTTATCAGAGGAGCTATTGCCTTCCTTGAACAAAGTATTCAACCATGAAGTAACATCACAATCCCCCCATTGATCTGTGCGAAAAGAGAAAGGTGAGGCAAACCAGAGAGCATGAGTAAAAAGACACAATATAATAAGATGATTAATAGATTCAGTGGCATTAAAACAAAACTAGCAGGTTGAATCCACTTTGAGATGATATTGAATCAGGATATTTTCGAAAGAGAGAGCTTTATTTATTAATTTCCAAGTGAACATAAGAATTCAATATGACAATTGAGCACGCCATAAAGCCTTCCACTAAGTAAAATTTGACATATTAGGAAGGAAAGAATTTTCTTGAAGCATTCTTTATGTATCCCTAGCATTATCAATGCCAGCTGAATTACCTGTCCATACAAGGGAATCTTTTTGATCTATGAAAGAGATTGACATACTAATAATCTGTTCAGCAATTTCCTAACTATAAAGTAGTCTAATTAAAGACTCATTCCAAGATCTTAAGTTATGTAGAATAAGGTCCGAAACCCTAAAAACATTATGGGTATCGCTTGACTGCATATTCCACCAAAGTGGATGATTGAGAGAAATGTTTGTCCTTGAACCATTTTGCCACTGAATCTTATTTAAAATCAGTTGTTGAGATTTTTTAATCCCTTACCAAATCCAAGAGTTATTAGCTCGCTGACATAGAACTCTTGTAAAAGAAGGATGACAGTATTTGGCTTGAAGATTTGTCACAAACAAAGAGTTATTTGACATATTCACGATTTCGTAGATATGCTTAGCTAGAAAGGATAAAATGGAAAGGTGCGTAAATCTAAAGCCCAGGCCACCTTTATATTTAGGTGCACACAGATAATTCCATTTAGTCAAATGCATTTTTGGAGAGTTAAAATTGTAACCCCAGAAAAAGTTCACAATTTTGCTGTCCAAGGTAGAACAATATTTCTTTGGCAGAAATAAATATGAAAAAGGTTATACCAAGTTAGAACTGTAAGTAGACTTAATCAATGTGAGTTTACCAGCCTAAGAAAGTAATTTGGATTTCCAGGCCCAAAGCTTTGTATCTATTTTATCAATAATTTCCTTGAAATTTTGGGTCTTACTCTTTCAGTATCAACCTTGGCACCAAGATATTTTCCAAGTTTGCTTGAATATTTAATCTTAAAAATACTTGCCAAAATCTTCTTAAACTGATAGGGCTTATTTGGGCTAAATGCCATGAGGGATTCAGATAAATTGATGTTTAGCCCAGAGATATCACCGGAGAAATCCAAAGTGCTTTTGACAATTTTACTCATTTCGGCAGTAGCATTGAAAAATAGTATAGTATCATTAGCATACATAAGATGCGAAACAGGTTGTGCAGATCTATATATTTTGATCCCTGTCCAATTTTTCCTGAACTCTTCTTTGTGTATAAGACAAGAGAGGACATTAGTACACAGGATAAATAAGAGAGGTGATAGGGGATCTCTTCGTCGTAATCCTCTTTGTGCGAACAAAGTTTTTGAAGGACAGCCATTGATCAAAACCTGAAAATTGATCGTAGAAGCACCTTGCAAAATCCACTGGATCCATTTATGAGCGAATCTTATGTTTTAAAACAGCTGAGAGGAATTCCCAAGATATGTTGTCAAATGCTTTTGAGATATCTAACTTAAGAGCACATCTTCTCATTTTACCTTCTGTTTGATGACTGTTGTTCATTAACGCTGAGACCAGTAGAATGTTGTCAGAAATAATTTTACCTTTGATAAAAGCACTTTGGTTTGGAGCAATTAGATTATCTAGGATAGAGGACAGACAATTGCAGATCAACTTGGAGATGATTTTGTAAATCACATTGCAGAGACTGATTGGCTTGAAATCTCTTAAAGTTCGAGGATGATTGATTTTAGGAATCTGAGCTATGTAAGATCTATTAAGGCTTTTTGAAAGAAAGCCATTGTTGGTGAAGGAATCAATCATTTTATAGATATCTGGACTAATAATATCCTAGAAATTTTGAAAAAATTTAGCAATGAAACCATCTGGGGTAGGAGCATTATCCACAGATAAAAAGAAAATTGCATTTTTAATTTCAGACTCAAAGAATTGTGAATTAAGGATATTAATATGCAAATTAGATAGATGAGGCAAGTTGATTCCTTCGAGTATTTCAATTATAGCCTCAGTACCTAGAGTTGAATGTCGAGAATAGATAGAATTGAAATAATCATAAGCAAGGTTTTCAAGATTATTGTGTCTATCAATCCACTCACCATTATCATTCATAAGTGCAAGAATATAATTAGCAGACTTTCTTTTAGCAGCCATGGTATGAAAATACCTAGTGTTTCGATCACCTTGCAACAACCAAGTTTGTCTAACCTTTTGACCCCTGAGAATTGCCTCACAATCATATAAAAATTCTAGTGAGCTTCGTATGTCCTTTTTGCACAGAAAATTACTGGAATCATATAATCCTCCATGAATTTCCTGCAAGACAAATTCAAGTTGAATAACTTTTAAGGAGATATTACCATGACTTTTACGACTCCAGCGGGGAAGCAGGGTAAGAGTGGATTGCAATTTCTGCCAAACAACAAAGCTGGGAGATCCAAAAAAATTATGACCAACTTTGCTTGATAAGATCTCGACATTTTAAGAAATGAAGCCAACAAAGTTCAAATCTATCAATTTCAGGCTGCCAAAAGATAAAATTGTTGGAGAATGATCAAATGCAGCAATTCGAAGTATTTGAAAGCAACTATTCGGAAAAATCTCCAACCAAAGATGATTACATAAGGCTTTAACTAGTCTTTCTCAAACATGCTTTCAACTTGTCTGTTTTTGGTCCAAGAGAACCACTGATCTTTAGGAAGGACATCAATGAGTGCACAACAGTTTAGAAGATCTTGAAAATCTTGGGCACCTGGTAGAGTTGTACAATTACTGTATTTATCGTTTAAGGTGTGTACCTAATTAAAATCACCAATTAGCAACCAAGGTTTAGATATACAAGGCTCCATATTTTTTATCCACTGTCACACCAACTTCCCGTGTATTAAATTTAAATGACCATATTCAACGGTGATTCGGCCCAAATTATCAACAATTTTTGTATGTATTCCATTTGGACATGTATGAAAAAAATCACAAGAGAAAATATCATTCAAAGCAAGAAAAAAAAACCACCATTTTACCAAGAGGGTCCAAACCGGACACTTGCGAATAATTAAAATAATTAAAAGAGACAATTTTATTCATTACTATATGTACGGGAAGTTTTGTTTCAGACAAAAATAGAAAGCATGGCCTAAATTTACACAAAAGGCCCTTAAAGTCTTTGAACCGTCGTGATTTGCCTCAGACCATGACAGTTCCAGCTAATGATACTTGTGGCGCTTGGGAAGCTTTTTAAGGGTAGCTTCTCGGACCCTATTAGCATCAGGATTTCATGTTCCTCTTCCACTTCAGCCATAGCCTCGAATGTGGTGATGAAAGTTTTCTATTTCATGCGATGATCGGTTCATCCAAAAAAGGCTCTCTTACGTTTCCTGTATGGGAGTGATTGAAGTTCATTTAAACAGCCATTTTTATCGGAGAAAGTCTCCTCATCTTGCTGTGATACAACACTGATATGATAACTCGAAGACACAGAATTGGTGAATCTGTCATTGTGAGATGCAACATCTGTACTCATCGTTTGAAATATGAGACTTGTGCTTGAAACCTGAAAGGAAATCGATGATGTCATAGCGTAGGCCCAATATAAGGAGTTGGTGGAAATATCATGGATTGGAGCCCACGCTATGGTTTTTAACATAACATGGTATAAATAAAAAATAAGAAAAGGCCCAGACAAAGGTATCTACAGCGAGGAGATTACTGGGCCAATGCTACCATATCAATTCATGCTTGGCTGAAATTTTAACAATAAGGCCCACGTTAGTACAGAAATTCTCCTGAAGTGAAGTAAATAGCCAGCTGTATACAGTTAGTGTTGCAGCAGAAAGTAAATATATATCCTTGAAGATCACAAAATGACAGCATATCTTGAGATTGGAAACATCTAAAGGCTTGTATATTAAATTGCTATCTATTAGACATTTCATAACTCTGCAAAAGTTGGGATCCTTATTCAAGAAGCCAAGTATGCTATGAATGACCGATTGAAAAGAGAAGTCTACCAGATCCGAGCTATCACTGTCATCTGAGTCAGAATCCTTAAGTTGAGAGGAGTAGATTCGTTCCATAGCAGAAATAGAATCATGACACAAAGTCTGATCGGAAGACACATGCGTTCCAGGAAATAGTTCAAAAGTAGATCTTGACAACTGCCCACATATTGATATATTTTCACATGCAGTTTTAGCATACATGTCAGTATTCTGAAGGTTATGTAAATATGATCCTATAGCAAGACATCCCACATCTAGTTCAGGAAAAGATTCAGAAACTACATTCACATATTAGCATTAACAATTTCTTCTTGGGAATTAATAACCTTGGTCGAAGCATTAGTAAGAAAATTATTATCCACAAGAATGTTGGGGTCTACATTCCGACAACTACTAAAAATATCCATGAAACATAAGAGGAATCAAGGAAATTTTTAGGTTGTTCAGAAAGCAGGTCGTCATTTAAGCCAATAGCATGTAAGTTCTGAAATTCATTATTTATGTTTTGTAAGATATCGCTCAAATTTGGCTTGTTAGACACTTGATTCATGAGAAAATCCTGTGAACATGAGTGTAAGTTCATGTCAACATCTCTTGCATTATTTTCATCTTGTAGTCCTGCTTCTTGAGGGTGTATATGCTGCAAAGCATCATTATTTACATGTTGCACTGAAACATTTTCTTCGGATGTGTCAGATTGGGATTCCTCTGAGAAGTTTTGGGATGAATTTGATAAAAAGGAATCAGAATGTGCACTTAGAAAATTAACTGAAGCATCATTAGAAGGCTGAGTAAGACCATAATCTTCTGGCTTCTTGTCATAAAGAAAATAAAAGCCACCTTCTGCTGTTTCAATTCATCAGATTTTCGTAGTAGAGTTGAAAACATGCTTTTTCCTAAATGTTATAAAATTATCATGCACCAGAGGAAATTGAAGATCTCTCACAAAGTTCACATCAAACTTCCTATTGATTCTGTTTTTAATAGCAGCCTGGGCCTGCATGATTTGCTGAAGAGACCAGGAACAATTGCAAGCAATGTGTCCAATTCTGGAGCATTAGTAGCATCTTCTAAAGAGTCGCTCATTTCTACAGTTAATCCAAGTTAAGGTGCCATTATCTAAATGCAAGAGTTCAGCATTTAGCAAAGGGAGATATGGATCAATAAAAACTTTATCACGCAAGAATATGATATTTCTAGAACGTTGGAATTAGCTATCCACCGTAAGAGTTTTCCCCTCCATATTCCCCAGTATGGTAGCCACTTAAGTATTCCAGTGGTAAACCCCAGAATTGAACCCAAATTGCAATTTTCTTTATTCTGATATCTCGAAGTATTAAATTTGGTTTCAATTCATCCACCACTAGTAATGAGTTGAGAACAGACCAGGGTTCATTTTCTAAGACAAATGACTGATCATAATGATTATCAAATTCAACGATGTACATATTTTGATCTCTACCTATGACTTTAAAATTACCACGAAGAGACCAGGCACCTTGCAAAGCATGTTCTAGTCTCTGAACAGGGATAATTTTGTCATCAACCAGAGCACCAATTAAGCACATATTCTAGAAGTTTCGATTACTGCTTGCACTATTTGGATTCAGACTAAAATGGGGACCAAGAGTATAAACCAGAGACAACATGCAATGCAATAAGAAATATACAGCCCACAGTATACAACAGACAGAACGCTAATACATAAGAAAAGAGTAAAGCCTTCCCGTAACCAACAAAAAGAGTGAAGCATAACAAGTATTTATAAACCAGAAACCAGAATTGATCCCGGGGAGTCACATGCAAGAAGAAAAACAACAAGAGCATAGTAAAAGGAGTCGAAAAACAAAGACAAACCTGACATGCAACCATCATAACGGAATAATGTAAGAGAGAAGTCAGAACTCCGTGGAAGAAGCTACTAGACGGTAGACAGAGTCAGTGAAACCAGAGAATGTTCTTCAAGAGCTTACCCTCGGTCCCCCTATGTTAATGTGCTTTTTCGAAATATTAATTCATCATGTTCTATGTTATTTATCAATATGGTTTAATTTAAATTAAAGTTTTAATATTTTTGCAATTTAGTCCCTTGGGACTTATTCTTGTTTGAGCGATCCTATTTGAGTACTTTATGGTTCTTATTCCACTTAAATGATTCTTATTAGTGTATATAGGGATGTCATAGATAGAGACGATGCACATTTAGGAGTGAGAATAGTGTATGAGCTATTCAAATTGTGCATCATATACACAGGAGAAAAGAAAACATTAACCACATTAATTGCACCACCTTGAATGTTCCATAATTAAAAAATTTTTTTTTTCAAGATATCCATCAGGCCTTAAAGCACTATTCGAATTTAGATAAAATAATGTCACAATTACTACTGGCAAAGTCCAAAAATAAAGTTTGGTATGATTTCAAGACTAACATTACAAAAGCTTATGATATGCCTTTATAGGCATTTATTGATAACTACTTTGTAAAGAATGCATTTTTTAGTTCATTCGATTTGAATGGCCTTACAATGTGTCAATTTAGTGAATTACCCTGTACTTTTGAAAGGTGCTCTTCTACATTCTTTTGAGTCTCATCAAATACTTAGGTAAGTTGACCATTGTTCCATATATGTTCATTCTGTTTCGAATATTTTGTCTTGCTAATCAAATAGGTAAAGGAATTGGGTATAAATTAAGGTTAGCAGACATTCTAAAACGCTTTCACATTTCACATACGCGGATGACATGTCAATTTTTTCAAAGAAAGAGGTTCAACTCTTATGATTGCCCTGCTCAAAAAAATATCAAGCTATCGAGCTAGGTAACTAATCAATTTAAACCATTACTTGTTTTTAGTATTAGTATCTCATACCTCCAAGAAGCAGGTGGCAAATATTTTTACGTTAAATTCAAATCCAGGTCGAGTAAGTTTGGTAACATGGGTGCATATCAAGAGGAATCAAAGCTAGGTCTATTAAGTTTTATTGGGCAAAATTGCTACAAAATTACAATCTTGGCAAGCAATGCTGTTGTTGCCAGCAGTCATATTAATTTTATTAAATTTGTGGTAAATTCAACGATCATATATCCGCTCTTGTGCTTTGAATTACCTAAAAAAATATGGTCATAATATAGACTTTATAATTTCCAATTTCTTTTTGTGATATAATGAAGATCAATGCCAGGATGGGTCCTTTTTCGTCTTAAACATAGCTAAACTTACACTAAAATAAACATACCATATAGCCAAATTTAATTTTTGTTGGTAAAAGGAAAAAATCTATGGTTATAGCCCCAATTGATCTATACCAGAGTCTAAATTTTCATCCAATTTGCTTCCTTTTATCCACATTTTTTACCGTCAGTATAAACTTTACCTACAATTTTATAAGTCATGGATATAACATTAGAATTTTTACCCATAGATGCTTGACTGTGACAATAACATGTCATGCAGTTTAATAAAACCTTTACCAATGAACATTTTGTTGTCACTAAGATCTTTACCCAGGAATATTTTGCTTTTAATAAAACCTTTTCCCACAGACATATTGCTGTCACTTAAACATTTACCCATAAACAGTTTGATGCGGCTAAGACCTTTTACCACAGATATTTTGCTTATCAGTATAACTCATGACATTGAGTTTATCTGGTATTCCCTTGTGTTTTTCAATACATTGACACTCATTTAATATAGACATAATGTATACAAAACTAAGTTTTAAACTAACTAAAAGCTCATTTAATATTATTATAGAAATTCTAATGATAATCTTCATATAAAATAAGAAGTCCATTTATCACCTCTTATACAATACTTTTCCAAATCAAATGACAGAAGAAACAAAAACGGGCAATATATAATATGTCAATGGTGTAAGAGCACATATGCATAATACTTCTAGCTTTGCAAAGTAGCTTCTATCTAAAATATCCACTTTGAATATGCTTGAAATCTATTGGTCCTAATCAGCACATATGGAAGTCAATAATGTCAATGTTAAAAGTGACCTTATTTTATAAATTGGAACATAATGTTTTCAAATTTTAAGAAGACAACTAGCTTTAATTTACTTAGATTAAAGATATACCATTTCCATTCGGATTACTTGAAGTTGAAGATCCTGTACAGTAATTTGGGTCACTATTACTATTTGGTCCCGTATAGAAAGCAACAAATCAAAATTTTGTTCACATGTCATTTTGATATAAAATTTTATCATAGATGTCATGTAAAAAATATATTAAACCTGTTGAGATGCCACCCCCGTAACCTCATTCACTTCATCTATAGAAAGTCGTTCATTATTTAAAGCCAAAATAAAGTTTCATATCAGTGAATTAGCGGGTAGTGCATTTGGCAGTTAGAATCTTTCCTAAACAACACAAACGTCCCCGCTGTTTAGGTTTCAAGACTTTAAAATATGCATAATTGTCATCCTGGAAATATGACTATGAGGCGGATAGAAAAAAGAGATATTTCAATTTTTGTTTTGACAATGAAAGCCAAAATTAGGAGTTTATAATCAAAATTTTTAAAGGATAAATTTTAGAAAACTAAATGATAAGATAAGATGGTCTGTGAACTAGGGATCCAGTTTGGAAGTCGATTGTATTTGGAGAAGGTGTTAGGCACCCCATAGTACTTGTTACTAAGAATGATTACCCAAAGTTAATTATGCAAAATTTATATGGCAATAAATATAATTTGGATTACTCTTTATTAATCACATGTAGAAAAGGAACAAAAATAGAAATTAAAAATAAGAAATAAGGATAAAAGTAGAATATTTGTAGGAGAGGACTTGACCAAGGAATTGAGTCTAGAGCCAACGTTACCTGAGATAGAGATCAAATCGTCAAAGTCCAAATAATTCGAATAAAAAGACAGTTAAGCTGGTTTGTATTTCTTTTTTAACAAAGTGGACAAGCAAGTAGAAATTAATATGATTTTTGTAAAGTAAATGATATTGAAATTTAGTTCATGTGATTTAACTTTTGAAATAAGTGTATCTCACTTTTTTACCCTCTTCATTTTCTCTTGATTTCTATTTTTTAATTTTTGGAATTTCTTTTAGAAAATGTACTTTATTTGCATTTCTTTTTTAATTTAAAATGGAAATTATAACAGGAAAGAGAAATTTTTTTGGGTGTTTTGCCATTTTAAAAATAAGAATTTTCAAAGTAAGAGCAAAAATTTTAAAACAAAATTTTATTGTACTTTTTATTTTAGGGAAATTGAAAGGAATATTCAGGCAAACATATCTTTTCATGTTTCAAGTATTAATTTTTTTATTTCAATTTTGTCAAAGTGCAAATTTAAGAGCATAATAAAAATACGAAAGAAAATAGTGTCAAAATTAAAAATAAAACTTTTGAATAAAAGAAAAGTTCATTTCAAACTACTTTTACCCTTTTTTTTTGGGGAATACTATAAAAAAATTTCAAATAAATCAAGATTTTAAAGATTAAAATTTTTATTTTATTTTTTATATTTTTTAAAATAATAATTAATTAAGAATGGGCCATTAGATCCTAGTGACCAACTGATATTGAGTAAAATTTTAGGAGACACAGGGCCTACATCGATTGACACCTTAGGTGCTTTAAGAGACACAAGGTTCCATGTGGCAACTCTGAAAATTAAAATGAAACAATGATAAAATTGCCACACCCCTATTTAAGGAAGTGTGACCGGTATAGAGAACTAAATAAACCTGCCTCCGCCAACCGAAAAAATCAAAATAACCTGAACAATTTGATGACAACCTACCAACTGATTATTATAGATTTTGCAAATTTACAAGCATAATATTCATGATTTGGCTTTTATGTGAAAATTTTGGCAAAGTCTCCTCTAACATATAGACTTTCCAAAATTTTCATAACTAAGACCTCTAAGTCAAAAAGCAAGAGAACTCTAATCTCACAAATTAATATAAGCATACAGTCTTAGATATTACATACAATCACTAAAAGGATAAAAACAAAAGGAATAAGTGAAAACAATTAGTGATGGTTAATACTAATTTTGGAAATGAAAGGGCGGACTAGATACAATAGAGTTTTTCATAAATTAGTTGTTTACCTTTGAAACATGAGACTAAATACAAGGTAATCTATTTAATACAGAGTAAAAAAGTATTCATAACATTCACCCTCGTGCCCACATAGATACACAAAGTATAAACCATAATTTAAAATCATCTTAATTTCTTTTTATCAAAATTCAATTCTTAAACAAAAGAAAAATCAGATTAATCATGAGCTTACTGGTGGGAATCATAGCTGGAATTGCAGGCAAGACTTATGCCACTCTCCCTGCTAACCACCATCCCTGCACTTGATAACATTTACATTTATGGTAGATGCATAAGAAATTAGTTTTCAACAAAAGAGGTAGGGAACATCCATTAGAACCACTGAAATTTGATGCTAGCTCTAGGCTAGCTTGACAAAACAAATAAGATATCATACTTGAGCAATATGACTTGTATAATTAGAACACTGGCCTTAAGCCTCAGATTGAGTATCAAAATATGAAATTATGCCTATGTCATATCAGTATATCATATCGTAGTGCACTATAGCTAACATTTACAGTCGTTAGTTATAGGGTCTTGTCTTGGATGGATTCTTGAAAATAACTCCTTTACATACGTAAATCCGTAACCAGACAAATCAAAGATTCAGATTCAGAGTAACATCAAAGTCCAAAATCTGAGTAACTCAAAATCAAGAATTAGACTTACTGTGAAGAACATAGTCTGAATAATCCAAAATTTCAAAATCTAAGTATTTGATAAATATAGAATCAAGGAAATTCATAAATCCAAAATGGAGTAATTTATCAGTCCAAAATCAGAGTAACTTATAAATACGAAATCAAAGTCTTTAGAAATATAGAATCAAATTACTTCATAAGTCTGAAGTTAAAAAACTTCATAAAAGTTATTAAGTTAATTAAGTGCTCAATATTTCAAAAAAGAGATAAAAGTAGTTCAAAATCTCATAATCAATGTACATCATATATTAAGAAACAGAATGCCTTAAATTAAAGAATCAAGTAGTCATGAATAAACCAAAATACTTTAAAGTACCAAACAAAGAAATTTTGAAATTCATGATTATTTTGAATCAGAAAATTTATAATAAGTGAAATTCAAAATGCAAAGTCAAAGTAACTCGTAAATCCAGACATATCCAAAACATTCAAAGTATAGAGATATGGTTCATAAGTTTGAAAAGTTTGCCCCTAATAAGGAAGCTTAGCTAATAACATTTTCATAAGGGATTATATAGCTAGCACTATCTACACTCCTGGCCATAGGACATAAGAGTTTCCTTCTTGATAGTCTCCCTTATCCTTGCTGAATAAAGTAACCTTTGTTACCCTAAAAACATAATATATGATCTCAATGTCTTATGCTAGACAATGTCTCTTACTCAAACAAATTTCTTGCTTAAGGTCATTTCTGTCATTCATTTAAAGATTCGCTTCCATTCCTTTTGGTTTAATTTCCAAGGCTAACTTCTGCATAATAAACAATGTAGGAAAAATGTTATAGGGACCTAAATGATCCATATGGTAATAATTTCATTCTTTAACCCCCTAGCCAAAAAAAAGATATCTAGCACTTGGGAAAATACCATAAGATTGAATAAAGTCCCCATGCCCATAAGTTCAAGTGAATTACCACTAATGGGAGGTTAATTGACTTAAGAACAAAATTTAGACACATGCATATTCCATTATTATTGTTTCTTGCTCATTCTTCCACTTTTACTTCTCTTAATTTGAATAAATTTCATGATATTAAATAATGTTAGTGTCATAAATCTGATCCAACATGCTTTATTATACCTTCATTCCATAGTTAGGAATTTATCCATAAGAATGGAGTAAATACTTGGCTAGACTACACTATTTCATCTTTTCTTCATGCTTTTTTGTATAAACCATAAGATCTTCTTCTAACAAACCCTTGGGACATAGTCACAACAAAACAAAAAAAGAATTAATTAATATAGAACATAAAAGCAAAGTTAAGCATATTCTAATTTACTAAGTTTGATACTTTCCTAAGATGATGATTATAATATGATAGTCATAAGATCTATAGTAACAATGACAACAAAAATCAAACTTTTGGTAATGAAATCTCATGACATGTTACAGTACAATTCTTAGTTGAACAAAGTAGTATAGGATAGGCATCTAGTAAAAATTATAAACTAAATTCATGTTCCAGAAAATTGGCCTCATGGAGATTATGAATGCAATTAAGTTTCAATGCCAAAAGCAACATTTGCATTCTCCCCAAGATCTATAACCCATTGTGCCACTACCATTTATGTACTCTAGGCAACTTTACACTAATAGATAAGAAATATTAGTTGATTCCAACATCATTATGATAGTAGACCCTCAAAATGGACTTGATGCACATAATTGGCAAGACCTAAACAAAGCCTAATATAATCATTCCAAACCATTATCTATTAAAATGGAAAACAAAACCACAAGATCTGAAGAAAAACCAAGTGAATCAAAATCATAACATATAGGTCAAGCTTAAAGGTTAGAAAACAAAAGAAATACCCAAATAGTGCTAAAGCAAGCTACAACGTGAAACATGAATCACCCAATGAATAGATGATTTTAGAGAAGAAATATTTGCAGCCATCAAATCAAATTTTGAAAAGTTATCAATTTCAATTTCCAAAAAGAATTATCGAAAGTGATAACTTATTTTAATTATGGCCCATTGGATTTGCATAGTTGTTTAATATGAACCATCAATTTTATGCTACTACAGAGAATCTAAATTTGAACATGATTTTTCCTCCCTTTATAACCAAGTGGGTGTGTCTATCTTATTTCCACATTTTTCTTTTCATTCAACTTCTCTCTCCCATTGCTAGCTCATGCCTTTTTTCCTCCTTTTTGTTTGCTTATATTTTTTCAACCATTTGCCTATGAATGAACTCGAAGCATGTTATGCCTTTTTCCTTTAGTTTTCTTCTTTTCATAGATTATTTTTTCTTTCATTTAGTCTCCATTTCTCCTTTTTGTATTTTGATGTCAATATGGGCATGGTTCATCCTTCATGTGTAGCTTTATAATCTTTTTTAATTTCTTCATTTGCACTTAATGATTTTTATTTAATTTATTTTGTCAGTGTATGATGGAGAAGTATTTTAAAATTTTTTTATTTTTTATATATGAGGAGGTTTGTTTATTCTTCTTAATTTTTATGTTTATTATTTTTGTTATTTTGCTATGTTTTCCCCTTTTTCAGGTTTTTTGTTATTCCAATAGTTTATTTCAGTATTTTTATAATAATAATTATTATTTATGAATTCTTTTAATTACAATGAAAAATCAAGATGTTCACAATCATCCATCCAAGATGTGAAGCTTTCAAGGTTTTTCTGAATTTTGTGAACTTCCCTTTCTAACCATGACCTTTTTCAGTTCATCCTAAAGTTTACTTGTATATACAAATTAAATGAATGAATAATTACATAGGATCTAATGTTAAATCATTATAAAAAAAAAAAAAGCCAAACTAAAATGAATGAATAGTTAATCTTGTTATAAAAATCATGGGGGTCATTATCAATTGTCCCATAAAAGTGTACAAAATGAATGAATAGTTAATCTTGTTATAAAAATCATAGGGGTCATTATCAATTGTCCCATGAAAGTGTACAAAATTGATTTCAAGTTGCACATGTAACTTTATAAACAAATTTGAATGGATGAAGTATCACAATTAAAAATATCATTTTAAAGATAATAAAGTCACTTCACCTATATTCATATGACTCTATTCATTCATGGTGAGGTTTGAAAATGATGATTAGAAATTCAAGGTTATTAGGAAAATTTATTTAGAAAAAAATACGATTTGGGTAAGTGGATTAAGTGTCGTGGAAATTCAGGTAAGTCACCAAGATTTAAGTTAGCTAAAGATTTTAAACTTGATTTAGTACAAGTGGTAGACTAATGTAATTCTCATTTTGCTACTAAGATGGATCATCTCATAATTGGTACCAATGGTATGTTGAATAAGGGGAGGGAATGATTTGAATTCCTTTAGTGGTTAAAAAGTTAAACTTTTTTGTTATTTATACTTATGTTAGGACCTTGTTAGGGAATAATCATAACTAGAGTTAAGGAGAATTAGGTTCGCTAGTAGTTAATGGCATCCAAACAAGCAGATAACACCTCTAACTCTTTAAATTATTTTATTTTTCTACTCTTACTAGTTCTTTAAGTATGTTTTTCCACATAGTATTTCTCTTTACTTTTCATACCAGATAAATTTTCATTAGTGTTTATAATAATGATATCATTTAAGGAATTGATGAGAATAGTCTAGAGTTATTATATATATTACACAACAGTTATATATGACCACCAGACCAGTCAATTGTTATAAGGCTAAGAAATTCCATACACTTCTATTTTAGTTTTCCGTTAGTTTAGGAAGACTAGTTTGAACACTAGAAGCTAGTAATAATTTTGTTAGCTATTGGTGCACCTAGAAATACCTAATTAGTAGGGTTATTAGAGATATTAGCCCTGTGTGATGACCATCACATGTGGATAAGAGGGATGTGATTTTGTAAGTTGAGTTCTCACTTCAATTGACAACTTTGTAAGTTGAGGTCTCATGCCAGTTAATTACTTACCCTCAATAATTGTGTGCCCTTGTCAGTTGGTAATTTACCCTCGTAGACTGTGCGCACACACTAGATATATAGTTGTTCGTCCATGGTAAATTTTAACTTTAAAATTGTTTTCACTAGTATTTTGGAAAGATATTTATTTCTTATATGAGAAGTTATTGGGAATCTCTAGATGAATTGAATCGTGAATCGTTAAGTTCACAAAATTTGTCAACTTTTTTTTAACTTTTCTAATGCCAATTAAAGCTTCATTTTACTTTATTGCACTGTAATTTAACTATTTGTATTTATTTATTAATCTCACTTTAATTATATTATCCCTCTAATATTTTAATTACTGCTTTTGGTGTGTTATCTATATGATTAAAAAGTTATTGTCTCATATGATAGAGTTAACTAGATTTAAGAGGAGGAAGAGTGGTCATTGTTTCCACTAGTGAGCCCTCCTTTGCTTTGTGAGGGTAAACACTACTTCTTTTGTTCTATATGTTTTAGGGTTGTATAATTTAATCGTGTCTATTCTTTTTTATTACTCTAGTGCGTATCTTGATGATTACAGGTAGTGTATCCTTACCCCCTTCCAATGTATTTTGTTACTTTTATTGTTATTAAGAGTTATGCTCTATACTTTTGATTGGTTGCTACAAGACATTATCTTTGTGTATATATTGATTATCTATTCTAAGGAGATATTGAGCATGTTAAGTATTGTAATATTTAATTCTAGCATGCAAGTTACTTTCATTCATGTGTAGGCTTATTGGATTAAGGTTTTCCCTTATATATTGCATCGGTCACGCCTTAGGACTTTCAAGGTATGATAGTATATTTGCTTCTTACTACTCTAAAATATAACTCATTTGCTGAGGAAGAATTTATATCTCAAGGATGAGTATTGCGTCAATCTATGTCAAAAATCAGTTCCTTGATTTGCTTAGTGCACAGTCTATAATAACCTATAGGTATCTTTGGATTCTTTAGAATAATTTAATGGTTTTAACTAAAATTTGATAGTACCAGTTCACAAGGCCAATTGCTAAGAAATGTTTAATCTTGCTCACATAATTGCATAAATTAAACAACCTTCAATGCTGGAGTATGAGGCTCTAATCATAATTTGCTTTTTAGATTCTGTTTAAGGACACTTCTCATAACTAGGATTCACCTTTTGCTATAGGGGAATCATTAGGTCTATAGTCATCCACCTTGAATTGCACAAGGATTTTCTACATTCAATTCTCTTATGGAAGAGTAATTAGTATCTTTAATTAATTCTTTTGGATCATTATTCCAAATTAAAGTATACTTTATCCTTTCATATAAAAAATAAACAATAATAACTCTTGAATGGTTATTATAAAATTTAGATTATTCCAAGCCAATATATTATCCACATAAAGGGATAATATCACAACATTTTCATTAGTATTCTTATTGTCAACATAGTACCAATAAGATGAAAATCATAAGAAACTATAGCTTGATATAACTATAAGTACCACCATCTGAACGATTATTTTAATGTGCAAATGGATTTTTTTTAACATCTATTTGATGCAATTTAAAGTTGAAGCTTGCAATAATACGTTGGATTAATCTTATTGAATTAAACCATATAACATATAAGAATATATCTTTATAATCTATTCCTCATACTGTGTTACCCTTGGTGTCTAAGGGAATCCTACACCTATCAAATTCCTATACCTTTCTATTGATCCATTTGTCTTTTCATATGAGAACTCTGTCATTCCCAACTGCCTTTTGGCCATAAGAGAGATCAACCATTTCCTTAACATGGTTTCTCCTCATCAAATTCATATCTTTTTCCATTGCTCCCATTTAATTTTTCTTAGCAGGTCATGATTGAGCTTCATTAACTATGTTTAGCTTTTCATCTTCTTATTGAGTAACAATGGGTGTTGCTCTTTCAATTACAAAACAACTTTTAGGTATTCTCTTGGTTACTCCTATGTAGTAGGATTGTTTTTGTAACATTCTTGTATTGCAAGAAGCTCCTACTAAGACTGACAAGTCAAGGTACAATTATTGGTACCTCACTATCTTAGTCATGTGTCTCATGAAGAGATTTATCCCCATCAATCTTTCCTCAACTAGATACTCATTCTTTTAAAAAATGTGAAATTTCTAAACTAAATGTTAATTACTTCCATCTTTGTTTTGAACAAGAAAAATGTAACTCGTTGTTTTAAGTATCTAATAAAGATATATGTTACACCTTGTGGATCTAATTCTCATGTTTATATGAAGTAGCATGCATATAAATAGTTGACCAAATGGCCTTAAGATGCTAAAAAATTGCTTACTAATTTTTAATGATTCATTGGGTTTGAAAGCGACTAACTGAGAAGGCATTTGGTTAAGTACAAAGGCATCAATTGATAAAGCATCATCCTAATATTGATTGAAGTTTAATTCCTTGTTCAATAGCTCTACTTTACTTATAGAGTGCCATAAATCATTAACTATCTCATGATTTTTTTTCTCTTCAAAGGGCATTTTAAAACACTCTAACAAATGTTCATGTCCATTGTCATCTTTAAAGTCTCAACTTACTTGTCCATTTGATTTTTAACCATGCATATAAAATGTCTAAAGCTTTAGAATACTTTTAACTTCTGGGAGATAAAATGAATTTGACCATTTTGTGAATAATCATCATGAATGCATTAAAAGATTAAGCTATATGTCTCACCCTCGCACTCATTGGATCACGTGTATCATGATGAATGTACTGTAATAGATATTAGGTTATAGTTCTTTTTCCAAATGGTCTTTTAATTGCTTTACCCACTAGGCAATATCCCTATAGCGACATTTCTAAATTGGAAATGGATCCATTCATCTCTTGAGTTTCAAGTTTACTCATTTTCTCTTAGCCTATATGGCCTAGCCTAGCATGCTAAACATTCACATACATGATGTATTTGAAGCTAAGGATATCATAAAGCAATCATAATCATTCATGTCATAGGATTTGTCTTAAATTTTTCCTAACACTATAAAACCATTTAAAAGGAAACTAAAATAGCATACCTTGTCCCATTGAAAATGTCACTAAATTTGTCATAGAAATTGACACTAAATCTTAATTTAAGAAGAGATATAATAAAGATTAAGTTCCATAAATCCTCTAAGCATACAAAACATTATGTACAACAACAGTTTTTCTCAATGCTAAACTAATTTGCATGTTTCAATTCCTTTAAATTTAAATCTTGTCTTAATTCTTACATAAAGTCATCCGCTTATACAAAAGTAGTTAGTGGTATTCTAGAAATGGTTAGTCTCTAACTATATGGCTTGTTAAAGTTTAGTTTTAATCAATACAATTAGGAGCAAAGTGACCCATCATTAGACAAGTGTAATACTTGACCTTAGTCATGCAAAGTTACTTTCAATATTGCTTGCCTCTCTTCTTAAATTCTTGCTTAGCCTTTTCTAAAATATTAGTCATATTCATTCATCATATGAAAGCTACAATACCCAATGAATTCATGCTTTTAAATTTATTACAATGAGAATTTTTTTCAAAAGAGTAAGGAAAGTATAATGTTAAGGTGGAAATGTATACTAAAAGTGAAGCTAGCACAAATGGCTAAGCCTTCCTTATGCTTCTAGGGGGTCTCAAGTTCAAACCCCATCCCTCTCCCCTCTAAAAAAAATTTTCTCCCTATGCTAACATGTGGCACTTAATAATAGGAAAAAACTATATTGCCTTGCCCACACTCTTCATCTTCACGCAACGTCCTCCTTCTTTCTCTTGTGTAATTAAGTTAAAGTGAAGAAGGATTTTTACAAAATTTAATACCAGGTATAGGTTGGAGAGTGAAGGAATTAAATTGAATTTGTTCACTTGATTTTATACATGCAAGTGCATGTGATTGCAATAAGTAATATAAGGTGAGAAGGATATCATTCCTACAAGGACTTTGCTTTAATTTTGGACTAATACTACAATTAACCTTTTTAATTTAGGTCAATGGATTGGATTATTAAGTGAACAACTAGAAAATAATTGATAATAACAATAAACTATCAAATAAATGAACTTAGGACTCTAACTTCACCACAATGTATAGTTATTTTGTATTAACAATTACTTCCTTATTAAGTTATAAAAACCTAGGATTCAATTGCATATTTAATTTTCATAAATCTACATAAATCTAACTACTTCCCCTAACCCCCTTATTTCTTTGGAAACTAGCTGAGAAGACTATTGATATTAAAGTGCTACCCTAATTTTGGTTATCTAAGACACTCAAATACTGTCATCTTAATTGCAAAATGTTATACTTGTTACTCTTAAGCATGCAAATAGAAATTATCTTCATTCAGTTATTAATTTTTGGTTTCTCTTTCGAGATAGCCTAAATCCTAGTTTAATTCCAATGTGATCAAGCTTAGAAAGTATTAAGCACAGAATGAAAATAAGTAAACTGAATTCAAAACATCAATAATAAGCTATTGTCAAACCAAAAAAACCCACAAAGGGTTCTGTCAAAATCTTATACTAAACCCACTAGTCGAGTATCGACATATGTTCAAAACATAAAAACAAAAGGAAAATAGAAAGAAGAAAAGAGAAAGTTCAAATAGAAGACCACACTCAGAGTGAGCTACCTCTTTATTCACTAACTCTTTCCTAACTCTACTGAAAACCCTCCTTAAGAGCATTCCTCAACTCACCTCTATTGCTCTTTAGCTTAGCATATTTTGCAGCAAACCCTCAAGTCTTATTTACAGGCTTCAAGAACCATAGAGTTAGAGTTTGAGTGGTGTTTAGTGTTTCAATCCATCTAAAATTCTAACTTTTTCAATTAAGGTTCTTATCAACACACTCGAGCGATGACTTTCTGGTGCCAGAGTGCCAACTCTCTGTTTTTGGTACCTGGGCATCACTTTTGTGGCTCTTGGGCATTATTCTTCTGGAAATTTTAATGTGTGAACGGTGTTTTTTTTTTTTGGCACCTAGGCTTTGGCACTAGATTTCTAATGCCTGGGCTTTGGAATTCTAGGGCCTAGGAGCTGAGCCTTTGACTATGAAATTCCAACTTGCAGTTTTGGCACCTTAGCACTGGACTTTTGGCGCCTAGATGCTAAGTCTCTAAAATTAGTGCCCGGGTGTTGGACCTTCATATTTAATTTCACATGCTTTTCTCTTTACCTTATTGCTATGGTTGCACCATCTTTGCCTCCTTAAAACTTTATCACCAAAAATCTTTTAGAAAAGCTAGGTGATGCAATAACATTTTTAAGGGATAATATATTTCTAGCTAAATGCATTTATAATCATTGAATTTTAATTTGAAAACTAGGCTTTTTAGTTGTAAAGTTAGGTTTAGTTAACTTTCTTTTGGAGAGTTAATTGAATTCCATTAGTGGTTATTGCTAAACCTTCTTATTATTTTCTACATATATAAGGATCTCTTCATAGAATGGTTTCAATCAAAGTTAAGGAATATTAGGATTAGCTAATAGTTAACGGCATCTATGTGAGTAGATAACACCCAAAAATCTTAAAATATTTGACTTTTCTATTCATACTAGCTCTTTAAGATTATGTTTTTCCACATAGTTTTTCACTTTACTTTTCATACCAAATGAGTTTTTTTAGCATTTGCATTTATGCTACAATTATATATAACAGCCAGACCATTTAGTTTTAACGTAGTTGAGAAATTCTATACACACTTGTTTAGTTTTTCATTGGTTTTGGAAGGACTAGTTGAAAATAATGGAAGCTAACAATAGTGCTATTAGCCCTTGGAGCACTAAGGAATTAACCAACTAGCAAGGTTACTTAGATACTAGCCTCATGTAACAACCATCACATGTGGAACAGAGGGATGGTGGATTTCGTCGGGTATGGTCTCATGCCACTTGATTACTTATCCTCGAGAACTATGTGTCCATTTTAGTTTTTTGTTTACCTTCATAGGTTATGTGCCCACGCCTTATATCTAATCATTCATCCACAGTAGTCCTTCCCTAGAACACATTTCCAAACTTAACAAATTCTATATTTTCAAGGGTAAATCTTAACTTCTTAAAATAATTTTCATTAGTATTTCATAAATGGACTATTTTGCATATGAGGAATTTATGGAAACTCGAGATGAATTGATTTTAGCATCGGTAAAGTTCATGAATTGTAAATTTTATTTCAGTGGTTTCTCTATGTTATTTATGGTTTCATTTTTCTTCGCTTGCTTTTCTTTTTAATTCATCATCTTATCTTATTGCATTATTATTTTAGTTACTAATTATGTAGTGCTATATATTTGATGAAAACTTGTTCTCTCATATAGTAAAGCTAATCAAATCCAGGAGGCAGAGGAGAGAATGTAATTCCTGTCTGGTGAGCTCTATTTTATTCGCAAGAGTGGTTTTCCTTTTATTTGTATTTGGTGTTTGTAAAGTAGAAATTGTAACTTTTCTTGATTACTTTAGTTGGATATCCAAATGACTACAGGTAGTTTTCCCTACCCCTTTTTGGTATATTGTGTTACTTTCTAATGTATATGAGAGCGAAGCTCTCTAAGTTGTGATTGGTTGGCCTAATAGGTGTCTTGTAGAAATATCGAGAGGTCCCAATTTTAGGAGAGACTCTGCTAAATTTTCTATAGCACCTATGCCTTATGAATATCCATATTTTCATTCATGAATGAAGAAATTAGCATGTTGGTTATTCTTTGTATGCAGACTCTTTACTTTCCAATGTAGACTTGCAAGAATAAGGTTGTTCCCACATTTTCTATGTTGATCATACTCCAGGTTTTTAGGGTGTGACAAAAGTAGTGCACTTTTTCATTTGGACAATAAAATCCGAACATTCTAAGCCAAATAGGCTTGTAAGGAGGATCTAACAACTTTTATATGCTTATCCACAAGCTCTTAAACTTGTATTTAATGACTATCTTTAAGGTTTGAATAGTTGGATAAGACTCATTCACACATGACTCGATAGATTATCCTTATGGGCTTTTTCAAGTCATAATCAAGTATATTTATTACATAGAACTTAAGATAGACTATACAGTTATTAATTATTATGACTTGTACAATTGTATATAGGGAACTTGTAAATACAAATTAGTTGTCATACTAGCACAAATCCTTAGAATGAAGGGTACTAGTTATGATTTCCTTATCAAGATATCACGTCACATTAATCCATGATTTTATTTATAACCACCTTGAATTAAAAATGAACTAATCTCACTATTAAATTGATATTTTCATATTTAAAATTAAGATACTTTTATTTTTAATATCTTTAATCTTAACTTACATTCTTTTTATAATTAATTAATTTTTTATTAAATAATAAGTTATTTATTATTAAAAAATATTAATTCAATAATTCAAGCTCGAGTTGAGTTCCTGGCCTGTTTTACAAAACAAGGTTTTCTAATCATGCTTTTTTTCATATGGCCTTTATTTATTCAATTTTTTAATCAAATCTATTGAGTTTAGCAGGCTTTTTAAGTTTATGATCAAGTTTACTCATGAGATTATTAGCCATGTTACTTAATAGATATGTGCAAGTAATACTATATACATTTCCTATATTGAATTTAATTTCCATACTCAAACTATGTTGTGACACTGTTAGCTGGCTTCTTAACATCCTAGTCTTCAAGAATGTAAAAACCTTATGGTGTCAAATTACCTAATTTTCATCCTTCTCTCACTTTAACTAAATTAGGCAATGATATTTTGAATAGTCAAAATCAATATTAGACCTCTACATAGGCATAGCATATAGTTGTTACATTTACATAATACTATATATGTTTGTAATAAACTTTGCATAGAACAATAATGACTATGTTAGGTTCATGATCAAACGTAAAAATTTGTCTTCCACTAAAAGTATTGATGACCAATTAGGTCAAATAGTTGTAAAAAGATTTAAAATTTAGTATTGTTCTCACAAGGATAAGGTATCATTTCTACTATTTAAGGATTAATTTTTGTTAGAATTCAAGTCATATCTACAATATTCACACTATGTACACTAGTGACCTAATAAAATTTAGTCACTAGAATCCGAATAAGTGAACTAAGCAAGAATTAAATAAATTATTCTATATTAAGACTCACTAAGACTCAATAACTAAAGACAAAAAGAATCAAGACACTAGGCTAGATTAAGCTTATCAAGAGTTTAACTACCATCTTTAACCTTTTCATCACCACTATACAATTGCTCATATTCCTCCTCTCTTCACCTTCTGTAATCATTGAACCTCCTACGTGTTTATGTCCTTATTCTATACACTTTAATTATTTGCTCTTCCATCTTAACCAATCAAGTCGAGAACTTGATACAAGCCCCAGCAAACAATATCGTGAGACTTGATACCAATAATTTGGAATCAACTTGAGTCACTAATAAAGAAGTAAAACAAAAATGAAAAAAAACAAAAAGATTGACCCCGTAGCTATAAAGAGCTAGAAACCAATTTCATATAGGGTTGGAGATAGCAAGAACCCTTGTAATCACCAGGGAGCCCCAAGAGAGAGCCAAGAAGGAGAGATTTCTCACCAATTGTGTATTATGATGGCAAAGTCCCTCAAGCAGAAGCTACAACCATTTTTATAAGTATTGTCATCCTAAGAAACCCTAATTTCGAATGTTCCCCTTGGGCCTTTAATAAAATGAGTCTCAGAGGCCCAAAATCTACTAAAACATCCAAAACAGAAGCCTAACATGTAACCAAACATATATCAAGTCCAAAATTATCCAAATAAGATACAAGACACTTATTACAACAACAACAAATAACAAGATAACTTAACCCAAAGTAATTAGACCTTCATCTAGTTGGACTTGAATAAGATTAATGACTTGAGTTTCCTTCTCTAAACCCAACGATTTCAACTAGATCTCCTCTACATGTAGACGGTCCATTAAATCTTGGATGACTTCCTAAAGTTTCTTAGCCCGAGCTCTTGTTATAAGACCAGTTGGTAAATGAAGATCCCCGTTTTGTTTCTCTTCTTCATTGGATAGCTCATATCCATGTACTTCCTCGTCATTACTTTTGAAACTCACTTATGAATGCTTTATATGTTGTTTTCAAATTAGGTTCAACTTTAGGTTCCCCTTCACTAAGAATATGTTCCTTACCATCCCTCCTTCTTATATGATTAGACATTTTAAAAACCTACAAGAAATGTTAGTAAAACAATCTCATAAAGCACTAATTCATATGTTTCACTCATGAGAAGTAATCTTGCATGTTTACACCTAATGTATTGCTCTTGCCCTTCTTTTATGCTCATTCACTTAAGCCTTTTACTACTCAAGCTTTGTTCTTTAAGTCTCATTTTAGAACTCAACAACTCAATCAAAGAAATTCTTAAATGTAGCAATCATTAAAAAGTAAGGAAAAACCTAAACAATAAAGAAAAGCACAAATTCTTGAAGCAAAAGCACATGACCAACAAGGAAGTGAAGATAACACACGAACAAGAATGTATGTTATGTGATTATGTAATTAAAGTAACAAGAATGCAAAATGTTTCTCAAGTAATGTAATTGGATGCAAATTAGGCTAAAATTAGTAAATGACAAATAATGTAATACAAATAAAGGACAAGGTAGAAATTATGTAAAGAATTCAGTCAACTCAAATGGAAGGCAGAAAATGACTCTAAACAAAACCCAAATCACGTGAATTCAAGTCTAAACAATAAAAGGGATAGGCAATTTCAATCAAGCAAGCTCAAGTTAGAATTTGAATGCCTAAATCAAAAGTTCTGAATTAGAAGCACTCATGAACCCTAACTTCAATTCATGGGAATCAGGTTAATTTAATATGCCAATTCAACAATTTTTCAACTTCACTTGCTTTTTCTTTTTAATTTTTTATTTTTTTAATTTCTCTTTTCAAATATATTTTTTTATTTTTTTTAAATAAATAGAACTTGCATCAAACACAAATTGAATAAGGTAAATAAAAATTTATCTTTGACCTATGCTTTGATACCAATGATGTGGAACCCCACCCTAAAGAGACTAAAACGCCAACACAATATGTATCAAGCAACAATTAGATCTGAATCCTTGCCTTACTAAACCCCTAAGAAACTTATTCTTAGAAATACAGGTGACATGGATTAAAGAAATAAGAATTGCAATCGCCACAAAGTAAAGAAACTACCTTGATAAGATGTCAAATCCTTAATGCAACTAAGAGAATTAAAGCAATACTCACAAAAGCAATAAAGAGAACATAATCTTCTTATAAGAAGAAAAGAGAAAATGTTTTATATGTAGATGTTTGTAACAAAGTAGTGTCTCATGAGGTATTTATAGACTTTCTTAAGAAAAAAAAACCTAAGAAGGCTTAAGTAAATCCAAGCCTAAATCTAATAAAATAAAATAAGCTAATCAGCCAAAGGGGTTTTCTAATTAGACTCACTTAAGCCCATCTGAATTGCAGCCCAACAAAGAATGCTTTACATAAAATTAAATATTTGGGCCTTCATAAATTAGTCATTTTAGGCCTATTTAAGTCTTAGACGCATAGCAAATAGTCTTGCGTTGTCCATCCTTAATTCCTTGTCCATTTGACTTAGCCTTCTCTTCCTTTGATAATTCTTCATGAATCACTTTGACAAAAGAGTTAGCCTAATTTCCACATCTAGCCTTCAACCTTTTTGCCCTCAATCTTGTGATTAGTCCCACTAGCATGGTAAATTCTCCATTTTGCACTCCAATGTTAGAAATGTTACCACCTATGCCCGCATAAATGAATTTGTTCCACCCATTGGGTAAGTACTCTTTATAGATAAAATAGTGATTGTAAGTTCTGTAATTGCTCTACAAGTCATTCCCAATATGTTTGTGCCGCTAAATGGTATGAATCGCACAGGCTTCCTAAATCCAAAAGAAGAACTCAGTTAAAGCTCTTATGAGAAATATAGGGAAAATGGGTTATTTTTTAATATGAAATAATATTATGTCTACATTTTGGTAGTTAGTAGATATTGACTTAGAATTCCTTCCCTTGATTTTGTTAAATTAAAAAGCATATGTATGAACTATCGGTTGTATAATCAATTTATCTACTATAATTACATGACTATGTTTTAGAAATTGTGATATATTTTTGCATCTCAATAAATTTATAATTGGAAACTTTAGTATACATTATAAATAATTAGAAGGGGTTATGCCATGAACCTTATTTTTTGAACTTTTTCTAAACATTCCAATTCCCATTTAGAAGTTAGTTCCTTTGAGACACTAGATTAAAAATAAGCCAAAATTAGATGAACTTTAGACTTTAGAGCAAATGAAATTTTCATCTAAACAAAACTTCAAAATGTTAAGAAATGAGGCATGAGCAAGTTTTTCCAATTTTCCCACTTATTTCCTTCCTAATTTTTGCCAAATTGAAATTTATCCCCTAAATCTGTCGCCATGAGTGATGGCTACATGAATTGATAGCAAGCTCTTCTCTCCTTTTTCCACATGCTTAGATGACCTCGTATAGACAATGGTTTGCTCTCTTGCCTACGCTTTACACTTAATGTTAATTTTTCTTTTTCTTTTTCTTTTTTTTTTTGGTGTGTATATAACACTTTGTTCCTTACAATCTATCTCTTGGTGCCCTATGAATCAATGTTCTTTATTTGTTTAGTTTATGGTTTATATGTCAATGATAAAACTTTTACACCCTATTGCATTCAGAGTTTAAGGCTTAGGGTTTAAGGTTGACAGGACCATTTTGACAAGCCTTTGGGATGTATTAATCATTTTGACAAGCCTTAGGGTTTAGTGAAATATTATGATATAAAGAAAACATAATAAATTAGATAAAGTCCATAAAATTAATTATGTGAGATTAGTAAGAGAGAAGTGACAACAAAAAGCACATTGAGAGAGCAACATCATAAATCATTCAACAATATATTGTTTTCTTTTGGTTTAATTTTGGACCATGTCAAGTTATATTTATAATCCTTTATCGAAAAAAATTAAGAGACAATTTAGTAATTTATTCATTATATTTCTCGTTGATTTCAAAAAATGTTTGAATATCAAAAAATTCTCGATCTAAATGGTGGTTAATTAATTCATTATTTTTTACATCCACATCAAAGAATTCTCAGACTACAAAAAATAATTCATTAATATTTTTATTCACTCCAAAAAAATTTTCACTCCTCGACAAAATTCCCAATTTAAGACATGATTAATTAATTAATTAATTACTTCATTATTTTTCTCATTAACTACAAGGAATTTACGCACTTCAAAGAATCCTTTATAGATGTATCGGTCAACAAATATTCCACATTAAAGGGAACCTAACTTTACTTATATATAATAGATTGTTTTGCAGTCAGATTTGCTCATTCACTAAAATTAATGTAATGATTTTCTTAAGTTTCATGTATGCCATTGATTAGCCTGGCAATTGGTTATCTGATGCATTTATAGAGGAGTCTATTGAAGGGCCAAATAGGATTTTAGATAAGCCTATCTTTACAATGAAATTATAGAAAAAGATTAATTATAGGCATTTGATTAATGTAATTGAACCCTGTTGAGATTCCCTATCAAGAAATACAAGCTCATATGTTGAAGAGGAATGTAAGTAAGCTTATTAGTTGGGCCTAAAGAGATGGGCATAGTATTGGGATAAATGAATAATACTATGAAATTGGCAATTGTTCACTTATTCTAGAACAATTTTCACTTAAGAATGAGTGTGAATTGAATTTTAGAATTGGTGAAAACAATGATGTCAAAATCACTTAAAAGGCTTTATGCCTCGTGCACCATGGGAGGCACTAGCTTCAACCTAGTGCTCACCTAATTGTGCCTTTGGTGCTCTAATGCTATATTCAAGGCATGTGCCTTAAGCGCCTATGAGAAAAAGTTGTTTTCATTGAAGGTATAGCAATTGACATAGATAAGACAAAAGATGATGTTAAAGGATATAACTCCGATGAAAGATATATAAGTGCTTAAAAATGACTAAACTAATGGGATCAAGGGTTGTTTTATTTTTCATTTCTTTTAAGAATTTTTTTTGAACTTGAGTGCATTATATCTTTTGTTATTTTGTTAATAGCTTGGCTGCCATGGCTGCTACATCTTTTGGGTTGTAAAGTAACCTACTTAACTTTATTCTTTGACCTTAATGACTTTTGAAGTACACTTAATATTATTATGGGATATGACAAGTGACCAAATTAGTGCACTTGATTATTATTATGTTGGAACAGTTAATTTGTACGACACATTGTTAAAAACTTATATTTTTTTATGTAGTATATTTTAGTATATTTCTTATTTTAGCACTTTGCTTCACTTAGGAGCAAGTTTTTTTAGCACCTCTTGCCTAAGGCATCTTAAGAGTCTAGTGCCTTGAGGATGTTTATCACATTTGACTACAAAGGGTGAAAAATATAACACTTACTGATATAGTAACAACAACTATAGGGGCTTTACTATTTAGAATTATAAGTTGTAGAGATTAGAGAGGTAGTGGTGAAGATGCTAAACTATACTATTTAATAATGTTTTGATTTAATTAGGGCTTCAATTTAGGTAATAGAGTCTTACTTTATTTTGGAATTTTGATAGTATCTATTTATTTATGGAATAACTAATTATCATGGTAGTCAAAGGTGCACAGGCACTAAGGCAATGTGCTTTAGCCAGCTTTGTGGTAGTTCGCTAAGAAGTAAGGGTTTGCTTAGAAGCTTAGCCCAAATGTTTTAAAACAATCAAGATATAATAGGAAACTATAAAATGCATTCTTAGAAGACTAGCCCAACCTTAGAAGTTTGATAATATTGTAAAATAATCTTAGACAATTTAAAAGATTATTAAGCCTAATAGTTATGTAAGGTTTAGTAAACATGAAACAAAGCCATCTATGCCTTGTGGTTCTAAATTTTCTCTTTTCTTTTAAACTTTATTTGGTTCTCCTTTATTCAAAATTTCATACTTTTGTAATACAATTGGTATTAGATCAATAGATTTTGTAAATGATCAGTTTAGTCATGTATAATTCCATATATATCTATCTTGCCTAATAATGTTTATCATATGATCTCCTTTTTCTTGACTTTTAGTATATGAACTTACTGTATGCTTGTGGCTACTACAACCTGTGTTATTTTTTATATGCTAACATGGTATCTTTATCAATTTTCTATTCAATTTGATTAGCCTTTGTCAGTCTTTATATGCAACTAATCAAGGAAATCAAAATTTTCTTTCAAATAGGATTCACTTGATTCTAAAAAAGGGTTACTTTCAAATCATATTAGAGCTTTTGCTAACCATGAAATTTCAAACAAAATGATGCCTAAACCATGCCTAAAGATTTTTGGCCAAATTTTTACTCCAAAATCATGTGGTTTTGATCGAAATTGGTCTAGGGGTTTTATTGGTCTACTAATTGCAAGTTGAATGATGTATAAACATGGCCAAAACTCAATCATTTTTTAAGAACTCCATTAACTCGAGAAAACCCTAACTTATTTTATCCCAAATTCTCACTAATGGAGGCATTTTACTCAAAATTGCTAGAAAGGTTATGAAGATTATTAAAAGATGAACATTTTGACACCTATCTTGCTAGCCAAAAGCTCGAAAATAACTAGGTGTGAAATCAGGGTAAAAAATAGGTCAAACAAACCGTTTTTAGGCCCGCCAAAGGTTAAAGAAGATGGGGAGGCAAGTGAGACATATACCATGTGCGAGCCACGCACATGTAGGCGTAAGTGGCACATGCGCTATGGCTTTATTTCCCAAACTTTTACAGTTTTCTTCCACACTCCATTTCCTAATTTTTCAAGATTTTTTAGAATTTGTTAGCCCTGAAAATATGAGTTTTAAATTTTCTTGAAGATTTTGGGTTTGAAAATATGCATAATAAAGCGTACATACATTGCTCAATCTCCCTAATTATACTCACCAAGATTAAAAATGAATTTATTTGCATAATTAGTGAATTTTGTTTCTATTTTGTGTAAAATTTTAATGAAAAAACTGCAAGGAATTTTCCATTTTAACCAAATTGGGTACTCTACACTTAGTGGTTGAATGTCAACCTTTGGTGGGCCTAACCATAATGGTATCACATTTGAGACCCCCTATCTATCGTAATTATGAATTATAATTCATAATTATTATTTACCTTTAACTAATTTTAATTATAATTGTTAGGGGTAAAATTAACCACCAACTAAGGCCAAAGAGTTTGTCTTATATTGGAAATG
The DNA here is from genome assembly GCA_037074485.1 of Delonix regia. NCBI lineage: Eukaryota > Viridiplantae > Streptophyta > Magnoliopsida > Fabales > Fabaceae > Delonix > Delonix regia. The sequence continues at coordinate 18,325,048 of CM073449.1, read as the reverse complement.
GACATGCCCTTTTAGTGTAACATTATTAATATAATTTCATGGACAAGGCCTATTTTGATTTGTTAGCAAAATATTTTTAATGCTTCCATTGTTTCTTGTATTCTATTGATATAGAAGCAAAGAATGCATTTTTGCATGATTTCTCTTATAAGTTAAGTCCGTCTAATATGAATGAGTTTTCTTAGTTTATTATAGTCCGAGACCCTTAAGCGGGATTACAATAAACAAACTTGTATATATAGTTGAATGAGCAGAGTTTATAAAGGAAACTTTGTTTCATAATTATATTTCTTGGACATAATTAATGTTTCCTATTTTTTCTTCATCAGTTTCTATGTTCCAACAACTATCATTAGTGAAAACTCTTAATGGGATAAACTATGACAATTAGAGTGAGTCTCTGGACATGTGTTTAATAATTACTAAGGAGGATTTAATTCTAAAAGTGTCAAGACTAAGAAAGCCCACTGCTGAGTCAAATACTGCTTACAAAGCCTATCATAATAGGTGGTAAGTCAAATAGAATTCTTATGATAGTTATAAAGTTCATAATTGATAAGACCATTTGACAAAGCATTCCTGAGACAGATACTGCAGTAGAGTATCTAAAGGCTACTAGTGAAAAATTCAAGAAATTTGAAAAGACTCAAAAGGAGTATTATCTTTCATTGCTAGATAATACACATTATTATGGGTTCTCTAGTGTGCAGGAGCATATGATGAAGCTTATCAACTACTACAATAATTTGGACTTAGGGGAGTGTTACTTAGTCTATAGAGTGTTGGAGTCTCTCCTTGTTGACTCAAGAAGTTAAGTGTAATATTTGTAAGATGATCTCAATAGTGCCTCCAAAGGATGAATCATTGAAAAAATTCAACTTTCACACTCAAATCATTAATAACCTTTCTTAATGTCCAAGTAATAAGGCCGATAATGACAAACAAAAGGGAAAGAAGCTTGAAAGCAAAGCTAGTGGTAAGAAATCTCATAGACCCAAGAAGAATGGCAAGCATCATATGAATCAGAAGAAGCTGTTCAAAGGTGATTGCCACTACTATAAGAAGCTTGGTTATAAAATATCATATTACTTCTAGTTAAAGAATAAGCATGATAGAGAATGTACTTCTTCTAAATTTTGCCCTTTAACTCTAATATGCTGTAGTTTTAGAACTTCACTTGATTCTTAGTGGTTGGATTATTGTGCTACTGTTCATGTGAAAAATTCCTTGCAAGGGCTCAAAAATAGGAGAAGCCAAGTGAGAAGAAAGGACCATCTTAGGAGTAAAAGAAAATTCAGCTGCAATCAATAGAATAAGGACCATTTCTTTAAATTTAGGATATAGACATTATTTAGTTTTAAATGATGTTTTTTATGTACCCTTTTCAAGGAGAATTTTGATTTCTAGTTTGGTATTGAATAGACATGGTTATTCATTTTGGCAGGGAAGTAGATATATTGATATTTTCTTTTATTCATGTACGATTGGGTCTACTTCTTCATTGAATGATTTATACTGTTTGAATATGAATATTTGCCCAAATTCATCCCATAGTGCACCTATTAATGTTACAATAGGGCACAAATGCCAAAGATTTGATGAAAGTTCCTTTATGTTATGGCATTGATATTTGGGCCACATATCCAGAGAAAGATTGGAAAGAAGGTCAAATAGGGTACATTATGGGATTTAGATTTCTCTTATTTGGAAACATGTGTTGATTGTATAAAAGGAAAACTTCCCGTTATAGTGAACTAAAGGGGCAAATAGGTTTTAAAACATTATAGACTTAATCCATATAGATATATATAGACCTATTACACATGTTGCCAGGTACTTTATCACCTTCATATATGATCATTCCAAGTATGGATGGATTGATCAATTGTATAAGAAATCTAAGTCATTAGATGCCTTCAAGGCATTTAAGGTAACATTTAAGTTGAAGACTAGAAGGGCTCCTAAATGTGTGAGATCTAACATGAAAGGTGAGTATTATGACAAGTATGTTGAAGTGGGTAGAAATTCTGGTCCATTTGCCTTATTTCTACAAGAACATGGCATTGAAGCCTAGTATGACATGCCTGACACTTCTCAATAAAATGGAATTGCTTAAAGACGCAATCATTCTTTAATGGATATGGTTAGAAGCATGATTAGCACTCCTCCATGCCAGAATTTCAATAGGATGATGTTTGAAAGCTATAATGTATATTCTAAATCAAGTTCCCAGTAAATCAATTCCAAAGACTCTATATGAACTACTTATTGGTAAAAAAAAAAAAAATAGTTTAAGGTATATCTATGTATAAGGCTGTAAATCAGAGGTAAAATCGTATAATTCCTAACTCAAGAAACTTAATCTCAGAACTATTTGTAGATTCTTTATTAGATATTGCACTAAATCATGAGGATGAAAATTTTGTTGTCCTACTTATACTACCAAAGTCATTGAGTCAAATAGAGCATTCTATTTTGAAGATGACTTGAACAATGGGAGTAATGTTTTTAAGGTCATTAATCTACTAGTTTGCCTTTATCAGCTTCATCTTCACCATTATTTCTTGTTCATTATGAAAGAGATGATGTTATTGTGGAGAATCCAATGGATTTTGAAATAAAATAACCTGCAAAAGATTTACAAGAGCCAACTATTGAATTAAGATGGTCTCAAAGAGTTTGCGGGCTTGCCATTATAGATGATTATATAGTTTACTTACAAGAGTTTGAATTTGATGTGTTGATGGCACATACCCCATTTCTTTCAAGGAAGTAGTAATAGGGCTACATTCGTCTGAATGGTTAAAGGCTATGAATGCAAAGATTGCCTTTATACATCATAATGACGTTGTTGTTTAGGTATCTATTGAACTACCATATGGGCATAAATCTATTGGTTGCAAGTGAGTCTTTAAGTAAGAGAAGGACAGATGGTGAAATTGAAAGGTATAAAGATAAACTCATAGTTAAAAGCTACAATCATAAAGAAGGCATTGATTATATAGAGACATTCTTTCTTGTATCGACTAAGGATGCCATCAAGGTAGTCATGGCTCTTATTGTACAATTCGACCTTGAACTTCACCAGATAAACATCAAAATTGCATTTCCAAAAGGAAACTTGCATAAAGACGTATATATTAACCAACCTAATAGATTTGTAGAATCATGGAAAGAGCATCTGGTCTGTGAGCTGAACATTTGTTCATATTGGAGCCAAAAGTGGGTTTACTCATTTGAAGTAAGATGAATCGTCTTTAAGGAAATAATAAAGAGTTTTGCTAACCAATGCCCTTAAGGAGCATTCATTGCATCCACAGACAGTAATAATTAATTTTTTTTATTCCTTTCATTGTATTCAATTAATGATTTCTTTGGTTTTGTTTTTATAACAACATTACCATTCATCTTTTTAAAAAATCATAATCAATTTCTTCTTATTTTTTAGAAGTTTATATTCAATCTTTAACAGTTTATATATCTACAAACATTTAAATAATATCTCTACATTACCCTTAATTTTTCTTTCAAAATAATTTTTTAGTTTACATCTAATCCTTTTAAATGAACTTTAATGAAATATGAAGAGTAATATGGAGATATTACTTAGATGTATAAATATTTAAAAATTCATTAGTAATTTATTATAAATTTTTAAAAATAAAATAGATTGAATATGCATTTTCGAAAAAGATGGGAGATAATATTGTCATAAAAACAAAATAAAAAAAACCATTAATTAGATGTAACGACAAATAATAAAAAAAATATTAATTATTACTATCAGTTAACGCAATAAATGCTTCTTAAACAAGAGCACTGGTTAGCAAAATTCACTAATAAATTATTGATGTAGGTATGGAGCTGTAGGAGAAAAGAAGATAGGATGACTAAGTCGGCTTTGTGACATGTAATTGTCTGACTGGAACGAGTAAACATTACTTAGCTTGAACGCGGTTTCACATAATTTCGTAAGCTTAGTTCATCAGGGTGACATTTGGCTTGACGAATGAATTCTTTCACTTATTGATCTTATTTTCCAAAAACAACTATATTATTTAAATATCGAAAATTCTTTTATTTTCCATTATATTGCTTTGGACATGGTCAAAAATGTGATTTTGATTCCTGATTATTATTTAGAGATTAACCTAACGTTTAAAACTCAAACAGGATTTCTTTACATGTTTAATTTGGGAACATTATAAACTGTTAGAAGTTTTCAGAACAAGAGTTCACTGGGTGAAAAAATTATTACATGTCACTTTTACCGACCTCTTGATTACATGTTCTCTGGGAGAATTAAGGGAAAGAGAGAGAGAGAGAGAGAGAGAGAGAGAGAGAGAGAGAGAGAGATATATATATATATATATATATATATTATTTTCTCTCTAATTTATCTGTAAAAGTTTTTCTGAACTATAAATTGTGATAAATGCGTGTTACAGTTTTATGTAGTGGGATTTAAATCTATTTGTGTACTTTTTCATTATTGAGCATTCATGTCAAATTTCATTATTTTAATTATATATATAATTTAATTTCTTACTTAATTATTTTATTTTATTTTATACTTTTTTTGGTTCATTTTGATCATCAAATCAAAAATAAATAAATTAACTAAAAGATCAGAATAATAATTAAGTAAATGTGACAATCTTCATAGGATCTCCAGATTTGGAAGTTTTTTGTCATCAATCATGCATTCTTAATTTGATTTCTTAATATCGTAAAAGTTAATATATTTAGTCCTTTAACCTTAATTAAATTAGACTAAGTGAGAATTAAATTAATAAATAAGATATTAAATTGATAATTTATTTAGTAATTAAATTAAAAATCAACTAATATAAAAAAAACTAAAATGATACTATATATATATATATATATATATATATACACACACACACACACTCACATATACATATACACTGCTGTGCTCATTCAATTTCCCCAAGTAGATGGAGATTCCTTTCCCCTCTGCAACCAAGTAGGACAGAGCCTATTTGGAACTATGCAGTTTATTTTAATCTAAACAAGGCCAGATTGCTCATTGAGATATGAGAACTTCTTGTACTGTAGTAGTTCAACAGGTAACTCATAATGGATAATAATGTAAAAAATGTAATCTGACTGCCAATAGAACCAAATCAACTTTATTTTTATATTCAAGCCAATTAGAACCCTCAAGGTCATTTTGAAAAATTATTAGTTGATTTTAACATACTTATATGACAATTAATTTAACATATCACCTAAAACATTAAATTAACTATCCTATAAATATATCAAAACCGGCCAACATTTTTTCCGTGGCTTTGTGGAATGTCATTTGTCTGACTTCAATGAGTACACATCACTTGGCTTAGAACGCGGTTTCACACAATTTTATAAGCCTAGTTTGGGCTTGAATGAATTATTTTCTATAAGAAGGACGACCACTTACTGATCTTATTTCCAAAAACAACTATTTTATTAACATCGCAAATTTTTATTTGCCATAGCTTCGGACATGGTCAAAAATGTGTTTATGAATTCTGATTTTTATATATTGTTATTTCGGAAGAGGTCAAAGGGTGAATTGATTTTTTAAAATTCACGGGTTTATTTATAAATTATTTGTTGAAATCAGCACCTTGCTGAAGTGCATAAATCATAGCGTTCTTAAAGTGTGATCAGAAAGTAATTTTATTGAAACATTATGATTAAGTTCTCAAGGGAGGACTCACAACACAAAAAAGTTTGCTTCATATATGAAGTTGAAACAATTGACACCAGGACATATATTATCATAAAATAAAATAGCTTGAAATCATGGATTTAAAAATAGATGTAAAATAAATGTCCCTCAGGAATTTGTAGAATTTCCAAAATTGAGCTTCATATGACTTTACGCGAGAGCAGCATCTTGAAGATTAGTGTGTTTTATAAATGAGTTTTTCATATCAATGATCTATAAATGAGTTTTTCCAAATTAATGTAGTAAAGATAAAGAGATCAAGTTAAAAAATGATTACACTAGATACTTATAGTGGTTTGGATCAATAGTGGATCTCACATCCACTTCCCAAGCACATAGCTAGGGAATTTTATTATTAGTAAGAAATAACAAATACAATTAGAAAATCAAATCCAAAGGCTCAACACATATAGTTTTTACGCCTTATCCACAATAACCTCTAAAAATCACACTTACGTATTTTACTTCCTAAATGTCATATAACATAAGCCTTGGGATTAGCCTCTTGCTGTTTTTACTTCCTATCATTGAAAACCAAAGTATTACAAGGCTTAACCATAAACCCTAAACCTATTCAAGGTTTTACTTTCTCAATTTTTAGGATTACAACAGGTTTCTAAAAACCCAAAAGCACTAGGATTACAACAAGTTTTTAACAACCCATATTAATATACAAGAGGGCTATTATATCACATTTTAGCACAAGCATACAAAGAGTAAAAATAGAGTCTGCTCACTCAGAGCACACAAAACATAATTTAAAAAAACAATAGGATTACAACAAATTTCTAACAACTCATATTAATAAACGAGAGGGCTATTATGTCACATTTAAGCACAAGCTCACAAAGAGCAAAAATAGACTCTGCTCACTCAGAGCGTGCAAAACATAATTTAAAAATTAAGCATAGTAATGGAATGGTGAAGAGTATTATTAATTCGCTTTAAATTATGTTACAAGACACTCACAGAGTGACAAGTTGAGTGCAGGCACACACACAGAGCTCTAATAGATTTTTACTCAAATAATTTGTTTGCTTAGAACCTCACCAGAGGATTTATTAATGAATACTTAGCAAGCAGTTAGGTTGATGAAGAGATTATATCCCACTCAATACTTCATTATTATTCTTCATTTTCTATCTTTCACCACCATCTTTCGATCTAAAGCATCTACCACTTATATAGCACATTTCCAGTAGAATAAATGGCTCCAATGGCTGCTTTATCTTCTTGGAAAGCCAACCCAATGTTCACCTGCAGCTTCCTTGTTTGGTTGGTGGTAGCAATTTCATGATAGTGATATTTTAGGATGGGCAGTCACTTTTTTTTTGTAAAGAACTCATACAGAGAAAAACAAGACTTTGTCTATATTTGCATGGAGCACACAAAGCAATCATCAAAAGCTACAACAGTACAACAGATAGCAACAAGTAGCAAGCAAACAACAAACTTCTTATTTTGATATATGTATAAAGTAAATTTTATTTGCACATGGTAATAGCGGGAACTTAAATAATTTGAATTATTAGGCTTGTAGAGCATGTGATTTTATATTAGCCCAACTTATATTTCTTCCAATTAAGCTTAAATCATTTTAGCTTATTTCAAAAGTTTGTGCAAGAATTTAAATGGTTCAACCTAAGGAGTCCTTAGTCTAATTTAGTTTAATACCATTTCAGCCCAAGCCACACAAACTTATTTAGCCCCAAATTAAACTTATACAAGTATTATCATGCGAACTAATTGAAATATTCAAAATATATTGTTTGACATAGTTAAAACTGGATTACAATACATATTAAAGAATTTTATATCAACATATACAATCCTTGTTTATAGATTAACCTAATGTTTAAAACACATCTATCGTTACATGTTTTATTTGGGATCATTCTAAAATTTTATCAACTATAAAAAGTTTTTAGAACAAGGGTTTAGTAGGTTAAAAAGGACAAAACTTATATGTCATTCTTTATATACTTATATTATATTCCTCAATCATTTAATGACATTTGAATAATTTTTACATCTCATTCACTTTTTAATTAATAGTGCTGAATTTCACTTTTTTAAAAATTATCCACATGTCATTAGATAATTGATGGAACTTGATATAAATATATAAATAATCTATATATATATATATAAGTTTTTTCCGACAAAAAATGGTTACATGCCTCAATTCCTGACTTGTCAATTACATGTTCTTTGGGAAAATTAAGGGGGAAAATATTATTTTGACTCTAATTTATTTATTAATTTATTTTGAACTATAAAAAAGTGATGAATGAGTGTTACAATTTTATGTAGTTGAATTTAAATCTATTTGTTGTTATAAATATATACATACATATATATATATATATATATCAATTAACTTTTTTAGCTCCATAGGATCTTTAAAATAAAAAAAAATTAAAAATAAATAAATTAACTAAGAGATCCAAAATAATAGTCATGCAATGAAAGTAATTTAGATCCACATAGGCCACGCTGCTCAACTTAAGCAATTATTATCACATATATATGATGCTATGAATATATAATTACTAATGCAATATTAATTTATATATATGCATAATCTTTTGGTGTATATTTATTTATTTGTTTAGAGTAAACTAGATTATTTAATGACGGATTCCCTAAAGAAATTACTATAATTCATTGTGTTCAAAAAGTCTTATCATCAAGAGAATACACACTATTTTAATATTGATTCTAACTCTAGTAAGTGAATATCAATATAGAATCAATTACATGAACTATTTTTGTCTAATGTGACGCATTATCTACTAATATAGACTTTCAGTAAAGCCTTACACAAATTTAAAACGCGCCCAATTACACACTTACTTTTTAATTAAAAGAACTATCATTAAAGAGCTAGGATAAGAATCAAAATGATTTTTTTTAAAATTATATTATATATATATTAGCCGAATTAATATATGTAATATCTATTAAAACAACTAATACAGTAGTCTACTTTTATTTTATTAATTAAACTTGAATATAGCCATATTAGAAATGGCATTGATTGAATTAAACGGTATTAAAATAACTTCAATTTTGTTGGGCGTGAAGGAACTAGTTTTCTCTTCATTTTCTCATATTTTATTTGGAAAATATCACTTATTTAACAATAAACTAAAATTAATTATTTTCAAAGATCAATACAGGCCTCTCTTTAATTTTATCATATACGAGCCTATTCTTCATTTTTAAAATGTGTACTAAATTTTAATTTATTTTTTTTATGATAATATGCCCAATAAACCTTATTATTTTTAGGACAAGAAAACATATTTTAATAAAAAAATTTAGAATTAAATTAAAGAGTAATATAATCTTTTGTTTCAGTTTATATATATTATTAATTACTTGGTTGTTCATTTTCCCCAAGTAGATGGAGATTCCTTTCTCCTCTGCAAACAAGACAGTAGGACAGAGCTTTTTGGAACTATCCAGCTTATTTTACTCTGAGCAATGCCACATTGCTCATTGGAATATGAGAATTTCTTGAACTCTAGTAGTTCACCAGCTAACTGATAATGGATAATAACAACGTAAAAATTGCAATCTGTCAGCCCATAGAATCAAATCAACTTATTTTATTTTCAAGCCTATTAAAACCCTCAAGATCATTTTTCTACTGTTTAAATAAATATTTATAAACTATGATCAATAATTGAGATTCTTAATTAGCCATCAGAAATCTCAAATTTTCTTCCCTAAGGACAAAAGTACTTTTTATATCGGTATTAATTTAATTTTTTATAAATTTGTAACGAAAAAAATAGTTTTTTGAAAATTTTAAAATCTCTAAAATAAGTCATATCATTTTGATACTGTACAGTTGATACTTGATAGACGTTATAATGGTTTCAGGATATTAAAAAAATATTTTAATTTATGAAAGACTGACGTAGTTAAATGATTGGTTACCTCTCTTTAGATAGTTTGGTGTAGAGGGCACGTGCTTTCTTTTATTCGCAACTTCGGAAAAAGATGGAAAAAGCAGAAATGCAGTAAATCCATTTGTCCCCATGCGCAAAAATGTTGCCAAAACCTCAAATCTTTTCTTATTTCTTTGCATGGCATCTTCTAAAGTATATGCCTACCGTATGATTAGTCTTGCATACCCCATCTTGGACATAATAGTAGCGTCCAAGCATAAAATTTCGTTAAATTTAATTTACTTTTGTACTTCTAATGACTCTATTTTTATTTGCTATTTCGTAATTTTACTATGTGAATCATTCATTACTCTCTTCTTACACAATCAAATTTGATTGGTTATTGAAAGAGGAAATGTACTATATTCTTTACATTTTGAATTTAAGAAAAATACAAATTAAATGTCTGGATCATACGAAGGTTCAAGTCTCGTTGAATAATGTATTTCCAAAATTAAAAATAAAATTTTTAATAAAAAAAATCAAATAGTTAATTATGTATTATTTTAAGAACTAAGTATATATTTTAAAATTTTAATAACGAAATAATTAAGATATGTGCTTTCAAAATCCGAAAGTTAAATTTCTTGTTCGGTGAATTCTTCCATGCCATGTATTATTTCGAAGGCATGAATGCTCTTATCATGTTGACCAATCAAATCCGCCACATCAGTGCCACGTGGATGAATATGTTGACCGGGTAACATCTTTTCCAATTTAAGTGAAGGCCCACCAAAATTAGAAATTAAAAGTGGTACTAACATTTAGCTCCTAAAATTCTTTAGCTTCTTAACTAACCCATCAATGAGGTACAGATTGATATGGATGCAAAATATATATAAAACATTGAAAATATAATTACGCAACAAAAAATCATGATATTAAATAAGTAAGTGTAGTATCATATGGTGTTTATAAGAATAATTAATTTGACACTTACCAAACACAAGAATACAAAACTTTCTTAGTACTAAGGATGAATTCAAAACAGAGTATGGAAGCAGGCGTTTTTTTAGATTTTTAAAATTTTTATTTTTATTTTATATATTATATTTAATTTTTTAATGTATAAAAATTTACTCTTTTAACAGTAAAATTTTGTCTAGATTCAAAAATTTTCAAAAATCAAATCCTACGTCGTCATCAAGAATAATGATAATGAGAAAAAAAGATAAGCAAATTCAAAGTAGCACACTGTAGATGTCAACAACAATAAAGCAAAATTAGGTGTCTTAGAAAATTCTTGGATTCTTTGGGGAAGAGGGTAATGTAATGGGAGTGAAGGGGAAAGAGAAAGTAGGGTTACAGTGAGGATAGTACCATGAAAGTGGTCCCTATGGCCTTTTATCTTGATCGCTGAGGGGAAGGCAAAGTCATGATGGCTGTTCCTTTCACAATTAAGTTCTTTTGGATTTTGCTTGGCAAAGTGTCCTAAACCTTCACAAATGGCCAAAGCTACTCAGACCTCAGAACAGAGTCTGCACTACTCTGAGTTTGTGTCTATGATGTGGAGCTACTTAATTTGATTATCTACTTCCATCTTCTTTTGGCATTAAAATTTGGATTCTTTATAATTTAAGAAAAGAATAGTTGGATTATACAGTTAACTCTATAAATATTATTAAATTAAAATTTTGAATTTTATTGATTTTAATTTTTAAAAATTATAGATAGTTAAATTTTAAATACACCAATTCTTTTTATATAAAATGTCAAATCTATACAATTTATAAAAAAAAAAAAGTAAGAAATTTAAATTACTTTACACATGATCTTAAACTGGTCAAATTGATTATATCTTTTCTTGTCATATGAAAGTTTAAATTCTCTACAATTTAATAAAGGAATTACACATCGTCAAATTGTTAGATCGTCGGACTAAATTTTCAAATTTTATTAATTTTGATTTCTAAAAGTTAATAATAAATAAATTTAAAATGTAAACTGTTAAATCGATACAATGTTTTTAATATAAATTATGGGATATCTGCAGCTTGCATGAAATAAGGGGAATTCATATTACTTCTGATTATGGGAATATATATTTAGAAAATGAGACCATCTGACCTCTGATTTGTTGACAATGATCCAATGACAGCCGTTTGATCTTGGGTGGATCATGATGGTGTATGTTATAACTGTACAACCAGTCTCATGCTATCATTTCTGTGTCGGTAACTGAGGTGATGTTTTCCAGACCCTTAATGTAGAAAGGTTGGCTCTTTCTTTTTCTTATTGTACTTATTACTATTATAATTCAAATTCTTTTCGTGGTCTTTGTTTATGGTCCAATTATTGACCAGGGAAAGGAATTATATAATGGCATAATAGGACAATGACTCAAATGCAGGGCCACTTATCATAAAATTATTATTTTAATTTATTATTTATTAAAATATTTGAATTAATTTTTAATTTATTATAAAATATAATATTTAATTATTTATTTTTTTAATTTAAAATTTAGAGTTTGATAAAGAAATTAAATTTAATAATTTATTAAAAAATTAAAAACTAAATATAATATTTTTAATATATAAAAAATTATTTTAAATATTTTAATACGTAAAAAAATTATAATAAATAAAAAATTAAAAAATATATTTTTCTCCTATTACAAAACATGGAAAAAGAGAACATCTCAAGTAATGGTATAATATAAATGCGCTATTTTTCCACGTCAACTTGCTTTTCATATATCAATTGTTTCATGTTTAGTACAGACTTCGTCATTGTTTTTTCCTTCGCAGTTTCCTTCTGAAGAATAAGAATGCATAGCTGTCACTCCGTCAAATTAATTATATGATAAATTATGCATCCTTTTACTTTAAACAATATCCTAGGATTGGCTCATTGGTTCTCTCACATTTTCATTAAGTTAATTTCCTTGCAAATGGCTTATTTCTTTTCTCAAAGATGTGAAAACATATGAATATGTTTGAGATGAAATTTATTGTTAATTTTCGTCAACATGTTTATTTACAATTTTGATGTGATTTTATGAATTTATTTTAATAAAAATGAGCTGTAATTTCATAATCAATCAACTTAATCATGGAATCCAGTTGAATTATAAATAAAATTAATGAAAAAAATATCATCTTACTCATTGATTTATCATTAAAGTATTATTTTGATCTCTCACTTATTTTATTTTTAAAATAATTATCTACTAATTAAAAATTATTACTTTTAATCTTTTTATACAAACTAATTAAGTTTACATTGAGAGACTATATATAGTAATAATTTTAAAAGTAAGAGACTAAAAGTAATAAATTTTAATAAGTGGGAGTCTGTTATAAAAAATAAAATAAATAAGGATCAACATGACATTTTCTCAAATTTTCGTGGGCAATTGTGGATTTGAACAATGAAGGGAAAAAGACATATAGCAACCTTTTGTCTGGTGTCTTGGCTGTGTAAAAGTAGTTGCATGTTAATTTAATTACATCACGAGTCATGACATAGGTAAAATGAAACCAATCAAATTGATCCCACCAATTATTAGGCCTTTAGGGACCAATATTTTTCTATTATTTTTGCTACTGAATTCAAGGGATGTATTTGCCATATGAAATTGGTACTACCTCATGACTTTGCACGATCTTCTCAAAATTGATGAATTCTCAAGTCTATACAATTTGTAGATGAAAAAGAGAAAAAAAAGCTAATACTTCGCTTTAACAAGCTTGGCTTTTCTGCATTTTTCTTCGTTCATGATAACAGATTATTGAGACTAGTCAAAATGCACATGCTAACTACCCTACCAAATTTTAAATTAATTTCGTTTTCAACTTTTTCACTTAATTTGATGAATTATTTATTTACTCTCAAGTATTATTATTATTATTATTATATTTAACTATGGCATAATATAATCATATACAGGTAAGAAGGGCTTGTACCTGCATGTTGTTGACAAGATCGAATGGGCTAAGAATCACGACAATTCGTTTCTAAAGCAAGCCAGTCATTATTTAAAGTTGAATTGAATTCATCCCCCGATGAATCGCTCCATTGAACCATGCTAGGTAGATCTGAAATATATTTTTCACCAACTTGGTGATATTAATCTAATTTGGATCTGCAGTTATTAGGTTACCTGTTATAGCATTTAACAATTTATATTAAATTAATAGTCCTATCATTCAAGGAAGTACGGGCTAGTTATTCCTTTAAATTTTTAAAATTTTAATGTCTATATGTAAGTTTATTTTGTACTTTTAATTTATAAGAATTTAATTCAAGGTTGTAAATTCATTTAACAGCACCTTCTGCTAACACATCTCAAATATTGTAGAAGTTAATCGATCCACCCCATTTTAATTTGCATTTAATATGGGGTCTAGAGTAAGAACTATATGAATTTGAAAAAACTACTATTTCAAAACAAATATTGTAATGCAATTTATTGTACATTTTCTTAATATTCATATTTGGTGTCACTTTCCTATGAATGACAAAGAGTTTACCCTGAAACACAAAATGGGCATTGAAAGATTCTGGCGATTGCTTGTTCTACCCTCTCTAATAGTTTCTAGAAAAGCCTAGAGAAATGGTCAAAACCTAGTTACTACATTGTTGTTTACTATTCACTCCAAATATTATTTAGGCAGTCCAGTTCTAAACTTGAATTCATTTTGGTCCTTCGTGAACCAAGTCTAGATATAATTTGTTATTTTTAAACTTAGTTTTATTTTGATAATTTATGAATTAAAAATATTAAAATAATCATTTATTTTTCAAGACCTGATTCAAGGTAGTTCCTCCTTTACTTTGCCATGGACAAGTTATTTATTTAATTGATATTTAAGGAAGCAAGAATATATCCAATGGGGGTGCAGAGAGCCCTAGAATTTTTAAATTTTTTTAAATTTTTTCTATAATTTTATCTTATATTATTAATTTAACTTTCTAATTTATAAAAATTCGCCCATTTTTATTATAAAAATTTGTTTCTCTTAGTTCAAATATTTGATAAGAAGATTTTATATTTTTTAAAATAAAATTTTAGATCTATCATAAAAGAATTACATTAAGTTAAATCTTAAAAATAAAAAATTATTTTAAAAATTTTAATTTATAAAATAAAAAATTATTTTTGAGACTTTTATTTATTTTAGACTAAATTTAAAAATAAAAAATTAAATTAATTTTTTCCCCTTCTTTCTCTTTCTCCATCATCCTAAAAAAAAAAGATTAGACATCACCGACTCTCCCAAGGGAAAATTATTATCAATGCACGTGACAGGAGTATATCGATGTGTCACACATGCAAAAGGGCCACACGGGTCCTTGCTTTACAGGCATCTCTATGATTGTCAAGGGTCAACCAGGACAGGCTGAGAAAGCCAAACCTTTTTTCTCTGAAGATTTTTTTTTATTTTATAATTATTTTTTGCAAGAGGTAATTACATTTTAGTAAGTAAATAATAGTTGAATTAAAAAAAGATTTGGAAAATAATCATTGCCCTAGTTGGTGCCTTCCCCCTTCATTAGTATGCTTCCATTATGTTCCATGACGGTGATTATAAAAATTTGATTTGATCTAGGACGGATATATTATTTATTTCCTCTACCTCTTTCGTTAGAAGCATCTCGCTCTCTCTCTCTCTCTCTGTGCTTTATTTAATTAATTACATTAACCACATGACATTACTGTATTCTAAAATTTGGAGTAAATTTTGTCAACCACAATTTGATTAATTTACAATCAATATATTTTTATTATTTCAAAAATTATATTCGAGTCTCATTATTTTTTTATATATATTAGAAAATTTTAATTTTTTAAAATAATTAAGTTATATGATATAAATTACTATTTTTATAATTAAAATTATTAAGTTAATGTTAAATTTTAAATAAGACTTTGATTTTATTTTTAACTTAACAATAAAAACAATTTGTTTTATTTTTGAAAAGACATATTGTATAAAATAATTAATTTCGTCGACCAAAATAAGTTAGAGGAAAAAGTCTTGTATGAAATTGTTCAAGCAAGAAGGTAATTTATTCAGACTTTAAAGAAAACTACTGTAATCTAGCTATCTTAACCTATTGCAACTAGTAAACCAAAAAAAAAAATTTAATAGATAAATGGCTTTGTGTGTATACATACATTCATAATTTATATAATATAAATATATTTTGTTTATTTACGTAGAATGTACTTAACAATTTATTTTCTATACAAAAAAAAGCCCAAAACGTCATTGTCTCACGCCTAATTGCTAGCTAGCTAGCTAGGTATGCGGAATTGTACTTTGCACGTTGGGGTGTCTGATCAAGTAATTAAACACTTTAATCTTTTATTCTATTGCAAATTTACCACTCATCCTTAAGATTTCGTGTAGGAGCCGTAGGGTTGGTGTATCCTTTTTCAAGTGAGATTTTGTTTTAAGCTATCATCTTATTTTTACAAAGCTAGGTGTGTCTTGTTAACATTACCAATTTATCTACGTTTTGGGCTATGTCCAAACAAAGATTATAAATATACATATGGTTCTACCGACACTACTTCTTAGCTTCTTAGTATGTATTATTCTCTCTCACTAGGGACGAGTAAAAAAAAAAAATATATATATATATATATATTTTTTTTTTTTCACCTTGATGCTACTATTTTTTGCTTCATCTGCTTTTTCTATAATTTTTTCCTGGCAATAAAGATGTGACTTTTAAGAGCATGAAATTAAATAGTGTTATCTTTTCTTTTCTCCTCTGAATCAAACAAAGAGATACATATAAGCTTCTCTCCCATCACCTCCCCACTTACAAGAACCTCTGAATTTCTAGCTAAGCAGAACAGTATTAAGTTCTTTTCTTTTCTCTGTCTTCTTTTCACAACATATATTTTCCTTTAAACCGAACAAACATAGACAAAAAGTTTGAGGCAAGCTCGTATTTACTGATTAGTCATTTCACCCTTTTGACCCATGATAATGAGGAAAAGGACTAAAGTAAAAGAACATTACAATTTTGTTAAATGTAAAGAAGTATCGTCTGGCAAATGTTACCAAAAATTAAATTGTACGAATTAAAATAAGTTATCCTAATGATTTTGATGGATTAAATACTCCTGAAAGCCCATCATGCCAGATGTATTCGGTCAACATATTGATCTCCCTAAATATATTGTTTCTTTCAATCATAGTCTACGAATACTTTCCTTTCATACAAATATATGAGTTTGATAAATTCCTCTGTAATTAATGTTGGAAAAATAATTTACTAACGAGCTGCATGCATATAATGGCGATTTACTTTATGGCTATTGCTACAGGAGCATGTCAGGACGAAAAGGAAAAATATCAGAGTAAGAGGACAAAATTTGGTTGAAGTATATTTTGAAGCCAAGAGCTTCTTTACTATGAAGAGTATGCAGCCTTACTTTAGAAAGTAAAAAGCTAAAGCAGAAAAAAGTAAAAAGAAGTCATAATCACTCTTTCTTGTCTACGGCAATAGAGGCAATTCCGTGCCATGCCATGCATTAATAATAAGAGAGAGAAATCTCACAGACTTCTACTGGGCGCCTCTCATTCCTCTTCAGTACCACATAAAAGTCTTCGTAAAATATCATTTTGATCTCTTATTTCTAATGTTAATTTGATCTTTCAATCTCAACTAAAATTGAACTAATAAATATTCTAACATTTATATTAATAGATCAAATTGAGAATGAATAATTAAGTGAGATATTAAGTCGAGACTGCACTTATAAAGAAGAGTAAGGGATCAAATTGTAAATTTTACTTTGAAGTTTTTTCAAAAAGTATTTCATTGGAAAAATTCACACAAAGTATCTCAAAAGTTTTAGATAAAATATTAGTCTGATCCCTCATTTATGTGTCTAATATTAATTTACTTTATTCACTTATGAGTATAATTTTAATTTGGTCTCTCAATCTCAAATAAATTTGAACAAATAAATATGTTAATATCCATATTAATAAGGAACTAAATTAAAAATAGAAAATTAAATATGGGATTAAACTGAAACTGAATTCATAAATAAAAGATTAAATTGAGAATCAATTAATGAGTAGGGGATTAGATTGAAAATGGGCAATTAAATGAAGGATTGAAAGTGAGATCAAACTCATAAGTCAAGGATCAAATTGATACTAAGACTCAGTAAAGGACTAAATTAGGAACTAAACAATAAGTGTGAGACCAAAATATAATATTTTACTTTGAAGTTTTTCAAAAGTATTTCCGTGGAAAATAATTCACACAAAATTTGGCATTGTGTACGAAGTTAGCTGGGAAGGGAAAATGACAAGAGATACATACATAATTAACAAAGACATACACAGTCCATATATTTAAATATTGTTGGTGTCCGATTTTCTGCAAATAAAATAAGGATGGTGTCAACATAAAAACTCTCTAACCTCTACTTTACTCTCTCTGCTTAGCTAGCTCGCAGCCTCCATCCAATCCAAGTCTGCCTTCGAAACCCACTTGGGGCCACACCGGTTCAACAAATAATTTCTTATTCGAAGAACTCTTTAGAGACTACTGAGTTGATAGTACGAATGAGAAATTACCAAAGGTGATTAACGAGTGTGAAATGGGTGAGAAAGAAAGTATATAAAGGGAGGGATTAGGTTCCATAAGAGCAGAACCAGATCCCATTTTTGGGAGGGTAGAGCAGAAGATGGGGTTCCTAATGGCCTCTGCTACTCTCACTGTGCTCTTAGCTCTTGTATCTTTGAGCTTCTTGCCCTCTGAAACCTCTGCAGATAACTACATCTACTCTTCTCCTCCTCCTCCGGTGTACTCGCCACCACCACCACCCAAGAAGAAGCCTTACTACTACCACTCTCCGCCGCCGCCGCCGCCGGTGTACTCCCCACCCAAGCACCCTTACCACTACCCGTCTCCACCACCACCGGCTAAGAAGCCTTACAAGTACCCTTCACCTCCTCCTCCTAAGGCTCCTTACCACTACCCATCTCCTCCTCCACCTCCCAAGAAGCCATACAAGTATCCTTCACCTCCTCCTCCAGTTCATGTGTATCCACCAAAGGCTCCTTACCATTATCCATCTCCTCCACCACCACCTAAGAAGCCATACAAATATCCTTCTCCGCCTCCTCCAGTTCATGTTTACCCTCCTAAGACACCTTACCATTATCCCTCTCCTCCTCCACCACCGAAGAAACCATACAAGTATCCTTCTCCTCCTCCACCAGTTCATGTGTATCCTCCTAAGACACCCTATCATTACCCATCTCCTCCTCCTCCACCAAAGAAGCCATACAAGTACCCATCTCCTCCTCCCCCATACCACAAGTACCCTCCCTACCACCCACACCCCCACCCAGTGTACCACTCCCCACCACCACCAAAGAAGCCATACAAGTACCCATCTCCTCCTCCTCCAGTTCACAAGTACCCTCCCTACCACCCTCACCCCCACCCAGTGTACCACTCTCCACCACCACCACCAAAGAAGCCATACAAGTACCCATCTCCTCCTCCCCCATACCACAAGTACCCTCCCTACCACCCACACCCTCACCCAGTGTACCACTCCCCACCACCACCAAAGAAGCCATACAAGTACCCATCTCCTCCTCCCCCAGTTCACAAGTACCCTCCCTACCACCCTCACCCCCACCCAGTGTACCACTCTCCACCACCACCCCATAAGAAGCCATACAAGTACCCATCTCCTCCTCCCCCATACCACAAGTACCCTCCCTACCACCCACACCCTCACCCAGTGTACCACTCCCCACCCCCACCAAAGAAGCCATACAAGTACCCATCTCCTCCTCCCCCAGTTCACAAGTACCCTCCCTACCACCCTCACCCCCACCCAGTGTACCACTCTCCACCACCACCCCATAAGAAGCCATACAAGTACCCATCCCCACCACCTCCAGTTTACAAGTACCCTCCCCACCACCCACACCCACACCCCCACCCAGTGTACCACTCACCCCCTCCTCCCCACAAGAAGCCATACAAGTACCCATCTCCACCACCCCCAGTTCACAAGTACCCTCCTCACCACCCTCACCCATACCCAGTTTACCACTCTCCTCCTCCACCACCATACAAGAAGCCTTATAAGTACAAGTCTCCACCTCCTCCTCCAGTTCACAAGCCCTACATCTATGCTTCCCCACCCCCTCCTTACCATTAGATAGTGTCTTTCCATAGTCAGTACCACTTGGTAAGCTTGGTTTTCCCTCCACTTCTAGTCTTTCTTAATCATACTACTTCACTTTCTGAAAAATAATATAATGTGATTTTTATATACTATAAATGCACTAACTATTTCTTATGGCCAATGGTACACAATTAAGGTTAAGTTTTTCATAATAAAATTCAAATTTGACAGCAAATGCTTGAAGAATTTTTGTTCTAACGATTTTTGGTAGTTTATAATTAAATTAATAATAGGCTTTGTTTCATGCAAATCTCGTTTGTTGTCATTATATTTGGTGTTTAAAGGGGAGCCAATGACATGGACGGATGGATTTATATATGAATGTCTTTTTTGACAGGATCTAAAAATGAGCAAATAAAGAAAGCGATGGATGAAACGAAGCAGTTTACGATACAGCTTAAAGGAGAATGGAAGCAAAGTTTCCGCGTTTTGTAGAAAAAAGAAAAAAAAATGTGTTGAAATTATTTATTCTGTCTATCATATCATTAATTTCTTTGTTTTATGATGTAATTTGACAGTTGTGAGGCACTGCCTTGATCCATGTATTTGCTTCTGTTAAAAATTAATAGTAAATTATGCATGTATTGTAGTTTTCAACCTGCTGCGTCTGCAGGGTTGAGAAACCAATATATTAATAAAATAATAAATATTATCCTCACACCCTCTCGTTATCTGTCTTAAAAAAAAAAAGTAATATTATTAAATTATAATTTTAATCCTTTATTTACAAATTTCTTTTTTCAAAATTATTATTATATATAGTCTTTTATATTAATTTTCATTAATTCACTTAGAAGAACTAAGTGTGCAGATTTTCAGCTAGTGATTTAGTGAGAAATTACTTTAAGAAATGTAAATATAGGACTAAAATGATAAATCATTAATAAATCAGGAACGAAAATAATTTTTTTTTCCCTTCTGGCTGCCTCTGTGCCTCTGTCCTTCCCGACGTGGTCCACACCTCGAATCTTTTTTCAAAATGTTTTCCGGGAAAATACCAAGAATCGAGAGCATGGCACAGTGGACCCAGAAACATGATAGTGAAAAGCTCGAAGAAGAATTATTATCGAAGACTTTTCTTCTCAATGACGTGATACAACGTTAAATTCCTATGTCTGATCAGGCTCATGAGCTATCCGTACAATTTTTTATATTGGTAAATTAATTAATTAACCGATGTATTGTGACTTAATCAAAGATTGGTTCATATTAATTCAAGAAAGTTGAGGTAACTGGCCGCGTGAAGAATGCTTCAAATGACTTTAAAAAAATAGCTGACATTGAGATTTACTAAAATAATTTTTATGAAATTGTCTCAAATTCAACTTCAACAAAGTAACATTGATTTTTTCAGTCACAATGTTTCTTTCTTGCATTATAATAGTGAGAACTAATGTGTCCGCTTAGGCAAATAATTGATGGAACGTGGAATACGTGGCCAGATAAATAATTATGCAAAAAGAATATATATAAGTAATTTCATATATTTTTGTGAAAATATTTTTTTTAATTGAAATATGACAAGTATATAATTGATTAATTATGTTATGATATGTGTATAATTATTATAGATAACTATATTATTTTTAAATTAAACTATATATTATTAATTAATTATATACTTATCTATAATTTAATTGAATAATAAAATAAAGATATTTGGATCTACATATAAATCTAATTCTTATAAGAAATGAGTAGTTATTTTTAGTGTTCTCAGCGATTCCTTTTAATTTTTCATGCGTTGCTGACAACAATTTTCAAAGAAAAAAAAAACATTGTTATTCTGGGTCTAATCTTAATTAATTACATTCTTGCCTTCTAACCTTCAATTGAACCGACGTGAGAAAAAACATAAAAACACAAATTATCAGGTATTTTTCATTATATACATATACATTAATTATTTAATTTTTGAATATTTAACATGGGTAAATTATATCCATTATGATAAAGTGATGATAAAAAATTTGACCTTAAAACTAATAACAGATGAATTAAATAGAAATCATGGACCAAGTAATAATAAACTAATAAGTGATGAGTTAGATTAAAAATAAAAATTAATAAAAAAATAAAATTGAGAATTAATTTATAAGTGAAAGATTAAAATAATATTTTACTCATTTTTATCCTTGGATCCTTTTCAATATTTTATTTAAAGTGAAGTACATAACTCAATGAATTTTATTCACTTTCCTGTTATTTACTTAAATTAATAGACATTTTTTTTTTCAAAAAAAGTGAGAGGTTCATTTACTCATCTTTAATCTCATTTTATAAAGTTATTGTTGTGCATTGTGTATCGAAAAACGATTAGTCATCATTCTCCTAAATAATATATAATAGGAGAAGCCATGTTCTCATTCTTCTAACACGGTATAAGTAATTAGAAAAACTGTGCATTGTACATTTCAAATTATTAAACTTGTTATCACTTTAACTGGATTATGTATCAGCATTGAAAGAAATTCCGGAACCATGTAGCATGTTGTGATGAGAATAATTGATAATGGCTAATTTGTCACTTTCTTTTTATTTTCCTAATATTTTCGGGCAAATCTTATCTTAAACATTATTGAAAAACGCCTCATGCCCCACCACGCACCATATCTTGGGTAAGTGTGCCACATGACCCTTAGGTAGGTGAGTTCAAGGTGCTGAGAATGGGCTTGTCGCTCATCATTTCCATCTTTCTTTTCATTAGGGTTTATTAAACTTTGACAAATTAAATAAGAAAATGAACAAATACATAATTATACATAATAATAATTATAACGGACATGAATCAACGTGCTTATTAACGATCACTGAATCTTTATTTTATTCTCTAACTTTATTTTATTTTTGAAAATAATATTTTATCAATTAAAAATTATTAGTTTTAATGTTTTACAGAAATTAATAAAATCTAATTTAAAAATTACATATGATAATAATCTTAAAGATTAAAAATAAAAAAATGACTAGTTTCATCCAAGAATATTTTTTCTAAAGAATAAAATAAATGAATAATTAAAATCAAAATTCAGTAATAAATTATTAGCAAAATAATATTTTTTTCGATTATTAATTATCACCATCCTATAATAGGCACTATCAATTATTAATTTTCTTCACTTTTATTTTTCAATTTAGAAGCTCGAAGCAGGATGAAATCGTGGAGAGATATCTGGAGCATTTCTTTTCTTGCCTCGTTATGAACACAAAAGCACCCAAAAAAATTATACGAAGAGACAAGAGTCCTAATTTGTTGAGATATCGTCGTTATTATTACGACACGTCACAGACATTTTACATGATTTTATTAATTTGAAAATATAATATCCTTTTAATTTATATTTATTTTCGAAATAAAATCTCATATTATAAAAGAAACATACTACAGGAGTCAATATCCAATAATGAAAACAAGAATAGAAACAGGAGTCTCTGGCAATATAATAAGCCTCTATTATCTTGCCTATTAATCCCATTGCAATTTTTTTCGCCATATAAAGTTCTTGGCAGGCCTGTATCACCACCTTAAATTCAGACTCATCAGTATCCTCTGTTCTGAGTGTATAGATAATTCATTATCTTTTTGTAATTCAATAGATAATTTAATAGAAAACTCTTAATAAAATAAGCTAATTAAAAAAAATAAGTTTAACAAAAAATAATAAAGTTTAGAATAAAAATATTTAAATAAATATGATTTTTATATTTGTACTTAAGTATAATTTATAAATAATTAATATTTTTTCTAATATGCACTTTATATATTTTGATAATAATACTACTATATCATCCCAATCTTAAAGAAATGAAAGACTAACATATAATGAGTAGAATTATTTTTTAAGTTACATTGATTTTTTATTATAATTATTAGAAGTACAAATAACAAGTGAAATAATTAAAAATATAAAAAATTAATATATATATATATATATATATTTCAAAATATTTAATAGAAAGAAGTTGGAAATGAAAACTTCACATGACAGAGCTATGATCCCCATTCCCACCCTTAAACTGTACAATTTCCTCCTATCTTAATCCACAAAAGAAAAAAAAATTTCAAATATAAATTCTTAAATTGGACAGTATCCACTAAAATCCCAAATTTGGGAACTTTTTCCATCGGTGAGGGTTATAATGTATATTGCATTACAAACTACAATGATTCCTATATAATCTCTTCCCTTGAAACCGTCGTTAAAAAGTTTTAAAAGAGTAATTTGTCGATAGTTGCATCATATATTTTAATATTCTATGACGAAGCACATGTCGCGAAATTGGAGAACAGTCTTATACAATTAGATTAGTTGCAACTTGACCAAAAACCCTTATATCAAGGTATGATAATGCATATATTCTTGTCTGCTAGACGTGTAATTAAATTAAGAGAAGAAGAAGTGAAAAATAAAATTACATATGTAGCCTTATGTATGGACGTATTACAAGTCTAAAGTCATTTAATTTATATTGTTAAATCTCACGATAACTTTATTAATTATAACAATCAATATGAACTTTTAGTTATATATATACAAAAAAGAGGTTTTATTTAGACAAAAACCAATATCATGATGTTAAAATTATCACTATATATATTAGCAGCTCCAATTAATTGTCTCCTTCTCCTCTTAATTCATAGAGGAAAGAACGACTACTTTATATTCATTCTAAATTATTCATTTTTCTATATATATTTCAATAATTAATGTAAGAATCAGGTGCTAGATTCGTACAGTAATTATTGAAGAAAATTTAAAATATATAGTCATCAGTTTCAATAAAAATACAAAGATTTCATTGATATTTCAGTAAGTCCATAATTTTTATTGACCTCTTTTCACATATTGACGAGAAAGTAATTATATAATTTTAAAACTATATTTTTGGTATAAATTTTATTACTTTATTTTATACATAATAAATTAATATTTATTAGACTTTGAGACTTTTAATTTTTGACTTTTTAAAGATTTTTAATTTTTAGCAAACTAAAATGAGACTAAATTTAAAAGTGGACAACTAAAATAATATTTTTTCAATAATTTTATTTTGAATAAAATGTTATTTTAGTCTCTTACTTATCAGTTAATTCTAATTTTTGTCATCAATGATTTTCATTCGCAATTTAGTTCTCTATTTAGTAGTTGATTTTCAATTTGGTCTTTTATTGATTTTTGTTCTTAATTTGGTTCTTTATTGATCAGTCTATTATTAATTTTGTATCTTAATTTTGATTAAATTGTTTAAATTAAAATGAATAGCAAATTAAAAATAGACTTATTAGTGAGGGATTTAATTGAAATTATATTAATAAATGATTGACTAAATTGAGAACAAAAATCAATAAGAACTAAATAAAAACGAACTAATAATTAAAGAACTTAATTGATAATACAATTTAATAAAAAACTAAACCTAAAAATAATAGATAAATGAAAATTAAAATAATAATTTATTAATTTTGTTTTTATAATTGTGCCATAGAAGAGAAAAGTAAATAAGACACGATTTGATATATATATATATATATATATATCTTAAAAAAGAAGTTTAAATTATCAAAAATATAGACTTATAATTAGAACATAAAATTTTAGAACAACGAGCTTAGAAAGACATATATATATATTATGGACACAATTATATGTATATGGGACCCTTCCACGAAAAGCAAAACAAAGCCTACGTATGGGAATGGGACCTCCGAGTGTGTTGCTTCTGCTCGATCCTTGGCGCACATGATGGACTCAAAATCTCAACCACAAAATGTTCGACCAAAAGAGACATATCTAAATTTATGGTATAGAATATTACAAATAAGTTAGGCTAGTTTAACCCCATTACGTACCAAGTCTTGTGAACCGCTAACATGGGCAAAATTTGTACTACGTCGAATATCAATCTCCAGTACTATGATATGATGGTTGGAGCTAGCTGTACCCCATGAAAATTGCGTGGTTGCTTTCTTAAGTATACATGCACGTGATTACACATATTATAAGAAAAAGAATACTTTTGGCCTCTCATCCAAAAATAATTATTTGATTTTTCACATGTTAAAATAATTAAAATAATCGCTCACCCAATAACAAATGTCACATCTCATAATTTTTAAAAAATTCATAAATTTAATTTTTTTATTAAATTTTATATATTAAATTTAAAAAACTAAATATGTATTTTTTGTTAAAAAAATAAAAAATTAAGTGTGACATTTTTTAATGAGTTAAAAATTATTTTAAATATTTTAATAAATAAAACTAAAATAATAATTTTGTAATAAATAAAAAATAAAAAATTTTTAATCCACGTATAATTGATGCATAAATATAATATACTTTTGAAATTGCAAAATCATAATAATTTATCAAATACTCTTAATTAAATCTATTTTTGCATGCTAAGTTTTTCTTCTTTTCTTTCTTTTATTTTTAGTTTAAATCACCTTCTGTTGAGAGAAAACATAAAATTTAAATTTTTTCAATTTTTCGTATAAATCTTTTCATCAAATTTAAAAATAAATAAATATAAAGTGAATAAGACTCATAGTTCAAATGAATCTCATCTAAATAATCACGTTAATTTTTTGTTCATCGTTCTTCTAAATTGACAAAAAGAAAATCCAAATTTTCTTTCCACAATTGAACGGTTGGATTTTACTACAAGCGGCCAAGGGCCACGTTTGAGGATGCTCGCATTGAATGGCCAGATATCAAGACAGGAGAGCCTTCAGTTAAACTCGACAGGAGGGGATCTAATAATGTAAATTAATACAATAAAATTGATTATTTTTAAAAATATATAATAATTGGCGTTTTAAATTAAATTATTGAAATAAGTAATTATTAAAAATTAAAATTTATAATCTAATGGTCAAAATTCACTAACTTATGTTCTGAACAGTTCATATTATTTACCACATAATTTACAATAATACCTCCTATATCTAAGTACATTGCAATCTATTATTCCAACTTCTAATTGAAAATTGTACCAAATTATATACATAAAGACATAGGATTCCATTGTAGAGTGAAAAAGCTTTGTATCCTCCAGTACATAAACTCTTTCTAAAGAAATTAATAGGAACCCCTCATTTTTTGGTTCTTTCGAGAAATATAGATCAGATGCATTCATATTAGAAGAGCCATTAACTTTTTCTTGTATTACTTTGAATGGGACACAAAATGATGACTTCCAGCTCATATATTAACGCTTCATAATTAAAGCGATGAATTTATAAATTCATTAGACAGCATTACAACTTGAGAATTACCCATATATATATAAATATATTATTAATTAATTATGTAACTTGATCTCCATTAATTTTTTTTATAAATTATATGTCGGCCCCTTTCTCAATAATTTACCTACTGAAACTGTATGTGGTGTGTGTGTGTATATATATTACTTGACGAGGTTTTTAATCTTAATTAAATCAATTTTTGTAATGTATATCATAATATTTTGTCCTGTCCAGTGTCCCATCTTTTAGGTTGTCTTAATACAGTTTTAATTAATAAAACAAGAATTACTTACTCTTCAACTTGTGAGAAAAAAACAGAGTGAAGGTTGCCAATCAACGTGGTGTGGAATAGTAATAAAGAGGAGAAAATAGGAAACAAAGCAGAGTGGAAGATGGGGTCAGCTTATTGATTGATTCTTATCATCTTCTAATAATTCATAGAATATTTTTAAAAATAGAAAAGACAATCCACAAAATACATTAAATTACTGACAAATTGAACCTGCCTCAATTTCAATGTCACATGCACTCAATAATTCTCGTTGTCATTCTTGACGAGTAATAAATTTATCCACAGCTCTACCAAAATTCTCCCTTTACTTTTTTTTTATTTGGGTTTATATATATATATATATATATATAGATAAAAGTATTTATTGTTCTCATTGCAACAATAATTGTTATTTTTTTTCAATGTTTCGTGACATCTAATTAATGATGTTTTCAATTTTATTTTTATGATAATATTACCCTTTATCTTTTTAAAAAGAATTAATCAATCTCTTTTATTTTAAAAAGATTATAATCAATTTCTAAAAATTTTTATATTCCCATACATTTAAGTAATATTTTTATGTTATCCTTATTTTTAAAAAAATAATTTCTGTTTATTTTAAAACTAATTTTCTAAAATAAAGTTTCATGAGATATTAAAAAGTAATATATATAGAAAAAATTTTATCCATATGTATATAGAGAGAGAAAAAATATTTAGAAGTATGAATATATAAAAGTTCATTAGAAATTAATTATAAATTTTTTATTTTAAAATATTGTTTATTTCTTTTGAAAAGAATAAATGGTACTATTATCATAAAAACAATACTAAAGAAACTATTATTTAAATGTCATGAAAAAGTAGTGAAAAACAACAATTATTATTATCAATCTAGGTAATAAATGTTCCTTAATTAGTGTCCTAACATCGATTAGCAAAACCCCCCCTCCCCCCACACACACACACACACACATATATATATATATATATATATATTCATTTTACTACATTTTTTAAACTTTCAGCCCCGCTAGAGTAATCTTATAGTGACATTTGATGAATTTAATCTGACATAAAAAGATATGCTTTCTTGGAGTACATTATGAGCGACGGTGATGCTAATTTTAAGAAGTTATTTTCTTCTATAATGAGTAAAATATTATTTTAATTTATCACTTATAAGTTGTTTCTTAATTTAGTCCCTCTATAAATTTATTCTTATTTTGCTCCTTCATTTTTTAGTTATTCTCAGCCCCTTACTGATTTTTACTATATATTTGTTTTCTCATCTATTAATTAATTTTTAATTTAGTCCTTCATTGATTGGTCTTTTTCATATAGTTAAGGCTAAAGAATATTAAATGTGTTGACTTTTAGATTAATTAGTTTGGAAGGACCAAACTGAGAAAGGATCAATTAGTAAGGGAAAAAATTAAAAATAAAAATCAGTAAGAGATGAAATTAAAAATTAATTAATAATTGAGGAACTAAAATCATGTTTTACTCCTTTTATAATTGTGAAAATAACCCTTATTTTAGGTTCCCTATTTATTAAAAATGTATGGATCTAACAGTTAATATTAATGGAAATGCATAATGTGATGGATTAAATTAAACTTGATGACCATGCGCGATCCAAAATTTTTAATCTAATGATATGCAATCCCTCAAATCTACTGAAAATCCATATCACAAGCAAGGGGGAGTGGGGTGTGGAAACTCCTCTCCTTGTGAATATCACCAGTGAATTCAATCAATCTACTTCTTTTTATTCTTTTCTTTTGTGAATCGAAATTTATGTGTGTGTATATATATATATATATATATATATATATATATGTATGTATATATATTTGTAAACATATATATTTTTGGTTAATCAAAATTTATTTTTAAAATATATATATATAAAATTCATGATCAATTTAATTAATTTATTTTTGATCAAACGAATCTCTCTATTTTATAAAAAATTATCCTCATGTGGTAATGAAATTCATTTTAAGGTATACCATACAATTGTTAATGTAACTCAAAAAAGGTGCACAAAATTATCGATTTTAACTTATATTTCATTCTAGTACTAACAACAGTTAACGACAACAACAAAACATACAAAACTAGCTAGGAAGTGTTGCTTTCAATGGCTCATTGGACTTAATTTTATAAGGAAAGAAGATATTATGAGACTCACATTTAATAATATATATATATATATATACACACACACACACATATACATATTTTTGAGTTTTATATACATACGTCATATCTTAATTTCTCATTTTTTAAAATTGAAACTGTTAATTTTATGGAAAAAATTATAGAACCAAATACAATGAAGCACACATGAAGGGCTAAACAGGGATCGATGGATAAGCGAGAGAAGGAAAATATTGTTTAGAAAGTTGCAAGTATTTGACAATACTTAATAATTTAATAATTATAGGTAGATTTAATTAAAATTTTAGTCCCTATTTAATGTACCCAAAAAAAAATCCAATCTAATTAGTCCTATTGGTTTTGATTAGACATAGTAGTTGTTCTGTTTTACTTATTAGAACAGTTTAATTCCTAACTTCAATTCAGTTACTCAACCAATAATCACTTGATAAAGAAAGTAATTCATGATCATTTTAAATTCCTTTTTTTTTTACAACATAACCAAATAATTTGTTATCCTATTTAATCATTGTTTTTAATTGATCTGGCTAAACTCTTGGAGAGATAATATTGTTTAAATTGGCCCGAAAGGAACTAAATGGTTCTTAGAAATAAACTAGAGAGTGATGAATTGCTTCAATTGAAATTAAATGAACTAAATTATTTACTTAAGTATTAAATGGGCTAAAATATACAATTAAACTTATAATTAAATATAATTATATGATGAAGTATATAGGGAGGAATGGTTTAAGGAGAGATGTAATCACCCTTGAATTGAAATAAATGTTCAAGATTTTTCACTGTTGTTATTCACTCTGTATGATTTTTGCATCAATTGTTTTTGCATAAATAACTTTATTTATCTACTCCTCTCACATCGCTCTTTCCACTAAATATGTTTTTTTTAATTAATAAATATTTTAAAATTTGTTGAAATTATGCAAATCTCCCCTCTAATTTTTGAAATATACACGGATCACCTCTAAAATAAAAATGCACGCTACAATTTAGCCAAATTTTAAATTTGTTTAACTAAACGTCCTTTCCTTTTTTTTTTTTTAATGAAAAGTGCTTTTGTCAAAAAAAAAAAAATTAGACTAAAGCGCATATTTTGAAAATAAAAAGTCTATGCAATTTTAACAAAATTCAGAAAATTAAAATTATATACTTTACATTTTAAAGATATATAGTATTTTTATTTGGTTCAATTCAACTGATACATAATAATTATTATGATTAGTCAAGTAATTTGAAGGTAATATTATAGTTCATTAAATAGTACATACTCTTCAAACTAATGATATTTTTATACTAAAGTACGTAGTGGTTGGTATGTTGCATTCCAGGGATGAGATATGCGGCAAGATATTGTTTCACCAATGATTCTTCTGCAAATGGCATATCTCATCATCAAGAACCTAATTATTTACTATTTCTCTCAAGATCAAGATCAACGTATAATTAATGTTTTTATTTACTATTAATTAATGAATAACTATATAGTTTTCTGTATCTAGAAGATGTTGCCCATTATTTTGTTTCATTTTTTAGTAACAAAAGGAAAAATATGAAAATTACAATCAAAAGGGAAAAAATTGATCTGATATAAATGTCCTAAATACGTTTTATTAATAATTATATATCCCATATAGATCTAAAACACTATAAATTGTTCAAGTTTTTTATCATTAAATCTCACTTAGTGATTTTAATCCACAAAAAACTTAACCCAATAAAATTAAATTAAAAAAAAAACCTCATTTTGATCTATGTACCCTCAAATAAATCCATTACAATATTTGCTTGGTTTATAAAAATTTAATCTATACAACTAATTATTACACAAAAAAGGATTAATTATTTAGTATTTTGTTAATTTAGTGATGCTTAAGATTATACCTAATTATAATTTAAAAAGTTCATCTAACTTAAAAAAATGGCTAAAAAAATTTAGCCAGAAATGCTCATATTATAAAATGGGTATGGCTATACAAAAAAATTGTCTTTAGTGGCCACATGACAAAGGTTGCTGCTAAAATGCATTAGTGATGACAATTGTCACCACTACATATAGATAGATGATAAGATTTATCATAATTGTCACAAAATATAAAGTTTCAGTAGCAAAATTATCGTTGCTAAAAGCGTTTTAGTGGCAACTACATTGTTGCCACTAAAGAGCTTTAGTAGTGACAAAATATTGTGACCACTATAGAGTTATTGTGGAGACTATTTATACTCACCATTAAAGAACTTTAGTGACAATGAAACGTAGTCGTTACTAAAGCTTTACAATGGCAACTTTATTGTCACCACTAATGAGCCTTGGCAACAACTGAAGTCACCACTTAAGGTTTTTTTTTGTTTTACATATTTTATATATATTTAGGCTCTAAAACCTTTTTAATTGATATATAATAAATTGACATAATACATATAAAACTAGTATTTGCATCCCATACAATGAAAATAATATTTAAACACTACAAATATAAAATCAATTGTTGAATTACAACTAAATATAATATATAAGACTAAATATGTGATTCTAAATGTTGAAAATAAAAGTGATATACAATCAACTTGAAAGTTACTTCCTCCAACATATACAAATTAAACTTCCAATATTTCATAAGAAACCTACAATTCTATTCATCTAAAGACATAATAGCAACTTATTAAAATAACAAAGTCAAATATTTTCTTCATTGGAACTTGCTCTTCATAGTCAATGTGTGCCATTATAATGAGTATTATCATTTCTTGCAACAAGCCAATGATATTAGCTTAAGTAAAAGTAAATGATTCTAGAAAATGGCATAAAATACTTGTAATATTTTCACAACATATGACTCTTAAACCAACACACACATGTTTAAGAGTCAAATAAGAACTAGTCATAAGGTTATACCTTTAACTTAGCTATGCAATTTCCTTACAAGGTCATTGAGTAGGTTCTATCATCACTGCCCTGAAGGGTTAGAAGGTTTGTGTCCATGATAGAATGAAACGTCACTCCTATATTCTCACTATTTGAAAAATAAAGAGATAATTATAGAATATACCTGTTGTAAGTTAGCTATTAAGGCGACCATTTGAGCATGAATCTCAGCCTGTAATTGTTGTTGAAGCTTAGGTCGTTCTTCTTGTAATTTTCTCTCCATTTCTTCATATATCTTTGCACGGTCTTCCTCCCATTGCCTTTCCAACTTAGCATGGTCCATCTTTCATTGCCTCTCTAACTCAACATGGTATTCTTCCTATTGTCTTTCCATATTAGCTGGCATCTGCTCATGCACTTCTTATATTCTAAAGTCCATGTCAGCTGAGTTCACATTTTTTCTCTTTTGGGGTTTCTTCCCATGCCCTTTTCCATGCACATACCTTGATCGCTTTCTTAACACAGTAGCAAGTATCTCATCTCCTGTCAATGATGTCACATTATGTTTTGATTGTTGCTAAAGAACGAGGTCATAAATGCGACCCTTCCATTATAGGAACAATTAAAGCCATGTACTAGAATATATAATTGAAAAGAGATTAAAACTTAATAAGTTTATAATTTGTACATGAACTTCTTGTGAATATGGATTTGACCATACTACTTCTCTTTCCTTAGTTCGTCGAGTATGCTGTATCTCCCAGACTCGATTAGATGGTGCCTTTTCCTCAGTCACAGGATCCCTCTATAATGTTGTTTGTACAAAGAATACTTAATAGTACCAAATAATTTAATTGTCACTATGTACATGAGGGAAAAATAAAAGGAGTGCAAGCTCACCGTTAATTCCTCTACCTTAACAAATGACCTTGTTCCACATGTATGCTTTGTAATTTGCTTACTCCTATTTGATTTATTCTTACTACTTGTTGCCTGTAATGAAATAATAATGTTATCCATTAAAAATAAAGAAGACAATTTATATTAACTTGCAAAAAATCGGATGTCTTGAACTTATTAGACTCAAAGTGATGACATAGCCACTCCCAATCTTCATGACTAACCAGATTAGGCCTAGCTACTTCTCTTTCATCATCAGTCTCACACTTCATGTACAATCTATGTAAGCTACTTTTCCAATTCCTAAAAATTTGTTACATAGTACTTATACAAAAAACTTTCATTGCAATCTCTCGTTGGCTGTCCATGGCCTCAAACTTATCCTACAAATAATAAGCATAAGTCGTTGCACTTATTAACATAACCAACTTGCAATAAAGCAAAGACAATGTTTTTATATAGCTAATTGTTTAACTTAACTTTGAACCACATCGTTTCCCCATCCTTTGAGAAGATTTTATCCCATTCACTATCTTTAAAAGAGACGGTAGTTTGCACTACCCACCCGTAATAGTTCACTAAGTCTTGAGCCCTATCTCCAACTGCTCTATCGATGTCAACTGGAATATCAACTTTCATTTTTGCACTGTATTTAGTTTCCATGTCAATTGAAAGGCTCTTGTACTACCCCCTATTTGACTTGATAGTGCTACAAGAAGCTATGACATGTAGAGATAAATTATAATTTCATATTCAAATATAGAAATATCCATTATCTTACTTATTCAAGATGCTTGAAGAGATACCTACACTACTATAAAGTCGTGATGGCAATGTGAGAGGAGAAGCCTCAAGGTCTTTCTCAGCTACTAATAGTATGGGTAGTGGAGAATCCCTAAGCTTTAGTGTAACACCTCTTTAAGGTTCAAGTGAACATAAGGGTGATGTTACTTCTCCATGCTTATCATGTCTCCCTTGATCACTATTGCATGCAAGGCCTCTTCCACTTCGTCCTCCTCCCCTACTATGTCCACCACCTAACATTTTTTGCAATAATAAATTCAAATGTTAAATTAACCAAAAAGAAGTAGATAATGCACATTAAATAAATAAAAAAAAGCAATAGATTACCATAAACAAAGTTAAACATATGGTCATTCTTTTAATGTAACTTAAAAAATACCACTAGCTTAGTTACTATTAGTCAATGTTCGTCTCATTGCATTATCGTCAATTAATTCCTCATCTTCTTCTTCATCACTAACCATATCCTCACCATTGTCATCAATGAAATCATCTGTCTTATTAGCTATATTTGGTTGACTTGTTTTACAAAATTTACTTGCTGAACTTATTTCTTCTGGTTTAACATCAGTCCTATGTAAGGAGACCACAATGTCATTTTTAATGTCACTAGCAAGCACCATATTTAGTTCAACTTCCTCTTGTTGATATGCCTCATCATTTAGTAGCTCCTCTTTATCACCATTTATGTCATTATCATTCATTGTGGGCATGTTAAATAAATCACGAGGATTAGTCTTGACAACAACGAGCCAATCTTGGTTAACAAGATCTTTCATATAGAAAATTTGTTTTGCTTGAGATGACAATATAAATGGTTTATTTGAGCGTAATGCATAACGAGTATTTACCATGGTCATTCCATACTTATCAACCTTGTATCCTCTTCCAAGATGCCTCACATCCCACCAGTGACATTTGAAGACATGTACTTTCTTATTTATGATATATGTTAACTCATATATGTCTTTCAAGATACCATAATACTCTTTCCCAACATTTGAATCATCACCCCTCATAAGAATTCCACTATTTTGTGTTCTCCTAGCTGAGGCACGATCTCTTGTGTGAAACCTAAATCCATTTACCATTAAAGTAGAATAGCGATAAACCAATTTAAGCAGGCCAATTGCTAAGCTTATGAGGTCATCATTAGCTTCACCATGAGCATATAACTTTAAAACCTCTAGGTAAGAAGTAGTGGTAATGCTTGGAATATTTAATGGGGTACAATCATATAAAGTAAGATCAAGGGAAACCTATATGTGCATGGAACCATACATTAAACTCCTTTATCTTGGAAGCCTATGTATCCAACTCCTTCTTGTGCTCCCTACATATTAAGATAGGATAAGGAACATAATTATTAACTTAGCCTAAGAAACTAAAATGTTATTAGAGATATAGCCAAGTCTAGTGAACCCACTCCATAAATGGCCAAATGTCTTCACAATTCTGAAGCATATAAGTGCAAGCTTGGTTGAACTCTAAATAAGATAAAAGTCTTACTTCATAAGCTCCCTTAGCTTGCCCACTTTTTTTGATTATTAACATCTCATAATGTGGCACAGGTCCATCATCATTTCTTGGAGGTCTATTAAACTTAGTTGGTATATTAATGTAAGGCATTCATCAACTAAATAACCTTATGCAATTGAACCTTCTCGTTGTTAAAAAAATGTTAAACTAATTAACATAATAATAAGTAATCATATATTACATGGACTATTTATTGGGATATATTAATTTTTCACAAAAAATTAATTGCATTTATTTGTGGCTAAAATATAAATACACAATTCATATTTTTGAACATATTTAAATGTTCATTAATTAGGGTTTTAATAATTAGGCCTTTAATCATTATTTCTTGGATGGGCCACTTGCCCAATTAAAAATACAAGGCCCTACTTTTAAAAATTAGCCAAAAAAACTTTTTTAATAGGCTAAGAAATTTAAAAAACCAAAATCATTTTAACAATGAGCCTAAATCAAATTCTATAAGCCCATTAAAAATAATAAGGTTTTTGTATAAGAAAAATTAGGTTAAAAAATCTAATTTAATTAGGTAAAAAAAATTCAAACAAAAAAATCTCAATCATTTTTAAATTTCAAAAACAAAAAATTCAAAAATTCAAAAGAAACCTTTCAACTAGGTATATCCATCGATATTGTATGGGTTTGCCAAGCTTTGCTTCTCTTGCCAAATGAATGGGCAAGTGGATCATTATGTTAAAGAAAGTCAGTGGAGACACTGTCTCTAATTTGCACAAAGTGGTTACAATTTGAGTTTGAAGACTATTAAGATCTTTAATTGTCAAACATTTAGAATATAAATTCTTAAAAAATTTACCCAATTCTACTATTGGTCTTGCCACCTCCTTAGGCAATAAACTACGAATTGCAACTGGGAATATGTCTTGTAATAATACATAGTAATCATGACATTTCAATCCTAAGATTTTTTGCTCACGAACATTAATGCACCTTGAAATGTTTGAAGAGAAAGCATTATGAACCTTTAAGTTAGCTAAAAAGTTATAAACTTTCAACTTTTCTTGTAGAGACAATGCATAACATGCTGCCAGCATTAAAATTTTGCTCCCTTGTTCTAACGGGTGCAATTGTTGCCTAATTCCAAAATCAACCAAGTCATACTGACTCTTTAATGTGTCCTTTGTTTTCCCCACCAATTGCATCACCATTGATATAATATTGTCAGATACATTTCTTTCTATATGCTTGACATCAAGGTTATGTCAGAGTATAAGGACTTTCCAATAGGGTAATTGAAAAAAAATACTCTTCTTTCTCTAATTGTAAACATCATTAAACTGGGTGCGCTTTTGTTTGAGTTTTCCTAAATGTCATATCACTCAGTGCTTGCAAGTGTTAAAGTGCTTCATCATTTGTTAAAGGAGAAGGTGCCCTTGCATTTTCAACATTCCTATTAAATGCTCTCTTATTCTATCGCCATGGATGGTTAGTGGGTAAGAAGCGACGATGGCCCATGTAACCCAACTTGTTTCGTAATGTCACAAAATATATGTCATTATGGCAACAAGGGTATGCAAGCTTCCTTTTGGTTGACCATCCTGAGAGGTTCCCAT
The DNA here is from genome assembly GCA_037074485.1 of Delonix regia. Taxonomy (NCBI): domain Eukaryota; kingdom Viridiplantae; phylum Streptophyta; class Magnoliopsida; order Fabales; family Fabaceae; genus Delonix; species Delonix regia. Next base: position 18,287,770 of record CM073449.1, on the reverse strand, counting down.
ATGTTGGAAAGTCATTAGTTGTCCACAACAAAGCTGTACGTATCTTGAAGTTGGATTGTGAATGGTTATCGAATGTCATTACACCTTCCATTCATAATTCATAAAGCTCTTCAATCATTGGTTTTAAATAGACATCTATATCATCACCTGGACACTTAGGGTCGAGAATTAGAAGTGTCATCATAAAGTATGGATGCATCATGCAAGCCCATGGTGGCAAATTATATGGAACTAGCATAATTGGCCAAACACTATGACTAGCACTTATATTCCCATAAGGCAGGAAGCCATCACTTGCTAGACCAACTGAACATTTCTAGGATCAATAGAAAACTCAGGATGTTGTTCATCAAAGGATTTCCATGTTTTGGAGTTAGAGGAATTTCTTAACACACCATCATTAATACATCCCTCTTTGTGCCACCTCATCTCCTTAGCTATGTGACGTGCCATGTATAACCTTTGCAACCATGGCTTTACCGAAAAATGTCGCAATACCTTACATGGTACTTTCTTGCCTTTATGACTATTCGTCTTCCATCTAGACATCTTACACTTTGGACACGATTGTGCATTGGCATGTTCTCACCAATATAAGATGCAATAATTCTCACATGCATTTATCTTCATATAATCCAATCTTAGATTTCGAATAATCTTTTTTGCTTCATAGTAAGAGTTAGGAACCATTGCACCTTTAGGAAGAACTTCTTGGAATAAATAGCAATGCATCCATTGATTTGTTGCTCCAATGATTGAGACACTTCAAATGAAGTAGCCTAACTATAAAAGACAACTTTGACACTTTGGTACAACCAAGATAGAGTTCGATTTTAGCATTTTCTAACAAGTTGAAGAAATTTTTAGCATGTGTGCTACACAACTCATCATGTTCTAAACCACTATTTATATCTTCAAAATTTGATCATCCATATGCATCATGTATCGTTTCAATAATGTCATCATCTTCGACATCATCCACCTCAACATTATCGTCCTTCAATTTTTCATTGTACTCTTGAATGGGACTTTCGACATAGGTTTGTTTCTCTCCATGTGAGTCCTACACTTCATAACTCTCATAAAAACCCCTTTTTAATAGATATTCCCTAATTTTACATCTAACCTTGAATGCGATGTTCATACAACCCTTACATGGGCATCAAACCATGTCGGTCACCCCTGGTTTACTAAATGCCCATTGGAGAAAACTATCTACTCCTTGTATATATGTAGCATCAGCCCTATTCCTACTTTTCAACCAACTTTTATTCATCCTTAGTTCTTACATTCAACAATATTTATTTAAACAAGATCAATCTTATATATATATATATATATATATAGAAAGAGACAATGCCAATAATGCATTTATGATTTCAAAATATGTTTCAATTGGTATATAAGTTTGAGTTTAGTAATTATAAGTTGTTTATAATTTCAAAAATTGTCACAAATAGCTAGCTTAATTGTTAATTTGAAATATCCATATTTGTTGACTTATTAATGAAAACTAGTTAATTTGACCCAATCAAATTGGAACACTTTCGCATTAAAGGTGTAGGTGGCTTGTGTTTTTTGCTATGGCAAAAAACACAAAAAGCTTTGGTAGGTTTTTGGCCGCGACAAAAAACACAGCAAGCCAACTACACAACCTACACCTTTGCTGTGACATAGCAAGGTGGAACCACTATCAAAATTCTCTTCTTGTTTAAGGAAAAAAAAAAATCGTAAAAGGGATTCATATAATCTTTGGTTTTGTTTAATAGTTTTTAGTTAAAACAAATATCACCTAAGTAATTGAAAGCACAAAGAAATATAAAGATTTAGCTCATCACATACCTTAACAATCTGTAGTATTTGAACCCAAATGTTGTCGAGGAGGACAGAAAATTTAGTCAGACAGTGGGCCAACACCACCCTTAATATTGCAAGAATCTAGCTAGAAGGATGCCTGACAATGGCGCATGGTGATACAAAAGAAGAATGAAGGTGACAACTCCTGGAGGAAACACGTTTGACAGAGGAAGAAAGAGATGTCAGGAATTAGGTTTTGTTAATTCATGTTTTAAATCTAATGCTTGTGATAGTAGCCCTAAGTAATAATTTGGATTAATTAGGACAACTAACCAGTACCACTTTTTCTGTGCTCTCAACAATTGTTAATTATAATGTCATACGAATTTGTTATAAAACAATGTTAAAAGTCAATGAGGAGACTGTTAACTAATTTAACATATCGTTGAATCAGGTTGAGAATCCCACTTAACAGACTTATTTTTTTTACTATGGAAAGTAGGGGCCAAAAGTAGCTCTATTTACCATTGTTTCTAAGTTGTGCACTTGTGACTTGTGCCTGTTTCTATTGACCATAAATCATATTTTTAAACACATAACAGAGATGTAGTAAAAAAGATGTTGTTTAGAAAGGATAATAGTGAGGAAAAAATAGGCGAAAACACAAATCCAACAATTCCCAAAAAGGCTTAGCAGAGAATAGAAGCAAGTAAGCTATATAAACCTATCTTCATGATTAAATAATAAAAGTAGAAGGCAAAGGTCTTCTTAGTAGGGTAGCCATAGCATATTATACGCATATAATTTTGAAGTTTGATTTGACCTACATGTTTGAAAATCAATCATTAATGACTGTCTCATCCCTTAGTACAGCTGAAGCCAACTTCATCTCCAGGCTTTATTATCTTTAATCTTTAACTTAAAAAGTATTCCATTTAATTTCCCTTAGTACGGCCCTCTTTGGAGTAATTGTGACTGTAGAGACTGGTATGGGTCCCATTTAATTTCCCTGATTATTAAGTTTATAAAAACCTAAGTTCTTGTACATCATTTTATTTTGGCATGTGTTATCAGATTAGGTTTTGTTTTTTGTTTTTTGTTATCTAATCAGGCAAAACAATAGTGAGAAATTAGGAATGTGAAAATGGTGTAGCATCCACAAGTGGACAATAAACGAGAAATTAAAGAAAAAGCCAACCATAATTATGGTGATGTAACCTTATGGAAAAACTAGACCATCCATTATTAAATTTCCAATCCTTTGGTTCTAAGTAGCCACCACTCAAGGAATATTTGACTTCCTTAGGAAATATTCGTTGACTATATCAAAAGTTCAAGAAAAATATGATGACTGTGGGAAAATTATCAAGTTGGATTGTTACTTTACTTTTGGCACAAACCAAGATAAATCATTTTATTTTGGCATGTGTTATCAAATTAGGTTTTGTTTTTTGTCATTAGATAAGGCAAAAAAATGGTGAGAAATTAGGAATGAGAAAATGATGTAGCATCCATAAGTGGACAATAAATGAGAAATTAGAGAAGAAGCTAACCACAATTATGGTGATGTATGGAAAAACTAGACCATCAATTATTGAATTTCCAATCCTTAAGTTCCAAGTAGCCATCATTTAGGGAATAATTAAAATAAGGTACAAGAAAGAAAGAAATTAATACATGATTCGTCCATTTTGATGTAGTAGTAGTTGTAAAAGAAAAACAAAAGAAGAAAAAGAAAAAGATGAAGAATAAAATAAGAGGAAGAGCATCTTGATGCAGAGATAGAACTAGCTTTCACTACCATGACTAAAATAGAGGGATTAGTAGAAGAAAGAAAGAATAATGTTCAAGCCGAAAAAAAAAATAATGATGATAGAAACTTACCATTCCTCACCAAGATGAGAATTCGCCATAGTTTCTAGAAGGTATGAAATAAATAAATATATAAAATAAAATAATAATAATAATAATAAATAAATAAATAATGTACTATATAGAAAGAGACAATGCTAACAATGCACAAGCAAGTCACCTATGGCGGCGAAAGTGAATTTTTGCCCTGGCGAAAGACACAACAAGGTAAAATCAATGGCAAAAACTCTTTCTAACGCATGAGGAAATCCAATGTTTGAGAAACACACAACCTAGCCAATCGAAACTAGCCTAAAAGACAAAGAGAACATGGGGAATTCTAGCTTCAAATTATTATATCATTCTTCAAGGAAAATAGAAAGTAATGGAGGAAGAATCAAACAAAACATTGTCATTTGGAGAGTTTTCTAAGTAGCATATAAAAGCCATACCTAAACAACAAAATGGCTTGAGCAAGAATGGAAGGGAACGAGTTACCTACCTCTCCTCCAAACTTTGCACAGTTCTATAGCGTTGGAGGGAAATCTAGTGTTTAAGAGACCTACAACAAAGCAAATTACGATGCACAAGAGGAAGAAGAAGATTTGAGTGTTGGGTGTTGAAAATAGAGGAAGAAGATTTAAGTACTGGGTGTTGAAAAGTGAGGAAGAAGGAAGGTGAAGGCGAATTAGGGCTCCAAATTGAAGATTACTGTGTGTTAAATATATATATAACCAAAATTGCCTTTAATGACAAGAACTAAGTTGTTGCCACTAAAAACCATTTAGTGGCGACCATCTAGGATTGCCACAAAAGCTATATTGTGGCAATTGTGTAAAGTCATCACAAAAAACATTTAGTGGCAAGATATTGTCGCCCCTAAATCATTTTTAGCAGTGACCTCTCCTTGTTGTTATCAATTACTTGTTTCCATTTAATAATCAGAACTATATTGAACATCCTGTTGGATTATTTATTAATAATCTAATTTGATGGATTAAGATTAATCAATTAAATGGTTAGTAAATACATAATAATTTTAATTTATACAGACATTAATTATTCAAGCTTTAGTGCAATGCCTAAATAGATTAGTCATATTGTGAACAACCTTTTTTTTTTTAACCAAGAAAGAAAATGAACAGAAGGCAAAGATGAATAAAGTAAAATAAAACAAAAAATAGAAAATTAAAACAACAAACAAAAATAATAAAATTGAGAATTTTAAGACTAAAAAAGTAAGAATAAAGAACACAACAAAGAAAAAGCAATAAAGAAAGTCAAAAACAAAAAATTGAAAGATAATAAAATACAAAAAAATGAAACAAATAAGGGGAAAAAAAAACAAAACCAAATAAAAATAATATATTAAGAAAGTCAACCAAAAAAGAAAAGAAGGAACTTTTTTCTTTTTTTAATTACAAGACAAAACAAAGAAAGTTAAAATAAATAATTAAAGTGATCAATAAAAGGCACAACTGAAGTAGAAAAGAAGTCCTTCCACATGGTGCTAACATGATCTTCATGACTTTTAATTTGGTGACTTGTAAATTTGCCCAAAGAGTTTTGAATATCTTCACCAAGAATATAAAGATCACTGCTATTCTGGTAGGTTGAAGAAAGTATATTAATATGTGTTAGATTTAAGCAAATGATGCATATGGATCAAAGAGTTTTGAATGTCTTCACCAAGCTGTTGTGATGTGGCTGACGTACCTATTTATTTGCATTACATTGCGCTATGGATTTGGATTTATTCTTGTATGAACAATCTGATTCCTTGTTTGCCATATGCAATAAAGAACAATCATCTACCATCGTGTGATATATATCATTTTTCCAAGGTGAACTTTGCTTATTGAAAGCTAATTTTGTCTCTACTCAATAATAGTCTTTTCCAAACCTATCCACTCCTATCCCAAAAGGAGAGGAGAACCAAATAGTATAGGCAAAAGAGCAAGAAGTAAAAACACGATTGAGTGATTCTTCAGAGCTTTGACAAAAATCACATATTGAATCACAAAGAACAAGATGTCTTTTTAAAACATCACCTAGAGGTAAAGATTCCATTACTAACTTCCAAATGAAAAGATTAATTCTCGTAGGAAGTCGAAGACTCTAGAGCTATTTCCATTTAGTAAAAGAGTTAGATATTTTGATTTGATTATTCTAAATAAGAAGGTTAACGCCCTCTTTAATTGTGTAAACACCATTTTTACTTTTTTTCCATATTAGATGATCCTTTATACCTATATAGGAAAAGGGAATTGCAGAGATTTGCCGAACAACAAAATCTAGATAAAGATAGCTTTGAATGCTAAATAAGACCTGAGACCTTTTAAACATGTGTCTTAACATCTGGCTACATATTCCATTATAGATGGTGGTTGATGGGAATGTCTAATCCAAATCCCACTTGCTAGCTCAAATTGTCAATTATCAAAGATTGAGATTTTTTAATCCCTTTCCACATCCATAAGGAATTGCATCTATCAATTAGCTATCTGAGGCAATTGCTGGCTACATATTTGGACTTTAGAACACTTGAGAGGGAAGAATCAATATGGAGATCTAAGATCCTCCATACTTGTTTTGCTAAGAGAGCATAATTAATATCTTTAGTAGGTTGAAGGCCTAGAGCTTCACTTTGGACAGGTTAACATAGTTTTTTCTAGCTGAGCATATGATTGCAATTTTTATTTCTTGAATTTCCCTAGAAAAAAATTGTCTTTTTGAGTATATTAACAAGCAAAATTTTTGTTGTAAATTAAAGTATGAGAGTGAGTATATTAGGGTCGAACTTAAAATTGATTTAATTAAAGTTAGTCTTCTTGCTTGAGATAGGAAGTTTTCCTTCCAACTTTGCAGTTTAGCATCAATCTTATCTACTAAGGAAGTAAACAACTCCTCTTTATTTTTCCCTACATCCACCCAAGTCCCTAGGTATTTACCAACTTTGCTGGCATACTTAAATGCAAAACAACGTGCCATGATTTTCTTGAATTTGTGTGCAACATTTAGGCTGAACACTATGATGGTGTCACACCCCAAAGATTTGGAGTGTGACTGACACAAGTATCGAGGATAAACCCCGCCCTGCAAGCCTAAAACCATCCCACTTATGACTGATATACAAAGATCAAACTATTTAAGAGCAACATTATGAATTTTCCCATCAACAATTAACAATAAACATAAATTCTATAGAAATTTTGATAGAATCTCCCTTAAATATGGGACCTTCCAAATCTTTTGCAAATCCACCTGTTAGCTTAAACCAACATTTTAAGAGAGCTCTGCTATAAAAAAATGTCAAGAATAATCGACTACATCAAACAAATGCATAGGGCAACCTTGCCTATGGTCATCTAGACATATCTATAGAATATATATACAATACAATTACCCAACAAACAAGAAATACAAAAGCTCAAGATAATATGTCTTGCCCCTCATGTAAAAACACGAGACTCACCAACAGGGCTCTAAACTTTATATATGAATCTTGGGGTTAACTTTTGGTTACGATCTAAAATAGATAAAAGTAAATAGGTAGCATCCTAGAAATACGTAATAACTTAAGATAACCAATAAAAGAAGAGTTAAGACAATAATTATGCAATAAACTTGGCAAAAATATGATCATCACTATATCAATGCAAAAATAGTAATTGGAAATAATATCTACTTAGAAACTTCACTAACTATTAAAGCTGACATCAACTTTTCATTTAGGAACATTGATAGCAAAAGCTTTTGTTTAACTTTAAATACGATGATACAATCATTTGAATACTATAAATGGTGATTAAGAGGACTAGTATGGAATATAACTTGTTTAGTCATAGGCACATTGCCCACGAGGTCATAATCATTGATTGAGACTTTAAAATAGTATCTATGAGCATGGAATACTACAAGCCATCAAATGCGCATGAATCTTGATAAAATACATTTAAAAACCTTACTTTAGTACATAAAATAGTTGTCTTAGAAACCAAATTCAAAGGAGGACTATCGAGGACATCAAGCATCGGTCATAGGCTTTCAACCCATGGATTATCATTATTTACTGAAAGTACATAGCCTTTAGGGTAATCAATATCAATCGACAGTACACATCCCTCGGGGTAATCATTGTCTGTCAAGGGCACATAGCCCTCTAGGTAAACTAACCAAACGGTCATGAGTTGCAAGCACACGATAAATCATTTGTCTTATACTAGTCCTCCCTGAATCTAAGGATACTATCATACATGAGTTTTCTTCTTTCAATATCAACACTGTCAAAATACAAGTTTTGATATTTCAAATAAGACAGTACTCTATCTATGTATTGTAAATATTTAATCAATCAATATGACTAGACTGTAATCCTTTTAAAACCAAACTTTGAAAAGAATAAGAATAGCTTCTTACTTTAATGTAAGAATGTAAGTAGGATAACATTAACAATAAGAAACATATGAATGAGATACTTCATTAAAGAACTTAGAAATGCTACTGCTCACGCTACATCACCTTTTGTTCGGTAAAAAGAAAATGAACTATATTCCTTTTAAAATCATTTCAGTTAAATTTAATGGAGTTCACAATTGAAATGAAACTATATGTGAAGAAATGCCAACATGAACCTTTAATGCAACATGCAAATGTAATATACAATATATGCAATTGATATATATAATACTGTTGGGAACGTTATTGCTTACCTAGTGAAAAGAACAACCCTAGCCATTCCTAACTTCTTTCCATACCTTTAGAAAGTGCACTAACAATAGATCCCCCATAAGTTGAAAAGCAAAGCAAATTTTGATTTGCATGCTAATAACATGGTGATGAATTCAAGTAAATTTCTCTATCAACCACACTAATTATTGTTAGGTTAACTATTCCAATAAGGTAGTTTAAAGATTCCATTTTGTTGTCCTTAAAATTCAAAGAGCTTTAATACAAGGATAACCAAAAGTTCATTTTCTCTTCATAAATTAGTCCTCCATATGAAATACCATCACCAAGATAATCAAGAAGACTTAAATATATAATTCAACCTCTATGATTTTCCCAATTTATTCATAGCAATAGCAAATGATCAATATATACGTATACATACCATTTTACACGTACCAAAGAAAGGATTTCCAATTTCTCATTATACTTACAAGGTAAATAAATAAATAAAATGAACATTAACTTATTACTTAGCTTCCTTTTACACTTCCATTATCTTTCTACACTTAATGATGCCATAGTATTTTTTTTTTTCACAAATGAACTCTTACTCTCCTCAAATGTACATAACTCTATACATATAAACATTTGTATAAAAAATTTGATCTTCATTAACCTTAGCATCTCAACATAAATTTAAGAGTCTCCTCTCTTCTTTTGTTCAAGCACCACAAAGCATCAAAGATACCTAAATTTAAGAGACACAAGATAAATTTCGAATATTGCCCTTCATAAAATCCTAGCACACATCAAAGATACATATAATAAATTGGGGCCTAAATTCTTGGTGTTAACACTCAAAAATTAGGGGGAAAATTGAATTTAGCATGGATAATCAATGACATAAATTAATTCATCAATCTCTCACCTATTCATGCTCAAATCACCCCATTTATCACACCTTAGCATTGCTATGCGAGAAGAGGACATGTGTGATGACAGTCAAGTAACTTTTGGGTAGAACACATCGACAGCAATAACGAATAGTTGGTGAAGACAATTGTTGGCAAGATTCAAGGAGGAGAAACAACAAGCTCTTGTATATTGTGGGAAGAAGTTCGTTAGCAATAGGGAAAGAAAGAAACTCATGACAGAGAAGACAATATTATGGAGGGTAGTTTTGTCATTTCCCTCTTAAAGATGCCACATGTCGTCCAGAAAAAAAAAAAAAAAAAAAAGAGAGGGAAGAGTGACCTGAGTATGAACCTAGCTCCTCTAGGAATGGAAGATTGTGACTTAACCACTAAGCCAACCTTAATTTCAGTATAAATCTCCAACTTATTTAATCATATACCTTGCCCAAGTCTTTTGAAAAAGTTTCCTTTTATAAATTTTTAATTCTTCATTTCACTCCTCTAGCATTCCTACTCTTTTTCCTAACTAGAAGGGTTATAAATTGGTTTACTGATTCCAACTAAAATTATTGGGTTGAAAATTTCCTTGGTGTTACATATGGATTACTGAATTTTACTGCACATGTCCTCTTAGTTTTCTGTCATATGGGTTGCAGAACTCGTTGCATAATTGCTGAAAACTTACTGCATTATTCACTTCATTTTGCTGTCAATATTACTCAAAACTTGCCGTATTATTCACTCCATTTTGCTGTCAAAATATTGCTAAAAACTTGCTGCATTATTCACTTCATTTTGCTATCTAATATTGCTGAAGAATTGCTGCATATTTCACTTCATTTTGCTGTCAAAATTTGCTGAAAACTTGCTGCATTATTCCTCTCATTTTGCTGCCAAACATGCTGGATTTTTGCTGCATTTTAGCCTTCTTTTGCTGTCCAAAACATGCTGAAATTGTGCTGCATTTCTGCCTTCATTTGCTGTAAAAATAAAAAATGCTGAAAGTGTGCTGCATAGTTACCTCTTTTCTGTTCAAAATTTGGCTGGAATTTTGCCGCACTTTACCCTCTGCTTGCTGTCAAATTTGGCTAAAATTTTGCTGCATTATACACCTTCATTTGCCATCAAACTTGGCTGGAATTCTGTTGCATTATATACTTTCATTTGCTGTCCAAAAAATCATTGAAGTGTGCTGCATAATTCCTACCATTTGCTGTCCAAAACTTGGCTGGAATTTTGCTGCACATTGCTCTCATTTGGTGTTCAAAATTTGCCTGAAACTTTGCTGCATAATTCCTCCCATTTGCTGTCCAAAAATAGCGGGTAAGGTGCTGCATTACATATCTTCATTTGCTGTCAAATTTGGCTGAAATGTTGCTGCACTTTTTACCTCTTTTGCTGTCCAAAGTTTGATAAAATTTGCTGTATATTGCTCTTATTGTACCGTCCAAAATTTGGCTGGAAATTTTTGCTGTCATAAAGTTGTTTTGTGACCGCATACTTCTCTTAGTTTTTTTTGTTATAATGTCATGGGTTTTAAATTTCACTTGAACATGTGGGATTGGGCTATGGTTTAATATTGTGGTTCGTGGTTAACGATGTCCTATGATGGCTTCACTGTGAGAATTTAAACCATAGAAAACGTTGAAAAGCATGTTGAAAATCATGGTAAAGTCAAAAGCAAGAAGCATGCAAACAAGGATAGAATGCAAATTGGTGGCAAGAAGCTAGTAAGAGTAGGCTATGGAAGGTGGAAGAAGCAAATTCATCCAGGTTCTTTTGAATTCTACAAATGATATACAAATAGTTACATATACTTGAAAACTAAAACAGACTAATACTAATGAATGCTTGTAATATTTTTGGTGTTGCTGTATGAGGTCTAAAGACTCCACAAACACTTAGTAAGTTAATCGATAGATACCACATGAGATCTTAATTCTCTTTAAGCTTTGAAAGTTCATATCAAATTTTCGAAAATGCAAAAGTGAAATAATTCCTGAATTACAAAAAATAATTTATATTGGCCTTTATTTAAAAAGTTGTCGTGTGAGAGTATTAATCTCCTCAAGCACTTGAAAATTAATCAGTAAAGGTCATGTGAGATCATTAGTCTCTTTAGGCACTTAAAAGTTAATTAGAAGAAACTATGTGGGATCTTTAGTCCCCTTATACTTTGGAAGTTACCATATAATTTCTCTTATAAAAAATAAATAAATAAGTAAATAGATAAAAGCAATTTCAATTTTCAAAAATGATTTCTTTTGCCATTTTATTTATTTATTTATTTGAAATTGCCATGTGAGATCATTAGCATCCTCAGGCACTCAAAAGTTAACTGTAGAAGCTGTGAGATTTTTAGTCTCCTTTGACTTTGAATGTTAATATATAATTTTTTTAAAAATATAATAATAATTACAAAATTTTGAAGTTAAAAACTATTATTTATCATGATCTTATTCTTAGAGTTATTGTGAGAACGTTAATCTCCTTAGGCACTAAAGGCTACGTGAGATCTTTAATATCATTAAGCTTTGAAAGTTAACATATGATCTCCCATTATGTAAAAATAAATTAATAAATCATAAAAATAATTTATCTTTGATATTTTTATTTATACATTGCCATGTGGGACCTTATATCCTTCAGGCAATTATGGGGTTGATCGATGGAACTGCGTAAGACCTTATACCACCTCAGGTTTTGTTCGATATAGGTCCATCGCACTTAAAATAAATTCATGTTTCAATGATTTGCTTTTAATCAAGTTTTCAAAAATTAAAATGAAATTTCTTTTTTATGAAAATTTGAAAATATAAATGAATAATGTAAAATCTCAAAAATACTTTTCCCTGATAATTTTGCTCTTATTTCAAAATTAAAAATAAGAAATGCTAATTTCAAAAATTAAAAAAACATAAATCTAAAATTCCTAAAAATATATTTCCATAAGAATTTCACTCTTTCAAACTTAAACAAGAAAGTTCAATTTTCAAATTAAAACTATAAGTTCCAAAATCCTAAAATTATGTCTCATCAATAATTCCTTTCCTTTTTCAAATCTAAAATACGAAAATTCCATTTTCAAAGATCTCTAAAAACATGAAATCAAAAATCCTAAAAATACTTTTCCCTTAATAATTCTGTTCCACTTTTAGAGTTGAAATAAATCCAAATTCTAAAAACCCAAAAAAATTAGAAAGAGAGAAATTGAAGAGCAAGAGAATGAGATCAAGCTAACTTTGTAATTAAAATACACAAACCAAATTTCTGTCTCATTTTATTTATGAAAATATGTTTGATCTTAATTATTTTGCTCTTTTTACAAAAATAAAAATCACTAACCAATTGCCATGCATTTCTATGATGAATTACGTAGACTTTGATCTTAACCACTAGGTGCGTAGGCCTTAGGTTCTCATCCTACGTCAAGTTTGTCCTTTGTAAATATCTATTTTTTCATTAATTTTGTTTGTATTTTCTCTATTTGTTTTGCATGTGTCTTCATATGGGTAATTTAGATAAAATTAAGACCATATTACATTGATTTTGTTTTAGTAGTTTAAGGTAACTGTCTTTACAGACGGGTGTTGTGAGGTGCCTAACATCTTCCTCACACTCAAAGAGACTTTTGAACCCATATCGATTTTATACAGACTACCTTGCCTTTTCTTTTTGTTTGATGTTAGTTTTCCAAAGTTTTCCTTTAAAAATTTTGATAGCAACTCCTAAATTTTTAAATTGTTTTAAGAACCGATTTGTTTATCATTTTTTTTTCACCATCTGCGTCACGCTTAACTAGTTGTCAAGTATGACACATATAATTTGTTTTGGTATTTAGGTTGTAGTGACTTATATCCATTTGCAAAAGGGTCAACTTGGAAGTCATTCTGAATCAATGACCTATCCCATTGGTCTAGGAGTTTCAATTGTTTTAATATTATTAATATTTTGAATTATTTAATTATTATATATTAGTATTATGTGAAAAGTCCCTAAAAGTTTTAATTAGTCAACTATTGTTGTTATACAATACAGGCTTGCCTTACTCTTTTATTCATATATCTTATAATTTTTCCTTGGCATGTACTTGATTATGTAGGTAAGATGAGTAAATCTCTATTTTGGTTGATATTTTTTGATTTGATCTCAATGATATTCACAATTTGGTACTTTATATATAAATATTTTACAATTTGATCCTGCACAATAAAATTGTTTTTGATAATGTCCTTAAAAAATATATTAATTTTAAAAATATAAAGGACAAAATTGGTAATGATTTTATTTGTGTGACTAAATTGATATATATATATATATGTGTGTGTGTGTGTGTGTGTGTGTGTGTGTGTGTGTGTGTGTGTGTGTGGGGAACCAAATTAAAAGACAAAATAACATATTCAAATATCTTATCTACCAAGAATCAAAGTTAAAAAAAAATTATGAAGCACTAAATAAAAAAAGAATTAATCTTAAAGTTGAACTAGGGTCTTTATGGGACTATCCTTTTGTATAGTCCATTAATTGTCAGCTGTCACTCAAAGTCCATTTGTCCATTGCTTGATTTCAAAATGTAGTAATTTATGGATGTGGATTCTTTGCATTTATATTTTCTGCATTTGATATTTGGATTATTAAATTTTTATCTAATGATTTAAATTTTAACAAATATTAAACAGTTTCTACCAACTTTTTAATTTTCAAGGTATTAAATTTTTATTCAACAGTCTAAATTTTATTGACATTTGGGATTCTCAAATTCAAGAAATCCATTTCAGTAATTCATGTGCCAAGAAAAATAGCATCATTGTTTGTTAATTTAGTTGGAAACTAACATCTAGATCATGAAATTGAAATATAGCCTTCTCAAATTAATGGAAATTTTGACCAACACAGAAGAATTTCATATAATTTATAGACAAAAGTATTTTTCTTTTAATTCTAAAAATTTGGAATCACTACCAATTTCATCTTAAATATTTGATGTGTCAATTTTATTTTACATTTTTTCAAAATTTTTAATAGACAAGTTATAATTTCGTCAACTAAATCTAAAGAAATTGATGAAATTAATATAAAGAAATTGATGAAATTAATAGTGACTCAAACTTTTGGGAGTAAAAATTTTGCCTAATTGATAAACATGGATGATATTTAAGTTTATTACTTACACTTATTTAGTGTTTGATTAAAGTCATACAAATGAATAGAGGCATAAAAAAGATTTCGACCCATCGGGTCGAGCCCGTTTAACCAACCAAAGAGGTAGGTAGGGTTGATGAGTTTCTTTGAGAACCCGCTTAGTATTCTTCTATCAATTCGGCCTGTTTAACCCACAAGTAAAAGAAGTTAGCTTGCAGGTTAAATATGTTGCTCCTTTTTTTTTTTTTTTTTTAACTTACTCATACTAGTGCCCAAGCCCACTACACTTTCTTATTCAGAAAGTAAAATAAATTCTAATGTATGTGTTGTGTTGTTTACTTGTTTTTATTATTTTGTAATTTGTCATATTTGAATATTTTGTTCATAATCATATTCTTATTATTATTGAATTATTATATTATTTTACTTGTTTTAATCCATTGAAACTTGTTTTTTATTTTAGTTATTTTTTTGTTTATTTATACTAATATAAAAATTAATTGATTAAATAAAACTTATTCTCAAACAAAGTCATATTTGAATTTTTATAATTTTTTTATTTTTTAGTGGGTTAAACCACTAGGTGGAGTGTGTTAAAATTTTTAACCTATCACCTTATGACTTATTTAACCCACCAGCTCAAGTGGATTAACTCGAGTCGGACTAACCTACTTTGACACATCTGCAAATGAATCTAGACAGTTTGTTAGGAAGCATTCATTTCATCAAGTCTTCCACCATATTTTTTTGGTCAATTCTTTGGTGCCCTTATGCCTATGTGGGGTAGATCAATTTTGTTGGTCCGTGTGAGAGATGAAAGAGAAGAAAAAATAATAAAATTATAAAAAGACCCCAAATTTTGAATTAAGGTTGTTTTGTCAGAATTTTCGACCTACTTTAGGTTGGGAATTTTCAGCGCAGAAATTCCCTACTGGCTTTTGGTAAGAAATTCTGACTAAAAGGTGGTTGAATTTTTTTTTAATATTTTTTTACAACCTAGTTTTAATTAATGTTATAAGTTATATAATAACCATCCAATTCAATTTATTTATTATTTTAAAATTTTGGCTTAAATAAATAAACATCAACAGTATTTTATTTGGTTGACTCATTTTAAGATTTGTATTACTTTAAATATATTATTTAACTTTATAGAAATCTTATTTTATTATTTGCTTTTTTAATTAAGTTAATTTTTTACACAACTTCAAGTTGTGATTTTATTTTTTCAGTAACAATATAAATACATATAAGTTTCTTTGAAGCTCTGATAATCTATTATTTCTTTGTAGTAAAAATAATTAAATAATTTTATATTTAAAAGTATTACATATTGTGCGTATAAAATTAACTTTATTGATAAAAAATGGTGAAACAATTTTGTAATATATATATATATATATATATCAAAATTTTAAAAAATTGAATAATATTTTTGAAACTAACAACATTAAATACATTTTAGTCAAACATAAAAAGATGTAAATATAATTTGCTATAAATAAAAAAAATTTCAGTGAAATAATTATCCAATATGAATTTTTTTACCGGCACAATCTTAATTACTGACACAAATACTCAAAGACTAAACTTTAAAACAAACAAAAAAACACATACACATGATCGTTATATTTAATTTTTCATATCAATTTATGCTTTAAATAAAACTAAATCTTGCTCTAAAAAAATTTTATGACTCACTTTTTATATAAATTTATGCATTTAAAAAATTCTTAAATGTAGAGCAAAATAATCATTTTTATTACTTTCATTATTAAAATCAAATGATTGTTGATTTTATTAGTAATTTAATTTTTAAAAACCTAAATAAAGAGCCAAATAAATAGTCATGAGTCACATGTGACACTTATTTTAACATAATTAGAATCAATTTAGTAAAGATTATGCTTATGAATTTAATGATTTAAAATTTTATAAATGAAATGAAATACAATAAATTGTTCTGACATATTTTAATTTCTAAAAACTGATTTAAAACTTAAAAAGAATTTATGAAAGATTAAAATACATATTTTTAATTATAATTCCTCTTGAATTGGACTATTAAAATGGATCATGAATTCATTATATATATATATATATATATATATATATTTAATTTAAAAAATATATAATCTTTTGTGTAATTTGTTTTATATGTTTTCAAACAATGAAGTTTGAACGTTATGCACCATTTTTAGACAAGGCGATGGAAAAATGAAGTGTTATCGGGTAGCTCGAATGATGTAAGAGATATAGGGACTATTATTGGAAGGAGGTTTTTTATTTTTCTATTATAAAACTCTTTAGCATAATTATAGTACGTAAAAAAATTAAAGTAATTATTAATTAAAAATTAATTAGATTGTCCAATTTTTTTAAAATAATTTCATAGTAAATATTTAATAGATTTTAGTTAACTTTTATTTTAACAATAATAAAATCAAACAGGTAAAAAATTTAATTATAAAAACAATTCTAAAATATTCTACTAAGTTAAAATAAAGTATAGGAAATAAGTTGTGATTCTTGTAAATAGAGGAAATTGAGATAATAAATAAAAATTAAAAAAATATTGGGGCTAAATGAAAAAAATTGAAATATTGGGGCCTTGGTTCGTTGCAATTTCCAGAAACCCAAGCTAAATCATCTTCTCAACAAAAATACTATTTTGGCCATTTATTTTTAAATTTATTTTATTTTAATCTTTTACTAATTAAAAGTTTAAAAGTAATTTTTTACTTTCGCACTTAGACTTATTTTAATCTCTACATAGTAGAAGTCTAAATTTAATATTATATTTTTTAGATATAACTAAAAATAGTCATTCTCTTACTTTATCATAAATATGTTACTTTGTTTCATTGTTACTTTAAAAGGATAATTTTAAGTCACATATTAAAATAAAAGCTACTTTAAAAATTTCAATGTATGAAAATGTAAAATAAAATAAAATTTAAAAGTAAATAACTAGAATAATATTTTCCTCCTTCGTAGGAATCACTGGATGATGTTAAAGTGTTCGTATAAAGGACGCTGGTCTTTCCTCAGCATAAGTGGACGCATTCGCAGTATAGTTCAATAGCACATGTTGACGTTGTCCTTGTCCAAACCAAGCTTAAGGTACAAAGTAGGCCATGGCCCGGCAGAATTGATTCCGGATATATATCATATGGTTATTAGCCATACATTTCAAAAATTTTAAACATAAGAAAATTTTATTATTGGTGACAGTACAACATATATGCTGCATGGTACTAAATCCAATTTCATTTGGCCTTGTGTTCGTGTCGGTACCAAATTAAGTATATTAAATAGGATTCATTGTGTTCTAAAACCTTGTTGATTTTTGTTTTTTAAGTTTAGAATGTCCGTTATCTAGTACCACGACCCGGGGCGAGTGGAGTGAAATTTTTTTTTTAACTTTTTATTTTTATTTAAAGAAATAATATTTTAATATTACATTTTTTTAGTATAATATTATATCTTTTAAGACTTTTAAATTAAATTAAATGAGATTAATTTATTAGTAATATTATCATTTTATCTGTCTTATTTTAAAAATAAATTTAAATTTAAATATGTTATACCAAATATTATTTTACCTAACAAAAATATACAAAAAAAAAAAATCATCATTTGATAATATCATGACAGTTCAATAAACCATTTGAAAGAACATTTTATCTAATAACATTTCAAGAAATTTATAGTATCTTTAGGGGCAACTTTTCAAAGTCTAGTTAAAATTAAATATTGACATTTCAACTTAATTATGTTTAATTCAAAATTATAAATCTACTGTTTATAAAAAGTGTGCCAAATATATATATATATATATTAAATAAAAAATAATATATAATACATGTGTAATTCTGATAAGTTCAAATTAAAATACCAGATAATAAAAAATAATATAACCTAATAATAACTTATATGCGTATATGTGTAATGTTTCAAACTTTCAGTGGATTCAAAAATATTTAGTATGCAGGAACATTATATTATAATTTAATACCAAATACCAAATACATATTTTTGCCTTATTGGTCCAAACTGTCACATTTGACAACCTGACGGAGTGTCGAGCATAACACAATGGAGTGATAAAAAAAGAGAAACAAATCGACTTCTAAAATAATTTAAAAAAAAATTTATTTTAGGAGTCGTCACTAAAATTTTTAAAAGAAAATTTTGAAAAATTATTTTAAAAGGAAATGAAGTGGAAAAGTGGTATGCAAACATAGAGATAGGTTTGAAAGTCTATTTAAGTGTGAGGAAAATGTTAGACACCTCACAACACCCTGTCTGTAAGGACGATTATCCTAAAATAGTCAAGTGAAATCAATGTAATATGACCTTAAATTTATCTTGATTACTCATATCAAGACACATGCACATTAACAGAGAAAACAGAAATAAAAACAATGAAAATGAACAAATGAATATTTACAAATGATGGTGTCACACTCAAAACATGATCAGGAGGCGTGGAAAAAGAAATAATTTTGACCTTTATTAAAAAAAAAGCCAAAATTTAGGAGTCGCCACCAAAATTTTTAAAAGAAAACCTTGGAAAACCAATTTAATTAATAAGGTGGTCTACAAACCAAAAATCAAGTTTAAGAGTCAATTGTGCGTGGAGAAGATGTTAGGCACCCCACAACACTTGTTTTTAAGAACGATTACCCAAAGATAATTGTGTAAAATATGTATGGTATTGACTCAACTTTCAAATACTCTTATCAATCATATGCAAAAGGAGAAATAATAAAGAAATTAAGAAAATAAAATAAAGGAAGAAAAAAATAAAATATTTACAAGGACAGATTTGACTTAGAATCAAAGCTTAGGGCTTATGTATCTTGCGATGGGGATCAAAATCCATGTAATTTGACTAGAAAGACGTGTCAGTTAGTTGGTGATTTTTAGTTTTTGTAAAACAAACAAGACAATGGAAATTGATTTGATTTTCAAAAGAGAAAATGAATTGAGATTTTTTTTGGTGTATTATAATTTACAAAAATCAACTTAATATCACTGTTGGACTCTTTTCATTTTTTTCTTTTTTTTTTTTGAATGTTTTTGGAATTTTTTTTTTTAAATTTTGAAAGTGACATGAAATTGTAATGAAAAGGGATTTTTTGGATTTTTATTCTATGATTTTTTTTTCTATTTTTGAAATTGTAAGTTAACTTTTAAAGATTAAGAATATTAGAGATCTTATGTGGCTTTTATTAGTTAACTTTTAAGTGCCTATGGAAACTTATGATCTCACGTAGCAATTTAAAAATTAAATAATGAAATAAAATAAGATAAAATAAAAAATGAGGTGAAATAAATATATTTGAGATTTGAAATCATTTTTATTTATTCACCTATTTATTATAAGAAAAATATAGACTAGCTTTTGGAGTCTAAGAAGACAAAAAATCTCATATGACTCATACTAGTTAGCTTTTTAGTGTATGTGGAGACCTATAATCTCACATAGTCATTTTCAAAAAAAAAAATTACAATAACTTATTCATAAGAAAAGGAGAGACAGAAAAAGAATATAGAAAGAAAGAAAGAAAGTGTGCGCGCAAACAAACATCATTTACATCAACATAATCAATGGACTACCATAATGGTTCAACTATTGTGGAGGAGGATTTTTGTCATTCTAAATCAATAATAAAATGCTAAAAGGGTAGCTAGCATATAACATCAAAATATGGAGATATATATATATATATATATATATATATGTATGTATGTATATATATATATATTCCATGTAGATTAAAGAACACATTGCTGCAAACCTCACTTAATGGAAGGCATTCAACTTCAAACAAGGCATCTGGTTTATGCAAGCTAATAAACTCCTAAAGCACCCATAGGATGCTAAGCATGAGTGCTGCCATTTCATATAACTTAAAGCCTAGAATGTAATGTCACACTTCACCAGAATCACATTCACACTTTTAAGGAACTTGACAAAAGAAATAATCAATAATAGTTACTTCAGCCTCAACAAACAAGGAGAACCCATACTTGGTAGTTTCTTATTCTCAGCTTAACGTTCCCTTCCTCTATTGTTTTGTTTGCACTTGCGTTAACAATCTTCTGTTTCATTTTTGCTCTTCCGTCCTTTTCTTCTTGAGTGGTAATGGTGTGATGCTAGTGAACATGGTTTGTTCAGTCATTTTTCTACCGAAATGAGACTCCTCTTCCTTTTATCTTCATTCTTTCTATCGAAGCTCTCCTTTTCACTCACTTCTTCTCCGCTTGCAGCAACAGCACTGCCACCATTAGTTGTGGATGCTGACGCATTCGCACCCCCTATGGTGATGGTTATAGTAGTTCATATCCACATATTCTTCTTCCATATAAACCCTATAGCTTTAGCTTGTATTTCCTTTACCTCCCTCTAGAAAACACTCACGACCCCCGATGCAAGCAGACTAGACTCCGGTCGTACACAGTTCTCTTCGTAGGTTGCTTTTAGCCGTGTGATCAACACTTGCAAGCTGATCCACGCCTGCTTCAGAGGGCACGTACATGGTACCGACGTGTAGAACATGATCACATTGGTGCTCGTGGATTGCTTAAGGATCTGGAAAGCGATGGAGATGACGAGCTGGGGTCAGTTTCTGTGTTGAAGGAGGTTTTAGAAAGGGTGCTTGACTTGTTTGGCGACACAACTAGCCTTCATCAACTCCAAGAACTCAGCCTCCACGTTATGGATGCCTCTGATCTTCATCAACGCTACTTTTCCTTCTTCCAGCCGTCCTCGCTCTATCAGACAGTTAGTGGTATCCACTGCCATCCAAGCCCCTACCATCAGCAGCACCGTCAGCACTCCGACCAGGCTTAGAGACAGCCTCCATCCCTATTTTCCTTTGATCTTGTTGGTGCCGTAGTTGACGTGGTTGGGCGAAGAGAATGCCAAAGGTGATGTTAAGCTGAAACACTACGTTCAATGCTCCATGTATCCTTGTCGGTGTAATCTCAGAAACAAACACTGGCGTTGTCTTGCTCCGTGCTACCTAAAGTCCTATTATGCACATTCCCTTCTTTCCAGTATAATTATGTTGCTTCGTCTGTTCTTTACGCCTTAACAAGGAGCCATTCTTCTTTGGTTTCTATTTCAGTCCATCGTTTATTGCACACAGCACTCCGTTCTCATGCTTTAGCTAACTCCCCCTGGTTCCTTTCTTTTCTCTTTTGGTATCGCCTCCTCTCCGTGCTCTCGCCCTCTCTCTTCAGCTTTCCTTCTTCGAGCACAGCTCCTCCACCCATCGGGCTCTCCTTTCTGCCTTTCTTTCTTGTTCAAGATGTCCATCTCTTCCGTTCATTCAGATTGTTCTTCTTTCTTTGCATTTCTGTTGCTTTGCCTCATCACTATTTTTCTCTCCTCACTCGTTCTCCCTCTCTTTCGTTTTTCTCTCTTCACTTGGTCTCCTATGCTTAAGCTTTCCCTTCGGCTCTGTTTTGTTTCTTCTGAACAGGGGCTTTACTCACACCAGCTAACTCTATAACATTCTTCTTCTTCTTCGAGCTGTCTCCTTCTTTACTCTCTTCCTCAACCTCTCTTTGTTGTTCTTTCACTTCGGCCCCCCCTCTTGCTTCACTGGATCTCTGTTTTTATCATGCCTTCGCGGAGGGTGCTCAGGTTCTATTCTCTCACTATCTTCCCTCTTTGCCCGAGCCTCTCACATGTCCTTTTCATCCTTCACTTGAGCTTCCTTGTCGAGGTTAACGCTGCAAGCTCCCAACGGGACAGTCCAGCCTTTCCTCCACTGTATCTTCGTTTTTGGTCAAGGGGAAAGAAAGCAACTTTGTTTTCATACTCATCTCGTGTTCCTTCCTCCCAATGCCAAGTTGTAGGGTCTCATACAGGGCCAGCATGGGATCATACGAGGGACTTTGCATGCTGGCAGTGTAGGGTTTAGAGGTGTTTTTTTTTTTTTTTTACTTTGAGTAAATTCTTTTTGTTTTGTTTTTTGTTTTTAGTTTCATTTTTGAATTTTATTATTTGATATTCCTTTTTTTTTATTTTTATATAATTTTTCATCATCTTTTTGGAATAAATTAAAAAAAGTATGTTTTTTCATTTATTACCTATTTTTGAAAATTTTAGGTGTTCACAAATGGACTTGACCTAGTATGAGAGTGTACTCAGCAATAGGGACCAACGTACATGTACTTAAACATAGATATGCATGTCAATTGGTTGATATGTTTAATTTTTGTGAAAAGAACAAAATAGTCAAAAACAAATAGGTTTTCGTAAGCAAAATCAGACTAGAGTTTGATATGTGTGTTTTAATTTACAAAATAAGCTTAATCTCACTCCTTAGCTCTC
Source organism: Delonix regia (assembly GCA_037074485.1). Taxonomy (NCBI): domain Eukaryota; kingdom Viridiplantae; phylum Streptophyta; class Magnoliopsida; order Fabales; family Fabaceae; genus Delonix; species Delonix regia. Next base: position 18,265,042 of record CM073449.1, on the reverse strand, counting down.
TTTATTTTCTCTCATTTTAATTTTTTTGATCTTTTGAATTTAAAATTTAGTTTTGAAATTGAAATGAAATTATGATGGTAAAGGTTTTTTTTTGGTTTTAGGATTTTTGAATATATGTCTTTTTGGATTTTTAAAGTTAGAACTTTTATTTTAAATTGAAAAAGGGGTGAAACTATTGAGGTAAAGGCTCATGTTAAGATTTTTGGAATTTATTTTATTTTATATATTTGAAATTAGAATTCTTTGTTTTACTTTTCCAAAGGAAATGAAATTATTAAGTGTAAATATTTTTGGGCTTTTGGATTTATATATGTTTTTGGATTCTTGAAAATTAGGATTTTTGTTTTAATTTTTCAAATGGTTTTTTGGTTTACAAATTACAAGAAAATAAATTATCATTAATTCCCATATGTTTGTGTAGATTAAGGTCTCACACGGTCTTTATTGATTGACTCCTAAATATCTGCATGATCTCACAAGATCTTTAAAAATTATTTGATTTTATTACTATTCATCTATATTTATTTTGTTATTTTAAAATTCATATATTAACCTTTGAAACCAAAAGAGACTAAGAATCTCACAAGCCTTCAAAGTGCCTAAGAAAATTAATAGTCTCACATGATGACTCTAAAGAATAAAAGATAAATACCTTGTGAGAGGAATCAAAATTATTATTTTTTATTTGTTTATTTTTTAATTTCATTTACTTTTTTTTAAAAAAAATCAACTTTCAAAGTTTACAGAGACTAAAGTCTTACATAATATCTACTAAATAAATTTCAAGTGCTTAGGGAGACAATGAGTCTCACATAGCAACTCTTTAATGAAAAATTAGAAAGTAAATTATCATTATATTATATTATATTTTTATTTTGTAATTTTGAACTGAAGGAATAAAAAGAAAAAAATAAAAAAAATAAAAAGAAGAGAAAAAATTAAAAATAAAATAAATAATAATAATAACTATTATAATAAGGGAATTAAAATCAAATAAAAACAATGATTGGATGAAGTTAAAACTAAAAAAGTATATGGACATAACACCAATAACTATTGATTTCTACTTTATTTTTTAATGCAAGCAAAATAAGATCTTATACACCAACTCATCCATGACCCATGCCATATGAGACTAACACACAATATTATAGCTTCCAAATATTTATATGAAGTGCCTACCAACCCTTAAACAAGAAAACGACAAAAATGCTTAGAAAGTGATAAATGCTCATCCGATTCACCCAAATGTGGTGTAGTAGAGTGCAGCGTACGGTATAGTATAGTGTGATGGGTCCATAAATTACGATGGATCCCACCTTGTTCTGCGCACAGTTTGTTATTTTCCTAGTTCTTCACCAAACTTAGCCTTACTGCTGAAACTCATGCTAATTTTAAGCTGAAATCCATTGAAACAAAAAAACTGGATGCCTTACTTTAATCTTTCTATTCGCTCATCCCTTGCTTCCACCTTCTTTATCTTCCCTCTCTCCTTTTCTTGCAGTCTGTTCTGCTCCATATATAAGAAAATAGAGACTTTGTTCCCATTTTCAATTTTGCTTTCCCTGCTTTTCTCACACCTCTTCCCCTCTTCCTTTCTGAAGCGTTCTTCACTCACCCCAAAACAAGTGAACCAAGCAAACAAAAACAGCACAGAAGCAACAAACTTATTTGAAAATTTAACATGAAACAGGGGGCAAGGAACAACAAAAAATGGTGACAGCATACAAACACGAATAACTACCGAGGAAGAGTACACTGGAAAACTCGTGCCATCTGCCTAAGACTCTGAGAAAACTATCAGGAAGCAACGTGATGCATTCAGTACTAGCTACATTGTCCGCCGAGTTCGGCTTACTTGAACCACCAAGCAACAAGTTCACGACTAAAAGAGAAAAGAATGAAGCACAGACCATAGACGCATGCTCTGTTCATCGCTGTTTTGACTAAGCAAGGTCAGAGTGGAGATTTGATTACCTCAACCTTGGTTTCTAATTTATTTCTTGCTAGTTTTTGTGCCCCTTGTACTTTCTTCTTAACATGAGCACCTCATTCTTCTTCATTCTTGTTGCTCGATCATTGCTTCTTTGCTCAGCTTTCTTCCTCACATGTTTCACTCTCTCCAAGCTCTCCTCTGACTCTTTTTTCTTTTGTCTCCTTCACGCTTTCTATTCCAACATTCTACCCCTACTTTTAGTGGAGGAAACCGGTATGCTCTCAGCTTGCTCAACTCTCTCTTCTTGCATTTCTTGCTCGACCTCTCTTTTCTATTTGGTCTATTCTCTGGTTTCCTTTTTTTCTTTTTTTGCTGCTACGCTAGTGCTCTCACTTTTCTCTTATTTGCTGTGTTCCCTTTCTCTCCTCTTCACTTTCTTTTTATCTTTTATTTTTTTGTTGCTGCCTTCCTCTTCACTTCCTCTTTTCGATTCTCGTTCTGCTGCCACTCTTCCCTTCTTTTTTGCTGCTCTATCTTCTTCTTCATTCCTATCCTTGTATTTTTTTGCTCTTCTCAGCTCACATCCTTTTCACTCCACTTTCGAGATTCCTGAGGATAATGACCTGAGGGAGTGGTCAACAACCTTGGAGCATGATAAGCCTCTGATTCTATCCGTCAGTTCTGTTCATTCTAGCATGCTGTCATTGGTGTGTTGTCATTTTCCTTGTTGATGTGTTCTGTCATTGGTGAGAATGTGTGCAGACTACTTTCTGTCAGATTTACTTTTGTTAGATATAAGCGGTTTTGAAAGCTAAGTTAAAAGTGTGTGAATGTAATTTTTAAGTCTTACATTAGATAAATATTGTTGTAATTGACCTTTCGATGAGAATAATTAAAATGAGGTTAAATTGATTTTTAAAATTAATCTTAAAATTTAATTTATTGAAGTTGCAACTAAAATTTTTAATAAAAAATTTTGAAAAACCAATTTAAAACATAAAAGAAAGACAAAATGGTCTACACAATCAAAGATAAGTTTGAAAGTTTATTTGAGTGTGGGGGAAGGTGTTAGGCACCACACAACACCTGTTCATAAGGACGGTTACTTTAAACTAGTCAGCTCAAATAGAATATAGCCTTAAATCTATCTCAATTACCTTTTATTGACATGCATGCCCGTTAAATAGAGAAGACAAAAAGAATAATAATGGAAGTAAATGAATAGATATTTACAAAGGGTAGACTTGACCTAGGATGAAAGCTTAGAGCCTATATACCCCGTGATAAAGATTAAAGTCCATGTAGTTCGACCAAAATGGCAAGTCTATCGATTGGCGAATTTTTAATTTATGCGATGAGAACAGTAGAGTTCATATTGAATAGGGTTTTGTAAACAAAACAGAATTGAAATTTAGTTTATATGTTTTAATTTACAAGAATTTAGTTAATCTAACTCTCTTGATCTCTTCATTTTTCCTCCTTTTAACTTTTTTGTTTAATTTTGGAATTTTAACCCTTATGCAAATGAAATGATAATCGGCAAAAATTTTATGATTTTTGGAGGTTTAGATTGTTTGGAATGAACCAAAAATATTTTTGGATTTTCAAATTTATTTTTTTTATTTTTAAAAATAGAATTTATTGTTAAAATTGGAATGATTTTTAGGATTTTTATATCGTATACATTTTTATGTATGTATTTTTTTAAGTGAAATTAGAATTTATTTTAAACTTGGTGTAAAACTATAATGGAAAATATTATTATGACTATTAAATTTGTGATTTTTGCATTTTATTTTTGAAATTAGAATTCACTCTAGACTTGAAGTAAGACTAAAAAAAATATTTTTGGAATTTTTTGATTTTTGTATTAATTTTTATTTTTTTGAAATTGGAGTTTATTTTAATACTTAAAGTAAAACTAGAATGGAAAAATATTCTTAGGATTTTTTAGTTACATAGTAGTTGGGACAAACTTTCCTATTTTTATTAATTCATCCTAATATTTTAAATGTTAATTTTTGAAACCTGAGTAAACTCAAGGTCTCATACGGTCTCTACTAATTAACCTTTGGGTGCTTGAGGAGACAAGAGATCTTACGCGAGAACCCAAAATTTAGAATAAAATATTTGAGAATTCTCAGAATTTTATTTTCACATTTTTTAAGGAGTTTGAAATCAGAATTCTTTCAGTCTTATTTTTAATAAAATCAATTTCTCAAAATCTACGGAGACTCAAGTCCCACGTGGCATCTCCTAATTAACTAAATTTTATAAAGCACAAACTTAATCATTTTGTAAATAATAGAAAATATTTAATTAAAATATTTATTTTTACATTATTATTATTATTTTTTTTTTAAAAAAATAAGTATGTACTAATGTTCGAGGTCTAAGAAAATTAAAATCTCACACGACCTCTATTTGTTAGTTTTTAGTACTTGAAAAGACTTACAGCCTAACATGGTCACCCTTTAAAAAATAATAATAATAATTATTATTATTTTGCAATTTATGAATTATTTGATTTCATCACTATTTATTTGTATTTTGCTTATTTATTTAAGAAATTGTGTATTGACTTCCGAAGCTTAAGGAGATTGAGAATCTCACATGACCTCTTCTTAAGTGTCTAAGGAGATTAGTGTTTTTACGCAACATTATTGAAAATTAAGATGAGATAATAATAGTAATGATGATAATAATATTAATAAAAATAAGAATAAAACAAAAATAAATAAATAAATAAAATAAATAAATAAAACATCAAGAAATGAAAGAACGTGCCTTCCCACAGCCAACATGCACGTAGCTAATGTCCACAACCTCACGCACCACTGTGGCCTCCTCAAGTGACTCCACCACCCTGTCGGTGGTGTGAAAGGCTTCCTCCACACCATCACCATGGTGTATGTCAATGTCAACATATAGAACACGCTCGTGTACTTTGAGAAGTTCCAAAATAGTCAGCACAATGTCATTCACATAGTAAAATCCAGAAGCCTCATACTTCTTTGCATAATGTAACCCACCAGCCCAATTTATTGCGATATCACATACTCCATGGTTCAACTTCACTGCACCACCAACTGAACCTCTAGCATATGTCTCATAGAAGGAGTAAAGACCATCAAACGCAGGGCACTTTTCACAAATATTAAACCTTTTTAGTTGCCTGAGCTGATCTTGCTGAGTTTCGGGGGTGATGCTCCTCAGAAAAGCCACATAATCATCAGCATGGAACTTGCAGAGATCCCTGTCTTTAGCGGGAGTGGGCTTCAAAACTTGCATGTGTTGGAGCAACCCGTAGTGCACGAGAAGAGCATGTGTCATTCGAATCCTATATGGCTTCATTGGGTGACCCTGCCCATAATAATAATTTCCAACCTCTGGGTCATAGAAGTATGAAATTTTTCTCTTCTATTTCCAAGCTCTTAAGATAGTGAAACTCAGGTTCATGACTCTGAAACTGTTTTATAACGGAACTTAGGATGCCTACTTAGAGAATAGTCCATCCTCTCCAAATCCCTTCTTGATCCATCATGATCTTTTGTATCTGCCCTCTCAAAGAGAACAACACGACTACCACGATCACCAGCAGCAAGATGGTCACCAGACTTGTCAAATTCAATAGCAGAAATTATGTCCACTTCCTGAACTTCTTCGCCAGCCGTACGTTTGCCAAAAACCTGGGAGAATTTCCACTCCAGCGGTTGCGGTGGAAGCGCTGGAGCTGCGACGACTTCATCGCCACCGTTCATTTTTGAAATGGGTGACTGAATATCCTCGGAAGAAAACATGAGTTTGATTGGCATTGATGTTTCCGTCAACCCACCGAGCCCAAGTGGTCAGAGCCCTTGTATATGCATCCAACACCTTGAGTCTGGGGTGTACGAAGTTGCCTTCTTGATAATAGTCTTCTCCTCTAGAAGTTTTCTCAAGGGTCCACCAATGGCCTGTATTGAACACTATAATATCAACATCATGATACATGTGAGTTGTCTGGTCCATCATATCCAATCTTAATGTCTCAATTGAACAATTTTTCCCTTGGAAAGTTGATTATCTAACAAGGAAAGGTGAACTAACAAAGTCCATAGTACAATTATAATCCTCAAATTTGAAAGCATAAAAGCCTTTCTTCTTAAATTCTGTCTTTCCTAAGATCTCATAAACTTATTTCTTATCTGCGATGCTTTGTCTAAGTATAAAAACCAAAGACTCCCACATGTTCCTGTTCAATGAATTCCTCACAAAAACGAGCTTCTGCCCTCTCAAGCTCCCCAGAAAATCAGTTGCATTTAAATTTGGAATGTCACACCCATTTGGCTGCCATTTCCATTTCACATATTCATCATCAGGTCTCCCATTAAGGTGGCAATTAAAATCCTTATCGATGAGGGAGTAAGAACCCGAGGGATAAGCATAGATTTGAATAATCTCTTATCCACTTGCCATAAAAAATGTCCCAGTTTTCATTGAAACTAATCTTCATTGTCTCTACATGAGAATCTTGATCAATGACAGTCACATTACCAGGCTCCACCCTGGTATTTTCTGCTCTGAAACTGGAATTCTTCGGTGGCTCTGATTCAGGGGTTTTCTGTGTCTCCTTGTTTGCTTCACCCAGAAGACTTGCACTTGCATCGGTTCTTCTTCCTTCACCAACCAAGTTTGTATCATTTACTATCTAGGTAGTATTCTCTGCAAGAGTGTGTCCTACATCCAATGAACTTGTTTTCTCGGAAAACAATGTACCATTTGCTTCGTGGGTTTCCTCCTATTGAACCCTTTGTCCTTTAGAATGTAAGCTTGCATTTTTATAATTCTCTGTGAAATTCCGCAAATCGATCTTCTCTGATTCATTCACTTTACGAGATTTGTCCATAGCGTCACTTCTTTCTTCAATCCTGGGCGGAGAATGCACAGAGGCATTGCTCGCATAAGAAGATGAAGGATTAGAAGAAAATGAAAAGGGCCAAGAGGAAAAGGAAGAATTTGAACCAACACTAGTAAATCCTTAAAGAAAGACTTAAACTTTAGGAGCCCTAAGGGAGTTATTGAGTAAGATTACAGTAAAAATAAGAAGAGAAGCTCCAAGCCCTAAACTGAACCCAAAAATCACCTTCCTTCTTTATGATAGATAGGGGTCTGAAAAAGTAAGCTTCTTATTAGAGTCCATGGAAATGAAACTGCTCTGTACAGAACTGAGTCGATCCAAGGCATGTGAAGAAGGAGGAAGGATAATGGGAAGCGAGGCTTCAGAGATGAGCCCGATGTCGATTTGAAGGCAGTGAGAGATGTACAGAGCGGTATAGAAGACGCTGCGATGCTGTGTTCATTGCAGCTAATGACAGAGCTCCGGTTCGATTCATTCTCCTTCCGTGTTAGTTTCTTTGTCCTCTCATTCAATCTCTTTTTTGTTTTGCAACTATTCTCAGCTCACATCCCTTTCCTTCCTTCCTCAAGCTCCTTGCATAGCGTTGACTGAGCTGCTGCCCCCCCTACCAGTTTTCCTCTCCAGCTTTCATGTGGAAGTGTCTTCTGTCCTCCTTTTTTCCATTGCAGCCTTATTAACTTTTTTTTTTTTTTTTATTACAATTACCATTATGATTAATTAATATTTTTTGAAACTTTTAATTTTCTATTTTTTTTCTTATATATATATATATATATATATTATTTTTTTATAATTTTGCTTTGATTTATTATAATTTTTTAATTAACTAATTTTATTTATGGGTTTTGAGTTTATTTAATTGTCTCTAATTATTTATTTTTAATTTCAAATTTTCTCCAATTGAGAATGTCATTTGAAACTTTGTCATTTTTAATTTTTCCCATTTGCTTAATTATTAATTAATTAGTGTATCAAATAATTAAATAATTAAGTAATTAGGGATGAGATGTTCACAGTTGCCCTTATTTGCTTGTCTCTTAAGTTAGGAAAACAAATATTGTGTAGAGAAGACCCAACTTAAGAGCAAACAAAGACGTGATCACACCATTCTTCATGTTGAGGGAAAACAAGGTAAAAGGGATTTTATGTAAATCAAAGCCTTAGATAAGATAGTAACTTACCGAGACATGATGCAAGACTTTTTGAACAAAAATTGCCTGGGCACGATGCAGGACTTTAGCAGAAAGTGTAGATTGCCTGGACACAGTGCAGGGCTTTTGTAGAAAATGTCAATTGCTTGGACATGATGCAGGACTTTTGACAGAAATGTAAATGCTTGGACACAATGCAAGACTTTGGCAGAAAATGTAAATTGCCTAGACATGATGCAGGACTTTGGTAGAAATGTAAATCGCCTAGGACACGATATAGGACTTTTGCAAAAATGTAAATTGCCCTGGACACGGTGTAGGACTTTGGCAGAAATGTAAATTGCCTTGGACACGATGCAGGAATTTTGCAAAAAATGTAAATTGTCAGGACACGATGTAGGACTTTGGTAGAAATGTAAATTGCCTAGGACACGATATAGGACTTTGGCAGAAAGTGCAATTTGCCCTGGACACGATGCAGGACTTTTGCCAGAAATGTAAATTGCCTGGACATGATGCAGGACTTTTGACAGAAAACATAAATTGCCCTGGACATGATGCAGGATTTTGGCAGAAATGTAAATTGCTTAGACATGATGTAGGACTTTTGTAGAAAATGTAAATTGCCAGGACATGATGTAGGACTTTTGTAGTAAATGTAAATTGCCTAGACACGATGCAGGACTTTGGCAAAAAATGTAAATTGCCTTGGACACGATGTAGAACTTTTGACAGAAATGTAAATTGCCTGGACATGATGCAGGACTTTTGATAGAAAATATATATTGCCCTGGACATGATGCAAAACTTTTGATAGAAATGTAAATTGCCCTGAAAACGATGCAGGACTTTGGTAGAAAATGTAAATTGCCCTAGACACGATGCAGGACCTTTGACAAAAATGTAAATTGCTTGGACACGATGTAAGACTTTTGCAGAAATTGTAAATTGCTTGGACATGATGCAGAACTTTAAAAGGGATTGTGTTGTATAAAAATGTGATTCCACGTGGCTTATGCTTTGGCGACTATGCAATGTGATACATGTCCTCTCTTAAGATGCATGCAAATGCTTGATTTTTCTTGTTTGAAAATTTAGATTTCTTATGCATGGTGTATGTACACATGTGGGATGCATGATGTATATACTTAATTGAAATGGTATAAGAAATTGTTAGTTACTTTGGTTTCCTTTCATAGCGATTAAGTCATATTGATCTTGGTGTAAAGTGTGCCAAAAGGAAATCTCGCACCCTTTCTAAGAGCCTATTACCTCAAAGGGAGATAGACAACCATTAGCTAATTTTTAGACGATATTAAAACATGGGTTCATTTTATAATCCATGTTAAAATAATGTCTAATTCGATAGCTAAATGTCATGATCTAAAGAGAGTCACCTATGCCAAATCAAAATTAGAAGGTTGAACATTGCCCACTGGTGTTATTACTCTTTGTAAGAGCCAGTGGCTCATATGGTTAACTATCATAGAAGGGACACAATGATCTTCAATTATTTTGCTAATGTATTGGATACAGGCATGATTATTTTAGCTTAAATATCATTGGCATTCCTTTGATGCTAACATCTTGAAGTGGAAGGACATTTTGTATACGTTTAAAAGATTTCCTTTGACAGTCAAGTTATGAGAAATATATATTTTGCCCACAATTAAAGACTACCTCAAAACTTTCATTATGACATGGCATCCATATGAAGGGATAATAATCACTGTCTAGATTTAAGGGACATAAGTACGATTATTACATCATTAGGCTTGACCGTAATTCTTGAAATCATAAAACATGTTGTTAGTAATTTGTTAAAGATCATAATATATACACATTCTTTTATTCATATATAATAAAAATCATAGTGATGATTACCCCAAGTTCATAGTAATGGTTCATAGGATAAAAGCCATTGTGGCTTCCATTTGACATTGCTTGTCAAGTAACTCTGCATGTTCAGCAGCCATTTGCTCATTTTGTGTAGCCATTTGTGCATGTTTTGCAGCCATTTGTGATTCTCGTATTTCTCTTTCATTGTAAGAAGGCATGTAAACAACTTGTGTTACAAACACTAACACTTATTACTCTAGCTTTGTCATTAACAAATGATCCATCAGCAAGCTTATTGACCACAGTCCACACATCACCGCGTGTGATTGGGCTACCATGCTTAACTTCCTGTAGAATTAAAGACACATGCAACATAAAACATATTACAATATCGTTCTAGTTGTCACAATGAAGTTACCATCTCTGCCTTCTTTTGCACAAGGTTTTTCGAGCCACTGGTATGTGGAATGGTCAATTTGGTAAGGTTTTGCTTATTTTTTATGGCTATATCCGGTTTATGAATATATATATATATATATATATATCAGTAAGAAGTGTCAAACAATCATATATATTGAAATACAAGTTAGATCACCTGTGCCTTCTCTGAAAGATGATAATCTATGAACATAGCCCATCGATCTCTTTGAATGCCTTTTGGGACAACTTATCTTAGTTGCTCCTAAGTTTTAATGCCATCATTTTTATATAAGTCGCATCGTGCACTCTTCCACTTTGCCCCTACCAAACTTAAAATATAATTTCTATGTCTATCCTCCACTGCAAACTAAGCCTAGAAGAATAAATGTAGCCATTAATGAATAGTAAGGTCAAAATTTGAGGAGTAGTGCAAGATTAATTAACTCATACCTGTATAATTTCCTTAGACATATCATCTTTGTATTCTTTAGGCATAAGCCTCCAATCTGGATAACTGATAGGAATACATCGAAGTTTCTTGCAATGGTTCCTAAAAAAACACCAAGCAACTTGCTAGAGTCTTTAGTTGGTTGGTTTATGTCATTGAAACTCATTACAACCCTATGTCCCCAAGGTAGAGCCCAAACATCATGCACTGTTAATTGTCTAGTAGTTATATGTCTTTCCTCATTTGTAGAGTTAATGTTAGTACATGTGTTTAGAACGTACAACTTAGATTCAATGGTTTCATTACTTAACTTATTAATAATGTCAACCATGCAATTTCGCCTCCTTTGTCACCATGCAGGTTAAGTAGGTTGATCTGCACGTTGCTCTTCCTCTGCCAGTAATCCATCATCATTTTCTTGCTAGGCAGGTTGGATATCTAGAGATGGCAATGTAGGGAAGTCAAATGGAACATTGAGATCTGGGTATGTTGAATATCCACCATCACTAGCTGGTGGAGTCGACTGAGGGCTCCTAGAGCTGACTTCACCACATCTTCTTATTAAGACTGAGTTAGACTTCTTCAGGAATTTCTTCATCATCAAAGATCTTGTTAAAACAACAAAAAAAACATGAGCATCAATGAGATAAACACATAAAATCACATATAAATAATTGACATTATAAATAAGTATCATATACATGCAAACCTATAAGATCACATATAAATACATGTAACATATACACACTTACACAATTGTAAATTTGTTTCCCTGTCTAGGAATAATTGCTCAAATGGTTATGGTTGTAGTCACTCACTTTAATAAATCAAGGCATCATCATCATCACCCATGTCATACAAGTCTTGTCGCTTTGGATGCACAACAATATTTCAATTTTTGTCTAACTCATCTTTAACATAATACACTTGGTGAGCTTCCGAAGCTTGTATGTATGGTTCATCATCTTCACTCTCACTGGTATGTATCAATCGTGAAAAATTAACAGAATTAAATCCCAATTGATTGGCTACAATGCTTTTAGGATTGGTCGTGTTAGCCCATATACATTTGAACAATGTGATCGTAAACTATCCATGGTAATTTAATTCAATTACATCTAACAATTTTCCATAATATGGTACACTTCCAAATCTCATATGGCAATCAGATCTACTTGCATAACTCCTTGTACTAAATGTAAGAATACACCACTATTTTGAGTTTTCAATCCTTCATTCCATGCTAGAGTTCGAAATTTATGCCTATTGACATTGTATGTAGTATATCGCTTGGCTTTATCAAGTGGACCCATGGCAAGATATCTCATTTCAATGGAATGAGTCCTATTTATATCATTTCTAATATGAAGAAAAAAGATTAACAACTTTGATAATTAAACGTGCTCATCTTTTGAAAAGTAAACGACAATTATATACTTACATGACATGAGAACTAGTCAACAAACTCTCTATGGGCTATTTTGTCTATCTCTGAAGACAACCGTGTACAATTTCTTAGTTGTCCCCTCACATGATCTCCAAATTCCTTGCATGTCATACATCAATTTCAAATGGTTTAAAGGTATGCAACAAAGATTAGTGATCTATGACATATAATATACTTACTGAAGAAAAGGGTTAACTTCTTTGCAATTGGTCAACACATGCTGATGTACTTGCAATTTCTCAATAGGAGAAAGAGTAAAGTACTCAAATCCACCAAACGGCTTTCCAATAGGTGGAAATAAGGTGTCAATGTTGGATGGCGCACCATTGGGTTCATCATTTACTTGTCCAAGATGATTATATAGAGTCTCCATTCCTTCCAAATATCTTAAGCAAAAGGTTAATACCTTTTGAGCCATGTAACATTCAGCAATTTAGCCCTCTGCCTGAGCCTTATTTTGCATAAAGGACTTTAATTTGCTTAGATACCTATTAACCATAGTTGAGTTAGTACAAAAATGTTGAATAGCTTCAATCAAATAAGTTGAGCCCTAGTTTGTATTTACCTTTCTATCAGGTACATCCATCGATATTGGATGGGACCTCCAAGTTTAGCCTCTTCAGCTAAGTGTGCAATTGAATGAACTATGAATATAAAAAAAGAGGGTAGGAATGTCATCTTTAAATGACACAACGTTAAGATTGCTTTATTTTAAAGCTCATCAAGGTCATTCACGCTTAACATTTTATTGCATAGCACTATAAAGAAAGTACACAAGTATGATAAAACTACAGATACCTCCTTAGGAAAGGCCTTTCTCATGGCTATAGGCAAAAGTTGCTACATTAGAACATGTGAGTCATGACTTTTCAATCCATCGATCTTGCGTTGTCTTAGATCAATGCATATGGAAATGTTGCTTGGATACCCATCTGGCACAGCAATATTTTCAAAGTCCTTAGAAAGATATCTTTGTTTGCATTTGTTAAAGTAAATAAAATTGGAGGATATCTACCGCTTTCATTAGGCCACAAATAAGCTCTAATGCCCATTTCTTGCAAGTCTCTTCGTGCATTAACATGTCTTTAAGCATCTAAACTCATTTAGTTAAGTGAATATTACATTGTCACACACATTTTTCTTGATATGCATGACATCTAAATTATGGCACAACAAGTGGTTTGTCTAGTATAAAAGTTGAAAAAATATACTCTTTTTACGCTACTGTTGGGTTTCACTACCAATAACACTAACTACTCGAGTTTTTCTGCCCCGACCTTCAACTTCCACATCTTTTCCAAAGATAACATTAACATTCTCGAGTTGTCTCAAGATTTCCAACCCGATAATCGAAAGTGGGGATTTCTTCTCTCTTCCTTTCCAATCAATTGACTTCGAGCCAATCTAAATTTATGACTTGGGCTCAAAAGATGATGATTACCCATAAAACACCACTTTTGACAATGAGGAAGCCAAACTCGAGCAGAGTCAAAGTTACAAGTAGGGTATGTTAACCTAGTATGAACATTCCACCTAGACAAAGTTCCAAGACCAGGAAAATCATTAACTATCCACATTAATGCTACCCGCATATTATACATCTCACTAGCGACTGAATCAAATGTTTCATCACCATCAAGCCACAAATCTTTCAACTCCGTAATTAGTGGTTGCAGATACACATCTATATCATTCCCTGGTGCCTTTGTACTTGGAATAATCATTAAGAGCATTAAGGAACTTTGTTTTATGCATATTCAGAGAGGCAGGTTTTAATTTATAATAACCATTGGCTAAATGTTATAACTTGTGCTCAAATTTCCAAATGTATTGAACCCATATGTGGCTAAACCTAAACATATATTATAAGGATCTGAGGTAAATTGCATATTCATTATGTCAAATCTCTTCCATGCCTCAGAGTTCCTCGGATGTAGCATCATGCTATCATTGTTGTTGTCCACATAATGCCATCTCATGTGCTCAGTAGTTTTAGATGACATGAATAGTCTTTGTAGTCGTGGCTTTAATAGGATGTATCTTAATATTTTTACATGTCTCTTCTTCCTCTTTTCACCCTTACTCTTTGGTTTCCATCTAGATGTATTGCACTTTTTCGCACACATATCAATTTTCATCCTCCCCCTAGTATAGAATGCAATCATTTGGGCATGCATGAATTTTTTGGTAGTTTAGTCCCAATTTATTAATGGTTTTTTTAGCTTCATAAAATGACGGTGGAAGTTTGTCATGCTCAAATGCATCTACCATCAAGTCTAGTATCATTGGCATAGCCTAATCACTTATTCCACATAAACACTTGATGTGATATAACTTTACTAAAAAAGACAAATTGGAGTACTTCTTGCACCCTTCATACAAGCTTTGTTGGCCATCCAAAATTAATTCAAAAAATTCTCTTGCATTGTCATTCATCGTGGTGTTTGATGGTAGAATTGCATAATCATCCCTATCATTAATTCCTTGATGAATTCCAAATGCATCACAAACCATATCTTCTATAAGGTTATCTCTAGACATATGTAGTTCTCTCACTTGTGACCTTGTCTTAGGTTCTTCTATAACATGAGGCTCTTTAATAATTCTCTCCCCATGCCTAACCCAGACATTGTAACCAGGTGGGAAAGGTTTAATTAGTACGTGGTCATGCACAACTTCCCTAACCTACCATTTCTTAAACCTACACTTAGGATATAGACAAATTATTCTTCCCTCCTCACTTCCATTAGCAAATGAAAACTCTAAGAATCCATCCAATCCCTTTAAATATTCATGAAAATTTTTAGGCTTAACAATCCAAGACTTATCCATTTCCTAAATAATTTGACAACACATTTTGTCATATCAATTAGAAATAAAAATTAAAATCATATCCATATCAATAATACTATTATTAATTCTTAAAACATACACTACAACAATTGAAATATAGTTTACGTAATGACATTTATAATCTTCCTTAAAAAGGTTCAATTTAGCATTATGCATTTACATCATATAAAATGATTAACATCACTAAGTGTCAAGCAGATTTAATTACATACGTCCATGAAATTTAATCACATATGTCCACCAAATGTTCAATTTAACATTATTCATTTACATATTCAATCACACTATATCATTAATTTGTAAATGCCTAGCAAATTTTTTTGTCATGTGTTTGTATTAAACCAAAATTTATTATCAACTTTTGATGGTGAATCCTTTCTAACAATTATTATAATATATTTTTTCAAAAACAATATATATTTATATATATATTTCTTATTTTTCAACTTAAAAAAATAAAAAAAAAACTTTCTGACAATGGAATGGCCAGCAGCGTTGGTTGGCAAGCGTCGCAACTATTGGGGTTGTTGGCCGATGGTGGTTTACCAGCGATGGGCTAAGGATCGACTGCAAAACAGATTGAAGAGTAAGAGAAAAAAAAATGGGAATCATCGACATGCTTACCTTGATGGCGGGGAGAAGAACGCGGTGACTTGCTAGAGACTAGGAAGATAGCTGGTTGGCCGGCGGCAGTGAAACACTAGTTTGGAGGGAGGTGACCTGCAAAGATGATGAAGAAAGGTGGCTGAGAGGGAAAAGAAGTGGATTTTAGGGCAAATGATATGTGGCTTAGCTGCGGTTATCCAATAACTATGGTTAAGCCAAGCCATAACCACGGTTATAAATGTAATCGTGGTTAAGACAAAGCTTGGCCACGGTTATTAGTAGTCATAGCCATGGTTATATATAACTGTGGTTATGGTTTGGCTTAACCATAGTTAATGTATAACCGTGGTTAAATTCCTGGCTCAGCCACGGTTATCCTAACCGTGGTTAAGACTCGGTTTAGCCATGGTTATTCTAACCGTGGCTAAGTGTTAGTCATTATGTGTAATTTCTTTTGTAGTGAATCTAGTTTAAAAGGTTCAATGAGTAAGAACAAGTTACTAATAAGTGACTGGATGCACTAGAAAATATATAGTCATTCCAGGTGTACTACACATTATGAGAACTTAAGTGTTCAGGGTGAGTATAACCTCTTAATGGATTTAAGAAAGACTAAAAGATTAAGGTTAAAGGGACTCCACCTATATGAAAATAAAGAATGGTGCCGCTCCTAACAAGCATTTAGGGTTGATTCTTGGAAATGTTCATAAAAAGCCTAGGATGAAACACATGGTCATATAAGTACTATAAATGTTATGAAACCTTTTGGAGTTAAATATAATACTGTATGTGTGGTGTTTTCGGTGTTAATGTAAAAATTGTGGTTCAATACTCTGTACAACCATAATTTTGTTAATACTTTGAAATACTTACATTAATAGTAGGTTCAAGTTGAAAGATACCTATCATTAAGCATAGCTTTATGACATGGAGAGGATACTTAGTTTTCCAAACTAAGTGAGGGATTGTTAGACATAAGTAGTTTGGAAAGCAAAGTTAAACGTGTTTGTGAATGTGATTTCGAAGTCCCACATTGGATAAATCTAAAAGCTTGAATGCCTATATAAGTGAAGATTCACATAACATATTAAATAAGAAAATTGGAGGAAAATAAGTGCTTTTAAATAATATTAATATTTAAAAGCACTTAGCACTAATTCAAATTATTTTATTTATTTATTTATGTTTAAAATTTAAACATTTTAAACTTTTTGAAAAAACACAATTTTTTTTGTTTGAAGTTTAAATGGATATAAATTTCCAGAAGGACATAACTCTTCATGAAGAGTTGTATTCGTACAAATTCTTGCTATAAATAAGAGTTTGAGTAAATTCGAAAGTAAAGAAAAATTTGAATCCTCATATTCTCTTAATATTCTTACTATGAACCTTCAAATGTTTTCCCAGAGAGATTCTAGAAGTTCCAATCTATTATCTTTAACTGCTTGGGATAAATTTTAGGGGAGATTTACTATATACCCTATAGCAAACCTAGTGGGGGAAAATATCACCTTAAGGAAAGTGTCACAATACATGTTTTTGGGCATTACTTTCATCTTCTACATTTTCTGGACTTAATTTATACAACACTTTCTTTCCATTTTGAGCTTCCAAATCCTTGTTTGACTTCCCTACCTTGTCAGCTATCATGCCTTCATTTTGTCTAAAGCTTCTTCTGTTCTCCTCCTTCGTTTTATAGCCTTTTTTTTTTTTTCATTTTATTTTATTTTTTTAATTTTAGAGCCTCCTTTTGTTTTTTTATGTCTTTGATTTTTTATTAGTTTTTATGTCTTTGATTTTCATTTTTGTTTTTTCCTTCTTATTTCGCTATTTCATTTTCCCATTTTGTTTTTAGTTTCAAGTTGTGTTCATTGGAAGCCCTTACTATATTAATTTCATTCTCATGATTTTATTTTTGGTTTTTTTTTAATCTTTGCTTTCAATTTCATATTTTATTTTATATTATTTATTTAAAGAAAATTTAAATTGATATTTCTTAATAATGATTTTTATATGGGGTGTTCACAACACCATATCACTGATGTTGAGAGTAGAAATAGACTATACTTTAGACTTAAGAAAAAAAAGGAAATTAAGAAGAGTATAAATTTTTTCTTCACTTTTACTTTTGAAATTAGGTCATTTAAAAATCAAAGAATATCAAAATGATTTTTTAATGATAAAAACATAAACTAATTTAGTCCATTTGAAGGACCATTTCAATTTTTGAAAGATAATTATTTTCCAAAGCATTTTATTTTAAAAAATTATTGTGATATTTTTCATTCATAATAAACCAAATTAATCTTGAGATTAAAAATAAAAGACCAAATTTACATTTTACCCAACCTTTAACTTCATTTGAATCTAAATTTGTTCTATCAAACAAGATCAAGTCCACATTCTTGGAGATAGACTTAGGATTTTATTCACAAGAGTATTTTAAAGACAAAATTCAATGAAATTAATAAGAAAAAAAGTACCATCTTCTTTTACCTACACAACTATATTTATTTTAAAATTATGAGTGTAGTTATTTGGTACAAGGAAGAAGTTTGGACATTATAAAGACAAACATGATATGGATGCTTCATCAAGTGCTGGAGGTTTTAAAGATTCTAGAACTTGTTGTGACATGCATTTAGATGCTTTTGAAAACTTATGTGAGTTCTTGATTACCCAGGAAGAGTCACAAGCAAGAATGATAGAGTTGGACATTTACTTGGATGAACTAAATGATGATTTAAATGCAGAAATTGACATTTTAAACTATTAGTGGTTAAGTGTTGCGTGATTTCGTAAGCTTGAAACAATAGCCAGAGATATTTTGGCCATCCGAATATCTACTATGGCTTCTGAATATACATTTAGTATTGGTAAGAAAGTAATCAATCCTTGGAGGTCTTCATTGAGTAGGAAGGCTATTGAAGCTTTAGTGTGTTTAGAGGATTGGTATCGTGCAAAAGGCTATACGCAAGGTAATTTTTTCAAATAATATTTATTTATGAATTAGTATTACTTTTTTCAATTTTGCTAATGCTCATTGTTTTTTGAACAAATTATATCTCTTATGTTATGGCATTTTAGAAGAGTCTCAATTGGATGGTATGGCCTCCTTTGATGATGAAGTTAGTTCTAATACTAATGTGGAAGATGTGTTTTAACATTGTATCTTCTCCAGTATTATGGATTTTTTTTTTTTTCTGTTTTAGTTAATGATCAAGTGGCTAATTTTTTCTTTGTGTTTCATAATGAAGGTGTTGAAGATTGCATTGCAAGGATTTGAATAGCTAAAGATTGTGTCTTTTCCATTGTTCTTGTTATATTAATGTCATTTTTCTATGTAATTGAAGTGAAGGTTGAAGAAGACATACTTGCTTATCTTTATGAGTCATGTCTTTAACTTATGAGACTTTTCTAATGGTTATATAATGATTATGTAAGACAATTTAATTTAGATAATTTACTTTAACTAGACTTTTTATTGGTAGTTTTCTTTTTTTGCTTTTCTATTAAAAGTGAAAAAACAGCTTTTGCAAGAAACAATTCAAGCTAGGCTGGATTAGGCTTTTCAGGCTTTTTACCAGGTCAGGCCTGGGCCTAAAAATGACAAGAAAAAAAATGGGACTTCAGTCTAGGCCTGGACAAGAAAAAAATAGGCTTGATAAAAAGCCCGACCCATAATTAGATCTACTAATTATACATAAAGACATTGGATTCCATATCCATTGTACATTGAAAGAGCTTTGTGTACTCCATTACATATCCTCTTTCTAAAGAAATTAAAAGGAACCTTTTATTTATTGGCTCTTTTGAGAAATATAGATAAGATCCATTAATATTAGAAAAGCCATTAACTTTTTCTTGTATGTATATATTGCTTTCAATGGGACATAAAATGATGACTTCCAGCTTATATTTTAACGCTTGATAAGGTGATGAGTTTTCATTAGACAAATTTTAACGTGAAAATTACCTATATATATTAATTATATAGTTTGATCTCCAGTAATTTTTTGTAAATCATATGTCTCACATTTCTCAATAATTTACCTACTGAATATAAATTGATGAGGTTTAATTTTCATTAAATTAATTTTTTTATAAATGACATTTTGTACTATCCAATGTCCCATCTTTTTCGTTGTCTTAATACAATTTAAATGAATAAAACAAGGAATTATTTACTTTTTAACTTATGAGAAAAAAAAACAAAAGATTGAAGGATGTTAAAGAATGTGGTATAGAATAGTAATAAAGGGGAGAAATTAGAAAACAAAGCACAGTAGAGCATGGGGTCAGCTTATTGATGGATTCTTATCATATTCTAATAATTCATAAAATATTTTAAAAAATAAAAAAGACAATTCACATGTCACACCTCAAACGGCAAAGCATGATCGGCACGGTGAACAAGGTAAACCTCGTCTATGTAAGTCAAACAAATTTGACAAACTAACTGATCTAAATACTGATATATCAAAAGACATGAGCAATATCCAATTCAATTCCTTAATACCATACAACTAACTCAAGGTTACATACTAAACTCTACTTGTGACAATGGAGCTACTAAAGTACAAAGAAAATATTTCCAAACATTTAACAACTAAATAAAAATGACTTTTCACCTTTGCAAACAAGTAAGGCTCACCAATAAGTCTTTTAGTTGTCTCTAAACCATGAAGTGATAACTAGATCAATGCTACTCTTTGGCAAAAAATCAACAAGGGAAGGGATGAGTAACCACACTCAGTGAGCAAATATTACTAACTATACTAGGAGGGAATAGGCAAATTGCTGGAGTTTTTCACAACCATGTTGTCTAGCAGTTCAAAACATATCAAATTTACATATGCCAAAATTATTCTAAAAGGAAAATCATAAATCATTTAACATAATTCATAAAGCTTTCATAAATCATATATACTTTACAGAAAAAACTAATAAGCATTTGAAATTCATAAATGATTTTAAGGGAATAAAACCGAAGTGGGAAACATCTCACATGACCAATCACAAATCCATATACGAATGCTAGTGCAAGCCTAGGTATTACAATCCATAACAAAAGCTAGCACAAGGCTAGGTACCACAATCCATATCGAAAGCTAGCTCAAGGCTAGATATCTCTATCCATATAGAAACCTAGCTCAAAGCTATATATCATAATCCATAACGAAAGCTCAAGGCTAGGCACCATAATCCATAATAATTGAAATCAAGCAATAAGGCTCGCATATAATCGAAGGCTAAGACAATGCTTATAATAACTAAAGCTTGGTGCACCAAGGCTAATGTCTATTGTCGTTAGGTAAAGGGTCATGTATTCGATGAATTTCCAAAAAAAAAAAGCCATATTTTCCATAATAGTATACATAATAAAAAAAACATATCCAAATAGCAAAATTTCAATGTATAGAAATTTGTACAGTAACAAATCATTATGAATTTGTTAGGCTAGACAACCAACACCCAAGACAGGAGTGAATTGGGTGTTTGCAAAATTTTAATTTTTTCAAAAATTACTTTACAAATTATTTGTTATGAATAATGATGTGAGCACAAATGATAAGAGGCACGATGATTTGAATGATTATCTGAATATTCCTCTGCATCAAATTACAAGATTGAGAGCTAAGAAGTTCAAGGAATTGCTGCAAATTTATATGGGAAAATTCTTAAAGAATGTAGAAGGAAATCACTTGGACAACTTAGGCTTTGAGAAAGAAACCCAATTCATTCATTAGAGTCATGTCCAGCCCAAATAAAGGCCCAACTCGTTTGGGTTATAACATCTAGAAATGTTGCAATCAAAATAAGTGTCTTGGACGACATTGTAATTAATTTGGGCTTAGGATGTATAGGATTACATGTGGGGCTTCTATTTTAATGTCTAAAGCTATTTTTAGCATCATTTGACCCAACTTATTGGGGGCCTAATGTTACGTTTCGAAATTAGGGTTTCTTAAGGGGTCTGAAGCTTATAAAAAGGCTTGAGACTCAACTTTGGAAGACATCAAGTTTCATTCTATCAAAGAAATATTTTAGTTTCCTTCTTGGCTTGGCCAGAGTTCTTTAGGGGAGGATAGCTTGTCTTCTTCTATTGTAACATGAATTAATTCTTAGCAAGGTGATCTTATGAGGTGAATTTATTTTTGTTTCTAATCAACCTATCATTTGCATTTCCATTTGCGTTTGTCATTTAGGGTTTCATTACATTTCATGTTCTTGCCATAATATGTGTTCTAGGAGTTTCAGGTTCTTCATAACCTGGGGGTTCCGTATCAAACAATGCTTGGATGTGTATGACATAAAATAATAATTATATCAATCAATGGAGGATTAACATAGGTGATTAGGGTATGTATCAACACTTCAAGTGTAATATAAAAAAAAAAAATCAAAGTATATGTTTGATCATTTAAAATATAATGGGTATAAGGATAAAGATAACAAACTCAATGATTTATCTTGGTTCGGCTCCAATCCAAGCCTACATCTAGTTTTTAAGCAACCTCTTAGGATTTTCCACTATCTCAATAGTCAATTACAATAACAAAGGAGAATCTCTCCTTTAATAGCAAATCTTATGAAGAAACTCTTCCTGAACTTAAGCTCACACTGCTTAACACCTCCAAGGAACCTCCTTGAACTTAACCAGGGGAACCACCCCCTTAACCTAAGCATTCTCAGCTTGACACCATCAAGGAACCTCCTTGAGCTTCTCTTTCTCAAAGAAGAAAGGAATACAAGTGAATGAACTCTCTTAAAAAAGTAGATATACAAGATGAAGCTCTAAGAACTCAAATGATAGAGAATATGCAAGTTTTAGCTCAATGATGTTTGTTTCTCTCTCAAAGATAATATAACAAGTTAAAGATCATATTCTAACATTTGGTTCTACTCAAAAATATTTTTGGAAGGTCATATATATATATATATATTTATCAATATGAAATATAGTCATTACATACTCAAAAGAGCAGTTATTTACTATTGAAAACTCTTTTTGAAAGTTTCCAATTAACTATCAGGGGTCTCCCAATCAACTATCCATTAAAATATGACTGTTAATCTAGGACATGTCAGTCAACTTTTGGGGGCCTCCCAGTCGATTGCCTTCATTCTATACTGTCCTAGTCAACTTCCCAAAGGGGACTAGTCAACTAGTTACTTACAATGACATAGTCCCAACTTCAAATGGTTATAACTTTCTCATTTTAAATTCATTTTAAGCGCATGACCTATGGTTGGAAAGATCTTTAAGTATATTCTCTAATAAAAATTTTTCATACCAAAATTCATTATATTTTTGGAGATATGATTAAAATAGTTACCAAAGGTCAGAAAATAGTTGTATGCAAAATCCATATCTCACTGCTAAACTTTATATGGTAATTGCTTTTTCATTTCAACTCCATTTTAAATGAATGACCTATCATTCAAAAGCTCATTGAGTCTAATTTCTAATGAAAGAATTTTCATAACAAATACTATATATTTTGTGAGATTTAAACAAAATAGTGATTAAAGGTCAAAAATGATTTTTAAGTAAAATCTATATCTCACTTTTTTTAAAGTCCAAACTTATATTTTGAGAACCAAATATTTTTGTGCTTATAAATGAAAATCTAAATCACTTAATTTCACAAGATAACACTTAGCCTATGATAATAATACCTATTCAATCCATTAGTTATCTTAATGCAACCAAGATTCTAACTCTTTTAATCTTTAACTTCTTCCAAGCTTACAACACCTTTCTTGCTTGCTATCACTTTTGGTAGAGCATGATATTGATATTTCATTCTCTTCACTTCAGTGCCCACTCTTCTTTCTTTGGACCATCCTACACATAACTGATATTAAACTTGCAAACTAAATAGTTAGGCCAAATGGTTAATCAATTAAGCACATTTTAATATTATATTTGTAACTCATATTTTTCATTATCAAAACAATCTCAACAATCTTCCCTTTTTTATGATGACAAATCACCAAAGAAAAATATGTCAAATAACAAAGTATGAAATGTATTAGGCACATGCACATATGTTCCTTCTCCTTTCACCATGCACATTTCTCTCCTATTTTTCTTCTCCTTTCTCTCCCCTTAGGCCACATCAAAAAGGGAGGAAGAGAACATCTAGTCGCTATTCTAATTTCTGCCCCTATTTGACATCAACAAAAAGACAAGCAATATATGTAAAATTTTAAGCACATATTCCTCTATTAATCAAATGAATCGTATTATGATGTCAATTTAGTATAGGGTAGGTCTCATCAAGACAATCATTCTGTCAGTGTCACAAACATTTAGATTAAGCAAGATATGATTGGAAAGATATATTATCAAATGTATAATCCAATTCATATCTCAATAACCATGTAATGCTTGCAATTAATTCATATATGCATAATTCCAATATATTTTAAGATGTTTTCCATATGCATGATGCCACAAACATTTTCCATACATAGAATAGATAAAGAAATAAGAGGATGTTATCTTTTATGATGGTTATATAAGAGATAGAGACACCTTCTTCTTTGAGATATCAAGAATATAGGTAAGCAAACTAAATACTTCTATGTCATGAAAAGTAATCCCAAAGATATATGATCTCAATTATTGGCTATACTCCTCCTCAAACAATACATATAATCATCATTTTATCAACAAAGGAAAGTATTATATCACTTATTTTACTAATTTTAAAGAAAGATCTTTCTTGAAAAGATCCTATTTCTTCTTTCAGAAGATAAGAGATAAAGGATGATATTTCAAAGAAATTTCTTTTTAATTGAATCATATGAAAAGCTCTTGATAGACATTTAAAGTTAAGCATAAGAGGCATTCATAATCTATGTATATGTAATTTCCTTTCCCATTCGAAAGAAAAGACTTTTGAATCAATTCCAAACATTAGAAATGAAATGAAATGAAAAGTATTTTCAATAAAAGATGATTATCATATACATAGGAGATCAAACGATATCATAATAAAAGCATAACTCCCTATATATATTTGAATAATAGACATAAAATTAAAGAGTACCATTTTAAAACAATGCTTACTTTTACAATATAATTTTCAATAAAGTTTTAATGGTTTCAAGCTTTGTTGAATACAATTTCAACAATTTTGAGTTCTTAAAACTTAAAAATTGGATTTAAAACTTTAAAAGTTCAATTTATTTAAAAAGAGTATGCAAAACTTTCTTTCAAAGTTTTGTGAGCTTCCCTTAAGAATGAGTAAGCTTTCAAGGAATTTTAAAAATAGTTGAACCACGAAAATGTATGTAAAAGGGATCATTATCCATTCAATCTATAAACAACCTATGCAACCAATGACAATTCAAGCATTTAAAATCAATTAACATATATGTCATTGATAAGCATAAATTTGTTGTTATAGTTAATCATAATTGCCAATATAATCAACTAATTTAGAGAGTATCATTCAAAATTAATAGAAGAAATCATAAAGTTGTAGAGATCCTAATCAATTATATGGCAATGCTGAGGCACTTCTTGATTGTTGTCATTTTCTTAGAGTTTAGCCAATACTCTTTAATAACATCTAAGATAGGAACTTTGAGTTGAAGTTCTTGCACTTGGCTTACATATCAAGCTTGTATATCAAGCTCATTGCTTAAGTAAAAACTTAAAGATGATTAAACAATTAGTACAATTTAAAGCATTTAACATTTTCAAAATACATACCATTGGTAAGTATGAAATCTATGTTCAGAGTTGAATGAGAGCATTAAAATGAACAAATTATTGATTTGACAATTCATCCTAAAACATAGATTATTCTAAACTTTAAGTAAAATTAAGAGAACATGAGAGACAAGAGCTTCCAACTCTTTTAATGTTTAATTTCTTCAAAGCTTACAACACCTTTCTTGCTTATAATCACTTTGGTAGAACATAATATTGATATTTCATTCCCTCCACTTCAATGCCCACTCTTTTTTCTTTGGGCCATCCTACGCATAATAGATATTCTACTTGCAAACCAAATAGTTAGTCCAAATGGTTAATCAATTAAGCATATATTAATATTATATTTGTAACTTATATTTTTCATATATTTGTCATCATCAAAACAATCTCAACAAAAAGTTCCAAGAATATCATATAGTATGTAAATTGTTCAAAATGATCATTTAGATATGAAAGAATATTACAAAGAATTTTCTCAAATTTCAGAGAGTGCAATTAAATGTCAGAATTAACACAATAATTCAAAAGGCTTGTTCCCAATGCACCAGAGCATATAAAACAATAATATTTCACAAACAAATAGTTTAAAACATTGAACACAAGTATTATTAGCAATATTTACTCTCCTGGAGGAAATGCACGCAACAATCAATTCCTAACGTCTCTTTCCTTATATCACTTGGTTACAAAACCAATGCCTGTGGTCCTATAATAACAAATAACATGCATTAAACTTATTATATCAAGGATTATCTTTAATTTATCTAACTTTCTAGTGCCAAACCTAATACTTGTCTAATTATTGTGTAGTAAGCTTCTTTAATCTCAGAGTGGGGTGTTAACTCTACATCTTCTAATATCGCAAGTACAATATTTCACCACCATGACTCAAATCTTATTTCTATTTATTTATTGTTTATTTATTTATTTTTATTTTCATGTATTTAATCCTATATATACCTATGACCTAAATTAATTTCTTTTTCTTAACTATGCATTACCTAACATTATTAACAAAATTTGCAAATTATCCTAATCACAAATTCAAGATTTAATGATCAATTATATTACTTATTTAGGGTTATTTAGTCAATCACTATATGATTTTCATCCCTTTCTTTAAAACAACAAAGAAAGTTAAAGAAAATTAGGAAAAACTACCAAATTAACATATATACCACTTCGAACAACAACTTCCAATTGCTTAATTTCTTCCCCTAGTAGTGATTCTTAAAGAAAATCGGTCCAAGATTTTCAAAACTTCATCCTCCCATCACACATTTCGTGCAACCAAGAGGGGTGTGAAATTGGAGACCAAAACCTAGCAATTTCACATGGGAATTAGAGGAAAAACACACATGACAATAGATTAGGAAGCTGAAGCATTCCTGCTCTAAAATAAGCTTTTATTAATAATTGGATTCCTATTATGTATATTTCTGTTATCTCATCTTTTATTGATAATTTTTCTATTAAATGGAGATGGAGAAAGTACATTTAATCAAGTTAAGTTGACAAATATGTTCTTAATGAAACAATTAGGATGTTTTATAGTGCCAAATATACAAAAAGATTTAGACATTTATGATTTAGATGGAACAATAGAAAGAACCCCTAGAGAAATTAGAAAAATATAGCAAACAGAACCCCAATCCTCTAAGATTAAAAGATTAAGAGAAATAGCAAAACCACTAGAGCAAATCCAAGAACCAAAACTCTAACTTAATTTGAAGAAATCTCACCATAATCAAGCCCATTTTTGAATTTACGCCACCAGTAATTTGAAAGGAGGGGTTTTAAAATCATTATTCCAAATTCAAAATTTGATTATTGATAATAGAGGGGAAATAATGAATTTAGTGTTAAGAAACAAAAGAGTCACAAATCAATTTGAAGAAATCCCTCACCAATTATGTTTGATTTCTCCTCTTATGGAACCCTAGGTCATATAATCAGGGAAATTCAAAATTGGGATCAAGATTGCAAGATTGAGGGCCAAGATTATGAAATTGAGCACAAAGATTAGGAGGAAAGGATCAAATTACATACAAGAAAGTGATGCCCCAACAAGATTTCAAGAAACATGCACCAATTTGGGTCTATTTTGATGGGATCATGCGTGGGTGACATTGTCCAAAATTTGAGACTTTTCCGGCCACCATCCATCATGAATGGGTTGGAAAACATGATGAAGCTAGTCGTAATTGATGGAGATGATGAGAAATTGTTGAAATCGGAGTAAGAAGAGGAGAAGGATTCTTGGAGCTTGAGCATGAGTGTGTGTTTGTGTGAGGAGGAAGGAAAAAGAAGAGAAAATAAATAAGAAAGTAAAGAAAGGAAAAAAAAAAAAAAGAAATAGGATTGGGAGGCTTTCTTGTAATTTCTTAACAATGGACATGTGTGAAGCTTAGAAAAAGGGAGAATTTTTTTTCACACCTTAAGTCTCAAATAGAATGGGGTGCCTTGTTCGCATACTATTTCTAAGTATTTACGTGTTCTCCTTCATAGACTATTTTGCATCCTAGTAAGGTAAACCCAAGTGCTTTCTACTAATGACTTAAATAGTAGTATGAGACAAGTAATTTATTTCTAAAATCATATCAATTCTCATCCTACCTAACAAACTTGTCTCTTCGTTCACCTTTATTCTCAGCTTTGAAGTTGCTTACAAAAGTTATCTCTACTC
The DNA here is from genome assembly GCA_037074485.1 of Delonix regia. Taxonomy (NCBI): domain Eukaryota; kingdom Viridiplantae; phylum Streptophyta; class Magnoliopsida; order Fabales; family Fabaceae; genus Delonix; species Delonix regia. Next base: position 18,237,020 of record CM073449.1, on the reverse strand, counting down.
TTCTCTTTGCAAATGGATTATAGATTATACCACCTTTAATAATATATATATATATATATATATAATATTTTTTATGTTTTATATACATATGTTATATCTTTTTCTTTTTCTTCTTTAAATTGATACTTAAGTTTTTATAAAATAAATTATAGAGCCAAATACTTTGAAGCACACACACGAAGGGCCAAACAAGGATGCATAAGTGACAAGGAAAAATATTAATGTTTACAAAGTTGCAAGTAATTGACGTTATTTAAATAATCCAATAATTATAGATAGATATTTGATTACATTTACAAAACATTCAATCTAATTAATTAGTCCTATTAGTTTTGGTTAGACATTGTTATTCTTCTACTTTATTTCTTTGAACAATTTAACTCCTAATTTCATGTCAGTAACCAATTAATAATCACTTGATAAAGAAAGCAGTTAATGATAATTTTAAATTCTATTTATTTTACAACATATATAACCAAATAATTTGTTATCCTATATAATTATTATTTTTAATTGATCTGGCGTAACTCTTGGACAGATAATATATATTGTCTAAATTGACCCGAAAAGAACTAAATGGCTCTTAGAAATAAACTAGAGCGCGACGAATTGCTTTAATCGACATTGAATGAACTAAATTAATTACTTAAGTAGATTAAATCAATAATCAAGATTACTGCAATGAGTTTAGGCTTTAAAATTTAAGATTATTTACTGTTATTATTGCAACGTAAAACCAAGTGCCTAAAAACTACCAATAATATATATGCCCAAAATTCACTCTCTAAGATTTTTGCATCAATTTCTTTGTCTCAATCTTTACTATTAATTCGAATAAATTATCGACTCCTCTCACATTGCTGTTTTCACTAAATGTGTTTTTGTAATGGGCAAATATATTGAATTTTGTTGAAATAATGCAAATGTCCCCTTTAATTTATGAAATATACACGGATCTCCACTAAAATAAAAAGTCACGTTGCATTTAAGCCAAATTGTAAAATTTTTAACTAAAACGTCCTCTCATTTTTTTTTTTTTATGAAAAGTATTTTTGTGAAAAAATTTAAAATTAGACTACAATGCATCTTTTAAAAATAAGAAAGTCTATGTAATTTTAACAAAATTTAGAAAATTAAAATTGTATATTTTTTAAAATTATAATAGTTTATTTATTTGGTTCAATTCAATTGAGACATAATAATTATGATGATTAATTAATCAAGTAATTTGAAAGTAACATTATAGTTCATTAAATACTGAATACTCTTTAAACTAATTCTATTTTTATACCAAAGTAGTGGTTGGCATGTTGTATTCCAAGAATGAGATATGATGCAAGACATTGTTCTACCAATGATTCTTCTGCAAATGGCACATCTCATCTTTAAAAACAAAAACCTAATTAATACATATAATTAGTTCTCTCAAGATCATGATCAACGTATAATGTTTTTATTTACTATTAATTGATGAGTTGTCAGCAAAATGCTCCCTATATAATTTTCTGTATCTAGAACATGCTGCCCATTATTTTATTTCATTTTTTAGTAGCAAAAGGAGAATTATGAAAATTATAATCAAAAGGGAAAAATTGATCTCATATAGATGTCCTAAATACGTTTTATTGATTATATTATATTCCATAGTATATAGCAAAGATAAAAAAATACTGTCAATTGTTCAATTTTTTTATCATTAAATCTCAGTGATTTCAATACACTAAAAAACTAAACCTAGTACAATAAAATTAAAAAAAATCTCTTTTTGATCTATATACCGTCAAGTTAATACATTACAATGTTCGCTTGGTTTATACAAATTTAATCTATACAGCTAATTTATATGCACTTAAAAAAATTAATTATTTGGTATTTCTTTAATTAAATGATCTATACAAGTGTGAGTGAGTCTTCCAAAACAACACATTCACATTTATTTGACAATTATGTGTTGTACCATGAAAGTGAGTTTATATAAAAGAGTATGGTTTATAATAAAGGAAATATTAAATGCATATTCCGCTATCTCCTTACACTGTTGGTCAAAATTTGTGTCACTCTCTCTGACATAACTGATATTTATTATCATATTTAAGCTTAGCTAGACATACATGCTGCGCCATCTCCCATCATTTACTCATTTCCAATTGATAATCAGAAATATACTGAAAATTCCTTTGGATTATTTTTTAATAATCTAATTTGATGGATTATGATTAATCGATTAAATGGTTTATAAATATATAATAATTTAAATTTGTACATGACATTAATTACTCACGCTTTAGTGCAATGGCCAAATAGATTTGTCATATAATTTGTTATGGCTATTTAGGTTAACTATATAAAAAAAAAAAATCAATATTAGTGGCATACAAATTTGTCATTAAATATTAAAATTCATCACTAATTTTCAATTTAGTGAGGGATTTGTCCGTCAAAAAATCCGATGCGTTTTCACTTGTCACTAATTTAGATGACGGAAATTGTCCATCACTAAATTTAGTGATGGACAAGTACATCACTAAAACTAATTCATCTGTAATTTTGATACAATTGAGGAATAACATCCATCATTAAATAATGATAGAGCTTTAGGATTAGTTATGACCGTCTATCACTAAAGTTTGACAATCATTATTCATTTAGTGACGGATTGTCTGTTACTATTTAGTGACAAATCATCCAACATTAGTTCTTGATGGATTCCTCAACTTTTTTGTGATGCATTATTCGTCACTAATTGGTCACTATTGTAAGACTTATTCTAAATGTATTAGCTGTTTATTTCCCTGTTTGGACCTAAATTCTTTATGTTACACAAAATTTATATAAACATAAGCCGCTAATGCACTATTAAATTATCAAGATAATATCAAGTCAATCTAGTATCTCAAATTACATGACAAAGAAACATTCTCGCAACTCTAAATAATAACATCTAAAGTGGTCTCAGTGTTTCAAAGTATAACTTAATATGTAGAAAGACAATAAAGAGTCAATTGTATTTATTTGGCATTGTGCTAGAGCTTGTAGATAGATCTTTAGGTTGACTTGTCGAGGAATGATGAGGTAACCCACTATTGGTAAGTAGTTATTGTACCATTGCTTTTTGGTCTTGTAATTCCTTTCACATTTCCTCTCTATCTCTTTGAGCCTATTGTTTCTCATTTTTAACCTTTTGGCGTATCTTTTCGATTTGTTCAAGGCTAGATTGATAAGTGGAGTTGCATGGGTTAAGGATTGTGATGCAGTTGAAAGTGACATGAGTAGCACAAATTACAGAACCCTCTGATCAAGGCCATAAATCCTTTCAATTGTAGGACCACCAATCACTTTGGTCTAAACATTCATTTCTTGATTTGTAGTTTCTTCATGGTTATCATCATTTGGAACATTTAATGTGTCACTTAGGGATTGTCTTATTTCATTCTCAAACTTCTCTTGACATTAAAGAAAAACTCAAAATGAATTAAATGTGTACAACAATGTTTTTACTTAGTCACATAACTCAAAATCATACTAAAGGAGAGAACATAAATAGAAGCCCACATACCTCACCATCCAAATCAGATTTGAAAAAAAAAAAAAAACCATGTTCAATTGATTCAAAGGAAAGGGAATGTGTTCTCCAAAATTAAAAAGCATGAGTTGAGATATTGTCATGATCCAATCAAATACTTAAACAAAACATGAAACCTAATTCTAACATGCACAAATGATATACTAGTAAGCTATCTAATAGTATCATATATGCCCCATAAAAATAGCAATTAAGCTGCCTTAAAAACACAATTATGAGTTAAAGAGAGCAACATATATTAAACAAGAAAAACATAGGCACTAAAATTAACTACATAAAAAAAGGGGGCAAGAAAAGAATGAGAGAAAGTGGAAGCTGGCTAGTGTATAACATACATTACAAAAAAAAAAAGGCTTTTGCGATGGTTTTATAATGGATTTTGCGAGGGTCGTGACTGTCATAAAGTGGTTCAACAATGGTCAACAAAAACATTGCAGAAACCACCGTCACAAATGTAAAAACAGGTTATTGTAAGGGTCAAAATAAGCGTCGCAATGTCATGGTTTTGTGACAATTTTTTAACTGCTGTCATGACTCGTCGGACCCTCATAATCACTTGCCATTGTGACGTTTAAAAAAGTTGTCACAATGTCGTGGTTTTGTGACTAACATACTAACTCGTTTGACCCTGGCAATCACTTACCATTGCAACATTTATAAAAACTGTCACAATGATGAGGTTTTGTGACAGTTGTGCGACTATCGTAATGACTCGCCTGAACCTCATAATTACTTTCCATTGCAACATTTAAAATCACTGTTGTAATGTAATAGTTTCGCAACAGTTTTGCGATTGTTGTAATGACTTGTTTGACCCTTGTAAGCACGTACTGTTACAACGTTTAAAACCACTATCACAATGTCATGGTTTTATGACAGTTTTGTGACTGTCGTAAATACTAGTTTGACCCTTGCAAGCACTTACCATTGTGACGTTTAAAACTATTGTCACAATGTCATGGTTTTGTGATAGTTTTATGACTGTTGTAATGACTCATTTGACCATCGCAAGCACTTGCCGTTGTGACATTTAAAACCACTGTTGCAATGTTATGGTTTTGTGACAGTTTTACGACTGTCGTAATGACTCGTTTGACCCTCACAAGCACTTGTTACTATGATGTTCACTGTCACAATGTTGTGGTTTTATGACTATATTTTTTACTGTTGTAATGACTCATCTTTGCGATGATTGTGACTAAACCGTCGTGATAGGTGGCATATTTCTATGCTTACAGTTTAAACCGCCACTGATAGTTTTTTTTTTTTCTGTTACAATTTTTTCTTCCTTGAATCAGTATTCTATAAATATGTTAAATCACCAATCATAACAACACAATCTGATACTCAAAGCCAATAAGACCTACTTGATAATCAACTATAAACATAATTATATACAAAGTTGAGCATAAAACCATAATCAACTCTTAATAAGATACTAAATAATTACAAAGTTTAATAACAAACAATGACAAGTCATCTTAACTAGCTAATTGTCCCTACTTGAAGGAGTTGGCAAAGGATTTGAAGGCGGCTTTGCACTACCTTGCTCACCAGGTACTTAAAAATTGAAGATATACTTTGATAAGCAATAAATTGAATAATAAAGATATAAAAACATTACAACACAAAACTTATACAAAATAAAAAATGTTTAAAGAAGTACCTTGCAAGATAGTATAGATGCAATATTTGGAGACAAATCTCCCTGGACATTTTGGAGGAGAAAAGACACAATTGCATTTGTTTGTTGTTGTTTTGCTGCCAAATTAGCAATTTGAGCTCTTTGTTGTGCATTTATTTGGTCTCTTTCTGTCATTTGAATTTTAAGTGATGCAACTTCCATCTGTAGCTCATGGTAAGATGGTTCAAGTGGCAAAATCCCACCAGTGTGATGTCCAAAAACTTGGGAAGGGCAAACACCCATTCCTATTCCCTGAACTCGTCTAGAATATTCTTGAGTCCCTAGAGCTTGTGCTAATGAGTCTTGCAGGGAAATTTCTTGCGTACAAGAGTTGGATGCCTCAAACTCAACTATTTTTCCTACATATTGGTTTAAAATAAAAGGAGAATAACTTATGTCAACATTAAACCAATTGGAATGAATTAGAAATTAATAATATAATAAGACAAAATTCATAAACATATAACAATAACTTGACCAACATCATTTATGAACAATCCATTGGCCCTCTTGTGTACTGCAGTCCAAACCTCTCCTCGAGAAACTAGACCCCTGCATTCTTCCTCTTACATTTGTTTTTAATAATGTAACACATCAAATAGTCATACAACATTTGAATGTAATATATTTTACTAATATAAACTCACCATTTCAGCTATTTTCTATGCAAGACTCTTTGATCAACCAGTGTGTGGGATTGTTTGTTTCCTTATATTTTCTTTAATTTTTTACAACAGTGGCCTTGTATTTGACCAAAGCATACTAATTAGATTATCAAAAATTGATACGAAGACAAACTATAAATATATATATATATATATATAGTTTTATTATACCTTAGTTTTCAAGTCAAGTCGGTAATCAACGAAAGATGCCGATTGCTCCCTTTGAATGCCAACTCGGGTCGAGGCAATTAACTCGTCTTTCATTTATGCTTGTCACCTATGTATGTCCATAATCAAGAGCGAAGATCTTTCCATTTGCATCCCAAGGACTAAAGAATAATTTTCTTATGAACCTCCTTAACAACAAACTTTTCCTACAATATATATATATATATATATCAATAATGAAATTGTTGAATTCATATGGAAATTAGATAGCAAATGCATTATTACCTATATGTGGTTTCTAAATATGTCATTTTTGTATTCAAGGAGTACCAACTTCCATTTTTGATAACTAATGGGTAACTTATTAAAATCTTTTACAATGCTCTAAACAAAGGTAGTTAACAATCCACCTCCTTCTCTAGTGGTCTGGTTGTTAGGATTAAATGGTACAATCACCCTTCTACCCCTTGGAATAGTCCAAACGTCATGCACTGTTAGGTGCCTACTCTTAACTTGACCATTCTTATCTATAATGTTTAAGTTAGTGAATGAAGATACAAGAACCAACATCGCATTGAATCTCATTAATTAATCTACTTACCAATGACATCAACAGTCCATCCTCTCCTACGTGGTTATGGTGGAAGCTGCGTAGGCTGTTCATTTGAGACATTTGCTGGGGTATTTGGAGACAAAGGCATAGATTGATTACTAGAAGTGGTAGTGCTTGGCAATGAAGTGTCAATGCTTGGTGAACCTTGCCCATTAATGATGCCTAATTTAGAGTTCCTAAAGAACCTCTTCATCTCCATGATTCCTATTAATAGCTAAAAGCAATATTAGTTCAAATTAAGAACATATATAACAAAACTAGAATAACATGAAAAATTTATCAAATATATAATAAATGGAACATGCAAACCTGGACAAGCATATACTATTTTCATCATTTAGGAACAATTGTTCCAAGTGTTGTACATGAAATAGCTCACTAGCAAAAACAACATCTTCATCCTCATCACCCATGTTGTACAAATCACATGGCTTTATGTATACAACCAAACTCCAATTTTTATCAAACTCATCTTCTACATAATATACAATTTAAGCTTATGAAGCTTGGATGTATGGCTCATCATCTTCACTATTACCTATATGTATTAATTGTGAAAAATTGATAAATATGAATCCTAATTCATCTTTTACAATTTCTTTAGAAATGGTTGTATTAGCCCATATGCATTTGAACAAGAAAACCATAAATGGACCATGATAATTTAATTTAATTATATATAATAATTTCCCATAATATGGTACACCTCCAAACGTCATTTGACTATCACTACTACTTGACGAGCTTCTTGTACCAAATGTTCCAAAACTCCACAATTTTGAGTTTTTAATCCTTGGTCACGTTCCATTGTTTGAAATTTCAATCCATTGACATTGTATGCACTATAATGTTATGCTTTATCTAATGGACCCATAGCAAATAACTTCTGATCCACTGAATGGGATGTATTCACATAATTTCTTATCTAAAAAAACAATTATGAACCATGTAATAGACAAACATATAATATAAATCAATTGTCAATGATGTATAAGTGCTTACACGTTGAGAAAACCACTCAACAAACTCCCGATGAACCCTCTTATTCAGAAGAAGATCATGAGCATCCTCTTAATTGTCTTCTAACATGGACTATGAATTCTCTACATAGCAAAAATATTTATGACAATTAGATTTTATGGTTTTATGCACTTATCTAGTGATTAAAATTTACTTATTGGAGAAATAAGTCTACTCCATCACAATTGGTCAGCATATGATGATGGGCTTGTTGCTTTTCCATAGGAGATAGAGTATAGTATTCAAAACCACCAACCCCTCTTCCAACTTGTGGAAACATAGAATTGGCATTGGATGCTCCCAAATCAGGTTCATTATCAACATGTCTTAGTCGATTAAAACTTCTTGGGCCAAGTAACACTCAACTATTGATCCCTCTAGTTGTGCCTTATTCCATACAAAGGACTTCAATTTTCCCAAGTATCTATTAATTATAATGCAAATCAATTAAGTTAAGAGGAGACAAAAAGGAAATTATAATGCAATAATAAATACATTGGGCATTACCTCTCTATAGGGTACATCTAACGGTATTGGATAGGACCTCAAAGCTTAGCTTCTTTAATTAAAGGTACAATCAAATGCACTAATTGTGAAAAATGATGGCAAAAATATCATCTCCAAATGACACAACATAAGAATAACTTTATCTTGGAGTTAGCCAAGTTCATTTACACTTATCACTTTATTACCCAATTGTCTGAAGAATGAACATAAGTCAATCAAAATAGTTGACACTTGCTTAGGTAGTGTTCGTCTAATTTCCAATGGTAGAAGTTATTCCATAAGAATGTGTGAGTCATGACTCTTTAAACCACTGATCTTACGTTGCCATAAATCAATGCATCTGGATATGTTACTAGAATAACCATTAGGCACAATAACATTCATTAAAGTCTTTAGAAAGATATCTTTATTTGAATTGGTCAATGTGAACAAAGCATGAGGATATCTACCATTATCATTTGGCCACAGATCATACCTTATGCCCATTTCTTGAAAGTCTCATTGTGCATTTAAATGGTCTTTTGATTTTCCAACCTCATTTAGTGAAGTGAATAACAATTTGTCACAAACATTTTTCTTAGAAGCAAGGTAACACAGTTTGTGCAGGTAGAAATATTAACTCGGTGAGTTTACCAAGTTAAGATTCTAACATAATTAATTCCAAGTATCCACTAAATTTAACTTATTGTGAAACTGTAAATAGAACTCTAAGTTGGACACTAAAGAATGAAAATAAACACAACATCATAAAGCAGATTTTTAGTATATATAATTCAGAATATTAATTACCCTAGATTGATATCAATAGTTGCAATAAGGTTCAAGAAAAAAAGAAATTACATGATTTGGCAATTTTGATGAAGTAGTAGATGCAAAATAAAAATAATACGAAGAAAAAGAAGAAGATAAGAAAGAAGAAGAATAATAAGAAGATAAACTTGAAGTTTTCTATTGCAGAGATAGAAAGAGCAATCACTACAATGACAAAAATAAAGGGATTTATAAAAGAAAGAGAGAATAACGTTCAAGCAAAAAAAATGATGATACAAAACTTATCATTTCTCACGAGAATTCGTCATAATCGGCAGAAAGTGAGTGATGCAATAAGAAGAAGAAAAACCCTAAGCACTCTTATTGAGACAAGTTTTCTATAGGTGCAACAGATGACAACAAAATTAAAATAATAATAATAATGAAAATATATAAAATAATAATGATAAAAAAATAAATAATATAAAAAAATTACAAATGAAATAGGAAGCCACTGAAAGTGTCTTCAATCACTGAGGTTGGTCAATGAAGACAACAAAGCTCAGTCCTAAATATCTTGATCCATTTCAAATTTTAGCCAGCATTTAACCAATGGCCTACTGCTTAGCTTTGCCTCCTACCTTAGCCCAAACACATGATGACTTCCATGTTTCATGTTTCCTAATTGAAAAAGTATTAGCTTAACCCTTAATATATCATTGAACATGAAAAAATTATACTGCAAGATGATTTACTTCTTGTTGCGACACTGGATAGGATCATATATATGAAGATTTAATAGCTAAAAAATAAAGCAATCCCTCTGGTGAAAATGGGAAGAGATTATCGTCTAAAGAAGCTATTTAGGAAATCGAAAAAGAGATGAAAGAGGCATAAGCAAAATTATTCAGGGACTATTCTTGTGATTTTTTGCTATAGTTGAAGAGATTAGAAAAGGACAAAATTTTATGAAATATTACCATGAGTTTAGAAACTAATTTTGCTTTCATCGTACCTCCTTTCGTAATCAAGATCATAATAATCATAGTAATAATAATGTAATATTAATTTTTTATTAAAACATTATAAGTATATGATTTTTCAATAATTATAATTTTTGCAATATAATTTTTGAATTAAATTATATACATTTTATGTTTTTATTAATTAATATTAAACATTTTTATAGTAAAAAATAAAGAACTATATATAAGTTTAATCTGAATTGTAAAATACAATGAAAATAGATATAATGTACAGTAGTTAAGTGATCCTATTTTAACAATAAAATTTAGATGAAAATTAAATATGATGTATAACAGTTAATTAATCACATAGATAAATATAATTAAAATATTTATTGCAAATTTCCTTAAATTTTAAAATCATCTTCAAGAATTTATAGACCAATTTTTTCTATTATTTTCTTTAAAGGACTGGCCATGAAATTTTGGTACCTTGTCTTGTATTTCCTTTACCATATGTTTTCAAACTTTTAGTGTAGAATCATTTAAAGTTAAATGAAAATTTATTCTTGAAAAATTTAAAATTCAAGATATTTTATAGTAAATATTTTAAATTTGTTGCGTATCAAATCAAATGACAGAAAGTGTAATTAATAAGAAAAATAAAAAAAGAACATTAATTTCTTCTCACAGTTTTTCCCACCTATGTTTTCCGTTTAACCTTCAATCTAGTACTTACTTTAAAAGGATTATAACATGATCTAATTAATCATAGCTACAGAATAGACAAGATTTTTAATCTCAAATCTTTGTTCTAAAGTTTGTCGTTTTACTTAGGACCACCTGGTTTTATATAATTAGTTGTCAAACTAAGTGTTGTACCATAGATCATAATCTCTCACACACATTTTTCGCATAATTCAATTGAAAAACACAAGAGACTATTTGAGTAAAATTTTAAAAAAATAAAATAAAAGTTGTGTTCCAATATCAAACATTTCATAAATAGATATATAGAATTTCATGCTATACGCCCTATTTTAATATTAGAGTAAATTATTTAAAATTCTTTTTTATTTTTAAAACATACACATTAGTTTATTTTTAATTTTAAAAAAATTGCTATTTTAATCCTTTATATTTTGATTTAGTTTCAATTTGGTTCTTCATGTTTTTTTTTAACGTTAAAAATATTGCTTCTTTTTTCAAATTATCAGAAATTGAGTTGGAGAACTATTTATTAAAAAAAATTAATTTTTTAATGTTTAAAAATACAAATGATTATTTTGAAGTATAATAAATGTGAAGGATCAAAATAATTTTTTTATTTTTAACTAGAATAGCTTTTATAAAAATATGTAAGACAATTTTTTAATTTTGAACAATATATATATATATATATGTTTAGATAAATAAAAAATTTTACTAAAAATTAATATAGTCATATTTAATAATCTTATAATCTCTGTCAAGATCTTTTTTTTAATTTGTTTTCAGTTTGTTACACATTAAATTTTTTAATCAGTGTTAAAGTTGTCGCTCAATCAAAAATTGTGGAGGAGTTGGTGGTCATGTGGTGGGGGTGGGGCCAAAGGTTGACTAATGATAAGAAGATGAAATACATAATTCGGAATAAGAAAATTTGTGTTTGTTGGCAGAATATTTTAATGAAGAGGGGAGAAAATGAATAATTAAAACAATTTATTTTCAAAATAATTTATATGATAGTTGATTTGTTTTAATTTATTTTAAAAAAATACCAAATTTCTAGTCTCTTAAGGTTTAGTAGAATAAGTAAATTTGACATTTTTCTATAAAGTGAATGATAAAATATGATATTTTTCAATAAGTGGAGACAATTTTAGGTATTATAATAAGTGAATGATTAAAATAATAATTTTGTAATAAGTAAGAGACTAAAATAATATATTTTGATATTTATTATAGTTTTCTGCTTATGATTTCATACTGTGGTTTAAATTATTTTTGTGAAATTTTATCAGATTTATTTTATTATAATTTTGATTTTTTTAATTTAATTTTCAACAAAAACAATCATGCATATATTAAATATTAAAAATTATTATTTTTTAAAAAAACATATTTCACTTAAGCAATTCCATAATGTTTAAAATTCATTATTAGGCAAATCATAAATTATAATTTTTATTTGATTTAAAAATAATATATTTTATTGTGATTCAAAGTATGTTGTGAAGTTTCATGTGATTTATTCATTATCAAATAACTATGTTACGACTTTTGTTACTCAAAATTTATCAATGATAATCATGCATATATTAAATATTATTATGGTTAAAACATATTTCACTTTTATATATACACATATATGCATATATTAAGAAATTTCATAATATTCTAATATCACTATTGGAATTCCAAAAAAGAAATATTATTAACATTAAATTGACATTTTCAAAAGTGGAAATTTCTGCTTGATTTCAAGAGTATCATTAAAATATTATAAAAATATTTCAAATATAAAGCAAAATCGATGTTATTAATGCAACTGTTTATTGTTTTCATATTCAAAAAAATATTTTACCTAAAAATTTAATGTAAATTATTATGAAATAATAATAATAATAATAATAATAACAAAATAAACTATAAAAACTCAATGACAAATTTCTAACATTATAGAATACTATATATTTTGTTGTTATTCAAAATTTTCTATAAAATAATTCTGCACCTAATGTTTCATTTAAAAGTAGGAGGGCATCTAATAAACAATCCAACACGTAAATTTTTTATTATCATACACAACCAACAATTTATACATGTGAAGCAGAAAACATTGCAGTAAATTGTTGTGTAATGAAGTAGTTTTGGTATTCTTTGTTGCACAATGTGATACAGGCATACAACACTACAACCAATTTATTAAATATGTCATACCAATGTGATAGAGACAACCATCTGCCAAATTTACTGTATGAGATCGGCATCCGAAGCAATGTAATATAGCCATACAACACTATGGCTGATTTTGAAAGCGGAACTAAAACATATAATTAAACATGATTACAAATTGGGAGAATAAACAAATTAACAGTCTGACCTGATGGAGACGACATCGTTATTTTGAATATTGGTTGAGTCCAACGAGTTCAACCCATAATACCCAAGAGCATTTATCAGAGTGTCTTGATGGTAGAGAGAGAGTGATAAAATTTGTGTGTGTCAAACTAGGGCTTCAGTGTGTTATTTATAGAATTTTATTAAACAATATAATTAATCAATATTATTCAGTAAAATCTTCCAGAATCTTTAAAACAAGTTTAAATTTAAATTAAGCCCATAAAATCTCTCTCTGGATAACAATCTTGGATTAATAATCTGACGGGATGATTACTAATGCTCTTGGGCTGTGAGTTGGGTTTCTGCCCAGCGGGCTTGTGGATAATCGAACCCATCACCAATTATCCACACACATATAAAATAAAACCCAGTTCATTCTTAGTTTATAAATTATAACATTAATTGCCTAATTAGGTACTAATATAATAAAATAGTTAATGCTAATCCATAAGTATTTAAAATTATTCCAATAAACTCCCATTGGATAGCATTAATTAAATTATTAGATCAATAGACAAATAGTTAATCAGGCATAATAATGTTCACATAGACACATGGATGTGTGTATATTTATAAACCATACAAGATTCAGTGGAGAAACTATACACAAAAAAATCACTGAAACCGATAGGGATTCAAGTGATATCGACATTTCCATAAATAAGTTTTATCAACAGAATTGAATGGAACACAAAATAATATTCAAAATTATCAAATAACAATTCAAAATCCCTTAAAAATTTAATCCAGACTCCCACTAAACCAAGGCTACATCAAAAATTTTTAACAACGCCCATGTGAGTCACATGATTCTTAAAGACTCCTACGAGCAAGCCTTTGGTCAACAGATTTGCCAACATGTGTTCACCAGGAATGTGAACCAAACGAGTCTGAGATTCAACAATCTTTTCTTTGACGAATAGGAACTTAACATCAAAGTGTTTAGTACAACTGGAGTTCCTATGATTCTGAGAAAAGCTGACAGCAGACGAACTATCGCAGTATATGGTTAGAGGTCGTGATATAGAATCAACTAGATGCATGCCAGATATCAATTTCTTCAACCATATGGCCTGGCGGGTAGCCTCATAACAAGCAATATACTCTGCTTCCATAGTCGAGGTAGCTATTACTGATTGCTTGCAACTCTTCCATGATATAGCACCTCCAGACATCATAAAGATGTATCCAGAAGTGGATTTGCGGTCATCCACACAAGATGCATAATCAGAATCTGAATAACCCACAATTTCAAGTGGCTCAGATCTTCTAAAAGTAAGCATGTGATGCTTTGTACCTTGTAAGTACCTCATGACTTTCTTTGCAGCCCTCAAATGATCAGGACTAGGATTACTCAGGTATCTACCAAGCACACTGACAGCGAAAGCAATGTCAGGTCATGTGCACACCTGAGCATACATAAGGCTACCAACAGCGGATGCATACGGAATCTTATTCATCTCAATTTTCAAATTGTCATCATTGGGACAAGATGATCTAAATAACTTTTCACCTTTCTGTACAGGTGCTGCACAAGGAGCGCAAGTATGCATGTTAAATTTCTTCAGTACTCATTCTATATAGGTTGTCTGAGATAAACCAAGAGTGCCACAAGATCTATCATGGTGAATCTGAATTCCCAGGATGAAAGAGGCTTCACCAAGATCTTTCATGTCAAAGTGGCATGACAAAATGTGTTTAGCCTCATTCAACATGGCTACTGAGTTGCTAGCCAGGAGTATGTCGTCAACATACAGAACGAGTATCATAAAGTTATCTTTATCGAATTTCTGATAGATACATTGATCAGTAATGTTCTCTATAAAACCAAGTGAGGTGATTATCTGATCAAATTTCAAATACCACTGTCTTGAGGCCTGTTTAAGTCCATAAATGGATCTTTTCAGCTTGCACACTAAGTGTTCTTTCCCTGCCTCAGTGAATCCATCAGGTTGCGTCATATAAACATTCTCAAATAAATCACCATTTAAGAATGCAGTTTTGACATCTATCGGGTGAAGTTCAAGATTCAACTATGCAATAAGAGCCATTACAACTTTGAAGGCATCTTTAGTAGATACGGGTGAGAACATTTTTGTATAATCGATCCCTTTCTTCTGATTATAGCCTTTAGCTACAAGCCTGGCTTTGAATCTTTCAACTTCACCATTGGCCCTTCTCTTGGTTTTAATGACCCATTTGCAACCAATGGGTTTACAACCATCTGGCAACTCAGTTAATTCCCATACATGATTGCGAGACATAGAGGACATTTCATCATTCATAGCCTCTAACCACTCAAATGAGATCCTGTTACAGCCTCGCCATAAGTAATTTGATCTGTGCCATCAATAATGTCTTACTCAAACTCCTGCAAGTACACTATATAGTCATATGAAATTACAGGTTTACAAATCCTTTGTGATCGCCTCAAATTAAGAGCTGGCTCTCCTATATCAGTTATAGGAGCTTTTACAATAGGATTAATCGGATTCTCAACAAGGATGTCATCTCTAATATCATGATCTACTTGTTGAGATGACGATGATAGCATAGGCAAGATGTTATCCACACAATGCAGGTTAATTACTCTAGGGACACCACTCCCACTATCCAAGTCATCCTTAAAATAGAAGGCCCTGTCAGATTCAATGACCCTGGTAGTGTGACTAGGACAATAAAATTTGTATCCTCTGGATCCTAAACAATACCCAATGAAAAATCCGCTGATAGTTCTAGAATCAAGTTTCTTGAGCAGTGAATTATAGGGTATCACTTCTGCTTTACAACCCCACACGCGAAAGTGCTTCAAACTAGGCTTCTTACTGGTGAAAAGCTCATACGGTGTCTTTTCAACAGATTTACTTGGAACTTGATTCAGGACATAGGCTGCTGTCTTAAGGGCATCACCCCACAGAAATTCTAGTAACGAAGAGTGACTGATCATGCTTCTGACCATGTCCATTAAGGTGCGATTGCACCTCTCAGCAACTCCATTTTGTTGTGGAGTGCCAGGCATAGTATACTGAGCTGCAATTCCTTGCTCCTGTAAGAATAGAGCAAACGGACCAGGGTTTCTCCTGGTTTCAATATATCTCCCATAATATTCTCCACCTCTGTCTGATCTTACACTCTTGATTACCTTTCCATACTTTAATTCAACGGCAACCTTAAATGCTTTAAAGACATCTAACGAGTCAGATTTTTCATGCAATAGATCAACCCAGCCAAATCTAGAATAGTCGTCTATGAAGGTTATGAAATATTTGTAATTGCCTATAGCAGATAGAGTAATTGGTCCACTAATATCTGTGTGGATCAATTCCAAAATAGCTTCAAACCTATTAGCCCCTTTCTTCCTAGCTCTAGTGGGAAATTTTCCCTTAATGCAGTCAATACAAGATTCAAAATCAGAAAAGTCTAGGTCATGCAATATGCCTTGTCTAGCCATTCTCTCCAATCTCTCTTTCGAGATATGGCCTAAACGCCGATGCCATAACATGGAAGAGTTCTCATCAATTCTTCGATGTTTATGTCCTATGACAGTATTAACTGATGCCATAGGAGTGGAATCTGAACAAACATTTGCATTTAAGCAATATAAGCCATTTAGTAATCTAGCAGTTTCAACAATGATTGAATTAAAATAAACGTCAATTCTACCATTTCCTTGCCAAAAGGAATATCCATCTTTGTCTAACACAGAACTTGAAACCAGATTCCTTCTTGAAAAAGTTACATAGACAACGTTATTTAAAGTTAAAGTATGTCCAGAGTACATGTTCAAAACTACAGTTCCTACACAATCCATTGCAGCTAAACTTCCTTCCACTCCTAGAATGGTTTTTTCTCTCTCATTTGGGCTCCTCCTGTCTTTGAGCCCCTGCAAGGAATTAGTTACGTGAATAGTCGTTCCAGAATCCAACCACCAAGTGTCCATAGAGGTTTCAAAATTATTGGATTCAAGACAAACTAGAGCTAAGGGAGCAGTTTCAGGAAAGATACTTTCATTCTCATGCTTGTACTTCAGTTTAAGGCAATCTGAGATTTTGTGGCCAGGCTTCTTACAGTAATTACAATTACCCTTAAATTTGTTCTTCTGACCCTTGTTCTTCTTATTGTTTTTCTTGATCTCAAAGAACATTTTACTATTGGGCTTGCCTTCAGATTTCTTTCCTTTAAGTTTCTCATTTCCAGCCTTACTTGACGAGGCATGGGAGATGTAGTTCACTGAATGACCACATGAATTTGATTTCTTTAATGACTCCTCCTCTTGAGTCATGGTAGACATCATCTGATCGACGGTCCATTCAGCTTATTGTGAGTTATATGTGGTTCTGAGAACCCCATATTTTGCTAGAAGAGATTGTAGGACTTTGTAGACAAGATAACTCTCACCCAAGTCCACATTTAGAGATTTCAGCTTGTTGAAGTAATTCACCAGCTTCATCATGTGTTCGCGTACACCAGACACTCCATCATAATGAGTGTTATCTAGTAGCAAAAGATAATACGCTTTTTGTGTCTTATCGAACTTTTTGAACTTTTCACTCACAGCTTTAAGGTATTCCACAGCGGTGTCATTTTCAAGAATGATCTGTCTGATTGTCTTCTCTATAGTATATTTTATGACCATCAAACAGATCCTGTTGGATTCATACCACTGCTTGTGATAAGCTCTGTCAGCAGCACTAGACCCAACAATGAGATCTGCTGGTTTTGGATCTCTCATGGCCAAATCCTCATTGGAGATGATCAGGTACATATTAAGAGACTCATGCCAGTTGTCATAATTTGTCCTATTCAGAGTTTTCACCATAGACAGTTACTGGAACACAGAAGCTGATGAAGCAAAATAAGGAAATATTAATTATGTCCTGGAAACATAATCATAAAACAAGATTTCCTTCACAAAAATTCAGCTTATGCAATTGTATGATCAAGATGTGCTTTATAATCCCACTTAAAGTCATGGATTATAACAGATCATGCAAGAAAACTCATATGCCCTATTGATTTGGCCATAAAAGGAAATAACAGAATGCACCCATTGTTTCCACATTGATAGGATATAAGAAATAATGAAGGCATTAGATTGAAATGCTGCCAATGATTCACAAACGTATTTATTTCACATAATTATATATTGATAACGTCACACCGATAGGGTATGTCCATTATCATATATATATATATATATATGCACTCTTATGGACTCATCGTAATTCTTAGACTCTTCCCTGATGAGGCTAACTAAATTATCCAAAATTATAGGAAATTGAGTGACAAATGTGATGTAAATTTATTTATAAACAGACATATTACCATAATTGGGCCCACGATAGGTGAACACACAATCATTAGGTGTATGTAATCCAAAGTTAAGATAGATTTCTCCAATGGTTTATTCTCATTCAAGGCACACACTTAAAATAGGAATAAAACATAATAATTAATACAAAAATATTAATTATGATTTATTTACATACAATCAGGGAGAGTGAGCTTAACACATTGTCCCATATTATATCTAGTCTAGGCACAAATTTTCTCGGATCAAAATACCTTATTTAAATATTATTTTTAGGCCCTTTAATTTTGTAAAATTTCAAAACTCCTATTTATAGGGCTCCAAAAATTCTGGAAAAATTACCATAATTTAGATCGAGGTGAGTAGAGGCGAATCCAAAATTTTGGAGTTGATCAGGCTGACGGTGAATCCACACGCGCCATCACGTGCCAGATTTGCCCACGCGCTTCTTCTTCAACCTCTGGCAGGTTGATTCGACCCGCCAGAGAACCCGACAACCCGGATCTCGACTCAAAACTTCTGCGTTCCTTAGACATTGAAACTGGCCCCTTTTTGATCATTTTTCGCGATCTGCGGTTTCTCGGTGGTGGTTTCAAGTGAATCTTTCCCATTTGTGTGAAAAATTGCATTGAAAATTCTTTTGATTTTGTTGGTTGTTTCATCGGTTTAATGCGGCTTCACAGGTGATGGGGATTGCAGCACTGGCAATGGAAATTACAGCATTTTGTTTAAATTGCCAGCAACTTCTCTGATGACGACAGGGAAGTTTTTGCTGGCGATGCATTTCCACGGTAACAGTAACAAACCAAAAAAAAAATTTATACTGATCCTGATTACCGTATAATAATAATAACTTATGAAATTTTAAATTTCTTTGGTCAAAAATAAAATTTTTCTGATTGAAGATTGATAATCAGAAAAGTTCATAATCTGAAGCCAGGCTCTGATACCATTTGAAAGGCGAAACTAAAACATGTAATTAAACATGATTACAAATTGGGAGAATAAATAAATTAACAGTCTGACCTGATGGAGACGACATCGTTATTTTGAATATTGGTTGAGTCCAACGAGTTCAACCCACAATACCCAAGAGCGTTTATCAGAGTGTCTTGACGGCAGAGAGAGAGTGATAAAATTTGTGTGTGTCAAACTAGGGCTTTAGTTTGTTATTTATAGAATTTTATTAAATAATATAATTAATCAATATTATTCAGTAAAATCTTCCAGAATCTTTAAAACAAGTTTAAATTTAAATTAAGCCCATAAAATCTCTCTCTGGATAACAATCTTGGATTAGTAATCTGACGGGATGATTACTAATGCTCTTGGGCTGTGAGTTAGGTTTCTGCCCAGCGGGCTTGTGGATAATCGAACCCATCATCGATTATCCACACACATATAAAATAAAACCCAGTCCATTCTTAGTTTATAAATTATAACATTAATTGCCTAATTAGGTACTAATCTAATAAAATAGTTAATGCTAATCCATAAGTATTTAAAATTATTCCAACATGATTTATTAAATATGTCACACCAATGTGACAGAGATAGCCATTTGTAGAATTTACTGTAGGAGATTGGTATCCAAAGCAATGTGATACAAGCGTGGATTACCTCCTGTAGATGAGGTTATAGGAGATTCTCCTGTAGTTCATCTGGACCATTCATTTGCTCAACTTTTGCGATTTGGACAAATTGCATTTTGGGCTTTTTTTTTTTTTAAGACTGTGGCATCAAGCGACATTGTTTTGTGATGTAGGTTCCCAATAGGCAGTACAACATCATTTTAGGTTGTCTTTTTTTATTATTTTTCCTACGACGTCATTTGGAAGAGAAATGGTTGTCTTCTTCCTTTGCAATCAGCAGAGCTTCAGTCATTGTGTTTGGGTGCCAAGATTTCTAATTACTTTGTAGCTATTTTTTGCAATAAAAAGAGGAAGTTTGAGCATGAAATGTGGGTCACCCATTTGTAAAAAATTTCCACAACTTGTCCTTTTTGTTCAACCCCAAATGAAAGATGTTAGGGAGAGATTGGAGGAGACAATGGAGCATATATTTCTTTTGTGTCCATAGACTGAGCTGATATAGCTTAGAAGCTCTTTATCATTAAGAATTGATAGGAGTGTTACAAGTTTTAAAGCTTGGTGCTATAATTTGAATTAGTGATTTTTTTGTTGTAGTAGTTTAGTTTTGTGGTAATGGAAGATTCTTATTCTAGCCAAAGTAAAAAATCAAATGAAAATCAAGATCTTACTTTACTTGATTAGGAATTAACAGAAGTTCTCTGGTTTGTCTCTGAACTCCCTACTCCATTCAAATATGGTTACAATTTTGGTTTTAGCAATAGTAGAAGCAGTTTAAAATCTTACATGACCATGTGTGTGCTCATTTTGGTTCTTAGATGTCAAGCTTTCTTTAATGATGAAATCATTAGCCCCTTATATGCAATTATTACTATAAAAATGCTCTGTAAAAATTATCGAGGTTCATCCAAAGCATATATCCTTCCTTCCCATAACATCACCTATCACTGAGAACTCATAAGAGTAGTTAACTTTATACATAGGGGATGAATTACCTTAAGATTAGGACTGAGACTCTCTGCCCTATTTGCCGTTGCCCTTAGAGTTGGCTAGGGTCTGATTGAGTAGTAGAAGATGACACTTGAGCATGATCAGAATGAGGCCAGGAAAATGGATGAGAGATCTTGATAGAAGACGATTATAGTTAAAGTGGGAAAAAGCATATCACAGCTTTACCCATTGTAGTAATATATCATAGCTACAGGATGGAGATCCCTCCTTGCCAAATGCACCATGTTTGTTAGATAACAAAACTAAACAACATTGATTCAAACTACATGAGAATCTCATGTAAATGAGCTAATGGCAGTTTGCTAATGCAAGGGCAAATGCTACCTTTATGGTGGAGAAACTTAATACAGAGGCATGGTATAAATGTGTTCAATAATCAAAAGAGGAAGGAGTAAAAACGCAGAGAGGATCGAGAGGTTTAGACGAAAAGACCAAAAGAGAGGAAGAGAGGAGTCAGAGGAAAAGAAGGAGAGCAATCGAGGCCACCATCACCTTAATGTCAAGTTCAATGGTAGTCCCATACTCATCTCAATCTCACTTGACTATACCATTAGTGACATCAAGTCCTTCCTCCTACTTGTGACTAATGTCCTTCCGCGAGGCCAAACCGAGAGCTTGAGGGGAGCAGAAGGCAGCATGTAGAAAAAGCCAGAAAGAGCCAGAGAGAAGAGAACATAGAAGAGATTTTGAAGATGAACGGTGAAGCACAAAGGAGAAAAGCCATCCTTCGTCCTTGTTTTGGCCGACATAAAGCAGAGACATGCAGTTAGTGGAAAGGAGGAACAACATGAGAGAGTGGAGCTTGAGAAAGAAACCGAGAGTGAAAAGGAAAAAAAAAGGTGAGAGTAGGGAGAAAGCTTCTGAAGGAGAAACTAAAGTTGTAAATTGTAGGAGAAGTGGAGAAAGTAAGAAAGACAAAGCTCCTTCTTATTTAGCAGAATATATATGCTTCTGCAAATAGAATGAGGATAAGATTCAAGAAAATGATAAAACAGGGACTTTAAGTAACTTCAAATTCTCATTTTTTTGATATTCATGTTTGTATGCCTCATTTTTTAAAATATGAAAATTTCAGTATGCACTCCTTTTTTTTTTTTTATGCTTTAATTGTTGAAACTAGTCAAATTTATCTGTTTGTGCTAGAGTATGTGGCATATTTCCATGAGTTCCCTGTAGTTACGAGTATCTAATATTCAAATTTCTTTCCCTTTTTTTTTAGCCGATGTGTAAACCTAAGGTTGGGTGCATGAGAAAAGCATAGGATCAGTAGAATATTAATGTCCTGGTTGCCATGTCAATACTTTCATTGATGCCACCTTAAATGTGTTTGATCCTTTTTTTTTTAGCAATGTCCAAAAGGTAAATCTAGTAATGGAATATCATGAATAATGGAAGACACATGGGCCAAGTAAGAATTTGATATGGTTGCTTCCTAGCGGATAGTTTCTTCATTTCTTCACAACATAGTGATGTCTAGCTTTTTAATTTGAATTCATTTTATTATTATATTCCACGAGGGTGGGTCTTTAAGCTTATGTGTAAATTGGTAGTAAAAATGTTGAGATTTTTCATTATAATCTCACTTTTAAAGTTCAAATAAAATTTAAAAATAAAAAAAAAAAAAGAGAAAAAGAAAAGGAAACTTAAAGGAAGCAATGACATTATAAGTGGTGCATAATTAGGACTCTTTTTTGAAAAAGAGTTAGTGGACATTACATATGTCTTGTCCTCAAAGTATGTTTTGATATGAGAATGAATTAGACACATTAATATCCACGCAAGTCACTATATGTTAGTTTTTTCTTTTTATGTTCTTTATTACATATCAATTTTACTTGTGGTACAGATAAGGCCACGAAGATTATCCTAAGCATTTAAGAATTTCCTTTCATAGTGAGAATAATAATAATAAATTTTCAAGTTGTGAAGCTATTTATTTTGAATATTTTTTAACATAGTAAAGATTGCCGTGTGAGGTTATAGGTCTCCCTAGGCATGTAGGGTTTGATCAGTAGATGTCAAGTGAGAGCTTTAGTCTCCTTAGGCTCAGAAAGTTAACACATCATTTCAAAATAAAAATCATAAAAAATTTTTTTTTTAAAGAAATCCTAAGAAATCCCAAATAATTTCTTTTGCATTTCGAATTACCGCATGAGATTGTTAATCTCCTCGTGCATCTGAGAACTAATTAATAGAGGCCACATTGGATCCTTAGTCTCCTTAGGTTTTGAAAGTTAATATATGTTTTCAAAATACAAAGATAGAATAATTTCAAAATAAAAAAGAGGTTTATTTTACCAATTATTTATAATTAAAAAACCAAAAAAAAATTTCACTATAATCTCATTTTTAAAATTAAAATAAAATCCAAAAATCTAAAAAATTTTAAAAGAGATAAATGAAAGGAGCAAGGAAGTGATACTAAGTCAATTTCTTAAATTGAAATACATCAATCAAATTCAAGCTTATTTTGTTTACAAAAAGCATATTAATTTCACCCATCTTGTTCTGTTCACAAAAAATAAAAGTCACCAATTAATAGGCACACATTTCTAGCCAAACTTCATGGACTTTAATCCCCATCACATGGTATGTAAGCCCTAGGCACTGATCTTAAATCAAGTTCGCCTTTTGTAAATATTTTATTTTTCTTCCTTTATTTTAATTTCTTAATTTCTTCACTAGTTTTCTTTTTTTGCATGTGATTGATAGGAGTAATCAAAATTTGAATTAAGGCCATATAATTTTTGCATAATCAACTTTGGGTATTCATTCTCAAGAACGAGTGCTTTGGGGTGCCTAATACCTTCCCCACACACAATCGACCCCCGAACTTGATTTTTGGTTTGCAGACCACCTTATCAATTTTATTGGTTTTCCAAGGTTTTCCTTAAAAAATATTAGTGGCAGCTTCTAAATTTCAGTTTTTGTTGTTAAAGCGAAAATAAAAATTATTCTTTTTTTCTTTTCGATGCCTTACGGTCACTTTTTGGGTGTGATAAGATGTTAATTGTTATTGTTGAATATATACATATGTTATATATGTAATTATTAAATATATATAATTTACTCATATATATATATATATATATATATACACACACACATATAATTAAACAACCTTTGCAATGGTCAGTAATGCCCATTGTCATGGCATGCCTTCACTATGATTAGTACTAACCGTTGCAAGGACTTTTTAATTATATTTATAAATATATATGAGTAAATGTATTATTATTGATATTAATTATTATTATTGGATATATTAATTGTGTAGATATTATATATAAATATACTAAACATATGTGTAATTTACTATATATATTAATATAAAAATAGGAATTCAATGTTCAATGGAAATGAAATATCCAAATATTCTCAAATAAATTTTATTATGGGATGTTAATTGTTATTGTCGAATATATGTTGCTGTAATTAACCATTCGACGGAGTGAATAAAATAGTGTTTTAAATAGATTCCTAAAATGAATCTTGAAAATTAATTTATAGGAGTCGCCACCAAAATTTTTAATGGAAAACCAATCTAAAATAAAAAGAAAAAGGAAAACTGGTCTACAAAAACAAAGATCAGTTTAGGAGTCTATTTGAGTATGGGGAAGGAGTTAGGCACCCCACAACCCTTATCCATAAGAACGATTATCTTAAACTAGTCAACTAAAATAGAATATGGCCTTAAATTTATCTCAATTACCCTTTTATTGACATGTCTGTTCATTAAAATTGGAGACAAAAATAACAATAACAAAAGCAAACAAGTAGATATTTACAAAGGGTGGACTTGACCTAGGATGAAAATCTATGGCCTACGTACCCTGTGATAAGGAGTAAAGGCTACGTAGTTCGACCAAAAAGGCGTGTCTGTTGGTTGATGATTTGTAAATTTATGATGAGAACAGGAGAATGCAAATTAAACAGATTTTTGTAAACAAAATGGGATTGGGATTTGATTTGCATGTTTTGATTTACAATAACCTAATTAATCTAGCCCTATTGATCTCTTCATTTTTCCTCTTTTTAGTTTTTGTTTATTTTTGGAATTTTAACCCTTATGTAAATGAAATGATAATGGGCAAAGATTTTATGATTTTTGGGGGTTTATATTGTTTGGAATGAAACAAAAATATTTTTAGATTTTTAAAATTAGAATTGATTGTCGAAATTGGAACAAAATTATAATGAAAAGCCATTTTTTGAGATTTTTGAATTTATATATATTTTTTACTTTTGAATTTTTTCAAATTTTGAAAGTAATATTATGATTAAAAGGATTTTTAATTATTTTTTTATATTTTTTATATTAGAATTTATTCTGAACTTTAAACTAGAATGGAAAAATATTTCTATGGTTTTTGAATTTATGATTTTCACATATATTTTTTGAAGTTACGATTCACTCTAGACTTGAAATAAGACTATCATAAATAACTATTTTGAAATTTTTGAATTTTATGATTTTTGTATTAATTGTTAATTTTTTAATACTTAAAGTAAAACTAGAGTTAAAAAAATATTCTTAGGATTTTTTATTATACATAACATGTAACACAAACCTCTTGATTTTAGAATTAGTTCATCTCAACATTTTAAATGTTAATTTTTGAAACCTGAGGTGATTCAGGGTCTCGCATTGCCTCTACTAGTTAATTTTTAAGTGCCTGAGGAGACGAGCGATCTCACTCGGGATCCCAAAATATGGAATAAAATATTTTAGAATTGTTGGGGTTTTTTTTTTTACATTTTTTAAGGATTTTGAAATTAGAATACTTTTAGTCTTATTTTTAATAGGATTGATTCCCCAAAGCCTATGGAAACCCAAGTCCCACATGGCGTTTTTAATTAATTAAATTTTATAAAACATTGACTTAATCATTTTGTAAATAATAGAAAATATTTAATTAAAATATTTATTTTTGCATTATTATTTTTTTTAAGAAACAAGTATGTACTAATTTTTGGGGTCTATAGAGATTAAAATCTTACACGGCCCCAAACACTCGAGGAGAAAAATATTCTCACACGATGATTTTCTTAGAACCTTACTTGTAGAACCAAGATTAGTCTCATATTGACATAAAAAAAAAAATGAAGTAATAATAATAATAATTTTTTGAAAAAAATTTAAAATGTCAAACACAAAAATAGGTTCCTGGGCGTGGAAAGTATATTGTGCATGCATGTAATATAACTCAACTAGCTTCTTTCTTTAGCTTCTCAGTTCACTCATCTCCTCAGCCAGAAGTTCCTCTGGTGGCCCTCCCCTTCTTCTTCCTCCTTGCTTCTCTCTCTCTCTCTTCGGCCCAACGTAGTTCCTCGCCTCTCTCTCTCCTTAGCCGGTGACAACACAAGCTTTGGCAACCATTTTCTCTCCTCATTCTTCTCTTTTTCTATTTCTTCCTCCCTTGTTCATCCTTTTCGGCACTGTCACACAGCAGCTCTCAGTTCACTCTCTTCTTCTCCTCCATTCTTCTTCCTCTCTCTCTCTCTCCTCGGTTAGTCAACATCTCTCTCCTCTTCCTCTGTTCAATTCTATTTTCAAAGCACCAACATAGAGTATTCCCTTTTCCTTTTCTTCTTTTCTCCTTCCTTTTCTTTTCTCAACCTTCTCATTTCTTCTCAGCAACCCACCTCTGTCAGTTTTTTTGCCTTGATCCTCTGTCTTCTTGGTCATCTTCCTTTTTCGACTTTCTCTCCTTGGTCAGTGCCTCTCTCTTAGTCTGTGGCTTCTCTCGGTCCATGGCTTCTCCATTCTTTTCTTGGTTCGTGTCTCCAGCATTCTCTTATCAATTTTTGTCTTTTAGCTCTTTATCTTCTTGGTTTGTGTCTCCAACTCCAACTCTTTCTCTTTTCGGTTCACTCTTCTTGGCTTGTTTCTCCTTCCCCATGGTCCCTTGCTTTTTTTAGCCTTCCCCCTTTCCAGAATGCTCTCCCCTCTTTTTCTTCTCTTCTTCTCCTTCTCTTTTTATATTATGGACTACCACTCTCTCATGATGTTGGTAGGAACACAATGTAATGGGGGTTGCAATGGCGTGAGCATGGGTTGGTTTTGTAGTCACTTAGGAGTAGGTGTTTCATATGCATTCAGTATGGGTTTTGCATGGGAGTAGTATGCATAAGGTATGAGGTCCTACCTAGGAGTGTATGGATTCTTGCATTTTGCAACTTTGTTTTGTTTTGTTCTTTTTTTGGTTTTTATGATTTTTAATTATTTTTTTTATTTTTTAAATCTTTTTATTATGTTTTTTATATTTTCTAATTTCATATTTCTTATTTCTATTTTTTGTCTCACCCATTTTATATATACTTAATTAATGAATTAATTAATCATTAATTAT
Organism: Delonix regia; assembly: GCA_037074485.1. Classification (NCBI taxonomy): domain Eukaryota; kingdom Viridiplantae; phylum Streptophyta; class Magnoliopsida; order Fabales; family Fabaceae; genus Delonix; species Delonix regia. The sequence continues at coordinate 18,209,696 of CM073449.1, read as the reverse complement.
TTTTATTTTTATTTAATTTGGGATATGGTGTTCACAGTTGCCCCTCTTTACAACTCTTAGGTTAGGGAAGTGAATATTGTGAATAGATGACCCAATTTAAGGGCAAGCAAAGACGTGAACACACTATTCCTCCTTATGTTGAGGGAAAACAAGTAAAAGGAGATCTTATGTAAATCAGAGCCTGGATATTATAGTAAGTTTCTTGGACATGATGCGGGACTTTTGGAAAAAAAATTGCCTGAACACGATGCAATACTTTTACAGAAGATGTAAATTGCTTGGACACAATGTAGGAATTTTGTAGAAAATGTAAATTTCCTAAACACAATGCAAGACTTTTGTAGAAGATGTAAATTGCTTGGACACGATGCAGGACTTTTGTAGAAAATGTAGATTACCTGGACACGATGTAGGACTTTTGTAGAAAATATAAATTACCTAGACACAATGCAAGACTTTTGTAGAAGATGTAAATTGCCTAGACACGATGTAGGACTTTGGCAGAATATGTAAATTGCTTGGACACGATGTAGGACTTTTGATAGAAATGTAAATTGACTGGACATGATGCAGGACTTTTGTAGAAAATGTAAATTGCCTTGGACATCATGCAGGACTTTTAATAGAAATGTAAATTGCCCTAGACACGATGTAGGACTTTGACAGAAAAGGTAGGTTGCCTAGACACGATGCAGGACTTTTACATTGATTTGAAAAGTGGCATTCACCTTGCATGGAATATGCTATCATGTAACGCAATGCATGTACCTATGTGTGATGCATACCATCGTGCTCAGACTATAGCATGATTTGCCTACTTGCTAAGCTCATCATCTTTATGACTATAGTGTTCCTTGGAAGTGAATAGATCTAAATTCTATCGAGTTTTTGTCGCTGACATTTTAATCGTGATCCTATGAACCTTTAGGATGATTTTTCTTCAACAATAAAAATGCTTGTGCCAAAGAGGGATAGGACTCTTTTGGAAGCACCTCTTAGTCATCTGTATGATGTGATGTAACATGTGTTCGTGCACTAAATGCATGGTGCATATGCTTTTTTTTTTTTTAAAAAAAAAACATCAATTCTACACGTGTGGTGGATGGACATGGAGAATCGTGTATGCATGAGATATGTAGGTTTTTAAAGGATAATGAAAATTTTGTTCACTTTGATATACTCCAAAATGATGCCCATACCTTAGGCGTTAGAAATAAGAGAACACTACTCAAGCATAGACCTTCTACCTTTTACTTTGGAAATTGAAGGGGTAACATATTTATAATTTATGTTGGTTGGAAAGAAAATCTTATTACTTGGAGCGAAAGAATTGTCTAACTAAGCTTCCTTTGTCATGGCCTTTAATTTGTCATTTCAACAATTGATGGTCCACATAACTTTATCTCTTTGGGCCAACACCTGGCAGGCTTGGTTTCCCTTCCTTATGGTAGACCAGGGGACATGGAAAAAGCTTCACCTCTTTTTTACGAAGTAGCCTGATAATGAAAATAGAAAGACCTAGACATGTATATGTTTCACACTTTAAGCTTCATCCCAGTAACTACATGGAAGCACTTATTTAAAAATTATGGGTGTTTTCAAAATGCTTTTCATTAGACAATATTTTGAATGACATTATTCACTTGAATATTTATTTTGCATATTGAATGGATGGAGCAATTATAATGGTGATATGGTTATGTAGAAAGAAGAAGAGTAATAAGAAGCAAGTCTTTTAAATGAGTAAGCGACTTTATTTTGAAGATAGATCACCTAGTCCTAAGGAAAGTAGGTGATAAATTGGATACAAATGCAAAGGAGAGTAAAAATGGCAACTGGAATGTCTTTGACTTTTAGCCCTAGGTGGAACTAATCGCTTGCACCTGGTGCTGTCTCAAATACACATATTTTGAAATTGATTGATGAAGACATTTCTAAGGATCCTTACAAGTATACGATTTGGTCCTTGTGTGGCCTCGCTTCGTTCATTGTCTATTTCCCTAACTTTTGCTGAAGCTGCCCTTTTAGGTTTTTGACTTAATAGGCCCTGATTGTAAAATCTTCTTCCTTTCTTCGTTTCTTTTTCTTAATTATTTTCACTTTTAAGCAAAGTATTTCTTTACTACATCAGAGTTAATTGGTCTTCCGAGCCCTCTTCCATTCATGTCAGCGAGGACCAATGCACTTCCAGAGAATGCTTGTATCACCACATATGGACCTTCATATGAAGGAGCCCATTTGCCTCTATTATCTTCCTGATTTATGAGGATCTTTTTAGAACCAACTCCCCTAGTTTGAATTCCCTTGGATGAAGCTTTTGATTGAAAGTCCTTACCACCCTTTTTTGGTATAGTTGCCCATGACACATAGCTACTAGTTGTTTTTCTTTGACCATATTAAGCTGCCTGTATCGCATCTTTACCCACTCATTCTCCTCTAGGTCGGATTCTATCAACACTCGAAGAGAAGGGATCTTAACTTCAATTGGGGTGACCCCCTCCATGCCATACACTAAAAAGTAAGGAGTTGCCCCTATCGATGCTCGTACTGTTGTGCGATACCCATGGAGAGCATATGGGAGCATCTCATGCTAGTCTTTATAAGTGATAGTCATCTTGATAATGATCTTTTTGATATTCTTATTTGCTGCCTCGACTGCCCCATTCATCTGTGGCCAATAGGGTGCATAATTGTGATGCTTAATATTAAATTATTCTTGTAACTTCTTAATGTCAACTCAATTCAGGTTAGGCGCGTTATCATTGATGATCCTTTCTGGTATACCATATTGACATATGATGTTTGATTTTGGAAATCAGAGGAAGACCCTTTGGGTAATATTAGCAAATAAGCATGCCTTTATCCATTTGGTGAAGTAATCGATGGCTACCAAAATAAATCGATGCCCATTAGATGCCTTAGGATTAATTGGACCGATCACATCGAGAATGGCCAAGGCGCCATAAGGTTATGTAATGGTTGGGGTGGCGTATTGATCCTATTGGCATATGTCTGAAACTTATGACATCTCTTCACGTAATCAATGCAGTCTTTCTCCATGGTTAACCAGAAGTATCCAAACCTTTGAATCTGTCTAGTCATGGTATGGCTGTTAACATGGGTTCCGCACATCTCTTCATGAATCTTTGTCATTATCCTTTGTACTTCTAATGCATCCACACATATGAGGAGAGAGCTATCCTATGACCTTTTATATAAAACTTCTCTGCTAAGGGAGAATATATCACCAATCGATGAATGGTCTTTTGGTCATTCTCAGATGCCCCAGCTAGATATTGCTAACTCTGGTCATAATTTTTTATGTCATGGAACCATGGTTGCCCATCGCTTTTTTCCTCCATATTTAAGCAGTAAGCTGGGGTGTCCCAGGTCTTAACTTGGATTGGCAACACATTGTCTCCAAAATCTAGCTTGACCATTACGGCAAGGGTAGCCAATGCATCAGCAAACTGATTTTTATCACGAGTCAGATGTGTGAAGTTTATCTCCTCAAACTTTGACATCAATTTCGTTAGGTACTTTTAGTATAGGATTAATTTAAGATCTTTGGTTTGCCATTCTCCCTTCACCTGATAAATTACAAGGGCTGAATCTTCAAACACGTCAAGACCTTTGACACCTAACTCTAAGGCAGCTTGCAAGCCATTGACACAAGCCTCATATTCTACCACATTATTTGTGCAGTCAAAATTGAGCTTGATTGCCACTGATATTGTTTACCTTTGGGTGATGTTATCATTACTCCTAATCCACTGCTATGTACATTGACAGCCCCATCAAAATACATTGTCCACTTGACCTCCTTTGGTTCATCTTCCTCCACTGTCAGAATATCCTCATTCGGGAACTGGAAGTCTAGCACTTGGTATTCATCCAAGAGATTAGCCACCAAATGCTTAGCTATAATGCTCCCTTTAACTAGTTTACTGGTTATATACTTCACGTCATATTCTAAGAGTATCACCTACCACTTTGAGACTCTTCCCAATACATGAGGACTCTCAAAAATGTATTTGATTGGATCCATCTTGGAAATCAACCATGTGACATGGTATAACATGTACTGCCTCAGTCTCTTTGTGGTCCACACGTGGTCACAATAGGTCTTCTCAATTAACGGATACCGCAATTCGCATTTATTAAACTTTTTGTTTAGGTAATAAATTTCTTGCTCTTTTTTTCTTGATTCATCATGTTGTCCTAACACAGCACCTATTGACCCTAGTTGGATTGTTAGATAAAGGATAAGGGGCCACTCTGGCATAAGTGGCACTAAGACAGGGGGATTCAAGAGGTATTCGTTTATCCTATCAAATGCCCACTAGCAAGTCTCATTCCATTCTCCTAGTTGGTTCTTGCGTAATAATTTAAATATTGGTTTAAAAGTGGTAGTTAGGTTTGCAATGAACCTAGCTATGTAATTCAAATGACTTAAGAATCCTCGAACTTCTGTTTGCATACAAGAGAGTGGTATATTATGAATTGCCTTAATTTTATTGGGGTCCACTTCTATTCCTCACTTACTTACGATGAATCCTAAAAGCTTCCTAAATGTGGCCCTGAATACTCACTTACTAAGATTCAATCGGAGTTTGTACTTCCGTAGTCTTTCAAAGAGCTTTTGCAACACAGCCACGTGACTCTCCCCTTCAGCTGATTTAGCGACCATGTCATCCACATATACCTCTATTTCTTTATGTATCAAGTCATGGAACAAGACTACCATCACATGCTGATAAGTTGCCCCAGCGTTTTTAAACCTAAATGGCATCACTTTGTAGCAAAAGGTTCCCCATTGAGTGATTAAGGTAGTTTTCTCTTTATCATCGAGTGTATAAGGATTTGATTATAGCCAAAGTATCCATCCATGAAGGAATACCTGAAGCTTCTTACTGTATTGTTAACTAAAACATTAATATGAGGTAAAGGAAAATTGTCCTTCGGACTGGCTCAATTTAAATCTTGATAGTCAACACACATCCTCACTCGCCTCTCTTTCTTCGATACAGGGACTATATTTGCAACCCATGGAGGGTATTTTTCCACTTCTATGAAACCAGCATCTCATTGCTTTATAACTTCCTCTTTGATTTTGAGGGACATTTCTGGGTTCATTCTTCTCAATTTTTGTTTCCCGGTTCTTACATCATGGTACAAGGGTATTTTATGAGCAGCAATTTTAGGATCTATTCCGGGCATATCTTGATATGATAAGCAAACCCATCTATATATTCTTCGAACAGATTAATCATTTCTCCCTTTTCTAGGTTATCAACTATTTTTAACTCTATTCTATCATCTTCCATCCCCATATTAATTACTTCAGTGACTTCTTCATGTAGAGTGATAGCCTTTTCTAAAGATTCTATTATTTTAGCAAAGGTTCAAGATAACTCATCACTATTATCAGTTTCTAAATCATTCGTACCTATGACAACATATGGCTCATTCAAACAGTGCCTAGGTACTTCTACTTCAGATAAGAGTTCTAAGGATTCAAATCCCCTGGAAAATGGGTAAAGAAGGCAAGAATAAATATGAATTGGTAGGATTTAAACAAGATTTTGACATAAAGATTGAGATTTCTGCATTCATTCCATATTCAAAATAAGGTTCAAATTGTTAGCTATTACAAAAACTCTTAAAATGACATTCAAAATTATTACTCTAATGACATGACATCTGATAACATTTCAAATTCCCAATTGTTAAGTGCCTCTCCTAACTCGTCTAGTTGGATCCATATGGCCTTTGTGTGATCACCTTCTTCTTCACTCATCATTACAACTGGGTCTCCCTAGTGTATTATCTCAGCAGAAGTAGGAAATGTTTCTCGAATGTGGGGTATTTTTACTTTTCCTCTTAGCTTACCCTCCTTTTATCGCACCTCGCAAGTCTCCATAGACAGCTCGTATCCTAACCCTTGTCATCCTAGATTTTTGGACAACTCAACTAGTTATCGTATGCCTTACAGCTTTACCCCTAATCCTTTTCCTTTTTGATATTTACTATTCATCATGATCTTGGCCACTACTTAGTTGACGTCCTTGGTAGATTCCCCTACTCCCAATGGGTTCTAGTTGGCACCTTTCATAGATTTCCCAGCTTTAACATTTCCAGACTCTGGTAGGAGCTATCTATGACCTATTCAGCATTCTCAATGTAGGGCATCACGCTTAACTTGTTAATGATCATCTCCTCTTCACCTTTTATAGTGATGAGTCTCCCTTCATTAATGTACTTGATCCTTTGATGCACAGTTGATAGGACTGCACCAGCCGCATGAATCCAAAGTCTTCCCAAGAGCATCGTATATGCTGCGTTGATGTCCATGACCTGGAACTCGACAGTAAATAGATTCAGACTAACTTCCAAAGAGAGCTCAATCTTTCTAATTACTTCCCGCCTTGTCTCATCGAAGGCCCTCACTACCATGTCATTATATTCAATACGTGACTTATCAATTGGTAATTGCCTTAAAGTGGATAAGGCTAGGACATTCAAGGCTGAACCTCCATCAATGAGCACTTTAGCGATCACATACCTATAGCATTTTAAAGTAACGTGGAGGGCTTTGGGCTTTTTGACCGGTGCGGGGTGTATCTCGTCCTCAGAAAAGGTAATCAAGGTAGAGTTTTTTACCGCATTTATCATGTTCACCACCTTTTCTGGGATGATATCAGGATGTACATAAGCTTCATCCAACATGCTTTGTAACGCCTTTCAGTGACCTTCTGAATTCATTATTAGGGTTAAGATAGAAATTTAGATCGGTGTTTTTCGCAATTGATCAACCACATCGTACTCGCTTTAATTCATAATCTTTAAGAACTCCTCTATTTCTTCTTGTTCTCCCTTCCTAAGGGCTTTTCTTAGGTTCGAGCTTTCCCCTACTCCCAGGTTCGAGTTTGAATTTCTCTCTACATCCTTAAAGTATACTCGACCACTGCAAGTAATTCCTTTTATAATTTCTGAATGCCCTTTTTCTGTGACGGGCCTTTCTTTTGATGCCTCACAGTCATGAGAGTATTTTATTTTTAAATTGTAATTCCATGGTACAGTGTGATTACTCTGATACCAAAATAAAGATGGCACATGGATAACGGTAGTTGGATTTTTGTTGGGCACTAATGTAGGTATAACGAGCAAGGAGCCTTTCAATGTACTTCACGGGTCACGATTGCTTTGGGCTAGAGTGACCTCCTTAACTTTGTAAATTGGCTTATTAACTACTAGGAAGGAGCTCTTGAGCTTCATAGGGTCATATGATCCTTTGGTCCTGACACCATCTTTCTCTATGACATACACACTCCCCTCAGTGGGTTCTTGAGTCCTTTCGATGGTTAGAACTCCAAGTGTCATCATTCTCTGTGCTAATGCCTTAAACTACCCACAATCTTCAATGTTGTGCCCCACTTCCCCTTCATGAAACTCACAGTAACTATTATGTAACCTTCTAAGCATATTCTACTATTCATCCTGAGTGGAGATATAGTCAGCGTCTTTCAAGCTTTCATATAACTATCCATGGTGCACGACACATCCGTCAAGTTTTTCAAGGTGAGCTCTTCCCTGTCTATCATGGACACTTGCTTCTCTTTATCATGATTTGGTAAGGGGTTGTGACAATGTTGGGGTCATTACCCACCTTTATGCTAATATGATTATTGTCTAATAACACCAAAACGTGCCTCCTAAAGGCATCACATTTGTCAATGTTGTGTCCCATAGCTTTCATATGATACTCATAAGTAATGTTAGAATCATACCCCCCAGGGAATGGGGGCTAAAGTGGCTTAACAGGCTTAAGGCCCATAAGCCTTTTTACCACTAGATCATGGAAGAGTTTGGATTGGCTAACATTAAAATTAGGAAACAGCCTATCATCGCGAGGTTGTAGGGTAGGCCTAGGCCCTCTGTTTTGGGGTCATCATTTGTTGCAATCCAAAATGGGATTGCTGTAGTGTTGGGTAGCTCATATGGCTATTCATAGTTGGACCTCGTGGCTGGTAGGATAGGGCTAGATTTTTTGCCATGAAATGGCACTTAGGGATATTGGTTATGCATAGGGCAAGGATGTTGGTATGTAGTATGGACGTGACTGACATTCCCTTCTTCATCTGATTGCTCATAGGCCTCTTGGTTTTATGTACCCTCAAATAATCCATTGTGTACATCAACATCTATTCTTTCCTCAACTTGGATATAGTCAGCAAATTCCTTCACATAGGTTCCCTGCATGATTTTACGATATGGGTCCCCCAATGTGCGAATGAAATAGGAACATAATTCAGAGTCTAGAAGTGGTGGCTAGACCTCAGCTGCTATGGCTCTCCACCTCTGGGCATATTCCTTAAAGGACTCTATTCTTTTCTTCTTCAATCCTTTAAGTGCTCTTATGTGGGGGCTGTATCTAAGTTGAACTTATATTACCTCATAAATATGTAAGTAAGGTCCCTCTACTTCCTTAGTTTAGAGTGATCTAGCTTTATGAACCAGTGTAATGCTGTGCCAGTCAGGCTTTTGTGGAAGAAATTTATGAGGAACCTTTCATCCCTAGACCATGCTGACATTTTGGTGTAGTACGAATTTAAATGATAGTGTGGATCTCTACTGCCATCATACTTGGTGAATTCAGATACCTTAAACTTTTTAGGGATTGGCACCTTTGGGGCTAAACATAGTTCTTCCAATTTGACAAACTTCCAGTTAACTGACCCTTGTAAAGCTCGCAGCCTGTCTTTAACTTCAGCTATATCTTCTTCCTAATCTTTTTTCTCATTGTCCTCTTTCACCTTGAGGCAAGCATTAGCAGTGGGCTGGATAGGATTAGCAAACACGATAGCCGGTTCTCCTTTTAGGAGATCATAGGTGAAAACGCTTTTTGATTCCAGTTTTAATACCCTTGTCCTTCTGCCCCTGAAGTCAAGGGATTTGGTGGTCAACTTATTGCTGTAAGCCTCTATGTCGGTTCTGGTGCTCCTATGGTGGAGGGATTTCCCAAAGTTACTCCCAGTATCTCAACACTTGTATTAGGGACCCTATGGTCGGTATTCACAGTGTTAATGGCATTTGGTGAAGCGTTATTAGCAACCATACTTGAGCTCATATTCTATAATAACTTCATCATTCCTAACATTTGTGACTACATAGTCCCCATTTGATCCTTCAAGGGTCCCACTTCAACTTCTAACAGTCGCTCAGACCCTTATTAGCTATTTTCGGCAGACATGGCTCAGACATAAGCCCGGGTCAAATGCATTCGGCTTGATGGATGAGCTTGGTAAGATAGATTTTTTCTCCCTCGTGCAATGTTGGCTTCTTACCTTGTTGAAAAAACAAGAAATAACATACCTTAATAATAAAATAGTTACCTAGATTTTCAATTTGTTACTATGTCGACTTAGCATAAAGGGTATAAGAACCTTAGACCCTTGAATCTTTGAGGGTATGTATCATATCACTCAATGAATCAAAGTTAATGGCTAACGCAAGGGACATTTAATGCCTGTATGCATAGGTCTATTTTGCACCACACAACCTATTCATTCTTTGCATGATTTCTGACATTCCACATATGCTGTAATGGGCATATTTAATAACCAGCAGAAAAAATCGCACATTTTGCTAAGTACAAAATGTTTGATTACACCATTGAGATTATACATTAGAAATGACCTAGTCTATGAGTCTGCATTACAAAATGTTAAAACTATCTCCGTCTCTTAATCATCTAAAACTTCATCAACATCTTCAAATCTTCCATAAGGTCATGACATAAGGTGAAGAATTTGGTTATAACTGTAAGAGTCTTTACAAGGATGGCGTGCCCTTCTACTTGTCTATATGCATAAGTGAATTCAGGAATGGCATCATTGGTGAATAGAATCATCCTTTTAAAGTGCTCTAGCCATATTTTTCTCTCGATCACTTGCTCTTCATAGCAAGTCTCCTACAATTAAGCCTTTTCAGCTTGATGGTTGAGCGGTTCAATTAAGTTTTGTACTGCTATCACACTATCACTCTTGACACTAGTCACCTCCCTCGTTTTTTCTTCTAGCCATTTAGCGAGCATATCGATTTCTCATTAAAGGTCATTAAGAGACTTGAGTTCTTCCACCTGTCTCATCATAGCATCCTTTTCTTTAATGACCTTTAACAATTGAGTTTGATAATTGAGGGCCTTCTTATTGCTTTCTTCAGCCCATTTTTAAATCTTCCTTACGGTATCTTTTAGCTTGTCTTTTTCCTCCTTCAATCTTTTTAGCTCAATATTTGTCTCTGACTCCTTTCTTTTTTGTTCTCTTTTGTCTTCTTGTGACTTGGCTAAGCTTTCCAAGTGTCTTTTGCTTAGTTCCTCTAGATTTTGCAACTCAACCTTTTTACCTTGTAATTGCTTGGCTAGACATTTATTAACCTTCTATAGGTTATTACTCAATAGGGGGTTGTGAGGTCCCAGAGATGGACGGGTCCTACCGGTCCTTTCTTTGAGTCAAACCTCATATCCTTTTGTAGTTGCCATAGCATGCTTCCTTAACTCTAACCTCCCCTTACACGCCACTTGGTTCCATGCATCCTTTATCTTATGGATCATTTCCACCTTTAGCGGATCACTATAGTAGAAACTGACTCTTCGTACAGCCTCTTCAGATGGGATGTCCTGTTCATATGCAAATTGGCAATGTACGACTGCAGAGTTATAATTAAAGCTCCCTTGAGCACCCATAAGGGGAAAATTAGGGAAATTTTTGCAACAATAAATGATATCCTCACTTTCCCACCAGGTGAGCTTCCACCAAATGGCAGTATCATCAAGTTCTTCTATCTTTTTGATCCACTTATCACGATTCATTTTTGCTTGTAGTAGAGTTCATCCTTCACGACATGGATAATCTCAGATTGGGTGATGAATGGTGTCACATCTCCTACTGAGCTGATATTCCCTACCATAAACAAGATTAACCCATCATATATTCAATAGTGGCAAACAACACTTTAACTTTCCTTTCTATTCTCGATGATAGAAACTTAATGTCAGAAACGTTTCTATTAGAAGTGCTGGTACTAGATTCACACGGTGGTTTTCTATCATCCGCAGGACACTTACTGCTGCCAAATCGACTACCCCCACTGCTGATGGGAATAATACTAACCCATATACTACTAGGCCAAGAACTCTTATAAAAATAACCCAATTCCCTTTCTCAGCTAATGTTTCCAACCTTTTCTTTAAATATTTTCTGGATAAACCTTCTGTTAGCCCAAAGCAGCATAACTGTATTTGTGTAGGTTCCTCCCAAAGAATTTGAGCTATAACGCGCTTAGAAAGGAGATGCCTAGGGTACAAGTAGATAAGGGTGTCTCTAGTAATAGGCATTTTCATCAACCCTCATATTCTTCTAACATGGGCGCAAGCTGGAAGGTTGGAAATGTGAAGCATCGCAATGAATCGTACCAACATTATGCTAAGGTTACAAGCACATCGAGCTGGATAAGGACTAATAATAAATCCAAGATGTCCCCATAATCCTTTTGAAAATGGCGAAGCTGTTCCCCTCTGAGTTTCCCACTCATAATGATTAAGCTCTCAGCTAATTTGGCTTTTACCTTCACAATAACTCTTTTCCCAGTCAAGGCTATTCCTGTTGGGCTTGTGTCTTGAGGTTGTGTGGTGTCCAATAATTCCATCATATCTTTATTTTAATTAATAGATTACTTGACACTTTATTCACTATTAATCGCCAAAAGCCTTATTGATTCATTAGGAATAACAGATGTAGCTTTCAGCCTAAGGAAAGGGCCTCACATGAGTGAAGCTTAAATAAGTGAATCAGATAACCCATTGATATATTGCTTTCATATAAGTTATTGATTTCAAATGGTTCCCAACCCCATTGATACACCATTAGGCCAAACTTCTTGTGTGAAAGAAGCCTTTAATTTTAGCTTATTTGGTTTAGTTAATGATGTATCGAATGGAGAATTATGATGATTAAAACCACATGAAAATTTCAAACTAACATGTAATATGCTATGAGTGATGTGACAACATGCAATATAAGAGTGAAATATGCTCTTTTGGTGTCTTAACTCGGGTCAATCCTAAGTGGAGAGATTACCCTGAAGACGGCAGACTCTAGGAAAGTTTCCTATTAAGTTTGGTCTATTAATGTGCACAGTTTTAAGGGTGAGCCTAGCATCTTAGAGGATTACTGGTTCCCAGATTGCCCCCACTTAAAAGAATGAGGATCATGTGATGTGAATTGGACTGAAAGAGGATAGAATCCCACTCTAGTCAAATCTACATAACGAGGTACAACCAGAGCGAGGTCTTTATGATAATCTTTGGAAGCATGAAGCTCCATAGGAAAACCAATATAAACCTCTTCTAACCAAAGGCAAACGAGGACCTGGGAATAGAGCACAAAAAAGTGTGTGAGGTAAAATGTTAATGTACTTAGTGTGTGAAGAGAGCATACAAACCTTTAAGCCTATAGTCTACTCAACCGTCATTTGTCAAACAGATAAACTGCAAGGGAATCCAAGAACTAACAATAGAGATAAGAGTCATCTAGCCTAAGGTTTTATTTCGAATGTTATCTATCCTAACACATATATCACAAAGAAACTATATATAATATATGAGAAACTATACACATGCTATATAACTAAAAGAAAGAAATATACCTAAAAATGATAAAAACAAATAAATAACAAACACATAGGGACATAAGTCATATCATACAACCCCATGAAAGAAACAACCAAAAAAATAAACAATTAAAACAAGCAAAACACAATAATGGTAATCAAGATAACAAAAGGCCATATTATCTCATTTGACTAGTTAAATAGGCTTAACTCTCAAAATATCCCCAGTGGAGTCACCAAACTATCGTAACCGACCTTCAATGAAGAGAATAAAAAAGTGTTTTAAATTGATTCCTAAAATGAATCTTGAAAATCAATTTACAGGAGTTACCACCAAAATTTTTAACAGAAAACTTTGGAAAACTAATTTAAAATAAAACGAAAAAGGCAAAATGGTCTGCGAAAACAAAGATGGGTTCGGGAGTCTATTTAAGTGTAGGAAAGGTGTTAGGCACCCCACAACACTCATCCATAAGGACGTTTACCTTAAACTAGTTAACTAATATAGAATATGGCTTTAAATTTATCTTAATTACCATTTTATTGACATGTCTGCTCATTAAACTGAGGAGACAAAAACAACAATAATGAAAGCAAACAATCAAATATTTACAAAGGGCAAACTTGACTTAGGATGAAAGCTTAAGGCCTACGTACCCTGTGATAGGAAGCAAAGTCTACGTAGTTCGACCAAAAAGGTGTGTCTATTAGTTGATGATTTGTAAATTTTGTGATGAGAATATGAGAGTGCAAATTAAACAGATTTTCGTAAACTAAATGGGATTGGAATTTGATTTGCGTGTTTTGATTTACAAGAACCTAATTAATCTGGCTCTCTTGATCTCTTCATTTTTCCTCCTTTTAGTTTTTGTTTATTTTTGGAATTTTAACCCTTATATAAATGAAATGATAATGGGCAAAGATTTTATGATTTTTAGGGGTTTATATTGTTTGGAATGAAACAAAAATATTTTTGGATTTTTGAATTTATTTATTTTTGGATTTTTAAAATTAGAATTTATTGTTGAAATTGGAATGAAATTATAATAAAAAGCCATTTATTGGGATTTTTGAATTTACATATTTTTTGGATTTTTTCTTATTTTGAAAGTGAGATTGTGATTAAAAGGATTTTTAATTAATTTTCTTGTATATTTTTTATATTAGAATTTATTTTGAACTTTAAACTATAATGGAAAAATATTTCTATGGTTTTTTAATTTATGATTTTTGTATATATTTTTTGAAGTTAGGATTCACTCTAGACTTGAACTAAGACTATCATAAAAAAATATTTTGGAATTTTGGAATTTTATGATTTTTGTATTAATTGTTAGTTTTTGGAAATTTTAATTTGTTTTAATACTTAAAGTAAAAATAGAGTTAAAAAATTATTCTTAAGATTTTTTTATTATACATAAAATGTAAGACAAACCTCTCTATTTTAGAATTATTTTATCTAGGCATTCTAAATGTTAAGTTTTGAAACTTGAAGAGACTTAGGGTCTCACGCAACCTTTACTAGTTAAATTTTGAGTGCTTGAGGAGATGAGCGATTTCACTCGGGATCCCAAAATATGGAATAAAATATTTGAGAATTGTCGAGATTTTATTTTTACATTTTTTAAAGATTTTGAAATTAGAATGCCCTTAGTTTTATTTTTAATAGGAACGATTCCCCAAAGCCTATGGAGACCCAAGTTCCACATGGCATTTTTAATTAATTAAATTTCTTAAAACACCGACTTAATTATTTTGTAAATAATAGAAAATATTTAATTAAAATATTCATTTTTGCTTTATTTTTTTTAATTTTTTTTAGAAACAAGTATGTACTAATTTTTGGGGTCTATGGAAATTAAAATCTCACATGGCCCCAAACACTCGAGGAGAAAAAATATTCTCACATGATGATTTTCTTAGAACCTTACTTGTAAAAGTAAGATTAGTCTCATATTGACATAAAAAAACAAAAAAAGTAATAATAATAATAATTTTTAAAAAAATTTAGAACATCAAACACAAAAATGGGTTCCTGGACGTGGAAAGTATATTGTGCATGCATGTAATATAACTCACCTGGCTTCTTCCTTTAGCATCTCGGTTCACTCCTCTCCTCGACCAGAAGTTCCTTTAGTGGCCCTCCCCTTCTTCTTCCTCCTTGTTTCTCTCTCTCTCCTCAACCCAACGTAGCTCATTGCCTCTCTCTCTCCTCAGCCTGTGACAGCACAAGTTCTGGCAACCACACAACAACTCCCTTATTCATCCCTCTAGGCACAGTAACTCTTGGTTCACTCTTTTCTTCTCCTTCCTTCTTCTTCCTCTCTCTCTCTCCTCAACCCGTCAACGTCTTTCTCCTCTTCCTTTGTTTAGCTCTATTTTTAAAGCACCGAAATAGAGTATTCCCTTATCCTCTTCTTCCTTTCTCCTTCCTCTTCTCTTCTCAACCTTCTCATTTCTTCTCGGCACCCCACCTCCGTAAGTTTTTCTGCCCTACTCCTTCGTCTTCTCGATCCTCTTCCTCCTTCGACTTTTTCTCCTCGATCAATGCCTCTATCTCAGTTCGTGGCTTCTCTCGATCTATAGCTTCTCCCTTCTCTTCTCAGTTTATGTCTCCAACCTTCTCTGCTTGATTTTTGTCTTCCAACTCCTTATCTTCTCAGTTTGTGTCTCTGGCTCCAGGTCCTTCACTCCTATTGGCTCACTCCTCCTTCCCCATGGTCCCTTCTTTTCCAGCCTTGCCCTTTTATAGAATGCTTTCCATTCTTTTTCTTCTTTTCTTTTCATTTTCTTTTTATATTATGGACTATCACTCTCTTATGATGCTGGCAGAAACATAGTGTAATAGGGGTTGCAATGGCGTGAGCATGGGTTAGTTTTGTAGTCACTTGAGAGTTGGTGTTTGATATGCATTCAGTATGGGTTTTGCATGGGAGTAATATGTGTAAGGTATGGGGTCCTACCTGGGAGCGTATGGATTCTTGCATTTTGCAATTTTATTTTGTTTTGTTTTTTTTTTTTTTACAATTTTTAATTAATTTTTTTAATATTTTTATTATGTTTTTCATATTTTCTAATTTCATATTTCTTATTTCTATTTTTGGCTATAGTTATATGAGTCTCGGCATATTTGTAGAAAACCTTCCAATTTTAGAAATTATCAAACTGAAAGGAAGAAAATAATTAAATTGAAACAAAGAAAATAATTAAAATGAAATGAATAACAAAATCAAGCCTAATTTGAAGCACATGGAAGCCACTATATAGTGACTCCAGCAAAGAAAAATAATTGATTATGCAATTTGAACTAGAGCAAATGGTAAAAACTTTATGATTTAAAGCACAAAAACCCTGATAAACTTAAACACAACATACGCAAAAAATGGGAGATTTAAAATCTAACCTAAAAACCCCCCATTTAAAAGAATCCTAGTATTTTGAAAACCCAAACATCATAATATTGAGGCATTACTTGAGAAATCCTTTGTGAAAGTAGCAAATTTAAATTTAAATGGAAGAAGGCTAGCAAAGACCATAAGCGAAAGTGGAAGAAGTTAGGGAATTTTATAAGAAAAGTGAGTAATAAATTGGCGATAATTGAAGATAAAGGAGAAGGAAACTTTTGGCAGATCAATTTTTCAAATTGTGGTGGATTATAGTTTCATTTAGAAAGGGCTAAATAAACCCCAAGAATTTGCACAAAAAGTGGAGGTTATTAAAACCCCATTAAAAACCTTCCTACTAATGCTTAGGTAGACTGGATGGACTAGGGTAGACCTGACAAGTTAATAACAATTCTAAAATAAAGCTTATTTTAGTTTAAAAAAAGCCTCATCTAGTTTATTAAAAATTTGAAATTGAAGTTAAAAAGGCCCAAAACTCATTCCAAAGTCTAAAACTAAGGTACATTTTTTGTTATGTAAATTATCAAAAATAAACAAATAGACTCTCACTTATCAATGAATCTAAAACCAGTTCTCAACCTATAAAACCTATTAGGCTTTCTGTTGAGCAAGGTTGGAACCCAAAAGGGAGGTGAATTATGTTTTATAAAAAATTTAATTGAAAAACTCTCTTGTGAAACAATCAAAGAATAAATGCAAAATATAAAGAGAGTGAGGGAGAACAGTGGACACAAGAATTTATCCTGGTTTGGCTTCTACCCAAGCCTACGTCTAGCCCTTAAGCAACCTCTTAGGATTTTTCACTATCTCAATCAATCAATACAATACTCAAGAGAACCTCTTCTAAATTTCCATGCTCTCACAACTTGACTCCTTCAAGGAACCTCCTTGAATTCTCTCTCTCAGGGATATACTCCCCTTGAACCCAAGCTCTATCTAGCTTGACTCTCTTAAGGAACTTCCTTGAGCTTCTCTCTCAAAAGAAAGAAAGAGTTATAGATAAATAAACTCTCTGAATAAAGTAAATGATACAATGATGCATTAATATGATATAAAGCTGATAAGATGATGAAAACTTATGATACAATCACTCTTGAATATTTCTCGTGTTATTTTAGAGGTCTCAAGTCAAGTTTATATAGATTGAGATCCAATAGATTTGTTGGGAGTTAGTGGGAAATTAGAGATTTCAAAATATAGTCGTTATAAATTTGTTATAGCATCTCTGCCAGTCAACTGTTCACCACTACCAGTTAACAGCTCACTTATTACCTCTCACAATTTTCAAATTCTAGACCCTAATAGTTAACTACTCACTCTTGACCAGTCGATTGGTCACTCACAGAGAGCTCTTAGTTGATGGTCTCAAGGTTAGCAGTTGACTGATGCGTGATATGGGTGTGTCTAGTTGATTGCTGGAAAGTGGCGAGTTGACTATTCCTTAACAGGGAGCTTCCAGTCAATCAAGTTTGAGCTAGCAGCTAATTGGTCTCATTCAAGAAAGTGACCAGTCGACCGCTAGCTTGTGACCAATCAACTATTCACTCATAGAGAGTGCCCATTCGACTTAAGCTGGCAGCAGACTGCCGACTTCTCAGAAGGTGACTAGTCGACTGCTTGCTAGTGGTCAGTCGATTGCTCACTAACAGAAAGCTCCTAAATCACCTTTTCTCAACCTTTAAGACCTTAGATTAATTTTACTTTCAATTTAAATGATTTCTATTAGCTCAATGTCATTTACAAAGGTTTCTAAGACATGATTAAACATTAAATATAGCTAGAACCTAAGTAATACATAAAAAAACTTTTCTTCTTGTGTTGTTATAATCAAAACTTTGATCTTCAACAAATAGGCTCAACACTTTCTTTCTTTATTTCCATTCCAGACTCGTCTTCGTTCCCACGCCTATAATATTGACAACTTTGTAGAAATTTCTTATAAAGACATCCCTTTTGGTTAGTGCTTTAAAGATACTCACCTCCCTTTCATGAATCCCTACCAACTTTATACCTAAAATCGTTCTTAGGATAAAGTCTTTAAGAAACTTATCTCCAAACCAAAAATCCTAGTCAAAGAGTATGTTTTCTTTTCCAATCTAAATAATTGTGAATTATGTAACACCTTTCTTACAAAGTATAAAATTTATTATAAATTTAAGTTAATATTGCTATGAAGCTCGAATTATGAAAATACATTAGAATATCTAAAATATAATAGTATAATTATAAACAATAAAAGTTCGTACATCATTTGTTCATACATACATATAGATAATTTAACAAAATTGGGAGAAAGGGTATTAGACCTATATATATATATATATATATATCTATCTGTCGAAATTAGGCCTTATATTAAGGACTTATTTAGGACTTGAAAAACTAGTAAGATTCATGCCCTCTTGTGACATAAACATAAATGTTATGATGTGTAAGGCCATATCGCATCTTGCAAATGTGATCTTAATAACAAGCACTTCCCAATTATGGGACACATACTCATTTTGCATGGACTTTAAGAAAAATTTTAGTAATTCTCCATCTTAAAACATCATTAATAGAGTAGTGAGAATAGTTTCTCAGTAACATGAAAAAACACATATGATACTCGAAATATTCATGGAATATAATATGACTATAAATTATGATCTTTATGAAATATGTGTGAATGTCAAATATCATAACATACAAATATGCATTTGCAAACATATGGCAAACTGAAGTAGACTATGTTCTCAACCATTAGGCATTAGGAAGTCATATCTGGGTTATTCAAGTCTCACAAAGCCCAACATATGACTGTCATACTTAGGTAATCAAGTCTCACAAACCCCAATGTATGACACCTGACTGGCAAGCACGATCCCAACAGGACAAAATCAATCAATATAATCTTTATATTACTATGGCACCGAAGCCACCATGTGGTTAAGATTAGATTAGTTTGATAGAGAACAATCAAGATTTCTTTTGTAATCCTCTGAGCATTGATGTTCTTATAACAGTTAGGAATCTCTTTAGTGTCAATTAAATTCAAGACGTTCCCAGCAAGGATACAATCTTGTCCTCTTCTAAATTCTTAAGACCATTTAGGTGGTGCTGCCTGCCATTAATCTTAGAATTTAAGTTGTGGCCTAAGAAGTGTAACAACACCATTTTTCCTGTTATCATTTAAGCAATATAACCTGCCATAAATTACAGGATTAATGGGATATAATGCCATGCTAAGGAACTCATAGGGTTCACAACATATATTAAGGCGGCATTGCCAACCATGATCAAAAGGGATTCCAAACTATCAATAAATACATAGTGTACAGGAATTGTTTAATCTCACAAAGAGTAGTTCTCTTCTCAAACAATCATATTGTCACTTTATCATACAAAATTGAAATGCACAATAAAATAGGCAATTATAGTGCATAAATAACAAAATATTCATGTAAAGATACATAATGCACAAGAAAATTCACTCATCAAAATTCTTATCCTAAACTTGTTATGGCTTACACAATATTTCCCTAAATATTTCAAAATATCTATATAGCCTCAATCTTTTCTAATTCTACCCTTCTTAGACCTTGAATGGGCTTATGAAAGGTAACAAAATTTCAAGATAAAAGACTATAAGCCAAAAATGGATTACCATGAAGACCATTCAAGAAGAAAAAGGAAAAGAGAAGAAGAGAAACTAGAATATGCTAAATCATGTTACCTGGATACGCTCTCCTTTTTTGTAATTCTCCTAAAATTGCTCCCTTACTTCTTGCTTCCTTCCTTCTTAATCAAAGTATGAAGTGGAGAGGAGAGAGGGAGTGAAATGGGTATAAGATCAATGTAGGGAATGGTGTGAAAAAAAGGTAGGTTATAGGTTATTTAAAGAGAAATTGATGGCTATGATTTAACCACTTATATTTAATCCAACAATTGTGATTCAATCTCAAATCATAATTATCTAAGATATAATTATGGTGTGGGCCATACAGATATCTAATATTTCATTATGGTGTGGGCCCCACATGTTAAGGTAATGTCACATGTCCCTCTTTGTAAATTTACCATTTTACCCTTATTATTTTTTCAAAATGACCATTTTGCCCCTATGCTTTAAAACTAAGCTATAGGTTGTTTTCTTTCAATGATTCAACGAGGCATAATTATCCTTGTTTAATTCTTTTTAATTTTCCCTAAATAATTTATCTTCTATTAAAAATCATTAAATTAGGGATGTTACATATTACAATCAACGTTTCAAGACTAATATGTGAATCTTGAGATTCCTCATAATTTCATCAACCATTGGATCTAACAAGGATACACAACCTCCACCTTTTTATACCTGAACCACCAAGTTTATGCTACCTTCCCAATGGATAGGTTAAAATAGTTTTCAAAAAGCCTGATGAATTCATTACCTTGTAATCTCAACCTCTATCTTTTCTCCAACAAATCATGTCCATCACTCTTATTGCAATTCATGAAATCAAAAAGCATATCATTTTTGTTCATCATTTTAAAGCTGATGGCATATTAGTCTATATCTATCATACCTATGATCATTCCATCTAGGACTGTGTGCCAACTTGGTTGCAATTGCCATTCATAATGGCACTTAGTTGATAGTGAGATATAACTTTCTTCATATGATAGTGATTTTGAAGAACTCTCTTACACCTACGCACAAAATAGTCCAACTAAATTGGAAAGATGGCTACGTCACTGCTAGCAAAGAAAGTTGAAGCTCCAAGAGGCTAAGGAGAAGAAGAAAATTATATCTTATTGTCCTTCCCAAACTATTAAGATTAATAAGGGTACATATCTAGATTGGAAGCCTTTAGTTGCTTCAAACCCTACTAGGGCACCATTGAGAGAAGAAATTCTTATTAAGCATGTAAAGAAAATTGGATGTTCAGGAAACCCTAGGAAATTGTTGCTGATGTGTCTCTTTATTTTCATAACTCCCTTCTTCATTCTACAAAATAGATATTATAGGGATTACTTTATCCAACCCCATACCTTCTACATTATCTCAAATAAGGTCTTATAGCAGGTAATCATAAACTCATTCATGCCTTTAAAGAAGTACTGAACTGGCACACAAATAATGCAACTACTTAGAATTATGTTCTTATAAACATTGATTTCATATTTAAGCAAATGACTAAAAAGCATCAACAAACATCTGAACATGTTGACTAACTTTCTATTCAAACTGAACAACTACGACTAGACATGTAAGAGAAAATTAGAATTTTGGACTAAGAACTTCGACAATATATTTCTCATAATTATTTTGGTCCTGAGTTTACTAGAAAGGAAATAGTGATCAAGCATCTATGGGAACAACTTTGACAAATTAAGGCTGATATGGCTCAAAGACCAAAACCACCATTATCTATTCTCCTTATATCATCTACCTATTAGTCTTTCCCATCCTTACCATTACTCTTCTAGACTCATCACAAACCTTCTTCACCTTATCCATCTTATCCTTCTGAAGAAGATCACTCAAAATGTTTCAAAATGACTAATGAAATCTTCATGAAGGCCAAACTTTCTTAATTTTGACCTTCCAAACAAAAATCTATGCCTACACTACCGCAATGACCTCATCATTTTCAAAAAATTTATATGGCCACTTAATCATACTCAAAACTCCATCCACCTACACACCCTTCATCAAAAGGAATCATCATAAAAAAAACCAGTAGAAACCTAACTAGTAATGCTTTAAAAAAAATACTAAATACTACTTCTCCACAATTTAGAACTTTATGTATATCTAATTCTTTAAAAAAATATAATAATAATTATAATACTCTTGGTAGTTAGGAATCCCCATTAGGTTTTAAAATTTACTGTGTATTTAGTTTTCACTTTTCTAAGTCCAGATTGATTATCTTTAGCATAGTTCATGTTCCAAAATGTTATTAACAAGCAAAATATAGTAATCCTAATTTCTAGTGACCATTTATATGGTATAATCCTGCCATAAATCTCAAGAGTTAGGGATGAATTACTTTGCCAAAGAACTAATAGGATTTAAATTAGTCATTTATGCGGCATAGCCTGCTGTAGTCTTACTCGTACAAAATCCATAAGGCTCCATAAAGGTACTATTAAATTTTATTTTAGTGTCTTGTTCATGCTCATTCTATTAAATGGGATTCCACTATCATTATGTGTATAACATGTAGAAGTTTGTTATATAAAATAAAAAAGACTAGTTCAATATATATATATATATATATATACAATATCAAAATAAGGCCATTAGATATTTTATCTGAACCAAAATACATATTAAAAATATTCAAAGAAAACATATTGAACAATTTATATGAAAACATATTTATAAATACAAATAAAGTCATAATAGTCACGTAATACAGACATATTATACACATTGTCCTTACAATAAAATACAAACAATAATAAGCATTATAGTTCTACAACATATTACATGGTTTGCTTTCCTCTATCTCCATAGGAATGTTCTCCAGAAAAATGTTAAACAACTTAGGTGAGATTATAAATCTCAGTAGTCATGTACCTTATTCAAAATAAACAACAATCGTTAGCATATATACTACAAGAACTAAGAGTATTAATCTGGGCTATGTAACTCAATGTATATTTGGTTTATCTTATAACCACAATCCCACACTTATGGCTACCTCATCATATCATCATCATGATCGTCATCATGTCATATTATTGGTGAATTCATCATCATGGTGAGGTTTAAAAACTCAAGAGTTCAATCTATCTATAGAAATGAACCTGTGGCAATTTACATATGAACAGAACTAACCAAATGCACATATAGCACGATATACTAAAATATATTAATAATCTAGTTCTAAACAAGTATATAGAGAATAAGAATACTGACTACCTCTTATGCTTGTTAAAAATAAGAATTTTCCACGAACATTTCTTCTACTTCCTCTCTCTCTTCCTTTCTCTTAACTTTAAATGTAAAATATTAAGAAATGTTCATGTTATTTATAGACGTTTTCAAGTTACTATTTTATACTATGCAAACAGTACCAAACGTGCTTTTGTAGACAATTTACTATGCAATGGTTAAAATTATATTTTTATCTTAAAAAATATTTTATCTTCTCTTTTTAGTCCCTAAAAAAGTTAAAATTATAGTTTCTACCCTTAATCCTATTTTCTCCTTGCATTTTTGTCCATAAAATTCTATTTTATTTTTCTAATGTTACTCTCCCCAATAAAGATCATATATCTTTAGTTGTATATATTTTAGGATGTTACATTTCTTCTCCTCTTTTAAAAATTTTGTCCTCAAAATTTATCTGACCTCATTTGAATAATTCTAGTTACATCTTCCTTATCTCTTCTTCTATTCCCCAAGTACTTCAGACAATAATCCCTTCCTTACCACTTTTACTGGAGGGATAACTTTATTCATAAGCTGTTTAATCTTTATATCTACAATCCTATCCGACATTACAATAAGAAGCACATTGTCTTGCAATATAATATTTTCACATTCAATGATATGTGAAGGGTCAGGCTGATACTTTTTAATTGGAAAACATGGGAGTCATCATATATTTGGCTAAGTTAGGAGGCAAGGCTAAGCGGTAGGTCATTGGTCCAATTCTAGCTAGAATTTCATATGGACTAAGATATTTAGGACTAAGCTTTATTGGCTTCATTAATCGACCAACCCTCAATGACTAAAGACACTAAAAGAAACACATGGTCTCATGTTTCAAATTCTAATTGCCCTCTTCTTTTGCTTGTATAACAATCAAATCTAATGGCCTCCTATTTCATTTGTAAAATTCTTTTTTTATTACATTACTTATTTATTTATTTATTATTATTATTATATATATTTATTAGTATTAATATAATTAATTTTTTAAATTTTTTTGTGTCTTCCATTGCACCCACCATTTACTCGCAAAATAAGATGATACTTTTCTCAAAAAAACGTATCTCAGTAGGAGTGCTTAGGGTTTTTCTTCCCCCTTTCGAGTTTCTCACTTCTCTGACATTAATGGCACATTCTCGTCTTGGTGAGAAATGATAACTTTCTTTCACTATTTCTTATCAATTTTGTTCTTGAACGTTATTCTCTTTTACCTCTACTAATTCTCTATTTTGGTAGTGGTAGTGATTGCTCTAGCAATCTCTATACTGGAAAACTTTAACTTTATCTTCTTCTTCTTCTTATTCTTTTTCTCCTTTGATTGAAATTAGGTTTGACCCAATTGAGACAAATGAAATTGTGCTACGATTGCCTCTCTTTTGAAGCACCAGAACAACTGCTTCCTCGAGAATGGCCTGAATGTGTAATTTCTTTCTTTTTCTCCTTTTTTTTAATTTTAAACTATGTGAATTATAAATTATTCAGTGCTCTTTCTAGGGTAATTTTTACCATTTCAGTTAATCTTTATCATGTATCCATAATTCAAGTGTTATATGTTTCTGGTTTATTTGATCAAGAATTTGAAATGGACCATGATATATAGGATTGAAAATTTTGGACTTCAAAGATCTACCAACACCTATGACTAAAGTGATTTTAAAGGGTACAAGGTCATCTTTTTAGACTCTAGGGGTGTTTTTCTTCTATCCACATAACTCTTTTACCTATTCTAGGTGGTTATAGTCTTTTTTCTAATGAGTTTTATGTGTGATCATCAATTTCTAGTCCTAATAGACTCCTTTCTCCAAGTTCTACTAAACATGAGGGAGACCTGCACTTTCTCCCATAAAGTACTTCAAATGAGCTATATTAATACTGGAATGATAATGTTATTGTAAGTAAATTCTGCTAATGATGAATACACATTCCAATTCTCTTTGAATTCTAAAAAATAAACTCTTAACATATCCTCAAGAGTTTAAATGGTTCTCATAGTTTAACTATCAGATTAAGGATAATATGTAATGCTAAAATTTAGCCTAGTACCATAAGTTTTTTGTAAAGATTTCTATGGTCTTCAATTAAAACTATTTCCCTAAAATTTTTAGCCTTAAACTTGTTACACTTTCTTTGAGATATTTGTTCACTATCCTCGCTTAAAAACTTATCAGAAACTTAAGCATATATGATTAGCTTATTAAAATCCTTCTAAATTTTATTTACTAGAAGGCTACTAGAGGCTAAAGACACTAAAAAGTTCAAATTCTGAAAGTCTTCTATTAAATGATATTCTTTACTCATCATTTGAACCCCGTGTACAAACTTCCTACTTAAAGCATTAGTGATAACATTGGCTTTTCTTAAATGGTATTTAAGAGTGAAATCATAGTCCTTAAAGAATTTCATCCATTTTTGTTGCCTCATGTTCAACTTTTCTTATTAAAAAGATATTTTAAACTCTCATGATTACTAAAATCCTTAATCTTATTAATACCATAAAGATAGTGTCTCTAAACCTTAAGGGCAAAACAACTGCAACTAACTCTAAAAGTGTGTGGGAGAATTCCCCTTGTATGGTTTAAGTTGTTTAAAGGCATAGGCTACAATTCATCAAGACATATCCTAAACCCTTCTTGGAAATATCACTTATAAATTATAAGAGTTTCAACAGGCTCAGGTAATACTAATATTGGGGTAGAGGTTAACATACTTTTTAGCTCTAGAAAACTAGCGTCACATCTATCATCCCACATGAAAAATTAATCTTTCCTGATTAATCTTGTCAAAGATATAGCTAATTGGGAAACCTAAAGAAATACATCATCTCCTTATTCAAATTCCATGGGTATAGCTAAAATAAAATTCCCAGCATATGTATATCCAAATTTCATTCACAGTAAACATAAATATTCTATTCAAGTAGTTATATCCTAAAAAATAGCTAATACCTTCTTTATTTTTTTAAACTTGATCAAGAAAATAATTCCTCTTTTTTAGTCCCCTAATGTCATAGCTTTTTATTTTTCTATCATAATTCCACAATATAAAGTTAACATCATTTTC
Organism: Delonix regia; assembly: GCA_037074485.1. Lineage (NCBI taxonomy): Eukaryota > Viridiplantae > Streptophyta > Magnoliopsida > Fabales > Fabaceae > Delonix > Delonix regia. The sequence continues at coordinate 18,183,647 of CM073449.1, read as the reverse complement.
TTGACTAAAGAATATCACATATTACTTTAAAGGAGTACTTAACTTTGAATCAAGGCTTTTATACAAGGTATACTTGAACCAAAATTTTTTAATAACTAATACATTTTCAAGGATTTAGGTTAATAACATACCTTAAGTTAAACTATGAGGCTAATTTACTTCTTGTTATGCAAAATTGTACAACTGATCCTAGTTTTATGGTTGAGACTAGCTATTTGTTCTCCTCAAAGTTACATAATTATCACTTTCAGCTTTACCATTTACATACTTGCTTTGATTATTTTACTCTTATTTGTCATCTCATAAAAACTCTTGACTTCTTGGGTAGCAACCTATACCCTAATTTATGTTCTTAAACCCTTCTCGAAGTATGCAATTTTCCTTGCTTCTTCATGGACATTGCTTACATAAGGATTTAATTCCTCAAACTTAGCTATATACTCATGTACAATCATGTCCCCTTACTTTAACTGAGCAAACTTAGATTTTCATAAAGGTCACTATTTGAGTTCTTCTATTGGCCATGTTTAACCTACCCATAGATATAAATTATGCAATTTAAATAAGTTTTTTTAAAATCATAAGAATCTTAAAATAATATTTATAAGCAATGGTTTTCCTTAAACTATTCATTATTTGTTGCCTAGATTTCTCTCTCCCCTATACTTCCATCTTTCATTTTCTTTAATTGCTAAGAGTCATTCCTGATATTTCCTTTATGAACTTAATTTCAACTCTCCCTAGGCTTTGTCATATAATTATGTGTACTGGAAATCTAAATATAAGCTATCCTAGAATACAAATTGTGATGCCTTTACAAGCTCAATACATCAAGAAATATCTCACTTCAAGTTTAAATAATTAGTCTAATGTAATGTGTTACTCTAATTCTAACTTGTCAATTTATCTCTTATTTTATCATTCTTTTACTATTATGTCTTCTTTGTTTCTAAAAGTTCCATTCAAATCATTCACTATAGTTCCATGCTTAAGTACTTATTAGGCCATCAAGTATCATCACCAACTGTCAAGGCTTATCACTATGACCCTTAACACAATGATTTCCTAAGACTAGTGAAATTTGTTTTCTATCCCCTAATTGGCCTGGTTATACCTATATTTACTTAGGTTTTCTTTGGGACATCAGAAAAATTTAGAAGTCTTAGAAATCCTTTAGATATTTTCATTATTCTTGGTGATGAAGGAGGGTTCCCTTCAGAGTACTCTAGGTGGGAATCACAGGTAGGATTCTCTACCACCATCCCTACTTAGCACCAACCTTACAACACCAGAGCATAACCTTATCTTGCCATAATCCATATATGGGACTGGTTTTATCACTTAATGCTATGCATACAACACACTACATATGAATCTAAGCAAATAATCACTAACAAGAATTCAAAATTACATATCGTACCTCAATTTGGATTCCAACCAGCCATTATTTCACATCATAATTTTCCTCTAGCATCATGGAAGATAAATATGGAATCCCAAAAGTGCCAAACAAAGCATTAGCCAAATAATAGTACCTCAAGAATTATAGTTCATCAAAATTCTTAACTCAAGGTTCATTGACATCGCCTTCCTATATTTGGGTTTCTACCTGTTTCCTCACCATAAGCCAGTAAACTTCATAAATCCATTAACTAATATTTCATAAAGCTAGAATAATTCCTAATACAATAATAATTCAGTAGAAATAATCTATTACCTCAAGTTCTATAGCTCAAACCTTTATCATTCCTAATATATGTTTACTGGCCATTAGTCTAAATAGATTATATTCTTAAGGTTTAAATTCCACAAAATGACTAAATCTTAAATGCAGCAATACTTCATCACCTTAATTTTCGTATTCCAAAATAATTAATCATGCTCCTAATTTATTAGCCTAATCATATTGATCAAATATCCTTAATAAAGTATTGATAAGTCCTCTAAATTTTATGCACAGACATTCAAGGCATATAACTTCAATATATAAAAAAAATCATCATCCCAAATCCAAAATTTTTGATAAATTATCCTAAGTAATTTATCATAAAATTCTAAACTATCAAGACAAATATTCTCATTAATAAATTACCTATCTTATCCAAAATTGATCATATCTGACAACCATCCTCAAATTAATATCTGAAATAGATCATACCAATATCTTAAAAAGTATCAATAATTTTTCATGAAGTTAAAATTGCTTAAGGCATATATATCTTTATTGTGTTTAGTTACCTAGACTTACCTAGTTGTCTTGAGCACTTGAAAGTCACCATTCTCAATATTCCTCAATCATAACTCTTATATCTAAACTCAAATTTCCAATAACTGGAGCCACTCATAATCATATAGTCAATTATTCTAAAAGCACTAATTGTACCTGGAACTTGCAATCAGATCACTTGAGAATTTACAAATTATTCACATTTATACCTTAATTGTCAGATATGGAAATCATAAATCCTATATATATTCAAGCCTGAATCAATTACACTGAATTATATTCCTAATACTGGTAACCATCATTCTGGGAGCAAAAACTAGGAATTTTCATTTACTCCTATTCCCTTAATTAATCCAAACACTAATCATAACTAGAAACCAAACAACCATCCACCAATCAAGACCTACTGGTTAACCACCTACTAGTCAACCACCTACCAATCAACACCTACCAGTCAACCACCTATTAGTCAACCACTAATTATTAATGTAAAAATACCAATTATACATGGAACCATCGCTCTGATAAAAGAAATACTAAATACTACTTCTCTACAATTTAAAACTTTATGTATGTCTAGTTCTTTAAAAATATATAATAATAATTATAGTACTCTTGATAGTTAGGAATCCCCTTTATGTCTTAAAATTTACTATGTATTTAGTTTCCACTTTTTAAAGTCCAGATTAATCTAGGAGCCTTTAGCATGGTTGATGTTACAGAATGTTCCTAGCAAGAAAAATATAGTAACCCCACTTTCCAATGACCATTTTGATAGTATAATCCTTCCATAGATCTTAAGAGTTACAAGATGAATTACTTTGCCAAGGAACTAATAGGATCATAATTAGTCATTTAGGCAGCATAGCCTGCCGTAGTCTTACTCGTACAAAGTCCATAAAGCTCCATAAAGGTACAATTCAATTTTATTTTAGTGTATTATTTATGCTCATTCTATTAAATGGGATTTCACAACACTTATGTGCATAATATGTAGAAGTTTGTTGTATAAAATAGATCAATACTCTTAAAAGACTAGTTCAAATATATATATATATATATATATAATGCATATCAAAATAAGGCCATTAGATTTTTTATTTGAACTAAAATGCATAGTAAAAGTATTAATAAAAAACATACTAAAAAATTTATATGAAAATATATTTATAAATACAAATAAAGTCATAATAGTCATGTCACTAGCCATATTAAACACATCATGCTTGTAATAAAATACAAACAATAATTAGCAACTTAGTTTTACAACCTATTACATGGTTTTGCTTTCCTCTAACTTTGTAGGAATGTTCAACCAAAAATGTTAATCAACTTGGGAGAGATTATAAAACTCTGTAGTCATGTACAATATCATACATACTATAAGAACTAAGAGTATTAATCTGGGCTATGTAACTAAACGTATATTTGGTTTCTCTTGTAACCACAAGCTCACACTTGTGCTACTTCATCATATCATCATCATGATCGCCGTCATGTCATAATATTGGCCAATTCATCATCATGATGAGTTTTAAAAACTTAAGAGTTCAATCTATTTATAAAAATTAACCTGTGGCAATTTACTTATGAACAATACTAATCAAAGGCATACATAGCAGGATATATTGAAATATATTAATAATCCATTGATGGATATTTTAGCTCTTTATATGACTGAGGTTGTTGATCCTCTTCAAGATGATCTTTCACTCTCATGTCATTGATGATGGTGAGCCAAAAGTTCATTCTCCAAATTGAAATGTTATAACTTCCAAGCTTACAAATGGTCCCTGGTTTACTTTTAATGATATTTAGTCTCATCAAAAGAAAGATCAATTGCATGAATTTTGGTGTTTGGATTGATCTACAAATCTCTAGAGCTGACTCAATTATATCATATGTCATTTGAGAATTCATATCCAAGTTCATAGAAACTCTCAGAGAATGGTTCCAATCTTTTAGGGAATACCACCAGTTACAGCTACTTAGTCTATATAATCCTCCAGTTTTACAAGGCACAATACATAAAGAGAGATAAAGTTAGATTTATTTCCAAACATGTGTGGAGCATCCACTATCTAAGTACCATTTGTCTCTTGTAGCCTTCATGCATACCTATAAGAATTAATTAAGTTTTTCTCTTAAGGACCCAATTCATTTTGAGTCCTTGATTGTTAGTTGTTCCTATAGGCACAAGTGTAGGAATCATGTCCATTGTGTCCATAATAAAAACAAGTAATGAAGGTGGTACTAGTTTTAACTACTGGAACAAAGAAATTTTTATAATATTTTATCTTTTATCAAGACTATACCTAAGTCTAGCTTTATCAAAAATACATCTTTGTTTCCCAAGCAAGATATTCAAGTTATCCCTTCCCTTAGTGAATTTTGTAAGTATATTTTTCAAGTCATTATTTTCTGTTTGTAAACTTTAACAATTGGATAAAGGAGGTTTTATTGTCTTATCTTTTAGAAAATTGTGATCATCCTTGAAATTGACATAGTTATTCTCTAAAATTTCAATTTACTTCTTTAGATAGGGTTTTACTTGTAGTAAGGAAACATTTTCATTCTTTTATTTTTCCAAATTATTTGTAAGAAACAATATTTTCTTATTTGAAAAGCTTAAGTATTTTGCCTTATTAAGAAGTTCATCATGCAATTCATCAAAAACATTTTGTAATTCTTTATAAGATGGGAGAAAGTTCACCTCATTGTTTTCTTTGGCCATTAGACGGAGGTTCACTTCTTCATTTTCTTTACATTTGTATCATGATCACTTTCACCTTAAGTGGCTGATAAGTAAGCTTTCTTCTTTTCTTTTCTTTTCCTTTCCTTTCATTTTGTCTACACTTCCTTATTTCTTCAAGTATTAGGGGCATTCCCATTTGTTATGCCAAACTTTTTTCACTTATACCATATGAGAGAATCTTCTATTTCATAACTTCTCCTTGCTACTATTCTTCCAATTACCCTTTTGTTGTTGAAAAATCTTCCAAATTTCTTAACAAAGCGACTAAAAGTTTCCTCATCAATTCCATCTAGTTAGACATCATTGTATCCTTCCTTTTCTTTGTAGGAAGAAGTGGCTTTAATAGCAAGACATTTCTTCTTTTTATCTTATTCTTCAAAGAGTGTTGCAATAGATTTTATTGATGGGCCTTTAACTTCTTCAATTATTATCACTTTAGGTTGCCAATCCATGGGAATTCACTTCTTAATCTTGTAAGCTTGATCAGCTTAAGAGTAAATCTTCCCTAAGGCAGCCAAATGATTAACAATGTGAGTGAAATGTGTCCGCATTTCTTTTATGGCTTCTCCTTAGTTTATTTTAATCTTCTCCTTAGTTTAAGATTATGAATCCTTAATTCTTTTACACCAGCAATTCATTCATGGGCTATTTTTGAAGCTTCCAACATTTCTTTAGCATTTGGACATTTTGATACTTTGAAGTATTTTTCTTAACTAAGTGCACTAGTGAGAATGAGTTTAGCTTCGTTGTTCAGTAAAACTTTTTCTTTTATCAGTATCATTCAATTTACTTGTAGGTTTTACTGAGGTCTTGTCGTCCTCTTCTTTGGAAGGAACATAAGGATGCTCTTTAATAACATATCAAAGATCAATGTCAATAGCTTTAAAAAAAATTCTCATCCTTAGTTTCCCATAGGTGTTTTCACCATTGAAACCAGGAAGTTTTGAAATGGACAGCCCTTTAGGCAAAACACTATCACCAAAGCTAGCCATTTAACTCTTGAGATAGTTAAGTGTTTTAATCAAGAGTCTAAGATCTGATACCACTTGTTAGACTAGATTGGCACCTAAGAGGGGGTGAATTAGGTGTTTAAGCAAGAATTGAAAATTAAAAGCTTTTAAAAGATGTTCTCAAATCTGAATCAAGCAAAAAAAACATAATATATTTCAAAACATAAAAATACAGAATGTAAAGAGAGTAAAGAAGAAAAATCAACACAAACATTTATCCAAGTTCAACTTGAACTTAAGCCTACATCCAATCCTTAAGTAGCCTCTTAGGATTTCCACTACATCATCTCATATAATACAATAATAGGGAAACCTCCCCCTCAAACCAAGCCTTCTGCATGATTTTCTTCAAGAAAAAATGCTTGTTGAAATCACACTCTCTAAAAGAAAGATTTACAGATAAAGAAACTCTCTAAAATAGAGTATACTAGACAATGATGCACTAATGCAAAAATGAGCTGATAAGAAAGGATTTCTTAAGATATAAACACTTTTGAATGTTTTTTCCTTATTTGTTCAGAGTCCATAGGTCATGCATATATAGCACAAGGTTTAAGAGATTTGTTAGAAGTAAGAAATAAATTAGAATGTTCAAAATGTAGTCATTGAGAAGTAATTATGGCTTGTCAGCCACTACCCAGTCTATTGCTGCATAAGGCCAGTCAATTAGTCTTTCAATGACTACATTTTGAATCTAGGTCTACACCAGACCTATATGATATAGGACCTTCCAACAATCCTTAATAAAATTATGGAACTGGAAATGAAGAAGAAATTTTTGGAACTCAAAGAATGAAAGACCTTTCATCCAACTTTTCCATCACTCTCAAAGATAAAGAAGCCGAAAAACAAGCTCAAGAAAGAGAATACTATCTTGGTTCCCTAAACACCTATCTTGGGCCAAAATTTTAGGAATCTTAAGACCCCTCTATTGACCCAGAAGATGTTTTGGACAAATAGGAAGAATTTGAATAGTTTCTTCCCAATCCTAGAAACACAACTTCTATCGCCAATTTTCATCTCAATGATCTTAATCTCTCTCTTGATCATAAGCCTATCAAAAAGTAATATTGCCAACTGTCTTACCTTTAGTTCACATGATGATCTTATTAAAGCTTATCTATCTTTGCTTTAAAGAGTGTGATGTATTGTTCCTTTCAGCTTTTACTTTTGTGTGAAATCCATGTATTATTGTTCTAGTGTTGTCCCCACACAACCAAAAAATGCAGCATTAGCTACAGTTAAAATATCAACAATAACAGTAGTTGAAACTACTACTACTGGTTTTACTTTCAATTGAACAAACCATAACTAATACTAGGGAGGCTAAATCCATTAGCTGCGGTTTCTTCAAATGCAGGTAAAACCAACTATTTGCTGTGGTTGAAGTTGTACATGTAAATGAAGGTAAATTAGCTGTGGCGGCATTAACCGTAGCTAATTCCTACTAGGTTTAACTACAGTTTCATTGTAACCGCAACTAAACAATAGTTGCAGCTATGCCTTATTTAGAATTGACTTTTTTTTATTAATTCGCAATGCTTATAGCAGCGGTTTAAATCGTCACTAATGCTATTTTTAAATAATAATAATAATAATAATAAATATGGAGTTTTTTTAAAACAGAAAACAAAAACACAAAACCTGCTCATTACACTTTCAACTAATGATCACATTTAAACACCATAACATCAATACCAACAACCCACATTAATCCATAGTGCAACAAAAAGAAAACATCACATTCATTATGCAACAAAGAAAATATCACATCTAAACATGTTTGATCCATAGTACAACATAAAGAAAACATCAAAAATTGTAGTACCAATATGACATAGTCCTTATGACATCCTAAATCTATGAATTTTCCTTATCAAAAATATATGGGAATGATCTGCTACACTCCAGTGATGTCCATTTGCGTAATCAACTACCTATTTTGAAGTATAAGAATTAGTAAGACACAAAGACAATGTAATCCAACTTGTGGCAAGTTATCTAACATATGAAATAATCTACAATATATGTATTAAAAACATCATCAATGATGCTTGTAATGCCCTAAGTTTAGAAGGCAATTGACCCTAAAAATTTTGTTTGATAAAGCTCACCAAGAAAATAACTTTTTTATTTTGTTCATGCAACAGTTGACATTGATCTTGTACTTGTTAACTTTGAGTTAGTATCACTGATTGCATTTGAATGAATTGACTTTGTAACTCCATATTGGACGGACAAGATGAGCTTGCTCCATTGCTAAAATTACTGGTATGCTCAAACACTTGGGATGGATATAGACCTAATCCTAATCCTCGTACACGACCTGCATGCTCTTGCCTTTCTAAAGCATAGGCTAAAGAATCCTCAATGGAAATTTCTTAAGATATAGACATAAAGTTATATTCATAGGCAGTAATCTTTTCCTACATCAGAAAGGCAAGCATCTAAAAGTGACTTAATGCATCAAAGCTCAACCCACTTCATTTCTAAAACAAAGTATAGAAACACTTACACCTATTTTGAACACCCCATCCCTAATTATCAAATTATTTAATTAATTGATTCACCAATTAATTAATAATTAAGTGAATAGGGAAAATTAAGAATAATGAAGCTTCAAATGACATTCTCAATTGGGGACAATTTGAAATTAAAAATAAATAATGGAAGGTAATTAAATAAACTTAAAACCTAAAATAAAATTAGCTAATTAAAATAATTATAATAAATCAAAAAAAAATTATCAAAAAAAAAATATATATATATATAAGAAAAAAATAGAAAATTAAAAAATGAAAAAAAAATAAAAGTTAATTAATAATAATAATAATAATAATAATAATAAAAATCAAGTAAATAAAAAAAAAAAAAAAGATTTGGCTAATGTGCATATCAAATATTACACCCTACAAGACCAAATTGCATGAAAATGGAAAAGTGGTTTTTAAAAAATGAAGACTACCTTTAACAGTGGCCCACATTTTAGTTGATAACTACAGTAGTGGTTAGGCTTTAGCAGACCAAGACTGAAGAGACAGGCTAAGAGTGGTTAAGTTAGCCAAAAAGGGGTTTGTCATAGTGATCTGACAGGAAACTTACTCACTTTTGAGGGAAACAAAAGCACGAGGAGTGGAAAAGTAAAAAAAAAGGTCTTCCTTCGAGGCCTTCAAAGTCTAGAGCGAGAAAAAAAACACCCACTTTTCTTTCACCCACTTCTCGGCTAACCTCGTTAACGATACCACCAACAAGATAAAAGGAAGAGGGGATGGTGTTGACAAGAAGGGTTTTTTCGAAGACCATGGGAGAGGGTTTGGGGCAGCAACGATGATAGCCTCACTCCGAGCAGCTGCCACCTTCATGCAATATAGTAGGATGGGCGTACCCACTGGCTAGATCTCAAGGACTTGGCTCACAAGTGGATGGACGCCACAAAACTCGCTGGACTCACTCTCGCCACCTCTGCTCTCCTTGTCTCTGGAGTAAGATAAAATGCCCCACCTAAGTTTCTGAATACTGAAAGCAAAGAAGAATAAAAAAGATCAGAAAATTGAAAAGGAGAACACTAACCCAGTAAGCACTTATGAAAAAGGGAGCATAAAACGGAGGAGGAAGAAGATAGAAGAGAGAGAGAGAGCCCTTAGTTCCTCTATCTCTGATCTCTACGAACTATGACGACTCGTCTCTGCCCTCCCTCTCAAGCTTGAGCTATTGCTTACAGCCAGTCTGTCATCATGTTCAAGCTGTACCAACCAGCTGCGGCCACCATCACCGAATCGACATAGACTTCATTGTAAGTGTAACTAAACTCACTCACATGTACACCCTTCTGAATCCTCTAGAACAACCGCTACAAGCTCACTGCATAACAAGGAAAGACGAAGCCACCGGTTAGTGTCACAGTTAGAAGAAAAAAAGAAGAGGAGAGCAGAAGAGGAAACTGCCCCTTGTATGCTAAGTTTGTCAAGTCATTTCAAGCTCACTGAGTTAATTTGTGTACAAATGCAAAGATGAATTCCTTCTCCATTACACAGAAAAAACACCATTCCAAAAGCACAAAGAAGAAGAAGAGATATGAAGGCAAGGGTGAAAAGAAAACGAGGGAGTGAAAATAGAGAAAGGAAGAGAGAGAGAGGCCGTAGGATGAGACCGAGCTGAGGAAAAAGAATGAGAAGGAGAAGAGAAGAAAGAAAAAGAGAAGGAAGGAAGAGAAAGAGAGAGACAAAAGGGCTGAAGTTGAGAAGGAGGTGCACTAAGAAGAGAGAAAAAGAGAAGAAGAGGAGTAAAAGGAGAAGAAAAGGGAGGAGAGAAGAAAAAAGAAAAGAAGAAGAGACTAAGGAGAGAGACAAAAGTAGTGGGCCGACGTTAATGAAAAGAAAAACTAACGAGAAGAGGAGGCCATGATCCGAGGAAGAAAAAGCAGAAGAAGAAGAGAAAGGAAAGAAAAAGGAACAAGGAAGGGGAATCTTTATTTTAGTAGCCCAAAAACAAGGCTTAACAGAGGGAGTTAAGACCGAAGAGAGAAAAAGAAGTAGAGAGAGAAAAGTGGACGGAAGGCTATTGTCGGAGAGAGATGCAGAGTAAGGATGAGCTGAGATGGAGTTGTGAGCACTAAGTGGAAGAAGGAGAAGGTGCAGGTGAATATGTGAAGGAATCGACAAGGAAAAAAGAACACTGAGAAGAGAAGAAAGAGGAGAGAGAAAGTGGCACTGAAAAGAGAGAAAGCAACGATGCCAAGGAGGAAGAAGAAGAGGAGGGCTACCGGAGATGGAGTTCTTGTCGATGGTTATAAGCTGAAGCCTAGCCGTGGAGGTGGAGTAACATTACGTTAGGCATCAAGTGCATGTATGGTTTTCCTTTCTACTTCCCTGCATCAACTTTGGTTCCTGAGCTATTTACATTTTTTTTCTATTCTTATTATCATTTTTTTTTCTTATTTCATCAATATGAGACTAATTTTGGCCTTACAAGTAAGGTTCTAAAAATCATCGTGTGGAAATATTATTCTCCTCGAGTAATTGAGGTCATGTGAGATTTTAATATCCTTAAACCTCGAAAATTAGTACATACTCTTTTTATAAAAAAAAAATGCAAAAATAAATATCTTAATTAAATAATTTTTTTATTTACAAAATGATTAAGTTCGTTCTTTATAAAATTTAATTAATTAGGAAATGCCACGTGGGATTTGAGTCTCTATAGACTTTAGGAAATTGATTTTGTTAAAAATAAAACTAAAAGAATTCTAATTTCAAAACCCTTAAGAATATATAAAAAATAAAAATACTAAGAAATCCTGAATATTTTTTTTCATATTTTTGGTTCCCATGTGAGACCGCTCGTCTCCTTAGGCACTCAAAAATTAGCTAGTAAAGGCTGCGTGAGACTCTAAGTCTCCTTACATTTTGAAAGTTAATATCTATTTTTAAAATATAAAGTGAGAATAATTTCAAAATAAAAAAAAAAATTATTCTACCTATTATTTATAGTCCTAAAAAGTGATTTCTGCATTATAATCCCATTTTCAAAATTAAAACAAAAATCCAAAAAATTCATAAAATTCAAGAATCCTAAAAATATTTTTCCATTATAATTTTACTTTAAGTTTAAAATAAATTATAATTTCAAAAATATAAGAATCATAAATAAATAGAAAATCCTAAAAAAAAAAAAATTCAATCCCATCTTCTAAATTAAAATAGAAATCCAAAAAATATATAAATTCAAAAATACAAAAAATGGATTTATTTTCATCCTAATTTCATAATAAATTCCAATTTTGAAAATCTTGGAATAAATAAATTCAAAAAACCAAAAATATTTTCCATTCCAAACAATATAAACTCCCAAAAATCCCAAGATCTTTGCTCATTATCATTTCATTTAAATTTCAAAATAAAGGTTAAAATTCCAAAAATAGATAAAAATTAAAAAGAGGAAATTGAATAGAGCAAGAGAGCTAGATTAATCAGGTTGTTGTAAGTTAAAACACACAAATCCAATTCAAATTCTGTTTTATTTATAAAAATCTGTTTAATTTGAGCTCTCATGTTCTCACCGCAAAAATTAAAATTCACCAACCAACAATCATGCCATTTTAGTCAAACTACGTGGACTTTGATCCTTATTATAGGATACGTACGCCCTTGGCTTTCATCCTAGGTCAAGTCTGCCTTTTGTAAATATTTGCTTATTTGCTTTCAATATTGTTTTTGTCTTCTCTATTTAATGAGCATGCATGTCAATTAAAAAGGAAATTGAAATAAATTTAAGGTCATATTCTATTTCAATTTACTAGTTTATGGTAACCGTCCTTATAGACAGGTGTTGTGAGGTGCCTAACACCTTCCCCACACTCTAATAGACTCTTGAACTCATATCTGATTTCATAGACCGTTTTGCCTCTTCTTTTTGTCTGAAGTTGTTTTTCCAAAGTATTCCATTAAAAATTTTAGTGGCGACTCTAATAAATTAATTTTCAAGATTCATTTTAGGAATCAATCTAAATAATTTTTATTCTCTCCACTGAAAGGTCAATTATGACACCTATTACTCTAGCATCATCATTTACGTAAAACACATTAACATGTTTATGTGTTGATGTCCACACTTCTCCTTTGCTAACTAGATGACCTAGCTCCAACTCCTGCAATTGAGAAGTATATAATAACGCATATGTATTTTAGAAAGAAGAATACAACATAATCACTAAAAATTAATATTATAATCTTCACTTTTTTGGGTGTCAAACTCTTTGTCCCACCTGTGTGCAGCATAAGTTGCTTCTTTCTATTATCTCTATTTTTTTAAGCACTTTCCTACTCGTAATTAAAAAATATGTAGTCATAGACTTTAAGAAAGGTAGAAAAGAACTTATTAAGACAATATTACTTGTTACCTTAGTCCTTGAGCTAAAACAGTAGTCAATAAACAATGTCCAATGATGTTTATCTATGTTGTTGGGGCATTTAACAATCAGTTGATCTTGGTTGCTAGCTGCATCATCCCTATGTAGCCACAAATCCTGTTTTCTATCAATCCATTTTTGTCCAATAGATTTGAGAATATAATTCTTGTATAGTTCAGTACTAACTACAAATTTAGTCTTTAAGATAAAAGAATTATTGTTAGTAGTTGTACATCCTAAAAACATACTTAGTTTTAAAAGTAGACAAATATTACCTTAATAGTATTGTTGTAAACATTATCTTTATACTCTATTGAAACTATTTTCTAACTAGGATAGCTAATGGTAAATAATTTGAAGTCTTTACCAACAGACCCTAGGAATATGGTCAACAAATCATCTCCATCTTCAGTAGGTTGACCAATGGGGTCCCATTTCAATACAACTCGGTCATCATGGGGAAGATGCCAAACACCATTATAGGTTAAAGTCTTTGGCCTTACCGCGCCATCAACATCTGTGAACATAAGTTTAGCACATGAAATTGGTTGTATCCAAGGAAAACATATTACAATTTATAGCATTCATACCAACTACGTTAACAAACCAAGCTCTCCTGCGTGAAGGTGGATGTTGTAGCTATAAAGGTACTTTGTTCAACTCTTTACCACTGTCATTATCAGTATCTACTAGACACTCATATGGAAATGGAGTTCCTTCACGGGTCCTTGCATCAAGAAAAGTGATCAAGGTGTTAGATGGTACACAATCATTGCTAGTTGCACTACAAGATTGCCCTAAACTACTTATCCTGTTCAAGAGCCATTTCATCTTCAAAATTCCTGCCAACAGCAAAATTAAAAATCAATTTCAATAAACACATAAGAGATAAATATAGCATAGTCTTGACATACAATCATGCAATAAAACAATAATAAAACATATTTAAAACACAATGCACTATGTACAACCAAACACCTTGCCAAGGATATATTTTCCTATTCAGGAAATAACACATCCAACTCTTGATACAGATATGGCTCACATTCATAATATGCATTAACACCTATATTTTCCATTTTGTATAAGTCACATGGCTTAAGATGTATAGGTGTATTCCAATTCTTCTATAACTTATCTTTCACATAATACACCATTTGAGCTTCTGAAGCTTGGATGTATGGCTCATAGTCCTCATACTCCCCAGTATGTATCAATTAGGAAATATTTATAAATGTAAACCCTAAGTCATCAATGATGATCCCTCTAGGATTATTGTGTTTGACCACTTACATTTGAATATAGTAACAGTAAATCGACCATGATAGTTTAACTCAATTATGTCTACCAACTTTTCATAATAAGGAACACCACAAAACCACATTTAATGATCACTACTACTAACATAATTCCTTGTTCCAAATGTACCAAAGACTCCACTTTTTTCATTCTCAATCATTGGCCTCATTCCAAGATACAAAACTCAAACCCATTAACATTGTATGTAGTATAATGTTTTACACAATTAATTAGTCCTAATGTCAAAAACTTTAAATCATCTAAGTGAGATTCTCCATTCTTACATCCTATCTGAATAAGGAAATTTGACAATTCTATTATAAATTTTGTTACAAAGGTAATTAAATATAAATTCAACATATTGTAAACTTTTTACATCACGAGAGAACCATTCAATAAACTCTTTATGCACTCTCTTGCCGATCTCGAATGAAGATTGTGTACGACTTCTTAATTGTCTTCAAAAGTGCTCCCTAAATTCCTTGCATATATGTAAATGTGAACATATTGTATGAAGTGAATGTTTTCTAGTAATATCATGAATGTAATTAACTTATTGAAGGAAAGGCTCAACTTCTTTATAATTGGTCAATACATATCAGTGTGCTTGCATATTTTCAAGTGTAGATAGATTAAAGTATGTGTAGCTACCAACAAGTTTTCCAATGGGTGGAAACAAAGAGGAGACATCAAATAGCCCTACATTAGGTCATTCATCAGAACAACTCGGTCGATTGAACATAGCCTTAATGCCATCTAGATATCTTAAGCAAAAAGTCAAGACCTCTTGGGCCATGTAACCCTCAGTTATGGAACTCTTAGGTTGAGCCTTATTACGTACATAAGATTTTAATTTTCCCAAATATCTGATGGAGACAACATTGAAGCCAAATTTTCAAATTGTATAACTTAGATCAAATATAGGATGAATGTTTATATGCATACCTTTCAATTGGATACATCCACCAATATTGAACACAACCTCCTAGTTTGGCTTCATCTAGTAGGTGCACAATCAGATGAACCATAACAGTGAAAAATGAAGGTGGGAAAACCATTTCAATGTGACATATTGTCTAAAGAGATAACATAGATTAATTAAGGCTGCAAATACTTGCTTGGGAAGTGTTGCTGTCATTGCCATAGGTAAAAGTTGCTTAATAAGAACATGTGAGTCAAAACTTTTTAACCCTCCAATTTTTTGTTATCTCAAATCAATGCATCTAGAAATGTTGCTTGAATAACCATATGGCAGGATAATATTTTTTAAGATCTTTAGAAATAGGTACTTATTTGCATTTGACATTGTGTACATTGCAGGAGGATATTTACCATTTTTGTCAGGCCAAAGATAAGACCGTATGCCCATTTGTTGTAAGTCTCTTCTTGCCTTAATGTGATCTTTTGATTTTGCAATATCATTCAACAAAGTGAATAAGATATTATCATATAAATTTTTTCAATATGCATAACGTCAAGATAATGGTGCAATAAGTTGGAAGTATATACTTTTCATGTGCCGTTGTTGAGAGCCTACCTCAAAATCACCAACTTCACAAGTTCATCATCCCTAGCTTTCAACTTCCACATCTTTCCCAAATACAACATTTACATTCTCAAGTTGCCTTAAAATGTTTGAGCTACTAATTGCAATGGGTGGATTTCTCTTCTCTATCTTTCCATCAAATTGAAAGCAAGCAAGTTTAAATTTATGATCCTGATTTAAAAATTGTCGATGACCCATAAAGCACCATTTCCAACTATGTGGAAGGCGCATAAGATTCGAATTAAAATTACATGATGGACAAGCTAATCCAGTATGCATGTTCCATCCAAACAATGCTCCAAAACCTAGAAAGTCACTTATAGTCCACATCAAAGTTGCACACAATGTGAACTCTTGATTACTGTATGAATCGAACATTTTGGCACTCACATCCCACAACTCTTTCAACTCTTTTATCAATGGTTGCAAGTAAAAATCTATATCATTTCCCGATATTTTCATACTTGGAATGATCATTGAAAGAAGAAATGAACTATGTTTCATGTACATCCTTGTTTTCAATTTATAAATTGATATTTTTGTGGATTATTGGGAAAGTAAAGGAGGTAAGTTGACAAATACAGAAGAAACTTTAGGTCCATGAATAAAATTTTCTTAAAAACATAAAATTAAAATATAAATATAACAAATTGTTTTATATTAACATACCATCTACATCTTTCACTATGTCGTAGTAATTGCAACAGTGCAATTATTTTTTTAAATTGTACCCAAAAATTTGCTTGTCACATTTTATCTTTGAGCTAAATGTTTAGTCCTATTAATATTATAATAAAATGTCTCTTGACCTTGCAAATTAATGCAATAGTGCCTGAAAACTTAATAGTAAAATGTCTCTCTATTTGATCTAAATCATCCTCTCAACGTTTTGGGCTAGATGTCTAGTGGATATTATCCAAATTTCGACGTGCAAGTCTGGGTCTTCTTGAAGAAGCTTTCATTGCAAAATGGAACAATTACTTTAATTAAGGAGCGCCACAAGTATAATGTTTTATCTTATTTGACTTGTGTTTAATTGTATTGGGATAAAAAAAACGAATCTTAAATGTCGCCGAACATTTCAAGCCACTGACGCTTCAATGAACACAGCACATTATCTCATCAACTTTATGATTAGATGACAAAGTTACCCATTTCAAGTTCTCCGTAGTACGCTTCAAATATTTGAACCATGCCTATAAATAAACCTCAGTTTCGATCCCACCTCTCACGAGTACCTCTATCTTCATCCTTTTGTTCACACCCTTGTCACGCAACTAGTATCTCTCTCTTTCTCTCTCTCTCTCTCTCTCTCTCACACACGCTTATTTTACTTTGCTTATGGTTGTGAAATTTCATTTTCTCCTTCTGAACAGCATCTATATATGCTGTTCTGTGATCTCATCTGATGCAGACGATGGAGCACTTAGTGAAGACTTCCTCTCCTGTGGTTTCTAATGGCAGTTTCAGAGAAGATAAGAGCATGATGACGAGAAGAGAAACTGTGGAGTTGGCCATTACAGAACCTGATTCAGACGACGAAGTAACTGGGGACAAGGACGCTCAAATGGCTAGTGTGCTTGCTCGCTACAAGAAGACACTCATTGAGAGAACAACCTACCATCTGGGTATAATTAATTGATTAATTATTATCTGCTCCCTCCAAATCTCTGAATACAATAATTGTGAATTTGTGATTAAAAGGGAAAAAAAAAAAAAAAGAAGACTTGCATGTACGCAAGAGTATGTAAAAGATTACAACAAACGTAAAAGACATCTTACATGCATGAGGTTTGATGTATCTTTCCAGGTTACCCTTATAATTTGGAGTTCGATTATGGAAGTTTAGCACAGTTTCAAGATTTCATGATCAACAATCTTGGGGACCCATTCATAGAGAGCAATTACGGTGTACACTCGAGAGCCTTCGAAGTTGGTGTGCTAGATTGGTTTGCACGTCTCTGGGAAGTCCACAAGAATGAGTATTGGGGTTACGTCACTAATTGTGGAACAGAAGGCAATCTTCATGGAATTTTAGTCGGGTTAGTACGTAGTCAAACTTCTCAACTATAATCACATTTCATTTCACAGTACTAAGTCTTTAAATTTTAAATAATTTTTTATTTAACCACTGTTATCATATTTCTACCAATATTTTTTTTACATACAAGTTAATTTCATTTCATTATTTATTTTTATCTTTTTTGTTAGCATAATTATGCATATTAATTCAGAGAATTAAGATAATATATAATTAGTTAGATCAACTAAATTTTACAAAATTTTAAGATAAGTTTTGAATTAAAATTTTTTTAAACTATAAGCACCTAATTATAGAATTTTAAATTATAACGACAATTAAAAATTAAATAAAATTATAAAAACTCAACTATATATACTTGTCCTTAAACTTTTAAGTACTTAATGAAAGTCAGGATGCTCGTACTAAGTGTCACTTCTTTGTGTGAGAAGATTAATCTCATATATTAATGTCCAATTGTTCAGGAGAGAAGTGTTTCCTGATGGAGTTCTATATGCCTCACAAGACTCGCATTATTCCATTTTCAAAGCAGCAAGAATGTATAGAATGGAGTGTATCAAAGTTAGCACTTTGTTGTCTGGTGAGATTGACTGTGCAGATTTTAAGTCCAAATTGCTTGCTAACAAGCACAAGCCGGCAATCATCAACGTAAATATAGGTTTCTGTTCCTCTACCTCTATTTTTTCTTTATACTCATAAACGATCCCTTTTGTAAGAAAAAAAAACAATGAATTTTGTTTTATGTAATTGATTTTAAAGAGTGAATTTTTATTATAGGGACAACTATGAAAGGAGCTATTGATGATCTAGATCATATAATAAAATCTCTCGAAGAAAGCGACTTTAGCCGTGATCGATTCTATATTCACTGTGATGGAGCATTATTTGGACTCATGGTTCCTTTTCTTAAACGTGTAAGTCACGTAGCTTTCAAATTTTATTCTGCCCAATACTGTACAATATTCATAGCATTCAAAATTTCAATTCCACATATATCTTTTAACCATGAAGTATTTTGGATAAATTTTAAGGAGTAAGGGTACTTTATTTTTATTTATTGAGTAAAATATTATTTTGATCCATTATTTATCAATTAATTCTCAATTTAATCACTTATTAATTTTCATTCTCAATTTGAACTCTCACTTATTAGTCTATTCTCAATTTAATGCCTCAATAATTTTAATTTTTAATTTAGCCTATTTTATTTAATTAGGATTAAAGAACCAAATATGCTAAGTTGCTAACTTTAATTTTAGTGAAAAACTAATTTGAGGATGAGTTAATAAAAGAGCGACTAAATTGATAATAAAAATTAATTAGAGAATAAATTGTGAATCAACAAAAAAGTTAGGTATGAAATCGTATTACTCTTTATTTATTTATTTATTTATCAAAATAGTGTTCCAAAATTCTGCTTTGGTCAGCATAATTGCTCTTTTAATAGTGATTGTGAAGATGCTGTTGCAGTATACTTCACAAGCCACCCTTCCAATTGCTTCATTATTAAGCTTCTTTTAAAATGAAAAAAAGTAATTGCTAACCACCCATTTCGGTCCCTTTCTCATTTTCACGAACAATAGTAAAGCCCTTTTAATAGTGGCATGCGTGTGAACTGGAAAATGCAACGTCGTGGCACAAAAACTAGGATATGTAGGATTTAGTCAGAGTATCTGATCCTCTTTGTGAGACCCAGAACATATGAAGCTTTTGTATACGTGGCTTCAGATGGCTCATTAAAGTGAATGCGTTGCGTAAGTACAAGAAAAGATCAATGCTCTTAGCTGCTTATTCTTGATCACAGATGATCAAAGCATATTCTCTCGCTGCGTAGTGTTATACTTTCAACTTTACATTTCAACTTTATAATATCTGTCTAAATGAATGTCCTACTCAGTGATGACTCTTTGCTGGATAACAGGCACCGAAAGTAACATTCAAGAAACCAATAGGAAGTATAAGTGTTTCAGGGCACAAGTTCGTGGGGTGCCCCATTCCCTGTGGGGTACAAATAACGCGTTTAGAGCACATTCGCGTCCTCTCAAACAACATAGATTATCTTGCTTCAAGGGATGCGACCATCATGGGAAGCAGGAACGGCCACGCCCCGATCTTTCTGTTGTACGCACTCAACAAGAAGGGTTTCAGAGGGTTCCAGAAAGAGGTCCTAAAGTGCCTCAGAAATGCACTTTACTTGAAGGGGTGCCTTAGAAAAGCTGGGATCAGTGTGATGCTGAATAGTCTGAGCAACACCGTTGTGTTTGAGAGGCCTCGAGATGAAGAGTTTGTTCGCAAGTGGCAGCTCGCGTGCCAAGGGAATATAGCACATGTGGTAGTGATGCCTAGTGTTACTGTTGAGAAGCTGAATGCCTTTGTGAGCGAGCTGGCTGAGAAACGTACTAGTTGGTACAAGGATGGGAAAGTTAAGCCCCCTTGTGTTGAAAACAATGTTGGTAAGGAGAATTGTGTGTGTACTCTACATAAAAATAAGGCGTGAGTAAAAATTTTTGCATGTACTAAGTGCATGCAAATTTAATGATCGTAAAATTATTATATACTAAAATGGATCAATTGATGTAGTCTCTTTCAATAATAAGTGTTGTAAAATTATTTATGATTGCTGAATTAAGTTTTTAATTTATTTGTAGCTAACAAATTAAATTTTAAAAAGTTATACCGATTTCGACTTTCAAAAATTACCAATTTCTACTTTTAAACTTTAAATACAGGCCACCACACAGTATTGCTTCTTTAATATGAATCATTGAATGTTATAAAACTGATACAACAGGGCAGGATTTAGATTATACTCTAGACAGATTTAATAGGTCATGACCAATTTTTTTTTTTGGCCAAAGAATTGGTCATGACCATTAAAAGTACATAGTTTGTTAACAATTCAAATTGTCTATCCTATTTTTTTTCTACATTTTTATGAAAAATAATTCTATTTTAATTTGTTTCATCCCCCAAAAATTTTTATTCGCTAATTTCTTTACAAATCATGACAAGGAAAATAAATTACTCTAGTCACTCAAGGGGAATACTCTTATCAAATTTCAGTTATTACCTACTGAATCAACTAGCATGAGTTCATATTTGTCATTCTAGACCCACCACCGATTATATTGAGTTTATATATAAAAGAGAATTCTTAATTTTTGTTTTTTTTACAAAATAAAATATAATTAAAAATAGGTTACTCTAACTGATCAAGGTAAAGCTCTTGTCAAATTTCATTTCACCTGGTGAGTCAGCTAGCATGAGCTCATTTATGTTATTCAAGACCCACTACAATCGGTTGAGTTCCATATATAAGGCGAGGCTCTGTTCATCCGTTTATTTGAACCAATATATAGTGGTCCTAGATCTTTATTGTAACACTTGGGCCATTAATGGGCTCCAATTCAACTACTAAATCTCTTTTTGTTTTGTCTGAACATTAGTTTATTGACTCTTTTGGGACTGAGAATCAATGAAAAAATAACCTAATATGTGGACTGTGCAGTTCATTGATGTTAGAAAAATTTAAGCCAAGTTGAGCTTGGCCTTCCCAGCCCCAACAATTAATTAAAGCACATCAATTTTCTCACTCTAAACAGTCTGATTATGTTCATTATTTATTTTTATTACTAATAATTTGCTTTGTTATGTTTCATTCATAACTTTTATAAATTTAATATTTATCAATTAATTGATATGATGATGAAAATATGACTATTTGGACAAAACTAGAGCCCCATTAGTTATAAAAATGTGATTAAATTGGCTATTTTTGTTGTATGTTAAATTCATTTAACGAAGATTCGTTTAATTGGAGTACAATATTTATTGATACAAAATAAACATGAGCCAAGTTTAACCTTTAACAATTAATAACTAAAAATTAACCCGTGCAATGCAATACTCAACACAAACAAGCAGTATACATACTCGAGGACACTAAAATTTGTTAGACTAAATAAACAAAATTTCTCCCATAATGGGAGACTTAGTACTACATGAGGGAAAGTCACATGCTTTCTTCAAGATACAATTCTGCAGTCCCATGATTCAATTTCAGCTAAAGCTAACTAACATCTCCTACATAACAAAGCCTTACAAATCCAATAATTCCCCACTATTGATTACTTATGCAAAGCACAAGCACAATTTGCAGCACCAATATCGTCCGCAAGGCAAGGAGGCTGAGGACTCTGTCCACCAGGGTACCAAACGGTGCGTTTCGACACCAACTCTCTCACAAAAGCGTCAAGCATTTCGATGCTAACATGCTGCATCACCACCACCCTCGCCGTGAGTCCTTTGCACACTAAGTTCCACCTGTGAGCAAACCCATCGTCCAGAGGCCTCTCGAACAGGACGGTGATGCTGAACTCGTTGAGCATCACAGTGATTCCTGCACTGCGTAGTTGGTGCTTCAAGTATTTTGCTTTCTCTATGCAACTCTCAGCTTCTTGCTTCAGCCCTACTAGGCCCTTTTTGTTCAGAGCGTACCAAAGGAAAATCGGAGCGTGGCCAGTACGGCTTCCCGTGACGATGGCGTCCACGGTGGCGATGTACTCGACAGTTTTGGAGAGAATGTTGATGTGGTGCAGACGAGTTATTGCCACTCCACAAGGGAAGGGACACCCCAGGAACATGTGGCCTGAAATAGTTATGCTCCCTATTGGCTTCTTGAAAGAAATTCATGGTGCCTGTGAGAACACTACCAATTAATCCATGAACTTTCAACCCTACAAGACTATCAATCATACTAGTCCGTGAATTTAATATGTAATCTTTTAAGATTTAATTATTAACTTTATGGACACAATATTACTGTGATTTAATCCTAGTATAATAGTGACTTATTAAATAAATAAATAAATAAATGAAATTTGTAGAGTTAAAAATAAAAATGAGAGGTGGAAACGAAACAAAAGAGTGTCATATATATATCTAAGAAAACAAAAACACATTGATCCTAATCTCAACGCAAACCAAAACCTATTTGAGTATAATGCAAGGACGGATATAAAATTTGATTTTAGAAGAGATAAAAGTCTTTTAATAAAAAATTTATACCAAAAGCGATAAACTATTACAATTTAAGAAAGACAAACTTATAAAATAAAAAATTAAATTAAAAATATAAAATAAAATTAAAAATAAAGCTTAAATTTTTTAAAATCCAATGGACCGACCGTCACCTGCACCTCTTTAGATCTTTCTCCAATCTAATGTATCAAACTCTAAAAAGGGAGGATATGGCAACAAGGCTAAAAATAAGCAGTATTAGTTCTCAACGTGGTTACTCACTCCTTTAAGCAAAGGCAACATGATTCCATTTAAAGCTCCATCACAATGAACATAGAATCCATCTCGAGTGAAACCGCATTCTTCAAGTGTACGTAGTACAAGATCGAGGTCATCCATGGCTCCTTTCATTGTAGTCCCTGTAATATAACATTCACCCTTTAGGTTCATCAGGTGTGGTTGGGTGTGACAGTCAAAGACAAAGACAGATGGAGGAGTACCTATGTTTATGTTGATAATGGCAGGTTTGTCCCTGTGAGCAAGAAGCAAAGCTTTGAAATCTGCACAATTAATCTCACCAGAAACTAAAGACCCAACCTTCACACGCTCCATTCTATACATTCTTGCCACTTTGAACATTGACTCATGAGACTCCTCTGAAGTATACAGAATCCCATCTGGAAATAGCTCTCTCCTGCATGTGTAGCTAGTCAAATTGAAATTAATTTCCTTACATCATGATATGAGTAAAAGGAGAGAAATACTATTTTGCTTCTCTACAAATGGAAGATTTTAGAATTGATAGTCCTCTTTTTTCAAGACCAAATCTAAACTAATTTCGTTTGAGTAAAAAGTGGACAATTAATATAAATTATTCGATTTATGGAGGATGAAAAATTACATTAATTTAGAAAAGAGGGGAGCAAAATACTATTTTTCTCCTAATAAATGCTTCAAAAATCAAGTTCAAAATTACAAACCCAACCAAAATCCCATGAAGATTGCCCTCTGTGCCACCAGTTGTGATGTATCCCCAGTATTGGTTCTTCTCTATTTCCCAGAGTTGAGCAAACCAATCCAACACAGTAAGCTCAAATGCTCTTGAATTGAAAACGAAAGTGCTCCCAGTAAATGGATTCCCAATATTGTTTATGAAGAATTGTAGCAATGGAGCCAAAATGCTGTAGTCGAAGTCTAGATTAGCTGGGAAGCCTGCATTATTTTAAAAGAAATATTAAATTATTTGATAAAAATTCAACAAGAGGATCTATAATATACTGGGATGCCTGCAACCCAAAATCGATGGGTGAATATATAAATTACTGAAAATTGATTTAATGATTTCTAATTTTCTTTATTCTACCGATCCTCACAAGTAATTATAAGCAAGGAAAAAGAGGAATAACATTACCCAACATGTGCGTTTTGCTGTGAGTTAGAGTTTCTAGATAGCGAGCTACTACCTCAGCCATGGATGCTTCTTTGTCCTCAGAGAACTCGGAGATGGCAATGGAGGGTCCATTCCCTTGACTCAGTGAGTGATTTTCTTTCTCCATTTTCGTGTCGAACAAAGTGACGGTACAGAGAGAAACGTTGCTGCCTAGATTGAAGAGACGTAATGAAACGGCCTCTTTGCAAGTTTACGAGTTATTTATATTCAATTTCAAATTACTTTAAATAATGTATACACCGGAGAGACTGATTAATATAGAAAAATCTTAAAACATTTTAGTCTCCTCATGTAGGGTAGATCAAACTTTGGGCTAGGTCCAATTGAACTTCAACCTGTGGCCTAACTTGATGTTATAATTGGGCCATATTTTGTGGGTTAGTCCCAAGACTCAGCCCAATGGACTCAAGGACAAGATCAGATCGGGTTGGGTTGTTGATTTTTTTTAAATTTTTTACATTTTTAATTAAATTTTAAAATTAGTTTTTAAAAAATAAAAATTATGATTTATATATAGTAAATTAAATATTTTAAATTAATAAAAATAATCTATATTTTACATAAATTGAAATGTGGCTATTTTTTAAAAAATATCAAATATATATATATATATATATATATAACAAAAAATATATATCACTGGATCAGACTTAGCCGATATAATAACCTAACCAGAGACCAGGTCCTTCATAATGGACCTGATACCCATGGTCCAAATAATTTTGAACCAGCTCAAAATGATCCGATTGGGTCAAGTTGGTCAAATCTCATTCACCCCTATCCTCGTTCAAAGGAAAATTGGCAGCAAACATGTTAATTGCAATTGAATTCAATCAGCAATATACAATGAGAATATTATAGGCTTTTTTAGCCGTATATAACATAAAATAATAAATAAAACGTTAAATACTTAAGTATAAAATATTTTGCATTGATATATTATATTTTGAAAAAAATATATTTTTTTAAACTTTTACTTATTATAAAATTATCATTTTAATTTTTAATTTATTGCAATATTAAGAATAATTCTCCACTTATTAGAATGTGTCACACTTAATTTCTTACTTTTTAAAAAAAATATTAAATTTAGTTCTTTAACAAACTCTAAATTCTAAATTTAAAATTAAATCTAATTTTTATTTAATTAAAGAATTAAATGTGATATTTTTTAATAAGTAAAAAATTATTACGAATATTATAATAAATGTGTACTAAACTAATAATTTTGTAACAAGTGAAAGATTAAATATATATTTTGCTCATTATATTTTTAAGAATTCCTTTTCATTCTTTCTCAAATCCTTTTTAATTTTGCTAGAAAAAGTATGATTCAGAGCATCGCTGTTCATTAGATATATTCTGTTTCTATGAGGGACCCTCTGCCTTTACCTTTTGACAATTTGTTTGAGTGGGACGTGAGAGATAAAGTTATGTCTTAACTTGATTTTAATTTTAGAATATTTTATGTGTAAATTTTAATGTGAACTGTGTCCAAGATATTGCCATATTTGTATTATTTTGTTATGGCTAGAATTTCACTTTCAGAACATCAACTAGTAAGATTAGATTTTTATTATTTGCTTTATTTACAAATAAATTTCTAGTTAATTTATCATCATTACTTGTTTTACCAACTAAATAGATTTGATGTAAAATTTTAGAATTTTAGTTGTTATTATATACATTTGAATCCACATTTGCTTCATTAAACAATTTAGCATGTTTAAACCTTTACACATAAAATATTCTAAAATTAAAATCATGTCATAACATAATTTTATCCCATGTAGATTCCTGACATTTAGGGTATCTAAATATACTAGAGGCGAGGAAGAAAGAAAAAGACTATCTAGTTTACCATCTAAATATATGGTCAGTTCTTGTATTGTTGACATAATTTACTGAACCCCAACATTAATAGACTAGCGACGAGATTAGACCGTTAATAGTTCAATTATTGGATATCAACCATTACAACTGCCTCATCAGGCACTAACAAAGCTTGTGAAAATTATTCTACATTTCCTTTCGTGTGGAGGTGTTTTTACTGCAGGTACTCTTTAAAAAAAATTTATTGCTGAATTAAATTTTTGTCATCATATTAAATTTAAAAAATTTATCAATTTCAATAACTAAAAATTGTCGCAATAAATTTTAATATAATATTGATTATTAAATGATTCTATTAATTTAATATAAATTGTTATATAATTACAACATACAAATTATGACAAGAAATCAGAACTTGTTAAAATGAAATGGTTGTGACACTAGTGGGGGGTTTTTTATTATAATATTATAATAAACATATTAATTTTCAAAATCCCAACAAATAAAAACTATTACATTTATGAGCTTAATTTGAACCTTCTTAATTTTTGGATTCAGTGTTAATCGCCCTCAAACACAAAGAGTCACTTTATATAATTTTTTAAAATTAAATCACAATGACTCACCTCCTGCGTATTATAATAATTGATGGACTTGCGTGTGCGCATATATATATATATATATATTGTTTTATAAAAATTTTGAAATATAAACCCAAATGGGATGGTAAAAAAACTAATATATTAATTTGTTTAACTCACCCAAATTTATATTTGGAGATTCTTTTTCTGCAGAATAGAAAGAAGGAGAAAAATCCGCCTAAAAATAGTTTAGGGATGAGATTGAAGATAATACTTCTCACCAAATGGGTCCTTGTTTCTATCAAATTTATATAAATATCTATAAATGTTTTATATATATGTATTAATAATTTTTATTTTTTCAAATCATTTGGATCATTATTTTTATCTATAATAATATATCACTAGTAGCTACTACTATTATTATTATTATTATTATTATAACCTTATTTAAAAATTTTAGAAACATGTTTCTAAAATATTTAGTTAGATGAAGATCAATGTATCTAAAATAATATTTTGAAAAACCATATATGCATTTTCAAGAATGTAATTTTCTAGGTAAAATTGAAAGTTTTGTATTAATTAAAACTTAATTTTCCTTATTATATCAATGTATCTAAAATAATATTTTGAAAAACCATATATGCATTTTCAATAATTTAATTTGCTAGCTAAAATTGAAAGTTTTGTATTAATTAAAACTTTATTTTCCATATTATCTTTAGTTAGATATAGATCAGTGTATTTAAAATAATAATTTGACAAACCTTAGATTCATGTTCGTTAGATATATATGTTTTTTATTTTAAGGAGATCTTAGATGCATTAATCTTTCAAGATCTCCTCCTCATATACAAATCCCCACAGAAAAAAAAAAATTTATTTGGAAATAAACAAAGTTTATGCATAACTCCTTTTCATGCTGAGCGACAGAACATACGGGACCACTCCTATCATATCATGGTATGACAGAGGAAACACATGTATCACATTATGAGAATTTGTAGTTTTTAATAGGGAGTTGGACCCACATAGTTGTTACATTATAATTTGGAACTCTATCTTGTTAACACTGATATGATTTTAAAAAAAGAGAAATCAACACATAGGACTGAGCCATCAACAATGAATATTTTAAATCAACAAATCTTTCACGATATACATATAACCAAATATATAAAAGTTTTTTTTTTCTATACTCAACCTTAAATTTTCAATCAAACATATAAGTTTAGTTCAACCACTTGGTATTTTTTAAGTGATGAATATTTTTAACAGCACAGGCGTCGCTCTTAAGGGAGATTAAGGTAATTACAGATCCTAAGCTTAGGCAACAACTTCTCAATGACCAAGGGCAACGTTTTTGTGAATCACAGAAAGGATTTAGCGTAGCAACCGCTGGTGAATCACGACTTCAAAATCCTCTAGCAGTCTCTCGTCGCAGGCTACCAACTATTGGCGAATCAAGACTTCTAATTTCTCTTCCCCTGAGTTTTCTGTTCGTGAGTCATGGCTTCGAAGTCCTCTCAGTTATGCGATGACGAGGACACAATTCAGTTTTTGTTTATGCTTCCCCCTTTTGTTGATGAGGTTGTGATGATAATGCAATGTTTTGTACGCGTCACCCATTAACGTGACACGCCAGCACTGTTTGGTCCAGCTCATATGATTTTTTAACGGTGTTTGGATGGAAGCATTACATTGTCGAACGATTTTAAAAATGAAGGATTAAATTTAATAATTTTAAATAATTGAAGAATTATTTTTAATATTATAATAGGCAAAAGATCTAAAAATTTTATAAAAGTGACGGATCAATTAGATTTTTTTTTCTCGTAAACATCCTCAAATGTAAGAACATCTTGTCATCCCTATAATATATATATATATATATATATACATATATACACACACACTTGCCTTCTTTAAGTATTATCGGTATATTTTATTAAAATTATGTATATGAATTTAAATTTACTTTTTAATATATTATGTCATTAAGGTGGATCCGAGGAAGCTTGGCCGAGAAGATCATCGAAGATGAACCCTGGTGTTTGCAATTATTCTAGTTTGTGGACCTTCGAGAAAGTAATGCTTGGTGTTAGCTCTTTATTTATCACAATGTTGAATTTTGTAAGGCTTAGTTGCAATCAAATGGTAAAAATTATAACCAAATGACATCACCTTCTTGTTGACTAACTTGTGTGAAATATGGCTTAAAAGCATTGGATACTCCATTCAAGATAACTTCTATTCTTGTGAGATAATGAAATATAATTTAAGTTGCTTTTTCATGAGTTGGCCAAGGGATCCTTGAGAGGCGTGTGAATGGAAAAGCTTCCTCTGAATTTATGAATATATATGCTCTTGCTTCATCTAAAATTGGAGTAGACAACTAGGTAAATTTTGGTTTATTTGATGTAACAGGTAAAAAATAGACCCTCTAGGATAGGCTATTTAAGGGAAGAAATACAATTAATTGGTCTGGTTGTAATTAGGGACATATAAATAGTGTAAAAAGGGATTAAAAGAATGATATGACTAGAGGTGAGCAAAGAATGATATTTACGTTCTTTGAGGGAATGGGAGGAGCATTTAATATGAAATGATCTTACCACTAGTGATACGAAAAATAAGTTACCAGGATGAGTGGCCATTAATGGGCATTTAATATTTATTAATTTTATAAATTTTTTTTTATATAAACGTATTTTTATTAATAAAAATAATTCTTTAAAAAATTTAAATTTAAAATGAATAAAAAATAATATTTTAAATAAAAAAGTTATCAATATTTTAAAAAACTAATATCTTAAAATTTTATTATAAATAAAATAAAAATATATTAAAAATAAAATAAATACCTATTTTAACCTAAATTTTATGTGAACTAAACATTGGTCAAGTTATGAGACTCAATCCAATTTAATAAAATTTTTAAATTTTTATTTTGACTTAGTCTAATATAATTTAATATGACGGGAAAAACTAAATCCATTAACACACCTGATTGCAGCACTCGAATGGGGTTTTATAACGTAATATAATGATAAAAAATATTAATTTTTTAAATCCTAAAAAATAAAAACTATTAAATCTATCAATTCTTAATTTTAAATTCAGTACAGTTCGACCCCATGTGTTATAATAATTGAGGGACTCACCTCTCTCTCTCTCTCTCTCTCTCTCTCTCTCTCTCTCTCTCTATATATATATATATTATATTGCATAAGAAATTTAAAATATAAACTTAAATGGGATGGTAAAAACAAAATTTTAATTTGTGGATCTATAGTAAAAAATATTAGTTTCACTAAGTTAAAATAAGTGAAATCTTCAATTCAACTTTACGTAGATTAAATGGATGAATTCGTTTAATTCATCCAAACAAAACAACTTTTGACATTTCGTTTATATATAAAATTGAAGTTACTGAAAATTTTATAGTAAACGATGAAGTTTCCTACCATGTTGTAAAATTTCATTTAATTTCATTTCTGAGCATGAGATAGTATGTATTAAAATTTTACTAGTCTTAATTTCGACATTTGATGTTATTAGCATTGTTTGTATATTTAAAGGTCATTGGATATTCTCCTAAATCTCTAATACAAGAAATTAATATTGAACAAAAGAAAACATAAAAGGACGACCACTTATTGAATTCAAAGATAAGTTATAACAAAAATTTTTAGTTTTACTTCCTAAAGCCGGGTGTAAGAAATGATGTCACATAAACCTTCCCCTTTTTTCTCTCTCTTAGTTAGACGTACTAAGGGAAAAGATATATTCTCTCTCATTATGATTAAGTTTAATTTCTAATTTACAATTTAAATGGCTCCTTCCTTTTTTATGTCTTACTTAGACATACTACAATATTAAATTTAAATAAAATTTAAATTATTAAAAAATAAAATATAAATAAAAAAAATTGAAGATAGGTAGTCCGTACATTATTAACTATCCTATCTTATAATTCTGGTCTTATGTCGCATTCAAATTTCATAGCTTTCCATGGTTCATCGTCAAGATGTTTCAGATATAACTCAAATATAGATAATTCAACGAATTTGGCAACATATTTATTTCTCAAGCCATCAAAACGTGCCTAATTCATGGGGTGAAGGACATTTAACTAACCAAAATTTTGGCCCAGCCCATTAACTCGCAGGTCGACTTGGTCACCTTAGTTTCTTCTCTCTTTTTTTAAATTTTACGTCCACTAATCCTTTGTCCTTTTTTTTAGTCTTAAGCCCAATCCACTAAGTCCATTGTCCAGTGCTCCTTCCTTAAAGCTCTAAAGCCTCATATTGGGCTGCAACAGTAGGCAGTAGAGGCAGCTCGACTTCTTTAGTAGACTAGAGCATCTTTTTGACACCCTAATTAGCATATAAAGGTTTAAAGAAATATAGAACACAAACATTAATTTAGGTAATTTACCATATACCAAGTATCTAGGGACTAAACTGCCAAAATTTTTATTTTGTTTTATTAATTTCCCCTGGATCTTTCTCTGATAAAGTAGGCTTGCCATTCACTAGAAATAAGCCCAATCTTAGGTATTTGACTTAAATTCACTCATGTAAGTTACTAGTTAGATTCTTTCCTTAAATGGTAACACTATCACGATACTAATGTATACTATCTAACTCCCTTTGCCATATGGGTCAATTTTGAATCCAATACTAACTTGGGGACTTACTTGTGATATATTACCTAGTCCAATCCTATCTCTTAAGCCCAATGTACCTCTTATAAGGTCTCTTTCCGCATGCATCTTAGGACTTTTTAGCTAAAATTACACTTCCTTACCCTATTCTCACGTGATTCCATGCACACTCGTGCAACTTATTATCTTAAATGTCTATGTACTTCTTACTCAATTCACCGTAGTGTAAGACTAGGCTTAGGTACTCTTAATGTGTGTTTACCCTATTGGTCAACTTATTTTTCCTTCATTTCAAGTGTTCTTTCAAGCATCTATTAAAGTCGACACCTTTCCATTCAATTCTTCATTTACTCGTCTAACCATGATGATCTAAAATTAATTCTAGTCTTGTCAAGACTTAAGGTGTAATTCCAATGTAATCTATTTCTTGTAAGCATATCGTTCTTGCTAAGTGGGCCCAATTGGTTTTAGTTCTCATGACAACTATCATTCAAAATCTCACCTTTTCTTGCTTTCAGGTATCACGTAAAACATATTGCTAGAAGAATCCTTCTATTTCTCAGCTAAACCAAGCTCATTATGCAATATATTAATTTCTAGGGTTTTCTTGATTCACGTATAACGCTAAATTTGCCAAGTCAATTCCCTATTTCCCTTGTTTATTTTCATTGGCTAAACCAAGAGACCAAGTGTAACATTCTAAAATTCTCTTGAGAATTTTATTAAGGGAAATTTAAGGGAAATAAAATGATGAGATAAAGGTACAAAGATGAATTAATAATATAGGAGTGAAAAAGGCTAGTAGCTTCAAGTAATTCTTTAAATACATGTTACACAACTTTTTAGAGGTTAAATAAACACTCAAGAGTATTTCGTGTTACAAAAAGAGGTTATCATGGAAAATTTGAGAATTTTAGGAGCAAATAAGAAATTTAGGTAAAGCATATATTCAGTATATAATCAAGAAAATAATTTTAATTGGCATTATCTATTAGCCAATTTAGATATACACAAATTAGGAAAAAGAATTATTTAAGCCTTTGTAAGAATAATTTAATTATAGGGATGATACCGAGGAGTAGAAAATATGGTGTATTTTATAAAGGAGAAAATAATTTAACAAAAAGATTATGAGCCTTAAATGATTTATTTAGAAAGTTAAAATGCTCTTATAATATTTCGTATGTAGATTAAAATCTACGATATGTGTGAAATAATTAGCAAAATAGTCCTTGCTAAAACATTCATATAGCTACTAAAATATAATGATGCAGTAGCTAAAGTATATATGTGAATAAATATTGACTTAATAACCTATGTTCAAATGTACATATTTTGTGAAGTATGAAAAATAAATATAAACATGGAATTAAAGAAGAAGAAATGAAATAGAAAAGAAGTAGCAATTAAGACGCTCCTTAGCGGGAGAAAAAAAAAAACGAGTTAAAAACATGGGAATAGAGCTACAAATAGGCTATAAGCCTTATAGGTATAAATTAAAATACCTGGAAGCATTTTAAAAGACTAAGTTAAATATATAAGATTATATAATTATAAAACAACCTTTTATATAGAAAACAAATGAAGCATGAAAACTATAAAGTGCAGTGTATGTTGCGGTAACACTTATCAACTTAAACAATTGGGGCTAGATCATTAGATGTGAAGGAAAAATAAAAATGCTATGGTGGTGACCTGATACGAGTAAAAATATTTTATATATATATAGGAAAACATAGATTGAAGGTTAGGACTGTAAATCTATGAGGTGGCAGCAGATGATAAAACAGTATACCTGGCAAAAGAAGAATCAATGGATAGTGACTAAGCAAAAGCTCCATAACATGGCAGCAAGCTAAATTCAGAAAACAGAAACTTGCACTAGAGGAAATGTCTAGAGCACATGGTGTATTGGATAGATAGAAAGTCAAGAAAACTTACATGGTAAGTTTAGGAAGAATTCACTTATAAATACTAAAGCCTAAGATGTAGCTCTGCTCACAAGCAAGAAGGGGAAGTAAAACAATGAGTCAGAGAGGAAGAAAGGCCGTTAAAGTTGAGCTGCAAATATGGTAGTTGTGTGCTTTGTTTTGAGTATAGAAACTGAGCTGTAAATAATGGAGAGTATAGTGGGCTAATTGACGGTGGAAAGCTAGGGGGAAGCCTGAAGTAATTGGAAGCCAAACCAGGTATGATATTCTCCTCTGTTCTTTCATAATCAAAGCATAGCTTAGGATAAACGTAATGATTAAGGAAAGGTAAGTAAACCCAGTCATGAAGGAAAAATATTAGGCCAAGTAATTGTAATGATTAGGACGAAAGAATATGAAATATGAGTTTAGAATTACTTTCCCTATACAAAAGTATAAATTTTGATCTAACAAAACAAGAGAAATTCAGTAGAGGCAGCAATTAAACATCCTCAGGACTGATATGAACGGAGTAAGGAACTAAATTTATATTATAAGTTCAATAGAGATATCTGCACTGTTTGAATAATCTGATTGGTAAAAATAGTGAACAGCCTCCAAATGAGATAAAATTTGACATTTGGTTCCTAAACATGTCAGACGTTTGATCTGGAAAGTTATAGAAAATTCAGGATAGCACTGATATGATTGTAAATTCAAAATATTACCTGCATTGTCAGATAATGAAAGTATCAGGCGTTTTCCAAAAATGTTTTATTTGAAGGGCCAAAACTTAGATTTTGGGGCTCATATTTTAACAGAAAGTCGTTTAGATATATAGGAATATCTCTATTAAATTTCAAATAATTTGGACATGGTTTGCATCCTAAAATAATCCAAATAGATTGGAAACCGAAAATGGGACTAATCTGCACGGTCATAAAAAATGGAATGGTTAAAGTAGCAAATAAACCATTTTCTTGCTCAAATTTCTCTTGATATTAGAGAACACTTGAAAGAACAAATATGGTGATTTAAAGGATTTTTATAATAGTGTAAATATGTTTTTATTTTATTTAGTAAACAGCAAATTTTAGAAGGAAATGCCGTTGTTATATATTTTGGAAATTTTGTCACAAAGAGATAAGTTCATAAGAAACCTATTTGAGTATAATTAGAACACTTATAAGAAGATTATCATTCATGTAATTTGAATATTTTAAGCCTATATAAATATTTAAGAAATTCTTAAACAGGAATTAGTTGATAAAATTAGGCAAATATGGATTAATTCTCATGATGTAAGACATCCATAAATATGAATAGTAGTCAAACTTAGAAATAGCATAGATATAGACTAACAAATAGAAAGGAATTTAAATATGGATTGAATGAACTTCTGATAACTAGCTGCCTTGGACGCGTAAAATGACAATAATTTTTGAAGAAGATCAATTGAACAGGTTGTTAGCTTGTCCCCTACTTATCTTGTTTTGTTTTAAATATTTACATGATAGTTACATACATGTGTTTGTTATAGGTTTGGAATGTGCACTTGGAGATTGGGCAATCTCCATGTGTGGTTATTAATGGAATATGGAAGATGGATGATGGGCATCCGAACATATAAACCATTGATTATGATGACATGAATTATGGATATGGGAGGTGTGTATCCAAACATGATCATTCATTAAGCGCCTGTATACTATCACTATATAGTTGGAGTTATGGGGGTGATGTGAGATGATGGTGATACAATGACAGAAGTCTTATGTGAATGGCCTTCACAATATTTGTCTCTTGGCCAGTATGAGACAGTGTTGAGATGTGGTTCAAACCTGAGAATGGAAATGACTTCCATTTATATTTTACATGTATGGGTTGGAAGGTAACCTTAGTAGTCTCATGTGTATGATTTACATTTTAAATGTGATTTATTATCAGGTATGATAAGTAAAGGTTGGGAATAGAAGTGTTTTTGTTAAATTGCTTGCTAACTACTCAGACATAAAGTTTCTCTAAATCCATTTCCAAGTGAGCGAGGGTAGTCTGCTAAAATACAGTAAGCCAAAGAATAATCTACTACATTAAAGTTATATGATGATTTAAAAGAAAACTATAGACTAGTTATGTCTAAGTTAAAGAATGGATTTGTATACTATATGAAATATATGGAATGTACTATACACTTGATGTAATTATTCTTTGTGGTTTGAAATTAGTAGTTAAATATATGGTTCAAATTATTTAGACTTCCAATTGAAATTGAAATGTATAAAAAGAAATTTTTTAGCCAAGTCTTCCTGGTTACCTAAGTGCTATAATGCTCACTAAAAGCTATATCAGGATAGATGTCACAACAAGTCACATCATCTCCAATGAAGACATGAAGGTTACCTAATGTAGTTAAGACACTATCCCAAGACAAAATTAATCTGGGTCTTATCTACTTTAGTCACTTTTATTCAATGCTAGTCATTTCACTAATTAGTTGTATTTTAATCATCATTAGTTCCCTATCATTCAAGAACACAAAAATATCTTGTTATCTTCCTTAACCTAATCATGATCCAAAGGAGAAAGGGATTTGCCACCTAATGCATTTAAGCTTCCAAGATTGAAAAGAAAGATAACCAATATAACCAAAATACTATCCTAATACTAGATCACTTTGGTCTTATCATTTAAGCAAGTTGTAATTAATAAGCTCTAGTTTTATCTACTTAAAGTACTAGTCTTGTCTTTAATTAATCTTGTCTCTTTATCACCATGGCTTCCACATCATTCACCCTTATTCCACTTTCTTAAACTTACAACAAGAGTTCATACATTCAAATAACATAATCATTCATGCCTTTTTCTCAGGGAAAAGGAGTGGGACAATAACATATTTACAATGAAAATACCACTTCCTCAATTACAAAATAGTTCAAATATACAAGAGACTAAATTATATTACAACAAAAAGAAAGTCTCCTATTTTGGACTTTAATTTTGGTCATCACCTTCACCATGCCTATGAAATAAACAAGTCGTAGTCCTTGGCATATCATTTACTATTATATATTATCGCTTATGAAATAAACAAGTCATAGTCCTTGGCATATATATAAGTAAGAGTTGCTCCCATAAATGAAACCTATTCACAATGGTTTCAATGAAGACCTCTCCTCCCATATCATTTATTGTAACGATAAGAAGTAATACATAAGCTTCATAATATTAAACAAAACCAAATGGCTCAATTAGAGCCATCATTGCCTAAACAATTGGAACAAAAATGGTGAGATTTAAGCAAATCTTAATAGATAATCAAGCATTCTTAAATAATCAATATGATACAAAAAGTATTGTAAATTATAGATCAAGTATATCAATATAAGGATTCATAATAACAATATGCATGTCCATTGCTGATAAGCTCGTAATTATATTATATTTGTATATGTTTTACTTGGTATTTATCTTGTATTTTGGATAAATTCTTTTAATTTAGTGACCAAATAATATTAATTGCTTGTAATTTATAGGTAAGACTATTTGGTTGCTTCCTTGCATTAAATTCATCTAATTTTGGATTGCTTTGATGGTAATTGGAAAAAAATTATGTCAATGAAAGAAAATGAGAATTTGGAGGCATTGAAGAGTGAGATTCAAGCATGTTTATAAAGCTTTTATAAACATCTTAGAAATAGAAGAAACCAAGGAAGAAAGTTAAGATTGTATTTAACCTCAAGACTATTTTGGAAAGGTAAGAAATTGCATTGAGCTTGTAAAGCCTAGGCCTAAAAAAAGTGCTTCATTCCACACAAATTTTGGAGACTTGAGACCTAGGCCTCAATTCATGAAGCCTAGGCGCCGTACTAGTACAAAATTCTAGAAACTTGAAGCCTAGGCATTAGAATGTGAATTTACTAAGGGTAACTTCATAATTTGACTTTTTGGGGCCCTTTAAATACCAGAAAAAAGGATTTTATGATAGAAATCTAGTGAAAAAGGTTAAAGGTGGAAAATAACTCTAAAGAACAAGAGTTTTTAATGGAAACTTCAATCAACTTGCTCTTCTAAGGTGCTTTCTTGGAAGGAGAGATCAAGGGTTAGTTTCCTTAAACCTCTCTTAGGCAAATCTCCATAGATTCTTCCATGGATGATTCCTTCCACTCTTTTCTCCTTCTTTGTCTTTTCTCTCTCTTTTTTTTTTTTTCCATTTCTTTATGTAACCTAGACTAAAACTTGTTTTTAGTTATTGTGTTGGATATTGAGTAAGGACTTATTGATTTGTGCCCACATATATTGAGAGAGATTATTTCTTTCTACCTGTAATAAAGGGTTCATTTATGAATGTATATTGCTTCTTATTTGGGGCTTTTATATGTTTTATTCAATTAATATGATGGAAAGTGGATTGAATTGTTTATTATATTGATTTCTTTCATAATATCTTGTCATAGAGTCAAGTGCCCACAAAGTGTTTGATGAAATGATTCATCGAGAATTAAGTTTAATTTGCCTTAATTATTTGGAGACAACCTTAAAGACAAATTTGTACTCACGTTCTCAATGATTTCCAAGGCCTTAAAGCACCTTAAAATTAGTATTCCTTAAATGTTTGGAAACAACCTCTAAGGGAAGCTAATAATTGAGGTAGTGCAATTCTACCTAAATATATGGAAACAACCTTTAGGTAGGTTGTGATTAATTATTTAACTTTTGAGCTTGATGCATTTTAGGAAAAAATTGCACTTAAATGTTTGGAGACAATCTCTTTGTGTAATTGGAACTAGAATTAGGATAACCTCTAAAAACATGCTTATCTATTTAGTAAGTTAAATTATCCAAAAGTAGAATTGAATTATATTGGTGCAAGGTTAATAATATTGGTGCAATCTTGCCTTCCTTCAAAGACGAGGAAAAAACAAGATGAATTCTAGGTACTACATGAAATAAGGAGAAGAATTATGGGAAAAATGGAGGAGAAAAGCAAGAAAACCTAGCCTTACATGTCCTCCAAACTTCTCAACCTCCCTCTCTCTTTCTCTCTTATTTTTGTCTCTTCCTCTCTTACTTACACAAGCTCCTTGGTGTGCCTTTCATAGGTAGAAGGCTTGGGTATTTATAGGCAAAGGTCTCATCTCTCTCCAATCATTAGCTTCTAGTTGTCTTGTTCGTAAGTCTTCATTTTGCTAAGTGTTAATAACCAATTCATGCATAAAGACACATTTACTCTCTACCAATCAAATTTTTACATTTTACCTTTTATCATGACTCAAATCTTACTTTGGTCCCACATCTTTTGTTTTCATATGGCTAAAATTACCAAAGTTACCTTACATATAAGTAGGCATGCTTGTAAGAGTGAATTTCGGTCCTTTTGATCATTATCTCACTTCTTATAGGTCAATTCTCCTATTCTTAATAAATTAATTACAACTTTTCCTTTATAATTTGGGTAATTACAATTAGACCTTATAACTTTTCCATGGTTTGCAATAAAGGACAACAAAATTTTACTATCTAGTATTTAAGTTGAGATATCGCCCTTAAGGTTTAGCTAATTTCATTTGAATCTTATAGTTTTCTTGTCTTTCTACACCATGAATGATAGAACTTAATAATTGGGATTGGGTTTGGGGAATTACACCTTAATTATAGTTGGACCTTATATTTCATTCATAACTTTCAATTAAGGACAGTGGGACATAATAAATAGTATTGGAGTTGGGATATTACAATTCCCCCCCAAAATAAATTTTGTTCTCAAAATTTGCACTTACCAAATAATTGGGTCATTGTTTTTTCATTTCCGCTTCCGTTTCCCAAGTTGCTTCCTTAGGGTTAACCCTTTCCAAACTACATTTACCAATGGTATTTCCTTTTTCCATAGGTGTTTGACTTGAGTATCATCAATCTTTTCTAGTTCCACTTAATATGTCAAGTTCTCTTGTATTAAGGCTTACTCATAATGTATTATATCTAAAAGATCAAGCCAATTTTTCTTGAGTTGTGACACAAGGAATACATTGTTCATTTGAGAAAAATTAAAGGGTAAGGCCAAATGATAAGCAACTGTTCTGATACGATTAAGAATTTGAAAAATTCAAATATAATGTGGACTGAGTAGTTTCCTTATTGCTATTTCCTAAGGCATTGATTAGTTTTTCTTATTTATTACTTCCATAGGCAGTAGGTAATTTCATTATTTGTTATTTCCTCATGCATTAAGTAGTTTCCTTATTTGTTTTTACCACAAGCGTTAAGTAGTTGCCTAATTTGATATTTCCTTAGATATTAAGAAGTTTCCATATTAGTTAATTTCTATAAGCATTAATTTAGTTGCCTTATTTTCTCTTTTCTTAGGTACTAAGTTAATTTTAGGTTATATATACTATATTTTAGAATTGTAAGGCTTAGGCAATTTTGAGGAATTAAATCATATTAAGTTTTCTCTGTTTCTTTGCAAATGACACCTACTTACATTCCTTACTACACCAAGAATTGAATATTTTATCAAAGTAATTCTTACTTTGTAGTGATTTCAATTTTGGCTTCTTTCAAGCCTTATCATTTGTGTTTTTGAGAACAAGTTTCTTAGGGGTTCAATAAGGTAGGAATTTAGATTTGGTCGTTGCTTGAATCAAGTCTGTTATGGTGTTTTAGTCTTTTTAGGCTAGAGTTTCACATCATTTTGGTATTAGAACACAGTCAAAGATAAATATTTGTCTTGCATTTTTTTTGTTTATTTAAAATAAATCAAAAAAGAAAATTTGAAAACT
Source organism: Delonix regia (assembly GCA_037074485.1). Lineage (NCBI taxonomy): Eukaryota > Viridiplantae > Streptophyta > Magnoliopsida > Fabales > Fabaceae > Delonix > Delonix regia. The sequence goes on along the minus strand of CM073449.1, from coordinate 18,143,621 downwards.
TCAAAAATTTGAGGGAAAAAAGAAGAAGAAGAAGAGTTCATAAAAACTTGGAAAAATTTCAAAAGAATATTACGTGTTTCAAATTGAGTGGTTTGATTTAGGTAATCACATTCTGAAATAAGCTTGCATACTTCAACTTCATATTTCTTTTACTGTTTGGACTTGAATTCATAAATTTTGGGTTTTGTTTTGTGTCATACTCAGTCTTTAATTTGGATTGTCCAAATTCTTTATGTAATTTTCATTCTCAGCTTAATTTGCATCCAATTACATTGTTTAAGTAATATATTGCTTTCTTGTTACTCATATTATATACTCACTTAACATATATTCTTGTTCGTATGTCATCTTCATTTCTTTGTTAGTCATGTGATTTTTTGCCTCTAAAAATTGTGATTTTCTTTCTTGTTTAGGCTTTTCATTGCTTTCTTATAATTGCTACACATATGAATTTTCCTTGCTTGAGTTGTTGAATTCTAAAGTGCAACTTGATGAATGAAGCTTGAATGGTAAAAGGCTTGAGTGAATGAGCATAAAAGGAAGGTAAAAGCCATACATTGAGTGCAAACAAACATAAGACATTACATCTTTTGAGTAAACATAGAAGGGAGTGATTTGTGAGGTTGCTTTCCTAACTTTCTTATAGGTTATTAAATGTCTAAACTTTCATTAAGGCAACATGATAAGGAACATGTGCTTAGTGAATAGGAACATGACATGAAAGTAATGTATAAAGCAATGATGAAAGGATTTTAGAAGTTAACTACTAGAATAGATGGGATTGATGAAAGAATAAATGAAATGTTTAGGGCAAGGACACATAATCATAGTAGATCCAATGCAATAGAAGATAGAAAGATAAGGTATTAAAAAGGTTGTATGGTGGTAATGATGATGAGGTTGAAACATACAATCCAACTATAGATAAAAGGAAGAAGGCTAGGAAAGAATGGGATAGTAACAACAATTCCATTACAATGAATATTCCCTCATTCAAAGGGGAATATGATGTTGAAGTTGACCAGGAGTGGGAAAGAAGGATGGAGGTTTTTTTGAGTGCCATAATGACTCCAATGAGAAGAAAGTGAAATTAGTAGCTACAAAATTCATAGTTTATGCTCTAATTTTGTTGAATGAATTTGTAAATTCTAGGAGGAGATATGATGATCTTATTGTAGCATAAGATAAGATGAAAAAATGATGAAAAAGAGGTATATCTCATCCTACCATTATAGGGAGTTGCACCAACAGCTAGATAGACTCACACAACAGTCTAAATAAGTAGATCACAAAAAGATGGAGATGATCATGACTAAATCCAACATCAAGGACAACAATAAAGAAGTATGAATAGTGGACGTAGCAGATTTGTACTATTATGTTGACATGGAGGACTTAGTTAACATGACAATAAAGGTAGATAGAAAATTAAAGAATAAGGCATCAACAAGGATCTATTTGAATTTCAACACCAAATAGGGTTTAAAGTGGTCAAATTTTGATGAAAAGAAGAAGGAAAAGGCTTGAATTTCAAAAAGATATAGGGAAGAGACTCCTTCACAAAAATGTACTTCATTAATTGAGAAGTTAGGAGTAAAATGTTATAAGTATCCTAATCCACAAAACTTGCAATGGCTAAATGATAACACAAATGTCAAAGTTACTAATCAAGTATTGGTAACTTTTTTAAGCCAAAAGTTAAGTTAATAAATCAATGTGTGATGTAGTAGCCATACATGCTGGCCATTTATTGTTGGAGTGGCCATAGCAAATTGATTGGCATGTAATTCATTATACAACAAAAATATAAATTCATTTAAGCTATGGGTTGAAACTTACTCTTGTACCTTTATCTCTAAAAGAGGTGTATATTGATCAAATAAGACTAAAATAAGCTTTAAATGTCGATTCAAGTAGTGAGATTGTAAATCCCAAAAATAACCCTAATTAGAGATATGATTTAAGTAATAGTAACAATATAAATATTAGAAAATGGATCATTGGGAAAGAAAAGTTCCATTATTAAATCCCAAGATGGATTTATGAAGTAAGAAGTGATCGTAGTAAAATAGAATGAATTTTAAAATACATATTTAATATACTCCATGTGTGATTTAAAAGAAAAATTGGCGAGACAAAAATGAAAGAAGAAAATTTTCTAGGATAAAGAAAATATAATGTTTTCCTTCTAAAAGAACCATCCTAGCTTTAAAGAGGCAAATGTGTGAGTGCTCTTAAAATAAACGAGAGAAAGCAAAAAGAAGTGGGACACACAAGACCATTAAGTATAGAAAAATACTATTGAGTAAAAACCACTTTTAGCCCTAATAAAGTAGCTTTTTCATGCCATTTTTCTCCAAGAGAGGGAGTGAGCCAACTAAAAGAAGTCTTAGTGTATGAAAGGAGAACAAAAATTAATAGGAAATTACTTGTGGAGCCCACATTCAAGAGAGAGAAATAGAGAGATGACTGTTGGAAAAGGCAAAAGGAGGTATTTTATTATTTAAAAACCTTTCACCTCATTGAAAGCTTCAGTCACTTTATTTAAGTTAGCCACTCACCCACTTTTTACTTTGATCAAAACCAAACCAAGAGAAATTAGACATGAGAGATCTTGGCTATGGAGGAAAAACTCAAGGTTAAAGATGAAACTTAAAGCTCTTGCATGAGGTATTATCTCACATCTTTTGCCTTAGGTATAAGGGAGAAAATGTGTAGAATCATGAGAGCTTTCTACTGATGTAATTCATTTGACCATCGGTTGAATTTGAGATTTTTGAACCTTAGAAAAAGTTATAGAAAAGAAAGTCTTTTGGTGTAGCTCTATGATTGATTTTTCTAGTAAGCTTTTCTTATATCAATTCTTAATATTTTTCTTCTCCATGGCCAAAAATAAGGAGTTAAAGGAGGTATTAAAGCTTGACTTTTTGGTGGACAATTTGACCAACAAGGAGATTAATGATAATTGTCTCTTGATCTGTGTTTCTTAAGCAACATTCTTAGGTTTTAGACTGGAAAAAGTGTAAGACAAAAGGTTTCACTTGTTGATGGATTTTATAATTTAAAAGAGAGGATAATTCTTGTTTTGGAATGGAAATTTAGGCTAAAAATGTTTATAGTAATGGTGATAGATATTAATTTTAGTGAGGACACTTTTAAGTGTTAAGTTTCACTATATAGTTGTTTCAAACTCTTTACTTTTAGAGCATGATATTGATGCACGAATTTGGGATAATATATTGTCAATGGAACCTAATTTGATGTTATACAATTCTGATTCTAAATGTTGAAAATTAGTGATAATATGGATATATTGAATTTCATTGAAATTAAGCCTTTTTGTAAAGTTTCTAGTACTCCTTAACCAAAATCAAGTAATAGAAATATATAGTGGTTTACTTAAGAATAAGAATAGGTGATTTTAGGACCTTAGGACAAATTTGAATAATTTAATTCAAAACTACCTTAGTGAGCTTAGAGTATAAATGAATGGGAATAAGAGTTAAGAGAAACCTTGTGCATAAGTAGAAAATGTTAAAGTGTAGATTGATATGTATGACATTTTGATATGTCTAGATTATATTGCATTATAAATCTTTCACTCAAGAAGAACTTGGATACTTTCAAGAAGGGAAAGTCAACTTGAAAACAATGTAGCTAATCTTATCCTTAGAACTTGCATTTTTCTATAATTTTATCTTATATTATACATGAATACATATATTGTAATATGAATATGCTACATGAATCTATAAAGATATGTTTATGCATTATGGGAAAGGATAATGAATAAATGCCTCATTTCCCCTTTCCTTAGTGTAATAATCATCCATTTGAGAATGCATGAGACTACCCCACATGAAAGTGCGATGAGACATAGTATTCCCCCATCAAGAAATAAGAAGAGATGTGGTATTCTTCATGTATAATTGAGAAGAGATGTAGCATTCCCCATCTAGAAGTAGCAAAAGATTGAGAGTTTACCTCACTAAGAAGTGAGATAATATGTGGTATGTATAGCATTATATATATGCAATCAATGGTATGTTTGTTTTTAACAATGGATTAAATTATATAGCATGTTTTAATGCTGAGATTAATGCTTTTAGAATGCAGCTAGCTACTGAGATTTATATCTTATACTTTTTTATTACTAATATTGATTCAAGATGCCCAAGAAGCTACTAACTCAACTGTGCAACAAAACTAAAAATTTCTTTAAAAATTTATTATACATTTTTGTTATTTTGTGATTTGATATCCTGTGGCTCAAGTATGTACAACCTCTTTTTGTAATTATAGGATTGTATATTTTGGAAGCACGTTGGATGTAAACTTATGTAGCCTAAGTTGCTAATAAAAGATGTAATGAAGTATACATTAATCTCACCTATTTATGAGTATTAACATGACAACAAAATGACTTTAAGATGTTGTGAAATTTAGTATGATGAAACTTCTATTCTAGAAAGTTTTACAATAATTGAAAATGTCCAAGTGGGTTAATCAACCCAAACAGTTTGACTTTTGTGCACTGATACAAAGTAATGTATATTTTCTAATTTCCATAATTGAAGGAGGAAATGAATGTATTTTAATCCAAAATTTTTATGACATGTTAAGTACACACTAAGGAATATTCATGCCAATTTTTGTGAAATTCTAGGCTATTTTACCCTAAAACCAAGGCCAAACAAATCCATCCCAGGATTAAGAGACCAAACTAAATCATTTAAAAAATGGGCTTGATTATATAGAATTTGAAAGATTTTTAGCCCAAGATTTTCATGATAGAAAATGGACATGAAGAGGTTGTTTCTAAAAAATCCTAGAATTTTTGGAGCATGGGAACTATATTTGTAAAATTTCTCTAAACAGGCTAGATTTTTCTAAGAAATAGATAACATTGGTAAAATCAAAATAAAAAATAATTAAAAGAGAAAGAAAAGTTTTAATTAATTGTAAATTTTTACATGAAAAATTTGTAATAGAATTCATGGTTTACCTATAACAAGCTAACTATTAGAGTTAGGTGTTACAAAGGTAAAGAAAAATGAAGAAAGAAAAAAGGCCACAAGAGAAAGAGAAAAAGTTAGAGGCCCATGGGTAACTGACTATGCATATAATAATAAAAAAAGAAAGATGTGTGAGAGAGAAAAATTTTGTGAGTTAATGAAAAGAAATGAGTGAACAAAAATGAAAGCAGTTACAACAATGATAAGAATGAGAAGAATTTGAACTTTTATACAAAAAAGATAGCCTTGAAAAGTGATTATCTAGGCAAGAGAGCATTGATAGTGGTTCAACTTAGGGAGGTTTTGATTTCTGAAACTAATCTTAATCCAATTTTGCCTAGTTGTTGTCTTTTGATGTAGGAGTTTGATGATATATTGGTAAATAAAAAGCCATCAGGGTTGCATACGTAAAGGAGAATTTAACATTAAATAGATTTTATGCTAGGAGCTCCGATCCCTAACCATCCAACTTACTAAAGTGATCTTGAGGAAACAATGGAGTTACAAAAGCTAGTTAATGAAGTACTAGCTAAGGGCCATATAGGGGAGAACCTCAACCCATGTGTAGTACTAATCCATTTGGTACTAGAGAAAAATAGAACTTAGAGGTTGTGCGTAGACTATAGAGTAGCCAGTAAAGTCATTGTAAAGTATCGTTATCTCATTACTAGATTAGATTATATGCTTGATGAGTTTTATGGTACATGTGCTTTCACTAAGATCCATTTTGAAAGTGGGTATCATCAAATTAGAATGAAATTAAGAGATGAATGGAAACCTACATTCAAGACTAAATGTAGATTGTATGAATGGTTAGTTCAGTCCTTTAGATTAACTAATGCACCTAATACATTCATATGCTTAATGACTTATGCCTTGCAAGAATATCTTGGGATATTTGTTAGTTATTTTGTTGACATATTTATATATAGCTAGTCCTTATATGATCAAATAAAACATATAAAAAAGGAACAATTTCCTAATCAAAAGAAGTCAAAATTGAATCCGAAAGGAGATGGTCTTTTTCAAGTGCTGAAGAAGAATAATGATAATACCTACAAGATTGATTTGCCAATTAAGTATTATATATATACTACTTTTTATTTCTTTGGTTTATCTCCATTTGATATGGTTTTAGATTCGATGATGAATCTTTTTGAAGAGGAAGGGACTAATACAAGCATGGATCATCATGGCAATGGTCTCAAAGTAGGAATACAAGTAGATAAGGACTTTACACTTCTAGTGGAGCTGATTACAAGTTTGCCAGCCAAAAGACTAAAATCTACCTTGCAAAGCTATGTGGGCTACTTAGTGAAGAAAAACTTTTATGGAAGTTATTTCATACCGCAAGAGTTGAACAAGTGACTGGCATTGTTTCACTATGCCAAGCATGCAGGCCTAATTTACAAGCCTTAATTGTGTAGGATTTTTTCTATATTTGACTTTGTATTTTGGAAATTTTCTATTTAAGACCAGTAGATGCAATTAATTACTAAAAAAGACCTTAAATCTTGTAATTACCTCGAAAGACTTAATCTCATTTTATGACTTGTCAATGGACCAAATTACCCTTATACAAAATTACTACTATTGTTTGTGTTACTTACAAATCATGTTCGCCCTAATTACCTTGTGTTTTTGCATTTCTAACTATGTAAGTTCTATTCTTAACTAGTTGGACTAACAAATAACTTATGAATTTATTTCTACCATAGTTCTCGTTACTTACAAATGATGTTTTCCCTAGTTATCAAATGTTTTTGCATTATTTACCACATAATTTTTATTATTAACTGGTTGGACTAACAAGTAACTTATGGATTTCTAACTACTATTAATTCTGTTACTTACAAATTATATTTGCCCTAGTTATCGAATTTTTTTGCATTTCTTACCGCATAATTTTTATTCTTAATTAGTTGGACTAACAAGTAATTTATGGATTTATTTCTACCATAGTTCTCGTTACTTATAAATTATGTTTGCCCTAGTTATCAATTGTTTTTGCATTATTTAGCACATAATTTTTATTATTAATTGGTTGGACTAACAAGTAACTTATGGATTTCTGACTACCATTAATTCTGTTACTTACAAATCATGTTTGCTCTAATTAACGAAATTTTTTTGCATTTCTTACCACATAATTTTTATTTTTAATTAGTTGGATTAACAAGTAACTTATGGATTTATTACTACCATAGTTTGCATTTCTTACAAAATGCTTTTGCAGTTATAATCACGTAATGTTTTTATAGATACAATATTAAGGTTATTTAGGGGAAATTTTGTCTTTTAAAAAGTTATAAAATAAGATTAGGTCCTTTAGGGTAATTACAAAATTTAAGGTCTTTCTTAGTAGTTACTTGTATCTACTAGTCCTAAACAAAAATTTTCCCTTGTATTTTCCTTAGGCTTCAAGTAGTTTCTTTTTATTGTTATTTCCTAAGGCATTAACTAGTTTTTCTTATTTGTTATTTCCTTATGCATTGGCTAGTTTCCTTACTTGTTTTTTCCTTAAGCATTAAGTAGTTGCCTAATTTGATATTTCCATAGATATTAAGAAGTTTCCTTATTAGATCATTTCTATAAGCATTAATTTAGTTGTCTTATATGCTCTTTTCTTGGGTACTAAGTTAATTTTAGGTTATATATACTATACTTTGGCATTGTTAGGCTCAGACAATTTTGAGGAATTAAATATTATTAAATTTTCTCCATTTCTTTACAAATGATGTGTGCATACTTTCCTTACTACACCAAAAATTCAATATCTTATCATGGTAATTCTTACTTTGTGGTGATTTCAATTTTGGCTTCTTTCAAGCCTTATCATCTGTGTTTCTAAAAATGAGTTTCTTAAGGATTCAGTAAGGTAGGAATTTAGATTTGGTTGTTGCTTAAATCAAGTGCGTGTTGGTATTTTAGTCTCTTTAGGCTTGGGTTCTGTATCATTTTTTTTACGTATTTTCAATGTTTTGGCCATAACTTCCTGACCTAAAGTCAAATTTTTAGTAAATTACTACTTGTTGAAAGATCATAACAAGATTTACAACTTTGCATGTTCAAATTCTCACATTTAAGGGTCCTAAAGTGGCATCAAAGTTAAGTGTTCATCATTTTAAATTGAATACATACACACACACACATATATATATATATATCATCTCACCTTTCTTCCTTGGCTTCTTCCAACTTCCAATTTGTTTGTTAAATCCTTCTTAGCATCCTTGAATCTTCTTATTCAATGCCTATAATCCCTATTACTTTCATTAAAGCAATTTTCAAGCAATTACCATTAAAACAATAAAAAATTAGAGAAATTTAATTCATGGAAGCTATCAAATAGTACAACACATCAAATGAATGAAATTAATATTATTTGGTCACTAAATTAAATGAATTTATTAAAAATATATGATAAGTCTACAGTAAAACATATACAAGTATAACAATGTTAGGAACTTATCATCTTAATTATTCAATTTGTTTGAATATTTCAACTAAAATTTCAATTATATCTTTATGTTTTCTTAAAATATATTCTTACACATTTTTACCATTTTTAAACATGCCTCTAATGTTAACTTCTGTTATAATGTGCCAAAACTCATGTTGAGTTAATTAATAAATTGTTTTTGCATCAAAAGCCAATTTATGGTAAATTTATTTTGATCAAATGCTTTGTTGATACGGGGGTATGTAACAGAGTTTATGACAAAATTTATTTAGTCCACGTTCAATTTTAATTTAGCCCTTGAAAGTTTACTTCCTTTTCATTTGTTTCTCATAGGTTCACCAAGTTTTCACCTTGGCTTCTCATACTTATTATCATTTCCACAAAGGTATTACCAATTGGTACCTATGCATTATGTTAGCCAAGTCAATAATTTCATAACAGTTACTTAATAAATTCCAAATACATAATTTATTTTGATATTATTTCTATAAGGACTTACCAATAAATGTATGCTTATATTTCCCATATTATTACCATTTTGGGGCTAAATGATAGAATTTATAAGATTTATTGTAATTAAAAAACTTAATTTGAACCATTGTAGACAAGTCAAATGAGTTAAAGAAGGCCGAAATACTAAAACTCAAGGGCCTCATCTAAAATGGGGAGTCAAGGTCCAAGAGCCCATTGGGTTGGAGAGTAAATTCAAAATAAGAAATTTCTTGAAAAGAGAGAAGACACTTCCTAGAGCTACACGAAAAAGTAGAGTTAAAAATATTTAAAAAGTAGGTTATTTATTTAAAATTAAATTATTTGGTAAGCATTTGATTAGTCATAGAGATTTTGCAATAAATAATCACGTGTTGGGAATAATTTTTTTAGGTTAGGTGTTATATTATAATAGAAATATTAATTATAATTTGTATGATTAATTATGTTTTATTATAAACATTTAACTTTTTCCATTTTATTTCATATTTTTGTTTATAAAATTTAACATTCACGTGGAGAGACGGGGATCTACACCTCGTAATGAATAAAGATGGGGAAAAGTTTTTGTACAATAGAAAATAGGAATAAGAATGAAAGAATAATTGATGGTGGGACAAACAAACAAGAAGTATCTCCATTTTGTCTTGCAAAATTGCCATATCACATAGAGCTGACCTCATTATCTAGTTATTTTGAACATACTATATAAATTTCAAATTTATCTGAACGATTAAATTTCCAAAAAAAAAAATTATACATTAGGTCTTATAGAATTTTAAGTTGTCCCTGTGTTTTCTATCCATCAAATCTAAAGCTCAAGGCCTCAGATCGCTACTTTATAACCCTCCCATTCCAAAATTAACTATGCCAAAAGAAAAATAATACTACTTTGGTCTCCCTCATTTTTCACTTTAATATTAATTTAGTCTTTCACAAATTTAAAGTATCAAAATGGTCACTAAAAATATCTATATTAATTAAAAGTAGTTCTAAAATAAACTAATTATAACTTTTTTGAGAGATTATTTTTTATTAATATTAAATTTTAAAAAATATATTTTAATACTATAAATTTATGAATGGCTAAATTAATAGTGAAATATAAAGTGAAAGGGTAATCATTTTCTCTGCACCAAAAAGAAAAGAATCTCATGCTGGTCCCAAAGCCATCTATATACTCAATTTCCCATATTTTAAGACCACGTTTCCCATGCAATATTGGCACCTTGCTTTTGTGTTCGTCAATAAATGAAACTCCTCATGCCCAAATTTTATATCCAACAAAACGAACATAAACTTCGATCGCCATATCTATACATACATAGCCAATGACCCCTCCAATGTTTGCCCTCTTGACCCTTCTCTTGGCCTTCCCCTCAAAACTGCACATAGCAGCAGCTAGTGTGCATGACACTGACGGAAATTGGGTTCGAAGTGGCGGCGACTACTACGTCTTGCCGGACGAATCCAGCAGCTCCGGTGGCGGCGGCCTCACGCTTGCTCACACCGGCGGTGATCATGCGTCCTCCTGCCCACTAGCCGTTGTCCAATGTGCTTCAAATGCCTCTCTTGGCATCCCAATATCAATGTCATCCCAAGGAACCAAGATCATCTTAACCGATGAAAATCTAAGTATCAGATTTACCCTAAATCCTTCTTCAAGCTGCACAGAATCATCAAGCTGGATAGCAGTCAAGGATGATTCTGCTGAGGTTTGGACCATAGGAATTGGCAGTGATGAAGACTACCCTAGGAATCAGACTATGGCAGGGTGGTTTAAGATTGAGGAATATAATTCAGGCTATAAGTTTGTTTTCTTTAGTAATGCTTGTGTCTCCTCATTTTGTGAAGATGTTGGGATATACACTGATAGTGATGGGAATGATCGTTTGGCTCTCCAGAAAGTTGCTTTTGCTGTTAAGTTCAAAAACGCTGACTTTGTCTCGCATGCATATGAATGATAGCTCATATAAATGCTGGGAAACTATGAACTCGCTTCAGATATTAGCTTTTAGTAAGTAAGATATCAGTGAGTATGTAATAAAGTTGCGTAGAAGCTGCTTGTTAATGTGTCATATATGGACTGCTTAGTGTGACATGCAGATGGTATAAATATAAAGAGCAATAAATTGACTCTCAATTTTAGCAAGTTATTGTCTAAAATATAATATGCAAATTTGAATATTGAAAGAAGTACTTACAAGTGATTCAAAATTAAAGGGGATATTTATATTTTTCTTTTTGATTAATAAAATGATCTCATATGTTATAATTTCATGTGTAACTAATCTAATATCTTACATGGTTTGATTACTTCATTGAGATTTGAGAAGTGTGTAAAATAATTTGTCGAAATGTCCTCCAATCGAGAAGCTTGAAAATTGAAATATGTTCACCATTTGATTCCAAAAATCTTCAAGGAGATATTTTAATGGACATTAAATGTTGTGCATAACTTAAAAGCTGAAGAATAATTAGTAGATGTTATCAAGGTTATGTCTTACTAGAATAATTAGTAGATGCTATCGAGGTTATGTCTTATTTTCATAACATTTCTTAGGTAAGATTTTTTATGCAACTATTGAATTAGTTGTATTAGTACAATATATATTAAGAAAAATATAAATGGCAATATTGACATGTCATATTTTACTATCTGTATAACAACTTAAAGTAGCTTATGAGATTTATATTTTGACCCTCATTATTTTTATATTTTATTTATGAATCTAAAATTTTTTATTTACTCCCTCTATTTTTTATTTTTCAGTAACCTACATGCAAATATGAGTTACTAAAAAATAAAAAATAAATGGAGTAAATTGAAATTTTTTTAATTAGTTTTAGGTTCATAAATAAAATTTAAAAATATTAAGGTTAAAATATAAATATAATAAATTAGTTGACATACAATCAACATATATTAATTTGTCATTATTCTATGTCTTCTATTACACTAGTACAATTAATTTTATAATTGCACACATCTTTATTTTATTAATTAAATTGAAGTAAAAGCATATAACTATGAAAAAGGAAAATAGTATTCCATGTTTTAAGAGTGAGCATCCCCACATTTTCAACAAGGGAAAGGCGTGCCCTATTTATAGTTATGGTTGCGGGTTGATACAATTTATAATCCTATTTAAAAATTCTATAAATAAAAATGTTGAAAAAAATGGCAGTTGCAAGCTTTAATAGCCCACAACTATATAAATAAATAAATAAATAAAATTAAAAATAGGATTTGGGTGTAATAATTTTGGCAGCTCAGCATACTTGTCAATTATTGGGCCTATCACAGCGGTACGGTCAAAAAGTTTTGTGTAGAAACTGCTTTTTTATGCGTTCTACAGATACCGCTCTAGTTAGTTTCATTTACAAGTTGTTGTGACCCCTACGCTTTTACTATAGCCACAAAGATATACCTCTTTGAAATTGAGTTCAGGGAATGAGTCAAGAAGGAGGTGAGCATTGAGTTTTCAATTCAAAAAGCATGCAAGTTAGAAGGTTACTTTCTTTGCCTGCATTACCAACTCTCTGTAAATGAAATTGGAATGATACCTTCAGGATTGCTTTCTTCCTTAAAAAAGCGATTACGTACCAAGTTGATTGAGGCTGATTGACCAACCTTTCTTAATATACTACATCCTGCAAATCCTGCATCATTACAGTAAAAGTGCTGGTTTTGCAAATCACACTCCTCTGGTTTTGTTATGTAGCAGCAAGTTAAGGCCCAGTAAGAGTCAACTTCATTGATTTCATTTACCCAATTTGTTAAAAGTCAACTTTGTAAGTTGGATATTTGAATTTTGAGGAAAGGATGCATTCTGTTTCCCTAAGTTCTGTTAAGAATAAACTTCCTTAAAGAGTGAGATATAACCTATCAAATTCCAGAAGCTGTTAATTCAATAAAATATTTTCATTCATTCACCATCTTTCATACTCTAGCCCATCCTCTACAGTACGTTAAACTGTAAATGTACTCTACAACAGCAGAAAAAACATAGCAGACTGTGATTCTACTCTATAATTGCAGAAAATACATTAACAGCAGATTGCGTTCTACTCTAAAATTGTAGGACACGAAAAAAAATAGAGGACTCAAAGGACACTAAAACTGCACAATACCGTTCACAAGCCTCACCCATCGCAATCTGGATTCCCTAGATTTAGTTATTGAATGCAAGGGGTGAATTTAGCAAGCTATAGAGAGGCAAAGAAGAAGGAAAGAGAAAACTGAGTAGGTCCTGTCATACACGTTTCCTCTCTTCTCTGTTTTTCTTTCTATCTCTCACTAAATTTACCCCTGCATTTAGTTACTAAATGCGAGGGATCCATATTAGTACGACGTACTACTTGTGATGTATATTCAGGACTACCAATCTTGTATTGGTGCTATTACCAGCTAGTTATGTGGGTTGAAATGCGAGAAGTCACCGCCTGGCTGCGCGTTGAATGGCTGATCGGAGCATGGTGGAGGCGTGCCGAGCTGTGGCTCCTGTTGAGCCGGCTGGAGTGGTGTGTTAGCCAACTGGTGAAAAGCTAACTGGGAAGCAAATTCAGAGAGCAACCCAGCAAAATTGTTGTCCTTCATAGCAGCTTTCCGGCTATGTTCTATCTTGAGGTGCCGCAGTTCTTCCCTCAATGATTCATTGAGTGCTGCAGGCAAAAGAAAAGTGTGTGTTCATGTTAATCTTCACGTACTGAATTTAAAATATAGCATCAAGAAATTATTCAAACTTCAAGTAATATGGTTTAGAACTTGAAGAATTTTGGAAATATGCATGAAGATTCCTCAGTGCTTTCCAGCACAGATTTGGAAAGCGATAACTAATATGCAGAAGTAGAACAGTTCATGAAATCCTATTCATAGAACAATTTAAAAAACCTTGCGTACCATCTCTAAGCTTTTCTTGTTGTTTCATAGCCTCTACGCGCAATTTGAGCTCCTTATTCTCAGCACTCATCCCTGCATTTTCCCTCTGCATTATATGAGAGAAATAAGCTTGTTGTTTTATAACCATTTCCTCTTTTTCACATAATGTATGTATATGTAAACTGAAGATAATGGAATAGCCGAGGAGATACAAAGAGACCACTTTTGACCACAGGCATAATTATTTCTTTACTTTTATTAATCACATACAAAAGCACACTGGATTTTCTAGGTCCATTCATGCTCATAAAGCAGAACTGAAGGTTGGAGGAAGAAAGCAGACCCAAGGGTCATGCCATTATATAATAAAATGCAGTAGCAATAAACCACCATCACATTTCATCAGATCCTATGTGAAAATAACAAATAGGTTTATCCAGAACTTAAATCCTAGCTAGTAGGTACTCAGAAATTTAGTGGTTGGACCAAAGCCTGCACCAAAGAGTAGTAAAAACAAAGGAACGACACATTATATATAAAGGATCTCAGCAACGATAACATTAACGACTAAATTTTGCAGGGCATAGTCATTTTGGGTGTGTAGAAAGCACAAAATGTTCAATGACAAATTTGGATGTGGCATATTCTCACATCAATACAACATGAAGATTGATTCTGTAATCATGCAAAACTACAGTGCCACACTCCAAATTAGAGATTTAATAACTTGGGTATGCATTTCAAGCTGACAAACTGGAAGTTTTCCTTTCACAAGCTTATTATGCCCAAAGGCAGTATAAAGATAAATCACAAATCAAGTTCTCATCTTGATTATGATTTTAAAACAGATGTTAACAGAAAAGAATGTCATCACACATAAAACATATATTGCCCATCTAAAAGCCTAAAATTGTATTCCTCCCAAAGGACTTTGTTGTACTATGTTTCCTAAGAAGAAATATCCATACTTAGACTAATCTTTATAATTATAAAGTTATACCTAATAATATCTTCAGGATTTCTAGCATGCATCCACATTGCATAGTATTTGAGTTGCTGCTAACAGAAGTCCTTCTTAAAAAAAATCACTCTAAAAATCTCCCCATAGAAAAAACGAGAACCCTGAAAGAACAAATTCATATCTACAACTGATCGGTTTTCCAGTCCATTTCACTCTTCTTTCTAAATGCTCTGTGTTTCGTGATCATGATCAATTTTATTTAGATAAAACAGGGTAAATACAAAACTTCTGGGTTATAGCTAACTTCTCACTTCTCCTCATTAAACACTATTAACTTATGATCCTCCCCAAGTTAGCAAATTTGTGTCCTCGAAAGCTATAAATGTAAAAAAGAATAAAAAAAAAATGACTTACCTCAAGCTTGGTAAGCTTGGCAGAGAGGGTGGTTGCTTCAGTCTGAAGTATCTGCACCTTTTTTTCCAGCTCATTTGTATAACGATTCCTCCTCTCCTTTGATCGAGCAGCAGATTGCCTATTAGCAAGAATCCTATACAGAAAACAATTCAGATTATATCTGTGACCTCAACTTCACACCTTAGATTTTTTCACTCCAGTTTTCCAGCAATCCAACCACCCCCTTTTAGATTTGTTCCTTAAAGCATAACTATCCATAAGGAGATATGCACCCACATAAAATCATAATAAGCACATAATAGAGCTCGAAGAAAGTGAAAGCATGTCATGCCAGCAAAAAAACAACACTAGATTTAAAGTATGAACTTGCAGAGGTGGAAGAAGCATCTTTATCAACCTCTTAGCTCTCTTGGGATCAACGAGAGCTAACTCAGCGAGCTTGTCACGGGTCATGGCCTTCTTCACCATGTCATTCCCCATGGACGGCTCATCCATGAAAATGCTCTGCCGGGGATGCACCACCGATCTATCCACAACGAAATCTTTCCCGCCGAAATTTTCGCCGGCACCACCATCGACGCCGGTCAGTCCCATGCCGTCGAAGAAATCGGAGTCCACAGACAAGCTCCGGAGATGGCCGATAGGGGGCCGCGCCGGCCTGCGGGGCCCGGATTTCTGGCCATTGGATTCCTCAGAGGACGAATCAACGGCCATGGGCGCGCCCAGCGCTGCTACGGCGTCGTCTGGGATGTCGGGAAACGGACAAGGGAAGTTGGAGAAGTCGAAGTCAAATGGGTCGAAGCGAAGTGGGTCGTCGTAGCTGGAGAAGAGACGGAAGGCAGTGTCGGAGTGCGACCTACGGTGGAGGGACCCACGCCTCGGAGAGTCCGACACTTGTCCAATGTCCACCGTGGGCGGCGGCGGCGTCTTCCTCATGAACTTTGGGTCCATAGCTTTCTCTTGCTAATATGCTTCTTCTAAAGGTGATGGTGAAGAAGGAAGGCTTCAAGTTCAACTGGTACGCACAACTTCGCTTCCAAACTGACGATGAGCTTTTATAGGGGAAGGTCACAAAATTGAAGAAAATGTTTGACTTTACTTACCATAAAATCAGTGTCCCCTTAATGCCCTGAGACCGTGATCAGATGCGACCACAATTATTGTATCTCGCACTTTTTTAGCTTTAAAATCCATTTTCATTCATTATATTTAAAATTTTTTAATTTTTATATATGGAAATTGCAGTTACGTCCTTGTGGAGGTAGGTACCTGCCAAAAGTTGTTGAACAATCTCATGCGTCACAGGTAAAAAAATATGTGGAAAACTATTTAAGGTATGATATCAAGAAGTTCAAATTTTATCTAGCTCATCATCATTTTATTGTTGAGATGAACAATACTGTCTTATAGCCATTGCACCTTCTCATGAAGCGATACTTGTTGAGTTCATGAAGAAAGCTACATTACAAGTCTCTCAATGTGTTTTTAGAAGATAACAAGTTTTCAATTTTAAACTTGGCTATACAAAGAGCTAAATTACAAGAAACTCAATTATTTTCAAAATTTGACTTAAAAGTTGGATTTTGACAACTTGACATTCACTCTAAAACAAATTCTCGGATGACATCTGATAAGGTGGCTCCGCGGTGGAATAATGCAAGAAACCCCACTTGATTTTAAACATAACATATACAATGTGTCTAAAATGATATGAAATGACACTATAATTTTTATGTATTTTTTATTAATTGTGATATTATTTTATTATTTTATTTTTTTATTTAATTATCATCATTCACTATATTTTACTTAATCCTTTTTTTTATTGTTTTTATCTACTTTTGTCTGTCACACATATAAAGTTTGGCTAGAAATCATAAGGTAAATTATATTTGTTAGAATAGAGACTCATGTCCAGAATAAATTTATACGTTATTTCTTATATATTTATATTAAATTTTATTAATTAACTAATAATATATGAATAATTTTTTAAAATGTGAGAGTTAATGATATTAATAAGAAAATGAATGAAGTATAAATTGTTCAAATATCATTAACTTATTGGAGAACCTGATATAAGTATATAAAAAATAATATATAATTTTTTTATATATTTGTTAATACATGTATCTTATAATTTTATATATTATCATATCTCACATGTTATATTCGTTACTCATAATTAAATCAGTGCCTAATAGAATGAGAGAAAATTACACATCACTTTAATTTTTTACTTTCAATTACAAACTCGCAACTAATTCTAATATTTTAATTTTGTGGTAAATTATTATCTCCGCGCGTTGGTTTCTTTGTTTTAAAAGCATATAATCTTCAACGTAAAATTAAACAAATATCAGATACTGGCTTTCCATGCAATAAAAAAAATTATAATTACATTTAATTTGACCAAATTATATTTATATTTATTGTTTATGTAATATAATAAAATATTAAATATGTATTTTACTAATATCATATAGTGCCTTTAAAATTTAGAATAAATTAAATTGATTTTTCTCAACACAAAAGTAAATTTTTAAAACACTTTAAATATCTTTAATAAAATTTAAATATTATTCTTAAAAGCATTTTGATCAATTTTTAACTTAAAAGAACTTTGTCTATATATTTTTTAAAAAAACTGAAAGAAGGGTTGTATAATTTATATATCTTTCATAAAAATAAAAGGAAAGTAATTTATTCTTAGTTTTAATAAGCTTTAATTGTTCAAATTCAAATTTTAATTTTATAAAATTATTTTTATATATTATTGTTAATAGTTCTTTAATTGTTTTAAAAAACACAGTAATAATTATAAATTTCAAATTTCTCAGAATGAAACTCTAGATAACAACGAAACTTGAAAACTACTTTTGTCGCTTGCAAAAACAACAAATATAAATTTGTTGTCTGTTGTCTTTTTGCAATGGATGAAAATAGGAATTAAAAAAAAAAAAAAAAAAGAGTTCCGATAAGTGTGTATTTACAAGAATGGATTCTCGATCTCTTGATGTCAAAAAAAAAAAAAAAAAAGAATGGATTCTCTACGGTACCCTGGGTGAGAGTATGAGGTTTTGGTAAGAAAAACTTACCAATTTTAATAATTGTGATCAAAATTGCTGATTTAAATAACTACTATTTACTTTCACATCGCACAGCACCTATGCAACATTGCAGAGACTCCTATCTTGTAGTATGCACCTTTTTCTACTTTCTTGTAAGTGAAATTCCACTTATGGATCAAAATTGAACTTGCTGAATTTAGGGGGTAAATGTATGAATATACTGGTTAAGATTAAAAGAAATGTGTGATTTGATAGTTCAGATTAATTTTGATGATCATGTGTAGTCTAAAATTTGTATTTTAACTACATATAGTTCTTAATTTTTTATCTAATAATTCAAATTTAAAGAATTACATGATATAACGGTGAATAGTTTCTTTAAGAAATCATAGCAAATTAAAATTTTTTGTGATCAAGTTTGAAGTAAAGGTGATAGGTAAGGTTAGATCAGGTTTTGACAAGACCTTAAACTCAGTATAGATAAAGACCAAGATTTTGCCCTAGAACCCAGCCCTGCTTGGTATGGCTTGGTAAGTAATCGACGAGGTCAGGTCTATCTTAAATTTTTTATAATTTTTTATTTAAAAAAGTAATTTTTAACTATAAAAACAATTTTTAAAAAATAAAAAATAGAAAAAAAAAGATTTGAAAGTGAAAAAAAATATAATAATAAAAAATAAAAACTTGGAATGAAAAATTATTAAGATTTGAAAAAAATTAATATATTAAAATTGTATTATGAATAAAAAATAATATTTTAAAAATAAAAATATAACCTGACCAAGTAGTAAATGAATTTGAGACCCGCTTCGACTCAATAAATTTGTAAATATTTTTATTTAAACCTGGGTCAACTTGACCTAATACTCACCCTTAGTTTGAAGAAGTTTATTTGAACGTGAAAAATTTTGCCAGCTACCAAGGAATCTTTTCACAAACCAAATTTATGTTTAATAATCACAAGCGATCAAAATAATTAGTATGATGTCATCATAATTTATTTGTGAAACTATGGTAATAACAAAGAATTCAAATCAAGTTAATTCATCATAGACTCAGTGACTTTGATTAACCTGGTCATATTAGACTGAATTAAAATAAAAAATTTACAAATTTTATTGAGTTAGATCAAATCTTGAGTTCACACAAAATTGGACTCGACCCATGTACACCCCTATTATTCACAAAGGATGAAGAAGAAAATAGAATGGATAATAAATAAAAAAGATATTAAATAATTTGATATAATTAAAATTCTTTTTATATTTATACGACTATAGTTTCCTGCAATAAAATTGGTAAACCAAGAGATGGATTGCACTTTATTTTAGACTAGGAAACATCATAATTACCACAAAGGTCAAAATAAAAAAATATACTTTCTCCTAATAATTATTATACCTAAATTAATTATCCTATTTTGTTCATTTGCTAAGGAGTGTGTTTTCTTTTTGGCCAAATTTGCTTAGGAGTTACTTAATTCATTGACTACATATTTGGTGTATTCATCTTAAAAGAATTTCAAGACGAGCAAAATAATTAGATTTTATGGGAATTTGTAAAATTTACTTTTTAACATAAATAATAAGTTTTAATTAATTTGAAAAACTTAAAAAAATACATGACAAGTTTTAAAACAAGTTTAACTAATATAAATATATAAAAAAGTAAAATACTATATATTCTCGTTCTCAAAGTATTTTAACGGAGTTTATTCTCTTATACTTATCCCTGCAAGGAAAAAAAAACTATCATATTTAAAGACCTCAAATTTGAGAACTTTTGTCATTTCTAATCATGTGTGTTTAACTTATATTAGTAGTTGTTTATGATATTTAATTTAACTTTTTTTGTGATTCATGTTAAAATTCTATATAAACAAAACTTCAATTTAAAAAAAAAAACCTTGTGCATTTCAAAAATTTTAATAAAAGTGGGTTGGGGTTAATAAATTTAAAATTTTAATAAAAAAAGAAAATAGGGTTTGAGTTTGTTAACCAATAAAATATGAATCCAAACATTAAAAAATATTATAAGAGACCAAAAATGGAGACAATTTTATTGTTCATATTTTCATCCCCATTACTAATGAATATGGTGAGATAAAAATATTTAATTATCTATTATAGACTCATAGTATTAAAAAATTTGTTTAGTTTTATACTTATATTCTAATGAATAAATAATTTTCATAAAAAAATTCAAGATTTATCTTGATTATAATTTAAAACTCAAGTATATGACGTTGATAAAAAAAAATTACGTAAATCAAATATATTATTTACGTGTATCAGAGAAGTAAGCTTACATTTTACATCGATTATTTCATTTCACATTGTCTAAGCAAGATTTTTTTTTTTTTTATAATATCAGAAGGGCCCATCCTTTTTATCTCAATTTAGTATAATTTAGTATATTAAAATTTTTGTTAAAAAAAAAAAGAGAATTATTATTATTTAAAACTAAAAAAGTTTGAATATTTCATAATCCACACTCTTCAACAATGGGTCAATCTTCCTAACCTAACTCGTGCATATGTTTGGAGAGAACTCAATTCTTTCAATTAAGTCTTGGTATTAATTTGTTTAATTAGCGAAATAAATGACGTTAACTATAAATTGCCCATTATATTTTATTGGTATAAATATATTTTTGATCCTTTAACCTCAAATTTTATTTCCATCTCTTAATTTCATCTAATTTTAATTTGATTCTTTAATTTCATTTAGTTTCAATTTAATATCCTATAATTTAACTTTATGTTTTACTTTTATCTATTAATATTTTTCTGCTAATATTTCCCCTTAATTTTATTTCAAATATTATTTTTATTATATAATTTTATTTTCTTTTATTTTGGCTTTTCATTCTCAAAAGCTATTCAATTACCTTTTTTTCCTTTCATTTTATCTTTTCATTTATCTATTAATATGATTAAGATTCATGAAACATATAGTTATTTCTATTAGATGTTCAACTCTATATCATATTTTCTATAACTAGATTTATTGGTATTCCATAGTCAAATTTATTTTTATGTTTGTTTTTCTGATTTTTGGTGTTACTAGCCCAATTTGTTCCTCATTCTAATTTGTTATTAGAGGAAATAAAAACTTTGAGTAGTTTTTTAAAATTGAAGACCAACTTATAACAAAATAAAATTAAGAGACAAAAATAAAATTTAAGGTACAATTAAGGAACTAAATTGGAATCAAAAGAATTTAAGGGAGAAAAGTGGAATTTAAAATAAAGGTAAGAGATTAAATTAAAATTAAATAAAATTAATGGATGTAAGTGAAACTAAAAATAAAATTAAATGATCAAATTAAAACTAAATGAAATTAAAGATTAAAATTAAATTTTTAAATAAAATTGATCGACAAAAAATACAATTTGACCTATTTTATTTTATGATGAATCTTTTTCTTTCCTCTCTAATGAAAATTTAGTGGAGCCTAAAATGTGATCATGATATGATGTTTGATTAAGACTTTTGAAATTATTTGAGTCATTAATCTTATTCTTGACTACTTCAAGAAATTGTACAGACTTTGCAGTGATGTCACCTCCTCCATACTTCTTTATACTAATACTTTTCTCTTTGGTTAAATAACATTTCTTTGTTTTTTCTTTTCTAATTATTTGGATTCATTGCTGCCGACTCTTTATTTTCTATTATTCTAAATTAGCAAAAAAAAAATTTTACTTAAATGATTGACCAATTTTTCATTTCATTTTAGTTGTTACAAAATAGTACCATCTATCTAATTATGAGCTACTATTATAAGTATATAAAATTTTAAATTAAAATATTCAATTATAATATACATGGGAATACATAGTGGAGAGAATTTTATTTTTGCCTTAATTGGAGAATTTCATGGATTTGAATTTCTTATATTTCTTATAAAATGAGTAAATCTGACACCTTATATTAAAGAAATTGTGCATTTAAAATTTAGTTATTAAAATCAATAACTTTTATAGACTTAGATTAGTAAAGTCTAGAAATTTAATCTGATGATTTATATTGATTTTTTTTTTTTTGAATCAAAGGCTGAATGTGGTATTTAAATAATTTGAATGTTCTACTTGTACATATTTTCACATGCTTAAACTCATCCCATGTGAGATTTGAAAGCACTTACAAGGAACTCTCCAAACATGCAATCAAGTGCTCTCTGACCTGATTTTTTAAGTTAACACACAATCTGACGTTGCACAATTTCTTCACCAAAATATAGAGGATCTAGACTTATATTGTTAATTGATTCTCTCTTTTTTTTATTCTTTTTATTTCTCATTAAATGTACATGTAGAGCTCAAATTGTATATGATTGAAATTTGATATTTTGAGAATTAAAGGTGAAAAAAATAAAATAATAATCGAATTTAAATTTTTTTTTGTCATTTAAATGTAATAATGAAAATGCTGCTCGTCTTTGAGAGGGAGTCTGAATACAAATCGTAATTTAAACCAATTATATTTTTTTTTTCAAAAAAATTAATCTTAAAAAATTTCCCAGGCATATCATTGTCAAGTTGACTCGGGACTCTACAACTCGCTCATCGCTGTCCAATCCTTCAGACCACATATTTAAACTTTGAGTAAAGAATGCGGTAGCTATTTCCTCTTCGAACTTTTTTGAGTAAAGTGACTGAGAGCAACTGTTCATCTCTTTAGCTTTGTCCACAAATTCCATAGAGTAGTGCAAATTATGAGATGATCTTTATCCATAAATCTTCTATTATCTTGTTTGACATGTTATATAAAGTTAAATTATACAAATTTATACATTATAGTTTAGTTTTTATATAGTACTTTATGCATATATTATATTGTACGAACTTCTAAAATTAATCATGTTTGGATAATTAAATAACTGCTAAGTCAAAACTTATAGCCGTTTATTAGGATGCAATTTTAGTTTCAAATTACAATTTATTACAAGTGTCACATTTTGCCTATGACTTTGACTAATAATCTCTCCTAGACAATTGCACCTCTAAAAATCAAACATGTAACTTAAGCAAATATATATTTTTGGTCCTTTATTCTTATTTGAAGTTTCACTTTTATTTCTTAATTTTATTTAGTTATAGTTTAGCCCTTTAACTTTTTCTTAGGTTTCATTTTTGTTCCTTAACTTTATTTGATTTTAATTTAGTCTTTTAACTTTACTTTAATTTTTATTTTTGTTCATTACTTTATTTTGTTTCAATTTGATTCCTTAACCTTTTTTTTTTTTTTTATGTATCACTTTCATCTCTTAATATTATTTTATTTTAATTTGGTCCTTTTTAAAATCTACTCGAATGTTTATTTTTAAACACCATCAAATTAAAAATTTTAAATATTTAAGCTTTAAATGAAATAATAGTTAAGATTGCTCAAAAGCAAATTGGTTTAGTAACCCCAAAACAAGGAAAAACAAAAATAAATTAAATCTAGCTATTGGGCACTAATGAATTTATTTTGTGGAATAATAAATCATAGAATTGAACCTTCAAATAGAAATTATTAGGGCTTGCTCATATCAATAGATAAATGAAAAAAATGAAAAAATAAAAAATGAATGGAGACAAAAATACATGAATAATTTATGAAAGCTAAATTAGAAGAAAATGAAATAAAATGACAAAAATTAGATTGAAGGCAGAGTTAAGAGACCAAATTGGGATTAATTTACTAACAATGAAGTTAAGAAACAAAAATAAAACTTGAAGTAAAGTTAAATAATTAAAAGCATATTTTTGTCTAAACTAAATGAGATTAATTTACGAACAATATCTTGACTTTCCACTACTTAAATTTAAAACTAAGTTTAAACTTAAATGAAATTGTATCATATATTACTCCCTATATTAATATTACCTTCACTACCAAATACTACAAGGATATTTGTATCTACTCACTACTCATGTAATGTATAACAAAGATACAATAAAAAATATATATTTTTAGTTGACAGCACCATAATAATTTAATGAATAGTTGAAAAAAAGTTTTTGAAGGAAGTAAACAAGTTTATATGATAAAGTATTACAATTTATAATTGTCAATTTGTAAAAGTAGTATGTTTATAGAGTATTATAAATATTATTTTATCTATTAACGTTTCAAAAATTTTTACAACATTTTTAAGGACAATTAATCAAAGTCTAACTAAAATAATATATTGATATTTGAGCTTAATTATATTCTACTAAGTTATTGTAAAACTACTATTTATAAAAATGTATCAAATGTTTACACATAAATTTCATGTATAATTATATACATAATACATATGTGAAGGTTCACTTAAAATATCAAAAAATAAAAAAATAATTCCAAAAAAAATAAAAATACATGGGGCATAAAATTATATCCTAATACTATATAAATAAGAGAAAAAAAAAATTTGAGTGGCGGCTATGTAACTTCATCGCTATCGACCCTACACTTAGACTTTTGTTATGTGACAGTTGCTGCCACACACTTTGCCCAAGAAATTACAATCAATTCTAGTTGGTATTTTTTATCATCATATTATTTATTAAACATTCCTTGGTTTAATTATATTTATATAAAGAATAAATTAAAAAAAGTATAATCTTTGGTGCACTCATAATTTTGAGTGCACCAATATACTCATATAATACCCATTAATATATATATATATGTATATATATATATATATATATATATATTTATCCCCACCTTAAATATTTGATCACCTCTAATCATTTTTAATATTCCCACTAATAATATTTTATCACAATAATTACATTCTTTATCCCCACATAATTATTTTAAACACCAAATCATACCCATTATCCCACTTTAATTAAAGTAATACCCAATTATCCTTTACTAACACTAATTTATTACCTTAATCATAACCACTAATTCCATTAACAATATTTTTTTACACAAAATACATCTTAAAACCATTAAAAACACCTAAATTATATCTTAAAATTTAATTAGAACAACACCAAGTCTTTTACTAAGCTATCACTTCCTGTCATTATACAAAACCTACGTTTTCCTCCCATTCTAGCTCACCGGCAAGTGACTGACGAGTCACTGGCATCATCACAGGCCATCCCCAACCATCAGCGGCCTCCGTCACCAGCCATATCGTCAGAAAAAAAAAAAATGCATCACGCTGCTCTCATTGTGCAAAATTTTCTCTGGCCAACCAGAGCTTCTCCCAGCATCGTTCCACCTTGTCAACGAGTCCTCTCAACCACAACAACACTGTTGACCTCCCAGCAATGTTCACCAGTAGCCAAATCTCCATAATTTCTCTAATTTTCCAGTGGTTCAAAGGGGACAAATTTGAATTCCAAATACATCAAAATTGGTGCGTTTTAATCCAATTTAGATTAGGGCTTTGGTTTTTGCAACATTTTTAACCCTTTCTTCCTTATTTACACTTATCAATTTAGATCAATTTGCTCAGAATTGATGAACTCTAATTTTAGCAATGTTCATTCGAAAAATAGGCCAATTTGAGCTCAATTTAGCTTGCTTGCTTCAAATTGAGTTAGGATTAAATTACATAGGTTAATTTCACACATTTCTCCCTTGAAATAACTGATCAATTGTGAATTTTAGCTTCCAAATTAAAAAAAAAAACCTCAATTTAAGAGTCTATTGGTAATTTGGGAAATAAGTGGAATTTGAGTTTTTAGGGCTTCTTAAATTTTATTATGCACCTAGGGAGTGATTTAGAGTTTTTGGAAATTTTAGTTTAAATTTTAGAATGAATTTCTAATTTTTCATAAGTTTTTACGAAGAAAGAGGAAGGAAATTAGATGTGGAAAGTTAGTTTGGCTTGATTAGATAGTAATAAATATTATCTGAGGTTAAATGGAAAATTTGGAATATATTAGATGACCCCTAAGTGAAATTTGTGTGATGTAGGTATTAGAAATTTAATAAATATATACTGGAATAATGGAATAATGATAATAATAATAATAATAATAATAATAACAACAACAACAATAATAATAATAATTACGATAATAGTAATAATAAAATGAAATATAGTCATAAATATTTTGAAGTATTACTTAAGAAAATGGCCCATAAATTTTCAATATCTGTAGTTAAATGTTTATTTATTTCTGAAATATTGGGAATGTATCCAAAATAGAATCCTGTAGCTAACAATAATAGATGTTAGCCGTAGTGCACTACGATTAGTAATATGATAAGGTTGAGTATTATACCCTTACCACTATATTTTGTTTGAAGCCTAGAGCCATTATGATATTTACTCAAAGCCTATAACTAAATGAGTATATGTTCTGATTTATTATCACTAGCCTTAAGCTAGCTCTATATTATGTAATTATGAATAGTTCTGTAGGAGATTCCCAAGTGCATTCTGCTAATGATTATTCACCATTTGATATTATTGAATTATGATTGTATGATATCTAATTTTAACTTTCGAAAGACGTACTATTGTAAGTCTGTACCATATTTTGCAATATTAGAATTATTTGTTCATTGAGTTTCCACTCACCCCTATTATTTAATATTTTTCAAATTTTAGTGCCGAACCAGAACATTCACATTTGAAATTTTAATCTTAGTGATTAATTCTTTGGTGAGCTTAGCCTACTATTTGAGCTATGGTTTTCCCTCATTTTTATGATTTCGCTTTATCGTTCATTTGTGTATATGCTAAATATTTGATGTATTATCATAGTATATCTGTTATCTCTAATGTAGAAATTTGGAAGGTCCATAACTTAGGGAATAACCTGTCCAATTTTCTTTATAGAGAGTAAACTGATTAAGTTAATGTTTGTAAGAAAAGATTTTATGATTTAATGGTTATTTAATGTGAGTTTATTTAAGTTTGCTATCTTGAGGTTTTTGATCGGTTCACAAGTATGAAGAATACATCATCCCTGTGCTAATTACATCCAATCGACTTAGGTCGTGACAACTCAGTTATAATGTACAGGTATTATTATAATATTATTATTTTATTAATTAATAATATTATAATTATGTTTCTACATTATAATTTAGTGTATTGAAATATTCAAAATTACAAATACACAAAAAATAACGTCATAGTATATATATATATATATATGTATATGTATATATGTATGTATGTATATTAATCCTCGGTCATTTTGTCTTCTCCTTCAACACTATCATGTATAATATTAAATTTTGCTTAGACTCTATCTTATCCAGTTTTATCTTATCTGATTTTATTTTATACAACATGTTAAACGGCCCTATAGATTATATTTTTGACAAATATACGCCGCAAAGATCTTCCTCTTTCAAGTGGCATTCCTAAATTCACAGCTTTCATCATTCCTAAAGTTGAAAGTTTCGAAACATTCATGTAACGAAAGTTTTTTACATCCACTATGTGTGTGTGTGTGTATATATATATATATATATATATATATATATATATGTATATGAATATAAAGATTTATTATATATATGTATATATTAAATTTATTGCATAAAACAAATTTTATACACTAACTGCTAGTACACACAAACAAAATTCTTGTTTCAATATTTTGCAAATCTATGAAATCATGATATATTAAGAATGCAGAAAAGTAGAGTAACAATAACCAATTCCATAATTTAATTACACAAGTCTAATCTAATTTTATTAAAAAGATCTAGAATAATATAATAGTGTAAGTAGAATATTTTTGCAGCTGTGATGAATTGTTTATTAGTATATATTCTAATAAAAAAAATAGAATTATTTCATATTCAGGACTTTCCTCCAATTAATGTATTATTATTTATTAGTGAAAATGGACACTGTCCTTCAATCTTTTCAAACACGGCATGGAAAAGATACTAAATAACATCAGTATTATATATACAGGACTAATAATCTTAAAATCATTATAAAAAACCTAAAGATTAAATTAATATTTTATCTTTAAAAACTATGTCTTGAATTTTTGAAACTTTGTCTTGAGGCAATTTTATTATATATTGGTAAAATTTTAGAATAGAGTCCTCTAATGTGAAAAAAAAAAAAAAAACTCTTAGGTCATTCAAAATTATCTTAAAATTTAAAGTTATTTCGGAAACTTTGAGACTTTATTTTAGGAATATTTTACAATGTATTCCTAGAGTCTTACGTAAAATATTTCGACATAAAAAAATTGATTCTTAAGTCCTTTAAAATATTTTTAAATATTTAAATATTTAAATATTTTATCATAAGTATTTTAAATTTATTGTAGTTTATTATAATTCTCGCCATAAATTTTTAGTTTCTTAACTACCTAACTTCAATTAGAACTACAGACTGGGTCGGAATTTATTTAACTCTAAGCCCTGCCAGGTTGAAATTGGGCCTAAAAAGGAAGGCCTTGCTAGCTTACCGAGGCAAAGAGCTTAGTTTGAGCCATCGATAGGTCAATCTGGACAATAGGTTGGTTTATTATAATTCTCCTCATAAATTTTTACTGACTTTTTTTTTTTTCTTTTCTATATCTTTAAAGTCACATCAGCACGTTTGGTACCTTTGACCAAAATTAAATAAATAAATCAAGTACTTTTTTATAAAATATGTATAAGTGTCATATTTTTTTGTCAATTCTAAAAAATTTATATCACCTCTCTTAAAAATAAAAGATGTATTACTTTAATATTTCTGATAACAGAAAAAATTATAGTTATACTTATCTTGACCAAAATACTTTGGTATTTATTAATTTATAATATAATAAATATTAAAATTCATTTGATTTACATAAAATGGTCATTTTTTAAATTTATATTCAAGTAAATGTATGACTTTCAATATAGTATATATATATATATATATATATATATATATATGGCCAAACAATACAAAATATATATTATTCAAATAAAAATATTTATAATAATTATACTTTTAATGAAAGAAATTAATATTATTCTCGAGAGTATTCTTTTATTATTTTTTAAACACAAGTTTGAACAGGAATTGTCAAACTTGACATAATTATAAGGTTTAACCATAGCCACAGGAGGAGGATTTGGAAAAATCTATCAACTAGCTTTAGCCACTCTTGAAAAGCTCTATGAACAACAAAAGACACCACATCCAATTCTTTTTGGAAAACCAAAGGTCCAGAGAAGAGATTTTCTTGATTAGGATATTTCTTAAAATAAAAAATAATTTATCTTCCAAACAAAGGTGTTTAGTGTTTCAAAATATTTGGCTAAAGCTTTTTCGACATTTTCCAATGAGAACATATGGTTTGATGGATGCTTTATCAAATCATTTTCTCTTATATTTTTTCTTAAGAACTCTTTCTCCTATTCTTCTCAGGATAGGTTGATCTATGTTAAGCTGGTCTATAATAGGCTCTGTTAGACTATCACTGCCTCTCCCTCAAAGATCCACCTTGTCCTCAAGGTGGACTTCAGGATATAGTTGTTGAATTAGTATTGCCTCTTCCCAAGTAGTGTCCTTTAAAGTCAACCTAGCCCACTGAATTAAAACCTGTTGACATCCTTGGTTTATTCCAAGTCTCATATGCGGAGTCAAGACTTCACAAGGTATGAAATCCTTGGAAGGTTCCATGTCGGTTGCAATCTTGAAGATAGTAGGAATGGGACCCTTGTATTCCTTTAAGAGGGACATGTGAAAGACATTATGTATTTTAACTTGCTCTGGCAACTGCACTTCATATGCCACCCCCTCTATCATCTTAAGTATTTACAATTGAATAAAATACTTTTTAGCTAGTTTGAAGTTGGTTTAAGTTGCTAAGGGTTGTTGCTTGTAATAATGTAGCTTCACCCACACCCACTGCCCCTCTTCAAAACCTTTCTCTTGTTACCCTTTGTCTACTTGCTTATTCATCCTAGCTTGTACCTTCGCTAACTGCTATTGCAACTTGGCTATCATTGCTTGCCTATCTTGCAGTACCAAGTCGATAGCTTTAGCTTGTGCCTTGCCTTTGTGGTAAAAAGAAAGAATTATAGGGGAACAAACATATATTGCCTCATGAGGAGTACGCCTGATGGAAGAATGATAGCCTATGAAGTAAGATAATTCTGCCCAAGGCAAACACCACCACAATTTCTTTGGAGTTGAATGCACAAAGGTCCTCACATATTGCTGCAAACATTAATACACAACCTTAGACTACCCATTGCTTTAAGGATGGTAGGCAAACTAATAATTAAGCTATGTTTTCTTATACTTGAACAAGTACTTCCAAAAAGTGCTTATAAACACTATATCTCGGTCAGAAACAATGGATTTGTGTATTCCAGTCAACTTAATGACTATTTGTACAAAAATTTGAGTGACTTGCATAGTTGTACACCCTTACTTTAGTGCTTTAAAATGGGCTATTTTGGTTAACTAGTCCACCGTGACAAAGATAGTAATGAATCTATTCGACATTGAGAGCTTAGAGATAAAGCCTTTGCTCTCATGGTCCATCAGAAATTGGGAATGGTTAGAGTAACCCCTCAGTATTAGTTGTAGGAACTTTAACTTGCTGATACACTATACAAGTGTTAATGCAACTCTAAGTTTTCCTCTGCATATTGTAAATACTTTTGTTCCACCAATTTGGCCAATGAGACAACGTGAAAGTAGGTAGCAGGTTGAGCAGCGAGAACCTCAGTGTGAATATGATCTTTCAATCTTGCGATAAAGAAACTCCATAACCAAGAATCAAAAAGGCCTGTGATCCTCGTGGAAAGCTCCTTAAAGCGATTTTGGTAGTCATCCACCATTTTAGTTTACTTAAACTCTTTAATTGTTGTTTTTGGATTGTTGTATAAAGAACAACCAAATAGTAGTAACAGTGCATCCAAAAATCCCTACCAAGAATGAATAAACTGATAGTAGGATATGTTGTTCCACTAGTGTTATATACATAGTATAGAACTCTTGGATTTTAAATACCCAATTCTTAGCATCAGTACTATCAAAAGTGGGAACCTTGATCTTTGTACCTTTTAGGAGTGATTTGTCACATTGATATAGTTGCTATGGGTGAAAACCATGTAGCTATGGTGATGTAGAGGAATTAAATGACAATCCAAGATGATGAGGGGAAGAAGAGATGAATTTTTGTAATAAAGCTTTGACATTCATCATTGTGGTCTCCATGTGGGACTGCTGTGAATTAGTCACTTGCTTGAATTCTGATATCTCTTCTTGATTAGTGTGAATAACATATTTCATTCTGGTTAATCGTGTACTGTCAACTAAGGAAAACTCAATGAAAGCGCTAGTTGATAGCGTTTAACGATCAAAATAAATAGCAAAAATGGTAGAAAGAATCAAAAAGCGTAATTCCTTTCTTTAAGCTAAAGTTGGGTTCAAAACATATCCATTTCATTCCTGTCTATGTTTAATACATCATGACTCAATATAAATGAAACCGAAGGAAGAAAGCAACAAACAAAGGCTAACAACCATAACAACTTGACTCAACACACGAACCCTAGACCGTTCCTTAGAATTAGGAGGATGTGTCATCGGAATAGAAGATGATGGCCATTAGAAGACAAAATGGCACCATGAATCATATACTTGGTAAACAAAAAGGCAAATGCAGCGTTCTATTTTCAATAATCATCAATCTTCGAGATAGGCGATGTGGCCTAAAAGGGTTTTTAGACATGTTAATTTTGTTTTTCCAACAGGGGTATTGTAGTAACTTCAATCCACTCATCTCCTTTCCATCAATAATTCCTTTTACCAAACAATGACAATGATACTCATTTTATTACATTCTACGTGCAACTAAATATATTTATTTCACATTCCTTTTTATATTTTTATTCTCATTTCATTTTACTCATAGACATTTTTTACAACTAATTTGACTGTTTATTTCTCCAAACTACTTTCATATCTAATAGTGTTCCTAATGGTTTTTTAAACCCTCTATTTATGGAAATATATTTTATAATGTATATTGATGGGAGTTTAGAGACATTAGCAATTATATTAATAGATAAGTATTGAAGTAATTTAAATGTAAAAGTGTTACACTATTTTCATGTGATGTAAAAGCTATTTATATAAGAATAAACTAATCTAGATTTTACTCGTTAAAGAATCAATTGATCCAAGGCAAAGCTCTTGTACAATCTAGCAACCCTTAGCTAATATGATTTCATTTTTCAATTTCAACATCTTACCATATTTGTCTTAGATAGCTACACAAGTCTTCATTTTTCAATATATCAATTTTGTTATTACGTATGTAGAATCTCTTACCTAATTTCTTTGTCCAACATTTATAGTCGTAGGTTTCAATTAGCAAGTTTCCCAAAGTGAAATAAATATAAATGTCATCTTTTAATACATAATCCTAATATTTTACTTATTTTTTACAATTTTTTGATTGACATCCTACAAGAAACATATTAAATGTCTCTGATATTGCGCCATTATATTGTTTTAAACCTATCCTAATATTTTATATAAATACAAATTATTATTTATTTTTTTACTAAATTTAAATATTTACAATTTAAATGATTAAATCCTTTAACTTTTAAATGAAATACATATCATATAAAAAGAAAAACTAAATTTAACTATTTAGCTATATCTATTGTTGGGACGTTATATTGAATCTTTTGCTATGTAAAGAAAATATGGTTAATGAATATGATTGCGTTTGATTAAACGATTTATTGATTGACTTATTCAAGAATAAATAGTTTTGCAAATTAAAACGATATTGTGGTCAATGTTGCATCTCAAAATATTTGAGGATAAATACTTCAGCAAATTGATGAAGGAAGAATATGAGTGTGTACGTACGCTGTCGTATCCTAAATTTTTGTAAATATTTCTCAAATTTAGATAATAATTTTAACTATAATATTAATAAACAAACTACCTAACATTCTAACAAAAATAGATTCTAAATATTCAAATTCTTTTTTTTTTTTCCTCAACTCGCATCCCAAAATGTTTCAAATATACCTATAAATATTAAGCTATATTAAAAAAAATTTAAATTACTAAAATTTTTTTATTATATAGTTAGGGTAAGAGGAGGGAGATCCCCCTCACAGTATGCGCAGTTAGGGGACGTCCTCCTACTATGTTAGGCAGAATAGAGGAAGTTACTTTTTATGATCTGCAAAAAGAAACTTAAAAAAAAAAAAATTGATTATTTGAATCTTTTAAAATATAAAATTCGTAAAATATCTCTAAAATAGAGTAATTAATATAATAAATAAGGGCATATATGAGATTTATTTTCTCTCTTTTTACTATTTTTTTATTTCTTTCTAAATTTTAAAGTATAGATTGTATACTTAGAATCCAAATCTAACAACTTCATGGCTGTGACTCTACCAAT
The DNA here is from genome assembly GCA_037074485.1 of Delonix regia. NCBI lineage: Eukaryota > Viridiplantae > Streptophyta > Magnoliopsida > Fabales > Fabaceae > Delonix > Delonix regia. The sequence goes on along the minus strand of CM073449.1, from coordinate 18,109,978 downwards.
TGTATTTCAAAAATGAGAAAGTGTTGATTCTTTCGTCATCAAATGAAGATACAGAGAGTGAGAAACTCCTTGGGCCCAAATCCTTCTTAGCATAACGTTAACTCCACATTGGTCTCATTGTTGAGTAGGCTTTCTAGTAAGTGGGTATGGTCAACCAAGTGGGCTTTGCTTGTGGGCTTAGGCACCTAGCTTTCTATTTGGGCTTACCTTGGACTTTTGGTCTTCACTATAAGTCCATAAGCCCATCTTTCACCCACTTAGGTGCTACTTTTTAAAGCCTTGGCTCTTTTATTTTATGAACTTTTTATTCCAAAAAAAGAAAAAGAAGGCCTATATTAAGTGAAGTTTAAGCATCAAAAGCTTAAGTTCACAACTCCAACAATTAGAAATTTTTTTTAATAAGTTAAATAGAAGAAGGATAAAATTACCAAATGAACCTTTATAAATCCCTAAACTACTTTAGAATATTTATGCATAAAATTGGACTTATTATAATTCCTAACTATTTTCTTTGGCCAGAGTATATATATTCCTAACTTGTACAATCTTGCGTAAATTTGTTTAGTATTACATAAATCATATTCGGGTGAGTTTATAGCCTCGAATAATTAATTTTGTTAATTCGATTAAAGACATACTATTATTATAGAATTTTGAAAAAAATAATTTTCACGATTTGATCCAAGAAATTTACAAATTTTTTTGACATTCTCCAGAGAAATAAAGTCATGGTTACGTGACAATAACGATCCTAATGCTTTCAGCTTAATGTGAATCTTTCGTTAATGCAGCCTCTAACATGAATTTTTTAATTGCAAAAGCATCTCCACACTTTCATTTTATTGTATAATCTTTTTATTTATATAATTTATTGGTAAACCCAAAATCCTTCACAATGATAAATAGGATTGGTAGCAGTTAAACTCCTAAATTAAGAAAGAACCTAACTAAAGAAGCGCATAGAGCCCTCACAAATTGGCCTTGTGGGCTCCTTTATTTTTCATTTTTAGAGAATTATTTTAATATTTTTCGAAAGACTAAATTAATATTTTAACAAAAAATGAGAAACTTTTTTCTCCTTTTTAAAATCCATGTCCCAATGTTGAAGTAGAAGGCACATTTTTTGGGTCATTGTGGAATCCACTAAACCGTCCACCCAATTAGAGTTCTCCTTGGAAGTCTAAGGGCATAATGACCTTGTCTTGATGCATTTTGATATACTTTAATTGACTATCATAAAAATTATTATTAAAAGATTTTAATGTTTGGAAAAATTATTTGATAATATGTTTACCAATGTTATTTGTGGTTGTCAAATTTTTGAAAGGGCTGTTAAATAACTAATATATATATATATATATATATATATATATATATATGGAAATTAATTTAAAATCAACGAATTGATAAGTTATTTTGAATATTTATTATTATTGATTTCAATTATTTTAGTTTTTAAATATCAAATTAGAATTAATGAATATATAAAATTTTTTAATCATATATATATATATATATATGAGATGTTAAAAGACTTAAATGATATTTTTAAAACAAAAGGGATATAAGTGTAAGTAAATTAAACTTTAAGAGAGGCTAAACATTTCAGAAAATTGAATTTTAGACATTTAGATGAAGAAATTCTTCCAAAACGATAATAAACCTAGGATTGGTCGGGGTGTCAAGCTGAAACACATGGCCAACTACCTAAGTCCTTGGGAAAAGACTTTTCAAGTTAATAAACATAGAACCAAGGTAAGTTTAAGGAAATAAAAGCCTATCCTGGGCTGCAATATTTCAAGGCCACTGTTATGGTTCTATGCAACTAAATAGATTGTCTTCACTCAGGAGACATAAGTTGTTATGATTATGTTACAATTCAAGGTCAACATAGATCATTTAGACTAATCCTTTCTATTACGTAAGATCCTCATCAGAGGCAAGCACATAGCATACTTGGATCTCTGGTTGATAGGAGACATCTAAGAAATTAGAAAGAAGATTGCAAAGAAGAAGAAAACTTAGAAGGAATTCACGAAGACACACTTATGTTATTGATGAGAGAATTCATACAAGCTTTTGATGCCTAGTAACAAAGGTGAGAGTTCTTTATATAAGGAGAGCCACTGACAAACTAAGACAACTTAAGGAAAACATGGCAATATGAAAACAATAATTTAAAACAAAGCTTGATAAGACAATACAACTTTTCGTACTAAAAATAACCACACACTAAAAAAACACACAGAATTTAATAAAGTCTCACATGGGCTGAAACAGACAGTATAGACAGTCTTTAGTACTTGTTTGAACTGAGGAAAGGTTCATGAGCAGGAGAGAGATTGAGCTCACTTAGGCTTGGATTGTTGGCAGGAGTGATTGGGTCCTGGGAGCCTTGGAATTCAAGCTTGAGATAATGATTCCTAAGATAGTATTCTCGCTCCAAAGCTTTTAATTCTTCTTTTTCATCTGAAAGAGTGATAGTGGAGATGGATGGCCTAAAAGTTGATGATGAATATGGTCCCATTAGAACATGGGTCCCAAAGATTTCTTTTTCTTCTGCAGCTCCGTATGTGTATGGAGGAATGTTGGAAGAAGATGGTCTTGGATGGGATGGATCTAAGGCAAGATATACTTGATTAGGAATGTCAATTTCAAGATGCAGAGGTTCACTAGGAATAAATTCTCTAGGGTAAGGTCCAATGGTTGTGCATTTGACTTTGATGACTCGTGATAATTGTTAAGATCACAAAGAAACATTTTAAACGCAATTAAAATATTCTTGTAATTCTTTTGAAAATTAGGAAATGTATTCCACTTATAAGCATGATCACATGAAATGAACAATCCATCTTTATGCTTTCAGTAGGGCTTATGGATGATGAGAATCGAAGAGGCTATTGAGCATAACTCATGGTGGTTCCACAAGTTGATGTGAGCACAAATGACAAGAGGCGCGATGACTTGAATGACGATATGAATTTTCCTCTGGGCCCAATTATAAGACTGAGAGCTAAGAAGTTCAAGGAGTCACTATAAATTTATGTGGGAAAGTTTTTAAAGAACGCAGAAGAAAATCTCTTTGACGGCTTGGGCTTGGAGAAGGAACCCCAATTTATCCATCTGAGTCATGTCCAGCCCAAATGAAGGCCCAATTCGTTAAGGTTATGTCATTTAGAATTATTGTTACTAAAATAAACATTTTGGACCTCATTGTAACTAATTTGGGCCTAGGATGTATATGGTTATGTATTGGGCTTTCATTTTCAATGTTTAAAGTTATTTTGGCCTCATTTGACCCAACTTATTGAGGGCCCAAGGAAGCATTACGAATTAGGGTTCTTAGGTGGGTCTGAAACTTATAAAAAGGCTTGAGTCTTAACCTTGTAAGACATCAAGTTTCATTCTATCCAAAGAAACATTTTAGTTTCCTTCTTGGCTTGGCCAAAGTTTTTTAGGAGATGATAACTTGTCTTCTTCTATTGCAATAATAATTAATTCTTAGCAAGGTGATATCTTGAGGTGAATTTATTCTTATTTCTAATCAACCAATCATTTGTGTTTCCATTTGTATATGTCATTTGAGGGTTCAATAGGTTCGAGGATCATTCCATTTCATGTTCTTGTCATAGTGTATGTTCTTGGAGTTTTAGGTTCTTTATAACCTTAGGGTTCTGCATCATTTGGTATCAGAGCTTGGACTAGGGTAAATTCTTATTTATCCTATTAATTGTTTGTTGTTTTTAAACTTTTGTTTGTTCTAAAAAAAAAAAGAAGCCTTTGTTTCATTCTCTTTTAGTCTTAATCTTGCCTAGATTGTTTCATCTATTACTAATTTCTATTTATTAGTGTATTTCCATCTAATTTTTGTTCTATAATCTTATTTTCTTGATCCTATCTCAGAAAGTTTATGGGAAAACAAAAAAAAAATTGGTGTCTTCTCATTCTATTTTAATTCTATCTTGCCCAGATGAATCCTTCAACAATTAAATTTTGTTCATCTATTATCACTTTTTGTTCATAAGAGAATTTGCCTCTAATCTTGTCTAGTATTCTCATCTTCTTTGGGAAAAATGAAAATTAAAAAAAAAGTGAAAAGAAAAAAAAATCTGATAGTGTTGAGTGTATTGTACAAAAGTCAAAAGTGAAAGCATCTTTTGAAGATTTCTAATAAGTGAATGTTGGAGTTGATAGCCTACCACAAGAATTCGAGAATTTTGAATGCTCCTTGGGGTAGCTATCTAACTTAAGAATCTAAGGGAATTAGGGTTAATATTTTGTTTTATTTTTTATTTTTTTAAAAAAATTAGAAGCTGAAAAAAAAAAGGTTGCATTATTAAGAAAAAAATGGTCAAGGGCACTGTGCATTTTCAGACTTTGTAAGTTGCTATAAGGTTATCTTCATTTTCGTTCACATACCTTCTACAACTTGATTTCTTGTTATTCTTATATCATTCCACTGTTTACTAGTCCTTAGTCTATTCAATTCCCTTCTATTCATTTAATTTGCAAAAGTGGTCTATCTTGTATGGAAATAAATTCTGAAGTGTAATCGAGGACAACAAGCTTGAGTTGTTAAAAAGCTCAAGTGTTGGTGAGCTTAAGAGTGATAAAAGCCAAAATCAGTATGAAATACGGGTGAATTAAACACCCCTGAGTGTAAACACGTAAGGAAGTGAGCTACTTTTTGATTATTCTATTTCCTTTTCTTTAGTTCTTTTTCAGATTGAGAATCATGAGTATTTCTGGAGAAAATAATGAAGTTAATATGAAGTTATTTATGAAGGTTATACAAGACCAGTTCAAGGCTTTAAACATAAGGTTGGATAATTTAGAGTAATAAAGTATGTCAATACTTACCCGAAGGCTTCCATTTGTTGAAGAAGGAGAATCTGATCATGATGATGCAAACTCCATGAGAACTAAAAGAAGGGAGGTACGAATTAAAAGAAATGATAACAATCTCAATGCTATCAAGATGAGCATTTCTCCATTTAAAGGTAAGAATGATGTTGAAACTTATCTTGAATAGGAAAGGAAGGTTAAGATGTTATTTATGTGCCACAATTATTAAGAGGAGAAGAAGGAGAGATTGGCTACAATTGAATTTTCAGATTATGTTTTAGTTTGGTGGGGGTGAACTTGTAAAGTCTAGAAGGAGAAATAGTAAAGATCCGATTGAGACTTGGGCTGAGTTGAAGTGAGTAATGAGAAAGCAATTTGTTTTTTCTTATTACTACAGAGAAACACATCAAAAGCTACAAAGGCATATTCAAGGATAAAAGTTGGTTGAAGATTACCACAAGGAGATGGAGATGTTGATGATAAAAGCTAATATTGAGGAGGATGAAGAAGTGACAATGTCTAGATTTCTTGGTGGTTTGAATAAAGAAATTGCTGATGTGGTAGACTTGCACCCTTAGTGGAGATGAAGGATCTAGTCAACTTAGCCATAAAAGTAGAGAGGCAACAAAAACAGAAGAGTTCAGCAAGATCATTTCCAAATTCTGCAAGTAAATGGAGCTCAAAATGGAGTAAAGATGATAACAAAAGGAAAGGACCAAGTCTGGATTCAAAAGTGAAGGCCAATGACACTGACAAGGGCAAGGTCAACAGTACTTTGAATTAAAAAGGTACTTCTAATCTACCTTTTAAACATAGAGATATTAAATGTTTTAAGTGCCAAGGGCATGATCATTACGCATCTGATTGCCCTAATTGAAAGATTATGCTTATTAGGGGAAATGAAATTGTTTTTGAACTGAGCATGATAGTGATCCTGATAATAATTTGAGTATGTCATCTTTAGATGATTGTTCAGATGTTAATGAGGATGTTGAATATGTTGTGCAAGGAGAATCCTTAGTTACTAGGCATGCATTAAATTTTTTTGTTAAGGAAGAAAGCTTAGAACAAAGGGAAAATATATTTCATACCAAGTGTTTGGTAAGTGGGAAAGTCTGTAGCATGATTATAGATGATGGTAGTTGTACTAATTTGGTTAGTACATACTTGGTTGAGAAGCTGGGGCTAGAATGTGAAAAGCACCCCAAATTGTATAGGCTCCAGTGGTTGAATGATAGAGGAGAGTGCAAAGTGACTAACTAAGTTGTTTTGCCTTTTTCCATTGGCAAATATATTGATGAAGTGAGGTGTGATGTGGTGCCTATGCAAGCTAGACATGTTTTATTAGGTAGGCCTTGGCAATTTGATAGAAGGGCAATTTATGATGGATTCACAAATAGGTACATGTTTGACATGAACGGCCGTAAGATTACACTTGCTTCGATGATACCATTTGAAATTTATCAAGACTAGCTCAAAACATGATCTTCGATAAATGAAGGCAAGGATTGTGAGGGTTCTAAAAGAGAAGAGAGAAAAGAGGCCAAGAATTTAAAGAATAAAGAAAACAGCCTAATGGTGAGTGACTACAAGAGTGAGGAAAAGAAAGTGAGATGTGCAGGTGAGAAGAAACTAGTGATTGGAAAACAAGAAAAGAATGAAAAAAGTGAGGAAAAAGAGACTTAGAGGGGTGAAAAACGTTGTTATTATGTAAAAGAAAGAGAATTAAAAAGGGCATACATAGGCAAAAGAGCTTTATTCCTATTACGGTTCAAATAAACATTGTTCATTAACATTGACCTTGATTCAAATTTAATTGATGTGTTTGTGAGTTTATTATAAAAGTATGATGATGTGTTTTTTGAAGAGGAATCTCACGGGTTATCGCCATTTCAGAGGGATTGAATATCAAATTGATTTCATCCCCGGAGCACAAATTCCTAATAGGCCAGCTTACCGAAGCAATCCTTAGTATGGTGATCTCTTGAGATGAATTTATTCTTGTTTCTAATCAACTGATCATTTATGTTTCCATTTGCATCTGTCATTTGAGGGTTCAATAGGTTGGAGTTTTGTTCCATTTCATGTTCTTGCCATAGTGTATGTTTTAGGAGTTTTAGGTTCTTCATAACCTTGGGGTTCTGCATCACAAGTCTAATTGTCAGATAACAGTGTTAATCTATTTTCTCTATCATGAAAGGGGAGAGTACCATTCAAGGAAGGTCTAGATAAGAGAAGTGTGGTTGGAATCATTGTTGAGGTGATAAAACATGTCCATGGGAGAGAACTCTATTGTTGTAGAATAAATGACTGAGAGTGACCATAAGAACTAATGGACATCTTCATTGAATGTTCCTACTCGAATCCTAAAAAGAGTGAGATAAGCAGTATCAAAGTGCAACATTTTACAAAATTTGGATTAGAGGTATATCTCTATGATAACGATGATGGTAGTAAAACATGGAAAACTGGCCAATTCCATGACCTGGGAAGATTTGGTAGGGATTTCAACTGAAAGAGAGAATGACCTTTTAGTAATGGCTAGATAGTTCATGGGTATTGAATAGGGCTGAACCATAAGGATTAAGGGGATGAAGTCAGCATGTGTGATGAAGGAGACAATGTTAGGTTTAGGACGACAAAGAAGATCAACTAGGTGGTTGGTGACTTCATTGGCATACTTAACATCAAACTTATAATGAGAGAGCCATGTCTACCACATAACTAGTTGCTTATCTAGAAGGATTTTATTTTTAAATTCTAAAATCTTTGAAAAAGCTATGTTGTCCATTTCAACAATAAATTGTCGATGGACAAAATGAAATTCAAATTTTTGAATTCCTTGTTTAAGTGCCAAAATCTCTTTGTACATGATGTGATAATGTAGTTCAGATGGTTTGAAAAATCCACTTGCATGACCACAATAATATTGTTTTCTCCTATCTTGTTCAAAGAGAATGCCCTCCAATGATAATCACTAGCATTTGTCTAGAGGATAAGGGTAGAATTTGGACTAGGGATCTTGAGTAGTGAAGGATTTTTAGAAATCTCTTTGAGATATTTAACAATTATAATTTGGTCTAGTCCCCATAGTATGGTGTATGCTTTTTTAATAAAATTTAATAGTTGGTTGGTGTGGTTTGAACATTTGAGGATGAAATCTCTGACAAAATTAACTATCTAAAGGAATTGCTAAATTTGTTTCAGCGTTAAGTCTTTATCAAGAAACCAAGATAGTTGTTAAGTTAAATGTAAGCTTGACTTATACCAACCGTCTTCAAACATCATTCTATGGAATTTGATCCTGGATTGGCCTAATTGACTTTTGTGAGCTGAGAGCTTAAGTTCACAATTTTTTTACAAATTTAGCAAACTGATCAAGAAGTTGCAAGTGGTCCGCTTTTGTCTTTAGGAAAAGGAGAATGTCTTCAATGTAAATTAATGCATTATCTTGAATAGGCTTGAATATTCATGCCATGGCCTTTTGGAATAGAGATGAGGATGTTTTGAGTTTAAATGCATAATAATATACTAATTTTAAGCATTGGGAATATAAAAGGTGATTTATGTTGTCTTTCAGAGTGAATGCCTAATTACCAAAATTGAGCTTTAAGATTAAATTTTGAAAATATTTTGGCACCTCAGAGTTGAGCTCTTTGTGTGGCAAGATTTGGAATAGGAAATTTGTCATCTTCTAGAACACATGTTTAGGGGTTTGTAATATATGACAAGTCACCTTTTTCCTCTCACCTACTCTGATCTTTTTTCCACATAAAATTCTTAGCATGTCCAATCTGATTTGGTTAGCTCAATTAATCCTTGTCTTAGTAAGGAATCATATTCTTCCCTTACTAATAAAAGATCAATAGGTTTCATTCTAGGATGAGTGGCTTTTGTGGGATTAACATCATTATTCTTTTTAAAAGGCAAGTTCATAAAAAACTCTTCAATTTTTAGAGAGGATATGAATGTTGAAAATCTGCATGAGTCTCTGGATAATCAGGTAAAAGCTGTTGCTTAATTTACTTATACAAAAGGTGGAGCAACATGAAGTTGATTCAACTTTAGTACATATATGAAGAATCTAAATTGCAGTTGATGATGAGTCCTTATAGGTTGAACATGAAGTTTTTCTACTTTGATAGAAACATCCATGCTAATCTGGATATCTTTATTTGTAATGTGACTTCCAAGTATATGGGTTTAGATAACATAATTAGGGAAAAACTTGATTCCTACTTTGTGTCTCATCGCTAGAGAAATTTTAAAGATGGTGTCACTAGTTGCTTTGAAATATGTGAGTGTTTTCTTCAGGCTTTTGGGGTAGTAAGGAAGGATCCATGATTGTGATATGTGAACTTGTATTAAGAAGGGTAATGGTTGGGATAGCTTTGTAAATTTGTTTGGAAGGATATGGAGATGAAGGTATGGGATGGTGCAGGAATTCTTTATTGGCTGAAAGGGATGAATATTATAGATATGGCCAGAGCAGTGGTCAAAATGGTTCTCAGTTGCAGAGTCAAAATTAGAATTAGTTTCAGAGTCAGATAAGGCAAAGATTATATCTTCATTAGGTTGACTTTGCTCAGAGAGAATATCTTCAAGATCTTGATCATCAAGTGGAATTTGTCTGTTGATATGTTTAATCATTCTGAATGCTTGTTTGGTCTTGTTAAGACATATTCACGTAAAATGTCCCTTCTTCTTACAAGTGTAATAGGCATCAGTTTTCTTTCTCCAATTTTTCTTGTGCCTTCTTCTTTTGAAATACATGAGTAGTTTTCTTTGTTGGGAGTATTTTGGACAAATGACGTTCTGCGAAAAAAATGAGATTTATTCTTTGGCCTGTACTAGCAAAGGTGGTTGTCTTTGCACTTAATCTTCAAGTGATATTTTTTTGAAATTTTGATTTGCTAGATAGAGCTAAGTGGAACAATTTTTGTTATTCACAAAGCTTATCTAGGGTAGATAAAGCAAGCTGACAAATTTCTCCTAGGGAAATATTAGTCATAGGCTGATGGATGGCTTACAAAACTTAGTATAATTCTGATTGTAGCTTGTCTGGCATAGAGGCAATGAAAACATGTCGCAGAATAACATGATTGAAGACATTCAGAAGATAATATCTCTTTATCATCCTTTTCATGTGCTTTTCCAAATCATTCATTTTTAAAGAGCAACACTTTATTTCAAAGTATTCCTATCTCTTTTACTTGTCAATGAGTTGAAAGTCTTCAATAAACTTTTTGTGGATTGCACCCAGTAGAACTGAAGGATGTTCCGAATGGAGAAGTTAGAGTTAGCAATATCCTCCAAGAGATTGGAATCATTCTTTATGAGTTCTTGTGAATCTAGAGATAAACTTATGAATGACATCAGGAAGATGTGTACTAGTCTTAGACATTTGTACGTCAATCCAGGCTTCAAACTCATGTAAACGGTCACTTCTATGATGGGGTTGAATATCATCAAAAGTAAACCATAGACCATTTGTAAGATTGGAGGGAGTAGAGTCCTAATTTGAGGATTGAACTTCTGGTTCATTAAAATCTTCAACACAAGACTCGGGTGGATCCTCATATTCTTTTGGAGGGTTAATAAGTTTAGTCATATAAAGTGCCAATATATCTACGAAGTGTTAAGATTGTTAATTACAGTCACAATAGATTGAGTTTCTTCTTCCTAACTAGAGCTAGAGCAAGACTGGTCAAAGATAACATGATCATAGGGTTTGACCATAGCTACATCTAGAGGTTCTTTTGGGAAGAGCGGGCCTTTTTATATAAGATCTCTTTTTGTGAAGAAAAGGATTGACGTTGTTAAGAGGCAGTAGGTTATTTGATTGTGATTCTTTTTGAAGGTAGAATGAAGGGCTTTGAGTATGAAGGAGTGGCTATGTGAGTTTGCGAGAAGTATAGAGGTCTTTGTTGTGGTCTGGGTGTGACTCTTGATCTGAGAGGTCTAGAACTAGGAAAGTGTTACTTTTTAAACATTTCGTGAGTTATTTTAAAACATTTAAAATAATCTTCTTCAGAAGAGTAAGATAGGACAAGGCTGGTGTGGTAACTTGGTGGCAAAATAGGAACAGATTCATAGATTGAAAGTGTAGGCGCAATGGTAGAGGGCAATTTAGATCTCATATCAGCCTCAATCTGTTTGAGTTAGTCATACAAATACCTTATTTTTTACTCTTTCTTCACAAATGTAAGACCACAATAATTGTGGGAAACATATTGTCATAATTCATGGTCTAAAGATCTGATTTACTATTGAGGTTCAAGTTTTAATTGCTCAATTTAGAGAGAAATTTAATCAACTCTTTCTTGAGTTTGTTGGTGTTTGCATGTCATTTGATCTAATTTTAAGTCTATGTTTTTAAGAACTTGATTCAGGCCAATGACATTTTTGGTATACCAATTTAGCACTTTTTCAGAGGCATGGATAGACTCATAATTTCTTGTTAGTAGAACCTTGTTAGGGGTAACATGAGGCCTGACAATAATCTTTTTTTCATTAATTTGTCTTTCCAATGCTAGGAAAAGGTCCTCATAAGATATATCATGGGCAAAAACATCATGCATGGAATAGGGTTAGATGGGTCAATCCCATAATATCAAGCTTACATAAAGAAGCAGGAGGTTCAACAAAATAAGTAGATACATCAACAATGGTTTCTTGAGGTTCTTTAACGCAGCTGGACTTTTTGATATGCTTGATTAGAGTTTCTTCTGTGGATGGTGTAGTACTAAGGTTTGGAACAATCCAAGGCTTCTAATAAAGATCTCTAGCCTTTCTTTTGTGCCTTAAAGGTTGTGAAGGATGACAAGACTTGATTTTCTTCTTTTCTTATTCCTCCTGTAACTTTTATTTTTCTCGCTGACAACATTATTGTCATTGTTTAAACTTGACAGGTATGTTATAGGCATATGCATGAAAAAGTTCCTTAAAATCACTATCATCTTGGAGGATAGTCTGCATGGTAGCAGCAGCTTGGCTAATACATTTTTGGGGCAACATCCCAGATGAAATGGTCATAAATATAAGAAATATAGATTGGTTTTCTAATAACTCTCTGAAAGAGAGCTATCAAAAACAATATTGACAGCAGAAACACTTAGATTATAGATAAAATCTCATTGATTTTAAGGAAATTTCATCTATAACTTGGAAGTTTACCTTTGACCACTATCAAGCAAAGATTTAAGCATTTTTTATGAAGAATTTTCAAGAAATAGATCTAGGCGTGCCATCACCAGAAAGTCATTGCCTAGGTGTGTCGTTAGAAACCTTAAAGAGTAATTAAGGTTTAAGAAGAATTGAGACTCCTTACACCACTTAAACTCAAACTCTAAGGCTTTTGAGGCTTATAAATAGGGCCTTAGGGGCATAAGCAATGATAACAAAGCTAGAGAGCATGAGGTGAGTTGTGGAACACTCTGGATGAGGGTTTTCAGTAGGTTAGGAAAGAGTTTATAAAAGGAGAGGTAACTCTCTCTAAGTGTGGCCTTCTCCCTGAACTCTTTCTTTTCTTCTTTCTATTTTTCTTTTATTTTTATTATAAACATATGTTTATGCTTGGCTAGTAGATTTAATCTAGGATTTTGACTAAACCTTTTGTAGGGTTATTTTTGTATAACTGTATCTTTATATTGATGTTTTGAGTTGGTTTACCTATTTTCATTCTGTGCTTAATGCTTTTCTGAGCTTGATCACCATGGAATTGAACTAGGATTTAGGCTAATTTGAAAAGGAAACCCTAAATTAAGAACTCAATGGAAATAATCTTTGTTTTTATGCTTAATAAGTTATAAGTATAGTAATTAGCAATCAAGACGACAATACTTAATTGTCTTAGATAACCATAATTAGGGCAACACTTTATATCAACTGTTTTCTCAACTAGTTTTCATAAAAATATAAGGTATTGGGGAAAACAGTTAGGTTGATGTTGATTCGACAGAACTACGTAAGTAGTTGAATCTCTAGGTTAGTAAACTAGTTCATAACTCAATAAAAGAAGTAACAGTCAATACAAAATAGTTGTACATTGCGGTGAAGTCAAAAGTACTTAGTTAATTTAGTTGATAGTTTACTTGATTTTGCATTATTGTCTAGTTATTCAATTATATATTCAATCTATTTGCCTGAGTTAAAAGTTTAATAATAGTGTTAGTCTAGAATTAAAGTTAGGTCTTTGTGGGAACGATATCCTACTCACATTCTATTACTTTTCATGATCATGTGCAATTATGTGTATAGATTCAAGCAAACAAGTTTTTAACACAGTGGCTAAGGACTTGGCTTTTAATTCTACTAAAACTATGATTAAGAACTACTAATCTCAAGTGTTTTTCTTTGCTGACCTTTCAAGTAAATATGCATGCATATATAAGGAAAAGCAAAAGTTCTGCCTTTTGACTTAAGGATTGATAGAGCTTGCAAAAAAATTAGAAATTGACCTAGGAGTTAGAAGGAAGAATCACCTACTAAGGTAGACGATAGTAGTGGAGCACCTAATCTAATGGCAGATAATCATGCGCAAGTTATCAACCATAATTTTGATGCACCCGCACTTGTTAGTGTTATAAAAATATATCCCTATGGCTATGTGAATGGGAAACAGGTCAGGCAATATAGGGGAGGAGAGATCACCAATGATTAAACACCTAGAGATCCCTAGCACATCCAAAGGAAAGTCCAGCTAATGACTCTAACTGAAGGATTTCTTATGAGGCAACCTAAGCTTCTTGCAATTTTGTTTTGTATTGTTCTCTTTCTTCTTTTTGTTAGTCTCATTAAGAATTCATTGAATAATACCCTCTAAATACTCACTTAAACTTTTAGATATCTATGCAAGAAAGGAGTTCAGCACCTTAAATTGCAGAAAAAATTAAAAAAAAAAAAAGTTACTTCAGAAATTAACTCCTAGGCGCTAGAAAACCAGAGCTCAAACACTAGTTCCAACTAGTGACGCCCATATACCAATTACCCAAAAAATATGTAGAGTAATCCATTATTCAGAGAGTTTATTGGAGGATGAATTTAAAGCCACAGGGGATGTCAAGAAGCTGAAGTTTTAAACATATATCAAGTGCATGTGATCGTGATAAGTAATATAAAGTGAGTAGGATATCATTCCCACGAGGACCTAACGTTAATTCTTGACTAATACTACTATTAAGCTTTTAACTTAAGAAATTTGATTGAATATTTAAGTGAATAACTAGACAATAATGCAAAATTTACGTAAACTATTAGACAAATCAACATAAGACTTCTGACTTTACCACAATGTGCAGTTATTCTATATTGATAGTTACCTTGTTATGGAGTTATGAATTAATTTACTAACCTAGAGTTACACCTACTTATATAGTTTTGTCAAATTAACATAATCCTAATTGCTTCCCCTTATTCCCTATATTTCTATAAAAACTAGCTAAGAAGACAATTGATATAAAGCATAACCCTAATTGTGGTTATCTAAGACAGTCAAGTATTGTCATCTTGACTATTAATTGTTATGCTTACTACCCTTTTAGTATACAAACAAAGATTATCTTCATTTAATTCTTAATTTAGGATTTCCTTTTTGAGTTAGCCTAAATCCTCATTCAATTCCAAGGTGATAAAGCTCATAAAAGCATTAAGGATAGAATGAAAATAAGTAAACTAAATTCAAACATCTGTAAAAAGATTTTGTCATACAAAAAAAACCCCATAAAGGGTTCAATAAAAATCCTAGATTGTACCTACTAGCTAGCATCAGTATACGTTTAGAACATAAAAATAAACAGAAAACAAAAAGATGAAAAAAGAGAATTCAGGGATAAGGCCATTCTTAGAGAGAGATACTCCCTTTTTAAAAACTCTTTCATAACTCTATTGAAAACCCTCATCTGGAGTGCTCTCTAACTTGCCTTTATGCTTTCTAGCTTCATTATGTCTACAACACACCCTTAGGGTCCTATTTATAGGCCTATGAAACCCCAGAGTTTGAGTTTAATTGGTTCAAGGAGTCTCAATTCATTTCAAACCCTAATTGCTCTTTAGGGTTTCTAACTGCAAGGCGGGATAATGACTTTTTCGTGCCTGAGCACTAACTCTCTATTTTTGGTGCCTAGGCATCACTTGTGTGTGGTGCCTAGGTGCTATCATTCTAGAATTTTTAGTACCAGGGTGCTAGAATTGGCACCTGGGTGATGGAATTCTAGCGTTTGTGCATTGACCCTTAGGTTGTGAAATTCCAACGTGTACGTTTGGTGCCCAACCACTAAAGTTGGTGCCCAAGCGTTAGATTTCTTGTGCCTGGGCATTAGAATCTTCATGTTGTTCACCTTTCCTCCCTTCTTTGCTACTACTTTTTTTGCTTTGTTTCCTCAAAATTCATCACAAAAATGCTTGCTTGTTAATGGTCAAAGGTAAACTTCCAAGTTATAGATGAAATTTCTTTGAAATCAATGAGATTTTATCGATAATTTAAGTGTTTGTGCTATCAATATTGTTTATGATATTATCATACCCCATGACTTGAGGGTTTGCTAGTCCTTGAGCAAACAACTTCAAACATAGCTTCAACTTTGCTAGTATTCATAACATCCAAGCATTGATGGATGTATACAAACCATTAAGTTGCATTAATCCTGTCAATTAGTGAAAGTACTCTTTGAATTCTTAAATAAGATGTAATCAACAAATCCTTCGTACCTTTAAATTTTTCATTCCTTTTAAAAATATACATAAGTAAGTTATCCTTTGTTGTAACTTTATTCCATAGGCCTTTTTCACTCCACTCTCCACACTTCACAAAGGAACACAAAGTTAGAAATCATTAGGTCTTTATAAGCTTGTAATGTTAGGCTTGGGTAAAGGTGGATAAGAAAGGAATTTTAAGCTCAGACCATACCACAAGCAAGCATCTATAGGGACAACATTACCATGTTTTCTTAGCCATTCTTTTCACTAAGGGACATATTCTTATTTTCTTTCTGCTTCCTCTTTCTTTTCTTCTTCTTTCTTTCTCTGTTTTTTTAGAGCTTCTGCACTTTATTTTTTTTTTATTTCTATATATAATTGCTTTGCAATAGTCATATGTAGAACTCTTATTAATTTCTCAAATATCCCTATTCTTTTTTCCTTTTCATAAGGGTGTTATACTTTCTTCATGTTCATGTTGTTCCCTATTATGCCTCTGCGATATGAATGGCGTGAATGCAAGAGTGCAGTTAGTGTGGTTGGGTGAATGAGTGTTTGAGAGAAACAAGAAAATGATAGTTAAGGCTCAAAAGGGGAATCTAGGAAAAAAAATTCAAGTTTGGCTAAAAAGAATGGCTAAATCTATCCAAAAAATATCTAAATCCTCTTTTTGATAATGTGTTCTTTTAAAATTATGCCTCAAGTGGTGATAAAATAAGTTCTAGAATGCAGTTTAAAATGAACAAATCAAAGTGCATGCATTCAATTGTTCAGAATTATCTTTGAAGTAAGTAGGTTCTATGTCATGTTGTTTATTCTAGGTTATTCACAACACTTATATTCATCATGACAAGAATAATGATAAGTACATGACCCATATGCAATTAATCTCATATTTTCTGCTATGCTATAATGGTGAGTTCGAAGTTATCAAAAATTGAATGTTATTATTGCAAAAACAGATTATATTTTTACTGATTTTTCCTATTGCCAGTACAATTGCTTAAGCTTGCACATGTGAGTTCATTTTCCCTCAGACTTATCTAGAACAGTGGCCTCACTACCTAACCTAACACTACTCCCTAAACAGATAGATGTTACGAGATAATTAAAAGTGAAAGTAACTAGTACTCCCTTATCAGTTTAGATCTCTTGCTCTTCATTGTCCTCTGTCTCCTCTAAATTCTCATCACCAAAACTTTCCTCTTCCACATTTATGCTTACATAGATGCTAGAGGATTGTCCTACTAGGTGGTAGAGCTTAGGTAGGGGTTCTGGCCAGACAAGGATGGTGTTTAGGGGCATGCCATGAAAGGCAGCCATCGCTATAAGGAATTCTCTTATGGCCAGATTGCATTCGATATGGTACTTGTTGAATCGCTCTTAACTTGCCATTCGCTCCCCAATGGTTACTTGAGATAGGTTTGGAAGTGCCACTACTTGTGGACTTGAGGCTGCAAGCCTTCCTTCATGCTGTGGCCTCATGTTGTGGAGGCCAAAGGCATTCAGCTTTATTCAAGGCATTAGAACTTCTTCGCCTTGCTCCCACTTTATGCCTGACTGCTTGAACATTTTAGTTATCATAAAGGGATACCATAGGCTATCATTTGTGTTGCTAGACACTTGAATCATACCTTAAAAGATGTATGACCCCACATCAAAGGATCACCTTATCACAATGCAATACAAGAGAATGACCCTATCCGTGGTCACTTCACTGATGTACTGGGTGGAAGAAATTATGGAGTTTATGAATTTGAACTAAAGATGGTTCACTGGGGTCAATCTGCTGGCACTAAACCTCATATGTTTCTCTTTCCTGATAACCTAATAAAGGTCCCCATTACAGAGTTGTCTCCCCAAATCATCTAAATCCAGGCGATCTTGCAAGAGTTAGGAGTACTCGTTATGTTCAATATCCAGGAGGCCAAATATTTTGTTAATTTCATTCCCTCTAACTAGTACTTTCTTCCTGCGCACCAGCACTTTAAAGTTGGTTCGATTTGGGAGGTTAACATAGAATTCCCTAACCACTAGGAAGATCGCTCTTGCAGGTTATCTGCAAAATAGCCCCAGTCTCTTCTATGTATCTCATCACCAATGGATGTGTCGATGTCACCATCGACCCTTATTCCTATTTCTTTCACTGGCTTCTTATTCACAATCATGTTTTGAAATCTATCTATGGCTTCACATGAGGCAAAATGGGTGTCATCAAATTCTGGTTGGATTCCCCTCGTTGCTTCTTTTTCGGTGACATGAAGCCTACAATAAGAGGGTTTCAATGTTAGTGATATTCAAGCCTTCAGGTCAATGTTTATTAGTGGTTATTCAATCAGAGGGTTCTCAGTAGAACACAGATAATAAGAATGTGCAAAATAAACCTATCAAATCATATAAAGTATATGGCAATCATTCAAACAAAATTACCTTAGTATTAATCACTCTTAAATGTTCTAATAAGTGCCCTAAGGTTCCATATTGAGTAGAAATGTGAAAATGTTTAGTAAAATCAATGGATTTCTATGTTTGATGTTCGAAAAAGATTGTATACAACTTAGGCCTAATTGCATAATCCCGATACATATTTTCCAGAAATTGAAGCAACACGTCATCTCAAACACTTATTGCAATAGAGTTGTACGGTTTCGGTACTTACCTAGAGAGAATGCTCCAATCCCATGGAATAAACAAAAATTTAGGACATAAGGGAAAGGGGTTTTGGTAGAGGGAGTGTTTTAAGGGTGTAGTGAGTTTGAATGTGAGTGAAAGTGTCTCTTAATGCTTGATTTATAACTCAAAAATAGTTTTCAACATGCTGCCTGGGAGCTGCAATTTAGCGCCTAGGTGCTCAAGTATTTTTTTTATGATGCCAGGGCGCCTGTAATCTGGATTTGAAATTTTAGCCAATCTTTAAGGGTTAGATCAAAAAGTCTAAGGTTGAAATCTGGACAAATTGTTAAAATAATAGTGTCTGCACTTAGGGTTGATAAAGTTATCCCTATAAGGCTGTTTGATAAGTAGTGTAAATGGTATCCAAGATTGCAATTTTTGGAAGACCCTTACAGCCATAATATGTGAGCAAAGACGGATAGCACCTAGATGCAAATGAGTGTATCCTTGGGCCAACCGATGGTTGATGAAATTCTAAGGGATTTGAAGGGTAACATATTGTCCCTCAGTGGAAGATGGGAGCTCAACATGGTTTAGGTTTGAGGAATAGACTTATTCTTTAATTGGAATCTTTGGTTTGGAAATGAGCCTTTTGAAGACCTTATCCCAAGAACGATTTTGGGTATAAAGCTAATAAAGATTCACCAGATGAAGATGAGTGTCTTCAAGGCATTAGCTAGGATGTAAATCTTTGTAACATATTTCAACAAGATTATCAATCTTTGAGCATTTGCCTGGAGACAAGATTCGGGAATAGAAAGAGAAGAGGAAAGTCTAACTAGTTCTGAAAAATACTATTAATTAAGTAAAAAATTAGGAAAAAAATTTATAATTGTTTTTCAAAAAATTTATGCAAGAAATTATTTTTTAAAAAATTAATTTTATTATACCTATAACGAGTAAAATATTATTTTTGTATTTAGCTTACTCGTTGATTATTAATTTGGTCCCTCAATTATTTTGCCTTCTCAATTAGTTCCCCTGTTAGTCCCTCAATAATCTCAAAGTTAACACATTTAATCCCTTAATGATTTGAACTAAATGATATGGAGCAAATTGAGAACAATTGATGAATGAAAACTAAATTAAAAATTAAAATCACTAAAGATCCAAATTGAGAATGAATTAATAAATGAGAATCAAATAAAGAATAAAAATAAGAGAGAGACCAAACAAGGAATGAATTAATGAATAAAGAATCAAATTAATAATAAAAATTCATGGGAGATTAATTTAAGAATAAATCAAAATAATATTTTACATAAATGTGTTGGGATATGCCACCCACTCCAAAAAAGAATGTAATGCTATTGGGCCAACACGAGAAAGGATGTGATAGCTGGAAGCTTCCCATTTGCTTAAGAAAGAGTAGTGCTCTCATTGATCTTACTCATTTTCTGACCAAGCAAAAATTTTAAAAAAATTATAATTAATGAAAAGCCAACAAAAACAAAAAGAGGACTAATAATGGACGTGGTCTGTGTCCTCGTCAACATTGGATTTTCTTTTGGTACTGATCAGTAGAGAAAGGAATCTCAAATTTTTAGTTAAAATGATTGAAGAGTTCAAGTACTCGTGGTATTCAAAGTCTCAGATTTTCATACTCAATTTAAAATTAGAATGCTATGTACATTGTGTCTGATTTGGAAATTTAGGAAACTTCATCTTTCGCCATCATGATGTTAACCAGGGCCAAAGGCTTCTCTTATCTAACTTTCATTTTGCTTTTAAAAGTGTTAAACATATATATATGGTAGTAATGGATCTTCATTTGTTAGTGGTGCTTTAATCTATTTCTTTGACCAACTAATTAAAAAGCAAATGATGGAACTCTTTGGGTCTTGGGCTGTTTAATCAAAGTCTTTGTATTAGGGCACTAATATTCTTCAAAACTTTAATCACTTTTCCCTTCTTGATGTCGTTAAAATTTATTAAGAGTTACTATATATTTAGTCCATACAATAAATTTTACATCTACAACAAATAGGAAATAGGGAGTCTTAGCTGGTGATCCGAGTTGTTTATCTTTCGATGATAAAACTTATTCTCCATTGTCTCATTGGCCAACCATGAACCCTGATATTGTGAGTTTATATCTAGTGTTCAGAGTTTGCCTCCATTTGATATCACTCTTGCACCAAAACAGTGCTTTATCTCTAGATGTCCAATCAATTACTGCATTGCATTCCAGAGATAACTAACTAGCTCTGCTTTTGAGTGACATTCCCGGAGTAGCTATCATAATTGCAAATTCAATGAAACTTATTTTAAACCATTAAATAAAGGCCTAATTGTATAAATTTTTATTAATATTTATATACAGATATATTTGTGATTTGTAAATTTAAATTATTAAAGTTTTATTCAACAGTAAAAAATAAATATTACTGAAATTGAAAAAGCCTTAATATTATAGTAGATCTGGATAAGAAATATTGAAAATACGTGTATGAAAAATTTTATTTATTTATTTATCTATTTTGTTCCAACTCTTTTAACCAGTGATAGAGGGATATGTATATATATATATATATATATATATGATGGTGGGCTCCTTCTTTTTGTTTTTTGTTGAGTAAGGTGGGCAATAATTAAATAATTGACAAAAGGTGGTTTAAAATATGCCTATAAAAGAAAAACTACGTATAGACCTATAAAAATAGGTGAAAATTTTATCTGTCTCCATCATGTACATTATCTTTATTTGAGCCTTTTTCTTTGATTTTATCTAACTTTTCATTTTGCTTTTAAAAGATCGAAGCTATAGGACCGGATATTCTAAAACACGTATACATTGTTCTTTCCTTGACCGAAAGAGATAATGTAGCACTCTAATAAGATTGTTTTATCCAATTATATATGCAGGGAAAATTAGGGTTACGAACAAGTTGAGTCAATTTAATCATAGAATATCAAACTTATTTATTTAATGTAGAATAGAATGAGCCTAAATACAATAAACGTTGAGAAAACTATGATTAGGCTTATTCGTCTAATAAACAAACTGAGTTTGAAAAATTTAGTAACAGTAGTATCAAATATAATATATATTTACATGTACGTATAAAATTACACTAATTACAAAATTATGAAGTTTTATATTATGGTTGTGCATGTTCATGAAATTCTTTTTAGAAGATATATTACAATGTTAATGATGCATATATTTTAGTGTTATTTTATAATCTTAAATAAAATTATATGTGCATATATACTTTATAAAATAAAATTGTATTATTTATTGAGCAGTGTATGTGTTTAATGAGATAAAATCAAAATTTTAAACTTTGGCTTATTTAATTGAACTAATTTTAATAGTTAACTGCCCCTAATTAAAACTTTTGAAAAGTTAAATTTGAATAATTCAGAATAGTTTAGTTGATTTACATCCCCAGGTATAAAATAGAGATTATATATTGATGACTTTTCCTTTTGATGATAAAAGAGAAATTAATTAATGACGTACTTGCTTTCTTCCTTCCTAATTTTTATGTTATGAATTTTGATATATTATACTTCAAAATAAGTTATAATATGAATAAATATGTGCATCATTAATAACATCAACTTTTACCTTTTACGTATGAGTTCACATTCGTTCTTATGTACTGAAAAAAAAAAGACTCTTGCTTTAATTGAAGTATATTTTCCAGAGACACTCCTAGTTAAGATCTTCTTAATTAGAGATATAATTGACACGTTCCAGCAGTTAACTTTTTTTTGGCCAAAAAAGAAAAAAAATTACCCTTCCGGATTGTATTTATATCTCTAGTGGAGATGTTTCATGAGCTACTGATTTTCAGAGACAAAATGAAATTAAGCTTTAGTCTTGAATCATTCATGAATTAATAATTAGTGCAAATGACAATGAAATCATTACGGACAAATAATGTTTAATCCTTCTGTTCTTTTGTGTCTCATTATCTTTGACTGGAATTCAACTTAACCACGCCATTGTTATAATGGATGTCATTATTGAAGTACAGAATCACCTTTATATATATATATATATATAAATGAAGGAAAAATACAATTTTAGTTCTTAACTTAATTCAATTATTATTTTAGTTTTTAACTTATTTTATTTTTCACAATAGACATCCCTACGGATTGAAAATTGTCATTTTTTATTGACCAGTTATTAGAAATTGTCACTTATAATTTCTTACTTTTAAGATTGTTACCATATATAATCTTTAGTTAGTGCAAACTTTTGACTTTTGGTTCTTCGTAATTGGGAATTATTACTTATAATCCCCCACCTTTGAGATTATTTTTATATGTAACCTGTTAAGGTAAGCTATATTAATTAGAGAAACCAAAAGTAATAATTTTTAATAATAAAATACATTTTTAAGAAATTAAATGAGTAAGGATCATAATGATAATTAAGTGATAAGTCAATGACCAATATAGTATTTTTCTCGTGTATATATATATATATATATATATAGAGAGAGAGAGAGAGAGAGAGAGAGAGAGAGAGAGAGAGAGAGAGAGAGAGAGAGAGAGAGAGAGAGAGAGAGAGAGCGCTTTAATAATGGGACAAAGAATTGTGGAGCTTTGTTGAATTCTCCCTATCATGGTGACCCAAATAATGGAAGTACATTGGAATGCAAAATAATGAATTTAGGTGTTGAGCTTGAGTGTGTGATTATTGGATGGGATAATGCATATATTGGTGGTGTTCGTCTGGGATGCACACTCCCTTCCATTATTTATTATCTAATTCCTCACTCTTCCTTTTCTCAAAGCACTTACCACTTAGCAGTGCTTTCCTTTTCAGCAATCCATTTTCCATTCTATTTATCTGCTGACATTTGAGCGCTTTTAATATTTATTCATATTTTTTCTTCATTTTCTCTAGTTAAATGAAAACAATATTAAATCGCATTTATGGGGGAACACTGAGAAAGATCGTAAAATGTTAATTGTGGAATTAGGGATAGATGTAGATTCCTCTTTATTTTGATACTATTTTGTTTCTAAAAGGAGTTTCTTGGAAAAAAATGTTATACAAAGGCAAGAATTTTGTATTTAGTACAGATAAATATCTTTATTAGAATCAATGCCTGGGAAATATATGGTCGTAGAAAAGTGATTTTACCGTCAAATTAATAAATATCGATTTGACTTTACAATCAATTTTATTTGGCCACATAAATTATTTAGTTTTTATTTTTTATTTAAGTAATATATATATATATATATATATATATAATCACAGTAAATATATGAAATAATTTAATACAATAAATGCATATAATAGATAAAATCAAAATAAATACATAAAAAAATAACAAAAATAATACATAAGGATATGAGAAGAAATGAGAATATGTTAAGAAGGCACTATAATATGCATGATAATTAATGGTCTGAGTAAAGGTGTTTATTGTTACACTAAAAAATTGTTTTTTGCCTTTATAATTCAAATGAGAAGCTATAATTTCTTCTTTTCTAAAACAGAATAACTACATTTATTCTACTTATTATAAAACCATATATTAAATACCTTAGTATCCATATACTAGATTGAGATGATAGTTAATTAAGCAGAACAAAGTTGTCATTATTATAATATGGATATTGATACAAGCATGCGCACAAAGCAGCACCAAAATATAAAATTAGAAAATTAGATCTTAAGAAAACAATACGTTAAAATAATATTTTTTTTCCCCTTCCAGTCTCTTTTATAATCTTCATCTTACATCGAACTGGATTGAAAGTTGCTGATTTCTTAATTGCCTAAGGCAGGTTTAAAGTTAATCTCTCAAAGTATTATCAACTTAATTTTCTTTAGATATAATTTAAGAATAAGAGTATTATATCTGATCACTTCATAAAGAAAATTGTAACGATTTGTAAACTCTGTTATTTCTATCTTTAATTGTCCTTGCCAGATTAATAGCTTGAAGCCATGTGTAACTGCCTCATACAATTGTATCCTATTAATTATATTATTTCATATACTTTGCCAAAACACTCTAATTTTGCGTTCGATCCTCCTCTCTGTTGTTTTCTTCATCCATCGCCAACTGATTACTCTTCTTAATTAATTATTATTAAATTCACTGTTTCTATGATTCAATTATTTGAAATCTTATTCCATAATGAAGACTCCGTAATGTTGGAAGCTTTATATCTGATGAATAGGCTCTCCATCACGCTTTGAAACTTTTAAAAAGAAGTGCTATTTTTTCCAAAAAAAAAATATTTTTTAACAATAAAAGCAGTGATTTTACGTTCTTATATATATTTTTTCTGCCACTTGATTAGTATCGTGCATTGCATATTATTTAGATATTTTCCCTTGCATAAATGCTGTAGTTTATTTTGAATAATGATATTACGAGATTAGAAATATTATATTTCTTAACTATGATATAATAATTATTATATGTTACTAAATACAGAATAATATTATATCTAATTACTATAAATATACAAATATTGAATCGATTATTTTTAAAAAATATTAATGGTTAAATAAGTTAATGTTTTAGTTATTATTAAATAAAATATTATTCTATATTTAATAGTTATTGCATCATAATCAAAGTACTTAATATATGCGCTAGTTAGTATCATCATAAGTATTACTATACTTGAAAAAAAGCCATTCTGCTTTCTAAGATTCAATTTGTAACTTGTATATTCCGCTTGGTTAATTGCATGCATATATATATATATATATATATATATTAGCATTAATGTACAGTACTTATATGAAGACTAATGAGCAGGAACTGTAATTCCCTCTGGTCGTGAAGGTGTCTCAAAATTTTACTTAATTAAATTTTATAATTTTACAAATATAGAGATCTTCATATGGAGTCTTAATTTGAATCCTTCGGGAATTAACGAGGCCTGGGAAAGGAAAGAGAATAGTTGGGAAGGCCACCTTGTCCCCATTGTGTTGCCATCCAAGTTTTTGTTTTTGGTCAAATTATAATATACGTGAATAATATTATATAAAGTAAATTACTCTGTCACGACATAAGTGTACATTGTATTTTTTCAATATTTTTGAAACTTTATTAATATTTTTTATAATAAAAGATCATGTATAATTTATTTATTTTGACAAAAAATTTGTATATTTATTATTTATAGTAAATTAGTCAAAATAATCACTTTTATCCAAAACAGTTAAAATAGTCCTAAATATTAATTTAACTAAAATAGCCACTTTTAAATTTGACTAAATTAAATTAATAATTTTCAACCTTAAAAAATAATTTTAAAGTAAAATTTTAATAAATATATTTTTTATAATTACCTTTTCAATATTCAAAGAAATTAATATTCTCTTTGAGGATGTTATGATCATCTTTTAAATTCAGATGAAATATGTATGTGTTTTCATAATAGATAGGGGAGGATTTTATAGTTTGGAACTTTATTTCTCTGAAAAGAGAAGAATAATTTATCATCTCATTTAAGATTAAAGTAAATTTAATATATTCAAATTCATTTGCAGGCCATCTAAATTTCTACTTAGTTATGGACTTTCACTTTGTTTATTTGGCTTAGAGTATGTACAAACTTTATTTTGGATCAACAAAATTTATAAGCTTGGTTTTGGTCAAAAAGTGAGTTTGTATGATAGTGGTTTATGCATCTAGACTTTTATTGGAAATTAAAGTGTTTCGCAATAAATGTAGTCCTTCCAATGTAGAAGTATTTTTTTTCTTTTACATAAATGGAAGTTTGGAGAACAAAAATGATTTTGAAAAAACTTATAACGCCAAAGCAAATGAGATTGTTTATAAAATAAACTCCTATTTTAATATACAAATCAATTTTTAGGCCTTTCAAATACCTAACCAAACACGGTCTCTAAAGGAAGTATGTAAATATTATAAACTAACCAATTTGTAACTTTTAGCTGGATCGTTTCACTAACACAATCTTCCGAAAATAATATGGCTAGCAACACAACTTTAGTATGTATTTGGATTAAAGTCGTATAAATTTGATTTTGGATTAGTATGATTTACAAATTTAATTTTTGCCACAAGTGATTTGCTTGACCCTGATTTATGTTTGTAATATTTCATTCGAAAAGTTAATTTTTTCTTCAATATAGTTCATCAACAAGACTTTTTTTTTCCCAATTCTTTACTCACGAGAATTTAGATAAAATTCCAATGGAAACTGTTTTAGTATACAAACATGGTAAAACGCCAAACCAAGCAATTTGTGTAAATCATACAAAGATATCCATTGCACAGTCTAGATGATTTACATAGACTCTATAACCCAAATACGTATTTCAATATAATTTTGATGAAAATAACCCTTCTGGATTTGCTTTTAAATTAGTGCGCTAGCCCCACGTTTGCCTCCAACGCATTGGCCATCTTCATCCATAAATACCCTTCTTCCTAGCGTGTGTCCACCACACTACTCCCTCCACACATCCTTTTCCCTTCGTCATCGACAATAATCTCTCTCTCACCTTTTCTCTAATGGCTTCCAATCAAACACCCATCGTCACGAACCAAACCAAATTCGCCCTTCAAAGCAACGACCTCGAGCAGCAGCAGCAACACATGACAGCTATGGACACCCAAACGAAGAAGGTCGACGACTTGGACTACTCAAAACGAGCGCAGTGGCTACGAGCCGCCGTCCTAGGAGCCAACGACGGGTTGGTCTCCACGGCGTCTCTGATGATGGGCGTGGGAGCAGTGAAGCAAGACATCAAGGCCATGATCCTCTCCGGGTTCGCCGGGCTCGTCGCTGGAGCTTGCAGCATGGCCATCGGCGAGTTCGTGTCCGTGTACTCGCAGTTGGACATAGAGGTGGCTCAGATGAAGAGAGAAAAAGAAAGAGCGAGTCGCAGAGGGAGAGAAGAAGATGACGAAGAAGACGATGAGGAGAAGGAGGGTTTGCCGAACCCTCTGCAAGCAGGAGCAGCATCGGCTCTGGCGTTCTCGGTGGGTGCGATGGTGCCATTACTCGCAGCGTCGTTTATCAGAGAGTATAGGGTTAGGGTTGGGGTGGTGGTGGGTTCGGTAACTGTGGCTCTGGTGGTGTTTGGGTGGTTAGGGGCTGTGTTGGGTAAGGCTCCCGTGCTGAGGTCCAGTGGGAGGGTCTTGTTCGGAGGGTGGCTAGCCATGGCTTTAACTTTTGGTCTCACCAAGTTGATTGGGTCAAGCGGGCTTTAATTGGTTATTTTCTTGAGGCATAATTAGTTTATAATATATAAGTAATTAACTGGCCAAGTTAAACAACAACACTGTACATAAGCATATAACAATAGGGTTCTATTTAAATATATGCTTGATGTGTTTATGTTTTTTTTTTTAATTAATGATGGGCGAAGTTTATCAAGATGCAGTTTATTTATTTATTTATTTTGCTTTATGTAAAGTGAGCTTTTCTTTTTGATGTTCTGTCAAATATTTAAGCTTTTGTTAATTATGTAAGGGTATATGCTTTCTTCTCTCTTCTTAAGACATCCTAAGGTCCTTCATTTTTGCTTTTTATTAGAAATGATGTGATTTGCGGGTAGAAGAAAGTGGTTTACTAGCATGTATGAAGGTTAATATTAAAGGGGTTTTAAAGCAGCATGTATATATTGTATATGTTAAATTGAAAAGAATCATATATCAGAACTCAGAAGAACATATTTATTCAATATTTTAATAAAAAAACTGCTTAATTTATTTGTGCGTGTTAATTAATTACCAAAAGTTTGTAAAACAAAACAAAAAATAATTAACGGAATATGTATATGAATTTTCTACATTTCTTCAAGTGAACTGCGTTAAATTGTACAATTAATTTGACGTGGTTGAATTAAAATTTTTTTATTTTATTAATTTAAAAATTATTAATTTTAATATTTAACTTTAAATATAGATGGTTAGATTTGTATAATTATTAAATGATGACCATCTAATCTGGGTATTTATAAAAAAGAATACAAGAAATTCGAATGAAATGTTTCGAATTGTCTCAACCCCTTGGTAGGAATTAATAATCATGAGTAAGCAGGCGGAGTACCGTAATTTTTATCTTCGGACCTTTATTTAGCGGATATAAAAACTTGTCCTCCCTATAAAATTTGACTCTCTCAGCTCCGACATTGACTCGTTTACTTGGGAAACATGTTTTATTTGTTAATGGAAAACTTTAAGAATGAACAATTTAATCTCAGTTTGATCTTCATTTACAGAGCACTGTTCATATAAAATCACAACAAAGAACAATATGCCTTAAATAATAATTAATATAATTTATAACTCATAAAACGCAACATAAAATTTTTTATAATATATTATTTAGATTAATAATATATATATATATATATATTATATAAATATGTAAACAATATGCATATAGAGCTGGGAACTTATCATACTATTTAGATTTTGATATGAATCTTTATGATATTCATTGAAATTTTCATATTCAAACTTAAATAATTAAATTTTATAAAAATTAATAAAATCTATATTTTGCTCGGACAGGCTTCGTTCTTATTAGATGACTGATATATCTATCTCTTTCAACAATAGATTTTTGTATTTTTGGGTGATTATCTTTCCATTTTTTTTAGTTGGTATGCTCTCTCGTTATCGACACAAGGTGAAAAACAAAGTTAACGAGAAAAAAAAAAAGATTTTTTGCAATGTTTTGTTTTTTGTTTTAAAAGCACGTTTAACCCCTACTAAAGGATTTGGCATTGGTTGAAGAACCTACTGCTAAATAACATTTCTAAGTTTTGATGCTGATTTGATTCATATTCATGATATGAATTTTCATCATTTTTATCCATATGTTAAAAGTTTTGTGGCTTTAGATGTATTAATATGCTTTAACTTTTATTCAATTTATCTTTGGCATAATAAATTGTTTGAGTTTCAAAAAGTTGGATGTACGACTCAAGGGTCTTTATCATTGATGTAAATTAACTCAGTAAAATTTGTAGATATAAATCCTAAGTCATTATTTATAATCCTTCTAGGACTAGTTGTATTAGTCCATATATATTTGAAAGGCTGACTCTAAATTGGCAATGATATTTATGTCATGAGCTCAAATAGGACAGCGACTAGTATGGGGATCGATGTACACTCATAACAAGAGACTTTGTTTTACATTTGTTTTACTTTTGTGTAGACAGGGTAATCTAACATACAAAACAAACGAGAGGTTTGCTCTCAACAAAATAACCATTCAAAAAACCATCAAACATCTAATAAAGGGTGGGATTTGCCTATGTATTTGGAAGTGATTAAAGTATAAAATACAAAGATATACAATACAAAAGTAATTTTTTCCTTGTGAACAATGTAAAGTTTACCAAAAAAGCAAATCCTTGTCGTAAGTGGGTGACCAAGGCCAACACTACAATCTAAAATGATTAAAACAATGAGGATGAATGAAAACTCATTGAACATATAATGCAAATTACACGACAAAGAGGGCAAACTAAGCTTGACAGTTTTTCATAAACAAGTTTTTCATGCTCAAAACTTGAGACATGAATAAATAATTATTTACTCAAAATAGAATGATGATAATTCACAAACGTCCACATAAATGCCAGTCAGAAATATAAAACACAATCTGGAATAAAATCATAAAATTATCTCAACATAAGAGAGTTAAATATTGAGCAAAAAGGTAGGGACTTACAACAAAACCATCAGAAAATATAGAACAAACAAGGCTAGCAACACTCCATCTTGCTGGGTTTCAATTCATGGTATGCCATAGTTATTGCCTATTGCTATCCGTTATAGGATTCTCTATAATTCTGAAAAAAATAGTAATAATGCTTTCATACTTAAATAATCAAAACATTAATAAACTTAGAAGCATATTATTCTCACATGAAAAATCTTGTGGGGTATTACAACCATTCAAAAAGTATTAACTCAAATTGCTTGAAAAAATTTTATCAAACACAGTTTTCGTAATATTTAAAATTAGAGTAGTTCAAAACTCTAAAATCAAAGTAATTCAGACAGCCAAAAAATTTAACCAAATGCTTGAATGTTCACAATACTGATAAAGCTTTATTAACATTAGATTTTAGAATATTTAATGTATACCAAAATGATGACGATTATAAATTTCATTAAGTTTGCCCAAGAGCATTTGAATATTCAATAAGAAGTATTTTCACATGGAAAATACATAAATAAGAAAAATATGTATAATCAACATTATCTACTCACTTAACAGATAGGCATCAAGCTTGACCTTGTATAATTTTTTTATGATTTATCTCATGTTTTTGAAAATTTTCTTTTATTTTTTAATTGATCATTTTTTTTAAAAAATAGCTATTAATTTGTTTAAGTTAGATATAGACCATTTTTATTAGTGTAGGATACCCTATTTGTTAAATATAAATAGTGCATAATTTTTTTTTTCAAAATCCATTAATAAATTTACTAAAAAAAATTAGCAATTTGACCCAGTTAAACCACAACCAAGTCTACTCCAGTTTGGGTCCGAGAGCTAGCCATGAATGTTGGCTTGGTATTAAAACTGGACCGGGCCACGAGTAGACTAAGAACTTGATTTGGTTCAGCAGATGATCACCCCCAAGCTAGCCTTATATGTTTTTTTCTTAATAATAATAATAATAATAATTATTATTATTATTGTTGTTGTTGTTGTTGTTATTGATACAGTTATTGTTCTTGTTATTGCATTTGTACTTAGTATCCATCATGTCCCAAGGCTTAAACCTCTCTAGTGTTGACACCTTTAAGTCATTAATCACTTCACCTTATCATTTGATTTTGGTTTAATTAAAGTTAACCATATAAAAGAAATGTATATAGAGTTCTCCATATCAATAATTAAGACTCCAATTTACGAATTTTAAATGCCATTATCTTGCATCATATAATACCAAGGTTGTCAAACTCGCGATTCTAGGTTGACTCGTGAGGGGGGGTGTAGACTCGTAATGTAGAATCGTAACATAGAATCGTAAGAGTTTATCTCTATTAATAAATTGAGAAAAATTTATATGTAAAGGACTAAATTGATAAAAAAAATTCTATGAGTGACTCAATTGAGAAGTATTTTATTTGAGGGACTAAAATAAGAAATAATTTTATAAGGAATCAAATTAATAAATAACCTATTAGTGATAGACCAAAAGAGATTTTATTCATTTGGCCAAAATAAAATTCAAAGTTTCAAACTATAAAAAAATATAAAAGGGTATTATTAATAATGATGTTATTTGTGAAGAAATTGAAAAATATTCATATGAGGGACTAAATTGAAAAGAAATTCTATGAAGGACTAAATTAAAATAATATCTTACTTGTGAGGGATTAAAATGAAAAATAAATTTTATAAGGGATTAACTTTAAAAAATACCCTACAAGTGAGGGACTAAAAAAAGATTTTACTTATTTTGCCAAATTAAAATCAAGGCTTGTATATATATAGTGTTTGTCATATATACACTGAATGTGTATCATGGCTTAGTGGTTAGCTACCTGGTGCCCTGTTGCACACGGGTTTGACGCTTGGAGAAGTTATTACTCGGTGGTGACTCGTTGAGTTAACAACCATGTATAATACTATTGTATATTTATAAGCACATGTTTATTCACCTCATTAATGTTATCATTTGGTTATTCAACGCCAATATTATGATTATTTATTTCCATGCATATTATTTATTTATTTTTCACTTTTTCATTGACACAATTACGAATTAAGGCCTAATCCTCTATGCTAACTCTTACTCAACCTAAAGTGGCTTCCTAATGCTATTAATTACTTCTCTAATAGTTGAGTCCATGCTTAATAATTTCCATTTTGATTACAAGTTAGGTTAAGAGGGTATAGTCTTCAACTTTTTCACACATACGAAAATCTTTGGAAAAGAAGAAAATAGAATAGTATAATATTTTTTTGCACCCGAATGTATTTCCTTAGGCCGTTTATGCTCTTCATCTAATAGTCTATTCTTTAGGCCACATATGAATATATATATATATATATATATATATTGTGACTTCCCTAATTCTCATATAAGAGTTCAACAAAGAATAGAAACCACAACCTTCAAATACGGTAAAATGCTATGAACCAAGAATCTAGGGACTAAACTGAAAAAAACTTTATCTTTGTTTCATTAATACCATTGGATCTTTACCTAATGAAATTGTTTTAATAATAAATCCAATCATGTAATTTTAATTTTAGCTCACTCGTGTTGGCCAACCAATCTTTTTCTTTCTTCAATTAGTAAGATCATAAGCCATATACTAGGTTTACATTCTTAGTAAAAATTGTCACTTGAATTAATTACTTCAACCTTTTCCATCTTAGAATTCAAGTATATTATAGAGACATACCTTGAACTATTAAACTAGTGAAACATTTCCTTAGGACCTTATGGTCCTAATAATTAAATGTGATAATTGGATTAATCCAGTGTTCATTTATCAAGCTCAATATGTCTTTTAAGTGAGGCCCTTTCTTAAGCCCAGTGCTTAAAATTCAAACAAATAATCTTGACTTCTTTCTATTGACATGGTCCCACAAGGGTGGGTCCCACTTAGGCTATTAATGATCCTAATCGGACTGGGTTTAACATGAATCCTAGGCCTGACCCAAGTAAGCATAGGGTTTGTTTATGTACCCTGTGGCTTGGCTTAACATGGACAAACCCAATATTGACTAGGGCAGGTAATTATTGTGTCATGGGCCTTTTTAAATATTTTTTTACCCCAATCTTTATCTAGCTTACAAACTATAATTTTTATGCCAAAAGAAGTCGAAAGTTATACTATTTTTTAACAACCATCTCTGCATTTGTTTTAACAGAAGGATGACTTTAAAGACAAATATTCAACTTGAATTAGCAAATATCAAGTACTAAAATACAAAATGCACAAGAAACAAATAGGCACTTAATTTTCACAATATGCCCAAACTTCAACTATAAGCATCCTTTAAATTCAATTATAATCAGAATACCCATATTAAAACAATTATAACTTATATCAGCCTTAAATGCAATACAATTTTTGCAAGATAAAAATATAGTTTTAACATTATATAGTAGTTTACATATATATTGTTGACAAAAACGCATTTTATTACTATTTATATAGTAAATTGTCGATAAAAACGCATTTGGATATTATTTGCATAGTGCTAAATAGTAACTTGAAAATTTCTATATAAAGAATGAACCATTCTTAGTTTTCTCATTCGAAAGAAGAGAAAGAGGAAGAGAGAGATAGTGGAAGAAGCATTTCATGAAAATTTTAGATTTTTAACTAGCATAATATATTTAAATTTTATTACTCACACTTCATAAAACTAAAAACATAAATCTGTCTTGTTTTATAACCAAAATGTGCTCTCCCTTTCTGTACATTGCTAGAAAAATGTCAAATAGAAATTTAAACTTGGAAACACAATCATATCATATACATATAGAAATAAAAATGAGTTTTGATATGAGACCTCTAATTGAGTATTACTAAATAGTGAGATGCAATTGGAAATGTTCTTTGTTTATCTCTATTGTAAGTGGTATCACATTCTATGTCAGATTATCAAATTTATAAATTAATGTGTTTCAAAATTCAGATATGGAATGTGTTCATCTCTACTTAACTATTTTTTATTTTTTAAAAAATTATATTGGAATTTGACACGAATTCATTCATCATTGTTTAAGTAATTATTTTAAACATGTATATAGTGATATCAGACCCAGAATTGTTCCATGTCACATTTTACTGCCTAAACCTACCAATTTTTTTCCATTTGACATACCTTTAATTTTGTTATTTTGCATCTTAAAAAAAATTGAACCCTCTCTCATGGAAACCATCTAAGACATCATTGGACCAACCACTGCCATTAGAGCTTCACCGTTGTCTATCACACTTCCAAGTTAGGCTATCACTATATCACTACAAAAAATTGACTTTTTAGTGGCGACTTTTAGTGACAACTAAAAAAATTCGTCACTAAAAGTATGTCTTTAGTGGCGACTTTAAGTGTGACATCACTAAATAGCTTTTATGGTGATACATCAATCACCACAAAAGACATTTAGTGGCAAGATACTTAAAGTCACTATTATTAGTATTTAGTGGTACCATTTTACTTGCCACTGTATAACATTTGTGGCAACTTTCCATGTGTCGCCACTAAAGCATGGAGCAAAAGATCTAAATTTAAAGATATTTAGTGATAACAGGGAGAAGTCGCCATTAAAAATAATTTAGGGGTGACAATATCTTGCCACTAATTTTTTTTGTGATGACTTTACAAAGTTGCTACAATATAGCGTTTGCGGCAATCTTAGATGGTCACCACTAAATGGTTTTTAGTGGTGATAGCTCAGTTCTTGTCACTAAAGGCAATTTTGGTTATATATATATATATATATATTTAATACACATTACTCTTCGATCTGGAGCCCTTATTCACCTTCGCCTTCCTTCTTCCTCTTTTTTCAACACCCAACACCTAAATCTTCTTCTTCCTCTTGTGCGTTTTGATTTTCTAGGTTATGGGTCTCTCAAACACTGGATTTAACTCCAACGCTATAGAACTGCGTAGATTTAGGAAGAAAGACAAGTAACTCGTTCCCCTTCCATTCTTACTCAAGCCCTTTTATTGTTTAAGGTGTGTCTTTTATATGCTATTTAGAAAACTCTCCAAATGACAATGTTTTGTCTGATTCTTCCTCTATTACTTTCTATTTTCCTTGAAGAATGATATAATAACTGGAAGTTAGATTTCCCCAGGTTCTCTTTGTCTTTTAGGCTAGTTTCGATTTGCTAGGTTTTAGGTTTCTCAAACATAGGATTTACTCATGCGTTAGAAAGAGTTTTTGCCATTGATTTCCCCTTGCTTTGTCTTTCACCGCAGCAAAAATTCACTTTCACCGTGGCCACAAAAAACACAGCAAGCCACCTATGGCTTTGTTGTGTCTTTCATCGCAGTGAAACGTGTTCATTGGATCAAATTAACTAGTTTTCATTAATAAGTCAACAATTAAAATACATCAAATTAACTATTAAACTAGCTATTTGTGGTAATTCTTGAAATTGTAAACAACTTATAATTACTAAACTCAAACTTATATACCAATTGAAACACATCTTGAAATCGTAAGTGCATTATTAGCATTGTCTCTTTCTATATAATGCATTATTATATATCTATTATTATATTTATCATTATTATTTTTATTTTTATTTTCTTATTATTATATATTTATTTATTTATTTCATGCTTTCTAAAACCTATGGTGAGTTCTCATCTTGGTGAAATATGGTAAGTTTCTATCATCATCATTTTTTGGCACGAATGTTATTATCTCTTTCTTCTACTAATCCCACTATTTTGGTCATGGTAGTGAAGGCTCGTTCTATCTCTGCACCAACAAGCTTTAAGTTTATCTTCTTCTTATTCTTGTTCTTATTCTTCTTTTTGTTTTTCTTTTGCAACTACTATTATATCAAAATGGTCGAATCATGTATTAATTTCTTTCTTTCCTGTACCTTATTATCAAATATTCCCTGAGTGGTGGCTATGGGGAAAACATAAGGATTGAAAGTTCAATAATTGATGGTCTAGTTTGTCCTCAAGGTTACATCACCATAATTATGGTTGGCTTTTTCTTTGATTTCTCATTTATTATCTACTTGTGGATGCTGCATTATTTTCTCATTCCTAATTTCTCACTATTTTTTGGCCTAATCAAATAACAAAAAATAAAACCTGATTTGATAATATATGCCAAAATAAAATGATTTATCTTGGTTTGTGCCAAAAGTAAAGCAACAATCTAACTTGATAATTTTCAAAACTCATCATATTTTTCTTGAACTTTTGATCAAGTTAACGGATATTTCCTAAGGAAGTCAAATATTCCTTGAGTGGTGGCTACATGGAACATAAGTATTCGCTAAATTTTATACATTCAAGTGCATGAGGTCGCAAAAAGCAATAAAGAGTGAGTAAGATATAGCTAAATTCCATCTTTTTGGCAAGCGTGGTGCCTAGGCGCCAACTCTCAGGTTTTAGTGCCTAAGCAGTAGTTTTTTAAGTGCTTGGACGATACCTTTTTGGAAATCTATCACCCTGGCACTGGAATTTTGGTGCTTGGGCACTATTTTTTGGAAAAATGGGGCCCTGGCACTGGAATTCTAAAACTTGGGCATGGTACTATTCATTATAAAATTTTGAAATGTATAATTAGCTTCCAGGCGCGGGGATTTTTTAAGCCCAAGAGCTGAGTCTGTGGAATTGGTACCTGGGCCTTGGATTTCTTGCACCTTGGCGCTGGAATCTTTATTTTTCCTCCCTTCTTTGCTGGTACTTTTCTGGATCTATTTCCTATAAATCCATCATATGGAATGCTTAAATATTTGCTTAATAATGGTCAAAGGTTCGTTTCCAAGTTATAGATAAAATTTCTTTGCAATAACTGAGATTTTATTTATAAATTAAGTGTTTCTACTATCAATATTATTCTAGATAACTTTCTTTCATAGTTTTATCAATAAGGATTAGAAATTCAATAATGGATGGTCTAGTTTTTTCACAAGATTACATCACCATAATTATGGTTGACTTCTTCTCTGATTTCTCGTTTATTGTCCATTTGTGAATGCTGCACCATTTTCTTATTCCTAATTTCTCACTATATTTTTGCCTAATCTGATAACAAAAAACAAAAAAAATAACATATCATCACCACTATTGTTTTGCCTAATAAAAAATTCAATATTGGACAGTCTAGTTTTTCCATAAGGTTACATCACCACTATTTTTTTGCCTAATTCGATCACAAAACAAAAAGCAAAACCTAATTCCTGACATCTCTTTCTTCCTCTATTAAACTTGTTTTCCCCAGGAGTTGTCAACTTTGTTCTTCTTTTATGTCACCATGTGCCAATGTCAGGCATCCTTTTGACTAGATTTTTGCAACATTAAAGGTGGTGTTGACCCACTGTTTGACAAAATTTTCTTTCCTCCTTGACACAACATTAGGGTTCAAATAGTAGGGGTTGTTAAGGTATGTGATGAGCTTAATCTTCATATTTCTTTGTACTTTCAATTACTTAGGTGATATTCACTCTTTCCCTTAAAATTCTATTAGTCAAAATTAAAATATTTCTTTTAATTAAAAACTATTGAACAAAACTAAAAATAATATGAATCCCTTTTATGATTTAATATTTTTTTTCCTTCAACAAGAAGAGAATTTTTTACAGTGTTTCCACCTTGTTGTGTTTTTTGCCTTAGTGAAAACACAGCAAGTCATCAAGGCCTTTGCTATGTTTTTCATCGTGGCAAAAACACAATAAGCCACCTACACCTTTAGTGTGAAAGTGTTCCAATCTGATTTAGCCAAATTAACTAGTTTTCATTATTAAGTCAACAAATGTGGATATTTTAAATTAACGATTAACTAGCTATTTTTGACAACTTTTGAAATTGTAAACAACTTATAATTACTAAACTCAAACTTATATACCAATTGAAACATATTTTGAAATCATACATGCATTATTGGCATTGTCTCTTTTTATATATAAAAAAAAAGGAGATTGATCTTGTTTTGATAAATATTAATGAATGTAGGAACTGAGGATAAATAAAAGTTAGTTAAAAATTAGAAATAGGGTTGATGCTGCATATATACAACAAGTATATTGTTTTCTCCAATGGCCATATAGTCAACTAGGGGTGACCGACATAGTTTGGTGCCCATGTAAGGGTTGTATGAACACAACATTCAAGGTAAGATGTAAAATTTAGGAAGATCTATTCAAAAAGGGTTTTTGTAAAAGTTATAAAGTGTAGGACTCACGTGGAGAGAAACAAACCTATGCCAAAAGTCTCATTCAAGAGTACAATGAAGAATTGGAGGAGGATAATGTTCAGATGGATAATGTCGTAGATGATGACATTATTGAAATGATACACGATGCACATGAACATTCAAATTTTAAGGATATAAATAGTAGTTTAGAACATGATGAGTCACCTAACACATATACTAAAAATTTCTTCAACTTGTTAGAAGATATTAAAACTGAACTATATCCAGGATGTACCAAAGTGTCAAAGTTGTCTTTTATAGTTATGCTACTTTATTTGAATTGTCTCAATCTTTGGAGTAATAAATCAATGGATGCATTGCTAAGTTTATTCTAAGAAGTTCTTCCTAAGGGTGCAATGGTTCCTAACTCTAACTATGAAGCAAAAAAGGTTATTTGAGACCTAGGATTGGATTATACGAAGATAGACACATGTGAGAATGATTGCATCTTATATTGGTGAGAGCATGCCAATGCACAAACGTGTCCAAAGTGCAAGATGTCTAGATCGAAGATGAATAGTCATAAAGACAAGAAACATTATGAAATAAGTTGGGTTACATAAAAACATAAAATAAGTTGGGTTACATAAAAACATTATCTTTGCTTTATTGCAAGTTGGTTATGTTAATAAGTGCAACAACTTGTGCTTATTATTTGTAGCATAAGTTTAAGGCTATGGACAATCAACGAGAGATTGCAATGAAAGCTTTTTATATAAGTACTATGCAATGATTTTTAGGAATTGGAAAAGTAGCTTATATACATTGTACATGAAGTGTGAGACTAATGATGAGAGAGAAGCAGCTAGGCCTGATCTAGTTAGTCGTGAAGAATAGGAGTTGTTATGTCATCACTTTGAGTCTAATAAGTTCAAGATATCTAATTTTTTGCAAGTTAATCTAAATTGTCTTCTTTATTTTTAATGGATAACATTATTATTTCATTGCAGGCAACAAGTAGTAGGAATAAATCACATAAGAGTAAGCAAGTTACAAAGCATACATATAGGACAAGGTCATTTGCTGAGGTAGAGGAATTAACGGTGACCACGCACTCCTTTTATTTTTCCTCCATGTACATAGTGTCAATTAAATTATTTGATACCATTAAGTATTCTTTATACAAACTACATTATAGAGGGATCCTGTGACTGGGGAAAAGGCACCACCTGATTGAGTTAGGTAGATACAACACACTTGGTAGACTAAGGAAGGAGAAGTAGTATGGTTAAATCCATATTCATAAGAAATTCATGTACGACTTATAAATTTATTAAGTTTCAATCTCTTTTCAATTATATATTCTAGTACATGGTTTTAATTGCTCCTATAATGGCAAAGTCACATTCATGATCTCATTCTTCAGTAACAATCAGAAGATAATGAGACACCATTGACTAGAGATGAGATACTTGATACTGTGTTGGGAGAGCAATCAAGGTATGTCCATGGAAAAGGGTATGGGAAGAAACCCCAAAAGAGAAAAAATGTGAACTTAGCTAACATGGACTCTAGAATTAAATAAGTGCATGAGCTAATGCATGTTGATATGGAATGACAACAAGAGGAGTACTGTGCTAAGTTAGATAGGCAACGAAAGATAGATCGTGTTAAGTTTGGGAGGCAACAGGAGGAAGACCATGCTAAGATACATGAAGAAATAGAGAGAAAATTATTAGAAGAACGATCTGAGCTTCATTGCAAGCCAAGATTCAAGCTCAAATGATCCCTGCCTTAATGACAAACTTACAACAGGTATATTTTATGATTATCTTTTTATTTTTCAAATAGTGAGAAAATAGAAGTGATATTTCATTCTATAAGGGGCACAAACCTTATAACTCTTTAGGCTAATGATGATAGAACCTACTTAATGACCTTATAAGGAAATTTCATAGCTAAGTTAAAGGTATAACCTTATGCCTAGTTCTTATTTGGCTCC
Source organism: Delonix regia (assembly GCA_037074485.1). NCBI lineage: Eukaryota > Viridiplantae > Streptophyta > Magnoliopsida > Fabales > Fabaceae > Delonix > Delonix regia. The sequence goes on along the minus strand of CM073449.1, from coordinate 18,069,959 downwards.
TAAACTGGTGTGTGCTAGTTTAAGAGTCATATGTTGTGAAAATATTACGTGTATCTTATGTCATTTTCTAGAATCATTCACTTTTACTTAACTAGGTATCATTTGCTTGTTGCAAGAAATGATAATGCTCATTATAATGGCACACATAGACTATGAAGAGCAAGTTCCAATGAATAGAATTGTAAGTGTCTTGTGAAATATTGGAAGTCTAATTTGTATATGTTGGAGGAAGTAACTTTCAAGTTGATTGTATATCAATTTTGTTTTCAACATTTAGGATACACATAGTCTTTTATGTTATAATTAGTTGTAATTCAATAGTTGATTTTATGTTGTAGTGTTTAAATATTGCTTTCATTGTCTGGGATGCAAATACTGGTCTTATATGTATTATTTAAGTTTATTATATATCAGTTAACAAGTTTTTAGAGCCTAAATATATATGAAATATGTAAAACAAGAAAAAAACCTTTTGGTAGTGACTTAAGTCGTTGCCAAGGCTCATTAGTGGCGACAATAAAGTTGCCACTAGAGAGCTTTAGTGACAACTACGTTTCATTGTCGCTAAAGCTCTTTAATGGTGGATATAAATAGTCCCTACAATAGCTTTTTAGTGGCGACCATATTTTGTTGCTATTAAAGCTCTTTAGTGGCGACAATGCAGTCATAGCTAAAACTATTTTATCGGCGACAATTTTGCTGCTGAAACTACACATTCTATGGCGATTATGATAAATTTTGTAATCTATCTACATGTAGTGGTGACAATTGTTGTCACTAATACTTTTTAGCGGCAACTCTTTCTGCCACTGATTGTGCCTTCTAGTGGCGACTTCTTTTGTCATTGATATATCCTTTTAGTTACGAGACATGATGTGGCAACTTGTCAATCGCTACTGAAAGTTTATAGTGGCAACTAACCAACCTTTAGCAGCGACTTTTGTCGCCACTAAAGGCAATTTTTTTGTAGTGTATCTTGCTTTCTCGGTCTCCCATGTTAAGCTATCACTATCGCTTTTTCCCTAATATTCCGTCTCCCTGATTAATTTTATTGCTTTCATTTGATCTCTGAAGCGGTTTTAATCCTTAGTCTTGGTGGTTACTAGAGGGAAATAATTTGCTTATCTACGATATGTTCAGTGTTTCAATGAACAACAGTTGATAAATAATAGGTTTCACATCATTATGTGATTTTGTCACTTTGCATTTGAACCTTAAAGCCAATTTTCTTAATTATGTGATTTTTGTGTGGTTGCAGATATCAGAGGACTCGAAACGTTGCCTTTTAAAATACTTCATAAAAGTTACAAGTGATTTTCGAAAGACAACATTTGGAAAGGATTATGCTATGATTATGTTTGTGTCTCTTCAATTGACTTTTTTTATTGAGTTAATTTTATGAATTTAGAACACGTTTGCTGATTATACACATCTTACAATATTGTGGGTATTCAAATAGCTCAATTGATTATTTTTCTTCATAGCTTAAGTGGGTATCATGATTAGACTGACAGGTCTCCAGTAGTATATACCTAATTAAGTAGGTATCGTGATTGGAACTATATGATTTTCTTGTAATGCAAGCTGCTCGCTTGTTTTCTCTATGTATGTTTTGTTCTCCTTTCAAAATATTTTAATATATAAGAGAGTATTTTATTTTAATATGGTTTAGTTTGACCATATTTTTTGGTTTTAGGAAAAGTAGGAAAATTTTATATAAATTCTTTTGTAATAAATGAAATGATAGTATAATCAAGTCATTTGTGTTAATGTATATTAACTTTGTATGATTGTAAAAGGGTTGGATAGTTACAATTTCCAAGGATTCCAATAAAATGTAATCCTTTTGTTAACAAAGACAATTGTGTGATAATGATGGGAATTTCTATCAACTTAATGTTCATTTATCCATAAATCTAATGAAGCGCCGCCCATAAGGGATGGCTTTATGCTGTGTCATTTTTTATCTTCATATCTTGGCTCGTGTGAGTAATGTTTATCCATTACTCCTAAAATCAAACTCATTAATTGAATGATTGGACCTCAAATTTTGGTTATGTAAACTTCAAAAGTGTTGGTTATTGCATGATTAGATTCTTCAATTGTACTACAATTTAACTCGAATTGTATATTTTAATGGCTTGACTATAAAGATTATAGTAATTTATGATTCATTTGTTGAGTATATATGCTGCTTTACTATTATATGATAAAATGACATCAATTAACTAGCCATAATCAATTTCCTCTTAACACTTCAACAAATTCTCGTGTTCCATTTGTATTTAATCTGCATATAAACTCTCTTTATTGATTATTTTGTTCATAATGAATTAATAAATTGTATTTGATATTAAAGGAAAATATATGTTGGGATTAATAATAATAACATGGACTACAAAGAATGACAATTTGCTCTTAATGAATTTCACAAAAATGATCACTTCGACCTGTTTACAACTTTGATGGATTGGTTGGGCAATTCATATATTTTATATATGTGAGGGTGCTTAATTTATATACATAACATGCTATGTCTGAACTATACGGCAAAATCCTTTAAACCAATTAGATTTTTGCTAAAAATTTAAAATTCTATATTAACAAGTTTAATGTTTTGTCCTTGACATCATATGAGTATCAATAGGGGATGGGAAAAGGCTTCAGAATCTGGGAATCTTGGTGGGAACTATCATATACTTGTATTTGGAAAAAAATTTCTTGGGGAGATGGGGATGGGGAGAAAATTCTCCTCAAAGGAAGTTTGGGAATGGGGACAGAAATCAAACCCCCTATCCCATGAGGTTCCTCTGCCAGCTAATTCTATATAAATATTAGATATATACTAATTTTTGTTATTTAACTCATTATTTATTTTTATAATAATTAAAAAATCAATTTAATTTAATATTGCTTCTTCAAGAGTTGAACAACATAGTCGAATTACTTTGAAAATACCTTAGAGCTGCAATCAAATTGTAATGGAGAATGAGAAGTGAATATTAAGAAAAATAATATCAATTATTTGTAAGATAGGATTAAGGATAAACATAGGAATTAGAATTATTTAATTGATTTTATTTTAACTTTATTTATCTTTTTTAAACTACATTTTTTTTAATTAACTTACCTTATTAAGTATTATCTATTTAACTTACAGAACTTGCAAAACTTGTTATTTAAATATTTGTAGTTTTTATTAACTTAATTAGAACTTGTAAAATAATGTAAACCATATAAATTTTTTAAAAATATATCTATTAATATTATTTATTATTGCCAAATTTTTATAAAAAAAATTTAAAATATCCATGGGGATCTGCATCCTTGCTGGGAATAAAGATGGAAAAAATCTTCCTTAATGTAGGAAATGAGGATGAGATTAGTAATTGAGAAGAGGGATATAATTGATTATAGGGATGGGGAACGGGGAGACACTGCCCATCTTACAAAATTGTCATCCCTACTATTGATACTAGTTCTTTCTTTCTAAACTTTTGTATTGTCCTAATGATAATATCATTATTGACTTTGTATTGCACTACATGATACTTTAAGAATACGTATGAAAACTTCAATTTCTATTACTATTAGTGATTGATTATAGGTTATAATTTGTAGACAGAAAGGAAAAGAGGCAATAAAAAAGTTTCCTTTTCTCTTTTTTTGGGTTTAAAGTTAGATCACATTTGAATCCAAAAGTGGTCAGTTTAATGCTAGAATGTTTCAAACAATTATTCATGTTATGAAAAATAAATCCAGAGTTAAATTATGCCTAATAAACCACATCCAACAACAATGATATCAACCTAAATATTGTCATAAAAAAAAGAAATATAAACTTAAACTTTAAAAGAAAATGAATGCAAGAAAAAAATCAATAGAAATAATTTCCTCCGTTGTAATATTATTTTGGCCTCCTTAAGGAATAGAGCGGTTTCCCAACTTGTAAAGTGGCTGTGAAATCAATAGTCATAATAAATAAATATGGAAAGTACAAATTTCTAAGTTATCATGTCTATGTAGTTTGCGAAGATGGTGCACCGTGAAGGGGAGGGAAGGGATAGATGGATCTATTCTATTTTGCTCTTCAATTTTTTCAAAAAAAAAAAAAAAAACCCTTATGTTGTTTCTTCATTCAAAGGTATTTTGGTCCTTTCTTTCACTATTTCTTTCTGTTCTTCCCTTTCTTCCACCCACCCACCAAATGGATTTGGATCATTTCCTTTTCTTTTCTCTCGTATTCTTATCATATTGGAGAGAGATAGATATAAAGTAGGTGGAGCTCACCACTTATATGGGTCTCACTTCTTCAAGTAAGACCAACAGCTCAAGTGAACCCTACCCACTCCATGTCTCTCTCTTTATCTTAAAAAGAAAAAAACCATTTGTACTCTCGTCCATCCCATGCCAAGCTTGATTATGATTCATTAGCATTGTGATTCCATTCCATTGCACCACATTTCTATTCACATTTTTATTCTTGTTCTTGTAAAAATGATTCCATGCTGTTAAATAGGACTTTCGTGTTATAACAAGGTAATTACATCTTTTGCCTTTACACAAAATTAATAACACACCAAAATTTGTCAGAGATTTTGAATATAATTAGTAATTAATATTTCTTAGTCAACGACATTTATGGTTCAGCAATTAATATTTTTTAGTCAAATACATTTATGGTGCGAGTGCGTCATTCTGCAGTGAATGCTAGCATGGGATATTAATTATTGACATTAATTAAATGTTACATTTAATGCCCGTATCTTTATTTGATTTAAGGCACAGCTGACTTACATAGTATTTATATATGTTTATATATATAATAATGGTGATAAACTTAACAATTCACCAGATAATTCTTCAAAGTTCATTCATGGATTCTACCCAAAAGGCATGGATTTGTGCTTTTCGTTTCGTAATTCCTGTTGTTTTTGTTCTCCATGCTGTAGGTGGAACAAGTTCTTTAGCCATGGAGAAAAGTTTAGAACTAAACGAAGAGCCCAGTCATATGAAGATTATCAAGGTATGAAACCAAAATAATGATGTAAAGGGTGATTATACTATTAATTAATTCATGTCATATAAACATTTCATCCCGTGTGTTTCTTTCATTTATCTTTCAAATTTTTCTTTAGTGTGAATATTGAAAGGTAAACTCTGTATGATAAATGTGAGAATTGATTTTAAGTCGTGTGAAACATTTCAAACTGTATTGAAACGAAAAAGTTTATGGTATTTAAATTATATCGATATCATTTTTCATTGGGTAACATTGACAACCCGGAGCACATATAGACATCCAGATTCATCGAAGGATTAATAGTAGTGTCAATTTAAAAAGTACTATTGCATTTTCAACATTAAATCAATTAATACACTATTTATTAAGAAAATAATTCAGATATAACTTTTATACCTTTATTATTAGATTATTTACTATATGATAAGGGTATATAATTTTTATTTATAAATATATAATTCTTACAACTCAATATCACATGAATTGATTATTCTAAAAACCTTATCAATCATAACTTGCAGACTCAATACGGAGACATCTATGATTGCGTGGGACTATACAAGCAGCCTGCAATTGATCATCCTTTGCTCAAGCATCACAAGATCCAGGTATCTCTCTCTCTCTCTCTCTCTCTATATATATATATATATATATGTTCAAATACCCACTTTTCCCCAACTCACAGCAATATAACCACGAGTATAGCCAAAGGCATTAAAAACCGTGAGTCAATTTTATATTTACTCCCCATGATTTAAAAGTTTGTAATTAAGCCTTCATAAGTAACAAACTTTTTTTCTTTAGTCCCTAAAGTTAAAATTATTAAAATATTTTATTAAATGCTGTTAATTTGGCCAATAATTATATATTGTCTTATAATGTCCTAAATATGTATAATTAATACTAATAATAAAAGAAAAATAAAAAAATAAAAAAATTAACTCATATATATAGTAAAATATTGACAAAAATATAATAATAGGGACTAAATTGTAAATAATTTAAACTACAAGGAACTAATTATAAATTTTTTAAGTATAAGGACTAAATTGAACATTGAGTGAAACTATAAGAACCAAGGAAGTAATTTTCCCTTGAATTATTAACATGTTCTCCTAAATTATAAAAATTAAGGTAAGCGTCATGTCCGTATTTCTAAAATTACTATATTTGTTCAATATGTTATTTATAATGATTTTATTTATAAAACACTATACTATAGTTAATTACAAAAATTTAAAGCAAGAGTCATATAAACTATCAATCCATGAGCTATAAGCAGTTATTTTTCTTTTTCATTTAGAGAAAAGTGTATTAAATAAATGTTAAATGCAGATACTATACAAATCGAAAAATTTATGTCGAATATAAGTTAATAATAATGCTTTTTGTTTTTTTTCTCTACGTTGCTTTATAACTAACTATCCATGCCAACAAACTTGTAAAAACAGACGAGACCAAACAGCTTGCAAATGAAAGTGTCTGATAAAAATTCAAGCAGCTCTATCACATTTGGGTTGAAGGAAAGTTGTCCATCAGGAACCGTGCCTATTAGGAGAGCAACGAAGGAGGAACAGCTGGTAGCCCAAGCTAGTTTTACTCAACAATTTCAAGGATCATCTTCTGGAAATGATCCTCCAACACTGGTGGTGAGTAAGGCTAATCAATTCCTCCGGGATACAATATAACAAAGTCGAGAAAAATATTATTTTGATAATTGATTTATCACTGAATTGATATTTTGATCACAAATTCACTTTTATTTTTTAAAAATATTGGCCTTCACTTTTGAAATCATTGTATATGTAGTTCATTAAGTAAAATCCTATTAATTCTTGTGAAAGGATTAAAAGTGATAATTTTTAATCAATTAAAAAATTATTTTAAGACATAAAATGAGTGAGGGATTGGATACTTCAATGAGAAGTCAGAACCAAAATAATATTTTTTCTAGCAAAATCTGGACTATTACATCGTAACTGGCACAATATTCAGTGGGGCTGAGGCATCTCATTGAATGAAGTTGGTGTGCTTTGTAAATTACCAAATTTTCATACTCAACAAAGTGCTGATGCAGAGTGGCTGATTTGAATTGTATTGTATCTCAGTTTGCAGGACTTAGCACTAGTCCATGTCCGAACAGATTTACGTTAGCTGGAGGGTATGTCAGTACGCACAACCCCAGTGTTGACATGCAGCAATCTAGTGCGTCAGTAATATCACTAGAACACGGACCCTTAGAGCAATTTGCTACTATACGTGTTGGATGGATGGTACTTGTTTCAAACCCATGGCAGTTTTCTTCATCTTTTAATATATGTTTCAACCAGAAGAGATTCACAGAAAAACCTGGTTTAACACACTGAATGAATCGTCTACATATACATTTGATGTGATCAATTTTTTAGACATTTATTTCAAGTAAAATATTATTTTGATCCCTTGTTTATTAGTTCAGTTTAATTAGATTTATTATAGATATAAATGTTAACATATTTAGTCCTTCAATCATAGTTAAATTTAAACTAAAAATGCTAATATTTATATTCATTAGAGACTGAATTAAAACTGAATTAATAGACTAGAAATCATATTAAAACTCAAAATTAAAGAAAAATCAAATTGAGACTCTACTTATCAATAAAAAAAATCAAATTAAGACTAAAAATTAGTGAAGGACCAAACTAAAATCAGACTCATAATTAAGGGATTAAAATGGCATTTGGTTATTTGTCTATTTTATTGAGTCTGAAGTTTGACTTTTCTTTGACTTTTCAGGTCAATCCTAGCGTTTATCAGGGTGATAACCGTACTCGTCTTTATACAGTTTGGGGTGTACGCATTAGACTTGCCACTTCTTTTATTTCCAAGAAAATAAATAAATAAATAAAGCTCTATAGCTGGGTTTACAATTAGTAATTTATTTTTTTTCCTTCATTTTTCGCCATATTAGCAACGCAATGCAGGAGAAGCACATGGATGCTTTAACACCTATTGTCCTGGTTTTGTTCAAACAAATCCCAAGATACCCCTTGATATGGTCATTGAGAATATCTCTGGTCCAGAGGGGCGACAGCTATACATCTTTCTTGGTTTGTCACGGGTATTTATTTCTTTTTTTGGTCAAATTATTCGTTTGGTTCATATAATTTAATAGCTGTACGTAGTTTAAAAAGTTACAATTAGATCATTTTTTTTAATTTTTAATATAATCCATTGCTATGAATATGAATGAATTTAAGCCAAATCAATAGATATTCCATTAGTATAAGTTGCAAATGCATGTTATGTATACAGGTTAATTTTATTTTATTATTATTTTTTATTATTTCCATTAACGTAAATTACACATACTTAGGATGCTAAGCTAGAGTATTTTTAGTATTATCAGTAAAATTTAACATCACATTGACCAAAGTTTAAGAGCAACGACTAAATAACATTGAAAAATAAATTACAAGACCTTTTATGATTTTTCTAAAAAAAAAAAAAGACTTCCTTTCGTTTTTTTAATATATATTTTAGTCCAATCATAAATTTGTTTACTTAAATACCTTCTATAAGACAATAAGAGGGTATTTTAATTATTCTTTTTAATATTTATTTAGAGTATTGGATGATATTTTTGTCAACAATTATAAATTGAACTAAAATGTAATGTATTGAGTTCCTATAATTTACTCAAAATTCTAAGAACATAAATTTTTAATAAAATCACAACACTTTAGACTACAAGCTCAAATTGAAAATCGAATGAATTTCTAATTAAGTACCAAAAATTTAACATTTTTTTTTTTCCTAGTTCTTCTATCCTAAAATGCAAATTAATTCTAAGTACAACTCTCAAAAATAGCCGCATTAATCTGGTGGTGAGAAATGCAGGATAAGGACACAGGAAACTGGTGGCTTTCTTATGGAGACACTAAAAATGGAATAGGGTATTGGCCTTCTAATCTCTTCTTCGCCTTGAAGGATGGTGCTGACACAGTGCGATGGGGAGGAATGGTGCTTAGCACTTCGTCAAATCTGCCTGATATGGGAAGTGGCCAGGTAGGAGATCAAAATGGGTGTCATTTTAGGAAGCTAATGTTCAATTTTTACAAGTCATCTTCTTCTTCTTCTCTGAATGGCTCTGAAGATAAGCATGTTCCTGCAATATTAATGGCAACCAATTGCTACAAAGTTGGTGATGCCTCTTTCAAGGGTGATTACTGGGGTTACAGCTTCTGGTTTGGAGGCAAAGGTGGGGATGTGAAGAAATGTAAACAATAATGATGAAGTCTGTCCCAGCAATGTGTTTTCGTTGTTGATCTTTAGAACATGATATAGTATCCGTAAATATAAGGAGGATATATGTTGGATATTTAGCTCTCTCTATCGACTATACTGTGATCACAGCCACACCGTTCGCAGTTGATGCTAAACTGTTTTATAATAAGTTTCTCTCTTGAGTTTTGCGAAAATTATACATAATTTTATTTTTTTTTAGAACTTTGCACATAGATCTCTTGAAACAAAAAAGTTGCATTAAACAAACCTCTCTTCTATTTTCGAGCATATATTTTCCGTCAATTGCTCCGTTAATGGCTGTTTGTTGTTGTTTAAATACCCAATTTAACATGTTTTTACTAAAATACCCTTATTAACTTAAATGAGGAAATTACTATTTTAGCTCCTTTATATTTTGTTGTTATCTCAAAGACCCCCATATTTCCTCTGTCGCAAACTATATTGGAGGATTGTTTACTAACTGAGATACTAGTTTTTTAAAAGTTTGAAAATGTGGAGAACTATTTTGAGACTAGACAAATGTGGATGACCACATTAGAATAGGATTAAAATGCAGGGGACAAAAACAATATTTTTCTCCAACTTAAATGCATATTTTTCTTTTTATAATAGTCCCTCTTCAACTAAATTTCAAGGTTGCATAATTTTTAATATTTGTACCATTTCTAATTTTATATGCTTAAAACTCTCCATAATGATGTAAAATTTATTAAATGGCGAAGAGGAAAATGTGGTATTTATCTTCACCAATTGAAAATTTCCTGGTAAACTACATGAACGCTTAAAACGCATGGACTCCCTTTTCTCAAAAAATCCTGTCCGTGTACTCGAGTCACCTAGAATGTTGCCCCCTTTCAAGAAAAATATGCAATGATTAAATCATAGAATGGTACACCTTTGAAGCCTAAGAATTTCTTGAACATGCCTGAAAGAGTTCATGCTTAGCACGAGGGAAAAGCCACTGCATTACGTGAATCTGTTGATACAGTAATTCTTTCATTTTGATGTACAATATAGAATAGAGTACATAGACACGTGTACATAATAGATGATACTAGATGACCTATAAACCTTTGTACACAGCCTGTAATTCTAGCCCCGCTGACTGGATCGTGTATATAAGCTAACGCATCATTATGTAAAGTGTGTCTATAATATAACAGTCTTCTCTTCCTTTCTGTGCCTTACTTATTTTACATACTATCAGAGCGATACCGATCCAACCTATTCCTGATTTGCTTCTCTTTTTCTTCATGGCTACTCAAGAGACTGAATCTGCTCAGTCTACTCCATCTACTTAGTAACCCAATCTACTTTATCTCCTCGTGATATGTTTACTTTACATGGCTCTGATCATCCTGGGTTATCACTAGTCATAGCTCCTTTCAATGGCTCGAACTTTTGCACATGGAGTAAATCGTTGAAGATCGCGCTTGCTGCTAAGAACAAGCCTGGCTTCATCAATGGTCGAATACCTGTTCCATCGGAAGGCTCTGCTCAATATGATACTTGGCTGAATGTTAATACGATGGTTATGTCGTGGATCCTGAATTCCTTGACTGAGGAATTCCATGATTCTTTTGTTTACTCTACATTTGCTAAGGACCTATGGGGCAAAATTGAGTAGCAATTTGGTGACTCTAATGGTCCACTTGAATTTCAGCTTAAACTCGAGATTCTCTTTACTGTTCAAGGTAACTCTTCTCTTCCTATTTACCTTACCAAGTTCAGCAGGTTATGGAATAAGTTAGATTGCCTTGTCCCACCACCTCAGTGTATGTGTGGCCATTGAAATTAATAAAGTTCATATACATAAATTAATTCCTGAGTTAGGAGACTTAATACTTCTCCTTAGTTGCAAAAACTAATCTGATTCTAACTAAGTCCATTGATTGTATGAGATACTCACAGTATGTCAAAAATATCTCAAGTTTCTACAGCTTATATCCCCTCTTGCTTTCGATTGCATAATACTCGCAAATATTATATTTTAAGCGTATAAGATTCCCTGTAAACTGATAGGAATTAGTGTAAATTGAGTTATAGAATATCAAGTTTGCCTATTTATAAAAGTTAGGTAAGATTAGAGTTTAGTGATAATTATTAAAATTACCATTCAATCCTTATTTAATTAGCACCCTTTATGGGTGTATTTTATACGATATCCAACAAGTTTCGCACTCTATCATTAAAGTGCATATGACTACCAATATTATGTAGTTTCTACTAGGTCTCAATGAATCCTATGATAATGTTAAGCATCAAGTCCTCATGATGGACCCCTTACCATCATTGGATAAGGTCTATTTGATGCTTTTCAATATTGAGTAGCAACAACAAATCTCTATGCCCATTGTTGATGTACTTGATAATCGTGCATTGTTCACTGCTTATGTAAATCCATCTGCTATCAAGGACACCAGTTCTTCCAAACAAAGCTCCAAAAAGAAAGATGATAGGAAATCTAACCGAAAATGTTTACACTGCCATATTAAGGGACATACAATTAACACATGCTTTAAAAAGCATGGAGATTCATACTAGTATAAGGAAATGAAGGCCAAATAGCACAAACCCTTGATTAATATTTGCACATATGAAATTAAAATGTTGCTACTAAAATTAGAGTTTTGGACCTTATTAATTGATTTGGACATAGAATATGTATGGTTATATATTAGGCTTTTATTTTAATATTAGAAGTTATTTTTGGCCTCATTTGACCCAATTTATTGGGAGCCCAATGAGGCATTCTGAATTAGAGTTTTTTAGGAAGTCTAAAGCCTGTATAAAAGCTTGATCTCAACCTTATAAGATATCAAATTTCATTTTATCAAAAAAACTTTTTAGTTTCCTTCTTGGCGAGCTTGACCAAAGTTCTATAAGGAAAAATAATGTCTTTTTCTATTGCAACAAGAATAAAGTATTAGCAATGTGATCTCTTATAGTGAATCAACCTATCATTTGCATTTGCATTTGGATCTATCATTGTCATATGAGGATTCAATAGGTTGGGGATTCATTCCATTCATGTTCTTGCCATATTGTGTGTTATAGGAGTTTCATGTTCTTCTAACCTTGGGTTCCACATCACATGCATTATCGTCACAAAAAATAGAAAATACCCATCTGTCTACCTATTGATTTGTTTCTTAAATAAAATAACACGACATAGACTCTAACCATTGCATTGGAGTCCACTCACCTAGTTTAATGTGTTTAATTTATCAACTTATTTAACATAGGTGAGTGAAACTAATCCAACCTATTTAACTTGTAGGTAAACTAAGGCTGCTTAGTGGGTTGATGAATTGATTCACTTAAAAGGTTTTGTAGATAATCTTTGGTGAAAAGTTTAACATCCACAATCTCAAATAACTTTTATCTTTTTTATGTCTTCAAATATTCAATATTTGATAACCATAGACAATTTAAATGGATCTTTAGTTTGGTATTAAAATTAAATATTTGACTTGATAATTAAATTTTTTTAATTAATTTTTTTTCTCACAAATTTATTTTAGTTATTTTGTTAGTTAAACGAGCTACTTTGTTCAACTCACATGATAGCCCATGTTTAACTTCTCATTCCATCAAACTAAAATTTGTTTAACCCATCAACTCATATGGGTCGTTTAGACACCTATAATAGATTTGCTTAAACATTTAATTTCACTTTAATGATAGACATTTTATAATTTGTAAATTTTATACATTTTATTTATGAGTAAAATATTTTTGATCATTCACTTATTAAATAATTTTTAATTTATTTTTTCACTTCTTTATCTATTTTTAATTTAAATTCTTATTAATTTTTATTCTCAATGTAATCATACTGTTATAATGCTATATATTCTCAACATAATCCTATATTAATTTACGTAATAATATATTTAATTTAAATTTAATTAATATTAAAATACTAAACATGTTAACCCTTGTATTAACCAAAAAAATAAATTCATAATAAAAACAAGTAAAAAATAAAATGAAAATAGAAATTAGATATATTGTATTAGGCAACATCTCTCTTCCACCTCATAAGCTCTCCCAATCCCTCATCCCAGGTGCCTTCCTCCCTTGTGAGCAAAGATGATAAGGACCTGACACACACACTCAAAGGTCTTCGGTTCCCAATGCCTCTGACTTTCTTTGCTGATTAGTTAAGCTTTTTCAGCATTTTTTTGATGGCACGAATGAGATTGAGACACAAGTGCAATATTAATATTTAGTCTATCAATTCTAGAGTAAAAATTATTAAAATTTTTTAAATAAAAATAAAATATTAAATTAACTGTCACATATCACTATCAAATAAATTAACATTAGTTACGATTATTTCCCTCCAGCTAGTATAACTGCAGGGAAATTCAATTTTTCCCTGCAGTTAACCATTAAATTGCGGGCAAATTACTGCAGCAATTTAACCGCAAGTAATTAAGTGTCATTTCCCTGTGGTTTAAAGTAAATTGCAGGAAAATTACGTTGTCTTACGTGGGGTTTGATTCAAACCCTAGGTAACGTAAGTGGATTTACCTGCGATTTGATTCAAACCGTAGGTAAAGCAAGCCCTAAAAATTAAATTCCCACTCCCTTCAGTTCTCTTCTGTTGCAAACACTCTCTCCCCTTCTTTGTTATTCTACTTCATAACCGCCAGTGTGCCGCTACTACCTGCGCCATGGTTAAGTGTTGCCGACAACTTAGCTAGCCTATTCTTCCTTCTGCAGTTGCCCGCCATCGAGTTCTGTGCCGGCGCCGCCGTTTATCCGTGAAGGTTCGTTCTGCTTTTTGTTTTTTGTAGATTTCTTTTTTTTTTTTTGTTTTATTTTATGGTTTTTTATTTTGTATCTTATTTATTTGATTATATGAAATTTAGGGTATTTGACATAGGTTATATGTATATGTATATATATATATATATATATATTCCTATTAAAATATTTAATAATTTATATTGATTAATTTAAATTTATCAAAGTATATGAAATTATTTTAAATTATCACATATTAAATAAGGATATTGTTACATGTGAAAATTTGTACACAAAAAATTAAGAGTAATAATAAGCTATGTATTAAGAATGAGTGACATATTATATATATATATATACACAAACACACACACACACACATATATATATATATATATTTATATATATTTTTATGTAGTATGTTACGTAATTATCAATGTACTTATCTTATAGTAATTATATTGTAATGCAATAGGTATTAAGTCAATTGTAGCAATTGAATTTATTCATTTGTGCAATGTTACTTGTTTCTCATGTTTAGATATTTTTTTGAAGTATTGAATTTCATTAGGAGAGTTGAAGTCAAACAAAACCTATTTCCAAACATAGACAAGACTTGGATGGAGAAGCCTAGAAACACCTCTAAGTATTTTGATGGATTGAATAAATTTAGACTTTGCATTTGCTAACCGAAGTGTTAATGGTATGATTATATGCCCATGTCCTAAATGCAAGTTTAACAAGTGGCAAACTAAACAAGTAGTGCATAATCACTTAATTATTAAACCATTTCCAAGAGGTTACACTGTTTGGCTTAGACATGGGGGACAAGTGATGTGGCAATCGTAGTTGAGACCCATGTAAGCATCATCCTAGTAATCATTTTGTGGAAGATGATGAAGTCATGTCTCCACCACCAAACCAAATGGTGTCAAACAATAATACAAACTCGATAGACTTAATTAGAGATGGACAACAAAGTTTATGTGAAGAGTGTGAGAAATATTCAAAATTATCCTTTTTGGTGAAATTGTATTACATAAAGTGTATATGTAGAATAACTAACAAGGCAATGTCATTGATATTGGAGTTGTTAGTTGATGCATTTAAACATGCTAAGATTCCACCTTCATTTTATGAAGCAAAAAAAAACCATCAACAAACTTGGACTCAACTATACCAAAGTTCATCCATGCCCCAATAACTGTAAGTTGTACAAGGGAGAGGATGCAAATAGGGATAGCTGCACAAAATGTAATATTTCTAGATGGAAACCGAAGGGTAAGGATGTTTCCAATGGAAGTAAGAAGATAAAAAAAATTACCTATAAAAGTCTTGAGGTACTTTCCACTAAAACCAAAGTTGTAGAGATTATTTATGTCTTCCAAGATTATTGAGCACATGCGTTGGCATGCAGTGGACAACAGTGATGATTGCATATTAAGGCATCCAAAAGACTCTGAAGCATGGAAGAAATTTGACATATTGCATCCTCAATTTGCCTAAGATCCTTGGAATGTACTCTTGGGTTGTCCACCGATGGGTTCAATCCATTTGGTAACCTAAGTACTAGTTATAGTATTTGGCCAATGATACTTATATCTTACAATTTTTCACCTTGGATGTGCATGAAATAGAGTTCTTTTCTTCTTTCAATGATAATTCCAAGTAAGCGAACACCAGGAAATGATATAGATGTTTATATATAACCCTTAGTGGAAGAGTTAAAAGAGTTATGGGATGTTGGTATTAACACTTTTAATTCATACAACAAAGAAATATTCAATATGCGTGCAGCTCTATTGTGGACAATTAGTGACTTTCATGGACTTGGAACATTGTTTGGATGGAATACCCATACTAAATTAGCATGTCCATCATGTAATTTTGACGTACGTCTTCTTTATTGTTTGAATGTGGGGCATAAATTTGATTGGCTCAGAGTTGGTTTGATGGAAAAGTAAAATGGAGAAATCCACCTAAACAAATAAGTGGTGAGGAAGTTCTACAACAGGTTCAAAATATTAACATTGTATTTGGAAAAGATGTTGAAATTAAAGGACATGGCCAAAGACCCTGAGGAGTTGGTATCTTTGAGGTTCAGACTCAACATTGGTGACAAAAAAAAGTATATTTTTTCAACTTTCATATTAGGCAACCAACTTACTGCGACACAATCATAATGTCATGTATATTGAGAAAAAAGTGTGTGACAATGTTGTATTTACTTTATTAAATGGTGGTGGAAGATCAAAAGACCACTTAAATGCATTAAAGACTTACAGGACATAGGGATTAGGTTTAATATATGGCTAGATGAGAATGGTAGATATCCTCCTGCATTCTTTACCTTCACCAATGCAAATAAGTACATTTTTCTTAAGACTTTAAAGAATATCATCATACCTAACGGTTACTCTAGCTACATATCTAGGTGTGTTTATTTGAAACAACAAAAGCTTGGTGGGTTGAAAATTCATGACTTACATGTTCTGATTGAGCAACTTCTACCTTTGGCCTTGAAAGGACACTCCCCAAGCAAGTATCTACAGTTCTTATTAATTTGTGTTCAATTTTCAGACACTTGTGTAGTAAAGTATTGAATGTACATGAACTTAACCAACTCCACAATAGAGTTGTGTTGACGTTATGCCATATGAAAATGACATTTCCTCCTCCATTCTTTACTGTTATGGTTCATTTGATTGTGCACCTTGTGGATGAAGCCAAATTAGGTGGTCCTGTGCAATATCAGTGGATGTATCCAATTGAAAGGTAAACATCTAAACACTTTGTTCTCAATTATTTTAGCTTCCAATCGTAGCTTATACTTCTTTATTATCCATCAGATATTTGGGGAAACTAAAATCTTACGTATGTAACAAAGCTCAGCCATAAGGGCCTATAGCTGAAGGTTACATGACCCAAGAGGTCTTACTTTTTTGCTCGAGGTATTTGGAGGGAATTAAGACTATATAAAATTAGGTCCTTCACTATGCCCACATTGTTCCCACAAATTGGAAAATTAATTGGTGGATTTACTTACTTCAATCTATCAAAAAAGGAAAAGATGCAGGCACATCACATGTATTGACCAACTGTAAAGAAGTAGATCCTTACTTTCAATAAGTAAATTACATCTTTATGACCATTGAATACACTCACCCTAAACCACATGCTTACAAATATTTCATTAAACACTCATATATGTTAAGGAATTTACACTACAGGAAAAAGGGCGTTTTACCACGATGGTTTAACCATGATTCTAATAACTGTGGTTAAAATATAGTTTAACCATGATTGATATTAAAATGTGGTTAAAATTAAGGTTTAGGAACAATTGTATTAAAACTATGGCGAGATTAGACAAAGTGGACATTTGGTCCACATGTCAATGTAGTATAACCACGGTTTCAACATAACTATGGCTATACCACTAAACGACTAAGCCACAGTTGTTCTAAACCATCGCCATGACAGAGTTAAGGTAGCCTAACAATGGTTCTCTTAGTCATAGCCACGGTTGTGAAAAATCATGGCCATGACAGTTTAAAAAATATTTTACGGCCATTATAAATGGTCCAAGAAAGGTTTAGGCCTTGTAATGTCTTAGCCACCATTTAAAGAAATTGTGGCTAAGATGATGGCCTATCAATAGTTTTATTATAGCTATTATTAGGCCATGTAATGTCTTAGCCACCATTTAAAGAAACCGTGGCTAAGACAATGGCCTATCAATAGTTTTATTATGGCCATTGTTAGGCCACTCAGCAAGTGACCTAACCACGGTTGGGAAACTGTTGCTAGGCATATCCTACTAACAGTTTATGGTTAGGCCCATTAAAAAACTTTAACCCTATCTTCCATCTCCCTGATTTTCATAGTTCACAGACACTCTATCGCGAAATTGTTGTTCTCTCCCATGCATTGCTGCTATTAGAAGCTTATCCCCACCGCCAGAAATAAAAAGCTACTGCCAATCAGCCCAAAGGATGCCATAGACTTGGTTAGCATGAAGGAGGTCTATTTTTTTAGCATTTAAAGCTCCAAGTCAGTATTCTTCCCCCTAGTTTTCTTAATAGTTTACAAGGTTTGTAGTTATAATTTTGATGATATGTTGTATGGAGGTAGGTTTTTTTTGTTTTATTGTTGCATTTTTTTTTCCATATTTTGTTATAATTTTTTGTTTTTATTTTATTTCATATTTTATTAATGTTATTTTCTTTTTGTATATTTTGATTTTGTTATTTTTTTTATTATTGAAATTTTTTCTATTTTTCCAAATTTTATTATAATTTTTTTATTTCAGATTTTATTATTATTATTTTCTTTTTCATTTTTTAAATTGTTTATTATTTATGTTTTTCATTTTTTTTATTATTGCAATTTTTTTTGTTTTTTTCAAATTTTATTATAATTTTTTGTTTTTATTATTATTATTATTATTTTTTATTCATTTTTTCGATTTTGTTATTATTTTTGTTTTTCTATATTTTATTTGAGATTTTATTATTATTATTATGTTCTTTTGTTTTTTTTTCAATTTTTTTATTATTTCTATTTTTTATTTTTTATTATTGCAATTTTTGTATTTGGGATTCTGTTTAACTAATATGCTGCATTACCATTGT
This sequence comes from Delonix regia, assembly GCA_037074485.1. Lineage (NCBI taxonomy): Eukaryota > Viridiplantae > Streptophyta > Magnoliopsida > Fabales > Fabaceae > Delonix > Delonix regia. Next base: position 18,051,257 of record CM073449.1, on the reverse strand, counting down.
ATTTGGCATTTTGAATGTGAGGGCTTTGCATGGCATTATGTATTTAATATTCACAAAATAGTGTTTATTTATTTATTTTATTATTAATTTTGTTTCTTGAATATTCTTACACTTTGTAATGTTTAGTTTAAGTTCCTTAAAATTAAATGAGTTGAATATTTAGATTAAATTAACCATTTGATATATGTGTTGAATTGAGTTACTTTGTATATTCATAATGGTTGTACTATGTTATTGAGAAACATGAATATAAATATTCTTATACCTTTGTTGGGAAATTGATATTTTTTATCCCATGTTGTTTTTCTTTTTTTTTTTTTTGGTTGCTCTTTAGGGAATGAATAAGTCTTGGATTCTTAGGCCTCGAAATAGTCCTAAATATTTAGAAGGATTAAATAGATTCTTGAACTTTGTATTTGCAAATAAGAGTATTGGGGATAAGATAATATGTCGATGTTTTAAAGGTAGATTTAAGAAATGGCAAGTTAAAGAAGTTGTGCATGACCACTTAATTATTAAACCTTTTCCACAAGGTTACACTTTTAAGGTTAAGCATGGGTAAACAACTAATGAAAAACCTTATAAGGTAAAACATCAAGTAAGGCCATAAGTTAGAGATGAATCAATGTGCAAGAATGACCTTATATATAACATGGTTTATGATGCATTTAGGGTTCGTAATGATAATGAAATTGTTAATAATGTTGGTGGTCCAGCTTCAACATTAGACTAAACATTACATAGTGGTGTACAAGAATTTCAAGACTTGCTTAAGGATGGATTACAAAATTTATATGAAGGGTGTGAGAAGTACTCAAAGTTGTCTATTTTCGTGAAATTGTATCACGTCAAGTGCATGTGCGAAATGAGTAACAAGGTTATGTCAATGTTTCTTGAATTATTAGCCGATGCATTTGAACATGTCAAGATTCCATCATCTTTTTATGAGCCGAAGAAAATTATAAACAAATTAGGGCTTAATTATGAAAAAATTCATGCTTGTCCAAATGATTGCATGCTATATTGGGGGGAGGATGAAAATAGATAAGTGTGTAAGAAGTCTAATACCTCTAGATGGAAAATAAAAGGTAAGGGAAAGAAGAGAACCAAGTGGTCAATAAAAGTACTTAAATACTTCCCATTGAAGCCATGGTTGCAAAGGTTGTTTATATCTTCTAAAATTACTTAACACATGCGATGGTATACATTAGATAAGAATAATGATGGCGTGATGAGATATCCAAAGGATTCTGAGGCATGGAAGAGATTTGATCTAATGTATCCTCAATTTGCCTTAGATTCACATAACGTATGCTTAGATTTGGCCACTGATGATTTTAACCCTTTTGGCAATCTAAGTACAAGTTATAGCATCTGGCTAGTAGTGTTAATGTCTTACAATCTCCCACCATGGATATGTATGAAACAAAATTCTTTCATTCTCTCAATGATTATTCCAAGGAAAAGAGCATCGGGAAATGATATTGATGTGTATATACAACCATTAATAGTGAGTTGAAGGATTTATGGCATGTTAGGATTGAAACATATGATTCTTCACCAATGAGGTGTTTAATATGCGTGTGGCACTAATGTGGATGATTAGTGATTTTCTAGGGCTTGGAACTTTATCTAGGTGGAATGTCTACACTGGTTTGGCATGTCGCAACTGTAATTTTAACTCAACCCCTATTCATCTTCCCCATAGTCAAAAGTGGTGTTTTATGTGTCATCATCATTATTTGAGCCTAGGCATAAGTTTAGATTGGCCTGAAATCGATTTGATGGAAAGGAAGATAGGAGAAGTCCTCTAAAAGTAATTACTGCCTTAGAAATCCTAGAGCAACTTGAGAACGTTAATGTTGTATTTGGAAAAGATGTTGAATTTGAAGTACGTAGAAAAAGGACTCGAGGAGTTAGTATTAATGATGGAGAGACTTAACAATGGCGTAAGAAAATTATACTTTTTTAACTTCCATATTGGGGGAACTGTTTATTACGCCGCAATCTAGATGTAATGCATATTGAGAAAAATGTATGTGACAATGTGCTTTTCACTTTGTTAAATGAGTCTTGACATTTAAAAGACCATTTAAATGCACGAAAAGACTTGCAAGAAATGAACATTCAGCCTGAACTTTGGCCTATTGATAGTGGGAGATATTCTCCAGCTTTATTCAACTTGACAAATGCAAATAAGGATGTCTTTCTTAGGACTTTAAAAAATATCACTGTCCCAAATGGCTATTCAAGTAACATTTCTAGGTGCATTGATTTAAGACATCGTAAGATTGGAAGGTTGAAGAGTCATAACTCCCATGTTTAGATGGAGCAATTCTTACCCATAGTAATGAGAACCACACTTTCAAAAGAAGTGTATGCAGTATTGATTAGCTTGTGTGCATTTTTCAGGAAATTATGTAACAAAGTCTTATGCATGAATGAGCTTGACCCACTCCAAGACAGGGTTATTCTTACCTTATGTCATTTGGAGATGTTATTTCTGTTTTCATTTTTCACTATCATGGTTCATTTGGCTGCACACTTGATTAAAGAATCAAAGCTTGAAGGTCCAGTACAATATAGATGGATGTACCCTATCGAAAGGTGAACTTCTAATTTTTCAATGATTAATTCTTTCTCATTCATTTTAATTATACTTATGACCAATAAAGAATCTATTTGATAGGTAATTAGGAAAGTTAAAATCATATGTACGTAACAGGGCTCAGCCTGAGGGTTCAATAGCTGAAGGTTATATGGCTCAGGAGGTTTTAACTTTTTGTTTATGATACTTACAAAATTGAGACAGTCTTTAATCAACCCAGGTGTGTAGATGACCAACCTTATGATGGGTCATCAAATGTTGATACTTTGGTTTTGCCTATTAGAAGACCCATAGATGGTTTTGAATACTTTACTTTGTCTCCTACAGAGAAATTACAAGCACATCATCATGTTTTGACTAATTGTAGACAAGTGGACCCATTTCTTCAATAAGTGAATTATACTTATTGAAATTAGTACTTTCATATACAATTTCATCAATGACATCTCTTGTATATGTCACACAGAGAATTTTGAGATTATGTCAGGAGACAGTTACAAAGTCATTCACAGTCTTTGACCGCAATAGATAAGAAGGTTCACCATGAATTTGTTCATTGATTCTATCATCAGGTGAGTACATATTTACCTATAAATGTTTTTTCACTTAATAATTTTTATTGAATGACGGTTGGTTAATTCCATATAAGAAATGGCATTAATGGATTTCATTCAGTTGATACGAAATTGCTTAGTTTGGGTCCACTTGATATAGCAAGACAATATAGTGCTTATAATGTCAACGGTTTCAAATTTAGAACTATGGAATGAGATCAAGAGTTGAAAACTCAAAACAATGGAGTCTTTGGGACTTTTTGAACTAGAAGCTATTTAAGTAATAGTGACGGCTAAATGAGCTTTGTAAGTGTGTTGTACTATGGAAAATTGGTAGATATCATTGAACTAAATTACCATAGTCAACTTACGGTTACCTTATTCAAATGTATGTGGGCTAATACAACCAATCCTAGAGGGATTATAACCGACGAATTAGGATTCAATTCCATTAACTTTTCACAGTTGATACACATCGGTGTCAATGAAGATGATAAGTCATACATCCAAGTTTAAGAAGTTCAACAAGTATATTATATGGATGATGAGTTAAATAAAAACCTAAGTTTGGATGTCCATCTAGAGTCTCATAACTAGTATGATTTGGAAGAAGAAGAAGAGGTTGTTGTCTATGATAGTGAGTCATTCTAACCTCAACACTTAGAAATTATATTCCCTGAGTTTGAAGCAAACTTATGCCTATCTATTAAGCTAATGTTCTTTTTATACTACTTTGCCTATAAGTATTTATGCGACTTATCTTTTTTCCTATACACTTAAACTAATATTTTCTTTTCCTTTCTTCACCACACAGGAATTCTGAAGATGAACAAGTACCTCAAGAAGTGTAAAGTAGGTAGAGGTGGTAGTTCTAAGAATAATGGAAATCTCATGTCAGATTCCCTTAGTCCATCAGAAGTTCCAAGACTTGACTTCCATGTTATCTTACTCGATGTTCATAATGAACATGAAGAAGTCAATGTTCAATTTGACAGCTTGAAGAGAATGAACTCAAAGATAACAAACAGCCTACAGCATGCGATGTCCTCCCCCCCTGACAACATCAGAGATGATCTTAGATCGTTGATGTTATTGGTATATAATGTCTAATTTTGCAAGTGTGCAAATTTGTCTACTTTTGAATGCTTATTATTTTGCATCCCATCAACACATTATAAAGGAGAAGTTTGTACTCAATCATTAAGTGTGCATGATGTATGGTCCTTTCCAAGAGGGCATAGGATCATAGTCCCATTCAATGACACTCACCAAGCAGTTGGAGATGGAGGTAGGCTGTGTTTTCTTGGGCACTATTTCTAAGGATTTTGGCACGTTTCCAATTAGTTATAGGCATTGGAGTTAGTCCCTTTTGAGTACAAAAATCATATGTATAAAGATACCATACAAGTAAAACCCTATTCCTTGTTTTTGCATCATTTGATACTGTCCCCTAACCATTATATCTTATCCTGCAGACTAAGTTTGTACTGAATGATGATGTCCATAAGAGGTACGTATTATAATCTATTGGAAGTAAATGGAAGAGTGCATGGTGTGACTTATATAAGAATGATGGGACTAATACTCAGGAAGAATTACTTCAAGATGTCCCAGATAATATAGACAAAGATTAGCGGGCAGGGTTCATTGATTATAGACTATCTCAGAGGACACAGGTGATAACACACTTTTTCTTAGAGTTACATATAATTTTAGCTGATTATTTGATCACGAGGAAATTGCTGTAAAGAATAAATAGAATTGAAAGATGTTCACAATGCCACACACCAATGGATCTAAAAGTCTTGCACGACAGAAGACTGAGATGGTAAGGTCATTTTGGTGAATAATATAACATAACATACAACATAATTTGCAATACTTTACATCTTTCTTTAAATTTATAGGAAGCAGAGCGTGGGGGCTAACTAACAAAGGAGATTTGGGGACTGCAGTCCATAAACATTCTTATGGATCATATGTGAACAAGGAGGCAAGAGTTGTTGGTGTGAGTGTTTGAATTATGTGGCACTATGGTTTTGGATAAGCTACTATTAAAATGATCTGTTTTTTAGATGGTTTATTTTTTCTTGTTTAAATTTTAGGAAAATATTGTTGAAATTGAGTAACAAGACATTGCATCACAGCCAATTTCAGTCAATAATGCATTAACCAGGGCCTTGGGAACACAAGAGCATCATAGATGAGTATGTGGATTTGCCTTAGGAGTTTGTGCAACTCAAGTATTCGGACGCCATGGAAGCTTATCTTCTAATCCTTCTTACAATAAGCTACAAAGTGAGTTGACACTGCTTAAGCAAAGAATGGCAAGAAAAAAAAGGCTAAAATGGCAGAAAGAGATGCAAAGTATGCAAAAAGAAATTCTCCGATGCAGCAATTAGAAGTAGGGATAGCTTTCCTCCTTCGGAGTTTCCATGGCCTAGTGCCACTTGAGCTTGCTACCTTGCAAAACAAGAGTAATTCTCACTATTTTCTCTAGTTTAGTTTAATTTTCATGCATTTTAGTCTTTGTTATATCATTACTCATTACTCATTTATTTGAAATCTAGGTACCAAGTGATCAAAATAGTGGACATGTACCATCAGAGAATGCAACTCATTCTCTGCATGGATGAAGTGCCTTTGATAAGTAGTTTAGGTGAACTATAACTATATTAGTATGTATTTGAATATTTTTATATGTATATAATGGTATTCTATTGGTTGAACATTGTTCTGGATGGACAACTTCTCTTCTTGAAATGAAGTATGGTTAGTTGAATCTTAGTTGGTTGGAGTTTTGTTTTTTTTTTTTTTGGATTTATAAGTTCTTATAAAAAATATATATATAATTCGTATATGGTATGATTTAAAAAAAATCTACTAACAACGGTTAAAAATGCCACTACAAATAATTAAGTTGTATATTCTGACCATGGTTTAGAAACCGTGGTTAAACCTTATCTTAACCATAGTTTGCTAACCGTGTTTAAACTTTTTTATCTAGCCACAGTTATACACAAACTATGGTTAGGACAAGGTTTGACCACGACTCTTCCCACGGTCTAAAATAAACGTAGCAATTCCTTCTCCACAATTGGTTTTACCATGGTTTTGCCAACTGTGGTTAAACCACTATTTTTTTTGTAGTGTTAGGTCATCACACAAAGACAATTAAGAAGTCATACACAATCTTCATCTGCGATAGATAAAAAGGTTCACAAAGAATTTGTTTAATGGTTCTATCGCCGTGTAAGTACATTTACTAATTGACATTTGCTTCACCCTTAGGATGATTGTGATTGTTGTTTTGTCACATTTCAGATAAGAAATGATAATATTGGATCTCATTCAAATGATTTTAAGTATTTAGCCATAAAACCAATTGATCTTGCAAAGCAATATAGTGCATATAATGTTAATGGGTTCAAGTTTCAGACATTAAAGCAAGATCAAAGGGTAAAAACACATAATAGTAGAGTTTATGGCACATTTGGAACAATGAGCTATTCAAATAGTAGTGATGGCAATATGCAATTTGGCGATGTACCCTACTATAGGAAATTGGTTGATATTATTGAGCTAAATTATCATGGTCATTTTACAACAACATTATTCAAATGTATGTGGGCAAATACAACCAATCCTAGAGGAATGACAACTATGACTTAGGTTTTACGTGTGTAAATTTTGGTCATTGATATACTGGCAATCATGAGAATGATGAGCCATACATCCAAGTTTCAGAAACTCAAATAGTTTATTATGTTCAAGATAAGTTAGACGAGAATTGGAGCATCACTAGACATCTTAAGTCACGTGATTTATATGAAATGGGAGAATATAATGAGAATGTATATTACGAAAATGAGCCATTTGAACATCAACTTAGACATATTATTCCCTAAATGAGAATAAAATATACTATTAGCAATGTGTTTCATTTTGTCTTTATTAGTTATGCCATATTGAATACTAATTTTTACTAATTTCAATTCTTTATGTAAATTATCTAATGTGTCTGTATGATTAATTTGCAGGAATTCTAAAGATTAAATGATTCTACACCACAAAAAAAAGTAGTTTATGCCTTGCTCGTGATCCTATGTTTTCACTGTAGACTGAAGGTGGTTCTTCTAGGCAACTACTGCCTACTTTAAGTAATCCTTTAAAGCAAATCAATCTTAGAAGTACTTAGATACTACATGAACCACATGACGATGATGAACATAAGGATGAGACACCTTCATGGTCTACATGTTTGTATTCACGTTAGAGGGCTTAGTTGGTTAACGTGGTTAGTAAGTTTGCCAAACAATTATGATGTATTAGACATAAATATGGTTCTTTCTTGTGTGCTAACTTTGGAATTGCAAACAAGGATGGTGCAACCAAGCAAAAGGAACTTATGCACAATAATGTTTGGTCACTTCCTCGAGGGGAGAGGATTATACTTCATTGGAACAAAACCTTCCAACCAACTGGCGACGGTGCTGGGTTACTGAATATATTTTTGGGAGCTCTTCAAAAGGACTTTGATTTATTTTTCATAAGCTTTCCTAGTTGGAAGAAACTTCCATATGAGTATAAGGACACTGTGTACAAGAACACTATTCAGGTAATGTTTATGTACTTTTGAACTAATATACACTCTATGGATTAATTAAGGATAATTATATTCTTGTACCTTGAAGGCTAAATTTGTTGTTGAAGGTGATTTGCACAAAAATTATATCTTCAAATCTATTGGCATGAAGTGGAAGGATCGAAAACAACAATTGTGGGAAAAAGTAAATGACAACACTTGCAACTGAGATGAATTGATTGTTAAAGTTCCTAAAGCCGTTAACAAAGATCACTGGGCTTTATTTGTTGGTTATTGACTAAACCCAGTAACTAAGGTAATGAAACTTTTTGTCATTGGTTCATTTAAATTAACATCTAATTTTGTTTGGCTTAATAATTAGCAACACGCCATGACAAATAAAGACAATAAAATGAAGTAGCCAACGACCTACACCGATGGATCTAAGAGCTTTACAAGCAGGAAGGTAAAGATGGTAACTACATTTTCTATTACTCATGTTGCACTCTTGTTGTTCACATGTATTTGTTACAATTTTTTCAACTTGTGTAGGAGTTAGAGTATGACCGCCCAGTCAACAGAGGAGAAGTTTGAACAATTACACATAAGAAGGGTGATAGGTCCTTTATGAGTGACGAGGCTAAAAGGATCAATGTAGGTTTTGTTTGACCAATTGTAAACACTTAGTTTGTATCATTGATTTTTTTTTTTCATGTAATTTACAAATTAATTTGGTTAATATAGGAAAAGATTGTTATACATGAAAGTGCAATATTCGCGTCACAAGTCATATCAACTCAAGATTCCTTGGCCTTGGCTTTAAGTAATCAAGAGCATTGTGACAGTGTTCGAGGGTTGGGATTGGGTCCAACCCCATCTCATGTATTTGGACTTCCTTCACGGTTTATATTTGATCAAACCTATTTGCTCCTACTTATGGCCAATTGGAGAATAAGGTCATTCACTTGGAGTCTAGGCTTGATGCATTGATAGATCTCTTCATGCACAAATATTCAGGTTAGCTACCTCTTGAATATGTCACAATTCATCCATCCGGTAATTCTTCAAATTAATCTACTATTGTTCATAACTATGTCTTCAACGTTATTGATGACTTGTATTATTTGTTTTATTGTAGTCACCTGATCAAGTAAGTGGACATGAAAGTTTCTCCCCAAACCAATCCAACCAACCACAAGAGTAGATTGCAAAGTTTGTTTGTCATTTCTCATTATTAGTGTCAATTAGGACTATGCTTTAGATGTTGTGAACGAAAGTAGGACTATGTTATTCTCAAACTTATCATCAAGTATTTAGTGACTACCTAATTATGTTTTAAGTTATTTTGAGATAATGATGTAATTATTATTGTGAATGTAATTATGTTTGAGTTATTTTGAGATAATGATAGTGTTTATTGTTGAGAATGTATAAGTTATTTTAAGATAATGATGGTGTTGAAATTGATTGGTTTTGACATAATTCGCAATTTTATTTACCTAGTTTTGGTGTGAAATTAAATAGGGAAAAAAATGAAAAAAAAAAAAAAATATATATATATATATATATGTAAAATGTTTTAATTTAAAAAAATTGCAAATTAGCAGTGGTTACAACCGCTGCCAGATGCACCAGTAAATTACAAACAGCTAATATTGTTACTGACTTAGCTGCGATTAATTCCACATTTGTTGCGGTTTTAAACACTGCTAATTGTAAAAATTTCCAATTAAATAATATTTTTTCTTTTATTTACCCTATTCATGTTTTTATATATTTTCTTTTTTATTATGATTTAATTTTTTTCATTTTTCTTGTATTTTAACCCCTTCCTTTTCCTTTTTGTTCATTATTTTAGTTTTTACTTTTTTTTTTTTGCTTTTAGTTATTTGAATTTTTAGATTCATGATTTATTATTTTTTTGTTTAAATAATTTCAAAAATATTTTATTTTTAATTAAATTAAATTACTTTTTACTTTTTACTTTTTTAAAATCTTAAAATTTTCAATCTTATTTTTTAAAACTTTTTCGTTTTCAATGTTTGGGGTTAATTGTTCACGTATAATCATTATATTTTCATTCCACACACTTTAATAAATTTAGCTGAAAATTATTTAGTATTACATATTTGAATTTGTGCTTAAAATGGCAAAGCTTCGCTCAAGTAATTAATATTTCTTGGAATAATGAATTATGGTTTTTCAGCAAAATATATAAATTGTCACATAGTCAAGAAAAAAATATCTAAACATTTTCTTAGTCAATAAAATTCTTCCAAGAATATGATCATTATAAAGAGAAAACGAAGCAAAAACAAACAAGTAACTTCAGAAAAGCTAGATCTGACCCCCAAAAAAAATTTAGAAAAGCTAGAAGATAAAACACAACATTGAATCAACCTATAGGCCGTTAGTTCTGGCCGCCTCATGTAGGTGAATCAAACAGACTCTATCCCTGTACGAAATAGGACAGCAAAATAATCCATCACAAACCTATTCACAACAAGCCCTACTTCCACCCCTCCTTTACCATCTCTGCTCTCTGCAATCCCCATGGTTATGTTTCTATCCAACGAAGCTATCTCCACCTTCTCAGGCTTTCCCCATCCAAAGTCGGTCCTATAAACCCCAAACCGGGTTGAACCGGCTACTCCTATACCCTTAACTCCCTCAGATGCCATACCTGTAAATCTAGAGAAAATTGTCTCTGCTCCATCGAGCACTCCCTGCTTCTCCACCATTATTTTCCTTATCTTACTATGTATTCTCTGAGCTACCATTACTAACCCATCTTCCTCAGTAAACTCTTCTGGATTTGCTTCTACAATATGAGCCGCTACGCAGTTGCCAAAGTAGTTTTCAGGGACTGCAGGCTCTAGCCTTGCCCTGCAATCCACTGTGAACCCAAAAGCGAATTTCTTTCTGTTCTTTTCATTTTTTTCAAAGGCTTTGGCAATGCACACCGAAACATAAGCAGCTGTAAGCACGAAGGTTGACAGTTTTGGTTCGTCTACCTCTTCTTCTAGCTTATGATTCTCCCACTTTTGTAATATTCTTTTCCTTATCTTCTCCAAATCTTCTCGTCTGAGCTCAAACGTGGCTCGAACCGAGTGGTCCAAAATGGGCGGGAATACGTTTGACAGAATCTTCAAGCTTCGCTCGCTCTTGTCAAGATCATTCCAAATTTTCATGTACAAATTTTCAAGGCCAGATGGATCGGTCATATCATCTCGGTCTAAGAATGGCTCTAACTCCGGCAATAAAGACGAATCATATCCTCCTTCTCCCTGGGCTCGGCATAGATAAGCCCAAGCCTTCATGAACATGGTTGACGATTTCCCATCAACAACGGCATGGTGTGTGGAGATGCCTATACAAAACCCACCGTTCGGAAAGAGAGTGATTTGCAGTGAGATAACTGAAGCAAGCGAGTCCGAGGAATCCAAATGGGGCACAAAAGAGCGACACTCTACGGCATCCCGAGGATAATTGCTCAAGAGAGTGTTGAAATCAGCATCAGACTGTGCTACAACGACAGAGACAGCATCCCCAGGAGTGTACTGTACGATGGGTTTGTAGGAATCGGAGGGCCACACGATGCGTCCAGCGAGAGGGAGGAAGTGTTGGAGAGTGAGGGAGAGTGAGCATTTCAGTTTTGGAAGAACGGTGTGAAAGAAGAAAGAAGAGTGTAACTGAGGAAGGGAATAGAAGAAGAGACGCTCGACAGGATGGAACTTGAGCCAAAGCAAGTCGAAGAAGGTGAGAGGGAAAGAGGACACGGTCGCACATGGCGGAGGAGCGACTGTGCAGAGCTCAACGACTTGAAGGGAAGAATTGGAAGGAGCCATATTGAGAAATGTGAATCAAATAATGTGATGCTACAGAGGAGGCTCGTTCACCGTACGTTGGATGGTATTTGTGCTTCTCGAAACTTTCATATGGCGGCCAAATCCTTATTCTTGCGCACGCCATAAATTTATATGTGAGGTCATAATCTGAACGCTAAAAATAATATTATATATTTATCATAGTTTTTTTAGTAGTTTAGATTATTTGTTTATACTTTATAGTGATAATCCCCTACTTTTTTACTGCTAGAAAAGGTCAAGCCACAATTAATAAAAATAGTCAGGACCCTCCAATATTGTAAACTGATGATGAGTTGGAAAGTTGGTAAGATGATCCCTTACTTATGATAACTTCCTTTTCTTGCAGTAGTTTTCATGTGAGGTTGTGTAACTGTACCGATTGGTTACAGGACGGGACAGTCTAAGCACAGCTCTGACCTGTTTGGCAAACCTTTCGTTTTAAATTTAATTAGTTATTTCTTTAAATAGAATTATGAAGAAAAGATAATTTTAATTTTTTTAGTACCGACATTTTATTATTCAATGCGTATTTTATTATTTTAATACATAATATAGTGTAATATTAGTGTGCAAAAAAATATTATTATATTGAAAATATACGATAAAAATTTTTTAATAATGAATATCTAAACTCATATTTTAATATAGTAATATAATATACTGCGTCTAATTGATTCTTATGTTACATGCATTTTAGTGCTTTTCTTATGATATTTTATAAAAGGAAATATCTAAAAGTACTAATATAATCTTTGATCAATTTTCTCGGAGTTCAATATTTACTAAAATTAGAAAAAGACAAGAAAAATACGTCTAGAGTAGGAACCCTCTAGATGGGATCTTTATCCAATGAATTGACATGAAAATCAATCCTCACCTCTTTGTCTCCCTTTTATTTTTAAAATTTAGTTAATATTATTTTTTTTAAATATCAAAATATATAATAAAAAATAATGCTAATTCGTTTTAATAGTATCTTTTAAACAAATATTATCTTAAAAATATAATGTGTACGAAGAAGATATCGTTATGTTAAAATAAAAGTAACCATAAAATATAAAGTTTAACAACTTTTAACATTAAAAATTGTTTAATATTAATTTTTAATTAAAAAAGTATATCTCTTATTAAAAATATTAAATCGAATTCTTTATAATGATTAAAAGATAAATAAATTCAATGATTAATATTAAAAATACATGATCAAATAATTTATATTTAAGTTAAACATGTTGATTTAAATTTTTTTGATCAACTAGTTTACATAAACAAAAAATGCACAATCTAAAACAAACTGTACAGTCTCAAAAATAATAAATTATTAGAACGTCATCTTGTTCGCCTAAGTCTATATCACGGGGAAATAACTGCTGTGAACTAGGATACGCTAGGAATTTTTATAATAATTGTTTTTTTGTAAAATATATCATGGTTAAATTTTTATTATATATTTTTAATTTAAAAAACATATAATAGATCAAAATTCGAAGACTCAAATTTTATAAAAGAATCAGCAATAAAAGTATTTTATTACAGATGATCCGTAGGCTACTGCTGTAGTCTGGGTGAATGTGATGGGACGGCATGGGACACAACCCCTCAAACCGCGTGATCATGTGTTGCATACTTCAAAATAATTATTCACGTGGGTCCCACCCAGCTGACAAAATCATTATCACGGTTCCCACGGTAGCTCCCCGTTGATTCTAAATTCTGTCCTCCTATTTGGTTACGAAACAAGACCTGTCAGTAATGTTTAAATTTTTCAAAATTTATTGCAGTTTTCTTATTTTATTATTTATTTTTACGTATTTAGAATAGTTTTGTGAAATTATTTTTTAGAATAATTTTAAAAAATTATTTGAATATTTATTTTTAAAAACACACTAAAAATTTTAAAAAAATACTATCTAAAAAATAATTCAAAAATAAGTTTTAAAAACATTAAAATATTGTTTAGTACCAACAATTAAATTGATAATGTAAAATTTTCATTCTAATTTTAATTCTATTAAATTTAAAATTAATTCAATATTTTTAATTTTATATTTAGACCATGTAAAGAATTATAACATAAATTTATAATTTTAAATTTAATTCTAACTTTATTATTTAGACAAAAAATAAATATTTATTCTATATATTTGTGTCTTACATGTTCATTATGTATATACATATATGCGTACGTGTATATAATAAATTTATTATATATGTGTGCGTGTGCATGTACATATATTTGTGTATGTTGATGTGTATGCGTGTACATTAATACTACATATACATTATATGTATTTGTATGTTAAACATATTTGGTAATACATATATTTGTGCATATTTGTATACATATGTGTATGTATGTACATATAACAATGTCATTATATATGTTGTTGTATTTATAGATGCATGTATGCCTATTATATGTTTAATAAGTAGGAGTGTGTGTGCGTATTTTAATCAAATTAAGCTGCATATTAAGTTTATTCAAAACTCAATTATATGTTATTTTTTTAATGGTAATTTATTTTATTTATGAAAAATCTTTAAAATGATAATTCTTTTTAAATTTTAGTTATTTTTCATTTTAAATTTTATTTTTATTTCATTATTTTCATTTTAAATCTTTATTTTTTATTTTTTAAGAAAATCTTTTTTTTTTTGAAAAAATGATTTTCTAATAAAAATAAAAGATGACACAACCTAACTAGTAACTAAGAGTCTTAAAACTTATTCAAACCTAACCCGAAACCTTATTTAAATTATTTTTTATACAACTACAATTTTGCTAGAAGACAATTTTGAGAGACAAGACAAAACATTTAAAACTTGTTCTTATTTTTTTAATTCTAAGAAGCACTTTTATGTTTTTAAATTTTTCAGAACAATTAATCAAAAATGCATTACCAAATAAATATTTTAGTTTTTATTTTTAAAAACAAAAAAATAGTTTTTTTAAAAAAATTCAAACAAGCCCATAATTTTCTTTCCTTAAACTTTTCTAAAATTGCAAACACTTTTTTATATAACAGGCTAATTAAATGGCATAGGTAACGTGCCCCTCTTATAAAATATTGGGGAGGGGAAAAGATGCCCCCATATTCTGAGTTGCGGGACGTTCCCCCATGTTCAGAATGGGGAAAGTCCCTCATTATTTTTAATCTTTTAAAAAATACAATTTTAAATAATTAATAAAAATAAAAGTAATTAAATTTTTATTATAATAAATTTTAATAATTCAAATGTTAGAAATATATTATAAAAAGAAAGAAATATAAAAATTTGAGATGATAAAATTTATTTTAGTTAAAAAAATAATTTTGTATCCAAATTCATAATTTTATTACATGCTTTGTAAGTTTTTTTTAAAATTGATTTATAATATTTTTTACTTTAAAATCAATACTAAATTAAACTTTTCATAAAATTAATCTTAGTTTAAAAATTAGATAATTTTATTAACAAGAATACATATTTAATGAACAATCTTATAAAAACTAAACATTTTTTTTTAATTTTGATCTTTTGAAATAAGATAAAAAAATTTAATCTCGCACACACATATGGGTCAATTTTTCACTTAATTTAAAATATATGAAAGATAATATTGATAATAATTTTATATGTAAGATATCAAATTGAGAAATATCCATATAAGGGACCAACACACAAACATATGGAAAATTTTTTCACTTAATTTAAAAAATATGAAAGATAATATTGATAATAATTTTATTTAAAAGATACCAGATTGAGAAATATCCATATAAGGGATCAAATTAAAATTTTTTTATAAGGGACCAAAGTGGGAAATACTCCATATGCGAGGGGCCAAAATGAGGTTTAACTCATTTTTTTATTTATTTCAAAATTTAATTTTTTTCCCATTCCACATAAAAAATGTGTATTAATATATTACTATTAGTATGAATATATATAAGTGCCAAAAAAGAGTCAAATTCTTTTTCTTTTTCTATGAATATGTATTAGATGAATATTTTTGTCAAAATAGTTAATTTTTATCCTATTGTATATTTTGTAGTATATCACAAAATATAGAATAGTACTATTTTATGTATATATTATTGTCACATTGAATATTGTATAGTATTAAATTCTTATAATACCTTATTCTATGAGCCTTATTTTATCTAAACTTATACTATCAATCTTATTTCAAAAGATAAAAATTTTAAAATAAAGAATATTGTAAATTAATTTTAAAAAAATTACAAATCATGTAATAAAGTTATGAATATTTGAAAATAAAATTATTTTTAACTAAAAAAAATTTTACTATCTCAAATTTTTCATTTTTTTCCTTTTTATAATCATAATTTTAAATTTTTTTGAAAATTTTAAATTATTAAAATTTATTTTTATAAAGTTTTAATTAATTTTATTTTTATTAATTATTTAAAATTATAATTTTAAAAAATTAAAAATAATGGGGGACGTTCCCATTTTGAATTCTAGGGGACGTCCACCTACTAACAATATAGGGGTGCCCTCCATATTCTATAATAGGATATATGAGACATAATAGGATAGAATAATTAGATAGGAATATAATATTATATAATGTTTAGTATGAAATTAAATTATATTGTATAAAATATTATTATTTTATTTTTTATGACATATTATATAACACTAAATAGGATAAAAATAAATTATTTTGACAAAAAATTTCTTTTATTAAAAAAATTATTATATCTATCAAAATGTCTAAAGAAAAGGAATTTGATATTTTCTTGGTACTTATACACATTTATACTAATAGTAATATATTAATATATAATTGAGGTGGAATTAAAAAAATTAAAATTTAAAATAAAGAATAAATTATAAAAATTAACTTATTTTTTATAATTATTTATAACAATTTTATTTATAAATGATCAAACGAAAAAATATTCATAAGTGAAGGATTTAAGAACACAATTATGTGATTTTTATGAGTTCATAAATTTCAAAATAGATTCATTATTTTGAATATGATAACAATATGATTTATGAGTGATTAAATAAAAAAATGTACATATAAATACAATCAATCTAATAAGGCGAAAAGAAGTTAAATTAATAATATGATAGACCATACTAGGACTAATTGATTAGAATAAACCTTATATACAATTCAATATATACATCAAACAAATGATAAAAGTGAATCACATTGTAAAATATGCAATCCAATTTTATACGGTGTGCCAAATGAATTTTTATTGCAAATTTTGCAGACTTTATTTTATATTATTAAATGTAAGTTTAATAGTTTATATATATTTATGGACAGCAAATATGACTCCCATGCAATAATATTAATTAATATGATTGTATGTGATTATTAATAAAAATTTACATCATTAAATTTTCATCTTTTGATCTAAAATAGATGCTGCAAAATTTGCAATTGGAAGTGATCCCATTTCGACTCTCCTTTGAGCTTTGCCAGCTGGTAAATCACTTTTCCAAAAGTATGAGTGTTCACAAGTATTATTTCAATAAATCCTCAACGGTCTCTCTCCATTCGTAGATTGTAAATAAACACGAAAATGATCCTAACTTCTTCGTAAACAATGAAATTAGAAAGCAGGATCTGAATAGTACACTGAGGCAGGTAAAGTGAACAGTAAAATGAGGACATCACCGATATAAGAAATGAGGTCAATCTCGCCTTGCAAGCCTACGGGACATCTCTTATAAATCAAGCTACATATTGTAAGAACATAATTATTAGCCAGTGCAACTAATATAGAATATATATATATATATATATATATACACATACACTAAAGAATTAGTTTTAACCCGTATAAGATTTTTTATAATTTTTTTTGTTAAATAAACCTCCCAAAATGTTTACAATAAAAATCTAATATATCACAAGACAGAGAGTCACCTTCAACAACGATTACATATAGACTATCAACAACCCTAAATAATAGAATATAACCATTGCCTACGTACATCATATATGTAAATTTTACACATTTTATTTATGGATAACATATTATTTTAATTTTTCATTTTTCAATTAATTCTCAATACAATTCTACCCATCTCAAATTATTCTTAATTTGGACTCTCAATAATTTTTATTAACTAAAATTCCATTTTGTTCCTCCATAGATGCATTTTCTCCAATAAGTCCCTAACAGTTCCATTTCTTTACATAGTAGTCTCTTCATCAAAAAACCGTCAAATACATGATGATTTGGCACGTTTTCTGAGTTGCTGATATCTGATATCATGTCTCCTGTAATAGGATAATTTTCTGTATCAAAATAATATAAAATAATAATATTTTATTAATATTAAATTAATAAAAATATATTAAATTAATAAAATAATAATATTATATTAGAAGAGATTCTGCATTTTAAGGAGAAGATCGATTTCCCATGTTTCCCCATCCATATAAAAAAAATGACTTGTCCACATCACTAAAGACCCGCCTAGATAAAAAAAAAACCCATCCATACCGCGCATCCATCAATAGTCATTTGTCCATCTCCGTTTCTTCGTCCACTCTGTTATGCTACAGGAAGACTTGAACAGAGGATGCCATTGGTTGACCAAGCAAAGTCAGTCTACGCATTCGGCCAACATGTCCGAGAAGCCCACTTACTCATTGGAAAAGTAGTATCGAAGGAGTAAGCTTCGGCTTTCATATCAGTTCGAGCCAATGGTACATTGCCTGAAACCGAGATCTGCTTTCAGTGTTCGAATTTAGTGAGGGTAAGAAGCTGGGTGAAATCAAAGCATCTCTGTGGTTTCTTATTCTTTATTAATTGGGTGAACAAGTTGGATTCTGTATATCTCAATGTTTATTTCTGTATCTTTTAATAGGTGAAATCAATTCCACATGTTCTTGATTTGATTTCAAATTAAAGCAACTCCATATTTTCTCATTCTCTATTCATGCGGGAATGCTCATGATTATTCCGGGTGAAATGCTCCTGCAATATTATTTTCTACTTCCAATTTGATTAGTAGTAGTGTTTAAAGTGTTATGATCCTGTGAAAATGTACCTGTGTATTTGCTTACCCCTATAAAAAGACTCCAGCAGTTGCTTTGATTTGGCATGGTAACCTCAGATTTCGAAGTCTAATAAAGTCTGCTAAAAATCCTTTGTTTGCTTCTTGTTTCCAAATCCCAAAATTTAGAATATTACACAATTGAAAGACTCAAATCGTATTTGTGCTAAATAGCCAATTATAGTATTCTCACACTATAATTGCCCTTAACTTCAAAGGTTTGGATAAATAAGCCAATAAGCACATAAATACTGTGATAGCTGGGATTAAGAGTACGATAATCTAAAAAATGTTATTTTAATGATTTTATTTGTGTGCAAAAAAATTGATAAGTTGATTACAGCTAACTTTGGCCAAAATTCTTGAAGTGTGGCATATTTTAATAACAAACAAGTTTTAATATGAGAAATAAATTTGGCAGAAGCTATTAGCTTTAACACAATTTCTTTTGGTAGCTAATAAGCTAGATGTATGGAAGATTTTGAATGATGCTTTTAGTGCCTCTGGTCAGCAGTCATATTTCCCACTACCATAATGTTGAACATCCCATTACTGAAATAAAACCCCGACAATATATTTCATTATCGTAATATTTGACCTTCCGTTACCCAACAAATCAGACCCTAACAATATACTTCAACATCCCATTACTTAAAACAATGGATTCCATTATCATAAATTATATATCCGTGGAAAACAATAATAAAAGTATCATAATTTATATATTCAAGTATAAAACATGAATTCCATCATTAGAAATCACAATGTATTTCCTACTTTGCTCAAGTAAAAGATTATAAACCAGATCTCTTATCATTTTATAGGTTTATGTTATACAAATTTCAGGTTTTCACTACCGTTTTCTATTATGTGCATCAAAACCTCGCCTTCCTCTTCCTTTTCGATGAATGCAAGATAAAAAGCTTGACTTCCTAACCCTCTTCAATGAATGCAGGTCTTCACTCGTCTCTTCGCTGCTATGTGCTATGCTTTTTTTCCATGTACGTTGATCGGTTATTTCTGCTATATGTTTCGCAAATCTTTGAACGCAGGTCTTTGAATATTTCTAATCTTTATGGTCAGTTCCATCAAAGGGTAAAAACCTCACTCTTCAATGAAGGCAGGTCTTCGATGAACACAGGTGTTGAGGGTGTGTTGGACTGGGTGAGTCTTTAGTGACGTGGACGAGTCAATTTTTCGATGTGGATAGAGAAACATAATATCATATGCCAGCAATTCCAAAAACATGCCACATCATTATGTATTAGATGATCTTTGGATGGAGGGACTATTGTAAGAATAAATGGAACAGTGAAGGACTTATCTGGGACAATATATCTATAGAAGACCAAAATAGTTTGTTTCTTAATTTTTATTCTTAATTTAATCATATACTTATCATTTCATATATTTTTATTTTAATTCTACACTAATTTAAATTAATTAATATCAAAATACTAAATATATTGTTAACTTTTAAAATTAAATTGATAATAAAAACAAATGAGATAATAAATTAAAAAAATTAGAGATATTATTTAAAATTGTATAAGGCAACAGCATCTTTCTTCCACTTCAATTCCTCTCAATCATTCTTCCCCAGGTCCTTTCCTCCCTCGTGACCGCGGATGATAAGGACAACACACAGAGTCATAGGACGGTCCCACACTGCTACGTACTGCATGATTGCCCCTCATGTCCGGTTCCTAATTCAGTGTTTCGATAGTATTTGTTATGATATATTAATTTTAACGTAAACTTTTTTATTTATTCATATCTATTTAATTATAATATAATTACATAATTTTAAAATTATTATTTTTTAATATTTAAAATAGTAAAATTATATAAATTAATATAAATTTATTGATACATTTAAAATTATAAATATACAAAAATAATACCATAATTAACAAAATATATTAATTATTACGTAAATATATTAATATTCACCATTTTTTTTTAACCAGAGTCATTCAGGTGAAAGGGAGGAGAGAAAAGTGCTGCCTACATTTTGTCTTCTTCTTCTTCTTCCTTCTTGATTTGCCGTTTTCGTGTTTTTATATCTTTTTTATTTGTTTTTTTTCTTTTCATTTTAGTCTCTTTTTAGTTTTTTATTTTATTTTTAGTTATTTATTATTTTTTACGTTTTTAGTTATTTGAATTTTTGGATTCATTATTTTTATTTTTCTCTCAATTTATTTTTAAAATTTTTCATTTTAAATTAAATTTACTTACTTTTTAATTCTTTTAAATCTTAAAATTTTCAATCATATTTTTGTTTTTATTTTATTATTTTAGATGTTTGGGGTTGGGTGTTTGTGTTTTCAATCCCCAGTGCAGTTTAAGAAATTTAGTTGAAAATTGTTTAGTAATATATGTTTGAATATGTGCTTAATATGGCACGTACCAATGCAACAATAACAAGTTTCAACTTTGTCACTCTCCCCTCTTTCCTCCCTGTCAAGCAAAGCTTCGCTCAAGTAACTAATTCATAGAATAATTGAGGGTTTTTCAGTAAAACATATAATATTGTCACAATCAAGAAAGACTATCTCAAACATTTTCTTGATCAATAAAATTATTCCAAAAATATGATCATCACAAAGGGAAAACAAAGCAAAAACAAACAAGTTACTTCAAAGAGGTAGAAGATGAGCACAAAAAGGAATCAATCCCATAGGCCTTAAATTTTGGTCGCTTCTTCAAGGTGAATCAAAGAGACCCTATCTCTGTACGAAATAGGACAGCAAAATGATCCATCACAAGCTTATTCAGAGCAAGCCCCGCTTCGACCCCTCCATTACCATCTTTGCTCTCTGCAATCCCCATAGTTAAACCTCTGTCCAACGAAGCAATCTCCACCTTCTCAGGCCTTCCCCATCCAAAATCGATCCCATAAACCCCAAACCGGGTCGACCCGGCTACCCCTATACTTTTAACTCCCTCAGATGCCATACTTTTATATCTAGAAGATACAGTCTCTGCTCCGTCGAGCACTCCCCGGTTCTCCACCATTATTTTCCTTATCCTTCCATGTATTTTCAGAGCAACCATTACTACGCCATCTTCCTCAGTAAACTCTTCTGGATTTGCTTCTGCAATATGAGCCATTACGCAGTTGCCAAAGTAGTTTTCAGGGACGACAGGCTCTAACCTCGTCCTGCAATCCACCATGAACACAAGAGCGAATTTGTTTCTGTTCTTTCCAATTTTTTCGAAGGCTTTTGCAATGCACACCGAAACATAAGCAGCTATAAGCACGAAGCTCGATAGTTTTGGTTCTTCCACTTCTCCTTCTACCTTATGATTCGCCACTTTTGCAACATTCCTTTCTTTATCTTTTCCAAATCTCCATGTCTGAGCTCAAACGTGGCTCGAACCGAGTGGTCCAGAATTGGCGGGTATTCGTTTGACAAAATCTTCAAGCTTCGCTCGTTCTTGTCAAGATCATTACAACATTTCATGTACAAATTTTCGAGGCTATATGGATCGGTGATAGCATCACGGTCTAAGGTCGGCTTTAACTGCGGCAACAAAGACGAATCACATCCTCCTTCTCCCAGGGTTCGGCATTGATGAGCCCAAGCCTTCATGAACATGATTGACGATTTCCCATCAAGAACGGCATGGTGTGTGGAGATGCCTATACAAAACCCACCGTTCGGAAAGAGAGTGATTTGCAGGATATAATTGAAGCTAGCGAATCCGATGAGTCCAAATGGGGCACAAAAGTACGACACTCTGCAGCATCCCGAGGAGAATTACTCAATAGACTGTTGAAATCAGCATCAGATTCTGCTACAACGAGAGAGAGCATCCCAGGATTGTACTGTACGATGGGTTTGTGGGAATCGGAGGGCCAAACGATGCGTCCAACGAGAGGGAAGAAGTGCTGGAGGGTGAGGGAGGGGGAGCGTTTGAGTCTCGGAAGAAGGGTGTGGGAGAAGAAAGAAGGGTGTGACTGAGAGTGTAAGTGGGAAAGGGAATAGAAGAAGAGACGCTCGACAGGATGGAACCTGAGCCAAAGCAAGTCGAAGAAGCTGAGAGGGAGAGAGGACGTGGTCGCACATGGCGGAGGAGAGACTGTGCAGAGTTCAACTACTTTTAGGGAAGAAGAAACCATATTGAGAAATGTGAATAAGATAATTTGATGCGGATTACAGAGGAGTCTTCTTCACCATACGATGGATGGTATTAATGTTTCTCGACACTTTCATGTGGCGGAAAAAACATTATCGTTTGCACACACCACAACTTTATACGCTAGGTCATAATTTGAAAGTTAAAAATAATATTATAAATTTGTCATAGTTTTTGTAGTTATTTAGATTATTTATTTATAAATAAATTAAGTAATATTTTATTAAAGATTTAGACTATTAAATTTTTAAATACATATTTTAGTATACTAATCTAGTACACTCTGTGTCTAATTGTTTCTTATCTTATATGTGTATAATGTTTTTCTTATGATATCTTATAAAAGGAAATATCTAAAAATATTAATATTGTTTTTAATATTTTTTCTAAAAATTTAGTATTCACTAAAATTAGAAAAAGAACAGAGATTAAGTCAACATTTTAGGCAATAGAAAGAATAAGAACTCTCCCGTTCCTCATAGAACGAGAGAGGATTTTTATCTAATGAATGGACATCAATATCAACTCTCTCCTCTTTGTCTTTTTTTTTTTTTTCTTAAATTTTATTAAATATCTATTTTTTAAAAAATGTGAAAACATATGAATATGAAAATAGTACTAATTTCTTCTAGTATAATTTTTTTAAACACATATTATTATTTAAATATATAATTTGATACAATATTAGTGTGCAAACAAGATATCACTTGCTAAAGAGAAATCGACCGTAAGACATAAGGTCAAGCAAATTTTACTATTAAATGTTGTTTAATATTAATTTTTTAATAAAAATATCATGATACTAATACAAATAGAGTATCATCTTATTAAAAATTATAAACTGTAACATGTAAAATCTTACCGAACCTCTGCTAGTACTAGTAGAATGTCATCTTTTTTCACTTTGGATGAAGCAACAATTAAAAGATTTTGGTATATACCACAAAAATATTCCAATCAGATGTGACAATACTAGTACAATAAACCTCACCAAGAATCCCATTACGCATTCAAGATCTAAATATACTGAAATTCGGCATTACGTCATTAGAGATCATGTCTAAAAAATAAATATCAGTCTTGAATTTGTCCAAATTGAATTTCAACTTGTTGATATCTTTACTAAACCTTTTTCAACTGAAAGATTTTGCTTCATAAGAGGTGAACTTGGAATGGTTATCCTAATGAATTGTAAAAATAAAGATTTAAATTGTTTCATCATTTGCTTGAAGAGAATATTCACAACTTAAGCACTGAAGTGGTCATAATTTGTTTTGCAGGAAGTTTACAATAATTCTTTTAGATATCTCTTTGATTGGCATGACAATTATCTTTATTTGGTTTGAAATCTAAGACTAGATAAATATATAAGTGAAATGCTCTCTAGAAACTAAGAAAATTGGTCAAAAATTGATCATTTAGTCACTTTCAGCTTGGACTAGTCAACTGCGACAGGGATAACAGTTGACTGATGGGTGTTTGAGAGAAGTCAGCAACTCAAGAAGGCTAGAGTAGTTGATTGAGGGCTCTATGTAAATGAATGGTCGACTGCCAAGGAGTGGGCAGTGGACTGACTTCTCTTTGTAACTTAACTATTGACTGAGAGGCTCCAAAAAGCAAACCCTTGAGAAAATTGGCCCAACAGTCGATTGGGAACTAAGGACTAGTCGACTGGTTGATGCCAAAAGTCACTATTTAGAGTAGTCAAAGCCCTAATTTTTCATATCAAATATTATTTTCCCCAATTGACTGCTCTTCCCTCTTTCTTGCTTACCAATTTTCGACTAAACCCCCACCAAATCTCGGTGATTTTGTTTTCTATTTGCCTCAAATCATTAATTAATCATCACCATTTAGGGTTTAAGCGGTTCAAATTTTGATTTTCTACTCTCCTCTCTCTTTTATACTTACATTGTGTAGAGCTGCAGAAAAGCTGAAAAACGGCACTCCACTACCTCCAAATGCCAGGCTTTTTGCTCTTTCACTGCTCTTTCTCATTTGATCCTTTCACACACACTCACACTCTCACATACCACTCTCACACACACTCACAGGAGACAACAAGACACAAGGACGCTGAAGACATGAGAGACACGACAAAAGTGGAGGGATATGCTACTGAAAAGAGGGAGATGGTGACAGGCCCCATGGAGGGAGAGAAAGGAGGTTGCTGGAGTTAAAAGGAGGAGGCAGAGGTTCGAAAAGAGGGGGAGAGCATTTTGAAGAGAAGAAGCCGAGATGAGAGAAAAAGAGGAGGAGGCCATGAGTAGAGAGAGAGAGACGAGATGAGGAAAAAGCTCTGGACCGAGGAGGAAAAGGAAGGAGAAGAGAAGAAGAAAGGAAGAAGAAGAGAAACGCTGAACCAAAGAAAAGAAGGGAAGAAGAAGAGAAGCACTGAACCAAGGAGAATGAGGATAACACATGTCGAAGTTGCTATATGATGGACCAAAAAGAAGAGAAGAGAACAAGGTAGAAGAGAAGAGGAATGAGGAAGGAAGAAGCAGAGGGGTGGACACTCCATTTTGGTGCTCTAAAAATAGAGTTGAACAAAGGACATAGAGAGAAGCGTTGAACAGAGGGAAAGGAAGAAGGAGAAAGCTGAAGGAAAGAGAAACATTGACCAAGGAGAGAGAATGCAAAAATGAGCCAAGAGAGAAGGAGGTAGAGGGCAGAAACAAACCAAGAGAGGTTCCAGAGGAAGAAGAAAGGAGAGAGGAAGAGGATCTGGAGGAGGAAGAACATTGAAGGAGAGAGAGACCATGGTTGAGCAAGGAGAGGAGAGAGACAAAGTTGACGGTGGGCCACCAAGCATCGAAGGAGGATTGAGGAAGATCGAGGAGGACCGTCAGAGGAGGAGAACCACTAAGGAGGAGGGCCAGCCAAGACGAAGCAGGTAAGCCATCTCTCATACATGCATGCCGACTTCGGTTAGCGTTTCGTGTTTGTTTCATTTTGTTTGCTTTTTATTATTATTATTATTATTATGTCAATATGAGATTAATTTTAGCCTTACAAGCAAGGTTCTAAGAAAATCATCAGGTGAGAATATTGTTCTCCTCAGGTGTTTGGGGTCGTGTGAGATTTTAATCTCTTTAGACCCTGAAAATTAGTACATACTTGTTTTAAAAATAATAATAATGCAAAAATAAATACTTTAATTAAATATTTTACATTATTTACAAATTCATCGTGTGAGAATATTGTTCTCCTTAAGTGCTTGGGATCGTGTGAGATTTTAATCTCCTTAAACCCTGAAAATTAGTACATACTTGTTTTGAAAATAATAATAACGCAAAAATAAATCCTTTAATTAAATATTCTCCATTATTTACAAAATGATTAAGTTTGTGCTTTATAAAAATTTAATTAATTAAAAATGCCATGTGGGACTTTGGGTCTCCGTAGGCTTTGGGGAATTGATCCTATTAAAATAAGACTAAAAGAATTCTAATTTTAAAATCCCTAAAAAAAATGTGAAAATAAAACCCCAAGAATTCCTAAATATTTTATTCCATATTTTGGGTTCTCGTATGAGATCGCTCATCTCCTCAAGCACCCAAAAGTTAATTAGTAGAGACCGCATAAAACCTTGAGTCTCTTGAGTCTCCTCAGGTTTCAAAAATTAACATTTAAAATATGGGGATAAATTAAAAGAAAATAGGGATGTTTATCCTACTTATTATGTAATTAAAAATCCTAAGAAGATTTTTCATTTTAGTAGTACTTTAAGTTTCAAATAAATTCTAATTTTTAAAAAATATATATACAAAAATAATAAACTTAAAAAATCATAGAAATATTTTTTTCATTATAGTTTAAAGTTTAGAATAAATTCAAATAATATATATATATATATATATATATATATATAAAGAAATTAATTAAAAGTCATGTTAATCATAACCTCACTTTCAAAATTAAAAAATCAAAAAACCCAAAAAATATATAAATTTAAAAATTCTAAAAAATAACTTTCTGTTATAATTTCATTGTAATTTCAAACAATAAATTCTAATTTTAAAAAATCCAAAAATAAATAAATTCAAAAATCCAAAAAATACATAAATTCAAAATATGAAAAATGGTTTTATTTTCGTCCTAATTTCAATGATAAATTCCAATTTTGAAAATCTGAAAAAATAAATAAATTCAAGAATTCAAAAATATTCCTTTCATTATAATTACATTTGAATTCCAAAAAATCCTAAAAATCTCATCCCATAATCATTTGATTTAAGTTTCAAAATAAAGATTTAAAATACAAAACTAAACAAAAAAAATTAAAAGAGAGAAAATGAAGAGATTAGGAGAGTTAGATTAATTATGTTGTCCTAAATTAAAACATACAAACCAAATTTCAATCCTATTTTGTTTACAAAAATCTGTTTAATTTAAACCTTCCTGTTCTCATCACAAAAATTAAAAATCACTAACCAACAGATACGCCATTTTGGTTGAACTACGTGGACTTTGATCCCTATTACAGGGTACATAGGCCCTCGGCTTTCATCCTAGGTCAAGTCTACCCTTTTGTAAATATCTATTCGTTTGCTTCCATTATTGTCATTTTTATCTTCTCTGTTTAATAGGTATGCATGTCAATAAAAGGTAATTGATATGAATTTAAGGTCATATTCCATTTTAACTGACTAGTTTAAGGTAACCGTCTTTATGGACAAGTGTTGTGGGGTGCCTAACACCTTCCCCACACTCAAATAAACTCTTGAACCCATCTTTGATTTCACAAACCATTTTGCCTTCTCTTTTTGTTTTAAATTGGTTTTCCAAAGTTTTCTATTAAG
The DNA here is from genome assembly GCA_037074485.1 of Delonix regia. NCBI lineage: Eukaryota > Viridiplantae > Streptophyta > Magnoliopsida > Fabales > Fabaceae > Delonix > Delonix regia. The sequence goes on along the minus strand of CM073449.1, from coordinate 18,023,658 downwards.
AATTTTGGTGGCGACTCCAATAAATTGATTTTCATGATACATTTTGGGAATTAATTTAAAGGCTTATTTATTTCCTTCTCGCTGAAAGGTTGGTTACGACAGTTTGGCAACTTCGTTGGGGACATTTCGAGAGTCAAGTCTATTTAACTAGTTAGATGAGATAATAAGGCTTTCTGTTATCTTAATTACCCTTAATGTGTTTTTCTTATTTTATTTTTTTTATATATTTCTTTCTTTTAGTTATATAACATGTGTAGTTTCTCGTTTATGATGTATAGTTTGTTTGTAATATATGTGTCAGGGTAGATAACATGCAGAATAAAACCTTAGGGTAGACAACCCCTATCTATATTGTAAGTTTTTGGCTTCTCTTGTAGTTTATCTATTTGACAGATGAGGGTTGGATAAACTATAGGTTCAGAGGTTTATATGCTTCTCTCGTACACTAAGCACATTAACATTGTACCTCACACACCTTTTGGGCTCTATACCCAGGTCATCGCTTGCCTTAGGTTGGTAGAGGTTTATATTGGTTTTCTTGTGAAGCTTCTCACTTTCAAAGATTATTGTAAAGACCTCGCCCAGGTTGTACCTCGTTATGTAGATTTGACTGGAGTAGGATGTTGTCCTCTCTTAGTCTAATTCATGTTGCGAGATCCTCACTCTTTTGAGTGGGAGCAATGTGGGAACCAGTAATTCTCTAAGATGTTAGACCTACCCTCAAAACTATACACATTAATAAACCAAACTTAATAGACAACCTTCTTAAGGCCTGCCATCTTTAGGGTACCACTCCCACACTTAGGGTTGACCTGAGTTAGGACACCAACGGAGCATATTGCACTCTCATTCTGCATGTTGACACATCATTCATGGCATGATTACACATTTTTTACTTTTTTTATTTATGTGGTTTTGAATTATCACAACATTTCCATTCGATGCGTTATTAGCCAAATGAAATGAGCTAAAATTGAAAGCTTCGTTCTTGCTAGAAGGTTGGCCTAATGATGCATTGATAGAGTTAGGAACCTTTGAAAATTAATAATTTTTGTGAAAACAATATATCAATGGATTATTTGACTCACTTATTTAAGCCTCGCCCATGTGAGGACCTACTTCTCCTTTGGGTAAGAGCTATATCTATTATTCCTAATGGATCAATAGGGCTCTTGGCGATTAATAATGAATAAAGTGTCAAGTAATCTCTTGATTAAATAAGTTATATGCTCATTTCATTTTGTTTCTAACCAATGGACTTGTTACAACACGAATTGTCATTTTCATTGATTGGCATAAAGATATGATAGGATCATCGGACGCCATACAACCTTAAGATACAATAGGAATAGCCTCAACTGGGAAAAGAGTTAAAGTGAAGGTAGAACCTGAATTAGTTGAGAGCTTAATCATTATGAGTGGGAAACTCAGAAGGGAACAGCTCCATTATTTTCAAAGGGATTATAGAGATATATTAGATTTATTATCGATCCCTATCTAGCTCGATATGCTGGTAACCTTAGCACAACATTGGGACAATTCATTGAGATGCTTCACGTTTCCAACCTTCCAGCTTATGCCTATGTTAGAAGAATACAAAGGATTGATGAAAATGCCTATTACTAAAGACACCCCTATCTACTTGTACCCTGGGCATCTTCCTTCCAAGTGCGTTGTAGCCTCAATTCTGGGGGAGGAACCTACATGAGTACAGTTATGCCGCTCTGGGGCAACAGAAGGTTTATCCTAGAAATATTTAGAGAAAAGGTTGGAAGCATTAGCTGAGAAGGGAAATTGGGTTATTTTCATAAGAGCACTTGTCGTGGTAGTATATGGGTTAGTATTATTCCCATCGGTAGTGGGAGTAGTTGATCTGGTAGTAGTAAGTGTCCCGTGGATGGTAGAAAATCAACATGTGAATCTAGTACTAGCGCTTCTAGCAAAAATGTTTCTAACATTAAGTTTCTGCCATCAAGAAAAGAAAGGAAAGTTGAAGCGTTATTTGCCGCTGTTGAATATATGGTGGGTCAATCATGTCTATGGTAAGGAATATCAGCTTGGTATGAGATTTAAAACCATTCATCATCCAATTTGAGATTATCCACGTCGCGAAGGATGAATTCCATTACAAGCAAAAATGAACCACGATAAGTGGATTAAAAAGATAGAAGAACTTGAAGATGCCATCATTTGGTGGAAGCTCTCTTAGTGGGAAAGCAAGGATATCATTTACTGTTGTGAAAATTTCCCTAATGTTCCCCTTATGGGTGCCCAAGGATGGATTAATTATAACCCTGCAGTCGTGCATTGCCAATTTGCATATGAACAGGACATCCTGTCTGAAGAGGTTGTGTAGAGAAACAGTTTCTACTAAAGTGATCTGTTGAAGGTGGAAATGATCCATAAGGTAAAAGATGCATGGAGCCAAGTAGTGTGCAAGGGGAGGTTCGAATTAGGGAAGTGTGCCATGGCAATTATCAAAGGATACGAGGCTTGGCTCAAAGAAAGGACCAGTAGGATCCATCCACCTTTGGGACCTCATAACCCCTTAGTGAGTAATGACCTACAGGGGGTTAATGAATGTCTAGTCAAGCAATTAGAAGGTAAAAAGGTTGAGCTGCAAAATCTAGAGGAATTAAGCAAAAGGCACTCAGAAAGCCTAGCTAAGTCACAAGAAGATGAAAAAGCAAAAAGGAGATAAGAGTTTGAGACGAAGATCGAGCTAAAAAGATTGAAGGAGGAAAACGACAAGTTAAAAGACACCATAAGGAGGATTCAAAAACAAGCTGAAGAAAGCAACCTGAAGGCCCTCAATTACCAAACTCGATTATTAAATGCTGTTAAAGAAAAGGATGCCATGATGAGGCAGGTGGAAGAACTCAAGTCTCCTAGTGACCTCTAACTAGAAATCAATATGTTCATCAAACAGCTAGAAGAAAAGACGAGGGAAGTGACTAGTGTTGAGAGTGATAATGCGATAGCAGTACAAAACTTAATCGAACAGCTCAACCATCAAGTGGAAAGGACTCGATTGTGAAAGACTCACCATAAAGAACAAGTGATCAAGAAAGAAATGTGGCTAGAGTGCTCCAAAATGATGATTCTGTTTGCTAACAATGCCATTCCTGAATTCACATATGCATATAGACAAGCTGAAGGGCACGCCATCCCTATAAAGACTCATGCAGCTATAACTAAATTTCTTACTTTGTGTTATAACCTTATGGAGGATCTGAAGATGTTGATGAAATTTTAGATGAGTAAGAGATAGAGACAACTTCAGTATTTTGTAAGGTGAACTCATAGGCTGGGTCAATTTTAATGTATAACTTCAAATCAAGTGATGTAATCAAACATTGTGTTTTTAATAAAATGCACAGTTTCTTCTTTTGGCTATCAAATAAGTTCATTACTGTATATGTGGAATATTAAAAATCATACGAGGAATAGGTTGTGTAGTGCAAAATAAACCTGCGCATATGGACATTGAACATCCCATGTGTTAGCCGTTAACTTTGATTCATTGAGTGATATAATATGTACCCTCAAAGATTCAAGGGTTTGAGATTCTTGTACCCTTTATGCCAAGTCGACATACTGACAAATCAGAAATCTAGGTAACTTGTTTTATTATTAAGGTCTGTTGCTCTTTTTTTTTTTTTTTCAAAATAGGTAAGAAGCTAACATTGCCTCAGAGGGAAAAAATTCATCTAACCAAGCTTAGCCATCAAACCGAACATATCTGGCCTGGGCATATGTTAGAGCTATGTCTATCGAAAACAAGCGATCAGAGTTTGAGCAACGGTTAGAAGCCAAAGTAGGAGCCTTGAAGGATCAAATGGGGATAATACAGTCTTAAATGCTAGAAATGATGAAGTTATTGCAAAATATGAGCTCAAATGTGGCTGCAAATAATGCTTCTCTAAACGCCACTAACACTATGAATGTGGACCATGGGGTCACTAATACAAGTGTTGAGATGCCAGGAGTAACCTCAGGTAGGCCCTTTGCTACAGGAGTACTAGAACCGACACAGAGGCCTACGATAATAAGTCAACCACCAGATCCCTCAACTTTAGGGGTGAAAGGACAGGAGTATCAGGACGGGAACCAGAGGGGTGTTTTCACCTATGATATCCCAAGAGGGGAACTGGTTGTCGTGTTCATCAGTCCTACTCAGCCTGTGGCTTCAAGGTGAAAGAGGACAATAAGAAGAAAGATTGGGAAGAAGATATAGTAGAGGTTAAGGACAGGCTGCAAGCTTTATAAGGGCCAATTAACTGGAAGTCTGTCGAATTGGAGGAGTTATATTTAGCCTGAAGGTACCAATTCCTAAAAAGTTTAAGGTGCCTGAGTTCACCAAATATGATGGTAGTGGAGATCCACACTATCATCTAAATTCATACTGCACCAAAATGTCGGTATGGTCTAAGGATGAAAGGTTCCTTATAAACTTCTTCTATGAGAGCTTGACCAGCACAACATTCATGAAACTAGATCACTCTAAACTAAAGAAGTGGAGAGATCTTACTGATGTGTTCATGAGGCAATACGAGTTCAACCTAGATACGGTTCCTACATGAGAGCACTTAAAAGGGTTGAAGAAGAAAAGGATGGAGACCTTTAAAGAATACACCCAAAGGTGCAGAGCCTCGGCAGTTGAGGTTCAACTGCCACTTCTAGACTTGAAATTATGTTCCTATTTTATTCATACCTTAGGGGACCAATTTTGTTAGAAAATGCTGTGGGGACCCATGTGAATGAATTTACCAACCTTATCTAGGTTGGGGAGAGAATAGACGCTGATGCACGTGATGGGTTATTTAAAGGTACCTCTATAGAAACCAGGAGGCCTATAAGCAATTGAAAGAAGGAAGGGGATGTTAGTCACATCCATGTTGCATGCCAACACCCTTGCCGCATGCGTAGTTAGTATCTCCAAGCACCGCTTCACGGTTAGAACCCAGCAATGTCTTACCAGCCACGAGGTCCAGCTATATGTAATCATATGAGTTACACGACATTGCCATAATCCTATCTTGGACCATAGCAAATGACGACCCAAAATAGAGGGTTTAGGCTTATGCAACAATCTCGTGATGATAGGCCATTACCCAACTTCAATGTCAGTCAATTTAAGCTCTTCCACGACTTGGTGGCAAAAAAGCTTATGGGCCCTAAGCCTGTTAAGCCACTTTAGGCGCCATTACCTAGGTGGTATGACTCCAATACTATATGTGAGTATCATATGGGAGCTATGGGGCACAATATTGACAAATGTGATGCCTTCAGGAAGCATGTTTTGGCATTATTAGATAATAATCATATTGGCATAAAGGCAGGTAACGACCCCAACATTGTCACCAACCCCTTGCTAAATCATGATAAAAGGAAGCAAGTGTCCATGATAGATAAGGAAGAGCTCAATTTGAAAAACTTGACATATGTGTCGTGCACCATGCGGCAATTATATGAAAGCTTAAAGGATACTGACTATATCTTCACTTAGGATGAAGAGCAGGACATGTCTATAAGGTTACATAATAGTTACTATGAGTTTCTTAAAGGAGATATAGGGCACAACATTGAAAACTATGAGCAGTTTATGGAATTAGCATAGAGAATGATGACGCTCAGAGTTTTAACCATTGAAAGGACTTAAAAACCCACTAAGGGGAGTGTGTGTGTGTCAAAGAAAGATAGTGTCAGGACTAAGGAATCATCTAACCCCACGAAGCCCTGGAGCTCCTTCATAGTAGTTAATAAGCTAATCTATGAAGTTAAGGAGGTCACTCTAGCTTAAAGCCATCGTGCCCTATGAGGTACAATGAAAGGATCCTTACTCGTCATGCCTACGCCGGTGCCCATAAAAAATCCAACCACTGTTATCCATGTGCCATCTCTATTTTCGTATCAGAGTAATCACACTGTACCATGGAATTACAGGTTAAAAATAGAATGCTCTCATGACAATGAGGCATCAGAAGAAAGGCTTGTCACGAAAAAAAGGCATTTAGAAATTGTAAGAGGAATTACTCACAGTAGTCGGATATACTCTAAGGATGTAAAAGGAATTCCAAACCTGAACCTGGAAGTAGGGGAAAGCTCAAACCTAAGGAGGCCCCTAGGAAAGGAGAATGAGAGGAGACAGAAGAGTTCTTAAAAATTATGAAGTAGAGCAAGTATGACATGGTCGATCAACTACGAAAAAGACTAGCCCGAATTTCTATTTTGACCCTAATAATGAATTCAAAAGCTCACCGAAAGGTGTTATAGAGCATGTTGGATGAAGCCTATGTATATCCTGATATCATCCCAGAAAAAGTGGTGAACATGATAAATGCAATAAGGAACTCTACCTTGATCGCCTTTTCTAGGGATGAGATACACCTTACGGTGGTTGGAAAGCCTAAAGCCCTCCACATTACTTTGAAGTGTTATGGGTATGGAATCGCTAAAGTACTCACTGATGGAAGGTCAACCTTGAATATCTTACCTTTATCCACTTTAGGGTAATTACCGGTTGAGAAGTCATATATCAAGTACAATGACATTGTAGTGAGAGCCTTCGATGGGATAAGGAGGGAAGTAATTGGAAAGATTGAACTCTCTTTGGAAATTGGTCCGAATCTATTTACTATTAAGTTTTAGGTCATGGACATCGATGTGGCATATACGATGCTTCTAGGAAGACCTTGGATTCATGTGGCTGGTGCAGTCTCATTAACCATGCATTAAAGGATCAAGCACATTGATGAAGGGAGGCTCATCACTATAAAAGGTGAAGAAGAGATGATCATTAGCAAGCCAAGCACAATACCCTACATTGAAAATGCCGAGTAGGTCATAGACAGCTCTTACCAAAGTCTAAAAGTGTTAGAAGTTGGGAACTCTATGAAAGGCATTGACTAGAACCCATTGGGAGTAGGGGAATTTACCAAGGACGTCAATCAAGTAGTGGCCAAGATCATGATGAATAGTGGGTATTAAAAAGGAAAAGGATTGGGTGCAAAGCTACAAGGCATAGGAGAACCGGTTAAGTTGCCCAAAAATCCAAGATGACAAAGGTTAGGGTATGAGCTGTTTATAGAGACTCGTGGGGCATGACAGAAGGAAGGTAAGCCAAGAGGAAAAGTGGAAATACCCCACATTTGAGAAACATTTCCTATTTTTGCTATGATAATACACCCGGGTGACCCAATCACAAGGGCGAGTAACAAAGAAGGAGAACACGCGAAGGTCACATGGATCCAGCTGGACGAGTTAGGAAAAATACTTGACAATTGGGAATCTGAAATGTTATCAGGTGTTATGTCATTAGAGTAATATTTTGAATACATTTTAAGAGTTTTGTAATAGCTAACAATTTGAACTTTATTTTGAATATCGAACGAATGCAACAATTTCAATCTTTTTGCCAAAATCTTATTTAAATCCTACCTTTTTGTATTTATTCTTGCCTTCTCGACCTGTTTTCCAGGGAATTTGAATACTTGAAACTCTTGTCTAAAGCAGAAGCACCTGGGCATTGTTCGAATAAGCCTTATGTTGTCATGAATATGAATGATTTGGAAACTGATGATTGTGATGATATATCCTAAATCTTCGCTAAAATAATAGAATCTTTAAAAAAGGGTATTATTTCACATGAAGAAACTGTCGAAGTGATTAATATGGGGACTGAGGATAATAAAACGGAGTTAAAAATAGTTGATAACCTAGAAAGGGAAGAAATGATTAATCTGTCTAAAGAATATATGGATGTGTTTGTTTGGTCCTATCACGATATGCCAGGAATAGATCCTGAAACTGCTGCCCATAAGATACCTTTGTACCCTAATGTGGGGCCTAAGAAATAAAAGTTGAGGAGGATGAGCCCGAAGATGTCCCTCAAAATCAAGGAAGAAGTAATGAAGCAATGGGATGCTGGTTTCCTAGAGGTTGCTTAATACCCCCAATGGGTCGCAAACATAGTCCCCGTGCTAAAGAAAGATGGGCGAGTGAGAATGTGTGTCGATTATCGGGACTTAAACTAGGCTAGCTTGAAAGATGACTTTCCTTTACCTTACATTGATGTCTTAGTCAATAATACAGCAAAAAGCTTTAGGTATTCTTTCATGGATAGGTACTCTGGCTATAATTAAATCCCTATGCACCTAGAGGATAGAGAAAAAACCACCTTCATCACTCAATGGGAAACTTTCTGCTACAAAGTAATGCCCTTTGGGCTTAAAAACGCTGGAGCTACCTACCAACGTGCGAAGGTAGTCCTGTTCCATGACTTAATGCATAAAAAAATAAAGGTATATATGGATGACATGGTTGCTAAATTAGCTGAAGGGGAGAGTCACTTGGTTGTGTTACAAAAGCTCTTTGTAAGACTACGAAAGTACAAACTCTAGTTGAATCCTAGTAAGTGCATATTCGGGGCCACATCATGGAAGATTTTGGGATTCATCATCAGTAAAAGGGAAATAGAAGTGAACCCTGATAAAATTAAGGCAATTCATCACATGCCACCACTTAGTACGGAAACAGAAGTTCAAGGGTTCTTGGGGCATTTGAATTATATAGCTAGGTTCATTATAAACTTAACTACCACTTGCGAACCGATATTTAAATTATTACGCAAGAACTAACTAGAAGAATGGAATGAGACTTGCCAGTAGGCGTTTTGAAAGGATAAAGGAGTACCTCTTGAATCCCCCTATTTTGGTGCCACCTACGCCTGGACGACCCCTTATCCCTTATCTGACAATCCGACCAGGGTCCACGAGTGTTGTGTTAGGATAACATGATAAATTATGAAGAAAAGAGCAAGCAATTTATTACCTAAGCAAAAAGTTTAATGAATGTGAATTGTGGTATCCATTAATTGAGAAGACCTATTGTGGCCTCGTGTGGACCACAAAGAGACTGAGTCAATACATGCTATACCATGTCACATGGCTAATCTCCATGATGGATCCAATCAAATACATCTTTAATAGTCCTCATGTATCAAGAAGAGTCTCAAAATGGTAGGTGATACTCTTAGAATACGACGTGAAGTATATGACCAGTAAATTAGTCAAAGGGAGCATTATAGCCAAGCATTTGACGGCTAATCCCTTGGATGAATACCAACCACTAGACTTCTAGTTCTTGGATGAGGATATTCTAAAATAGAAGAAGATGAAACAAAGGAGGTCCAGTGGACAATGTATTTTGATGGGGCTGTTAATGTACACGGCAGCAGATTAGAAGTGGTGAAAACATCACCTGAAGGTAAGCAATATCTAGTGGCAGTCAAGCTCATTTTTGACTGCATAAATAATATGGTGAAATATGAGGCTTGTGTCAATGGCTTGCAAGCTACCTTAGAGTTAGGTGTCAAAGATCTTGATGTGTTTGGAGATTCAGCCCTTGTAATTTATTAGGTAAATGGAGAATGGCAAACCAAAGATCCTAAATTGATCCCATACCAAAAGCACTTCATGGAATTGATGCCAAGGTTTGAGGAGATAAACTTCACACATTTTACCCGTGATAAAAATCAGTTTGCTGATGCGTTGGCTACTCTAGCCGTAATGATCAAGCTAGACTGTGGAGTAAACGTGCTGCCAATCCAGGTTAAGACTCGGGACACCCCAACTTACTGCCTAAATGTGGAGGAAGAAAGTGATGGGTAACCGTGGTTCCATGACATAAAAAACTATGTCCAAAGTTAGCAATATCCAGTTGGGGCATCTGAGAATGATCAAAAAACTATTTGTCGATTGGCGATGAATTTCTTCCTTAGCAGAGAAGTGTTGTATAAAAGGTCATGGGATAACACTCTGCTCAAATGCGTGGATGCATCAGAAGCACGAAGGGTAATGATAGAGATTTATGAGGGGATATGCAGAACCCAGGCTAATGGCTATACCATGACTAGACAGATTCAAAGGTGTGGATACTTCTGGTTAACCATGGAGAAAGACAACATTGATTATGTGAGGAGATGTCATAAGTGTCACATGTATGCCAATAGGATCAATGCTCCACCATAACCTCTGCACAACTTGGTGGCACCTTGGCCATTCTCGATGTAGGGAATCGATATGATTGGCCCCATCAATCTAAAGGCGTCTAATGGACACCGATTCATTTTAGTAGCCATCGATTACTTCACAAAATGGATAGAGACATGTTTGTTCTCCAATATTATCCAAAGAGTCTTCCTCTAATTTCTGAAATCGAACATCATATGTCAATATGGTATACTAGAAAGGATCATCATTGACAACGCTCTCAATCTGAATGGAGCTGACATTAAGAAGTTATTCGAACAATTTAAGATTAAGCATAACAATTCTACACCTTATCGACCACAGATGAATGGGGCAGTCGAGGCAGCAAATAAGAATATCAAAAAGATCATTAGCAAAATGACTATCACTTATAAAGACTGGCATGAGATGCTCTCATATGCTCTCCATGGGTATCGCACAACAATACGAACATCCACAGGGGTAACTCCTTACTCTTTAGTATATGGCATAGAGGTGGTCACCCCAATTGAAGTTGAGATCCCTTCTCTCCAAGTGTTGATAGAATCTAACCTAGAGGAAAGTGAGTGGGTAAAGACATGATACGAGTAGTTGAATGTGATCAAAGAAAAATGACTAGTAGCTATGTGTCATAGGCAATTATACTAGAAAAGGATGGCAAGGGCCTTTAATCAAAAGATTCGTCCTAGGGAATTCGAGCCAGGGGAGTTGGTTTCGAAAAAGATCCTCCTAAATTAGGAGGATAATAGAGGCAAATGGGCACCTTCATATGAAGGTCCATATGTGGTGATACGAGTATTCTCCGGAGGTGCATTGGTTCTTGCCGATATGGATGGAAGAGAGCTTGAAAGACCGATTAACTCTGACGCAGTAAAGAAATACTTTGCTTAAAATGGGAATGATGGAGAAAAATAGAAAAGAAGAAAGAAAGAAGATTTTACAATCAAGGCCCGTTAAGTCAAAAACCTAAAAAGGCAACTTATGCAAAAGTTAGGGCAATAGATGATAAATGAAGTATGGCTATGCAAGGACTAAATCACCTACCTGAAAGGATCCTTAGAGATTGTCTTCATTAACCAGTTTCAAAATATGTGTACTCGAGACAACACTAGGCGCAAATGACTAGTGCCACCTGGAGCTAAAAGTCAAAATCATTATAGTTGCCATTTTTGCTCTCCTTTGCATTTGTATTCAATTTATCACCCACTTTCCTTAGGACCATGTGATCTATCTACAAAATAAAGTCGCTTACTCATTTTAAGAGACTTGCTTCTTATTACTCTTTTTCTTTCTACATAACCGTATCGCCTTTATAATTGCTCCATGCATTCAATATGGAAAATAAATATTCAAGTGAATTATATCATTCAAAATATTGTCTAATGATGCGCATTTCAGAAACACCTATGATTTGTTTAAATAAGCGCTCCCACATAATTATTGGGATAAAACTTAAAGTGTGAAACATATACACGTCTTGGCATTGTTGATTTCATTACTGGGTTACTTTGTAAAAAGAGGTTGAAGCATTTTCAATGTCCCCTGGTCTGTAAGGAAAGAAAACTAAGCCTGCCAGGTGTTGACCCGAAGAGATAAAGTTATGCGGACCATCAGCTGTTGAAACAACGAATTTAAGGTCACACCAAAATAAGCTTGGTTAGACAGTTCTTTCGCTCCGGGCAATATGGTTTTCTTTCCAACCAATGTAAACTATAACTTAATATGCCACCCCTCTAGTTTCCAAAGTAAAAGGTAAAAGGTCTACGCTCGTGTAGCATTCTCTTTTTTCTAACGCCTAAGGTATAGGCATCATTTTGGAATGAATCAAAGTGAATAAAATTTTCATTATCCTTCAAAAACCTACATATCTCATGCATACATGATTCTCCAAGTTCATCATATATCTCACTCATGCATCTACCACACTTGCATAATTGATATTTAAAAAAAAAAAAGGGAAAACATATGCACCATGCATCTAGTGCACGAACACGGGTTATATCACATCTCATGGATGACCAATAAGTGCTTCCAAAAAGAGTCACATCCTTCCTTGGCACAAGTATTTTATTTGTTCAAGAAAGATCATTCTATAGGTTCATAGGATAATGATTCAAATGTCAGGGATAAAAACTCGATACAATTTGGATCTATTCAACTCTAAGGAACACTATGGTTGTAAAGATGACAAGTTTAACAAGTAGATGAGCCATGCATGCATGGCGTTGCGTGAGAGCATATTCCATGCAAGGTGAATACCTCTATTCAAATCAACACAAAAGTCCTGCATCGTGTCCAAGGCAATTTACATTTTCTACCAAAGTCCAGCATCCTGTCCAGGGCAATTACGTTTTCTGCCAAAGTCCTACATCGTGTCCAGGGTAATTTACATTTTTTGTCAAAGTCCTGCATTGTGTCTAGGACAATTTACTTTTTTTGTCAAAGTCCTGTATCATGTCTAGGACAATTTACATTTTTTGCCAAAGTCCTGCATCGCGTCCAGGGCAATTTATATTTTCTGCTAAAGTCCTTCATTGTGTCCAGGGCAATTTACATTTTTATTTAGGTCCTACATCGTGTACAGGGTAATTTACATTTTCTGCCAAAGTCTTGCATCGTGTCCAGGGCAATTTACATTTTTTGCCAAAGTCATACATCGTTTCCAAGGCAATTTACATTTTCTGCCAAAGTCTTGCATCGCGTTCAGGGTAATTTACATTTTCTGCCAAAGTCCTGCATCGCGTTTAGGGTAATTTACATTTTTCTGCCAAAGTCTTGCATCATGTCCAGGGCAATTTACATTTTTTGCAAAGTCCTGCATCGGGTCCAGGGCAATTTACATTTTTTGCCAAAGTCTTGCATCGTGTCTAAGGCAATTTACATATTTTGCAAAGTCCTACATCGGGTCCAGGGCAATTTACATTTTCTTCCAAAGTCTTGCATCGTGTCCAGGGCAATTTACATTTTCTACCAAAGTTTTGCATCGTGTTCAGGGCAATTTATATTTTTTGCCAAAGTCCTACTGTGAGCACCCCATCCTTAATTACTTAATTATTTAATTAATTGATACACCAATTAATTAATAATTAAGCAAATAAAAATTTTAAAACGATAAAGCTTCTAATGACATTCTCTGGGGACAAGTTGAAATTAAAGATAAATAATGGGAGATAGTTAAATAAACTTAAAATTTAAAAATAAAATTAGCTAATTATAATAAATCAAGGAAAAATTATAAAAGATAAAAAGAATATATAAGAAAAAAATTAAAAAAATTTAAAAAATAAATAAATAAAAGTTAACTAATAATAATGGTAATATATATATATATATATATATATATATATATATATATATATAATGATATTGCAACTTGCATCGGAAGAGGAAACTATGATAGCGGCGGTGAAAAGATTGAAAGAGCGGCTGTGAAAAGACGTGGGGAGATCAAAAACTTAAGGCCATAGGTAGGGTGCAGAACTCGGGGGGGGGGGGGGGGGAGGGGGGAGAAAGCCCTTAGTCATATAGCTCTCATTTCTGTGAGTCGTGGGCACGTGTCTTTGCCCTTCCCCCCCTTAAGCTTGAGTTGTTGCTTCCAGCCAACTAGTCACTGTGTTCGGGCCATACTTACCAGTTGCAGCCATCATCGCAGGATAGATGTAAGCTTCATTGTAACTGTAACTAAACTCACTCACAGCTGTTGCAAGCTTATCTTCAAAAAAACAAAAAAACAAAAAGGGAGGGACGAAAGGGACCGAGAATAGGGGCTGAAGGAGAGAGAAGGACCTCGAAGCTGAGAAAGAGGAGAAAGAAGCCAGGGAGAAAACCTGAGCTGAAGAGAAGAAACTGGCAGACTGAGAAAACTACAAGAGAGGGAGCCTTGGTTCATATGCAGAAGAATTGAAAGGTGGAGAAGATATGAGCTGAAGCCAAGGAGAAAAATCTGAGCTACAGCGATGGATTAAGAGCACCGAGAAATCAAGCTGCAACGACGGACCTAAAGCACCGAGACTAAGCAAGCTGAGAAAGAAGAAAGCTAAGCTGAAGGCCATGAAATCACTAGCCGAAGAGACATACCATCGCTTAGCCTTCTTTTCGTTAGTGCCTCAGGTTAGTTGATTTACGTGCATGCATGGCAATGGTTTGTTTTTCTCATTTTCATGTTTTTGGTCTTCCCCTCCATTTTACTTCTTCCTTTCCTCACTTTCCCCTCTGGCTGGTCTTCATTGCTGTGAGTGTCACTTTCTCCTCCTCTTCAACTCTTTTCCCATGCTGTGAGAAAGGTGACATTGCTAGAACTAATTCCTCTGTTCACACGCGCTGAAACAGAGGTAAACAGAGGCAAAACCATTGTTGAAGAAACTCGACTGCCACCTACTATTTTCTGCTATCGGGTTGTGTTTGGGAGAAAGTGGGGTAGTGTCTCGGTTTGGTGTCCAAGGGCATTAAAGCTGCAGAAATTTGGCTATCATTTCTCCTTCTATTTTGCTGTTGGGACGTTATAGAGGCAAGCTAGTGTTTTGCTGACATAAGGTAAAAAGGGCCGAGAAGGTTGGGGAAATGATATAAATAGGTAGCCAATAAGATAGTAGGGGATCTGAGTGTGGAAAAGAGATCAAAAGAGGTGCAGGTAGCTAAGGTCTCTAAGGTTGTTAACATCCTATGGCTAAGGTATTCTTGTAACTTGGAGTTCCTGAGTTAGATTTCCTGGAGTCCGTGGGTTCTCTACCTTTTGGTGTTACACTCCTGTATCCAAGACATCTAATTTCAGATAGCTATTAGTTAGAGTTTGAAGAGTCCCTCGGGAAGGTAAAACATTAGGAAAAGAGATTAACAAGAGAAAGAGAGACTAAAGGACAATAAAATTAGGGCAAAGAAAAGTGTCAGGCTCCTTTCACCTATGGGAAAGTAAAATGTCATCTTTGAACTTGTCTTCTCTCAGTATCACCCTAGTGTCGTTAAATGATTGGATTTTGAATAGAAAGTAGGGCAACAATGATTGGTCTAGTAAACAAAGAAGATAGGAAGGCATATGTGTAGCCAGCCCTTAGGTACATATTACAGGTTTAAATTCTTTATCTTTTAATATCTCTTCCTTACAATCGCTCCTTGGGATGCAACGATCAAAAAGGTAAAAAATTATATATATACGTATATATATATATATATATATATATAAAGGTAAAGGTCAAATAGAGAATAAGAATGATATATGTATGCCTACATGTGTATGTGCATAGGATATATACATGTAAGGTGAAAAAGAAGAAGTGAGCCAAGAAGGAGTTGCTTTCCTTCTTCCTAGAATGTCCACGTGCATAGTCTTGTGTGTTCAATGGTCACTAGGATCTAAAAATGATGTCTATACATATTTCAAATAAAACAGAAATTCACCCCATGATACAAGAAATAGGATGGTCGCCAAACACTTAATTACTTTAGTTATTTCAGAACCGCCGTGTGAGGTTAGTATTCTCCCCAGGCATTAAAAAGAAACCAATATGAGGCCATGTGAGATCTTGGTCCCTTTAGTCCTTGGAAGTCAATGCTTAAGTCTTTTGTAAATATATCATGTCAAAAAAAAAAATGAACTATTTTAATTTTATTTACTTATTTATTATTAAAAATAGGAGGTTAACGTGTGAGACCGTCAGTCTTCTCGGGCATTTAGGCTATGTGAGGCCTAGGTCGCCTTAGCCTATAAAATTGACAATTTTTCAAAAATAAAAGAGGTAGTAATAAAAGATAAATAGAATAGCAATAATAAGAACACCTTAATAGCAAATAACGATAATGATAGAAGAACAAGTAAATTCTTTTTAGGCATTACATTGGAGAAGTCAAACTACGTGGACTTTGATCCCTATCATGGGATATATAGGCCCTAGGCTTTCATCCTAGGTCAAGTCCGCCCTTTGTAAATATCTATCTATTTACTTTCATTCTTGCTATTTTGTCTCCTTTGTTTAATGGGCATGCATGTCGATAAAAGGGTAATTGAGATGAATTTAAAAGCCATATTCTATTGCAGCTTACTGGTTTAAGGTAACCGTCTGTATGGATAGGTGTTGTGGGGTGCCTAACACCTTCTCCACACACAAATAGACTCCCGAACTCATCTCTGATTTCGCAGACCATATTGCCATTTTATTTTTATTTCAAATTGGTTTCCCAAAGTTTTCCGTTAAAAATTTTGGTGGCGACTCCAAATAAATTGATTTTCAAGATTCATTTTTGGGAATCAAATTTAAACTTTTTTTATCTATTCCACTGAAAGGTCATTTACGACACCTGCATTGCGTCACAAGGCAATTTACATTTTCTGCAAAGTCCTGCATTGCATTATGGCAATTTACATTTTTTGCCAAAGTCCTACATTGCGTCTAAGGTAATTTACATTTCTATCCAAGTCCTGCATCGTGTTCAGTCAACTTACATTTATGTTGAAAGTCCTGCATCCTGTTTAGGCAATTCATTGTCCTGTCTAGGCATGGATTCACCCTTGTTTTTCCTCGACATGAGGAATGATGTGTTCACATCTTTGCTTGCTCTTAAGTTGGGTCATCTCTTCATAATATTTGCTTCCCTAACTTACAAGTCATGCAAAAAGGGGCAACTATAAACACCCAATCCCTAATTACTTAATTATTTAATTAATTAATACACTAATTAATTAATAATTAATTAAGCAAATAGGAAAAATTAAAAATGACATTCTCAATTGGGAACAATTTGAAATTAAAAATAAATAATGAGACACAATTAAATAAACTCTAAACCCATAAATAAAATTAGTTAATTAAAAAAATTATAATAAATCAAAGCAAAATTATAAAATATATATATAATAAAAATAGAAAATTCAAAATTCAAAAAATGTTAATTAATAATAATGGTAATAGTAATAAAAATTAAAAATATTAAAAATAAAAAGTAATAAGGCAGCATCATGTAGAGCTACAGAAAAGCTGAAAAAAGGCACTCCATTACAAGTGCCAGGCTTTTCACTCTTTCACTGCTCTTTCTCGTTTGATCGTCTCACATACACTCACACTCACACTTTCACATACCACTCTCACACACACTCACAAGAGACAATAGGTCACAAGGAGGCTGAAGGCAAGAGAGACACGACAAAAGTGGAGGGATATGCTATTGAAAAGGGGAAGATGGTGATAGGCCCCAGGAAGGGAGAGAAAGGTGGTTGCCGAAGTTAAAAAAAGGAGGCAGAGGTTCGAAAAGAGGGGGACAACATTCTGAAAAGAAGAAGATGAGGTGAGAGAAAGAGAGGAGGAGGCCACAGGTAGAGAGAGAGAGACAAAACTAAGAAAGAAGTGCTAGGCCGAGGAGGAAGAGGAAGGAGAAGAGAAGAAGAAGAGAGGCACTGAATTGAAGAGAAGAAGGAAAGAAAAAAAGAAGCGCTGACCTATGGAGAAGGAAGAGAACACGTGCCGGAGCTGCTGCGTGACAGACCGAAAAGAAGAGAAGAGATGGAGGGAGACGAGAAGAGGAAGGAGGAAGGAAGAAGCAGTGAAGTGGACACTTTGTTTTGGTGCTCTGAAAACAGAGTTAAACAAAGGATGTAGAGAGAAGCGTTGAATGGAGGAAGAGGAAGAAGAAGAAAGTTGAAGGAGGGAGAAGCACTAATTGAGGAGAGAGAACACATAAATGAACCAAGAGAGAAGAAGGCGGAGGGCAGAAACAAACTAAGTGAGGTTTTGAAGGAGGAAGAACATTGAAGGAAAGAGAGGCACTGACCGAAGAGAAAAAGAAAGAGACAAGCTGCTGCGTGATGAGACTGAGAAAGAAGTGTTGGACCAAGGAGGAAGAGGAAGAGGAAGGAGAAAAGAAGAAGAAGGGAAGGAGAAGGAGAGGCAAGAAACCAAGGAGGCAGCCAGGTGAGATAACATACTGCATGCGAGTCTTGTTTTTTTTTCATGCCCCGAACTCGTGTTCGTGCATGGCATCTCTTTTTTTGTTTATTTTTGGTTTTTCATTATTATTATTACTTCATTTGTTTTTTATGTCAATATGAGACTAATCTTGGTTCCATAAATAAGGTTTTCATCGTGTGAGAATATTGTTCTCCTCGAGTGCTTGAGGTCGTGTGAGATTTTAATTTCATTAGACCCTAAAAATTAGTACATACTTGTTTTAAATAATAATAATGCAAAAATAAATACTTTAGTATTTTCCATTATTTACAAAATCATCATGTGAGAATATTGTTCTCCTCAAGTCCTTGGGGTCGTTTGAGATTTTAATCTCCATAAACCCTAAAAATTAGTACATACTTGTTTTAAAGTAATAATAACAATAATAATAAATGCGAAAAAAAATATCTTAATTAATTATTTTCTATTATTTACAAAATGATTAAGTTAGTGTTTTATAAAATTTAATTAATTAAAAAAAATGTCATGTGGGACTTGGGTCTCCATAGGCTTTGGGGAATCAATCTTATTAAAAATAAGACTAAAAGAATTCTAATTTCAAAATCCTTAAAAATACATAAAAAAAAAATCTCAAAGAATTTCCAAATATTTTATTCCATATTTTGGGTTACTGAGTGAGATCACTCATCTCCTTAGGCACCTAAAGGTTAATTAATAAAAACCACGTGAGACATTGAGTCTCCTCAGGTTTAAAAAATTAACGTTTAAAATATTGTGATGAATTAATTAAAAAAATAAGGAAGTTTTTCCCATCTATTATATAACTAAAAATCTGAAGAACATTTTTCCACTCTAGTTTTACTTTAAGTATTAAAATAAATTTCAATTTCAAAAAATAATAATAAATACAAAAATCGTAAATTTCAAAATTCTAAAATATAATAATTTTACTTTAAACCTAAAGTAAACTCTAAATCTCAAAAATTAATAAAAAATCATAATCTCAAAAAATAATACAAAAAATCATAAAATTCAAAAATTCCAAAAATATATTTTTTTAGTCTTACTTCAAGTCTAGAGTGAATGCTAATTTCAAAAATAAATGCAAAAATCATAAATTTATAAGTCATAATAATATTTTCCATTATAGTTTTACACTAAGTTTAAAATAAATTCTAATTTCACATGGGAAAAAAAATACATACATAAAAATCATAAAAAATGAATACAATATAAATCCTAAAAATCATTCCAAATTTCAACAATAAATTCTATTTTTTAAAAAAATCCAAAAATAATTAAATTCAAAAATATTCCTTTCATTATAATTACATTTCAATTCCAAAAAAAATATAGACTCCCAAAAATCCTAAAATCCTTATCCCATAAGCATTTTATTTAAATTTCAAAATAAAGATTAAAATTCTAAAAATAAACAAAAATTAGAAAGAGAGAAAAATGAAGAGGTCAAGAGAGCTAGATTAATCAAGTTATTATAAATTAAAACACACAAATCAAATTCCAATCCCATTTTGTTTACGAGAATCCATTTAATTTGAACTCTCTAGTTTCTCATCGCAAAAATTAAAAATCACCAACCAACAGACATGCCTTTCTGATCAAACTTCATGGACTTTGATCCTTATCCTGGGGTACGTTGGCTTTAGGCTTTCATCCTAGATCAAGTTTGTCCTTTTGTAAATATCTATCCATTTGCTTCCATTATTGTCGTTTTTGTCTTCTCCGTTTAGTGGACATTCATGTCAATAAAGGGTAATTGAAATAAATTTAAGGTCATATTCTATTTCAGCTGACTAGTTTAAGGTAACCATATTTATAGATGAGTGTTGTGGGGTGCCTAACACCTTCCCTACACTCAAATGGACTCCCAAATCCAACTCTGATTTCGCATATCATTTTTTTATTTCTTTTTATTTTAAATTGGTTTCTCAAAATTTTTCATTAAAAATTTTAGGGGTGACTTTAAATAAATTGATTTGTAATATTTATTTTGGGAATTAATTGAACCATTTTTTATTCCTCTTGCCGAAAGGTCGGTTACGACACTTTTTATATTCATAAACTCCCACATGTATAAGGAAATGACCAACCAAGAGTTTGAGCAAATTTTAATATGTAATAAAAGGTTTCTTGAAGCACAAGAATGAGTGAATGAGGCCAAATTCAAATTTTAGTATGTTTAAATTCATTTAGTCAAGTTTTAATTTTATGAAGATAGAATTTTGTGAGAAAAGAGAAAATATGAAAAATTAACTAGATGGATTCCAAAATTTAAGATCTTTGGTAGATTGAATCTTAATATATCAAAGTTTGTGCCCTTGTTGTATGCTTAAAATATGAAGAATTATGCAAAAAGGTTTTCTAGTATGTATGATGTTGGGTGACACTTGAGAGACTTAATGGATGAATTTTAGGTTGGAATTTTATTTTCAAGCCCTTGAAGTACTAATGAAGTATTCTGAAAATTTTGATATGATTTAAATTTTGTTCAAGGGGATTTTACACCAAATATCATAAATAAAATTATATGGTTTTGCATAATTCCATACAATCACAATCATGGATTTATTTGAGGGGACAAATAAATGAATCTTGAATTGAAATTTGGAACTCCATTAGCTTTCATGTTATTTTAGTTGCCTAAAAATTTTCACAAATTTTGGAACTTCTTACAATATATTATGAATTTTCAAAGTTAGCAAATTTACAATATTAATAGTACCTCTCTAACCAAAATTTGTCTTTTCTATTTAGCTATTATTTCATCATATTTCCTTCATTTTTATTACTTGATTGACTTCAATTTTTTATGAACACTTGGACTACTTGTTTAAAAGATATTATGTATTATGCTATGACATTTTGCACATATTTTATTTATGTTGTGCTATGTTATTATTGGTAGATTTAATTCTCTCAAATTTATTTAATATTCGTTGTTATATTGGCATAATTATAATTTATATTATAAATTAATCTCAAAATCCAACATCATTCACTTCTCATCTTTTATTATAATATAATCGCACATCTAAAATATTTTGAAAGCACTGTCACTGTGTTGTCCAAGTCTCAAAGAAAACTTTATTGCTCAATTATATGGCTTCAAAATATTAGGCTCTACTATGAGTGACCAAAAAAAATAGGCTCTATTATCGAAGGAGGAAAAAAAACAACTAGCAAGCATAAACGGATTATTGATGGAGAGGATCAAGATGATGAGTCTTATGGCGCTTACTTATCAAATAAACGATAGACCAAAGGTATGTATATCAACGGGTATTTAGATCATTTCTAAGAATTTGATACTTGCTTATTTTTTAACTTTTATTTCCGAGTAATCTTCGTTCACATTTGAAAATACCTTTCATTAGTATTTTCTTTAGATTTCTGTATTCAAATGGAACAATCCTATTTGTAACGACATGCAAGTCATGCTTTATTTTCTTTCTAGCTTAATAATTATGATTACTTGAATTTAACAATAAAATAAATACTTGTCTCAGTCAAATAACTTAAAAGACACAAATGGATCATGCTTAAACTCCGATATTTGTGTAGGATGGCGAGTGGAGTGGGCCCAAGTCCAACCAAACTCGAACACAAAGGATTGAATTTATAGCATACTCTTGGTTGGAAATGACCTCAAAGGGTACTTACAGAACAAGTTCACTTCTTAATTGTAGAGGTTTCAGCCGCAATTAGGAAGGCAACTTGCAGAGGAATTTGACTACATATTTTGATACAATCGGATATCTTCTAGGTAAATCAAAGAGACCCTATCCCTGTATGAAATAGGTCAGCAAAATGATCCATCACAAGCCTATTCAGAACGAGCCCCACTTCGACCGCTCACTACCATCTTTGTTCTCTGCAATCCCCATTGTTAAACCTCTATCCAACGAAGCTATCTCCACCTTCTCAGGCCTTCCCCATCCAAAGCCGGTCCCATAAACCCCAAACCGGGTCGACCCGGCTACTCCTATACCCTTAACTCCCTCAGATGTCATACCTGTAAATCTAGATAAAACTGTCTCTGTCCCATCAAGCAATCCCTGCTTGTCTACCATTATTTTCCTTATCTTACTATGTATTCTCTGTGCTACCATTACTAACCCATCTTCCTCAGTAAACTCTTCCAGATTTACTTCAATAATGTGAGCCATTACGTAGTTGCCAAAGTAGTTTTCAGGGACTGCAGGCTCCAGCCTTGCCCTGCAATCCACTGTGAACCCAAAAGCGAATTTGATTGTGTTCTGTTCAATTTTTTCAAAGGCTCTGGCTATGCACAACGAAACATAAGCAGCTGAGAGCACGAAGGTTGACAGCTTTGGTTCTTCTACTTCTCCTTCTGCCTTATGATTCTCCCACTTTCGTAATACTCCTTTCTTTATCTTCCCCAAATCTCCACGTCTGAGCTCAAACGTGGCTCGAACCGAGTGGTCCAAAATTGGCAGGAATACGTTTGACAAAATCTTCAAGCTTCGCTCGTTTTTGTCAAGATCATTACAACATTTCATGTACAAATTTTCGAGGCTATATGGATCGGTGATAGCATCACGGTCTAAGGTCGGCTTTAACTGCGGCAACAAAGACGAATCACATCCTCTTTCTCCCAGGGTTCGGCATAGATAAGCCCAAGCCTTTATGAACAAGGTTAACGATTTCCCATCAAGAACGGCATGTTATGTGGAGATGCCGATAGAAAAACCGCCGTTCGGAAAGAGTTATTTTCAGTGAGATGACCGAGGCAAAGGAATCTGAGGAATCCAAATGGGGCACAAAAGGACGACACTCTACGGCATCCCGAGGAGAATTGCTCAAGAGACTGTTGAAATCAGCATCAGACCGTGCTACGACGACAGAGACAGAATCCCCAGGAGTGTACTGTACGATGGGTTTGTGGGAATCGGAAGGCCAAACGATGCGTCCAGCGAGAGGTAGGAAGTGTTGGAGAGTGAGGGAGAGTAAGCGTTTGAATCTTGGAAGAAGGGTGTGGAGGAAGAAAGAAGGGTGTGACTGTGATTGAGAATATAACTGAGGAAGGTAATAGAAGAGACGCTCGACAGGATGGAACTTGAGCCAAAGCAAGTCGAAGAAGGTGAGGAGAAGAGAAGGCTTTATGGATCCCCTGCTGTAACACTTTCCTATGGAAGCTACCGGAAGTGATCGGAAATGGATTCCTGCATCTGTCTCAAATGCAAGGTGATGAAATCTAAACCATATAAAAATTTAATATTGGATATTATTTAATATTCATTAAAATTTAAATTATTTGATAAAAATTTAATCATCTATATCTCAAATGCTAAAAAATACAAAAACAAAAAATCTAAATCCACATCCAGTGTCCTAAATCATAATCCTTGTGCACACCATAAATTTATACTTTAGGTCATAATCTGGAAATTAAAAACAATATTATATATTTATCATACTTGTTTTTAGTAATTTAGATTATTTATTTTCACTTTATAGTGATAATCCCCTACCTTTTTTTTTTGATAAAAAAGGTCAAACAACAATTAATAAAAATAGTCGGGATCCTCCAATACTCCAAACTGATGTCTTGGAAAGCTGGTAAGATGATTCCTTACGTATGATAACTTCCTCTTCTTGCTGAGGTTGTGTTACTGTACCAATTGGTTACAGGACGGGACAGTGATGGAACCGACCCTCTCCAGTATTACCTGTTTGGCAAACCTTTCGTTTTTAATTTAGTTAATTATTTTTTAAAAAGAATTATGAAAAAAGATCATTTTAATTTTTTTAATACATATTATTATTTTAATATATAATATCATGCAATATTAGTGCACAAATAAAATATTATTTTATTGAAAAACTTGACTCCCATATTTTCTTCATATAAACATCTTACATTTTTAAACACATATAATGTGAAATACTAATCCAGTATACTGTGTCTAATTGGTTCCTATGTTTTATGCTTTTTAGTGTTTTTCTTATGATATTTTATAAAAGGAAATTTCTAAAAATATTTATATTATCTTTGATAAATTTTCTCAGAGTTCAATATTTACTAATATTAGAAAAGGACAAGAAAAATACGTCAAGAATAGGAACTCTTAAAGAGAGGATCTTTATCCAATGAATTGACATGAAAATCAATCCTCACCTCTTTGTCTCTCTTTTCTATTTTAAATTTGGTTAAATTTCAATTTTTTAAAAATATTAAAATCTATAAATAGAAAGATAGTACTAATTCTTTTTAGGAGTTTTTTTAACACTATACAATATCATACGAACAAGATATCATTTTATTAAAGTAAAATTAATTACAACATATACGGTTCAATAACTTTTAACGTTAGAAGTGGTTCAATATTCATTTTTTTATAATAAATTATCATGATATTAATATAAATAAAATGTCATCTTATTAAAAATAATAAACTATAAGACGTCAAATCTTACCCAATCTTCTGCTAGTACTAGAACGTCATCTTGTTCCCTTTTATGTTTTTCCAAAAAACTGTGTTTTAGTTTTGTCTTTTTATTAAAGAAAAAAACTTAGGCATGGGATGCAGCTAGACTTAATTGCGAGTTGGGCTTTTGACTGGGTTCATTTATCTTTTGTTTAGACTTAGGTTTAAACTCAAATTTTTTTTTATATTTTTGTAAAGCATTATTTTTATTCTAATAAAAAAAATTATATCTACAAACAAAAGTCTAACTAAAGTAAAGAATTTAAATTAAATTGTCTTTCATAATTATTATAGAACTATAAGAAAATCTCATAAGTAAAAACATGACTAATGAACTTAATATAAAAGCCAAACAAGTATATCTTCTTTAATATATATATATATATATATATAATTTGGGCTGGGTAGCTCAACTTTTTTGTTATTTGGACCTATTTTCAAATTGGGCTTTTTAAGCCGAGTTTTAGGTCTATTTTCTTTGGGTTGAACTTTTTAAATTGGGCTCAAATTTATTTTTTTAAGATTGGACTTATCAGACCAAGCGAACTTTCGAATACATAACCAAGTCATCCACAAACCATGTGATTTTGTGTTGGATTTTTTGAAATTATCATTTGTGGGTCCCACCCCAATTTGAATTTCTTGAATCTTAAAGTTATATTTAATTATAATAAATTATTAAATAAAATTTTAATAATTTAAATTTTTAAATAAAAATAATTTAATATAAATATAAATTATTAAATTTTCATCTGATTTAATATAATTAAATATAATTTTATGTTGTCAGATTGAGTTAGTTCCGAACTCTTTACGGACTCATTATCATGGTTTTAACAGTTGTTGCCCCCATTGATTCTAAATTGTCGTCTCTGCTTGTTTGGTTGCGAAAGAAAATTAAACAATAATCGGTTTAATTTTTGTTTTCCCTCCATTTTCAAAACCCAAGTTACTTAGCCATGAGGAGCTAAGCTAACTGATAAAGTAAGGAGTTGTAAAATAGAGATAGGGATTAGTGTACCTTAATGAGAGAAAAGATGGGATTTGAGTCAAAATCTTGTTCAATTCTATCCTCGAAGGTAATACTGTTATGGCATATTCTGGAGATTTTATTTTAAATCATTGAAGGTAAGTTTAATAATTTATACTTATGTGCAATAAATATAACTCGGCTGAGGTTATATTAATTAATATGATTGTATGTAATTATTAATAAAATTTAAATTATTAAATTTTTATGTTACAATTTAATATAGATACTACAAAATTTACAATTAAAGGTAATCTTATTTTAACTCTCTTTTGGACTTTGCTTCCAAAAGTAAAAATGCTCACAACTATTATTTCAATCAACACTCAAATGATTATTTGTGGATTGTAAATATACACAAAAATGATCTCAAGGGATCACTCATTGATAGAGGTAGAGCTACCAGGGGTAGCATAAGCCATGACCCCGAAATGTTCTGGTTTGTGTGTCTCTATATATATATATATATATATATATATATATATACATGCAATTAAATTTGGCTTCCTATAAAAAAAGAAAATTTTCATTTGATCCTTGATAAAATAAAGTTAGCGTTACCATTTTTGCTTTTCTTTATTTTATCATCTTCTTAATGTTTACCCATACTTCTCTAAAACAATGAAATTAGAAAGCAAGATCTGAACAATACATTGAGACAAGTAAACTGAACAGTAAAATTTTGGTTAAAAAATAGAAATAGTAGAACATAATAGAAATGAAAAAATTTAGAATTTAGGATTTATGGTTTCAGTTAAATCCAATGAAGGTGTGAAACTTCTAAATTGGAGGTTTGAGCTGAAGGTGTGAGAAGCTGCTTCACTACATGTGTATGACTTCAACTATTTTACTTGAGTTTTTATTATCTATTTATTCTACTATAAATGGAAAATGATAGGATTTTTATTTTTTAGAGTTATAGAAATGTATAAAAATTGGGACCATATTTAGTTAATGGCTTTCTCTCTCTACTTTTCATGACCAAACTCCAGAGATGATGATGAATGCCAAACTACATTTCTTAAAAGGAGACTAATCACTGACAATATCTTCATTACCGTTGAAACCTCAGCACTATCAAAATGAGGAAACGTTGAGACAAAAGGCTCTATACTCTAAAATTGGACACCTCTAAAGCCTTCGACAACATCTCTTAGAGCTTCTTAAAAGCTATCCTATCTTGAATGAGGTTCCCACAAGCCTAGATTAAGCTCATAACTCAGTGTATATCCATTGTCATATATCAAATTATCATCAATGGGAACAGCATTGCAAGTATCTCCTCGGGCAGAGGGCTCAGGCAAAGTGACCCTCTCTCCTTTTACCTTTACATTATTTGTGCAAATGTTCTTTCTTACATGATCTTAGAAAAGGAATCAACCAAAAAATGGAATGGAATTAAGATTAGTAAGTTAACTAATTCAATCTCACATGTTATATATGTGGATGACACTCTCCTTTTCTTTGAAGCCTCCACATAATCTTAGGAGGAGGTCAAGGAAACCCTCCTAAAATTTAATTCCATGGTTAGGCTAAAAACAAATAAAGAAAAATCAATTGCAATTTTCAACCCCAACATTCCTAGACTCTTTAAAAAATACATGGTGGGCAGCTTGAATATGAATACCATAAATAACCTAAGAAAACACTTGGGGATTCCCATTGACCCAAGAAGAAACATATCTCAAATGTTTTAAGCTTTATTGGACAAGGTTGACAAGAAACTCTAATTATAGAAATCCAACCTCCTCTCTCAAGGGGGTGTCTAACCCTCATAAAATCAATCATAAACTCAAGTTTAATCTATGAATTGTCTTGTATAAACTTGCCTAAGAAATACTCCTTTTTGATTGACTCTAAGCAATTAAACTTCTTTTAGGGGCTCAAGGATCAGAAACCCATGATGCACCTTGCCAATTGGAAAACCCTTTGCCAACTTTAAGAAATAAAGGATTGGGAATTAGGAGTACTTACAACTTTAAGCAAGCCCTCCTTGCTAAACAAAACTAGAGATTCCTTAGGACTAATGGGACTAGTTCAATGCTTTCAATGGGAAAAAATTATTATGACTCTAAGAAAGGACTATTCATTGACAGATCCAATGCCTTGTGGATCTAGAAAGGAATTCAGAAAAGCAAGAACCTCATCTTAGTAAACCTGGAACGAAGAGTTAAGAACAGAAAAGGAATTCCCCTTGAGCACCCAACATGGAGGAATGCTAAAATTAGAATTAATGTCAAGCACCTCAAAGTCATTAATCTCATTATTGGTAACAAAATAAGCTAGGATGTTGCCAAGCTCTCTACATACTATAAGGAAAATGAAAAGAAGGCAATCCTTAATACTCCTTTCTCATTCACAAGTATCCAAGATAGACTAATATGGAAAGGAACCAAGACAGGAGACTACAACATCAAGGAAGGGTATTCATTGCTATGTAAGGGCACAAACTCTCCATACCATGCATAGATGTGGAAGACTCTATAGAAAATCGAACTCCTTCCTAGAATATTCAACTTTACTTGGAAACTCTTTAATGATGCCCTTCCTACTAAAGACATCCTTCAATGGCACCATCTGAATAACTAGGATCTATGTCACTTATGTGTTGAAACAGAAGAGTCCATGAATCATATTTTTGTCTCATGCCCCTTTATAAGAGCCATTTAGTTTGCATCTCCTATAGGCATCAAAGTGGACTCAATCCTCCATCCTAACCTAGCTCATTGGATAGCAAATTGGCTAGCCCAATATCCAAGGACCTTGGAAATACTTAAAAGTCTCACAAGATTCCTTATTATTACCTTCTACGTCATATGGTACACGAGGAATAAGGCAAATAAACTCTAAACACTCCCCCTACCCTATGAAGGCCCTAACTAAGATTAAGAGGATCCTTATGAAGAATAATCAAGCACATGTTCTTAATCTAGCATCCTAGCAGCCTGTCCAAACCCCAGAGCATAAAACCACCCCATTCTTTACGAACTGCACATATGGCTAGAAAATTGTATGGTTGTACAAGGGAAAAAAATAAAAAAGGAACAACAACACCAAATAGCTCCTTATATCCACTATCCTCAATGGTGTTGTAATCAGGGATATTAGATGGAAAGGCCGAAGCCCTCTAACCAAAAGAACTCTCATTCTCAAACAACTAGACACACACTGTTTTGAATAACAACTGATAAGGATTGGCCCAATCCCAACATGGTCGACCTTCTCTTGGGTTTTATGAATGAAAAAGATGTAGGATCTTTCTTAATTTTGGAAAGTGCACCTACCAAGGACTCCCCCATCACCGATGATATAAGCAGCCTAAAGAGAGCTTTCAAATGCTTCACTGTCGAAACCATTTCCTAGGAAGAGAGGTAGACATAGAGGGATCACATGCTAAGGGTACAACATCTCCATAGCAAAATCATCACCATTTCTCACCTTTAGTTCTGTTTTTTATCCCTCATTTTGACTATTAGCCAAAAAAAATGATAAATGACAATGTGATTGAGATGAAACAATGACCTAGTGTGTAGCAACACATTAAAATACCAATAATTATTCTTAAAAGATTTAGTGAAGGTAAGTTCCTTCTAATCACTTAAATACTATATTTCTAAATAATTCTACAAATTCTTTTAACAATTGTTAAAAGTTCTATCCTTAACTATTTTTTTCATTCCATATATTTAATAGCTAAAATACAAGAATTTTAATTATCACACACCTCTATTTACTAATTTACCAATTAAATACTAAAGTTAGCCATAAAATTTCAAATACCTAAAGACATATTTTGACTATATTAGTAGTATTTTCCAATAAAATCCAACTTGAATAATTCCCCATAAGGTCCCTTTAAAATTTTTGCTTCTACATATAACTTTAAGTTAATATATACCAACAACAAATCTTTAAATTGTCATATTAGTAATTTTATATCAAATTCTTATTTAAGGGGTAATTTATGCAATCATAAAATTTCTTCTTTTTTTTTTTTAAATGTAACACTCTTAAAAATTCTCCACTTAATAGTTTATTTAAAGTAAGAGAGAATTAAAATTAATTATTGAGATGGAGAAAGGAACATAATGCGATTGGGATACGAACCCAATTTAAAATATTTTGAAAGAGAAATTGATAAAACAATTAAATAATACAAAAATATTAAATAAATTATTGTAAAACTTGAGTTTGACATAACAGAAGTGGTTAAGCCTCAGTGTATATAATCCAAAAATATGTACTTTGAATCATAAAGTGTGCAACCTATGAAATAACCTTTCTTTTTCAAATTCACCATGTGTTTATTCCATTTAAAATTATTAAGTTCCCCTAGGTTATTATCTTACTCCAGCAACATCATTCCCTTCACATTTCTTGTGAATGAATGATGACAAAAGGAGAAAATTCTAGCTTCCCACTATCATAGTAATTTCATCACCCAACGCCATTTCCCACATCTTTTTTACCCCCTCTAGCATGATTTTAAGTAGCTCAAACATGGTTCACAATGTAAGTTGTTAAATTTCTTGAGTGGGTTCTCTTTTCCCTCTTAATGATGTTAAAGTTCTAAAGAAAAGGCAATTGGATGTGAATAAGGGTGGATTTCTTCAAATTGTGTTTTACCTTTGTGTCAATTCCTTCATGATTTTGTTGTTTAATTTCGTGATCTTGATTCATAATTTCATATTCCCCTATGGCAACATATTAGGGTTTTATAGGAAGAGAAATTTAGTGTGATTGAATGTCATGCCCCAATTATGGAGAGTGATTGGCACGTAGGACAAGGTAAACCTTACCTCTGTAAGCCAAAATAACCTTGACAAATTTAACAATTTGATTGTGGAGATACACTCAAGGGCATATACCATATATAGTTCAATCACTATTTGATAGAAGTTACATCATGAAATTTACTACAATTTAATCCATTGCATAACCTCTGTATGGAAGTTATGATTGAGCCACCTCTGAAATATGGACTTTTTGAAATTTCCATAACAAAAACTTGTGCACTAAAAAGGAAAGACAAATCATCCCAAAACATATATACCCTAATAGACAAACCATCCCATAACAAAAGCTTGGCTCTTGCACGTGACAATGGGGAGCTTCAAGAGTATAAAAAAATTATTATATTCTATGACAACAAACAAATAGAAAAGTGTATATTATGCCATTACAAACGATGTAGGGCTCACCAACAAATCTTTAAACACAACTCTACACTATGATCGAGTAGTTCTGTCATAACTGACCTTTCGATGAGGAGTTTGAAAAAAGTGGATTTATTGATTCCCAAATCAATTCTTGAAAATCTTCCTCTTCGACACCCTCTCTCTCCTCTTCTTTTCTTTTTCCTCCTTAGTTTCTCTCTCCTCCACTCCCTCATTGGTTCTCTCTCTTCTCCCTCTACTACTCTTTCTCTTATTTCTCAACTTCGCTTCTTCCTTTTCGAGGCCCTCGCTCTCCTCTTGTCTTCTTCCTCTTATTTATAAAAAATGGAGCCCCTGTCCCCCTTCCTGGTCCAGCTCTCTTTTCCTTCTATTTTTCTGACCTCTCACCCTATTCATTGTGGCTGAGAGCATTGTTCAGCCTTTTTTTTCTTGTTTTCTTTCTCGTGTAAGCTCTGCTTGTAAATAATAAGGTTTGTTTGACTTATCCCATTTGCTGCTATCTTTTCTATAGGCATAGCGAATGGGAGCATCAAAAGATTGGCATTTTGCTATTTTGTTGCTTACTTTGAATTTGCAAGGTGGGGGAATAGCCTTTTTCCTATAAAAATGATAATACGACAGTTTTTGCTTTTTCTAATCTTTGTCCTTTTTGCCTTTTGTTAGGATTTTCAATATGCTTGTTCTTTTTCCATTTTAACTTTTTAAATCTATTTTGTTATTTATTTTTAATTTAAATTCTCATTTTATTGCCTCTTTTGCTTCAACACCTATTTTTTATTCATCTTTCTTTTCTTTTCTTTTTTTAACTTTAAATCATTTCATTTTATATTTTCAATTTGGTTTTACTTTTTCTAATTTTTATTATTACTATTCATTTTCATTTTTGGGTTTTTTACTTTTCTATTTTTGTGTTTTTTACTATTTTTTCATGATTTTTACTTTGATTTATTATTATTAATTATTTATTTTATTTTTGGATTTTTATTTTGCTTCTCTTAAAGTACCCCCATTATTTATTTACAATTTCAACTTGTCTCCAATTAAGGATGTCATTTGAGTTTGGGTTATTTTTAATTTTCCCCATTTGCTTAGTTATTAATTGATTGGTAAATCAATTAAATAATCATGTAATTAGGGATGGGGTGTTCACACTGAGGTTAGCACAACTCTTTAAAAACCATATAAAAGACTTGAGTGAGTGATAACACTTAGTGGACAAATAATACTAGTCTATTAGAAAGAATTGGCTAAAAATGATAAAATAATTCATATCTTAATACATTTAACTTGCTTTTGATCAAAGCCAAGGTAGAAATATTATAATACCAATACCTAAGGTGAAACCTAGATACAAAATATTTAGAGCACACATTAAAACCTAAATAGAGTATGGTGAACCTCTTTATTATACAACTAACCATAATACAACTTCTCATGTATTAGCATGCAACTAGTGGGGTTAATACTTATTAAAAAAGTAACAGGTATAATCAGTAGCTGGCAAAAGTATTTGTTCAAGTATGAGTAACAATATGTAATACACATATACAAATATGAGTCTTAGCTCACAAAAATAGTTATACAGACATAAGTCCCAACTCACAAATATATTTATACAGGCACGAGTCTTAGCTCACAAATATATTTATACAAGCACGAGTCTCAACTTGTGTATATATTTATTATACAATAAAAAAAATTAGAATGAATAAGCATTTAACCTTTACCAAAATTTAGAATAACCAATAACCACACAAAGATTTATCAAACTTTCCATTCACATGTCCACATATAAGTCAATTCAAGATTTAGAAAGATTACAAATTCAGACTTTATCAAGTTACAAAATCATTAGTCATAACACACCTTTACCAAACAACTATTGTAATATGTAACTAGTTGAAATGCTTCAAGAATTAGAACAATTTGTCATCTAATGATTTAGGAACTTTCATGTTTACCAAACCACATACATAGCTTGTCCCAAGGAATAAGGGAAATGAATAAACGCTTCTTTGGAACATAAGAACAAGATGAAAATAGAAAGAAAACATAGACAGTATTATCTTAAAGAAATCATAAACAATATTATCTATTCAGTTGAAGTGGAGTATACAGACCTTTCCCTAAAGCCTTCCACAAGTCTCTTGATTGTGTTTAGCCTTAAGGACCTATATAATCAAACAATGCAACCTTAACCTCTAATGTCAAAGAATATTCCAATTATTTCTATCTTTCGATCCATCAATCAACTTATTTAACCACTAATGAAATTTAATATTAAAAATCATTTGCTTCACTAAACACGATAGGCCACTAGCATTGGTTACTCAATTCAAGTACTTTAGTTCTAATTGCAAGTTCAATCCTTTAAATTTTACAATCCAACCTCATCTAAGTACCACCTTAATTAGTTATGATACATGCTTAAAGTTAATTACAAGAAGAAAACTCAATGGCTTTTCAATAGCATATCTAGCTTAAATTTAATTCATTTAAGATGTAGTCACCAAATACCATTTAAGGCATTCTTAACAATTTTTCTCCTTGACTTCCTTCTTCATGACCAAGAGTTATCTAAATTCACCAATGGCTTTGAAAGATTATACAATCCTAATTCAACTCCAAATCATTATATTAATTAATGTCCAAGATCATGAAATCTTCTCCAACATGGTTTACTTCTAAAATTTTCCAAATAAATGGATTGATCAACTTCATCAATGTATAGTAGGAATTAGCCAACCAAATTCAAAAATTAGTCATTAATATGAAATAATTATCCAAAGTTACTTAACTAATTCCAAAAAGGTTTTAATTTTTCCTCCCTTTGTACATATATGGAACATTCAAGGAAATTGCGAAAAAAATATAAAACTAACTTACAACTTAAAACAAAAAACTTCCAATAGCCTCAATCCTTCCCCTAGATGCTTAATGATGCTAAAGGAGCCCAAAAATTGTTGATTTCATCTCCTTAAATGTATGAACAAACATAGCCAAATTGGGGCTTTTCAATTCTAAAGCCAAAACTTGAAATTGACCATTGAAATTAGGGGAGAAAGGTTCAAAATTCACTTAAAGTATGAAGCCCTGATTCAATTTGACAAAATCACACCAAATCAAACCTTAAAATTTGAATTTTTCATGTCCCATCATTGTAAAAAAGGGGTTTTTTTTATTCTATGTCAAATTGATGAAATTGATTAGTCAAAATAAGAGTGAAGGATTTGAAAATCAACTTAGAAGTAAAGCCCCATCTCAATTTGACAAAATCATGCCCAAAATTGCACTTAAACTAAGAATTGCGTTGTTTCCATGCTATAGAAAAAGGTTTCACAATTTAGAGCTTATTAGATGAAATTGATCAATGCAACTAAGGGGACAAAGATTTGAAAATCATGCTAGAAGAGAAGCCCTAAGTTAATTTGAAGAAAAATGCACCAATTTCACTCCAATTGCTTTAAATTTGTGAAGAATGACTGTCAAAGCCCTAACAATTTTTCTGGCTAGTAAATGCTAGTACAATGATCAACAATGGTAGAGCTATGGGTGGTGACGGTGGAGGTGGATGAACGAAGCAAATCAGAGGGGAAAAAGGACAAAAAATGGCTGCCAGCTCAGTCTACTTTGTGCGAAAGGAAGACAGATAACGTATAAAGAAGAAAATAGCAATGTGACATTTTGGTAAATTCACCAAGGATGAATACATGGGGTGAGGCTTAGCAACTCATGTTTACCTCAAGCTCAAGTATAATGTTATTGCAATTTTTATTTAAATCTTCTTAAATTTACATTTTTCAACATTCCCCCAATTGTTTTGAATTAATAACTATTTTAAGTGCATTTCCTTCCTTTCTCCTACTCATAAATTTATTTTTGAAAAAGAATTTTCACCCAAAATAACTTATATAACATAAGAATTTCATGAGTGTTACAAGAAATTACTCCACATTGGGTTGTGCTTTTGCTATCTATGATATATTTTGTTATTTCCCCTCCAACTTTTGATCTCAATTTCAAAATTTGGCTTTAAAATGTGAAGCCCCTTTCGGAATTAAGCGTGATTAGGTGAGTTTTTCATGAAATTACATTAGCACTTTGATTCTTTGATGGATTATAGTTGTTTACCTTCTGATTTCAATGCTTAATTTCATAATTTTGGCTCTTGATTTCACATCCCTCCATGGCAATTAATTAGAGAGATCGAAGGTTTGGGATAATTCAAAATATTGGGTCCCTTAGACATCAATAAACCTCAAGAAAGAAGGGATTTGGGCTATTAGAATTTCCAAACAAGAGTGGTAAGTTGAATATGGTGAATTTTAATTTTTATGAACTCTATTGTTGGTGTGAAGAGGATGAAAATCTTGTAGTAATGACTAAATGACATTGAATAAGTAAATTACTTTAATCACCAAAATTTTGAATTATGTTAGCATAAATTCTAAAATATTTTGATGGAGAACTCATGGCTAAGGAAAAGAATTTATTTTGGAATATATATATACATCTGAATATAAATAAATAAATTGAAGATTTGAGAGAAAAAAAAAGTTGCCTATAATATTGGAAGTTGAAAGTTTAACACCTCACCTTGACGCAACAAATTTATGAAAATCAAATTAACACTAATACAAAGAGTGTAGGGCTAAAATGGTACTTGTCTTTTTTAGATTTCTGTAATCCAAATCGAAGAATCCTATTTAATTTGTAACATCATATAAGTCATGCTTTATTTTCATTTTGGCCCAAAAAAAAAATGCTTTATCTTCCTATTACTTCAATATTCTAGTATTATTACTTGAATTTAAAAATAAAATGAAATGTCTGTTTTAGTCAAATTATTTAAAGAGCCAAATGTATAATGCTTGAACTCTCATCTTTGTGTCTATTTTTAGGAGGGCCATTGGAATGGGCCGAACCCCAACATCACATTCACATTGGAAGGGACTTGACAATTCAGGGGTTTTGGACTAGCAACATAAGGGTGCAGTAGGCCAGTGAAACCTGATGATTTCAAGCTCCCTCTTGAAATTTAAGCATTAAATATGTTCAAGTTCCAAATGAACACTTATGTTTGTATAATTTTATCGTAGAACATTTTCTTTTCCATGTAGATGTGCGTATAATTTAACGAAGAAAAGTTATAAAATCAAGTGGCATATGATGTCCTACATGATAGTGTGTTGCCATATATGTGTCGATCCAAACATCTAGATGATTGTACACGAATTATTTAACATGAGTTTAAAACTAATTAACAGATGAAAGTAATTGTGCTAATTTGATATAATTAATAGGTTGTCCTTGAATGTATGATATGCCGTTGTTTTAATTATCAGCGGTAATGCTACAATCTAGTGGATTTCATGTTAAATATTCTAAAGGTTGGCGTAATTTCATTATTTCTTTATATGTCATACCAAATATAGTTATAAATTTCGTTATTTTACTTTTCATTTATTCTTGCAAACATTCAAACTGGCCCTTAGGTTAACTGTCATAAAAGCACTTATTAGTATTGGTCAAAACCAATCTGTTTTTTCTTGTACTGTGATATATCTATTTTCCAAGAAAAAAAAAAGAAGTAAAATATCATTTATTTGATCCTTCATTAGTTTTTATTCTTAATTTGATTCCTCAATTATTAGCTATTAATTTGGTTCCTCACTGTAACTAATATAAAATTAGCACATTTAGTGCTTCTATTTTAATTAAATTTGAACAAAATGAGAGACTATATTGAGAATAGATTAATAAGTGAAGTATCAATTTGAGAATAAAAATTATTAAGGGACCAAATTGAGAATCAACTGATAAATTAGGTAACAAAATAATATTAAAAAAAGGGTGGCTTGCAAGACTAAAGTACACCTATGGTCAATGAGAAAGGAATTGATTATGGATATTCACCTGGCTATATGGAAATGGACAATTTAGCCCATCCATCTGTTCAAATACCAATAGTTAGAGTTGTCAAATTTGTACGTTGACTGGTCCACTTAACAATGATTCAACATATGAGTTATGTGTCAACTCGTGCACAGACACAAAACCGACTTTAACTCGGCCAAACTCGTACTTAACTCATTCAGAACCAATGTAATCGATGAGTTTACTTTGATTAGAGTTGAAGTCAAGCCATTTTGTTAATATGCTGAAGACTTGGCCGCTAGATGTTGAAGAGTTCCTCCTCCACTAAACCACTTTTGGCTTTAGCTCATCTTGTAACAAGTTTATATATAATATTGGCTTGTTTTTATTTTTGGAAGATAATTACAAAAAAAAAAGAGTATACAATATTATAAATAATAAGATAAATTTCATATAAAAATTTTGATAACATGATATCAATTATATTTTTAAATACCAGGAGTACAATTAAATTAAAATAAGTATGTAAAACCACTTATTTTACTGTTAACAAAATTACACTCAATTTGTATTTTACTTTATTAGTTTTCCAATCATATGTCCTATGACCATTTTGTTATTTTAACTATAATCGGTCATTGCTATATATGTGTATATATATATATATATATATATATATGTGCCTTTGCCCTTAGCATCATTTGAACAAATTTTATATTGCATTTTATTTTATGATTATCTAATTATATATTTCAATAAATATTTATTAATAAAGATAAGCTTTAACAAATTTAAGTTGCGAATTCATCATTCTTTTACAAGTTTATCTAAATTCACAAATTTGACAACTTTACTAATAGCATGAAGAAGGAACATGAGATATCTAAAAGAAATTTGAAATGCCAAATGTATGCAGTCACAGCCATTAACGTTACCAATTTATTTCACAAAACAAAAGTCGAACAAAATTTACAACAATTTTAGGGTTGTAGGATCCAACAATGAAATGAACTAAAACATGTTTAAAAGCTCTATTGATTCATTTATGAGATACGTAAAAACTCATTGTCATTTAATGAGGCAATTACATCCCTTCCTTTTACCAATGGAATTCCCAACAAATTTGGATTTACTACAGTAAGATAGTTTCTCTACTTATATATATTTTAAGCCATCAGATAAAAATCTAATAATTTAAATTTACAAACACCAAATATAACTACATATGATTATTAATAAAAATCTGAATCATTGAATTTTTATCTAATAATATAAAATAATTATTACAAAATATACTGCATGTGATTCGTTTTCATTCTTGACAACTTAAAACTCGCCTATGAATTTCATGTTAGATGACATACATACTTTTTTTTTCTCTAGTATGACTCTGCTAGCAGCATAGGTGCTGGGCAGCAAAGGACCTGCTCTCCTTGAGAGTCCGAAATACACATACACGGGTATCAATTGCAGACTTTTTCCCCAAAAGTTGCCTCATTAGTTACACCGTCTATAATCAAAATTTGTTAGTCAAAGACATTCATTGCAAGAGCATAATTCTGCAGTGAATGCTAGTGGGACCAAATGGAAAATTAATTAATGGCATTAATTGTTACAGTTAATGCCCATATTATTATTTAAGGAAAGGCACAACTGACCTACATTATACCTATAAGATTCATTATAAGGTTGAGAAAATTATTAACTCAATTAATCTTTCAACGTTCATACATGGATTTTATCCAAATACCATGGTTTTCTGCTTTGTACTTCACAATTCCTCTTGGTTCTGTTCTCCATGCAGTGAGTGAAACAAGTTCTTTACTTACAGAAAAAAGATTAGCGCTAAACAAAGAGTCCAATCATGTGAAGACTATCAAGGTACGAAACCAAATTTGGACTTAGGGTAATTTATACTTATTAATTAATTAATGTCTATTTCAAATTGTTTTGAATGAAAAATTTGTTATGGTTTTAATATATCGATATCAATATTCTATTGGCGTTAATAATGTTGACAATCCGCTGTAGATCTCCAAAGTTCATATAAGGATTATATATATATATATATATATATATATATATATATAGATATATCAGTGTAAGCTAAATAAAGTACAAGCCTTTTTTGGATACTGAAATTATTGTCCTAGTTAATTTGGGAAAAGTTTTGATACAATTTTATATTTTTCTATCAAGGTCTCGAATAAATATATGATACATGTATGATTTACACATATAAGTGTATAATTTTTATAACTTAATATCACATAATTAAATCTTTTTATGCATTATATATATTTAACAAAGGCTAAATTATACAGAATTATCCTAAACTTTAAGTCATATACAAATAACATTTCTTACTTTTAAATTTGACAATGAAATCTTTTAAATTTTAAATTCGTATAGATAACTCCATTGTTATTAAATAAACCCCTTAAAATCTATTTTTTTATGCAAATAACTCCCTTAAACTTGGGATTAAGTGCATATAACCCAACCCTCCTAAACTTTGGGTTATATGCAATTAATCTCCTTATTTATCATGCTTCTATCAGTAAAATAATTAGCTAACTAATGTAAGGGGTTTATTTGCACATAGTCTAAAATTTAAGGAGGTTTATTGCCAAGTTTTGAAGGTTTAAGGAATCATTTGGATATAACCTAAAATTTAAGAGAGTTATGTACTATTTAGCTTTTAAAAAATTGATAATAAAGATTGTAAATAAGTTTAGTTTCTGCGTGACACTATACAAAGGAGCCTGCACTCGATCATCCTATGCTCAAGCATCACAAAATCCAAGTATATGTGTGTCTATATATATATACGTACGTTTGTGTGTGTGTTTCGTAGTCAATTCAAATATCTTTTCATTTCTCTTCCATCTCGTACTAATCTATAACCATGAGCAGCCAATGAAAGCATTAAACCTGGAGTGTATGCAGTAACAAAAGGAATATACATAGAGATTGAACTATTAATGTATATGAAGTACATATCCATGTCCATTAGCTAAGCAGCTACATTTTTATTTATTTATTTAAAGAAGAATGTAATATATAAATGTTAAATCCATTTTTTGCTAAATTAGAAATACCTTTCACGTTTAATAGTGCTTTTGTACCTTCTAATCAAATTGCTTTATCACTAACACTTCATAGCTATAAACTTGTGAAACAGATGAGACCTACTGGTGCTCTGCAAATGAAAGTCTCTTTCAAAGTTCAAGCAGTTCTGTAACATTTGGGTTAAATGAAAGTTTTCCATCAGGAACAGTGCCTATTAAGAGAACAAGGAAGGAGAAACAATTGGTAGCTCAAGCTAATTTTACACAACAATTTCAAGGATCTTCTCTTGGAAATGAACCTCCATTACTGGTGGTGAGTAACGCCAATTAATCAAATCCTCTTCAATTCTTCCATACTTCAATAGACACATAGTGGTACTCGAAACTTTTCTTTGTGCACAAGAATTATTCTCATTGTATGTTATTGCCTCCACTTATGGTTAATTATATGAACTAGAAAGCATGGATAAAGTTCCTTAGTTTGTTAATGGACTGATGCAGTTTGCAGGACTTACCACTGAACCAAGTAAAAGTAGCTATCTGCTAGCTGGAGGGTATGTCAGAACATACATAACCCCAGAGTTGACATGCAACAGTTCAGTGCGTCTGTAATATCACTTGAACATGTACCTCTTAAGCAATTCGCTACTATTAGTGTTGGATGGATGGTACTCCATTAATTGAAACCGATGGCACTTTCTTCATATTTTAATTATGTTTCAGTGAGAAGAGATTCCTTAATAGATCTTATTCAATATAGATAAATAGAATCAATCACTAATGGACATTTTGTGTGATCCATTTGTCATTAACTTAATTAGTTTCCGCACACCGGGTCTATCTTGCAATTTTACTTTAACAAGTCCTTTAAACAAGTCAGGAGTTTGACTTTCTTTCACTTTGCAGGTCAATCCTAGTCTGCATCACGGTAACTACCATACTCGTCTTTACACAGTTTGGGGTGTATGTATCAGGCCTACTACTTTCTTTCCACTTTGTTTTCAATATGCTAGAGAGCTGGCAAGTGATTATAAGAAACTTCATTAACTTACTTTTTCCTTCTGTTTTGCCATATTAGCAACGTAATGCCGGAGAAGTACATGGTTGCTTCAATACCTATTGTCTAGGTTTTGTTCAAACAAATCCCAAGATACTACTTGATATGGTCATTCCGAACATTTTCGGTCCCGAAGGATGACAGCTATATATCCTTCTCGGTATGATGTTAGAAGAATATTGGTAAAGGAATTTTGTAAAGTAGAGTGGAGAAATGTTAATAGAGAGAAAGAAGGCTTTCTGATCAATTTGGTCTTTTTGAATTGATACAGTAATAATAGAACTAACCCCTATTTATATGATTCAATGTAAGGTTATAACTAATAAGTGACTCAAAATATAATGTGTTTTTATACCTAGTGACTCAAAATATAAATTATTTGAATATTCTCGTTGTTCTGCCTTCAAAATAGACGCATTAATCTAGTGTAAAATGCTGGATAATTAAGGCCACAGGAAACTGGTTTCTCCATAAAGAAAGGAATAGGGCATTGACCCCCTAATCTCTTCATGGCCCTGAACGACAGTGCTGACACAGTGAGGTGGGGAGGAATGGTGCTTAGCACTTCGCAGAAGCTTCCAGATATGGGAAGTGGCCACGTAGGAGATGACTATGGCAGTCATTTCAGGAAACTTGTACAGTGTGTCTATGATGTTGGATTATCTACATCCCTGAAAGGCTCTGAGAATGTAAATGCATTGAAGAGGAAGGCTTTAGTTATCAATCTTGACTTGGGTCTGTCACTGAAGTTCAGTAATGTTGAGCAATTGGAAGATCATGAAATAGAAAATATTAATGATCAATCACTCTTTGTTCTCTCAATATACTCTTGGTCCTCTAATTTCGAGCTAGAGAAATGAGCTAGTACTCTTGATCTAACTATGAATATGAGACAAATTCTAAGTGAGATCTTGAGCAAGTTGCATGTCAACAATAATGCATTAATTAACTGACGGTACTAATTATTTCTAAAAATTTTGTACATTAGTTGCATTTTCTTATTGACTCTAACTCTTAGTGATATGATATATTACCAATTTGGATGTGCGCGCGCGCGTGTGTGTGTGTGTGTCTCTCTCTCTATATATATATATATATATATGTATCAAAATACAGATACAAGCTAGAGGCATCCAGCAATAATTAATTAGAAACAATTACCAAATAAACATTATTATCAATAATATAAAACCATAAATATTTTAATACTGACCTAAACCTAAAAACCTTCAACTCTAAATCTGAATCAAAATAATAAGATCACTATATCCTATGTCACTCATGATAAAATTAATACGTATTCTTCTTCCTTTTAAAATATTGGTTCCCATTCTATTCTGAGGGATTTTGTACACTAAATTTTTTTTTTAGTTGTTGGTTAATATTATATGAAATGATTTTTATAATTTTTCAAATATTTGACATGATGGCATGGGAATTGACTTAATATTGTTTTATTTTTACAATCTTTTAGAAAATACCTGAGAAGAAAGTGAAAGAAATCCCGTACCATAAAACACTAGATTTTATATTTTGGCCGGGTCGAAACACATCAGATATTTAAAACGTTAATTGTAGGATGGTCTTCTGGGCCAATCCGAACCCAACAAGATGAAGTCTTACCACTTATGGATGATTTATATACAAAAACTAAACATAGTGGGCCTTTTACTATTAGAATATTTTACAGGGCCTCCACCACTCAGCCCAAAGTTTAGAGCCCAAACCAAGTCACCTGGGTTGTGTCATTATTTACAATTTTTCAGGATGTATTGTTATTTGGATAAAATATTATTTTGTCTCTTATTTATTAGTTTGATTTTAATTTAATTATTTATTAATTTTTATTTTTAATTTGATCCTCATTTAGTTATTCATTATTAATATAATCCTTTATTAATATAAATGTTAATATATTTAATTGATAATAAAAGATGAAATATGTTAATTATAAATTAAATTAATAATAAAAATTAATAAGAGATTAAATTAGAATTAAATTCATAATAGAGAGATCAAATAAAAAATAAAATTAAATGAAAAAGAACATTAAGACTAAATTTTAAAATAAAGCACTAAAATAACTTTTTGCGATTTGCTTGACTTCCAAGATATTTTGCAAATACTTTCTTATAATTTTGAGATTATATATTACTTCTTTTACTGTAAGTAAAACCCATATAAATTATTGTGAATAATATATATATATATATATATATATATATATTATTGTTGCAAATACTTTCTTTCAATATTTCATATATTTTACAATTCATCTCTCTTCAATAAGACAAGATATCATCATATATAAAAAAATTACTTAAATTCTTAATATGACTTGTCATAATTTTATTAAAAATTTAAACAATTTTAAAGAAAATTTATTATTTATTAAAATTTAATTATTTAAATTTACAAACAACACATATTATTCAACTTTGGACAACAAAAAAAATCTTATGGTAAGCAATAGTCATGACACGTGCTCCAATACTTAAAGTCACAGGACAAGCAGGGTAATGACAGGTTTAGATCAATTTTAATTAGGGAGAAAAAAAAAAAACTAAGCTCTAAGATATTTATTAGCCGACTCTCAAGGACATTATGGTAATTGTCTGTGATTGGAAACATCTTGGAAAATGGGAAATTATGGTAATTGCATTTGAATAGAAATTACGTAGTAATGGTTTCATGAGGTGCAAGTAAGGGGACAAGAATCATCTTCCATTTTCGCCCAACTGTAGATAAAGTAGTTCAGCGTTAGGGATACGGATTTTTTACCATAGTATAAATCTAACAATTCACGTTAAATAATTGTACAGACTCAACCGTTCATAATTTAAAAATGTACCTATTTTAGTAAAATAAAATTAATAATTTTTTCAAATTTAATTCAACAATTACCTATATTTAAAACATTTAATTCAATATATGAGAATCATTTAAGCTAACTACAGTTAATATTCTCAACTGTTGATGATCCATTTTCTAGCATTAGTGTCTTGTATAATTTCAAATTTTGAAATTTAAAAATAAAAATCCTTTCTCCTTCCTCTACTAGACCTTTCCTAGTTGGGAGTCAAGGGCCACATGGCTAGCAAGCTTTTGTTATTAGTGGAATAAGATTGGACTTGGGCTTTCGGCCTGACTCCATCAGCCCAATGATGAAATATATCAGGCTCTATATTTAACAATTTATATTATAAACTTGGTATAATAAATCGTTGTTTTCTTTTTAGAGTATTCCTCAAATTCAGACGCAGACAAACATTTGAAAAACAATATTAATTAGTTTTGTTACGCTTATGTGACAATTAATTTAGTATACCAGTCATAATAAAATTATTTATTTGATGGCTCCCACTCTTATTTTTAAATAATTTTATTAGAACTGATACACTAAATTAACTGTCACATAAATATAGTAGGATTAGCTAATATTTTTTTCAAACAATTAAAGACAAATATTTTGGTGTCTCTCACTTATTACAAAATTGTTATTTTATTCTTTTACTTATTAAAATAACCAAAATAGTCCCTTACTCGTAAAAAAAAGTCACATTCAATTCTTTACTTTTTAAAAATTTATCAAATTTAGTAATTCATTTATTAAACCATAAATCCTAAATTTATGTAATTAACTTTGATATTTTTTTAAAAAGTGAGAAACTAAATATAATATTTTAATAAATAAAATATCAAAATAATAATTTTGTAATAAGTAGGAAGACCAAAAAATT
Organism: Delonix regia; assembly: GCA_037074485.1. Lineage (NCBI taxonomy): Eukaryota > Viridiplantae > Streptophyta > Magnoliopsida > Fabales > Fabaceae > Delonix > Delonix regia. Next base: position 17,979,310 of record CM073449.1, on the reverse strand, counting down.
ATTTTACTCTAAACATTTATAGTTTGAAACTAACTAAGTACTTAATAAATTAAAAGGTTGGGTCTCTAAACAGGGTGGCCAAGAAAGAAAGTGTCATTTTCCGTATGGTTCAAAATTATCCAACTTGATGGAATTGAGAGCATCAAAGTCGCTATCTCCAAGTGAGTGAACAGAGGCATACAACACAAGGGGTAGCTGGTAACTACTAATTAATCAATGAGGCATACAGATTCAGGTATATATGCTGCAAGATAAGCTAGGCACATAATCATCACAATACATATCCACCAAAAGCTTCTTCATCTTCATATGGATAGCACCTAGCTTTTTATAAGACCTGCCCTTTGTTTGGCTACAAAAGGCACCCCAAGTAGTGACATGCATGGTCCCTCCCGATAAAAATATCAATTTGATCCATGACTTATTTTTATATTATCATTTGGTCCCTCATTCATTTTATTTTTTAGAATAATCTCACACTTATTAGAAATTATTACTTTGGGTCATCCCACATAAGTTAACAAGGTATAGTTTTAGGAATTACATATAATAACAATCTTATAAGAATGGGAGATCAAAAGTGACTATTTTCAATGAATTGAAGACCATTTTGAAAAACAAAATATGTGAATGATCAAAATAACAATTCAACAATAATTCATAGATTAGAATGATACTTTTCAATAAATAGTGACATGCATAGTCCCTCTGGGGCTTTGAAAGAAAAATCATTTAAGTCATTAACTTATAAATGAACTATCATTTGACTCCTCACTCATTTTACTTTTCAAAAATAATTTTTTATTTATTAAAAATTATTATTTTGGTCCATTTATGTGAGTTACTGAGCTTTAGCTTGATGGACTATATATAATACCAATTCCAAATGTGGAAGTTTAAAAGTGACAATTTCTATTAAAAGACCAATTTGATAAATAAAATGAGTGAGAACTAAAATAACATCTCAATGATAAGTTTGGGATCAAAATCATTTTTTCTCCCTAGATATTTAAGTTTGGCAATGCCCTTAATACTACTTACCCTAAACATCCTATTCCATAACTAGAGGATGTGATCCTTTGTGTGATTTAAGTGAATCCAAGAAAATAGCAACACCAATTCTCTCACGCTAAATTGAATTGTCCTTTGTGTGTAAAATCCAGAAACTAAAGCTGTATGATCTCAGTTACATAATCAAATGCCCTAACCATATGTGTCTATATGTAATCAATGTGCATCTGTCTTAGCTTGCATGTGTGGTAATAATAAATGTTGCACGGCTTGTGATTGTGAATATTTTTTATTAATTATTTTAAATTACTCTTGAGTTTTTATTCAATAACTTAAAGTTTAGTTCATTAATTATTTTGTACGTGATATCAAAATTTTTGTAAAGTAATGTGGAGCCGAATCTTTGCTTCATTTTCTCAATAGAAATTTCTTGATAAACATAAAATTTATGAGAAAAATACTATTATGATTTTTAACTTATTACTGAATTATCATTTTTGTTCATAAGTTATTTTACTTTTTAAATTAGTCATCTATTCATTAAAAATTATTACTTTTAATCCTTTAGTTTTAAGATATTAACTATATAGTCTCTCGATTTAAACCTCATTAATCACGTAGAATGATTAAAATGACAATTTTAAAAAAATAAAAACGAGCAATTAAAATGACAATTTAATAATAATTCAAGGATCAAAATACTATTTTTCTTAATAATTTATTCACATCTAAGGCTCAAAGAAATTTATATTATTTTTATATAGCAATATATAATTATTGGATTTAAAGGTTGGTTTTCAGAATGTAGGTAGGAGCCTAGGACAATGCTTGAAGTGCTTTATTTTGCAGGTGCTGTGTATGGGGTTCTTGGCTTTATAATAAGCAGCAAGGAAAACACAAATCTGCAGGCTCCATTTGGCCTTCTTTCTATTTACACTCAACCTTCAACACTCGTCTGGAAAAATAGTCCCTTTTTTTCCTCTCACACATCTTAATTACAAGTAATTAATGGCTTCAATTGTAGTTAAGTGACAGCATTTTCATAACCGAAGGTATAAATTTTGCTTATACGGCCTCATATAATTAATTAAATTTATTTGTGTATTGTGAGCATGAAATTAAATCTTTCCTTCAAAAGAGAGCGAAACAACTCAAAAGATCTTCTTCTTTTTTCCTTCTTTTTTCTTTCTTTTTTTTTTTTCTTTTTTTCCCTGTGAGCTCTTTCCTTCATCTCTAATTAGGCTTGATATTTACCTATTAAATTAATATCCACTTAAAACTACAAAATAATTGTCGAATAAAATATACTTTTAATCCTTAACTTATCACAAAATTATCATTTTGATCCTTTATTTATTAAAATGTTCAAAATAGTCTCTTACTTATTGGAAAATATCACATTTTGTCTACACTTTAAAAAAAATACCAGATTTATTTAGATTTATGATTTAGCGTTTGGTAAAAAAACTAAATTTGGTAATTTTTTCAAAAAATAGAGGATTAAGTGTGATATTTTCTAATAAATGAAGGACAATTTTAAGCATTTCAATAAGTAAGGGACCAAGATGGTAATTTTGTGATAATTGAGGACCAAAACTGTATTTTTTTCCAATAATTGCCTGTATGTTTCACATATGTGTGAATAAATTTGCAAAATATTATATCCTTTTGTGTAAATAACATGGACATTAACATGAACACTAGATATGACATTAATATAGATGCAACGGTATAACAAAATTTAAATTTTACAGACATAATTTGAAATGTTATGATGTATCGAATACAAGTATCTAATGTGTGTTTAACATGGAATAAAATTTTATTTTATTAAGTACCTATGCATCGTAGATCTGAGGAATTTGGCAGAGAAATTTTTACAGTAACTTTTAGCAACAAAAGATACCTTAAAATCTGTGTCAAAGTTAATTTTATAATTAACAATGTTTATTAAAATATTTTTGTTAAACGGAGATGCAATTAAACTTACTTTTACTAACAATGTTGACTAAATTTTGGTTCTAAAATACTGTCACAGGGTAGTGACTAGTGACCATTATTGGTTCAAGAAGAGTCATAAAGCCTCATGTTATCAAAAATATCATCCATGTGTGAAATGATTAACTTTTGATTAACATGAAAGAAACCTTTTATGTTATAAGCCACATGAAACAAACATATTTTAGAGCATGTTTGGAAGTTAGAAGAGGCAAGAAAAAAAGAAGGGGGTCGGGGGGGGGGGGGGGGAGGAGGGGAGGTAAGATGACTAAATGACAATTAGGTAGCCATGTTAGGCTTTGATGGGCGCTATTCCCAAGAATCCTAATTGGCGGTACGTAGCAAATAAGCACCGTTAGAACAAGCAGAGCAAACCCTGACATATAGATGACAACGTATTTGGCATCACATTTTTGTGTGGCTAACAAGTTATATAAGCATTCTTCTCTGTCTCCAAAAAATAACCTAATTATTCACTGTACTGTCTTAACCTAAGACTACAACAACCTATGTTCTCACACTTTATCATTCTCCATTATATTGTCCTACTCATGTGCCTAATCCAATATTGCTTGAAATTTTTTTTAAAGAACTCGAACAATTTATCTGCTATTATATATATAGCATCACTTGAAGTCATACCCGACTCGTGAGTTACTTTTATGAAGGAATCAATGAAAATTAATTTTATTTCATTGAATAATATTTTATATGATAATTTTTTTTTACCAAATGTGTTATTTGACTACAAATTTTAACAATAGAAATTATATTTGCAACGTTTATGTATCAATCCAACGTTCTGTAGTACTCTATTAACATGTCAATTAATTAGCGTACAATAGACTATTTGAAACATAAAAAATTGTTATCAATTAACAGCTTGATTAATTACATATTTATTGTTATCAATTTTTTTTTTAATTTTAGATACATGATGGACGTGTTTGATAATTATTTCTAATTCAATGATTGAATTAATAAAAATCACTTTTAATAATAAGATATTAAGAGATATTGTAAGTGTGTCAATTATTACACGATGGGTCTATACATTGACATATGCATGCTATATGATTCATATCCTAGCTAGCCATCTCGTCTTTGTTCCTATGCATATTAATTCCTCAGATAAGAACGATTATTTTTTAAAATATATACCAATGATTGGATTCCTTGCGTACGTCTATTAATTATTCATCCATATGAATATAAAATAAGGGTAAGTCAATTATACTTTAATAAATAAAATAAAATCTCATTAGGTACTTTTATAAAATAAAGTTTTTTTAGTGGTATGAAAGAAATATATGTAACATTTAAAAAAACGTATATTAAAAAAAAAAAAAAAAAAAAGAGGCCTTCACTTTTATTCCAATCTCAAAAGGGTACTTCATCATTGAACGTGAACTGACCATATTCTTCATCATTTTATAAATGCAGATCTCGAATTTAATGATAATTTGTTTGTTATTCATAACATTCTATGTCTCATTTTCATTATATATTCGATATAACCGAGATATTAATTAGGATGCTATTATCTACTTAGAATATGCTACGCTCTATGCATTATAAATAATATATATATATATATATATATATATATATATATATATATTATATCATACGGCACTTAATTTCAATTTCATGCATGGTTATACATATATTACTTTGAAGATCACAAGGATATGGATTAATATTAATTTAATAATCTGATGAGTATTATTCATCTCTAAGTAATATTTCTATAATACATCATGTCAGTCTCTCTCTCTTACGTGGACTTCGATGTAGAATTTAAATACGTACATTAACATTTAAAAAATATACGGGAACAATAATTAAATTAGACATAATTTCCAAAATGAGTCTTCACCTACAAGAATAATTGAACATATAAAGTCTCTCTCTCTCTCTATATATATATATATATATATGTATGTATGTATGTATATATATGTATAAGTGATAAAATAAGGATTAAATGATAATAATAATATATAAAGCGATTAATACGAGTGTAGTTGCACTGAAAGCTATAGGTATCAGTTAATTAACTAACTGACAATTTATGAAAACTTAAAAGATGATATGAAAATTTAATGATAAAATTTTTTGTATACTCATCATATTTAATTATAATATAATGACATAATTATAATATTATTTTTTGGGTTAATATTATTATAATTATATTTTTATATTATAATTAAAAATACTAATACATTTAAAATTATGAGTATACAACAAGTCACCCTAAATTTAATTTATATATATATATATATATATATATGTATGTATGTATGTCTATATATTACATAAAGTCGAAATACGTGCCAAACAAAGAAGAGAGATACTTGAAATGAAAGCGAACCATATATTAAAGAAAAATGAATTCTTAAACTTGACGGTGATTATTGTCATTAGAAAACGAAGTTAATTAAAAAGTAATATGGTAATTAATCAATGAAGCAAAATACAAAAGATAATCAAGTACGCGGTTTGACCATTTAATTAATTCCACCCCTACAAATCTTGGAACCCAAAAACGAAATATCTGGTAAGCTATATATGCATATTTGTTTATGTAATCCTTCGTTAATGGGTCACCATCGAAGGATTTCCTTCACGAAAAGATAACGAATCCTCACCATTTTCTCTTATAATAATGGCCACTGAATGGGATTGGATCAGCAAATTCTGCTACGTGTAGCCTGCTTTTGAGAATCTACCATTAATAAATAATCATATATATATATATATATATATATATATATGTATGTTAATCATTTAGGAAGAAGAAGAAGAATTTACAAGTAAAAAAGAGAAAGAAGCATCTGGGTGTCAGCAGTGCAGGAAGGTGAGGTTGTTCGAGTAGTAGAGACAGATTATGTTAGGGTTAAACCACATGGATGACATATGTTTTGCTGGGCACGTTCACATTCACATGCCCTCCATGTTCTGCTAACTTTAACTTTGTAAGAGAGGGAAACGCATTCTCTTTATCAGAGGGTTCAACCATCCCTTCCATAATAATCGTTGGATCAAAGTTTTGAAATATCTATAATTTTTTTTATTAAATATTTCAAAGTTACAGATTTTGATTTTAAAAAAATACTGAAAATCAATCATTTAACTTTAAATACGAATTCTTAAATTTACACACTTATTGAGCATGGACGGTTAGATTCATTTGGTTATATAGAATTTATGTCTCACTTGTTATACAAAAGGAAAGATAATAAGAATAAGAATGAGACAAAAAAATATGTTTGATATGTAATGAAAAGGAATAGAATAATAGAGAGGAAGGAAGCATAAAAAGATCAAACTACTCTCAAATTCAAAATATTAATATCATTATTATTATTATCATCATTATTTATTATTATCGTTATTTATTATTATTTTTAATAATATTAATATTATTTAATATTTCTTATTATAATTAAATAAAAATATTTTTGTCATTATCCTCTCATTCTAATGGACAGCCTCATTCTATCACCCTCCTCAAGAAAGATATTTCTATCAAAATGATAGAATCTTTTTTTTTTTTTTTTTATGAAAATCAGGAGAATGGATCCCTCTAGTTATTGGAAGGGATTCCTTTTTTTAGTAAGATCTAATCTAATAGCTCCAAATTTAAAAAATTTAAAAGTTTTATATAAATATAAAAAATAAATATTTTAAAAATAAGATATATTAATTTTTAAATTTTTAATACAAAATAATATATCATTAAAAAAAACTATTTTTAGTATCTTACGATTTATTTTACATATCTTACAGTAGCAATCTTTTTTTTTTCCCAATAAAATATTATCATACATAAAAAAGACTTAAAATATTAATATGTTTTTTAAAAAAATTACTTTATTTTTTATATGTTTTAAAAGTTTTAAATCTAGAATTATTAGGTTTAGATCTAATAGCTCTAGATCTTATTAGAAAAAGGAATCCCCTCCAATTACTGTAGGGAGTCTATTCTTAAAAACCAAACTTCATGCTACCAAAAATTTAAATATTTATTTTCTTTTCTTTTTCCATTTCTAAAAGAGTCATTTCTCTTATACCAAGCACAACCTTATATTTGTAAGAGAGCCAATATATATGACATTTCTCTCAATTTTATTTTTTTAGAAAAATAATATTGTCAATTTGAAAAATAAATAAATACATGTTGAGTATAAGACCCATATCAAATTATGAGAGGTTTTTATGTAGATTCAATATACATATTTACACTAATAAAAGATGATTAATTTAGTGGAATATAATTCGCTCCTGACTAACATGCTTTATTATGTACATTTATCTAATTATTAATAGTATAATACTTAATTATAGGTACATACCCCAAGCATATCTGCACTTGTTTTTTTTTTTAATCAGGCGGCTTTAGTTGTACCATGTAACTGGCCAGGTTGGTGCATACCAACATGAGAGAGAAAGAGAGAAAGAGAGAGAGATTAATAAGGGTAGGGATATAATTAATTAATTAATTAATTTAATAGTTATAATTATAAATTTGAATTCATTCCATTATGTGTTGTTGTTAATTGGTTATGTAAATAAAGAGGGCAGACAGGAAAGAGGAATATAATTCTTTCTAGCTTGGCAAGTGAAGACGCTCACGGGTTGACATTATTGAGATTCATCAATGAGCTGTATCACCACCATTGTGTTTTCTACTACTTCCAAACTCTTCTCTTTCTTTTTCTTTTCTTTTTTCCCCCTTTTAATTTTCTAAGAAAGTGTGTAGATTACAATAATTGATCTGGTACAACACCACGACTTGATGATCAACAACTGTGCCTTCGGATTAGAGTTCCGCAAAATTGATATTAAATTAACTTGATTTTTAAAATTATTTAAAATTAATTTTAATTAAATGTGCTTTATATGACCATAATTTAAATTTTAAAACTTTTATATCAAAAAATGAGTTCTACGATTAATATGATTTATTGAATGCAAAATCAATTTTTTTAAAATAAATATTTAGAGGACAAAAGTAATTTTAAAGAGTGTCAAACGGAACAAAATTATTTGAAATACTAATTTATGTATAAATAAACTTTTAAGCCCCTTAAACGTTAAATAAAATATGTTACAATTTTTGTTTTGTTTTCTTAATCCTAAAGACCGATGAAAATTGATATTGAATGTGGTGTATTCCATTTTAATAATTCTCTTCATAATTATTTAACTTAGAAACTCTATTTTATAACCCATCTCCTACTCTTATCATCTGTACCATGACCATATATATAGAAATATGTCGATTAACTAACTGGTATGTAAAATTAGAGTATACTTACCATTATATATATCCTTTAAAATATTACTTTTGCTACTTTCGACGTTTACATATTATTATTTTTAATATAATTATTGAAAGATTTTTTTTCTCAATTTGATCCTTAAAAAATAAAGCATCTCAATTTACTCCCCAAACATTATTTTTGCTCACCAAAATGATTCCCATGAAAAAGCATTATGCTGGCCTCTCTTATTCATAGATGACGAAATTCACATTATTTGGAGAATAAATTGAGATTTTTTACCTTTAAAGAACTTAATATAAAGCTTTATTTTTGTGGCCGAAATAAAAAATTTAAAACTATTTAGATTAAGGTTTAAAATCCATTATTACCATACACACTTGTGTGGTTGATAATAAAACATAAAAAATAGATCAATTGAACCATAATTTATGGACATTATTTTTCTTTGAATTACTTTATTCCAAGTGAGATGGAAGATTAAACACATAACGGTTCTTTTTGGTTGTGGTTCAATATTCTCTCTATGCCATCTGAAATGAAATTGGCTCATAAAGTCCTCCACGTTGAAGCACGTTGTGGGGTCATCTCAACTTAATGGAACTAATGAAAAAATACACATTAAAAAAATGCCCACTTTATCGCTGTATCCTCTATCATGTCTCCAAACTCATACTTACATTCCATGAATTAAAGATACAAAGCTAATAATACACACATACATACATATATTAATTAATTAATTAATTAAATGTGGTACATGAAAATTTTAATTAGGTGTAATTGAATGCCAAAATGACCTAATTACAAAAACAGTTTGCAAAAAATGGTCCATAAGATATGGTTCAAATGATTGGCGAATTATGGAGCCTTAGAAGAAGATTTTGGGTATCAAAAAATTCATTCTATTTATTATGTTAGGTCCGACCTAACTGAATTCATCACAGCTCCTTCTTCCATCCATAAATGATCTTTCCCTCTTCAAATTAACTCCTCTCTCCTAACTAATTCGCCTCACCTCTTCAATATATTCATTACCATTTTTCAATTCATTTTAAGTTTTATCTTTTTCAGTTTTTGTGTGAGTGTAATGTGTATTTTGTAGTGTAATATTATTGCAATCATCCAGCGATTTATATTAAATTTACAACACAACCTAACGGTTGATATTTCATGTTGAAAATCAAAATAAATAATTTTTTAATAATAGAAATTGTTAAATTTTAAAGAGTACAACATGTCATCTATTTTAGTTTTAGTGATCGATGTTATTAATTTTTAGTGTGTTTGGTTTAACGTTTGAGATATTTAAAAGTTTATTTATATTTAAACAGACAGTTTATTTTGTAAATATTGTTGTTTAATTTGACATTTGATTTTTTTAAAAATTAATTTTGTTGTTTGTACAAAAATAAAAAATAATTATTTTGCGTTAAATGAATTGTATAAATAGTACAAATTAATTTTTAAATGAAATTGTTAAATATAAATCACGGTAGTATAAAATTACATTTGACCAAAATCAATTTTAAAAATCAAATTCACTTAAAATCACTTTAAACCAGCTTCAATCCAAATAAACAAAGTAATAATAATTATTATCCAAAATTCTTTACATGGTGCTGTAAAAATTTTGGTATAACTAAGATATTAACTTATATATTTTAAAAAAGGTACCAATTTAAAACTTAACATTCTCATTATAAAAAATTGAAGGTAATTAATATTCATCCGAGGGGTAATTACATAATTTCAAGCACCAAACGGCCACTGAAATCCAAAACCCCCCAATAACAAAGCTGACCTACAAATGGGCCAACTTATTATCTCTATCGTCGCTATCTGCAGGCTGTTCCCACTACAACTCTTAAATTCCAGATTATTATTATTTATAATTAAAAAAAGAAAATTAGTTATCTTATTATTATTTTATTAATTAGTGTACGATATAATTCCCTTAAATTGCTTTTCCTTTTTTAATTTTTTTCCAGCACTTACGTATGACACACATAAGAGAACCAAAGCAGGCCCTCCATGTCTTTCTTTTTCAATCGAACGCAGACTATAAAATGAAGTGAAGATTCCATGGTCTAGTAAAATAAATAAAAAAATTAACAATAATGATAATTTACTCAGAGAAAAAGAAAGTTGCTTCATCAGCTCAATACGAACTTTACAATTTTCTGATTTTTTTCCCCAAAAATTGACAGAGAGATCCCACCTAAAATAAACAAATATATTCACCCCTCAATTAAGCACCCCATGCGCATAAAAATCCTTTCAGTATTCACCTTGTTTTCTGATATTCTTTTCTTTGCTGTAATTTGCTTAGAGAAGGACTTAGCCTCTCCTCTCTCAGGCTATATGCAGACCAGTGTAACAGAGGCCTCCTCCGCCGACGCCGCGATGGCCGTCGAGGTGGCCGAAGCACCCTCGCCACCGCCAGCGGAAGCCACGGCTCCCGAAGGAGGAGCCGACGTCAACGGTGGCGGCGAGATCATAATTGGGATGGATGCAACGACCACTTCATCAGGTGAGGGTGACAAGATCAACGGTGGAGGGAACCGGTGGCCCCGCCCGGAGACTTTGGCTCTGTTGAAGATAAGGTCCGATATGGACGCTGTGTTTCGAGATTCAAGTCTTAAAGGCCCACTCTGGGAAGAAGTTTCAAGGTACATATATGTATAGTACACATGTTTAATTGGATTTTTTGTTTTTTGGAAGAAGGAAGCTTCTTCGAGATCATGCATGGAGATCGTTGAATTCGCTTTCAATTCACAAATCAATCAATTTTGAACACTCGTATTCGTTTCACTGAACTTGTTTTTAGCCATTTCCGGCTAGAATTTGTATCCTATGTACTTCATCAACTTTTGGAATCAACCCAAGGTTTTGGCATATCTTATGTCTTCTTCGAGATTAAGATCATATATATATATGTATGACTTAACTATTCTCCGGGCTTTGATTCAAGAAGCATTCCTAATTTTGTGGACATATAGAATGGATTCACAGCATAATTAACGATGATTCGATATTCTATGTGAATTTTCTCGAAGTTTCAGAAGTTTATCTTCTTGCTTGGATTTTATCATTCTTTATTTTATTTGTCATTCATCATTTCAGGCAAGAGCCACGGCTTCATGTTGAATTTAATATATAATTGGTGCTCTAGAGCATGCATTTTTTTGTTCCTGCTTGTAATACAAAAGCAGTAGCTCTTATATATATCTTCGTTTTAATATGTGAATGATGTTAAACATTAGTCATATTCATACTTCCTTTTTTAAATACCAGGAAACTAGGAGAACTTGGTTATACGCGAAGCGCAAAGAAGTGCAAGGAGAAATTCGAGAACGTGTACAAGTACCACAAGAGAACCAAAGATAGCAGAAGTGCCAAAGCAGAAGGAAAGACAAAAACCTATAGATTTTTCGATCAATTACAAGCCCTTGAATCTCGATTTACTCTCTCTCACTCTCACTCTCAAACTCAATCCCAATCTCACCCTCCAAATCCACCATATCCACAACCTTCACATTTGACATCAAATACACTAACCTCATTGCCATTCCCAGCAAGGCCCGGTGATCATTCATCAACCACCATTTCTTATATCACCACCACCACCACGCCCACCGCAACTACTACGGTTCCATCGGCGAATCCTTCGGTGCCGACCGTGAACTTTTTTGCAACCGCCACCATTACCTCTACCTCGTCGTCCACCGCGTCCGACGAAGACTTGGAAGAGAGGTACAGGAAGAAGAGGAAATGGAAGGACTACTTCAGAAGGCTCACCAGGCAGGTCCTGGCCAGGCAGGAGGAGATGCAGAAGAGGTTCCTGGACGCCATAGATAAACGAGAGTGCGAGCGCGTGGCTCAGCTGGAAACCTGGAGGATGCAGGAGATGGCCAGGATCAATCGGGAGCACGAGATCCTCGTCCAGGAAAGGTCCACCGCAGCCGCTAAAGACGCAGCCCTCATCGCATTCTTACAGAAGTTGTCCGGCGGAACACCGCAACCGCAACCACCACCGCCACCTCCACTTCCACTCGTGTCTCAGTTGCAACCACAGCAACAGCAGCAAAGTCAGCAGCCCCAATTGGTAGTGATGCCGAACAATAATAATGGTAATTACGAGAAGTTTGAAATCCAGAAAATCAATTATAACAATAACAGTAGTAATGTTGTTTGTGGTGGTGGTGGGGGTGATACTTCTTCGCGGTGGCCGAAGGCGGAGGTACATGCGTTGATAAGGCTGAGGACTAGTCTGGACGCGAAGTATCAGGACAACGGACCTAAGGCTCCACTGTGGGAGGAGATATCGAGTGGAATGCAGAGGTTGGGGTACACTAGGAGCGCCAAGAGGTGCAAAGAGAAGTGGGAGAACATCAACAAATACTTCAAGAAGATAAAGGAAAGCAACAAGCATAGGCGTGACGATAGTAAGACTTGTCCTTACTTCAATGAGCTCGATGCTTTGTACAAAGAGAAGAGCAAAACACAGAATAACAACCCCTTCGGTTCGTTTGATCACAATGTGGAGCCATTGATGGTGCAACCAGAGCAGCAATGGAGGCCTCCCACTCAAGAAGTAAGTGAAAATGCAAGTCAATATCAAGAATGTGAAGAAGAAGAAGATGATGATAACGACGGTGGTGGTGGTGAAGTGGAAGATCGAGGAAGTGTGGATTTAGAAGATGAAGAAGAAGGAGGAGGAGGTGGAGATTATGAGATCAATAAGGCGACAAATAAACTTTCTCCAGTGGACACCGTTGAATGAGACAAGATAAGGAAGTTTCTGATTGGATGGAATAGCAGTGCTACTACTACTAGCTACTACTGATTAATTAATTTTTGGATTTTATATTTTCTCTGGGATTACATATATATATATATATATATATATATGTCATCGAATGTGTCTCTGAACATTGTCATAGCAGATGTAGTCATTAAAGCCATGTACACCTGCGCTATAAAGAGAAGAGAAGAGAAGATTCAATTCTTTAATTATGAAAAAGCATGGCCATATCTGGGGCTGCAGATCGATCCATCGATCATGCCTATCTGAGAAACTTTTTCTGATCATTCATATATTAATGGGCCACCATAAAAGGTGATGATTGGAGTTGTGGTTCACAAACTAAAAACACAAAAAACAGCGATCACATGGGCCAGCAAAGCAGGTATAGTGGGAGTACATGTTGTTTATAGACTGATAAATTATGTGTGAAAGTGTAAATGAGATGACAGAGAGAAAGAGAAAGAGAAAGAGAAAGAGAAGGAGGTCCCCATAGAACATATGATAAAAATTTTAAGTCACATGCAAATCTTGTAAGTTTCTTTTATGTTCATTAGGGAGTGGAGCTCTCAAAGAACCACCCTGTTTGTACTTTTATTTCCTTCTTGGAAGTGTTAGTTATGTCGTGTGTGAGATTGTTGACTTAGGAGAGGAAAGGGAAGACTTTGCTATTATATTTTAATGTACCTTCTAATTACTTCTTAAAACCCAGAGGATTCCTAAAGACGGATGTCACCGCTCGCCGACATATGCAAGAGACACACAGCAATTGTCAAGGTTGCTTTTACATATATATATTTTTAATCAAAATTTAGAAAATATCATTTTAGATCCTAACTTATTATTAAATTAGCATTTTGGTCCCTCATTCAATTTTTTTTTTTTCAAAATGGTCGAAATTATCACTTTTATGATTCCCATATAAATTAATAAGGTTTAATTCAAGAAACTATATATATAGTAATGATTTAGAAGTGAGGGATTAAGAGAGACAATTTTTAATAATTGAATGACCACTTTAAGAAATAGAATGAGTAATAAACCAAAATGACAATCAATAATGAGTTAGGGTCCAAAATAATATTTTTTTTCAATCAAAATTGTCTATTTATTTTATTTTAAAAAATTAATGTAATATACAAATGTGACGAATTTTAAAATACTCATTTATATAAAAAATTAATTAATATATAAAATATAAAATTGTATATCTAAGATTAAATCACATATTTACTTTTTGCTTGTTCTAATTGTTTTTTCAAAATGGGAACAGACACAGTGCATCATAATTATTAGAGGGGGTCACCCAGGTGCCCCTTGAGAATCTATATGGCTGGCCACTAATTCTTCACTGCTACTTGCCCACAACATGACAACTTTACATATGAGCTATCCCTTTGCATGGTCCACTAAGGGGAATCTTCTTTGTTCTTAAAATTATTAACCATTTCAATTACGATATTATATATAGAGATAGATGTGTATGTTTGTGTGTTGACTTTTGTACGCATCAATTATCTATATGGGGTTCTCTAGATCAACGAGCTCATTATTCATCACTCATGGGCAAGTTGAATTTTGTGTTTATTACCGTAGCATACAAGGAACAAACAGAGAAAAAGTAATTAATGACATTTCATGATTCCTGATCTCACTGAACAACTAGAGATCGTTTTCAATTTTCTTCTAGAAAATTACTAATACGATCCCTAGCTGTTTACGTAATTGTCGAAGTCATGCTGCATAGTTGTGTACAAACTTACACATCACTACATGTGTACACCCATGTTAAACTATAAAAGAAAAAGGTGGAATCATATATGTGGTTGTACCAAAATTAATTGCAACTACATGCAATTTTATTTACGTAATAATATCCTGTTAGTTCCTTGTCATGTTCAAAGGTGTATGTGAATGATCCATTTTTTATTTTTGTATATAAACAATTTTTTGTTCTCTTATTAAAATATCACTCTTAACGTCAAGTTAAAATATCAATGTTAACGTCCAGAGAGTAGCGCATAGATGGATAGAGAGTGGAAAGGTGTGTGTTCCAACTATCATATAATTAGTGGTTGATGTATATTTATTTTACAATTTTTAAATTTTAGTTGAAGAAAACTTTTATCAGGATGAAGTATGTTTTGTACGAAAATATCTTTTTTTATGTCAAAGAAACGAAAGAGCTCCAAAATTATATTGTCAAGGTCCACTTTTACTCAAAAACTTATACCGTGAAAATTTATGAATAATTTTATTATAATAGAACATGCTTCTTTTCAAGAAAGCCCTTGAAGTGTGAACACGTCACTGTCATTATATGTATCTTGTGTTGAAGCTTCATTATATTTAACTGAAACCCTTAAATAATCTTCTTATACACTTTAACGCAAAACAAAAGTGAAATTATGGTTTATACATTATATTTTGTTACTGTTATCTTTCTTTATTTTTTTTTTCAATTCATTGTACAAATTAATTCCACTACCAATTAAAAAATGCTAAAGGATATAACGACGGCTGTCAAAATTGTTTCTATATGCACCGTCAAGACACTCGTTCGCAACCCTTTTGACAACCCTGTTGACAATCGTTGGATAGTAGATGCTAACAACAAATTTATTTAACGTTTGTTATAATAAACATTAATTTCAGAAATTCGCAACATTTTTAGTCGCTGGGTAGTTCTGATGAGTTTTTAGTATCCTTGGTTGGTTGTCAGATTATCCTTAAGACATTTAAGAAGAAATCAGGGAGTTTATAAATCATAGTTGAGGGTGGATTACATATATAACTACAAATAGACAGACTAAACAACATTACTCGGTCAAAATGGGAGAGAAGTTCCTTTGAAGCTTTGCAGCCAATTCTATCAATACCGTAGATCTTTTTCTTCATTTCATTCTTTTCAAAAATGAAAGGAACTTGACCCTTTTTTTTTTAGTGATTTTAGAGTGGTGCGAGACCCCAAGGCTAGAAAAAACACCTAAACCCATAATATGGCAAAGAATATAGGAAGGAACAACATTTCTAACCTATTGAACCTCCAAATAATAAATACAAATGATAGGTTGTATAGACACAAGAATGAATTTCCCACAAGAAAATACCTTGATAAGAATATATTCTTATTGCAATAGAAGAAGACAATCAATCCTTTCTTATGTATACTGGGCTCTATATCCATCAAAAACAAATATATTCTTACTAAATCTGATCATAAGTTAAAAAGCTTGCTCAATCCGATGAGTCTAACAAAAAAAAAAAGCAAAGCTCGAACAAAACAACCCAATTTGTAAAATGGATAGGGCTTGACCTTTTTAAAGCTTAGCTCAAGCCCGAAAGAATACTTTTTTAACAAGCAAAAAGTTATTATTTAAAGAAAAACTTAGCGTAACGTGATATTTTAATAAAGAAATAAAAACTAATATCTCTTATTTAAATGATTTATGCCAATAGAACAACTTATTTCTATTTACAATTTCTCTTTATATAATCTTACATGTAATAATAACAATTAGCTACGTTATTTTTCAAGTTCTAAGTAACAAATTGATTTAACCATAACTTAAAAAGGCCTGATTGGCCTGACCCAAAAAATATGGATAAAAACTCGATTAAAATATGGGCACGAGCTTTTTTTAGTCCAAATTCAAGTCCACTTTTA
The DNA here is from genome assembly GCA_037074485.1 of Delonix regia. Taxonomy (NCBI): domain Eukaryota; kingdom Viridiplantae; phylum Streptophyta; class Magnoliopsida; order Fabales; family Fabaceae; genus Delonix; species Delonix regia. Next base: position 17,962,536 of record CM073449.1, on the reverse strand, counting down.
AAAGCCTAGCTTGATGATCAAGTCTAGTTCTTACAATAGAGAATATGAAGTATTTATAACTCCAAATAGAATAACAACATAAAAAACCCTACAAAAATTAATAAACCTGATAACAACCTAACAAACCTAACAAAAATTAATAAACCTGATAAAAACCTTACAAACCTAACTAAAATTAATAAACCTAATAACAATCTTACAAACCTAACAAAATAGGCCATAACAAACTATAGATATAAATAAGCCTCAGCTACAACCTAAAAAGGCTTAAGTTTGTTACATTAATGAAAAACAGCTTCTCACATGCACGATTCTAAACCATAAACGCATGGGCCTTCCAACAACTCGCTTGCTAGAGCTTAAAAAGTTCTAATTAGACTTAAAATAATTAAACAAAATTCCATTGGCTTTTATAGAGTAATGATCTTTCGCACACTCTAGAATTCTTTATATATAATTTTGAAATGATTCTTTAACTCATTGGCTCTCATTCTTGTAATTGGTCTTGGTGGTAATGTCTAACTCTTTTTTCATGCCTTTGTGCCTTTTTCCTTCTGTGCTCACGTCATCCCCTTCTTTGTTAAAAGGATTTGTCCTCAAATCTAAATAAAAGTTAAATGAAAAGAGATAAAAAACATTGAAAGTAGCATTGACATTATACTCACCTAGCAAGTTAATTTTGTATGCATTTTTATTGATTCGTCACACCTTGCATTAAGTTTTAATTTTCTTTAATGTGGAAACCGCTCTTTTCATATGTGCACCCAAACCCAATCTCCTAGGTTAAAGATTCTCATGCACATCTCACCATTTTATCCTCATCAAACTCTTGCAATAAACTCATAAACACACTATATAGATCGTGATTAAGTTCACTATTAGTAGGCAAAGTTTCTTAAATTATGTCAAGATTAAAGTTCTTTTGCCTAAGTACACACTCCTTAAATCTTTTTCTTCTGCATGGTAACAATGTTGTTTTTTAATTTTATCACTCCCCTCGTTTTCTTTTACCTCACTTATGTAATCACTCACCATTTGGTCCTTTTCCTTATTATTTACATAGATACTTTATCTCTACATAAGGTTGCAACTCTACTATATCAGCAATCTCTTTATTCAAACCACTTAAAAATCAAGTGATCGTCACTTTTACATCTTCCTTAATGTTAGACTTAATCATAAGCATATTCATCTCCTAGGTAATCATCCACTTATTTTGATCCTTGATAAAACCTGTGTAACCTTTAATATAATTCCTTATAGTAATAAGAAGGCACAAACCACTGCCTCATCACTATCTTCATCTCATCCCAAGTTTCAATAGAGTTTTCTCCACATCTCCTTCTAGACTTAACTAGTTCATCCTACCAAACTAATGCATAGTTTCATTACAACCAGTATAACTCTTTTTTTTCTTCTGCATAATTTTGGTAGACAAATGTCATTTCTACTTCCTCCCATTCCTAGTAAGTTCAGCATCATTTCTTCCTTTAAATGATGGTACATTCATTTTGATAATGTCGAGATTGCTATCTTTCCTTCCATGTCATACCTCCATTCTTCTGCTTCTTATGGAACTTACATTAAGATCCTTCCCTTCTTCCCCAATAGATGGTGGTTTTCTAGTAGATTTTGATCTATTTGTTGACTCTAAATTATCTAACCTCATATTTAGAGCCTTGAATTGGTCATGTGTAATTCTCGTGAATAGCTTCTGATAACTTTGATTTTAATCTTAATTTCCCTATTCAAAAGTAGTTGATTGTGTAGAAAAGTGTCTTTAAATTCCAAGTTTTTGCTTGTAGCATTGTAATTTTAATTCAAGTTAGTAAACTCTCTTATCATGACTTGTGTGCACTAAATATAAGTATTTCAAATTTTGAAGCATAAGAGATGACTTGGATTCTGAAATTTTGAAAAAATGTCATCTATTGGTTTAATGCCCAAGCATCCAAACCAATGCCTAAACATTTATTGTCACTCTCTTTGTGTGTATTCTAGCCACCCACTGCCCAAGCATCCTATCTATTGCTTAAGCATCCACTGCAGCCTTTATTTTATGTTCTGGTCACTCAATGCTCGAGTATCCAAAGTAATGCCTGGACATTCACTATTTTTCTAACGTGCGAAAATTCGACTATAAATAGAATCTTTTCACTATCTAGAGTAACTTCTGCAAGGGTTTGGCTGAAAACAAGCTAGGAAAGGAGGAAAAGAAGGAAAAAAGTTGATTCCAAGGGATTTAAGAGATCCTAGCTCATTTTGGGACCAAGAAGACTATAGAGTTTGCTTACTTTTTTTTCTTCTACCTCCATTTTTGCTCTTTAACTATCTATAGCTAAACTCTTTTAGTAAGAGTGAAGATGTAACTTGACTTAAATGATGTTTTCTTAGTTTTGTTGCTTAATACAAGTTTTTATTTCCATTAATTGAGTGTTTATCATGGTTTTAATGCTTCCTTTGACTTTGTCACTTATAAGTTGAATTAAGGTTCATGTATAGAATTAAGAAATTCATATATGAGCTTGCTCATGTGATAAATTCCATAATTTGACTTATCTAGGGATAAATGATGTTTATTATGTGGTTTTTTATGGAATTTCATTTTTCTTTTGTAAGGCCCATCTTAATTGGGATTTGTCTAAGGGATTGGAAAACCTCATTTAGTTAAAGGAGTGCTAACATTATAAGGGATTGGTTGTTAGTTAATTTTGAAAATTCAACCATCAATTATGGAATAGAGCTTGGTTAAGTAAGAATTCTATGATTCATTCGTAGGTCAAGTGAAGTCGAATCTTAACCCCTTTTGATATTTGTGCTTCTTTATAGTTTTAATTGCTTTTATTGTTAAAAATCCAAACATGCAAATTAATTGCTTTTATTATAAGTGTTTCTTTTAAATTGTATTAAGCTCCCTTTAATCCTAATTTTTCATAGTCCAAATAGTATTAATTTAGTGAAATTAGTAATTGGTGACCAAAATCCTCATGGGATGATATTTTCTCATTACTTGTGTTATTCCAAATACTTGCCCAAGAGTTATTAACTTTATATCAACTTCAAGGATTTCTCTTGAATTGCTCATGATTTTAAACCTAAAAGGAAATGAAAAAGAAGGCACACATTGGTTAACTCTCACACACACCTCACGTGTCTACTCTCAAGGGGGTGGTTCATTTACTTGTGTTTCAGAATTGATTTTTCCCTCTCCCTATGCTTACCAATACTCAAGCCTTTTACCATTCAAGTTTGCTACTCTCAATTGTACTTTAGAATCAAATTCGCACAGGGTAAAATGCTAGAGCAAATTAAAGGGAGAGCAATGAAAATCATCTAAAAAGAATGCGTTTGGAAAGAAATGAGGAAAAAAATCAAGGAAGAAGTTTAAAAAGAAATCATGAAGTGATCAAGAAATAAATTTAAAAAAAGATTAATCAATGAAAGACAAAGTGTATGTTAGGAAATCTGAACAATGCAAGAAAAAAAAAAAAGAGATACTTGATGAACTGAAATCAAATCGTTATGAAGATAACCCAAATTGTCCAAGAAACATGATAAAATTAGAATTTATCCCAACTTGGCTGTTGATACCAAATGATAAAGGACCCTAAGGCTACATAGAACCTAAAACCCTTACTCACTATATGGCAAAGAATACAAGAATGAAAATTATTTTCAACTTATTAAATCCTCAAATGATAAATGCAAATAGAAACACAAATGATCGTTAGTATGAAGATGAACGAATTTGCATAAAACACCTTGATAGTTGCAATAAAAGAAAACAATTATTCTTATCCTAGGAAAACTCAATCGTTCCAAGTAACAAAGTACCAAAGTTTCTTTTTATTCATAAAAAAACAAATATATTGTTACAAGAGAGAATATGTAGAATTTAGAACCCCCAAATAGATTAATAACTATAACTAAGATAACACACCTAACAAAAATAACAAAAACTAACAAACCTAATAACAACTTAACAAACCCAACAAAATAGGCAGTAATAAACTTTAAAAATAAAATAGGCCTTAATCAAAGCTTAAATTTGTCACATTAATAAAAACAACTTCTCACACGCATGGGCTTAACCCATAAATGCATGAGCCTTCGAACAACTCACTAGTTAGAGCCCAATAAGGTCTAATTAGACTTAAAATAATTAATCAAAGTCCTATTGGCATTCATAAAGTAATGATCTTCTGCATGCTCTAGAATTCTTCTCAAATAATTTTAAAATGATCCTTTAAACTTCTTAGCTTTCGTCCTTGTAATTGATTATAGTGGTAATGTCAACTCATATTTCATACCTTCGTGTCTTTTTCCTATTATGCTCTCATCATAGTGATAATTGAAACTTCTCACACAATCATGTGTGGGGATAGGCTTCAAAAAAATTTTATTCAACCATTGGTAAAACCATTCTTAGACAAAGGCTTAGCTATAATTCACTTTAACCATTGCAAAAAGCAATGGTTAAATCATTGTTGTTAAACCTTAATGAATTTTTTTTAACAACACTTTTGAGCACTACTAATTCTATTTATTAAATTTTAAAATATATATTTCTCTAACTTTTTTCCCTTATTTGAACTTGATTAAGCAACAATTGTTCATCAATCATCCTAACAACTTCACACGCAACAAATATCTAATAGCAAAACTAACATTGAAGAGGATCAACTAATTTCCATGAAGTAATAGAATTATAAATAGATATCCTTTGAAAATAAGAGTATAAGTACACACATAATTGAAGTCATGCTAGACTAATTATTCATGTGACGGACTTGCATCTTGAAAAGTCATATTTTCACTATCTTCATCACTTGATGCCTAAAATTCAAACCCAAATACATGTCGTTAATATTAAGTTAAAAATAAAAATTTATTAATATTCTTTTACTCAACAAGAATTTTGAATGCTATTTAGATAATTAAACTTTGACCTTGTAGTATGGCAAGTTAGGTGGCTATTGACATTGAATGTTTGTAGGACAAAAGCCATAGTTGCTTCCATTTCACGTTGTTTTTTTAGCATTTAGGTGTGTTGTGCAATCATTTGTACTTGTTGCATGTCCCTGTCTACCACTATTACCTTCAATTATGCCACCACATCCTGCAACTCATTGTAAAAAGGCCAAAATAATGCAATGCCAAGTGAGTGACGTCCAAACATTTAAGTTGGGCAAGCATCTAAACCTATGTGTCTAACTTTATTGCAATGCTCTAGGGTTTGTAAAGCTCTAACTAATGAATTGTCAATGGATATTTCTTGAGATAAAGTGTTTTAAGCATGAATAATAGAAAAGTTTTTGAGAAAATTCAGTTATAAAGTTATTATATAATTTGAAGAATGACTAATTTTAATAAAATGCAGTTAACAATACCTCGTTTTCATTGACATTCTAACAAAATGCTAACAATTTAAAATAAAAATACTTATATAGATAACTTTAGCTTCATCATTAACAAATGATCTATCCTGATCTATCAATAGGTGGTAGTATGTCCCGCCATGAGAGGCCAGGCGAGACTTAAAGGCTATAGCGAGCAACCATTAGGTAGAATATAGTCCAAAAATCATCGCGTGTGACTAGACCACCAAACCCAACTTCTTACAAAATTGAAAAAACATGTGAGGTGCCACAAATTATATTTTTTAGTTAGTTTCCAAAGTGAACTTACTATAACGGTCGTCATTCACACAAGGCTTTTTAAGCCACCAGTATGAAGAATGACTATTTAGTTTTAGTTTTATTTATTTTTTGTGGTTATCTCTTATAGATTGAAACATGTTATTCAAAAGTGTTACATAACCATATAACTTGAAAACCAAGTTAGATTTCTAGTGTCATCTTCAAAGGACAATAATCTATGAATGAGGCCTATTGATCTCTTAGAATTTCCATAGAGACATCTTGCATTAATTGTTCTTTAATGTAAGTTCCATCATTTTTATATAACTCACACCATGCTCACTTCCACTTCACATTAATTAACCTTGAAATATAATTCTTATGCTCATGATAAAAAATATACTTCATTTGGAAAGTTAATGAAGATGCAAATTCAAAATGCTAAAAATGTAAAATGAATGTTCTCTTACCTGTATAATGCATGTCATTTTTTTTTCTCAACAAGCATAAGCCTCCAATCTAAATAACTAGTAGGAAATGTCATGAAGTTTCTTGCAACAATTTCCTAAAATAACACCAAGCAATCTAGTTAATCTATATTTCATTTATGTTATTGTGATACCATGACCCTTTGCCCATGAGGTAATGCTCAAGCATCTTACACTGTTAATTGTCTAGTTGTTATATATCTTTTCTCATTTATAGAGTTAATGAAGCGCATATAGTTATAGGCTTAATTTTGATATAGAATATTTCAAATTCTCTAGTACTGTGAGTTATCAAGCTTTGGTTACAATAAAAAGTTTAGAATTTTCATTTACTAAATTACACGAACTATGTCAATGAATTTTATCAAGTAATCCTTAAGCAAGGAACCTCATATCAACATAGGAGGTTCCATTGCTATAATTTCTTATCCCAAAAAGAAAAGAGTCATGACTTTGTTACTTAAATATGTATATCAAAGCAAAAACAATAAAATGATTATATGTACTTACATAGTGTGAAAAACAATAAACAAACTTTTCATGAAACTTTTAATCTATCTCAGAAGAAAACCATGCACGAATTCTTAATTTACTTACTAAAGGAAAGGATCAACATCTATACAATTGATTAGCATATGATGATTTACTTGTAATTTCTCCATATGAGAAAGGAATAAAGCATTCAAAACCATTGACTAGTTTTTCAATAGAAGGAGAGATAAGCATCAATGATAGATTATGTCACCTCAGGTTCATCATTGACATGTCCATGTTGATTAACATTGAATCTACTCTATCTAAATTTATTTAGCAAAAGTTAAAACCTCTTAAACCATGTAACCTTCAACTACCACATCCTTAAGTTAAGCCCTAATATATACACAAGAATTTAACTTTTTAAAGTGCCTGTTAAGCACAAAAGTAATATTAATCATGGTGATGGTGCAAATTAAAAATATTAAAATTAATGATAAAGTAAGTATTTAAATCTCTTGTCATTACCTAGGTTGATAGGACGTGACAAGTACAAGGATGAAGTATCATTCACCCTCGTGAACCCATCAGAAACATTAAGATGACAAAACTTATATAAACCCACATTAAATAAACATTAAATCTTATAACTCTTCATACTAACATTAACTGACTCAGTTTAATCTCTGTGTAGAAAGTTAGGCAGATTATTCCTTGAGTTATGAACCTCTCAAAACTTCTACAGCAGATTGATCTGACATACCATAATAATACATTAATATTTAGCCTGTATACAAGGGAGTGTCTAAACGGAATCGTAAAATAAGAGAAACGAATAGCTCTAGTAGTAGGCTAGGCTTACCAAGGAACTTCTTTGTAGGTTTACCCAATATCTAATTAAACATCTTAGGTTTTGAGTATATAAGATAAATCAAGTAAATACTTCATGAGTATAGATACAGGAAACACAGGATGTACACCTACTAGTTCCGGAGGTAGAGCTAAGCAATATGCCACTGCTCCAATTCTTTCCACGATTTCAAAAGGCCTAATATAACGGGGGTTTAATTTTCCCTTCCTTCCCTATCTTGTTTTACCTTTCATTGGAAACACATAAAGGAACACTTGATTGCCCATCATAAACTCCAAATCTTGCCTTCGATTATCCGTATCAACTTTAGTCTATTTTAGGTAGTTAACAATCTCTCCTTAATTAACTTCACCTTGTATATGGCGTCTTGAACTAATTATGGTCCTAATATCCTTGCTTCACACACTTCAAACCAATCGATAGGAGACCGACATTGCCTACTGTACAAAGCTTCATAAGGGGCCATCTGAATACTCGCTTGGTAACTATTATTGTAAGCAAATTCGACTAAAGGTAGGTAGGTAACCTAACTCCCTCCAAAGTCTAGAACACAGGATCTCAACATATCTTTTAGTGTTTAAATTATACATTCTAATTGATCATCAGTCTTTGGGTGGAAAGCAGTACTAAGATATAAATCAAGTGCCAAGCGCATCCTAAAAAGCCCTCTAAAACCTGGAGGTAAATTAGGGTCCTTGATCAGAAATAATTGAAATAGGGACACCATGAAACTTTACAATTTCATTCAGATATATCTAAGCATATTTGGCAACACCATAAGTTGTTTTCACTGGCAAAAAGTGTGTAGATTTGGTTAGTCTATCCATAATTACCCATATGGAATCAAAACCTTTCAAAGTTCGAGGTAGGCCTATCACGAAATCCATAGTTATTCTCTCTCATTTCCATTCCAGTACCTCTATTTTCTGGATTAACCCAGCTGGCTTCTGATGTTTTGCTTTCACTTGTTAACAAACTAGGCAATAAGAAATAAAATCTACAACATTGTTCTTCATTCCTTCCCACCAATACAGTTATTTCAAATCTTAATACATCTTTGTCACTCTTGGGTGGATGGTATAAGGGGTTTGATGAGCTTCTTTTAGTATCTTTCTTTTAAGTTCACCATCATTGGTTACACATAACCTTTAACCATACCAAAACACCCATTCTGAGTCCTAAGTAAAGCCACTTCATTTTCCATACTTGACATCTTTAATTAACTTTCTAATTTAAGCATATGCTCTTTGAGTAACCTTCACCCTTTCACTTAAGGAAGAGGAACTCTAAACACCTGTTAATAACACACTTGGCTCTTTGGTTCCAAGCCTAGCACCATTTTTTGCTAACCAATGCAAATCTTTAATCAATGGCCTTCTTATTCTGCTTATATGTGCCATACTTCCCCTAGACTTTCTACTCAAGGCATCTGCCACAACATTGACTTTGTTTGGGTGGTATAAGATAGTACAATCATAATTCTTCAACAATTCCATCCACCTCTTCTGTCTTAGGTTGAGATTTCTTTGTTCAAAGATAAACTTAAGATTCTTATGATATGTACAATTTCACACGTCTCGCTATACAAATAGTGACACTAAATTTTTAATGTAAACACCACAGTAGCCATTTTTAAGTCATGGGTAGGATAGTTCTGCTCATGTTTCTTCAATTGTCTTGAGGCATAGGCAATTACATGACTATGTTGCATTAAAATGCATCCTAACCCCACTATGGATGCATCACAATAAATTTTGTAGCCACCAGATCCTAATGGCAACGCAAGAATAAGTGCTAATGTTAAATAGTCTTTTAATTTTTGGAATCTTTCCTTGTATGCTTTGGTCCATTGAAACTTTACATTCTTTTGAGTTAGTTTAATCAAAGAAATGACCATTTTAGAGAAATCTTTCACAAATTGATGGTAATAGCCGACCAAACTCAAGAAACTACAGATTACAATAATCGTAGTTGGTCGGGACCACTTCTGAACTACTTCCACCTTACTATGATCCACTTGAAACCCATATGCATTATTTATTCTTTCCATGGACACTAGGTTAATTTAAGGATATAAATACTATACTTTGGCACTATAAAACTTGGATAATTTTAAGGGATTGAATATTGAGTTTTTTTGTATTTCTTTACAAGTGAGGCACCTTCTTATTCTGTTTTTTACCAAGAATTTCATATCTTATTTAGGTAATTATTTACTTTACGATGATTTTTTTTTTCAAGCTTTATCATTTATATTTCTAAGAATAGGTTTCTTAGGGATTCAGTTGAGTGAGGGTTCAAATTTGATTGCTATCTGAATCATACGCACATTGACATTTTAGTCTCTTTAAGCTGCAGAAAGAATTGAGGAACAAGGGGTCAACAATAACCTATTCAAATTCCTAGACCATATGGGGTTCAATGTCATCAAATTTTGATAACAATAATGAAAATGGCTTAGATTTCAAGTAGAAGGGGCTAGATGTAACTAAAGGCATAGAGAAGAGTACTACTTCACCAAAAGGTACTTACGATTATTCCCCTAATTCTTCAAGATAGAGAGATATTATATGCCTTAAGTGTAAAAGGTGTAGGCATATGGCTAATGAATGTCGTAATAAAATGATTGCTTATGAAGGGGTCCTTCCTTCCTCAAAAAGATTTGTCATCAAATATGATGTTATCACTTGCTTACCAAACATAGTTTTGATTGTTACTGTATGAAGTAATGTCCTATATCTTATGTTAAGGTAAGCTGTGAGATTTATCTTACAACCCATGCAAATAAATCTCTAACTTTAGTGCATGACAAATAATTATCTTAAACAAATTTTAATTATATTTGCAATTGACTTTATAGTATTTCAAATCATAATAGAATGCTTTTGCAATTTCAATGGCAAATTGGTTTTACTTGTATTTATATATAGGTATAATTCTATATATCTGTCAAAAGTCAATGAAAACTCTAATGGGTCAGTCAATTACTATAAGACCAGACAAGTTGCAAAATGGTTTTATCAATAGTATGGGTTTGATTTCAATGAAACTTTTTCATTAGCTATGTTGCCTTACATGCAAGTATACGTATCAACACAAATATTAAAGTATAATATTGTTCCCATTAAGAGCTATTACTAATTGTAACGTTAATCACTAATTATTATCCTCTATCTATCTAAATTGATGACAATGAAATTTTGAAAAATAAAATAAAATCAAAGTTAAATCACATAGTAGTTAAAATGAATAAAGTTGTCAATATAATGAGTTTAGGATTACAGTTTCATCCAATGCTAAGTTAATTGAATTATTACCATCCTATCTATCCTAATTGAGCTAGATTATTAACCTGGGGAACTATAATTCTTTTAATTCTCTTCTAAGCAACTAAAGAACTAATATAATATACCCAAGAACTATATTCTTATGCTCATGAAAATAAATTTAATTGTTTCAAGTTCAACCTCAAATTGGTTTCCTAAGGTAATTAGGTATATTCATATCCTAATTATGAATCAAATTAACTCATCCCACAAAATTAATTCAAACAAAGACTATTCATTTTAGACATAAAATCCAAAAGTCCTTTTCTAATTAGACTAAGTTAGATTAATAGTTAGTCAGGCTATTAACATTCAAGAACAAGGATCAATAAATAAACAACTCTCAATCAAAAATAAAATGGTAAGGGAATAGAAACTTTAGTTAACTAACAAAAGAATCCATTATAACTATAGAACAAGAGTTTAGCTCATTATAATGTCAAAGAGCATCTCAAAATCAATACAAGAATTAAGTATCAGCATAAAGATAGCAAAATACAAGATGAAGAAAGAAAAACTCTATAATAGCAATCTTCAAGCATCAACTTTCCTCAATCATCTTGTGAAAATCCTTCAATTCTTGTTCTTAAAAGGTTATAAAGGCTCCCTAAGTATTCTCTGCCATAAAACCTTTGTTCTCTTCGTTTTATGGGCCAAAATTAGGTTTAAAGGGGGTGAAATTGCATTTTTTAACAAAATTGTATAATTTGGTATCTTATGTTGTTGCCGAGGTGGCAATCATTCAACCATTGATGAAAAATTTAATCTGCTAAGCTACCTAGGCAAAATATTTTACCATCCAAGCAGCTATATTCTGGCTTGAATGTGGAATCTTAAGTTTTTCTCACTTTTAACCACCCAAAACTATCTTCATTCTCAAATGATCCTAACATCTATATTAAAGAAGATTAGCTTGAAAGTAGACATGAAAAACAATAAAATAAGATGAAAAGAAATTGAAATTAGAACTAGAACTAAACATGACTTTTACTCCTAAATCAACTAAAATTAAAATAAAATAACTTAAAATCCACTTAAAACAAGAACTAGAAAAACTCTATAAACTAGAGTTATCTAGTTGGTAAACCTTAACCATTCGCACGTTATTAATTATTGACTCAAAGTTGGAAGGTCTTTCAAATTGATGTTAATATTCTTTTCTACATGGAAGTTTAAAAGAAGTCTTTATGCAGCTAACTTCAGGTTATGAAGCCTCTAACAAGTCTCTCGTGCAAGCTTAACAAAGCAATCTATAAACTCAAACAAGCACTTAGAGCTGGTTTGAAAAGCTTGGGATTACACTACAAAAGTATGGTTTTGTATCAAGTAAATGTGATTCATCCTTGTTTATTCAAGTGACACCAAATTCTTTTATCTATGTCCTAGTTGTGGATGATATTTTGATCACAAGGAGCTCAATTTAGTATATTTCGAAACTTAAAGAACAATATTCATGCTTGATGAGTTTGGAGCTTGCACTCTCTATAATGGTATCAGAGCTATGATGTGGTGCTATCATGGAGAATCCTATAACAACGACTAGAAGATTTGCATCAGGAACATGGAATACTACATTAACCTTTACACATCCAATTTCGATCAAGCTTAATGAGCAAAACAAGACACTGTGGTGACAAGTAATAGCTGCAGTTTAGGCATGATCTTTAGAGATTCATTGATGCAGATTAGTTAGCACCAAGCAAATTTTCATTAAACGAGTACAAATTTGAGCGGAATCAAAAAACTATCATGTTATCAGACAACATGACAACAAATCAAGTTAGCTCATATCAGAAAGAAAATTTTGAATCTGGTTATTTGAACCGTAACTATGGACGAAATCAGAATCAAGCTAGTAGAGGCACATATTTCAAAGGTCCAAGGGTCAGAAACCGAGGTAGATGTGGAAGAAAAAATCAAGAAAGATACATGGTGGTATGCCAAGTCTACAATAAATTTGGTCAATTGGCCTCATAATGCTATATGACTGATCTATTACTCTAACAAATCTCAAATGAAAACAAGTGGGCTAAATGTATAAGTTAGAATTAAAGCTAAAATGAGATTAATCGTGGAGTTTTCTTATCTTTTTCCAGTAAAATTATTTACTTTTTAAGTTCTTTGCTTAAAGATATATATAGTTTTATTTTGATATTTTCCGTAGAATAATCATTATATAATATTGACTGTTTCCTATTTAACATATTTCTTTACATCATGTCAATTGTTGAACATATTCTTAGCTATATATAATGATGAAATTTACGTATATATAGGCAGTGCATGATTATATTCGTCAGCTGATATTCTTATTTATTAATTCTTAAAATGATATGTTGCTTGAATTTTATTATCCAAATGACACATGGTTCCTTAATAGAGATCATTGGATGGAGGGTTCCAGAATATACACATACATAAGTCATTATCTTTCCATTTTATATTGATTAAGAGATAATTCCATGATAAAATTTGATTGACGAAGCAATAAAATTTATTCCTCGCTTGATTAATTTCATCATCGACATTCATTTAGCTTTTCACTCTTATTAATAGTTCTGTTCATATTTGTAAAGTAGCATGTTTTAATTGCATAATTTCATTTTACAACAGCAGGAAAAAGTCTATAGGAATGTAAAATTGAATCTAACGAATTAAGAAAAAAAAAAAAAAAAGCAAACAGGTTAATAATGTATGTGGATTTTTTAAAGTCATCGTTTTTTGTTAATAGTATTTTTAGAGCTATCACCGACTGATTATAGGCGAGGCCGACTAATATTATGTACATGTGTTTTTTTGTTTTTTGGTAAAGTAGGCCAACAACTATGTAATTTCCCTCAAGTTTAATTTGCGATCGTCGACATGTGTCTTAATTTTTTCAAAAGTCTTTAACTTTCCAATTTACACTTATGAAAGCATCGTTAAACGAATAAATAATAAATTTTAATTAATTATTATATTGTCATGAGTTTTCCTATTACGATAATAGATATACTAAAATGATCTGAGTTGTGAAAATTGCTAACATTTTAATAATAAAAATTCTTCACAATATATTTGTATTTAAAAAATTTAATAACATACAGTAATAATATCTGACACCATTAAGAATATTATTATTATTATTATTTGCATATCGTTATCTGTATAGATGGCAAAAGTAATAAAATGATATAGATAAAAGAATAATAAATAGCAGACGACACGAGTTAAAATTCTAATGTTTCGGTGGAGAATACGATGCAATTCTGTGACAAGTATCAGTACCTTTTAAATATTTTATACGATAAATTCTGTCACACCGTTACATAACAAATTTAATATATATTGAGGGTACATAGAGTATCACCGACACATAAAATATACGTATAGGCATGGGTGTTGTACATATATATATTATAGATGATTGGTGGGCTCATGGCGGTGGGAGAATATAAGGCATGATGAATAAAAGAAGAATTAATTTTTTGGGAAAAATTTATTTTAGTCATTTAATTAAATTTTATATTAATTTTTAATAAATTAAAAATCTTAAAAATAATTATTTTGTGTTTTTAAATTCAATTTCTTTCTGATGCATTACGAATTGAAAATTTCAAATAACTATTTACTTCTCAATATTTGATTTAAAGTAATTACCTGTTCAATAAGTTGTAAATGTGTTATTTGCTTTTTTTTAAAATTTATTTAAGGAAGAATTATTAAGGATTAGACTTTAAAAAAAAAAAAAGATTGGTTTAAAGTTTTTAATTAGTAGATGCTTCAAATAAAAATAAATTAAAAATAAAAATTTTTTCAAATTGTCAATTTAGGAGTAAAATAATATTTAATATAATAATAGGAGAACAAAATAATAATTTTCTGATTTTACATGCAAGGACAAAAGGAGAGAGATGAGAAAGACATTTTCCGTCTGAAAGTGGGATAAGCCTTGTGGAAAGTGAAGCAATTACAAAAAGGCAGAGTGGGCAATTGTGGATTATTTTTAATTTGATGCTTGAGAACTTGGTCGGTATTAGAGAACTATATAATATAAGACAGATAACAAGACTTAATTAAATGTGAAATAATTTTATAATTTTTAAGCCAGAGTTTTACTTTTAATTTTAAAAATGGTTGAATGTTGTCATTTTTCTAACAATGCTAATTCTATTAGTGAAAGTGTTTAACGTGGCATCTTACGTGACTTTACAGATTTAACAAAGACGCTATGGAAATTTAAATTTAAATTACAAAAAGAAAAAATTTGATGAGGAGATGAAAATTTTGGAGTTTGACTGATTAATTAAAAGAAGTAAAATGACATAGTCAATTTTGAATAATTACAATAGTATATTATTGAGTCCAAATATGCATGTTAATATAAAATAATTTTATTAATAAAATTAACAAAATTAAACCTGCACATGAACACGCACGCTCACAAATATGCCTTGGAGTGAAAACTAAAATAGAACTTTGCCCGATTTTAAAAATAAAGATTGAATAATTGGTTTTGTTCTTGAAAAAAACTTATACAATCTTTACTTTGAAAACTCTTATTGATTAATTCTTATAATGTTTTATTGAATTAGATTTATGGAAAATTAATACATTAAAATAATTATAAAAATACATATAGTTCATTCACATATATTAGTAATAAAATTCAAAAAAATGATTTATTCATTTATTTATTATCAAAATGATCTATGTATCATTAAGACTTACATCTAACTAATTTTCACATTTATTTACATTTGGACAAAAATATTGTATTGAATTTAATATTGATGTCAGTTTGTATGCATGTCATTCATTCAATAAAGTGTACTTATTCTCTGTTGATGGGCATGGGCATCCATAACTGCTCAGTCCATTTAAATCAATGGTTGAATTGTATATATTATTTTTTAATATTATTTAGATAGACTTCACACTTTGTTTAAATTTTGAGTACGAAGTTTTTGCTGTCTAAATTGGACAACTGGGAATGCTGTCCATAAAATTAAATCATTAAATAAAAAGTTATTAATAATTACATGCAGTCATGTAATAATTCAAATTTTAGATAATACCTAATTTGATTTAGATGAATGACTGAATATTTTATTTTTAATTTTTAATTTTATGTAGATGGACACCAAACTTTGTTAAAATTTTACCCATCAATTAGAAAGCAATATTTCAACAAACCCTGTCAAGTCAGTGCATCCAAATTAGGTTGGTAATAGTCAATAACCATTGAGAAATTGCTTTCATATCTCATTAACACCAACATATACTTCTCATCATTATAAATTCTGCAAAATAAGACAGGTCAATTTTCAGCTAAGACCTACTTTATTAAACACAATCGCTGCTTACATCAGCCAATTAACCCACTAAGAGATCCCAAAGTCTTTGATTAGTTTCTATTCCCTAACTCCCAAAAGTCATCACATATTCCATTGATTAAGCTTTGAATTACACCCATTACTTGACAAAACCATGATCGTGTGACGTTGAATAAAGATTACTTAGTGACTAATGATAATAGCTAAAGTTAATGACAAGGACACTGTGTCTTTTCTTTACTATTGTAAAGTGATTACCACATTCCGCCAAACAAAACCCTGGACGAACCTCAATTTGGTCTCTCGGTATTGATTATAGCACAGTTTGGACCACACAATATCTGTATAAATTATACACTTTAATGCTTCTCAAAGATATACGGATTCTCTCCGGTTAAAATTTGGATTGGGGTGGAGAGTTATAACATCATGTAAGTTGGATGGGGTTTATCGATTTCAATTTTTAAAAATTAACAACTTTTGTAATACTTATAAAATTTATACTCAAAAAGGGGAATCAATTAGAAATAAATATAGATACAAATAAAATTTTATTTGAGATTGTAATCAAAGTTAGTACTCCAGCCTCACCTTGTACATTTTTAGCACTTGTAACTCAACTAAATACGAAAACCAAGTATCTATGACAAAAATTTTAATCTAATAAATATATATATTTCATTTAAAATATTTTAAAATTTTCAATTATGTCTACTAACTACACCTAACCTATATTATTATCCAATTATACAACTAACCTACACCTAATATCCTCAAATAATCTGCAAAATTATTTATCAAATACCCACTCCTCCATTTGCAAGTTTTTCACGGTTCAATACACAAATTTTTGCTTCCTCCCTCTGACTGCTACTTCACCGCTGCCAACAAGCACTGGCAACCCACTAGCAACATCATCGGCCCATCCTCATCCATCATCAAGAACCATCGAAAAATCGAGTTGAAGACTCCTCACGGTGCAGTTTCCAGCCATTGGCGCTATTTTGACCATCGTGAAGGGTCGCCAACGCCTCCTCCAAGCTGCAATGGCACCACTGACCCACCACCAACCGCTACATCGCCGAAATTTTTCACAATTTTTGGCAGCTCAAGGGTTCGAGAATTTAAGCTCCAAATTTGCAAAATTGGTGCATTTTTAATCTAATTAAATATAAGACTTCACTTTTTACAGTGATTTCACACATTTCTCCTTTATTTACATTGATCAATATGACCAAATTTTCTCAGAATCGAATAATCCTAATTTTGACACTATTCATCAAAAAAAGAGACAAATTTGAGCTCAATTCAGGTTATTTGTATCAATTTGAGTTAGGATTACACTTCATAAGTAAATTTTGGCACCTTTGTCTCTTGAAATCACTGATAAATTGTGAAATTTGACTTTCAGATTAAAAAAATCTCAATTTATGAGTTTAGGGGCAATTTGAGAATTTAGTGAAAATTGTGTTCTTAAGACTTCTTAAATGTTGTTATACATCTAGGGAGTAATTTAGAATTTTAAAAAATTTTAGTTTGAATTTTAGAACAAAATTCAAATTTTTAGTAATTTTTCTAGATTTTTCCTGAAGAAAAAAGAAGGAAATTAGAAAGAAAAATTAGAATAGCTTGATTGTATAACAATAAATATTATTTGAGATTAAATGAAAAGTTTGAAATTTATTAGATAACCCTTGAGTGAAATTTGTGTTATGGTATGTGTTAGAAATTTAATAAGTGTATAATGAAATAATTGAATATAATAATAATAATAATAATAATAGTAATGATAATAATAATGATAATAACAGTTATAATAGTAATGATAATAACAATAATAATAATGATAATATTAATAATAACGATGATAATAAGGATAATAAAATGAAATATAGGTTATAAGTATTTTAAAGTATTCTTTAAGTGACCCATAAATTTAATTTCCAAAATTTATAAAAGAACTAAGTGAATTGGATAAAAATGAATAAGGGACAATTAATTAGGTGTGTGATAGAATTAAAATAATTGAATTTATTTGTAAGGATTGAATGATAAGAGTATTTTATTTAATGTTTTAGGTGATTAGAAAATTTCAACAAATAAATTATAATCAAGGATAGAAGGAGGTTGGTATACTCCTATCAGGTAAGTAGATAATTCTAATTATACTACCCTTCACGATGGTCGAAACAGCAGTAGACGTTAGCCGTAGTGCATTGCAATTGGTATTTTGATAAGGTTGGATATGATACCCTTATCGCCATATTCTATTTGAGGCATAGAACCATTATGATATTTACTCAGAGGTTATAGCCAAATGAGTATAAGTTCTAATCTATCATCACTAGCCTTGGGCTAACTTTGTATTTTGAAATTATAAATGGTTCTATAGGAAATTCTCAAATGCATTATGTTGATCATTATTCTTTGTTTAATATTACTGAATTATGTTTGTATGATATTTAGTTTTAAATTTCGAAAGACGTATCACTGTAAGTCAGCTTTAATTTATGCAATATTAGAATTACTTGCTATTGAGTTTTCACTCGTCACATTATTTAACATTTGTTAGATCTTAATGCCGCTCCAAACATCCACCTTTAGAATTTTAATCTTGATAATAAATTCTTTGGTGAGTATAGCTTACTGCTAAAACTATGTCTTTTATTATTATTATGATTCCATTCAATCGCTTCCTTGTATACAGGCTAGATGTTTGATGTATTATTATAGTATGTCAGAAAACGTCTGTATAAAAAGTTATTAGACTTATGCTATTTAATTTGAGTTTATATTAGTTCTATCGTTATGAGTTTCGATAGATTCGCGAGAATGAAGGGCATCTCATCCTCGTGTCTGTCACTCCTAACCAGCACAGGTCATGACAATTTTAAATTTAAATTGTGACATTTGCACAGTTATTTAAATATGGATCATTAGATTATTTTGAATGAGAGAGAATCTAGATTCCTCAAAGAGCATCTGATTATGATTTTTATGCTGATACTCTCAACTTGTCCAACTTGATTTATATAGTTACGTATTTATGTCAAACTCAAGGGCACGCGCATGCTTATCTCTATCTTCTTTTGGTCAATTGTTTATTACATTACTTGTATTATATTGCTTCATGTTTCAAACTAGAATAGTTTAAGGGTTTGAAAAATGATTAAAATGATAACTTTAAGTTAATCTATATCTTTTAAAATCAAAGTATAGTGATTCGTATCACTTTCAAAGGACTCTCCATCGTTTGATGCATCCCAAGTGGCAACATATCAAGTGTTGATTTGACTTTCTTCCAAAAGTAAATAAACCCAGAATTTCTGGAGCTATCCCAATTTGATTAAGTTCGTGTGAAAGGGAAAAGAAAATGTTGCACCTAAATATGTAGGTCTCATGTGGAAATTACTGACAACTCGACCAGTGGGTCCAATTCATCTCCTTGAAGTAATCCAGCTTCTTCATATATATAGATGAATCCATTGATTTAAGCTTGATAAATTTCTATGATTGAGATAATTAAGTTCCCTATTAAATAATATTATAATTATTAGATGATCCCTTGTTAAATTAAAAAAATGCATTGAATCACTGAGGATATATAAAAAGGACTAGTTTTTTCCAAGCTTTGTCCATCAAAAAGCACAAAGACATGGGTATTATAAGTTTGAATATATGGGTACTAGTCTATTAAAAATAAAATAAAACTTTTGTTTCATGATTAGAATTTGGCAGGTGGGGCTCATACATTCAAGTGCTCGTTATTAGACTAAAATTTATAGATATATATTAATTAAGACATAACTTGACCCGTATTTTATACTTTAAGAATAACACAATTGCTACCACACCTTTTTAGCAAAAGCTTTAAAAAATCAAACTGATATGACTTACCTAAAATTAAAAAGCATTCCTTTTAATTAGTATCGGTATCTTAATCCATGCTTTCAAATCAAAATATAATAGGATTGGATGTATTGCTATGACAAACAGTATTGTTCTTGTTAGTGGTCCTGAGGAGTTAATAGATTCATCCAAAGAGAGCAAGTGTTATATATATATATATATAGTGGGAATCTTGCTACCCTGCTGGTTGTAGTGAGAGCTTTGGCTTGAACTTTGCGTCCAGATTAGGACTAAGATATTATCTAGAAATATATTCTAAGGTCTTTCTCAAACAGTAGGTATGTCTGCAACTAATTCACAATGTAGCTATCATAAGTCAATCTTAACAAATTCTAGAGCTTTGACATATTCTAATTTTTAATACCCATATAATTTATATTCAAAATAAATACTCAAAAGGGAACTCAACTAATGCTAGATATAGAGTAACCAAAGGAAATACATAAGTCTTATTCTGTACATTTTTAGCACTTATAACTCAACATAATATGGTGTCCAAGTATTTATTAAAAAAATTTTGATATGATAAAATACAATATTCTCTCACTGAAAATATTTTAAACCTATAATCATAACAATTATCCCCATCTACATTAATCTAATACCTTAATCATAACCATTATTCCCAATTTGAATATTTTAATACATTAATTCTATCTTATAATCTCATCATAATCCCAACTCTTCTGCAAACTTCTTCCTCTCTCGTTGGTGTGCAAGTACCTCTCCCCTCTGACAGCCCTTTACCATTGTCAGTGAGCACCAGTGACCCACTAGCAACACCTTCGACCCACCAGCGGCCTCCCCCATTGGCCATATCGCCGAAAAATCATGTCTTACTATCATCACTGTGCAAACTCATCCACCGACCACTGACACTATTTCAGCCACCATGAAGGGTCGTCGGTGTTTCCTCCAAACTGTAGCGGCACCACCGCCCCTCCAACAACCTCCACCGGCCGCCACATTGCTGGAATTTCTTCGATTTTTCAACGACCTATTCATGCAAAACCCAAGCTCCAAATCGCGAAATTGGTGCATTTTTGCTTCAATTTAGCTTAGGGTTTTACTTCCTGCATCAATTTCGGTTCTTTCTCCTTCATTTGCACTGATCAGTTTGATCCAATTTGCTTCAAATTGAAGAACCCTAATTTTGGCATCATTCATTCGAAAAAGAGGCCAATTTGAGCTCAATTCAAGTTGTTTGCTTCAAATTGAGTTAGGATTACACATCATAGGTGAATTTAACACCGTTCTCCCTTGAAATCATTTATCAATTGTGAATTTTGGCTTCCTGATTGAAAAGAACCCCAAATTTTAGGTCTTGGGGTAATTTAGGAAATAAGTGAAATTTGAGTTCTTAAGGCTTCTTAAATATTATTATGCATCTATGGAGTAATTTAGAACTTTTGGAAATTTTAGATTGAATTTTAAGATGAATTTCTAATTTTTCTAGATTTTTCATGAAGAAAAAGAGAGAAAATTATAAGGAGAAAATTTGTTTAGCTTGATTAGATAGCAATAAATATTATTTAAAGTTAAATGAGAATTTTGGAATTTATTAAATAATCCCTGAGTGAAATTGTGTTGATGGTAGGTGTTAGAAATTTAATAAGTGCATAATGGAATAAATTGAATAAAATAATATATATATATATATATAAGTCATAAGTATTTTGAAGTAAAA
Organism: Delonix regia; assembly: GCA_037074485.1. Taxonomy (NCBI): domain Eukaryota; kingdom Viridiplantae; phylum Streptophyta; class Magnoliopsida; order Fabales; family Fabaceae; genus Delonix; species Delonix regia. Next base: position 17,940,827 of record CM073449.1, on the reverse strand, counting down.
TTAAGGAAAATGGCCTAAAAATTTAATTTCCTAAAATTGAGTGAAGAAAGAGGGTCAAATTAGGTTGAAGATGTGATTTAGATGAAAGGAATAAGTACTAATGTAATACCTATAAAATTTATACTTAAAAAGGAAACTCAATTAGAAACAAATATAGATACAGATAAAATTTTATCTGAGATTGTAACCAAAGTCAATATTTAAGCCTCACCATGTGTATTTTTAAAACTTATAACTCAACTTGGTACAGTAACCAAGTATTTGTAAGGAAAATTATGATATGATAAATAATAATAATAATAATAATAATAATATTTTCCATTTAAAATATTTTAAAATTTTCAATTATGTCTACTAACTCTACCTAAACCATATGATTGCCCAATTATACAATTAACATTCACCTAATATCCTCAAATCATCTGCAAATAATACAATAAATGCCACTTATACCATTCTTGCAAGGCCCTTCATCACAAAACTCACGCCTTCTCCCTCCAGCAGCCATCATCACCACTACCAACAAGCACCAACGACCTTTCAGTGGCATCATCGGCTGATCCCCGACCACCGACAAAAACCGCTGAAAAATCGAGTTAAAGACTCCTCACAATGCAATATTTTTTTCCAACCACAGATGCTATTTTGACCACCTTAAAGGGTCATCAACACCTCCTCCAAGCTGCAGTGGCACCACCAGCCCACTAGCGACCTCCACTGGCTGTAAGAATTTCTTCGATTTTCTCGCAGACCAATTCACCCAAAATCCAAGCTCAAAGTTTGTCAAAATTGGTGTGTTTTAATCTGATTCAGCTTAGGGCTTCAATTATATGATGAGTTCCGGCCTTTTCACCTTCATTTACACTTATCAATTTGGTCCAATTTGTTTAGAATCGAAGAACCCTTTTTTTGGCACTATTTAATGGAAAAATAGGCAAATTTGAGCTCAATTTAAGTTATTTGCTTCAAATTGAGTTAGGATTACAGTTCATAGGTGAATTTCGCACCTTGTTCCCTTGAAATCACTAATCAATTGTAAAATTTGGTTTTTAGATTGAAAACTCCCAATTTAGGGGTCTTGGGGCAATTTGGAAATTTAGTGAAAATTATGTTTTTAAGACTTTTAAAATTGTTGTTATGCATATAAGGAGTGATTTAGAATTTTTAGAAATTTTAGTTTGAATTTTAGAACAAAATTCAAATTTTTAGTAATTTTTCTAAATTTTTTATGAATAAAAGGATGGAAATTAGAAAGAAAAATTAGAATGGCTTGATTTTATAACAATGAATATTGTTTGAGGTTAAATAGAAAATTTAAAATTTATTAGATGACCCTTAAATAAAATTTGTTTATGATAGGTGTTAAAAATTTAATAAGTGTATAATGAAATAACTGAATAATAATAATAATCATAGTAATGATCATAATGATAATAATAATAGTAATGATAATAATAATAATAATAATAATAATAATAATGATAATAATAGTAGTAATGATAATAGTAATAATAATGATAATAAGGTCGATAAAATGAAATATAAGTAATAAGTATTTTAGACTATTGTTTAAGTGGCCCATAAATTTAATTTTTAAAATTTAAAAGAGAAAGAGGTGAATTAGATAAAAAAAAATGAATGAGAGATAATTAATTAGGTATATAATAGAATTATAATAATTGAATTTATTTGTAAGGATTGAATGATAACAATATTTTATTTAATATTTTAGGTGACTAAAATTTTTTTAACAAATTATAATTAATGATAAAAGGAGATTGGTAAACTCCTATTATGTGAGTAGATAATTCTAATTATATAAAATATTATTCTGAATTATAATTTTAAATTATTTAAAATTTAAAATTATTAAAAATATTAAAATCTAAACATTTTAAAATTTTTTATATTTGTACATAAATATTTAATTATTTCTAAAATATTATGAATGTGATGCGTAGTTAACGGCATTAGCCGTGGCCGGAGTGCCAAAGCAATATTTTCCTGAGAAAAATAAACATGTTTGCCTGGTCTCTTCCAACAAACCTCCAAGCTTCTCTTTTCCTTTACTGTTTCAATCTCCCTCCTCCCATGTAAGCTTTTCTTTCTCTGTTTCAGACTGTTAAAACAGAGGTGTACACAGGGGTGGCTTATGTGCGTCCACTGTACCTTTCTCTCAACTGCCCCCTTCTTATTCCATTCTCGCCATCTTCTTCATCTCTTAAGTTCTCTCTCTTTCTGGTTTCTCAACCCTCACTCTCTTCTCTCTCAAAGCCTTATTGGAAGGCCAATTCCTTTATTTGACTTATTGGTAGGCCACTTTTAACATTTTTGTTGAGCCATGTCTTCTTTTGACACTTACCCTCTATTTAGACAATTAACAATAATCAGAGTAGTTATAGAAAATATATATATATATATACACACACACACATATACCCAAACCCTCAGCTGCACAATGCAGTGGAGTATATCTTCAACCAAATAACTTCATAAAATGAAGTCACCTTTATCTTCAGCAAGCAGAGGAAGGTGGAGAAGAATCTCAAGTGGCTCAGTGTTTGCTACCATGTCTATGAACTCGGAAATACCCTTGTTCAGCATTTTAGTTGCTGAAACCATCAAAAGCCAAAATAAAGAGTTTGAAAAAACTAAAAAAACAAAAAGCATAACAATATCTATGAAGAAGTAATGTAGTCAATTCATCTTACAGTTCAAGCAATCCAATAAAAAGAAAAAGTTGCCAAAAATGTTGATTCGGAGTTTTGACCCAAAAGCAAAAAGAAGAAGAGAAAAAAATTACAGTAAATAAAAAAATCCGCAAATGGAAAATGGAATCGGGTAAAAGGAGTAGAAAACCTTGACTTTAATTAGCACCCTTTTTTGAGCTGCTTGTAGTTGGAAGCTTATTCAACAAGATCCAAAATTGTTATGGTGATTTGTGCTTCGGCCAGAGGGTAAGCTTCGGATTCGTTGCCTCTCCTGTCTGCTCGTAAACAACAAGGAAAAGAAACCGCCCCCGCGAAAAATGATCACAGAAATTTCAAATTTAGCAGAAGAACCAGCGGCCCAAGGGAAGAACATATCAGCAACAACACAATCAGGATAGGACTCTTGCAACAGTTGCTTAGTGGCTGTTGAAGCATAGTAGTGGCTATGAAGGATGCAAGAGTCAAATCTGGGGAAGCGAGTGAGTGCATTCTGGACAACGAAAATTGATGATTTACGGATTCTGTGATTACTAAGGAGATGCATAACAATGGAAAGTGAGGGTTAAGGCTTCGGCAATGGAATGAGCGTGAGCTAGCAACAAGTAATTTTTTGAGAAGAAAACGGGATTTTGTGAATTGCAAAGCGCGCGTAGGCGCAAGTTTTGTACGGACCTAATATTAATATTGATATCATAGACGGATTAGTCATATTAATATAAACAAATTTCACATGGATCAAACTCGTAGATGATTTTTTAATTAAAATTAACTTATAAAATTGATGATTTGATAAGGAATTAGACATTACCAAAATTTAAGATGGATATAATCCTTTTTAGATTTTGTCTCAATCATTAATAATATTCAATTAAAAGTATTATATTTAATTCATGTCTAATTTCATTTTTATTTGATATGACTTCATTTTCATGTCAAATATTCATCTCTATTTTGCATTTTTCTAGTGGTGTTTCCTTGCCTTGCAATTAGGTCCAGGTGTGATACCCCTTGGAAAAAGCCTTTGCATGATGATCTAAATTGAATCTTAATATCACGTGCCTATAACACGGGGGAAATTATACTTACTCAGCATAATATTTGCCTCCAATTGCAAGTTTCTCCATAATTAGTTATTTTCGATAAGATATAAAATAAGTTGGTTGATTACATAATGTCATTAATGAGGGTGTACTACACTTTGGGGAGAAGATATCAGGATAAATAGCAAGTGTAGTTCATGTTGAATAATTTTTAAGTTATTTTAGCACAGAGTAACATTAATTTTTTTTTTTTATTAGTGCAATTACTAGTTTTAACTTTAACAGTTGGTCCGTTTCCAAAATTATGAATAGATTAAGTTCATATCAGTAATCTATAATAGATTAAATTACTCATGATTATTGAATAAAATTCTCAACTTGCACCTTAATTATGGTCAATAAGGTTTCTTATCATATATCTGATTAACGAGAATGAGAGAGAATTGATCTTATTAGTAACTTCAGTTACTTATTATATTTTGAGATCAAGTTAAAGAAGTGAGAAGTTGTTGTTTAAAATACAATATATATATATATATATATATATATATATATATATATATATTATTTCGTAAATGACTATTTCAACATGTTTTAAACAACTTTCCATAATCATTTAGACTCTATGCGTGGTGCTCTCTCTTTTAGTGTCTCTCTACGAAAAAAAAAAAAAAAAAGGTATTGCAGGATAAACTACTCTGTCTTAATTTGCTATAAAAATTCATAGTTTCTTTAGGATCTTCTCCAAGTAAGTATGATTTTATCATACCGTTAATTTTATTAGCTTCCAGTTGTATTTTTATTCGTATGCTATAGACTTACAAATAGTATCTGAGTCCAAGGTTTCATTCATATTAGTTCACTTATCTGTTTTCGCGTAAATATGATGAAGAATCTGTAGTTTATGATTGTTATTCCAATTCATACAAATCATGTTATATGAACATGCCTTAAACACAAAGGAAAATTTAAAATATAGAAATATATTCAATTTTGGGGTTAAATAAAATGTTCATATTTTAGTAACCATATTATGATACAAATATAAACTATAGAGCTGTATCCTCCATGAACGTATAAAGAAAAAAATCACAGAATTTATAAAGAGAAATAGGCCAAAATGTAGAGGTTTTGCTCGAAATTACCTAACGGGTTTAATATACCATAAGTTTAAAAATATTTTGATGCCTAAAACACTCCAAGAAATCGACAAAAATTACATGTTGCGAATTGGGTCACCAAACAGATCAAACAACCTATTTCAGGATCCAACCAATGTTGCATGGACATAATTAATTTGTTGTCATTTATTTTGTCTCAACTTTAGTATTCTACCAACTATTTGCTGTGAAAACTCATAATAAGATGAACAATGACAATTTGATTAAGTTCCTAGACATGCATTTGACAATGATCAAAGTTGGTATGGCCCTAAGAAATCAAAAGCAACAAATCTCACTACTAAATCAAGTGTTAATGGTAGAGTTTATCACTAGCAATAATATGAGTCCAACAAGATTTATTTGACAATTATGAAATTCACAACTGAGAAGACTATTAAACTAAGCATTACTGAAATGGATAGTGCGTAGATTATCTAAAAGTTGTTTGGTGAAAAGTTTAGAAAGTTTGATAAGATTCGGAAGACTTGTTACCCCTCTTTGTCAGATAACACATGCTATGATAGAGTTTCAAGCATGCATTATTACATGATGAAGCTTGTGAATTATTACAATAGACTAAAATCATATAATGTGGACTTGGAAGAGAGTTACTTAGTCTACCAAGTCTTGTAATCTCTCCTTGTCAAATTATGAAGTTTTGAGGACCACTTATAATTCTTAGGAAAATGTATAGTCAATGGTCCAAATGTTTCATAGTAACTAAAGACGAAGGATCAATAAAGAAAGGACGCTCTCACACGTTGTTAGTTAACTATATCTTTTAGGGTTCAAGTAGCAGGATTAATAATGATAGTTAGCTTGGAAAGAAATAGGAGACTTGGGCTAATAGTGAGAAAACACATGGACCTAAGAAAGTGGCAAGCATCAAAAGGGTTTAAAAAAGAAATTCTTTAAGAGTGAATGTCACTACTGCAAGAATCCTTGTCACATGATATCAAACTCCTTCAAGCTTAAGAATAAACATGAGTGAGATGGTAATTCCTTTGAATTTTACCCTTTAGCATTAGTTGGTTTTGAATCTAACAAGTTTCAAAATTCTTACTCTTGGGGATTGGATTCTAATGCAAAGGTTCATGTAATAAGTTCCTTACAAGGCTAAAAAGTAAGAGCAAACCAAGTAAAATGGAAAGGACCATCATAGGAGTTCAAGATGCTCAACTGTTGTTGACAGTATAAGATCAAATAGTATGAATTTATGGTTTAGACATTGTTTGGTTTTGAATATTGCTTGGGTACGTTCTTCCAATTGTTATTAGACAAATGTGGATATTCATTTTGGACAGGAAATGGAAGGATTGGCATCTTATTTGATTAAGTTGTTATTAGGTATACTTCTTTATTGAATGAATTATATTGTTTGAATGCAATGTTTGTCTAGATCAATCTTCTTGTGCATATGTTAATGTTGTAATTGATAACAAATACTGAAGAATCAATAAAAATTCTTCTATATTATGGCATCAACATTCAAGTCATGTCTCTAAAGGGAGGTTAGAAAAGATAATCAAACATGGTGTGTTACAAGACTTGGATTTCTATAATTTTGAAACTTGTGTTCATCGCAATAAAGGAAAACGTAAATTCTCTAATTTTATTGAATTTGTGTTTTAGACATTGTTTGATTTTAAATGTTGTTTATGTAATCTTTTGAAGTTGTTATTCTACAAATGTGGATATTCATTTTGCAAGGAAATGGAATGAATAATATTTTCTTTAATTTAGTTGCTATTAGGTCTAATTATTTACAAAATAGAGTGGCTATGCAACCACTTTGAATATGAGAAATTCAAGGTATGTGGTACTTTATAGGTTAATCTAAAATGTCTTCTTTATTTTTAATGGATAACAATGATATCAATTTCCTCACAGTCGACAAGCAATAAAAATAAAACAAAAGAGTAAGCAGCTTACAAAGCATTTGTGTAGGAAATGATCATTTGTGGAGGTGGAAGAGTCAATGATAAATGGCACTTTATTTCATTATAATCACATTATTTTTCCTCTTAGAAATTACTGAGAAGTAATATATAAATTATATTGTAGAGGGATCCAATGACTAGAGAAAAGGCACCACTTGACTAAGTTTGGGAGCTACAACACACCGAACGACCTAAGGAAGGGGATGTGGTGTGGTATAATCCATATTCACAAGAAATCCATGTATGTCTTATAAATTTACTAAGTTTTAAACTTCATTCAATTATATCTTATAATTATAGTGTTAACTATTTTAATAATTGCAGGGGTGCATTCAAGAGCTTGTTGTGCAGCATAGTCACAAGACACTCAAACACCATTGATTAGACATGAGATCCTAGCTTTTATGCTAGGTGAGTGGTCTAGGTATGTCCATGGAAAAGGGTATGGGTAGAAACCACCAAAATGAAATCGTAAACCAAGCTTATGTGGATTTCAAAGTGTCTAATGTAATTGAACAAGTGCATAAGCAATGCAAGTTGAGATGGAGCGTAAGCGAGAGGAAGATCGTGTCAAGAAGTATGAAGAAATGCAGGCTAAGATGGACAGACAACATGCTAAAATGGAGAGAAATTTACAGGAAGAATGAGCAGAGTTTCAACAACGAATGCAAGCCAAAATTCGTGATCAAATGGCCACCTTACAACAAGTGTATTCTACAATTTTTTGTCTCTTTCAAATGGTGAGAAATTATGAGTGATATTTTTTTTATTTCAGGGACACATGCCTCCTACAAACAACTCTTCGAGCGTTCAAGATAGGCAAAACTAATTGGTAGACTTGCAACAAAATTGTGCAGACTAGTTAAAGGTACTATGCTATGCCTTGTTCTTATTTGAATTCTGAACATGTGTTTGCTAGTTAATGTTGTGGAAATTTTCTCTATGTATATATTTCCAGACACTTTCACAACATTTCAACAACTATAAAATGTTGTTTTTGATGAGAGGCCAAAATATTTACATTGCTGGTTGATATCAATAACTTGTTGCAGGATATTACAATTCTCATCAGCATGCCAATCTATATTTTATAGTGGAGGACCAAGAGCCGAATAAGAAAATGGTTGCCTTTTGCCATTTTGATTAGTTAATGTTATGTTGTTGAATGAATAGAAAAGTTGTAAGAATTATACTTTTGTGAAATATTTCTAGTCAAGTTTATACTTTTTGGACTAATTATCTTTCATGTTGCTTATGCCCAACTATTCATGTTTATATATTTTTCTTTACATTTGTGACTCAAGTAATTAATCTTCAATGTCACTATGGTAACTATTTATAGAATAGAATTGTTTGTGTTAAATATTGTTTTCAATGGTTGTGATGAAAGTACCTTATTTTCTATCTATTACTACATGTTTCACAATTTCAAAATCTAAAATATGCAATATAGAGTGGCAACTTAAGTCGCTGCTATAAGTAAAGCTAATTTAATGACCAAAAAAAGGTCGCCACTGAATAACTTTAGTGGCAACCACGTAAGATGCCACTAAAGCTCTTTAGTGGCGTCATCTTTCTCCCCATTAAAAAGTTTCAGTGGTGACGAAAATGAGTCTTTATTAACTACTTTCAATGGCAACACAATGGTTTGTCATAAAAAACCTTTAGTGGCGATCCTCTAAGTTGCCACTAAAACTATTCAGTGGCAACTCTTGTCGTCACTGAATGTATTTAGGAAAGACAACATTGCCACTAAAATCATTTCTCCAATGGCAACTAAACTGACCATCCCACATATTTGGTTTTAGTGGCAACTCATTCTCGTTACTAAAATTTATTAGCAGTGACATTTTTACCACTAAATGTGTTCAATAATAGGCCATTATGCAATGACCTAATAGTGACAATTGTTGCCCCTAAAACTTTTCAATGATAACAATTAGACATAAATATCGTCATTAAAAAAATTTATTTTTATAGTGCTTCCAATGAGTCCAACTCTTGACAGCTCCTCTTAGGGAACTTAAAATATGAAATTGTTAACGTATGGATTGCATGCATTTGCTACTAATTTGATGAAAACTTCTCTCCCTATCCCTTACAAATGCTAGGAAAGGATTGGAAGCCCTAGATACTTTCCAGATGGTCTACCCCAGAAATTACTCTCATTGTTAAATGGATTATCAATCTGTCACTTGGTATTAAAAAAAATAGAATAAAAAAGGAAACAAACAAATAAAAGTACATATGAAAGACATGGAAAATGGACTCATTTACATCAATTCATCAGAGTGCGGATCAAATAAGTGAATTACCTATTAATTAAAAGCTTTGCTAGTGTCACCTAGTGTAAAACTGAATAATAATAATAATAATTGAATGCAAGGTTAAGACAATTTTTTATTGCACCTCCAACACCCTTACGCAGTAAATGATGTCATCAACCAAGTGATTGTGATTTGACATTACATAAGTTTTCGTCTAAAGAATTTTTCTTTTCTTGAGTTTTAATTAGTTTTATATATTTAATAAATTTTTTATGTCATTTTAAATATTAATTACATTTTACTGTGTAACATACTAGAATGTGTAGAATATTTAATTCTTTAATTTTAAATTTGATTTTATTTTAATCATCTACAATCTTAAAATCTTAAAATATCGTTCATATTTAAATTGAGTTTTATCTTAATCCTTCAACAATTGAATCCTTAAATTAAAACTTGCTTGATACTTAGTTCACTCCTTGAGTGACTTTATAGAATATTTAATTTAATATATAATGATATATTTTGAACTACATTTTTATCTTTATTATATAGGGCTGCTACTTTTTCTTCTTTTTGTCCTAATTTCTATTTTGTAGCATACAGTTGTTTGCTGTCTATTGGCTTACCTTCATTGTCTGAAGTTTTAACTTCTTATGAAACATGAGAATAATTTCGGATTAAGCCAATATTTTTATAAAGACATATATTAATATATCAGAAATTAAAATGCACGCAAGTAAAATATTCTATATATTATTGCAAGTGTGTGGACAAGTATAGATACAATTAGCAAAGGATGACACATCCTTTGAAAGAAAAGTATTTTTAAATATTTATCAGCATAAATTATTCACATGTAAATAACACATATAATGTATTAAATTAGTTAAAAATTAAGGTTATACTAGAAATTTTAATATGCTGGATCGATCCTCATAAAAAAAATGAAAATCTATTATCATCTTCATTTCCATAAAACATAATTCTTTGTATATCTATCCCATTTAGGGTGATCCACTTGCTAACAAAATGTTTTCTTTTTTCTTTATACGACAAAAGAAGAATTTAAACCCAGAATTACTTAATAAACTACTCATACTCCTCAACATTAGACCAGCAACCACTGGCTTAACAAAATGTTAGAATTTAAATATATTATTCATACTAAGGTGGGCTATAGAAAATGAATCATCATTTTCATAGGTAAGCTATAAAAATTCCATTCATAAAATAATATAATATAGAAATTCAAGTCATAAAATAATATAATATTAACCTGGAAATTCAGACAGGGAGAGAAGAAGAAGCAAAAGAAGAACATCGTGTTTCACATAGAATTTTGAATATTTTTACATGATTTTGAAAATCAATACAAGTGATTTATTTGATTTGATGGGAGAAAATTTATGAACCATATATATATAAATGTGGAGAGTTGTTTTCCTTTAACTTTGTGGGTGCATGTGGGAGGTGGGACTGACCTTTTTGTCGGTCACAATTGCCCATAATTGTCTATCACCAATTGCCATACACAAAAGGTAAGATTAATGTATTCATCATATGTCAATTTCCATTTCTAAAAACAACTTTGACGCAAAAAAGAAGAAGAAAATTATCAGTTTTATTGTACCAAAAACCAAAAAAAAAAAAAAGAGGTTGTGTTTGGTTATATCTTTAAAAGTTTAAAAACTTATTTATAGACATTCTTATTTAACTTAGCATTAAATTTTTCTACCAAACCAGGCCTGTTTTATTCTTAAATTTAACTGAAATAACAAACAAAAACTTATTTTTATATTGAATAAATTATATTAATAAAGAAATATAATTTTTCAAATAAAAACTTTTAAACTTCAGACGCAGCCATGTAAATTTATTTTAATCAAAATTAAATTTACATTACTCCAATCTAAACAATATATTTGTGAATGGATTAAGGAAGAAGAGGAAGGGGTTTAAACATCATCAATTTATTCCCTTTAAAAGTATAATTAAATTTAAATATTATTTTTTATAATGAACTAATAAATTTGGTTGACCAAAAAGAAAAAGGACTAATAAATTTGAATCAATAACTCACATCTTTCATGTATAAATTATTCGAACTTCACATTATCTCATACAACTAATTTAAATTAAATACTTTTCACATAAATCTAATATATCTACCCAAACCAGAGGATATGCCGACATTGGCATATGTATATAAACTTCACTGTTTTGAGGGCAATATATATAATTTTTACATCTACACATACATTAATTAAATAACAAAAGTAAAGGGAAAAAAAACTATATATTTATAGATTCTGTGTAACCCAAAGCTCAATTTTTAGCATCCCTATGGACCATCGACAACTTCAATAATATCCTCTCCTTCTCGTATCCAACCCACCTTTTTCAGATAACACCACTTTCATTTGGACCAACCAAGCAAGCTTCTGCACATACACACACACACACACACATATATATATATAGACAAATCTTTACATATTACACAAATTTGTTAAACAAACATATATAAAATTATAAAAGCCATATATGACAATCACCATATATATGCAAATATGCTTGCTCATCTCTCTTTCTCGCCCAAATTTATAAGATTACAAAACAGATACCTCTTTGTTTAAATTTTTCTACATGCTGCAGATTCAAATACTATATAAATGTGCGAACATGGAGACTCTAAGTTTTAAGGTCCTATATCAAATAGATTTGTTAGAGATGCTCTCAGTGTTATAGGCTCTTCGAGCCACTGACCCAACAGTGATCAGCTTAATTAATTGTTGCTGGTTTTCCGTGACTAGCGAAGATCACGGTGGCTGAATGATTTTCCGGCGATCATTTCCGGCTGATGTTCTTTCTGAAAGTGTGGATCTTTCAGACTTGGAATCTAACTAGTCGGAAGAAAAAAGAAATTAGCTAGGCTTCTAGTGTACTCGTTGTGGGTTGATGAAAACTACAAACAGCAGAGACAGTTTTGAAACTTTCTTCTTCAATTCGGGTTCTGGTCATTCATGATAGTGCTGTTTGTGTGTGTGTGTGTGTATTTTTTTTTTTTTGAGGGGTAGCAATAATGTTATGTTTTGTTTGTATTAGGAATTATTGTCATTTGAATTGTTATGACTTTGTCCCTTATGATTGCTATCATACATAAATGAATTCTTCTTTTTTCTTTTTTGGAGTTGTGGCAACCTTGATTTGATAGATTGATAATTAAAATTACGTTTTGTCAACGTGCACCTATTGATATTGGTTTCACACTTCCATTACTGTAAATTACTATATTATCACTACATAGTTTTTTAATATATATTCATGATTTCCTTTGCTTACAAGCATTCATGAAGATCAAAACCTTTACCCAGAAAGTTTAAATGTAATTTGATAATTAAATTTATGTATGCTAAAATCAATCTCTATTACTGCTGCATTAATGTTCACTTTTTTATTGATCAGCCTTATATATAATTTCTTTTACCTTCGTTATTTAGTTCTTAACATATAGATAGTTTTTTTTCCGGTGTTTTTTAATTTTCAAAGTTCTTCCTTGTAAGCACGTGCGACGTTCTTCTTCCTTCCAAAAAAATTGAAGAGGCTGACCAATCATCATTCTCAAACTATTAAAAAGAAAAATCTAAAGTGTTAATATTTAGTGCATTTATAATTTTGAATACACCAATTCACTAAATTATAATGTAGGAATATAATTGTAATAATATTAATTCAAAAAATAATAATATTATAATTATACTCTTATCTTATAACTGAGTGCACCAGTACATTTAAAATTGTGAGTACATATAAAATTTTACTTATATTTAAACACAATTACTTGTATCTTTTCTAATTATTAAAAAAATATAAGTTTATAGATTTTAAATTAAAATATAATATTAATGAGTATATAATTTTTATAAATAAATATATAATTAGGAATTAAACTTTATATTTTAATATTTTAATTTAAAACATCTAATAAATATATAACTATAGAATCAAACCCCTCACTATACCAACTCCATACCATTCACTTAATTTGGTGCTGAGAGATTCGTGTTATTCAATACATGTATATTCCTTCATTATCTGTGATCTCAGTAGCAGAACAAGGTTATTCACAATTTGAATTCTTTGTAGTCATAACAACTATAGTTGTATAATATGATAAATTATGATCGTATGTGATTATTAAATTAAATCTGAATCATTACATGATAAATTTTTTTTTTTCGGGATATAAACTCTTTGTCTGAGGCCTCTGAATTTCTGAATTTCCACAGTTAACTGGGCGTTACTGCTTAGGTAGAATCGTGTATTACCATGAAAACTTTTGCTTTGAGAGGAACTATGGTACTCATCAAAATAATCCAAGGGTTCAATTTTAACAAAAGCACACATTATAATTATAATTACAAAAGAAAATTTGCATATAAACTGTCTTTTCCATACTTTACGCGCAATTGCAGATGCTTGTACCTTAATATTTAACGCGTACTTGTTTTATATATATTATTCAAACAATCTGGGAAGAAAGCAACGTGTTGAGCACAAACGCAGGCACATGCTTGTACGAATTGGCTCCTACTCAGATTCCATCATTTTATTATTTTGAACAGAAAATAATTTTTTTGAAAAGAACGAGTTCTGTGTTGTAGTTGATGAAAATTTATAAGTTGGAGATCCTGATATGGGTGTTAATTAAATTAATTAGAATATATTTATGCAAGTGGTTTATCTTCTGTAACATTGTTTTTTAACAGAACTTCTGTCATATTTATTTGGAAAAAAATTACATTAAAATAGAATTACTTTTATAATTTAGAATGGTATTTTTAAAAATCTTATAATTTTTAAAATGATAGAATTATCCTAATATATAAAATAAGCTAGTCAAGTACATTAAGTGAGAGGTGAATGTATATAAATATACTAATACACGATTAGAAATACTAGTCAAATAAAGTGATTTTATCAAATTATACTCTTTAACCAAAAAAATAAGTGATCATCACTCCAGATTCTTTATAGATTTCTAAAAAAATTACGTACTAATAAGTTGTACAGTTTATTTAATACTGATTATCATCAGATTAAAATGTTAAAATTTTAATAAGTAAGACTCATCAAATTTAGTTTCTTTCGTTCAAACAATTGAAGTACGGAATTACTAAAAGAAATTCAATACAAATTTGATATCATTGCTCTTTGAAATATAATATAATATCATTTAATTAACAATTAAAACGCATTAGTGCCTACAAGTCCCAACATGTAGCACCTAATAGCCGTCAATTCGACTTTCCATAGAAGGATTTTGCTCAGCATCAATCATTGCCCTCTATTCATTCTATCCCAACCATATTCAACCCTCCTAACTCCCAAAAAAGTATAAAAAATAAAAATAAAAATGTACCATCACCCTTTTTATGTTTTTCCAACATGTCTCAGTGCAACTTTTATTTTTCCCTTCAACCACTGTACGTCTTCAGCAGCAATATTTTTTTTTTTGAAATAATAAAACAGAAGATTAAACAATTTCAACGCAACTGAAAAATAAATGAATTCTCAGTACTCTACATTAATTGGCAATAACTGATAGTAATCTTCAATATTCAACGGACTTTTACAGTTCTACTAGAGGTTGATCATTAATGGCCATAAAAAAAAAAAAAGAGGTAGACCATAAAATTTTTCATAGTGAAATAATTTTTTTGATGTCATATATATTCTGCAGAAACTGTGGGTGTGTAACAGAGTAATTATTCCTAAACGTAGAAACTTGATGCATATATCAGACCAATCAATGTGGGATTGTGGGGTACCCCTTTAACGCGCCAATATGCACAAATTACATCGAAACGGACAAATCTGTAGGGCATACCCTAAAGCCAAAGTAGATGCACCATCATCATTGATCCATCACCCCCACTGCCATCTCCTATAGTATGTTTAATTTCCAACTTCACACCCTCGAACTATGAGATGGATTGTTGGGTTATTTTGAGAATAATTATTAAATTAAAAATTTAAATTATTTATAACTATTAGATGTAATTGTTAAATTTTATTGATTTCAGTTTATTTAAATTATGATTTTGATTTCTAAACTTTAAACAGCAATCATCAAATCTTACAATTATTTTATGAGAAAAAGTACAAATTTGATTAATTATTTTTACATTTTATGACAATTTAATTCTTTATAAATTAATTGTAACAAATCAATCTATCACAAATTGAAATTTATACAAATTTAGTTCCTTATAAATTTAAATTTATACAAAATTAATTCCTTTGTTTAGATTAATGATAGATTAATTATGCATAAAATAAGATTATTTTAAAAATTAATTTATTATAATTATTTGTGAAAGACTAAATTGACATAAAGTAATATAAAAATAAGAGACTAATTTAATTATTTTATTATGAACTATTGGATATAGATACAATAGTATAAACAATATACATTCCTCAAATTATCGCTTATCCTTTCCTTGATATTTTTTTAAAAGGAATATCAACCTTTTAGTCCTAATAGATGAATAAGTTTTTAATTTAGTTCTTCATATAATTTTCTTTGGATTAAACTCTTCATTTCGCATTCTACATCAAGTTAAAAGCTAACAGATGACTGAATTTGACTTCTTTGTTGTACATGACACTAATCAAAACATAAAACTGAGAAACATTAAAGCAAATTAAACAATAAAATTATGCTTGATAATATATTTGTACACTTCGATCACATTGATTGGTGGAGAGTACCTTTTGTACAGTGAGGTCCAATACGAAAATCTAGGCCACCACAAATTTATCTTTAAGAATATGACAAATCTAAAATGTTTGCATTTCATTTACTCATTTGTAGTACTCTAGTACTAACATAGACAGTAAAATTATTTATAATCTCTTTAAAAATATAAACATAACACTATAAAACTTTCGGTGTAGTAAATGAGAAAGCTTGACTTTTGCATGACACTATACTGAAATTGGAGCTTCTGAACACATAAAGTTAGTACATTTTATATGTGTTTTTATCAAATGGACTAAGTGTTAATCTTGCATGAATAAATTTACTGTTAGGTTCTATGTTGATTTGAATAAAATTAAAAGCAATTGTTAGTGAACATATAATGAATAAAATGAATATGAGGATAGGACTGATTCATTCAAAAGGAACTCATCAGTGATTAAAAATTAGTTCTTTTTGGTCTTTCCTTTGCCATTGGTATTAAATTTTCTTAGTGTTTGAGATATGACAATTTTATCTTCTAAATTATAGTACTTATACATTGATTAGATCAGATCAATAACTATTCTTTTTCTTTAAATTATATCTCTAAATTAAAAATCTTTTTGTGTCTGATTTATATTGATTTAGCCTTTTTTTAAAAGGAGAAAACATAAAATTTTGGAATATAAGAATATAAAAGAGAGGAGAATTGGATACCCACCAATTTCTGCTTATACGTTCAAAAAAGAATTAGGACGACCTACATGATTCCTCTATAACCACATGAATTCCTAGTTGATTAAACCACAGCATGGGATTGCTAGATTTACAATATTGATGACAATAAATTCAAGAATTTCAAGTTAATATATATATATATATATATATATATATATATATATATATACATAGCTGTAGGAAAATAAAACTAGAGAATATAAAGAGGAGAATTAGATGCCCACCAATCATTGTGCTTATAATTGTTCCTTCGGAAAATTCCTCCATTATTGTTTGCATACACCTTACTTTTGAACCAACGAACATGCACCTCTTCTCTAAACTCATTATTTGAAACTACAACTATAAATCAAGCTCAACCACCTTAATTGTACCAGAATCATATATATATATATATATATATATATAGTATTATTCTTTTTTACATGCATTTTGTAGCTACTTATATATATATGATTAAGATTGAATGCTGATGAAAGCCTGACCTGCAAGAGCATATTAAGAGCAGAAAAAGGAGTTGACCAGGCAATAGATTATGATGATGACGACGACGACGGCGAGGAGGAAGATGATTAAAGCCTCATCTCTTTCTTTCTTAGTACTGACACCCATGAAGTGAAGCACATCACAGCTTAATGTGTGCAGAGAGACAACAACTGCATGATGCTGTAGGAGTGTTTTAGGTTCTTTTCAGTGAAGTTACTCACAACACAACTCACAAGATTCCTCCTGGTGGGTCCCACCCCTTCCCTTCAAGTGTTTATGACTCCACATGTGTGATGTTGGCATTTTCTGCTATGGGAAGTGCCCTATTGCTGAGGGTTGGGTCACTGTCCCTACTTATCCACCCCCCGCCCCCCCTTCCTTCTCTCCCTTCATCAATTAATATTTTTCATTTTTCATTTTCAGAATTCCCCTTTTGATAAAGCTGTTTTGTTTTGTGCATCTCATTTTTCTGCGCCACATTCTTAACCCTTTCATCATGTTGCTTCCATAATCAATACTCTCAAACTCTTATCTCTCATGTGGGGTGTTTCTTGAGCAATATGGAAATAGTTCTTCAGAATAAGCAGAAGCAGGTAAGAGATAGTACAGAAAATTAACAAAATTGAATATGAAAATTGCAAATCCCAAATTATGACCATCTGTCCCATTTACACATTATAAGGCACCCCCAATAAGAAAAAAAAGACAAGAAGAAATACAACGTTGAGATAATTAATTAAGGTCTTTGATCTTCATCATTATTCCTTATTGCGGAACCTGATCAACCTCTGAAATTTTTTCCTCTCCCTCAACTTATTTTATCTAGTCCAAAAAAATAAATAAATTTTGCAAAGGAAAACATATAATCGATCTTGATCAGTGACTATAAGCTACTACAACAACATCAATCCTCATCCTATACCCATGCCTCAGTTCTACCGTTGGTTCGTACGTGTATATTCAAATTCCTCCACCCGCCACCCAATTCCGCCGTGCCACCACAGCCGAAATCTTCTCCGTCCGACAACCCCTGCGTTCTCTGACCCACCTCCACACGCTTTGATTGATGCACTTTCTTTTTGGTCCTTTCTTTCCTCTCTCTCTCTCTTTCTCTCTCACACACACACACTCATTTCCTCGTTCACTCACTCAGCTGCACTCACTGAAGCTGGCTTGCTTGCCACTATCTCGTAATTACCACCTCCTTCCTCCTCTTCATCTTCTTCATCGTCCTCCCCGATATCCTTCTCTTCATCCATATCTTCTTCTTCCTCCTCGTCATCGACCTCCACGTTGTTATTATTATTATTATTATTGTTATTATTCTCCCCCGCTGCCTTCTGCTGCGGAGGCCATTGCTGCTCCGGCCGCACCATCAGCGGCGCCGTGGCCGCCATGGCGTCATTATTCTCTGGCTTCATCAAATTATTGTTCGCCGTGGATAACGGATTGATCATCTCGAGCTTGTTCTTCTCTCTGTATAGAGCATCCAGCTGGTGAAAATACGGACAGGTCTTGGAATCTTCCGGCCTCTTCTTGTTGCTCTCCTTCACTTTCTTGAAGTACTTGTTTATGTTCTCCCACTTCTCCTTGCACCTCTTGGCGTTCCGGTTGTACCCAAGCCTCCGCATCGCCGCCGAGATCTCCTCCCACAACGGCCCTTTGGGCCCGTTCTCTTGGTACTTCTCGTCCATGCTCGTTCGCAGCTTTATCAATGCCTGAACCTCCACTTTCGGCCACCTGGACGAGCTCGGTGTCATCAAATTAGTCTCCCCATTATTATTGTTATTATCAGTTGCTACAATCTCCATATTTGTTACTGCAGCCGGCTGGGTCTGCGGCTGTGCCGGAGCCGCCACCGGAGCGGACACCGATTGTGCTTGCGGTTGCACGGTAGGTGCCGGCGGCGGTGGAGGAGGAATATTGATATTATTCAATGGCAGTCCGAGATTCTGCTGTTCGGCTGTCTTCTGCAATAATGCCATTACAGCTGCGTCTTTCGCGGCTGCTATAGATCTTTCCTGCGCCAATATTTCCCGCTCTCGATTGATTCTCTCCATCTCCTTGTTTATCCAAGCCTCTTCGCGAACCATCCTCTCATGTTCACGCTTCTCTATTGCTTCGAGGAACCTCTTCTGCATTTCCTCCTGCTTCTCTATCACCTCCTTTGTCAGCCTCCCGAAGAAGTCCTTCCACTTCCGCTTCCGCCGTTGCCGCCGTTCTATGGATTCGTCGGAGGAAGTCGAGGACGACGTTGAATTGGACAAGAGATCGGAGGGGAAAGAAGGGAGGGTAGGGTTTGCTGTCGATGATGATGGTGGTGGTGGGAAATTGTAGGGAGGATGATTCATTGGTGTAGTGACGATATTAGATTGAGAAGCAGTGGTAGGGAGTGTAATTGTTGATGGAACAGTAGTGACATGAGGAGGAATAATGCTTGTGGATGATAATGGAGTTGTTGCTACCACTGATACTGGAGTTGCAGGTATTGCTGCTAATAGCTGTGGTGGCTTTGATGGTGGTGGGGATTGAATTGTGTGAGTAGAAGGAGGAGGCGGAGGAGGATGGTTTTGATGATCAAGTGCTTCTAATTGATCGAAGAAACGATAAGTTTTGCCTTCTGATTTCCCAGTTCGGCCTTCTTTTGTTCTCTTGTGGTACTTGTACACATTCTCGAACTTCTCTTTGCATTTCTTGGCGCTTCTGTGATACCCAAGCTCTGCCAACTTCCTGATAATCAAAAACAACCAAAAAGAAAAAAAAGAAAGAAAGAAAGAAATTCTGGGTTTATATATATCTGTGCCATCAAAGTCAGCTACCTATAAAATAATAGGATAGAAAGCATTGGGAGCGTAAGATGAGCATAAAATTTAATATATTACGGAGTTCAATTACCAAATAATACTAATAATAATGAAAAGGAAAGAAGGAAAATAATAAACTGAAGATGGAGCTGAAAATAGGGAGAGAGAGGAGAATAAGGAAGGAGATCGAACATATCGAACCTCTCTCACCAATTTTAACAACAACGAAAACCCATGAATTGATGAACAGAAGTTGTTTCCCATGGAAAACTCATGAACCCCAAGTTGGAAACTTTGATACTCAACATTAATAATCAACCTCCCGTAAGACTGGGTAACTTTAATAATAAGTGGAAGGGGAAGAAAATATCACTTTTGAGAGTTCAATTCAAGTCGGTGGCTTAATTTGGAAATTATAACAAGAATCAAAATGAATGTCACGAAAGCAAATCACACCCGAATCGAAGATGCTTATCTTTTCTTTTTTTTTTTGGTTAACGATTTATACTGAAATCTGAAACAAAAAAGCATATATAAAGAGGAGAAAGAACTAAAGAGGAAAGAAAAGGAACTGCGAAAGGCTCAGAAAAAATCCAAATTAATCATACACTGCGAAGAGGAAAAGAGATGGAGAGAGAGAGAGAGAGAGAAGAGAAACGAAGTGAAATACATTTCCAGCTACTGAGAAATTCTACTCTATCAGATCTCCCCCCACCCGTTAATCAATTCCACAGAGAAAATCAAATCGAGAATTAATTAATCAATCAATCAAATTGATTCACTCACTCACTCATTCATCCATTCATTCATTTACCTGGAAACATCTTCCCAGAGGGGGCCTTTAACACTAGCATCTCGAAACGCCACGTCCATATCTGAGCGTATCTTCAAGAGCGCCAAAGTTTCCTGGCGAGGCCACCGGTTGCCGCCGAAGCTCCGGTCACCTTCGTCCCCTCTACCCCTACCATCTTCGTCCCCCGAATTTGATCCAGCCGCTGCCGCCGCCCCCGCGACAGACTCGCCACCGTCATGGGCCGACGTAGTCCCAGCTGCTGCGGCTGGGGCCGGCGCCGATGCAGCAGCTGCCACGACCGCTGGCGCCACTGCATCAGAAGAGGCGCCACCGCCACCACCTCCTAACACAGCTGATGATGATGAGTCCCCCAGCATAGGACTCTCCCTCTGATGTCTCTATCTATGTATCTATGTATCTATCTATCTGTCTATCTTTCTCTCTGCGTTTCTTGTCGTTCGCTTAACTTACGAAGCAGCAATTACAGCGGCTGATGAGATGAGAGGAGAGAGAGAGAACGAAAGAGGGAGAAAAATAAAAACACATCGAAGAAATAGAGAGAGGAAAGGAAAGAGTGGTGAATTCTTGATGATGGGTTTTATTATGGAGCTGGGTTTATGTTGAATTTATTAATTTATTTGGGGTCGGATCTGCTTGTCAATCTCAACAAGTTGTTTATTGTTCATTTTTATACTTAATTATAATCATTAATATTTCAATAATTTCTCATTACGTGTTCCTTTTTCTTCACTTTTAGCTGTGGAATCTTCACTCTGTCTTTTCTCTTCATTTTTATTTTCTCAATTATTATCGAATACACTATACTAAATACGCCTAGGTTCTCTCACTGTAATAATAAAAGCGGCACAGGAAGATATATACCCATATTTATTAATCCTTAATTATTATTCGTAATTTAAGTTTGAAATTACTCAAGTAAGTGAGCTTTAGTTACTGAACTATTTTTGTAATACTTTTTTTAATAATTGGTTTTAATCAGATGTGATAGTAATATGTTTTAAGTGAGAATGCGTAAGGATGTAATTAACTATAATTTAATCTAAAATTTTTTAACATGTACCGAAAAAATGCACCGCAGAAAAATGTATAAATTAATTGACATTTGCAGAAATTTTTGAACAGCTGTACAAAGAGACGATGGAGATAATATGTAATTGGTTTTTGTCTGTCCAGCTATTTTTAGTTAAAGGCCGGCCCATGTAGGTCAGCTTTTTTCTTATTTTTTTTCTCTCTGTAAATTTTTAATTTTTGATCTTTTTTACTTTTAGAAGCATGAAGATGAAGATGAGCTTTGCTTGCTTTTCCTTTTAGAGGTGGTTTTGGATTTCAGTGGCCGAAATGACCAAACTAGCCCTAACATGGTTCCTGCATTGACCCTTAATCATTGAAGCTAAATCTAACGTATTTTTTTTTTTTTTGGATCAGCAGGTTTGCGATCTACTGATCTAGTCTGGTTTATCAAGTATAATATTGGGAGGCTTTTTATTTAATTTTTACTTCAAATTTTACAATGCTTAATGTGAATTGACCAAAGTACCCTTTGCTTGTGAGGCGGGTTTCTTGGATAGAAATAAGGAAAATTCTACATTTAGGCCCAATAGTTTCAGTTAATTTTAAATGTGATCCCTATAGTTTATAAATATGTAAATAAGTTCTTACAATTTATAAATATTTTAAGTTAGTCCTTATTATAAAAATTATATTAATATTTTGTTTAATTTTGATGATATAACTAATTGTACACTCTAAATATGCGTAATTCATGAAAAAATTTGTAAAAATACAATAAAAGTACTAAATTAAAAATTATTTAAATTTTAAGGAATTAATTATAAATTTTAAACTATAGGTATCAAAGTAAAAAATGAATGAAATAATATGAACCAAAAGTATAATTTTCTCAAAAAATTACAAGGCACTGGTTTTCAAGTTGTTGGGTGGAACTGTGGTACTGTACATGTGTGCCTATGGGTCCTACCCCGATCCTGACATTTGTAACTTTGACAAATATTGGTCATAATTCAAAAAATGAAGAAGGTTAGCAAAACAACGACAGAAAAGAATTGTTTGAATTTTATTCAAAGTATTATTATTTACATGAATAAAATATTTTTTTAATTTTTACTAATTATAAAATTATTATTTTAATTTTTTTAATTATTAAAATATTTAACATAGTTCATCACTAATTGAAAAATATTATATTTGATCACTTATTTTTTAAAAAATACTAGATTTAATCCTTTAGAATTAAAGTTTAGAATTTGACCAAAAAAATTAATTTAATAATTTAAAAATATAAAAAATTAAATATGATATTTTTTAATGAGTAAAGGACTATTTAAATATTGCAATAAGTGAATGATTAAAATAATAATTTTATAATAAGTAAGTAATTAAAAATATATTTTTACCTTATTTACATATTTATCTCAGTGCAATATAGCTGGTAATTATATGTAATTTTATAATTACACATAATTATATGTAATTATCTTATAAAAAAATTATGTTATTAACTTTGAGTCTTATTTATTTATTATACTCTATAACTATACTAGTATTAGTTAAAGGTTTTGACTAAGTAATTCAAGGAAGTTCATTTTCATTTTATTGAAAAAGAAAAGTATGAATTTTGCTATTACTCGTGTTATGTGAATTTTATTTGAGTTATATTGATAATCAATTTTCCTTTAAAAAAAATTCTAATGCATAATCTATTTGGTGGGCTATCTGCTCGCTCTTCAGTTTCCAAAGATTTAATCTTTTTTGGGTGTTTTTGTAGTAAGGAAAATGTAAGTGAGGGAAATTAAAATTTTTATTTTGACATTTTTTATATATAGAGTTAAATAAACATTTTTCTCTTACAATATGTTTGGATTAACAAGAATAAATAAAAAATTATTAAAATTTAATTTTTTCAATTATATTATTAACTAGGTAACCTACTCAACCCTTAATAAGTTTTGTTTCTTCATTGATTTTTTCCTTAGTAATATAAGTTCAAAGGGTTCTCACATTGATAGTGTTTTAGTGCGACTCAATTGTCATTTTTCATTAAAAGAAATTAAAATGAGCAAAATAATCAAAAGGAGGTTAAGTAAGGGTAATGTAATTAGGCGAAGCCATTTATGAAGAGAAGTAAATGGTGGAAAATTCCGTTAGGTTTGTGACCTACCGTAATAAATGGCATCAAAGTTTTGATGTGGCGTGAAGGTTGAATTATAGATTATTATTATTCTAAAATATTTGGCTACAATAAATAATAATATTTATCTTATCATGAATTATTGTTTTAATTCTTTATTAATTTTTTATTTTTTAAAATAATTCTTTATATATTAAAAACTATTACTTTCGTCCTAGATTAATATTATTATTTATAGTACTTCAAGCTATACTTTTTAATTTATATAGAGAGATAAAAAATGATAAATTTTAATTATTGAAGAATAATTTTAAAAAATAAAATAAATAAATAATAAAATAATAATTGAATATTAAATAATAAACTAAAATAATATTTTACTTTTAGAATATATAAATATGTAAACTGCTATTGCTTGCCATGTTAACGTTACGTTTCTCTTTCCAATTTTAAATTCTAAGTCCCCACTTTGATCTCCGCACTTTCACTTGAAAATGACTTGCTTTTGTGATAAGGTTGTTGAATGTTGAATGTTGAGGAGCCTCTCCCTTTTTTATTATTGTTATTATTATTTAATCTTCTTTCAATTTTCTTTTTCTTTTTCCCGTTTTGGTTGTTTAGATGTGTCATTATATATTACGTACCCTAATTAAGAAATTACCCTAGAAAAAGAGTTAAAAATACATTTAAAATGAAAAAGAAAAAGAAAAAGCCTCTTGCACAAGCATTTTGGGTGAAATATATTTTCGTAGACATAAATGCATGTTAAGGGTTGAGGGACCTTTTGTATTAATGGGTGTCTCCAACAAATAGGAAACAAAAACTTTTGTAAAGTATATATAAATTTGATTTCTATTAACATAAATACAGAGTTGGTCACTCATAATTAATGATAAATAATATTTTAAAATATAATAAAAATAATATATATATATATATATATATCAATTTTATAAATTTCTGAGAATTATTGTGGGTTTTTTTTTCATCATTCATCAATGAATATTTATTCATTTGTAGTTTTACTCTTTAATGAATTAAGTATATATATATATATATATATATATATATATATATATATATTAAAAAAGTCAATATTAAAGGAGTCAAACCATGAACATTCCAATTATTAAGGAATTTGGGTATAAGTCACTGTAGTTTTGAATGTGGGAGCGGAGTGAGGATAGTTAAAATTAATTTATTTATTTAATATTTTTTAAAATTTTCAATTTTTTGTGCGATCAATTCAGTAAGTCAATAATTGAGTCTAAAAAAACAAGTGGGAATGCAGCACAAATAATGCAACGGATGTGGGACCCACCCAATCAATATGCCATTTAATGTACAAATCATCATATAAGATTAACTTCTCTCTCTTTTTAAAAAAAATTTTATTTGGAGGCTTAATAATATCATTAGGTGTACAGATCAGATTTACAAGGTACTTGGGATCATGTCCAAGCTAAGGGCATTTTGGTCAATGTACATGGGAAAGCAAGAGGAAATGGGTGGGGCATATTGGTAAATTAGTGACGAGAGGTGTAGCTTTAAAGCTAGGACAGCAATAGGAATGGGCTTTTTTAAAAAAAATTTATTTTTTTTGTTTTGGAGAAGGGTGAATCACACGTAATTGATAATGAGAAGACTAGTCGCACTTCTTAAGATTAAGACACAACAAGATTACTACTATAAATTACTGCTATCTTTTGGTGATTTGACTAAGAGTTTAACAATTTTGTATTATTTTTAAATTTCTGTCCTACTCAGGTATGAATTTTAAACGGCGTCGCATGATCCCTATATACTATAAAAAATTTTAATTTTTATATATAGTTTTATTTTAAGAAAAATATTATTTTGATAATTAACTTATCAATGAAGTGTTATTTTAATTTTTTACTTATTTTTTTTGGAAATGATCTCTTAATAATAAATTTTTTTTTATCTCTTTAAGTGAGTTAACGTGACTTAACTTAAAGGATTAGATATGATAACAATATAATAAGTAAAAGATTCAAAATAATAATTTTAAATTAGTGGGAAACATTTTAAAAAATAAAATGAGTAAGAGTTTAATATAATAACTTTGTAATAAGTCAAAAACAAAAATAATATTTTTTTCTTTTATTTTTTATTTAATTCCTTAATTAATAAGTGTTCGTTCATTTACTTTGTAAAATTTTGCCCTCCTTGATCCAAATCCTAATTTAAAAGATTTTGGCCTATCTTAAAATAAAATCATAACTCTTCCTGATTTCACCTTTAAATATGGACTTACTAGCTAGGTTATTAGTAATAAAAAGATACAAAAAGGAATAATTATATATGGTGTACTTCTAGTTATTATATAATGGAAAAGGTATTTCTATTATCTGTGAAAAAAATGAATAAAAACAAGTAAAACGAGCATCTAAAAAGCACTTTCCATATATATGAATACACAGGACCACAAGGACCACAGAGAACTTAATTAGGGCAAAAATATTTCCAAATTTGTCCATACCAATTATTTTGGCTGAAGTTATCTCCATTTTCACGAGTGACAATTCAAAACACAATTCGTGTAAGTTGAGCAGTGACTGAATCAGAGTGAATTCAATATTCCATCCTCATTCATTATTATTATTATTATTGATTCTCAAAGTCACAACAACTTAATTAATTAATTAAATTTAAATTAACATTTAAATCTCTAAAATAAACCAACCCGCTCAGCTTACTTTCAGATCACGAACTCAAATTTTAAGTGTGATGATAACTTTGCTAAAGTTCAGATTTGGGAAAAGCAAATCCCACAGGCCATTTTAATTGATTAATTAATGTCACTTAAAAATTAATTCAAGATACAAAGACACATGCCTTCGTCTCTGTTATATATATATATATATATATATATATATATATATATATATATATATATATATAGTATTTTGTTTTCTCTCTTCTATGCTTTGTTCATTGAACATGTGGATGTGTGGAATATCTGACTGGCTCATATTTATTGTGAATAAAAAGAGTACAGAAAAGAAGGCATCTCATTATAACACTTGACATAACTTTTTTCCCCAAAAAAAAAATCACATAATTTCTTCCAATTTAAGATATATATCAATTTATTCTCTTGTAACTTTTAAAAGTTATATTATATATCAATCCTCTTAATTATTGAATTCGTACTACTTGACCCCAAAGTTTACAAAAACCCTCGTAGAATACCTCCATGTGGCCATAATATATATACATACCCACACACACAAAACATAGAGAGAGAGAGAGAGAGAGAAAGTTTAGATGCAAATAACATTGTCTCACATCATTTCCGTATTAATTAATAAGTCTCACACTTCATTATCTATTATGGCATTATAGTATAAATAGAAAGCAATATAATATATAAATTATGTGGTGCATTATGTGTACGTAAAAATATTTTATTAGGGTTTTACACAAATTTATTAACAAATAAGTTATATTTCACGAGTGTAAAAGTCAAGAGAATCAATTGCCAGCCTCTAAAATTGAAAAAAAATTAATTATACATTACTCAAAATACAAAGTAACAAGCGCATGCAGATGCATCCTTACACTTTTTAAAATTTTAATTTTTATATATAAAATTAGTTTATATTCTTGATGTAATCTCTTAGGCCATGTTTGGTATTGTTGAATTTACTATGATGGAAAGAGAAAATATCATAATAAAATCTGCAGCATCATTTGGCAGCATTGAAGGGGAATTCTGATGGAACCTGGATTCTCATTCATATGGGTAGTTGGGTTCTTGCCTTCGGTGGATGGAAACCTGTGAAGGAGTTGGGTAATGGGGTGGAGATAACAATTTTGCCCTTGTTTACAACCAGAGGCTATTTTTTTTATTATGTAATGAGGGGCAGTTTGGTCATTCTTATCTTTTACAATTCATTTTCCATCATTCTCTCCACTATACCAAGCATATTTCACAATTTCATTCCACATTTTACTTCCAATATACCAAACACATTTTCATAATAAAACTTTTTATTCCATTCTTTTTTTTTTTTTCATGTTTTATTTTCAATTCACTTTCTATTTGCATACCAAACAAGGCTTTAATGTGTATTATACTTATTTATTTATTTTCATATGAAACATAACTTGGTTAAGCACATTGCTGGTCTTTGAAAGCATCAAAAGAGAGTATAGAGGTATATATAGTTATACGTTGGCTTTGCTTCGCTGGCAGAACTTGTGCGTAGCTGGACAGGTACATATGCCTTGTGCCACTTCTCTCTCTACCTCTAGCTGTAGAGAGAGAGAGAGAGAGAGAGAGAGGTAGAAGATGCCTTACCCCACTATCCTCCACTATGTCTTGGTATTTTACAGCCTAACAGATACCACAATCTACAGTAATAATTTTCTCTTTCTTCTCTTCTCTTCTCTTTTCTCTCTCTCTCTCTATCCATATATATATATATATATATATATATATATATATATATATATTATATCAGTTGTATATAGGATGAATCAAACAAGTTGATCCACTTGGTGGAAAATTTTTTTACTGACTGTCGAAAATTTAATCTTCTCTTTATGTGCTATTTGATTTTAAGAATGCAGTCTTGATTCTGCATTTAAAGGTCAAAAACCTAGGACACTGTTATTTGTTATTAGATTCTTTTTTTGATAGAATTATATGTAATATGTGAATGGATATAGTACTGAAGTATGAAAATAACTTTATACGGAATGTTTTTGTTGAGAAATTTGAAAAGTAAATATTTAAATGACTTTAATTATAGAAATTATTATTATTTTTACCTCCGAGATGCCCAAATTATGTAATCCTTCGTTCTGTTATAAAAATATACACAATTTTTTTTTTTGAAGTTAAGAGATAACTAAAATACTCTCAATAATAATACTTAAATTTTTTTACTAAATATATTACTTATTGAAAAATATATTTCTTAAAATTTTGTTTCACAGTCATTTATCTTGTGTTAATTAAAAACTATAAATATAATTTATTCTAAATTTTAAAAAGTGATTATTTTATATTAGTAAGATATATAATTGGTACTTCCTATATTATATAAATATTAAATATTATCCAAACTTTTATATACTTGTTGAAGAAATCAAATCCATATCAATAGAAGAGAGATACGGTGCTCTCTTATCAAATCAACTCTATATTTATTAATTTAGTTTACAATTTTTAAAATTAAACTTTTAGATACACTAAATCTTACAATTATATATATAGAATTAATGGAATGAAATCACTTAACGCAACGGCAATGGTAGCCTCCAGAAATATATATTTCATAAAGTGGTGATGGAACAGGTTGACTGTATATATTATGTGAAAGCATATATATTCATCTATCAACCAGAGAACCAAACAAAACAGGGGGTGATATGAAAAGAAAAGAAAAGAAAAGAAACTGAAAACTTATATTATAAATTTAATGGACAAGGTGTTTTGGAAGAAGCACCCACAATGGCCACAATCTAATGTAGCCAATACAGACAGTAGTGTGGTATGTCTTTTGGATATAAATTAAGTTATAATGATTTAAAGTAGATGGGAAAACAAGCTCATCACATCTTTCAACTTGCAATCATAGTATTCTTTGAATTTATATATATATATATATATATATATTTCAATACATAGAATTTTATGGCCAGTCATGTCAATGATATTGGGACTAACTAATTTTGAAGTATATAAATAATGAAAATTGAGGAACTAAGATTTTTTAGGCTGACTTTCTTGGTAATTAAACTCAGAGGGGAAAATTGTATATGGATATTGAGGAAATATTAATTACATGTTACATAAATCTTCTTTTGCACATTATGGAAAAATATACATTTGTTTTCACACACAAATAATTAAACCATAATTAAATTGATAATCTTTAAAAGCAATAGCTGTTCATATTATTCATTTTTCTTACAAATTTATAAACAGGCTAATACCTTGCATGACCAATTCTGCTGATCATAACTAAGGGGAAAAAAAAAACAAGGAAATCTTAGGAAAACTGTTCACATAGAAATATTGAAAACTTCAGATTATTGTTTTCATCTCAGTTTCAATGTACATTTCTGGCGTGGTAAAAAAAAAAAAATTACAGCATACTCATAATTATGGAAGCCATCTCTCTCTCTCTCTCTCGCTATATAAATATATATATATATATATATATATATATATATATATTCTCTCTCCGAGGAAAGAAACAAGCTGCACCTCATATTTTGTTTCTAGCCTTAAAATTCCCGTATGGAAAAAGCCAGTGCAGAGACAGACCCTCAGGACAAGGAAGTTACAGAAAATAAGGAAGAAAAGAAGGAAAACGGTTGTCATGTTTGGTGTTGCTGAGATGAAAGGTAATTCACCGTAATTGAAACGCTCACACATATATAATTAACATATTCATTTACATATATATATATACATGCTTACGCAGTCTCATTAATTACGTAACAAAATTGTGGGTGTGATGACTTTTGTTATAATTACAGGAACCATAGGGCAAAAAAGTTTACTTGCAGACAAAAAAGGTTTACTTCACATGAGGTGTTCATGTGATGTTGGATGTACACTCTTGCATTTTCTGCGTCTTCCATGTGTTTTAACCCTCCCATTTACACCCACCAGCTAAGCAATCTACCAATTCTTTATATATATATATATACACACACACACACACATATATATATATATATATATATGTTTTTTTTCATTAGGCTGCTGGTGCTTCTTCTTCTTCTTTCTTCTTCTTTTTCTCTCTCTCTCTCTCGTCACCTTCTTTTACTTTTATTCTCAGCAACTTCAAGCTATTTAAAGCCTCACAATTCAGAGAGTCCACATTCCGAAGGAACCCAGAAAAAGTGAATTTAGGTCTCACATCAGAAAGATAATTTATTTTGTTCTTGCGTTGCTTGTTACTTTTTCCTTTGTTTTTTTATCTTTATCAAATTGCGGCTGCAAGTTGGAGAAGCCAAGATGGGTGAAAAAGATAAAATTAATATTAAAATAACATTTGGACAAAAACAACAATCTGTTTGTCTAACATCGCACACTTGCCCTATCTTCTCCATTTTAGAATAAGCTTTTACAATGATTAACCCTACTTGTGTCTTGAGCCGCTATATAAAGCAAACACAGTACATATTGTTTGATTCTCTTTTTTCTTTGATTTTTCTTTAAGAATGCTTCGTTGATTTGGATTACAATTAATAACTAGTTAAAAGGCTGTAATAGAGTAAACAACAACAGAAAAAAGATGGTATAATGAAGAGTGAGTGAATTGCAAGCAATCATAACCATGTGCAAAAGATTTAGTCCTTAATTAATAAGTGTAATATAATTACTTCCTTGTTATTAAAGATCTCGCTTAAAATTAATGTATATATTACCACTCAAAAATAAAGAAAGGAAAAATCTCCCAGTACTATTGCACTGTAGTTTCATTGAACGTGGAGGCACGTGCACACCACAGAGTAGTATTTAAAATCCTAACTAGCGATCCCAATGCTATTCTTTATATGCGTTGCTAACATTAATTGGGTAATTAATTAGTAACTCATCACAGCTACAATTACCGAAGCTATTATTGTAATTAAGCTTCTAATCACCCCTATTGGAGAACCATAATCATATATATCGAGAGCGTCACATTGAATCGGCCCGATGTGGGGCCTAAGAAAGAAAGCACTGAAAAAGCACATATTGAGCAAGGAAGGGTGGAGGGCCCATAATGCCCACAAAAAACAACTTACAATAGGGAAAAAGAAAGGGAGAGAACTACGTAACAAAAGAGCACATTTCTCTCACGTCCACTTCTAAGCTTTTCATTTGTATATTTATTTTAAATCATATTTTTTAAATTTTTCCCATTTTTGTATTTTCACTCATTTCCATTTCTATGATGTAAGACCCAAATGGATAACAGGATAAGCTTCTGCCGGTGGACTTTATATTGTGTTTGATAACTCTCTCTTCGTTATCATCCCAACGGACCACAGAGAGCTAGAAATAACCCCACGAACTCCAATAATTTGCATACCAACATTGAAAGAGAGAGAGAGAGTACCTTTTAGCAGCAAAAATTTAAGATAAGAATTAGTATCAACCATCAATCCCAGAGCCAAATAGGGATACACAGTGTTTTGAGGTCATGGTGGTTAAAAGAGAAAAAAAAAAGAAAGTGATACAAAGATGAAAAAAAAGAACAAACCGCAAAACTTGTCACTGTTCTTTTTGGCCATGTCTAGTTTTTTATGCCGATTAGATAATGCTTTTTGGATAGTTAGTATACTGTTGAAGGGTAAGAATAATGTTATTTTAGTCATTTTTTTTTAATTTTTTAAAATAATTTTTTATCTATTAAAAATTATTATTATTTTACTTTTAAGATTATTATCATATGTATTCTCTCAAATCAAATTTTGTTAACTTTTCAATCAATGGGGATTATTTTGATAAATAAAATAAATAAAGGACTAAAATATGATTAGTTTGGGGTCAAAATACTAACTTTCTCATTAAATTATTCATCAGTTCGAACAGTAAGGATTAGGAAACCTATAACACTCAAAATACCTTTCTCATAACGAGAAATTATATTCATAAAGTTGGGGATTGTACCTTACAATTAAACTAAAACCTTAATAAAATGTTAAATCTGTTGGCCAGTTCATTTACATGGTTCTCACATATACTTGAATTTCTAACAGAAGAAAAACTACCTACAAAATTTTGTAAAAAATATGCCTAACTAAAATTCAAATATATGTATGACATGCTCAATTACACGTGACACTTATTCACATTTTGTCGTGAGACCAACTGCCTTGTAATGAGGACTGTAATATATATGTTCCTCATTCTAATATCTGGAGTGAGTGGCATTTTAATATCACTGAAATAAAGTTTATGCATTATACATTCTAAGGCAAAGAGAACTATTCGGTGTACACTATATGTGGAGGTTTGAGCCTCTTAAAGAATGGTATATTCACTGGCATAAGTTTATGGCCTTTGGGTATTCCTTGTCAGGATAAGGAAAAAAAAAAAAAGTTATAATCAAGATGAGTCTGGATTGTCTTCAGTAATTATGGTTGGATAGAAGTTTAATGGTTTAAAATTTTTATCAATAACTATGTACAATAATTAATAATCAAAGATGATATTATATTATTTTTTTATCTTTAAAACTTAGTCTTTAAAGCCGCAGATTCTTCAGAAAAAGCCATTACTATAGGTGTTCCATTTTATGGTCAAGACCACCTGAGAGCTTATAATTATCATATTCTCTGGTTTTTTTTTTTTTTGGAAGTTATGCCTTTGACCTTGAATTGGCTAGATGGAAATGAGGAAATAATTAAATCACTGTAGTGATGGGGACACTGAAATGCTTTAGAAAAATCATGAAAGGAATATTTCAAATTGATATTATGATGAAAATAAAGGAATATTTCGTTTAAATGGATGTTGAGAAAAGTACCAAAACTGAGGAACAAACTGACAACAATATCTTGAAAGTTGGTACGTGTTTTAAATTTTCTTTTTTGGCGTTTGATATATCGCAAACTGTCATTTCAATATTAGTTTTCGTTTTCTTACAATAATTATTTTTAAAAATCTCCTTTCTAACAATGAGCAACCATCAATCCGTGTTCATGAATTTACAATAATTATTAGGATTCCAAAATAAAAGCACCAGTATAGCACAACCTGAAACAGCTTTTCATGAACTCTATTAGTCAAAATTACACTTTGGATCTTGATTCTGTATACCAAACGAAAAGATTTTAGTGACTTTTTCAATCCATTCCAATAATGCATCACATTCTCATTTCAATTTGGTACCATAAACCATTGGAGGCACAAATGCTTTACGTGTTTTAGTTCTGGCCAGAGATTGTCATCACTTATTCAAAGACATGCCAGTCCAATTTGACTCTCAAAAGTCCTAAACTTTATAGAACTAGACTAAGCAATTCATTTACCTAAGTTACGAAAATTTTATCTTAGCTCACCAAACCCCTACTAGGGTTGGCGGCTACACCTAAATTATGCAGATACAAGGTTGAGACTCAAGAAAGGTTGACTCAGTTCACAAAATTAATAAGCCCCCACACAAAAATAATCATGTTTTCAGGTAGACATAAAGCAATCCAACAAGTACTTCGTATCTATGCAAGATTTATCTGCAAAGCAATAATGATTTCTAGCTTTTCATAAAGAGGTTTATTGAAGGATTATTAGATTGGATAACTTACTTTACTTCCCTAATTATTGCTGATTTCTTAATAATATGGTTAGTTTTTGGAAATTGGATAAGCACATTTGGACTGTGGAGAGAGTAGAAGTTGAATATGCACAATTCCAAGGACTGGAGTCTGTAACATTATGAAGTTGTACAGCGTACTACACTGTACTATCAAAATACAGGTTGGTATGATAAACTTTACCGGACACTGTACTCCCAATAGTCATGGCATTGGATTCCAACCAACACAGGATAATTATTCCCCCGTTAATCCCAAATTACTCAAAATTTCCAAATACATGAAAATTTTTTTTTGTCCAACAGCAACAAAACCGACAGCCCGAGATGGGCCAGATATAAACATACCAGGCCGGACCAAGCTGTTTATTGATTGAGCTGCAATTTTTGAATCAATATTTGGCCTTGTGGACCATAGGGAAATACAACTTCTGCAAAACTGAATCACATTAAAACTAGAAGTATGATAGTCATATTACCATATGTAAATCATATGCCAAGACTTGGAAAAATTTTAAGTTTTCAATGAAAGACTTCTTTCAATTCAACATCACATTATTAACTCTTAAAACAAAATTGTTCTACCAGTTTAAATTCTATTTAGGAACCTAATAACAAAAGCTAAAGGCTATATGGGAGTTTCCTAAACCTATAGCATAGCAATGAGAAACTCAAATTACTCCTACTCTGGATGCATAACTAAAATTCAACCCAGCATTAAAAACTCCCAGTGTGCTTCCTCAAAGTTTCCAGAACTTCTAATATTACCTTGTGCACACAATATTCTGCACTCACCAAGCAAGTTCACCAGTAGTTCTTATTCTTCTATTTGAGGCTCTAGAGTACAAATTTCTTTACGCGCTAGACTACAAATTTCTTTAACAACTAACAACTAACACTAAACTGATGTATCTATGTCAAATGAAGTCAAATAAGCTAGAGTTGCTGAATGCTAGAGGCAAGTCTAATAATATCTTCCCACAATATGTCCAGAAAATTGTAGCACCAAATAAAACATAAGCTTCAACATAAAAATTTTCAGTAGAGGATACAACTAGTTAAAAATATGCAAGATAAAAACCTGAAGATTTTATGCACTTCTCTAAATAATATTTTATAATCTAACCCAAAATTCGCAAACGAATCATGAGGTCCATGTATACAACTTTCATACAGAATTTCAACATTGCATTTGCTGCTAGCAGAAAAAGAAATACACTGAACAACGAAAATTACCATAAGAAGCATACAGGAAAGTATCGGCACAACAGTTATTCTCACTTTGTTCAGCGTGAACCATAAACCACCACCAAACCATCTCCTACAACTATATGTCAAACATTCAAGCAGGTCACACCCAAATATAAAATGGCGAAACTATTAGTGAAGAATTCATATTAAGGCCTAAGTGGTAAAATTTGTACACAGGTGCTATGAGATTTTATCCAGCATGACCATATGAGAAGCAGACCTTCAAATTAAAGATGAACTACCTTTTTTTTTTTATCAAGTATCAACACACCAATATATACAGGAATCTATTAGACATTCAAACATCCCTGCATGAGAATAATGTAATTGTATACATAATACCAAAATTGGAATATGTAAGTATAAAAAAACCATATGAAGTAGTGTTGAGCCCAATGTCAAAGGGCCCAATACTACCAAGACATATCGGAGAAGGAATAGGCGGGCAAAGTGCAGTCAGGATGTGAGTTAGTTAGAGAGAGAAAGGTGTATCGAGCACTGTTTTAGCTCAGGTGTCTGCCTAGAGGGAAGATTATGGAAGTTAGTTGAATTGAGAGGGAGAGACTCGGACCACTCAAACGTCTGAGAGCATTTTTCATTCCTTTGTATTTTTCCTTGTTGGGTTCTAGAGCTCGAATACCAGTACCCACAGGCCTCTTTTTTTTTGTTTTTTTAAATTCAGTAATATAGTTAGAGTTACTTCCACTGGTCCCATCAATCTTGGTATTAGAGCAGTGCTGGTCCGGTGATACCAGGATGGAGCAGCAAATGGATGCAATTGAGAAAAACGTCGAGAGAATGCAAAGTGATGTAGTGATGGTAATGGAGGCAATACTGGAGATACGCTAGTGGGAGAGGAGTGAGTGGGAACTAATTCTTACCATTTGAATCCTGCTACAACGATGAAGGGAGCAACGAAGAACCAAGTGGAGCAAGATATGGGACAACTCAGAAGGCTAGACTTATCCCTATTTTATGGGGAGGATCTCGTCGGATGGGTATTCAAGGTGGAGAGGTATTTCACATCGAATTTTGTCTCAGAGGAAGAGAAGATGGAGGTCGTAGCTATCTGTATGGAGGGAAAGGCGCTGAATTGGTTACAGTGGGTGGAAACGCATGACTCGATGCGTTTGTGGTCGGAGTTCAAGAAGGCGATAATGAAGAGGCTTCACCAACGGCAACTGGCCAACGACTATGAGGACCTGATGGCTTTGAAGCAAGAAACAACAGTATTAGATTTTTGAGAGAGGTTCGAACTAATCAGAACCCCTACAAAAGACGCATTGGAGGAGGTGTTGATTGGAGCTTTAAAGAATGGGCTCAAGGAGGAGATAAGAGCAAAAGTCTAAATAATGCAACCTCAGTCCTTATAGCAGCTAATGGACATGGCCACCAGTGGGGAGGAGAGGAATATGGTGTTGGATAAGTTGTGAGAAAAGAAACTTCCTAGAGTGATGAAGCCATTCTCTGAAACTAGATGGATTGGGTTTAAACCCAACCTACCCAAATGGTCAGGGACAGCAAGATACAACGAAAAAATTCATCAGTTGGGAACAAGGGAAGTGATGAAAAAAGTGGAGGAAGTACGCATACAGAAAAGAGCTCTGCTGGCTCTAATAATTCAAAGGGAGGAACTAAGACGTTACCTGAAGCAGAACTCTCTAGAAGAAGGGAGCAGGGTCTGCTTCAAATGTGAGAAGTTGGGACCCGGACACAAATGCAAGAATAAGACGTTGCAATTGTTGATCCTGCCAGAGGAAGCTGAAGATGATTTTGCAGAGAACGAGGAGTGTCAGGGAGAAGAGAAGGAGGAAGGAGCATTGATTACATTATCCATGAACTCAATAATGGGAATCACAAGCCATCGGACTATAAAGATGAATGGCAAAATTAAGGGGGAATCTGGGCTAATCCTGGTTGATAGGGGGGCTTCCTATAACTTCGTGTCAGCGGCAGTGATGGATAGATTAAGTCTTCCAGTACAAGAGACCAATAAATATTCTATCACAGTGGGGAACAGGTATAAGGTTAAAGGACGTGGGGTGTGCAAAAATGTAAAGGTTGAAGTGCAAGGTGTAAAGATTGTACAGCGTTTTTACCCCTTTGAATTGGGAGGGGAGGACATGGTCTTGGGATAGAATGGCTTAGTCTCTAGGGGAAGCACGTGTTAATTGGAGGCATTCAACGCTGAAGTTTAAAGGGGGCAAAGAATGAGTGTGTTTGCAAGGAGACCTGACCCTTTCCAAGACTCTGGTGTCCCTGAAATCAATGTTAAGGTCATTCAGAGGTGAGATTGGAGAAATTTCACTCACTGAGGAGCCTCAGTCCATAGATCCTCAAGTGCAGAAATTACTGACAGAATTTTTTGAAGTCTGCCAAACGCCTGTGGGGCTACCTTCCCATCATTTTAGAGACCATTCTACAGTCATTAAGGAAGGAAAGGATCCCCAAGTATCAGACCCTATAGGTATGGACATGTGTAGAAGGCAAAAATAGAGAAAATGGTGAATGAGATGTTGTTGGTTGGGCATTATTAGGCCCAGCAGCAATCCTTACTCCAGTCCAGTACTTTTAGTCAAAAAGAAGGATGGAAGTTGGAGATTTTGCGTAGATTATAGGGCTTTAAACAAGATTACAATACCAGACAAATTTCCAATACCTGTGATCGATGAGTTGTTGGATGAATTGGGGGGTGCCAAAATCTTTTCTTAGCTGAATCTGAAGCCAAGTTATAATCAGATATGCATCAGACCAGGAGATGAGGAAAAGACAGCCTGTCAAACTCACAGAGGAAATTATGAATTCATGGTTGTGCCATTTGGACTCACTAATGCCCCTTCCACCGATGAACGATATATTCAAGCCCCATTTATGCAAATTTATCTTGGTCTTCTTCAACGATATACTGATTTACAGCCCTAATTTCTCTACCCATATGGAGTACCTAAGGACTGCATTGGAGATTTTAAAAGAATAGAAGTTAGTGATTAATATGAAGAAGTGTGTGTTTGCACAGCAGAGATTGGAGTATTTGGGGCATCTAATTTCTGCCCAAGGAGTGGAGGCTGATAAGAGTAAGATTGATGCGATGGTGACATGGCCAGTGCCAAAGGATTTGAAAGCTCTTAGGGGATTCCTTTGGCTGACAGGTTACTACAGGAAGTTTGTCAAAAATTACGGGAAAATAGCTGCACCTTTGACTGACTTGCTTAAGAAAGATGCCTTCAGATGGAGTGATCAGGATTTGAAGCATTGAAGGAGGCAATGGTCTCAGTTCCAGTATTAGCACTGCCTGATTTTAAAAAAGACATTTATAGTAGAGACTGATGCATCTGGAGAAGGGTTGGGAGCTATACTCATGCAAGAAGGCAGACCTGTAGCTTATTTCAGACAAGTGCTACCCAAGAGAGCAAGGCATTGTTCCATATACGAAAGGGAGCTAATGGCAATTGTTTATGCCATTAAAAAATGAAGTCATTACTTGTTAAGCAATCCTTTTATAATAAGGACAGATCAGAAAGCTTTGAAATTTCTGATCAAGCAAAGAGAGGTGGAACCAGATTACCAAAAGTGGATCTATCGATTGATGAGTTATAAGTTTGAGACTCAGTATAAGCCAGGGTGTGAAAACAAGCTGCTGATGCCCTTTCTCAAAGAGGAGAATTAGTGGAATTGAAGGCTTACTCATTGTGGAACTATGAGGGAATGGAGACCTTGATAAGGAGGTGAAAAAAGATGAGAAATTGGCTAAAATAGTACAACAAATCATTGCTGGACAGCAGCATCCAGAAGGTTACAGCTTGAAGAATGATTGTCTGCTGTACAAAGGGAAGATAGTAATTCCAAAGAACTCCCCACGAATTGAGCTTCTGATGAAAGAGTTTCATAGTTCACCCATCGGTGGGCACTTGGGGTACTTGAGAACCTATAAAAGGGTGGCTGAGTTGGTGTATTGGGATGGCATGAAGAAACAGATTCAGAATCATGTTGCTAAGTGCCACATCTGTCAGAGAAATAAGTACCAGGCCCTTCACCCAGCTGGACTCCTGCAACCCCTACCTATACCAAAACAAATCTGGGAGTATTTGAGTATGAACTTTATCACCAAGCTTCCTAAATCAAGGGGATTTGACACTGTAATGGTACTGGTAGATAGACTGACCAAGTACGCCCATTTTGTGTTGCTGAAACACCCTTTCACAGCCAATGAAGTGGCCCAAATTTTTACTCATGAAGTTATCAGATTGAACAGGTTCCCTAAATCTATTGTGTCTGACAGAGACTAGGTGTTTATCAGCCAATTTTGGAAGGAGATTTTTAAGTTGGCAGGTACTGAATTGAAGTTTACTTCCGGATATCACCCAGAGACTAACGGGCAGACCGAAGTAGTAAACAGGAGCCTAGAGACATATTTAAGATGCTTCATGGGGGAGAAACCCAAGCAATGGGCTGGTTGGTTGCATTGGGCAGAATGGTTTAACACCTCATTTAACAGGTTAGAGGGAATGTATCCATTCAAGGCTGTGTATAGTTAAGACCCACCTGCTCTACTTAGATTGGAAGATGTAGATTCCCCAGTGGAGGACGTGAATGAGATGATAAGGGATCCATGCTCAGCTGAAGGAAAACTTAGAAAGATCACAGGAGTATATGAAGCTTTGGGCTGACAAGAGAAGAAATGTTGATTTTGCAGTAGGGGACATGGCTATTACGCATCAGGCCATATAACCTTAAAAATCAAGCCAAGAGAGCTAATGAGAAGCTGAGTCTGAGGTATTATGGCCCTTATAAGATGCTGTAGAAAGTGGGATCAGTGGCATATTGTTTACGGTTCCCTTCCACCACAAGGATCCATCCAGTGTTTCATGTCTCTCAGCTGAAGAAGTCTTTGCAATCTACACTGACAGCTCAAGAG
Source organism: Delonix regia (assembly GCA_037074485.1). NCBI lineage: Eukaryota > Viridiplantae > Streptophyta > Magnoliopsida > Fabales > Fabaceae > Delonix > Delonix regia. The sequence goes on along the minus strand of CM073449.1, from coordinate 17,900,507 downwards.
ATACCAGCAGAAATAACAGAGGATTTGGAACTTCAGGTTCAACCTAGGGAAGTTAAGCGAGCTAGGAGGTTGATGGATGGAAGAGTGGAAATACTGGTGTGTTAGACAAGGCTACCTGAGTCAGAGAGTACATGGGAAGACTATGATGCAGTTCACAAACAATTTCCAGAATTCCTCCTTGAGGACAAGGAGAAACTCATAGGGGGGTAATGTTGAGCCCAATGTCAAAGGCCCCAATACTACCAAGACATATCAGGGAAGGAGTAGGCAGGCAAAGGGTGGTTAGGACGTGTGAGTTAGTTAGAGGAGAGAGAAAGGGGTATCGAGTATTGTTTTAGCTCGGGTGTCTACTTAAGGGGAAGATTATGGAAATTAGTTAAATTGGGAGGGAGAGACTCAGACCTCTTGAACATCTGAGAGCATTGTTCATTCCTGTGTTATTTTTCCTTGTTGAGTTCCAGAGCTCGAATACCAGTACCCACTGGAATTTGCCTCTTTTTTTTTTTTTTTTTCAAATATTCAGTACTATAGTTAGAGTTTTTTTCACTGGTCCCACCAAGTAGCAAATACATGTGTCTAGGCACTATCATGATTTGGTATTTACATGATCATAGAGCAGGTAATCAGCAGACCTGTTTGAGTAGTTAATAACCATCTATTATGCTAGAACAAAATACTGTTTCAAATAGCAAAAGTATATATTAGTACCTTAAGCCATTGAAACTAAGAAGCAAAAAGTTGTAGTTTCATGATTTTTGGACTAGGTAAGAAACTAGATATTGGATAATGGGCAATGAACAGGTCCATATTAAATGCTATCTTTCACAATTAATATGCTTCATACTCCACTAATATGCATTGTTGCATCAACAGAAACAGAAAAGGAACTTTACATTACATACATCTGGATTTGTGTGTGTGTCTGCACATGTAAGAAAGAGAGAAATTAAAAGGATGATGATGTTATCATATCCAAAAGTAAAATTCACAACAGAATCAACAGCCACCAATACACCAATTCGCTGATCCATAAGAGTTAAGTTGACACTATGTATCCACTTACTAGTTTTCTACTCCTTCAGAAATAAAGATTTCATTAAGAAAAAAGACAAGTGCAAGGTAGAAGGTTAAAGCAAGAAAAGAAAAGAACATAACACAACATTACAGAATTAGAACAGACTCCTATCTCACAACAATGTGAATACCAATGTTATGAATGTTAGGGAAGCAGTTTATATAATTAAGTTTTAAAATAAACATAAGTCAACCACATCACAATATCATCAGTTAAGTAATAGCATTAGAACCTTCAACCAGAACAGTTTTCCTGTTGTCTTCTCCTGCCAGCATAGTTCAATGATGGTTTTAGTTTCATATATCTACAACACTTCACTATTTTAATGGACTCCATTTGAAACTAGAAAAGCTTAAAATCAGAAAGATTTCTAGCAGTTCTTCTTAAGGGTCACCATTGCATGACTTCCCATAAAATTTAATGCTCAGTAGCTTCCTTAAGCATCTGTTTGTTCATACCAGTTTATCTATAAGGACATCATTAGCTGAACTATGCACAAGGGAACTGAAAATAATTTGGTCAAGAGAATCCATCTCAAAATTGAGAATTACTAACGTGAGAACTCAAACCAATAACTGCTAATGTCTGCAAGTAGCAAGCAAATATGGTACTCTCTACAGTATACCACAACAAAAGGACAACAAAAACACAATGCATAATAATACATTTGACAATATTTCTGCTAAATGAAAAAAAAAATCTGTAGTAAGTTGAATAGTAAAGCAGGCTCAACTTGGTTAAATAAAAGATGCTGTATATATTTATACAGTTCAAGAATTTATTCTGTATGAAATCTCTTACAATACACAGGGAAGATCACCTATTCTAAAACCTTAAGGCTCAAGGTAGATGGATCAAAAATGAAAATTTGACATGATACAAGCAGTGCCTTAGCTTATGAGGGTCATTCTAATAACCAGAAATTAAATGAACTGATAACATGATACCAGAGAAGTTACACAAGGAAAAAAAAAAATGTCCCATGATTTGACTGGAGATTTCACAGGAAAAGATTCTATCTGTAACAGAAACTCTAGAACTGGATTCGACTCTTGTGAGCATGAAAAAGATATCAAGGAAAGGAAACTAAAGATAAAAGGCAGAGAGTGGGCCAAAATTCATTGCAGAAGTATCATTTCTCACTCATAGTGTGATCCACTACTGAGCTGGGAGTCATCTAAATTCTCAAACCCTAACAACAATATCCAACAGAGTGTTTTTGAACCAACCATTCTAGAAGCATAGGCTACGATGAAGTGGCAGCAATGAATATCTGAATATACAAAGTTTACTATGATTTTGATACAAGACCTCCTCCTTTATAGACATACTTTTGCAAGAAATATGGGAGAGGGACGTGAGAATAGAACATAGTTGAAGGTTTTTGTGTTGTATGGTTATGTTGTGTCAGTCGTGTATCTTTCATGTTTCTGTCAGTTGTATTTTACTTATTTAATATGATAAGGAGCAGTTATTAAAATCTGTTATCTTCCAGGTAGGTGTCAGTTATCGAGTCAGACATTAAATGTATCTCTGTTACTTTACAGTTATTATGATGAATGAAATTATTTTGTTCTGGAGTTTGGTCCCCTCCACATGGACTAGCTGAGTATTTCAGATCCTGGCACTCAGCTTTTCATTGTCATGTTATTTCTAATTCCTACTTTCTTCCTTAAGTCAGTGGCCTTTTCCAGATTTCTCATTGAGCAGAACAGAGAATATCTTAATTTTTAATAGTTTAAGTATTTATCATTTTAACTTTCCCTAACAGACCAACAACTTCACAGAAATTAAAAGTACAAACTCATGATTGATGCCTCATAAGAACCACTGAAAACTAAGTTTTCAGTAAATTGAATGATAAAAAGCTGTATACTGGAAACAAAACCAACTTGAATATGCAGACTGTAAAGCAATTCCCTTGCTAACTCATAATTATTTTGAAGGCGAAGAAAGCAGGGAATACTGCTACCTCAAGTCAATAGCATGCAGTCCTTTCTAAGGGAAAACAAATATTATCACAATTAAAGTAGGAATATGTGGGGGAAGCCTGAAACACAAGATATCCCATAACAATTTCCTTTAAAGAGGAATCACATATGCACCTTAATCAAAAGACAAAACAAACAAAATAATCTCTGCATGTTTACTGAGAAATTACAAAGAAAAAAAAAAAAAAAGGCTAACTAAACACTATAGAGTACAGAGAGGCCATCAAAATAATTACATCCCACAAAAGAACTCATGACAGAAATTTTCCTTTATAAAACTGAAAAGTATTTTGCTCCAACCAAAGAGTAAATGAAAATAAACCACAACAATAATACAAGTAGTCTGGTTTTAAATTTACCAGACTCCATAGCTAATTAAGTGTATTAAAAGAAATCACACCCCTTCAAGTAACTGGTTAATACTGATAAAGCTAAGCAGCCCTAGGGGGAAAAAAAATCTTTGCACAAAGAAGGGTATCTTTGGATTGAAAGGAAGGGATTCAAAAATCCACATAGAAAATTAGTTGACCTACAACCATGCAACTTCAATACTCAATAGCATGCACAGAGAATTCATAGAAGGAACTAAATGATGATTCTTTGCAATCTACAGTGAACGGGTCTGGTTTTTTCCCCCACTATTCTTGTAGATATGATAATTTAGCAAATAAGAGATTTGTAATAATATAACAGGATAGAAAAAACAGCTGTCATTAAAGGAAAACTATGACATAGGACATTCGAAATTTAACATTACAAATATAGATTAAAAAGATTTCTGCCACCTCAAAAGAGGCAACAATACTTCTCTGAAGTGTGCGCTACCCACTGCAGTTGTCAAAATTCCAAATTTGAGAAGTACAGGCAGGAGGGAGAATCATCATTATTAAAGTTCCCCATCAAATACGTAACATGAACTTTCAACTAAACAAAATACAGCTTACCAAAGATAGCAACAGAAATTAAAAAAAAAAAAAAATAATTGGAGCACCATGCATGTAATGCAATTGCAACACAGCTTGCAAGATGGCCAACCTAGTTAAAGCCACTACCCATTTCCTTTCGCTTCAATTCCAAAGCCATACGTTCATTTTCAAGTCTCATCCTCTCATTTTCCATCCTCATTTTGTCCAGATCTCGGTCTTTTTTCTTACAAAACCTCTGCCACTTGAATCTCTGCTTCTCCAGTTCCAACTTCTCAACCTGAAGCTGTAGCTTCTGTTCTTCTAATTGAAGTGATCGAGATTCAATCCATTGCTTCTGTAACCATGCTGCTCTCATGTTTTCAGGTAAAACTGGATTCACATCACATTGGACCATCATTCCATGAGGATAAGAACACTTGCTATAGTCCCGAGAATTTGAGCAATTTCCAAACATCAGATCTTCTTGGCCTTGTCCTTGTTTCAATTTCTTCATAGATCCCCCTAATACCCCATGTATTCCTCTATTATCTCTATGAGAAGTGTAATTCTCTTCAAAGTCATCATGTTCATCAGTTTCCACATCTGGATCATCTTCACCAATATCATCATGATGGGACCTTCTAACATCATCATTATCATGGTCATCTCTATTTCTGAGAGCTATTTGCAGTGAACGTTGCAATGCCGGATCATGGGGTAGATGCAGTCTATTACAATTATGATATGAACACATCTCTTCATAGAAAAGGTGTTTTGAGCTTAATATTTTCCGAACATCATCCTTTTCTTTCTCGGAAAGAAAGTCTATTACATCCAAAAGTGCAGGGTTCTCAACAACTTCACAAGATGTGCCCCGGCCAAGCATATCATTAAGTTTTTTATACCTCTTATTAAGATCATTAAATTTATCCTCGCACTGCTGAGGAGAAACATGATGACCCCTTTCAGCCATGACCTTAGAGATAGATTTCCACTTACCCTTTTTCTGTAAGACAGCAAATTTTCTTCTTCCTCCAGAACCACAATCAGATGTTGCATCCTCGCCTATATATGAAACAGCTGTAATCAGAAGCTTCACCATCTTATCAGTCCACTTCACACGATGCCAAGGCGAGCCCCTTTTCCCTCTACCCACTTCATTGTGACCATCAGCACCATCTTCTGTAAAGCTTGGCTCATCCTCCTCACTCGCTGAACTTTTGCTTCTATCTCCCTTACTAAAGTCAGTCATTGAAATGGTTTGGTCGCAATTCTGCAAGGTTCCCATGGTAAGCGGAAAACTGTCATGAATTGGGGAATGCCCTTGGCGTGGATGAGTTTGGTGGTGGTGAATGGATTGGGGATGCTGTGATTGATGAGAAACTCTCATCGATGCTGGAATATCAAAACCCCCAAAAGAAGAAGCACCCACCGGAATTATACCTCCTTGTGATAAATTTCCTTCCATTGGTACATTCAAACAATGACTCAGATCAGACCAATAAACCCATTACACCTGAAATCCTAGTTCAAACACATTTCAAACCCTTTTCACCGAATTTACAGATTGAAATTTCAATTCCGTCGAATCTCTTAAGCCCTCTAGATCTCCAATTAAAAGCAGTCCACAAATCTATCTGAAACCCTACTATCAAGTACCATTTTTTATTTTCCACACCAATATTCTCAACCCACAAAAAAATTTCACATGCCAACACACGAACCCAGTCCGAGAACACCCAGAAGCAAAATGAAAGGAAAATGCAATACAAAGTTCATAACGATGAAAATTTTAAACCTTCAAAGCTCATCAATATTCAATAGGGTAGGTAAGCAGTAAGCTACTTATCTGCAGGAAAATCTGACAAGAATCTCAAACCCAAAATCTGTAATTAGTCTGAGAATCCAAAGTTCGAGAACCCAGAAACTCTGCCATCCGCAAAAAGAAACCCAGCAAAAGAAGAGAAACTGACTGAAGAAACTAGACAGCGTGTGGAGAGGCGTGCGAATACAAGGTGGCCTTTGTGGGGAAGCAGCTCATGTCCTTATGAGTAAGACGCCACAGGAAGAACCTCAACAAGTTCAATGTATGAGGAGATCCAGTGGGCCCCTTAACTTAAACAATCAATATTGATGTCACATACAAATACTGCTGAATGAATCAAAAGTATAAAATATTAGTATCAAGAAAATGGCCAAGCAATTCAAGCCTGCATATCACCTGCACCAGGTGTATCTTTTATAAAATTTACATAAAAAAGTGAGCCGTTGATATTGATTCAATAATTTATATTTTATTTTTTATTGTTATTTTAAATAAATAAATAAAATGTGAATCATTAATCTAATGATTCATATTTTATTACAAATTTGTAATAAAAATTCTAACCGTAGATGATTCGAATTCGGAATTCAAAGTCGGCACAAAATGATAGAACGGAAATTGGGGGGCCACTTGGTTCATTAATTTAGGGGCATCTCACTGATGTCAAGACAAATTAATGTGTCATCTTTTACCTTTAATTAGTATTACCCTCCCACATAATTTGACGTTCCAATATTCTAATTGGCATCGTCGTTGGATTATAGGAGAGGGGTGTTGGGAAGCATATTTTAAAATTCTCAATAAGGTTGTTTTAGGAAATGACAAAATGTGAAAGAATAGAATATAGAATACACATACACAAGTTGCATTCTTTTTAATTCCTAAGAATAAGAAAATTTGGGAATTTGCAGAGAAGCATGTGGGGCTCATAGATCATGACTAAGATTTTGAGTTAGATTAGGTATACGCATTAAAATAGTTAGGAAATATAGAAAGTAAGCAATAAAGAATATTATAATTGTTTAATTTTTTTAATTGGCAGTATATTAAGCAAAATATAATATTTTTAATGTAAAATGCATGAACTTAAGTATAGCATCTTTGTTACTCATTAATTCAACAAAAATATAATATGTGTAAGAAAACTTTTGAAAGTCCAGTTATGTGATGCCGAATTATAAAAATATATTTATTATGTTGTCATTTAATAGTAAGAATATAAAAATCATATCTAAAATTTCCATATATTATATTTAATAATATTTCATAATTTTGGTATGAAAAATTATAAAGCTAGATTGAGCCCAACGAAACGATGTATACCTTGAGGTCGATTACTTCAACGATATTAATATTATAAAGTAGGACTGATTTGAGAAAAACACAAAGAAGAAATATAATCTATTTTTAAAGTAATTTGGCTAACTCTTGCTTATTTGTGTTATAATGTACCATGAATCCTCTACAATCAGTTATATTGTATAGTTAAAGAAAGAACGAGTAACATAAAGAGAGTAAAAATTTATATGGGGCATACTTTCTATTTGTCGTCACTTTTTAATTTATATTTGTACAACTGTAAATGGTACAATTATTTGTTTGACTGCAAAAATTTAATTGGCTATTATTTGTGATGTTAGCGTTATTATTTAATTTGTTATGTTCGAGTCCCAAACGACAAATAAGATTAAACATATTTTAAAACTTCGATGACATTTTTAAACCAAAATAAACCTTTGAGATGAAGTCAATAATACTTGAGTGAAATTTTAAAAGTCACTAGCTTAAAAATTATGTCACTATAATACTCAATACGTGTTTTACATGCCTTAGTTTCATCTTAATTTTAGCTGTGCATATTTACTAAGTTACATATAAACTACTGGGCTCTGGAATTCAATCTATTCAGATTAGACAATTTTCTTTCGACACTTTCTCTCTTTTGTGTATGCATGTAAAAGAAAAAAGATGTATATATACCGCAAGATGTATACAAACAACTACATATATAGGAATCGTCTTTTTTTTTTTCTTTTGGGCCTTCATAGGAATCATCGTTGAAAATGCCACAAAAATGAACAAAAAAGAAACACAGACTAAAGCAGATGACGTTTAAGTTTCAAACAAAAAGTGAGCAGTACTGAGGAATTTTTCAAAGAGTAAGTTGCCAACTGGAGGGCACATGAATTGTCCTCCTAAGTTGCAAGTTTTATGAGCATCTTGCAGTTCAATAGAAAGTGTGACACCATTTTAGAATGGGCTTCACGTCATGTGATGTGCCCGCCTAATCATTGAGTGTTTGCGAACATCTGTAGTCACTGAAAAGTAAATGTGAAACTACTTTAGAATCAGCTTTTTATGCGCATTCCTAAATAGAGTTTCTAATTAACATCTTGCAGTTATTACGAGGATACCACTCGAAGAGATTTTTTTATTTTTAAATATGGCAGAAGCCCAAATCTTGTTTTATTTTAAGTAAAAAGAAGAGGAATATTTCTTCTTTTCAAAGACAAGGAAATTTAATTATGTAATTTTTCATCGTATAGAATTATATAATTCAGTTTTTTTTAAAAAAAAAATATGTTTATTTAATTGATAAATCGTAGAAGTACAAAATTCAATTCTTGAAAGTCTTGGACTCAATATATGTTACCTCGTAGATTGGGCTCTTCTATGAGTTGAGCTGAAAAGAAAGGTTGGGCTAAAGACGAGGAGTTTCAAGGGGAGATTAGGCTTATGAGGTGATCCTGGTCTAAGCTGGGTACAAAGAAGAGGATATTATAAATAAGCAACCACTGAAGGCAGGGAGAATTGAAGTTAATGAATTGGAATTGAACTGCAAAATGTTTACCCTGTCAGGTTAAATTGTGGAGTTACCATAGGATGAAGAAATGAAGGGTGGAACGTTAATTACTTATCAGCGCCCCTACTACAATTATGGAGATGAAACAAAAGCTTGATACGGTAAGCTTGAAGAGGATAGTTGGGGAGGTTAGTAGCCCACGGAAATCAAAGAAATGTAAAGTTTTTAAGGAGGCTATTAGCTTTAAGTCCAAAGTAGTTGTGTATGTTAAGAAGAAGAGCATATCAGTTTGAAGATTGAAAATGGGGGCAAAGAATAAGAAGTTGAAGGAAGCTAAGAAGGAAAATGACTGGAATTTGAATGAGTTCGTGGATATCCCAGTGAGTGTGTTATATGATTTCTCAAGAGATTTGTTTGTATTTGGAAGAGGTGGGATCAAAGTGGAAGATAAGTATGCTGAAGGCTTTGGTGGTTGAACTCTTGCGACCACCCAAGAGCCATAAATCTCACATCCTGGAACTGTCATGAAACTCATATTGGAATTGCCAAGGCCTTGGGGGTGGCCTTGGCAGTTAAGAACCGCAGGAAACCTATAATAATAATAAACTAGCAATTGTCTTCTTGATGGAGACTAAAATGGTGGATAGGAAAAAAAGAAAAAGGAATATTATTCATTGCAAACTTTCGTCTAATAGTCGTGAGGTACCTAATTTTATCTGATGCATTTATGGGTAGTGTGGGAAAAGATGAGGAAGCTAGCCTGTGGGGTGGTGGGGGTCATTATTGTGATTTGGAGATTTCAATGACATGATCTCATAAACGGAGAAGGTCGGGCGCTAACCAAGTCAGTAAGGAAGATTATTGCTTTTCAGAATATGCTTTATGATTGTGAAGTAATGGACCTTGGATATGAAGGAGCTTAATATACTTGGTCTAGCAAAAGGATGGGAAGAGCACACGTTATATAGGATTGATAGGGCACTTGGAAATGGTGAGTTCAAAAATAATTTTCAAAGTCATTGATCTTGAATATGGAACCCATAAGTTTTTATCATCGTCTTTCATTAATTGATATGTGTCTAAATCCCTGAGGGTGTTCAAATTTGAAATCTTATGGGTCGAGCATTTTGGATTTCTTCAAGGTTATAAGTGCAAGTTGGGGTGGTGATTGGATTGTAAACTTGGTAGAAAATTTAAAATGAAGGCTCTTGAGATGTAGTGATGCATTGTTGAAGTGGAGTCAGTATGTATCCCTAAATAACAGGATGATTATTGAGACTTTTGTGTCAGGTACTTGTAATGATGGTTTACTTAAAGAAGAAAAGGTAAGTAAAGGTAAAGAAATTGTCATGGAAATTAAGAAATGTTGGAATATTGAAGAGAAATGTCGGTGTCAGAGGACGAGATTAAGTTGGTTGAAGTGGAGGATGAAAATACAAAATTCTTTCATGCCACTACCATTGAAAGACAACACAACAAGATTTTAAGGCTAAAAAATGATGAAGATACATCGGTTGGGAAGGAAGAAGATATAGTTGACTTATTTGTGAATCATTACTCTACTCTTTTCACTTCTTTAGGGAGGAGACATTTGAGTTCAATTTTAGAGTGTGTTTCAAAACTTGTGACAAATAAAGATAACAGGGATTTATTGCATCATGTGACTATGAAGAAGTGAGAAAAGCTACTTTTTTAGCTTGGTGCAATGAATGCTTTAAGGTTAGATGGACTTTTAGGAACTTTCGTATTAGAAACCGTGGGTGAGGTGAGTATAGATGTTTTTAATATGGTGAAGTGTTACTTTGATAATGGGGCTCCTCTTGATACTCTAAATGATATTGATATTGTGCTTATTCCCAAGATTGAGAATCTTGATAAGATTGGGCAGTTTAGAACTATAAGTGTTAACTCTTCAAAATAGATTTACTTTAACCCATTTTTTTTGTACAAAAATGGCAAGCCCAAAGAACTATTCTAGCCATTTTATGAGTCTTTTGTGCTAGTTTTTTTATTCTAGAAATCTACTTCTTGATTGCCATTTCTTAGTTTCTTTTTATCTAAAACAAAGATAAGTAGGTGTTAGAGGGGTAAATAAGAGATAGCAGGGCCCCAAATCCTGAAGCATCTTTGCCAGTGATCTCGATCTATGGCAGATATTTGGCTACAAACGAAGGATTTGAACCTACTAGACAAGTGTTTGATGTCATACAGAATAGAGTACTTGGGGTGCGGGGGAATCGAGTTCAGAGCTTTGTAATATGTGACTTTTGAAGTGAGGATTAGGAAGTCTGTGTCCTAATTGTAGCGAGAAAGTTTGCTTCCCATAACTTATAAAAGGATTTTCCTAGTAGAGTTTGCTAAGGCAACCATTCTATTTGTGGTACTAGGGTATCTACAAGGCCATATTCTGGCCACTTGGCTATTGTACTGACACATCATAGTGAGGGACAAGTAGTGTGTGGGACTTTTGTATCTTTGTATATTAACAATGACTATCTAGCTAGATAAGAGAGGAGGTTTACAAGTTCTTTGCAGCATGCTAGGAGACAAGTACCATTTTTGCACTCATAAATCATGCTTCCAAGCCAACGTGGTAAAGTGCAAGCGATACCTAATGTCCATTAATGTCTTTTATGGGCTAGGTGAATAATTGTGATGTATAACTCTGTTTCTAGTGTCCCAGATGGAGTAGAGTGTGACTAAGATGAATTTTATACCAGGTTCACCTTAGGGAAGCCCTTGAAATCTTAAGAACTAGTGTTGTAGCCAATCCTAAATGCTCTAATCTTCCATAAGTCCTGTTTATAGTCCCAGGGGAGAAGCAAGCTATAAAGCCCTGGCGAAGGGGCAGCGGAAGAAGAGAAGACATGTCGTCTCCTTTTCCTTGTTGCAAAGGTGACATATCACTTCAGTGTTAAGATGGTGTTCATCTAGAACATCTCTTATGGGAAAGCTGCAGCGAAAGAAGAGAAGACATGTCATCTCCTTTTCCTTGTTGCAAAGGTGACATATCACTTCAGTGTTAAGATGGTGTTCATCTAGAACATCTCTTATGGGAAAGCTCTATTTAGTAACTTCCAAATGAAGTTTAGAATTCTATAAGGTAGTCTGACCTTCCACATTGCCTATTAAGCTTTGAATGGCCTTCAGCATCCGTAGTGCTAGAAAGGAGGCTATACTCATCCCGTCCTGTGTAGATTCCAGAATTGTTACCATGCTAAAAAATCCAGTCAGAGGCATCTAAGACTGAAAAAGGGGAGTCTAGGATCCTTTGGGCAATGTCTGGGTGGTGATAAACTTGTATTTTCTCTTTGTCCTAGTCAAACTTATCCGTTTTGAGGAAATCCGAAACTTGAATGTTATCTGTGTCAATGTCCTCGATGGTTGGCCAACAAAAGTTGTTATTAATGATAATAGTATTACTAAAGCCTACTCTCCAACACATGTTGGATATGATCAACTATTAGGACTTCTGGATACCTCTCTAAATCCAAGAGGAGTTGCTTTTCCTTAGGAGATGGTCGTCCTTTCTATTGTAATATTTTTGGGCCAAAGTGTTAGTAATGAAAGAACCCAAGGGCACCCCAAATTTGTTTTACGAGAAGAGCCTAATTAAAGTTATGAATGCTTTTAAGGCCAAGCCCCATTTGTAACACCCTTCTTATGAAGTATAAAATTTTAGTTAAAACTTTTTATTAAACGTGAATTATGAAAATAAATTAGAATATCTAAAATATAATAGTATAATTATAGATAATAAAAGTCCATACATTCATTTGTTCATATATCTGTAGATAAATTAACAAAACTGGGATAAGGGGTATTAAGCCTATATTTATATCTATGTATCTATCAAAATTAGGCCTAATATTAAGGACTCATTCAAGACCGAAAAATCTAGTAAGATTCATGCCTTATTATGACACAAACATAAATGGTATGATGCATAAGGCTATATCATATCCTGCAAAGACGATCTTAATAACAAACATTTCCCAATTGGTAGGACAAATACTCATTTAACATGGACTTTAAGAGAAATTTGGTAATTCGCCATCTAAAAACATCATTGATAGAGTGGTGAGAATAGTTTCTCAGTAACATGAAAAAACATATATGATACTCAAAATATCCATTGAATATAATATGACTATAAATTATGATCTTTATGAATTTATAAAATATGTGTGGATGTTAGATATCATAATATACAAATATGCATTTGCAAACACAATGCAGAGGTAGACAATGTCCTCAACCATTAAGCATTGGAAGTCATATCTAGATTATATGAGTCTTATGAAGCCCAACATATAACTATCATATCCAGGTGAACGAGTCTTACGAACCCTAGCATATGACACCTGATCAGCAGGCGCAACCCTACCTTTAGCTAAGGCGTCCCCCAGCGAGTACCCAGGACAAACAATATAATCTTTATATTAATATGTCACCCAAGCCACCATGTGGTCAAGATTGGATTAGTTTGAAAGAGAACTATCAAAATTTTTTTTGTAATCCTTTGAACATTGATGTTCTTATGATAATTAAGAATCCCTTTAGTGTCAATTTAAATTCAAGATGTTCTTAACAACGATACATTCTTGTCCTCTCCTGAATTTTTGAGATCATTTAGGTGGCACAGCCTACCATTGATCTTAGAATTCAAGTTATGGCTTAAAAAGTGTAATAACACCATTTTCTTGTCATCATTTAGGCAATATAACCTGTCATAAATTACAGGATTAATGGGGTATAATGCCTTACTAAAGAACTCATAAGGTTCACAATATATATTAAGGCGGTGTAGCCAGCCATTATCAAAATGGTTCACAATATATATTAAGGCAGCATAGCCAACTATTATCAAATGGTTCACAATATATATATTAAGGCGACATAGCTAGCCATTATTAAATGAGATTCCAAACTATTAATAAGTACATAATGTATAAGAATAGTTTACTCTCACAAAGAGTAATTCTCTTATCAAACAATCATATTGTCACCCAATCATACAAAGTTAAAATGCACAACAATATAGGCAATCATAATGCATAAATAACAAAATATTCATATTACGATATATAATGCACAACAAAATTCACACATCAAAATTCTTATCCTAAAGTTGTTATGGCTTCCATATTATTTTCCTATATATTTCAAAATATCTATCTATTCCCATTCATCTCTAATTCTATCCTTCTTAGACCTTAAATGAGCTAATGGTGACAAAACTTCAAGATAAATGACCCTAGGCCCAAAAAGGATTACCATGAAGACCATTCAAGAAGAAGACAGAAAAGAGAAGAAGAGAAACTAGAATATGCTAAATCATGTTACCTAAATACGCTCACCTTACTTATAATTTTCCTAAAATTGCTCCCTTCTTTCTTGCTTCCTTCTTTATTAATCTAAGTGTGAAGTGGAGAGGTGAGAGTAAGTGAAATAGGTATGGGAGGAATGTAGGGAATGGTGTGAAGAAAATGGGTAGGGCGTAGGGTATTTAAAGAGAAATCGATGGCTACTACTTAACCACATATTTTTAATTCAACAGTTGTGATTCAATCTCAAATCATAATTATCTAAAATATAATTATAGTGTGGGTCTCAAGGATATTTAATATTTTATTATAGTATGGACCCACGGATATCTAATATTTTAACGTGATATGAACCCCATATGTTAAGGTAATGCCACATGTCCTTTCTTATGAATTTACCATTTTACCCTTGGCATTTTTTCTCAAAATGACCATTTTTCCCTTGGCCTTGTAAATTTACCATTTTGCCTTTAACATTTTTCAAAATGACTATTTTACCGTTATTCCTTAAAACTAATCTATATGTTGTTTTCTTTAAATGATTTAACCAGGAATATTTATTCTTGTTTAATTCAACTTATATTATAAATCATTAAATTAGGGATGTTATACCCTTACTTAGTCCGCTTGCAGAGGGTGTTCCAATTTTTTAGGTGTATTCTAGGCTTACCGTCCTTAAATCCCTAGTAAAAGGATGTCATCTTAGAGTTAATTTGTGAGCAATACTTTTTTATGAGGTTTATGTAGGAGAGCTAATACACAAGACTGAAATTGAGGATACATTTTATTAGAGTGAGCTTGGCTGCTTACGAGAGCAGGTTAGATTTCCATGGCTAGGAATTTCTTAAAAAGTCTCAGGGTGTTGGGGCTGAAGACCATGATGGATTTGTTCTAATTGATTGTTAACCCCAAGAGAGTGCCAAACTTATATAGTGTTTCCTGAACTAATTTGTAGCCCATTACACTGTCTTCCATGAACTTCTACATACATTAGGTGAATGATAGGGGTGGCATTCCTATTAATTTTGATTCCTTTCCAATTTTTCTTAAACTCATCTTATGTGATCATGTAGGATAGGACATTTATGCTGATAATGTATAAGTAAGGGGTTAAATGGTTACCTTGGTAGATACCTTTTTTTAGGATAAATGTGAGGGGATTTTATTCCATTAATGGAAACTTGGAAAGAGGTCATGCTGACGCATTGCATAATAACACTGATCCAATTGCTTGGGAAGTTCATTCTACGCAAGACGGCTTCCTAGAGGACTAGGATATGCTATCGAAGGCTTTAGAGAAGCCTAGTTTTATCGTGCACATGCCTTTTTTACCTTTCTTATGATGTTATCCATAAGTTCAACTGTGAGGATAACATTGTCTGTGATTAGCCTACCATTTAGGTATGCACTATGGTGGGGTGAAATGTAATGGCCCAAGATTGTTTTCAATCTATAGTAGATCAATTTGGCAAAAATTTTATAGACCACATTACGAAGACTGATGGGCCTAAAGTTGTTCACACTTTGCGGAAGGGCCTGAGACTTTAGGATTAGGATAATGAGGGTTTTGTTGATGCTATAAAGCATATGACCTTCATTAAGGAGATGGTGAATGGCATTTATTAGGTTTCCTTTAATGCATCCCCACAAGTGTTGGAAAAATTTAGTGTTGAGGCTGTCAAGGCCTGGGCTATTGTCTAGGTTGAGATCAAATATTGTTGTCTTCACTTCCCCTTCAATTATAGGGGAATTCAGGAGGTTAATGTAATCATTATTCAGGGATGGAATGGGCTAGTAGTGGAGCTTGGACAAGATGTCATTAACTCCCAGCCCATTAGGAGATTGACGGAAGAGATTGGAGAAATGCATTGAAATCATTCAGGGTAATGGAGTTGGCACCCTCAACCCATGAGTTCGTCTCATCCTTGAGCCTAGAGATGTGGAGGGTGGACTTTTTGTGGGAGGTAAGAGTGTGGAAGTACTTAATGTTATGACCATCCATGATTATTTGGCTCTTTAAGCCCATATCATTTCTTTGCAATCATATAGGAATTTCAATTCATTTTTAATTCTCTTTTCTTTAGAAAGCCTGTCTTGACACAGGATGTGAGCTTAAACCACTTGGAGGTCTTGCTTAATATTTTTAATTCTAGTCAGGAGTTAACCAAATTGAGATTTATTTTAAAGCCACAGATCGTTTAATAGTCAGGTAAGTTTACAATGAAGCTTGATGGTTGGATACCCTATGATAGGAGAGTCCCGATAGCAAGAGATAATGTATAATATGTCTTTACAAGCTAACCAGAAGTTTCCAAACCTTTTCTAGAAGGTCTTATGAGGGCAAGCAGAGAATTGATTAAGGAGGATAGGGGAATGGTCTGAGGCGAAGAGTGGAAGAATGATGGGGATCGTGTTACGGAAACATTGCAGCCAAAAGTCATTACAGAAGGCATTGTCGAGCCTTGCTTAGGTACAGTCTTCACCAGACCTGTTGTTGGTCTAAGAGAACTACTGGCCATGTGGGGCAAGGTTAATGAGGTGACAATTCTCAACTTATCATTAGTCAAGCGGACCTAGTTAAAGTCACCAATGATAAGCCAAAGGCCGTCAATGTGTTAGGATAAGTTATGGATCTAGGACCAAAGGATGCTTTTACGGTAGGGTTTAGGGTGGCCATACATGAAAGTGATGAACACTTTAATGTTATTGATGGAGGAGGAAATGTGAATCCAATTGGGGGATATATCAATTATGTTGCAGTTTGTTTTGACATTATAGGCAAGCAGTAGGTCAACACTTCTGCCTACGGGGTCAACACCAGAGACATTAGGATAACCTAAATGCAAAAGTTTATTCGTGATAGAAGAAACATTGACAAGGGTTTCATATAGGAAGATGAAATTAGGAAAATAGTCCCAAATGAGGCTTTTAATCTTACGAACTATCATGGTCTTCCTAAATCCATGACAATTCTAACTTAAGCAATTCATGGTGCCCTAGGAAGCTTTCCGAGGGCAGCTTCCCAAGCCCATGCATAAGGCAAGAAGGGGTGGATGATTAGTTCCCTTGCAATGTCATTGTTTGGCTAAGGAAGGTAAGCAGCTAAGGAGTTCAATTTTTTTCTTTTCCTTAAGTACCATACTGAAGGATCCTAATGAAAGAATAAAATGGACATAATAAAAAAATTTAAAAATTAACCTACTTAAGGTGTCATTTCTCATTATTCCCTTTATCCTTATGCCCAAAGCTCTTGGGTTTTCCAATCTTTGATCTATATGACCTTTAATAACAATTAGCAAACACAAATTGGCATTAAAAAAATATACAAAAGAAAAAAAAATGATAATTGTCAACCCCATTAGATGCTTTACATCATGGATATAACAATATGTATCTTATTCCTTCCTTTCATGAAAGCATGCTTTATACACTAAATGCCTTTTTTATCTATTGTAACTCTTATTCTTTGAAAATGATCGCTACAACTCATAGTGGTACCTAAAAGACATTCATAAAATACTTAAAACAAATTTTCAAAGAAAAAGGAAAAAATAAATAAAATATTACCATTCCCATATGACCATAATCACGTGACTAGTAAAACATTAACCAAACATATGCAAGCAAATAGAGGCAAAAATCAACATAAACACATGTACAACTTTAGTGTTTTTTAGTGCCACTTGACAAAAGCCCTACAGAACTTCTTATGCTTTAATAAGAATATTCAACAGAAAATTTCTATTGTAAATATATGAAGGAACCTTCAGGAAAAATATTGAAAGTTTAAGAAAACTCTTTCTAAAAAACAAATCAAATTTCACAAAAGTAAACTACTAATGCAAAATAAAGGCAGCTCAAAGCTGGACAAGTTTAAACAGAAGTAATGTAATTCATTAGCTCATATTAAGGTTAAACTCCATCATATATAAAGTATTATACTGTCGTAACAAAGGCGAAGTATTTCTATATTAGCTCCTATTGAAAAAAAAAAACTAATTTACCTAAGCAAAATAAGGATCATCATGTTAACATTCCATGGATTAAAATAAGTCACAACCAAAGAAAGATTAACTTCCACAAACAACCCCAGAGCATGACCAAATTAAAGCTTATCGTGTAAAAGCAAAACTATTAATCCTAAATTAGCATTCATCCACTTTTTATCACAGTGATAAGGATATTTGGTAAAGATTTAATGTATCAACATGGCCCAAATATATAAGACTAAATAACAAAGGCAAAATAAAGCTTCAAATAGTCCCAAACTCAATATGATAAATAGCTAACACCTCAACAATTCAGTGGAAACAGTATAACCTTATGTAGAAGAAAACAAATGAACATTAAACCCAGCAACATCATTAAAGCATTAGCATTTTGAACAAAGAATTAAATAATTGCTTATCTTTGTTTAGCCTTGCTCATAAATGTAGAAAACGTGATTCTCCTCCTGCTTTGCAAGCCACCAAGATGTTGTCCCTCTCTAAATAAGTGTGTGCACAACTCCTTTACCTCTTTGGTTTCTCTCTCACACCTACTGTTCCTTTTAGCTTCTGTTTTTTTGGCTGAGTGTTGGTATGTGTGTGCTAGGCCTACACACAGGTCAAGTTTCCATCAAACTTGAGACCTGAACCAGTGTTATGATTGGGTTCACTATGTAGACCCATCTTTTAGCCTGACCCGACATTACCTGGTATATAATCAGGTTGGATTGGCATACTAGGTCTTTAATGGGTCTGATGGCTTGAAAAAGGATTGAGGTGCCTACTTGAAAAAGAAAGAAAGAAGCAAAGAGAGAGAGAGAAAGATGGAAAGATAGATGCAAAGAAGATCAGATATTGAAAGTTAAAGGTCAAAATTTAGACGTGAAGGTTAAAGATCGTGCAATCAAAGGTCTTGCTTAGCTCTTGTCGTGCAATCTCGTCAGATACGAAGGACAAAGATCAATGGTCTAGTGTAATCTTCCATAGTCAAAGCCTACAAGGTCGAAGGAAATTGGATAGTGAAGAGAGCTTATATGCATATGATGTAAAGCCCCAAAACTCTTGTATTCCTAACATCTTGTGTGATTTCGACAGGTTAAGGACTTAGGATATGGGTTACTAATTACTAATGTCTGGGAAGAAAGGTAGTAGGGATTATAGTTTTCTTGTTATTAAAAGAATATATAATATAATATAATATTTTATATATCTATATATATATATATATATATATATATATTTATATTTGGACCTGGTCAGGTAAAGGTGTTATTCCAAAATCCTAACCCATTACCCAGTTCGACTTGGAGTCAAAACCTAATATCTTTCTTTTGTCTTTGGCCATTTTTTGCTTTAACTCGGGCCCATCTTGGCTCGAACACTTCAGGTTGGATTAAGTTTCCCAAGTTTCCAAGTTGTTTAAACAGCCCTAGTGTGTGCATATGATAAAGTGAATATTGTGGTCCTAAGCCTTACTTTCTATGGGCCCTTTATCACTTCTAATCTTAAGTCTTTTCTCCTTTTACTTATTTTATATTTTTTAATTAGTTAACTTGCTTTGATTGATTGTTTTTATATATCTTCCTTTTGCTTTTTAATATCTTTATGTATATAAAGAGGAAATGGTTTAATATATATGTGAGGAACTTTTTATTTTTGCTAATTCATTTATTCATATTTTTTTTTTCAATTTTGGACCTTGATTTCTTCTACTTTTGTTACTTTTTTCCTCTCTTTTTGATTTTTGATTTTTATTATTTTTTATTTTACATTTTTATTTTATTTTTGGCTTTAATTTTTATTTTTTATTGTGAGGTGTTTATGTTGAGATTGTTTTGATGATGACAAATATATAAAAAATATGAGTTACAAATATAATATTAATATGTGCTTAAATCAATCATTTGGACTAACTATTTGGTTTGCAAGTTAAATATCTATTTTGTAGGATGGTCTAAAGAAAGAAGAGTGAGTATAGAACTGAAGATAATACATTATCAATATCATGTTTCTAACAAAGATATCAAGAAGGAAAGATGCTCTAAGTAATAAAGAAGTTAAGGATTTGAAACTTGGTTGTATCAAGATAGTCAATGAATTAAATAGGTATAATTATCATAGTCTAATTGTTATCTTATGAAATTCAATGATTTAGATTTGCATTTACCGGCTCAAGACATTTTGGTTCTCAAAATATAAATTTGGATTTAAAATATAGTAAGATATAGATTTTACTTAAAATTGCTTTTGATCTTTGGTTACTATTTTGCTTATATCTCACAAACCATATAGTATTTTGTTATGAAATTTATTTCATTAGAAAATAAACTCAAAGAACTTTTCAATGATAAGTCATTCACTTAAAAATGAAGTTCAAATGAAAAAGTTATGACTATCCAAATTTGAGTCATAAGATATGGATAATGCATAAAATTATTTTATGACCTTTGGTCACTATTTTGATCATATCTCCTAAAATATATTGAATTTTGACATGAAACTTATACTTAGAAAATAGACTTAAAGAGCTTTCTGACAATAGGTAGTGCACTTAAAATGGATTTAAAATGAGAAAGTTATGACCATTTGAAGATAAGATTGCATCACTATAAGTGACCCATCGACTGGGACAGTATAGAATCAAGGTAGTCGACTAGGAGGCCCCTGACAATCGACTGGCATGTCCCAAATTCAAAATGACAGTCACAGTTTGAAGGGTAGTCAACTGGGAGACCCTCGACTATCAACTAGCAACTTTCAAAAAGTGTTTTCAAAAGTAAGTAACGACTCTTTTGAGTATGTAATAACTATATCTCATCTTGATCTATATATATGACCTTTCAAACATATTTTTAGTAGAACCAAATGCTAGAATATGATCTTTAACTTATTATATCATCTTTGAGAGAGAAACAAACATCATTGAGCCAAAACTTGCATATTCTCAATCATTTAAGTTGTCAGAGCTTCATCTTATATATCTAATTCTTTGAGAGAGTTTATTCATTTGTATTCCTTTCTTCTTTAAGAGAGAGAAGCTCAAGAAAGTTCCTTGAGGGTGTGCTTGGGTTAAGAGGGAGGTTTTCCTGTTTAAGTTCAAAGAAGAGGTTCTTTCTAGGATTTGTAATTAAGGGAGAGGTCCTCCCTTATTGTTGTAATTAACCATTAAGATAGTGAAAAATCCAAGAGGTCGCTTGAGGACTAGACATAGGCTTGGATTAAAGCCAAACTAGGATAAATCACTAAGTTTGATCTCTCTATCTCTATACTCTTTATATTTTGAATTATCATAGTTATGTTTTGCTTTTATATTACACTTGAAGTGTTGATATTACCTCAAGCATCTACATTAAGCCTTTATTGATTAATATAATTATTGTTTTACATCATACTCATCCAAGCAATGTTTATAACAAGTACTTTGTAAAGCAATTTTGAAAAGAACTAAAATTCTGCCAACACCCAATTTACCTAATCTTGGGTGTTAGTTGCCTGGGCTAATCGTTTATGCTCACTCTTATTATTTTTATGTTTTTAAGGAAGTAGTGCTAACCTGGAACTTTCTCTATAATGTGAAGCCAACTAGAGACTTATTGGTGAGCCTTGCATTGTTCTACAAAGGCAACATTTTATTGTTAATTACCATAATATTTTGCATTCTAGAAGCCTCATTTGGGATTGCATGCTTAAATTCTTTTATGAGAGCGGAGCTCTCTTTCTACAAGTTTATATTTTTTTATTGTGAAAATTTAAGGAAGTTAATGTTTTTGGAAAGACTTTGTTAAAATTTATACACGAAGGTCAAATAGTGAATATTATGCTTATGGAAGAATTATAGTTATGGCATTAAGTAGTGAATTGGCATAATTTAGTTAGCGCCTTCTCGTGGATTATTTGTCTTATTTCAGTTTATGAAGAATAGTTTACTTTGTTCTCCATGCTAGTCACACTTCTGTAGCGAAGGGTGTCACAGATTGTGTTCTCAACTAAGTTTGTAGCATAGTTTGAGGCAATGAAGAGAGTAAAAGAAGGGAAATTAAGTCAATTTCGTAAATTTAAAACACATTAACTAATTTCTAAGTTGTTTAGTTTACGAAATTCAATCCAATTTCAATTGTCTTTATTCCTTTCACAAAATAAAAGATACCAACCTATTAACACACCTTTTTAGATGAACTACGTGGACTTTGATCCCTATTATAGGGTATATAAGCCCTAAGCTCTCATCATTGGTTAAGTTTGCCCATTGTAAATATCTATCTTTTTCTATTTATGTTAATTTCATTTTATTCTTCCCTATTATTTTTGTTTGCTTAATTGGTGCAATTTTAAATAAATTTATGGTCATATCCTTACTTCGCTTGACTAATTTTGGATAACCATCTTTACATACGGGTGTTGCATGGTGTATAACACTTTCCCCACATTCAAATAGACTCTTGTACCCATCTTTGGTTATGCAGACCACCTTTTTGTTTAATTTTGTTTTCTAAAATTTTATGTTTAAAAATTTTGGTAGCTACTCCTATAAATTGGTTATCAAAATTAATTTTGGGAATTAATTTACACCTCTTTTTTCACTTTTCCACCACAATGTTAGGTACGTCAAATAGGTTTAGCAAGATACTTATAAAGATGAAATTATCCAATATTACCACCAAGGAGAAAGTGCAATAGGCAATAAGGTTTTTATAGTTTCCACACTTAGTACAACTAAGGCCACATTTGTAACACTCTTGAAATTCCCTATGTAATATCTAGTCTAAGTGGGAAAGAGCTAAAATTAGTTTTATAAGATGAAGAAAATAGGGAAATGCAAATGGGGTTATGAACTAAAATTTGAAATATCTCTTAAAGAAAAAAATTTCTAAAATAGTTATTAAAGACTAAAATATTGTATAAATTACTAGGAAACTTGAGCTTAAGACTAGGAGAAGTGGCTAAGCTTTAACCCACCCTTTCTAAAAGGCCTAGGTTTGATACCCTTTTATCCAACCTTAGAATTTACTCTCTCTTTTTTCTTTTCTATTTTTTTTTTTTGGTTTCACCAAGTTTCCTTCCACCTAAGAAATTACATAAATACCTTTAGTCTATATTTGTTCTTTCTTTTCTTTCTTTTTCTCCTGCATGATGGATCTCTCTCTAAAAGCTATTCTTCTTATCTCCATGGTAGTCACCATTCCCTTTACCTCTTCCCTAAATACATGCTTGTTGGATACTCATCACTACAATGTCTGATTGTGGTTTGTTGCTGGCATTTATTGGCACAGAAATGCCAAGATTCTGCTAAGGTGTAACTAACATGATTTTAGCCCTATTTTAGCACAACTAAAAGGGGATTTTTCCAAATTGCATTATCCTTCTTCCATTTGGTGAGGAACTTGCCCATTCCCCTACATTCTTGCCCTCAATTTTGTAATCTTGGCCCCAATTTTGAATTCCCCAATTCTATGACTTAGGGTTCCACAAGATGTGAAATTATACACAATTGGTAAGGAATTCTTGCAAATTAATTTGTTCATTTGCTTCCTAACATCAAATTTGTTATTTCCCTTCAATAATCCATTATCAATTTCTAATTTCAACATTAAAGGTGGTGCAAATTTAAAACTAAGCTTGATTTTAGTGAAATTTATTTAAATTAAGTTAGGCTTTGCATTCTTGTTTAATTTTGTTTGTTTCCCGCTAATTTAAGCATTCAATTTCAAGATTTCATTGATGATTTGAAAACCACTCTTTGGTTGCATGTTTCCTATTTAATTTCAGGGAAATCAAGCGTGATTATGTGAGTTTTTCATGAAATTACCTCAGAGCTTTGTCTATTTGATGAATTATAATTATTTCCTTTCTAATTTGAATATTTAATTTTATGATCTTGGCTCTTAATTCCACATCCCTCCATTTTAACAAATTAAAAAGCTTCAAGGGTTAAACATTAGTAAAGCTCTGAAGGAAGGAATTTAGGCTATTGGAATTTTTGAACAAGAGAGGTAAGGTGAATATAGTGAATTGTTGTTTTTATGGACTCTATTGTGGGAATAAAGGGGAAGGAAATCTTGTAAAGATGATTAAATAGACATTGAATAATAATTTAAATTAATCACCACATTCTTGAATTATGTTAGCATAATTTCCAAATTATCTTGATACTATTAGCCAACTCATGGTTCAGAAAAAGAAATTATCTTGAATCTATGTATGTATGTATTTATGTATGTATATATATAAGATTCAATACATATGAATAAGAAATAAATATATAAATAGTTAAATGTAAGATTTAAGCCAAGGTGGTGAAATTGCTTATGAATTAGAGGTTGAAGGGTTAACACCTCACTTTGAGATAGAGAAACTTCATATGCGATGATTAGGCAAGTGTTTAGTTAAACATTTGAAAGCTAATTTGACTTAAGGGCAATTTTGACATAAGAAATTAAATGCGAATTACTTGTTATTATAGGACCATATGTGTTAATTTTGTGATTAAGTGAGATAAGGAAAGACATGATAGGAACATGATTATTGTGTGTGCTCCCTCCATGCAATTAAATGTTTTAATCATACATGTTTTTAGTATTTTAAAGTATCCATTTATGAAATATTTTGTTTATACTCTCTGGTGCCTTAGGAACTAGCTTCCTGAATTATTGTGTTAATTCTGACATTTATTTATGTACTTTGAAATTTTGAGAAACTTCCTTGTAATATTCTTTGAATCTAAATGATTGTTTTAAATGATTCATATTCTATATGATTTTCAGGAAACTTTTTTTCTTTGAATGATTTGGTAATTGTATAAATTTTTGGAAATTTGGAATTTTGCTATTGGCATATTTTCAATTATTTATATTATTATGGAAAAAATATTGTTTTTGTAGAAATTCATCACAAGACCTTGTAGCTAACAACAATGGATGTTAGCCTTGGCGCACCATGATTTGCTTCATTATTCTGAGCGGTCTCCACCTTTGATTATTTGGAAGCCTTATTGCTTGACTTTGACATTATGTGAATTGTAATTCCTATCTAAGAGCTAGTGTTTGTTATGGATATAATCTGTAGCCTTGAGCAAGTGTTCTTTTAAAGATTGTGATTCTTAGCCACGAGCTAAAGTTCTTATGGGTTTATGATTGGTTGTGTGAAATATTTTCTACTTTGGAATTATTCTTTAAATGTTTTTCTTTTATAAATTCCGAATGCTTATTAGTATGTTCTATGTTATAAGCTTCTCAATATTTGTCTAAGCATTATGAATTAAATTTTAAGATTTGTGATTTGCCTATTTTTGAATAATTTTGGTAGTATGTGAGTTTGATGTGTTTTGAATTGGAAAACTATATGGTTGCGAAAAATCTAGCGGTTTGTTTGTTCCCTCTTGGTATGATTAATAACATTTGCTCACTGAGTATTGTCACTCATCACTTTTCTCTTTAATTTCTTTTTCAGAGTATAGTGTTGATCCCAAATGTCCATCTAGGGTTTAGAAGAAATTGAGAGACTTACTGATGAGTCTTGCATTGTCTACTAGAGTGAAGAGTTATTGTTAATTAGTAGTTAACATCAAAAATATTTTCTTTGTACTCTATAAGCTCTTTTTGTCACAAGCAAGATTTTAGTTTTGATTATATTGTATGACATTGGAGAATTGGACTGGATATTTTACATGTTTTTTGTTCTATTAACAATTGGAATAGTTAAATTGTAAATTTTATTCAATTTACGTAGATGAGATTTACTATGTTCCTTATGCTGATCATACTTAATAGTTAGGGGTGTGATGATATTTTTCTTCATTCAACGAAATGGTGGAGGAGGTGCACTAAGTGGAAGAATTTTTGAAGATGCTATTGAATTTCTTGTTGGACTCCATACAGGGCCTAAAGGCAAAAGATTTAGATATAATCTCTTAAACCAAGTATATGTAGCCTTTTCAGAGCTTTGGCCCACTCAAAATGACTTGGATCTTATGGCTATATTTTACAAGAACATTATTGCAATAAAACTCAAGCATTTGCCATTTTTTCTTTCCAAATGTGTAATGGACACGCTTATACCATAATCCTTCCTCATATATGCGAACCATGCTAGAGCAGAATGATTGTCAACAGCAGCCTTCAAGTGTTTGATAAAAGTATGATCTTCCTTCTATAGTATAATAGCGTCCATTATCACTCCATGCAGTAGTTTCATAAATCCAATCAATATAGCGATTTCAGGCTTCTAAATATGCTTGACCTTACTCAAAGGTTGCTGCTAAAGAATAAAAGCTTCTTGAATAGTGGCGTTGAAGATTGGTCATTTCATTTGCATTGTTGGTCATGTATGTGTGTGAGAGAGAGATACAGTTAAAATAAATTTTCTTTACATAGTTTCATTATAATCCTCACAAATCTCATACACGGAAGGAATTACTTTATTAGTGGACGTGTGACATGTAATTTGACCTATAATTTCATGTCGAAATGCAAACTATATTACATATAATTTTAGGTTATAATGAATTTTTTAAAAAAGTAGTTTTGTAAAAAGTTAACTGTATCAATAAAAAATAAACAAAAAATACATATAATTTTGAAATAAAATTATTATGTATAATTTAACTAAATTTATAATTTAATTGAAATAGTTATCATTAATTGAACTAAATAAGTGCTAAAGTATGCATAAATTGATCCAAACAAAGAATCCGGATCTCCTATGGTTGAGTGTTTCAGTTACAGCTGGAGTAAGATCTAACATTTATTATTAATTTGATAGCTTGTGTTTAAATGTAAGAAAACGAAGTTGATAATTTTAGATACTGAAATTCATATTTTAAAATTTTTTTATCTAATTATTGCTTTAAAACTTAATCTAACAATCACAATTAAATCAACTGCAATTGCAATAAAAATTCAACAATAGAAAATTCATTTAACCAAACAAATGCTTGAATTTAGTAGATTGGAGAATGTAAATTCATTAGGAATGCTAATAACATTAAATAGTTGTTAATAAGTTGTTAGTAGTTGGTCTAATAGATTAATATCTAGAAAAAAACTTTCTCTTAAATATACTAAACCATAATATACCCTTAACGTCATTAAAAAAAAATTCATTTACTAATCGTACAACTAAAAGATAATTAAATGTGAAATGTATGAAATAATGTAATTGTCATTATGTTATTTAGGATTACTATATTTATACACAAAGCGCATGACAATTTTAACTTAATTTTTCATGTACTAAAGCTTCAGAATATATGAATTTTATGATAAATGTTAGCATATTAAAGGGGAAGTATAAATTAAGAAATGAAAATCTGCATAAGTAATTGAATATATATATATATATATAAAACAAATTCTATTATTATGAGGAGAAAAAAAGAAAAGGAAAGAGTAACGTCACAAACTCACAGTCACATGCATTATTCCCCTGTGTTGGGATAATCAACCATTTAATGTGTATTCTCTTCATTATGGTTGATAGCTTGACTAAGGGAACTTCTTTTGCAACAATATTTTGTGCAGTTATAATGCTGCCATTTGGCTCAAAGGTGGAGCTTTAACACTAACATTCTAGTCATATGAAATTAGTAAGAAAAAAATAATAATGATCGGTTCATTGGAAAGGTCACCACCATAAAGGGTCAATGTTATGCTAGGCAAGGCTTGTGGGTTACTAGACAGCTTCATAGATAAAATCATCCAGGAACATATGGAGAAGAAGAAGAAGATGAAGAGTGGGGAGCAAGATGATGAAAGTGACCCGGTGGATGAGTTGAGTTTTCTCAGTGAGGAGTGTTTTCATATTTACTCACTGTCCTCGATGAAAAGCCTCGTGTTGAAGAAAGTGACAAGTGGATGAGTTGTTCCAAAATGTCTTTGACATAATATTTCAGAATAGTAAAAGCAAAAATGAGTAAACACTTTACAAGCTTACGTGGACCAACGAGAAATATTTTATTTGTGCCAACAAAATGAGATTTTACTCATTTATTTTTTATTTTAAATTTTAATTTTTTTTATTTCACGGATTGATATATTATTATTAACATAAATTTGTATAAGTAGCAAAAAAGTTAAATTAATTTTTTTTGAATATTTTGTTAAATATAATTGTGTTGAAGTTAAAAATATTATTATCATAATAATTAATTTTTTTACGTTATCTAGTATTATATAATTTACCACCAAATATATAATTATATTATCTTATGTAATACGATATTATATTATAATGCCATACCAAACACCTTATAATATTACATTCTTAATATTAAACCTTATCCTGTTTAACCTTATATTGTCAAATTTTATCCTATTAAACTTTATACAATATATTAAACCAACTCTAAGATATATAAATTTATGGTCTAAAGGCCAATTAACTTTAGTTAATTTTGGTAGTACTATCAACTACTCAATATTATTGTTATTTACATATTATATTGAAATGTATCATTTAAAAAATATTACATGTACAAAAATTATTTTTACTTGACCGAATTCCGTTCCAGGCTAAATTTTAAGAAGCACACTCACAACCTTTTTTGTTTTCTTGAAGCAGGAAAAACCAGAGAAGCATAGACCGTGATTTAATTGGTCAAACCAAGATGTTAATTAATAC
Source organism: Delonix regia (assembly GCA_037074485.1). Classification (NCBI taxonomy): domain Eukaryota; kingdom Viridiplantae; phylum Streptophyta; class Magnoliopsida; order Fabales; family Fabaceae; genus Delonix; species Delonix regia. Next base: position 17,871,981 of record CM073449.1, on the reverse strand, counting down.
TTAAAAATTTGGGAAAACCATATTAAAAATTTGATAATTTATATATTTTTTAATTTAATCTTTACTATTAAATTTTTATTACTATTTAATTAATTTTTGGTAATTTAAATCATTAATTATATGTTATCTTAATATTATGAATATATATGATTTTTGCTAATAACAATAAATATGAAGTAAAATTAACTCATACATGTGATAAAATATTGATAAAAATACAGTGATAGAGATTAAATTAAAAAACAGTTAAACTATGAGAATTTAATAACAAATTTTTAAAGTATAAGAACTATAATTATATTAAACATTGAGCGAAATCTTGAAGACCAAAAATAAAATTTTACCATTAATTTGTCCATATTTAAATATTTTATCTTTCATGAAATTTTAAAAAAAAAACAGGGACAGACTTTTAAACAAATTCTTCTGCATACAAATAGAAGGATCACCTAAAATTAATTGATCATTTTGTCTTTGTTCATATATTTAAGATATGAAACGGTTTTTTTTAACTTCTGATTCTATGCTCCACGGCGTCCATTTACGTAATAATTTTTTGTAACTCTGGTCTTTTATTACTATTTTTATTTATAGAAATTATAATTTTAGTTCCTATCATTTTATTTAATTTTTCAATTTAGTTCCTATAAATTCAAATTTTGTAATTGAGTCCTTACAATTTATAAATATTTTAATTTAGCTTTTAATATTAAAATTTTGTTAATTCCTATTAATTTTGTTCATATAATGAAATGTATACTATTATTATATTTGATAATTTTGTTTTGGTCAATTACTTTTTAATTTAGTTGCATGTTAATCCTTCGTGCATTGAAAATATTAAAATAGTATTTTACATATGAACTTTTATATTTTAAGATTATAACTAAAGTAGTTATTTTTTAAAACAACTAAGCAAACAGCACACCTATGATAGGGTAAAATTGAGGAGGGACTACTCTGAATCCAAGATTGAAAAGTAAAGGATTGTTATAAAATTTTTAATTTATAAAGAATCAAGATGAAATAAAGTTTTAAATTGAATGATCGAACTGATTTTTTTTGTCCATAATATTTTGAATACGTATGATTTATATTAATAATAAAAAAGTAATAATGTCAAATTTACTCACTTATATAATAAAATATTGGTAAAAATAAATGACATGAATTAAATTAAAAATGATTTAAACTCTAAAAAAATTAAATGACAAATTTAAAAAAAAAATAATTTTTTTGTCTTTCACTTATTATAAATTTAATTGGTCTCTTACTTATTAAAATATTTAAAATAGTTCTTTATTTATTGAAAAATATTGTTCTTTACTTTTTAAAATAATATCAAATTTAGAGTTTTAAGTTAGAGTTTGATAAATAAACTAAATTTGATAATTTTGTAAAAACATAAGGGATTAAATGTAATACTTTTTAATAGAAAAAATTATTTTGAATATTTTAATATAGGAGGATTAGTGAAAGACTAAAAATTTATTTTTTAATTATTTAATTAAAAAAATTAATTAGAAATTGAATGAAATTATAACGACAGAAGGGATGATTTTCTCTTTTATTTTTTATGCGGGAGATATCTCTTTTATTTTTCCTTGAAAAAAAAAGGAGACGGGAAATGTTCTCTCAACGAAGATAAAGACGCTTTTACATTCCTCTCCGTTAAAGGAAGGCATCGTCGGCTTTGATAAAATCCGTACAAGCAAAACTCCACAACGTTCCATCCCTCAATACCACTGAGCTTTGGCTTTAACGCAGGGCTTATATAGTCAATTCACCCACAATTAGCACTGCGTTTTGTCTCAAAACGACACCGTTTAATCCCCTTCCCCGCCTCCGGCGTGATTGAGCACTTCCTGTCATTTTGCTTACTCATAAATGGATTTCCATTCTTTATCCTCACCTGGGTTTTAAATTCCAATTTGTGCATACCTAATTCATTTCTTCAAGGCGTTTGGGTGTCCCGCATGATCTGAAATTATTGGTCTCAGGAATTTGATTGTTGGAATCGAAGCCCTAAAGTTTTTTTAAGGGTTTTGTTCCGTTGGGATCTGTAAGATTTAGTTTTTCAAATGGCGGATCAGGAAGAGGAGGATTTTCAAATGGCTATACGGATGAGTATGCAACATTCGCCGCCGGAGCCTAAGCGTAGTAAGCCAAGAGATGCCGCCGTTTCTGGGGTTGTTTCAGGGTCGCCGGAGGAGTCCCCCGAAGCCAAGAACCGGCGGCTGCAGCGGGAGCTTATGGCTGCAGCTGCTGAGAAGCGGATGATCGCGGCGAAGAGTGTTCCGTCTCCGATAGGTAAAGGTGGGAAGGGTGGAGAAGCTGGCAGGAAAGAGGAGTCGCGTTTGGAATGGGGAAAGTTAAGTAAAGAGCTATCTCTAGAAGAAGCCAATCAGTTGTTTCTCATGGTATTTGGCAGTGAGGTTTCTAAGGCCATTCTTGCACAGTGGAGCAATCAAGGAATAAGGTATTTGCATTTTTTTTTTTTCTGGTTGCTTGGGATTGTGTGGCGCTTCATTTCCGTCATTCTATTACTTTGGGCAAAGTTGCGTTTTTGATTAAGTTTCGTGAATTTGTTTGGTTCTTCCACGTAGCCATGCTATTTTAATATGAAATTTATTTGAAAATGACATTTTCACATTATTAATTGGTTAGTCAAGTTTGAATTATTAACATGTTGCTGTATTGAATCACCCGCTGCAAGATTGTGCTTTAATATGACGTAGCTGTGATGAATTTCTGAACATGAGAATTTTCTACTGATACTCACTCTCCATCATAAATTTTCTTCAAGTTGATTAGAATCCATTATAGAATGTTGTAATGCAGAGTCTAGCAAATACTGTTGTTATTGTCAGTATTTTCTGTCTGTGTATACGACTTGCTTCCTTCTTTGTACGTGATTGGGGAGTAAGTTACTTCATTGTGAATGGGGAGAGAGTTAAGCTGTCTTGTTACTTATGCCATCTCAAACAGCCCGATAACTCAACTGACCTGCTCCTGCCAAACAGGAATGGACAGAACCTAGTGGAACAGCTAAGAATATAATAGCCAATTAGCAATAAACAGAACTGAAATGGAACTGATCATAGTGTTCCTTTGTTTGGACTTGTAAATTAAGGGAAAGGAAATTGTGGTATTGTTTGGGAGAGCAAAAGACAGGAAAAGAAAAGGAAATTAATCTGTACTAAGCTTGGCCCAAAAAAATATCTGATTAATTGGCCTCTATGCCTGTACTGGATAGACAAATATAAATAATAATATGACAAGTTTCATAAATAGACCACTAATCATAGTGTTCCTTTGTTTGGACTCATAGTAGGGAAGGAAATTGCGGTAGTGTTGGGGATAGCAAAAGACAGGAAATGGAAAGGAAACTAATCTGTATTAATTGACCTTTATGCCTTTTTATTTTTGGATAGACAAATATAATTAATAATATAACAAGTATCATGAAAAGAAAATCTGGAAACATTTATTTTCAAAATATTTATGGTTCAGCCGGACCTTATGGAAAGTTTCATAAATAGACCAATGATGCCTAATTTGCCCCACCACCCTTCCAACTGCATTCTTGTTTGTTCCACGCAAATTTTTCAGTCATTTGGAAATTGCAAATCAAGGTTGTGAAGATCAAGCAAGGGGTTAAAAAGATTGATTCATAGGATTGGATTTAGGGATGATCAAAATACTCATAGCCTATGGGTGCCTGCAGAATTACTTGTTTGGGCCTGTATATGGGAATAAAAATTGTGCTGGGTTCAGATATGGGAAATTATTAGGGAATTTTTACATGTTTGGATCCCACCCCTGACCCTTAGTGTGTGTGTGTGTGTTATATTTGTCTTAAGCTTGGAATTTGATGAATACTGGAATAAAGATTTGCTAGTTGTCATAATTTGGTATGAGACACATACAGGGATGAAAGTGTTGAGACTAAACAATTCTAAGTTATGTTAATCGTGTATTTGATGGGTATTAATGTTTGAGGCACATTTTTTTTAAATTATATTTATGAGTAAAATACAATTTTGGTCCCTCCCCTTTGGCCTTAAGCTTTAATAAGCTTCTCCTTTCCCACCTGTATGCCCCTTGTTGTAGCTAGAATCTACCTCTGGTGACAAAAATGTTTGGTGCTATGAAATCTCACCGTCAGCCTTCCCGCAATGAAGTTGAAGGTTGGGCAAATTAGGGCAGGAGAGGCTGAAAGTTAGTAGAATAACTAACGTTTGGCTAGTTTAATGATTTTCTTTTCATCCCATTTGACCCTAGGAAGCTAGAAATCCAGCAACATGCAAAAAATTTCTGCAAATCCAAAATCGCTTAGGATTGGTAAGCTCATGAGATTTTAAGATTTAAATAGAAATCTTAGAAGATTTAGATCTTATGTGGAATAGGGATCATTGGGATTATATGGGAATGTAAGATTGTAAGATCTTAAGATTTAGTTTGGGATTTTGACAGCCTTGCTTGAAAGTGTACATTAGTGAGCTAGTGAACCAAAGAGAGAAATTGATGGGGCATGCCTGGTTACTTGATTGGAATAACATTGTGGGGCTTAAATGCTACTTGGCTTATTGTTTTATTAAAAAAATGAAATTTGGCTTTCTTGATTGGAAGTCAGAACACCGTAACATCATTCCTTCAGATTTTTATCACCATAAATTGCTCATTAGAAACGCATCTACCCTGCTGTATGATTCCAACCCTCTGCCACAACTTTTCCTCCTATTTCTTTATACATAGTACTGAGCTTGGTAGTGTTTAGGGTGATAGATTGGAATGGCCATAGAAACATTTTTGAAAATTAGATGCTATTACAGTGGTGATTGAATGATAGTCTTGAGGGGGTATCTTAGGGGTTTAGGATGGCAGGGATATCTTTGGCCTGGACGACATGTCAATCCATCAAGTCTACTTATTTTATCTGTCCAGAGTCCAGACCTACCCTTACTATTATAGGTTTCAGCATGATGGGCTTGTAGCAATCTAGTGATTATGAGTGTGAGTTCAAACTTTTTTTTCTGCAATTTGTTTTGCAAGTGGTTTTTTTCAAACTTAATTAGATATATGAACTAATAATTTTTTTAATAAAGTACAAAAAAAGTGTTTTCATTCATATAAGTCAAAGAAACCAAACAGGGTTGTCAATTAAATTGCAACATCACAGTGTTCCAACTTAGTGTGCTCCCTTGTATTGCCTATTGTGAATTATAAGAAATATCGTATTAAGTACCCAAACCTATGTAGCGAATTGTGGGGTGCCATAAATTTGGGAACACTGATCTTGATGGAACTGTTAGGCCCTGTTTGGTATGTTGGAGAGGATTTTGGTGGAAAGGGAATGAGAATGAGATGGAATGGAAAAGAGAATTTTGATACCAAGACCTGTTTGGTATGTTGGAACTGGAAAAGTGAATGGAGTTACAAAATTTGTTTGGTATGGTAGAGATGATGATGAAATAGGTATGGGAAAGCGATGAAAAGACAGAAATGCGCCTAATTAAAATTTTTCTTTACCCCTTTGTCTTTTATGTTAATTGCTTTCTCACACATCTAAGCGCCCTTTTCTCGTTTATGATATTTGATCTACGGGGTGTTAACCCTTGGAGGACGGCTAGAAGGGGCATTTGTAAGCCAATGATGATGCCAAAAACTGACCGAGGTTCCGTCTCTATTTTGATAGCAAATTGTGTCCATTACATCATGTAGAATTTCAAGGAATTGTTCTGAATATTTTATTCATACGTTTCAATATGGGATCAGATTCTAATCTAATTGAATATCCCTTATTAATGGGGATATTATCTAGATGCTAAAATATGGAATATGATTTTAACAGTCCCGATAACTATAACAGAAATACAAAATAAAATAATCAACCAAAATATTTTAAATCTTGTGGCATATATTCCAACGCTTCCCCTCAAGCTAGTGACTGCCCATCATTCCCAACTTATCATTGAGTTTTTCAAACTTCACCTGCGGTAGTGCCTTTGTTAGAATGTCTGCAATTTGATGTTGCGATGGAGTGTAGACTACTTCAAACACCTTGGAGTCTAGCTTTTCCTTGATAAAATTTTGATCCAACTCCACATGTTTGGTCCGGTCATGATGATGTATTGGAGTCTTTACTATGCTGATTGTAGCCATATTATCAGAGAAGAGATGTATAGGATAGTCAATAGCCACTCTGATTTCTTCGACTAAGCACTTCAGCCATAAGCCTTTCCAAATGCCAAGTGAGAGTGCTCGATATTTTGCCTTTACACTGCTTCTAGCCACTATCGGTTGCTTCTTACTTCTCCAAGTCACCAAATTGCCCTATTGGTAAGTATAGTATCTAGTGGTGGATCTCCTGTCTGTAGTCCTGCCCAATTAGCATCTGAATAGATTTTTATACTCCTATCACTTCCTTTCATAAATGAAATCACTTTCCTTGGGGTTCTCTTTAGGTACTTGAGTATCCTGTACACAAGATTCATGTGTTCATTAGTGGGATTATGCACATATTAGCTTATCACACTAATAAGAAATGATATTTTTAGCCTGGTAGTGAGAGGTATATGAGTTTTCCAACCAGCTATTGGTATCTCCCAGTTTCTTCTATTAGGTTATCTACCTTGAATCTTAGTTTGAAGTTTGTCTCCATTAGTGTTTTAGCTGGTTTGCACCCTAGCATTCTTGTTTCTTCCAATAGGTCCAAGGTGTATTTTCTTTGAGAAACCACTATTCCCTTCTTGGATCGAGCAATTTCCATCACTAGGGAGTATTTTAGCTCACCAATAGTTTTGATTTCAAATTCCTTGGCTATGACACTCTTTTAAGTTCTCAGTTTCCTCCTCAAAGTCCCCTATAACTATAATATCATCAACATAGACGATTAGTATAAAAAGTTTTCCATCAGGTGAGTATTTGATAAACAAGGTATGATCTGCTTGCCTCGGGCTATACCCATAACCTTTAATTATGGTGGAAAACCTATAAAACTAAGCTTTAGGTGACTGTTTGAGTCTATACAGAGACTTAAAGAGTTTGCATACCTTATTTTTCTCCACATCAATACTTGGAGGAACCTTTATGTGTACTTTTTCTTCCAAGTTGCCATTTAAGAAGGCATTCTTGAAAGCAAACTGGTGGAGTTTCCAATCTAGGTTAGCAGCTATAGAGAAAAGGACTTTAATGGTATTGAGTTTGGCAACGGGAGCAAATGTCTCCTGATAATCAATTCCAGGAGTATGTGTAAAGTCCTTGGCTACCAACCTAGCCTTATGTTTGTTTATGCTTCCATTTGGATTATATTTAATAGTAAAAATCCACTTGCACCCCTCTACCTTTTTGTCCACTGGTAAGTCAATTATTGCCCAAGTTCCATTCCTCTCTAGTGTAGTAATTTGCTCTTTTATAGCTTTTCTCCACTTTGCAAATATGTATAGCTTCAAGCATATTTTTAGATATTTTCTCACAGGATATGTTAGCAATGACCGTGAAATATTTAGAAGAAAGTTTATCATAGGAAATAAAGTTGCCAATAGGGTGTTTGGTACAAGTTCTTAACCCTTTTCTTAGTGTAATTGGCCAACCTAATTGGTCTGGGTTGTTCTTAGGAGCTTTGGCATTTAGATTGGAATCTTGGTAGTACTTAGGAGTGCTGTCTTTTGTACTTGCAATTTCAAATTCAGTTTCAGACATAGGTGAGGTCATAAGTGTTGTTATATGTGGTTCTTGGTCTTCAGGAAGAGTGGCTAGTTTTGGACTGGTTATTCTGGGATGAGGTTCAGTGCTGGATGGCGTGTTTTGTGGGTAAGTTATTGGTGTGGACATGTACTGATCAGGTGCAATGATGGTTAGTTGTTGTTGTGTATCGCAGTAAGTCCATTCATCAATAATCTCCCTTTGAATGGATTTACCAGCAAATTAGGGGGTTGTTTCAAAAAAGGTAACATCTATGGAGATATAGAATTTTTTTGTGGTCGGTGAAAAACATTTATATCTCTTCCTAAAGGATGAATAACCCATAAACATGCACTGTAGGGACTGCGAATCAAGTTTTCCACTGTTATATATGTGAACAAAACAAGTGCACCTAAAAATCTTAGGAGAGGGGCTACGGGTAAGAGCAATAGTTTTAGGGTAAACTTCAAGTAATTTTTCTAGCGGGGTAGAGTAATTTAGGGGTTTAGAAGGCATGTGATTAATTAGATAGTTTGCTGTTAGTAAAGCTTCTCCCTAATAGGACTTAGGTGTGTTGGAGGCAGGGAGTAGCGAGGTGTCTATTTTTGTGTTCAGAAACTCAATTTTGTTGTGGAGCATGGACACATGAACTTTGGTAGAGGATCCCATTCTCATGAAGGAATTCCTTGAGAATAGTATTGAAATATTCAGTTCCATTATGGGTTTTAAGGATCTTAATGGGGGTTTGAAACTTATTTTTGATAAGAGAGTGGAAGTTTTTGAAAATATGTGAAACCTCCGATTATTCCTTCATTAAATAGGTCCAAGTGGGTCTAGTATGGTCATCTATGAACATAACAAACCATCGGTCACCAGTTAAGGTCTTTGTCCTTGATGGACCCCATACATCGCTATGTATTAAGGAAAAAGGGTGAGAGGGAACATGTTTGTGTGCAGGGTAAGAGGTGCGTGTATGTTTGGATAATTGGCAGATGTCACACGGAAACAAAGGGAAATTTTTATTGAATAGAGTGGGATACATTTTTTCCATGTAATTGGGGTTGGAGTGGCCTAATCTATAGTGCCATAAGACACAATCAGAAATAGAGTTAGAACTAGAAAGTGCACAAAGCATGTTGGGCTCTTGGTCTAGTAGTTAGAGACCGCCTTTCTCCTTAGCACTGCCAATCATTGCCCTTGATGCCAGATCCTGAAAACAACCACCACCATGGAAAAACTTAGTGATACAGGTTAGGTCTTTTGCAAGTTTACTAATGGATAAGAGTTTACATGTAAGGTTGGGGAGGAGAACTTGATGGTGAACAAGATGATTCGATAAGTACACTGTCCCAAACCCAGACACTTTAGAAGAAGCGCCATCGGCAAGGGTGACTAGTAAGTTAGGTTTGCAATGTTTGAAATTAGTAAGAGAAGAAAAATTATCCGTCATGTGGTATGTGGCCCTAAAGTCAACTATCCAAGTATTGGTTCCTTGAATTTTGGAACTAAGGCAAAAGGTGAATTACTTGTATGGGCAATTAGGCTTGTGGCAGTGTCATGAGACGGAAAGGTATTGTGATGGGTGCCAATCAGTTTGTGGATGGCCACTAGTTGATCTTTATAGAATGTTTCAGAACTAGAGATTTTGCCTTTTGAACTAGTTGTCATGTTAGCTTGTCCATCATAATGGCTTCGTTGTTTATTGTTTGGTGGTTTGCCATATAACACCCAACACTTTTCTCTGGGATGTCTAGCCTTATTAGAATGATCACATCATGTTCTTTGTGATTTTTTTATGCTTGTTATCACTAGATTGTGATGTTTTAGCTGCAAAGACAAAGTTGTCAGTAACATTAGAGGTAAGGTTACTATAAGTGAGTCGACTTTCCTCTCTTTTTATTGCAGAAAATACCTCCCTTAGAGAAGGAAAGGGTTCCAGTAAAAGAATTCGGCCTCTAATTTCCTCAAAATTGGCATTTAAGCCAAGGAGAAGTTAATAGACTCTCTTTTCCTCCTTTAGCTTCCTGAAATAAGCTGCATCAGCCTCACACGACCACTGATGATTCTCATATTGATCTAGTTGTTGCCAATGGCATAGTAGAATATTAAAGAATTGGGTGACATCAGAGTCAAGCTTGGTGGAAATCATGAAGAAAGCCTTCAATTTCAAAGATAGCTTTATTTTTTGTAGAGGATTACATTTCTCTAATGGCTTCCTAAACCTCAAGGGTTGTATGATAGGGCAGAAAGTTTTCCCCAATGTTAGGAGCCATGGAGTTATCAACTAGGATTGAATAAGGCTATTATCAATCTCTCAGGTTTTGTAGGGAGGGTCAACGGTTTTTCGTGAGGTAGACAGCTTTGCCTATCCCTTTCACAAACAACATTACACTTGCTGACCATTGTAGGTAGTTGTGGCCGGTCAAGCGATGTGATGTGATGAGAAGAGGAGTGGGGTCTAGGTTGGCTGGTCCTTGGGAGGAAATAGGTCTGTTTAGGTAGCTGGGGCATTCACTTGATGGTGACAGTGTGCTCCCTTGTGTATCGCTGCCATTCGCAGTGAGGATAGTGTCGAAATGGATAATGGTGGCCAGATTAGGGGCTTTGATACCATGTAGAATTTCATGGAACTGTTTTGAATATTTTATTTAACGTTTCAAAAAATGCTTTACACCTTAGGTTACAATTTATATAGCCGATAGATTGAAGATAAATTTTAGATTTTGATCTAACTAAATATCCCTATTTATATTATCTAGATCCTAACATATGGGATTTAATTTTAACCGTCCCGATAACTATAACAGAAATACAAAGTGAAATAATCAATCAAAATATTTTAAATCATGCGGCAAATCTTCCAACACATCATCTTTGATTTGGCCCCTACCCAAGAACATAGGCATGTCCACTTGCCAAAGAGAATTCTGATGAAGCTATGGGAAGGGGATGAAGAACCACGACACTTTATAGGGTAATGAAGGCTTGGGAAAGGGGCAATTTTAGTTTGGTATCCTTGTAAGCCTTTGAAGCTGTCCATTTTGCTATAAATGTACACGATGGCCATTTTAGTCTCCCTCACACAGAATGCGATGTCCAATGCTAATAGGGGTCTCTAGTTGGGTCGTTGCACAGGCACAAGACTGGTTGCTTCTACCTTCTTCTACCCATACCTTAGTTGAAGTGTGAGATGGGATAGTAGATAGGGTCATTTAATTGTGGTTATTTTGGTATTATCAACTAACATTCCAACGCCTTTAACCTTTTTCCATCAACCTGCTGAGGGAGTCAACTCTCCCGCCCTTCATGGGAGACCGCATTGTGTTGGAGAGTTGCTTCCCATATAACAAATAAGTTAGCAACTCAATCCCTCACCCTTTCCCTCTCCCTCAGGGCCTTCTATTGGCTACCAAATGTGGTTATAGGGAAGAGTTTAGAGAGTAATGGAGAAGAGTCATAACTTTAAATTCAAGCGCTTCTTAATGTTTTTGGTAAAATGTGGAAGGGGCAACTTATAATGTACAAATTTTACCTCACTTGGTGATTGAGCCTCAAGGTAGTCCAAGGCAAAAAGCACTAAACATCTGAAGTGCCTAGGGCAAGAGGTGCTAAAAAGGTGCACGCCTGAGTGAAGCAAGATGCTAAAATAGAGAAAATACTAAAAATATGTTATATAAAAAGAGATAAATAGATAAACTTAAATTTGTAACATGTGACATATGAATCATAATAATATCAAGTCAAGAGACATAATAATCTTCAAATGCACTAATTAAGTCACTAAACCCTAAAAAGATAATAGGCTAAATAATATTTTAAATTGAGTTATTTTTTTATCCTATTATTAAACTTAGGCTGGGCTCAACAAAGTGGGCCTTCTCTCTTTCACATGCACATCCCATTAGTTTTTCTTTTGTTAGCCACTGGGTGAATAAGACGAACTTCTAAGATGAAAATCTAAACATGCCTAGTTAGAGCAATATTGAAAGGATAAGCCTGCTATGAATTAAAAATGCCATTTTGACCTTACTAAATGTGTTGAACAATGTTCTTAGTGATTTAGGCATGCTAAATCATGATTTTGTTTTACTCTTACTGTCTTAATAAATCATATATTATGTATATATTCTTTGATACATGAAATAGGCTCACTTCTTTAGTTATGGACCTCTTAAAATACGAGAAATGTTGAGACTTGAGAGTACAACCACTGACATGGTCAAGAGTTATTTTAGTTGAACAGAATGAGATTGACAATGTGTTCATTATTCTTATTTGCTAATATTTTAGTTAGTAAATTGGGCTAGGTCTTTATGTTTTTCTGTTCAACATGTTACTATTCCAATGGTTTTCAACCCAAATCTGGACTGAACAAAAAATAGATGAAAAAGTTATCTCTTTTTGGGAATACATGATTCCTTTGGTCTTTTTTCTCCTTGACGAGTCATTCAGATTAGGCAATAAATGCTTGTTTCCTTTGTTAACCACTTCAGTCCTTTCCAGTCCACCCATTCAAACAAGTTGCTGAATGGTCTTTAAAGCTTGGCCTGAGTCCTGAATTTCTAATTTTGATAAGTGTGGCTTGCAGTGAGAATATGTAAGTGTCAAATCACTGATTACATGTGAGAATATATAAGTGTCAAATCACTTGTGCTAATTTAGAATGATTTACTATTTTGAGTTTTAATATTCAATTTACTGTATTATTTCCATTTATTATTTCTCATGTCAATGACATAGTTCCTGGAAGGTAGTTTTGATACTTTTCTATTAGGTCTCTCATGTGCAATATGACAAGGGTGATGAATATATCGTGTGGTTTAGATCCTCATATTTTGCATATGAAAATCTGAAAGTGAGGATTTGCTTCTCTCACTTGATATGTTGATTATGTTTGTCTGTATGTAAATATCTTTGAATGAATTGCTGGATGAAAAAACAGAGGCATGCATTGTGTATTTATGCATCTATTGGGCCATTTGTGGATCTAGCATAATATGGCATTACTGATATAAAAACATTGCAATCTTAGACTAGGTCATATGCCTAGCAATGTTTAATTTTACAACATTTAGGCTTGAATTATTTCGGTCATTTTTCCTAAAATAGATATGCACATATACGCATGTTATATAGAACCTAATAAATTGGGTGCTTAACCGGTATAATAACTCTTGGCATGAATTTTACCTCTGTTCTTGTATTGCTCTCTCTTCTCTTCAATAAATTTTCTTTCCCTATCCAAAATAGGAAAAAAAATCGACGTAACACAATTGGAATTGGATAGCATAAATATCTTGTCTTTATTCTATAATATTAATAACCAAAACAAGTTTAAATGTGACATGGCTGATATTTTTTTCCTGAAGGTCAAAGCTCTTGCAAACAATTGTTAATTTGACCATGACATTTTTTTTAACCCTATCTATTGCTGGATGGAAATAGTATAATAAACAATTCAGTGGTAAGAGGCTTGTTCCCTATACCTATATGTGTTTGAATATTGTAGAATTTTAGAGGAATTGAGGAAACTTATGTTTACTTCATAGTCGGAATTTTTTAGAATACAAAATTGGGGTTGAAGTCCCCTTTATTTAAACCTAAGTGGCAGCAGTCTAGGGTACCTAATCTTTTGGGATTCTGCTGCACAATTAAAACAAAATGAAATAGGAAGATTGACATCCCTAAAATATAGTAACAAAATATCATATCACACCTAACTCTAGTGGCTATTGCCACAAATATAAAATGAATGAAATAAACAATATAAATGCATAACAACACTCCCCCTCAAGCTGGTGAGTAGATGTCAATCATTTTTAGCTTGTAACTCAATTCCTTAAATTGTATTTTAGCAAGAGCTTTTGTTAGGATATCGGCAATTTAGCACTGTGATGGAACTTAGGTGAGTTTGATAATGTTGGAATCTAGCTTCTCCTTGATAAAGTGTTTGTCTAGTTCTACATGCTTGGTTCTGTCATGATGGACTGGATTTTTAACTATGTTGCTGATGGCCATGTTGTCAAAAAATGTGTTAATTGGACCTTCAATTGCTACCTCAAGCTCTCCAAGTGGGTGCTTCAAGCATAACCCTTCACAAATTCCTTGAGAGAGTGCCTAATATTTTGTTTCTACACTATTTCTTGTTACTACTTGTTGTTTCTTACTTGTTCATGTAACTAAATTGCCCCACATATATGCACTGTACCTAGAGGTGAATCTCCTATCAATTATAGAGTCTGCCCAGTAAGCATCGGTATATATTTCAATATTTGTCTTGTCACCTTTCTTGAAGAATATTCCCTTTCCTGGGGCCTTTTTAAGGTACCTGAGTATCCGGTATACTAATTCCATATGATCCTTAGTAGGATTGCTCATGTGTTGACTGGCTACACTCAATGAGAAGCATATATCTGGTTTGGTGTGGGAGAGATATATCAATTTTCCTACCAGCCATTGATATCTTCCAATGTCAACAGGAGGGCTATCTTCATTGAATCTTACTTTATAGTTGGTTTCCAAGTTTTTAGCTGGTTTGTAACCAAGCATGCCAGTTTCTTCCAAGAGGTCTAATGTGTATTTCCTTTGAGAAACAACAATGCCTTTTGTAGACCTAGCCACCTCTATTCCTAGGAAATATTGTTGATCACCAAGAATTTTGATCTCAAATTCCTTGGCTAGTGCTTGCCTGAGACATTCAATTTCCTCCTCAAAATCACCTGTAACAACTATATCATCTACATATACTATTAGAATTGATATTTTCCCAATCTCGTGAGGATTTGGTGGATAACATGTGGTTAGTCTGTCCCTGATTGTAGCCATACCCCTTAATAACTGAAGTGAATTTATCAAACCAAGCTCAAGGTGATTGTTTAAGCTCATAAAGGGATTTGTAAAGTTTACATACCTTGTTTGGGCCTCCCTCACATTCAATTCTAGGGGGTATATCCATGTGGACTTCCTCCTTTAGGTATCCATTGAAGAATGCGTTTTTAAAATCAAATTGGTGAAGCCTCCAGTCAAGGTTGGCTGTTAGTGACAACAAGACTTTGATAGTGTTGAACTTGGCCACAAGGGCAAAGGTTTCCTAATTATCTATTCCATGGGTTTGAGTGAACCCTTTTGCGACTGACCTTGCCTTGTGACGATTTATGCTCCCATCATGGTTGTTTTTTATAGTAAAGATCCATTTGCACCCAACGGATTTCTTCCCTTTTGGTATATTAGTAATCACCCATGTTTTTTTCTTTTCAAGGGCGTTCACTTCTTGTATTGCAATTCTCCATTTGGGGCTGCTTAATGCTTCTTGAATGTCTTTGGGAATTTTCTCACGAAAGATGTTAGCAATAAAATTGTAGTATTAAGGTGATAGACCATCATAGGAGATAAAGTTGCCAATGGGATGCATAGTACAAGATCTTACCCCTTTTCCTAAGGCGATGGGCATGTCGATTTCATGAACATGTCTGTCACAAGGATTTGAGTTTATGTCATGTGGCTGTTTCTCAATGTTAAATGGACTTGGGGGGAGCTCTTGGCACTGCTTCATTGGAATTATGCTTGCCTCACATGTTTTCTTCCTTCTGGAGTATACTAGGGGTTTTTCTTGTGCACTTCCCTCTTGGTCTTTTATGGTACAATGGTTTGTGGGCTGTGTTTCAGGTTTGTCATTTTCTGGACTGTTTTCAGGTCTGGTTTGTTAAGTTCTAGGGAAGGTTGGTTTAGGTGCAGTAAGTTCAGGTCTGGTTTGTGAAGTTCCAGGGAAGGTTGGTTTAGATGTAGTAGGTTCTTTTCCAATGGTAGTATATTTTCAGGTTCGGGAAGTAGGAATTCAAAGGATAATGGTTGCTGGTGTATTTTCAGCTGTCTAGTGTCAAAACTCTCCCCCTCAATGGATGTACCTGAGAAATAGGGTTGGGTTTCAAGGAAGGATACATCCATTGTAACATGGAACCTTTTAGTGCGTGGAGAATAGCACTTATAGCCCTTTTTATTTGGAGAGTAGCCAATAAAAATGCATTTTTCTGATTGGGGTTGGAGTTTGTTAGAATGATAATTATGGACAAATGATGTACACCCAAATACCTTTAAAGGGAGATTAGAAAAAATCATGGAGGTATTAGGTTAAGTTTCTTGAAATTTTGCCAATGGAGTTTTGTAGGTTAATGTTTTGGATGGCATATAGTCGATGAGATAGGTGGCTGTAAGAATGGCTTCCCCCCAATAAGATGTTGGAGTATTAGAGGCAATTATGAGGGCTTAGGTGACTTCTAGGAGATGTCTATTTTTTTGTTCAGAGACTCCATTTTGTTGTGGGGTGTCAACATATGTGCTTTGGTGAATTATGCCATGTGTTTTCAGAAAATCGCTGAGTGTGGGGCCAAATGCGGAGGATTTTTATAGTGGTTTGGTATTGGTTGTATATCATGGAATGGAAATGTTTAAAAATTTGTGGGGTTTCAGCTTTTTCTTTCATTAAGTTAGTCCAGGTAAGTCTAGTATGGTCATCTATGAAAATGATAAACCATCTAGTGCCTGTTGTGGTTGTTACGGGTGAGGGTTCTTAGACATCACTATGTATCCAAGTAAATGGCTGAGAAGAGATGTGATTACGGGATGGATAGGAGGTCCATACATGTTTGGATTGTTGACATACTTCACAATTGAAATGAAGGGAACTTTTATTTACTTGGGATATATTTTTTTCATGTAATCAGGATTGGAATGTCCCATCCTATAATGCCATAAAAGTAAGTCATTACATGAAACAGAGAGTGCAGATGTGGTGGGTACTCCTTTGATGAGATAAAGGCCAGTATATTCCTCAGCATTGCCAATCATCTCTCCTGATTCCAAGTCCTGAAATTGACACAAACCACGAGAGAATTTAGTAAGATAATGTGAGTCTTGTGTAATCTTGCTAATGGACAATAAATTATAGGACAACTTTGGAACAAATAAAACTTTATGGAGGATCAATTTGTGTGATAGTCTGACCGTGCCATAGCCAAGCACCTTAGAGAAGGAACCATCTGCAAGTTTTACAAAGGAAGCATTAGTGTAAGGGAAGAAATTTGTAAGATGAGTTGGGTTACCCATCATATGATCAGTTGCTCCGAAGTCAACTACCCAAATATTGTTTTCATTTACTTGGGAAGTCAGAACCAAAGGGAAATTACCTAAATCTGCTATTAAACTGGTACCATTACCACTACTTGGATTTGGGGTGAGCTGGGTGCCAATTAATTTTTGCAGTACTTCTAGTTGCTCTCTACTGAAAACATTCAGATCTGGTTGTGTTTTGTTGGAAGTATCCACTGCTGCCACATGTCCTTGACTTTCATTTTTATTTCTGCTTTTCCAAGTGGTTGGCTTCGCGTGGAGGACCCAGCATTTGTCTCTCGGGTGGCTAGCTTTCTGACAGTGATCACGCCAAGTTTTACTACCCTTTTTGTGCTTACCATCATTACTGTGAGGTCCCTTGGTAAGAAGGGCAGAAGAGTTGGGTGTTGTCTCTGGGGACTGTGAGCTGGTAGTTAATTTTTTCTTGCTCTCTTCCTGTTTCACTTTAGAGAAAACCTCCCTTAAGGTTGGCATAAATTGAAATGCATGATTCTCCCCCTTATTTCTTCACAATTGGGGCTAAGACTGAGAAGGAATTTGTAGTCTCTTTTCTCGTCTTTTAATGTCTAGAAGTAGGAGGGGTCAGTAGCACAATGCCATTGATGAACCTCATATAAGTCTAGTTGGTGCCAGTGACAAAGTAGCACATTGTAATACTGGGTGATGTCCAGATCATTTTGACGGAAATCATGGAGAAAAGCTCTCAATCTCAAACAAAACGGCTTTGTTTTTAATTGAAGAGTAGGTCTCCTTGGCTGCTTCCCACACCTCATGGGCAGTACCATATAGTAGAAAATTCTCTCCAATTTCAATTGTCATTGAGTTGATGAGCCAAGATTGAATCATGCTGTTTTCAATTTCCCAAGTTCTGTATCTTGGATCATCAACCTTAGAGGGGAGAGCTGTACCAGTAAGGTACTCAGCTTTGCCTCTTCCTTTGATATAAAGCATGACGCTAGATGAACGCTGGAGGTAGTTGTGGCCATTTAGCTGGTGTGCAGTGATCATGGTAGGATTGGTGTCAGAATTAGCCGATTGGATAGGGTGGAGGGACGTAGTGATGCATAAGGGATCACCATCTTTTTGTGGTTCTGTGGCAACACCTTTTGTCTTGTCAACATTGAGTCCAAAGCCAAATTTAATCATGGCAGATGGATCAATGCTCTGATACCATGTAGAATTTTAGAGGAATTGAGGAAACTTCTGTTTACTTTATAGTCGGAATTTTTCAGAATACAAAATTAGGGTTGAAGTTCCCTTTATTTAAACCTAAGTGGTGGCAATCTACGGTTCCTAATTTTTTGGGATTCTGCTGCACAATTAGAACAAAAAGAAACAGGAAGATTGACATCCCTAAAATATAGGAACAAAATATCAGATCACACCTAACTCTAGTGGCTGATGCCGCAGATATAAAATAAATAAAATGAACAATATAAATGCATAACAACAAATATACATTACATTCTTTTTGCAATGGCATGAATTAAAATACTAATATAGCATCATTACTATTTGATTTAATTATTCAAACTTGGAAAAAGCAAATTTGTGCTCTTCCTTTGGAACTATGAGGTGATTGTGTTCCCACCTTTTCATCAGACCATATAAAGTCAGGAAGATGCTATTCTTAATATTATTGCTTTATTATCTGAAGGCTGTTCTAAACAAATCAGATTACATATTAGTATGTTTTATCATGAGCTTTGTATTTTGGCTGGTAATAGATTATCAACTTTTCTTTCTTTCACAAATGTTGCTTCTGTGCATCTTATCTAGTCCCAGTGCCTGCTTTGATTCTATGAAATTAAGCTACATATTTCTGGAGCATATTTTGATCAATGGATTTATTTCATTGTCACGAAATCTTACTTTTGAAGGAAGTAATAAACATTTGTCATCTGCGTGATATGTTTTGAATGTGTCATCCTATTCTAAAAAGATTTGAATTTACTTTCTTCCTGTACTTTTATGCTAGTGGGTTTATGTACTTGCTTCATATTGCTAATACTATGAAATCTTTCCTGTAGGTTTAGCTCTGATCCAGAAACATCAATGGGCCTTGTGCAGCATGAAGGTGGGCCCTGTGGCGTTTTGGCAGCTATACAAGTAATGCCTCCCTTTCTCAGCAGTGTTTATAAACTTTCAGCTTGCTGTTTGTAACTTTGAAGCTTGTTTGGGCAACCAATAATTTCAGCATGCTTATTTGGTATCATATTCAAGATTCATTCTATCATTTATTAACAGCTAAGATCTGTTTGGTTTCCTTGTGTTCTGTTTTTCATTTTTATTGAAGATAGAAAACCTGATTTAAATATGTTTGGTAGAGTTTAGAGGGAACATTTTCTGGGAAAGTATTCTAAAATAGGTTGAAATAAGGAAATTTCTACGAGGTTTTCAGTGTTTATACTCAATAACCAGTGGCATTTTTTTTTGTTTATTTTGCGAGAAAGTTTACATTCCTATCCCTCTCAAACCATATGAAACTCCCCATTTATTGATGGTCAAACCAAAAGATAAAGTAAAATTTATGGTAATTTAAGTCAATTTGATTTAAAAACTAATATAAATTTCTAAGGTCACAAAACAAACTTATTTTCCAAATAATGAAAACTTGCAAATGTGATTAAGTTTTAAGAAATGTATGTAGAGAATGAAAACTGAAAGTATTTTTTAAAAACCAAACACATCCATCAACAAGAATCTGGAAATTGTGCAATTCTTTTATCAAGTTGAAAGACCACAAGAATATGAGGAGCGCATAATTTTGGGGGATCATTTGCTTTTAGAGTCTGTATCTCATACCAATGTGATATTTGGAATTTACAGTTTAGCACTTTTAAGTATTATAGTGGCTGACTGTTATAACTTATAAGTGTTTCTGATGGGGACCAGACAGTTGTGGCTCAATAAAAGTAGCAGTTCTCCAGTAATATTGATAAAATAGGACTGTTAATACTCTCAGGCACTGGACTCCAAGTAACAGTAAAGGAAAATAGAAAAATAGCAAAATAAGAACAGAAAGGTAACCCTCTGGTGTTTGAGAGACCAGAGACTCTCCCAAGACTCTTCCAATTCCTCGATGCCCCTCCACACCTTCATCCCTCTGGTTATATTCTGCTCTATCCCATACTCTCTCTCCTACTAGATACATGTGTATAGTGGGTTACAACTGCCCCCTCAGCCTTTCCAGATCACCATGCTTTAGATGCTTCTCCCCACTCCTCCCCTGATACTCCTTCCATGCTTAAGCCCATAGTGCTCAGGCCCATCAGGTTCTGTTATATTAGATGATTAATTCCTACAAATCTTGGGCCTATACAGTTTATTGTGTGTCAAGGACCATTTAAGCAATCAAATGAAGGTCCAAGAAATAGGTTTATTAGAATTTCTAACATGGCCCCCTCACATGAAAAGCCTTTGAGCTTAAAATGTGAACAAAGTGCAGGCCTATCTACCTTCTGCTGAAATATTATTAAATTATGAAGAATGGGAGCAGAAACAAACTCCCTACCTTTTGGTTATAGAGGTTTTGATTCCTTTTCGAGCATAATGCTGATGCAAAAGCTTAAGCTATTAAAGTGAAGGCCTATGAGTAGTTTTATTATGATCTCTAACTTTGTGGAATGCTGATTTGCTATCTTCCCTTGAATTCTATTTGTATCATTGAACAGACATATAAGTTACTAGTATCAAGTTGGTTGCTCTTCTATTTGAAAAACAAGTGACTGGTGGATTGAAACTAGTCTTGTGTGTTGCCGGTCTAATATTGCTTGCCCCATGCTAAATGTGCTTTAATTTTTTGTTTATTATTATTTGTGGGGGTCTCTGCATTTGTTTTTTATTTACTCTAATCTTCAATTTTAGAATATTTATCCTTTTATATGTTCATTTTGGATTAGGTTAGTGTCTGTATATATGAATATCTTTTTAATCATCTCATTCTTTTCTTTCTCCTAGCTGTTGTGATATGTGGATAATCCATGATTTCGATCAAGGTTTATGTTTTTTGTCAAGTCTGAATATCGATTTGTTATATGGTGTTTTGATCATTCCCTGTTATTGAACTTCTTTGCTATAGAATGTTGAAGTTGTTTATCCAATGAATGAAATTATAAACCTATGTAGCTTGTTCATTTGAGTGGGATTGTTTATGTATAGTCCCCCAAAAGAAAAAAAAAAGGATTTGTTACATCATTTTGAAGTTTTGACCATTTGTCATTATTAAGCTTCCTTTCTATAGTAATATTGAAGTTGTTTATCCAGTGAATGAAATAACAAACCTTTGTGGCATGTTCGTTTGTTTATGATTGTTTAGTGAGCACATTTGAATTCGTTATTATGTTCATTCTGTTTCATTTATCTTTCAAATGATATCGCAACTTCCAGAAGATGCTTTGTTATATGCTCATGTTGTTTCTTGCCTTTTTAATTTATTTTTCAGGCATTTGTGCTCAAATACATTCTTTTCCATGGTGAGTTGGGAGATGTAACAACTATGCCACAGAATCAGGGTCTCAGTGCATTATCTAAAAGTCAATCTGTTGTGTCAAGTAATTTTACTTCACTCACTGAAGACGTAAAAGTGAGGTAATTCACTTTTGACTGATCCATCATCTGTCTTTTGCTAGGAAAACACGTGATTATTAAATTTTACAGCAAAAAGTTTCAGTTCTTATGCTTTGTTCTACATGTTGTTGAAGTTCTTCTATCTCCAAGACGCTTTGTGAATCATGAACAAGGACAAGCTTTTGTCACTGTTGTGCTTTTGTTTAAGTTACACATCCTTTCTATGTATGTGACAAAACCGCCTTTTGATTGTGGTTTACTTGTCTAATGTTTATCCTTAGTCTGTATTTAAGTTACTTAAAGCACTGGAATCATTTTAACTATGTCTAGTTGGGCTCCTTATGATTGGTAAATTGACAAAATACTTATAGTTTATTGAGATATCGACTCTTGCAGATGATATTTGACTATAATGACTGCTAGTGTGATCATTCGTTAATGAAAGATGCAGTCATTCAATTATAAGTTTCTTCCTTGTTCTCTTCATGGTCTGATGCATTTTCTAGATTCCTTGCAGCTTATGATCCTTAATTAATATCTTTATTTTACTGCCTATAAGCATTGAAATAGCTAAACAGCTGGTGTATGGCGTGTGTAACCTACTTCAGATTTGTGTATGATGTGTGTCCAAGTAAATCTTATTTTCCTTCACTTTCATCTGTGAACTACCAAAGTGGAGCAATGGGGGCATGACTGGACCTAACTTTTAAGTGACATAGGCTTTATTTGTGCTGTGTTTTCTTGTCAGATTAAGTGTATTTGCTAGATTGCTTTTATATGGGTTAATAAAATCTTGTGTCTATTTCTCTTTTTATTCATTTTCAGAGTGGCACAATTTTAGCTTACGTGGATTTTATTTGCATATTAGTTGATGTTTATGTTTAGTTTTTGTGTTTATATAATATTATACCTGTCCCATGCCCTTCTTTGTGCTTCATAGCTCATATTTATGCACATTATATATGTTTATTGAGTTGTATGTGTGATTTCTTTTCAGGGCCTTGGTAAGAAGCATGGCTGAAATATTGTTTTTATGTGGAAATGGTAGAAGGGCTGTAATTGCAACTTTGAGCATTCTAGGGGATGACATTCAGCATTCTAAAGGAATTTCAGAGGATGAGGTAGCTTGAAGCTTGTGTTGATAGTGGTTACTTCTGCAACATCTAGTTGGAATTGGAAATAGAATTACATTGAAATTCCAATCTTGTTATTGCTATTGCCTTGGTCATCTCTTGATATTTTATTTGCTGATTCAATTCTTTTCCAATTGTCAGGTTATTGCAAAAGAACTAGAAGGACTTTTGATTGAATCGGCTTTGGATCTGCAAAAAGTTCTTAGAGTTGAAGCATACACATCACAAGCAAGTGCATTGCAGAGGCTTGAAGCAATGATTGCTGTATACCAAAGTCGTATGGGGGCATTGCTTTTCCTGATTTCTGCTTTACTTTCTCGGGGATTGGTATGCTCATCAACCGAAAACTTTGCTATATACTTGGTTTTGTATATTTGGGGGGGTACTTCACATTTTCACGTATCCCTGCCCCTGACCTCTCATTTCATGCTCCTTGGTTTTTCAGGACCTATGATTTGGTCCTGGGCCTGTGGAGCTCCCTGCACCCAAAGTGGTGACTGGTGGGTGCTCACTGCTCAATGAGTGTGCCAAAGGCCTTTCTCTTTTCAGGTTTCCATGCATCTAAAAGAAGCCTGGGATTCTTTGCGTTATTTGATTAATTATCCAAGTCCATGCTGTATTAGAAGATATTATTTTTATTTTGAGAAAACAACAATAGCTATTTTCAGGGCGTGATCAGTACTTAGGCATTCTACATGTAGTGTTTAAGTTGTTCATAAAATTTATCAGCATCAGTAAATAGAAGTGAAAGTAAAGCTTCTACTGCTCCCTCCCCCTTTCCTCAAACTTTTTCTTTTTTTCTTTCTTATTGTGCCAGCTTCAATGTTGGAAAACTTATCCAATTTCTGAAGCCACTAGGGATGCTGATATATAGATTTTTGTTACATGAAAGAGCAAAGGTTTGATCTCAAATCTTTGGCCAACTACCCATTTCCCTCATCACTTGAAGTTCTATACGGATTTAGAATTTCCTGATAATATTACCTAACATGATTCAACATTACAACGAAATCTAAGAAGGTTTAAAATAACATTAAAAAAATGAAAAAATAACATACTAGTATCTACGATAATTGCAATACTGTAGCTAAAACTGGAGAAGATAAGAAACCAGATGACGAATTTTCTCTGCTTCATGAAGCCAATGTATTCTTGAACCTGCTCCGTCCTGCATCAGTTTCATAATCTATGTGAAACTTGTTTGATTTGAAATAGCAGATTATATTTTGATTTGAGATCTACAGAAAAGGAGAATGTATCTAGGAGATTGTGCCCTGTTTTAATAAGAAGGTGCCCTGTTTTGATCTTTTCATAGATTGCAACGTGCTTATCATTCTGTGCTGATGAGGGTGGTTGACTTTGTTGTTTTTAATTCTTATTTTCTTTTTCATAATTCTTGTATTTTTTCTTTTATTTTTATACCGTGGATTTAAGATGGAGTCAGACCTTGTGTATAATTCCCATGAGTTGCATGCTTGTTTAACATGTGAGCTTGAGATCAAAATTATTCTTGACCTACAATTGTTTTTCGTCCATATCCTAATCTTTTTTAAACTTGAGTGCGTTATAGGAAATTTGTTCTGGATTTTGTAGTTTATATAATCAATCTCTGTAAAGCAATGGGGTACATGTATGTTTAAATTTGCCAATTGTACACCTATTTCTGAACTAAAAGAAAATTTTGGGTCTGTCTCCTCTTACAAATGGTTGGGGGAAGACTGTGGTACTTGAATGTTATAAGTTCCAAAATATAACTTAGAACATGCATTGTTTTTCACTGTCTTCCTAACTGTTTATGATACTATTGCATGGACTTAAAGAAAATTTGGGTCCGTCCTTCTTACAAATGGTTGGGGAAAGACAGTGGTACTTAAATGTCATATCAAAATATGTTAGAACATGCATTTTTTTTTACTGTCTTCCGTAACTGTTTATAAATACTATTGCGTCCATTACTTTGCATTTTTCTAGGACTTGGTTCAAGCTGATAGGGATGATCCCAGCCTACCTCTGGTTACCGCTCCTTTTGGGCATGCTTCCCAGGTATATATTTATTGATCCATGAAGAATGATTATATATTTTAGTTTCTTTTCATTTTAAAATTCTCTTCTGCTTTATATTGAAGATTTGCTTTTCTCTGTCTATTGTGCAGGAAATTGTAAACTTACTGCTCTGTGGGCAGGCTGTCCCTAATGTCTTTGATGGTAGGATGGATTTAGGGGGAGGAATGTTTCTTAAAGGAATATCTCGACATGTGGAAGTTGGATTTCTCACTCTGCTAGAATCCCTGAATTTCTGCAAGGTGGGCCAGTATCTAAAATGTCCAAAGTGGCCAATATGGGTTGTTGGGAGTGAATCCCATTATACAGTCCTGTTTGCTCTTGATACTGGTGTTCAAAATGAGAATGAACTGGAAGAAAGAGAATCACAGATCCGCAAAGCTTTTGATGCACAAGATCAGAGTGGAGGCGGTGGTTTTATTAGTGTGGAAGGATTCCATCAAGTCCTCAGAGCAACAAATATCAAACTTCCACAAGAGAAGCTTGAGCACCTTTGCAGTACAGCCTTCATTGTGTGGAGTGAGTTCTGGCAAGTTATTTTGGAGCTAGACAAGAGCTTGGGAGGTTTAAAGGATTCATCAGGATGTATGGGTAGGAAGGTCTTTGATCTTTACCATTTTAATGGGATTGCTAAGTCTGATCTGAATGGCAGTCAAGTAAATCCCGGGGGTGATACTCCTCTGCAAAGACCTCGGCTCACAAAGTTAAGAGTTTCAGTTCCCCCAAGGTGGACACCGGAGGAATTTATGGCAGATGTGGCAGTTTCCTCTGCCTCTAGTGCAAATGAATCTTGTGGGAAGGACAATGAAGTGTCTAAACCTGAGCCTTCTCAACATGCACCCTTGGTGGATTGCATAAGGACGCGCTGGGCCCGTGCCGTCTGCAGTTGGTCAGGGGATCCTCCTAGTATAGTCTGAGAGATATCAATGTGGGATCATTGGTTGTGCTTGTGAGGCTACAGATAAAACGTAATTATTTCAGCAGTGCCTGGATGAGACGAGGATGAAGAAGACTTCATGCTTAACTTGTGCTGAATCTGGAGGCACGTGGATGAGGTCAGCCTGTCAAATAATCAATTTTCTCTGATATGTGCATATAGCCGTTTTATAATGTGGATTAGTATATCTTTAGCATTGTCTTCGATTTTGTCATGTCATTAAAAAGGATCAAAGGAAGAGCCGTGTGAAATTTACATCTGTGATCAACCCAAGTTGGAAAATCCATTTTAATGTACTGGTGTCGATGAGGAAGAGTTCTATATCGTGGGTGGGTTCTTAATAAATTTGGAAATCTGTCCTTGCTTTTGGAATTGTTGTAATATTTAATTATTATGGCTGCTGAATAGGAAAAATTTCATGATTTTTTCCCTATAATTATATCTCACCCTTTGCCGGGAGAAGTTATGATCTCTCTCTCTTCCTCTTGATCATATTCTCCTCAAATAGAAAGTGGGAAACATGCTGGTGCTTATGGTGCAATGTATTTTCTCTGTCTGGGGGTTGTTTACTGTTGTTCGTTCTACTTATTATCTGTTCAACTGATGATGCAATTATAATTCTTAGCCAGTTCGGCGATTAATTATTGGGTAATATGGGTATGATTATGCTGAACAATTAATTGTTTATCTTATTTACCTTTATTTATAAAATATAAGTCCATGTCATTCATGACTTACTATACTATGCAAAACATTAAAATATAAGGAATATGATTTCGTTTTGAAGTACAAATTGCCATTCGCGAATGTTTTTTCTCCCATGAAGTTTGCAAGATTCGGACCTAACCCGTCCTATTAAATTACGAAATTATAACCGCTTGGCAACAACAGCTTCGAAACCCCAAAAAGAAAATAACATGTTATGCTAGGTGATGGGATGAAGTTGATGACTATGCAATAAAATATTGAAATAAAAAAATAACTCAAATATCTGAAAAATTATTTTTTTGCATGGTTATTAAATCATACAATTTAGAATTGTGAATCGGGTGATCCAAATTGATTCACGGAGAAAACAAGCTAGATCGGAGCCATGTATCGGAAAGTAGATGAAATCATGCTCAGGGCTGTCGGAATAGCATGAAACGACCCTGAATCGCTGATTTGCCGTCGCTGCAAATGGTGGAGGCACGGATCTGGAGTTGGGTTGTGAATGACCTGAGAAAATGGAACCAAACGCTTGAGGCTCACTTGGTGTTTAGTTGAATTTTTTTTTTTTAAAAAAAAAGAAAAGATAACCCAAAATGGTGCATTTAGGATTAGTTTGTGGCTTCAGGAAATTTTTTGATCCAAGGGTCTAAGCAAGGGAAGGGGAAGGGATTTTTGTTTTTAAGGTGTGATGGGGTAATATAATTGGTGACTACACCAACACTAATACCCATTTTCTACCATTGGAGCTTCTACTTTTGTGAAAGGTCCAATTCCGTGTTGTATTCTCTCCTAATCCCCATTTTTATCCAACGGTTGTCGTTCTTTCATCAACATAATCCCAAAGCCTGACCCTTGGATCACATCGCCACGTACTTGTCCCTCCTTCGAACTTGCAGCTTTAATTAGGCAAGTGTCTTGTCTCTATTTTCTATCTCTCCATCCTTAATACTTTAGCAATTTTTGGGTTTATAATATTTATTAATTTTGGGTATGTCATATACACCCAACTATCACAAAATTTTCACATTCTTAGTAGTTGTTTAGTTTGGTATGCTAAATAATTTATTAAAAAAATTATGTATTTCTAAATTTGATATTATGCTAAATTGAAATTTTAAGCCCAATTTTTGTGTGAATTTTTTCAATTTGATTATGAAAATTACGGTACTAAATATTTAATACTTTAAATATGCACCCACCTTATAGTGAGATGAAATGTGTTGTGACAGTGTAATGAAGCTAAATTGATGGTTAAAAACTTAAATTTATACTTAAATGCAAGGTTTGAATTCAAGTTGGTATAATTCTTGGCGCAAGAGGAGTTTTTTTGGGCTTATGCCCTTATTACAGAAAGCTTGTTTGAAACTTAATGTGTAGGCAAATTGTCAAAGGCAATTTAGTCTAGTTTTAGGCATGAATTCCATTATTTTCATCGACTCTTGGGGTATTTGGATTTCATTAAACTTGGTTTTGGTTTTCATATAAAGAACTAATGAATATGGTTTGAGAGACACTGTTTTGGACCTTTTATGACTTGGACATTTTTTTTTTTGGAAAACTTAATTTACAAGTTCATATAAAAGCCGAATTAAGATTGTATGTAGTCAATTTTTACCTTCAAGAATGTTGACTATACAATGTAATGTTATCTATATGGATGCTTTCTAATTATAATTTGTTTCATAATCTTCGCAATTAGTCATGCATCTTTGGATAACATGGCGTCCAAGTTGTTGGTGTTACTATTAAAAATGATTAAGTGATTTTACTAATTGTGAACATCAAATTTTCAATTGACACCTTGGGATTGTAAGCTCACTTATTATGAAACCAATTGTAGGGGGCGTTTGTTAGTTAATTTAGTTACGGCATCTATTTCAAATTAATATTGTATAGTTAGTGTTGTGTAAATTGCATTGATAGTGGATACACCCAATCGATATAACACTAACAATGTAATTTGATATTACTAAGATTTAGTTGAATTGATGTCATAATATGTATTATACTGTATCAATATGGAGATGCTAGAGACATGGTTGTATGGCTCTTTTGATATATAATAAGTTTTATTGGTTTATTATAACCTAGGGGATTATGTCAATATAATTGCATACATATAATACATGTTTCCTGACTTTATTATCTCAACTTTTGTATTCAGTAACTATTAACTATAAAAAACTCTTAGTAGGACAAACTATAATGACATGAAAAAAGTCCAAAAAGAAAAAATATATATTTTGGCAATTGCATTGATGGCCCTAACCCTAAGGTGAATACATCTATTATGCTTAGGATCTATTTGACTGTTATTTAGATAACCTTTCTTGAATTGCAACATTACCCAATTGGAGTGTGTACAGAGGCATAAATGGAAATAACAGTAGAATGTGTGAAAGACACTTGAAAGAAGGTTTATCAACATGATAAGTCTTGAGAAGGGCCATAATTGTTGAATCCATTTGTTTAAGAAGTTAGAATTTTGATGATCACAAGCTTTATATGAAAGTTTTCATTGTAACCAATAGGTTCTAGGTCTTTCACTTTGAATATTTCTCCTTAAGAACCTTTGTAAGCAATATTGAGATATTAAGATAGTTTTTGAAGCACTTATAGTCTATGATTTTGAGTCCTATAATTGAGCTAGTAAATTTTTTTAAGTTCAAAAGGTTCCTAATTGACTGGCCTTGTGCCAAGTCACTTGTTAGCCCCTGTCCCAATCAATCAAAATGTTCTAGAGAGGTCTTAGTCAACTAGTGTGCTTCTGTGTTGCCCCAGTTAGGTGGTAACTTGGGTCTCAGTCTACTGGGAGCTCTTTGTGAGTCTTTAGTAGATTGACCTTCAGTCAACAGTCAACTAGCCACCCTAAAGCCAAATCAGTTGCCAATCTTAGGACCATTGGATTGGGAGCTTTCTGTTAGTGACCATTCAATTGGCCACTGGATTAGTAGTCAACTATCGATGTCCAGTTTTGAATTTGATCAAAGAAAAAGAGGGACTAATTAACTGGCATCAATCTAGTAGTTGATTGAGATAGTGGAAGAAAAGTTATTGTTGTTTTTCAATGGCTAGTACAATTTAACCTTCCTCTTGTTTCTCATGGATTTCTTAGGCTTTGTGTTATAAACATGAGGCTTATGGACCAAGAAAAGACACAAGAACATCGCTAAGTGCTTTTATCTTGAAAAATCATTTCTTATTCAGATCATTCTTGCATTAGTGCTTCACTATATTACATACTTTGTTTTGGGAGCTTTTATTTTATATAATTTCTCTTTTAAGAGTATAGTTTCAAGGACTATTAGTCCTTAAGGAAAATAAGTTGTAGGCTTGGGCTAAAGGAAAGTTGATCCTCAATTGACTATATTATATTAATTAATATATTGAGAATTCTTAAGAGATTGCTTAGCCATTGGATGTAGGCTTGAGATTAAACTGAACCAGGATAAATACTTGCTTCATCTTCTTTCTCTAGCTTTACTTATATTTTGCATTTAAAGGTCATGAATATTTGTTCATGTTTTAACTTGGTTTAGGTTTGAAAAGCTCTTTGAAAGCTTTTATTTTGAAACATTTTCTTTAACATCGCTCTTGGATGCCCACATTGTATTTTAATGAACTTTCTCCATTTGAGAGGACTCAATTTAAAGAACTATCTAGTGTTTAAAGAATACATTTTTAAGCTCGTATGCTGTTAAAATTGAAGCCTTATAGTTGCGTTTTTAGGAAATAGCTTTAACCTATGCATATTTTGGGTATGTCTTGTCTTAATTTAACTACTGAAGGCTTCATACTATACCCAACTAGATCAATGGATAGTTTATGAACCGATTGAGGTAATTCTTTAAAAGGAGGAACTAAAAGGAAATTGGTAGAACTCCCACTATGAATTGTTTAATTTTTGTATGCAGTATTAAGTCATGAGAAAAGGGAAATTTTAAGTCCAATTTGATTATATGGAAGGAAGTAATTACACATATGTGTTTCTTGAAAGTTCCTATTAATGACACTCATGAAATGATTATAAAGTTATCGTGACGTTTAACCAAAGATAAGCAAACATCAGTGGATAGACTAGTAAATTCTATGAACGAGCATTTTATATGCATATTAAGGATTTTGTCATAGATTGAAACAAGTCATTTTGGGCAATATTGTCTTAAGTTTGATGTGGTTATATGGAGTAACATCTTTAATTTTGTAATGTATGTTAAATGACATATTATTAGTTTAAGGTAGGGTTAACCTCTTACGTGATGTTTAGCTCTTAACATTAACTTAATATGAAATATCTTAATAAAACTTCTTACGGCTCTGAAATTTAGTTTTATTGTGACAAGACTTGTAGTTTTCTAATTTGTCTTAAGGAGATCTTATTGATTGAGTACTCGTAGAATTTTAAAGGCGTTCTTGTTTCATTAGTGGTGCACCTATTATAATAAGTGAAAGCGAGGTCATTTATATCTCTTAAATCCTTAATTTATCAAGGAGAGAACTGAGATGGAAAAGAATCCCTATTTTGCTTCTGTTGTTAGTAACTTAGTGTATACTCAAGTAGAAGCTTATAGCAACCTCAATTTTTATAGACATCTTAAAGATATTTTAGAGGATCTGTCTCGTTGAAAAGTGTCATGCAAACACTTACAGTCATTTAAACCATTATGCATCTTTATGATGTTTGGAAAAGTTTTTTGTTAAGAAGTGTCAAATGAATACTTGCAATTACCTCATCTATGAGTGAAGAGTATATCACTTGTTTTGTGATGGCTATTTACCACGAAATGTGGTCAAGAAAATGAATCTATGTTGTGCACATATTTTGAGTCTTAACTACTTTTGTTGTAACAATGACTCTTGTATGGGCTTTTTTTAAAAATATAGGAACTTTAGTTGCATTAAACTTTTAATACTCAATTTCTTTTTGTTGGAGATAAGATTAACGAATCTCATACTCATATTGAACTTTTAGGTGATTCATTTACCAAAGACTTACCTATGAGAGTTTTGGAAACATGTTACTTATAGGTATTTTAAAATTTTGATATCTTAGTTTAGTGGAAATTTGAGTTGTGTTTTTAAAGGACACTTTGATGAATTTAGGTATCTATAACATTTTTTTACTTATCAAATTCAATGTTTTTGGTTGTGTCAAAATTTTGAATATAATATAAAATTAAAACTTTGTCAACATGTATAATATTATTTTTTGTATTGAATTTGTTTCATTTTTTTATTTTCCTCTTTTTAGACTCATGTGGTTCATATACTTGGTGAATATATGCTTGCAGATCCATTGACCAATGACCTACCCATTGGAGCTCATATGGGTCTTGTTCAATCTTTGATATAGCCTTGGTTTAGTGGGAGAATGAATTAAGTCCTTAAGAGACTTTTGATATGTAAAGTGACATCTTGAATGTTAATTTATACAATCCATTTTGTTTAGGTAACGAAACAATGATTCAATGATCTTGTGCCATAATTATATGGATATGATTTGTTTTCTTATCAGATCCAATGATATTATGTTGTTTTGTTTCTGAATTTCGTATGGTTTTTTTTTTGGTATATATTGGTTGCTTAATTTTGATTGGTATTTGTTTATTAATTATTCTAATAATTAATTAATGCTATTTAAGTGTAAGATTGTTGAAATAATTTTAAAAAATATTGTCAATTCGCATTAATATAATATTACTACAATTTACTAGGTTAATTAATTAATTAAACAATCAAATGTGGCATAAACTAAGAATATATTAGATTTGAGATAATTACAAGTAATTAGTGATAGATTAGATTATATGTTAGATTACCCATAAGCACATTGGATAGAGGCCCCAATTTGCAACCCAAAGTATATTAGTAATTATCTTATCAAATTACCAACTAAA
This sequence comes from Delonix regia, assembly GCA_037074485.1. Taxonomy (NCBI): domain Eukaryota; kingdom Viridiplantae; phylum Streptophyta; class Magnoliopsida; order Fabales; family Fabaceae; genus Delonix; species Delonix regia. Next base: position 17,839,861 of record CM073449.1, on the reverse strand, counting down.
AGGTAAGAGGGAGATTTTTTAAACTAATTTATAATTATCCAATTATAAATTTAAGTAGTTGAAAGAGTAGGAAGTTATCTTTTGAAATAAAATAAATTTTTATTTATTTAAAACTATTATGTTTTGAAAGTGAGTTCACTTCCCCAGTTCCCTTTTGTGCTAATTTGCTACTTATGTTTCCTTGTATTCTTCTCCCAAATAAGTATAAATTTTATCATATTTATTTTGTGTTTATTATAATCTTCTAAATTTTCCAATATATCATAAAGAGCGAAAGAAAAAGCATTATTGATAATGAATAAAAAAATTGGGAGTTTGAGAAAGAGTGAGGGAGAGTGACTAGTAATACTATGGGAGACCTCGAGTGAGAGAGGAGCTGGCATTAGGATAAGGGAGAAGGACTAAAGTAAAGACATTTTAGAGAGAGAGAAAGACAGATAGAGGAAGGAGAAACAAAGTGAAATAAAATAGTCAGAGAATGAGGGAGCTTGGGGGAAACAATGAAGAACATTAAAAAAACTGAAGAAGGAAGAGAGGCTAAAGTACCTCTGCATCAGCAAAACATAAATAGAGTTGCACAAAGTAATACAAAAGGAAGAAAGCTGAAGATAGAGCGTGGAGAAGCTTGGGAAAGATGGAACCAAATAGGGACTTCTTAGAGGTAAACTTTCGTGACTGGTTCTTTGAATTTTAGCATTGCTAAATATGTATTCATGGAGTGAATTTTGAATGTTTTGGCACCATATTGGTTCTCATGTACATTGTTGCTTTTTTGAGTTTTAAGATTAGAAGAGCTCCGTGCATGATGTTCGATTTCGTTTGCTCTATTTTATTCTAGTGTGTTCCATTTCAGATGCTTCATTGCTAAAGTTTTGGATTTGTTGATTGACGAGTGCTTTTTCATTTATTCAATGTTAGGACGTGTTATTTTGGAAAGCTAATGCTTGCTGTTCTTGTATAATATAGCCCTTTCTTGCTTTTATTTTGCAATCTTGGCTGATAAATGTGGTTCTCCCCCTTCTGTTTCCATTTGGGCTAAACGTTGAGCTTATTTTGTTAATCATATTCAGTTTGGGTTCTACTGACCTACAGTCAATCCATGTTTCCTTAAAAAATTTATCAAAAGTCAAAATAAAAAATAATGAAATCATTTCTCTTTTTCAAAATTTCCTTTAAACATTACATACCCTTTAACTTCACTTCTTAATTTGGTTCTTTTTTTTTTTTTAAATAAAAATTAAAAATAAAATGATCCAAAAAAACAAAAAAATATTTTTAATGTCCTTGAATACTTTTATTTAAATTAAAATCCCAAACAAAATTATGTTTCAATGTTTCTTTTCCTAATTTTCAAAATTACTTGCTTTTAGATAACAGAAAAAAACCAAAATATTTCTCTTCTCTTTTAAATCAATTTCATTTCCAAAGATTCCCAAGCAAAAAAGAGAGAAACTAAAAAAGATAAGAAAGTGAGATTATATTAATTTTGTAAATTAAAACACAACTAATTTTCAAGCTTGTTTTATTTAAAAATAAATGTTTGATTCAACTATCTTATTCTTTTTTAAAAAATAAAAATCAATCTATAAATACGTCTTTTTATTCGAACACGTAGATTTTATACTTTATTACAGTTTATAGGCTTAAATCCTAAATCAAATTTGTCATTGTAAATATTAATTTTTATTTTTTTATTTTATTTTTTAATTTCTTTTATTATTTTCTTGTTGTATGTGATTGACAAGAGTGATTAAAATTAAAATTAAGGCTACATATTTGTATGATCAACTTTGAATAATCTTCTTAATTAATGAGTGTTGTGGGATAATTACCACTTCCCAACACACAACTGGATGTGAAATTTGATCCTTGATTTGCAAACAATTTTTCATCTTTTTTATTAATTAATTTTTAAAAATTTTTCTTTCAAAAAATTTTGGTAATAACTTCTTTTTATTTGAACTTTAGTCCTTTAAGCCAAAATCTTTTTCTTTCCTTGGAGTCACATTTCAAGTGTAAAAAATAAAGCACTGTAAACTTTTTATGTTAATATTATATATTATTTTTTTATATATATTTTACAAAACATATAATGTATTATACTTTTTTCTCGCTCTGCCTCAACTAATATAATATTGTGTACACCTAGACATACGTGTAGGCACAGTTGCAAAACATTGACATGGATTACATATCATATGACATCTTACACATGAAAATGCTTGAACTCACTCAAATGCAACATGGCATTACTTTTAATACTAAACAATATGGTGGTAAATTTATTAAAGGAAAAATATTGTCTAATCTAAAGTAAAAAAATGAAATTTTTTTATAAAAATACATTATATATTAATTTTTATATGTACATATAAGCTAATTATTTTTATGATACTTATTATTCATCTAAACAAAAACGTTAAAATTTCTTTAAAATTAGTATTTTGTATTTTATTTCTTCATACACTTTATTAAAATTTAAATCATTTCCTATAATAAAAGAATTTTAATTATAATTTTGTATTGTAATTTCAATTCTTTGCGTCTAATAAAACCTTCTGAGAATTTCTGAGCAAGAATTAGGGGTACAGTTTTTTTCTGCCACCAAAAAAAATTTCATGTAAGAACGCGCTAGCGCTAGGGTTTGATCCTGTACCATTTGCACAGGGTCAGGGGTATATTTGTAAATAAACTTGTTATATAAGAAAGCGCTAGGGTTTAATACGACACCTTGGGCTCTGGGTCTGGATACCACTTCGCCGCAGAAGCAAGCTCAGGTACTCCTTCCTTCCCTCCCTTCCTCCCACCATTGTTTCTTTTCTTCTTCATTCATGTCTCTGAATATTTCGTTTTCCTTCAAAACAAAATGATAATTGGGATCTACGTTTCTGATTGTAGACTTCCTGATCATGCATTGAACCTTAGTACAATTTCATTTGCAGTGACAAAGTCATTTCTTATTTTCTAGTTCTGTTCTTTTCGTTCATTTTTTTAGTTATCAGTGTGAGTTAGAATTTCACTATGGTAGAAAGTGTAGGTTATAAGGGGCGTTCTGTGGATACAAACATGATCGTGATAATATCTGTGATTTGCTGTTTATATGTCGTCCCCGTTCCCCCCCCCCCCCCCCCTCCCACCACTAAATGTAGCATCGGTATGTTTTAGTGTCTCAAGACCCAAGTTACTGATGTTCTGCATTTTATAATTTTTCCTCATGTGATGAATTATTAATCTTCAATGTAGGCGGGGAAGGATGTCGCACAGGAAGTTCGAACACCCCAGGCATGGTTCCCTAGGATTTCTCCCCAGGAAGCGGGCTGCTCGTCATAGGGGAAAAGGTATCAGTTTATTGCATGCCAGTTGTTCCACACTGTGAAATCCTTATAGTATTATTGAGCTGCGGTTTAATATAATTCTTACATAATGATAGTCCTATTGCATGGGTTGACTGATCTGAGCTTCCAATAAGTCATAGATATATTGTAATTAAGTGGCTTAATATACTAAAATGTTGCATTTGTCTCTAATAACTCCGTGATTGGCTTATTTTGCTTCTTCAGTGAAGGCATTCCCCAAGGATGACCCAACCAAGCCACCCAAGCTTACTGCCTTCTTGGGTTATAAGGCCGGCATGACTCACATTGTCAGAGAGGTTGAGAAACCAGGATCAAGTGAGTCAGTTTCTTGTCAGCCCCTATCTGCTTAACTGATACACCTCTTCTTCATTAGTAGTTTTGGTGTTGAGTTGTCAGCAAGTATCTAGTTCTTGCTCTCTGGTGTTTACTCCATCATCTGAATCAGGGTCATTATGTTTATATTTCCATGTTCTCTGTGCTAGGCCTCTGAATTGCCTACTGATTTGACAGTCCTGGGGCTAATTATTGTTGGCACTGAGGAATGTTTATCCACTGCATGATTTTTCCATCCTTGTAACTTGAAATAAATAGATTTGTTAATCATGTTTTCAGTGCGTGGAAATAACAATGGATTGCATGTTCTTCAAATTATTCAAGTTAAGCTGTGATTCTTGTGGAAATTAGTGTTTGGGATTACATTTGTTAATATGGCACCTCTATTTTTCTTTTTGTTCAGTGGTCTTCACTGAAATTGATGCCCATGGGTTTGCAAATTGTTTGGGTGGACTTAAAAGTGAATTATATGCTTTCTTCCTAGTTTAGTTTTGAAGTTTTACATGAGGAGTTACTGCATTTGATTATTTGCTGTAATTGTCTTAACTTATTGATTGCTTTTGAATTTTCTTACCCAATCTTTTTTGCTAGGGATATTTATAATAATTTAGTAGCCTGGTTTTCTAATCTGATATTTTGTTGCTGCATCAGAACTTCACAAGAAGGAAACTTGTGAACCTGTTACAATTATTGAGACCCCTCCAATGGTTATTGTTGGCGTTGTGGGTTATGTGAAAACTCCTCGTGGTCTTCGAACATTGAACACTGTATGGGCTCAGCATTTGAGTGAGGATGTGAGACGCAGGTTCTATAAGAACTGGTGCAAGTCCAAGAAGAAGGCATTCACAAAGTACTCCAAGCAATTTGAATCTGAAGATGGGAAGAAAAACATTCAAGCTCAGCTTGACAAAATTAAGAAGTATGCATCTGTTGTCCGGGTTTTGGCTCACACTCAGGTATAACTTGCCTGTCTTGGTGCTCATATTTGAATGACGTATATAGTTACAAATTCTTGATCCAAACTACTGCTGATATTCACATGTTGCCATTGTTCTATGTCTAATCACTGATGTATAACTCTGACTGCTTGCTATCTCACAGATCAGAAAAGTGAAAGGGTTAAAGCAGAAGAAAGCACACCTCATGGAGATTCAGGTCAATGGTGGCACTATCGCACAGAAGGTGGACTATGCATACAATTTCTTTGAGAAGCAGGTTCCTGTTGATGCTGTATTCCAGAAGGATGAGATGATTGACCTCATTGGTGTAACAAAAGGTAAAGGGTATGAAGGTGTTGTCACTCGATGGGGTGTTACCCGCCTTCCCCGCAAGACTCACAGGGGTCTGAGGAAGGTAGCATGTATTGGTGCCTGGCATCCTGCCAGAGTTTCTTTCACAGTTGCCAGAGCTGGTCAGAATGGATACCACCACCGAACTGAGATGAACAAGAAGATTTACAAACTTGGCAAAGCTGGACAGGAGTCTCACACAGCTATTACTGAGTTCGACAGGTGATTTAATTGCTTTATGCTAGTTGTGGCTACATGCAATGAACATACTTGTGTTCTCACAGCAATTGAGAAGGTGAATTTGAGGAACTAACAAATACTTCAGTTGTAAGCGAACTGATCTGACTTGTTTTCTGAATCAGGACTGAGAAAGACATAACACCAATGGGTGGCTTTCCTCACTACGGTATTGTGAAGGATGACTATGTGATGATCAAGGGATGCTGTGTTGGTCCCAAGAAGAGGGTTATCACATTGCGTCAATCCCTGCTTAAGCAGACTTCACGCCTTGCTCTGGAGGAGATCAAGCTCAAGTTTATTGACACATCTTCAAAGTTCGGGCATGGCCGCTTCCAGACAACACAGGAGAAGCAAAAGTTCTTTGGACGTCTCAAGGCATAATTTTTCAAATTGCAATGATTGCTGCTGCGTTTTATTAAATGTGCGTTAAGTTGGTTCTGTCGTTTAGCTGAGAATTTCTATAACTTATTTCAATTTTGTCTAGACGGAGAGATTGTTCATGCGCACTGCTCAAGTACTACAAATTTTTCTGGTTGATTTGTCAATTGTTTTGCCTTATTTTTCCGTCTAATTACCGACTCATACCATTTGTTTAGATATTGGCACTGTATGCTTCCTAGCTTGTTTACACTGGTGAAATTGGTTTATGTTAGAGATGTCACGTCGAGTAGATGCAGGTTGGAAAATTTTGGCAACATATGAGATGTGCCTAAGTTTATATGTTTTAAAAAAAAAAAGATGTTTAGTAGATCTTCGAATCGAATATAGTATCTTCAGAAAGAAATTTTGAGAGGATTAAGTATGTAGACTGAGTGTATTTTTTTTTTTAATCAAAAAGGTCATCTGACATTTATGATTGTGAAATTTCATAACTCCTAAATTTTATTTTGGTAGTAGCAAACACTTAAAAAACATGTATACAAGATGTGTCTTGACACTTGTGATTTTACTACAATAATTTAAAAATTTGTTAACAGCAACTCAGCAATACAACTAAAATTGATCAAATCTTAGAAACGTAGCAGATCAATACTATTTCTGTTTAATGGATAATATTAAGTGGGATGCTTGGGCTCCCTAAAATGACCACTAGGGTGTCAACCGCTTCAGATTTTGAAAGGGTCACACAGTCGGCAACCATAGGGTTTGTTTGAAGTTTGAGAAAAGAAAATTAATTTTTTTTGTTTATATAAAAAAGCCTGATAGTTTTATTTGCATTTATGGCTCCAAAAACTTAAAATAGTATTCTAATGTATAAAAAATTGAGAACATCATTCGGATGTTGTGATTTCGTATCTTTAAAAAGATTACAAGAATTACTCGTATTATTGTAATTTTGGCAATAAAGCTTGGAATATCTTGAACAAGATTTTGTTATGGTCACGTGAACATTTAATCACATAATTTCAAAATAAAATTTTGAAGGTTTTAAAATTTGAAGAAAAAAGGTTCAAAATTAAAAAAAATAAAAATAATTAAATTAAGATAATTTAAAAAATAAAAAGGGAAAACTTTCAAAATTAAAATAGTAATGATGAATGCAATTTAAATTAATTGAAAAGTAAATTAAAAATTAAAAGCAATAGGTTAGAAAACAGCAAAGTTATGTTTTAAAGATTAAAAAATAACAACAAAGTGCAAGAGGAAAAATGTAAGTCAAAAGATGAATTAAAAAAGAAAATAAATAAAAATTAACAAAATGGAAATTGAAACCAAAATCGACAATGATTTAGAACGGGATTAGAATATCAAAAGAATGAAGCAATGATGTCAAAGTTGTCAAACTTAAAAGTTTAAAACTTGTAAGAGGTAAACTTATGAGTTTATTTCAGTTAATAAATAACTATTAATATATATAATTAAAATACTATATAAAATATAAAATTATTTAATTACAAGTTAAATTATATTAAGTCAAACAAAAATTATTCATAATTCATAATTTATAGTATTCAACATAAATATTTTAACATAATTATATATAAATAATTATTTAATATAACTAACTAAATAATATAATTTATTTTTATTATAATAAGTACATATCTAATATAATATTTATTATTTTTAATTAAAATATTATATAAAATATATAATTACTTAATTACAAGTTAAATTATACTAAGTCAAACAAAAATTATTCATAATTTATAATTTGTAGTACTCAATATAAATATTTTAATATAGTCATATATAAATAATTATTCAATACAATTACCTAAATAATATATTTTATTTTTATTATAATAAGTACATATCAAATATAATATTTATTATTTTTATATATATTTAAACATGTAATAAAGTGAATTATAATAGCCTTTTAAGAAAAAAATTGTATATATCTTCTTGGATATTGAGTTTAAATTCTCATATTATAATTAATTATAAGTTAGTTGACATATTTTTCAATAAATACAATAGTAAATTTAACAAACTCAATAAATCAACTTGTATACGCATTAAATTTGAGGGACGTCAAATTAACTCATTTTTTCTTAGTTATAATAATGAGAACTTAGTAATAAACTCACCAAATTGATAGTACAATAAACGTAAAGAAGGAATAGATGCAGCAAAATCGAAAGTGACAAGGAAAGCCATATAACTGGATTAATCCATTTAATTACTACACCAAGGAGAAGGATTCAGGCTATCACCGTCACCTGGAGTGGAAAGAGATGTGTGAATAGCAGAATAGACAAGAGAGCTTGAAGACGAGGGAAAGAGAGGGACCGATCTTCATATGCAAAAAAATGATAAAGGGAGAGACCTGAGACCAAGATGAACAGAGGCTTCGAGAGGGAAAAAAATAAGTGTGTGAAGAACATGAGAGAAAAACGGATAAAGCAGAGAGGAAAAAAAACCAAGACATAGGGAAGTGAGGAGTTGAGAGGCTCTTGGTTGGGGAGGAGACCGCAAAAAAGAAGAGAGAAAGGAAGTGGAGAAGAATGAGAAGAGGGAAGCGAATAGATGAATCGAAATGATGGGAGAGCAGATGACAGCGAGCTCTGTTTTGGAGCTCTAAAAACATAGCATCATGGTAGAAAGAGAAAGAAAGAAATCAGAGATGATGGAGATAGAGCTTTAGAGGGATTGGCGTGAGGCAGTGCAAAGGAAAAATGAGCAAGAAAATATATAAAAAAGAAGGAAGGAAGGCCTCTGTTCAGAATGAAGAACCAGCAATACAGAGTTGGTCACTCATCTCTTCACATTGGTTTTCCTAAACATTGGATGGTTTGGATCACTGCTTCATACCATGAGTTGCCTATATATATTCTTTTTGGAAGAGCATCTTCATGGCTTTGAACTTGCCTTATCATTGTCCTGTGGGGTGTACACTAATAAGGGAGGAATGAGTCATATAATAGTAAAACTCCATGGTCTGCATGTATGCTCTAATGTATATCGATAAAAGTCTGTTAGACGTTCTCATTTTTTCTAATGGTGTTTTTTGATGCTACCATGTATTCAATAAGTTTTAATTGTTTTGTTAGAGAGGAGTTAAATGGGTTAGAATACAGTATCTGGAAAAAGGGTGTTCGCCATTCAACTGAAACTAGTTAAAGATGTCCACTGCCTCCGTTTTCTTCTTTTGTTTTTGTCCCTCAAATGATTCTTTTCCTTAATAGATGAGCCTTTGTTAATTTCATGGGAGTGACGGCAAAGGCACTTGAACAAAGATGATAACATTGGTATAATGCTTTGGGCTTGTTGGCATCATGGTAAAATAACAATAATCATAATTATAGGTAAATAAAATAAAATAAAGCAATGGTAAAAACAACAGTTTTTTATTTTAATTTTATTCAAAAGCTATTGGGTGAGATCTTTAATTTTGTTCTCAGGCGTTTAAAAATATATTGTTAGAAGTTATGCGAGATCTTTAATTTTTTACAATTTTGAAAGTTAATATATGAAATTTTTTATATAAAATAAATGAATAAATAAACAAATAAAAAATTTTAATTTACAAAAATATTTTTTGTGCTATTTATCTTTATTTTTAAAGTTGCTGCATGAGATTGTTATTCTTTTGAGATACTTGAAAATTAATTGGTAGAGGCCATATGCGTTTAGCGTTCTTAGGCTTTGGATGTAAATATATGATTTTTGTATATAATAAATAAATAAATAACTAGATAAAAAATTTTAATTTACAAAAATGGTTTCTTAAGCCATTTTACTTTTTATTTTTATTTTTTAGAATTGCTATGTAAGATTGTTAGTGTTCTCAGACATTTAAGTATTAGCCAATAGAAGTCACGTGAGATCTTTAATTTTTTTAGATTTTAAAAATAACATATGATTTTCAAAATAATATGAAAGTAAAAGTAATTTTTAAGTCACAAAAATAGTTTATTTTGTCTGTTGTTTGTAAATCATAAATCTCAAAATATTTTTCCTTATTAATTTCATTCCTTTTGCAAAATTGAAACAAAGAATTCTAATTTCAAAAAATTTATAAAACTTAAATTCCAAAAATCCTTAAGAAACCCTTTTCCTCAATAATTTCAATCTTTTTCTGGATTTTATAATAAGAAAACATGAATTTCAAAAACATCCAAAACACATAAATTCCAAATATCCTGAAAAATCCTTTTCATTAGTAATTTCATTTCTCTCTCAAAATTAAACAAAAATTCTAATTTTCAAAATAAAAGAAAAATACAAATTCAAAATTTCAAAAATTCTTTTCCATTATAATTTCATTTCTTTTTCAAAATCATGACTGAAAATTCTAATTTCAAATATATGAAAAAACATGAATCTAGAAAATCCCAAAATTTCTTTTCCTTGAGAATTTTCATTTCTCTTCTAAAATTGAATAAAGAAAGCCAAAAGTCCAAAAAAAAATAATTAAAAAAGAGAAAATGAAAAGAGCTAGAGAGCAAAATCATGCTATTTGTGTAATGAAAACAAACTAACCAAATTCCAAGCTTGTTTTGGTTATGAAGATCAAACCGGTCTATGTTGTCTTACTTATTTCACAAAAATTAAAATTTATCAACTAATGGACATGCATTTATGTGTTAAACTACATGGATTTTGATTTCCATTGCAAGGTATATAGGCCCTAAGGCTATTACTCTAGGCCAAGTTCACCTTTGTAAATATCTTTTTATTTAATTTCTTTTCCATTTAACCATTTTGTTTTCACATGTTTTAAAGGGGTGATAAAAATATAAAACCAATGCCATATTACATTAACTTTGCTTGACTAATTTAGGGTAGCCATCTCAACAAATGCGTGTTATAGGAAGCCTAACACCTTCTTGACGCTCAAATAAACTCTTAAACCTAATTTTTATTCTGCATACCACCTTTCCATTTCTTTTTTCTTTGTTTTAAATATAATTTTTTAAAGTTTTCCTTTAAAAATTTTAATGGTGACTCCTAAATAAATTGATTTTTGAAATTATTTCGAGAGTTTATTTGTTTTTATTTTCTTTTTATGCCATCAACATCACACTCGACCCTCTGATTAGTTGTTAGGTGTGACAGGGCTACTAACACTATCTTTAAAGTCAAATAAACTCCTAAACCTATATATGTTTTTGCAAACCTCTTTCTATTTTTCCTTTTACATAATTTTTTTGGCTATAAATCATATATTTATGTGAATGTCCAATATCCCGAAGAGTGAACCTATAAGTTCATATATCTTATAACTCCCAAATGATTTATATAGCACAATTATGTTGATTCATTCTTATTTAAGTAATTGCAACTCATATGAACACATTGATAGTTGAAGGCCTATAATAGGATTATGTACTAAGGATGAGTTACCTAAGGCCACGTTTGGTTGTTGGAATGATTGGGAATGGAATCCTAAGCCTATGTATTGTGTTTGATATGAAATTATAAAAAGGAGAAGGAATTAGAAAGAAGATTGAGTAAATGATTATAATATCCTTATAAAATATTTAATTATTTTTATTAAAAATTAATTATTATGAAATTTTAAAACTTATCATTAAAAATTAGCATCATTATGATCGTCTTCTCCTTCTCTTTTGGCATTTTAGGGGTTGGATTCATCTCTTATCTTCCCAAAGGCAAATAATGTTTGGGGTTGGATTTGCAGAGAATGGCTTCTTCTCAACAGCGACGAGCACATAGCCAAAGGTAGATGTTTTCTGTCAACAATATTCTCATAAATTGATGGCAACGAGCATGCTACAAATCAACATCCTTGTTGGGTAAGTGCGCGAGAGAAGTAATGGAAGGAGAGCACTGAACCTTCATTGATGATGACGGAGTAAAGCAGAGCATAGATGGTATCAAAATTAACAACCATGGGCACACCAGGACAGATATAAATGGAACCAACAATCCTCTCTTTCTCTCTATTACAATTGTCTTGAAGCATATGATATGGCTAGGTTTTGGACAGGGGCATTTTAGTATTTTAGGGACTCATTCCCAAGAATGACTTTCATTCCATCCAATATGAGATGGAAACCTTGTTCCCACAAATATGGGAATGGGCTTTACTAAAGGAATGAGATGGGCTTACAATTTGCTAACCAAACACATCAAGGTAGCATTCTCATTCCCATTCTCATTCTCATTCCATAGGACCAGATTTTATCAACTAAATATGGCTTGAGTGAATGAGAATGCTCTTTTAATTTCTCCTCTCATTTCTCTTTTATATTTTTCATTAGTTTCATAATATGTCTCAGCATTATAATGCTCACAGAAAATTATGTATTATCTTTTGATGATTTAAGAGGAACTTAAATGGCGAATAAATTTCACTATAGCCTTGAAGGCTATGTGTTTCATACCACTAAATAGTACTGAAAACTCTCCATTTTGACACATTTATGAGCAAGTTATTGACTATTTATGATCCATGAGATAAATGAGTGTTAAAGATAGTAATAACCCACCGTGGATGTTAATATAGCATAAATTATTCTATGAGTAGTAATTATAATCTACAATATGACTATATGTCATATGAAAAGGCCAAATGTTATGTTGAAGTCTAGAATGCTACAAAAAGTTAAACGGACATGGTGTTATTGTAATGTTTTTTGTTGTGGCAATTTATGTAGTTCCTAAGAATTTTATCTTACTTTACTTTCCACATATTATTCGTGTTATAATTGATTCACAAATAATTGATTAATTGTAAGAAATTTTTATGATCATAAAAGGAATGTCAATTATAACTTCTTGTCTACCTATAATAAATATTTATATGTAACACTTGGAAAAATAAGGACATTTTAGTTGCATATTTGTGACACTTGTATAACGAAAATGTGTGTGCTATTTATACTTATTTATAAGCTATTTAATTTCTTATTCAATTTTTAATATTCTATATGTTTAAAAGAGGGTGAGCAATATATAGACAATTTTGTTACATCAAAATGATAACTTTAATGACTATAATGATATAATTTATAATTTATATAAGTTTCACATAATATTTTATAGTATGAATATGACTAAAAAAATCAACAACAAATATTTAGTACACATATTTCTTGAAATGAATAATGTATTATATTATGAAACTATCCATTATTTTTGGCACTTCATGATTTCTATAAGTAAGTTGGTTTATAGATAACCATATATTATACGTAGTCATGTTCAAAAGAAAATATCAATATTTCATAATGTTTGACCGTAGATGATAATACAATGATGGCTTGTCATAATTATTACCAAAAGTGGAACAATGTGGAATATTAATTAGATTTCCCATAAATATGAAAGCTTTAAAGATATGCAAATATAAACAGGCATGAGATAATTGTTGTATGTCAATTTATTAGCATTAGTGCACTGTTTTTCTTTTGCTAGGTTTTTATCACATTGAGTTTTTTCTAATAAGTTTTTAATGAGGCACATTTTTTGTTAACAGACATCTAAGGGAGAGTGGTATAAATAATATATTTATGTAGATGCCTATAACCCCCAAATGATTTATATTCTACAATTATGTAGATTAATTTTAATATTTGTTATTGTAACTTGCATGTTTACATTGATGGTTGGAGGCTTATAAATAAGGTTATGTACCAATGATGATGTACTAAAGTCAATGAGAATGCTCCTCCCATTTCTCCTATCAATTTTCTTTCTTACTCTCTCTTACATTTTTCTTTGGTTTCATAATATTTTACAAAAGTTACGTTAAAAGTTTCGAAAGTGATTGTGAAATAATTAGTTTTCGAAGTTATTTTAGAAAATTAATTTATTTCTTTTTATTTTTGCTCCATGAATCACACTCAATCCTCTGATGGGTCGTCAAATATGATAGATATAATTTAGGCTAATCATAATTTTAAAGAAAATTACATCACCTTTACAATTTGGACAAAACCTTCAAAACCTTTTATGATAGCATATAACTTATAATTGTTATAATCTCTCTCTCTCTTTGTCACACACACACGCACATGCACACACACTGTAGTATTCCAAAATATTATATTTAAAATTTTTACCTTGAGGGAAAATTTTTCTAAACATTTATATAAGTTAAAGGGGAAGAAGAAGTTTAGATAAGGAAAGAAGAAAAACATAAATAATAAATATAAAAATTGAATTAATTGTAGAAATGGAAGGTTTAAAAGAGTTATTATATTAATTCAAATAACATATTTCATGAATTCTTGGCTGGTTCAAGTGCCTAAACTTGACCTAAGCTTACATTAGCACCTGAGTTCAAATCCCCTCTCCTAGCAACTCAACATCTCACCAATAACCTGGGTAGCTTAGAGTGGCCGGAAAAAGCCTAGAAATCTGGCGAAGCAACAACGACGATAAGTCCATTTTTTTGAGCTAAAATTTCATGATTTGAGTGAATTTAATCCATTTTTTTTAAGGGTTTTCATGCTAAACATTATTTTGACCTATTCTCCATGGATTTCAGCCTTTAATTTCGTCAAAATTAGTTTGAATTCAAGCTCTTTCCTGGCTGGCTGATGCAAATGAAGAGTAACGTTGAAATTGAAATTTGGCCAAATTTAGGTAAACTTTCGTGGATTTGCTTGAGGGCTTTGATTTAGAAATAATTTTTGTGTTGTTCTCTATCCATTTTTGGACTTAAAGGCAATGAAATTGCCAATTAGTGGAAATTTCTATCATATGGACATACGAGCATTACTAAAACCTTGGAAAATTTTTCTAAGTGCAATATATTTGTATGTTGGTCTTGGTCATGGGTGGAAGAATGAAAACTTTAACATATGAATCATTCGGGTTCCATGAGCACATTTCTACATGTATATGGATGTAATTGTTAGCCATGACAATTATGATCATTTGAGGGAATATTTGTGATTTTGTAGAAAGGAAGCAAATTTTGGATGTAAGTTATTTGATGGTGAAAAATTTCTTGTTAATTAGTTTATTATGGGACAACTCATTATAAATTTATTCAAGCTTAGACGATTATAGCAAGGGACATTAAGGTTGTATTCTTTTTATTCTATTTTATTTTTAGGAGCATAAAGGGTGCACTGTATCTAGAGCGTCGTAGAGGAGACAATAAGAAAATGTGCTAGGTGTACCTTTCTTAGGTGAATAAATAATGCTAATTACATCCATTTTCTGACTTATGCAAATTCTTGTGAAAATAATTGTTATTGAGTATCTTTGTGCCCTAGGATAGACTTCTTGGAATTTAAAAATATTTCATCATTTATGCATCCTTTATGTATTTGTAAGCGTATGATCTGATCAAAATCTTACAGAGTGTTTTACTAAATTATCTAAACTTCTGAATTACTCTAATTTTGCATTTTCTAAAGTACTATGATTTTTTACCTCTGAATTATCTTATTTGATATTTTCAAATTATTCTGATGATGTATTTCTAAATTATTTTGACTATGCAAATTCTGAATTATTCTGATTATGTATTTTAGAATTCCTCTTATTTAAATTTATAAGTTAAGAATGATTTTGAACCTTTGAAATTCTCTGTTATGAAAGTTGAAGTATTCTGGTTTTATATCTAGGAAATACTTTGATTCTTTAATAATACAGATATTTGATTCTGTATTTACAATGAACTGAGATTCTAAGATTTTGATACTTTTATATGTTTTAACACAAAAGTTTGATTCTAGATTTTTTTCAAAACTCTAACTTTTGATTATGGATATATATATATATATATATATATATATATATGTTAAATAAATTTTTGGGAATACATCTAAAACAAGACCTTGTAGCTAATAGCAGTAGACATTAGCCATAGTGCACTATTATCTGTATTCTGATACGACTCGATATGTTACTACCATTATGATATTATGTTTGAGGCATAAGACATGATTGTGATTTATTCCAAGCTTGAACCTCGTGACTGATATGTGATATGTCCTGATTATGCTAGCCTTGAGCTAGTTTTGTTATTTTGGACTTCTGATGGTTCTAACCATTCTATTTTGATTTGGATATTTCTGAGAATTAAATTTTGATTTGGTTATTCCCAAGCATTTTGTTTTGATCAAGATGCTTTTATGTTGTAAAACAAATTGATTCATTTTCATTTCGGGTTTGTTTATATTTTCGTTTGGGATTACATGGGAAGATTAACAAAGTTTTACTCATTTTGGTACTATTTGTATTAATTGTTAAAGGTGTTTAGATTTCAAGATAACAAATAGTTTGTGAAAAACTCTACCATACCTAGTCTGTCCTTTCCATTGCGTAATTAATATAATCTACTTACTAAGTTTTTACTCAACCTTTGTTGCTTAATATTTTTTAGATGATAGCATTATTTTGGATCCCCAACTTATGAATTAGAGGTTTAGCAGGTGTCTCTTATATGAACCTTGCATTGTTCGCAAAGGCAAGTCCTTTTTTATTGTAAAGTTTGTATTTGTGATCTAGTGGCTCCTTTGTATATAGGCGTATAGTCCTATTTTGTTATTGTGGATCATAGCTATTTGTTAAGACTTCTATTTTCACATTTTGTAATTGAAATCTTAAGTGTTAGGTAGGCTTACGAGGGCAACATTCATCTCATTTCCCCGTGCCAATCACATCCTCATTCATAGAGGTCGTGACACACACACACACACTCTCAGATACTCATATACGTTAATATATTACCTTTTTGTATGTCACACTATAACTTATGAGCTTACAATTTTGCTATCATGAACAAGAGCATCTTCAAACAATCAAGTCCATCAATTTTGCTAACATAGAACCACAACAACTTTCGTTACATGTATTGCAACAAAATCCATCCTTGAACATGTAAATCAACATAAACAAATTATATAAATCAAGTATGGACATGTAGCATGTAAATTGCAATGCCATCTAAACATGTCTATTTTTAAATGGTTCATCTTAAACATTAGTGAGATTAAAGCATAATGAAATTAAAGTGTGAATAAACAAGGAATTTTCTTTTCTAGAAGAAAGAACCTAAAAATATCCATAAACATAAATAACTAAAGCATGTATCTTTAACAAAAAAACAAAATTACAAACTCCCATTAAATTCAGATGTCCTCAAATGACATGGCACCCATATGAATACTATGTTCATGAAAGACCTTTTGGTGGTAATCCCCCTATGTATGTGTATATGCAATCATAGAATTTGTGTCAATATCATCTATAGACACCTGACTACTTTAAACTCTTCCTTAACAACAAAAAATTTTATGTGTATATGCTTTGACTTCCTTTAGCTCCTATTATTGATGAAATATAATACTGTTGACTTGTTGTCACAAAATATTTTAAGTGGTCCTTTGATTTCATCCACAATTCAAATGTCAAATGATAAAATTTTACAGTCATATTCCATTAATAGCTTCTTTATGACATGCTATAAACTCAACTGTCATGGTGGAAGGAGTTATATATGTTTGATTGGTACTTTTTTAAGTGAAAGCTTCCTCTACAAACAAATAGATATAACCTTTAGATCCTATGCTGGACAACTGATCTGCTGTTCAGTTAAAATTATTTTGAAACTCATAATTTTTTTTATAAAACTTCTCCTTGGTGGGATAGCAAATTTGCTATATCGCTGAGGATCCATGCTTGTACATATATCTTAATGTAGATTTCATACTATCTTAGCATACAACAATGTCGAAGTCTAAAAATTGAATGTTCTATAATTTATCCAACCTTCTGTACATAAACATGTGATGTTTTGTTCTCTGTAGCTATAACATGACTCATTTGACAACTTTTTAAGGATTCATTCATGTGTTACTTAAATATTTACGCAACATTGCAATAACTAAGCAATATCTAGACATGTACAAACATATGTGTATATTAGATTCCATACTACTGAAACATGAGAAATCTTCTACATTTCCCTTTCCTCAAAAGCATTCTTAGGGGTCAAGATTGAACTTATCTCCTCAAGGTTATCAAATGCATTGTAATTTTGCATTATATATCTTTTGAAAACCATTTTGATATTAGCCTTTTTTGACATTCTAAGGATACATCAAGAATGATCCCAATGTATTTGTATTCTTATTATAAATGTTGCATCACCAAGATCTTTCATTTCATAGTTTCTTGCTAGAAATCTCCTAGTTTTGCGGAACAAGCCCACATTGGTGTTGGCAAACCATATGTTATCAACATATAAAACTAGAAAAATATGCTTATCACATTGAATTTGTGGTATATACAATCATTAATTAAATTCATCTTAAAACTAAATGAGACAATAATTTAGTGAAATTTGTAATACCAATGACGAGACACTTGCTTATACCCATAATTGGATTTCTTTAATTTTCAAACCACTGACTTAACATCACCCAACAAATAGTTATCTAGTTGCACCATATAAATTGTCTCATCTATGTCATAATTGTGAAACATTGTCTAGAAATCTATATGATTTTGCTCAAGATCAAAATATGTCACTAAGGCAACTATAATCTTGAAAAAGTCATTTGATAAAGTTAGAGAGAAAGTCTCTTTATAATTGATGCCTTATTTTATGTAAAGCCCTTAGCAACAATCCACTATTGAATATTTGACAAACGTAGATCATATCCTTTTAATCATTCCAATGTTAACCTTATGTTCTTGGAAAAACACAATGTTAACATTCAAAATTGCAATTATCTTTCACTTAGTGGAACTCCTTCATAGCAATGGTTCTTGTGATTGTAGAGTTTGTTTTTCTGAAACAAAGTCATGAATTTGTTCTTTTAGAGTGAAAGTAATGATACTACTACTTTAGAGATGCTATAATAGTACCTAGAACCAAAATTAAACCAAGGAGTTAATGAGTGAGAAAAGAAAATTAAACTCTAATTTCATTTCTTCTCAAGTTATTATGTTCTTAGTTGAAGCTTACAAAGATATATTATAAGTCAAATACTCATTTCATTAAATTTAGAACATGATCCCAAAACCTATAGTGAAACTATGACATCAAGAGATGCTAGTTTTTGGAAGGAAGTTATTGATGATGAATTGGATTCAATATTATCAAATAATACTTGGGTATTGGTAGACTTACCTCCAAAATTAAAACCTTTAGGTTGTAAATAGGTATTTAAATGCAAATAACATACAAATGGTTTTATAAACTTTGAAAGCTAGGTTAGTGGCTAAAAGTTAAAAGGAGCTTATTATTATGATATATATCTACTTGCAAGGATAAATTCCATTAATGTATGCAATGAATTGTACAAGACCTAATATTTTGTTTGTTATTTGTAAAGTTTCTAGGTCTACAAGCAATCTTAGTCTTGAACATTGGAAAGAGATTACATAAGTACTAAAAGGATATGTTGACATTAGTTGAGAGACCAGTGCAAGTGAAAAGAAATATACTTTAGGTCGGATTTTTTTCCTTTCTAGAGGAGCCATTTCATGGGCTTCTAAGAAACAACATGTATAACTCATTCCATAATGGAATCAAAGTTTACTATTGCAATAGTAGCATATAAAGAGGGAGAATGACTAAAAAACTTATTATTGGAAGTAAAATTATGTCCACAGTCAATGCCAACCATCTCTTTAAATTGTGATAGTGAAGCAACTATAGCTAGAGCATTTAACAAGGTATATAATGATAATTTTAGATTTATGCGTCTAAGGCATGATTACATTAGACATTTGATTTGTGATGGAAAAGTCACAATTCAATATGTGAAGACAAGTCACAACTAGGTAGATCTTTGTTTCAAGATTCAATAGGTGACAACAAGTTACTAATAAGTGACAACACACACTAGAGTATATTTTGCTACTCCAAGTCCAGTATACATCATAAGAACTCAATTGTTCAAAGCAAATTAAACTCTTAATGGCTTAAGGGATTTCACCAATGCAAACATAAGGAGTGTGCTGCCCCTAACATAAATGTGAGGTTGATTCTTGGAAATGTTTATGAAAAGCATAGGGTGAAGTACATAGCCATATAAGTATTATAAGCTTTATATGAACTTTTTGGATAATTGGAATTCAATACTCTATGCAATCATCAATTTGTTAAAACATTAAAGAATTTACACTAGCGGCAGGTTCAAGTCAAGAGACACATATTATTAGACATAGTCTTATGAAATAAAGAGGATCCTTTCCTAACTAAAAGGGGAATTGTTAGATATACAAAGAAAATAGTTTTGGCAAAACTAAGTTAAAATTAGTGGTTGTGAACATGAATTTTCAAATTAAACATTGGATAATTCTATAAGTTTTGAAGCCTATATAAATGAAAATTCATATCACATATTAAATTACAAAATATGAGAAAAATATAAAGTTCTTATTGTGACACATGGTGTGTGCATGTTCATTAGATTAAAATAAATCCAACGGTTCTTATTTTTAATATGTTTCTCATTATTTATTTGTTATTATTTAAACTTTAAATGTATAAAATTTCCAATAAAAACACACAACTTTCATTTGTAATTTTAAACATATATAAATTTTCGGAGAACACACGACTCTTCATAATAAATTTTATCAGTACGGATTCTTACAATGAATAAGAATCTAACATAGTAGAAATGAAAAAGAAAGAAAGAAAAAAAAAAAAAAATAACTTCATCTCCTCTTAGAGTCTCTACTCTGACCTTTCAAAAAGCTCTTCCATGGTAATTTAAAAAATAGCTATGTATAAATCTCAAAGTGCTTTAGATAAATTTTAGGACAATTTCATCTTATACTTTCGTTAACAACCTAGACATGTCTTTCTTCAACAATCAACATAATGATGATAAGGATGATGAGTGATTTTAAGTTGATGAGTTTATTTGTGCAATATTAACTGAGCAATTTTGAAATCATGTATTTCTTTTGCTTAAGTTCATTCAGTAAACCTTCTAATTGAATATTTTGTATTTATTTATTATTTATACATAAATTAATCGTGATTTAATAGTTCTATAGGGATTGGCTGATTGGGAGAGGATGAACTTTTTAAAGAAAAACAGTGCCTTTTTTCGGTGCTTTTTCCAGTGTGTCTGTACATAAAGTTTGATAGTTTAATAATAATTTTATCATATCAAAATGAAATTTTATTCATTATTGCAAAAATTTTTGGATGATTATTATGCTACTTTTGTTGATCTTTGTACTGAACATTCGATAAAATAAGAGAAGATCAGCATCATTATCTAATAACGACATACATGTTTTTATCATCAGGTTTTTGCATATGCATTTTCTCAAGTTTAGCATTCTAAATATATATATATATAGATATATTATATCTTTCAATACATTTCATTTTCATTATTTTTTTTTTCTTTACACAACTTTTATTTATGTGTTTTAATATCATTTAATGAATTTCTTTTTATTTTCATTTTATAATTACTTTTCATTCTAAGTTTTAGATTTTAATTAATTTATATATTATTTAACTTAAAATATTACTTTAGTCATTTAAATTTATTTATTGTTTCAAGTTGGTCCCTAATTTAAAATATTTTAAAATAATCTTTCATATTTTGACTTTGTGTAAAATTCATCGTTTAGCATTATGTATTGTAGCAATTTGAGAAGAATTTGAAATGTAAAATAAATATAGAAAAGTATATAGCTGCATAAAATTTAGATAAACATACAAGTATCCAGATCTTTATCATATTTTCATTAATAAATTACATTGATTTCCCGTCAGTTTTGCTGATATTACATGTATCTCTCTTTATTTCTAAAATATGCATAATTAAGAATTGAAGTATATATGCATATTGTTAAATACGAATTGCACTAAATATTTAGTTTGTAAGTCAAATATCTTTTATGTAGGATGATATAAAGAAAAAAGAATGAATATTAAAATGAAACAAATGAAATATTAATATCATGCTTTAAAAAAAAATAACAATCAAGAAAGATGTCTTAAGCATTGAAAAATTTAAATAATTAAAAATTTGGTTGCATTAAGATTTCCAATGGATTAAATAAATATATTTATCATAGGCTAATAGTTATTTTGTAAAACATAATAATTTATATTAAAATTTATTGGCTCAAGATTTTTTGGCAAAATATGAGTTTGGAACCAAAAGATAATGAGATATAAATTTTACCTAAAACATTTTTATAACCTTTTGGTCACTATTTTGATTATATTTCACAAATTATGTAAACATTTGATATGAAACTTATTGAATTAGAAAGTAAACTCAAAGAATTTTTCGATGATAGATCATTCACTTAATATGCAATTAATATGAAAATATTATAATCGTTTAAAGTTGAGTTCATACAACAGTTAACTAATTAGACCTCTAGACATCATTAGTTGATTGATAAAGCTTTGTAAGTCATTAGTTGATTGATGGAGTAAAAAAAGATTACAATTCAGATTACTAAAATGACAATTGACCAATACAATATGAAAGAGCAAAAATTAGCTTTTTAAAAGGCTCATTACATGCAAGGTTATTTTCCAAAGAGCCACCAAACATGTTTTTAAGTATAATCAAGTGCTATAATGTGACTTTTAATTTGTTTTAACATCTTTGAGAGGTAAACAAACATTATTGAGTTAAATTTGGCATAATTTTTATTATTTGAGTTCTAAGAGCTTCATTTTGTATATCTATTTATTAAGAAAGCTTCTTTGAGCAATTGTATTAATCTTCAACCCTATGAAAAATGAGTGGTGTTTCCCTTGAGAGAATAAGAGTGTGGAAGCTTTTGGATTCCTTTTCCTCTTGGAAGAGAGGTGTACTTTGATATTAGATTGAGATTTAATTCTAGTTTAAAATGAATGTTGTAAAGGCTCATGAGTATTCGGTTTAAGTTTTGAAACTAGTGAAAAAATCTCAAGTGGAAAGTTAGAAATTTAATGTAGACTTGGGTTAAAACCAAACTAGAATGAATATTGAAGTTTACCTTCTATTTTCCTATATTCTTTATATTTTAAGTAGTTGAATTGAAAACTCTAGTTTATTTTGATATTTTGAATGAAGTGTTGTCATTTCTTACTAGATATATTATTCTAAACTTATTTCAAGTAATTTAATCATTAAATAGACTGTATAATTATTATAGATTACTTATAAATAAACTTTTGAATCAAGTTTAACTATTGGTTTTAGTATGGGAACAGTCTTCATAATCTAATATTAACATTAAGTCTCTTTTAGTTAACATAATTGTTATTTTGCTTTATATTCATCAAAGTAACCTTTATAACAAGTATTTTGTCAAATAATTTTGAAAATAATTGAGATTATTATAAACACAAAACCCAATTTACTCCTTTTTAAATGTCGATTGCCTTGTCTAACAATATTAACTAAACTAAAATACATTTTTTGAATTCAAAAATAAAATAAAGCATTTTAGGGTAAACAAAAAAATTCAACTAAAGTATATCGCAACTTTTCATTATAGGGTACGTCTGTGTATATTTTAAAAATAGGAGAGAAGAATGTATAATGTCAACGAATGTCTATGCAATTTACTCTAATTTCATTAATGTAGTCATAAATTGCAAAAGTAACAAACTCACAAGATATCATATAAAAACACAACTCATTAATTTGCCAAAGTGGCAATATTGTTACATTAAACAAGGCATGAGTAAAGAATAATTGTGGGTACAAGGGTAAGATACTATAATCTCCATTCTAGGCCCATATTTAGTGAGTCAAACTTAGACCCATTTTGTTGTGAATAATTTCGAAATGAAAAAGTTCTTTCTCGAATTGAGACTCGATCACGTCAAATATATTTATATAAAGTCAAAACAAGAAATATAAATTGTCTTAATCAATTATTAATATAATTTAAAACCCAAGCTATTTGGAAGCTTTTTTTTCTTTTTTTGCATTTTATTTGTATAATATATTAAATTGATTACTGCACACACATGCGATACATGAAGGGATGTGTATGAATGGATAAATATGATGGTATCCATAAAGCTATATGTGTAATATGCTCATCTCGAGTGGTAAGCATCACAGGGCACGATATACAAACTTGACAATGAAGCACTAAACCTAGGGACCATAAAATCAATACTCCAGCCAATGTACCAAATAGATAAAGAAAACGAGAAGGAAGAGAAGCAACCAACCAGAACAATTGAAGCTCAAACCAGAAGCACTGAATTGTACCAGTTAAGACAAAATAGAAAATTAAACGACCAAAACAAAGGAGGACAATGAACCTCCATCAAACCCAACGGCCAAAATGCTAGGGAGAATCCCACAAAAAAAAAAAAAACTTTTGATCTCTCACTTATAATAAAATTTTTATTTTAGTCATTCACTAATTAAAATATTTAAAATAACTTTTCATTCATTAGGAAATATCACTTGTGGTTCCTTACTTTTCATAAAATAATCAAATTTAATCTCTTTAGTAAATTTTAAATCTAAAATTTAAAGGACTAAATTTGATATTATTTTAAAAAATAGAGAACCAAGTGTAATATATTTCAGTAAGTATATGATCATTTTAGACAAGTAAAAGATTAAAATAACAATTTTACTAAGAGACCAAAAAAAATATTTACTTGAAGCACAAAAGATAAACTCAGAAGCACAAGGTAACTGCGAGGCATAGATTCTCTACGGTTAATGTAGAGAGCAACTCTAATCTAACATATAATGTAATCGAACTTTCAACACTAATCTGACAATAATTGAATTCAATGGTGGAAATAGTACAAAATAGAGACAGCAACTTTAGAGAACCTAAACCCGAAAATTGCCTCTTATGAGAGACCCAAGCCTAAATGAAGTTAGGGGAGGGCAAAACTAAAATAGTCCAATTTTAATCGAGCTTGTTCAGTTCAATCAGACTAAAACCAAGTATGGTTATAGCAAAAAATGATCTCTGATGCAACTTTTCAATTCACGCAAACACACGAGGAAGAAGTGTGGTTATGTAGGTAATGAAGTATTTCTCACGTAAACAATAATTTATTTAACCAGAGTGGCATAGAAAATGATGAGTCTTTCAAGCTAAAATATTGAATTTATATTAATGTTTGAGATTGAAAAAAAAATCAATTTTGATTTTGAAAAATTTTAGAGCAATTATTTTTTAAAAACAAATTCATGATTTGATCAAATTCAAACCGACTAAAGTCGAATTATATTAGTTTGATTATGATCAATTTGACATAATTAATTAGATAAAATTTTTAGCCATTTGATTAGATGAATTTAATGGGTTGAAATGATTAATCAGTACCGATTCAAACTAACAGTTTGTCCTTAAATGTCAAGAGGGATCCCCTACAATAAGAAATCATTCAAATTTTTTCCTTTAATAAATCTAAACAATTAGATTTTAATTTAACAGTTCATATTCTTTTGAAAAAATAATTAAGTATTTTGTAACAATAAATTTAATGTGTTGGATAAAAATCAAATAATTTAGACTAAAAAAAAACTAGAGGATCTCCTTGTAGGGATCCCAATTGCCCAAAACACAGTGTTCTGGCCCTTATTCAGAAAACAAAATCCTGACCTTCCATGTTCGCACTATCCCACTACGATCTTGACCTTGTGTGATTCTCTTTGACCAGGCAAAACACAAGATCGCAATTTGGATAACCATGTGTGTATATATAAAAATTCTTAGGATGGCTAGGGCACCTACGATAATTCTGTGGGTCAAAGTGCTATCAACCACAACAATGAAACCTAATATTCTAACGAGATTTTTTTTAATTTCTTCAACTTAATCACGAGTACAATTAATATTGTCAAAATTGTAATTTTAAGTAAACTAAAAAAGGAGATAGACTCGTAACGTAAAATTATAAAATTTTATTTACATTTGTTATTTAAGTTATTAGATATAACCATATCATAAAATTACATAAAATTTTATACATAGTTCATAATTCATTATCTATAATATATAAAGTTCAATGAACTCTGTAATCTATTGTTTATAATCTATAATCCATAATATATAACTATTAATTTCATATTATTTTTGGGTAAAATATCATATTATAAATATTTTTTAAAAAATTAATATAATAATTAAATAATTTAGATTAAAATACAAAATAAAGATCCTTTTAGGCCATGACTATAAATAAATTTAAAATAAAATTCTAAAAATAGGTGCAGCAAATTATATAATGTTTGTTACGTGTAAATAGATACTTTTCTTTGTATACATGCTCAAATTATCCAAGTTCTACTCTTTTTAAAATTATAAAACGATGGAAAGCAAATATATATAAAACATTACATGTATACATGTAAATGGTGTTGGATTAGTGGGCATTACATGTTGCAGCTAGTAAAATAATATTTTAGTTATTTATTTATTAATTGATTATCAATTTAGTTACTCACTAATTTTTATTTTCAAATTAGTTGTTTATTTATAAGTTGATTCTTAATTTGATCCTGCACTAATTTCTATTTTTAATTAAGTACTTTTCTGATCAATCTATTCTCATTTCCGTCATTAACTAATTTTAAAGTTTGCACAATCCTTCAATCTTAAAAATGGGAGGGACCAATCATAAATAACAAATTAAATTAAGAAAAAAAAGTAAGTAAAAAATCAAATTAATAATAAATTAATAAATAAGGGATCAAAATAAAAAAATCAAATTAACAATTAATTAATAAATAAATAATCAAAATAATATTTTACTCATTTTTATACAAATGATACGAGAAAAAGTAATTCTGCAGAGCTCTCAAGCTGTAGAACAATCATTAAAATATAACGAAGTCAACAGTTACCTGTCATTTCCTTCCGTTTAAAAATCTTCACTCCAACTTCAAACTCTCATAACACTAGAAAAAGTAAGTTTTATGGAAGCTACTGCTTGGTCTAACGATATATGACTGCCAAAGTCATTAGTTTTCTTTCTTAATATTACTTCTTTGCTGAATCAAACTTCATAGGGTTGGCTTAAAGTCTCATTGGAATTTACTTACAACATATATATGGAAGTATCATATATCTTATACATCTGATGTAACTTTCCAGATAGCTCTCCTGCTCAATGACACAAGAAGGAGCCTCGAAGTCGTCCATTTTTAACATTCTCCATTCTCCCCCTATCCCCTATCGTCCAACAAAGCGGATTTTCTGTATTTCTGCTATCAAAGTGTGCGTTGTTAGAACGCACATTTTGATAAATATAAATCGTTGGATGACATTTTTGGATTTTATTAATTTTAAAAATTAAAAATTATTAATTTCAATATCACAACTTTAAATATTGGTCACTTTATCGGTACAATTTTTGAATAAATATTATCATGGCTCTAACTAAAAGGAAATCTGACATACAAAATAATAGAAATTCAATATATATACATATTCAATAGCCAACCATCAATAAAAAAGTAATCAAAAGACCATCTGTCTATATACAAAGGGAACTGCTAAATCTAATTATAAATTTTCAACAAAAGAGGAGCTCTTGCCTTTGCAATAAAGGCTCACCAAAACAAAAAACACCTACAAGCTCCTATTCCGTAAATAGACGATTTGAATCAACGCTGAGATATAAAAAAATATTATATATCGTTAAGTGAGTAAAAATTCAATAAGCAGATAATACTAATTATACAATGGAAGTGACAAACTAGCATAATAGAATTCTTTTAAAAAAAAATAAATCATATTTTGTCTTAAAAGCCTAACATCTTCCATGGTTAGTATAAATTGTGTACATATTGTAAACTTCAGTAAAAGTCTTGGTAATAAAATTATAAAATCAATTTTGAATAAAAATATATCAGTGCATAAGTAACACAAGAACATCTCAAAACCAATTGAATTCTTAGGAACATCCAATCGTATCATATACGAATCATAATGCACTACAGCTAATATTTACTGTCGTTAGCTATAATTTCTGTTTATATGCATTCCCAAAAAATTTCCTTAACATAAAATATCAAAGCTTCAAAAAACTAATAACCACACTTTTTCATAAAGACAAATAAAGATATTTGGATTTTAGAATCCCAGTATATTGTATATACCTAATCAAACAACCTCTAAATTAAAGAACAAAATATTTCATGAATATAGAACCAAAGTACTTCAAAAATACAACAGAAAAATTCAAAAATATTTTAGCTCAGAAAAACTTAAACTCAATGAAATTCAAAATATGCAAATTCATTAAATTTACTAATGCTGACATTTCAAAGATTTCAAAATATTGAAATGACATTTGTAGCTCCAAAATCCTTCCCCAATGCACAAAGAGATCATGAAACACTATTTGTCCAAAATAGATATCAAAAAACAAAAATATTCTATAATTAGAATTATCTACTCACTAAAAAATGTTCACACAATTTACTTCTTTACCCACAAAGTAAAGTCAACTGCTATGACCTAAAATGTAATACTACTTCCCCTCATATTGCATCAATTTGGATCTTCCATAAGAAATTTTACATAGTTGGATCGTAAATTTCATTTTATGTAGACTGTTATATTAAAATTGATAATTAGACGTGGTTATTAATTTTTTCTTATGAATCGTTGAATCTATAGAATTCCTTCACTCTTGGCCGTTCGGCCATACATTTTTTTGAGAACTCTATAGGATTTATTCACCGTACTACATGCCTACGCCATCAAGTGATTTAATTCATTCTTTTGCATTTTTGCACATAGCTCTAATAAACAGGTACCTCAAGTCATGCCTGAAATGACCAATATTTCAACTCAATATCTAAACCATGAATATAATAGCATGACATTATACTACTTGATAGTAGTAGAATATCACAAGTGAACAGAAGCAACTGAAAATAGCAGACAAAAGCACTAGGTTTCTTTAGAAGAGATATGAAATTGATTAGACCCTGTTTGCATCTCCAGTATGAACAAAAGTTGATAATAATGTAACACATGGTGCTGAAGGTCATAACACAAACAGAAATCAAAGAATAGAAAGCTATAGCTTTGTTCTTAACATACAGAATTCAAAGTAAGAATTCTGTAATCTGTATAGACCCATGAAAATGATTTCTAAATATTACCAACTATAGTAAAAAAATTAGACTATTGAGCAACTATTGCCAAGAAACATACATGTGCAGTTTATAAAATCACAAAATTAGAAATTGATTGTTTCAAGAGTATAAATGGAATCTTCAGTTTTTCTTTTATGGCCAATTTTCAAGTTAATTACTAGGAGCCTCACCACTATGCTGCTAAGTAAGAGAGTATAATTACTGCTTTAATTCCATCATCAGTAATCAGAATTTTCAAAAAAGAGAAAAAATAAAAAAAGAACTGCCCTCAGCAGGACTCTTATTATCATGAAAAGACAACAAACTTCGGGATATTGTATTAAAATAAGTCCTTATTTCTCTCTGATCATATCAGGTTAATTTATGAGGTATACTCCAAATATGAAAGTGCCTAAAGTGAATGACCAATGAAAGTCTAGCCATTTCAAGAAATGCAATATGCACAACACAAGCCAGTTTTTAATAAAGGTATGTGAAAGGTACTAGTTAAAAGAAAGTTGAGACTTTTCTTACTTATGGGATAACCCTAATTATTTATCGTGTGTTTAGTTTGAGATTTGAAAGGTTAAAAAGTTTATTTGTATATTTAAATAGGAGTTTGTTTTACAAATATTTTTGTTTTGTATTATGTTTGATTTTTTTTAAAATTAATTTTATCTTTTAAACTTGCATTTGTACAAAAGTAAAAAAAAATTACTTTTACGTTAATTAAATTGTATAAATAATAAAAATTAATTTTTAAATAAACATTTTAAAACATAAATCATAATTATACAAAATTATATTTGACTAAAATTAATTTTAAAAATTAAATTAATTTAAAATCATGTTAGCCTAATATAATGCCAAGATACACTTAGAAATCCCAAATTCAGTGCAACCTACAATGTCCAACAACTAATTTCTATAACTCCAACCACTTTTTATTTTCATAAAATATAAATTCTTTAATAGAAACCACAGTCCAACAAAGCAGCTATTTTCAGAAGTAGATCCCCTCAATTGATAGTGGTTTCCAATTTTGGAGAGCAGTTTTACTGCATTTTCTCCCGTAATAATCACGGTCGTTCACTCTATCCAACGCCCTGAATTTTGCCATGTCTTGCATGATATTAAAACACACCATTTCATTTAATGAAACTATGCGTTTTGGCACTAACTGATACGATGCCATCTTAGGAAGAGAGGAAGCGTTGCTAGTCAGAGTGTTTTGCAGAGTTTCATGTATGAGGAGTTGAACGTGGTGTTGTTTTGGAAGAGAAGCCAGCTACTTTTTTTTCTTCCTTTGTACGAATCCTCAATCTGCATCATTTGGCGCCAAACTATGATTTGCTAGAAAAATTTGTTTCTTCAATATGCCAAGAGAATGCAAAAGAAGGTGAGTCTCTAAAAGCCTTCTTCTACCAATGCTGTCTTTAAATCAGTATATATCCATGTATTCAAAGCTTCCATATATCTATATATATATATATGTCCAACGTCCATATATAGCTTTCTTCTTCCATATATATATATATATATATATATGGACCACATTCAGGAAGTTTTTTTTTTTTATTAAAAAAGTAAGAAATGATCTAAGTCCAAATGTTGTCTGATATGTATGGCCATCCCCTTCCATATATATATATATATATATATATATATATATATATATATATATATATATATATCTCCCTCATCCAAAAAGTTTTATTTTTTATTGATTGAAAAAGTTAGAAATTGTCCATAAGGTTTACTCTTTGTTGATGAAAAAAGTTTTCATCTTTCTTCCTAACAGTTACTAGTGAGAAGGATAAAAAATCTCATTGTTGACAAATTTTTCATCTGATTTAAAGAATATGATGATTGCATATATGGGTTAGCCTTTTTTTGGTTTAGTTTCCTTTTTTAGAAAGAAGAAGAAGAACACAAGGTTGTATGAGAGATTTGGTATCATAGTATCTTAGCAAGTGAGATAGCAAGTGATAGAAATAACATTAAAAATGCTATAATCATATCTATTAGTTGAGCGAAAATGAAAAAAAAAAAAAAGGTTCAAAATAATTCTTATAATATATTTCTATAAATCATTGAGTGTTTGATGATTTGATGAAAATTACAATCATATTGATGCTTGATTTTTAGAGCACTCTTGAGTCTTCAAATTAAAACCATTCATCAAGTATCAGCGGTGCATAAACAAGAAATAGTAAGTGATAGAAATAGTACTAATTTTGTTGGTCTACTAATTTTTGGAAAACATTTTTATATGTCAAAATGCTTTTAGACTTATCACTAATTTTGTTAGTGTGCTCAAGATAGAAATAACAGGTGATGATGGAGCAAAAGCCTAGAGTTGACATGCAATTTGATAGTATAGAGGCTGCATGACAATTCTGGATTGATTATGAGGGAAAGGTGAAATTTGGTGTAAGGAAACAGTACATGAACAAGCAAAAAGATGAATCAATGACCTCATGTAGGTTTGTATGTTTTAAAGAGAGAGTTCGAAAGGTAGATAAACGAGACACTATAGTCACCAATCATAGGCTTGAAACTAGAACTAATTGTAATGCAAGAATTACACTTGTCACATGGAATGGAAAATTGACTATCAATGAACTTATGGAACATCACAACCACCCTCTTCAGCATTTGGAAACAACATATATGTTGACCTCACAACGCAGGATATCTCAAGTTCAAGGACATGAGATTGAAATGGCTAAAAATTCTGGATTGCAACAAAAAGCTTCATTTTAAGTAATGAGCACACATACAGGAGGTAGAACAAATCTTGGTTTTATGTGTTTAGATGCTAAAAATTATCTTCGATCAAAGAGGCAACGTAGCATGGTTTATGGTAAAGTTGATTGTCTTTTGCAATACTTCCAAACACAATTGCTAGATAACGCATCCTTTTTCCATGTCTATCAAGTAGATGCTGATGAACAAGTAACAAATGTTTTTTGGGCTAATGCACGTATGATCGTTGACTATGGATATTTCGATGACTACATCTCGTTAGACACAACTTACTGCATAAATCGTGTGCACCGACCGCTTGCCTTGATCTCTGGTTTTAATCATTATAGGCAAATAGTTGTGTTTGGCGCTACATTGTTGTATAACGAGACAGTTGAATCTTTCAAATGGCTATTTGAGACTTTTTTAAAGTGTCATGGTTAGAAAAGGGCACAGACTATTTTCATCGACCAAGACACTGCAATGGCCAAAACTATAGGTGATTAAAGTGTGTTCATTGCAATGAATATATAATCTTTTATATATATATATATATATATAATCTTAACTATATGTACTTGTAACGTTCGTTGTGCTTGTTGTCCTTGTAGGTAAGGTGATGCCTGATACACGGTAATCTAATGAAAGATGGATCCAACTTCTTTACTGAGTTAAAAAGGTGTATGTACAACTATGTTGACAAGACTCAATTTAAGGCAGCATGGATGAAGATGCTTTCAAACTTTAATGTTCATGAGAACAACTAGTTGAAGTTGATGTATGTGATACGAGCAAAATAGGCAGCATGTCACATGAAACACGCATTCACATTAGGGATAAGGAGCAACCAACCAAGCGAGAGTTTGAATTCTGATTTTAAAGCATGTATGAAACCGACCTTGAACCTTATACAATTCTTTAAGGTATACGAACAGGTAGTTTCAGAGAAACAGTATAATGAGTTGAAGTGTGAGTTTGATGCTCAACATAAGTTGCCAAGGATTAATTACCTGCAGTCATCAATACTAATTCAACTTGCAAAGGTGTACACATTTCCAATATTTGATCTTTTCCAAAAGGAGTTTGACTTATTTTTTGTAACATCCATAACACATTGAAATAAAGCCCATCCCATATTTGAATATACAGTATCCCTTGCCAAGTATGACGGATAATGGAAAGTTCTGTCTGATCCTATTTTGCAGAAGGTGTCTTGCAACTGCATGAAGTTTGAGTCATTCGAAATACTATGTAGCCATGCGTTAAGTACTTATTGTGATAGACGTTGAACAAGTGCCTACCCAGTATATCTTGAAGAGATGGAGCAAAAATGCATGTGATGGTATTGTGCATGATTCCGAAGGAAAGGAAGTTGAAGTAGACCTCAAATTAGCTAGCACCCAACGGTATAAGCAACTTTGTTCTAGGATGATTAAATTGGCATCTGAGGTATCTACAAGTGAAGAGCTACACTCTATGGTAGAGAAAGAGTTAGATGACTTGTGCAGGCGAGTAATGGATGTTCAGTTGGGACAACATAGCCTAGACAATAGTATTCATCCTACCATAATTCCCATATGCAAAAAAGTGGGTCAAGTGAAGGGTTTCAAACAACGAGATGAGACTAAGCGACAATGACGTCCAAAAGGTTGGTTAAACTTTAACATTGTAAGAAAAGAAAGACTCCATCTGTCATTCGCTCACCAATTTCACAAAATGGGGTAAATATATTGATACATGTGCTCATTGGTAATGATTAGTCTTGTACTTACTAGTTTGACTCTTTTTTGTAGAATAAGGAATCATCAAGTTAACTGTAGAGCGGAGTGTCTAGTTCAGCACCTCTGACATGCTATGATGAATTGGTTCAAACTAAAGGGAGCCAATTTAGTTTCACAAGATTTTTTATGATAATTGGTTGTTATATGACGAAACTGCTTTTATTTTGCTGTTATGTTTATGTTCTTATAGTTATTGCTTGTCTTTGATTATGTAGGAATCATTGGAGGTCCCTGTACAATCACTTGATGAATGAGGATACCTGTTCAAACACTTTCTATTCACCACTTTTTGTTAGTCATTTTATCATGTTAATATTTTGTCATTTTTTGAACTTGGATGAACGGGGGTCGTTGAATTTTTTTGATTACTATGACCACTTGTAATGATTGAGATTACCAAGTAGATTACAACTTTGAACACAAGTGAAATAGAAATGTATTATTTTGCATGAGTCAAATACAAGGTATTGATAAGTGCAAACTATATATTGGCAATTGTTTTCAACTATGTATTTCACTTTACATGACAAATACAAATTACACATAAGGCTCATTTTGCTTCAAGCTTCTCTGTCTTATGCTATGAATCAAGTGATGATGCAATACCATGTCTCTGCCTTTGAGTTAATATGGTTTTCTGATATAGTGTCATCCAAAATCTGTGAAACTGCTGAATTTTCCAATCTTCAATAACATTGATGATCATACTGTTAAGTTGCAATCAGTGTATATCCAGTGTATATCAATTAAACATAGTGATCACTCTGGGCACAGTTACAATGTCACTCAATCTCACCATTACAACTTACAAATAGTTTAAGCAACAACCAGTCTACATTTCAGCAACCACAGCCACAACCAGTTTACAATTTCAACAACTATAATTAATTTACAATTCTAGCACCAAAGGGACAACAAAACATATAGGGACAACATTCACAAGCTCTGCATTAATTTGAGGTAACATTCCTCTTAATGCATCCAATACAACATCAAGATGATTGAAATTAGGCAAGAGATGAAAAATTTGAAACAATTCTATACCTTTCTGAGTTACATGGTTCTTCCTGACACGAATTTTTCAGCTCCAGCACTTGATTCCATCATCTACACCAACTTACAAGTAACATATAACTAAAACTAAGAGATAATTTAAGAAAACCAAAACTTATATTCTCACATTAGCCAGGAACAAATCGGAGATAATAAAACCCAAAGAGAAAAGAACCAATAGAGCAAATTAGAGATGAAGCAAGCATTCTCTCTCGACTCCGCCATTTCGATAAATTAAAGAAGCAAAGAGCCATTTCAATAAATTAAACAAGCAATAGAGCAAATCAGAGATGATAAAATCCAAAAGGAAAAAAAATATCTAATCACAATAGAGTGCGAGGTTTGAGTGTGCATTCTCTCTCGGCTCCACTAGCTTCTGATTGTGCTGCTTCCAGCATTCTCCAACGATGTCGTGACCTTGCTGGTGACCATTGGCATTCCGTGGCAGCAAATAAAGGAGAGGCAGAGGAAGAATCGGGACGCCAGGGGATGGACGCAAAAGTGAGGGAACCTACCACCATTTCGATGTTCTCCAGCGATGACAAGGCCTTGCCGGTGATGAATGACATTCCGCAACAGCAAATAGAGGAGATGCGGATGAAGAGAACCACGGAGTCGATGTGATGGATGAACGAAGAAGTAAGGAAATCTTCTGAAGCTTTGGTATAAAACAAAAAAACTCAAAAACAGTGCATTTGAGGAGGGAATTGGGGCTTTTATGATGTGGAAGGCTTCGTATGTGGGATAAAAAATGGACAGTCACGATCGCTATTGTAAAAAATGCAATAAAACTGCTATCAATTGAGGGGATTGGACGCGCTGTATTCATGTCTTATATATTTATGAGACCCAACTTATCAATTTGATATCATGTCAGGATATTAATATACTCATATTAAGTTTAAAATTATATAACTAAATTATAACCCGTAAATTTATGTTGGCCTAAAGCAACTAATTCTTGTTTCTCTCTCTCAACTCACGCTGACGCACGCCGGAGCGGAGGACGAGGCACGCAGCGTTGGTTGCTCAGCGCTCTCTCCCGTAGCAGCAGCGTGGAAGCAACAGGCCGGCAGCTTCATCTTCGTTCACCAGATTTCGAGTCCAGTTACGCCGGAGAACGGATTTTCTTCGTCGACGTTAGCACTCCGGAGTACGCCGGCCGAGTTCTTTGCAGAGCACGAAATCGCTGAAAAATTGCAAATCGCCTTCTGTAATCTGTAAGTGTACAGTCCGGTTCCCTCTTCCTTTATTCGATTTTGCAATTTCTGAGCTGTGACTGTGATCTGCCTTGTGGGATGCGCAAGAATAGGGTAGTGTCATTATAGTGAACAAACAAAAACCTCAGAAGATGAAGAGGATATTGTGGGATTGCTTAATGATGATCATTATGATGATGTTGTAATTGATGAAGAAGAGGAATTGGTTCAGATAACTTAGGATAAAGCTTAGACCCAAAATATGTGTCAAACATTGATGTATTTTATTCTTAAGCTTTATATTAATGTTTGGCTTTCTTTATATAGATATATATCAATTATTATCAATTATTTTTTGAATTTTTCTTGTAGCTACATCTTCCTGTAGTTCATGCAATGGTATGCGCGATTAAAAACAATGCTTATCAATCATATTAGATGGTTCTGGTTTGTTTTCAGTAATCACTTAGTAGGCAATAAACTGTTAAAGATGTTAATGTGGTCCTTGACATGGTAGTAACAACAAATTTTGGGATAAAATCCTATGATATCTCCTAATAGCTTAAGCTTTTGAGATGAGTTGTATGTTGATTTGAATGAGAAGGGATGAGTTATGGATTATAAAATTAGTACTTATGTATGAAATTTTATGTGATTTTGTGATATGGTTATGTTTAATAGCTATCAATAATAGGTGGAGGTAGACTCTTATAGTTATAAGTTACGAATTTATGGTACAATCCACCCCCTTTTCCAAGTTTGCCTATAATCACGATTTTGGCAACATTGCTAAATAGTATAACACATGGAAATGTTCAGATACCTTAAATCACTTCCACTAATCTGTGCCTACCTTCTCCATGAAGATAGAAGTTAGCAGCTCTACATGGGAGAAAGCTTCACTATTCTTCTGTTCCCCTAATGCGTTCAATCGTCAAAGCCCAGCTCGTCATTCGAGGAATGTGGTATAAGTAATCACATCATTTTCCTTTCTATTTTTTTCTTCATCTTGACAAAAATATAAAAGTAAAATATTGATGGATAAGGAGTTCTGCAGTTGCATCAAGGAAAACAACCAAAGTAAATCAAAATGAATTGCTAACAAAGCAAATAATAATTTGAGGAATCTACAGTCTAGTTTAAAACATCCATAATAAGCATGCAGAAGTTGTCTAGAGAAGATGTCTTTAAAATATCGATATCTGTCTAAATTGCAATTGAGTTGACAATTAATAAATCAAATCCATAATGTGCATACCTAGGTGGAATTCATGAAGCATCATCATCAAATAGAACTTTATAAAACCGTTTTCTTTCTTCTGGGTCAGAAAAGCCTCCCAGTTTATCACCCTGATTACCTGAGTCAGAAATTTTGGGTACTTCTGCCCCTTCTTTAATCTACTCTAGGCAAAGGAATGCTGTATTAGCTTACTTTCATCCGAAAGCTTGCTTTGATTTGCCTTGCTGCTGTGTTGTGTTAATTTGCTTGCTGCTGTATGAAGAGAGAGAATAAAATATAACATCGTGTATATGAGATTGCAATATTAAATATTTATTCCAATATGAAAAAAAACTTGATTAAAATTTCACTTTTATTTTCTTATTTCACTTTTATTTTCTTTTCTTTTTCCATCTGCTTTGAGCGTCTCCAAGACGACGAAGATGGACGGACCAGATCCATTAGAGCTTCTCTGTCCTCCCTTGGCCTCCATGTTGGTCAGTTCAGGTTGGCCATTCCCAACTTCTGAAACTCATTTCATGTTCCCTCGGCCCTCCTTATTAGTTAGGTTTCTGAGTTGAAGGCCCTCCTGCAACCTAATATTTGATTTTCTGAATGAGGCAGTTGCAGGAAGAGTTTGAATGTACTTCCTCTTTCAGACCATGGTGCTTCTTTATCAGATTAGATGAAATGACTATATAATTATATCTTCTATCACGTCTTGTCATACTCTATAATTGGTTTACTGAGATATGTTATCTGTAATAATGCATCTTTTTGTCTTTTTGTTTTAGATTTCAGAGTATTAACTTTCTAGTAAGTGTTACATATGAAGGTGAAAACTGGTTAACTGGAGACTGAGATGTTTCTGCATAGAATAAATAATTTTAACCCTCGATTTTATGCTACACCATCTCTCCGATGCCTTTGGCGGAACATCTCTCTCTGGTCTATGAAGAAGGATCCAGATCTTGAATCAGCTCTCTCTCGCAATCGCCGATGGATAGTCAATAATCAAATCAAGAACATTATCCTTCACTATCCTAACCAGGAAATGCCTGTGAAAGTCCTTCAGAAGAAATTTAAGAATCTTGATCTCCAAGGTAAAGCTCTCAATTGGATAAAAAAATATCCGTGCTGCTTTGAGGTTCATCTCCATGGTGATGAATACTACTGCCAACTAACAAAGCGGATGATGCATTTGGTTGAAGAGGAAGAATCTATTAAAGAGATGCAGGAGCCGGTATTTGTTAGGCAATTAGCAAAGCTGTTGATGATGAGTGTAAACAAGAGACTTAGTGTTGTCAAAATTAATGTGCTGAAGAGGAATTTTGGTTTTCCAGATGATTATTTAATCAGAATTGTACCTAAGTATTCAGATATGTTCCGGATTGTTAATTATAGTGGAAGACGGAATGCAATGGAAATAGAATTGATATCTTGGAACCCTGATTTGGCTATTTCTGCAGTTGAAGCATCTGCTCGCAAACAGGGAACCCAACCATGCTTTACATGCTCATTACCTTTAACTTGGGTCAAATCATGGGAAAGATTTAATGAATTTAATTCAAGCCCCTATATTTCACCTTATTTGGACCCAAAAGGTTTGGTGGAGGGATCAAAGGAGATGGAGAAGAGGACAATAGCTTTGCTGCATGAGTTGTTGTCATTGACTATATGGAAAAAGGCCTCAATTGTGAAACTAGGTCACTTTAGGAGGGAGTTTGTTTTACCAGATAAGTTGAACATTTTATTGCTCAAGCACCCTGGGATTTTCTACGTCTCAAATAAGTATCAGATTTATACAGTCCTTCTTCGAGAGGGATATAATGGCTCAGAACTCATCTATAAAGATCCTTTGGTAGTTGTGAAGGACAAATTTGGCGAACTGATGCAGGGGGGACTTCATGAATATAATCAGAGGCGGCGTTTGGCAAATTTGGAAAAAAGGAGAAAAAATGGCATTCCTTTGCCCAGAGTAGATAAAAGAAGAGACAGAAGTACTGAAATTTCTGACACAGATGATCAGGAAGATAAAATGGGAGGTTTATTTG
Source organism: Delonix regia (assembly GCA_037074485.1). Classification (NCBI taxonomy): domain Eukaryota; kingdom Viridiplantae; phylum Streptophyta; class Magnoliopsida; order Fabales; family Fabaceae; genus Delonix; species Delonix regia. Next base: position 17,801,151 of record CM073449.1, on the reverse strand, counting down.
ACCCAGAAGAAAGAAAACGGTTTTATAAAGTTCTATTTGATGATGATGCTTCATGAATTCCACCTAGGTATGCACATTATGGATTTGATTTATAAATTGTCTGCTCAATTGCAATTTAGACAGATGTTGATATTTTTAAAGACATCTTCCCTAAACAACTTCTATATGCTTATTATGGATGTTTTAAATTAGACCCTAGATTACTCAGATTATTATTTTCTTTGTTAGCAATTATAATGATTTACTTTGGTTTTTTTCCTTGATGCAATTGGAGAACTTCTTATCTTCAATTTTTACTTTTATATTTTTGTCAAGATGAAAAAAAATAGAAAGGATAATGATGTGATTACTTATACCACATTCCTCAAATAATGAGCTAGGCTTTGGCGATTAAAAGCATTAAGGGGAGAGAAAAATAGTGAAGCTTTCTTCCATGTAGAGCTGAATACTTCTATCTTTGTGGAGAAGGCAGGCACAAATTAGTGGAAGTGCCTTAAGGTATCTGAACTTTTCTGTGTGGTATACTCTCTAGTACTGAAAATTATTTGTTATCCTGTGTAGAATATGATGCCTCCAGTTCTTAAATTGGTACTTGCCAAAATAATAGTTGGATATGAAACACTCTCTTGCTAGTTGCTACCCATGTAGATGTTTTTGGTTTTAGGCCAACATAAATTCATAAGTTGGGTCTCATAAATATATGAGACAGGAAAACAATTGTTCTATTGGACTGTGCTTCCTGTATTTAAAGAATTTATATTTTATGAAAATTCAGAGTGGCTGGAGTTATAGAAACGAGCTGTTGGAATTTGTGAGCTGCAGTGAATTTGGGATTTTTAAATGGTTAGGGTTATCCCATAAGTAAGTAACGAAGAAAAGTCCCAATTTTCTTTTAACTAGTAACTTTCGCGTACCTTTATTAATAACTGCTTCTGTTGTGTATTGCATCTCTTGAAAGGGCTGGAATTTCATCTGTTGATTCACTTTAGGCACTTTCATATTTGGAGTATACCTTATCAATTAACCTGATATGACCAAAGAGAAATGAAGGACTTATTTTAATACAATATCCTGAAGTTTGTTGTCTTTTCATGATAATAAGAGTCCTGCACAGGGCAGTTCTTTTCTTATTTTTTTTCTTTTCTGAAAATTCTGATTACTGATGATGGAATTAGAGCAGTAATTATACTCTCTTGCTTAGCAGCATAGTGGTGAGGCTACTAGTGATTAACTTCAAAATTTGCCGGAAAATAAAAATTGAAGATTCCATTTAAACTCTTGAAGCAATCAATTTCTAATTTTATGAATTTTTAAACTGCCCTTACCAACTTCCTATGTTCTTGTTCTATTTTCTTTGTTATACAATTAATGGTAATTTTTTTAGGTTAAAAAGAAGACAATTCAATGTAGAGAAGCAAGTAATACATGTAAAGAGGAGGATAAGGAGTCCACCTTAACAAAGGTACTCAAGTGAAATACAACAATAACGAATTAGCTATTGCATAAGACACTAAAGCTCTTCAATCCCTCTGGATATCTTATAAGGATATCTCTTTAAAAGAAGCCATCAAAGGAGGCCATAAAAACAAGCTTTTTTTACAACTAATCTGATGGAGCACAAGCTCTTAGAGGGAATCCACCCAAAAGACTAGCCTATTAGGGGGTAGAACTCCTCAAGCATATAAGGCCTTCTTTCAAGTAAACCTTCCTGATGTGGGACTCCAACATAATCTTGGGGCAATGAAGTATCCTTGAATGATGAACATTTACCTTAACCCATATTTAGCAAATAACTACATAATCAGTACAATGGCATAAAGTTTTACCCTTTCTACTCTTGTCAAAGCTGCAGAATATTACCCTTACAACTGTTGATAATATGGGATGCTCAGTAGTTGATATTATCCTTCGTAATAGTTGCTTAATAGTCTAATTTTTGGCTGTAGTTGGTAATATATAGAAATCAATTTCATGAGTCGGTACAAATTACAGAATTCTTACTTTTCGTTCTATTCTTTATATTAAGAACAAAGCTATAGCTTTTTGTTCTTTGGTTTCTGTTTGTGTTATGATCTTGAGCACCATGTGTTACATTATTATCAACTTCTGTTCATACTGGAGATGCAAACAGGGTCTAATCATTTTCAGATCTCTTCTGAAGATATCTAGTGCTTTCTGCTATCTTCAGTTGGTTCTGTTCACTTGTGATATTCTATACTACTATCAAGCAGTATAATGTCATGCTATTATATTCATGGTTTAGATATTGAGTTGAAATATCGGTGATTTCAGGCATGACTTGAGATGCTGTTTATTGGAGCTACTGGATGGGATAGGCAGAAAATGTATAAAAACAAAAAAATGAATTAACTCACTTAATGGGATAGGCATGCAGAATGTTGAACGGATCCTCTAGAGTTCTTGAAGAAATTTATGATCCAATGGCCAGGAGTGAAGGAACTCTAATGACCGTATGCAGTCATTAATTTTAATCTACCAGTCTACATTAAATGAACTCTACGATCTAATGATGTAAAATTCTCTAAGGAACTGTAGAAGATCCAAATTGATGCAGTATGAGGGAAAGTCCATTGACCCACTTCTGTGGTCTCACCAAAAACTGTGATAGGTATATGGGAAGTAATTTCTGTTGATGTGCAGTGGCCATTTCGTTGTCTTAGGAAAGACTTTTGCAGAAGGTAATTAATTCGACCTCACCCAATATATAATGGATAACTGCAGTAATTTCATACTGGGTAGTCATTTTCTTATAACAGAATAACCTCACATTGAACCGAAGTGGAATTTGCACTGACAAGACGAACATGCTTGTACATAAATCCCTTATTTGTTGACTTGAAATCGCTCCAAATTTTCATGTTTCTGGGGTGATGCCGCTGAAATACTATTACATTTAAAGAAGATATAATATTGTATAATGCTTATTGCTTAAATTGTCTAGGAATAGTGACATGAATGTTGGGAAAAATGGGTGGCGTGTGGGGAAGGATCTCGATCTGTTGCGGTCCACCTACTAGACTGTGTCTTGTATTAGATGGGATTTATCTCCAAGATGCATGTGAATGATACGTTAAGGAACCCTGGACTATGGAAGTCATAGCTGCATAGTCAAATGGATGCATTTTATATAGATGTGCAGGTTAGGCGATTTTTAAAGAATTGCACAGATCATACAGTCCACATTTAAAGTTGAGATAGCGAAATTAGTAACAGTTAAATCTAAAAATTCGATCCGGTCTAAGTTGTCTTTCGTGGAACTTGCATAGCAAATGGAAACTAGATGACAAATTCGGTTTCTTGCATTTTTCTTATAAATGCGCAGACAAGACAGGTCTTTATTAAATAACTGTGTAGATGAAACGACCAGCATATAAAGTTGAGATATTGAAATTTGTAATTTCTAGTTTCCATAATCAGTAAAATCCAAAAATAACATCTCTTGCAGTAGGAAATCCTCATGTTTTCTCCGTTTTGGACTATTGGATTATTGTGACAAAATATTTAATTATTTTTTTAAAAAAAAAAAACTTGGATCATTGGATTAAAATTTATTGGTTCAGGTTTAATGAAAAAAAATTGAGGAATCTTCTACAGATCCTTCTTGCCATTTAGGAATGAGCTATCAATTTGGAATGGTGCAATTTAGTCATTTCAATCCATTGAATCCATCTAATCAAATGGCTAAAATTGTTATCTAATTTATTCTGTCAAATTGATCAGAATCAAACTAATATAATTGACTTTAGTCGGTTTGAATTTAATTAAATCATTGATTTGTTTTGGAAAAATAGTTGTTCAAAAATTTTTAAAAATCTAAATTGAATATTTTGTTCAATCTCAAACATTAAATATTAATTCAATATTTTAGTTTGAAGGACTCCTCATTTTCTAGGCCACCCTGTTTAAAAAATTATTGTTTATGTAAGAAATGCTACGTTACCTGCATAACCATACTTCTTCCTATGTGTGAATTGAAAAGTTGCATCAGAGTTCATTTTCTGTGATAACCATACTTGATTTCTTTTCTCATGGCTTAGTCATGGAATAGGAAAAGAAAAATGAAAAGAGCAATTTCCCAGTTTCTGGGCTATCAAACAGTGGCATTGCACAAGTACTTAGACATTAAGAGAAAGGTATTAAATTGGTTTCCTCTTTTTATATTTGGTTCCTCACAAATTATTATAACAAATTAATCTCTCAAAAAATTATATTTAATGTAAAATGAGTCCATCAGAAATTTAAAAAGAGAAATTAATTTTATATAAATTTAAATTTAAATTTATAATAGACTAGAGGGAAGTGGACGGTGGCTATGGCTCAGTGCCATCAAGGGAGGAATTATTGAAAGAAAGAAGTTGAAGTCTGAACTAGAAGTCGGACTATTTTAATTTGGTGCACCCCTAATTGCATTTAGGCTTGGGACTCTTAAAAGAGGCAATTCCCTTGTGCTTTTGAGTTTGTCCTTTGTGCTTCTCCCTAGCACTTTGGCCATTCAGTTTGATGGAGGTTCATTGGTTCTCCATTTGTTTTGGTCGTTTAGTTTCATAATTTTGGCTTGACTCGTACAACTCAGTGCTTCTGATTTGAGCTTCAAGTGTTCTGATTAATTGCTTCTCTTCCCTCTCGTCTTCTTTATCTGATTTTTTGGTCCCAAGGTTTAGTGCTTCATTGTCAAGTTTGTATATGATGCCCTGTAACGCTTACCTATCAAGGGATGAGCAAATTAACCATTGCTTTATGGGTACAATTATATTTATCCAGTTGATACCCATCCCTTCACAGATCTCGGCCATGTATGTGTAGTAATCAATATGATATATATAAAAAATAAAAATGCAAAAAATAAAAAATAAAGCATCCAAATAGCTTGGATTTTAAAATATATTAATAATTAATTAATACAATTTATATATTTTGTTGTGATTTTATATAAATATATTTTATGTGAAATTACTCTCAACAAAATGGGTCTAAGTTTGACTTACCAAACATGGGTCTAGAGTGGGAACTATATTATCCTACCCTTGTACTCACAATTATCCTTCCCTCATGATTTGTCTAATATAAGAATATTGCCACTTTCGCAAATTAATGAGTTGTGTTTTCATATGATATTTTATGATATTTTGTGAGTTTGTTACTTTTGCAATTAATGACTACATTAATGAAAGTAGAGTAAATTACATAGACATTCGTTGAAATTACACATGCTTCTCTCCTAATTTTGAAATATACACAGACGTCCCCTGTAATGAAAAGTTGCGATATACTTTAGTTCAATTTTGACTTTTTTTGGCCCTAAAATGCTTCTAATTTATATTTTATTCCAAAAAATGTACTTTATTTTAGTTAATGTTATTAGATAAGACAATCTATAAAGGGGTGAATTGGTTACTTGTGTTTGTAAGAATTTCGGTTGTTTCCAAATTTATTTTGCTAAATACTTGTTATAAAGGTAACTCTGATAGGTATAATGCAAAACAATAATTACATCAATCTAAGGGAGGCTTAATGTTAAAACTTATATTGTGAAGATAGTAAGTTTTTTAAACAAAAAACAAAACACAACAAAATATAGTTCAAGTTGATTTAGAAGTTTATTTTTAAGTAATTTATAATAATTATAAAATCTATTTAACGATTAAATTATTTGAAATAAATTTAGGATAATATATCTAGCAAGAAATGACAGCATTTCATGAAAAATATCAAAATAAAATAATTTTCAATTCAACTACTTAACATATAAAGAATATAGGGAACAAAAAGGAGAACTCCAAGATTTATTCCAATCTAACTCCAATTCAAGCCTACATCAAGTTTCCAAACTTTTTCTCAAGATTTCTTCACAAGTTCCAAAACTTTAATTGAGTACTTGTTAGCTTTTACAATATCCAACTTAATCTAGAGTTGAATTTCATTTTATAACCAAAGTACACATCTTTTCCCAGGGGGAAAACACTCTCTTTCTCTCACAAGGGATATACCACTGATGTCTTGCAAAAATTGAAAATAAATAAAATTGCTCAAAGAAGCTCTCTCAGTCAATAGATATACAGGATGAAACTATAAAAATTCAAACAATAGAGATTATGTAAGTCTTAGATCAATAATATTTGTTTTACTCTTAAAGATGTTAAAACAAGTTGGAGATCATATTATAGCATATGGTTCTATTCAAAAATATTTTTGGAGGGTGCCTAATGAAACATAATCTTTAGACATGTAGAAGAGCCATTAAGAAAAAGCTGATTTTCGCTTTTTCATACTGTATAAGTCGACTGTTGCTCTATAAATTTTAATTCTAAGCCTTATGTGCTCTATCAGTCAACCAATGAATTCCACCTACTAACTAATGGCTTATATAAGATCCATCAATCGACTGATAAGTTGATTGATGGAAAGGATTAGTCAACTAATAGTGCTTGGAGGTCCAATTAGTACATTGTTACATGGACTTAATTTTAAATGATTATAACATTTTCATTTAAATTACATTTTAAGTAAATAACCTATCGTTAGAAAGCTCTAATATATATATATATATATATATATATATATATATCACTTGAGATGCAACATGTATTATTTCATTTAAAATGGCCATTCTAAAAATATGAACAACCGCGTAGGTGGTAATAAATAGATTGACTTTCATGTTAAAGCATGAACTAGCATGAGAGTTCCACTCCATAAACTAGCATGATACATTCTAGTTTTTTTAGCCCTGCTTTGGTCTTTGATTTGATGGTTGCATGTAAAATGAGTTTATTTTATAATGTAACAAGTTTCATATCAAATTTTCACATGATTTATAAGATATGATCAAAATTGTGGCAAAAAATTAGAAAAAGATTTTAGTTAAAATTTATATCTCATTATCATTTGGTTCCAAACTCATAATTTAAGAACCAATATGTCTTAAGCTAATAATTGCAAATATAAATAATTGAGTTTTGGAAAATAATTCTTAGCCTGTAATATATATACCTAATTAATCTTTTGGTTATCTTGATGTAATCAAGTTTTTAAACCTTCAAATCTTCAATTCTTAAGGCATCTTTTTGCTTGCTATTTCTTTTATAGAGCATGATATTAATATTTTGTTTGCTTCACTTTTAATGCTCATTCTTATTTCATTGGACCATCCAACATAAAAAATATTTGACTTTTAAACTAAATATTCAGTCTAATTCAAATTTAATAATATGTATACTTTAATTCATAATTAGGTTTCTAATTTATATTATAACATTAAAGTCTATTTGATATAATATGAGCAAACAAATCTCATAGATAAGGGTCAAAGGACTCTCCAAGTATGAAATGTAACAAATAATGATTAAACAAATAAGCACGTATTAATATTATATTTTTTATTCATTTGTCTTACTTTATTATTATCAAAATTTATAACATAAAACTTTAGAGCCAACAAATGTGCGTATTTTAGAAAAAAAAAAATAGAAGTTCAACTTAAGTGTAGTGTAATTTTTTGTTTTAGGGGTGACTTGTGTATATTTTTTTTTAAAAAAAGAGAGAGAAACATGTAATATCAAGAAAATTAAAGGGAGATCAATGTAATTTATTAATGAAAATATGATAGAGATTTGGATAGGTCTATTTTTATCTATATTTTATGCAGCTATATAGTTTTTTATTTTACATTCCAAATTCATCTCAAATTGCTACAATACGTAATACTAAAGGGATGGATTTGAGACAAAGTTAAAATATGAATGACCATTTTAAAATATTTTAAATTACAGGGACCAACACTTGAAACAATAAGTAACGTTAAATTACTAAAGTACTAAATAATATATAAATGAATTAAAAATTATCACTTGGATTGAATAGTAATTATAAAATAAAAATAGAAAGAAATGCATTAAATAATATAATTAAAAATAAATAAAGAAATAAAGAAATAAAAGTATTGTAAATAAATAAATAAAACTAATGAAACGAAAAGGGATAATGGTGAAAATTTTTAAAAAGTTTAAAAAGAAAATATAATATAAGAAAACTACTAACGTGTGTATATGAATATATAGAATATAATAGGGATAATTAATCATTTGGTCTTTATACTTTTATTTCATTTTTAAGTTGGTCCCTATAGTTTGTTTTTCTTCAAGTCACTCCCTACAATTTCAAACCGTTTAAAATGGTTCCTGCCGTGAGTTAGTGTGATAACACCGTTAGAAATTTGCTGACATGGAGGATGGAGCTGACTTGGATGGTTACATTGGACGCTGACATGGCTATTATTTCCAAATAACAAGCTGAGTTGGATTAGGGCCCAAATTGACTCTCTGTCCTCCTTTAGAAAACGGAGAAACGCAACATGACTCTGCTTGGAAAAAAAACAATTGATGCGTCTTGCTTCAAAAATCGGAGAAACGCTTCACCATGCGTTTCTCTCTGCTTCAGGGGCACGCCGGAGATAGCGCCCTCTGATTCAGAGTAACGCGAAAGGAAAAACACAGCAAGAATCGTGATTTGCTTCAGAGTAACGCGAACGGAAAAATGCGAACAAGAATCGCGATCTGCTTCAAGGTAACGCGAACGGAAAAACGCGAACAACAATCTCGATCTACTTCAAGGTAACGCGAAGGAAAAAACGCGAACAAGAATTGCGATCTGCTTAAGAGAAACTCGAACAAACTGGCTATTTAGAACTCGCTGCGTGTTGGCCAGTTGGTGTGATAGTTTAAAGTCTTCCTATCCTTTTGCTTCTATTTGTCAGTAACCGAAGTTCAGGCGTGCCATTGTAGATGATTTCAACTTTCCTGCTATCGAAGTTAAGGTAAAACCCGAACATTGCTGGGATTTGAACCTCTATTGGATTGATGCGTGGTGATAGGAGTAGAATTATGGTGGCTGAATTACTGCAAGTTCCTGAATTTTGTTGGTATGAATTGCTGAAAGTGATGTAGATGAATCTGTTGTTGTATGTATTTGTTTTTATGAATTCCTGTTAAGTGTTTTATATGCATAAGTTGTTGTATGTATTTACTGGTATACATTGCTGTAAGTGGTGTAAATGTATATGTTGTTGCATGTATTTGCTGGTATGAGTTCCTGAAAGTGATGTAGATGAATCTGTTGTTGTATGTGTTTGCTTGTATAAATTGCTATAAGTTTTATATGGATTAGTTGTTGTATGTATTTGCTGGTATGAATTGCTGTTAGTGTTGTATATTCCAATACAGTGCTATTATGTTGGTAGTATATTGGATGCTCTAACCTCTGATTGTGTTGATTGATTATATATTGGATGACTATATTCCAATACAGCAATTTGCAGTAATTCAGTCACGATATTATGTTGATTGAGTAAATGATCTTATGATTGTGGATATATTGGATGGGTATAAAAGCATGTCTGATAACATATTTTGGATGGGTAAAACAGATGATTATGATGACTATGTATTCTTGTTATTACCTGTAGGAACCTTGGAGCTGTGGATTCTTTGACTGGTTATATAAACCTTTGCCTAGACATGTTGTAGAGTTTATCAAAGGGCAGGAGAAAGCTCTTGCAAGCTGCTAGCGGAAGAATAAGCTGTTGAAGATTGTAATTGCAATATCTTGGGTTATGATTTGTTTGCCATGGATTTTTTGGAAGAATAGCAAAGCCTATTCACTTAGGTTGCCAAAGGCTAGAATAGGACTTACAATGTAATTGTAATGGAGTATTTTAGTTTATGGTAATGTATATTAAGGTAATTCTTGTTGGTGAGGTGCAAGTGTAATGTATTGAAAGACAAGTGAATTGTAACATGAATGACCTTAATGAATGGAAAATCCATCTTTTTATTATATGTCCTATCCAAGTGTCACCATTTACTTTTTTTTTTTTTTTTGGTATCAAACAATAAATTGTAATGATGGTGATGGCAATTTTGTATTTTCTGCCTCCTCATTTACAAGTAATATTTTCTCTCAGCAAATGGCCATCAACTTTATTTGTTTTCCCACATCATATGCCAGCCTTTTATAAATATCAGAGTACATGGATGGTTAATTTTCTCCATTAGACCTCAACATAAATTGAATAAGTTGCAGCTCAACTGGCTCATACATAACAGTAGTTCAAAGTTTGAAAAATGATTTGAGCAGAAGCCTTCTTTTGTTATTTCCTCAGGTTATTATGTCAAAATCAGAATCTTTTCAAAGTTACAAACATGTTATTATGTCAAAATCAGATTATAAAAGTCTGCATATCTCACTTCAGATTATACAAACAGGTTGAAACAATCACTCTACCTGGAAGCTCATCTGTCAGAGTACAGAAATTATGAAAGTGAATTTGTGGCCTGAAATGCTAAAATCTTAGAGTTGAAATATCCACTTTGCAGGAAGAGTTAAAAGCTAGCGTAATATACACAATAGTTACAGTATACATGCACACAGCACTTGTACACCTATTGATAAAGCAATCTTAGTCTAAGTCAGCCTCTAGTTCAACTTGAGGTTCATCAGGTACCACATGTATATTTTTTTTACATTTTAAACAATAATATGACATCCAATCATCATTTATGGAAAAAAAAAAAAAAACATACAATTTGGAGATGAGGAGTGAAAAAATAACTCTACAACAAAAAGGAACAGAGAGAAAATGACTTAATTTGTTCTTGTGCACAACGAATAGATATCCAGAATGCTAGAATAGAGGAGGTAAACCGAGATGTACGTAGGATATTTTCTTTCACTCATTTCCTTGACTATCTCAGCTTTAATCAATTTCTTTATCTGGGCAAAGGGAAACAGAGAAAGAGAAAAGTTGGTATTTCTTTTCCCAACTATTGACTTCTCTAAGTTTCAATAGCTACTCTTCTGAGAGGCTTGCAGACACAATCACCATAGTTTTAAGCAAATTATGGAATGACCCTTTGATGTGAGGATGGATAACAAGAGGCGTGATGACTAGAATAATGATATAAGTTTTCCTATGAGTCCAATGTTGCATTTGGAATTAGGGTTTCTTAGAGGGTTTGAAGCTTATAAAAAGGCATGAACTTCAACCTAGTAAGATATAAAGTTTCATTCTATCAAAGAAACATTTTAGTTTCATCCTTGGCTTGGCCAGAGTTCTACAGGGGAGGATATTTTACCTTTTTTTTGTTCTTATTGTAACGAATTAATTCCTAACAAGGTGATCTCTTGAGGTGAATTTATTCTTGCTTCTAATCAATCTATCATTTGCATTTCCATTTGCATATGTCATTTTAGGGTTCAATAGGTTAGAGGTTTATTTCATTTCGTGTTCTAGCCATAGTGGTTGTGCTAAGTGTATCACATACAAACAAATTAAGTCTAAACCACATGACTTGTATACACCTTTGCCTGTTCCTATTAAACCTTGGACTAATATATCAATGGATTTTGTTTTGGGACTACTTATGACTAGAAGGGGTAGAGACAACATATTTGTTGTAGTTAATAGATTCAGTATAATGACTCATTTTATTGCTTGCCATAAAATAAATGATGCAACAAACATTGCTGATCTTTTCTTCGGGGAACTGGTTAGACTTCATGGTATCCCAAGAACTATAGTTTCAGATAAGGAGGCTAAGTTCCTTTGTCATTTTTGGAAAGTCTTGTGGGGAAAGTTTGGTACTAAGTTTTTTTTCTCAACTGCATGCCACCCATAGACTAATGGCCAAACTGAATTGGTAACTAGAACATTAGGAACCATTTGCATGCTATTGTGGGAAAGAATTTAAAAAATTGGCAAGATTGCTTGCCATTTATTGAGTTTGAATATAATCAAGTTGTACATCCTTCCACAAGTTTTTCACCATTTAAAATTGTGTATAGTTTTTTAACCCATTAACTGTATTAGATTTGATGTTTTTGCCTTTGAGTAAAATTGCTAACTTAGATGGAAAGAAGAAAGTTGAAATGGTTAAAGTAATGCATGAAAAAGCATGTGAACAGATTAAAAATCGGAACCACATGTATACTTAAAGAGCCAATAAGGGTCGAAAGCAAGTTGTTTTTCAATTAGGAGATTGTTTGGGTGCACTTGCGAATGGAGAGGTTTCCACAGCAAAGAAAAATCAAAACTTAATGCAAGGGGATGGACCATTTCAAGTACTAGAAAACATCAATAACAATGCATACAAAATAGATTAGCCTGATGAGTACAATGTAAGTGCCACTTTCAATGTTTATGATATTTCTCCATTTGATTTTGATTCAGATTCGAGGATAAATCTTTTTGAGGATGGAAGGGATGATGTGAGCACAGATGACAAGAGACATGATGGCTTGAATGATGATTTAAATTTTCCCCTGGGTCCAATTACAAGACTGAGAATCAAGAAGTTCAAGCAATTGTTGCAAATTTAATTGGGAAAATTCTTAGAAAATGCAGAAGAAAGTCGCTTGGAGCAATTGCTGCAAATTTAATTGGGAAATTCTTAGAAAATGCAGAAGGAGACCCAAGTGATTAATCTGAGGTATGTCCAATCCAAATGAAAGCCAATTCGTTTAGGTTATATATTGCTACTAAAATAAGTGTTTTGGATCACATTGTAATCAATTTGAGCCTTGGATGTATATGGTTATATATTAGGCTTCTATTTTATGTTTGAAGTTATTTTTAGCATTATTTGACCCAACTTATTGGGGGCCCAATGTTGCATTTCAAAAGTAGGTTTCTTAGGCGGTTTGAATCTTATAAAAAGGCTTGAACCTCAACCTTGTAAGACATTAAGTTTCATTCTATCAAAGAAACATTTTAGTTTCCTTCTTAGATTGGCCAGAGCTCTATAGGAGAGGATAGCTTGTCTTCTATTGCAACAAGAATTAATTCTTACCATAGTGTTTCCATTTTCATCTGTCATTTGGGTTCAATAGGTTGGAGGTTCATTCCATCATGTTCTTGCCATAGTGTACGTTCTAGGAATTTTATGTTCTTTATAACCTTGGGGTTTCACATCATTTGGTATCAGAGTTTGGACTTGGGCAAATTCCTATTTATCCTTGTTGTTTGTTGTTCTTAACCTTCTTGTTTGTTCAAGAATTTTTTTTTGAAAAAAAGTCTTTGTTCAATATATTTGGTCTTAATCTTGCCCAGATTTTTTCATATATTCCTATTTTCTTGTTCCTATATGGGGGGGTGGGGGGGACAATCAGTTTTTGCTCATTCTATTTTCATTCAGTCTTGTCCAGATTAATCTTTCTACTATTAATTTTTGTTCATTTACTATTACTTTTTGTTCATCAGTAAAATTTCCTCTGATCTTGCTCAATATTCTTGTTTTCTTTGGAAAAAAACGAAAATCACAAAGACAAAAAAAGATAGAAAGCCTGAAAGTGTTGGTGTTTGTACCTAAGACAAAAGTAAAAGCATCTTTTGAAGACATATAATGACTAAATGTTGGAGTTAGTAGCCTACCATAGGAATCCAAAAATTTTGAAGACTTAGGAATCCAAGAGAATTAGGGTTACTGCTTCATATTTTTTTTTTTTTTAAAAAAATAAGGGTACTGTGTATTTTCAGACTTTGTAAGTTGCCATAACTATATCTTTATTTTTGTTTCACATACCTTCTACAGCTTGATTTTTTTGTTATTCTTATATCATTCCACTATCTGCTAATCCTTCAATTCCCTTCCATTCATTTAATTTGTATAAGTGGTCTATCTTGAGTAAAAAAACATTCTGAAGTTGATGCGGAACCCCCAGGTTCTGAAGAACCTGAAACTCCTAGAACACATACTATAGCAAAAACATGAAATGGAATGAACCCCCAACCTATTAAACCCCAAATGACAGATGCAAATAGAAACACAAATGATAGGTTGATTGAAAACAAGAATAAATTCACCTCAAGAGATCACCTTGCTAAGAATTAATTCTTGTTGCAATAGAAGAAGACAAGTTATCCTTCCCTATAAAATTCTAGCCAAGCCACAAAGGAAACTAAAATGTTTATTTGATAGAATGAAACTTGATGTTTTACAAGGTTGAGATTCAAGCCTTTTTATAAGCTTCTGACCCCTTAAAAATACCTAATTCGTAATAGTTCCTTGGGCCTTCAACAATTTAGGTCAAATGAGGGTAAAATAATTTCAAACATTGAAAGTAGAAGCCCAATACATAACCATATACATCCTAGGCCCAAATTAGTTACAATGAGGTCCAAAATATTTATTTCAGTAATAACAACTTTGAATGACATAACCTAAATGAATTGGCCTTTTATTTGGGTTGGATATGACCCAGATGAATGAAATGGGGTTCTTTCTCCAACCACAAGCTGTCCAAGTGATTTTCTTTTACATTCTCTAAAAACTTTCCCACAAAAATTTGTAGTAATTCTTTGAATTTCTTGACTCTCAGTCTTGTAATTGGGCTTGAAGGAAAATTCAGATCATCATTCAAGCCACCACGTCTCATGTCATTTGTGCTCATATTATTCCCTCCTTCCTAAAAAAGATTTGACCTTGAATTTCAATCAAAATCAAATGGAGAAAGATCAGAAACATTGAAACCACACTCACATTGTACTCACTTGGTAAATCTATTTTGTAATCATTGTTATTGATCCCTTCTAGAGCTTGAAATGGTCCACCTCCCCTTGCTAAGCTTTGATTTTCTCTATTGTGGAAACTTCTCCTTTTGCAAGTGCACCCAAACCCAATCTCCTGGTTGAAAATTAACTTGCTTTCTACCCTTATTGGCTCTTTAAGCATACATGAAGTTCCTTTTTTCAATTAGCTCACGTGTTTTTTCGTGCATTGCTATAACCATTTCAGCCTTCTTCTTTCCATCTAGGTTAGCAATTTCACTTGAAGAAGGCAAAGGCATCAAATCCAATACAGTTAATGGGTTAAAACCATATACAATTTCAAATGGTGAAAAACCTGTGGAAGAATGTACAACTCTATTATATGCAAACTCAACAAATGGCAAGAAATCTTCTCAAGTTTTTAAATTCTTCCCCAAAATAGAACGCAACATGATTCCGAATGTCCTATTCACCTCTTCAGTTTGGCCATCAGTACAGGTGGCATGCAATGAAGAATAAAAGCTTAGTACCTAGCTTACTCGACAAGACTTTCCAAAAATGACTAAGGAACTTAGTATCCCTATCAGAAACTATGGTTCTTGGCACACCGTGGAATCTAACCACTTCCGTGAAGAAAAGGTTAGCAATGTTTGTTGCATCATCTTGTTTTATGGCAAGCAATAAATGAGTCATTTTATTGAATCTATCAACTACATCAAATATTCTGTCTCTAGCCCTTCTGGTCATAGGTAGACCCAAAACAAAATCCATTGATATGTCAATCTAAGGTTCAGTAGGAACAGGCAAAAGTGTATACAAGCCATGTGGCTTATACTTAGTAGCACAAATTCTTTCAACATCATTTCTCATGTTTGGCCAATAAAAATGTTCAGTAAACATGTCTAGAGTCTTTTGAACACCAAAATGTCCCATTAACCCACCACCATGCAATTCCTATACAAACAATTCTCTAATAGAACATGTAGGAATACATAGTTGTTTAGTTTTAAAAAGAAATCCTTCATGCCTATAGAACTTGTTAAATGTAGCATGTTCGAAAGCTTGATACATATCACCAAAATCAGAATCGTTGCAATATAATTCTTTCAAATGCTTAAATTCAAGTAGCTTAGAGCTAAGCATAGAAATCAAAGCATACCTTCTTGAAAGTCTATCGGCAACCACATTATCCTTTCCTTGCTTTGTATTTTATCACATAGGGAAATATTTCCTGATAGTCTACCTATTTTGTATGCCTCTTGCTCAACTTTCCTATCCCCTTCAAGCATTTTAGTGATTGGTGATCACTAGGGATGACAAATTATTTAGGTAGCAAATAATATTCCCAAACTCCAAGAGCCTTCACCAAGGCATAGAACTCTTTATCATAAGTGGAGTAATTCAGAGTTGGTCCACTTAACTTTTGACTAAAATATGTGATGAGTTAGTTTTCCTGCACCAAAACAACCTATATACCAATCTCAGAAGCATCACATTCAATCTTAAAGGTTTTACAAAAATCAGGCAAACGCAAAACTGGTGCAGAACATTATTTGTTCTTCAAAGTGTTAAATGTATCTTCTTATTCCTTCTCCCATTCAAATCCAACACTCTTTTTAACAATTTCATTTAGTAGGGCGACGATAGTAGAAAAATTTTGAATAAATTGCCTATAGAAAGTTGCCAAACCATGGAAACTCCTAACCTCACTAACAGACTTAGGCATTGGCCATTCGTGGATAGCATTCACCCTTTCAAAGTCAACCTCAACTCCTTTTGAACTCACTACAAAAGCCAAGAATGTAACTTTATTCACACAAAAAGTGCATTTTTTAATATTCGCATATAATTTTTCCTTTCTAAGCACATCCAAAACTGTCCTAACATGTAGGGTATGATCATTTAAGCTCTGACTGTAGATCAAAATGTCATCAAAGTAAACAACAACAAATTTTTCAAGAAACTCTCGCAAGACATGATTCATTAAGCGAATGAATGTACTGGGTGTATTAGATAACCTAATAGAGATCATAAACCACTCATACAATCCATATTTTGTCTTAAATGTAGTTTTCCATTCATCATCGTCTTTCATCCTAATCTGATGATAGCCACTTTTTAAATCAATTTTAGAGAAAACACATGTACCATGCAGTTCATCCAGCATATCATCTAGTATAAGAATAGGATGACGATAGTTTACAGTGATTTTGTTGACCACCCTACAATCCACGCACTTCTTCCAAGTTCCATTTTTCTTAGGCACCAAGAGGATAGGAACAGCACATGGGCTCATACTTTTCCTCACGTATCCTTTTGCCAGCAACTCATCTACTTGCCATTGAAACTCCTTTGTTTCCTCAGCATTACTTCGGTAAGCTGGTCTGTTAGGAATCTGTGCTCCGGGGATGAAAACAATTTGATGTTCAATCCCTTTGAATGACAGAAACCTGTGAAATTCCTCTTCAGAAAACACATCATTATACTCCTGTAACAAACTCACAAACACATCAGATAAATTTGAAGCAAGGTCAGATTGGTTAGTGCCAGCAACTCATCTACTTGCCATTGAAACTCCTTTGTTCCTCAGCATTACTTCGGTAAGCTGGTCTATTAGGAATCTGTGCTCCAGGGATGAAAACAATTTGAT
The DNA here is from genome assembly GCA_037074485.1 of Delonix regia. Taxonomy (NCBI): domain Eukaryota; kingdom Viridiplantae; phylum Streptophyta; class Magnoliopsida; order Fabales; family Fabaceae; genus Delonix; species Delonix regia. The sequence continues at coordinate 17,783,941 of CM073449.1, read as the reverse complement.
GTTCAATCCCTCTGAATGATAGAAACCCATGAAATTCCTCTTCAGAAAACACATCATTATACTCCTATAACAAACTCACAAACACATTAAATAAATTTGAAGCAAGGTCAGATTGGTTAGTGCCAGCAACTCATCTACTTGCCATTGAAACTCCTTTGTTTCCTTAGCATTACTTCGGTAAGCTGGTCTGTTAAAAATCTGTGCTCCGGGGATGAAAACAGTTTGATGTTCAATCCCTCTAAATGGCAGAAACCCGTGAAATTCCTCTTCAAAAAACACATCATTATAGTGTAACAAACTCACAAACACATCAGATAAATTTGAAGCAAGGTTAGATTGGTTAGTGCCAGCAACTCATCTACTTGCCATTGAAACTCCTTTGTTTCCTCAGCATTACTTCTGTAAGCTGGTCTGTTAGGAATCCGTGCTCCAGGGATGAAAACAATTTAATGTTCAATCCCTCTGAATGGCAGAAACCCGTGAAATTCCTCTTCAGAAAACACATCATTATACTCCTATAACAAACTCACAAACACATCAGATTGCTAAACAAGGTAGATTCCCAGTACATCAGAGTTACTAAACAAAATGTAGACAAAAACATGATCCCACATCATATCCAAAATACATTATTGCCATTTGACAAACATACAGTGGCTGTCATAAACATTGGCAACCATTAAACTAACAACTGAACAAAAAAGAAGTCCAAACTATAAATAATGGCTGCCATAAAGCTAATTATCACTGGTTGCTCGGTCGTGCGGGTACATTCACCGACTCTTGGGAACATGACATGCTACTCGAACCTGGAGTTTACTTGCAAGTTTTCCTGTTGTGACCATATAGGAACCACAATAAGCACACTTGAGGCTTGTGTTCATTCTCCTAGACTTGTTTGGCCTGACAGGCTCATCAGGTGCCCTTCTTAGTTTCTTAGGTCTTCCCGACCTGCTATGACATTTAGGAGGTTCCACAGGCTCTTGACTGGTCTCCACCCATATGTTTTCTCCACTTGTTTGTTGTATAATGGGCAAATAACATGCAGCATAAGATTGCATCTTCAAGTATGGATGCACATAATCGTGGGAGTTATCTCTTTTGGCATAAATGCAGCTAATTGCATGCCTAAAATAAAATAACAAATCATGTTAATTGAAGTATGATAGATCTCATATAGGAAAGTGGAACCTTGACAGTTACCTGCATGGCAGTGCCGTCAACCCCCACCATCTGCAAGAACAACCTCTTGCCTCCAAATCCACCATAAATTTTATGTTGTAGAACGACACTTCAAATTTATGTACGCTGACCCATTTTGCAACCCACCTTCTTGATTCTTGCACTTCTTTATCCAACCTTTTCCTTTACCCTTGAACCTCTGCCTTCAACCTATTATTAGCAAATTGGGTCATCAAGTAAGTTCGGATCCACTTGAACATGCTGATGATGGGTAGCTCTCAGGCCTCAATCAAACGTCCATTGAATGAATCATAATCACGTCATAACGCAGGTACTCCCCAAAGTGAGATTTTGCCCAACATGTTGGTGGGAAACTCATCAAGTGGTCACAAGGTAGTCAATGGTGAAAGACATCCTTGAAGCGACAGACCTCTAAAACGCTTTGAGACGAGAGGTGCTAAAAAGGTGCAGGCCCAAGTGAAGTAAAGTGCTATAATAAAAAAAAAAAAAAAGCTAAAATATGCTATATTAAGAAAAAAGAAATAAATACATGCAACTTTGTAAAAGCGCTTAACATATAAATTAACTATTCAAAGTTGTAAATACTATATAATATCATAGGAAGTAGTTAAGTAGTCAACTTTACAATTGAAAAGGTGGAGTACTACTACTACAAGAAGTCATGGCAGCCAAGCCATTAATGAAAAAACCAAGATGGCAGCTAAGCCATTTACAAAGAACCAATATAGCAGCCAAACCATTTACAAAAAACCATGATAGCAGTCAAGCCATTTACAAAATATCAATAAAGCACGGCCAAGCCATTTACAAAAAACCAAAAACCATAAATGTAATAGTGTACTAATCAGACCCATCAGATTCAGATCCATAATTATCATCACTTTCATGTCCATCTTCTTGGGATTTATATCCATCAAAGACCTCTTCTGTCTCATCTAAAGCAGCCTCCATATCTTCAATGTTAGGAAGTGAAGTAGAACACTTTGCTATCTTATCATTTGATTTGGAGGAGCTAGCTTTTTTGGTTTGGCTTCTAGTTTGTTTACTTGATTCCATAACACCTTCTGCCCTTGCTACAACCCCCCAAGTTAATTCTTCATTTTCATTGTCAAATACATGCTCATCATCAACATCATCAACATATGCTTTGACACCCATTTTTCCAACCAACCACTCATTACTTTTGTCAATATCATCCAAAGAAATGGGGTCAACATCCTTTCTATCATATCAAGCTTTTAGAGGTTGATTATACATCACAAACACCAAATCATTGAGTCTTTGTTAAGCAAGTTTGTTCCTCCTTTTTGTGTGAATTTAAGAATAAATGTAATAATTAATTTGCTGCCTATCATAATATGATAAAACTTACTAATAAAGTGCTAGAATAAATTAAAATACCAACTTGCTCAAACACACTCCAATTTCGTCCACAGCCTTATGCACTACATGTTAAGCCCATAATTCTAATTGCCAATTGTTGTAAATGTGGAGTAGAGCTTCCATAAGTAGCCCACCACTCAGCTACATAGTTAATTGAGATTTTTTATTAAACTAGTGACTAATTGTCTAAATGAAAATTGTAACTAGTAAGTTAGCAACTATACCTGGAGCTCTTGTCTTCCATGTTCTAATGGCTAATGAAATATCAAAGAGTTCTTCAACTCTTTTATATGTGGTCAACTCAGTCATGATTTTCTCTTGTACATCAAAATCCTTCACAAGCCTATCTATACAAGAAATAAGCCCCGATGTGACTTCTTTATCAAGCTCCATATTTGGCTTGTCATAAAAGAATGCTGGATTAAGGAAATGTGCAACAACATGTAGAGGTTGATGAAGTTGACAATCCCACCTTTCATCAATGATTTTAAATATCTCCTTATACTTATCCTCAATATCATTAAATGATTTTTGAATTGCCTCCTTAGCTCTATCCATGGCTTCATAAATATAAACCATAGCCAGCTATTTTTCATTGTCCACAAGCCTAGGTACCTAAACAAGAGGACCCAAAGCCTTAAGTATATAAACAATCGTATTCTAAAAAGAAGGCATAAGCACTATTTCCACCACACGTTTACCTTTAGTTTCTTTTGACCACTTACTTGACACTCATTCCTCTAAAGTAAACATAGCCCTCAATGGATTTTTTTTGTTAATGGATGCATTTCAAAGTGAGATAAGAAGTGCAAAATCTTGTTTTCCCAGGCCTAACCAATTCTCTTTGCTTTGTGAATCCCCTCATCATATTTAGAACACCAATATGGTTATATATATAACCAGTCAAGTTGATAGCCCTTTCAATGGTTCTGACACTTTAGGTAATTTTTCAATATCTTCCAGGATTAGATCCAATCAACGTGCTGCACATGGTGTCCAATAAAGATTAGGCCTCTTCATTTCTAAGAACCTACCAGTTGTCCTAAAGTTGGAACCATTGTTGGTAACCACTTGCTCCACATTCTCTTCTCCAACATACTCTATAAAGTCATCAAGTAATTTAAATAACTTTTCAATTGTTTTTATGTATGACGATGCATCAATGGACCTCACAAACATAGTACCAACTAGGCAATTTACTAAAAAATTGATCAAGCTCCTATTTGTCTGACTAGTCCACCCATCTGACATAATTGAACACCCATGTATCTTCTATTAGTCTTTGTGACTTTTCATCATATCATTTATAAGTTCTACTTCCTTCTTTAAGATTGGCACCCTCAACTCATGGTAACTTGGAGGCTTCAAATTTGGGCCATATTGCCCAATGGCTTCAATCATCCATTTAAATGCATCCATTCGTGCTACATTAAATGGAGTCCCTACTTGGTTGGAAAACCTACCAATGTATTGCCACACCATAGCCGTTTTTCCTTATCATACTTATCCATTATATTTACTTGACGTATCTTCCCTTCTTTCCTTAATTGAACTACTAATCTAGACCTTTGTCTCATAAAAGAATCAATTGGCCCCTTTTGCCTAGGCTTCTTTGGCATTGGCACTACACTTTTACCCTTTTTGTCTTGGCTCTTCTTCCTTAACTTCTTCAATACTCTCAACTTGGTTCTCAAACATATCAAAGTCAAGGTTTGGAGGTCTATCATAAGTTTCTTTGTTTAGCTTTTTCCCCTCCATATATTCTTTCAACTATTTCCTTACATGCTGTGGACATTTTAAACACCTTGTAGCATTCTTGTGACCCCCAACTTGGTGCATCTTAGCTCTATGAATCTAACCTTTTGTCACTTTGTTACAAAACATACATGTTACTGAATTTGTGTCTTTAAGGTCTTGTAAAAAATTATATTTTTATGCTGGATCATTCCTCTTACTTCGAATTTCTTGCTCTTGCTGCCCTTGACTACTTCCCTTCATATTTAGTTAGTTTAAGAATGAAATTTAAGGAAAGAAGATACAAAACTTTCAGATAAAAAATGCTTTCACACTTTAAATTTCAGATTTGAAACTAAAGAAGATACAAACGTTTCAGTTTCAGATTTGATAAAATGAAAAAAATCTTCAGTTTAAGAATTTAAAAACTAGTATAGAATAGTAAGAACACAGATAAAACAGCAAAAAATAATGTAGAAGTGTAGTATCAAATTTAGGGTTATAGAAAACAGAATAGAATAGCCAAAAAAAAAATAAAAGGTAGAGAACTGCAAAAGATGATGTAAAAGGATAGCTTCAAATTCAGAACAGCCAAAAAGAAAAAAAAAACAGTAGAGAATAGCAAAAGCAGAGTGACAAAGAACATTATAAAACAACAGAAAATAAAAACCAGTATAAAATGTTTATGGGCTGGAAGAAATAGTATAGGATGAGTAAAAGCTAGAAGAAGAGTAGAACTATAAGAAGAGTGAAAGAACAATAAAAAAGAAAAACAGTTTCAGACTTTAAAAAGTTAAAAATTTTGAGTTTCAAAAGTATAAAACAGAAGAGGATTGAAGAATTGAAGAGAGAAAAGGAGGAAACCAAGAAGCAGTAGCTACAGAGAATGTAGAGAGTACTTGAAAGGCAACACGTTTAACCGACTTACCTTCTCGCTTTCCTCCAAGCTTCCTGTGCTTATATCTTCTGCTTTGCTTGTGCGTGCTGTCAAGGAGGGTGAGGGACCACAAAGCACTATCTTGTTTTATCTTTCTTTAACCCTAGAATGGGTTGGGTTGGGCTGAATTAGTAGTTAGCATTCTTATTTTCAGAAGTTAGTATTTAAGCTGGGTTGGAGTGTTCTTAATTTCTGAAGTTAGCATTTGGGCTGGATTTTAACATTAACGCCAACTAAAATTAGGTTACATCACCTTGGCAGCAAGGCGCCTCAACATTTGAGGCACTCCAGGGCCCCAAAAGGCGGCGCCCGGAGAGCGCCTCTCATGGTCTAAGAGGTGCTGAGGCAAAAAAGTGTCTCGCCTCTGACTGCCATGAGTGGTCATGTGCTCCCTTTGACACTCGTTTCTGATTGGCCATCTTCTGTTGCCAATCATGTACATAGGTTACCTTGGTTGCCTTAAGAATTAAGTCTCTTATCATAGTCCCACCACCGTACCTTCTTTTGATTTTGGCATACAAGTGTTGGACACACAAGCGATGTCCAACCCCTTCGAGAAGCTTGTCAAATGCATGCATCAAACCCTGTAAAGCAAGTTATATTCTTATGGAATGCTTGCTGGAAATATTATGCACAGGCATAAGCAATTTTTATATATAGCTTGTACAAATCCCATGTCATATGTGATAATCCAATTTAAATGTTGCAGATTTGACTTCATTCGGAAAACAAAGACAAAAAATAGCATGAAAACAGACATAAGCAGAAAGTATTGTTCATTAGTTCATTCGCTTATAAATTAATGTATTGTTTATTAATTTGATAACATTGTTTATTACTCAATCATGAAAATAGCCAAAAGAGTCAACAATAAAAAAATAAATTTTTGAAACAACTAAATTTGATTTCAGAATTACTAACAGTAAAATTTGATTTCAAGTCTTAAGTCCTCATTAACAACTAAATATTTACACCAAAAAAAAAAAGGGATTGGCAGAAACGTTTCAATATTGGAAGTTTTGACATAAAGATAAAGCTAATTGTCAACTTAATCCAATTCATCAAATACATACTCAAAGTAAAAAATTTAATGATTATCCTATAATAAAATATGGGCAATATATTTAACATTATGTTAATTTATATACTAAAACAGAAAATTTACTAAATATTATTATGTCAATAATTTCATATTAGTGTGAGAAAGTCATGTAACTTTTGTTGATATGATATGACACAGATAGAAACCATGCCATGCTCCCAATATTACACAGGAGTTTAGATAGAAACGATGTCCAAGAGTCTTTGTTTTTCCCTTTAACAACATCTACAAATAGGGGAAAGTACTTGTCATTGGGATCTCTTGCAACTGCAACGAGTAAGATCCCCCAAAATGGGCCCTTAAGGAAGCATCCATCTAACCCAATTATAGGTTTACATGCTGCTAAAAATCCTCTCTTAATGGCTCTAAGAAAAGATATAGTCTCTTGAATAAGGGGGCCAATCGAAAAACGACCTTTCAGTTTGTAGTTGGAATTTTGTTCCTGGGTTTGAAATTCTCACCTCATGGCAATAATCCCACAACCTTTTATATTGCTCCCTATAATGTCTCTCTATGATAGCCTTCGCCTTTTTTCTAGACCAATATGCCTTATTGATTGACACATTGACCATGTAATTCTCTCTGATAGTTGAGATAACATATGCTAACTTTATATTCTTGTTGGACTTCATGATGATAGCAATTTTTTTTTTTTTTTTCTGAAACCCATTTTGAAGTTGCCATCTTCCCACTAAATGTGACCTTGCATGTATGGTGGGGATTGTATATCTTCAACCTATGAGTCATTGAACCCCCTACCTTACTAACAAATATAAGCCATTGACAATTGGATCTACTCACCACTCTACAACTTAATTTGTTATTCTTCTAGAATCGCACATCATATCTGTGAGTCAATTATCACTCCTTTACAGCTTCTTTGAATTGAGCAATTGAAATAAACTCAATTCCAAGTCTAAATTTAAAGTTTTTCCACATCTCACTAAGATTATATTGAATGTACATACTATTTTCATTATCTTCATCTAACTCCAATCCATTGTTTGATTGCAACTCATTGGTATCATAGTCGGATGGAATTGACTCAACCTCAAGGTCAGCCATCGTAACTATTGGCACTATGTCAAAAGATGTACCTTGGATGGGCATGGCATTTTCATCTACAGTATTATATTCCCTAACCTCTTCAATCATGTCTCCATCAATGAACTTGTTAAAATAATCATCATCACTATCATTAAACCGAATCCCCCTAGTGCTGTTATCTGTATTAGTCTTTTTATGATTTTCTTCCACATCAATAGCTACATACAAAAAATAAGGGAGTTAGCCATATGTTCGAGATGGCCTACAAGCATCATAAATAATGCATAATAGCCTTCACTTATAGCTATTCAAATTATTGTCCATGCTTAATTGGAATCTTAAGTTTCCTTCCTTAAGTTGACCTTAAAGCTTCCTTCTGGAATGCTTCAAACAACAAAATGATAAAGCTGCTCCCAATACAGTCCAAACCAATATTTTTTTTCTGTATTATTGTTAGAAAAATAGTAGTGCAAATATGTTCAACAATTTTGACATCAGGGAGATCTACCGAAAGACAAATAAAAATTCACTTAATAACTGACCATAAACACAATTTAAGTGCATCTCTAATAGTTTTGGTTTAATCAAAAACAAAATGCGAGGGATATAGCCGTAAGATAATGGTAGACATAGCAACATACACATGCAAAAATTATCATTGTAGCTTTTTCATTTTTGGATCACATCATTGCTTATGGTTTTGCCATATACAAACATAAAATTTAAAGTTTTAGATAAATTAAAACCATTTGCTACTGGTTCTTCCAAGACAAGTATTCTTGTTGTAATTCAATTCTTTTTCAGTGGTATAGCATATGAGCTAATTTTACTTCAATAAATCTTCATACTTAGTAGCATCAGGCTAAATTTTTACTTCAAAAATTTCTCATTGTCTGAATATTCAAGTACTGAACATAGCAAACAATTACTACCCTTTATGTATATATACACAACATGACAATATATATATCCCTCATAAATACTACCCCATGCGCATTTTTCATGTACAGAAAAATTTAGTGGACCCCAGCACCCAAAAATATTCTTCCCCATCCTCTCCATGTGCATAACCGAGAATCTACCTAAACACAACCAAAAAAAAAATTCATTTTTTATGTTGTGGTCCCATCCCATGTGCTCTGCATACTCACTTTATGTGAAAGAAAGAATGGGAATCTCACCACCAGACAAAAACACTCATTTGACCAACTCAACAATTACCCCAGCTCGATAAAATGGTCCTCACTTGCCTCCTCCTCTTTTCAGCCAAAATAAAGCAAATAGAAGCTACGAACATAGTCTGCAGAGGTGACAATATGCAAAAATAAACAAGAAAACACACACACTGATTAGTTGCAGAAAGTGCAGTAAAACACCTTGAGAGAGACTTGAAGCAGAATAATGGTCTGATTAAGTGAAATTATGGAAGCGAAATCATGGAAGCAGAACCAGCGAGTTTCAGAGTTCTATGTTTGTGCGTTTTAGTTGGCGGCAACATCTTATTTGGGGTGACATCAACCCTAATCCAACTCAGCTTCTTATGTGGAAATAATAGCCATGTCAGCGTCCAATGTTACCATCCAAGTTAGCAAATTTCTAACAGTGTTATCACAGTAACTGACGGCAGGGACCATTTTTGAACAGTTTGACATTGTACGTAGTGATTTGAAAAAAAAAAACTACAGGGGCCAAATTGAAAATGAAGTGAAAGAATAGGAACTAAATGATTAATTATCCCAATGTAATATTCAGAATGCTAAACTTCAGAAAATGCAAATGCAAAATCTTAATCATGATGCAAAACTCTAGCCTAAAGAGACTAAAACACCAACGCACTTGGCTTAAACAATAACCAAATCTAAACTCTTGCTTTGCTGAACTCTTGAGAAACTTGTTCTTAAAAATGCAATTAATAAGACTTAAAAAGACAAGAATCAAATTCCCCACAAAGTAAAAATTATCTTGATAAAATATCGAATTCTTGATGCAACAAGGAATATAAGCTTGCTTCACTTGCAAAGAAATAGTTAAAAACTCAATATAAGTCAATTACTCAAAATTGTTTGCCTTTAACAATGTTAATGTATAGTATTTATAGTCTAATATTAACTTAGTACTCAAGTAAAGAATAAATAAGGCAATTAAATTAATGACTAAGCAAATTAACAAATAAGGAAACTTCTTAATTGCTAAAGAAATAACAAACTAGACAACTGCTTAATGCCTAAGAAAATATCAAATACGAAACTACTTAATGTCTAAGTAAAGAACAAATAGGGAAACTATTTTAGGCATAAGAAAATAACAAATTAGGAAACTACTTGAAGCCTAAGGAAAATTATAAAGTGAAACATGAAATAAATTTTACAAAATTTAGTCTTATAAATTAGGCCCACACACTTGAGATAAAGAAACAAGGCTAGTTGCTTCTTCAATTCTCATGGTCAGCCCAAAACTATCTTCAAATAATGGTCCACAAAAGTTGCCCTTCACCAAGCGACCCACATAACTTGACATAGTCGTTTTGAGTCTCTTGGGCCACAACCTTATAATTAGCCCCATTAGAAGTGTAAGGTCTTCATTCTTTTTTAACCCTCCTCCAAGCCCATTGCCATAGTGATTCATGCTTGTTTCAGACAATAACAACATGATAGAGATTTTATGGTATGTATTAGGTATTGCTATTTATCTTCCTTATTTTATTGAATGTTCAGTACAAAGATCAACAAAGGTAGCACAATAATCTTCCAAAAAGTTTTGCAATAATCAATAAAGTTACATCCTCAAATGATAAAATCATTATTAAACTATTGAACTCTATCTATAAATACATCGGTACAAGTACCAAAAAAGGCACTTTTGTTTTCTCTTTTAAAAAATATTCATCCACTCCTAACTGGCTAATCCTCACATGACTATTTAATTGTTATAAAACTACTAGAAATGTTAAAAAGATAAGAAGTGCAAGAGGAAATTTGAGAGAAAATATAAGGTAACTTTCATTCACATGGAGTATCGGTCTTTTATCATAAACACAAAATCAATGTACATAAATAAAAAGTAATTCATATAGTGGTGGAATACAAATTGATTAGTTATTAAACAAGAAAAGGATCTTAAAGAGTAACCCATAATCATGAGAAAGGGCCTTAGAAAGTCACCTCACAAAGGGTCCTTCGAAGTCATTAAGTGAGGGTTATGAATATTCACTTTACAAGCATTTACAACACTCTTCCTTGGATGTCCCTTGACAAATAATATGCATAGTTAAAACCTTACTAGGAAAAACCTAGTGGGATAAAAACTTAGTGAAAAAAAAACCATACACAATATCATTGTAAGTTACCTCATTAAAAAATCTTACCAGGAAAACCCAGTGGGATAAAACCATGGTTAAGGAAACAGAGTACAATGTATCTTTACTCTCCTTGATGACATCATCACTTAATATCTTTCAATCAATGCATCCTAATACTATTGACCAACTTCTCAAATGTGATTGTTAGTAGTGTCTTGGTGAACAAATATACTAAATTATCACAAGAACAAATTCGTTGCACATCTATATCACCAATCTTTTTGAAGATCATGAGTTAAAAGGAATTTTAGAGAGATATGTTTTGCTTTATCTCCTTTAATGTATCATTCTTTTAGTTGAGCTATGTATGCTACATTATCTTTGTCTTCTTTAAAGCAAAACCACACATCTTCTGGATATGTTGGGTCAATGATATATGCCAAACACACACAAGACTTACCTTGTGCATTATAATTATTTCTGCTTGATTTGAATAAGTAGCAACTAAAGTTTGTTAGGTAAAATGCCATGATATAGTTGTGTCTTCACATGTAAATAAATAAACCTATTTAAGATCGAGTTTTATGTGGATATGATAATTATCCTACATCTACATAGTTAATTAATTGTGATCTATATGCAAATGAATAAATTAATCCCATATCAATGGTCCAACAGAAATATCATAACAAATGCTTAATTCCATTCCAATGTCTTCTTATTAAAGGAGAAAAATCTTGCCAACAAACTTAGGAAAATAGAAATATTAGGTTTTGAACTATTAGCAATATAGACTAATGCTCCTATGGCACTAAGGTATGGTACTTCTAGACCAAGAAGTTCTTAATCATCCTCACAAGGATGAAAAAGGTGTTTATTCACATCTTGTGATCTCACAACCATTGGGGTGCTTAGTTGATATGCTTTGTCCATATAAAATCACTTGAAGATCTTTTTAATATAACTAGATTAGTTAAGGAAAATTCTACTTGGTAAATGCTCGATTCGTAGACCAAGACAAAACTTTGTTTTTCCAAGATCATTCATCTCAAATTCTTTCTTTAAGTAATCAACTACTTTTTGAAGCTTTATAAGAGTTCCAATAATATTTAAATCATCAACGTATATTGTTATTATGAAAAACTTTGATATAGCTCATTTTATAAAAACACATGAAATAATTTAGTCATTTTTTTAACCTTCCTTCAATAAATATTTATTAAGACGATTATAACACATACACCCAGATTGCTTTAATCCGTACAAGGATTTGTGTAAATGTATTGAATAGTTTTCCTTGGAATTTTTAACTGCTTTTGGCATTTTAAATCCTTTAGGGATTTGCATACACACACACACACACACACACACACACACACACACACATATATATATATATATATATATATATATATTTCACTATCCAATGAGCCATATAAATTTGTTGTAATAACATCTATTAGACACATATCAAGTTTTTCATGTGCTACTAAACTAATGAGATATCTAAAGATAATTGTATCCACTATAGGAGAATATGTCTCTTCATAATCAATTCTCGACTTTTGAGAAAATCTGTGTACAATAAGTTGTGCTTTGTATCTTCATTTTTCAATTTTCTTACACAAAAACCCATTTGTTTCCAACTGGTTTTACACCTTTTGGTGTGTGAACCATGGGATGAAAAACTTCGCATTTTGAAAGGGAATTTAATTCAACTTGAATTACATCTTTTAATTTTGGCCAATTATCTCTATGTCTACATTTTTCAACTGATTTAGGTTTGATAGTCTCATTCTGTTTCATAATTTTAACTACAACATTGTATGCAAACATATTGTTGACAACTATATCTTTTCGATGCCATCTTTTTCCTATGGTGACATAATTTATAGTGGTCTCTTCATTCTTTTCAAGTACCTAAACCTTTTATGGGTTTTATTATTAGTTATGTCTTTAATCTCTTTAGGAGTATCATTTGTCTTTTCATGGGCATTCACCTCTTCTATTTGACCATCTTGGTTATTTGGTCCTTTCCTTTTACAAGGACTTTTATCTTTGGAACTGATTAGTCTTCCATACTTCAGGCGTAGCTTACATTCATTTGCACTAAAAGATTGTCCTACTGTGATATCAGTTGGAATTAGAACATTTTCAGTTAGTTTATAAGATTTGGTAATTCTCTTTAAGTTAGTGAATGCATCTGGTAATTGATTTGTAACATTTTGCAAGTGAATTGTTTCCTAAATTCCTTGCTCACATTGCTTTGTACGTGGATCTAAATGAGATAATGATTATGTATTCCATGTAATTTTTTTTCACATTTGGTTTTTATCTTCACCTTATTGTTGGAAAAATTGTTTCGTCAAAATGGTTCAAAATATTTAATTATTGAAGGGAATTCATGACCAACATATATTCCAACCTCTTCGAAAGACCTATATTTGTGTAGTATGGTAATGCAATTGGTGCATTGATTGCAAATCCAAAAATTTAGGGTAGGAAATATCTTATTTATGAGCAAAAATCAATTATAATAGGGATTATTTATGGTAGCTTGTTGGCCTTATGTGTAAAAGTGTTGTTACATGCAAAATTGCATATCTTCAAGCCAAAACGTGGTGTTTCATTCTCATAAGCATTGGTTTAGCTATTAATTGGAGACGCGTAATAAATGATTATGCCAAACCATTTTGTGTGTGAACATGAGTAACAAGCTTTCAACTATTATTCCAATAGACATACAATAGTCATTAAAGGCTTAAGATATAAACTCACTAATATTATCAAGACGAATTGTCTTAATTCCATATTATAAAAATTGAGCTCTTTATCTACTTCTTTGAGCAAGTAATTTTGCAAACGCTAGGTTGCGAGTTGACAAGAAACACACTTGTGACCACTTTCTGGATGCATCTATCAAAACCATGTAATAACTAAATGGTCGACATGGTGGATGAATAAGGCCACACATATCACCTTTGAACCTAGTATGTGATGGTAATGGATATCCATTTTACAAGTATTTACAACATTAATGAATTACTTCCACAATTAATTTTTATATAACTAATAACGTTTAATAAAAAATATTCAATAAGAAGGTTTGCATAATGAACTTCAGCAAAAGAAATATATGATTTCAAAGTTGCTAAGTTAATATTGCACAAATAAACAAATTGAATTAAAATCACTCATCATCTTTATCATCATTTGTTTATTGTTAAAGAAAGACATGTCAAGGCTATTAATGAACATATAATGTGAAATTGTGCTAAAAAATGTGTGTGAATTACACTCTTTTTAATGTAATATTTACCTTCACTATGATTGCAACAGTGTGTATGAGAAATCACTCTTAAATTTTATCCTAAGCACTCTGAGATTTATAAATAGTAACTTATGAAATTTTTTTGAAATAACTTTTTGAAGGGTTTAGAGTAAAAATTCTTAGATGAGAGGAAGTTACCATGTTTATTTGTCATTTCTAATATGTCATATTCTTATTCACTATAACCATTTGTACGGACAATATTTTTATAAACAGTTGTGTGTCTATGGAAATTTATATCCTTTTAAATTGTAATTGAAAAGTTAAGTGTCTTTTTTGAAAATTATATACATTTTAAGTTTAAATGAAAATAAATAAATGATTGAAAACATATTAAAAATGATAGTCACTGGATATGTTTTAATCCAATAAACACAAACACCTTACATGTCATAGTAAGCACTTTATAAATTCCTCTAATTTTGTAATTTAATATGTGATTAAATTTTCATTTATATAAGCTTCAAACCCTATTGAATTATCCAATGCTTGATTTGGAAATTCATCTTCACAACCACTAATTTTAACTTAGTTTTACCAAACTATTTTTTATATCTAACAATTCCTCTCTTAGGAAAACTAAGTATCCTCTTTGTTTAATAAGACTATGCCTAATGATATGTGTCATGTAACTTGAACTTACCATTAGTGTAAAAACTTAAAAAATTTAACAAATAGATGGTTGGATCAAGCATGGAATCTTAATTTTTCAAAAAATGCATATAAAGTTTAAAGTACTTATATAATCATATGCTTCACCCTAGGCTTTTTATAAATATTTCCAAGAACCAATCTCAAATTCTTGTTAAGAGTAACACCACTCATTATGTTTACATAGGTAAAATTCCCTTAGGCCTTAATCTTTTTAGGCTTGTATGAATCCATTAAGAGTTTTAATTGCATAAACACTTAATTTTTTATGATGTACACTAGACATGGAATGACAAAATATACTCTAGTGTGCATAGTCACTTATTAGTAACTTGTTCTTATCCGTTGAATCTTTATACTTTATTTGGTTCAGTTAAAGGTTGGGTTTCCATTATTGTGACTTTAATTGAGGGGTTTTAGTCACATTAATCTTATTTCATCACCAACTCTTTTATCGGTCCTTTTGTAGAAGGATTTACCAAGTTGTGATTCATCTTCACATATTAAAATGTGACTTTTCCATCACAAATCAAATGCCTAAAGTAATCATGCCTTAGACTAATATGTCTTGATTTACCATGATTCACTTTGTTAAATGCTAAATATAGTTGCTTCACTACCATAATGCAAAGAGATGGTTGGAATGACTATGGAAATAGCTTTATTTCCATAACAAATTTCTCAACTATTCTCCCTCTTAATATGCTGCTGCTAAAACAACAAACTTTAATTCCATTGTGGAATGATTTATACATGTTTCTTTGAAGCCCATGAAATGGCTCCTTTAATAAGGAAAAAAAAAAAAATCCAACCCAAAGTTGAGTTATTGTCCATTGCACTAGCTAATCAACTAACATGAGTGTAAACCTTCTAATACTATCAAAACGTTATTATAAGACAATCCTAGATTTATTGTCTTCTTAGAAATCCTAGAACTCATGCAATCTTTTTCTAATGATCAAGACTAGGATTGCTTGTAAGCATAGAAAGTTTGCATACAATAAATGAAATATTAGGTCTTATATAGTGCATTGCATACATTAAACTAACAATGGCACGAGCATACTCAATTTGAACAATTCATCCATTAGTATTTTTTTCAAATTTTGTGAATCATTGTACAGTGTGTTTGCCTCCTTCATGGTTGGAACTTTTTCAATATGATAACACTGATTCAAGAAAAACCCCACTATGTCTTACAACTTTAATCCTTAAGACTGTATCTACCTCTCCTAGATCTTTCATTTTAAGTTTTGAGGTTAGACATTTCTTAGTCTTGTTCATAACAACCATATTTGTCATAAAAGTAATAATATCATCCACACACACACACACACTATATATATATATATATATATATATATATCCTTGTGTTGGAGATGAATTGAATCTTGCTAAAATGTATATAAAATGCTATATTTGGTTGTGCATTGTTAGAAGAAACATTAGATCCCTAATAGCATAATCATATGACATTCCAATATCAAAAAGGTCTTCATCATCTTCTTGAGATTAGAATGGATGTTTGTTTATTTCAAGCAATCTCACAACCATTGGGATAATCAATGGATGTGCTTTATCTATATAAAGTTGTTTTTGAATCGACGAAAACAAAATTAATCTATTAAGTGCTCAATCTATAAATTACGACATAACTATGTTTTCTAAAAATTTTCATTTGCACTTTGAAATTCTTTTAGAATTCCATGTATTTATGAGTAAATAGAATCATTTATAATTTTTTTCAAAGGTTTAACCCTTTTATTTGTAAGTGTCTTCAATAAGTATATCAATAACTTGAATTTCACGTTTCAAATGTCTCAAATCCTTCAGAGATTCATCTACATAATATCTTGAAATAACTCTTATAAATAACTTATGATCACATTTTTTCAGATGCACAATATATATCTCATGTACTGCCAGACTAAGTATTCGTATCAACTATGAAATAATATACTTTCATAGTCAAATGCCATGTTTTGAGAAATTCTTTATGTAATATTTCATGATATATCATTTCTTATTCAAATTTCGCATAATGTCATCAATACCATATTGACTTTACAACTTTAAGTGTTTGGATTACAGGTCTAATTTCTTCACATTCACATACTAATATTATTTCATCTTTCTATTTTGGCCAAATATCTTCACATTAATACTTCTCTATAATTAAAAATTCTCACTCAATTTCATAAATATTGTGCACCATAATATAATGTTGTCGACAACTATTTCTTTCCAAGTTTC
The DNA here is from genome assembly GCA_037074485.1 of Delonix regia. Lineage (NCBI taxonomy): Eukaryota > Viridiplantae > Streptophyta > Magnoliopsida > Fabales > Fabaceae > Delonix > Delonix regia. The sequence continues at coordinate 17,767,002 of CM073449.1, read as the reverse complement.
ATTTGTCTTTTGTAAAGACATAACTTGATGAGATCTCCACTAATAACTACTTTCAAGTACTTAAATCTCGTCTACAAATTTTGTTATGCCAAGTCTCTTCAGGAGTACTTGCATCCATGATTCGACCATCTAAATTATGTATTCATCTTCATTTTCAAAAATTTTTATTGGAACAATAACCAATCTATTTGAAGTGTTTGCAACTGATAAGTAATTTCATTACCTTGTTTGGGTTAGCAAATATGTTAGGGAGTTTATTTGTTATACTTTTCAATCAAGTTCTTTCATGAACTTTTTCTTAATATTCACTTATGATATATGTGGATCACAAATGATTGATATGTACTAAGAAAATTTTTCTTCGGCTATCTATTTTCTCCCCCTAATTGAGAGAATTATATAATCTTATAATAATAGGTAAACAATGCCACATAAATATATCTCTTATGGAGATTCATTCTAACATATTTTTAATGTCAAATGATATCCTATCTTTGTGCATTGTGATGAACAAATAAGATTATCAATTGCTCATTCAAAAATTTTTAGATAGGTAATATTTGACACAACCGAAAAAATAAATTTTATTGAAGAGACCTATTATATATAACATGTTGGCTTCATGTGAGTATATATTCTCTTAACATAAATATATTGCTTTTTGCTCATAAAAAAATGGTCTATAAATAATAAGAGGCATTTAACAAAATTTTCATTATACCATATAAGTGTGGAAACATGGACAATTTTGACATTTCAACAAGTATCCATTAAAATTTTATTCATCAAATTTGAAATATAACTTCACCAGTACTATTAATGGAAAATGACCTCATTGTATAATCTGGAAATTTTGCATATACAATCTTACAAACTTAAAGTTATAAGTCAATAACAATGCTATGACCATTTCAAAGATGCATCTATTCATAATATTTCAATTGTCAACATGAAGAATGGACTCACTTATTAGTTGAATATATTTGGAATATACAAAAGATATAAGCCCAACTTTGACTAGTAATGGCTTAATGGCCAATTTGCCTTGAGAACAAGTAATATATAAAAAATCTTCATGTTCTTTAATAGAAATTTATGTGAATTCTCACTTATCTTCACATCATTGACTCAAGATGGCCTAACAAATTATGCCAAACATTTGTGAACTTTAGTTTCACTTTTTCAAATGATTTATTAAATTCGTACAATATCATCCTTGGGGGAAGATTTCCATCCCTTTCAATATCGTCATCCATGTTTTTTACTATAAACCACTATAAAACAAAATTCTTAACATATTTCATTTGAATATGAATTGGTACAATATTTTTGTAATATATGGTAAACATTATCACTTTTCAAGAGTTTTATATATCTCACAATATCGTGCTTTAACTGCTCCTCATGGATGAAAACTATTGGAACACTAAAATTCATTTTAAGCATAATAATAATTTCTCCATTCAGTTTTAAGCAATTGACTAATACATGGGTATACCAATCCCATCTTGAAATCACAAAGCTCATTATAATAGGTCTATATGAATTTTGTGATTTGAACATTCTATTTTAATATCATATATCTCAATTTACATTTTGTTATGATAATTTTCTTTCAATCCTTTCTGTTATTGCACAAATACTAATAAAATTGAGATAAAACAATTATGTCGTACATGCTTATATCCACATATCTTGATAGATTTTTATATTTATAGGAAATCTCATTAACATTTTACATTGTTCCACTTCTAGTGAAAATTATGATAAGTCATCTTTGCATTGTCATCCATGGTCAAATATTATGAAATGGATTTTTTCTTCTAGAAATGTCTAAGTATTATATATGATATTCGATATTATTTGCTTAAAAATTCAAGGGAAATACAAATTCTTTCTCTTTTGCTTATAACATGCATATTCACTACATGGAATATGCAAACAAAAAAACCTATAAGCCAATCTACTTCTCAAAATTGGTATGTAATAGTCTCGTAATATAAAACATTATTCACTTCAGGAAATATTTATATTAAACTTTCATTGTTAATTTCTTTTGTCATATCCATACTACACGATATTGTATTAAACATATATATATATATATATATATATATATGAAACGTTATATTTGTAAAGTTATTTAAGTTATCATCATTTTAATGAGTTAAAATTGTCTCCCTGTTGCTCACTTTCTTTAAACATATATAATGTTAAAAATTGAATAAGAAAATAAAAGAACTTAAGAATAAGTAATAAAAACACACACACCTTTTCATAATACAAGCATCACAAATATGCAACAAAAATGCCCTTTTTTTTTTAAAAAAAAAAATGGTACATATAAAATTTTTTTATAGGTAGACAAAAAGTTGCAATTGACATTCTCTTTTATGTTCATAAAAAATTCTTACAATTAATCAATTATTTATGAATGAATAATAGCATAAATAATATGTGAAAATATAACATAAAATTCTCATGAACTACATAAATTGCCATAACAAAATACAATACAATCACATGTCCATTTAACCTTTTGTAACCTTTTGAGCTTCAAAATAACTTTTCGCCTTTTCATATGACTTTTAGTCATATATTGTTACCACTTGCCATAAAATAATTTTATGATATATTAATATCTGTGGTGAGTTATTATTACTTTGAACACCAATTTATCCTATAGGTTATAAGTAGTCAATAACTTGCTTATAAACATGTTGAAGTGGAGAGTTTCCAATACTGTTTAGTGGCATAAAATACATAGCCTTCAGTGTTATAGTAAAAATTTAGTCACCACTTAGCTTCCTCTCAAATCATAAAAAATGATTTACAATCTTTTGAGCATTATAATGCTGATAACTATTATGAAACTAATGAAAAAAATTAAAAGAAAATAAGGGTAAAAATTGAGAGGAGAAATGAGAGGACCATTCCCATTCACTTAGATCCTCATCCTTTGTACATAATCATATTTATAGGCCTTCAACCATCAATGTAAATATAAATTATAATAACATAAATAAAAATTAATCTACGTAATTGTACAATATAAATCATTTGGGAGTTTTAGGATATATGAATATAAAGAGTCACTTTTTGATGATTATGGTCATCCACATAAATATATAATTTATAATGAAAAAATTTACAAAAGGAAAAAAGAACTAAAAACTAGTTTATAATGCACGAGTCTAATAGAAAATTAGTTTAATCTATCATATGTCAATACATTTTAAATTGATGGTATTTGTAAGTGTTAGAAAAGATTTGAATTTAGTAATACATTGTGATATAAAGAAAATAAAATGAATTAGAGAAAATCCATAAAATTAGTTATATGAAATTGGTAACAGAGGTGTGATGACAAAAGGCTCCTTGAACGGGCACCACTATAAACCATTAAACTATATATTATTTTATTTTGTTTTAATTTTGAATCATGTCAAGTTATATTTATAATTCTTTATTAAAAAAATTTAAGAGAAATTTAATTAATTAATTAATTCATTATTTTATTTGTCGACTTCAATAAAATCTAAATTTCAAAGAATTTATGATTTAAAGGCAGTTAATTATTTATGAATTAATTACTATATTTGATGTGGAACCTCAAGGTTATGAAGAACTTGGAACTCCTAGAACACATATTATGGTAAGAACATGAAATGAAATAAACCCCTAAATGATAGATGTAAATGGAAACACAAATGATAGGTTGATTAGAAATAAGAAAGAATTCACCTCAAGAGATCACCTTGCTAAGAATTAATTCTTGTTGCAATAGAAGAAGACAAGTTATCCTTTCCTATAGAACTCTAGCCAAGCCAAGAAGGAAACTAAAGAGTTTCTTTGATAGAATGAGATTTTGATCTCTTACAAGTTTGAGATTCAAGCCTTTTTATAAGCTTCAAACCCCCTAAGAAACCCTAATTCAAAATGGTTCCTTAGACACCCAATAAGTTAGGTCAAATGATGCTAAAAATAACTTTAGACATTAAAATAAAAGCCTAATATATAACCATATACATCCTAAGCCCAAATTAGTTACAATGTGGTCCAAAACACTTATTTCAGTAACAACATTTCTAGATGATATAACACAAACGAATTGGGCCTTCATTTGAGCTGGACATGAATAAGATGAATGACCTGGGTTTCATTCTCCAAGCCTAAACCGTCTAAGTGGCTTTCTTCTACATTCTTTGAGAATTTTCCTATGTAAATTTGTAGCGATTCCTTGAACTTCTTGGCTCCCAGTCATGTAATTGGACCTAGAGGAAAATTTAGATAATCATTCAAGCCATCGCGCCTTATGTCATATGTGCTTACATCATTCCCTCCTTCTTAAAAAAGATTCATCCTCAAATTTGAATTAAAATCAAATGGAGAAAGATTAGAAACATTGAAAGTGGCACTTACATTGTATTCACCTAGCAAATATGTTTTGTATGCATTGTTATTTACTCTTTTCCAGCCCTTGAAATGGTTTATCACCCCTTGCATTAAGTTTTAATTTTCTTTGTTATGGAAACCTTTCCTTTCATAAGTGCACCTAAACTCAATCTCTTGGTTAAAAAATAACTTGCTTTTGACTCTTATTGGCTCTTTGAGCATAGATGCAGTTCTTCTTTTCAATTTGCTTACATGCTTTTTCATGCATTGCTTTAACCATTTTAGCCTTCTTCTTTCCATCTAAGTTAGCAATTTCATGTGAAGGCAAAGGCATCAAATCTAGCATAGTTAATGGGTTAAAACCATACACAATTTTAAACGGTGAAAAACTATGGAAGAATGTACAACTCGATTATATGCAAACTCAATAAATGACAAGTAATCTTCCCAAGTTTTTAAATTCTTTACCACAATAGCACCCAACATGGTTCCTAATGTCCTATTTACCACTTCAGTTTTGCCATCAGTCAATGGGTGACATGCAGTTGAGAATAAAAGCTTAGCACCTAGCTTTTCCCACAAAACTTTCTAAAAATGACTAAAGAACTTAACATCCCTATATGAAACTATTGTTCTTGGCACACCATGAAGTCTAACCGTTTCCTTGAAGAAAAGATTAACAATGTTTGTTGCATCATTCATTTTATAGCGAGCAATAAAATGAGTCATTTTAATATATCTATCAATTACAACAAATATGATGTCTCTACCTCTTCTGGTCCTAGGTAGTCCTAAAACAAAATCTGTTGATATATTAGTCCAAGGTTCAGTAGGAACATACAAAGGTGTATACAAGCCATGTGGCTTAGACTTAGACTTAGCTTGTCTACATGTGATACACTTAGCACAAACCCTTTTGATATCTTTTCTCAAATTTGGCCAATAAAAATGTTCAGTAAGCATATCTAAAGTCTTTTGTACACTAAAATGTCCCATTAGCACACCACCATATGATTCCTTTACAAGCAATTCTCTAATAGAACATGTAGGAATGCATAGTTGTTTATTTTTAAAGAGAAATTCCTCATGCCTATAGAACTTATTAATTGCATCATGTTCACAAGTTTGATACATATTACCAAAATCAGAATTATTGCAATATAATTCTTTCAAATGCTCAAATCCAAGTAGCTTTAAGCTAAGCATAGAAATCAAAGCATACATTCTTGAAAATGCATTAGCTACAACATTGTTTTTCTGTTGCTTGTATTTGATCACGTAGGGAAATGTTTCCAGATATTCCACCCATTTTGCATGCCTCTTGTTCAACTTTCCTTACCTCTTCAAGTATTTTAGTGATTGGTAGTCATTATAGATGACAAACTCCTTAAGCAACAAGTAATGTTCCCACACTCTAAGAGCCCCTACCAAGGGAGAGAACTCTTTATCATAAGTGAGTAATTCATAGTCGGTCCACTCAACTTTTTACTAAAATATGATATTGGTTGGTTTTCCTGCATCAAAACAGCCTTTATAACAATTGTAAAATCATTACATTCAATCTCAAAGGTTTTTGAAAAATCAGGTAGACGCAAAACAGATGCAAAACATAATTTTTTTTCTTTAAACTGTTAAATGCATCTTTTTGTTCCTTTTTCCATTTAAACCCAACACTCTCTTAACAATTTCATTTAATGGGGCAGCAATAGTAGAGATATCTATAATAAATCGCTTATAGAAACTTTTCAAACCATAAAAACTCCTAACCTCACTAACAAACTTAGGCGTTAGCCATTCAATGATAGCCTTCACCTTTTCCAAGTCAACATCAATTCCTTTCTAACTCAAAACCAAACCTAATAACAATAAAAAGCGCATTTCTTAAGACTTATATATAATTTCTCCTTCCTAAGCACATCCAAAACAACCTTAACATGCAGGGTATGATCATCTAAGCTCTTGCTATAGATCAAAATGTCATCAAATAGACAATAACAAATTTTCCAAGAAATTCTTGCAAGACATGGTTCATTAAGCGCATGAATGTACTAGGTGTATTAGATAACCCAAAAGGTATCACTAACCGCTTATACAATCCATATTCCATCTTAAATGTAGTTTTCTATTCATCACATTCTTTCATCTTAATCTGATGATAACTACTTTTCAAATCAATTTTAGGGAAAATACATGCACTATGCAATTCATCCAACATATCATCTAATCTAGGAATAGAATGATGATACTTTATAGTGATTTTGTTAACTACCCTACAATCCACACACCTCTTCCAAGTTCCATCTTTCTTTGGTACCAAGAGGATAGGAATTATACAAGGACTCATGCTTTCCCTCACGTACTCTTTTACTAATAACTCATATGCTTGCCTTTGCAATTCTTTTGTTTCCTAGGGATTGCTTCGGTAAGCTGGCTTATTAGGAATTTGTGCTCTAAGGATGAAATCAATCTAACGTTCAATCCATTTGAATGACGATAAATCATTGGATTCCTCTTCAAAAAATATATCATTATACTCTTGTAATAAACTCACAAACATACTAGTTAAATTCGAATTAAGGTCAGTGTTATTGAACAAAGTTTCTTTGAACCGTATCAGGATTAAAGCTCTTTTGCCTAAGTATGCACTTTTTAATTCTCTTTCTTTTGCATAATAACAATATTTTTCACCCTTCTCAGTTTTGTTTTCCTCACTTTTTTCATTCTTTTCTAGCTTTTCGATCACTAACTTCTTCTCTCCTGCACCTCTCACTTTCTTTTCCTCACTTATGCAATCACTCACTATTAGGCCTTTTTCTTTATTCTTTAAAATCTTGGCTTCTTTTCTCTCTTTTCTTTTAGAATCCTCACAATCCTTGCCCTCATTTGTCGAAGACCGTGTTTTGAGCTAGTCTTGATAAATTTCAGATGGTATCATAGGAGCAAGTGTAATCTTATGGCCATTCATCTTAAACATGTACCTATTTGTGAATCCATCATGAATTGCCCTTTTATCAAATTGCCAAGACCTATCTAATATGACATGTCTAGCTTGTATAGGTACCACATCACACCTCGGTTTGTCAATATATTTGCCAATGGAAAATGGCACAATAACCTGCTTAGTTACTTTGCACTTTCCACTATCATTTAACCATTTGAGCCTATATGATTTGGGGTGCTTTTCATAGTCTAGCCCTAACTTCTCTACCAAGCATGTACTAGCGTATAACTACCATGATCTATGGTCATGCTATAGGTTTTCCAATTTACTAAGCATTTGGTATGAAATATATTTTCCCTTTGTTCTAAGCTTTCTTCCTTAACAGTCAAATTTAATGCAAGCATAGTCACTAGGGATTCTCCTTGCATAGCATATTCAACATCCTCATCAACATCTAAACAATCATTTAAAGATGGTATACTTAAGTTATCATTAGGATTACTATCATGCTCAGATTCATAAACAATTTCATTTCCCCTAATAAGCATAGTCTTTCGATTAAGACAATTAGATGCGTAATGACCACACCTTGGCACTTAAAACACTTAATTTCTCTATGTTTAGAAGGCGGATTAGAAGTACCTTTTTTATTCAAAGTACAGTTCACCTAGCCCTTGTTTGTTTCATTAGCCTTCACTCTTGAATCCAAACTTGGTTCTTTCTTTTTATTGTCATCTTTACTCTATTTTAAGCTCTATTTACTACTAGAATTTGAAAATGATCTTGCTGAATTCTTTTGTTTTTGTTGCCTCTCCACTTTCATGGCTAGACTGACTAGATCGTCCATCTCCACATAAGGGTGCAAGTCTACCACGTAAGCAATTTTTTCATTCAAACCAGCAAGAAATCTAGACATTGTCACTTCTTCATCTTCCTCAATATTAGCTTTTATCATTAGCATCTCTATCTCCTTGTGGTAATCCTCAACTGACTTTGAACCTTGAATAAGCCTTTGTAGCTTTTGATGTATTTCTCTATAGTAATAAGAAGGCATTAATCACTTTCTCATCACTTTTTTCATCTCAACCTAATTCTTAATTGGATCCTCACTATTTCTCCCTTTAGACTTTACAAGTTCACCCCAACAAATTAATGCATATTCTAAAAATTCAACTACAGCAAATCTAACCTTCTCCTCCAAAAAATATGGCATGCAAATAACATCTCAACCTTCCTCTCCCATTCATGATAAGTTTCATCATCATTCTTACCTTAAAATGGAAGAATGCTCATTTTGATAGCATGGACATTGTTATCATTCCTTTCAATTTGTAACTCCCTTCTTCTATTTCTCGTTGAATTTGCAACTTCACGATCTAAGTCTCTTCCTTCTTTAACAAATGGAGGCCTTCGGGTAAGTCTTGACCTACTTGATGACTTTAAATTATCTAACCTCAAATTTAGAGCTTCGAACTGGTCTTATATAGCCTTCATAAATAGCTTCATATCAACTTCATTATTTTCTCCAGAACTACTTATAATTCTCAATATGAAAAAGAACTAAAGAAAACAAAATAGAATAGATTGGTAAGCAACACACTACCTCACATGTTTATACTCGGGGTGTTTTACCTCTCTTAAGCTCACCAACACCTGAGCTTTTTACCACTCAAGCTTGATGTCCCAATTGCACTTCAAAATAGATTTCCACACAAGATATACCACTTTCACAAATTAAATGAATGGAAGGGATTAAGGACTAGTGGGCAATGAATGATATAAGAATAACAAAAACTATATTGTAGAAGGCATGTGAAAGAAAAATGAAGATGGACTTATGGAAACTTACAAAGTCTGACTGTTTGTTCAATTCCCTTGACCTTTTTTTATTCTAACCTCTCATTTTTTAAATAAAAAATGAAATAGTAACTCTAATTTCCTTGAATTCCTATGTCATACTGCTACTCCATAATGCATTCAAAATTCTTAGATTCTTGTGGTAAGCTACCAACTCCAACATTTACTAATTAAAAGTCTTCAAAAGATGTTTTTACTTTTGACTTTTGTACAATACACTCAACACTTTCAAACTCCTTTTTTTTTTTTTTTCATTTTTCTAAAGAAGGTAAGAATACTGAACAAGATATAAGGGAAATTCACTGATGAACAAAAAGTGATAGTGGATGAATAAAAATTAATAGTAAAAGGATCAATCTGGGCAAGATTGAATTAAAATAGAATGAGCAATGATAGGTTTTTTTCTTTGTTTTCCCATAAACTCTATAAGATCGGATCAAGAAAATAAGAATACAAAAGCAAGATTAGAAGGAAATACACCAATAAACAAAAATTAATAACAAATGAAACAATCTGGGCAAGATTAAGATCAAAAGAGAATGAACAAAGACTATTTTTTTGTTAATTTTGGAACAAACAAGAAGTCTAAGAACATCAAACAACAAACCTGATAAATAAGAATTTACCCCAGTCTTACCTCTGATACCAAATAATGCAGAACCCCAAGGTTATGAAGAACTTGAAACTCCTAGAACACACACTATGACATAAAAATGAAATGGAATGAACCCCCAGATGATAGATGCAAATGGAAATGCAAATGATAGGTTGATTAGAAATAAGAAAGGATATTCACCTCAAGAGATCACCTTGCTAAGAATTAATTCTTATTGCAATAGAAAAAGACAAGTTATCCTCCCCTATAGAACTCTAGCCAAACCAAGAAGGAAACTAAAGAGTTTCTTTGATAGAATGAGATTTTGATCTCTTACAAGGTTAAGACTTAATCATTTTTATAAGCTTCAAACCCCTTTAAGAAACCTTAATTCGAAATACTTTCTTAGGCCCCCAATAAGTTGGGTCAGATGTTGCTAAAAATAACTTTAAACATTAAAATAGAAGCTCAATATATAATCATGTACATCCTAAGTCCAAATTAATTATAATGAGGTCCAAAACTCATATTTCAGTAACAACATTTTTTAATGATATAACGCAAATGAATTGGGCCTTTATTTAGGCTGGATATAAATCAGATGAATGACTTGGGCTTCCTTCTCCAAGCCCAAACCATCCAAGTGGCTTTCTTTTACATTTTTTAGGAATTTTCCCACATAAATTTGTAGCAATTCCTTAAACTTCTTGGCTTTTAGTCTTATAATTAGACGTGGAAGAAAATTCATATAATCATTCAAGCCATCATGCCTCTTGTCATTTGTGTTCACATCAATATTATTTTTTCCATTTACTATGAAGAATTGTCACACTTCAAAAAAATTTTTTATACATGTACAAAAAATGTGAAAAGTTACATGAGGAGCTTAGAGTTTTCTTAATGGAATTTTCTCATCGGTTAACGAAAGTCCACATTAAAGGAAGACTCTTTATCTATATATAATACAGGTTTAGCTAAATGACTATTTGAGTGTAAAGAAAATGTTACTCTCCTCCCAACAAAACTGAGTTTTAAAGAGTAAGAAATCACATCGGAATGATGTTCTCAATTTTTTATTCTTTAGAATACTATTTTAAGTTATTAGAACCATAAATACAAATAAAAATATCAAGTTTTTTTTATTTATATATGTAAACAAAAAATCAATTTTTCATTCAAACAAACCCTATAGTTGCCGACTTGACTTGCCATTACGAAGGCGCCTGTTATGTCATAAATTGTGCGATTCCCTTCTAAAACCTCGAGCGGGTAATAATCTCTGGTGATTATTTTGGGGAGCCCAAGCATCCCACTTAACATCTTTATTTATTAAAAGGAAAATGTATTGATCTGCTGCGTTTATAATTTACTTGTTTTGCTGAGTTTCGGTTAACAAATTTTTTAATTATTGCAATAAAATCATTCATAATTGTGTCAAAGAAATATCATGTATACACGGCTTTAGTGTCTGCTACTACCAAAATAAAATTAAGAGTTTGTTATGAAATTCTACAATTATAAATGACAGGTGACCTTTTTGAAATAACTCAAATTCTATATGATTGATCCTTTCAATATTCCCTCCGCCAGATTCTGAGAACTACCAAACAAATATTTAAAAAATAATAATAATAAAGAACTTGGGCCCATTTCATATGTTAGCCACAATCTTCCAAACCTGCATCTACCTGAGGAGACTTCTCTACCATATACCATTTGTATGAGTGTATATAAATGTGCAATCAAGCTAGGGGGTATACAGTGCCATTACCTAAACGCATGGTATAAGTCGATAAGTAGATGGCAAAATAAGGCAAAACAATTGAAAAGGCAACCAGAAAAATTTGAAGTACTTGACCAAAATTCATGAACAATCTCTAGGTTTATACAAAATTGCAATAAGTCATAGAAATTCTCAGCTAAAGGACTGAAAGGCAACTTAATGCAATTTGAATAAAATGCTACTGCAGTCCTTGCAATTCGAATAATTATGCCTTGAGACGTCCAAAGAACTTTTGCTTCTCCTGTGTTGTCTGGAAGCGGCCATGCCCGAACTTTGAAGATGTGTCAATAAACTTGAGCTTGATCTCCTCCAGAGCAAGGCGTGAAGTCTGCTTAAGCAAGGATTGACGCAATGTGATAGCCCTCTTCTTGGGACCAACACAGCATCCCTTGATCATCACATAGTCATCCTTCACAATACCGTAGTGAGGAAAGCCACCCATTGGTGTTATGTTTTTCTCAGTCCTGATTCAGAAAACAAGTCAGATCAGTTTGTTACAGCTTAAGTATTTGTTAGATGCTCAAATTCACTTCATAATTTGCTGTAAAAACACAAGTATGTTCATTGCATGTAGCCACAATTAGCATAAAGCAATCAAATCACCTGTCAAACTCAGTAATAGCTGTGTGTGACTCCTGTCCAGCTTTGCCAAGTTTGTAAATCTTCTTGTTCATCTCAGTTCGGTGGTGGTATCCATTCTGACCAGCTCTGGCAACTGTGAAAGAAACTCTGGCAGGATGCCAGGCACCAATACATGCTACCTTCCTCAGACCCCTGTGAGTCTTGCGGGGAAGACGGGTAACACCCCATCGGGTGACAACACCTTCATACCCTTTACCTTTTGTTACACCAATGAGGTCAATCATCTCATCCTTCTGGAATACAGCATCAACAGGAACCTGCTTCTCAAAGAAATTGTATGCATAGTCCACCTTCTGTGCGATAGTGCCACCATTGACCTGAATCTCCATGAGATGTGCTTTCTTCTGCTTCAACCCTTTCATTTTTCTAATCTGTGAGATAGCAAGCAGGCAGTGTTATACGTTAGACATTGAATCCTTAAATGGCAACATGTGACTATCAGCAGTAGTTTGGATCAAGAATTTGTAACTAAATAATTCATTTAAATATGAGCACCGAGAAAGGCAAGTTATACCTGAGTGTGAGCCAAAACCCGGACAACAGATGCATACTTCTTAATTTTCTCAAGCTGAGCTTGAATGTTTTGTCTTCCCTTCTTCAGATTCAAACTGCTTGGAGTACTTTGAGAATGCCTTCTTCTTGGACTTGCACCAGTTCTTATAGAACCTGCGCTTCACATCCTCACTTAAATGCTGAGCCCACACAGTATTCAATTTTCGAAGACCACGGGGAGTTTTCACATAACCCACAACTCCAACAATAACCATTGGAGGGGTCTCAATAATTGTAACAGGTTCACAAGTTTCCTTCTTGTGAAGTTCTGATGCAGCAACAAAATATCAGATTAGAAAACCAGGGTACTAAATTATTATAAATATCCCTAGCGAAAAAGATCAGGTAAGAAAATTCAAAACAAACAATAAGTCAAGATAATTAAAGAAAATAATCAAATGCAGTAACTCCTCATGTAAAACTTCAAAACTGAACTAGGTAGAAAACAAATAATTCACTTTTAAATCCACTTAAACAATTTGCAAAACCCATGGGCATCAATTTCAGCTGAGACCACTGAACCTAAAAATATAAAAAAAGAAATAAATGTGCTATATTTACAAATATAATCCCAAGCACTAGTTTTCACAAGAATCACAGCTTCACTTGAATGATTTGAAAAACAAGCGTTGTTATATCCACACAATGGAAACATGATTGACATATATATTTATTTCAAGTTACAAGGGTGGAAAAATTTTACAGCGGATAAACATTCCTTTGTGCCAACAATAATTAGCCCCTGGACTTTTAAATTAGTAGGAAATTCAGAGGACTAGCACAGAGGACATGGAAATATAAACATAATGACCCTGATACAGATGATGGAGTAAACACCAGAGAGCAAGAATAAGATACTTGCTGACAACTCAACACCAAAACTACTAATGAAGAAGAGGAGTATCAGTTAAGCAGATAAGGGCTGACATGAAAGTGACTCACTTGATCCAGGTTTCTCGACCTCTCTGACAATGTGAGTCATGCCGGCCTTGTAACCCAAGAAGGCAGTAAGCTTGGGTGGCTTGGTTGGGTCATCCTTGGGGAATGCCTTCACTGAAACAGCAAAATAAGCCAATCGCGGAGTTGTTAGAGACAAATGCAACATTTTAGTAGATTAAGCCACTTAATTACAATGACTTATTGGAAGCTCAGATCAGTCAACCCATGCAATGACAGGACTATCATTATGCATGAATTATATTAAACCGCAGCTCAATAATATTATAAGGATTTCACAGGGTGGAACAACTGGTATGCAAGAAACTGATACCTTTTCCCCTGTGACGAGCAGCCCGCTTCCTGGGGAGAAATCCCAGGGAACCATGCCTGGGGTGTTCGAACTTCCTGTGCGACATCTTTCCCCTCCTACATTGAAGATTAATAATTCATCACATGAGGAAAAATTATAAAATGTAGAACATCACTAACGCGGGTCTTGCAATTACATCAAAAGAGACTCTCAAACATACCGATGCTACATTTAAGGGGAAAAGAAAAGATATATAAACAGCATATCACAGATATTATTACGATCATGTTTGTACCCACAGAATGCCCCTTATAACCTACATTTTCTAAGATAGAGAAATTTCCAACTCACACTGATAGCTGAAAAAATGAACGAAAAGAAGAACAGAACTTGAAAATTGAGAAATGACTTCGTCAGTGCAAATGATATTGTACGAAGGTTCAATGCATGCTCAGGAAGTCAAGAATCAGAAACGTAGATCCCAATTATCATTTTGTTTTGAGGCACAGCGAAATATTCAGAGACATGAATGGAGAAGAAGAACCTGAGGTTGTGTCTGCTGCGAAGTGGTATCCAGCCCAGAACACGAGGTATGGGATTAAGCCCTAGCGCTTCCTTATATAAATAATTATTTACAAATATACCACTGACCCAGAGCAAATGGTATAGGATTAAGCCCTAGCGATTTCTTACATGAAAAGATTTTCTGCAAAGTGCCATGTGATACAATATCATATTAGCAGGGGCGGAAAGAAAATTTTACAAGGGATCAAGTAACAAATGATTATATATTACATATTTTGTCAAAAAATTATATCTACTATATATATATATATATATATATATATATATATATATATATATAGATAAAGAAATAATATATTATATTAACATGAAAAATTAACGTTGCATTATTAGCATTATTATCACATCTGAAATGTGATTGTAAGGTGCAAAAAGGAAGATATTTTAATTTATGCTTAAAAAGTGAAAACTAAAATAAGGAGGAGTCGCTAACAAAATTTTGAAAAAGAAAATTTTGAAATACTAATTAAAACAAGATAAATATTTATAAGGGTGGACCTAAGAACTAGTACTTTATAAAATGGAATTAAGTCTAAATAATTTAAACAAAATTTTGAAAGTGAAACGAACCTAAAACATGGTTGGGGGGGGGTTTAATTTATGAATTCAATGTAATCTCCCTTTCTTACCCTCTTCATTTTTTTTTTCTATTTTTGGAAATGAAATTTATTATCATTTTCATTTTGAAATTAAAACAATAATTTTAAAAGAGAAGATAAGTATTTTGGTTTTTGGTGTTATTTAAAAAGTAGGAAAAGAAACTTTCAAACAAATTTTTGTTTGGGATTTTATTTCAAAATAAAAGTATTTAGGGAAATTAAAAAAAAAAATTTGATCATTTTATTTTATTATTTTTTATTTTACAAAATTTAATAAAAAGAACCAAACTAGGAATTGAAGTAAAAGGGTATGAAATGTTGAAAGAAATTTTTGAAACAGACAAATGATTTCATTATATATTTCTTAGCTTTTTTGTTTTTTTCTTTTACTTTTTAAAGTTTTCTTTTTTCCTTTTAAGAAAACATCAATTGAGTATAAGCTATTGAAACTCAATTTATTAAAAAATATGATAGACTAATATTGAGTAAAATCTAAGGTGATGCAAGTTCTCACGTGTTGGAATTGTTTTAGTGGATTAGTATCAATTGTATTATAAGAACAATTTTGTATAATAATTAATTAGGCAATGAGTATTAATCTAAATCGAGAATGGATTGGGTTAATGTTGAATGTGGATAATCAGTTATGGGTTGGATTATCCATTTGTCTATTAGATAGAGACCCCAACTCATATTACAAATTTAATTTGTAATTACCCTATCAAGTAACTAATTGAGAGTTGATAATTGAGAGATGAATTGAGCTCATTTAAATGGGTCTTATTAATAGGCTTATTTTGTAAAATAGTAAAACCTATTTTATTTTATATATATAAGAGACTTTTAGTCATTGGAAGCCTTAATTTTTTAGTCTTTCTCTCTCTCATTCTAATTTATAACTCTCTTTGAAAGAAATTAGGGTTTTGTGAGTTGCTGCACTATCTTAATCTTCCACCATAAAGATTTAGATCATGTTCACTATCACTTTCTTGTATCTCACTATTATGTCCATATGTGTATATGTAAAATTTAGTAAATGGTATTAGAGTTTGCAGAAATTTCAATCTTATTTTTGTTCTCTCATTGAAAATTACTCATTTATATACATATATATGGCCGATCCATTTTCTTTGATGTAAATTATACTGCGTAAAACGTTCTTTCTTCATCATATTCTTAATTTGATTTAATTCACATACATTGAAAGAAAAATCTTAAAATAAAATTAGGGGTTGATCATTTTGGGAGACTTCAAGCATCATAGTGCCTTTTCAATGCTCTTAAATTGCATAGAAAACCTCAACCACCATGAAACCCAGCTCAATCAAGACCTTACAATTTTCAAACAAGATTTCTCTCAAATGATTGTGTTTTGGTTGAAATTGTTTTAAGGGAATGATAAATCAAAGAAAGACCAGGATTTTCTTACTAATATCAATTCCTAAAACTACAAAAATTATTAGGTTGAACTTTGGGTTTTAAATCAAGTCGTACTAACCTGCCAGTGGTTGAAGATGAAGTTTATTGTGCATAAGGCGAAGCCTATGCATAGCTCTAGCATGTGATGACGCGTGAGCCTCACACACTGGTTCTTTGGTCCTCAAACTTTTATAGTTTAACTCCACTTGCTCTTTCCCATTTTTTATCGATTTTTCTAGAATTTTTTTAGCCTTAGAAACAGGAGTTTTGAAATTTCTTGGAGATTTAAAGCCTAAAAATAATATGTAATTAAAGAATCTTGACTTGAAAAAGTTTGAATGATGGCTATATATAATGAGAAGCAACACGTTATGCTCACTCTCCCTAATAATATATGGATAAATTAAAATAAATTTACTAGCATCCTTTGTGGATTTTATTCCAATTTAGGCAAGGTTCTTGAGGAATAATTATTTATAGAATATGTTGCAGACCTTTTAGGTCACTTACACCTAATGGTTGTGTGTTCACCTATCGTAGGCCTAATCATTATGGTGTTTCTGTTGTGAACAACCTGTGTTGTGGTTGTAATTACATTCCTTTAGAGACACTTTATAGTAATTGTTAAGGGTGTTTGTAGGTTAATTTAATTTAAACATCTATTTCAAGTTAATATTGTATAGTTATTTTTGGGCAGAATTATATTGGCAGTGGATGCACCATATCGATGTAGTATTGATAATGTGATTTAATATTAATAAGATTTAGTTAAATGGAAGTCTTAATATTTCTTGTACCTTATCGTATGGAAGTGTTTGAGACATTTGATTGTATGGGTCTTTTAACGTATAGTGAGTTTTCTTGGTTTTTTGCAATCTAAACCATTAAGCGAGATTATGATAAACAATATTATGAATGTAGTTGTATAAGTTGAGTCTTTTAGAGGATTTTTTTTTTTTTTTTATAAATATGTGTATGCATATAATACATGTTTCATAATTTGGTTACCTCAACTTATGTCTACAACAACTATCAATAGTGAAAATCACAATAAGACAAATTATAATAACTTGAAAAGCCCCTAAAAATTTTTTGACAACTACATTAATGGCACTGGCCTTGGGATGGATACACCTATTGCATTTAGCAACAATTCCACTATTTTTTGTAGCCTTTCTTGAACTATGACAACACCTAATTAGTGTGTGTGTACGTGTGAGAGAGAGAGAGATATAGAGAGAAGGCAATAAATCAGAACAATAGTGGAATATATGATGGGCCACTAGGGAAAATGTTTAGACAAAGGGCCATGGCATTTATAGAACACATGTTGAAGATTGTGTACATAGAGCTTAAATCCATCAATCATGTTTTAGGAGATAAAGCTCCACATCTGATACACTTTTACGTATCTCTTGTCTTAGTTTAACTATTGAAGAATTCATAATAAACCTAACATGATATATCTTAGTGAGACCTTTGATGTTCTTGGAATTCATGTTCCTTATGTGGTGCACCTATTCAGATAGGTGATAGAAAGGTCATTGTCCTTAATGTAAAAAAGAGAGGACTAAGATGGAAAGAAATTTCCATTTGCTTTAATTATTGGTAGCTCTTGTATGCTCAAGTAGACACTAGTACTGATATAGCCTATTTTATAGTGTACTTTAAATATACTTAAGCAGTCATATTTTGGATTATTGGATGACTGCTTAGATAGTTGTGTTTTACCTACAAGGTATTTAGAATTGCATATTTATTACAATGAATTTATTCACTTGTAATTATTAACAATTTGGATTCTGATTACATAGTTTGATTGATTATTTGAAATCTACTATTGTATATGCATTCTTTATGATGTTTTGGAGAAGTTATTTTGTGATAAAGTGTCAAATAGACACTTATAGCTACCTCAACTTGTGTATACATCTTTGTGATGTCCTAAAGGAATTGTCATGTTGGAAAGTGTCATCTGAATACTTATAGTTACTCAACCTTTGTTTGCACCTTTAGAATGCTTTGACTAAGCTTCTGTTGAGAAGTGTCAAATGGACATATTTAGTTGCCTCAACTTTTACATGCATCTTTATGATGTTTGTAAAGCTAATGCTGTTAAGAAGTATCAAATAAACACTTACAACTAGCTCATATATATATATATATATATATATATAAGAGTATGTTGCTTACTATGACCATTTGTTAGGGAATGTGGTCAAGGAAATGAATTTTTGTTGTGTACATATTTTAAGTCTTGGCCATTTTTATTGTGATAATAACTCTGTTATAGGCTTTTCTTAAAATTATAGGAATTTTAGTCACAATGAACTTTGTATATAATTCTTTTTTTGTTGGAGAGAAGATTTGTGAATCTCATACTCATATTTAACAATTTGGTTGATCTAGTCATCAAAACTAACTTATTAAAGTTTAGAAACTTCTAACTCTTGGGTACTTTGAAAATTTTGATGTCTTAGTTTAGTGGGAGTCTTATTTATGTTATGAAGGAACACTTTGGTGTATTTTGGCATTTATAACCCTATCAAATTCAATGTTCTTGGTTGAGCTAAATTATGGATAATTTAGAATTGAAACTTTGTTAGCATTTATGACATCATTTTCCATATAAGAGTTGACGTTCTTGATTTATAGTTTCATTTTTAAATTTTCATTATCTCAGACTCATATGGTTTACACTTGTTGTGAACGTATATTTACATGTCCATTTACCAAAGGTCTACCAATAAGAGCTCATATAGGTCTTGTTTAATCCTTAATGTTACCTTGGTCTAGTAGGAATATGGGTTGTGTCCTTAAGGGACTTTTGTGGTGTAATATAACACTAAGATATCATTGTGTAATCCATTTTGTTCATATATTGAAACTAAGTCTTTAATAATATTAATATCACTTGTTTCCCTATTGGATTTAGTGATCTTATGTAGTTTCAATTCTAAACAATGGTATGGTTTAGCATATACATATTTATGTGTTTTGTCAAATATTGATTGCTTAGTTTTGTTAATTGATTGTCCTAATAATAATTGATTAATGCTATGATTGTTGGAATAATTTTAGTGGATTAGCATTAATCATATTATGAAAATAACTTCGTGTAATAATTAATTAGGCAATCAATATTAATTTAAACCAATAATAGATTAGGTTCTTGTTACATGTGTGTAATTATGATGTGTTGGATTATCCATTAGTCCTTTGAGTAGAGACCTTAAACCATAACCCAAATTTAATTAGTAATTATCCAATCAAGTTACTAATTGAGAGTTAATGATTGAAAGATGAATTGGGCTCATTTAAATAAGTCATATTAATGGGCTTATTTTGTAAAATACTAAAACCTATTTTATGTTACATATATAAGAGACTTTCAGTTGTTCCAGGAGCATTAATTTTTCAGTCTTTCTCTCTCATTCTGAATAATTACTTTCTCTAAAAGAAATTAAAATTTTATGGGTTGTAGCTCGCTCTTAATCTTCTACCTTGTAGATTTACATTATGTCTGTTGTCTCACCTAATCAGATTATTTATCTTTCTTGTATCTCCCTTTTCCGTATATATGTCCATATGTAAACTTTAGCAACACGTGCCCCGACCAATTAATACCTTGTGCCTAATGAGGCACTATATCTCACACAGTGACTCTAGAAAAGAAAATAAATAAATAAAATATTAGTGATGATGTGTGCATGTTTGTACTTAGAGAGAAATAAGTAAATAAATAAAATGAATTAGTACAAGCTTATCTCTGATTATCCTCTTTAATCTTCCCACCTAGGTCTCATATTTTTTTCCTTTATCATTTGCAAGCTCAGAGTGAAAAAAAAAAACACACACACACACACACATTAATGACTAAGTTTTGATATATAAACATCATTATGCACCATGGAAGATTTCTAGCAATAACGAAATTACAAATAACACTGAATTAAATACCCTTAAGAATCACAACCAATTAAAGCTTTGACCAAAGACAATCCTCATTCATTGAAACAGAGTGCACCTAAAGGACTTTTCAATTCAACAATACTAAAGGACTTCGTGTATAAGCTTACATCCCATTTCTATAGTTTAAGGTATCTTCGACAATATAACCTAGATAAATTCATATCAATAGGCAATATTTGTTTTCAAACCAAACTTATGCTAAATAGAAGAATCATGTTAGTGGCGAAATTGATCAAACTAAATTGACCCCATATTATCTACTTACACTAATAGCTAGGAACCAATATGGCATCATAAAAAAGTGTGAAAGCTTTTTTTTTTTAAATCAAAGTTCATTGACCCAAGCTTACCCATATACCAAAATAAAAGAAAATCATACTAGAATAAATATAAAACAATCAACTAATAGATAGAGTTCCATAGTCTAACAAATTACTGTAACACCATGATAACAAATCATTCGTTGTATTTATTAGTGGTGATCATGGGCTAAGCTAGGTTAGGTTTTTGCAAGACCCAGGATTTGACCTGATTTGGTTGGTCCCAATAAGTAACCATGTCAAGTCAAGTTACACCAAGACCAGGTTGGGTCAAATATATTATTTTCAAAAAAAATTATTTTATAGAAAAATCTTTTTTTATTAATAAAAACAATTTTTTTAAGAAAAAGTAGAAAAAATTAAGATTTGAAATAAATAAAAAATGGAATGAAGAAAATTAAGATTTAGAATAAAAAGTGATTAAAATTTTAAAAGAATTAATATTTTAAATAAAATAAAATAAAATTTTAAAAATAAGAATATGATACCAGGTTGGGTAGGGATAAGTCTTGTGCAACCCTGAGACCTTGCCTGGCCCAATTATGTGTCCCTGTTAATTTTGAAATTTTTTTTATTTTGACCTAGCCCAATATGTTTAGGGTCGAACTAGGTCTATATTTACCCTTTGATTTTATTCTTCCTTTTTTTTTTTTCTACTTTAGATGCAAGAATATTTCAAACTTTAGATATTTGGCTATGACTACAATTTATATGCTAACAATAACATTTGAACATAACTATTATACAAAAAGGGATGTAGTCTCTCCCTTGGTCTTTGGAGAGGAAAAGGCAAAGAGTTGAATGTCCTTAGAATACCTTAGCGTAGAATAAAATAAATAATACATTGAGCCATGGAATCAACTTTAAACTTGACCTTTACAACAAGAGCAAATAATAGTTAGAATATAGCACCTTAGCCTTTTCTCTTCTCACTCAAACTATTATGTTTGCTAGATGATGGGAGTTATAAAAACTTAGGGGCTTGTTTGGTTGGCAGAAATGTTAGATAAGGAATGGAAACGTGATTAGGAATGGGAAAGTTTATAATTGCATTTGGTTGGCTATGGAAAGGAAAGGAAAGGAGTAATGATACATGTTTGGTAGGTATATTCATGAGTGGAAAGGAAAGGAGAATAAATGACTTTTCCTTAAAACCCATATTATATTATATATATTTATTTAAATATGTAATTGATGTTAAATGAAATTAAAATATTAAAAAATTTAATAATATATATTATATTTAGTATAATAAAATAGGTTTTTTTTGGTTGAAAGTATAATAAATAGGTCAAAGAGACACATTTTGTATAAATAGCAGCCACGCAAGGTGGTTTTTTTTTTTAGACACTAGCATTTTGTATAAACAAACACATTGTTTACATTATTATTCTATAAAGCTTTCTTTTGACAAAATTAAAAAAAATGCTATAAAGCTTCCTATTGCATTGCGTTGTTTGGCTTTTTTTATTTAAACACCATTAAAGTTGTTGAAACCTCTTCATCTTTGACTCTCTTCGAGTCATTCACAACCTAAACAGATGACTCGTGTGCCCATGGCATTGCACTGGCTCATTAAATTGCTCAAACGCTGGAATTAAGCAATTCATAGTCATTTTGTACAATTTTGATGACTCTGAACATGATTTGTGTGTTTTTTTTTTAAAATAAGAGTCTGTGGTTAAATAGCTCCAATGGCAAAGATGGTCCCTCCTTAAGTGCTGATATGGTTGAGTTCTAAAAAAATAGGTACGTCTTTTACCACAGCCTTCTTTATTATGGTGAAATTATCTGATGTAACTGCAATAAAGGTTAAGGCATTTTGGAGACTAAATGTATGTTTCCAAGGAGACTTTCCTCATTCCATTCATTTTTGGATGGAGAGCTTTCTAGAGGGAGAGACATTCCCTTGTGAAGTTGGCAATCAAACGTAGGAGACAGATTACCTCTCTCATTCCCTTGTTGCCTTTTCATTAGCCAAATGCAATGTAGGTGATGAGTGAAGAGAAGGACCATGAGCCTATATATATGGGTTTTAGGACTCAACCTATCAAAAAGTCATTGCTTTTCACTTTCTGCTCACATTCATGATGCCCATTATTTTATGTCATTAAGTGGAAGACCATTTATGTACATAACCATTATAAGATGTCCAGTCATGTACAAAACCAACAAGAATCTCAAGAGAAGAATTAACTTTGGTTAATGTAAATCTCATAATTAGAAAAGGTACATGACTTTGGCCAAGTAATTATCCCTATTTATGGTGATTATAAACATCTTAGGACCCTTTAAATCACATAACCTTTATGTAAACTATGTCTTTTTCATTTGGTTATGAAGACCACATTAAATCTACATAAATATTCAATAAAAAAATCTAACACTCTCCCACTTGGTCGAATGATCACATGAAATTATTCAACCATAGTGGATTCAAAGACATAGTGGCTACCATAAAACTTTAACAATCAACTTCAATTTTCTAGATTTATAATTTATATGGATCATAGCAGTTTTATATATACTATGGATATAATCCCTTCTATGCATCACAATATAAGCACTTTATTAGAAAATTCTTAATAAGTAAATACATGAGCGACTTCTTATCCATCATGAACTAAGTTTTCTATTCATGTATACAGTCCAATGTAATGTTTTTATTTATCCCTTTGATTTATGTAAATTTACATAATGTGCACATCATCATTGGAAAAAGAAAACCAAAATTTCACCTTCTTCCATGAAATGACTCTTATAACTAATAAGAAAATGTATCTAGATGTGGATTTTAATATGGCAACACATCCTATAAAACCTAAATCATAATAGTCAACCACCATAAGTAGATCACAATATTTATAGGTGAGCATATAGTTCTTTGTACCTTGAAGGTAACGCTATACCTTTTTTACTACTTTCCAGTGTTTTATTTTAAAATTACTTTGATATTTTCCAAGCATTCCCATTATGTAACTAAGATTAGGGCAAGTATACGTTTAAGCATACATTAAGCTTCTAATTGTAGAGGCATATGGAACGGATTCCATTTCCTTTCGCCTAATTCATTATTTGGTCCTTGACTTTGACTTACATTTCCACCTTTTACAATGGGAATTAGACTTAGTGAAAATTTTGCCTTTAAATCATTCAAGAATTTTGTTAATGTAGGTCTTTTGAGATAAACCAAACTATCTTTTTGACCTATCATAATGAATTTCAATGCCAAGAACATAATGGCCATTTATCATGTCTTTCATCTCAAAATTCTCTAAAAGATAAACCTTAGTTTCATGTAATAGACCATGGTCCTTGCTAGCAATTAGTATGTCATCTATATACAAAATTAAAAAGATAAACTTGCTCTCACTGGCCTTTAAATATACATAATCATCAAGCTCATTGGCTTTAAATCAAAGGTAGTAATGGTATGATAAAACTTTAAATACCATTGATGGGAAGCTTGTTTAAGTCCATACATAGATTTCTTTAATTTACACACTAAATGCTCATTTCTGTTTTCCTTAAAACCCTCGGAATGTTTCATTAAAATTTCTTCTTCAAAATTCCTAATTAAGAAAGTTGTTTTCATATCCATTTAATGTAACTTTAGATCAAATGAGCTATTAATGCCATAAGAATTCTAAAGGAGTCCTTCTTTGATATTGGAGAAAAAGTTTTGTTGGAATCAATCCCTTCTCTTTGAGTGAGTCCTTTAGTAGCAAGTACGGCCTTATATCGATTAATATTACTTGTGGAGTCTCTTTTAGTTTTAAAATCCCATTTACATTGGATTAGAATAACTCCATTAGGAAAAATTAACCAATTCCCAAATTTAATTCTTTTTCCATTGATGCCATATATTCTTTCATGACATTCATCCACTTATCAAACTATCACTTCTTATGGCTTGTGAAAATATTATTAGATCATCTTTAATAACAACATTAAAGATTTGTTCCTCTAGGTATGCAACATAATCATTCGGAATAGCTATATTTCTCGTTCTTTAAGATAGCTTTAATGATTCCAAATGCACCTACTTTTCTTTATCACGTGTACTTTCTTTTATAGAATGTAAAATAAGGTCATCATTTTCCTTTAAAGGTGGAATCTCCATACTAGCTTGATTCCCTTGCATTTCACTAGAGTGGTACATAAAAGAATTAGAACTAGTTGATTCCTCAATTGGAGATAACACAACCTTCTTAATCCATGACTCCCATTATTCATTCTATTTTTAAGGAACTTTTTTGTACCAGTTTCAACAATTCTAGAGTAATAATTAAGACAATAAAATTTGTATACTTTAGACCTTACAGGATAACTAATAAAATAACAATTTATTGTCCTAGGATCTAACTTATTTTCATAGCGATTATAAAGTTTGGCTTCTGTAGGGCAACCCCAAATACAGAGATAATTTAAACTCGGTTTCCTACCTACTTATAATTCATAAGGATTTTTTAGATAGCCTTTGTAGGAACACAATTTAAAACAAACAACACCATTTTAATTGCCTTTTTTCTATAAAAATAATGGTAAAGTAGAATCACTCATCATACACCTTGTCATATCTAATAAGGTACGATTTCGTCTCTTAGCTACACCATTCTACTAAGGAGTACCAGACATTGTGTATTGAGCCACAATGCCATTTTCTTAAAGGAATCTAGCAAAAGGCTCTAAATTATGACAAGTTTTGTTGTACTTTTTGTAATAGTCACCACCTCCATTAGATCTCACTATATTTATCTTCTTTTCCACTTGATTTTCAACTTTAGTTTTAAAAATTTTGAATTTTTCAAGTGCATCAGACTTTATCTTAAGATGATAAATGTAACCATAACGTGAGAAGTCATAAAGGTGATAAAATGTTTTTCACCACCTATACAAGGAGGAAATGGTCCACAAATATTTGTATGTATCACTTTAAGCAACATTGAACTTCTTGTGGCACTTTTCTTGATACTTTAGTTTCTTTTCCTTTAATGCAATTAACACATGAACCAAAGTCTAAGAAATCAAGATTTGTTATAACACCATCTTTGACTAGTCTTCAAGTCTTTCTTTAGAGATGTGTCATAGTCTTTTATGCCACAACATAGATGAAGTTTCATTTTGATGAGCTCTTTTCATGTCAATAGTTATGTCTAAATTTAATGCAAAAACATATTGAGAAAAATGAAGGGTCAAGGTTAATTTTGTATAAGCCATTAAACAAAGTTCTAGTTCTAACCAAAAGGTTATTTTTATTCATCTCAAAGGCGCCATTGGAAAATTTAAAACAATATCCTTCTTGATTAAGAAAAGCAATAGAAACTAAATTTCAAGAAAGAATAAGAACATAGTAGGTGCTTTTCAACTCTAAGGAATAGCCAATATTAAGGACAAGTTTATAGGTTCCAATGGCTTCAACACTAGTTGGTACTTTATTTCTTATGAAAATGATCTTTTTGTTCTTTTCTGGAGTCTAGGTTGTGAGTAATCCCTGTAAAGAATTAGATACATGAAGCATAACACTAAAATCTAACCACTAAGCATAAGAAGGAACATCAATTGAATTGATTTCAAAGCATACTGAGGTAAAATAATTACCTTTCTTTTCAAACCAATTCTTACATTTTAAATAGTCCTTCTTCATATGACCTCTTCTTTTACAAATGAACCACTTCATAGAACTTTTATTTACATTGTCATGTGTAATAACAACTTCTCCTTGACTTGGTAGGTTATTTTCTTTATTTGTACCTTTCTTAGACCTTTTTCCTTTATGATCCTATGATATTAAGTAAACCAATTGAACTAGATGCAATCCTTCTCTCTTTAGTCTTTCATCCTCTTACACACACATAGCTATAAGTTCATTTATAGTCCATTTTTCCATTTGTGTGTTATAGATAATCTTTAAAGGACCAAATTAATGAGAAGGAGAATTTAAAATGAATTGTATAAAAAAGGATGTGTCATGTCTAAAGATTTAAGTTGTTCAGCCATGTCTAACATTTCCATTATGTGTTCATGAACATTAATCATTCCATCATGCTTTTAAGTAGTCAAAGAACCCATGAGCATACCTGTTAATGCCTTGTTAGATAATTTGAATTGATCCTCCACAGATTGTAAGAAATTTTTTGCTTTAGGAGAGTCCACCATGAACTTGCAAAAATTCTTGGCAATCTTACTTTTCTTGATCATAAAATTCAAACGATTGGATCATTTCCAATTATTATAATTGGACTTCAGTTCATAAGAGCTAGTTTCAGTTGGTATATCAGGTTCATCCATTTGAAGACATAAATCCAAGTCTAAGCATCCTAATGTAATTAGTAGTTGCTCTTTCCAATCAACAAAGTTATAGCCATCCAATTTTGAGATGTTAGACACATGCCATGAGAGAGAACCTTGAGAAAGAGCTTGAACCATAAATCATAATTGAAATTAGTAAAACCATTATATGACTCAAGAGTAGTCTAGTTCAACATCATACGAATCCTTTAGGATAACATGTGACATGCAATTGATTCATTCCAAATAATGTTATATGTCAATTTATGAGGAATCTAGCGCATCATCATATGAATCCTTTGTGATAACATATGACATGCAATTTATTCACTCAACATTGACAACCTTTATTTGCTTTTATCTTTTATTTGAGATGTCATTCAATTAATTTTTTGAAATATATTAAAATAATGTGGATTGGTATTAATGTATTATTAGGTCAATTATTTTAGTTAATCAATTAATTAAGCAATTAAAGTTTTTGATATATAAACCAAGAATGGATTGGGTTCAAGTTATTTATAGGTAATCAATGATAGGTTGGATTACCCACAAGCCCATTGGGTAAAGGCCCCAACTTGCAGCCTAAGTCTTGTTAGTAATTATCCAATCGTATTACTGACTAAAATATAAGAGAAATATTCCATAAGCATAATCAATTTTAAATCTGAGCAGTAAAGAGAAAGGTAGGAAGTTACCATTTTTTTATTATTAAAATAAAGATAATTACTTTGAACGATATATAACTTCTTTACTTTTTTGAGGACTGAATAGAACATTTTTTGGCTCATCAAATATTTCTCTCACTCTCTCTCTTTCTGAACTCACTGACTTTTACGTTCGAAAGGCTTGGGCAAAGTAGGTTGCTATCTCTACTATAAAAATATTTATGGCTGCAATGAATTTACATTATAAATAAGTTTTCTTTCACATTGATTATTATTTGTGTTCATTATAATCTCCCAAATTTTTCAATAATTAACAGTGAAGCCCTAGGTTCTATAAATTTTGTTTCTATATGAATTCCTACTTTATTAGTATATATATATTTTTGCTTGATCATGGTTGAATGAAATGCACAAAATTAGAAAATTTTTCATTTCAAAATTGCCTTAGGGATTGTGTTAAAATGAAATGCTTCATGAGTTACTTAGAAGCACAGTGGCCTGAATAGTAGAAATAATTTTTCTTTAATTATTTTTTCCTTCTTCTTTCAAGCCATAAATACTCTAAAATCATATGATTTTGATCGAAACTAGGATAGGGGTTTTATTAGATTTACTATTATTCTGCTTTGATTTGGATACCCTTATATTATAAAGGAATTTGATTTGTTTTTATTCAGGATCTTGTTCTATATTTTTGTTTTAGGTTTCATGGGAAGATCAATAACATTTTCCTCATTATGTGTTTTTCATGTTAAATATTAAAGGTCTTCAAATTTTAAAGTAACATATGGTTTATGAAAAACTCTACCTTACCTAGTATGTCCTTTCCTTTATGTAATTGGTATTATTTGCTCATTAAATTTTCACTCATCCTTTGTTGTTTAACATTTTTTTTCAAATAAAAGTATCGATCTAGAGTACACACCTACGATGTAAGAGCATAGCGGGTGTTTCCTATTTTTTGTTAACCTTGCATTCTTCCCAAGGTTGTGACTTTTCTTTTTGTTATAAAGTTTGTAATTATAATTACGTGGCTCCCATGTATTCAGGCAATGGTCCCATTTTGTTATTATTGTGTTGATGGCTATATGTTGTAAATATTGGGGTTGA
This sequence comes from Delonix regia, assembly GCA_037074485.1. Taxonomy (NCBI): domain Eukaryota; kingdom Viridiplantae; phylum Streptophyta; class Magnoliopsida; order Fabales; family Fabaceae; genus Delonix; species Delonix regia. Next base: position 17,738,024 of record CM073449.1, on the reverse strand, counting down.
ACATTAACTTAGTTGCTTTGGTCTACCCAGCTTAGCCTAGCCTGGTCACATTGGGCCAAGTTAAAATTATTTCTTTTGATTGGGATGAGTCTCAGGTTGACATAAGACCTAACCTACCTTGACCCGACTCGAGTATTATTTCTTTATTTTGTTTATAATAACTTTTATTTTTAATATTAATTCTTCTCAAATTTTAGTCACTTTTCATTCTATATCGTAATTTTATTTTTCATTTCCATTTTATTCATTTCAAATCTCATTTTCTTCTATTTTTTAATTAAAAATTTTGTATACAATTATAATTTTTTTCAATAAAATGAAAAAGATAAAAACCTTGCTACTAGTTGGCTAGACATCAGGGGGCCTAAAATTAAACCATTTTGAGAAGAAGAGTGGAATAGAGAAATCACTTTCTGAAAGTTTACATCTCAACCCTTCAGAGTTACCCCTACCATAGTTTTAGGGGTAAAACTATCTCACTTATGAGCGTATATGCTTAGAAATATTCAAACATTGAATTCTATTCCACCACATGAACCTTATATCTCACTCTAGTTAACCCACCACATTTTAGTTTAAATTTTATAAAAGTCATATTCATATGCATCAGTACACAATATTAGATCAATGCTCCCCAACTAATAAGAGAGCAAGTACTTAAGGTTTAGCTCTAGCTAAGTAACCACACCCCCTTGAAAAGAAAGGTGTCACATAGAGAGAAACTTGGAAGGTTATTTAGTTCGTAATCACTGTTTAGCATCCTTAGGCACATTGCATACTTAGCCGCATAGGGAGTAACCCAAATGAAGGCAAAATGATGCCTTATTAACCATTTTTAAAGATGATATAAGAAGATTACACAAAACTCTCATTCTTTTAGGACACTAACACTATACTACAATTCTCTTGTTACCTCATCTTGTCACACCCATTGCACTTATCATAGAATTTGAAAATGTCCAATTCCACATACTCAAGGTAAATAGACACCAATCTCAAACAACTTTAAAAGGAATGTAACTTACAAAAGAATATTGATAAAGTATCTCTAATCTAGATCAGACAGAGTAACTATCCTCCTATCATTTTATGCCTCAACTAGTGCCTTTCATAATTAATTATTCATTCAAGAGCACGATGGTAACCCTTTCCTAATTGGCATTCAAAACCCAATTTATGATATAAGTTAACAAATCGTAAGAGCCAAAATTGTAACTATTTGGAACATGAATCCTAAGCTAACACTTAAATTATAATCTATTAACCCATTTACTATCTCATTAACCACTAATCCTTAGATTCAGGGACCTAATAGAAATCATTTATGCTTTTACAAGACCATGAAAACTAAATTTGGTGGTTTATTAAATGGATTATTAAATCCTCTGCCTAGTTGTCACACCCAAAATGTGGCTACTTGGCTTAAAGAAAAAGGGAAAATTTTAATTTTTGCTTTAAAACAAAAACCAAAATTAAGAGTCGCTACCAAAATTATTAAAGGAAAATTTTGGAAAACCAATTAAAATAAAAAAGAGTAGTCTACAAACTAGGGATCAAGTTCGGGAGTCAATTATGCATGATGAAGGTATTAAGCACCCTACAACACTCATTCTTAAGAATGATTATTATCGCACCCAAAATGTGATTACCCAGTGTAGAAAAAAGAATAATTTTAATTTTCGCTGAAAAAACAAAAACCAAATTTAGAAGTCACCACCAAAATTTTAAAGGATAAATTTTGAAAAACCAATTATAAAATAAGGTGGTCTGCAATCCAAAGATCAAGTTCAGGAGTTGATTGTTCATGGGGAAGGTGTTAGGCACCACACATCACACATTCTTAAGAATGAATATCTAAAGTTAATTATGCAAAAATCATATGGCTTTAATTTTAACAAGAATTACTCTTATCAATCACATGCAAATAGAAGAAACATGAAAGTGACAGATGAAATAAAATAAGATAAACATAAGGAAAATATATTATTGACAAAGGGCAAACTTAACCTAGAATCAAAGTTTAGGGCCTACGCACCTTACAGTAAGGATCAAAGACCACGTAGTTTGTCTAAAAATGTGTGGCAATTGGTTGGTGTCTTTTAATTTTGTGAAAAGAACTAGATAGTTCAAATCAAATAGATCTTTGTAAACAAAATAAGATTAAGATTTGGTTGATGTGTTTTAATTTACAAATAAGTTTAATATCACTTTCTCAATATTTTACTTTCCTCTCTTTTTTTTTTTAATTTTTGAACGTGTAATTTATTTGAATTTTTGTTTGAAATTAAAATGAACATTTTAAATGAAAAGAGAAATATTCTTTTGGTTTTTTTCTAAAAAGAAGAATTTTAAAATTAAAAAATAATGTTGAAATTTTAAAGTTTGTTCATATTTTTTATTTTAAAATGAATTGAAAAGCATTTATGGAACATCTTGAAAATATTTTTCTTCTTCTTTAGCAGTTTCCCTTTTTATTTTTGGATTTTGTAAAAGTAAAGATTGAATGGACAAGAGCAAAATTAATATTTCAAAAAGAAAAAGTGAGAACGTGACAATGCAACCTACATATAAGAAACTTCATTCCACACTATTTTTTACCTCTATTTTTTTTTTAGAATTTTTGTGGAAAAGAAGAAATTTCAAAGAAATAAGAATTTTGAAGACCAAAAATGCTTATTTTATATTTTCAAATTTTTTTGGAAAAATAATTAATCTAAAAAATGCCATTGGAACCCAAATTTATTTATTTTTTTTTAAAAAAGCAACCGACCGACATTGGGTAAAATGTGAGGAGACACATGGTCTCATGCGGTCCTATTGGTTAACACTTTAAATGCTTGATGAGACATATGATCTCACATGATAACTCTAAAAAAAATTAAAATTCTTATGTATCCAAAGCATAAAAGAAAACAAAATTAAAAGAGTAAAATAAAATAAACTTAAGAATAAAAAAGTGCTTGTGGTTAAAGTGCATATGTGTGCAGTAATGTCATATTTCTTAAACACTATTTACAAAGTACTAAAATACATGAAGAACTAAAAAAGAAGAAAACAAAACAAAACAACCAAATTTGTAACTAAATAACCATCATCACTTTCCACATGGCATCTTTACTTTATTTTTACTTTAATATTCTCACAATTCTTAACCTGTCCATTTCTTGAATTCATTTACATTTTTTAAAACTAAGCAATCATACCCACTTGTTATTCATTATCTAGGAAAAAGTCAATGATAATGGCATCTAACACCCATAAAGCATCACATGAACGCAAACATGGTAATTTCAAGATAAGCATTAACCAAGTATGATAATAAAGATGGTGCCAAAACACTAACTTGCACATCTTAAGCTTGTCTTTGCGTCCTTTTCTTATACATATATATATTGACACACCTCGCAGCTTGGGTATTAATTTTCCTCCATTAAGAAAATCGAAACCACACTAACTCTAAAAAGGGTCATATTATTTCATGTTGATAGACATTAGGATAACATCCATGTTGGTCAAAACATAGCATATGTATGATCGAATCATCATGCAAGACAAGAATACCCTAGGAGCTAAATTATCTATACCATGTAAATAAGTGTTACAACAAAAGCACAAGGTGTTAAAAACTTCACATCTAGCCCAATGTTCAGCATATCGAGAATCAACTACCCCTAACCTAAGCTATCTCCTTTTAAAAAAAGGTAATATAAAATCCATAAATGAGATTCTTAACTTGGCTTGTCATGGAAATGAAAGAAAGATTTCCCTCTTCTTCTCTTGTTCAAGCTCTTATTCTCAAATACCCTTGTTTCACTAAGCAACTTGAGTTTCAACTTCTACATTTTAGTTTCTCTCGACCTCTTTCTTTTTCGTTTACTAAACTCTCTCTTTCTCCTAGATTTTTTTCTTTGTTCACTTTTACTCAGTTGGTCTTTTCCTAGTTTCCTTCTGCTCTTCTTAATAGCATGCTTGAGCCTTGTTCTTTTGTGCTTAGCACAGAGATATGACACACCAAGATGAATGAAACTAGGTTCTTCCCTTCTTATGTCTTTGCACCTTTTGAACCTTTCAGAGAGTATTCATCCTATTTTGTTGCTCTTTTTTACACGACCCCAAATCAAGGACATTTCTGGTCTCTGCGTCATTTTACTCCACTTCTGTGCTTCCAGCGTCTTTTCTCTTAGACTTTCTTCCATCGAGCCCTCTATTCATGATGCATGAAGCAGGGATGTTTAGAGATCTCTTCCCTTTTTTATAGATCTGGTTTTGCTATCCGATTGTCTCCTGTTCTTACTCTTCGATTTCTCTTTTTCCAAACTCTCTCTACTCTCCCTTGCTCAACTTCACCACACACTGCATGGTCCCTTTCCCTCTCTGCTCGAGCTCTTTTTAACGTCTCTCAAAGCACTTCTCCCATGAATCTTCTCTCCTTGGTTCTCTCATTTGTTCGATCTATTTCACTCTCTACTCCTCTTTCAGTGTTCTCTTCTTTCTTGCTTCATATATCATCATTCACTGCTCTGTTACATTTCTAAAAAATAGAGCTGCCCTTTCATTCTCCACGACCTCGTCTAAGCTTATTTTCTGGTACCTTTCCAGCTCACTCGTCTGTCCTCTTTCTTTTTCTTCTACCCTCCTATTTTTTCAGCTCCTTTTAACTCACATCCTTTTCTCCCCTCCCATGAGCTTCCTGGTGATAATGATAAGAGGGAATGGTCAACAACCTTGAAACATGATAGACTTCTGATCTTCCCCCTTGATTTTGTGCATTCCAACGTGTTTTCGTTGTGTAATTTGTCTTTTTCTTTCTCCATGTGTGCTGCCAATATGAGTATGTGTGCAGACAACTTCCTTTCCATTTGGAACTTCCAAATCTTTATTTGACTTGCCTATTTTATTAGCTTTCCCTCCTTTACTTTTGTCTAAAGCTTCTTCTCTCTCCTCTCTTTCGTTTTATAGCCTCAATTTTGTTTTGTATTTTTTTCTAATCTCAACCTCCATTTTTTTATAATGTTTTCATTGATGATTTTTAATTTTATGTTTTTGACTTTCATCATTTTTTTCTTGCTTTGTTATTTAATTTTCCCCATTTTGTTTTTGGTTTCCAGTTGTGCTTATTAGCAACCCTTATTATATTCATTTTATACTCATGACTTCATTTTTTTTTTTTTGGTTTATTTTTTAATTATTATTTAAAAAATAAAATAAAAGAAATTGATCTTTCTCAATAATATTGGGATGGGGGTGTTCACAATTATCCAAAGTTGATTATACAAAAATTATATGGCATTTGTTTTAGTAAGAATTAATCTTATCAATCACATACAAATAAATAAATATGAAAGTGAAATAGACGAAATAAAACAAAACAAAACAAAACAAAACAAAAGAAAAAACGATTATTTACAAGGGCAGACTTGACCTAAGATCAAAATCTAAGGCTTCCGTATCCTGCGATAATGATCAAAGTCAACATAGTTCGTCTAAAAAGGCAATTCAATTAGTTGATATTTTTATTTTTGTTTAATTTTAAGAAAGAAATGAAATTACCAATTAAAAGGATTTTTTAAACTTTTGGATTTTTGGGATTATTTATTTATGTTCTAAAATTAAGAATTTTTATTTTAATTTCAATATAGGCATGAAACCTAAGGAATACTATTTTTAGGTTTTTTGGCATTTTTCAAAAATTGAAATTTATTTGCATGTTATTTTATTATGAAATAAAAAATGACGATTTCAAGAGAAAAGATAAATATTTTTTAAAAAATTTGGTCATTTGGAGAAAAAGGAATTGGAAAGCAGAATAAGAAATTTTTGAAACAAGATATTTATTTGTATTTTTTTTTTTGTTTTAAGGTGAATTAAAACGGATTCTATAAAAATTTTTAGAAAAGCATGTTTTGTTTTCTTTAAATTATTTCATTTTATTTTCTTTTAAAAAGCTCAAATTGAGAATGGTTTGTTGGTACCCAAGTTTATTTAAAAAAGAAAAAACATGACTGGCTGATATTAGCTGGAATTGTTCCTATTTATTCAAAAAGTCTATATTGAAAGAATACTTGAGAGTTTCAACATAGATAAATGTTTAGTTGGAATTGTTCCTATTAAAAAGAGGAAAAGTTTAATCTTATATAATGCCCAAGGAATAATTTGGACAGAATGCAAAAGGAATTTATTCCATATGCTCTTGTAGAAAGTTTAGTGTACTTGCAAATTTGTATTAGACCATATATCAATTTTGATGTAGGAATGTTGGAAAGGTACTAGATTAGTCCAAGGATGAATCATTGGATAGTTGCAAAGAAAATTATGAAGCACTCACAAGGAAAGAAGTATTACGCACTCACATAAAAAAGAGCTAATCACTTAGAAATACTTGGATACTCAGATCCAGACTTTGCCAAGATGTGGATAGTGAAAAGTCTGTGTTTGGTCACTTGTTCCTACTAGCAAAAGGAGTAGTATTATGGAAATGTGTGAAATATTCCATAATTGATTTATCTACTACGGAAACGGAAATTGTGGCTCACTATTAAGTAACAAACATGTTATAACAAGGCAACCAACATGCAAGAGGGGGATAAATTAGGTGTTTACAATAATTTTGTTTCTTTTCAAAATGACTTTGTAAAAGACTTGTTATGAAAGATACTTAGAAGTGTATAAAGAAAAACTACAATTAAATCAATCAAAGGAGATTTAATGTAGATACTAAGAGTATGAAGATAACAAATTTCTTTTGCAATAACAATGTATTCAACAATATGTTATTTACTTAATTCAAAATCTTGTTCCCATGCAAGTTAGAACAATCATACAATCAATTTAACAACTGGATTACTTGAAGTAAATATAAAAGAATATGTCCAATAAGAGATCATAATACTTGAAGTGAAATATCAATAATAAAAGTAAAGTATAAATACAACAATTCAAAATATAGAGAGTACAAGGGTAGAGAAAGAAAACTCCAAAATTTATCCTAGCTTGGCTTCAATCCAAGCCTACATCTAGTTCCTAAGCAACCTCTTGAGATTTTTCGACTAATTCTACAAGTTTAATAATGTATTTGTGAGCTTCTACAACATTCAACTCAACCTAGAGTTGTTTCTCACTCTAGAACTAAAGAACACCTCTCTTCCTAGAGGAAAATCACTCCAAGAGATTCCACATTCTAGTTTTCTCTCTTAAGGGATACACCACCATTGCCTTACAAAAATTGCAAAAGAATGATATTGCTAAAGAGACTCTCTTAATGAGAAAATATACAAAATAAAACTCTAAGAACTCAAATGATAGAGATTAAGCAAGTTTTGGCTCGACAATGTTTGGTTCACTCTCAAAGATAATAAAACAAGTTAAAGATCACATTCTAGCATTTTGTTTCTTATGATTTATGAGCTCTTGAGACATGTATTTATAGGCCGAAAAAGAAAGAAAACCGGTTGGAGCCAAGGAGAAATTCAAATTTGTACAATTTGATTGTTAGAAGTAAGTAGCTCTATTTGTTGACTTCATGGCCATCCTTTATTTCATAGCTACATTTATAGATACTCATAGCTCCTTCATTTCAACTTATTTTGACCAAATTATATATTTCCAAAAAGTTCTATAAGTCTATTTTCTATCCTGATAAGTTTCATTGCAAAATTCAATCTTCTTGTTGAGATATTATTGAAAGAGTGACAAAAGGTCATATAACAAATTGATATACTTAGCTGCATATTGAGACGCCCATAACTCATTTAACAAATTGATATACGATTGGAAATCTGTGTGAGTCGAGTTTCATATGGAATAAACCTTATTTAAAAATTCTTATTGGTTGGCGAGATATTATTGAAAATGTGACTAGAGGTTAGTAAAAAGTGTTATATCTATACCTATAACTTTGACAATCATAACTTCTTAATTTGGACTTTATTTTAAGCATGTGATATATGAGTAGAAAGATGCTTAAGTCTATTTTTAGATGCAATAGGTTTCATTTCAAAATTCCCTCTAATTTGTGAGATATGATAAAAATAGTGATCCAAAGTCCAAAAACAACTCCATGAAAATCAATATCTCTCTTATTTTTTTAGCTCAAACATATATTTTGAGGACTAAAATGTATTGAACCAATAAATATAAGTCCAAAAAAATTTAACAAAATAATAATAAGCCTATGATAGTTAGTCCAACTTACAAACTAAATATTGGGTCAAATTTATATATCCCAATATGCGTATTTTAAAACAAGTAGTAGTTAGTAAATATTTTTTACCATGCATATGAGATTCCTATAAATAAATAAATATATATATATATATATATATATATATATCCAATTTTGATTGTTTATAATACTAGAGCCTATTGGATATAATATAAGCAAGTATAGCTCATATAAAGGATGATTCAAGTATAAAGTATTACATGTTATTGATCAATCAATTAAGCACATGTTGATACTATATGTCTAACTCATTTGTTACATATTTTTCATCATCCAAACTTATAACATTAAGCTTTAGGGTTAAAAAAACATGCATTATGACTATAAAACTTCATTTTAAGACTCGGGGTTACCAACATTATTACCTTGTCGTTGAAAATCAGTTGTGATAATGCTACATCAGTCTTCTTCTTTAAGAATGACAAATACTTTGATGACATGAACCAAATTGAGTCACAATTCACTGTTGTTAAAGAGAAAGTCAAGAGATAATGATTGCCTATTGAAAACATTAGAATTGATGAAATGATTGCAAATCCCTTGACAAAATAATTATAGTAAAATCTATTTACTAAACATGTGCATAGAACAGGTTATTGTTGTTCTTATGATTGATACTTATTATGATGATGTTGACAATTTGAGCTCAATTAACTTGTTTTTGGCATGAATTTCACTTTACTTGTGATTTTACATTAAACTTTCTTTGGTTGATATAACTGGAAAGTTTTTAAAAAACATTATAGTAAACCATGATGAAATATGAAATCTATATATAGACTTTGTATGGTGAGTTGCAAATGTTGTGTATATGGAAGGAAGTATGTTATAGAAACTACATACGACTGCCATAAAACACATAATAAACTACTACTATGATGAATATGATAGTTATTATCAATGAAATTTATTCTTACACATGTAGTATGTTAAAGCCATTTTGACATTACATTATCATCCATCAGGCCCAGTGTGAGAATGTTATAATGTGGCTAGATAAATATATAAATAATATATTCATCTTTAATATCATATAATTGAAGATAGTCAAACTTATATTTCATTTAACTCATTGTTTTAATATATAAACAAATCTGTATATCTAATTACTTGATGGATATATCATATTAAAGCAATTTTAACCTTAATTAAATTAGTCCTCTTTACCCATTATAAGACAGTTACACTCATAGAAAATACGTCAAGAAAAAGCCATTTATTAACTAGGAAAGTTGGTATACTGATTAAGAAAGGGAAAGAGAAAGAAATCAATTCAAGAGTGTAATTTGTAATGGCTTGTATAGTATCAAGTATAGATAAAGTACCATTTTGCTTCCTCACTTTTAGTCATACAATCAATTTAGTGCTCCAAAGATAGAAAATATCAAAATGGTCCTCTAAAAGTGAAAACTTTCACAAAAGAATGGTCCTCCAATGATCAATTTGATCTTCCAAAAGGATCGAAACAACCAATATTTCATTTTGGAAGATCATTTTGATACTTTCCATCTTTAAATAACCAAATTGATACTTTTTGTTAAAAGTAAAGGACCAAAAGTGCATTTTACTCATCAAGTATATATATTTATGTTTATTATACAAATTATTTATATTATGCGTAATAAAATTTTTAGCCAAGTTGTGTAGTAGCATTGCCTCGTGGCAGAGGCCCAGGTGTGGGGCCAAGTCACAGTCGAAACATGACACTTATGTTAGGTAGTTGTTAAGGAAATAGAGTTGCACCCTGACTAATAGCTATAACTTTTGGCCTAGTGGTAAATGCTTGATTCTATAATTGGTATTAGAGCAGAGATCATGTGTTTATTTCCCAGTAGGGTAATTGCTGAGAGGGAGATTGTTAGCCAAGGTGTGTGGGGCAAGAATTGTCCCATGGTGGAGGTCTAGGTGTAAGTCAAAGTCATAGTCAAAATGTAGGGCTCATGCTAAGTCGTTGCTAAGGAAATAGAGTTGCACCCTAACTAACAGCTATAGCTTTTGGCCTAGTGATAAACACTTGATTCTACAAAAATAATCTTAATTACATGAGTAATTGCTTCCACATCTAGCCAATACGCATGCAACCAAGAGGACTTGAGTTTGAATCCCCCCATGTGTATTAGATTTTATTTTTTCTAAGGTTGACATGTGTCATATAAGTAAGAAAATTACTAAAATACCCTTATATCTTCAGCTTTTTCTTCCTCCATCCCGTCAATATGCGTGTTCTAGCAAAGCATGATTTCATATTTAATCTTTGTCATATTTGTCTCTAATGGGTTATGCTACATCGTCCTCCACCCTTTCCGATGTGTTCTGGACCTTTTCTGGCAAGAGTAAACGTGGTAACAGTCGAAAATTCAAGAACTTTATTTGCAATAGTGTAACCCAAAATTCAATCAAATTTTAGTTTGAATCCAAAAGTTTCCTTCGAATCTTGATAGGGCTTCTATTATGGTAGGTGTTTCGAATGTTTCTCCCTCGATTGCGGCTATTGATTTCAAGATGACCTTTGAGTTTAGGGAAACTAGTTTCCAGCAAGCTGAGTGAATAGTAGCAAAAAAGATTGAAATTTAGTGTCATTTAGGTAATAGAGCTTGAAATTTCATTGGGGTTTTTCCCTAGATGAATTTTGAATTATTCTCTACTTGTTTGAGCTTCCTATTTGATGATTTAACCTTCAAAATTGAAAATCCCCAATTTCAAATGAAGAACATGAACAGTAACTAAAATAGTCCAATTAGAGCTTAATTTGAAGGAGTTTTATGAAATTTCCTTAGGGTTTTTTTATCTTAGTTAAGTATCAAACAATGTTCATGTGTTAATATGAGGATTAGATTGCTCAATTAAAAACCTTTCTTTCTTGGTAGGGAGTTGAAGTATGTAAAGTGATGATATGTGTAGATTTATTGATTCTTTAATGTTATTGGAACTCAAGAAGAAGAATTTGAGTTGTAGAAGTTATCATTCAAAGTGGTAAATCACTTGGGAATTTTTCTCAAATTATCTTAGATTTAATTGTTGATTACAGTAAGCCTAATGAATGAAAGTGCATTGAAAGTGATTATAATCATCGAATAAATTACTTTGATTATTGTTGGTATCAATTTAGACTTAATTGGTAAGATTGGATAACTTAAAGTTATAAGAAGCAAAAAATGGGCTACTTGGGGCTAGTATTGGTTTTGAATTATGTATTTAGATGATGATGGTTGGCAAGTGTGTTTAATGCCATTTTCCTAATAAAAAATATCATTGTCTTAAGTTAGGAATAATCCAGGTAATGGGAAGTTAGATTGGTGGAAATTATATGGTCATTTGAGCATTATTAAAAACCTTGGAATATTTTAGTGCAATTTATCTATGTCGGTTATTGGTGAGATTGCAAACTTAAGTTGTGAAGCATTTGGATACCAAAGGATTTTCTAAGGATATGTGAATATATATGTTAAAGAAATTTTTAGGAAATGCATCCAAATAGGACCCTGTAGCTAACGGCAGAAGACGTTAGTCATAGTGCGCTACAATCTGTATTAGATATGATTGGGCATGATGCCACTATTATGATACTTTGTCAGAGGCCTAAGCCATTATTCTGAATATTTTGAGCTTGAAACTAGTTATTGATATCTACTTTGTTCTAATTCTACAAGCCTTGGGCTAGCTCTATTTCAGTTATTTAATGGTTCTGTGGGATGTTCCTAATCATTAAGTTGGTTTTGAAATACTCTTGTGTTATTTATGTACTGATATAATTTTATTCAAAATTGGTTTTATAATCTTACTATTGAAGTCTTCATTAAAGTCTAAGATGTGTTATGCATACCTTACTAACCATGGAAGATGTTTGATTTTACGACAACATGTGATTTTTTTTTTTTTTCAAAAACTCTATTATGGCCAATCTATCCCTTCCTTTGTATAATTAATATTATCCACTCACTGAGATTTTATTCACCCTATGTTATCTAACATTTTTTATATCACAGTGCCTATCTAGAACACCCACTTATGGAGTATGAGCATGTGGGTATTTCTTGTTTTGGCAAGCCTTGTTGTTTTAAGGGCAAGAGCTCCTCTTTTATTGTAAATCTATAATTATATTTAGTAGCTCCCTTTGTATACAAGTATATGGTCTTTTGGTTATTATTCTGTTGATGGTTAGTTATTGGATATGTATATATATAGGAGAGCAGAGCTCTTCATACTTTTATATGTTAGGTTTCTTGTTGTAGAAATTTTAAAATGTCTATATTTCAAGAGAGACTCTGTTAGAATTTCTACATAAAGGTAACCATTTCTTTTTGTTAGATGTATTTGTGGGTATTTTGTCTCAATTTGATTTTATGAAAATTCTGCATGTTTAGTAAATATTTGATTTCTTGATATGTTAGTTAGGTTTACGAGGGTGAGGGGTACCTTGTTCCCTAAGCCGGTCATGTCCTTTTAGTTAGGGTCTTGACACATTCATGGAAACCATGTTGTTCCATCCAATACTTCTTTCGGCTAGAGATTCTCAACTAATTAGACTTAGCTATAGGTTACCCACATTCCTTTATTAGTCTCCATAACTATTCATAACCTCAAATGTTGCTAAATAATTATTAGTGTTAATAATAACATATTCAAAATTTTTAAAGTTTTATCCTTTAACTTTTGACAACTTTTTTACTTATTACAGAATGAGCACAAAAAAATAGAATAACTCATAATTTCACTATTTTAAATATGTAATTAGCAATGATTTTTTTCTTATCAATTTTTATTGATGTTCATGGAATTAGTCTCAATTAAAATTTTGTTTTTGTTTACTTGAATCTCTTAATCAAATGAGAATCTAATATTCAAAAACAACTCAACAAAAGTTAATGGCATAAGATAAGGTGACTGTTTTTCTGCCATTAATCATGAACCCCATGGATGTATGTATAGCCATAAAAAAAATGGCCCAACCCTTAGAGTTGAACCCATTTGACCGAACAAAATGGTGGGCTGGGTTGCAATCTTCAATTCATTTAACATAAATAGGTTAAACTAAGTCGTCTCACTTAACCAACGAGTTAAAAGGGCCAATTTGATGGGTTAGTGGATTGACCTAGTTTTGCAAAAAAATTTTTATGTAAAAATTTAATATTATATAATCTCAAATAGTAGTTATTATGATTTTTTATCTTTAAACATTCCATATTTGATCAATCATAGACAACATGAATATATTTTTTGTATTAAAATTATATATATGACTTGATAATTGGATATTTTTGTTTGGGATTATTTTTCTTTCTTAAAAATTATTTTTGAAATTTTTTAAATGGGTTACCAATGGGTCAAATTCATTATCCTATCCCACTAAATTGAGGTGGGTTAAACATATCCCTCCAACCCCCATGCGCCAACCTGTGTAGGCTAGGCTGAACCATTTTAACACTTATAAATATATGTTCATTTTGTAAGACTTAAACTGGCATATTAATTAATTTCAAGAAACATGAAAATAAGATCTTCCATAAAGTTGAGTCATACAAGAATATAACGAACAAGTATTAAACTCAATAGAAACATATCTATGAATTAGAAGAAACAACAGAAACAAAAATTGGTTGTTGAAATCACGAACATTTAGTCATAACGGAGCCCCAACAAGAATAATTTGAATACTAAAATAAAATAGAAGTTAGTAACAAATATTATCAAAAGCATTTTCTAAAAGGGGCAGTATGTGTGATGGGCATTCAAGGCTTTTTATTTATCTCACTCAGCCAATAACCCTCTCAGTTGTCACTTTATGGGCTTCTCTTTAACTAATTGAGTTGACCACAAGCCTAAGCTTTTATTTATAGGCTATTTATGACTATCACAAATATATATGTTGATAATCCTTATCATGATAAAACTCTAATTATAGTAGGAGATTATAACCGCATTTAAATTTTAAGAACAAGATAATAACTAACAATTATATATATATATATATCATAAATCATATTATCTAAAATAATATCAAATATCTTAAATATAAAATTTAATCCAACATATTTTGGTTCTAGGACTTACAAGGCACGTAAAAAAGAAAAAAATAAGATTATTCTCCACAGAAGGCCATGATAATTAAATGAGCTACTTGAACAAAAACTTTTAGGATTGAGTAAAAGGCTGCAAAATTCTTGCAATCTTCTTTTCCTTCTCTTTTTATCTTGAGAGAGCCTTACATTACTATTTATTTCTTATTCTAATATTAAATTAACACTTTTTATTTTGTAAATTCTTTGGTACAGTATCAATGATTGCATCGAAGCAATCACTATCTGACACATTAAGAGGAAGTACGTGGCAATTATGTGTCAAAATAAGATGACATCATACCAACTTATAATAACTTGTTATATTTATATTTTAACCTCAAGAATTTATATCTTGTATTAATAAACCCAAAGTTTATTTTGAATTTTTCAATTACCTCTTATACTTTCTTATTTCTTAATAACCTCCTAAAAATCAATTTATAAAATGGAAATAAGGATATAATGAGAGATTTGGAGAGTTATTGAAAAATAAAAGAAGTACACGTTAATAAATTTACAAACTAATATTTTTGGAAGAATTATTGAGATATTAAAAGTATGTAAATTGAAAATTTTAAAAACAATTTTAGGTTCACAAATAAAATATAAAAAATAGTGGGTTAAAATATAAATATATTAAGTTCTTTAAGGTTGATATATAATCAATATATTTTGACACCTCATTTCTATGTATATTTTTTTTAGTATATTACATAATAATTACACAATTCAATTATTTTTACAGTTAATAATAAAAAATTCACATTTTATTTTGATAGTATTTCTTCTAGTAAATATATCAACCATTCAACAATAAATTATGAACAGTTGAACTAAATTTTTTTTCAATTCACTATTATATTGTAATTCATAATATTTATTTATACTAAAATTTAAGCTTGTGACCAGTCTAATATATATGAAGAGACTTATTACTGAACTCTATAGTTTTGAACTAAAATTTGCTTACAATAAAACTTTGGAATTTTACTCTACAATGGGTTTTTAGTTTCACTTTTCATCAACTTTTGATATTGACATTCAATTTTTGTCGTGTAACAAAAGCATTTTCTAAAGTTGGCAATCAATTTCAAAGAGTGATGTGACTTTCTTGGTTGTCCACTCTTGCCCATTCTGACAAGTTGCTATGGAACTATTGCTATGCCTGAGGCCCATTCAAAGGAGCACAAGTATTAAACTGAGATATTTCTAATTTATATATTTAATTATTAAATTTTAACAAATAATAGAAGAAACATATAAAAAAACATATATATATATATATATATATATTATAATAAAGTATATATAGCATAAAATACAAAAATATATAATGTAAAAATAATAAATACTAATATAAAATTAATGAAACTATTGCTATGGGGGATGCATATTCAAAGGAGCACATGGTTAATTTCTGCTAAGGTCCATTGAACTCTTTAAGACAAATCAACCTTGCATTTCATAATCGAAAGCTATAAATTCATGGAATAATATGAATACTAATAATCATTTTCCTTGATTATATTGGCTTTTTCATTCCATTACCAATTGTGCAAAGGAAAAAGCCACTTCTTTTACTTTTTCTGCTTATAATACGTTCAATTTATGTGAATTAATCTTAGTTATAAAAGCACAAGCAAATCAAACTCCTACTTAATGCATGTTTCTGCTTGGATTGATCTGTCCTCACTTTAATATTACGTTGCCTTTTGTCTAATTCTTCTGAGTCTTTAGGTTCATGATATTATAAACTCAAGATTTCAATATAAAACACACATCAAGGTCATCATCGTGATTTTGTTTTGGCCATATAACATCATTCATTAAATAGGAATATTATATTGTGGCCCAAACATATAGATCGGTTTTTCAAATCGATCATTTCAATTAGTCCTCAAACATAAAAGTTTTTACAAAATTTGTAGAAAGAGAACATGGTGCAGGTTGAAAAAGAGGGTAACATCATGATTTATTCACTCCATTATAGCAATGTAGATATTTTACAACACATAGTCACGCAGTCATACAGACTATCGCATCCCTATTTTATTTTTTTAATTTTTATACTTACTTTTCATATTTATATTTGATGTTATTTTTAGAGTGGAATGAGAGTTTTAAGTTTTCGCAATGAGTAGGTTGTACGCTTAAAACTTTTAAGTCTTTTGAAGTACAAATGCTAGTTATGTTGTATAGTTACATTTCGATACATTTTGGGTTTTAATTACTTGCGTTAAAATATCTTTATTAAAACAAGTCAATCATTTTTAAAATAATCTTAAATTAAAAAATAAAAAAATTATGTTGCTTTAAAAAGAATCTAGAAAAGTTGAAAATTGAAGAGAGTGCAAGAAAAGAGTTAACTTGATTTCATAAATTAGAACTTGTCAGCCAATCAATCAATTGTTTTTTTTTTTGTGAAGTTAAATTAATTATTTTTTTCCACTCTTTTCACATTAAAAAAAATAAAAATAATACATAATAAATAATAAGAAAACCCACTTAAGTGACACTACTTTTTTGTCCAATACAAATTACGTGAATTTTGATCCTTATATAAGATACGAAGGCATTAAATCAGGTCAAATTCCTTGTTCGTAAATAATTTATTTATTTCCACTTTTTTTATTTTTTTCAATATTTCATTTTCCTCTTTTTTATGTGTTTTGGGTAATTAAAATAAATATTAAGGCCAATTTTATTTTACATGGTTAACCTAGGGTAACCATTTTTATGAATGGATGTCATAAGGTGCTTAACTCTTTTCCTATGCAATAGACTCTCAAACTCATATTTAGTTATGGTTTTTGAAAATTTCCTCTTCAAAAATTTGGTGGCAACTCTAATAAATTAGTTTTCAAAATCAATATTTAGGAATCGATTTATCTTTTATATTCCTTTAGACCATCGATAGTTTGTTAGGTGTGACACACCCACATTTAAAGGAAGACACAATAGTTTGTAGGATCAAGCACTTATAACTAAGCTAAAAACTAGAACTGTTAGTCATAGTGCAACTCTATTTGCTTAATAACGACCTAGCACAAGCGACACATTTTGATTGTGACTCGACCTTACACCTAGGCCTCTGCCACGGGACAATTGCTACCACAGATCTTGGCCAACATAGTAATCATCCCCAAATGATTAAGAAAAATCATACAACAAAATTGGACATTCAAAGAAAATCAAAATCAAATAGTAAGGACAGGATGAGTACAAGTAAAACCACATCCATCCAATTATCTCAATTAACTAAACAATATAAAAGTCTTAATTAAGAAGAACATGCATTCATTAATCGACACTAATCACAAAAGAATTAACATATATGGATACTAATTCAATAAGTCTCCACTTAATATTCACAATCATCCAATAAAACAACTAAAAACAAGCTTCAATCTATGCTACATTAGAAAAAATGAGACAAGATAGAAAAGAAAAAAAGAGTGAAAGGAGTCTTCCATGGGGCTTTAGCCAAGGGAGGTACAAAGAGACCAGCCCTTGGCCTATCCTTCTAAGAAAACACCTTGGAAGACCTAAGGAAGTAGAACTTTCCCTTGTCTTCAGAGCTATTTCATGCCATTAACCTTCCTCCCTTGGTTCTTTGACCAAATCCTTATTTTCTTTATATATCAAGCCTTCCAAGTCAAAATACATATTTACCCTTAATGAGGCTACATTTTGGTGCCATGGAGCAAAATCTCTAGGTTTTATATTGCTTCAGGCACCTAGAAACCATGTTCTAGCAAATATGTTTATTGATATAATTTCATTGTTTTCACTATAAGTATGTGATCTGATATTAGATTTCATTAAGGACCATAAGTTAGAAAGATCTTGACGAGATTTACAACTTTGCATCAAATAACCATATTCAAATTTCAATGTTTTGATGTTTAAAAGCGGTGTTGAAGTTAAGTGTTTATCATTTAAAATTGAATATCATATTAAGTTTCTTTCTTGGCTTATTCCAACTTCCAAGATCTTTGTAAAAGACAACTAAACATCCTTGAATCTTCCTTGCAATTGCCTCCAAACTCTTATTTCCTTTTATTAAGACAATTATCTTACCATTTCCATCAAAATATTCAAAATTAAATGAATTGAATACAAGGAAGCAACTAATTAGTTCAACCCACAAAATACATGAAATTAGTAATATTTAGTCCCTAAATTAATAGAATTTATAAAATAAAAAAAAACACATGATATGTCCCTTGTACAAAAAATAAAAATATAAAATAATTAAACTTGTAAAAGGAAAGGTACAAACTTCCTATAAAGTCTCCAACATTGACACTATCATGATCATGCCTAGGATTCACAATAATGATTAAGGCCCCATCAAAGAGCACTTACTCCAAAAGTCATTGGGTCTAATCAAGATTTAATACCAATTTGTCACACTCCTGACTAAGAAAAGTGAACGATATGGAGAACGAAGAAACCTCGCCTTTATAAGCTAAAATTAAAAACAAAAGTTTAAACAATCACACATTAAGGTTACATAAAGGCCCATACTAAGATTTGGCCAATATATAGCATTATGGGAACAACATTCAATCACTTGATATAGTTAAAGTCATAAAATATATTTTATGTGAAAATTACAACAAAGTTTCCCCTAAACTATGGACTTTCTAAAATTTTCACTATAGAAAATTAGTAATGAAAAAGGAGAGGTTTACTCTCACCAAAAGAATACAATCAAACAACTAAGATATACCATATAGTTACTAAATCCTTGCCAGTGACAAGAGAAGCTTCTATATTACAAAATAATATCATAATATATGACAAAAAAATCAACTACGCTCTTGTAAACAATGTGGAGCTCACCAACAAGTGTCTATCTAGACTTAATGCAAGAAAGGGAAGTCTACGATCAGCATTACTATCTGAAAAACATAGAGACAATAGAAGTGAATGACAACACTTAGTGAACCAGTATCACTAACTATACAGGGAAGGAAATAGATGAAGATAATAGAGTTTTTCCCAACCATTTTCTTGTTCCAAATTAAATTGCGAGAAGTTACATTCTCCAAGGTACTTATAATTTAGTTAACATACATCACCTTATAAAATTATAAGTATTAATCCTGTCATGAATACAAAGCAAAAATATGACAAAAAAAAAAAGGCAATTCAAAACCTCTATAATGTCACACAGAACCAACATAAAAACATTAATCAATCACTAGCAATTGTTAGTGGTAACAATACAAAACAATAATCAATTGTGAGCAAAATAGCTCATGATCAGTTTGTGATACAATATAATGGCTTAGTATAGTGATACATTTCATGGAGCATCATGCCTAATGCCTATTATTGTTAGCTACTAGGATCTGTGCTGAATGAAATTCCAAGAAAACAATCTCTTTCATAACCATAAAAAATCATTACCAAAATATATTCAAATAGTTAAACTCCCAATTCCCTATATTATGCAGTAGACAAAATCATTCAATATAACAAATTTACTTAAAAAATTTTCAAAAAGTAATATAGTAAACTATCATTTAAATATTTCTAGAAGTCTTACAGTAAATAGATCATCATACAAATGTCAAACTAAGTGCAAAAGGATGTTATAACAAATTCACTAGAGTTTCCAAAGTGTTCAGAATAATCTAAAGAACAAAAAGATCTGTCATAGGAAGTCTATTCCTAGGGCACCAGAGTGTACTAATACACTAATTCACATGGGATGGATTGAATACAAGAAAATAAGCATAGATAGTAATATTTACTCACGTAAAAAGGAGCACACAAACCTCTTCTTAACATTTTCCTTAAATCACTTGTTCATAATTAGTGCATTAAGGACCTATATAAACAAATGATGGCCTTTGAACTTCTAACATTAGGAAATATGCAAACTAGTTTTATCCTTCTTTATTAATTAATTTATTTAACAACTATTAAGTTTTAAAACCCTAAAGTAACCCATGATATAACAACCTTTTTTATTGCCAAGCACTATTACCCACAAGCATCCATTATTCCATTTGTAATCATACTTCACAATTCAAGATTCAACCTACTAAATTATTCTCAACTTTTATATATGCACCACCTTATTTAGTCCTGTGACATGCTTAACTTAATCACACAAAGGAACACCTATAGGCTTCCTAGATAACTAATCTTGCTTAAATTATTTTTTTTTTTTAAGTTAAATTTCCCAATGCTATTATAAAACATTAACAACAAGACTTTTCTTCTACATTCATCTTCACGATTTCTAACTATCCAACTTCATTAATGGCTTGGGATGATGACACTATTTTAGCCCAAAACTAATTCGTGACATTAAACAATGTTTAATGCCTTGAATCTTCTCCAACATGCTTTGTTATACCTTTTTCCACATTCAAGAATTGATCAACTTCACCAATATGTCATAGGAATTAACTCCAAAATTGAATTATTAAAGTAAAATAATTATCTTATGCCATTTAACCATCATCAATAATGTTCCATTCATCTTTCCTTCCCTTTCAACAATGTAAATTAAGATAAACTTGAGAAAGTCTTCCAAACAACTTACTGCTCAAAATGAAAACTTCTAACCACATAAGCCCTTCCTTTTAAGGCTTAATTATGCTAAAGAAGCAAGCAATTTCATACGTCCCCCACTCTCACACTTCAATGCGTTGTTAGGAAGAGAAAGATTCAAATTAAAGGCCAAAATTTGAACTTTAGTCACTACCAATGGAAAGGATCTAAGGAAAACCACCATTGAACCAAAGCTCTAATGTAATTTGATGGAATCACACCAAAACAAGCTCCAAATATGAGCTATATAGTCATATACACTAGAATTTCAAATTTCAAAGCTAAAAGTTGAAATTAATGAGTGCAACAAAGGGAGAAAAGGCTAAAATCTACTGTGAAAGCAAATTTTTAAGGTGATTTGAAGAAAAGCACAACAAATCATACTTAATTTCATGATAAAATCACAAAGACATTCATCGAAGCCCATCATTTTCCAACCAATTTGCATCAAAATCATGCCAATTCTAGCTGATGACAAAGTTAGGATGTCAGACGTTTAATGTTATTTTTAATCACATAAGAAAGGAAGAAATGGTAATATGTGTTCTCCATTCATGCATGAAAGGGAGATTGTGAGGAAGAAAAATAGGTTGATGCGAATTTTGTAATTTCCTAAAGGGGACATATGTCATAATCAAGGAAAACATCAGTATTATCCAAGTTGCATGCTTGGACTCAAACACTAGTAGAGGTGGATGTTTAAGGGAGGCTTGCTAGCCTTAATTTTAGATTTCATAGTAATCTTTTTTATACATTAGTCTCCCTTCTAATTCTTTTCCAAAATATAATATTGAATGAAAAAATTGTTCATGAGGGTTACATTTTCACCCTTAAAGAAATTTAGTCCCCAAATTCAAACTCATACATACCTTAGGTTTCAAACATGTAGGGGTATATGACTCACATATAATCCTAAACTCCCTACATGGCTTCCTTTTGGAAGTGATTTCACCATAAGATTTTCATATATGCAATTTCCTTTGAACAAAGCTTCTTGACTTGTCTACCAAGAATAGCCACTGGAATTTTTTCATAAGCTAATTCCACATCCAAATGAATATCCTGTGTTCTTAGCACATGAGATGGATCAAGCAAGTACTTCCTAAGCATTGACACATGAAAACATTGTATGCACAATAGCAAATATAGGAGCCAAAGCTAAATAATACGCCACTGCACTAATGCTTTCTAGAATCTTATATGGCTTAACATATCAAGGGTTTAATTTTTCTTTCTTTCCAAACCTCATCTCCCCTTTCATTAGAGGCACATTAATAAACACCTAATCACCCATCATGAATTCCAACTCTCATCTTTGTTTATCTACATAAACTTTTTTCCTACTCTAAACAATCAATGGCCTACCTCGAATTAATTTCACCTTATTCATAGCATCTTGAACTAGTTTTAGCCTAACAATTTGGCTTCACCCACTTCAATCAACTAATTGGAGAGCAATATTATCAACCATACAATGCCTCAAAATTGTCATTTGAATGCTAGCATGACAACTATTATTATAAGCAAACTCAACCAAAGGTAGGTACGTATCCTTGTTCCCTCAAAAATCTAGAATGAATGACCTCGACATATCTTCCATTGTTTGAATTGTATGCTTAGACTAATCGACAATCTATGGGTGAAATACAACAGTAAAATCCAATCGTGTACCTAGAGCATCCTAAAAAGCCTTCCAAAATCGTGAAATATATTGAGGTCCTCGATCAGAGGTGATTGTAAATTGTTACTCTATAAAGCTTCATGATTTCATTTAATTATAGTCATGCACATATTTGGTCACACCATAAGTTGCCTCACATGTAAAAAGTTTGCAGATTTAGTTAATCAATCTGCAATTACCCATATGGATTCGAAACCTTTCAAAGTCCAAGAAAACCAAGTAATAAAATCCATGGTAATTCTCTCGCACTTCCATTCTGGTATTTCTATCCACTGGTGTAGTCCAACTGGCCTCTAGTATTCAACCTTGACTTGTTAGCACACTTGGCATCCTTCTTCACACATTCCCACCAGTATAGTTACTTTAGATTTTCATACCATTTTGTTCTTATACTATTGTGTATTGAAAAAAATTGCAACCTCAATGACTAACTTCATCCTCCTCATTATATGAAAAGACATGTCACCTGCCAACTTTGCCAGCAAATTCTCAAGACTTATAGTGGTAGGTACAGTCTATGATAGATATAATGAATTACATAAACATCTAGATAGATTCCCCATGTGGTATTTCCACCGTGTAATTAAATATAACCATTAGTTACAAACATCACATGTGTACTTCCAAGTCTACCATGACCTTAATTGTTTCACATTGTCACACATGACAACTTGGTTGGAGGGTTGAGCACGATGCAGATGGCGCGTAATTAAGAAAGAGAAACAAATAGGCTTTCACAATATCTTAAAAGTTGATTTATTTAGGAGTCACCACTAAAATTTTTAAAGGAAAACTTTGAAAAACTATTTTTAAAATAAATGAAAAAGGTAAAGGGGTATACAAAAATAGAGTTAGGTTCAGGAGTCTATTTGAGTATGAAGAAGGTGTTAAGCACCCCATAATACTTGCCCGTAGGGGCAATTACCCAAAACTAGTTAAGTGAAATCAATGTAATATGACTTTAATCTTATTTTAAGTACCCTCCTTAAAATACATGCACAATAAACAAATAACATAGAATTGGAAATGATGAAAATAAACAAATGGATATTTACAAAGGGCAGACTTGACCTAAGATAAGAGCTTAGGGCCTAAGTACCCAGTGGTTGAGATCAATGTCCATATAGTTCGACCAAAAATGCGGGTGATATGTCGGTTGGCGATTTTATTTTTTGTGAAAAGAACAAGATACACAAAAATAAATTGATTTTTGTAAACAAAACAAATCTAAAATTTGGTTAGTGTGTTTTAATTCACAAAATCAACATAATCTCACTTTCTTGCTCTCTTCATTTTCTCTCTATTTTTTAATTTTTGGAATTTTAATTTTAATTTATAAAATTGAAATGTAATTAGGATAGAAAAGGGTTTTCAGGATTTTTGAATTTTTTTTTTTTTTGAAATTGGAACTTTTACTTTAAAATTGAAGAAGGGGGTGAAATTATTAAGTTAAAGGCTCTTGTAGGATTTTTGGAATTTATTTATTTACTTGTATTTTTTTTGAACTTTTTGAAATTAGAATTCTTGTTTTACTTTTCCAAAAGACATGAAATTATTAAAAGGAAATATTTTTGGACTTTTTTATTTATATTTTTTTATTTTTGAAATTAGGATTTTTGTTTTAAACTTTCCAAAGAATTTTTGTTTACAGCCACCAGGTATAGTAGGTAATCATTAATTTCTAAATGTTTAAGGAGACTGAAGTCTCACATGACCTTTAAATCCCTGCAGAGACTAATAATCTCACATGGTGACTTTTAAGAAAATGGTAAAATTAATTATTTTGCAATTCAGAGATTATTTGATTTCCTTACTGTTTACTTATTCATTTACTTACTTATTTAATTGCTTTAGAAATTGTGTATTAATTTTTAAAACATAAGGAGACTAAAGTCTTACATGGTCTTTACATTTTAATTTCCATATGCCTGAGAAGACTAACAATCTCACATGGCTAACTTAGAGAGAAAAGGAAAAATTAATAATTTAGTAATTAAAAAAATTATTTCATTACAATTCATTTATTTATTTTAAAAATCGCATATTAAATTTCAAAACCGAAAGTGATCAAGGATCTTACACGGCTTTTACTCATTAGTCTCTATATGCCTAAGCAGACTAATGATCTCACAAAGTAACTCTAAAAAAATAAAGATAAATGAATAAAAAGGTGAAAGAAGTTAAAAGTGTTTTCAATTGTTGATTTATTTATTTTTATATACCAAAAAAAATTTTACTTTCAAGGCTTATAGAGCACTTTTCAAATGTGATACACAATTGATTATCTTTATATTTTTTAAAAAATCATTTTATCAATTTATTCATTTATTTTATTTTATTTTAGTATTAGTTTTCTTAAAGGAAAAAAGTCTTACATCAATTTTCAAAGCCTAAGAAGACTAGAATCACACATAATCTTTACCGATTAAGTCTTGAGTGTTTGAGGATACAATAATTAAATTTTTTTAGAGAAATCAAAACTAAAACAAAATGGACAAATAACAATCAAACAATTGTGATGGTGCGTGTACATGCTTAAACAAATGTAACATTATCACAACTATCATTTTCAAAATTACATGATAAAAAAAAAACACAAATAAACGTCTGATTCAACCATAATAAAGAAATGAAATCGAATTCATTCAAGATAAAAATTTAATATAGTCCAAATAAAAAAAAACAAAATTCTAATTTCATGGGAAGTATCAAAACACAAGATTGAATCAGAGTTAGAAACTCCTAAAATTTAAGCAAAGCACGTACACAAGTTAACTTATAACAACTGACATGTTCCCAGCGAGTGTGTATATATATATATATATATCTAAAGAGCTTCATGACAGAGGTGGCAACAAATATCATACTGAAACCAAATAAGATCAAATCATATGAACATTTATAAACACCAAGTTGAGTTTCTTGACCCCCACCAATATTTCATTGGCTTTACAATGGCAAACAACTTCCTTTGAAATAGAATCTTAATATGTTACACTACCTCACAAAAATAACTAATCATGAGCAGTACCCGTAAATAAATCCATCTCAAAACACCCTGTTTAAAAGGTCAGTTCGAAAAGTCAATGACCAAGCTAGAAAGAACTAAGCATACAATCATACTCGGAACAAATTTTCCAAACCAGAATCCCAGCTATTCAAAAGGCAACCTATATGATAAACAAAGGAAAAAATGTGAGGAGTAGCGACATACCTTTATGCTCCTTTTAGAGAGAACAGTCCTGTGCAACTCCTCGCTCAATCGCTGGCTGGAGGTCCAAGAACTCTTCTTCTTGGTGGTTCCTCTTTCTCTTCCTCTTCACAGCTTCAGTTTTCCCCTATAGTTCTATTGTGCACTCTTCTTCGTTCTTTTCGGTTTCTTGTTTCTTCTCTTTCTCTTCCACCTCTCCACTGCTCAGTTAAACAGGGACGAACAAAGCATCCTTCCTCCTTGCTGCCCACAGAGCCCTCTTCCTTCTATCTACTCTCCCTCTGTTTCTTCGCTGCCCCTTTCAGATTCTTCTTCTCTGTTGTCCTTTGTTTCAGAGTGTGAAAACAGGATCCTCACGTTGGTTCTTCTCAACTCTCTTCACCTCTCCGTTTTTTTTTGTCACTTCTCTTCTCCATTTTTTCTGCCTCCTTTTATAGACACTTCGGGCCATCATCCCTGCCTTGCTCCTGTCCCTTCCATCAGTAGATGCCCCCGTGCAAAGGTATTGTGTGGAATGTCTTTGTCGGCCACTTGGGGTAGGGAGGGAGTTGCTTAATTCTCTCCTTCGCCTACCAAGTTACGTTCATGCATGCATATATATATATATATATATATATATATATATATATTGTTTTTGTTTTGTTTTTTTTCTTGGCATTTTCCTATTTTATGATTTTTATTTTGATTTTTCCTCTTTTTTATTATTTTATTTTATTTTTGGATCTTCTCATTTTCATTTTTTGTTTTTAATTTTGATTTTGCTAATATTTATTTATTCGTCTTAAAATTCGTCATTAATCAATTTCAATTTCAAATTGCCCACATTTAAAAATGTTATTTGAATCTTGTTATTCTTAATTTTTTAATTTTACTTAATTATTAACTAATTGATTAATTAATTAATTAATTACGGATAGGGTATTAACACACATCATTCTTGATTTAAACATACTCATATGCCATGACATAAAATAACTCTAATGATAGCCTCAAAAACATAAAATGTTAAAACAATTGAGGCATTTCATGCCCATGACCAATCTAACCTCTTACAATTCTAAGCAGTTATGCACCACTACCATGCAACCCTCAGCGGACACATCTCATTGCTTCCTTGCACATGCTCCAACATCCATAGTCTAATATTCAATTCTTGAACACTAAAAGAAAGAAACCCTCATAGCAAGTCGAGGAATATGCAACGCAACTTCAATGTTCCATTAAATCTTTTTGCCACCTCTGGTTCCTAACCTTTGTTCCCAAGTGATACTATTTATGGACACATAAGTCCAAAGATGCTTACTTTAAAAGCATAAATATATCAAGTAAATGGCTTTAAGCAATGTACTACCTCTAGTATGGGTTGTAAGGTTACTAAATATGTACACATAAAGCTAAATAATGCGTATGTATTTGTCCAATTACAATCATCTTTGAGTGAAGCTTGTTGGCCTTCCTATTATGCCATGTCTTGTCACTTTCAAGTTAATTATCTGCCATATAACAAGAAGGTATATAGTCCTATGCCTGATATCTATTAGGTTACGTACCAAGCAAAATGCCTAATCAATCTTATCTTAGCATCACGTGTTCTTTGATTCCCATCTATGACCACTACAGCTCTTGCTTTACGAAGTATCTATTTTATTGGCTAATCCACTAGAAGGATCCATATAATATGAATTATAGTAGTTCTAACCATAGAATGTAATTGCCATGGGTAAGGGAAATTAATCTTGGACAAGTTTACCTATACCACATGACAATCCAAATATTTTTCTTCTTCTTGACTGTCCCTAGTTAATTTTGAGTACAACACCATATCATAAGTTTATTTAGGATTATTGTCTATATCCACTGAATCGTACTTATTCATAGAAGATCTTCATTAAATAATCATACTCCCGTAACATGTCCTCAAAATCCTTAAAATGCTTCTTTCTTAAGCTCAACTGCATGGCTATAAAATAATATCTTCCATAGCCTTTGAGTATCAATGTAATTATATAACTAAATTTTTCTCTTACTTATACTACTGTTATATAAATATCTAATACAAGGAATCATATTTATGAAGTGAGCACCATTCATAAGGTATAAGCATTCCTATCCTTAGGTGACTCGTAAGTGAGACCAAACTTCTTATCAATGAGACATTAAATAAGTATCAAGCAAGAAACTTGATCACTAACTTGATCATATATTCCTGACATAGTTTTTCCTTACCTTTTGTTTGTTTACGACAATTATGACCAATAGAATTTATCTATATAATGCATAGATGGCTTACTTGAAGGTGTGTATAACAATTTAAGTTCATTTCGAATCATACCAATATAGTTAGAGGGACCACCTATTACCTATCAATGTCATTCTTGTATTTTAGAAACTCTTCTATGCAAGTTCAAATAGACAACTTGCACAACTAGTAGATATAGTAGTGACAATGATTTACTACCACTAACATATTCCATTATGATAGCCCTAATGGATGTAATACACCATATCACAATGCAAAGCAAACTTCATAAATGTACTTCCTCACCAAGACAAAAAGGACTAACTCAAGAAAGGAAGGAAAGGAACAATCTCCCTATAAGGTCTCTGATGTTGCCACAATCAAGATTATGCCCAGTATTTATAATAAGGACTGAGGCCCCATCAAAGAGCACTTATTCCACATGTCATAAGGTCAAACTTGGCTCTGATACCAATTTGTCACAACCTAACTAAGGAGAGCAACCGACACAGAGAATGAAGTATACCTTGCCTTTATAAGCCGAAAATAAACATAATCTAAACAATCACATGATAAGATTACATAAAGGCACATA
The DNA here is from genome assembly GCA_037074485.1 of Delonix regia. Taxonomy (NCBI): domain Eukaryota; kingdom Viridiplantae; phylum Streptophyta; class Magnoliopsida; order Fabales; family Fabaceae; genus Delonix; species Delonix regia. Next base: position 17,709,445 of record CM073449.1, on the reverse strand, counting down.
CTAAAATTTCACAAGTCTATAACATTATGGAAATAATATTCAATCACTTGATATAGTTAAAGTTCCTAAAAATATTCCATGTGAAAATTACAATAGAGTTTCCCCTAAAATATAAACTTCTAAAAATTTTGACAACCAAAAACCTATAATAAAAAAGGAGAGCTTCTTTCTCACAAAAAGAATACAACCAGATAGCCCAACATTTACCATACAATCACTAAGTCCTTGCCTATGACAATAAGAGCTTCGAAAGTACAAAATAATATCATAATTTACAAACAAACAAAAAAAATCAAATGTGCCCTTGCTGACAATGCAATGCTTACCAAAAGGTATCTATTTTAACTCTACGGAGAAGAGAAAGGTCCAAAGTTAGCACTACTCTATAAAAAATAGAGAAAATAGGAGTGAGTAACAACACTTAGCGAGCAAATATAACTAATTATACTAGGAAGAAATAGACAAGGATGGTAGAGTTTTTCACAACCATTTTGTTGCTCCAATTAAATTGTGGGAAGTTACATAAACCAATCTACTTACAATTCAATAAAACATGCATCAACTTGTAAAATTATAAGTTTTATACTAGTCATGAATATTGTGCATAAACATAAAATATTCATAGCCAATGCAAAACCATGAGTTTTCAAACAAAAAGTGGAAAAACATCATAGAGTACCAACAATAAAACAATAATCGATCACTAACTATTGTTAGCGATAATAGTAATGTATAGTAAACAATTGAGAGCAAAGTAGCTTATGATCAATTAGTGATGTAGCATAATGCCTCTATACAATAATAGAGTTCATGGTGAACCATGCCTAACACGTACTCCTTTTAGCTATTGGGTTATATGCTAGATGAAATTGCAAGAAAACAATTTCTTACATAATCATATAAATCATTACCAATATATATTCAAATAGTAAATCTCCAAATTTCCAAAAATCATATAGTAGATAAAATCATTTGGTATAACAAATTTAATTGAAAATTTTTTAGAAAGTGATATGGTATACCATCATTTAGAGATTTCCAAAAGTCTTATAGTTGATGGTTCATCATACAAAAGTCAAACCAAGTGCAAAAGAACTTTATAACAAATTCTCTATAGTTTCCACAATGTTTAGAATAATCTAAAGAAGAAAACAGTCTATCTTAAGAAGTCTAATTCCAAGGCACCAGAGCATACAAATACACTAATTCACATGGGAATGATTGAAATACAGAAAAATAAGCACATTTAATAATATATACTCACATAAAGAGGAGCACAGAAACCTCTTCTTAATGTTTTCCTCAAATCACTTGTGTGCAATTAGCGCATTAAAGACTTACATAAACAAATAATACGCTCTCAACTTCTAAAGTCAGGAAATACGCTAACTAGTTTTAGCCTTCTTTTTTAATTAATTTATTTAAAAACTAATAACATTGTAAGCTTTGATATTAATAACCCTTTTGATTGCCAAGCACCATTACCCATAAATACCTATTTTCCCATTTGCAATCCTACCTCACATTTCAAGGTTCAGCCCTACTAAAATCATTACCAACTCTTATATATACACCACCTTATTTAGTCTTTTAACATGTTAATTTAATCACAAAGAAGAACACCCATAGGCTTCCTAAATAACTTATCTACCTTAAATTTAATTCTGTTTTAGTTTAATTTCCCAATGCTATTATAAAACATTAATAGCAAGATTTTTCTTCAACTTTCCTCTTCATGATTACTACATATCCAACTTCATCAATGACTTAGGAAAATGACATTATCTTAATTCAAAACTAATTCATGACATGAAACCATGTTTAATGCCTTAAATTTTCTCCAACATGCTTTGTTATAGCTTTTTCCCTATTTAAGAATTGATAATTTCACTAGTATGACTTAAGAATTAACTAACCAAGTTCAAAATTAAATCATTGAATTAAAATAATTATCTAAGCCTATTTAAACATCACCAATAAGGTTCCATTAATTAGTCCTCCCTTTTCAACAATGTAAATCAAGTTAAAATTGGGAAAGTCCTTTAAACAACTTATCGCTAGAAACAAAAACTTCTAACCACCTAATTCCTTCCTCTTGAGTCTTAATGATGCTATAGGAGAAAGCAATTTCATATTTCCCCCCACTCTTACACTTCAACGCGCTGCTAAGAAGAGAAAGATTCAAATTGAAGGCCAAAATTTAAACTTTCTTCACATGGAATGGAGGGGAATCATGGATAATCACCTCTGAACCAAAGCCGTTACCTAAATTGATGGAATCACACCAAAAAAATCCCAAATGCAAGTTACATCATATGCGCAGTAGAAAAGGGGTTACAAATTTTAAAGCTAAGAGTTGAAATTAATCTATGAAAATAAGGGAGAAAGGGCCCAAATCTAGTTAGGAAGCAAACCTTAGGATATTTGAAGAAAAATACACTAAATCGCGCTTAACTTCACATTGAAATCACAGAGAATCACATTCATTAGAGCCTAACATTTTCTTACCAATTTGCGCCAAAATCACACTGAATTCTTGTCAACGACAAAGTTTGGATGTCAGATGTTCAATACTGTGTTCGAATCACAGGAGAAAGGAAGAAAATGGCTATTATGTGTTCTCAGTTCATGCGAGAGAGAGAGAGAGAGAGAGAGAGAGCATGAGGAAGAAAAGAAAGGCTAAGGGCAATTTTGTAATTTTCAAGCAAGAAAAAAATTCAAAATTATCTAAGTTGAATGCCTAGGCTTGAACACGACTAGAGAAGACTATTTAAGGGAGGCCTAGCCACTTGGCCCGCGATAATGCACGAACTCTAGGCATTCCAAGAATAACACACTCATGAAAAAGAGAGGACAAAAATGGTGGTTGGTCCCTAGCTTGAAGACAGCAACATGTGAGGAAGAAAGCTCAAGTAGGAATTTTGTTAATTTCCTATGTCAGACACGTGTTAGCATTAGAAAAAGAAATGGAAAAATCTAACTTGCATAGTTTGGATTCGAACGCAAGTATTGAGATTGGAAAAAGTGAGGCTTTGCTAGCATGTACCAACATCAAACTCAAATAGTATGTTAACTCATTTTATAAAGTCTTCTCAAATTTCCTTTCCTTTCCAACTTATAAATCTATATAGAAAAACTTTTCTGCTCAATATATAATATTTAATGAAAGGATTTTCATAAGTGTTACATTAATAATTTACTCAACTCCATGTATCAAGCCCTCACCCAAATTTTTTTAAGCTTTTGTCTACTTTTACTTCAAAATTTTGGCCCATTAATTATAGTTTCAAAATCCAATACGAAATACAAGCAAAACAGTTATTTGGGCAACAAATAGTAGCCATCAAAAAACTTTTAGGCCCCGTTTGGTTATTAGAATTACTACAATAAGAATGGGAATAGGAATGAAAATGGGAGTGGAAATGAGAATATTAAAATATTGTTTGGTTGGAAAAGAATGAGAATGGACATGTCTCCTTTTACTTTGTTTGATTAGTATATTACGTATGGGAATTAATTATATAGTGTGCATATTTTACCATATTATCCCTTATCATAAAACACAAAAAAAAAAAAAGGTAGACATCTCTTCAAATTACTAATTAATAATATAATTATATATTAATATATATTTAATTAACAATATAATAATTTTAATAATTAATATAATAATATATATTTAATAAAATAATAATAAATTAAAAATCATAATTTAATACCAAATAATTTAATAATAAATAATTAATAAATAATAGATTAAATAAATAAATAATAATAATAAATTAAAAATATTAATTTAATAATTAATAAATTAAAAGTCATAATTTAATAATAAATAATTAATAAATTATGATTTTGATATATCATAGGGGTATTTTTGTCTGAAAATTATTATAAATAAAAACAATATTGTCAAGCCACTTTCATTTTCAAGAGACTAATTTCATTCCATAGTTTCAGTTAGGAAGAGAATTCTCATTTATATGAGAGAGAGTAAGTTCCTTGGAGAATGAAAATGAGGATTCAATCTATCAACTAAACATGTTCTCATTCCCATTCCTTCACCTTGATTCTAGCAACCAACCGGGCTCTTAATGATGACTTAATCAAAGTTGAAATGGAAAGTTTTACCTCCAAATATTTTATTTTGGGACTGAGAATATAATATATTATGATGAAAATATAGAAAAAAAAAACTATCATTGAATATAGTGAGCTTTTAGGTGACTCTAAAAATTGCTTGTAAAAGTCTCATCTTCAGGGGCGGCATTTTAAGGCCGTCACTACAAATAGTTGAAGATTGACTTGGAGACAGTCCGACACACTATAAGTCATCACCAAATTCCATTTTCAATAACGACTTTTCGAATCACCAGTTTCAGTTCTTGTAGTGCTAGTAATAATGATACCTAGCCACTGCGATATTGATGATCAATTTCATGGATAGAGTGTAGCAAGTGGCGCCAGGGTCGTGGAGGGACAGGGCAACTAGATGCAACAGCTATTGAACAACAGTATTGCTCTAAAAACACATGCTTAAATTTTCGGAGAAAATGACGTTTTGATTGCAATAGCATTCATTATATATATATATATATATATATCTATACACACACACACACACCACTTTTGAAACTATATTGGCAAATTTAACAGGAGGATGGCAATTATATTAGATAATGGATTGAACTATATTATCCAACACGTATTACATATGCCTTTTGCTTGTTATGTGGGATCGGTATGCTTATTTCATGAGCTAATTGTAACAAAGTTTCAACAAAATTAACATCAAAGATTAATTAATTTAATTATAAGTTTCATGTTGAAAGGTCGTTTTTCTTCTCCCAAATATGAGCAATTACTACGTATTTCAAAGCATGCTTAACTATTTGAAAGACTATCTGCGTTATGATCTTTTAATTACCAATTTGGATAATGAATACAAGCCATTCAAAACATCTTGTCGGGAACAAGCACTTAATATGTATACTGTGCTTATTTCATGAGCTAATTGAACTTGCAACAATATTAACATCACTGATTTGATATTTTAATCAAAAGTATTGTGTTCAAAGGTGGTTAATTTCCAATTATCCCTAGGCAAGGCACTAATTCTATATATTTTCTTATTCACAATAAAGTAGATTCTAAGCACCAAAAAAACTTTTAACCTATTGCGTTAATTCCTACAAGTCAATATCAAAATTTTCAGGTTTCATATTTGAACCCCAAAGGTGTATATAGAGAGCTACACCCATAGTAACATGTGTAACTTTTTGGCCATAAGCACTTGATTTTAAAGCTATTTCATACAAAGAACACTTGCAATTGGACTTAAGAGATATTCGAACCCTAGCTAGAGAAAAAAATGCAGCTAATTAAGCTTTGACTTTTACATGGGGCATCATAATAATCAATCTGGGGACGTTGTCCAAAAGTATTGTTCAGCATACATTATTGATGCTTCCATGTTGATGTTAATAATGTATGACAGTAGAATGTGGAGTATGAAAGCACAATAGGTTGTAGTTGTAACTAGAACATCATCATCATCGTCATCAGAAATAGCACAATGAACAGTGTTTTATAATTATAGGACAAGCTTTTCAGCTTCCTTTCTAGTTACTTCATTCACTAAATTTCAAAAGGACGTCTCTCTCACAATGAAAGACAGGTATATATATATATATATATATATATTTATGGTTTCTTTTAGTGTCACTGAGAAAGACCCATAACTCATGCTCGAATACGCACATGAAAATAGGTCTTCTTTAACCTGACACAGACAAACTTCTTTATATTTGTACATCCTTCAGCACTGAAATGAGATATCATAAAGATTGGCAAACCATAATGGCGGACCCTATGAAGATCATGGCCATTAACTTACACATATGAACAATGTATTTTACAAGCCTTTAGCATGAGAATTTTGAAAAACAAAGATGCATGGTGGGTGGGAAAAGTACAATTTTGGTTATTCATTTTTTAACTTGGTATCACTTTGATCATTTACGAAGTGAAAGTCATTTATTTTGGAATTTAATCTCATATTTGTTTTGCATGAGTTGAAAGTCTTCAAATGATCCTATATTTTTCAAGATTTAACTAAAAGTAGTTATTCCTCAAATAACAACTAAGCAGATGACAAAGTCACGACAAAGTAGGGAAGGACTACCTAATGTCAAAACTTGATAAATGAAGGACCATTTTGAAACTTTCAATTTGTGAAAAATCAAAATAAAATTAAGTTCAAAAATAAAAGACCATTTTAAGACTTCTAATTCATAAAGCATCAAAATGAAACTAAATTCAAAAGTAGTAGGCCAAAATGGGTTTTTTTGTCATGATGGGTATAATATCATGTATCCAATTGCGTCCTTTTAAATTTGAAAGGAGGAATATTTTTTTAATTAAGAGTACCGTACTTAAATTTTCCTATTGCATCTTCCTTGTTTTGTTTTTTTAAATCAAAGGTTAAAGAATAAAATCACCTAACACAGATAATATTCAAACAGTCTGAATGTCCTATTTATACACACTTACACACTTTTAAACTCATATGATGTAAGGCTGTTTTACCTGTGGATAAAGAGACTTTTGTGTGTTGTCTTTATTATAAATATGCATACAAACCTTCACATTTAAGATTACTCAGATAGCAGCAAAAAAAAATTCATAGATATATACCTACATTTTTGCACTCAGATAGTTTCAAGGAATTAACAAAAAGAGATGTTTAGGTTGATCTAGCAGCGAGAAGTTGTCAATTAGTAACTCATAAGGGTGTGTGTGTGTGTGTGTGTGTGTATAGATGTTTAGTAATTCATAGATATGTTCGTGTGTCATATCTTTTGCATCAAATTGAAGTTATATAAATTTTTTTTCCTAAAGTAATAAGAACTATTGAGATATTCATTTTAATCAATTTTTATTGATCTCCGACATTACTAATGATTATTAAAAGCATATATCTAATTAATAATCATTATGTGATTTCGCCTTGCTTCATATGTTTTGATTAATCTAAAACTTTTTTATTTTTAAATAAAGTTTTAAAAAAGCTCTGTAGTTATAAGTAAATAAGTATTAGCATATAAGGCCAAATCATCTAATAATCAATTTTATCAATGTCAATAAAGTTTGGAAAATCATTAAAAAAATGAGAAATATACCATTTTAGTCCCTATCTTATCACTAAATTGTTATTTTTATCCCTTACTCAATTTATCTTTTAAAATGGTCCCATACTTATCAAAAATTGTCATTTTTAGTCATTTCAATGTGAGTTAATGGGGTTTAGACATATTTCAAAAATATCCCTTTAACAATCATTACCCTTTGGATGTAGAAAAAATTTTAGATATTCAATATCATATAATTTATAAAATATCTAATAGATATATCTTGATTATAATAAAAATTTTGTGGGGAGTGTGGTGAGAGCTAATGGGGCAGCTAGATTGATATAAAACGATAACTGTTTACTTTGAGTTGGGGTATTTAGTTGAAAAGCTACAATTTCTTACTTCCTCTCCATCATAGAAATACATATTTGGCTATCAATTAATAAGTTGTTATTTCTTGGCCAAACACTGCTAAAAAAATTTCAAGGAAAGTTTTTTTCTTTAGAAGAAAAAACTTTCTTTGTACAGCTAAAAGGGCTCATAATGTATATGTATTATGTGCTACCGAATGGCTATGCATAGATTCTCTATTGCGTAACTGACAATTCTATGCACTGTTAGTAGGGAGAAGAGAGATTTAAATTAAAAAAATAAAATAAATCTATAAGAGAGCCCCCTCAATAAGTGGCCAACTAAGTACACTGCTCCTGCTATGCTCACAGTAGGGGATCTGAATCACGAGAAATCTTAGTATATTGGTGTACTATTTAGACTGCTAGACGCTAGTCTTTAAGCAATCCAAAAGCCTGGGATGAAGATCTCTTCATTCTTAAGTACATAAATCTAAAATACCTGAAAATGATAATGATAAAGAAGAATCATTCAAGTGTCCTTACAAAAAGTTTAATATTTTAGAGCAGCTGGAGGAAGGAGAATCATCAAAATCTTGATTTTGATCAGATTTCTGGTGTCTTCTATCTTCTTAAAGATTACAAAATCTCACTGAATCATCATAGTGTGTATCTTTGGGGACCATTGTACTTGTTCTTCTTTAAAAAATATGCAGATTTTGAACTATGGGTCAAAAACTATAACGAAAGTAGGAACTTCTTATTATCTGTTCACAACATGCGAACTCATCTGCAAGCTTTACACATGTAAAGAAGAGAAAGCTTATAAGAGAGAATACAAACAAGAAGTATTGGGGTAAGACCCACCTGCTCTAGTGCACCCTTTTGATTCAATATTTCTCCGTGCTTCTCATGATCATAGTGCTTCATTATATATGTTGAAGTCTGAAGGTACCACACAAATGTCATTAAAACAATGTGCATAAATATTTAGTGAAGCAGAATGAGTTGAATCACTAGCTAGTCCTTATCCTGCAAAGTAAGCCAGCATAAGCAGATAAGGGAAAACAGTACGTCCTTACATATAATTAAATGGGTTGAGCTATCAATTAAATATTTTTTATATCTTTTAATATAATTGATATTATTTGAAAGAAAAATACAACTTTAAGGTGGAAACAGGATCCTATCATCTGTATTAGATAAAAAGGACGGAATCATTAACTTATAGTCATGATCAAAGTAATAATTTTCTAGATGCATAGCTAATAGATTATGTAGTGTTGTTATCTAAAATTATTATGTTTTATTATGAAAATATAAATTTAAACTATTTTTAATAAAATTAATTATATAATTTCTAATTATAAAATATATCAACATATTGTTTTTTACAAAACAAACAAATAGATATGTTTAAAAATTTACTTAAATGATATCTATAATTTATTATCTAATTTGTTCGAAGCATATTCGAAAAAATAATAATTAGTTGTAATGTCCATACACTTCTAATATGTATTAATTAATTTTAATATGCCATGCACTATTTCAATTTCATATTTTGTTCCTCGCGAAACACTCAATAAATAATTCTATCTTATTGCTTGCCAAAACAAAGTGGAATCTAATTGATAAAGAAAGATGTAATCTTAATTCTCAAACTATGTGAAAAATTTTGTATGATGTTTTCTTTCCTCGTATCCTTATTATGTTAAAATCAACTAAAGTGGCCAACAAGACTGAACTCCGTGTCAAATTTCGAGGGTCTTTGTTTTTCTCTTTTCTTTCTTGATATATTTCAAATCATGCATTAATCTTGCTGGTTTCTTGGCATTTTCCCCTTCTCTTTCTAGTGCGTGTATATGGTACACAGGGTCTGCTAGCAAAAGTCCCAACACACACTGGCCCCTCTAACACCATGAGATAGATAAAAACTACTATATGTGATGTTTGAGACCATAATGGAACAACTTGATCTAGTGATTCTCATGAACCCCTTTCATTTCTAGCTTTTTCTGTTTGACAAGGAAATCCGAAATCCATCATTGAGATCCCAAATGGACTCTTGGTGCTTATCCACTCAAATACCTTAGTGCTTTTTCATGATGACAAAATAACACCTTATGTAACAGCAGGAATCTACTTTTGGAATGGGCTAGAATCCCCTACTGTTACAATAAGTATTGTTATTGTACGCATTTAATCATCAACAACCATATACAGTCATGCTTATCCAGTAATTCAAAATGCAAACAGTACTTACTGTAATAGCAAGGAGTCTGGTTTTGGGATAGATGAGTCACATTGTCTTACCAAAGTAACTTCTTGTGCTAGCTCATTCTGTTATGCGGGTCAGGGAAGAAAATCATATAAACCACTTTAAACACATAAACAGTATAATGGTAAGCACCAAAACTTAAATCTTTGAAAGATATCATTGTTAGCACCAAAACTGAATGCCCAAACAAAAATCTCATTTTGTCCTCTTGCACAACAGCTTATTGCAGTCCGGATCAGAAGTTAACCACGTCCATTAATTACTCTTTTGTTTCGATTGTGGCATTTGGTGTTTGCTTTATGGTAATTTGAGGAAATAGAGTTGTGTCGTGGTCAATAGTTATAACTTATGTCTTAATTACTCGCATCATTCTAAGCAAAGTTGAGAATTTATTAGATCCTAGAAGCATAGAAAGGGACGCTAAAACAATTGCTTTCCAACATGGTCAAATCCAGTTGAACACACTTGTACCAAGTATGTGAGCCTAAACTCCATCATGATCTCAAATCTGTAAAAATTCTCACAAGTATAGAATGAGAGTTGAATACAAATATTACCTAAATCTGCTGGGATTAACTAACTATATATAGGCTAGTAGGCCAATGAAACTTTTAAGGGTATTCTTGTAATTTCAAGTACTAGGTAGTTAACTTTTTTGCTAGGGCAATCTCTAATTCTTGACACCCTAAAGAAGTGACTTTTGGCCTTCACTATTTTACACTATTGGATAAGAATTTAATTGTTTAGATTTACAAACAACAAATATGATCATATATTGAATGAAAATCAAATGACCCAAATTTTTATTAATAACTACATATATCATATTTATTATTTGTAAATTTGAACTATTAAATTTTTATTTAGCAATCCTAATTTATTACTAGAAAAAATGAGAGGGATCTACTACACGAAATCCCTTGTGGGCAGTCCTAGATACACAATAACCTATGCTTTAGATAATATATAAGTGCCTCACCATGGGTCAGTTGAGTGGCTGAATCCACCAATCCCCTGGTGTCTATACTAGTCTTGGACCTAATAATAAAAGTTCAATTACAATACAAAGGTACAAATAAGCATGCTTCAACAAGTCCTCACAGTGAGAATGACACTGATGTCAAATAATTTAGCTTTTAGCAACGAATGGGCCAAATTCTTGCCACTTTGGTGTCAGAATTAGAAATGGAGTGGCGCAAGATTAGGAAGGAGAGAAAGGCAGTAAAGCAGATAGTGACATGTGGACTTCCAAAGTCTATAAATTCACCAAGCCTCCTTCTTCATAAGCCATATAGAGAATCTCCAAAACTAGCAGAAAAATGAAGGGCTTACTTGGTTACAGAGTGATTGCGGAGAAAAATAAGCCATATATAGCTATGATCTTCATCCAGTTTGTGTATGCAGGCATGGCTTTGCTCTCCAAGGCTGCAATTTCTATGGGAATGAACCCTTATGTGTTTGTTGTCTACAGGCAAGCTTTTGCATCAATTGCCTTGTCTCCATTTGCCTTCTTTGACAGGTTTTGCACAGTTTTTTTTTCCTTCGTTTCCCAACGATAATTACATCGTCGCTATATGTAGACTTAACAAGCTTCTTTTTTTTTTTTTTTCTTTCTTTTCTTCCGTTCAATTTTTGCTTTGGTTTCAGTAAGCAGGCTGCTTCCTTGTCTTACGCCATGATCTGCAAAATCTTTCTTGTTTCCCTATTTGGGTACGTAACCTTTTCTTGATCCCATTATTTGTTTGATCATTGTCAACACAAAGGTAAGTAAATTAATAATTAGGCCCCTGAATTGTTCCACCTTTTTCATATTAGTCCTTGAAAATAATAAATTTGTCGGACATTAATTCTTTCAACATATCTCTAAATTGGATCCCCTGCTACTCATCATATAGTAGGAATTCAGTTATAAGAAAAATAAATAAAGTGTAACAAATTTGACTGGACAGCATATATGTTGTCCAGTAATTGACCTGAACTCCCATAATTTTATGTCACTTAATAATCATGTATAACAAATTTGTATTTTTATGAGCTAACTCCTATACTCGCTTCTTTTAGGGACTAAAACTAAATGGGCTGAACAATTTAGAAACCAAATTATTTAATTGTTCTAGTAAGATTGATGTTCAAATATTCTCTCTTTTACTTTGGCACATAAATATGCAGGTTAACTTTGAGTTCAAGCCTTTACTATGTTGCAATCAACTATACATCTGCAACTTTTGCTGCAGCGTCCTCAAACACTGTCCCTGCCATTACTTTTATCATGGCTGTTATAATGAGGTGAATGAGAAAAAGTACACTTTTATATGTATACAAGTCCAATAATTTAGCTTAGTGAATATTAATATATTCTTATTCATTTCAGGGTGGAAAGCGTTTCCATAAAACACATGTCTGGGAGGGCCAAGATTGTTGGTTCAATTCTGAGCCTTTCTGGAGCAATCATATTTGCTTTAGTGAAAGGGCCTCCTCTAGATTTCATGAAGTGGTATCCTGCAAATCAGGTGCATCACTCTTCAATGTCACCAACAAAGTTTCACTCAAAAGGGGATTTAATCAAAGGCCCTATTATGATGCTTTCTGCTAACACTGCTTGGTCCTTATGGCTAATATTGCAAGTAACTACCTTATACTTGCTCTTTTCCTCTCCATTTTTCTTCATTCTTAACATTTTAGCTCTTTTCTAAAGATTTTTACTGTTTTGTTCTTTGCTTTAGGGTTTCATTGTAAAGCAATACGATGCGAAATTTCGCCTCACCACTCTGCAATGCTTCTTCAGCTGCATACAGTCAGCAGTTTTGGCTGTTGCAGTGGAGAGAAATCCTTCATCATGGAAGCTTGGATGGGACATTCATCTTCTTTCTGTGGCCTACTGTGTATGTACATCTTCTTATATCAAATATTAAAATGTTGACAAAATTAACTACAGTCTATTGTAAGGCATAGGACTTGAGTCCCACGTCGAAAATCTGGGATTCTGATATAAGGTTTATATAGATTTTAGACTCTTCTAACTTTTTGAGTTAAATCTTGAAGTAAATTTTCAAAACAAAAATCGATAAAATCAAAATTTTATCTCACCAGTCACATAATAGTTCACATAAAACAGACTATTTGATCCAACGATTTATAGTTCTTTTTCTCAATGGCTAAAAGTCCAGATTCGGATGACCAGGATTGACGTGCACGTAGCTAGTGTCTTAGTACAATGATTAACCAAGTGGTTTCTCTTTATAAAGTAGGGTAGTGCAGGAAGTGGGATTGTTTTTCTGGGTCCAAAATGTGGTTGCATTTTTCATGATTCAAGAGATATATGGATAGTTGAATGTCATATTCATGAGCCAACTTTTTTTTCTTTCTATCATGTAATAGTTATTACAAAAGGAAAAATACCCTAGTCAAATCATGAACATGATAGAATCCGTTGACGTTTGTTACAACATTTCTTAATGGACCACACTTCAACTTCAACCACTCCTTGTTCAGCTGAAAAATTACAATCCAGAAAAGCTTATAATCTCTCTGTGAACTGTAAAGTGAACATCAAAAGATGAGTTTATAAGAAAAGAACATCATATGAATATCCATATCCATATTATCCTAAGTTCTTTTTTTCAGTGTTCAATTTTTTTACTATATTTTTTTTAAAAAAATGAATAAACAGTTTAATGTTATTATGCAGGGTGTAATTGTGACGGGGATTTGTTATTGGCTTCAAGTATGCACTATAGAGGAGAAAGGACCAGTTTTCACAGCAATGTTTACCCCTCTCGCTCTTATCATCACAGCAATATTCTCAGCACTTTTGTGGAAGGAGACACTTCACTGGGGAAGGTGCATATTTCAATTTCCAAAATCTTATAAATAATTATGCTTAAAGGCAAATTTCTCCTTCAAAATATAAACCAGTAAGTATAGTCTCTTGAATAATTATGTTATAATCTCCAAGGCACTCATTTATGTGAATGTTCTTTATGTTTAAGAAAAAACTTATGTACAACTTTTATATTTTTATTATGTCTCTAATTAAAACATGATAAGTTTGGAATTTTTCTATAATATCTCAACATGTATATAAATATTTTAGATAATTATATAATTTTTTAATCAAATTATACACTTTTATGTTATTATTAGTTAACTATACATTTGTTATATGTTAATTAAAAAATATGTTAATAAAAATATAAGGAATTGTACCTAAATCTAATCCTTATGTTTAAACGGTAGATAATCCCATTATACCATATTCAAAAATTTAATTTTAATTGAGGATTAGAAAACTTGATCATTAAGGCTTTAACACTATCTGAATGAACTTCTGAAAAAATGACGCTCTAAAAGTTAATTTGTGGGGCTGAAAAAGCAAAAAGTTTATATATTTAAATACATAGATCTTACATCCCTTATGTAAAAAGTCTCGTACCTAAAAAGACTCGAATAATATATCAATAATCATTTCAACTTACAATCATAAATTATTTTAAGCCACGAGTAATTCAAATAAATATAAACAATATTTACACACTTTCATTTCACTTTTTGACGTTAAATTCTAAATTTATTGAATCGAGCTTTTTTGCGACACTAAACCTTCAGTGCCCTGAAGTAATTTTTCTTTTATAAATAACTTCTCAGTTTTTTATTTATTCGAATCTACAACATAGAGCGCTGAAATGCAGAGAATTCATTTTCAAATTTATTAGTTTCACAAGAAAACTGACGAGGTACAATGCTTTTGCTTTTTTGTTGTGTTTTACAATGGCAGTGTGGGTGGTACTATTTTGTTGGTGGTTGGACTCTACAGCGTATTGTGGGGGAAGAACAGAGAGAGTGTAAAGCAGGAAAACCATGAAGAGAGACAAGAGGCCAAATTAGAGGAAACCAGATTGGACTGCATTATACAGCACTAGTTGAATAGACACTCATGATTACGGAATATTTGGCTTTTTTTTTTATTTTGGGTTTTTTAGGAGAGGCCCTCGAACTTTTTAATTTTCATGCATCTTTGTAATTGCATGTTTATATCATATCGATGTTTTCCTTTTCCCTTTTATTTCATGCCTTGTACTATCCTTTTATGAGGTTTGTCCTTAATCAAAGCGCTTTTTGTACAATGAATGGAGCTACTAGAAAATGCAAGAATATACCTTGCGGTAGAGTTTCTTTCATTCAAATTTAAACTTCTAATTCTACCAGAGAAATGTTACATAATGTTGGTAAATTTTTGTGAGTATGAGGTATAAAATCATGGATACAACCTCAATTGCTCAATACTCACGATTTAAATTTTCATCAAATTTATTTGCTTTGGCTCGCAGTCTTTTATTGTTATTTATAAAGGTATTCAAAATTCAATTTGACCCAATAAATTCAACCCAACTAAATCTTATTAAGTCCCATCAAGCTAAATTTTAATTAAATGAAACGAAGAGACCAGGTCTCATATATAAGACTTAGTCTTGAACTAAGTTGGATTCCGGGCCAATGTGTAGACTTAATCCAACTCGATTTTATTTATATTTTTAAAAAATATTTGTATATTTTGGTTGATATAAATTTTAAAAAAAAAATGTTACTTTTTTTTTATTTATTGAATATGAATTATTTTTACTAATATATGATATCTTATTTACAAAATATGGATTACACTTTTTTCAAAATTGAAATTGAAATTTACAAAAAATTATTTTTGAAAAAATATAAAAACATTATTTTATAAAGACTTAGCTGACTTGTCCAACCCAACCTAGTTTGTTTAGAACTAGATTGAGTCTTGAAACCTGGCTAAGAAAAGTATATGTTCACCCATAATTATTAGAGCATATATCTATGGTTTTATAAGTCTTGGGTATAACTTTAAAATATTTACCCGTAATGTTCTATTATTAATAAAGGCTATAGTACTATCCAAAAAGGAAGCCTTCTAGCGATGGATATTTCCGTTGCTAGAATGCTATATTTATTTAACATATATGTATTACAGTTTAACTCATTGAAATAAATTTAAAAATTAATTAACTAGCATAATGTAAATATAGAAACCTAATAATATATTTCATTATACTTAATTAGTTCTTAAAAAATTTGACCAGTCCTATACATCAAAAATCTCCTTCCATGGAAAGAAGTGAAGTTTGGTACAAATAACTGTGAGAAAGCTTCGATCATTCTTGATTATAGCAACATGGCATTGTGTAAAGCGAAAGTAAACAGTATAGTATCTCCAACTTTAATTATCCCCTCCTGCATTTTAATGACTTTATCCTTTAACTTTTCCATTTCTTGGCCAAAATAAATGTAAGGCTTATTTACAACTCCCGTATCATCGTCCACCAATTTGGATCATCCGTGATTATTTTTCTCATATTATCATTATATTGGAAAGAGATAGACACATATGAGTAGGGTTTATTATTTAATTGAGTCTTATACATAATTATCAAAATCACGAGTCAACTTGTTAAACTCACTAATTTTATATTTTTAGATGGAGAAATCAATTTAATTCGGCTGTAAAATCGGAATCAAAATAGACTCAGTCAAACTCGAGTAAAATTGGTTAAACTCGTATCGAATTGGTCAGATCAAAGTCAACCAAATTATTATTTTTTAATTTGTGGCCCAAATATGAATAATTCAACATTCCAATCAATTTTTTTAAGAAAAATTAACTAAATTTAAGCTCCACTCAATTATTTCAACTATTAAACATAAAAAGAAAAACTTATATTACAAATATAATTATATTATTATGACTTTAATACATTCTACTTACAATTAATAGCAAATAATGTGTTACATTGTAATTAAAAGGCTTAACTCTACTTAAAATTGTTTTCTATTGCATAGCTTAAAATATTTTATATATATATATATATATATATATATATATATATGTATGTATTTAATATTTACTCTAACTTGTTTACATTATTATTACTATTAAAATTACTATTATTTTAAATTTCAGTTACTTTGAATTTTTATATTGGTAAGTACTATAATAAAAAAGCTTGCCTTTTATTTTTTTTTTAATAGATTTAATCTCAACGTTCTCAAAAAAAAACTTTTAAACTCAATCTCTACCTAATTAATTATAATTAAAAAACCTATGATTCAAGTATATTTTCCCAATTTTTTTATCATTTCCTAATTCTATAATTTGGGTTATTATAATAGTATTTTGTATATATGGATAAATTTTTATTTGTATCTTCAAATTTTAGTTATATTTAATAGTTATTTATTAATAGAGATAAACTTTTATGATTCTACGTTGTGAGTTTACATTACGAGTCTATTCCCTCATTTATGATTTTACCTAAACGCGCAAGTTTGACAACATTGGTCTTACATATCTAAATAAAATTAAAAATTATTTACTTTATATCTATTTCTTTTTAACATAAGAGCAACATAAGAAAAAACATGAGAAAATCTGAATTACATCTTCCACACTTCTTGACATTCTAACAAAGCTTGTTTTGTATGAAAATCTGACTTGGTCATAGGAACGATTGACATTTTTTACTTTTCTTTTCTTTATTTTCTCGTTAAAGGTTCTTTCCTAAATTATTTCTTCATTTTTTTGGGACTAACTTGATGGAATAACTCATGAGCCATGGGGTTGACTTAGTCATAGAAACAATTGGCCTTTTTATTTTTTATTTATATATCTATATTTTTTCGCATAACTTGTCAAGCTGACATCATATCTTAGCAAAATGTTGTAATGACTTACAATGATCTATCTATGAAATTTATTTATTTGAGTAACCATGTGGGAATAGAACTTATTGGAAAAAAATATTAGTTAGTCCTATTATATTTATATAACAAATTGATTTTGTATATTAGTCCTAATAAAATTATTCATAAAAAATAATATAAGTTATTAAAAAAATAATTTTATTAAACTGATACATTATATTAATTGTCACGTAAGTGTCAATACTAGCTAATAATTTTTTATTAAATAAAGTTGGTGCTTGTGTGTTTACCTAATTAATAGAGTAAGTGTTTGTTGGTTATAACAGTGGCTGGGGAGGTCATCAAAACTTGGATGTGTTTATTTGTACACATATTCATAAAGGTGTAGAGAAGCCTATAAGATACAATGGGCTTAACCAATTAAAGACCCTAAGGATTCACCATGTCATGTTTTTACTTGGATACCCATTTTCAGAGCAAAACTTTACCATCCAGAGCCTTTTTACTAATCCCAAGGAAAAAAAAAAAAAAAAGAGAATGGCAAGTATGGAAGCATTAAAAATCATACAAATAAATTGCATATCTCTTAATTTTATTATTTAAATATAAACAGTTTCATGATTAAAAAATGAGAAACAAAAAAGAAACAAAAAAAATAAAGTTCATCTCAAAATTTGCTTTGGTATTATTTTAATATTTAAATATTATTTTAAATTTATTTATAATAAATTTTATTTGAGATCAATTTTTATAATATTAAATTTTTAAAATCTTAAATATTTTTTATTCCAAATCCTAAATTTTTTTTTCATTTTTTCATTTCAAATCTTAATTTGTCTATTTTTTTTTCTTGATGAAATATTTTTCTTAATAAAAAAACATTTTTTGAAAATTTAAATTAAAACAATATGACTTGGCCAACCCCCAGATCTTGTTCAAAGCTAGTCTAGCACGTTAACATGTCTGCCTAAATCCTTCATTTAATAACTTACAATTTTGCAACTAATGAAAACTATTCTTTCTTATTGTTCACCTTGTTTTCAATATGTTTTAAGAAACAAGGAAAAATATGTAAAAGTTGTTTTAGTTTTTTCCACTCTTAAAAACACTTTTCTTCATTTTATTTCTTTATGATAGTTGATAAAAAAAATACATTATCAAACAAGTTCTTTTGGTTTTAAAAAACTAAAAATTGTTTTTTAAAACAGCAATCAAACAACTTTTTAGTTTATGTTTGTCTTCAAATATAAATAATATAACTTATGCTTGATAAAATTTAATTACTTGTAATTTTCATATGAATAGTTGAATGGTAGATGATGTATGGTGTCACACCCCATGGAAAACAATGTAAACTCAGCCTCTACCAACTGAAAAAGTCAAACAACCTAAACAATTAATGATAAGCACACCAAATGATGATTACTAAATTATGTCAATCTATAAACATAATGTTCATTATTTGGCTTTCTTATGGAATTCTAAAAAATATATTTCTAAAAATTTTCACAATTAAAACATTTAAGTCAAAAAGTAAGAGAATTTCGTTCTCACAAATTAATACAAACAAATAGTCTCAAATTTTACATACAATCACTAATTCACTACCTATGACAAGTTGAGCTACTAGATTATAAAATTTATAATGTCGAAAGTCAAATTAGATACCAACAAAAGCTATATAGTACATTACCTTGAAGTTATGAAAGCATTAGGAGCAATTCTCAAGGAGAAATCAATATATCTAGATGATTATGTTTCTTAAAATAGTTGAGCGAACAAAGTATACAAACTCGGAAAAAGCACTTTTGAAATATAGAAGACAAGTATGGTTAACAATATCTACTCATTTGGACACAAAATTCAAAAGTTTCCTGCGTTACAGTCTCCTCTACCATTAGCCGAATAAGGTAAGCTTTATTACCCTAAAAACAGAGGATATGACCTTCATGTCCTATACTTAGCAATACTTCATACTTAAATAAATTTCCTGGCTTAAATCCCCATTTCCTTTATTTACTTCTCTTCTTAGAAATTCACTTTTATTCTGTTAAGGGTTTAATTTTCAAGGCTAACATATGCATGTATATGTAACTTGGGAAAATACTCAAAGATTTTTTATAAGACTTTTTTTCATGCCCTTAGATTCAAATGAGTTTACACCAATGGAAAACTTATTGCCTTTAAGTCTCAAAATATAAGTAAACCCTTGCATACTTAGTTGCATATCAATTATTCTTAATTTCCTCATTTCTCCACTCTTAGCTCTTACCAATAGAACCATTGCCAACATAGAATATTAGAGTTTCTCAAGTTATGAATGGCACTAAAGACACATACAAAACATCATTATTTATATAATTAACTCAGAATCTAAACGTGCCCAAATAAGTTAATTACTCTTTTCCACATGGTTGTAGAGTTGTCCATTCTTATCGAATGGCTCGAAAATTATATCAATCATATCTAAAGTAATTATCTAATGACAATAGCCACTTCCATTAATTTTTTCTTTATCAAGCTCCCCTTTACAAAAATGAAATTTGGATAAATTTGAGAAAAATTCTCAATATATAACTTACCACTCAAAACGAAAACTCCTTGCAACCTCAATCTTACTCCTTGAAGTCCAACAATGCTAGGGGAACAAGAGATTTCCAAACTTCACCATCCTATACGCATCAATTGTTATTTCTTATTTTGAGCCAAATTGATGAAATTGATTGATGAAAAAAAGAAAGGGTCGAAATACCTTAAACAATGAATGCCTTAACCCAATTGACGGAATTACACTCAAAATCAAGCTCAAAAGTTACCTCACGCCGTCACAATGCTGCCTAAAAGGAAATTCAAATTTTAAAGCTAAATTGGTGGAAACAAGGGAGAAGATGCTGAAATTTACCTCACAACTAAAGCCCTACAGAAATTTAGGGAATAAGCGCTAAATTGTGTTAAATTTAAAGAAATATATGTCACATTTGTCACTTTCTGTTAAAGCCTGATTTCTAAAACGGGTTAGGCTCGAGGTTTTTTAAAGTCCAGCCTGAGCCTGAAAAGCTCGAATAAATACTTTTTTAATTAGTAAAAACTTATTATATAAAAAAAAACTTAATGTAATGTGACATTTTAATAAAGAAATAAAAAGTAAGACCTTTTATTTAAAGGATTTATGTCAATATAATAACTCATTTGTATTTACAACTTCTCTATATATAATTTTACATGTAATAATAACAATTATTTATGTTATTTATCTCAAATCTTAAATATGAAATTGATTTGACTTTTCTTTAAAAAGTCCAATTGGCTTAGCCCGAAAAATATGGATAAAAGTTTGAATAAAAATGTCAGATAAAAATATAGGTTTGAATTTTTTTCCTAAACTTGAATTCAAGTTTAATTTTTAAAAATCTAACCTCATGATTAAATCTAGTCAAAAGAAGATAAAATTCATAAAGAAAAAAAATAAAAGAGGTAGGATAGTTTAGTCCTTTCGCCACAATAAGTGCCACATCATTTAAGAGGGAGCATAAATCTAAAACTTGAATTTAGTATCTTAAAGAGAGAAGGAGTGAGACTTTACCTCAAATTCAAGTACAATTTGACTTTTATGTAATATTTGGATCTTATTAAATATCCTTTTTCAGTATTCCTCAGTTACAAAAATTTACTTTTGCCTTATTGCATTTTCTTACTTTTCTAATTCATAAAAATTATTTTTAAACGAATTCCACTTAGAATGAGGTATTTAGCATACAAATTTCAAGAATAGTACATCCGGTTCATGAACTCCTGAGTTCAAAGCATTGTCATAAAAGTACTTAGTCAAACAACTTTAACGTCAAACTAGGAAATAAATTGGAGCACATATATATATTTATACAGGAACTAGGAATAAACTCAAATATAAAAAAGTAGAAATATGTGTCTTTACCTTCTACAATAAAAAACTATGCATGAGACATAGTAAGGAAAAAAGGAAAAAAAGACAATAAGAGATTGAAAGTTTCAATTTAATTAATCTTTGACTACTTATGCTAAAAAGATGATTCATTATCCCCATGGGTAAAAGGGAGGGAAGACCCATTATTGGATGGATCGCTAAATTGATGTTGATATGCTCATATAAAGTAAGTTTTTATCAAATAAATATAGATGTTATATAAATATAATATATATATATATATATATATATATATATATATATATATGTATAACATGCTGTATGGGTAAAAAAAAAATTATGGCTGTAATGACCACAACCTACATTATTACTCTGTAACACCCAATTACAGTATTGCCAATGCAACTACAATAGAAGGATTTAAGATCTGGACTCGAACTAGAAGGAGTGGCACTTCTAACACAAGAGTCTCGGCAATAAACTCTCATGCCCTCACGAAGGATACTCCTCTCGGTGGGACGCGTAAATCACGTTCCAATAATTACGGTAAATCCTTTCTATGACTGAGAGTGAAAGCCAAGCCTTCAGGAGATCTCCAATGATGAGGGAAGGTGATCAAAGGGTCTCAACGCACAGTTTTAATCTGTTTGGCAAGGAGAATAAGTGTAAATGGGCCTTGTTTGTTTGTTCGTAATGCTATAGGCCCAATATCCAGGAGAAAACCCAGGCTTTAAACTCTTCAAGTTAGCCCAATGAAGTGGGCTTCTCGAGCTGCTAATTGGGTTTAAGCCACGATCTGATCCTCCATTGAGTGTCCTTTGATCAAGGACGGATTTGGATTGTCCAGAATTTAAATTTATTATATTTAAAAAAATTTTGGTTATTAGATTTTTATCTAATAATTCAAATTTTAATAAATATTAAAAATTTTAATTATTTTTTAAAATTTGAATCATTAAATTTTTATTTAAAAATTTAAATTTTATCAAATTTTCAACTTTACTAAATCTTTTTTCTCATTCTCTAATTTAAAATTAAAAAAGTACACTACATTAAAATCCATTATAATTAATAAAAAATAAAATCTATCTTTATATTTATTATTTATACTATATAACAAGTATTTAAATTACAATTAACCTGAAAATTTAAGAAATTAAATAAATAATATTAAAATTAAAATTTAAGAAAGAAATCTTTTAATCATATTCTTAATTAAAATAATAAAGATCAATGTTTTGATCGTATTGTTATTTAAAGAAAGTTGTTCATATTTTTTATAAATACAAACTGAATAATTTAGATATACTTTGATTAAAAATATTTATTTCTTTATATTATCACTTGTGTCACATATTATATCCCTTATTGGATAAGATTTTCAATAATAAATTAAATTAATAACCTGATCACCAAAACTTATTAATTTAGTAACAAAATTTTAGTACGCAAGCTATGATATATAACCACAAATGATGCTATATAAAAAGGTTTTATTAAAAAATCTTGTTCGTAAACGCCTGAGAAGGTTGAAACAAAAGTTGGCATAATTTGTTTTATAATTACCGTTTACTCTTTAAATGTAGGATTAATGTCATTCAAAATTTGTGAATGCTATTCTTTATAAATACAAATATTTTTAGCTACCATACTCAGATGTACTTTATCATTTGAACGATCAATTTGTGTTTGATAATCTAATTTTGCTTCAACAGCATTGAAATTGCCAAGGGCCAACATATGATATTTCATCTTCTATATATATTGACTAATGGAGATGGAATAAAGGATGATTCAGCACTAGTTAATCAGTGTATTCTTTGAGTGGGTACTTTTAATTATTTATTATTTTTATATATTTTCTAATATTTTTAGTTGCATGTGACAATTTATTTAATTTATCTGCACTGGGTCCCTCTCTTCTTGATTTAGATAGAACAAAGTCCCATATACAAGTTGCAACTTTTTCTTCTCTCCTTGAATTATTACAACTCTACTGTCTATATATCTCTACTGTCTATATATATATATATATACACATATGTTCCTCGTTCATTGTAATATATAAAATAATTTTTTATTAATTAAAAAATATCATACTTAATTTTTTATTTTTTAAAAAAAGATCAAAATTTGTTTCCCTACTAAACTCTAAATTTAAAATTTATAAGACTAATTGGTAATTTTTTTTTTAAAAAATAATTAAATATGACATTTTCAAGTCAATAAAGGACCATTTGGGTAATATAATAAGTGAAAAATTAAAATAATAATTTTCTAATAAGTAAGGGACCCCATAAGATATTTTGTTATATATATATATATATATGAAAGATAAGAGAAAGAAAATAATCATTTTTAGATTATATAATTAAAATTAGTAAAAATTATTAATGGAAAAAATTCACATTTATGAAAAATTTTAATTAATTTTAATAAATGAGTTTTTTATCCAAAGTTTATTTGTTCTCTTGTTTTGTTACCTATAATCATTCCTTTCACTTGATATATTAATGCTGATAATTATAAACACTTGTCACTATTTTAGATAGATAATAACATTTATGTTAATATTTATAAAATTCGTGCGAATATTAAATCTTTTCAATGTTTATTAATTTTCAGAGATAGCTATAGGGATAAATAAATTTGAGTTTGTTTTTCTAATAAATTGTATTTAAAAGTAAATTAATTGGTGTGCATGTGTGTGTCGGACCGATGACTTAAACAACTGCTTAACCCTAACAACTTTTGACATTATATCGTTGTCTGAAGCAAAAAGAATTTAAATTTAACCCAAAAAATGTTCATTTAATTAATACATGGTGTGTGCTTTTGGAATTTGCTTTGGTGATTCTTTAATTAATATTGACGACAATGGTTTCCTATACGAAATGCAAAATGGAGAAGCCATTACTATTGTGCCACCACCATTTGTCTGCTATGATATATATACATATATATATATATATATACCAAATCAATTTTTTTAATTATTAATCGGTGAGGATAAGACAAGTTTCAGATATGCTTCTCCTTTCACTGGGTGGGCACGACATATATGATATCTTTCGTTGTTAGCGGGATCGTGGTTCATAATTATAGTATTGACATGTTAGTTAGTTTCTAAGGATATACGTTTATCAAACGAAAATAATATTATAATTCTTTATTAAAGTTATTAAACTTGCAAGTTTATTATTTGAATTGCGTTGGCTTTGGTCAGGTGAGTGGATATTTTTAATTATGTTATATTTATGTTTTTCGATCTCTATTTTGAAAAAAATTATTTCTTGATTCTCTTTATGCTTTGAGGCAAGCTTTTGAAATTTTAAATCTTCAAAATATCAACATTAGGGCATTTTATTTCGAAATTGCATTGAGTTCTAAGCTTTTTGAGTTAAAATATTTTTGAATTTCTAGATTTCTAAATTTTTGGATTGTTTATTATATTTGAAAGTATTCTGGTTCTATATTTAAGAGATTTTGGTTTTTAATTATGAGAGGGTTGATTTCGTATACATAAAGTATTGGGATTTCTGAAATATGATACCCTTATTTGTCTTTAAGAAAAAAGTTTGGTTATGACTTTTCTAAAGCTATGATATTTGATGACAAATTTATATATGTCAAGGATATTTGTGGGAATGCATCCAAACAAGATCATGTAGCTAACGATAGTAGATATTAGCCGCAGTGCATTACAATTTGTATTATGATATATTTGGGCATGAAGCCAATATTCTAATACTTGTATGAGGCCTAAGGCCATTATTCTAAATATTCCAAGCTTGAAGCTACTTATGTCTATTTTGTTCTAACTATACTGCCTTTGGCTAGCTCTGTTTTTTATATCTAATTGGTTCTAAAGGATGTTCTCAATGCATTAAGTTAGTTTTGAAATACTCGTGTTACTTATGTACGTATATATTTTTATTCATAATTGGTTTTATAATTTTATTATCAAGGCAATTACTGAAGTTTAAGGTTGTTACACATACTGCATAATTGATATCAGCCTTAGAAGATGTATAGTTTTAAGGTAAAAACATGATTTTTTTTTTAAAAAAAAAACTCTACCATGGCTAGTCTGTCTCTTCTATTTGTATAATTAGTATTATCTGTTCATTAAGTTTTTACTCACCCTATGCCATTTAACATTTTTCATATCACAGCGCCGGTTCAGAACATCCACCTACAAAGTAGGAGTTTATAGGTATCTCTTGATTTTTGGTGAGCCTTGTTGTGAGGATAAGAGCTTTTTTTTTTTGTTGTAAATTTTGTATTTTGATTTAGTAGCTCTCCTTGTATACAACCAGATGGTCTTTTGTTCTAATATGTTGGTTGGAGGTTGTTGTATATGTGTATATATATTGGAAAAGTAGAGCTCTTAATCTTGTGTTGTATATCAGGTTTTCTGTTGTAGAAATTTTGGGAGGTCCATATTTCAGGAGAAACTCTGCCGAAATTTCTACACGAAGGTAACTGATTATTTTTTGTATATGTGTATCTGTGGGTATTCTGCTTAGATTATTTTATGAAGATCTTGCATGTTGTATAAATGTCTGAGTTTTGATATGACAATTAGACTTACGAGGGTGAGAAATACCTCATTTCCCATGTTGGTAACGTCCTTAGGTTATGTGGTGACAGTTGACTTATCGAGTGTACCAAGTTTATGATTTTATTTATTAAAAAATAGGTTAACTAACTTGCAATAAACAATATAAGGATTGAAATAGGACCAAAGGAAATATAAACAAGTTTCTTTTACGGGAAGTCATTATGATTTACTTTATTACTAGTTTAAATATATATATATATATATATATATATATAATAATTAGTTTACATTAAATATATACTTATTAAAATAAATTGAAGATAAATATTACTTAGTTAGTTATATTGAATGATTATTTATGTATAATTATCTTAAAATATTTATATTGAGTACTATAAATTATGAAATATGAATAGTTTTCATTTGACTTAATATAATTTATAATTGATTTGAATAATTTTTTTTATTGTATATAATATTTTTAACTATAAAATTATATATTTCAATAACTATTTATTAACTAAGATAAACTTGTCTCTTACAAGTTTAAGTTATGTTACGAGTTCACTTATTTTTTATGAGTTTGTTTAAACTCATGAGTTAAACAACTTTATTTAAAAATAATTGATAGAATAAAAATGAATTCAAGAAATACCGTTCTAAAATACAACACAACACATGAGAATACTTGACTGACTGATAATTGTCTAATCTGCCCAAAAAGGAAAAAGAAAGATATTTATTTAATTTTTTTTGTAGTGAATCATATTAATATCTATAATATATTATTTCCCCAAGTAATTAATAATTTATTGATTGTCGGAAACTTTATTGAGCAATATATTGCATATTATTAATAATTAAAGCTGTTAGTTAGGTCTAGTTTGATTCTGTGCTATATACGATGGGTTTACATTTTCAATAAGGTTTTGCATTTATGGGCAGAGATCTTCCAAATCTAGTAGCATAGTTGCCAAGTGAAAAAGTTAGACCAAATAAAAAATTGCAAGTGGAAATTAATAATTATGAAAGAAACATTTAAGAAACTAAAAGTTGGTGCATTATTATTAGAGGTTAGAAAAGGATCCATCCATATGGTTTATTAAGGAAATAAAAAAGTAAAATATTATTTTAGTTCTTTGTTTATCAATTGATTTTTAATTTAATCTCTTACTGATTATTGATCAATCTATTTTTAATTTATTTGTTTGTTCTCAAATTTAGCTCATTCATTCTCAATTCATTCTCAATCTATTCTTTTATTCATGATAGAATTTAATTTGAATTAAAAAAAAATTGAGGGATCAAATTGAGAGTAAATTAAAAAATGAGAGACTAAATTGAGAATAGATTAATAAGTAAGAGACTAAATTAAAAATAAACAAATAATGAAAAATGAAAATTGAAAATAAAAATCAATGGAGAACTAAATTAAAAATTAATTAATAAGTAAAGAAATAAAATATTATTTTCTCAAAATAAAGTGGGCGAGATGTTCAAATTGATGACTCAAAGGCTAAACGAATTTCTCAGCATACAAACCGAATATATACCTTTCGCTTTTGAGTTTCAATTTTGAAACTTCGTATTAATGAATAAAAACAAAGAAGCTATATGAAATCAATCGCCAATCATATTCCGCAGTGCACTCTTTTGATTTAAAATGGAAGTCTCCTTGAACTTTTTGCCCGTGGAATTGGCCATCTTGTCAATACCTACTTTAATGCAAATGCTTTGAGAATATTATTAGTTACATGAATCTCCCACTATCTCTCCCTCATTGAATGTTTAGACTTGGCAGGATAGATATGTATATCCTTACGGTAGTTTTAGGTTCCATATTGGTGAAAAATGAATATGTATAAGTATATAATGTATTAATATAAGGAGATTTATCTAATTGTATTCCTTGATTAAAAGAAAAAAAAAAGACATATACAAACTGGATATTTCATTCCTTTTGTTGTCTTCGTGAAGGTGAGTAGTGTATGATATTATTATATATAATTTAGACATTTTTATATACTTTTTAATACATAATTTATTTATTATGCTAATTAATTAAAAAGCTTACTAGAATCACATGCAATGTATGGATTCAAAGAGGTGAAAAAATGACAGAGATAAAAGAGATGAGAGAAAAATATATAACGTGTAAAATTATAAACTCATTCGTACACTAATATCTTAGGTTGCCCTAAATTACTAGCAATGGAATCATAAAAGAAATTAAACACTTAATGACTCACTAGAGAGAAGACACAAAGGTATGGACTAAAACATGACTTAAGACAAACGTAGAACTTAAGACACAGATTCAAATTTATTAATTCTAGCACAGCTTTACATTTTAGCAAAAGATGTTTTTTCAAGCAATTTATCCCTTCAATGATAGCAAAAGTGTCATGACCTGAGTTAGTAAGGTGTTACTAGCACGAGAATGAGATGTCTTTTATCCTTACGAACTCGTCAGAACCTTCATAATAAAAGAACTTATATTATTTCATATTAAATAGCATAAGTTCTATAACTCTTCATACAGACGTTTTTTGACATACCATAGTAATATATCAAACATCTAGCCTATATACAAGGGAGTGACTGAACTGAATCATAAAAATGATGAAAGACATAGCTTTAGCAGTAGGCTAGACTCACCAAGATTAAAATTCCAAAGGTGGACTTTCTGGATCGACTCTAGAATCTGAAAAATGTCAAATAATGGGGTGAGTGAAACCTCAATGAGTAAGTGATACTAATATTGCAGAAATTAGAGCAAGCTTACAGTGGTACGCCTTTCAAAATTTTAAACCAGATATCATATAGTCATAATTCAGTAATATCAAACAGAGAATAATCATTAACAAAATACATTTGGGAATATCCTACAAAACCAGTCATAATTACATAATACAGAGCTAGTCCAAGGCTAGTGATAACATATCAGAACTTATACTCATTCAGCCATAGGCTCTGAGTAATTATCATAATGACCCTTATCCTCAAATAGAATATAGTGGTAAAGGCATCATACCCAACCTTATCAAATTACCAATCGCAGTGCATTACGACTAACGTTAACTACCATTAGGTACAAGGTTTTGTTTTGGACATATTCCCAATATTTTATAGATAAATAATTATTCATGTACATTTATCATAATTTCCAAATCATACCACTTCAGAATTCTGATTTCAATATTTCTAATAATTCAATATCCAAAATCATCATGAATAATTTAAAATAATATTATACATAATTAGGATTATTTACTCACCTAGGAGGAATATACCAATCTTCTTCTATCTTTTATTATAATTCCTTTGTTGACAATTTTCTATTCACCTAAAAAAATTAAATAAAATACTCTTAACATCCATTCCTCATAATTAATTTAATTATTTAATTTTGTCACGAAGCTAATTAATTATTCCTTATTCACCTTTATCCAATTTACCTATTTCTTTACTAAATTTTTGGAAATTAAATTTATGAGCCACTTTCTTCAATAACATTTTAAAATACTTATGACTTATATTTCATTTTATTATCTTATTATCATTATTATTACTATTATCATTATTATTATTATTATCATTACTATTATTATTATTATTATTATTATTCAATTATCCCATTATGCATTTATTAAATTTCTAACATCTACCATAACAAAAATTTCACTTAAAGGCCATTTAATAAATTTCAAAATTTTCATTTAATCTCAAATAATATTTATTGTTTATCCAATCAAGTGATACTAATTTCCTTCCTTTTTCTTCATGAAAAATCTAGGAAAATTACTAAAAATTCGAAATTTGTTCTAAAATTCAAACTAAAGTTTCTAAAAATTCTAAGTCACTCCCTAAATGCTTAACAAAATTTAAGAAGTTCTAAGAATGCAAATTTCACTAAATTCCTAAATTTCCCTAGACCCCTAAATTGGGGTTTTTCAATATAGAAGCCAAAATTCACAATTGATCAATGATTTCAAGTAAAAAAGATGTGAAATTCACATATGAAGTGTAATCCTAACTCAATTTGAAGCAAACAACTCAAATTGAGCTCAACTTTACCTCTTTTTTGGATGAACAATGCCGAAATTAGGGTTCTTTGATTCTGAGCAAATTAAACTGAATTGATCAGTGTAAATGAGGGAGAAAGGGCAAAAAAAAAAAAATCATAGAATTGAAGCCCTAAGCTAAATTGAAGCAAATACGCACCAAATTTGTGAATTTTGAGCTCAATTTTTGGATCCTTGAGCCACCGAAAAATTTAAGAAATTCTGATGATGTGGCGGCTAGTGGTAGTTGTTAGGGGTTCAACATGGCTACTATGATTAAGAAGAGTCGCCGACGACCCTTCACAATGGCTAAAACAACGCCAATGGTTAGTGGGGATATTTGCACAACGACAGTAACATGTTGCCTGATTTTCTGGTGATTTTTGCTAGTAGGGAGGCTGCCGATGGTTGGGGATGGGCCAAAAGTGTTACTCGTGAGTCACAGATGCTCACCGACCATGGTGAGGTGGGTGCAATATGGAGAAGGCATGAGTTGTGTACTAAACGTGAGGAAGAGTCTTGCAGGAATGGTATGAATGGATTTATATGTATAATTTGTAGATGATTTGAGGATTATAAGTGGAGGTTAGTTGTATAATTCGACAATAATATAAGTTAGGTGGGGTTAGTGGAAATAATTGAAAATTTAAAATATTTTAAATGGAAAATATTATATGTTTTTTTATCATATCAAATATCACTCACAGATACTTAGTTATTGCACTTAGTTGAGTTACAAGTGCTAAAAATGCACAGGGTGAGGCTTAGGTACTGACTTTGGTTACAATCTCAGATAAAATTTTATTTGCATCTATATTTATTTCTAATTGAGTTCCCTAAGTATAAATTTTATGGGTATTACAAAAAGTCCTATATTTTTTACGTTTGTGTATCCTATTGTTATTGTCTACGTAAGAGTAAAATAGCATTTTGATCAGTTTATAAAAAAAAAAAAACATTTTGATCTTTCACTTAGTTAATTTACAATTTAATCTCTAATTTATTTTTAATTTCAATTAGTTTCTTACTTATTAATCAATTCTCAATTTGATTCCTCACATATTAGTCAAATTTCAATTTGATCCTTTACTAATATGAATGTTAACACATTTAATCTAAATTTTGTTAGGACTAATCCACTAAAAGTGTTAAATTTCATGCTATTAACATATTGAGAATGCATTGATAAATGAGAAATTAAGTTAAAAAATAGACTGGTAAGTGAATGACTAAATTGAAAATATAAATTAGTAAAAGA
Organism: Delonix regia; assembly: GCA_037074485.1. NCBI lineage: Eukaryota > Viridiplantae > Streptophyta > Magnoliopsida > Fabales > Fabaceae > Delonix > Delonix regia. The sequence goes on along the minus strand of CM073449.1, from coordinate 17,678,172 downwards.
TTAAATTGAAAATCAATTTATAAGTAAGGAACTAAAATGATATTTTACTCATTTACAAGATGCATTTAAGATTGACCTTGTCAAGTAATTAGTGATTTTTGAAATTGGTTACAAGGACTCCTCTTAAACGATCACAAAAGCCCATAGTATATGTTATAGAAAGACATCTTTCATGCAATTTCATCAAATGATCACATCATTGCACTAATCATGATATAATTAATTACGACATTAAAGAGAATCACATCATTGCTCTTATCGATTCGTCTAACATCACAATCAATTGTTGAAGTCAAAGTTGTCAAACTTGCGAATTTAGAAAAACTCATAAATTTTGTAAGTTATATTGTTGAAATTAAGCAATTCATGGATAAAAAGAAAAAATATGGTAAAATTCATGTTAGGAAAGATAATGGCACTGAATAATTATTGAATGTAATGATTATGTTTTGAACTAAGATAGCATAAGTTTTCAAGCCATTTGATGATGTCATGCAACTCAAGGACTTAGAGAAGAGATTATTTTTGAATTACTTTGTTCTATATTTTTAAAGTATTATAATCAAGTATTGCTAAATTATCTTGCTTAAGTATTCTTGAATTATCTTGATTATGTATTTATGAATTTATTTGATTCTATATTTGCTCAATTTACTTGAATTTGAATTTAAGACTTATTCGATTATGAAACGATTTGATATTAAATTCATAATTGTGATTGATTACAATTTTAAAAGTATTTTTAGAAATCAATCCAAGTCAGAACCTTGTACCTAATGACAGTAAGATGTTAGCTATAATGCACTACATTTTGATATTTCAATATGATTGGGGCATAATGTTGTTATTCTAATACGACTGAGGCGTAATGCCATTGCTCTGATATGATTGAGGTGTTCTACTATTATTCTAATTACAACAAGATGTATTGCTAGTGTTTGATATCAATATTGTTCTAATTAAATTAGCCTAAAAAAAAATCTAATTTTTTTATGATTCTGTTGGATGTAACCTACTATTTTATTTTGACTTTTATTCCCTTCTGATGCAAATAAAATTTGATTTTCATTCAAGGCTTCATTCTATATTCTCAATTGACATTCATGTGAAGATTAAGGGAAACTCTTCTTATTTTGCACTAATAGAATTATTATTTAATGTTGTTTCAAATTTCAAAGATAAATAAATAATTTATGAAAAACTCTATCGTACCTAGTCTATTCCTTCATTATGTAATTAGTATTATATGTTTACTAAGTTTTCACTCACTCGCTGTTGTTTACCATTTCATATAGTAGGGATAATCTAGGCCACCTACCTATGAAGTAGGTGGGTAGCAATTGCCTTCCTTTTGGTAAGCCTTACATTGTTCATAAGAACTGTGATATTTTATTTAGTTGTAAAGTCATAAAGTGTAATCAAGTTGCTCCCATATACACAGGTAGGGTCTTGCACTATTATTTTTTTTGTTGAATGTCTATTTGTTCATTTCATTAAGAGTAGAGCTCTCTTCTATCTCATACATCAAATTTTTCATTGCTGATATTTCGAGAGGTATATATTTCATGGATGATTTTGTTGAAATTTCTCAATGGGACTTAAAACTGATTCATATATATGTTTAGTATTAGCATTATGCCATTTGTTAAAATTATGTTGGTTAATTATATTATCTAATTTATAAGAGGTATTTGTTAGGCTCATGAGGGCAAGATTTACTTTATTTTCCTTTGTCAATCACGTCTATATTTTTTGGTTCGTAAAAATCATATTAATTATAATTAATGATTTAGGTACTTTTAATCACTTTATAGTGATGGTAACAATATGGAGAGCCAAGTCATGAATAGGAGTAAGTTATTTCCAATAAAGTTAACCTTATTGTTGAAACTTAAAGGTTATAGGATCACAAGTAGAATTTTTAAGCTACCAATTAGAAGTAGTTAGTTTAATGGTTGTTAATAAGGTTTATAGAGGACATTTTGAATTATATTATATTGCTATGGTAAATTGTCATGTGAAATATGGATAACCTTACATTTCCATCTTATAAGGAACCTACTTTGAGAGTACTTCAACAAAGACAAGGAGGAAAGCTAAGAATAGCTAGTAGTATACTGTCAACCAAGTGAGTAAATAACATTCCCAGGCATATCAAATCTTCAAATTAGTTACAATAAGAACATTTAAAGTTCACAAATGAATTAGTCAAATATTATTTTTGTGATTTCTTTACACCATTGATTGTTTCCTTATATTTTATTCTCATTTTATTTATTTTAACTTAATTGTCCTGTTGCAATACTATTTACTTATTGATTTTAGGGTGTTATCTATAAGTGAAAATTATTGTTATCTTAGATAGCAAAGTTGATAATGTCACGACCTGAGCCAATAAGACGTGATTAGCACAGGGAACGAGATATCCCTTGTCCTCGTAAGGTTATTAGATATCTTAAGACAGTAGGACTTTAACCATACATGAACCTTCATCTGATAAAATCAAGGCTAATACCTTTGCATATAATTACCAAAAGAATTAGTTTAATATGTGTAGAAATTTCGATAGAGTCTCCCTTGAATTATGGACCTCTCAAAATTTTTATAACAATGCTATCTGACATACAACAAATTGGAGAGCTTTGCTCTCCCATATATGTTTACAACACAACCCACAACCATGGAAATACATCAAGACAATCAGTTTGTATACAAAGGAGCAACTAAGTCTAATTATAAAATGTACCACAAGGAACCGTTGCTCTGACAATAGGCTAGGCTCACAAAAAAAAAAAAAAAAACAAAGAAACACCGCAGCTCTTACTCCGTAGGTGGGTGTTCTAGATTAGCGCTAGAATTTGAAATGTTAAATAAAAAGGTGATTGAAAACTCAGTGAGTAAATAATTCTAAAAATACAAAGGGAAGGACAGACGAACAAGGGGAAAGTTTATCACTAAAACTTTCTTTGTTTAAATCTAAATAATTTATAGAAATAGTTCAATAGTTCTAAAAGCTTAGGAAATCATTTACTTTTAAATAAGTCCACCCTTAATTTTTCAAGTCATGTTCTTAACTTAAACAAATCAGCATTTAATAAGAATTTAAAATATCCAATTTAACAAAATACAATGGGAATCTCTTATAGAACTATCATATGTTCATAATACAGAACTAGCCCAAAGCTAGTATAATCAGATCAGAGCAATGATCCATGATCAAACCATAGGCTCTAAATAAACATAATAATGGCCTTAAGCTTTAAGCAAAATATAGAGGTATAGGCATCATATCCAACCATATCAGAGTACTAATCGCAGTGTACTACAATTAACGTCTACTACTGCTAGCTATAGGGTTTTGTTTTGGACACATTTATAAAAGTTTCTTAAATATACAAACATCCATATTTAAGGATCAGAATTTCAAAGTCAAACCACTTCATACTTTCATATTTCAATAATTCAGATAATTAAAAAAATGCATAATTTTAAAGTTCATAAGCCAATAAAATTCCCTAGTTTTAGAACATGAAATAAAATTATAAATTCAGAAGTCTGCCCAAGGTTCCAGCAATAACAAAAATGTATATTTGAAAGTAGATCATTTAAAACAAAATCTTACATAATTAGGATTATCTACTCACTTGAAAGGAATATACCAACCTCTTCCTAACTTTGTTTATAATCCCCTTGTTGACAATTGTCCTAACCACCTATAACATTAAATAAAATGCTCTTAACCTCTAATATTTATGAATAATTTCAACCATTTAATCCTATTACCAACCTATTTATCTTGTCTTTCATTCACCTTTAACCTATCACTTCTTCAATCCCACTTGCCCTTCTTACTTCACACAATCTTAAGAATTCAATTTTTTGGCCCACATTCTTTGATAATACCCCAAATACTCATGGCCTTTACTTTTATTCAATCAACTCTATTATACGCTCATTAAAATTCCAATAACCTACCATCAACACCAATGTCACCATAGAGATTATTATATTAAATTACAAAATCTTTCATTCGACTTGTGTTATTGTTCATTGCTATTTAATTAAGCCATATAAGGTCTCCCATTCAAATTTCCTCTTCTTTTTTTTCTGTATGAAAAATCTAGGAAAAATAAAGACAATTAGCAATTCAACTTATGATTCAAATTAAAATTTTCAAAAATCTTAAATCACTTCCTATATGCATAATAATATTTGAGAAGCCCCAAAAGTTCAAATTTCACCTCCTTGCAAGATTACACATTCACCTATAATTTGGGGTTTTTCAATCCAAAAGCTAAAACTCATAATTGATCAGTGATTTCAATGGAGAAGGATGCGAAATTTACCTATGATATGAAGTTCTAACTCAATTTGTAGTAATCACCTTGGATTAAGCTCAAATTTGCCTATTTTTCGAGTGAATAATGCCGTAAGTTAGGGTTCCTCAATCTGAGGCTATATTGACCAAATTAATCAGAGATTGGGATAAAGAATTGGTCAAAATTCATAAAGGAATATAATTCCTAAGCTAAATCAGAGAAAAATGTACTTGTTTTCACAGAATTTGAGCTAGAGTTCAGCCTCCATTTGCCTGCTAGAGTTTCATTGCTTTTTTGGCCACCTGGAGGCCAATGAATGTGGTGCTCGAGCCAACGGTGATACTATAATGCAAGACAAGCTCCGACGGTCTTAAATAGTGACGAAAAATGCTCCAAGCTTATGGTGAAAGTAAGGTGCAGTGATGGTACACGAGGGAATAAGGGTCTGATAGTGAAAAAATGATATAATTAGAACATTTTGGTAATTTAAGTAGGAGTATTTCGCATTATTAGATAATTTTTTCCCTTGAAGATACTTGGTTATCATACTCTGTTAAGTTATAAGTGCTAGGAATGCACAAAATAAGGCTTAAGTACTCACATAGGTTATTATCTCAGATAAAATTTTATCTACATCTATATTTAGTACTACTTGAAGTTCCCTTTTAAATATTCCATTACCATGTAAATTTTATCCCTATCTTGAGTAAATTTTCTCCTCTTCTTAAACTCTTCCAATAAAATAAATTATTTATTATTATTATTATTTTCTTTGGGTATTACAGATAAGGTACAGAAGATAGAAGAGTGATCTTAGGATTTGCATATTGGGCCTTGCTTTGCTTCATGAGGTTGAAGTTATTTTCTATTTGTATCCTTGTGATGTAAAGCTAACTTGTAACTTTTCTTTTTTATTACTCTAGTTATGTATCTAGATGACCACAGTCAATATTTAACCATCATATTTTTGTGTACTTTAGTTTCTTCTTTTGTTTATAAAAGCATAGCTATCTGATTTTGATTGGTTTTATTGGCAAGTGTTCTATACATATTTCAAAAGGTCCCATTTTCATGGGAGACTCTGGCAAAATTTTTGTAAAAATTAAGCTTTGTATATAGATAGACTACTTTATATGGATGAAGAATTTAGTATACATTCCTTATGTGTCTTATTTTATTATAATATATTATTCATTGTGGTCAGTTTAGGTTTGCAGGATTAGGGTATTTTTCTCGTTTCTTGCACAAATCACGCTCCAGATTGTAGGGTCTTACAATTAAACTAAGGCTAATCAAAATTGAGACAACTATAAATGTCAATTTGACATATTATTACAAAATATCATAAGATGTATTCATAAGTTAAGGTAGTTATAATTATCTATTTGAGACTTTACCACAAAGTAACTCCCCCAAAATCATCATAAGATGTAGCCAAAAGTATATTGTAAGTCATTTACATGAGTAACATGATCTAAATCCAAGAAGGCCAATAATTTTAAATTAATCATATTTACTTTAAGTCAACATGTGATCTTAAGCACCTTAAGGTAGTTCAAAACTTTCTTAGCAATCTTCTAGTGATCTTATTAACACTAACATCAAAAGATATGACAAAATGAGTTCATACTTTATTGAACATCAAGATCACTAGTGTAGTTGAAGAAATTAAACCCACTTTATTTATCATTGTTGGCAAAAATTAAGCATTGTTAAGTTTTTCTCCTCTTTTAAGTGAATAAAAACTCAATATATATAGTTTTCACTATTGGTCCTAATAAAAGTATCTAACTGGTGATAATTGCATGGACATGGTAGGTAGAATAGTAACAGCACAAGGAAATATGAATTATCTATACTACATAATCATAAAAAAGAATTCTCTTCAAGATCCAACTAATGCAATTTTATATACAAAATTGTTATTGATCATAATCCCACTTAAAAGTCTTAAATTATGATAAACCAAAAAAAAAAAATCTCAAAAGGTGTATTGATGATAACTATTAAATTAATATCTTTATTATTTAGTTGTTTAATGATTAGGTCAAAAATCCTATAACCATACTATTGTGTGTGTCTACTAGATTCATACAAGTGGCCCAGCTTAGACAAGATTAATCCAAAAGGCCCAAGGTAGCGTAAACGCAAGTCAACTGCAAATATTTTTTTCCTAATTGATGCTAACATCAATGAATCATTGTCAATAAATGCCATGACTTTTACATTGCATGAATCTACCATCACTGGACTTATCATAGTCAATAGCTTCATTGAAAAGCTTCCTAGAATAGCTAACTAAACGTTAAAGAGCTGTTGGAGTTTTTTAGCATAAACACTCGATCTTCTTTGCTAATCCATAGCAACCAAATTGAGTTGAACTTGAACGAAATTCTTCTTAACTGTGTGCTATTGTTTTGTGTGACTCTGTATTCTTTTTCACATACCTTTTTGTGTGGAAGTGAGTATGTTGTGTGAGGAAGAGAGTTTTTCTACTCATTATTTCATTTGTTGTATTCTATAATTTGGGATAATTTTAGTGGTTGTAGTTTGGTTTGTAAAAGTTAGTTTGATTGATCCTTAGCTAAGGTTTGCCAATGCATTGGCATAAAAGCTTGCTAACTATACTCTATATTATAAGGTTGACCTTTGTACTTATTGTATGTTTGGTTTTGTGAAATTTTTAGTTACGTAAGCTAGAGAGTGGACATAGTTTCAATGGTTATATGAACCGCCATGAATCTCTATGCATTTAATTCTCTTTACCTTATCCTTTTATATTCAAGCATTAATATATCCTTAGGAAGCATGTCACCTTTTATCCCCTTAGGAATCAAATATTTTGGAAAACATCTGACTTTATACTCTTTATAAAAATTACTCTCTTATATAGCAATTTATCCATTTTTGCTATATCTATGCTCTCAGTAACAAAACCAATATCTCTAACAAGTCTATAACAATAAGACCAAAAAAAATGATATCAAATGAAATATATGTCAAGATACCCACATAACAAATTAACAAAATTATAAATTAATCATGATAACCTTGATATACAAGTGCCTTACATAGTCAACATTTTCATCTCTTTACATTCTTCATTTAATACAATTCATATATTATCAAAATTATACCAAATAATGTCATAACAATATAGGATATGTCCTTCACTAGTACAATTTTTCTTTTAGTATCAAATCATGTCAAACCATGGCTATACCAAATAATGTCATACCAATAAGGTATGTTAATTATTTGTATAGTTTATCTCATGCAATCCCAAAAAAGCATGCACCCTAGATACAATCTTAGCTGCCTACTATGATGCAATATTGAACTGTCTCGTAAATCCAGTTTTAATTACAATATGGACAACATACTTATGAACATATATGCAATGGATTTGAAACCCTCCAACGAAGCTCTAATAAATTAAGATCGGGAGATATATTAATTAATGAAATAAAATAAAGAGATAAATTTCGTATCAGATATGGAATGATACGAGAATCCATGAGATGAGATGTGTGTAGACGTGGGAAAAGATAATGACTCACAATATCCAACCCAAGTAAGCAAAAAGAATTAATTTATAGGTGAAACCTTAGTTAGTACATATAGAGTAGCTTTAATAATGGATTGCAAGTTAAAGATTTTTAATATGGACTTATAGATAGCCTAACTTATGATGAGTTATTCATTAATATAATCCAATCTACTTAAACAGTGTCAAATACAAAAAAAAAATTAATTATTTAATATTATTTAAAATGTAATATATTAATTAGCCTAATACTAATCAACAAAAATTTTAAATTATTCTAACATGTTTTAATTATCAAACTATCATTGCCTTTGGTACTCATTGCATCTGTAACATTCGGACACCAATGTTTTACATGAAAGCTGCAAGAAAGCTAAATAAGTTACTTTTGACCCATAAAAGCAATGAATGATATTGAAGTGTTGAACAATGCTGTGAAATTTCATTCTGAAAAATGACTTTGTTGGGCAAGGCACTTGGTAATGAATGTCAAGAAAACTTTATTAGTAAGTGTGAAATGTCAAGGAAAGTGTGTAACTTGGTTAGGTGGCGCATAGAAGATTCTTCGTTGACAATCTTGTGGCATGCTTTGAAAGATAAAGAGATAAGAATAATACAAGCACACTTTAGGCTTATCTAATCACAAATGCTTTACGCACATGAAGTGGATATTAGCATTGATTGGATTTATAATTTTAGCTTGATTGGTAATATCTAAGAGGTGAGACTGCTTTTGTGGTTAACCTAAGATCTAGAAAGGTTTTTATACTGGGCCAATCTTTCAAAAAGAAATGTATGGTTTATATCTAACAAATTAGGTATCCCATATTAATCAAAATGGTCCACATTTAACAAACGAAAAAAAAAAAAAGAATTATTTTGAGAAGAAAGTAATTTATATTGAAGAAAAAAGTAATATGCAAAAAATTAAAAGAAAGTCATACCAAATTGGTCGATCTTTACGTTAAGGAGTACCCAATCTTAAATGAAATACCTAGTTTTGGCTCATTTTTAAATGTAACCTTGCTCAACCCTTCTCCAAATAACAGGTTAACTAGGAGAGACCAAGTTATGTTCACCCCATCTTTCAATTTACATGGATTGGCTCCTTATGTTGTGACCTTAATGTGTTACTAAATGTGAACAACTAATGTAATGGTGCAGAACTTGTTTATTAGTTATGTTTTTGTTTTGTTCGATCTCACCTTTTTCTTTATTTATATTAACATTTATTGGGTATTATTCTATTGCTTAAAATACGTTAAATCAATACGTGATTGTTACATTAGTATAAAAACAGACGGTATTTATATATTAATAAATTTCACTTCAAATAAACCTCTTGCATGATAAATTTAAAAGAAAAAAAAAATATTATTTTGGTCATTATTTTTTGTCTTAACATCAATTTAATTTTTCACATATTTAGAGTGCCAAAATATTTTTTTTTTAAATTTAATATTAATAAAAAATACACTCTCGTTAAGTTAATTACAATTTATTTGATAGACTATATTTGATTAATATTGAATTTTTGAATAACCGTTTTGACATTAGAAAACTAAATTAGTATTAATACACAAAAAATAAAAAGATCAAAATAGTCATTTTTTTAAGGTTAAAAGATAACTTTAAAATAGTTCAAACCTAAAACGTTATTGAAAAAATAATAAATAGAATTAAAGGACTGAGTCAATATACCAATGTATTAATTTCAAATTTACTATTAAACGGCTTAGATCAAGTTGCGAAAGTAAATATACTATAAGTAATAAACAGAAATTAAGTAGATATCCCTATGAATAAGTATCAGTAATTAAAAAAAAACTCGCATCATTACCAATTAAATTATTACTAGTTGCTAAAATCAATGTTTGGATGGTGACAAAGACAACTTGTGCATATTGAACAATTAATTCTAGAGAAAATATTATTTTTGTTCTCTACTTTTGAGTTTAATTTTTTTTAGTTTTCTATAAATTGAAAGTCTCAAAATAATCTTTTACTTTTGAACTTATTCTCATTTTGGTCATCTATAAATTGAAAGTTTTAAAATAACCCTCTACTTTTAAAAACCTATCTCAAAATAATCTCTTTTTAAATGAAAATAAGAAGGACTATTTTGAGTCCAATATTAAAAAATAGAAGACTATTTTAAAATTTTTATTTTGTAAAAAATTATTTTAAAACTTTCAATTTATAGAGGCTCACTTTAGCACTTTTAATTTGTGAAAATCCTTTTTAAGATTTTCAATTTATGAAGGACCAAATGAAATTATATTGTGGAGGACAAAAAAGAAATTAAGTCTAAAAATGAGGACTAAAATAATTATTTTCTTATTAATTTTAACAAAATTTAAACTTCTGGATAGGTCGTTTATCTTTGCAATAAACCAACATATTAAAATGTATCATCTTATAATTAAATAATTGCCCAGGATATAAACTTAAAAGATTGACTGGATAATTTGATAATACTTTTTATGGCCCATAGGGTCATGACGTGGCCTTTCAGTACCAGAAAAGGATTGTAAATTGAGGAATAGGGTGACAAAAGTACTGCCATATTTATATATATTTTGGAAGGTAACAAAATATTTTCAATTACCTAACCTCTGTAAGAAATCTTTATAAATGTCGATCAACCACCCCATCTACCACGCATCATTATTACCTCTATTAAATTTGTCGGTATCTGCTTTTCCAATTCACAAAATATAAAAAATTATCTATATAAAATTGAGACGGATGATATAGAATTCATGCGCTCATTGAGCCAAATCTCACTCATTATGTGTAAGTTTGACAGTATATATTTAATATTGAAAAATTAAATTTAATAATTTTAACTTATTAAAATTAATAAAATTTAAAATTTTGATATGATGATTAATATTAATCGGACTATGAGATTCAACAATACACAATTCAAAAACCACTAGAAATTCCAAATTCATATACAGAGTGAAAAAACAATTTAGTGGGAAATGAAATATTTCTTTCATGGATGTCTCAAGAATAAATTTCTTCAAAGAAATATATATTCTTGATAGATCCAAGGGGGAATCCTCTTAATTTTTTAAAATTTAATTTTTATATATAATTTTATTTTATATATTTTATTTAATTTTTTGATTTATAAGAATTCACCTTCATTAAATTATAAGAATTTATTTTTCTTAATTTAAATATATAATTTTAAAACTTTTACCTTCTTAAAATTAAATCCTAAATCAATCGTAATTAAAAAAAAACAGAAGAACATATTTTATTGAAATGGTATTTAAAGGCATTTGATGTAAAATGCCTTATCAAATGCCTTATCCACGGACACATTAGGGTATAAATGAGCCAAACAGTGTCAAGAGTTTTGGTAATTTCAAGCTTCGCTTCCTTAATGAACTAGTTATGTAAATTTTGCTAAACGAGAGAGCTCAAATTCGACTCATATATGCTTGCTTAATATTATCTATAAATAAGTTATATTAGTTTAATTAATGAGTGAAATGAATTTTTATGATACTATATATATATATATATATATGCGCCCGCAAAATAGATTTTTTTTATGTAATTTTATTTTTTATTAAGTTGCTGATGAACTAAATAACTCAAGCATCAAATAAAAATTAAATTGTAATAGTTTTATTTTAAAAAATTACTATTCGTACTGTAGATTAGTAATTACTACCGGCTTGTTATGCCCTACAGAGAATGCTAGTTTTTTTTAATAAAAATTAACTTGTAATAATTTTATATTTAAAAATATAAGAAAAAGTAACGAGTCTCCATCATGCATATTAATTTTTTAAAATCATATATATATATATATATATATATATATATATATATATATATATCTATATATATATTAATATAGATATGTTCATCCTGGAACCATCTTAAATCATCCTTTTTTGATTGATTCAATCAATATATTTAAGATTTTTTGAATAATTCAAACTCTTTTATATTGGTTTTGGTCAATTCGCACAAGACGTCCAACCAAATGATAGAAAACTTAAAATTATGTCATTTTCAATAATTATTTAGTTTTCGTGACTGAGTTTTGAATGATTTATACCATATTTCCATCAGAGATACAAAATCAATTGCCACCTTTGATTTTGTTTTGGAGAACAAAAGGGATATGTCCAGTTCACTTTAATAGTGATAATATTATTATGTTATTATTATTTTTTAAGAAATATAACTAAATCACCTAATGGTGTCTTTAATCATATATTAATATATTATATGATCACACACTTATTTAGTTAATATTATATTATGAGTTGTAAATATTTAAGAAAAATTATACTTACCTTTTAAATTAAAATTTAATAAAAAAATTTAGTATGTAATCTTTAAAATATAATAGAACATCATTTTGAATATTAGACTAAAAAATTATTAAATTTCAATTAAAATTAACTAAGTAAATCCAAAATGTTTCTCTTATATATGTATTTTTATCCTAATCTATTGTTAGTCCATGAAAATGGTTGAAGTAAAGAAATGGCTTCCAACAATTAATTTCAACTAGAATTCTATCATTTTTATTTTAGTTTAAAATTTACTAAGATGCATGTTTAATTATATTTTAAAGTTTATATCAAATTAAAAGATAATTTGAAAAATAAAAATAATTGTTTTAACATATTTTTTGGGTCCATTTATTGTACAAAGCTTTAAACAATATTCATAAATCATTTGGTTAGTTATAGTTATAAGTTTAGAGTTACATACACTTCCATACACTTCTACAATCAGATTTTTTAATAATAAATGTATGATTAACAGTAATGATGTAAAAATATATAATTTAATTACATAATTTTATGCAATAATTATATATCTAAAAAATTATATAGTTATTATATTTTAATTTAAAAGAGATATAGAACATGGAAATTACACAATTGATTTTATGTGATATATATAAAAATGATGTGCATGTTGATTGGTCAAAGCTAATGCATATATATGTAAAAGTGGAATGTAAGTTCGAGTTCACTTGTAGGTATAATTAATTAGATCTGGTAAGTGTCTTTTTTTTGGGGTCACAATCCTACATGCATACCACATTTTTATTATTATTATTATTTATTTTTTTCTATTTTCAAATCTGAATGGTCCAAAAGCCACCAAACTTAAGTGCCTCGGTGAATTTCTTTCAGTAAAAGCAAGAGGTCAATCATGTTAGGTCTACTTGGTATAACATTATATCCAACCAAAATTCTCAATCTCATAACAAATTAAATTCTTTGTTTAAAGCTCATAGCAATTTATTTATTTTATTGTTGAATAAATGAAAAATATAATTTGGATCCAGTATTTTTTGTTTTAAAATCAATTTAGTGCTCAAACAATAAAATTCTTCAAAAAAAAAAAAAGGTCAAACGAAGATTAAAATTAACTTACTTTTTTAAAGAGTTTTTATATTTTCTATTTTTTAAGTACTAAACTGATCTTAAGATTAAAAATGAAGAATCAAAATTATATTTTTCACTATTGATTAATATAGATTGATTATTTTTCTGAAACAAATGTTATACATATAAATATATAAAGTGAGAAAATAACATAAAATCTACTTTAAATTGACTTTTGTTTTAGGAATATAATTACTTCTTTTGTTGAAAAAAAACTGTCGTACGTGAGTTATAATACTCAAAATGACTAGATGTATTGAAGTTAATTTTGACCAAGTTAGTTATAATTATATTTTTCTTACATAACAACATGTGGTAATTATAACCTATGCATACTAAGTAAATTATTGAGTAAATTAATGATGTAATTCTTTAATTATTTTTAATGTAGTCCTAAAAAATTAAAATCTCTCAATTTAATTTTCAAAAGATTAATTTTCTCTCAATTTGACCCTTTAAGATAAAATCTTTTCAATATGGTCGTTTAACTATAACATGAAACCAATACCATTTTGGCGTTAAAAACATTGAGACAAACGAATATGCATTTATTTTCTTTTTCTTTTTTGTTTAATAAAGAGACCGTTTTAATTGGGGAGAAATGTTTAGAATATTAAACTAAAAAATTTATCCAAAAAAATTAAATGGATAAAAGAGCAATTTTAAGTATTAAGTAATTAATTTATTCTGAAAGATTTTATTACCACTAACTCAAACCTAATCACTTATATGAAGTTTAATTTCAGAATAATTTCAAGTCTCTATATATAACTGTTGTCCCATAAACAAATTAAGCGTACATTGTTCATAAAAAGCACAAATTTGCAATTGTTATATAGTAGATAATTTATTTAAAGAACAATGGACACTTATAAGTGTATTGACTTGCGACATGCCCCAAGGAACATGCCATTAGTTGCTTTATTTATATTTATATTTTAAAATATTTATATAATATCTACTTTTTAAAATATAAGAAAGATAGGAGATTGGAAGACTATAATAACCTTCTCCTTTCATGTTATTTATAACTTATCCTCGTATTATATTTTTAAATAGTAAAATATTATTTTAGTATTTAATTCATTAATTAATTTTTAATTTAATTTCTCATTTATTATTTCAATCTTAATTTAGTTCTTTACTAATAAAAAAATTGATATATCTAATTCCTTAATCTCAACTAAATTTAAAATAAATATACCAATATTCATATAAATAAAAAATTAAATAAAAAAATAAACTGATAAGTAAGAAATTAAATTTAAAATAAAAATAACCAAAAAACCAAATTAAAACTAGACAAAAAAAGTATAAATTTGGTCCCTCCTTTTTATACTTTATGATAATTTTTTTTATAAATTAACTGTAATAAATTAATTATTCATAGATTTAAATTTATATAAAATAAGTTCTTTCAAAATTTAAATTTGTATAAAATCAATTATTATGTTTAAATTAATGAAGAATTGATTTTACATAAAATAAAATTTTTAAGAAATTAATTTGCCATAATTAATTTATGAGGGGACCAATTGTTACATAATATAAAAATAAAAAACCAATTTAATACTTTTCTCAAAACAAAACTTATAAATAGGGATCAACATAATATTTACTCTCTTTCAATTCAATTTTATTAGTTTATTATATAATTACAAGTGTTGTTTGGGATTTAAACATTATAAATTCCAACACATTATATGAGTTAAATAAGAATAAAATAAAATGTAAGATAAAGTGAATTTACATTTAAAATTCACTTGAAAATTCATGGAATACTTATATATTTCAACATTATTTTGAATTTTTGATATTTTTCACTTAATCAGATATTTGGTGTATGGTCAAAGCGGTAATTTATCTTTCCCAAGAGAACAGAACATCATAAGAGCACGGCGTGCCTCAAAGTCATAATATTTGTCACGTGATTCCCACCTGCCCTGCTTGCCTGCATCAAACTCTCATGGAACCAATCTGAGTTTTATAGATTTATTAAAATATATAAATTTAATTGTTGATATTAAAAATAATATGGCGTTTTAAAGTTTAGATTTAAATTAAAAATTATACATAATAAAAAATTATAAATTTAACTGCACACAATATAAAATTTTTAATCTAATAGTTTAAATGTAAAAAATACACAATTTTTTTAAAAATAAAGTCTCACGCTCCAACAACCGCATACCAACTAAACAAAACAAAACAATACAATACTCAAATCTTGGTTCCACCAAATCCGAAATCTCCGTGTCCCTATTTTAAATCTCCCTGCACCTCTCCGCACGATATCCCAGCTCCACTGTCGCACTAGATTGTGACATGTACTGAGACGCGCGCACCGTTGGTCAGATTAACGGAACACGGAGGATATAATATAAACAGCGGATAGGTCAACCGTCGATGGTAAAACCGTAATTTCATGTTCGTCAAAGGCAATTAGGTCGAGTCGGTAGAATCAGATTTAATATTTTTATTACTATTATGTCAAGTTTGATGTTAACTTTAACAAATTTATATCATAATCCATGTTCAGATTTTTTATTACAGTTAATAATCAGTTAAGTTTGATATAAAATCTTAAATGGATGAGCTTAAAAATTAGTTTAATTTTGTAAAAAGTAAGATAATGATGTTGTTTGATTTAATTTAAAAAATTTTAAAACCAACAGAATCAAAGATATGTTTAAGCAAAAAATAATAATTTAATTGGTTTTGAATTAGGTAATTAATAATTAAGCAGGCTTTATTATAAGTCTAAGCTTCTGGGTTGGATTTAATGCGAGCGTCGAGTCCGTGTGTCCAAAGTCAGACGCTGTGTGTGACCCAGTGTGAAAGGAAGGCGAGTGGTAAAAGTCACAGGATCTGACCCTGACTCTCTCGAGAGATATTTGAAGAAGGCGGTGAGATTCTCCTTCTGATCTTTGATTTTGGATACACCTCGTTCTCTCTTTGAATACACCTTGAAGTAAATTTCTTGTCTTCCTGCCACTTGATGTCCAATTTTTGTGAAGTTTTGTATTTAGTATTATTAATATTTTTGTTGAGCTTGGGCTATTGGAGGCTTCGAGACTTAGATTTTTGGTCCAACTGGTAGTTTCCCATGTTATTTCTTCTGGGTTTGTTCTGTAGGTCTATAGGAAGCTATCGTTGTTTCTAGTGAGTTTCGTGAAACTTTTATTGGGTTTTCTTAATTTCTGAGAGCGTAACTAAACCTTTTGAGTCATCTCTTCTGAGTTGGTTTTGTCAAAGTATCACTTTTCCTTGTGTTTCCTTTCCTACCTCGTTTTATATGTTTTCTTCTATATTTTTTTTTGGGGTGCGTTGTAGTTTTTATGATTTGGGGATTGTAGTGGACTGCCCTGATCTTAATTTGCTCTATTTCAGATCTCTTACGTTTTATGATCTCAGAGTTGAGACAAGAAACCTAATTTGACAATGAAGTTCCATATTTCAGGTTTATTATTATTCTTACCTGCACGGATGCATTTCTAATGTCTTATTTCTTGTGTGCTTGTGCTTAGCTGTGCGTGTGTGAGACATTCATCTTATCTATAGCCCCACAAAAAAAAAAAAAAAAAGGAAGCGAGAAGAAGGCTTAGAATTGGGGCAATTAGATTCCCCTTCTGCAAAATTGTGGCAATGAGGCGATTCACATATAGTAGAGCCACATCAAATTTTCTTTATGTCTTTCTCACGTCATGTATTAACTACCGAGACTACCTCTACTTCTCTTTTCTCCCCTCTTCTTTGTGGTGGAACGTTTGGTTTCAGCATAATCGTTGTGATAAGATTCTCATTTGGGTTTGATTGCTCCCGTAAGAAGTTAGATTGAGGTTCAATATCAGTTTTAAAACTTGCCAAAAGTTGTTTCTGACAAAAGTGTGTTATTTTAGGCTGCTTTAGGTCCATGTGAGGCTTTCTTTTATGGGAATCTCGTTTGTTTCCCCACTTTATGCTTTTCCCTATCTCTATTCTTTCTCTTTTCTGTCTTGATCACGAAGAATTGAAGCGGGACTTTGAATTAAAGTTTTGTTGATTGCAGTTCTTCTGGCACCTGAAACTGGTGGCTTGTGACTCAGAAAATTAGAGTGGAATATTTGTCTGTGTTAAAGTTGATACCATATTAAGTTCTGGGGCTGTCGGATTATTGGAGAAAATGTCCTTCCGCAGTATAGTTCGTGATGTAAGGGATGGATTTGGAAGCTTATCAAGGCGGAGTTTTGAGGTGAGGCTTCCTGGCCATCATAGAGGGAAGTCACATAGCTCAGTGCATGAGTTGCGGGAACAGCCTCCTGAAATACAGAACAGCCGTTGGGCTAGCCTTCCACCAGAGCTTCTTCGCGATGTTATCAAAAGATTGGAAGTGAGTGAGAGTACATGGCCTGCTCGTAAACATGTAGTTGCTTGTGCTGCTGTATGCAAGTCCTGGAGAGAAATGTGCAAAGAAATTGTGAGCAGTCCTGAGTTTTCTGGGAAGATTACTTTCCCTATATCCCTAAAACAGGTGAGATGTGAAATTTCCCATTCTGCATCTTACATAGAATTGCTTCGTGCTTAATGAACTTGAAATATGGTGTGTGACATATCTTCTATGTTCTTATATTGGATTATTTATTTATTTATTTTTTACAGCCGGGATACAGGGACGGAACCATCCAGTGTTTCATCAAGAGGGACAAATCTAATTTAACATACCACCTTTTCCTTTGCCTTAGTCCTGGTAGGCTGATGTTTTTTTTTTTCACTGCCCCTAATTTTTATGAGTTTAACATGATCACCTTGTTTACTGATTGGTTGGACTTGAAATTAATTTAATTTTACCCCCAACTTTGATGTACTTTACTAGCATACATTATTTGATGTCTAATATGATAGGCTGATAGCTTTTAATTATATGATTTTTATCTTATCAACCTGTGCTGGACTTATCTATTAGCATATATTTTACTCATTGCCTATACTTATTACGTTAATATGTTTATTAGCTGCTAAAATGTGTATGACTTTTATTTTTCTATTGACACAAAGTGCAATTGTATTCTGTTATATGATATGCTGGGAGACTTCATTCTTGTTGAATTGAGTGCAGTGTTTAGTATGAGGTTGTCACATCCTGTGAATTTTGGTGGCAGCACACTAAACCAATATAATGGTACTTGTATGCTTATGACCAAGGATAAAATTTGCTTAACTTATTTTTCTATCATGATGCCTCTAGTAGCCAGGTTTTTACCAATAGCCCGTTTTCCTTTTCTGACCGTGGTCACTTTGTTTAGCCTAATTAGGGTTTCATTAAAGCTAAGTCAATGTTTGTGCAATTTTTTATACTTTGCCATTGTGCTGTTTGGTCATGTTGCATCTATAATCTTCCTAGCTTTATCAGTGATTGGTTCCTTTTTATTCTGTTTTCCTGACTACTAACAAGATGTCTGACTTAGAATTTTCTGATAACAACCTCTTATTGCACCCCAGGGTCAATGTTGCTGCTTGTTTTTTGAGCAGCATATTCATCTGTGTTAGTAAAAACAAGGTCCATCTGGGTAAAATAGTGGTAAAGAAACCAGGCATTTTACATGCACTTTTGACAATCTGCCCAATATTTCAAGTTCTTACTCTATCCATGTTCTTTGCTCTGGCTCACTTTTGGGTTAACTGTGTTCGTTTATATACATTCATTGAACATCAAATTACCAAGCTGCAGAGACCGGGAAATTGTATGCCCCTTCTTGCGATTTGTTTACTAGTTCTTGTTTTGTCTGGCTCATCTTTGTCATGAGCGTCGTGTGAGACGTGGGTGTATGATGGCTGTCAGTTGTTTTGCTGTTGAGTTTGCAAAGGATATTGTTTTATAGTGTAATGGATGACCATGCTGTGGTTTGTCAAGAATTGAGACAATAGTTTTAGTTCAATTACACTTTTTCTACATGTAAGGATACCATTTTTTTCTCCAGGCCAAAAAAAAAAAAAAAAGCATACCATTTTTTCGATCTTAGTTTGTTTCCTGCTGGAAGCTTGAATGGCTTCAACAGTTTTATTTTTACCTGTCAATTCTGTTGCTGTTACTATCCCTGTTCTCATTGTCTGATAAGTTCTGACTTCTGATTTCAACATTGTTTTCCTGCAGCATTGCTTGTTGAAAATGGAAAGTTTCTTCTGTCTGCGAAAAGGACTAGAAGAACTACGTGTACAGAGTATATTATGTCAATGGATGCAGACAACATATCAAGATCTAGTAGTACATACATTGGAAAACTGAGGTAAATGCTTGGATTTAGGTGAAAGACCCGAAGTACATTCAAGAAAATTATTACCTGTCTTTATGCAATAGAAATGCTTTATTTGTATTCCTGCCATTATAAACTTATACTGTATTAATTTTCCCTTGTACCAGGTCAAATTTTCTCGGCACCAAATTTATAATCTATGATACACAGCCACCCTATAATAATACTCAGATGTCTCCACCTGGCCGAAGCCGTAGATTCTATTCGAAAAAGGTTTCTCCAAAAGTCCCTAGTGGCAGCTACAATATTGCCCAAGTCACCTATGAACTAAATGTGCTTGGTACTAGGGGACCACGCAGGATGCATTGCACCATGTACTCGATCCCTGCGTCATCTCTTGAGCCTGGTGGAACTGTTCCTGGCCAACCTGAGCTCCTTCCCCACTCGCTTGAGGATTCATTCCGGAGTATATCCTTCTCAAGATCGATTGACAATTCAACTGAGTTTAGCAGCTCAAGGTTCTCAGACATAATTGGTACCAGTAATGAAGAAGGGGAAGGAAAGGAGAGACCTCTAGTTCTTAAGAACAAGGCGCCTAGGTGGCATGAGCAGCTGCAATGTTGGTGCCTAAACTTCCGGGGGCGGGTGACTGTTGCCTCTGTCAAAAATTTTCAGTTGATTGCTGCAACTTCACAGCCTGCAGCCGGTGCTCCAACACCAGCACAGCCTACTCAGTCTGATCACGACAAGATTATTCTTCAGTTTGGCAAAGTTGGCAAGGACATGTTCACAATGGATTACCGATATCCCCTATCTGCATTTCAGGCTTTTGCCATTTGCTTGACTAGCTTTGACACAAAACTGGCTTGTGAATAGTGATGTGAGAGACATGGTAAGAAAACAAAAAAAATAGAATTCAATCTTTATTTTAGTTATTTATAGGATGAAGTTGCTTGCAGTTGTTGTACACCACATAGTTTTAACTGTAAAGTACTGGACAATCTGTGCTCGATGGGGGGTCCCATTCTACTTTTTCTTTTTGTTTCATTTTCTTTTTCTTGTGTTCCCTCCTTGGGTCAATATGCTTAATCTGCCTGTCAAACTCTTTTCATATTTATATGGTCCATGGGGATAAAGGTGTAGCCGTTCAGTTTGTATGTTCGGATGTAAAGAAAAATTTAGTTGCAGATTCTGTCCGGTCCAATGCTCGAGAATTCTGATTGCTTCTGGCCGACTTTGTTGGTTCTGGTCCACTGAATGCCAATTTCTAAAATTGGCCCCATTATTACTTAGGAAAAAAAAAAGCTTTATTGCCATGTATTGAAAGAAAAAAATTGGGAGATTTAACAAGATAAAAAAACATGTCTAGCATGTAGATCAGTAAGCTGCATTGCTCAAAATTTCATATTTTCATATATGTGGTAAATTGAGAGAAAAAGAATTTTAAATAGTCATAAAATAAGTGTACTTTGAGTTTAAAATTAGGGAGTTAATGTATGTTAAAAAAATATGAGATTATATTTAAATAAATGAAATATTTATTTTATTTAAAAAATTATTTTTTCAACTATTCAAATTTATAATTGGTTTATAATTTTTTTTTATTTTTTAGTCAGTAATATGATAGAATAACTACATACCAGTTTTGAACGACAAGTTAAAGTCTTTACTTAATGGTATCGTAGATAATTTAATTTATTGCTGATTATTCATAATTAATTTTGGCATTGTTATTCTTGGTTTATGTCAATATTGATTGCTTAATTAATAAATCTAATAAATTAAGTTAATAATATTAATGTTAATTTACAAAATTTTAAAAAATATTTCAACATGTATAAATTGTCATCCCATGGTACACAAGATGGTATGAGACGAGAGAGATCAGACAGGGTCGCTGGTTTACAGAAAATTGCTGATAGAATGGATTATAGATATTTGGCTTGAATATTTCTTTTTTTGGATTTTTAAGTTTTTAAAATTTTTTGAGAATAAAAGTAACCATTTAAGAGAGAAGAACAATTGCTTTAAAAACATTAATTAGGAATAGGTTATTAAAACGTAAATTTATTTAAAAACTTGTGACCAATCGGTATTGAGTGAAACTTGAAGAACTCATACAATTTTTGCCAGTTAATTTCTTGGACATAGGGTTTTATACGGCGACTTTAATTAAAATTACAAAATATATATTTTAAACCAAAAAATAAATCAATAAATTAATAAATAAATCCATATACTTGTAATTATTGTGTTCAGGTTTTCAATTAAATAATCATATTATTTTAAAATTAAACATTACAATGACACACGAACCTCTTCATAAGGAGAACTAATACAGGTTCTCGCGTTTGTCCGCACGGTGACGTTGTTCCCAGGACGTGTAATGTATATATTGGGCATTATATATTACTAAGAAGACAATAGAATTGTATAATTAAGGCAACCTTTTAAAAATGAAAACTTTCATTAACTTATTGAATGCTAATAATACTGCAAGACTTAAATGTTAATTTATGTAATTATAAAATAAATTATTATTATTATTATTATGATATTATGCAATAAAATTTTTTTGGCATTGTCATATTGTGAATTTTCACATCTCATTTGTAAATTAAAAAAATTAATTAGCAAACATTTAAGAAAATTAATCACATTTTATAAATATATATCCAATACTAAAATTTAATTGAGATAATTGTTATATATCTATCAAATTAATAGTTCAATCGTTTTAATTATACATACATAGGGAAAATTTGACTTTCAGTCTCTACAGTTTCATTCAATTTTCAAGTTGATCCTGTAATTTAAAAATTTTTAATTGATTCCTTACAATTTATAAATCTTTTAAGTTAGTCCGTAATGTTAAAATTGTATTAATATTCTGTTAAATTTTGTTGATGAAATTACTAACTATATATTTTCTTAACACTCAAGATTAATACTAATAAAGAAAATAAAAATAGATAATGAAATAAAATTAACTTACATGTATGAAAAAATATTGATAATAATATACTGTTAGGCACAAATTAAAATTTTATTTAAACTCTAAGGATTTAATCACAAACTTTTAAATTATAGGGGCCGACTTAAAAATTAAGTGAAACTATAAAGATCAATATATTTATATATATTTAAGAAGTAATAGTAGGGCGGCTTTCAAATGTAACAACCAAAAAATAGTTTTGGACCAAAATAAAAAAATTATCAAATTATTTTCCTATTTTGTAATAGTTTAATCTTTTATAAATAATCGTGACAAATTAATTTTTTTAAAGTTTTATTTTATGAAAAATATAAATTTTTTATTAATCTAAATAAAAAAATTAATTTTATACAAATTTAAATTTGAGAGACCGACTTGTTATAATTAATTTTTAAAAAATTAAATTATTATAAAATATAAAAATAGAAGCACAATTTCTTTTTTCCGACCATAATATATTGAAGGGAAATAGTGGTACGTAAATTACATTAATCAAGGAAAGGCTTAAAGTTAAAGTTAAAGTAGTGTCTATAATAATATTACCTTTTTATTGAAGCATGTGTGGTGTACTGTGTATATTACACGTCTTGGGAACGTCACAATACGGAGGAAACCGAGATCATCTGATCAGTTCTCCGAATCGCTTCCCTTTCATACTGTGTCTTTGGAGCAGGCTTAAGTCACTCCTTTGTAGACATTACCCGTAGGTCACATATAAAAAGGAAAAGATGGACATATATTTACAGAAGAACAATATAGATAACAATATGGTCACTTTAGTTTTTGCCAGACTTAAAAACACATTAAAAAAAAAAAGGGAAACATGTTAACTAGGCATGAATTTTAAGGAACAGTTTTTAAATGGGTCTTTCAAAGAATAAAATACTACGACGCAGCATAGAACAACCTTGATTGCCTCTGAAACCTACTTACTATTCACACAGGATTACTCAAAATATTAATATTCTGGGTTCTATAATCTTAGCTAACTAGTCAGTAATTCATACCCAACCTATTCCTCTTACTACTTCGTACTGAAAATATGGAACTTACCATAGAATCTGTCTCCTCGTATTAAACTTTTGTTCGTCCTTCACTGTTTAATCCTCATCCTTCTGGTTCTTCTCCTTCTCCTGATGTTTCTCTCACATTCACGCCTTCATGCTTCTTGTTCTGCTCTCGGTACATCGAAAACAGGGGATCTCATTCTCACCCTTTCAAACACTCTCTTACTCTCAAACCATGTAACCTTCCTCTTCCCTGTTCTTCATCGTAAAACACAGGGACGCTACACTCTTAAATAATTCACTCTGCTTCTTCGTTAGAGTGAGCCCAGCCTTTACGAAAATCTCTTTCTACTTATTCGATTCCTTCGTCTGAACAGCGTGCTCCCAACTTTCCCTTTCACTCTCTAAGGTTCCTCTCCATTGCTCTGTTTCAGAGCCTTCAAAACAGGGGCGTCCTCCTTACGATTCCTCCATATTTCTCTCTTACTTCTTGCCTTGTGCTTCTCTTAAACTCCCAATTTCCACCCTTTCAACCAGCCAACTGCCATGCATTTTCATGTCAAAGTACATGAACTTTGATCTCTACAGAGTCTCTATACTACGCTTCTTGGTTAAATCCACCCGTAAATATCCCTTTTTTCTTTTATTTATCCTCTTTAATGATTTTTTTTTTCTATTTCTGTCTATTGTTTGCATGTGTTTTAATTCGAATAATCAAAATAAATCTAAGACTATATTACATTAATTTTGCTTCATTAATTTCAGGTATCTACTTTTATGGACCACTTGTGTGCAATGCCTAACAATTTTCATATACTCAGTTAGATTTTCAAACTCATCTAAGCTTTCGTAAACTACATTTTCATTCAAAAATGATTTTCCAAAAAGTTTTTGTTAAAACTTTTGGTGTCATGGATTATTTAATACTTTTTCCACATTCAAATTGATTTTTGAAATTATTTTAAAAGCTAATTTATTTTTCTTTTTCTTTTTGCACCATCTGCGTATTGCTCAACTCTTCTATGAGTTGTTAGGTATGACAATTTGGTGATTTCATTGCAGATAGTTTGAAAGTCAAACATATTTAACTAGTCAATTAAGTGATGTACATGACATTTCTTTTAGTTTATTCACCCTTCCCAAGATTGTTATTGCATTATATGTTTATTTTTCATTGTTTCTATGTGTCAATTTAGGTATAGTTCTCTGTTATGGCTGTATAACATGTTTACATGTTCTTAATTGGTTATTGCTTGTTTCTATTATATGCGTTAAGATATATTTCTCTGTTGTGGCTGTATAACATGCTTATATGTTCTTGTTTATTTGATGCTTATTTTTGTTATATGTTCTCATTTGTTTGCTATTTATCTCTAGGATAGATAACATGTTGAATAAAAACCTAGGTTATATGACTCTTATATGCTTTTGTAATTATGTTTTAGTTAATAAGCTTCGTAGTTGTGGGTTTGGTAGGTCTTAGGTATATAGATTTATAGGCTCTCCTCACGCACTGAACACTTATACATTCTACCTCACACATTTATTGGGCCCTATACCTGGGTCTTTGTTCACCTTAGGTTAGTAAAGGTTTACATTGATTTTCTTGTAAAGTTTTATGCTACCTGAGGTTACTATGAAGACCTCGCTCAGACTGTGCATCGTTATATATGTTTAACTTGTGTAGATACATTTCTTCTCATAGCCATATTAATATCGCAAGATCCCTACCCTTGTGGCCGTGGCAGTCAGAGGATTGACATTCCTTTGTGTTAATAGACCAACCTTGAAGTCTTGCACAGTGTTAAATAAAGCCTAGTAATCACCCTTGCTAGAGCCTGACTTCTTCAGGGTTATACCTTTCTACCTAGGTTCCATCTAATAATAAGACACTAGGGAGCATATTTTATCTTTATACAACATTTTATCATATCATTCATAGCATAATCACTTTTTGAAGAAAAAACATCTCATTAAATCAAAGTCTTTTAGTATTCCATTTCTAAATGAATAAAGATTGCTTACTACTTTACCATATAATACATCATCTGGCTAGATGAACTATTTTAACATTGAAAAAGAAGGGATTAATCTCCCCTTGAAATTAACCAACCATGCCTACTTTTGTAAGGCAAGAGCCACTCGAGGGAAAATGATATTTTGCACAAAATTGACCATGCCTAACAATGTATCAATAGGATGTATACCATCAAGAATGATGGCAATCTTTGAAAATGGTATGTCAGTGGATTATTTGGTTGATACATTTGAAAGATGCCTTAAGTGTCATCATTGTGGGAACCTTTTTCACTTCGGGTTGATGGCTTGTGAACACCCTATCCAAAATTAAAACAAAATGTAAAAAAATGAAAAGAACTAAAATAATCAAATTAAAAAAAAAAAGAAATAACAAAGATGGGAATTAACGAAAACCAAAAATAAGTTAAAAGAATGAAAATAATAAATGAAATGGGGCATTTAATAAAAAAACTAAAAAAACTTGAAAAAAGAAAAACTAACTAAAGTCTAAGAACACTAAAATAATGAATAATTGAAAACTAAATAGAATTGATAAAACATAACAAATTCATTGAAAAAAAAAAGAAAGGAGAAGAAGACCATGCAAAAATGGGAAAGTAATTAGAAGATGAGTGTTGTTCCTCATGCCTATGTCTAGAGCTATCCCCCATACTCAATAGTGATGGCAAAAGGTAAAACATAGAAATGGGGAGGAGTCTTTCAAACCATTCATCTAAGGCTATCAAGAATGGAGAAAAAGGGCAAATAAGCATGGTGTGAAAGGGATGGAATTTGAATTTTCTTCCTCAAATCTCCATCATCTTTGAGCACAACAAATAGTAAACAGAGCGAAAAAGAACAATTAGTTCTAATCCTAACTATCTTTTATGCACTAATGGCAACAGTGATCTTGGACACTAATTTGATGTGATCTATTGGCAATTAGAAGATACACTCCATTATCCTAATTCCACCTTTTGTTTTAATTAAACACATTGCCTTGTGGATTGACACTTAAATACTCTAGTTTTAATTACTTGAATGACTAGTGCGAGTTAGCTTTGGACAAATTCTAGTCCCCATCATGTTTGTCACATCACACCTAGCTATGGAGATGTGACAAGCGCAACATGCAAGTAGAAACTTGCATTTGCAAGCCTAACATAGAACTTGGATCCATACCCGCATTGCCATACACTTTAAATATGAAGATACTGTAATATTTTAAAGCCTTGGGTTAAGCAATCTATTTACTTAGATTTATAGTAGAATATCCCATTAAATAAAGAATTCTAAAGTTGTACAATGATTCAAATTTTAACAAAACAATATGAATAGTTCTACTCTTCAATTTTAGTAATCATAAAATATACTAGAGTTACTCTAGATTGTGGGAGTTCATCATAATTGAAGGAAAAGAAAGCCTTGCTTGAAAATCAAGGTGAGGCATGACTGATACGCATAAACTTACTCATGCCACATGACTAACCTATGATCCATCATATAATCTAAGTGATGTCCTTACATATGCAACTGTAGGAAGTAAGACTAAAAAATTTCTTCAAACTTATTTCTATCCCAATCACTAGCCACTCTTTTGAGTTCACTTGTGGCTTAATGTTAATTCCTATACTAGATATTCAAGGAGATGCCTAATAATCATTAAATAATTGGAAAGTGCTTACAACTTCAGATGTCAAATTATCACCATAAATATTTAAGGTAATTGAAGTTTAATGAACAATTTATAACTTGTTGGAAACTAAATCATTCTCATTATGCTAACATTTGTATTACATACTTTGATATCTAAATGTAAGGAGTCACAACTAACTTATCATCTTCATGTAATTCAATAAAAAAACTTGGTTTTCTAAGCATTATGGAGCTAGGCTTCCGTAATTCCTTGATGGGTTGTAACTTTAAGAAGTTGTGATTTGAAAGAGTGAGATTAAAAATGTAAATAACTAGTTAAATACTCTTGATCATAATCATCAAATTCTCATAAAACAAATACATCATAATTCCATAAAGGAATTCTCATAAGAATTGGATTCATGTGTTATGTAAGAATCCTTGATGCATTTGTATTTGAATACTCATAGGGATTACATTCCCATACTAATAATCTCTCATCATTATTGTAATCGTAATAACTTTTGTCCAATAACTCTTGGAAAAGGAGCTTGGCAAGCCTAAGGCTCATATCCCCATTTATAATCATTAATTAAATGAATACATAGTAGATAAAAATAATCCAATTTATTTTCATGAATAAAATGTTAAGAGTGGCTAACTACTTAGTTGCCTCAAATTACTTGTTTTCCATACTCTCTTTTACCTTTTCTTGCTCCCAGACTTCCAAGCTAGTATATGGTAAAATTGTCATAAACAATATTTCTTAATCACTTAGTATCAAAGTTAATTTTGATTGATTTTGTCATTTATTTCTTAAGCTAGAACACCACCTATTTTTCTTGATTTTATATTTCTTACAATTTTCTATTGATGCATTTGCTTGCAATATGATCCCTGAAACATCTAAGGATATAAGAGGAATAATTATCCTTACTTGCTTCTAAATATTGGCATAGCCTCTTCTTTACCATATGTATTTAATGCACACACAAAATTTTTATATGAACTCATTATTTTGTAGTTTAACAATATGTCATTGTCTCTTCCTCCATTTTTGTTTCTATGATTAATCTATGTATTTAGCACAAAAGACTATATTATATTTATTCTGAAAGTCTATTTCTTTGAATGTTTACTATATTTTCCTAGAATTTCTATAACATCTTATTTCTTGTTCTTATATATGTATTTTTCTTCTTACTACCTAACTTAGTACCATCATCATGCTACCCATATCTCCCTATACAGAAATTGAAATCTTTATATTTCCATACTTCTATGTTCGCCCAAGCAACCAACACCCAAGAAGGGGTGTGAATTGGGTGTTTTCAGAATTTCTATTTCTTTAAAAATTGCTTTATAGAAATCCTTGTTATGAATTATGTTTGGAAGAGAGTATGATGTAAAGCAACAATTATATGAATCAATGAAGGCTTAATGTAGATGCTTAGGGCATATATATATATATATATATCATTACTTTAAGTGTAATATCAACAATAAATATAGAGTATAGATATGATAATTAAAAATATAAAGAGTATAGGGATAGAGAAAACAAACTTAGTGATTTATCCTAGTTTGGCTCCCATCCAAGCCTATGTCCAGTCCCTAAGCAAATTCTTGGGATTTTCCACTATCTCAATAATTAATTACAACAACAACAAGGGAGAACCTCTATCTTAATCTCAAATCCTAGGAAGAACCTCTTCGTTACACTTAAACAGGGTAACCTCTCCCTCAACCCAAGCATTCTTTTGCTTGATTCTCTCAAGGAACCTTCTTGAGCTTCTCTCTCTTAAAGAAGAAAGGAATACAAATGAATAACCTCTCTTAAAGAAGAAAAAATACAAGATGAAGCTCTAAGAACTCAAATGATAGAGAATTTGCAAGTTTGGCTCAATGATGTTTGTTTCTCTCTTAAATATAATATAACAAGTTAAAGATCACATTCTAGCATATGGTTCTTCTTAAAAATATGATTTAAAGGTCATATATATAGATCAAGATGAGATATAGCCGTTACAAACTCAAAAAAGTTGTTATTTACTTTTGAAAACAATTTTTTGGAAGCTATTAGTTGATTGTCGAGGGCCTCTCTGTTGATTGCTCTTCAAAATATAACCATTACTTTGAATCTGGGATTGACTAGTTAATTGTCAGGGGTTCACTAGTTGACTGCCCACTTTCTGTACTGTACCAGTTGACTTGTCATAAGTGACTAGTTAACTGGTCATTTACAGTGACACAGTCTCAACTTTAAATGGTCATAACTTTCTTATTTAAGTCCATTTTAAGTGCATGACATATTTTTGGAAAGCTCTTTAAGTCTATTTTCCAATGAAACATGCTTCATATAAAAAAAAGTATATTTTTGGAGATAGGATTAAAATAGTGACCAAAGGTTAGAATACACTTTTATGCAGAATCTATATCTCACCACTCAACTTTATAAGGTCATAACTTTTTCATTTGAATGTTGTTTTAAGTGAATGACCTATCATTGAAAAGCTCTTTGAGTCTATTTTCTAATAAAATAAGGTTTATAACAAAACACCATTTTATTTGTGAGATATAAGTAAAAAAGTGACTAATGGTCAAAAATAATTTTAAGTAAAATCTATAAAGTCCAAACTTATATTTTGAGAACTAAAATATCTTGAACTAATAAATGCAAATCTAAATCATTGAATTTCACAAAATAATACTTATCCTATGATAATTATACTTATTCAATCTATTGGCTATCTTGATGCATCAAATCCTTAAATTCTTCACATAATATATATATATATTTAGCCTATGGTAATTACACCTATTCAATTCAAGCTTCAAATCCTTAAATTCTTCATTGCTTAGAGCATATTTCCTTCTTGCTATCTTTGTGTGAAACATGATATTGATATTTCATTTTTTTCACTTCAATACCCATTCTTCTTTCTTTAGACTATCCTACACATAATAAATATTCAACTTGCAAACCAAATAGTTAGTCCAAATGGTTAATCAATTAAGCACACATTAATATTATATTTGGAAATCATATTTTTCATATATTTGTCATCTTCAAAACAATCTCAACATTCTCATCCTAGAATTTAAAGCTTGTATTGTTATATTTATTTTCCAATCACACTTAATCTATCAAATTGATGCATTAATTCTGTGCACTTACCTAAAGTAACTTGTTGTTCTATTTCTCGCTTAAATCTTTTTCCTTTTTTTTTTGTTCATATTTTCTTTCCTTATATTTCCTTTAATTTTATTAACTTCCTACTATTACTACAACTTCTATTGTTTTTTTGTGTTTTCAATGTTCTTGTGTTATCACTAGAGGACTTGCTTTTTAATTTTTGAGTACCCATTTAGCTAGCAGTAAGGATGGATTCAGGGGGTGTAAGGGAGGTTGCCCTCTTAGAATTTTTAGATTTGTAATTTTTTTGAATCTTGATTTGGTCCCTTTATTCTTATAATCTTCATTGTTAAATCATATTTATTAGCTTCGATATGAAAAACTTGAGAGAAATTTTTGTTGAGATTTTTGTTTTTAATTACAACAAGAATGTAATTTTAAAAAAGGTCATATTTTAATAAATCTCTTGTTATATAAACTAAAAAATTTCAATTAATGAGAATTATTAAAACATCCTCATTATTATATTCCTTTGACCTGTTAACCTACTTTTCATATTGCCAATTACATCATTCAAAGTGCACTATCCAATCTTTGATGAAATGAATTGATGCATATGCCACCAAGCCAATTCTATTCTAATCTTGAATGGTGCGGTCATGGTCTCACTTCAAAATTCATCACCATTATCTATTTTTTTTGGAATTTTATGAGATTAATTTGATTGCTCATCACAAGTTGATTGCTTATTGAAATGCAATTTTTTTTCTATGTGTAGGGGAAAGGAAGAAAATACAAATTGCAATTTCTTGTTTTGAATTGCGAAGAGCTAAAGCTCAAATCAGTGAGATATACTGTTACTTGATATTTTATTTTGTGTTTTTAAATTATGGTCAATAAAAAGGACGAATCATTTCATTAAGAAAAGTGGGTTTTGAAAATAATAATGTCCCACTACTTTTACAACATTATTTTTCTACTCATATAAGTGAAGAACCTGATTTTGATTCTTTATAAGTACGTGAATGTCTAAGACTCTAACAGTAGAAATAAAATATTCTTTGGAGCATGATCCAAGACTTCAAAATCAATTTAGGAGTATCCCTCTAATTAACAAGATGAAGTTCATTAAGCTTACATCAAATTTTAGCTATAATAGCCCATGCCTCCAAGATCCTCCAGAATACGTTAATAAGAATAGGCATTTCCCAACTAGGGACAAGTTACCTCTGAATTGGCTTGAGTTTTAACTAAGCAAGAATCCTGGTTTTTGTCTTCCATTTTTTCTTTTCAATTAGTCATTGAGTCATCATGGAAGTACTTTTATGGTGGAGATGGGTGTTCTTTACTTTACTCATTGACTTCAATTAACTTTTAGCTGTATCCAAATTGTTTACTATTGCCAATCAATTCTTTTTATGTTAACTATAATCAATTCCTTCTATGTATATCTTATGTACATTTTAACATCTGGAAAAAGAGTGAAGGAATATAAGAATAGAAGAAATCTTAAGATGCCCGTTTTGGAGTGTATTTTTTTTACCAGAAGGATTACAAATTAATTAAGAATATATTTTCCATAGCATGCTCCATTTTAGAGTTTGGTGGCTATGCCAACTTGCCTTTCACATTCCTATAGCTTCATTAAAAGAGCTTATGGCTTCAGTTCCATCAGCACTGAACACCCATGGTTAGATGATTCTCACTCTAAGCGTTGTCTAGCACTATGGTAAGTAGGGTCTTTCTTGCCTTTCATTTTAATGTTGCCATTCCACCTATATAATCAAATACTTTATTCTTCTTTCTTTCTTTCTTTCTTTCTTTCTTTCATGCCTCTTTCTCACTCAAGAACTAAGCCCCATCCCATTCCTTTGTTTTCTGGTTATTGTCATGAGGTTTGACCAAAAGGCCCCCATTTTTACAACTGTGGACCTCCTTCTTTAAAGGTGTAATTGTGCTTATTTTTTATGCAAGATAGAGCCTAAGGATTAGAGCAAGTGTGTGGTGACTGTCATTTCTTTGTTGTAAGTTACTTTATACCTTTCTCCTTGTATTAAGCAATGCATCTAAGGAAATTGTGGCCAAGGTATCTAATTGGTCATTGGCTAAGATAGGGCATGTGGGGTATCCTATTCATTGTATTAAAGGGACCATCTCTGTTGCATTATGTGAAGGGAGTTAAGTCATAAAAGAACTAAAAATTTGGAATAGCAATGTAGGCATGATACTAGTCATATATATATATATATATATATATATATATATAAGAACTATATACTTAGCAGTTGATGGCATGACACCAGGCTTTAGCAATTAATTTAACTAACGTAAGTATTTTTGTTTAACCTCATTGTACTCATTGGGCATTGGGCATTACTGCCATAACCTCACTATACTCATGGAAATTTTTGTAGACTTTTTTTTTTTTTAACAATATTGTCATATTGAAACATTCGTAGCAATTGATCTTACCTTTATTGGTATATGGTGGAAGGTCTGTTTAATTCCTTAGCTTCAATTATGGTTAAAAAATATGAACATGATTGTCTATATGGTTCAGAAATGACAAATCTAAAGTCATCTAATGATCTAACAAATCTAGTTTGGGACATGATAAAATAATTTATTTTGTTGAAGGCTAATCCTATAGTTCCAATTTGATTTTATGTAATACAGCTAAATTTAGGGGTAGGCCTTAGGATAGTGTGGGTTACTTTATCCATAATTTGCTGCTCAAGCAAGGTTACATCTTCCTATTTTATTGTTTGAGGGATGACTACATTGGCTTATGATGTATTCGTTAAGAATATAATGGTTTGCTTGGTTTGTCTGGGTATAAGAACCATAGAACTAGGAGTATGCTAGGTAGACATGAATGGGAAGTAGAGAAATGGAAATGGAGAGGGACTGGGCTTATAAACATTTTTGGTAGGCTCAATGGAATGGGTGATTGGATTCCCATAGGGAAGACTACTCCCATAAAAGTAGGAAACTAGATTCCTTCTCTTGAGCTAAGGAACAGGCTACCTCTCTATGGAGTCACATAACTAACTTCATATATACCCCCAACCAAGTGGTTAGTTATCATCTTGAAACTCCATCTTCGATCCACTTACAACTTTTCACTATTAAAGTACAGGGAAATAAGTGGTCTGAGTCATGTTAAAGAACATTGTCTTTAGGAATGTTTTGCAAACATGTGAATTCCCTCAAGATTAAATAGATCCTTATGAGAAAAAGCTAGTTGTTGGGTAATGGTAAAATTTAAATGTTACGATAGAAATAGTCAAAGCGTCATAACATTCATGGTCAATGGCAATAGTAATTAATTAATGGTAAATATTTGCAACGGTCAAGTAAAAGTCTAAAGGTTGGATTCTTGAAACAAATAGGCTGATTTTGACTTTTTCAAGGTAAACGAAAAATTAGTTACAAAAATTATTATTTTTTGGATAGGCCTTTTAAAATACTTTTTGCAAAAAGCTAGGCCACACGATTTTATCATGTGCATAAGGGGGAATACCTAATTTATGCTGAATTTGAGCCCGCTAGTCTATGCTTGTGTGCGTGAGGCCTCCACCCTTTCTTGGCTCTTTACAAGCCCAATCTCACATGTTATTATATATACATTCAAGGCCTCACATTTCCAAGTAATGTGGGACTTCTTTTGAAATACCCATACTCACATATTTTCTTCAACAATCCTCCACATATTTTAAAAGAATAATTTTAAAAAATGAAAGGTGAATTTAGGTTATTGAATATCTTTGAGTTATATACATAAGTGTAATAGTTTTGAATATAATGTCTTTTGGACTATGAACTAGATCGAGACAGATAAGACATAACCCACATAGACATGGTGAAGTTTTAAAACTTTTATAAACCATAAACTCTTGTTTATAAGTTAGAGATCTTATCAGCCACATTACACCCCCACAATTCTAGTTGTTATTGCAGTTTTGCACTTTAATCGGCCATGTTTGCACCTAGTAGTTCATGAGTGCTCTAGAGATTTTTCTATGATCTCATAGGAGCGGCCCCACCCCACACTCATATAGGTGATTTCATCAAGTGTATCTGCAATAAATACGCCACCCATAAGAACTATGAAAATCATTAAGAGTTTTTTGATCATCCTCTTATTCAATGTATTCTAGCACTTTCTCACACCATAAGAAGTGACAATGATTAATAACGTTGGCAAAATTAACATGTGACTTGTTATTACCCATATGAACCTTTTTCATGAGATCTCCAATCAGAAATGTTGGGTTACTATCACTATTAATTTCAAATTGGCTTAAGTTCCATTCCTCTTAATGTTTGAAGGATTAGTTTCCTTGCCATAAGTTTTGTTAGAGGGTATGCTAAATTCATCTCTATCCTTACATAATTGATCAATATCACATTATCTCTTAGCAGCTACTTGACCACTTCATGTCTTAGATGAATACGTCTACTTTTACGATTGAAAGTTTTATTCCTAGTAATGGCTATTGTCGCTTGGCAATTACAGTGCATTGGCAAGAAGTTTCTTAACCATTCAACCTCATTACTAGCCCTATCTAGAGCAATAAACTCTATCCCCATAGTGGATCTTGTTATAATAGTTTGTTTGGCTGATCTTTAGGTTATTGCATAGCCACTGAGAGTGAATATATACCCACTAGTGGATTTTGTCTCATATAAATCTGAGATCTAGTGAGCATCACTATATCCTTCTAATATAGTGAGAAATCCACTATACATGATACCATAGTTAATGGTACCTTTAAAATATCTCATTAATCTAACGAATGTAGCCCAATGATCACAGTTTAGGCTGTGTGTATATTTATTTAATCAACATACTGCATAAGCTATATCAGGTTAGGTGAAGTTCATTAAATGCTTTAGACTCCCAATGATCTGTGCATACTCAGATTGAGCACTGGATTCCCCTTTATTTTTTTGTAGTTAAATGTTAAGATCATATAGAGTGTAGATCAATTTTTCATTGTAATGACTAAACTTTGTCAATAATTGTTCAATATAATGTTCTTATGACAATAATATACCATCATCACTCCTAATGATCTTAACACCTAGAATTACTTTAGCCTCTCCCATGTCTTTCATGTCAAACTTAGATGCTAGAAACAATTTTAATTTATTTATAACATCTATGCTATTAGTAAAGATCTACATATCATCTACATATAAATAGATAATAAAACAATCATCATTTTCAAGTTTTGTATACACGCATTTATCTACTTCAACAGAAGTGAAACCATCATTGGTCAAAACTTGATCTAATTTCTCATGCCACTATTTTGGTGCTTGTTTCAATCCATATAAGGATTTGAGAAGTTTACAAACTTTGTTTTCTTTCTTAAAACAACATAACCCTTAGGTTGATTCATGTAAATTTCTTCTTCTAAATCACCATTTAGGAAAGCTATCTTAACATCCATTTGCTGAATAAAAGTTTATAGGCTGAGGCTAAAGCCATGAAAACTTTAAAAGATGAAATTCTTGTAACAAGAGCAAAAGAGCAAAAGTATCAAAATAATCAACATTTTGTTTTTGAGTAAAACCTTTTGCTACTAATCTTGCTTTATATTTATTAATAGATCCATCAGGATTATATTTCTATTTGAAAATTCATTTACTACCTATAATTTTTGCTCCTAGAGGTAAATATACTAAAGTCCATGTTTTATTTTTTATAAGAGAATCAATTTCAGTTTAATTGCTTCTTTCCAAAGTTGAACATAAGGAGATACAATAGCCTCAGAATAAGTTGAAAGATCATTTTCCACAAGATAAGTATAAAAATCATCACCAAAGGAAGTCTCTTCTTTTGTTGTTTACTTTTTCTCAAATTCTCAAATGAATTCTCAAGGTTTTCTTCATTAGCTATAGGTTAAGGTGTAAATGCAGGTGCATGAGAAATATTATCAATTTTCAAAGGAAAAATCTGCTCAAAGAACTTAGCATTCTTAGTCTCTATTATTGTATTAGAATCAAGCACATCACTTTTCAAGACAAGAAATCTACATGCAACACTATTTTCAGCATGTCTAACAAACATGCAAGCAAAATTTTTATAGCCTATTTTTCCTTTTCTTAGGGTCAAGTAACATAACTTTGCTAGGCAACCCCACACTTAAATATTTTGGGTTAGGCGTATACCCTTTTCAAGCTCATATGGTGTTTTATTGTTCTTTTTATAAAGTATTCTATTTTGTAAATGTCATGTAGACAACAAAGCCTCACACCAAAGATTTTTTAGGGCTGAAGAGCTAACTAACATAGCATTTATAATTTCTTTTAAAGTTCTATTTTTCCTTTCTACTACTCTATTAGACTTAGGAGAATAAGGGGGAGTGATTTAATAAATTATTCCTTCTTTCTCACAAAACTCATTGAATAATATATATTCACCTCCTCTGTCTGACTTTATTCTTTTAATTTTCTTATCTAATTCATTTTCTACTTTGGCTTTATATAAGAGGAAAGTATTAAATGCCTTATCTTTATTTCTAAGTAGGTACACCTTAGTTTATCTTGAAAAATTATCTATAAATGTTATATAATATTTTTTCCCACTTCTAGTCATTGTTTAGTTTAAGTCTCCTAAGATTGTATGAATTAAACTAATGGTATGTTTGGTTCACTAATTTGGGGTGTTGGAATAGGAATGGGAAAGGATCTTATTCCCTTTCCAATGTTTGGTGTGCAATTTTGTAGATAGCTTGTCATTCCTTTGGGAGTAGTCATTCCTTCATATGAGGGAATATGGCTTCCATCAATAGACCAGTGGAAAGGTGGCGTATTCTAGGGAAGAAGAAATTGCTAGATGTTTATACCCCTATTATCTATTGTAACACTCCATGCCCATGCATTAGACAAGAACTGGTCAAGGAGAAACGTGGATGTACTAGGAGAAAAAACATGTAATCATGCCTTTCATGTAATTGCTTTTTAATAAGGTTTCTAATTGATAAAGTAATTTTAAATTTGATCTTTACTTTATTAAAAATTTTCTTGGATCAATGTATTTTTAATATATTATTAAAATAATATATTGATAACAACTTTGTTTTTTAGGGATAATATTAAGGAACATCAATTTGAGAGGACCAAACTAAAAAATATTTTACCTATAAAAGATCACATTAAAAATAATATTATAAAAAACCAAATAAAAATATGTCTTAGTTATAGGGGCATTTGGGTCTTTTTATTTTTATTCCATTCCATTCCATTATCATTTTACTTTGACTAAAAATTGGAATTCACAATAATTTCATTCCTTACTTTGTCATACCAAATGTAGTAATATGTTACATGATTCCTTTCCATTCCTATCCCATTCTCATTCCATTTCCTCACCCTACGATTCTCATAACCAAATGAGCTTTAAGTAATTTGATTTCTCTTTGTACATTATGGAAAGACTTCTTGGTTTGTTTAGACATAGCACAAGTCTCACATTTGTCTAAAATTGTATTATTAATTCCAAAAATTAAACCAAGAATTTATGTTTTCTTAATATAAGAAATACTAATATGTCCTAATCTAGCATGCAACAAATGAACAAAGTCAATTAAGTAAGCAGAAGAAGATGCATTCTTATTCATAATTTCATAGCACTGAGTACAAAGAGTCCTTGATTACAATAGCCTTTGCCAATAAAAACATTGTTCTTTGTCATTATAATCTTGTCAGACTTAAATGACACTTTAACCCCAGCCTTTCCTAACAGAATCATTGAGATCAAATTTGCTCTGATGTTAAGTACATGTAGCATGTCTTTGTGGGGAAAGGTCTTGCCAGATGTGAGCTTAAGAAGAACTTTTCCTTTTCCAAGAATGTTTGTAGTTCTTAAATCACCAAGATACACATGTTTTTCTCCATTTCCCACTGCAATGTAGGAGGCAAAGGCATCTTTGTTTCCACAAATATGCCCAGTAGCACCAGAGTCAATAACTCTTTCTTTCATATTGGCTACCATAAGAGCTTGATAAATGACCACAAAAATTATATCATCTTCTTGTACCAAATTTGCATTTAGTTTTATAAGCTTGTCATTTCTCTCTCTCTTACTTTCATTGTCTTTTCTTAACACTATATCTTTACTTTTGTTAACATTATGTCTTTAGTTTTTTTAATTGAAATTGAGTATTTCACAATTTAGAATTATTTAGGATGTAATTCAACAAGTTAGAGAGTTTGATTTGATTGCAATTAGTGTTCTAGATATTGAATTGCTTGTAATTTGGTTGGTTTTGGATTCTATGTTTGATCATTTCGAATTTTTTGTTGGTTTCATGTTTTAGATATTGGTTTGTTTGAATACTATGGTCTATAATTTAAAATTTAGGGACAATTACTATTTTAAATAATTAAGGACACAATATTATAAACAAATCTATCCCAAAATTCTCTAGTATGAGATGGATTTGGTACATAAAATTTTGTCCCAATTTGTAGCAATCAAGGATGGCACTGTGTTTCTGTCCCAAAACTAGAATATGTTGTCCCCGTTAGTTTAGGGTAGAATTTTAACCTTGGGATGAAAAATTTTGTCACTGAATTCAGAGATGGAATTTTTTTTCGTCCTTAAATTTTACAGTGCCTAAATAGGAACAAAATTTGTTTTGTCCCAAATACAATCTCTGAACCAACGAAGATGGATTTATCCATGATTAAGGATGAATGTTTCCATCCCTAGTCACCTGTTTTCTTGTAGTGAAGGGTTTATCTTGAGAATTTGAGAATTCTTGAAAAAAAAAACTCAATTAGAATCATAAGACTGAATACCACTTGTTTAATGTTAATTAATTGCATAAATTAACTCATTAGGATAGACATATACGTATGGGATTTGCAGAGTCATAATTAGCCTTAAATAATGCATCTTTCTAATTGAATTATCATGGAAATATAGGGAATTGTATTAAGCTGATAGAATATTTAAGAGATCTACATATTCTTATAATGACATATAAGGCTAAAACTAATTCATGAAACATTGAGTTGAAGTTAAGAAAGTAATTGTATTACAATTGAAGTGCCAAGCTAGTCCATACCTAAAGAGTTATATTGATATATTCTCATCTCATTAGTCTCACTTTGGTTGTGATTTTGCGTAAATTTCATTTACTTTAAGTTTTGGTAATTTACTTGAATAAAATAACTATAATAGCATTGGTACTTAGTTAAAGTGATAATTAGAATTCATTGAGGATGATACTCTTTTCACTACTATATTACTTGTTGATAGTGTTTGGTTGCACCATGGTAAATTGCTCGCTTAGCCAATCTAAGTCAACAAATTCACCTCTAAGTTGTGATTGAAGCCTTTATTGTGAAAAGTCTGAGTATTTCTCTCTCATGAAATCTTTTGTTTTATTTTAAATGAATGGGGAAAATTTTTTTGATTCTTTTGTTGTAATGTGTTGCTTTGTACATGGCTAAATGAAATATGATTTTCCTTGTTATTCTCCTTTATTTTCAAGTTTGAATTTAAGCAAGGTTTCTATTGTACATGTTAAGAAATCGCTGAATTGGTCATGGGAGTAAAAGAAAGCTAAATCAAAATTCTCTTATGGTAGTTCTTTTATAAAACCAAAAAGCAAATAAGTAGGGAAGTGGTTTGCTTCAAATTCTATACTATTATGATATTATGCCCAAAAATAGCATGTACTAGTTCTATCCACTTTAATTTTTACCTTCAGCGGATTTGGTGTTTATTGTTTGTCCATTCTTTCTTATCCTGGTCAATATGATTTGTAGAATTGGACGTCAAAGCTAGACACTCAAGTGAATATCTATCGTGATGTAAATAATGATAAATCTTTGCAAAACATTGCATTATGCCACATAGTTTTGTTAGGGTTTAAGCATATTAGTGTTATTTGATTTTGTTTCTTTGCCTAAATGGATATAAGACTTTTTATAAGCTAAAATTTTATGACTGGACTCTATCTTTTTATATCAAATGTAATAGTTACATCTCGAAGATAATTAAACAAGTTTCATTTTTTTCCTGAAATGTATAATTGTTAAATATTTCATTCATTTTGTCTTGTCAAGCACCTTTAAGGTGCTAATTAAAAATATTTGATATACATATCAATTTGTTTCTGCATGTGTTACTCAAATCTCAAGTTTAATTGGCAATGGTTAGAAGAGTAATTCTTCCCATATTTGCACATATGTGACATCAAACTAAATGGTTATGCAATGATTAGTTACTTGTTCGATACCAAGTTCTTTCGTATTCTCTTAGTTTCTTTTGTGATAAAAAAGGGTTGAATTTTCTAAGTGGTATGGTGTGTGCTTGTCAACTTGATCTAGCATATGAACATTTCAAGGTATTGCTGACTCTTTAAATTGCTTTTCTTGCTAAGAATAGATGGTATAAATTCTAGTTGGGATAATTCCAATATATTTTTTTGTATGATCTCTTAATTTTATCCCTACTTATTATTCTATTTTAACACTTTGAAAATTATGTTTGAATAGATACTGATGTACAACTACTTGCGTTAACTACAACAAATTAGTGGCTTTGATGTTTCCCATATTTATACTTTCAATTAATTATAACATTGTATATACAGGTTGGGGGCCTTAAAATTTCTGTTTATTGTATAGTTTGGTGCACGTTAGTAACTATGGTTTGAAATTGCAGATGCAGCCGCAATATTGTGGATGCGGCCAAGCTGCATCTGCATCTGCTCACGTTTTCTGGGCGTCTAAAAAGCATAGCTTTGGGCTGCAACACCGTTCTATTGTAGTTTTAATATATAAACCTAGAATTGCAGTAATAGAAGCAGCGATACAAAGAGGGGAGAAAGAATTTTTTAGATCTGAAACAACAGTTCTCTACTTCCTCATATCTTAGTTCCAGGTACTTATAAAGGAGAAAAATTTAAGAAAGTAGTCAGTAACAGTCAGACAACTACACAAGAGCAAACCTGGTTTTCTTCATCATCTATTTCGGACTTTATCTTTCACGTGAGTTCAGTCCATCTCTGTAAGTCTTTTTTCACTTTGCTCCGTTGATCTATCATTCTGTCTATGTGCTATATTACTCTCTGCATCTGTCGCCATTTTTTATCCGCCTGAGCCCGATTGTTCATGCTCTGTTTGCTTGCTTTTGCTTTGAGTGTGATCGTGTGTGATATGTGATGAAGAGCGAGAGACGAGTGTTTGATGGGCCATGAAGGACTTCGATTTTTTCCATTGGAATTTTTTATTTCTACGGTCAAATTGTCAAAGCCCCTTCGATTTCCTCTTTGTAATTGGTTATGTCGTGGGCTCGAGGTCATTGCCTTGTCTGTGTGAGGTGCACTGATGCACTTACAGGAAATTTAATTAAATCAAATCACGTAGGTAATTTTCTTAAAATAGATAAAAAAAAAAAATGCAAATGTTATATAAGCTCCCATTCATTGTTAACAATCTTGATATCTTAGTGCTATGTTTTATATTTTTATCATAAATTGAAAAAAATAAAAGTTTTATATTATAAAAAATATTTATTACAAATTAATAAATTTAAAATGAATATTTTAATATTTTTAGGTGACCGCTTCAAAATATTTTGAACCAAAAATAAAAACTAATTTATTAATTTTGAAAAAAATGTTAAAATGAATGTGAATACCCCATTCTAAAATGAAAAACAAAAAATGAAAAATGAAAAATTAATGATGATAAAAAATATTCATATATGAAAAAGAAAAATGATAGCAAAATGCAATAAAATTTAATTAAAGTTAGTCCAAATTAATTAAATTAAAAAAAACTAAAATAAAAAATATATAAAGTAATGGATTAAAAATATCAACAACAAAAAAAAAAAAAAGAGAGGAAAGAAAATTAAAAATGATAGCTTCAGAAGAGACAAGTGAAAAAGCAAACAAACTAGAGAAAGTCAAACAAGGCAGGAGTGCTTAAAATAGAAGGCTATAATGCTGGTGGCTCCCTTTCCCGTAGCTCGTTGGTTGCATAAAATAGAAAAGCTAAGTTCCAAGGTAGAATAGGAAGGCAGAGACTGTGAACAAGAAAGGAAATGCTAACATCCCCTTTTTGCTTCAATCAAATTGTGAACAGGTCATTTAAAATTAAAAGAATAAGAAATAATAATTTTGGAGATTAAAAAGTTAAAATATTTTTAAAACTATGAAACCTAAAAAAATACAAAAACATGAGAAGCCAAACAAAAACATGAGAAGCCAAAATTGAAGTCAAACAAAGAAAGAAGCAAAAGAAAGAATGAGAAGAGATAATAACCACGTCTGTCCACCCATGTGAGCCATATACACTAAAAAGCATAAGAAAAAAGAAGCCAGCATACAAAGTAAGCTTCAAACACAGGTAAAAAATGGGATTTTGACTAATTATGCTACTATCTCTGCCGTTTGAATGCGTCAGCTCAAATAAGACAAAAATATAGTAGGGAGCCCAAGAGTGAGACCGGAAATCAGAAAGTGACGTTAAAGAAGTTGAGCTTGAGTGTAATACCTCTGTTTTCACGTTAGAAAGACAGAGGGAAAATGGGCTTGAAAAGGGTGCTGTTATACGACATTGGAGGGGATCTTCATTTGAAAAAGCACCTCTGTTTTCACGGCCTGAGAACAGAGCTTAAAAGGGTGAAGATGATCCATGAGAGTGGGAGGGAACTTGATAGTTAAGAGCAAGTCGAAAGGAAGAACTAAGGTAAAGATCCGAAAGAGAGAGGGCCAAGAGTTTAGGAGGGTGCAGCTAAGGGGTGAAAGTAAGCCATAAGTAATTGAGAATAGCAGGGAAGAAACGAAGAAGTGAGTTTAAGAGACAATAAGAGACAGAAAGAAGTTATAAGAGTTGCAAGAAGGAGGTAGAGATGGAGAAGCATCACTGCTCTGCCCTCTTGCTTTAGAACAGGCACGAACTGAGAGTGGAAAGTCAAGAGGAAAAGAGTGAGTTTGAGAGAAAAGAGAGATGAGCTCAGAGGTAACCAATGTTCTATGCTCTACGTTCTACAAAACAGAGCCCTTGCAACGTAAAGAGGCGCAGAGAATAGGAAGAAAATAGATCGGGAAGAGAACGTGAGAGGGAGAGTGGAAGCAATTAGAACATAATACAAACACAACAGGGAGGAACCAATGAGTGGAAGCAACCCAGTTCTTCGACAAAACCCATCGCAAAAAGGGAGGAGGAAGGTAGCATTTGAAGGATAGAACGTTGGTCCACAAGGTAATCCTGTTTGAGCTTATTTTGAATGCTGGAAATAATCTTTAGTGGATGAGTTTATTAGAAATGATCTTTAGTTGATCATGGTCATGGGACTAGGATATTAGTTTGATCCTCTTTAGTGTTGTAATCTCATTCTCTGCCATTTTGACTCGTTGGATTGTTTCTTTTTTCTTTTTCTTGTTTTCTTGTTCTTTGTTTGTTTTTCCCTTTTATGAGTTTCTTTGTCCTTGCTCATTGAATGCAT
This sequence comes from Delonix regia, assembly GCA_037074485.1. Taxonomy (NCBI): domain Eukaryota; kingdom Viridiplantae; phylum Streptophyta; class Magnoliopsida; order Fabales; family Fabaceae; genus Delonix; species Delonix regia. The sequence continues at coordinate 17,634,366 of CM073449.1, read as the reverse complement.
TAGCAAGTGTGCATCCACTAGATGCATGGCTGTTTAGATGCATTGTTGGTGCATCTTTCAGGGAAGTCTAATGAGATGTTCGGTGAGCTTGAGATGAGGAGAGTTTGAAAGACGTTTAGAAGCTCGAAAGTGAGAAGAAGAAAGGGCATGGGTGTGCATCAAGAGAAAGATAAAAAAAAAAAAAAAGAGGAAGGATGGGAATAGCATAAGCTCACAGCAATGTATGTCTCCTCTAATTCTATGTGTTGAGGACAGGGGCAAACAGAGAGAACTGTTGGAATGCTTTAGCATTGTGAATGGAAGCAAGCCTAAGAGATCGATGGAAATAGGGGAGTAAGCACCTAGAAACTGAGAAAAGGGAGGATTTGGAAGCTACTGGAACATCTATTTTGCGTATACAAAAACAGAACGCAAGGAAGAAGATTTTAGGAGAAAAGCATGATAGAGGTGGAAGAAAGTGAGGGAGTGTCTGAAAGATTGAGTGTTGGTTACACTATGCATGTATTTCCTCTTGGTTCCGTTTGTTTTTCTTTTCTTAGTCATCTTGAGCAAATTACATGCAAGCATATGGGTTTATATGTACATGAGGCAAAGTTTGTGTGCATCTGGGATAAAATATGATAAGCTAGGGAAAAGGGTTTAGGATCCAATAAAATAAAAGTGAAGGACAGTGTGCATTAATGTCAGCCAAGATCAGTTTGAGCAATGTATCTTATATGTGGGTCGCCTTTTACTTGTTTAATGTCTCATAAGATGAAGGTGGCATCAGATAAGGGCATGATGAGCTATAATATTAATTATATCAGTAACAAACTCATGTTTTAGGGCCCACCAACAATTTTTTTTTTTTCCTTTTGGGTTTTCGATTAAGCATAAATTTTGGGACTTGACACAAATGCCCAGTGTTTTACTACTTTGAAGTTTTGTTTTCATTTATCTTTTGTCATGTTAAATTTTCTACGTTGGCTAGGAGATGCAATGATATGCAGGAAAGTTGGTTGTTTACGTTAAAGTGTGCTTGATTGAACGATTAGGAAAAAAAAAACTAAAGAAAGTAATGACAATTTAATAAAGTGCATAATTGGGATGCTTTTGAAAAAGGGATTAAAGGGCATTACATGGTTGTTATGTTCTCAAAGTATATGTGTTGTAAGTTTTAGAAATGATATGAGAATGGGCTGGACACATTCACACCCAAGCTTGTCACTATATGTTAGTGTTTTTCTATGTTCATTTTTATATTTCAGTTTTATTTGTTGTTTAGAGAAGGCCATAAAGATTATTTTAGACTTTAAAGAATTTGTTTTATAGGGAGAATAATAATAATAATGAAATTTTCAAGTTGCAAAATTATTTATTTTGTCATTATTTTGAAAAATTGTTGTGTGAGATTACAAGCCTCTACAGGCACTTATAGGTTAATCGTTAGAAGCAGTTTGTGATCTTAAACTCTTTAGACTTTGAAAGTTAATACGTAATTCTTTTATAAAAAAATAAATAATTTTAAATTGTCAAAAATAATTTTTTCAAGTTTTATTTATTTATTTTAAAGGCTGTCATGTGAGATTGTCAGTCTCTTAAGATATTTAGGCAATGTGAGACTTTGGTCTTCTTAGGCTATGAAAATTGATGATTTTAAAAGCAATAATAATAATAAATGAATAAATTAATAAGTAGATGAAATCTTTTTTAAATTATGAAAATAATTAATTAGGCATTACATTGAAAAAGTCATTATGTGAGACCATCGATCTCCTTAAGCACTTTCGAATTAACGAGTAGAGAGCACTTTCGAATTAACGAGTAAAGACTGTGTAAGATTCTCAGGCTTCTTAGGTTTTGAAAGTTAATATACATTTTTTAAAATAAATAAATAAGCAAATAGTGATAAATAGTAATGAAATTGAATTATTTTTAAATGCCACGTAAGATCATTAGTCACTACAGGCATTTAAGAATTAATCACAAAGGTTGTGTGAGACCTCAGTCTTCTTAGACCTTATGAATTAATGATTGTTCATTGTAAACCAAAGTCAGTTGGAAAATTTAAAAGAAAAATCTTTATTTCAAAAAATCAGGAAAAATATAAATCCAAAAAGCCCAAAAATATTTCACTTTAATAATTTCATTTCTTTTGTAAAAGTAAAACAACGAATTCTAATTTTAGAAATCCAAAAAATGTACATTTAGAAATCCTAAAAACATTTTTCCATTATAATTTCACTTTAAGTTCAAAATAAAATTCTACCTTAAAAAAACAAAAATATAAATTCAAAAATTCAAAAAAAAATCCTTTCTCATTATAATTTCATTAAATTTCAAAGTTAAAGTTAAAATTTCAAAAATCCAAAATAAATTAAAACGAGAGAGAATAAAGTGAGCTAGAGAGTGAAACAAAGTAATTTTTGTAATTAAAATATGCCAACCAAATTTCAAGCTTGTTTTATTTACGAAAATTGAATTGTTTTCTTCTAACTTACTCATTTCACAAAAATTAAGACACCAATCTTTTGTCTCAGATTTTAAGACGAACTATGTGGACTTTGATCTCTATTACAGGGTACATAGGCTCTAGACTTTTATTATAGGTCAAGTCCAGCTTTTGTAAATATCTATTTATTTGCTTTCATTATTGTTGTTTTTGTCTTCTTTGTTTAACGAGTATGCATGTCAATAAAATGGTAATTGAGATAAATTTAAGACCATATTCTATTTCATTTGACTAGTTTAAGGTAACTGTCCTCATAGACAGGTGTTGTGGGGTGCTTAATACCTTCCCCACACTCAAATAGACTCCCAAACTCATCTCTATTTTTGCAGACCACTTTGCATTTTTCTTTTTGTTAAATTAGTTTTCCAAAATTTTTTGTTAAAAATTTTGGTAGTAACTCCAGTAAATCAATTTTCAATATTTATTTTGGGAATCAAAACTCCTCTCTTTTTTAGTCTTTCCACCGAAAAGTCAGTTACAACAATGACATAAAATAAAAATAACTTTGAATCGGTTAAATTATTCATCAATTAACTAAACTTTCTATCAATTCTTCTTGTAACCTTTTTATGAAAGAAAATTTACTATAGTAACATGAATATTAAGAATTAATGACTTATAACAAGGTCATAACAAAAGTGCTACAAATGAAATTTTGAATGAATAAGATTTAAATACAGTTTTGTACTTTCATTTATGTTGTTCAATTTTTTTTATAGTGTTAATTTCTTTTATTAAAAAGTACATAACTTATTGAAAATCTATTTTTTTTAATTTTATATCAGTGCAATTTATTTTATATAAAAAATTATAAAATGAAATATGACACTTGATTGACACATGGTAATTAAATTTTTTTAATTTTGATTACTTGACAAAACATTTTTTTTTTAACAAATCATATTTTTATTATCAACAAGTAGTGTAAATTATAAATAATGCTGCCAAGAGAAGAATTTTGAACTGGAAGATTGGAGGGTGCTCCCAATGAAGATCCTGGGTAGCATTTTGGAACACCTTTGGCTAGAAATCAAAACAAAATAATTTGCAAACCTTGTGGTAAAATAGTGAAAGTTGAAATTACTCAACTGGAGCAGCTTATTGCTCATTTTAAAAGTCACATATCTAGTTGCCCAAGAGTGACAATTTCTGTTTAAGAAGGCATGATGAAGCTTTTATTGGATAGTAAAGCTAGAAAAATTGATACCAAAAAAAAAAAGGAAAAGAAGAATTTGAAGCAAGGTTGAAAGGTGATGAAGATGATGGAATGGAAGACTTTGTTGATGAGCAGATGAGGCAAACCACCTAAGAAAGTCTCATATCACATTGTAAATGGAAAGATAGACAACAATTCAAACAATAAACAGGAAGGGATCAAAATGTGTATGAAGAGGGTAAAGGTCCTCAGGTAAGGGCTAGTGGATAACAAGATATTTCATTTAGTTTAAGATCTCAAAATGTTGATGTTATGAGGAGTAAGAGTATGAAACATCCTACAACTTTTGGTGGTTTGATTAAAACACTGAGGAAAAAATTAAGAAAAGTCATATCAAAGTTTATTACTTACAAGCGCCTTCATATGAGCTAATATGATTCTACATGATTGCATAATTTAATCACTGCAGTTGTTGAGATTGGTACAACAACAGTTAAGTTTCCTACTCCTTATGAAATTTCATATGTGCATATGGAAGTTGAATACCAATGCATGAAAGAATGGATAAATAGATTAAAGGGTACATGGAAAGAGTGTGGAGTAACAATAATGTGTTATGGTTGGACAATAGCATAAATCACATGCTCATAATGAATTTTCTCTTTTACTACAGCAAGGGAACAATTTTTTAAAATTAATTGATGTATCTTTTGTTGCTAGCAAAAATATTAATTTTTATTTTTAGCTACTTCATAATGTTATTGAAGAATTTGGAGAAAAATATATAGTCCAAGTGGTTACAAATAATAAAAGGGCTCTGAAGGTAACAGGTAAAAAGTTGATGGAAAAAGGACCATATATCTATTGGTCACCTTATGTAACTCATTGTCTGGATATATGCTTATAGGACATTGGAAAAATTTCCAATGTATGGAAGGTATTAAAGGATGCAAAGATGATAACATCCTTTATATATAACCACATTTGGACTGTGTATTTGATGAATGAATATACTGGAGGTAGAGAAATTATTCATCTAGCTATCACTTGCTTTATCACACAATTCTTACAACTACAATCTCTTGTAGAGCAAAAGCAAGCTTTAAAAGGCATGTTCTCCTTTACAAAATTTCAAAAGTCTAAATTTGGGAAGGTAAAATTTGGACTAGCACATGATGTGAGGAAAGAAGTTATGGAGAATGACTTTTGGAATAAAGCTAATGAAATACTAAAGTGTTTAAGCCAATTGTCATGGTTTTAAGACTGGTCAATGGAGATGAAAAACTAACTATAGGTTTTATTTATGAAGCTGTTGATAGGCAAAACAATCTATACAACAAAATTATCGTTATCACTCATAATATAATGACAAGATAGATAGAAGGTGGAAATTTTTATATATGGATTTACATTGTGCTAGTAAGTCTATGTGTATAACTTATGTTGCCCAAAAAATTTACATATTTATACATTAACATAATTTAAATAAATTTCTTATTTCTTTTGTAGGTTATTTCTTTAACCCTTAATTTCAATTTGGAGTTGAACACGGGTAATCAATTTATAAGGAAACATTTAAAGGAACTGGTAAACTTATATCCAAATTGCAAAGAGATGTAGATGATAAAATCAAATCTCTGGGGCAGGTTAGTATATATAAATCAAAATGGTTTGTTATAATACCTATTTATAATGGTTAGTATATATTCTATGCTTTGTGAGGGTTTAGTTGTTGATACGAAATCCTTGTAGGATATAGTTTTTGGTTGATTATTAAATGCAATGCTCACACACAAGTATACGTGATCAACAAATAATATAATTGTAAGTATAGTATCGATCCTTCCAATAATCTCAATTGTAATTGATTATCTATTACTAAGCCTTTTAATGTTAGGAATTATATTGACTAACTGTAAAGCAGAAAATACAATGTTTAAGTGATTGTGATGTATCTAACAAACCTAGGATTTCGACTTTTACCACATGCAGACTCACTTTCTTTTACATTTGTACTTCAAATTAATTAATGATTAAAGTTGCTAACCTAGGAACCTTAGTGCCTATATATTCTTGTCAAATTCATATAGTCTAGGCTAGGATCACTTGATTCCCAATATGTTTATGGGAAACAATAGAGATTCGACCTCGTAGGATTTGTTCCTAACAATGGTTATCACAGCCAGTTAAGTACTTTCGTCTTAACTGCATATTACATTAAAAGTTAACAATGATTATGGTCATCTAGTTTTTAAACTTAATTTCCCCTCTTATGCTAATCCAAGTTTTGAAAATCTATCCTAAGCTAATTAAACTTAGAAAGCATTAAGCAAAGGATGCACATAAACAACTAACCATTGATCAAATATGAAATAAAACCTTAACAAAAAGTAACCCTAATAAGGGTTTTACTCAAAATCCTAGAAACAACCTACTAGCTGGTCATTGGGATAAGTTCAAAAACAAAAAGATGAAAAGGAAGGAAAGTAAAACAAGAAGAGTGAAAAGAGAAAAGTTAAGAGGAGGCACAACTCTAAATGAGTAGCCTACTCTGTTACATAACCCTTTCCTAGTGTCCTTGAAACCCTACTTAGGAGTATCTCCTTGGTACTGTTTCTGGTTCTCTCTTTAGCTTGTGTGTCTTCAAGAGCAGCTCTAGTTTCAGGAACCCCAAGTATCAAAATTTGAATAAGATTCCATATCTTAATTCAAGAAATCCTACTTTTAAAATTAGATCTTCTGATAGCACGTTGGGCTCTAGCTCTTTAACGCTTAGGCACTAACTCTTTGTTTTTTGTGCCCAAGCACTAGCTCTTTATCACCTAGGTGATGAAATTTGCAAAATTTTGGTGCCTAAGTGTTACTTTCCTAATGCTTGAGCACTAAACTCTAGATTTTGATCTTTCTCTCATGCACTTGGGGTGCCTAGGCACTGATAAATTGGCACTTGGGTGTGAAGTCTTTGGCATTGGTGCCCAAGCGCTAAAATTCTGGTGCCTAGTCATCGTTTATCTAGTCTAGATTTGTTTTCTCACTGCTTTTGGTGCCTAAGCACTGCTATTGTGGCGCTTGGGTGTTATGTTACTGGTTTTAGCGCATATGTGCTAAAACCTTAGAGCCTAGGCACTACACGCTCCTCCATAATCTTTGCAATTTCCTTCTCCCTTTTTATTGGGGTTATTCCAACTTCATTTTCCAAAAAGTTAATTACCAAAAAGTTTTAATCTTTGTACAATAAAGGCCAGTCTTAAGCTTGCAAGTTTAAGATAAAATTTATTTGAAACTAGTGAGTTATTATCAATAAACAAGTGTTTTGGTTATGAAAATTACTCTTGATAACTCTCTTTTGTGGAGTTATCAATAGGCCTAATGATAATAGAAGAGGCAGTTCTTATGCAGGAATAGGTGGAAGGCAACAAGTTGATCCACTAAAATATTCTTCCTCTTCCAAATTTTCACAAAGTTTCAGTGATTTGGTATTGGTAAATTGTCTCAAAGTAGTTATAGCCACTACCCACCATTCTATCAATAACCTTATTATCTGTCTTATTATAACCAAATACCAAATTATCCTAGTCATCAGTAACTAGAGAACACTAGTGGTGGATTGATTGATTATATTTTTGGATATAAAGCTAGACAAGGTGATAATGAAAGTGAAAGTGGAGGTTGTAATCCTCCATGCCATTATTCAATGTGCTTATGAATATTCTTTCTTATCTAACTTGTTGACATTTACATTATTTATATTTTCCTTTTAAATTTCTTAACATTGATCTATTTGTATAAAGTATGTATTTGTCACATTAATACATGTCAGATTTGACATAATACATCTATTTGAGAAATATATAAATTATATATGAATTTTGATCATTTTGTTCAAGTTTTAAAAAAATCATGGTGGCTGTGACTGCAACTTACATTGTATCCACAACACCCACAATTATAACAACCGCAACCACAATTTAAAACCTTGTTAGTAACGGAACCGGTCTTTGTTGTAACGTTAGAGGAAAAAGAAAGGAGAGAGAGAGAGAGAGATTAATCCGAACTTAAATATCGATGGAAATGGTAGATAAGGGGTTTCTCTTTTTGTTTGTTGTTTCACTTTTCTTGAGTTATAAAACTTTTTTTTTTTTTTGGGTCAGAAGTTATAGAACATTTTCTGAGAAAAGAGATTGAAATAATAATCATATTGGGATTTCAAGATTATTTTTATTTCCATTTTTATAAAACGTAAAGATATACTTTGGTAATAGCACGTAAATTTATAAATTTAGTCGAAATTCTTTATTAAGTATAATTATTATTTTATTTAATTTTTTTATATCAGTAAGCACATTTAGAAAGAGACTGTTGTAATTTTTATATGGAGTTAACGATATGATTACAATAAGAAAATTTTTTGTGGTATGAAAATAAATAATAAATGAATTAATATTATTAAAAATAATGGAACGTTGTTTAAGTTAATATTTTATTATTTTTAAAATATAAAAGTAAAATGAATTACGTCATAATTTTCCATTCAAAAATATATTTAATTATTTTATTATATTGATCAAAAACTTAATCACGGCTAAATTGGCGATGATAAGCCTTCGAGTTAAAATCAATTCAGGACTAATATGGTAGAATAAGAAAGAGGAAATCAATATTTAGTCCATCAAAATTACTCTCCTCTTAATTTAATCCCTTAAACATTTTCTTCAATTTAAAATAGTCCTCCCATTAAATAAAGTTACAAGCGCTTAACAAACTAGTAGACATATGACATATATATATATATATATATATATATATATATATATATATATATATATATATATATATCAAAGAGTTCATTTAGCCATTAATTAAAATATTATAGACTTTCCCAAATGTGCAGAGCACCCCAAATGACGTGGCTTTCTTAATTTCACATAACTTAGCTTGCAACGACATTATTTTAAGGATTAGTCAGTTTGCTTCTTTTTTTTTTTAATAATCAAACAAAACAATATCGTTTAAAAAAGGCTTCATCAAATTAAAACACCAGAAAAAGTGTATATCAATTGGAGACCATGTAGGGCCACTGTAAATTATATGTCTATTAAGTGACAGAGACTTTGTTAGATAAGAAAATCATTTTATTTAGAAAACTGTCTGAGAGACAGAATTTTTTTAAAAAAATTATATTTAAAAAATTGTAATATTTTGAAAATTGAATTATTTCTTTAAAAATAGTACATATTTTAGTGCTAGAACAGATTATATGTAGCACAATACCCATGCTCTGCCAGAGAGGGAAGAGAAAAAAAAAATTATCAATTTCGATAATAAATACAATTTAAAATTGCATGACATATTGTGCAATGCCGTACAAAGTGCTTGCAGTATATTGTACTTAATTTGAATATATTGTATGTATGAAAAAATATATGAATTTAACGGTTAAAATTAAATGGAATATGCAATTTGATTATTTAAATTAATTTTAATAATTATATATGGTCAAAATTTTGCATTTTTGGTCATACGTAGTCTTCAATTTTTGATTCAATAATTTAAATTTAAGGAGCTATATAATTTAATGATGAAAAATTCATTTTAGGAACCGTAAAAAATCTGAATTCATATTGTACTTATTATTTGGGAACTATTAGAATATAATGAATTTGTAAAGCTGTAATTAGAACACCGGCAACTGAAGAACTATAAGAATGAACGATGTGGTGAATAAATTTTTTAAACTTATTTGAGGCCATTTGAACGTACATGGATGATCGAGTATGAATCCTCCACTAATATTAGAGGAGATTTTCAAAGAGTTTGGATCGCTTCCAATATTATTAGAAGAGATTTTTTTTAATAAATCGTGAGGATTATTGAATTTAGATTTAATAGCTTTTAAATTTTTATAAAATATATTTTTTAAAAAATAAAAATTTATAAGTAAATATATATTAATATTTTAAATTTTTTTCATAAAAATAATATGTAGTTAAAGAAATAAAAAGATTGAACTATTTTTAATATTTCATAATTTATTTTATATATCACAGTGTCTATTATTTTTTATCTAGATATCATTTTGTAAAAAAAAAATCTAAAATATATATATATATATATTTATTTATTTATTTACAGAAATAATTATTTTTATTTTTTAAAAATTATATTTTATGTAAAAATTAAGGGCGATTGGATGCTTACTGTTATCGGAGAAAATCCCCTCCATAACTGTAGGGTTCCATACTCATGGATGGTCCAGCTTGTGTTGTCCCTAGCCATGGCATTAATGTGATACATAATGATGATTTATATCACGGAGCATTAATGGCTAGGAAAGTTTTTGAGTCATATTTCCATTAAATTATCCAATTTTCACCAACATATTTGCAGGTCCGTACAAAACGAGGAGTCAGAATCTCAGACACCTCTTGTAATGCTCTGAGACAACTAAGATATCCACTTCACTTGGTCTCTAGTCTAACGGGCTTCTCTTCTTGAACTTCATTAACTGCCCCAACCATAATCACCTACCACTCTTCAATCATGGAGAAGCTTATTATTTTTTTCACGCTTCTTTTGCAGAGAAAAGGTACACAAATTAAATGTGAATATGAGGTGCATGTGGAGAAGGGCAGCTAGCGAATTCAGATTCTTTACAGCTTTTTTAAAGAAATTGTGTAATTTAAAATTATATCTACTTTGATAATTACAAGTTATCAAATTTTGATTCTCAATTTAAAATATAGATTGTCATAAATTTATACATTTATTTTGATATTAACGGTTAGATTTTACAATTGTCACGAAATGCAGGAAATTCAAAGTAGGTAGCTTGATGAAAGAATAAATAAGGCATATTTTGAAGAGAAAGGGTAAAGAAATTAACTTTTTTCTTTTTATTGTTTAAAGTATCAATTCTTCGACTTATGATTTGAGCCAAATTAGGAGATATTTTTTATATAAATATTTTTTATTCTTATTCCACTACGATTTAAACTCAAAAAACAATAGTGAAAGGATACAAACTCTTTCTATCTGTATCAATTTGTACTTGTGTAAAAAAATTAACTTTGAATATGAGTCAACATGGATTTTTTGTAATTTTTTTAGAGCAATATTGTGTAATTTGATTGATACTGGCTATCTAACCAAAATTTTAAACTTCATTGATTTTAGTAATTAAAAGTAATTGAATTCATTTTTTTTATTTTAAATATAAAAAGTCAAATTTATACATTTCTTTTAATCACAACTGTCATATTTACAATTGTCAAAAGACCTATGGAAATTCAAAACTAGCTAGCGTGAATTGCCTCATCATTTGATGAAAGAATAGATGAGGTTACTGAAACATGGTTTGGAAGTGGTGTGAGATGGAGCAGCATTGTTTGACTGTCATAATTAATGATCAGCTGTTTAGAAGATAATTGAGTTGAGTGGATCAGAATAGTTTGAAAATCCAAATTTTAAACCACTTTGAATTTGATGATTTAGAATGACCATTTGAATTTTGTATAATTATTCATTTCCTTTTTTAATTCTTCCAACTAGTTTGTTATTTTATTAAAGCACTAATATCTTAATAATAATATTGAAAATATTATCCTTGCAACCCACCGAGCCCATTAATGATAATGTAATTAACTCTAAATGGATACTATCAATATATTAAATTTTCAATCTATAGAGTTAGTTATTAATTGAATATCATTCCACACAGTTATACTCGTCTCTTTAAATGTAATGACCACCTCACTCCAATCACTTCCAATCAAGTACCGTTTATTACGCATATGACAAAAAAAATATTAAATTAGTATATTATTTTTATACTTTATAACAATTTAGTTCTTTATAAATATATGGTGACAAATTAGTTTTTAAAAAATTTTATTTTATACAAAATTAATTTTTTATTAATCCAAATAAAAAAATTAATTTTATATAAATTTAAATTTATAAAAAATTAATTTATCATGATCAATTTGTAAAGATTAAATTATTATAAAATATAAAAATAAAGGACAAATTTTACACTTTTCTCTATATATGATGTACTCGTTTGAAATTAATAAATGGCAGAATTTGAAGTAGGATCTTTGCTTTTTTGGTAATAAGAAAATAGATATTAAATGTTACAGTATGATAATTGAGGAGGGCAAGAAAGTATTTAAAAATGAATCAAAATTGAAAGGATTATATTTTTTTTTTTTAACCTTATTTTTGTGTGTGTTTGATTTGGACACATATCAAACACCATAGGTTCCTTTTTCTCAAGGTAAAGATGTTCATAAAGAATAACTATTCCAAAAATTTAAGATCTACGACTAGCATGCCATGAATTTCTGATCATAACACGAGAATCTCAGTTCAGATCTTATTCCTAGAAATACAATAATATACATAAATCTTTAGCACCACAATTCATTAGATGCAGCCATACATCAAAATGGTGCATGTAGCTACTGGACCAGTCTATGAAGAAAATTTCTGATCTTCATATCATCTCGAACGCAAAGATCATCATTATCCATGGAGTCTCAAACCCTTCAGGGTTTTCAATTGCAGGCAGTATTATGTGATGCGGCTGCAATATTATGGTTAAATATCGTAAAGTTCTAAGTACACATTGTAGAGTTTACAACGCTCACAATTGTAACAACTATATTTATAATCGCAAGTGCAATTTAAAACCTAAAAATTTTATACTTGACAGACTTAAGAGGAGTGAGCACTGCATACACGTGTGTATATATATAGATATATATGATGAAGGCGATGAAACACTTGAGATCGGAGTGAGAAGATGAATTTGGGCTTCTCATGGAGGCTCGTATGCAACCTCTTCATCTATCATTCTGGAGCTAGATGGTTAGTTCCTCCATCAACAGTCTGAAACCCAAAAATTAACAGAGTTTGTATTCAGAATCATTAGAACCCGGAACCTGGAGCTCTACGCAGAGAGGAGGCCAAGAGGAAAAGAATAAGCATAATTTCTCTCAAAACTCAAACGATCTCCATTTCCCACTGTCACTCTGGGTTTCAAGGGTACTCAGCACATTATATAAATAGAGTGATATGACACATCAACTTTTCAAAGTACTTTTTTTTCTTATGGTGTAGTGGTTATCGTCTATAAAGTACTTGGTGTATTATTACTTAATTGATGACTCTTCCTTTTGTTTTTTTTGTTTTTTGAAAGTATACTACTTTCAAAGTTTGTTTCTTGTTCCATATTATTATATCATAATTTATAATATTTATTATACTAAAATTTGAAATTGAAATTACTTGTATAAGTATAAAGAACTAGACCATTCTGCTATGCTCAACTCCAAAGTTTGTTGTGATTAGTTTAATCCTATTATTTTGGTTTTTTCAAAAAAATATAATTCCTGAACTTATTGAGAGAACGTACCAACGGAATTGATTACATAAATTATTCTTGTTTATTATGGCATATATTTGTTGATATGGGCATTTGGCGTGAGCTAAAACATAAATTTTAAATAGCATTACACTCTGATGGAGAAAGAAAAAAAATAACGCATTATATATGTTGTACAATTATATTTTTCAATTGAAAATGCAATCTCTCTTAGGACCATGACTAAACTCATATATCTTATTTCAAAGTATTAGGATTGAATTAAGTGTAATAAAATTCGGAGGACTAAATTAATTACAATAATATCTCCTAAGATCAATATAGCACTTTGCTTTTTCTTTGTTAATCAATTTTCTATTTAGCGCATAGACATATTGTCAACAAATGAAGTATTGTGTTTGCTTTCAAGAGGTGGGTGGGAGCAGGGTTGTTAAATAATAAATGCTATAGTAACAATTTTCAGCGATTATTTTGATAAAAGAAATAAATTTTGGTCGTTGAGTATTTATAGTGTAAGAAAGTGGTTTATATGCTTGTTTTCATTTATTTTAAATTGTAATATTTTATCATACCCTAATATATATCAACATCTATGTGTACTAAATATGTAATATTTTGAAGAAAAAAATATATTTTGGCCTCTCACTTATAATAAAATTATCATTTTGGTCCCTATTAATTTAAATGTGCAAAATAGTTTCTCACTCTTTAAAAAATGTCACCCTTAATTCTCTAATTTTCAAAAAAAATTACTATATCTAGTCTCTCTATAAAATCCTAAACCCTAACTTTAAGGATTAAATGTGGTATTTTTTGAAAAAGTGGGAGAGTAAATATGACATTGTTCAATGAGTTGATAATTATTTTAAACATTTTAATAAGTGAGGGACTAAAATGATAATTTTGTGATAAATGAATGATAAAAAAATATTTTACTCTTAATTTGAATAATAAGACTTTAGCCTTTAGACACGTGGATATGTTTTCGGGCCTGTTGATATAATGTCATAAAAAAATTACCTAATAATTTAAATTGCTCGATTTATTTCCAAAAATATCACACACACAAGCATTGCGCTATTATATTTAAATTTATTGTTTTTGGATTAGGCCCTAAGAAACACATATATAAGTAATTTATTATTCAAGTTTATGAATTTATGAATATATTTAAAAAAAATAAGTTAACTTCAAGCAAAATCGGACTATTGTAAAATTGGATAAATTTGAGTTGACTTATGGAGTCAATTGAATTTATGATTTATTTATCAAAAAATGTATAAACTAACTTGTATAGTTAGTAACATAAAAATTCAAATTCAAAATTAAAAGAGATATAGATAAACTTTTTGTTTTTGGAAGCCATTAAAATCTACTTTATTATTAGTTTAATTATACATAAAAATACTAAAATTACATTAAATTGTACTTATTAAAATAATAATAATAAAATAAATATTATTTAGTTGGTTATATTAATTATTTATGTATGACTATGTTAAAATGTTGATATTGAGTGCTACATGTTATGAAATACTAATAAATTTATTTGACTTAGTATAATTTGAATTGCATACGAATAACATTTTATTGTATATAGTAACTATATAACAATGTATTTTAATAGTTATTTATTAATAACTTTCATTTAACTAGATATGCATCTGATCATGTGGATACGCCTCTTATTTACAAGTATATGTACTTTTAAGACGAGGCCTGTATATTTGTGGGAAATTAATATTATTATATATTTGAGAATATTAATCTTAACATTGATGAAATATGCTTCCACTCAAAGTTAGACTACTTAATTTTTTTTATTTATATAATATGTTTATATTGACATATATCAAGAAATAAAATTATTTTCTTGAACGCATATGCATGAATTATTAAAGTCGTTAGATTTTAGAAACTAGAGATTGCAAATCTTCCTACCGTGTGCTTTTCAAAGGTTTGTTGGTGATCTGGGAAATCGTCTTTTTTGTTTTCTTTTCATGCAATAAGATCTATATATTATGGATAAACTAATAATTTTGTACCTAAGTTATTTGACTCATTGAGTTTCAAATTTCTAAAAATTAATAAATTTACAATTTATTTTTTTAAAACAACAAAATTATTGTATAAAATTAGTTATTTTGTCAAATGATTTAAGCATGTTGGAAGAACTAACTTTCAACAACTCTATTACTTTTTTTAACAATTAATATATGTATGCACCAATTTTTTAGAAAAAAATTACATTAATCTAATAATTTAAGGACTTATTAATTTAATTATGCAATTTCAATTCTTGGAGAAAAAGCCTCCCTATATAAAAAATTTCTAATTATAAAATAATACTCAATAAGAAATTAAGTAAAAAAATTCAGAAAGCAAATAGCACTTTAGCTTAATTATAAAAGATTATCCATGGTAGAATGTGATGTCAGCTCCAAGGTCAAGGAGTTAAGGAAACCGATTTGGTAACGGTGGTAATTTAAATGTAAATAAATTTGAAAAAAAATCTGAATTATTAGATAAAAATCTTAATGGTTTAAATTTTAAAAATTTTTTAAAAATTGTTTAAAATTTGTTAGAATTTAAATAATTAAATAAAAATTTAATAATTCAACTTTTCTCAAATGTAATAAATTTAGATTTTTAATGGCAGAAAATCCAAAATTATTGAAAGTTAAAAAGAAACAAATCTAGAAGGATCAGAATCCAAGGGATAGATATGTTAATGGTACAAAATTATAAAAACAATGATGATCCCAAGCTGGATTTCTCATCCAACTAACCCTGGAAAAAGGTTAATCTTTGAGGACCTAATCTTACAAAGATTGTCAAATAATTTGTGGTCCCCAAGATGAATGGCATGCGCACGCATTCATATCTTTCTTTTTATATATGTGTTCATTGTTGGTGGAGCACTAAATAATTTGACTCTTTATATATATATATATATATATATATATATATATAAGTTTGTGATAATTGTGTTCTTAAAAAATTAATTATGACAAATCAATTTTTTATAAATTAAAATTTATACAAAATCAATTCTTCACAAATTCAAATTTACACAAAATCAATCCCTCTGTTTAGATTAATGAATGATTGTTTTGTAGAAAATAGGATATTTTAGGGACTAATTTATCATGATTATTTATGAAAGATTAAATTGTCACAAAGTATAAAAATAGAAGACCAATTTAATACTTTTCTCTCTGTATATAATAGGGAAAGTTGTATTTTTGTTCCTCAAATTTTTACTCAATTTTTAAGTTGGCCCTCATACTTTGAAAATTTATAAATAGATCCTCACAATTTAAATAATTTACAACATAGTCCCTATTATTATATTATGTGAATACTTTATTATATATGTGAGTTAATTTTGCTTTATTATCTATTTTTATTTCTATTATTAGCATAAATTATACATATTTAGAATATTAAAATAGTATAAAATTAGTTGCAGTAATAAAATTTAATAAATACTTACATAATATAAATTAAAATATTTGTAACTTATAAGAATTTTAATTACAAACTCTAAACCATAGGGACTAAATTAAAAATTAGTTAAAACCATTGGGACTAAAAGTATAATTTTTCCATATATAAAGTAAAATATTACTTTAATCACTCACTTATCAATTGATTCTCAATATGTTCCTTACCAATTTATAATTACAATTTAGTCCCTTATATCTGAACTTACTCTCAATTTAATTCCTCGTTAATATGAAAATTAATACATGTATTCCTTTATTTTTAACTAATTTTGAGCTAAATATACTGATATTTATTTTAAGAAGCAATCAAATTAAGAGTAAACACATAAATGAGGGATCAAATAAATAATAAAAATCAATGAAAAACCAACTTAAAACTAGTTTCATAAGTGATCGTATTTTTATTTGCACGAAGTGGCATCAGAATTTAAGAGTGATAGTATTGCATTAGATTGCTGGACTCCCAGACAGTGGTATATGCAAGGCAGATACACCTTTTGGATGATAGTGCTATTACTTCACATGCAATTACTGATTATATATAGAAGCACCAAAAAGGATGAAAAAGAATAATCGTCCCTGTTGAAGTGTAAGTCTCTGAATGCTTGACACCTAATAGTGAAAAACATGAGCAGCACTAGGCTTTTTAAAAGTTTTTTAGGCTGCACGCTTGATTGTACAGGTAATTATAATAAGAGACGTGTGGTAACAAAATAACTCGTTTTAATTTGAATTGCGAGTTTTATATATGACACTGGTCTTATTCTTATGATTGAGGTAAGTTTGATGTCAATTTCTTTTTTATTTTAATGATTTTCAAGAACTTGCTCTCCTCTAAAACATTGGTTGAGATTAATAGAAAAATGATTATAAATGTATAAAATATGTTACTTATTTTTGCATTAATCTTGAATAAAGTAGAATCAATTGACAGTGGTTTAAAACTCCTATTCGAATCTCTCTAACCATTTATTTTATTACCATGTAATGAATAAAGAACGACAAATTATATAAAGGTGCGTGTCTATGAAAGAAAAAAACAGCTATATCAACACTTTGGCAATAATTCAATTTTGGCCTCTTATTAAAGGATTTTTTTGAAATTAGTCTCTCATAGATGGTTCATTAATTTAGCCCATCATAGATATGATATTGTTCAATTTGATTTGTAACATATAGACATTTTACAATTTGATCTCTCACAAATAAACATGTTATTGATAATGTTTTTCTATCAAATTAATGAGTGGGAAGAGCTTTTTTAAGTCGCAAGAAATAGCAAAATTTTGATTATTGAAGATGCCAATTTAAGGAGGACTATATATCTATCACACCTTGAATTTTTGAAGTTTGACTGGTGTGGAATCCTAGAATAACTCCATTTTGCAAGCGCAGACTATCTAGTTAAACTCTACAAGACACCTTAACCAAGTGTCTTGGAATCTTGATGACACCAAATGAATTTTATAAATAAATTAGGGTTAGTATACATGGACCTCTCTAGACATTAACAATTACCTGTTAGCCCAGTTATCAAACAAAGAGAACTCTGCACCCAAACCAAATGAAGTACAATTATTACAGGGAAGGGGATCTAGTTTGTGGTCGAAATAGAGCTTACCTTTAAAGTAATACATCTTTTAAGGAGCAATAAAATACAAAGCAACATAACCCTCGCGGATCAAATTGGAGCTCATGTAAGGGACCTTTAAACTTAAGGCTCAGTAGCAAATTTCCAGATTGGCTCTATCATTTTAAATTTCCAAAACATTCAAATCTAAAAAATAAATACATAAGTAAAGAGAACAATTAAGAAAAGATTTTAAGGAAACAAAATTGTAAAGTAATGCTTATATAAGGTGAAACAGATCACGTTGTAGTATGTTTCACCTAGCATTATATTGTCAATTAAAACATGATCTAATAAACTCCCATTTCCCCTTTCAATTCGCTTTTTGCCCTCCCTAGTACTGTAGCAGTAAAACTCTCTTGACAAAATCTATAACCCACTTATAAGTATATCAAAAGTTCAATAAAACAAGACTATGGTAACTAAAAATATTTAACAAATCTTATACGCATGTCAAAGGCACAACTTGAATGGCAATGCCCCCTTACACGTTCATTTCATAAACCAAGCATTTAGCAAGTCCTAAATTAAAGATAGGGCATTAGGAATGGATTGGAATTTAAGATCTGATAATCATGTGTGGTCTAGAGAAAGTGTACTTGAACCTTTCTTCATCATAAAAATAATTCCTTTTCTTAAATAATAAAGTAGCAAGAGGTTTTAGGAATTCATTGTACAAAAATAAACAAGGGAGAGTAATATAAACTTAAATAAAAAAAAATATGATTGCTTTCAACCACAAGCATAATTGATTTAGATAGTCAGACAAGTAGCTTACCAAGGCAATTGGGTTATTATAATATTTTATTCCAAAACAAGAGTTAATAACTTCATATGTAGTAACGATAACAATGCACATTAACATAATAACAAACTTAGCTTAAGTTTTAAATCCACAAGGACTTTACTTGTCACAATCCAACCACCCATCAAGCTCAGGCACTAGCTAAAATCTAGGTAAACCCAATGGTTTAAAAATATTCTTTAGCTGTAAATTATATGCACATAGGTATTGATTTAAACTTCAAGCCAAGTGATATTTGTATTTATTTTCTTGTTAGTCATCAAAGTAGATTCAAAGTAGATTCACGATTTAACACTTTCAACATAAACCTAAGCAAAGATTCAAAACTGAAATTGAGATCGCATAGGAAATTATTTTCCTCTCAACTGAACACTACTATAACATAAACCTAGAAATGTTTTACCCGAAGCACAAGGTACTGATAGATATCATAATTAGTGCTGACCAAAGACTTAAATAACCCGGAGAAGGCGCCCTGTCCCAAACTCAAGTCGAGCTAGGTCAGAGAAAAATCAAGCGAAGACAAAAGTAGGTCAATAGGGTAAGAATCTTGAGACTGGACAAGTGCCAGGTAGGCAATTTGGCCAAGATACACAACCTCGACCGATGTTAGAATTATTTTTAGATATGATTTAATCGTGGTTGTTGATTTCTATGAATTAGGGCGTCATATTTTTTCGTCCTCTAGTCTCCAAATGCTTGAGTCCTTCTCTCCTCTCCTCCCCTTTCAAATATGAATCCCTTCTGCTGCTAATATTCACGCTTGTTTTCTAGCATTCATCCCCTCTGTTCATCATCCATTTCTAGCCAACATCAAAGGTTAACAAAAAAAAAAAAAAAACATACAAGAATTACAAAGAAATGAGCTAAGGTTTTGCATTTTAGCTTATAAATCTATCCACAGTACTGCCTCAGCCTTCCATTCGCATGAGGAGCTTTTGAAATTGAGATCTTCTTGAGTTTGTGAATTGATGTATGCATCATTTTCTAGCTTATTAGAATACGTGCTTCTGTTCTGGCGCGTTTGATTTTCATCTTGATATGAGTATGGATTATGCTAATTTTGAATTTGCAAGATTTTGTCTCCGATGAGGAACAGATTCAATAAACTTTACTTCTTAGAACTAATCCAATAAAATTGAAATCCCATATAATATTTGTGACAACTATACTTATTACTTCTAATAAAATAATGTCCAAAAAGAAATCCTAAGAACAACTATATATCTGATCTAATTATGGCCTAATTGATTAATCCCTGTACATAATGAACATTCCTTAAATATTAACATTCACCATCTATTGTATGCCTAATAAATATTAGCCTCTTATATTATCTACCTTCGGCTATATATATATAAATACATTATTCCTCATTTTACATAAGCATGTGAACGTATTTATTTTAATTGATGTTTGGTGATATCTCCTTAATAAATTCCTAATAGCTAATTGTAAAGTATTAAATCACAAAGATTATTTTCTCTATTTTAGGCAAAGTTATGGTTTTTTTATATTTATTAAAATTTTTAAGTTATTGTTAATATTTAAAAATTTAATTAACTCCAACCTTAATGATGTACGTTTATTTAAAATTTTAGATAGTGGCAATCCTTAAAAGAAAATCTGATATTTATTTAAATATTCATGATATATGATTGTTTGAAGGCACCTGCTACCATATTAATAAACCAAATTTTGAATTAAGTAATTCTAATGTACAATTAAATATCCTAAATTAGACTTTTGTAAATCTTCACTACTATTTTCTTTTAAATTCTGGATTGTTAATAATTTAGTAACATTCCGATTTACAATAAATAAATTAAGTTTGTATTAAGAACAGAAATTCAAATTGTTTTCTATGGTTTCATAGTCCCACAATTATCGGAGAAAATCTATTTGATATCTGATTACTTCTTTCCTCCGGAAAAATAGCATCCATATGGGTATGAATATTAGGTTCCTATAGGCCCATTTTTATTAAAGTTTATACATCCAATGGGGAGAGCTATGCTCATAAGTTAAATCAATATCCAAACTTTGGTTTCGTGAAGGGATTAACCACCCATTGCCTTTCCAGTAATCAGAAATAGTGTTAAAGGCATGTTGAATTGTACAATTAGGGTCTAAGGAGAGTTCTTTGAAAAGCCAACTACATCTGCCCTTCCAGATTTGCAAGCAAAACATTGCAACATGGGCCATATCAAAGTCACAAAGATCCAAAGAGTTTAGAATCCAATCAAGCCATACATCAAATCTTCCAATATTTGCCTTACTTAAGTTGAAAGTATAACAACTCCCAAACCATACCCTACTAGCCCAATCACAATAAAAAATCATATGTTCAATTGTCTCAACTTCTTTCCTACAACAATCACAAATAAGAGTTTTCCTACACTTCCTTTTCCGCAAGGCCTCATTGGTGGGTAATGCCATTTTACACATTTTCCAAATAAGATGCTTAACCTTTGGTGGAACCTTTAATTTCCAAAGCTTTTCCAGAGTTTCCCAGGAACTTGAAAAGAGAAAGACCCATTATCAACTAAAGAATCAATTTCCTATCACATGCTATATGGTATCCCCTTTTAACTGAATATGATCCATCTTTATTCCTAGCCCAAATCAAACGATCCTCCATAATTGATAAGGGAATGAGTATACTTTTGATTACTTTAATTTCATCCAAAGATAAAAAACATTCAACGGTGCTTAACTCCCATTTGCCATTCACCACAAATTCAGCCACTTTACAATCTTCCAAAATCTCTAATGGGATAGCAGAATTAATTTTATAATTAGGCAATGAGGGAATCCAAGGATCATTTCAAAAATTAATACTCTTCCCATTCCCAGTCTCCAACAAAGATTTTTACAAAGCAATTTCCTTCCTTCTAACAAACTAAACCAAGCCCAAGAAGGCCTCACAACTCTTCTAGCATTAAGAAAATTTGTATTTGGGAAATACAACCCTTTAAGGATTTTAACCCAAAGATCATTTAGAGAATTGATGATTCTCTAACATTGTTTAGCTAAAAGGGCCATATTAGAATTATAAAAATCATGGAAACCAAGTCCACCCTCATCCTTAGCAATAGCCAGCTTATGCCAAGCAATCTAATCTATTCTACCTTCTTCCCTTTTTTGTTCCCACAAAAATTTAGCAATAATTCCATCTAATTCCTAGTAAGTTTTCTTGGGAAAAAGAAAGCAAGACATTGGAAATGGGGGTATTGCATTCGCAATAGCTTTTATCAAAACCTCTCTACCCTTATTAGAAAGCATTCCACATTTCCTTCCTTGGACCTTTTGAGCCACCCTATCTCTAATGAAACCCAAGGCTTCTACTTTTGATCTCCCCCATAAGATTGGAAACCTGAGATATTTCCCAGGTGAGCTCTCCCCTTAGATCCCTAGCACAGTACTCAATTCATCTCTCAAATCCTATTGAGTGTTCTTAGAGAAAAAAACACATGATTTCTCAAGATTTATATGTTGTCCAAAAGCCTCACAATATTTATTCAAGACATCCTTTAACCCTTCAATAGATTCACGAGAGGCATTTAGGAAAAATAATGAATCGTCAGCCAAAATACATGGGTAAGAGGAGGGTAACCTCTAGCTAATTTAATTCCTTTAATCCTCTCTATATCAGCATAAGAAGAAACCATTATAGAAAGAACTTCTACCACTATGATGAATAAGTAAGGAGAAAGGGGGTCCCCTTGTCTCAATCCTCTTTGGGGAACAAAATTCGTACTATTTTTTTTCCAATAAAGTAAGGTTAAATGATACAGAGGACACACATTACATAACCTTTTGGAGCCGTCCACTATTTAATCAAAATTTTAATAACACATGTTGAAGAAAGTCTCATTCCACACTATAATATACCTTACTAATATCATATTATTAAAGCCATTTCTTTACATCCCCCTCTTTTGGATTTTATATAATGGAAAGCCTCATGAATTACTAGAGTATTGTCAAAAATCAATCTATTTATCATAAATGCCCTTTGGTTTTCTGAAATAAACTTTGGAAGAATTAATCTTAGCGTACTAGCAATAATATTTTTTAAATGATCTTATATGCAAAATTGCATAAGCTAATAGGCTCGAATTGACTCACAAATTATAGAGAAAAAATTTTAGGAATCATGACTAAATTAGTAGAATTTACCTCTACCAGAGAAAGATTACTATCCAAGATGCTCCTTACTATGCTACAAGCATGGTCTCCCATTGTATCCCAGGACTTTTGATAGAAAATCCCAAAGAAGCTGTCAAGTCTAGGAGCTTTAAGGCCTCCCAAGTCAAACATTGCTTTCTTGATTTCTTCATTGCCAACAAGATGCAGCATGTGAATATTATCATCTGCAAAGATACAAGGTTCATTGAACCTCAATACATCAGAGAAACCTCTTTCCCCAATATGTTTGAATAACTCTACAAAGAAATTCTTAAAGCAACTAGCAATTTCTTCCTCTTTATCCACCCAAATCCCATCATCATTTCTCAACCTTAGGATTTTATTAGCTTGTCTTCTTCTAGTAGTAGAAGCATGAAAAAAATGGGAATTATTATCCCCATACCATGGCCATTGGATTCGCAACCTTTGAGCCTAGTACATTTCTTTTCTATCCTAAAGCTCTTCAATTTTTTTTTTTTGGTGATTTCACTAGCCCTCTTAAATTCATCCTCACACCATTCCTCCAAACAACACTGCTAAAAATCCCACATTAGCCATTTAGTGCACTTCAGGTTGTTTGGAGAAACTTCTTTACTCTAGCAAGACAAAGCCCTATGCAATTTATTAAGACATAACATTAGTTCAGACAGGGGATTTTGCCTCACTCCAGGATTAGGGCCCTAGTTACTCTTCACAACCTCCTTATAATTCTCATGGTCCACTCACATTAACTTAAATCTAAATGCCCAGGGAGTTAGATAATCTCTATAGTAAAAAAGAACCACCAGAGGGGAATGGTCAAAGCCTAAAGGTTCTAGATGAACTACTTAGGATCTTGGGAAAATCCTATAGGAATTTGGATTGCAAACAACTTTGTCCAATCTCTACAATATATGAGTTCCACCAAATCTCTTATTAGACCATGTAAAAGGCTTCCATTGCATCCCATATCCATCAGATTTCCATTCTATATAAAGTCCTGAAAATCAAAAAAACTTGTAAACTCCTTCAAACGACCACCCCTCTTCTCTAAATTAGACAATAGCTCATTAAAATCACTAACTATAAGCCAAGTGAAATTGTGACCAAGATGAAACATTGATAATTCTCTCCATTAGTTTTTCTTAAACCTGTCTTTAAGGGGGCCATAAACAAAATTCATAAAAGCCCTCAAATTCTGGAAAACCCCTAATATAAACATGAATGGTATTTTCATCATAAACTAAAACCTCCAAATCTACCCCCTTCCATCCACCAAAGAGCTAGACCACCTAACAAACCAGCTGGGTCGACATATAAAGCATTACTAAAAGCTAGTCTTCTCTAGATTATTTGAATTTTGCTCCTCTTCATCCTAGTCTTCGAGAGGAAAACTAGGGGGCTTGAATTTCCTACAAATCATTCTCAATGATTTGCTTGTCAGGGCCACCCACAATTCTTAACAGTTCCACGATAAGATATTCATAGCGCCAAGGTGGCTTTTTAAGGCAAGCTAACATGCCTATTATCACCCCTTACTAGCAAGGAAGACAAAATCCTTAGTACCATCAAACTGCTTTCTCAAGTATTCTAAAGAAGTTACCTATACCGAAATGTCAAACAAATTTTTCGAAGGTCTATCTCTTGATATATATGCACAACATTACATGCTATGTTAGAAATTTAGACAAGTGAATTTTATAAATCATGTCCTACCATTGCACAACATAAAATTGCGGCTAAGTTTTGTAATCAAGTTCATGTGTAACTTAGTAAATTATGTTACTTTTTAAAATCCCTATGGGAAAATTAAAAAATAATTCAAAATCCCCCTTAATTAATCTTTTAAATAATATAAAATTTTTATGAGATGATATTTACTGTATTAAATATGATAAATTACATTTGTATGTCTTTATCTATGATTGAAATTTAACATTTAATATATTATTTTAGTATAATTAAAGGTATTATAACCAGACTCTAATCAAACTAAAATTATGCATATCGTTAGATATATCAATTATAGTGCTTACATATAACTCAAACATGCATGCATAAACTAGCAATTCTTGAGTAGAATTAAACAATTAATTAATCAACTTAGCAACACATGGACTAATTAATTTAAATTCTCACCACTTGTGCATCCCAAATATGTCCAAATATTATTACCGAAAATTAATTATTTAAAGTTTTGGACAAAATTAAATGGCGCAAAAATTACTTCCATAAAAATTTTTGGCAAAAAATGATCAGGCCCGCTACATGCTTCAAAAAAGTAGACCAAAGTGGCCCAAAATGTCGAGAACAGAGACCTACTTTCAAACAAGAAACCCAAAATAATTGATCCAAAGATGTTTAACAAATAATTCCACTCATCCCAAACCAAAATTGGCCAAAATTCCCAAAATGGCATATCTTAAAACATTGTTAGTTAAATAGGCCTACGAAGAATTAGTCCATGATGGGCCAAAAAATAAAAAAAATTATTGTTACCGAAAAACGCTTTAGAGTATGTACTTGAATCGCTCCATTAAAATATTTTATAAATTTTTAAAATAAAATACAACATTAGCAGATGAAGTCTAGCCCACATGCCCAAAAGTACAACATTAGCAGATGAAGTCTAGCCCACATGCCCAAAAGTGAGGCCTATAACTAGAACCACAATCCAAACGGTGCATTTCACTTTGTGTAAATTATGCATTTGAGGCCTTTAAACAAAACGGCGCGTTGTTCAGCTAAACCAAACCCAACTGTAAGTGTGCTGAGGGATATACAAACACGGGATGATATTGAAATGTATATAGAACAGAAGAAACCTTAAGTCTAAAGTGCTTTTTTTTTGGGCCAGAAAAAGAAAGATTTTCCCTTAACAGAACAACACCATACATGTACACAAATTCATATCAAAACCCCATCAGACCCACCTATATAATTCGAAAGGAAAACTCAAAGAACTCAAAAAGATAAAAAAAACGAAACCATAACCAGTCCAGTATATCCCAATTACAACCACCAAAAACTAACCAATACCACATCTACTCACAGCAGAAACACAAACATTAGAACAATCTAAATCTAAAATTGAAGCTAGAAAGGATGATGGATTTACAACCCAGTCCAAAGGACACGTCTTTGCACAACTTCCTGCAACTCAATCTGCAGCACAATTACAAATCCTTGAGATTAAAAAAAAGGAAACACCTAGAAGCCTCTTCAACAAAAGAAAAATATCTTCCACCAGAGCACTACTTTTCCATCCACACTTGCCAAATCATACACCAATTACAGCCTTTACTAATTCTCCACAATCAGATTCAATCACATATTTCTCACTACAATTTGTCCCCTTAATCATCTGCAAAGCTTACCTTAGAGCTACAACTTCAGCCATGAATGCAGATGAAGCCAAAAAAAACCTCCACAACCATTGACTATATTCCCTACTCTTCTCGAAAAATTATCCCCAATCCAACCCCATTATTCGAACTCAAAAAGGAACCATCTACATTTACCTTGATACAGTTCTTGGGTGGAAGACTCTAACAAGCCACATTTCCATTACCATCAATTTCATTTAATCTGTCATCCCTTACTCTTGCATTCCAGAAATCATTAACCATTCGACTAGCACTTTCAATGGTTCTATGTTGATTAATTTCCACACCCTTAAATACTTAATCACATCTTCCTTTCCATATATGCCAACATCTACAAACAGCCTTTCCATATTTATCCAGTGACTCCTTTAATAACCATCTGTTACACCATTCCATGGAGGATGCTATCTCTCTTTTATCAAACCTTAAAGCAAGAGAGCAACCAAACCATATCAACTCAACCCATGGGCACAGCAACAATAAATGTTCACTTGTTTCTACCTCTTGGCAGCAAATCGAGTAAAACATATCAGTACCACATCTTCTTTTAACCAATGCCTCCTTTGTAGCAGTTGCACCAGATTGCACCCTCCACATGAAGTGTTTAATTTTACCTGGCACCTTGAGTCTCCAGATCATCTTCCATAACTCCTCAGACACCTGCAATGAAACACTAGGGCCTAAATTCTTAGAATTCATTTCCCTTAATCTAATATGTTTATACCCCGTTTTGACATTATATTTCCCATTCCTTGCCTGCATCCACTTCAGAGTATCCTTCCCCCCAAATATTGACAATGGTATTCTCATTACAGCCTTTTTCTCTTCATTGTAATTTATCACTAATGCCATTCAAATCCCATGCCCCATTTCTTATTAGCAACTCATTCTAATCTTAACATCATCCCCTGACATATTAAAACCAGACAATCGGCCTCTTTCACATCCTTCTACCCATCTATCACCCCAAACTTTAACAAGAGATCCATCCCCTATTCTCCAACATAATCATTTACAAGCAAATCTCTCCCTTCCAAAATGCTGGACCACCCCCATGATGCTTTATTCCCTTTTCTTGCTGTCAACAAATCTCCATCAGGAAAATATATGCCCTTTATTATCCTTACCCATAGATCATCAGGTTGCTGCAAAATCCTCCAGAGTCTTTGCCAACAAAGCTATATTAAAACTTCAAAAATCTTGAAATCCCAAACCCCCATTTTCTTTAGGTCTTGACAAAAACTTCCAGCTCTTCCAATGAATTTTTCCTTTTTCATCATTTCCCCCCACCAGAATCTTGAGATAATTCCATCCAAATCTTCACATGTCTTCTTTGGAAACTTAAAGCATGCCATAGGAAACACCGATATTGCATTAACCACAGTTTTAATTAAAGTTTCCCTTCCCCATATGATAGTAGATTATGTTTCTAGTTCTGCACCTTTTTATTCATTCTATCTCTAATGAACGCCAAAGCCTCCACCTTTGATCGCCCCTAAATAATTGGTAGTCCAAGACACTTCCCTGATTCTGCATCTTCTCTCAAACCCATAATTCCACATACATCTTTTCTTACAACCTCTGATGAATTGCTAGAAAAGAATATACTATATTTATCTAAATTTTCCTCTTGCCCCGATGCTTCACAGTATACTTGCAGAATCTTTTTTAACCTGATACAGTCATCAATTTTAGCATTCATAAAGAAGATGATATCATCAGCAAAAAAACATGGGATATTGTTGGACACCTGCTCGCAAGCTTCACCCTTTTAAGATCACCATTTTCAACATGATATCTAACCATATTAGACAATACATCTGCAACTAAGATGAATAGGCAAGGTGACAATGGATCCCCCTGTCTCAATCCTCTCTCTTTGGCTTCACTTCAGCAACTTTCCTTCCAGAAAATAAAAGGTTAAACCTCACGGATTCAACACAGCCCATAATTCTTTTAACCTATTGATCACAAAATCCTAACTTCGTTAAAACTCCTTTCAAAAAGTCTATGCCTTACTCGTACCAATCTTCAAGGCAAATTCACTTTTTTTATAATAAAAAATTAATTGTTACATAAGTAATTAGTATTAATTAATATCTTTTACAAATTTGGAACCATTTTTTAATACACATTTAAAGAATATTTTTTAATTTTAAATATTTTTGTTAAGAAATAAAATTGAACAAAATCACCTAAAGGGGATAGTATCCTTATTCATGTTGAAAATGAATATTTGATGAAAAAAATATCTAAAATAAAAAAGATGATAAATGAATGGTAAAAATTTCGTATTCAATTTTACCACAAACAAATGAATGAGACAGCATTTTACGTCTTCAACTAAAGTCTAATTATAAATTGATACATGTAACAAAATATCCTCTCAAATTTTAAACTATAGCGAGATATCCCTTAAAAGCGGCAAAGGGTGTTTTGTTATTCAGGATATTTTTGTCACATTTTAAAATTTGATAAATTTTTATTTTTTATATATCAAAGTTATAATTAAATCTTAGTTCAAGAAATAACATATTGTATATCAACTTATTTATGTATAATTATTATATATCACACCAAGAAAAAGATATATGACAATGACGTGTTAAAATATATTTATTGTATATCAACTTAAAATAACATATTGTATATATATATTGATTTTAAAATTTTTTTGAAAATTTTTTATTTACCCCTCTACTTAAGTAGCAATACAAAACATTAATTTATAAATTAAAAATAAAGATAAAATTAAGAATTTGAGGAATTATTGAAAAAAATTAAAAAAAAATATAGAGATGAGTTAAAAAAATTTATAAATTAATATTTTTGTGGAGGTATTTGAGAAATGAAAAATAGAATGAGTAAATTAAAAAATTAAAAAAATTAAGTTCATAAATAAAATCTAAAAAATATTAAATTAATATATAAATATAATAAATTATTTTAAGTTAACATATAGTCAACATATTTTAATATATCATTATTATTTTTGAATATGTTATATAATAATTATACTAATGTAACTAATTTTTTAATTATACCAAAAAATTTACTAATTAGATCCACACAAAAGGCCCAAGTTAAGGTTGGACAAAACATTTTTTCACTTTACTATTAGAGAATATCCTACTTTCAGTTTCCAAAATTTTATTTAATTTTTAATTTGATCCCATAATTTAAAATTTTATATATAAACTCTTATAGTTTATAAATATTTTGATTTAATCCTTACTATTAAAGTTTTGCTAATATTCTAATATATATAATTCTAACAATATGAATATAAATAATTTATGATAATTAAAAAATAAAAATAAATAATAAAATAAAATTAACTTCATAAAATATTAGTAATAATATGATGATAGGGATTAACTTAAAACTTATTTAAAATTTAAGGATTAGATAAAATAAAATTTTAAAATATAAGAACTAAATTAAATTAAGTCAAACTAGGAGGACCATTAAATATATAATTTTTTCAAAGATTTAACACCTAAACGTAAAGGGGCATTGAGAAAGTGGAGATAAGATTGTTAAATTCGCAAGTTTAGGCAAATTCGTTAGAGAAAGGTAAACTTATAATGTAGACTTGTAACATAAATTTATAAGAGTTTATCTCGATTAATAAATAATTATCAAAATATGTAATTTTTATTGTTTAAATACTATATACATTAAAAAATTATTCAAATGCAATTCAAATTATACTTAATTTAACAAAAGTTATTCATATTTTATCATTTGTAATACTCAACATGAATATTTTAATATAATTATAGATAAATAATTATTCAATATAACTAATTAAATCATTTTTATTTTTATTTTTAATAAGTACATATTAAATTTAATTTTATTATTTTTTATTTATATTTAAACTTATGATAAAATAAACTGAAATATCTTCACAAGAAAAAAATTTGTCTATATCTCGTTTAGTTTTGAGTTTAAATTATTATGTTATTGGCTTTATAAGTTAGTTAACATATTAAAATTGTAAACTCAATAAATTTAATAAGTCAACTCATAAGTTTACCTGAATTCGTAATAAATCTAAGTGTACATGAAATTAATTAATTTTTTTTATATATAATTATAAACTTATAGACTTGTATAATAAATTAGTAAAGTTTGTCAACTATTAGCGGAGGACGTGGCGGTGGTGGAGATTGGAGCGTACATAACCGCCTTATAGACAGTTTGGTAAATTAGTTCTATCATCATATATATATATATATATATATATATATATATATATATACACTCTTGCCTCTATAGCTGTCAAAGTGAGCTAACCTGGCCCACTCGAGCTGGCCCACTCGAATTGGTAGATTAAATGAGTCAGCCCATTTAACCCACCATAAGGTGGTGGGTTGAAAATCTCAACCCGTCCCACCTGGTGGGTTAAGCGAGCTGACCCGTTTAACCCACCAAAAAATTAAAAATAAAATAAAAAATTATAAAAATTTAAATGTGACTTTTTTTAAGCATATGTCTTGTTTAATCAATCAATTTCTATATCAATATAAATAAACAAAAAAAATAACTAGATGAAAACCAAGTTTAAACGAATTAAAACAAGTAGAGTAATCCAATAATTCATTGATTCATTAATAATAAGAACATAATTATGAGCAGAATATTTAAATCTAGCAAATTACAAAATAATAAAGACAATACAACACATACATTATGGTTAATTTTTTTAAATAAAAAAGTGTAGTGGCCTAGAGCGTTAGACTAAGTGAGTGAAAAAAAAAAAAAAACAGGCAACCCATTTAACCCACTTAACCCACGAGTTGGCTCGTTTAACTTGCGGGTTAAACGGGTCGAGTTGATAATGGGTTCTCAAAGAAATCTCTCAACCTAACCCATCTCTTAGGTGAGTTAAACATGCTCGACCCAGTGGGTCAAACCCGTTTTGACGGGTCTACCTGCCTCAATTTTCTTTTTACTTCAATTTCTCTATTTTGTTTTCAATTTTTTTGTTTTTTGTAATTTTTTTTCTCCTTGTTGTTTTGGCTTAAAATTGTTTTAGGCTTCTGACCTCATGTCTGCCCTATGATGCACAACTCAAACTGTATTGACCAGCTTGCGGCGGTTTTAGTTCGTCATTTGCCTTTACTTACCGACGCCGCCGCCCCACCGCCACAATCGCATTCTCTTCACACACACTCACGCACGCACGCGTGCACGCACATTTTTCTTATATGGTTCTTTGTGATGGCTTTTGAAACTTTATGTGATTTACCGCAAGAGATCTGAGGGTATTTTGTGGCACCACCCCACTTTTGTGGTTTTTGAACACACAACGTTATATTTGGTTATAAGCTTAGAACATGTTCATTATTACTCTCTTTGTGACAATAATCACTTGTTTATTGAATCCTATCCTGCCCAGTGATGGACAAATAGACTATTGTTTGGCTAACTAGTTTTGTACATAGCCAGACCTGCACCATTCTCTTTCTCTCTTTTTATCTCTGTGTGTGTTTGTGCTTGTATGTGTGTATATGATAGGGTGCAAGAAGGCTGTAAATGAAGCCAGTGGCAAAAGCCGCAGATGATCTGAATCTAGCTATGAGATCTGAGGGCGCTGCTTTTATTCTCTCCTGGTATTGTAATATGTATTGCCACTTTTTCGAATTCACAATTGGATGTAAGCTTTGAAGCGTGTGCATTTACAAGAAAAGAGCCGTGTTTATGTCTGACACAATATCAGATATTTGTATTAGACACGACCAACACTTCAAATTACATGTGACACTTCATATTTTGTCTTGTCACCGTGTCTGTCTTAATGTCTGTGCTTCTGGGGTTGTAAGCTTA
Organism: Delonix regia; assembly: GCA_037074485.1. Lineage (NCBI taxonomy): Eukaryota > Viridiplantae > Streptophyta > Magnoliopsida > Fabales > Fabaceae > Delonix > Delonix regia. Next base: position 17,601,999 of record CM073449.1, on the reverse strand, counting down.
TAGCATGTTCATTATTGTATGGTGATTTTCTCATCTTTCTTTTTCATTTATTTGAAATTTACAATATGTTCGTTATTGCTCTGTCTGTGATATTTTCACTTGTTTAATGAGATTGTTTGGAAATAGTTTTCCATTGCCCCGTTATGAATAATTAGACTATTGAGTGGCTACCTAGTTTTGTTCATAACTTGATGTGCACCATTCTCTCTCTCTCTCTCTCTCTCTCCTACTCTGTTTGTATGTTTGCGTGTGTGTATACGTATGCTTGTGTTTGTATATGAGATGGTGCAAGAAGGTTGTGAATGAAACCAGAGGAAAAAGCTGTAGATGACTTCAATATTGCTATGAGATCTGAGGGCACTGGTTTCTTTTTTACCTTTTTATGTAAGAATTGCCACTTGTTCTAACAACTGGTTCTAAGCTTATAAAGATTTTGGGCATTTAAACAGTTATGTTTTCAAGCATTGACACAATTGGCCCCCATTTAGATTATATCTGCTTTGATGAAGTCAGAGACATTGATTACCAGAATGCGGCAATTGTGAGTTTTGTTCATTGTCAGCATCGGCAGATACTTGGCCCTGCATATTGTTTTTGTAGAGATGTTGCCCTTTAGTCTTTGGTTGTATCTGTATTGTGTTCTTATGCTGATTAATTGCAGATTATATATGATTAAAGAGCCTCAGGAGTTGTATTTTTGCAACAACAGAAACTTTGTGCTCTGTTGATTGTAGTGGTTGATTATTTCTGTTTTCTTGTAGCGATCACAGCATTGTAACTGGCGGCTTCCTTTCACTTAGTTTTGGATAGGCTCTGATGGTGAATTCTAGCTTTTACTGTATGTATGTTTATGTAGGAACTTATTTATTCTACTTTTGCTTTTATCTGAAAATTGTTTTAAACAGTTAATGCTCAAACTTTTTAGTTACCTTTTCTGCTTATAGTTATATAAGAATTTTCAATGCAGAAATGGTTGTCTCATACATTTAAATTGGCCATTTCCTGCTGGATTTCAGGATAGATGTTAAAGAACTATATTGAATTCAGTTTTCCTCTGGACAGCTAAGGAGCCTGCCTTCCCCTATTGGGAGTATTTTGGGGAGAAAAAGGCATTGTAAGGTGTTAAGAGTTGTGCTTACTTAGCTGTGATGAGGTGTATTTGGGTTGAGCATATAGTGATGATTTCCAGTGATAAATTTATGCCTGCATGTCTTTGGCCAAAGCTTGTCGTTCTGGGCGCTATGTGGTTTGCTGCTCCTGGACTTCTCAGTTATGATGTGTATTAAGCCATTTGATCTGAGTGCTATGTGATTATTGCTCTTTTTTCCTGGCAACATTAGTTCTTTGACCACTTGTTCTAAAAAGTGTTGGCTGTAAAGCATTTGATTGTGAAATTCAATTTTTTTTTTCTGGCCAATAGCTTTTGGAAAATTAAATTTCATGATAACAATCTGTGCATTAGCATGTTTTCCTTTACTCTATGGCCTTGGCATCATTAAGAGTGGCTTCCTCTTGTGTAGTTATGGATAGGCTGTAATGGTGAATCACAGTCACATATTTACCTTTAGATAGTTTTCACTTTCACTGTATCATAATGATCCAACCTCAAGGAAACACCATTGTGGTATGTGGTTATTCTTATATTTCCATATCTTCTCTCTCTCTCTCTCTCTCTCTCTCTCTCTCTCTCTCTCTCTCTCTCTCTCATGTAAGCTCCTTCTGTATGACCTATCTGATTGATGCTATTACTATTTTGAGTTGTTTCTGATATATGCATGCTTACGACTTACGAGTGGCTAATATTCATGGCAAATACTATCTATTTCTGACATATTCATAGTAACTAATAACCGATCAGGTTGTCTCTACCATTGCAAATACTACTAACCACCATATGATAGAGCATTGCTTATAGACTGAATCAACAGGGGCTGGATACTCCTTACAGTCACCCGTTATAAGCCTATCAATTTTTTCGCCTTATTTCTTCTGAGTGTTAGTTTAGAATCTGTATCAATACTTGGTAGATTTCTTGCCATTGATTCGGCAATTTATTATCATGGCTGTGCCTAGCTATGTCTTAATATCTTCATGGAGTCCTTTAAGTTGTATGCTAATATTAGTTTTTGCTCCTATTGAAATGAGGGCCAATTAACTTTTTCAATTCCGCATATTTGAATTTAATCATGTTTTTCAATTTTCAGTCTCATGCCCAATGATGAATACCCATTTCATGATGGTACTTCCAATAATATTTGAAGCCTCTCCATTTTTTCTGCCTCTCTTCCCACTGCCCTGACCTGCTGCTGATGCTGCTGCTGCTGTTGTTGTTGTTATTATTATTATTATTATTATTATTATTATTATTAGTATAGTGGGAGAGATGGTGGAGGTTGTGTCATGTGCACTACTGATGTTGGGAGGCTTCTAGTGATGTTGATGAAGTGCCCATGCTGATATCTGAGGGCTGAGTTAATATGATTTGAGTTAAATTTTGTCACAATGATGCAATATTATTGGGGCTTATTTTTTCGTGCTACACATTTTTATTCTGCTTGCGTTTGATATTGCCAGCAATTTTCGACTTGAGAACCTCACAATTCACTCCATTTTGCGCTTGACTGTTACATTACCTAGTTAGTTTATGTGTTAATATTATTTTCATACCCAATCATTTAGCTTTAGGACATATATGTGGGACGTCTTTTCTACTGTGATTATTCATGTTATGATTTTATTGAATTGTCTACAAATTCCCCCCACTTTAATAAGAAGGTTGCCCCACCTTGCCAAATCCGTTCTGGGGCTAGTTGCATCAACCTACTTTATGCTTTGTGACAAGAGCTTCAATGTAAGCCCAGCGATGGATAAAGATAGTTGAGCAGTTCCATGACTTTATTCATGACATGACTTCCCTTATCCTCCTATCTATCTTCTCTACGTCTATATCTGCTTCCCTTGATCATTTTGTGTGTGCACCCACTTGTGCTATTAAATCCGAGGGCTCTGATTTGCACTTGTGAATTTCAGGTTTGCTGAATGTTTTATCCTTACCCAATTGATTTTGTATTGTCTACCAGGTTGTTACTGTATTTTCTTTGAGCTGCTCCGCTACTGTGTATGTTGAAATTTTGGTTTGATTATTCGCTGGAAAGCATTGTTACTACAGCGAATGAACCATATCAAAGTTGTAGTTCCTGTTCATCTGCTTTTGTGCTTGCAAAAAACCAATAACCTTGTTTTTCAAGTGATTTGCAAGGTTATCTATGATTCTTTCGCTGTCCTTTCGAAGTCTACATCAAATTAGTTTCGCACTCTGAGGTTCTATTGTTTTTCATGTAAATTCTTTTTTTGGGGGATCCTCGATAGAGATACCATTACCAACATAATATATTCAGCAGGAATTGCATTTGGTTCCTGAATTTTGGCCTCATTTGGGATTTACTGTTCGTGACGGATAAATGTATTAGTAATTCGAGTTAAGTGGCAAGTAAAGTATTGCTTATTGTGGCTCAATGATTGGATCCAGATGTGCTTGGCCTGCACGTTGTAGTATTTCATATGAAGAGACATCTTGTTTATCATTCATGACTTGGAGACCAATGATATTCTTGGGCTTTACAGAAAATGAACCATGTTGTATAATTCTATTTCAATTGTGGAAGGTTCAACCTTGAGAAGTTGAAGGTTTTTCTTGTATTTTAGTTTTGCCTATAGATGTGTTTATATTTGAAAATTAATCATGTCTAGGCAAAACTGTAATCTGAGGGCGAAAATACTTAAATCGGCTGAGCCATCCCAATTCTGTTTGCCAAACGTTTAAGGGAGGAGAAGCTGATTAATGTTCGAAGAATTATGTTTTTTGAGAAAAGTGTTTTGCTAAGCTTTTGTGAAAAATAAGCTACTTTTCGGTGATAATAAAAATAGGTTTGTCCTGCTGTGGCAAGAAAATGAAAATTTGTAAATCTTCCTTGTTAGTGAAGCCAGAAGTTGAAAATTATCTTTTAAAAACGCTATTCAACATAATTACTTCCTCGCCTTATTTTCGAGTGATTTGTACTCTAAATTCATTTGTGCTTTCTAAAATAATTTGACACAAGTAATTTTGTGAAGGATATTTCGAACGCTGATGCTAATAAAATATTCATCCTATAATTTTGTGGAACAAACTATTTTTTTCTGTAGTATTTCTATATAAGTCCCATAAAAAATAGAACAATTTCAAAATAAGTTAAGATATACAATAGCCCAAGGAAGTTGAAGTTAACCATGGACATCTTATTAGGCTTTGTGTTTCCATGAAGCATGCACAAAAGAAGAGAAGAGGCCAAAGGATGTTTCGTGTACTATTATGTGATAACATGAGCTGAGATTAATTGTATAAACAATGATTGTTTTTTCGCAATAGGAAATTAAGCTCTACTGTTATTTTAATTAAGGGGTGCTATATTATATTATAATATTATGACATATTCGTTTGAAAATGGAGGAAAAGTTGTAGTCCTCCTCCGCAGTCCAAATAATTTGTATTTTTTTAAAAAAATTAGTGAGTATTTTGTAAGGATCAATATGTGAGCTAAAAAGAAATCGCGTGGGCACAATGAACCCTAGAATGATCAAATGGAGTGGAAGCGTTTGTCAATTAATTTCTCAAAACTCAACCATTTAGCTATTCAAGAGCTATTGAAGTTATAAAAGCTCAAGGTAATTTGGCAAGAAAGACGAAGTTTGTTGAGGATAGAAGGTATTTTTTCCTCGAGTACATAGATATTGTCCTGAAAAGTTCACTCGGTAATAGTTGAGCTGCAGATTGTCAATTTTTGCTTATTTTAACTTTTTAAAATGAAATTAAATTACAGTAAATAAGTATTTTGCATGGGACAAAATCTTCTAACAAGTAATTATTAATGTTAGGCTCTGTTTAGCTTAAGGAATTGAAATAGAATTTAGAATTATAATTTCATTTTCAATTTAGTGGAAGTTGGAATATATTTAAAATTTTAAAATTTATATTTGGATCATAGAGAGATTTAAAACATGAAATTTTAATTTTAAATTTAACTCCAATTTTGTTCCTTAGATGAGTGATAATTATTATAAAAAAATAAATAGTATAAATATGTGCGTGTATATATATATGTACACACACATGAAATATACATTATTTATATTTTTTAAAAAATATGTTATTTTCAAACTTAATTTGTACTAGACAAGATTTTTATTAGTGATTATAATGTCACATTATTTAGTATTTAGCATAATGTTTTTAAAAAGTTATTTAACCCAAATCTAACATGCTATGTGTGCATGAGTCTTATTATGAGCGTATAGACACATGTATATGCAATGTTGTATTATGTTACTTTGTATGAGTGTATATGCATAGTATGGTGTTGTGCTATGATGTCATGTGTTTATGTGTATGTGTATATATAATGCACACATTCGCATGCATACCATATCATATGTGTATAGTGTTATGATGTATGTTTATGTTCGATTGTACATGCATGATGTTGTGTGCATATGTTGTTGAGAGAATTTGATTCATTGGGCTTGTAATTTTGTAGATTACTTAGTGTAATTCTCACATGTTTAGACGGAATCAAGGTTTTGGAATGTAATCAAGATTAATTATCTTATTTTGAGTAAGTGTTCGAATTAATGCAGTTATTTGTTTGAATTGAAAGGTCACATGACATAATCTAATACATGAAAGGACTGTTCCTTCCTCCAAATATCTGAATAAATGTAAAAACATGAAAATTTTTTTCCTTGTTATCTTTCAACATTAAAGATATTAAAAACATCAATAAATGTGTGAACATTTATATATTGTCATGGTGCATATTCAAAAGACACATCCAATATAAAGAGTCAAGATTATTTGTTATTCCCATTGATTTATATAAATAAAGGCTCTTTGCCAAATAGAACAATCAATCAAAATTAATTAATATAGTCTAGAAACTTAAGTGAGAGATATAGGGATTTTTTTGAGTTTGCTAATCGAAGAATTCGTAAGCTATCATAGTATACTAGGAGAACATTGCCTTAAGCCTCTAGAAACTTCATGTGGGGACAAATAGCTCTCTTTGGAAAGGATCACCTGCGCCTTCAACTATCTCAATTCAAATCCCTAACAATTAAAGAGAACTATTTTTGAGATGGCAAAGGAGACCACCACTGTGTTCAAAAGTGATGAATCGAAGGTTCATTAAACTTAATTGGTTTTATGGCATCAACTTCAACTGATGGAAGGACACGATGGTGTTCCTTCTTACCATCCTGAATGTTGCATACATTTTGGACCTAAACTTGCAACTTGTGGATGATCTCTCAAGGAAATTGCAAGGGTGGCCAAACTAAAAAAAGAGTGCATGGAAGATGGTTTTACTTGTTGTGGACACACTTTCAACTTCTTTTATCAATTGTATGATCTTTACATATTGACAATGTCTTGAATGGAAATATGGAAAGCCTTTGAGGAGAAATACAATACTAAATGTCAAGGTACCAATAAGTTTTTAATGATGAAATATTTTTAGTTCAAGATGATTGATAATTTTCCCATCATGGATCAAGTCCACAAATTACAAATTCTTGTAAACAAGCATTGTTATCTAAAAGTTGTGATTCTGGAATCACTACAAATTGGTGCCATCATTTCAAAGTTGTCATCGACTTAGAGCAATTATTGGAAAAAATTCATGCATATGGTGGAGGATTTCATTGTCTTAAAAATACTTAGGAATTTGTGCTTAGAAGACAAAACTTGAAAGCACAATGTGGTATATCCTCCATAAAGTTCTAAAGTGAATCAAGTGAATGAGTCCAAGAAATCTTGGAAAGACAAGAGAATGGCCACATACTAGACTGAGGACAAGCAAAACAATTAAAAAAAAAAGTATTGTAAGTGTTATCATTTTAATAAGAAAGGGTACTACATTAAAGACTATAAACTTCTCAAAAGGCATAAAAAAGCCACAAATTCCAAAGCCAATATGGTAAAGGAAATGGACTTCATGGCCATGGTTACATGAGGAACCAAGAGTTTGGAGATTGGTATGATTATTAAACTTAACTTAGTTATGATCGATAAATCTTGTGAATGGTGGCTTGACTATAGTGCTATGTCTATGTGTACAAAAACTATCAACAATTTAAGGGTTACAAACAAATGGTAATATAATAAGTGCTTACAGGCGACAACCAATTGGTCAAAATGCATGATCAAGGGATGGTGGAACTTAAGTTCACATACGGGAAGATATTAACTTTAATAAATGTATTACATATTCCCAATACGAGGAAGAACTTAGTGTTTGTGAGTCTTTTATGTAATAAAGGATTCAAGATGTCTTGGAATCCGATAATTTTGTCTTGCTTAAAGGTGACATGTTTATAGGAGAAAAGATATTATACTGAGAGCATGTTCAAGTTGAGCATTGATATTAATAAAGTTAATTCTTTTACTTGCTTTGCTAATTCTTACTCTTTGTGGCATGCACGTCTAGCACATTTAAATTCTAAGACCCTTTGGTATATGATAAAGAATGATTACATTAATCTAAGTGATAATGAACTTTTAGATAAGTGAGAAATTTGATTTCAATCAAAAATCACTCAGAACCCTTTTCCTAAGTGTGAAAGAAATTCACAAGTGTTAGATTTAATTCATTCTAATATTTATGAATTAAATGGAAATCTCACAAGAGATAGAAAATGGTAATTTATTACTTTTATAGATGACTTATCTTGATTTACTTATGTGTATCTCATGAAGAGTAAAGACAAAGCTTTGGCAATGTTCAAACAGTGTAAGACCGAAGTTGAAAATATGCATGTCAAAAAAATTAAAATGCTTTGTACGATAGAGCTGGTGAATATTTTTCTACTGAATTTGATGTTTCTTGCGAAGAGCAAGGTGTGGCACATTAATGTTTTGCATCCAATACTCTGCAACAAAATGGTTTAGCAGAGAGGAAGGACATTAATGAATACGGCTAACTTGATGCTATTGAACACCAAACTTTTATATAATATATGGGATGATGCATTATGAATTGTGTCGTATCCATAATAGGATACTACCATGAAATTTAAAGTCTCTCCATTTGAGTTATGGAAAGGTAGAAAACCAACTTAAATTATTTTTAAAGTGCAGGGGTGCTTGGCCTATTATAGGGTTCTTGATCAAGAAAGAACTAAGTTGGGACCAAGAGCCATCAAGGTTGTATTCATTGAATATGCCCAAAATTCTACGGCTTATCGAATTACAAACTTAGTATTAAATAAGATAATTAGAACAAGTGATGCTATGTTCATCCCCATTGACTCCACTTTGATAATGGCATATGGACAATCTTCTTCTTCAAATGATAGTTCTTCTTAATTGGGGAAAAATAACATCAAATAAGAAATATTATTTTAATTATTTTTTAATCTTAAAGAGTGCTTAGTTATTGGCTTTAACTTAACCCCTTAATTATCCTTTCATTTTGTTTAATCCATTTATTATCATTTGTTTTGTATATTTTATCTTTACTATTTGTATTTTACTTTTATCTCTTGGGCTCTATTAAAAGCCTTTAGTAGGTGTATTAAAAAAAATTGAGACTTATCATTAATTCTTTAGATTATCTACCTCCTCTCCCTTCTTCCCCCTTATTTTCTTTTATATCTCCTTCCTTATTCTCCTTTATCCATCTCTCCCTCCTTTGTCACAATACCAAGATGGGTAAAAGGGCTTATCGTAACATTGAAACCCTAGCTAGTATATATAGGATAATTAGCTCTATCAATGGGCTATGAATTGGGGTCAATTTCATTATGGGCTCATGGATAGCCTAACCTATAATAAACTATCCAATCATATGACCCAATCTATTTAAGTAGTACAACATACCAATAATTAATTGTTTGATATTATTTAAAGTATAATCAATTAATTAGCCTAATAATTGATTAATGATAATCTACAAATTAATTAATTGTTCTAACAATTTCCTTTGTGGATAGTATTAATAAATAGTTAGACAAAACAAGAATATATCATTATTATATTTCAAAAATATCAAATAATCAATAGGCATTATAATAAGAAAGTTCAAGAATGAAATGGTGAATCAAGAAATTGAAAAATAACAAACAAGAAAACCTTTTAATCTCTAAGGAAAGAAAAAAATTAGGAAACTACCTAATCATCACATTCAAACATCACTTGTTTTTGCCCCTTATTCACTTTTTGAACTATTAGGGGGTTCTTCTTTTTAATAATCTTGCATGCTTTCATGTGTATTGCTTTCACCATTTTAGCTTTCATTTCTCCATTTAAACTAACAATATCATTCAAAGGCAAAGGCATTATATCCAAGACAAGTAAGGTATAAATGCATATACAACCTTAAAAGTTTTATTAGAATTAGGAAAAATAAGGATAAGAGCGTAACACAATTTATTTTTCAATTTACAAAATGCAAGTTCTTGTTCCATTCTCGATGTAAACCTAGTTTCCTTCTTCATAATCCCAATCAATAAAGCAGCTATAATAGAGAATTTTCTCACAAATCTCATATAAAACCTAGCTAAACCTAGAAAACTCTTAACCTCACTCACTTTTAATCGTTAGCCATTCTTGGATAGTCATTGCCTTTTTCTCATCAACCTCAATACCATGTGTACTCACAATAAAACCACGAAACACCAATCTATCAACGCAAAAAGTACACTTCTTAAGCTTGACATGAAAAACAATCTTAACATGTATTATATAATTATCGAAACACTTGTTATAAATCAAGATATCATCAAAATGAATAAAAACAAACTTGCCTAAAGATTCATGAAAAACATGTTTCATTAACCTAATAAAAGTGCTAAGTGCATTAGTCAAACCAAATGACATAACTAGCCACTCATATAAACCATATTTTGTTTTCCATTCAACCTTAGGTTTTATTTGAATTTGATGGTACTTACTTTTAAGATCCATTTTAGTAAAAATATAAGCACTAAGCAATTCCTCAAGTAAATTATCAAACCTAGGAATAGGATTTTGATACTTTATTAGTAATCATTTTGACTACTCTACAATTCACACACATCTAACATGTTCCATCTTTCTTGGGTTCCAAAAGGATTGGTACTGCACATGGTTTGAGGTTCTTCCTCACATCACCCTTAGCTAATAATTGATCAAATTGCTTTTGCAACTCCTTTGTCTCTTCAAAATCACTCAAGTAAGTTATATGGATTAGGATGCTTAAAACATTTTATTCATAACTTCTCAACCAAAGTTGTACATTTATGACTACCTCTATCAATAATCAAGCTTTATTCTTTACTACCAATTAAACATCTAGAATGAAATATGTTTTCATATTGTTTTAGACTTTTCTTTTTAATTTAATCATTTAATGCATGTATGGCAACAAGTGCTTCACTAGACACAACTCATTCAGCATTTTCATCATCTATATTAACTTCCTTTAACGATGGCATATTATCATCACAAGCACAATTTCATTATCATTACTTTTAGATTCAATTTCTGCATCATCTTTAGCAAGATAACATTTTCATTAAGACATTAGGATGCAATATGACCACTATCCAAACACTTAAAGCAGTTTATATTTTATGTGTTTGCTGTAAGAGTCTGAAGTAGAAGTACGTTTGGAATCATTATTAGATACCTTTTTCTTGAACATGTCCTCTGCATCTTTGCCCTTTTCTTCACTTGTTTCATCTCATTTATCCCATTTGGAGGTCCAAAAGTTGTGCTTTGTTAGAAATCAAAGTTCTTTTTCTTGTCATTAAATTTTGAACATTTGGTGTTGGAATTCAAATAGTTCCTTGTTGACCCTTTATTCCACAATTTCCTCTCCACCTTCATTGCCATCCTAACTACTTCTTTCATATCAACAAAATATAGCAAATCCACTATGTCAATAATCTTCTTGTTCAAGCCACTTATAATCTTGTCATAGTCACTTCTCTATCTAGCTTTATGTTGGCTTTAGTCTATATAATTTTTAGTGCAACTCCTTATAATAATAGGATGGAACATACCTATTCCACATCACCCTAGAATTCACAAACTTATTCCATCAAATAAGAACATAATTTAGGAATTCTATAGTTGCCAACTTCACTTTTTTCTTTTTGAAGTAATTATGACACTAAAAAATCATCTTCCCCCTTATCTCCCACTTTAGGTTTACTTCAATATCATTTTTGCATTTGAATGGGGTAATCTTCATTTTAATAGAATTTTTGTTGGTATTCCTTTGTTTCGTAGGCTCCCTCCTTTTATCCCTAGTTGGATTATACATTACAACCACATCATTCTTTCTTTCCTGTCCCTTCATCATATCAAAGCCATACATATATAACCTCGCAAAGGTTTCTTTCAAAATCCTAGACTAAAATTCTAACTAAGAAAATTCATGGTATCAACCCAAATATAAAAGAGAATAATAACAAAAATAGAAAAGAAAAAGAACAAAAAACAAAAAACAACTCAAGGTTGAGTTGTCACTGCCTCATAGCTATCCCTTTGAATTCTATTGGCAAACATCACTCAAAAGAGCATCTCAACAATGTTCTTAAGTCACTATTGCTCAGTGTCTTCTTTGTAGTTGCTAAGGTCCTCCAAATATAGCCTTCAAAGCCCTAAAGTCATCTTTATTATCAAGTTTTTATCTTACCCTATAATTTAAAAATTAGGTCAACTACTGGCACACTCGTGAGCTAACTTTTTAGTGCCTAGGCATTAAGTCACTGTTATTGGTGCCTGGGTATTAACTTGTTGTCCTCACTACAAAAAACTTTATTTTTGCTCCCTTTTGCACATGTTCAATGCCTAGGCCATAAAATTTGGCTTTGATGTGAAATTGTAGTGATTTACCACTCATCAAAAAGATTTCCAAGAGATTTACAGCTTTTTATGAAATAGTCATTTGCTAATTTTGATGTTCATGGGCTTAAAAATGGCATGGACATTTAATATTCATCTTCCCTTATAGAATTCCTCCTAAACACCATTCCATGGCTTTCTCGATCCTTCTTCCAACTTGCAAGTTAAAATACATATGAATAAATGAATAGAAAAGGCTAACTTAACCATTAAAAATAATTAAAACAAGCTAAATTCCTAAAATTAAACTCAAAATTGGAAAACTTATATAAATTACTTACAAACTATTGTAAAAACACTAAGGACTCAACTATTTTGTACACAAAAATAGGACACATTAACTTTATTTCTAGAATTAGTGCCCCAATTAGATTTTAAATCTCATTTTACCCCACTACCCCTCACTTTTACCAAAATTTTCTTTCACTCTCTCCCTCAAAACTCCTCTCCACCTAAAACCCTTATCATCTCCTTTTAATTTTGTTTGAAATCCTTCTATTAAGGGCCATCTCTTCACCTTAGTAGCAAAACCCTAGACCCCATCTCCTTTAGTGACATTCACAAGTATGTGTGCTTCATTCCTTGTCAATTTTTGTGTTATAGGTTGTGATTAGGGTTATTTTATGAGTTTTTTTACCTTGAATATGTTAGTATTGCTAATGTGTGATTTAATCGATGATTTTTCATTGTTCTTTGCTTTCGAAAACCTAGGTTAAGTTATCATGCATTCTATCTCCTTTTTCCTTACTCAATAATGGGATTAGATATAATTAGACTAGGAAATAGGGTAGTCCATGCAAAATAGGACATTTCACATAGATTATACATCACATCATGCTTGCATTGGAGCCACATTGATGAAATACCTCTTATGCCACCTTCTTGGTCCTACATAAGTGTATAATGTTAAATTTATGATAGATATAGTGTTATGTGATGCTTGACTATACATTTCATCATTTACACTTATTCACACATAGTGAGATTTATGTATAATAGTGTTTTGACTGTCATACATTCTTTGATATAAATGGATTCACTCACTATCTAGTTCTTTGTTGTTTAACAAGGTACCATGGCACCTAAGAAGAAATAGTGATCATCAATGGTGGCGAGCTAAACTTTTAATAGCTCTTAATTTGCCTCACAGAAGGCTCTTGATTATTTCCAAACAATCATGATGAATAAGAAGCTGGTGAAAAAGGGTTTATTGGGGTTGGCGGTGACAACACAGCCATTGGCAATGAGATCAGTAAAAAAGGCTAGGAAAGATTCTACAGATAGCCTGAAGGCACTATTCTCCAAGTCGTGCGTGAATTCAATGCAAACATGTTAAACTGGACAAACTTCAAAGTCTTTGTTTAAGGAAAAAGAGTACTAGTGGGTTAGGAAGTGATCAACCAAGTATTTAGGTTCCCAAACATTAATCGATGACTACTCCCAACTCCTATAGGGGAAATTGACTTGGATGACATTGGCTACTAACTATGTAATGGTGACCTCGAATGGGACATAAGGAAGGGCAAGCATTTGAAATTCAAAGCCAGTAAGCTCACCTTGATGAACTATCTATGGTTCAAGTTCGTGGCCTCTCACATTTCTCCTGCACAATACATTAGTAAGGTCACTATAGAAAGGGCTATTTTGCTTTTTTGCATTATTACTGAGAGATCACTAAACATAGGCACCTACATATTCCGTAGTATGATTAGGTATCAAGTAATACCAAGGATAACCTTTGGTATCCCATTCTAATCACTGAGCTTTGCAAGAGAGCAGGGATCTAATGGGAAGAAGGCAAGGAGGTGTAATGAAAAGGCTACATACTAGGAGCTTAATAGAATCTCACCCGTAAGTAATTACTCCCCTAGATCTTAGCTAGATGACAATGGAAAACCACATAACAAGGTATGAGAGATTTAATGAAACCATGAGAAGGCAATATAAAAAGAAACCAATGGCCCCTCGCACTCAAGTATTGCTCCCTTGGATCTTAGTCGAATGACAATGGCAGATTGCATAACAAGAAAAGAGAGATTTAATAAGTACCAAATCCAATGAAACCAAGCCTTGGGGGACATGATATAAGTAGTTATAGAATTTCAAAGAGTCCCCATAGAGTCATTCCCAGTCTACCCCCAATCGCGCCAGAGTTTAGACACTTGATGGGATAGTCATCTAATACCTTTACAAGCACAAATATGAAGGAGGAAAGATTAAAAAAAAAGAAGAAGGATGACTCTAAAACCATATGAAGAGCAAGAATTTTTGTTAAATAGGGGATTAAATTGTTCTTTTTTTTTTTTCTATATCATATGAAAACTAGTGATAATATCTTACTGTTCATGGCATGGTAGAAAAGAAAACCTAAATGCATCCAAAACATGTATATGTTTTAATTCCTACCATAAATATAAATTACTAGTAATACTTTAAACAATTTGTATGCAATTGAACCTTCCTAGTTAATGATTTAACTAAACACTTTTACATATATATTTCTTTTTGTTTATTCTTATCCTGTTACATTCAAGAACCTATTTGATCACCACTCGAGGTAAAATCCTACGTAACTTATAGTTAAGGAATTGATTTAGGCATTTGTTTAATAGGTTAAGCCTATCTTTCAAGCCATCCTCAATATGTATAAGTCTTAAAAGTCCCCTAGTTGAGCTAAAGTACCTAACTCCTTCTTAACCACTCATTCATCTAACAAATTAAGGAAATCTCTCATTACACATCACATATCACAGGCATAACAGGGACATGTGAGCTCATTAGAAATCATGTTGTGAAGGAAGAGTGAGTGGCTTGGGGATATCTGTTAAAAAAAAATGATGAATAAGAGTACTACACATATTCATTGCAAAGCAATGAAAAAGAAACATAAAAAAAAGAAGAAAAAAAAGATGAAAGGTGTAAGAATTCTTTAAAAGGAAAAAAGGGAAAAAGAAAAAGAAAATAAAGAAAAATATATACATTTCTTCCCAAGTTTAAAAGAAGGGCTGAGAAAGAATAAAAATTTTGTCCCAAGATATTAAGTAATGGAGTGCTTTGTGGTAATGATTTAAGCTTAAAAGTTATCCTTCTCATCCTCCCATACCTAAGCTTTACATTACAAACTACATAAAGCCTTATTGATTTTGAATTGTGTGTTCTTCTACAATTGTGTAGAGTGGAGTAAAATGAAGGCCTATGGAATAAAGTTATGAATTGAATGAGTCACTAATATATTTACTCAAGTTGGATGGAAATCAAAGACTTTGAAAGTAGTTTATATTTTAGCTAAGAATTCAAAAGCAGTCTGATTAATTAGTGAGATTAATACATTTAAAGTCCACATAAGATCAACAATTCCTTTGATGTCATGCATATTATATAGTTTTTAAAGTGATTAAGGTAACAACTAAAGAACCTTAAAACTAAACAAAGTTTCTCTATACCTAAAGTCATATTTTTGCACAATTTTTTTTTGTTCATGGACTAGCAAACTTTCAAGTTTATGGGTGTTTTAACTCTCTAAAAGAAAGTTAACTAGACTAAACTTTACAACAAAATTGACTAGTCTTTATAGCAAATTCAGTTAATTTTTTATGTATCTTAGTCTTAACATGTTATCCCCTAAAACTTTATTCAATCACCATTTTTTTCTAACTTATCTAAATATTGTTGATGATGAATCTTTAGGGAATTAAGGGCAGATCATTCAAGCAACAGAGGAAAGAGAAAAAAAAATATTGAACTAAGGTCTAGTGCCCAAGCACTAATTCTAGAAAGTTAGTGCTCAAGCACAAAATCAATAGTGCTTGATTGTGCTTGGGCACCAAAACTTAGAGATGGAAAGCCCTTAGATAGAGATCCAGCGACTAGGCACTTGAAAAGTAACATCTGGCACTAATTTTAGAGAGTTGATGTCCTAATAACGAACTTCCAGTGCTTTAACACTAAAACTTGCGTGTTAGGAATTCAAGAATAGAGGACTAGCACTAAGGCACAAAATCTACAAGTCACCAGTGCCTAGGCACTAAAAACGGAGAGGCAACACCCAGGCATCATAAAATTCAATGCTTGGGCATGCCATCAAAAGATCTAATTTTGAAATTAAGTTTTCAAGATAAAGAAAATTTCGTGAGATAAGATTGACTCCTGAGGGCTCTAAAAGCTTTAAATAAGAGACCTAGGGATCTGCAAAGGACACACCAAGCTAGAGAGAGTTTGAGACAAAGTTAAGTAGCAACATCAAGTAAGGTTTCAGTGGGATTATAAGATAGCTTCTATAAAAAGAAGTAGTAACTTGCTCAAAGTTATACCTTCTTTCTAGTTCTTTTTTCTATGTTTTTGTTTCTTCTTGATTTTATGTTCCTGAACGATGTTGATACTTAACTAGTTAAGGTACTAAACCTTGCATGGGTTGTTTTCCATTAACATTTTGTTTCTGATTCAATTTTGATTTAAGGTTGTTTACGTTCATTTGTGCTTACTATATGCAAAGTTTGATTACCTTAAGATTAATTTTGAAATTTAGTTTGACCTAAAAGGAAGTTTTGAATTTAAGACTAGAATGCACATAGTCATTGTTTGCCATTGACATTTGATGCAATTCACAGTCAAGACGAAAGTACTAAATTGTCTATGATAACCACTAATAGGATTAGCATTTATAGGGTTGTGATCTCAGTAAATTCCCTTATAAATATAGGGATCTAGGAATTTAATCCATGACACATCCGAAATTCATTACTAATAGTTGCCATCAGAAAATAAGAAATGACAACAAAATAACAGAGTGGAAAATTTTAAGGTGACAACATAATACTACTATAATGTAAGATACTGATAATCTTATAGTAGAAATATAATTTTATGAAAATACCGAATTATACCTAAATATTTATAATTTATCAATTTAGACAATTAATATATAATCTCCTATATACGAATTTAAATACATCCATAATCCAATAATGTTTTAAAAATTCAATGTTAAACAACTTCATAATTTAAGGACAACCAACATTTGTAAAAATACTTAAATAATACCTTTGATGAAAACAAACAACCAATAATTATATTAAATGTATTTTAATTCTAAGCAATACATGATTTATTATAAACTATGATTGGTATGAAATGAAGTATATCTTAATTATAGGAAACATAGTGACAATATCTTACCAAAAAAAGTTCTCTTTTTCCTTTTGGTAACTAAACAATTAAATACTAAAATTTTAGTCTTAAGAAACACTTGGTAACACATTATAAAACTTTCATATAAAAAATGTGATATCATAATTTTGTTAACGTCATTCCAAAATATATGATGTTATGCTTAAATCAATTTGACACAAAATAAGTACTTGCTTTATACTAGTTCATCTTATAAGTAAGTCTTTAAGTAAGAACTTTTAGAATAACTTATACAACTTAATAAAACAAATTCATAACACCTTATATTCAAATTATACACATGATTAATATATTTCAAACCTTATGTATTACATAATTATCTATGTAAGGTAGAGTATTATACATATATATATATATATATATATATATATATATATATATATATACCAATAACCAAAATAATTATTTATAACCAAACTTGATGGCAATTTGGTAATTATACATACAAGCTTCCATGTGCAACTCCCTTCATGCAAACCTACGTACATTGCATGTTTTTTTTTTTTTGTTTTAATATTTCTACCTTTATTTAGGTTAAATTTCACTTTAATGGATTGAATTTTTGAATATAAGTAGGAAAAATAAAATCTTTACATGTAAGTCCAACTTATGAAATGAATAAAGTTCTGTTTTGTTATTTTACCTTTTTTTAATTTTAATTTTGCATTTAATCCCTAAATATAATATTTTGATTTCAATTAGATTCAAATAGCATGTTTACTTATAGTTTTTCTTTTTGTCAACAACTAGCATGGATTCTTTTTCAAACTCTTTTATTTCTTGTACCACTATTCACATTTCATATCATAGACACCATATGAAATAAACTATTTTCCATACAAACATACTATAGTTGGGAGTCATACACTAATGGATTATGTTCTTACAACATGAGTTACTTGCCTACTTACATAGAAGTTAAATACATATTCCATCATTCAAAATCACAAAACATAATCCTATGACAAAATCCTAGTATAATACATCAAAAAGTGGGACTTTGCCATCTTAGCTAGCTTCTTCCATGGCATTTCTTCCTTTTTCCTCCCTAGAAAACATTCAAAGTCCTATAGAATATAACGAGGGTCACATTGGGGATTGTCTCCCTAGAAAAGTAGTGTTCACCAACACCAAGCCTTCTTGTAGTGATTTTGGTAAGAATTTCTCCTCCCACCTCATAGTGCATAATGGTAAATACCATGGAGAAATTATCATAATGGAATACAAAACTAATACATCAACTAAGGACATCTTGGCCTAAAATTTTGTGCGATGATAGAATGAGAATTCAAGTAATTCTCAATAGTTAAACATGTCACTTTTACCACTTTTTAGCAAAGACATATGATGAGCAATTATATAACAAGAAATGAGCATGAATTCACAATAATAATGGATCTTACTTTCGCTACATGGATGCCAATAAAATTGCTTCCAAAGCAATAATTCATTTGCTTATAAAGCACCTTATTGTGCCGCCACCATGGCTAAATTACAAAATCAAATATCAAGTGCAAAATTGAAGTAAAATGGGCAAGCTAACTACCTTTCCTTAAGCTAGAAATTCCCTTGATTTTTTCCTCCCAAATCTCGGCCTAGGGTTTGAAAGAAAATAAGAAAAACGTGCATTCATATTATTCCTATCCTAATACACATTACTATAGAAAGAAAATATAACAAAAAGACAATCTTACTTGACTTCTTCTTGAATGAAGCTCTCGGCCACTTCTCTTCTTCACACACACTCTCTCTAAATCTCTCCTTCTCTTTCTAAGTGTGTGTTGCACGAGTGGTGAGTGACCAAAGCTTCCATACATGCCTAATTTTTAGGTTAATAATCCATGCATCTTGCCACCTTGCCATGCATCTCCTTAATTTGACACATAGCCTTAGCTAATCATAACACCAAGGGTTCCATAATCTCAATTTGTCTGCCATTGGTTGAATGGTGACTAAATGGCTTCCAATTTAGTTTCATTTCAACTAATCTCCTTCAAGTATAATGCCATATGTTACATCCAAGAATCATAGTATAAGTTTTGTCCTTTTACCTCATCATCTTTCTCTATTTACTTTTTAACCCATCACCTCCAAATTTTTTCTCATTTTAGGACAATACTTTATTCTACATTTCTTAATTATTAAGAAAACTATACTTAATACTTTTGATACTATATTTGTGTTCTAAATAGCTCCTTAGTTTCATCTTTATGCACTAATAAGAATTTTATTTAAGATTTTATGTAAAAAGTTATAACTAATTTTTTGTTTAGTCCCTAACTTAAAATTTGCTTTTCATTTAAGGATAGGGACCAATGTAAATAAAAAGTTATAGGATGTTACAATATAGGCTATATAGGTTTGGTACAATTATATAGACAATAAATTACCTTAGGTTAACAACTTAAGTCATTCATCAATCATAAACTTAATTGTTAGAAAGAAGCAACTCTGCAAGTGGTAAAGTCGAAATCCTAAGTTTGTTATTCATTTAATTAATCGAAGTTAATTAATTGTTTTTACTTTCTCTTATATTCTATTCATCATTCAGCCCAATCACCTGCATTAAAGTTTTAGTAATAGGAAAATCAATTGAATTTAAGCCAGGTCCCTATGGGATCGACATCTTATTCACCTTTTATTATTTGTTGATCATGTGCACTGGCATGTGTTGTATGTAGCATAAGAAACAGCTTCACTCTACCACTTAGTAATCTATAAAATTTTAAAGAGAAAGGAGTAAATCTATCAATGATTTAGTGAGTGCATAAATGTAAAAGTAATGAAAGCATTCAAGTATTTTGAAAGTAAATATTTAAGTAAAGAAATTGAAATTCAATAAAGTAAAAAAAATTCTAAACCTTGAAAATTAAATGGGGTGGGCATCAAGGAAAGAACTAAAATCATCATCTTATGCCTCAACACTTAATTTCTTTTTTTTTTTTTTTTGGCACCACATTGGAAAATATCTCACAATGCACATATAATACTACACACATGCATTTACACATTGTATTCAACACCAAGCATATAAAAATTGTATCCCTAAATCGAGTATGTCCTAATATCCCATACTAGTATTCATTTACTGAATACATCTCAATATTCAATACTTGTATTTCATTACTGGGTACATCTCAATATTTCGTAACTATATCCAATTACTAAATGCATCTCAATGACTCATTCCAACTAGGTGCACCTAGGTTGTTATCCCCACTAACGAAAGGTTTTAACTTCAATTTCTATCCAACCATTAGATCTTTTTTAAAAAGGTATTAAATATATTGGTTATGTGAGTAAGTAATTTATTACTTAAGCATATTAATTACCACAAAGTAAATAAATAAATAAAATAATTTCAATGATAATGAAATAAAATAAGATTATTAGCAATTTATAGGAAAGGAAAGTGACAATAATATGAAAAGTTAAAAATGAACAGAAATTAAATAATTTAGAAACTAAAGAAGATAAACTTAGATGAAAACATCATGAAATTAAGAGTTAAAGTAAAGAAAATAATTAGGAGTTCTACTATTACCTTATCTTAGCACTCATATCATGATTTTTAATACCATTTTTCACAACACATATTATTCCAATATTTTCTCCTTGCATATGATGCAATTACCTCAATTTATATAATTTAGCCTTCACTTACACTTCTCATGTACCCAATGCCTCTCACAATAGTAATAACTCATATAATTCATTGATCTCATTTGTCATTATATTTTCATACATTCGTACATATAATATATACATACAAACAAAGGGTTTGAAAATTATAGGTTTGTCTATCTCATAAGATGTAGAGCATGGAATAAAGAAAATGAAAGTTAGGAAGGAAATATAATCATAGAGTAAAATAAAAGGTGCCACTTTGTTATTTATACACTCACTAATAGAGATCGATAGTGGAGGTCCCTTATTTCATAGTTTAGGCCCCCTGTTGAAAGGGTATCCACAAAGCTACCTAAAATTACATTCAACATGAAATTAACATACTTAGCTTTTAAATTTGCATTTATAATTATCAATTTAACAAATATGACCTCTAACACCTAAAGCCCCAATTTTATCTAAATTTCCTATTCTCTTCGCTAAACCTAGATCTATGTTTAACAAATTAAGCTACTATAAATTAAATTGAGTTTAATTAGCTAAAAATTGAATATTTAAGTGTGGGAATCTCTCTTTTGTGATTCCACAACAAAAACCCCAACTAGAGTCCTTAGTTTTTTCCAAATAATAGAGGAGAATAAGATGAAAAATCGCAAGCTATAAATGAAGAGGATATGGAACAAAATGGAAGGGAATTGAGAAAAATACATAAAGAAATATGATAGTAAACTCTACACTTTAATGGCTTCCCACAACCCTCTACACCTTTCCCAACATCATGGCTAGTTGGAGATGAAAAGTGAAAGAGCAAAGAGCATTGTGGAGGAAATAAAACAAGAAAAACCTTAAAAAGAAAATGGAAAAGAAATGTAAAAATAGAGAAATGAAAGGAAGGACGTTGCTAAGGTGAAGGAAAAAAATAAAGCAGCATTCTAGGGGAGAGGGTGTTAGAGCGTATAGGAAAAAGAAGAAATAAAGCTAATTTGTTACCCTTTTATGTTTCCAGTAGAATTGTACTTTAGCCTTTAAGAATTTTAAACTGCTTCAAGTTATTCCTTGTGATATTATATTTTGACCCTAGCAAGATTTTCTAGCAAATAAGTCCTAACATTTTATTCTTTATATATATATATATATATATATATATATATATATATATATACATATATATATTTTTGTCTTTTTTTTTGTTTTTATATATAGGTTTCTTATGACAATTTCTTATGGTGCAAAGCACATGTACTTGTCACTCTAAACTTAATTTTGAAGGAAAATTCCAAGTTTCAAAGGTTGCGTAAGGTAGAAAATCCTAAATTGGTTAGTGAAACTAACAAATTTTAGTGGAAAGCCATAGGAAAGTAAACTTTGGCTAAACTAAATAGATAAAGAACAAATAATGTAACTAACTAAATAATGGACAAATAAATAAAATAAATTAGTATGATTGTGAGATCACTTGATTGGTTGGTTTATTGGCTAAATAGAGTTTAGTGAAGTATTATGAATACCAATTCCTATATAACCATATTAATAATAACAAATATTTATGTGGAGGTATTTGACAATGAAGTGAAAAAAATATAATAACTAAGTAAATACATAAAAACATTTACATGAAGGTGATTTCTTTTAAAGACAGGGTAAGTTGTTTCGGTCAAACACACTTACTTTGCTACCTAAATGCATAATTAATTATAAAGGTATATGAACTTTAAGTGGATAATGGAGAATGTGGTTGACCCTTGCTTAGGAACATGATGTTAGATTAGTGTTAAGGACTTGGTTTTTTAAAAGTAATTAATTTTAGGTGGAGTTTCAGACTTAAGGCACTAAGGTTGCTTTATTTTGCATGATAGGGTGTTAGGGATTTCTTTTACAATCCAGTAAATGCATGAAGGAGATAATTAGAGAGAAAGCTTCTTTTGCCAGGTAAGTAGATAAAGCTAATTATGTGCATTTTTCCAATTTTACATATTTTCCTTGCAAAAAGCACTGAATTTTGAAACCATTGAATTTTGACAAGTTTTATATGAATTTGGAAATATCAAACATTTCATTAATTTTTTTACTATTTTGAAGTACTTTGATTCTATATCTGTGATGTAATCTAATTATTCATTTCAAAAGCCTCAAATCGTATATCTCTAAATTGCTTTGATTCTAAACATATAAATTATTGTGATTATGGAAATATGAATTACTCTAATCATATTAAGTACTCATTCTATAATTTTTAATTACTCTAATTAAGTTTTTAAAATTGAATCTGATTATGGATTTTTGAATATTTTAGATATTTCAACTTACTTTGATTCTGAACTTCTGATTTATTGGGTTATGTGTTTATGTACGTAAAAGAATTATCATTAGAAACCATCCAATACAAAACCTAATAGCTATCGACAATGAGTGTTAACCATGATGCATCATGATTCTGAACCCCAACAAGTAGAGGTTATACTAGCCCCATGTGCCAGCCAACTCATGTAGATCATATCTGATTTTAATTATCTGATTGAGGGGTAAGAATTGATATTTAAATTATTTCTAGCTTGATGCTCATGTTTAATATCTAATCTATGATCCTGCTTGACATTTGCTTATCATATATTCAAATGGAAAGTGTAAGTCATTTTCCAAATTATGTTATGTATTTCTAACTGGCATTTATTGAGACATTAATAAATTCTTTGTATTATGTATTTAATAAATAATCATTTGAACTTGTACAATGTCAAAGATGAATAAATGATTTTGTGAAATGCTCTTTCATGCCTGGTCTTTCCCTTTTTATGTGATTGGTATTATTTTGCTCACTAAGTTTCCATCCACCCTTGGTTATTTAATCAAACCACTCCTTACAATTTACAATTGTTTCAAAGTGGTCTCTACTGTTAGTGTCATGACTAATGCTGCCTAAAGTTGAAGAAGTCCTTTTGTATGGATGATGATATGGTGTATACCTTGAAGACTAAAGCAATGTAATGTTATTGCTAAATGCTATGATTTTCCTTCACTAATGCAATAAAATTCACCATTTAAATATTAAGATTTTCACTAGAGTATTATTATATACTCTTAAAAAAAAAAAGAATAAAAACTCCATAGCTACATACTCTAGTCTTCTCATGAGCAACTTATGGGAAAAAAAAAGCATAGAAGAAAAAGAAGTGAGCACTTGTCATCTTCATATTGCTTCTTGTGCTACTTCTAGTAAATATTTAATTTAATCCATTGTCATTCTTAGCCTCTCTTGTCCTTTGTTCTCTTCCTTAATCCCCAAATCATAAACAATCTATATTATTGAATCTCATTTCTTATACCTCTTACCATTATACCATCCTAGCGGTAGCTTTGCACATATATACAATGGTTGTCATCCACCCATACCCACCTTACTTGCTCTTTCTTATCGATTTCCTATGTTTTTGCATGCACACCACCACTACTTCTTTAAATTCCAAGTCCTAGTGCCATCTACGCTTTAAAGACACCTATGCTCAATTTCTCAGTTATATGTTTTTCCAAGCACCCACCTCAATCCTAGCTTTCACAAGGAGTTTTAAAAGAAAAAACCCAACATGTGGTTGGTTAAACTATGATGCTAGTGCCTTTATGTGTATGATATTTAATTTTTTTCTATGCTTTGTTTGGGTTTTACATGGGATTGGCTTTGTTATGCATAGGGTGGTGAGGCAAATCATTTACTGGCCTTAACTTCCTTCTTGTTTCACTGCGTTAACTTCTAATATGGTTACATGGCATTAAAGTTCATTATTGTCTAGACAAGTAGTGCTTCTTTAACTTAGGACATTGTCAGTCATGATGTAACAGCAAGGACCACTTTGAAACAATTGTAAACTTTAGGGAGCTATTTAAAAGATTTAAACTATAGGGACCACATTGAAAATTAAGGCAAAATGTAGGCACTAAATGATTCATTTCCTAAATTTAAATTAAACAACAGTAGATTAAAGAAAGTGTGAGCTATTGTAAAATCTGCCACACACCATTCAACTTTATATTTTCTTGCTATGGGACTTCTGGTAGTTTCTATTTGTACTAAAGCCACTCTCAAGCCTTATTCTCATAGTTTTTAAGACATATGGATGTGAACAGGGTAAGTGTGGTCTTTATCTTTTCATGACCACAGAATGCAATTGAAATCATTGGTTACTAACTATAGCAAATTAATCGAATGAACAAAATTCGCAAGTTTCCCATAGCTCGTCATGCTTCTAAGCTACTTATGGATCTGCTTATAAATATACCTTATCATAGTTTGAAAAATCTGTTTAGACAGATAGGTCTAGTTCAACAAAATATATATATATATATATATATATATATATATAAGCATGAAAAGTAAAGCCTATATTTTTTCAAAAAAGGTTTAGTTAAAAATGTTTGTTTTGTAATTCCCTCAATTTTAATTTAAGGTGGTTATACATAACATCATAAGTAAATGTGACGTGACATCTTTGTAAAGGAAATTTACATTTATATCTTTTATATATATAATCATAAAAGCAACAATAATCATTAAACACATTGTTGATCGAAGTCCTAAGAAAAAAATAAACTTGATCATGATTTGAAAAAGCTCATTTAACGTAATATACTTGACCTTAATAAAACATATATATGTCTGAATAAAAAACCCAATAAAGATATAGGCTCGAACATCTCGTTTAGACTAACACCCTACTCATTTTTTATGGACTCGGCCAATTTTGTAAATAACCCTGACCTGGTTACTTCCAGGATAACTACAACTAACCTTAAAAGTACAATGGTTATTTAAAGGAAGACGAGGTCACTAAAGCAAGAATGATAGTATTAAATTAATGTGAATGGATCACTTTAAATGGAATTAGAATGAATTGTCTCCCACCCATAGATGGATGTGGCATAATTGGAGAGAAAAGGAAATAGGGGGTGAGACTGCCAAGAATCGCACTTGAGGAAAATCAAGGAATGAGAAAATGTGTATTTTGTACGAAAGAATTATAGAGGCATATATAATACAAGTCAACCAATGAATCATTTACACCTTTCTACTATACAGTTGGCAAATAAGGACAAAACTAACTAATGGATATATATAAATGCATGCAGCGAAACATTCCAGTAATAACAAATATGTTGAGTTGTACTCCAAGTCTTTGGGATGACTTCTACATGTTCACTTGGGCTTAATAAGCTCTAATGCATCTGTCATATCATTCCCCTTCAAATGAAAAGGGCTACTGATGACACCAAGTTTAACCCGAAAGTACCATAACTTAGTATATGATAAGGGCTTGGTAAAATAGTCAGCAACTTGATCTTCAAAACGGACATAGTTAATATGTAGCTGCTTGGCAAGAACTTTATCATGTACAAAATGGATGTTTCAATATGTTTGGTAAGAGCATGGTAGATGAGGTTGGAAACTAATGCTGCAACACTCACGTTATCACACTATATAATAAGTGATTGTTGTATAGGGAATTAGAGCTCATGTAACAAAGACTGCACCCAACTTACCTTGGCAACTAAGTTCACTAGCTTGTAATACTTAGATTCAAAGCTTGACTAATCTACTATGGATTATTTTTTTTACAACCAAGAAACTAGATGTAGGCTAAAGAAGACATAATATCCGACAACAAATTTGTGATCGTCAGGACACACAACCCAGTTTGCATAAGTGAAAGCTGTGATAGCAAGTTGTTTTGCTGATTTAATGCATAGAACATGGTCCAGTGTACCCTTTAGGTACCTGAACATACATTTAATGGCTTGCCAATGTATAACAGTGGGACAGTGTAAAAACTAATTGAGTTTGTTGACCGTAAAGGAAATATCTAGCCTTATATTGGTTAGATACTGAAGCCCATTTAAAGCATTATGATACTTGGTGATATCATCGAATGGTTGACCATCGTTCATAGATAGAAACTTACCAAGTGACCATGGGTGTAGGGTATGGATTCGCTATCAAACTTGTCTAGTAGCTTCATAATATATTTCTTTAGAGAAATAATGGGCTTTGTTTTAGTCCGTTGGAATTCAAAGCTAAGAAAATAATGAATATCAACAAGGCCTTTTAAAGAAAAAAGCATATGCTGCTTGTATATGAAATCATTCAACTGCTAATCATCACTCTCAGTAGCTAAAATGTCATTGACATATATAAGGATGAACAACACATAAGCATCTGTTTTGTAAACAAATAACTAGTTATCACACTTGGAGTTGTAGAACCCCCATCGTATTAGTGTATCCTTCAAATGATCATACCATGCCTGAGGCCCTTGACAAAGGTCATATAATGCTTTGGAGAGCTTGCGAACATGGTATGGTAATTAAGGATTTACAAACCACTCTGGCTACTTCATATAGACAGGTTCCAATAGCCTCCCATTGTGATAGGCATTATTAATGTATATTTGTCATATCTTCCAATCAAACAACACTACAAGAGTGAGACTGATTTTAATGGTGGTTGTTTTGGTGATAAGGTTGTAGGTGTTAGTGGGTTAAACTCATAAGTCTTGTTGAAAGCCTTTTTGGATGTGACGAGCTTCGTGCCTATCAATGGAATTGTCTGTTTTATACTTTGTCTTGAATAACCATTTGCAATCAACCATTTTTTAATGATCAGGACAGGGGACAAGTTGCCACGTTTGATTCTTTATCAATGTTGCATCTTTAGTTTGCATTGGTTGCTTCCAACAGGGGGTCATTAGAGCACTGACATTACTTGGCTTAGTAGAGGCACTATCAAGCAAGTTGAACCATACAAAAAGGTGCAAGTAACATGAGCTTGTGCAAGCAGTGTGAGACCTAACTCCATAATATCTTGATACTTTCATTCTACGCACCCATTTTAGGCTAAGGTGTAAGTACAAGAAATTCAAAACTAAATACTTGATGTGTCAACAATTTTAGAGAAGCTCCTATATTTGCCAACCCAGCCACATTGCAAGGCATTGATTTTGCAATTAAATTGATTTTCAACATATGCTTTGAAGTGAACAAATGCATGAAGTGTGTCACTTTTGTTTTTAAGAGGGTATATCCATATATAACTAAAATTGTTGAGGAATTTAACATAATATTTGTATCCTTCTTTAGAAATTATTGGGGAAGGACCCCATACATCTGAGTGGACAATCTCAAGGGGATTCTTAGCATGTGAAGTAGATGAAGAAAATGGAAGACTATCAAATTTACCTATTTGACATGCATTATAAAAGAACTTTTCATTACCACTTATTGAAATATTAAATGTAAAATAATACTACTATCTAAAGCATCGCTTGAGCATCCGAGTGACTATGGTTGCTGCACTTGATAGAGTCTATCCTTAAGATGTCCATGTGGAAACACTGCCTATGTCCGTTCATCCTTAATGAAACAAGAAGTAGAGTGAAACTCAATGAATACACTATTATTAGCAGTCAACTGTGAGACATTAACCAAGTTTGTTGAAATTTTTGGGACATGAAGGACGTTAGTGTGATATAATGAAGGTCGTGAATGTATAGTAGCAAACCCTATACAAGATATTGGTAATTTTTTGCCATTACCAATAATGACACAAGCCTTACCCCCTATATCAACTGGATAATCAATGTTATCAACATTATGAGTCACATGACTCGTTGCACCGCTATCCATGTACCAATTAGGATTAGAAACAATTAATGGTGATGGTATATAAGCAACAAGAGATTCAGCTTTTGAATTCTTGCTAATAGTAAGAAATGTTCTAGTGTACATATAATCATAGCGATAAAAGCAGTGAGCTGCAGATTAACGATTTTTTCAACACACCTGACATATGGGCTTATTGCCTCTTTGAGAACGTCCACATCCTCTGTTTCCTCACCAACCACAAGAACCTTTCAAGTTGCCTCTGCCTGAAACATTGTTAGAATCATTTTTGTTAGTAGCTTACTGAGCTATAGGTTGACCAAGAGAGAGAGAGAGAGAGAACTAAAATTATGTAATTATTCCAATCGAGTTTCATATGTAAGAAGGGTAGAATGAAGGTCGATCCAAGTGATTTCTTCTTTATCAAGTAGCTGCACAACAATTGGGGTGTAGTCGGCATCAAGTCCTAAGAGAGTTTGAAGGATAAGATCGAACAGGGGATTGGGATTTCCAGCAAGGGCTAAATTATCAAAGATTGATTTCATTTTTGACAAATAATCTTCCATTTCCATTGTTCCTTTTCTAGTTTGCTTAAGCTCATTTTTGTATAGAGTAATGCGAGATTACATGGTTGCATTAGTAAGATTTTTAGTAGCAGTTCATAGTTCTTAAAGAGGAGAAGCATCCCAAAATCTGTGAAGCTATGTCTAAAGATATTGTATTATAAAGTCATCCTAACAACATCTGGTTAGTGCTTCCCCATTCCTCATAAGCAAGTTTAACCTTTCCTGCATCTTCAAGAAGGCACTAAACTAAGGAGGGCAAGGTTTGGTGCCATAGATGAAAGTGTCAAACTTATGCCCTTTAATAACAAGGAGCACCATTGAATGCCATAAAAGGTAATTGGAACGATTCAATTTAACAAAACAAAGCTAAGTAAAAAAGGTGGCCAAATATGAAGGTTTTACTGTGGCCAAAAGAGATGGTGAAGTTAACTCAGGAGCAACACTACTTGAGATAGCAAGAGAGAAGGTTTTAGAAGCCACGAGGAATATGCAAGTCTATGGGCTCTAATACCAAATCAAGGAATGAGAAAATATGTATTTTGTATTATGCCCATAGTGAACGAATTACAGAGGTATATAATACAAATTAACCAATGAATCAATGACACCTTTATACTATACAATTGGCAAATAAGGATAAAAATAATTAACAAATATATATATAAGTAGGCAGCAAAACATTCCAAAAATAACCAATTTGCTGAGTTGTGCTCCAATTCTTTGGGCTGACTTCAACATGTTCAACTGGGCTTAATTGACTCTAATGCAACTGTCCTATCAATGAAGATGTCCCACCTCCTTATTTCTTTGGATTTTGAAATCATCTCAATATTTGTATATATTATAATAAAAAGTTAATTGACAAAAATGTCAGAAAAAATTTCCACTATCAAACAAAACCTCCAAAAATCAAGCGCTTTATACATTGTTGTATTCCTTTCTCTCTCTTATCAGTCCAAATAGACAAAAATAGATTTTGTACTGTGCAGTGCATTGAGCTCTGCATTGCACAACAAAACGTAAAAAGCTTACAAGACTTAAATATTAGGAATGACAATAGAGGAGATCATCATAGATAGTTATGAACAACATATGCTAAAACATTTATAATATAAAAAGGCATACTATTTTACATATCTATTATACCGTGAATTCATCCTACCATATATACCTTCACAATTTTTAAAAATGTAACGCAGTGGCACTTGGAGGCTAAGTAGAATCATTGATGCAAGACATTGTCAAAGAGGTTTGTTGTAACCTTACAACTAAACTGAAAACAGTTTGAGGATAAACAACAATAAATCCAAGTTGAACCAAAACCTTAGTTTAGTGGTGCTAATTAAGTAAAACTTGTTAATTCAAAGGTACAATGAAACATTATCTGAATCAAGAGTCATGAATAATGATCTACCTAACAATTGCGACAGTAAGATGCAAAACTGCATCATCAAAAGAAAGCGTGTACTACAATGAAATGCATGAAGGACGATTTCAATATTCTTGGTCACCATAATTTTTGACATAAAGTTTGGGATATTACGCCCACTCAAGCAAGGAACAAAAAGGCAAATAAGTACCGATTGTGCAAAAATTATAATTTCTAGTAACGTGCTAATTCATCATCATTGAAGAAGAAACCCATGAACTGACCAGCGGAGTTCTGGTATGCATACATAAACCCCCAATAAGACCAAACCCCCATTCATCACAAATGGATAATTCCTAGCTTAATCTGTAAACAGAAAAAGAAAAATAGTTTGAACCATCTATATACTATTTTAGCACCAGATCATGCATATCCTTAATTGGTTTTCCGATTATAGGAATTCGAGGAAGCACTAGAGTGCTGAAAAGCCGACACACCCGTATCCGGTGTGGATACGCGTACCATATGCCAACACGCGTATTTGCGCGTGTCCATTCAAGCGACAAGCACCTAAACGTGTCGAAAGTTTCAAAATGCAAAGAAAGAAAAAGGTTTGAAACAAGTTCTAAATCGTTCTGAAACGCTTAAGACATTTCTTTTAAAAAAATAATCAACTAAACCTAATTTGACGCATTCTGTCACCACTGCCTCCTCCCTTCTTCTTCTTCATCGTATGGCTGCGCTCCATTCTGTCCCCAACTGCTCACTGTTGTGTCTATCATCTCACGTTTGGTTCTGTGCCTGTTGCCACTGTTCTGTTCTGTCCGTCCTTCATCTCTGGTCTCATACCGTTCTATTTTATCCGTCCTTCATTTGTTCGTGCTCTGTCAAGTATGGTTCTCTGCTCAACTACTCCTTGCAGGTCTATGCTCTATCCATTCGTACTCTTGGCTGTTGACTCACTTTTGTTCGTTTTATGTTTTGTTGGTGACTCTTCACATAGTTTGTTTAAATATATATATACATATATATTGCTACAGTATCTTAAAATTTCAAAAATTAACATATCATATTTATCATATTGTATCGGATATCATATCGTGTCACACTCAATACACATATCCATAAACAATTTTCTTTTAGGTATTTGAGATAACTTAAGTGCGCTCAGGCTAAGCAGACGTAACATTTTGCCAAAGAGGTTTAATTTGTAACCTTACAACTAAACTAGAAACATGTCAAATACAGACATAGGTTCTCGTTAAAAAACCAAATTTAACCAAACTTTCAGTTCAACTGTGCTAATTAAATGAAACTCAGTAAATGGTCTCATGAAGAAAATAGATGAACCACTGAAAAGATTAAATCAATTAATGTAGTGTGCCAAACAAAACGAAGAATAGAAATTGAAAGGAACTGTGTAAACATCATAAGATGCAAAACTGTCAAGGCATATAATCAACAAAAGTGCACTAAAATCAAATACATTAATGACAATTTCATTATTCTCCGTCACCATAATGTTGACATAAGTTTCGGATATTACACCCACTCAACAAAATAAAAAAACAATTAAGTACCAAGTTAAGTCAAATTCTCATTTCTTATAACGTGCAACTTCATCGTCATTGGGGAAGAAACCCATCAGGCGACCTGCAGAGTTCTGGTATGCATACATGAACCCACCCATAAGCCCAATCAGGCCCCCAGTCACCATAGATGGTCCCCTAATTCCAGGCTTAATCCCTAAACAAAAAGGGACAAACAGTGTTAACCATATATATACCATTTTAGCACCAAATCATGCTGATCCTCAACCGGTTTTAAAATATAGGAAGTCAAGTATATTGCATAAACAAAAGCAAATTATAATAGATCGGAATCATAAGTGGAAGCAACCATGCTATTTTCAATTACATAATAAATTTTCTAAAGACAGCAGACAACAGCGGTGACTAAGAAGTAAGGCGCATATTAACATAGTGCCAACCTTTGAATTCATTTAAAAGTAATGACGCTCATGTTTCCATTATTTATATATGCTTATGCCTTCTTCAGGAAAAATTCAGGATGTCAAGAAAAGTGGGAGAAAAAAACTCATATTAGTGTAAAAACTTTTGACCATGAACATCCCGTATTTACAGATGAAGTCAAATGCTAAACTGGTCCACAATAAGCAATGACAAATTGACAAACATGTGATTTCATCGTATCACTATGTGATCCTAAGAAACTAGATGCAACTCATACAAGATACCCACACCACAATTTAACGTCCTCAATTGATAACTAAAATACCCTCTGCAATGTTAACATAAAACTTATTTCAATCCATTACTTGTATTAAAATAACAGTATCATTTCCCCATCCATCATATGCCCCCCACTGGGATATTGCACATCATGTTGCCACAGGTGACATTAACCTGAATTTTGACCGCACTGATATATGTGTGTGTGTATATATATATATATATATATATATACTCACAATTATAAGAGTCAGGAGGTAATTGATAGTGATAGTAACATATGAAAGTAAAATAAGGAGAAAAGCCATAATAACACAAGATTTCCATCGAGTTTTCACCTGTCTTGAATATGTTCATATGGCTTACTATGCTATTTGTCAAGTTAATATGAGAAACAGATATGATTTCATCCCCTTATTGTTATTCCTTTCGAAAAATATATATCAGAAAAATACCGCATTTGAAAGAGTTAAAACAAAAATGAGGGAGACGAACAAAATCAATCGATTACTCGTCATGAAGATTTGCATTTCAAGTGGATCAAATAAGCACCGCATGAACTCCAAGCCCAATCCTTTCTTGTCCGATTGGCGATACAGACCAAACTCACGTTTCAAACAGGCCCCTGATTTTATCAATTTTAAGGCAGAAATCTGCCACTGTGCAAGGGACTAACTCAAGAGATTGAATGGCTGAAAATGGCTTATCATAGGTTCTATTAGTAATACCTTCCAATGTACAAACTACAAAGTGAAATTCTGAAAAACACACAAAAGTCCTTCCACTTGGCAGAAACCCTAAATTATTTGTTAGTCATTGCCATTTAAGCTGCCCCCAACTCTAATGAACAACAGAATCATTCATCTAACAAAAACCCAATATTAATATTGCTTCAATTGAAAGGAAACATAGACTTCCACAGTGGGTTAGGGATTCAACTAAATTAATTACGAATCAACCAGCAAATCAAATTCGAAAATGAACCTTGGAATATAGAGAGAGAAGAAAGATACCAGAGAGGTAGCCAACGGTAACGGAGACACCCGTAATGGTGACGAAGCGAAGGTAGTCGAGGGTGTTGAAGTTCCCAACGACTTTGGTAAAAGGAGGGTTCCGATCTATCACTGGGTACTCTGGCTTCGTCGATGCTGTGATATCAGTGTTCATTTTCTCGCTCTACCTTTCTCTCTCTTCTCGAGCGGTTTTTCGCGCAGTGTATTTGCCCCTGAACAAGACGATGAAGGTTTTATTGTTCTGGTTAATTTCCGGGTCTGGATTGAAAAGGCTGGATTTATCTAGGGCTTTAGGACCAATGGGACGAACAAATTGAAAGGGCCAGACCATATGAAATGTTCTTCTGGAAAGAGTCCATGTATCTTTAAAAAGTGGCTTTGAGAAGAGACGAAAAAAGGTTTTTCCCCAAAGAAGGCAAGATTAATAGCTATTATAAATGAACTCGAGTAAAAATAAAAATAGTATTGTTAATTTTTTATATACTCTTTTTTTAAATTAAAAGATGCATTGTATTAATTTTTAATTACAATAAATAAGTTATAATTATACTTGTTTTAATCAAACCATCTTTATATTTATCACTTATTTAATATAATAAATCATAAATGCATTTTAATGTCGAATAATTTTTTTGAAAAATTAGAATAATTTAATTTATTGTTTTGAAACAAAACTAATAACACTGAAATAAATGTATAAGAAACACATCTTCTATTAATTTATTAAACAAATAATTATTCACTTTGAAAATATTTTGGTCAGTTTTTTACTTTAAAAAAATTTGTGTATAATTTTGAAAGAAAAAATTATATAATTTAAACATCTCTCAAAAAATTTTATCAATAAAACATATTATTTAGGCATTATTATTGATATATTGGCGAACAAATGATTTACAAGTTTTTGAAAGAAAATAATTTATACTTAAAATTTAAAAATTTATATCATTTAAAATTAAATTATGTAATCAACAAATGAAGTATATGAAAAGAAATATAAATACGTATTATATTAAATACCTAATACTACATGCATATGCGAAACTAACTTCATAAGAGATGAAGCCCTTGGCCAAAATCTAAACGAATAATTGTTATTGAAAATTAAAGTTGTATAGAACGTTTTATACCTTTATCAATATTGTCAAACTCACGACTTTAAGCAAAATCATAAAATGGGTGTAGACTCATAAAGTAAAATTATAACATAGAATCATAAGAATTTATCTTTATTAATAAAAAATTATTAAACATAACCAAATTTCAAAAATACAAATAAAAATGCATACATATATACAATATATTATTATAATAACCAAAATTATAGAACTAGGAAATGATAAAAAAAAAATTATTAGAAAAATATACTTGAATTATAGAACTTTTAATTATAATTAATTAGGTAGAGATTGAGTTTAAAAGTTTTTTGAAAAGCATTGATATTACATTTATTAAAAGAAAATTAAAGGTATATTTTGCCATTATAATACTTACTAATATAGAAATTCAAAGAAATTAAAATTTAAAATAATAGTAATTTTAATAGTAATAATAATGTAAACAAATTAGAGTAAATATTAAATACATATATATATATATATATATAATAATGATTTTTAAGCTATGCAATTAAAAAGGATTTAAATAATTTTTAAAGTAGAGTTAACTATTAAATCACAATGTAATACAGTATTTGTTATTAATTATAAGTAAAATGTATTAAAGTCATAATAATGTAATTATATTTGTAATATAATTTTTTTATGTTTAATGGTTAAAATAATTGAGTTGGGCTTAAAGTTAGTTAATTTTTTTAAAAAAAATTGATTGGAATGTTGGATTATTCATATTTAGGTCAAAAACTTAAAAAATAAAATTACTTTAGTTGACTTTGGTCAAACTTGACGATTCTACCCGAATGTAACTGATTATATACGAGTTTGACCGATTTTACTTGAGTTGACCAAGTCAACTCCGATTATAATTCTACAACCGAATTAAATCAATTTTCTCACGTAAAAATATAGAATCGGCAAGTTTAACAAATTGACTCATGATTTTGACAATTATGATATTTATCATTAACTTCTATAGTAAAAATATAACACTATATAATTTTTAATATAAATATAATCATTTGTGATTTTCCAATTAACTTAAACTCTTGTTAAATTATTATTATTAAAAAGTTTACATATATGTATGTGTATGTATGTATATATATATATATATATATATATATATATATATATATTGATGTTTTCAAAGAGATATTAAAATATTTGCATGCCCACATTTTTCTGATTTAATTTTGTCTTGTGTTTTGTTTTAAACAAGATATTCAAAATATGTATTTAATTTATTAACATTTAATACATTAAAAAATATAAAATATTATTTTGAATAATATTTTAACGCTATGTAAATAGTTTTTATTTCACATATTGTGGTATCTTAATTTATTTATCTAAGATGCTAAGGTATAACATATTATAATATTTTAATCTTTTATATTTGATAAGAAGTTAGAAATTATTATAGATATAATACCACTTATAAAATTTAATATAACAATTTTTAAATGAGATGAACTATCATTGAAAAAAATAATATCATTCTATGTCTCTTAATAATTTAGATGACATTAATTATTTTGAAACTATATCAATCCCAAATATTTAGATATCCCTTAACATCCAGGACTCTTTAATATTGTTTTAAAATAACAATTTTCAGTTATAAATTTTATAAACGTTTAATATTTTATGTCATGATATTAAAATAATATTAAAACGTTAGGCTAAAATATAGAAATTTAGAGCCATATGGTCTTCTTCTTCTTTTTTTTTGGGCAATAACCATATGGTCATTATATCTATAATCATATGTTTTAGGATAATAAACAAGAAAAGAGGTAAAATTATTTATGATGTCGTTTTTCAAACGAATGCATGATTTTTCAAGTGCTTCCTAGGTATGTGACAACATGCACCACTCCCACTTCCCTAAAAATATGGAAGTATGCTTATGTAAAACAATTATTTAAATAAAAAGAGTTCAAATCATCTAAATAACAAATTTAAAAAACAGGGAAAAATGCACTTTTGGTAAGGTTTAACTTTCCTTTTTTTTAAAAGCAGGTTTCCTCATCTAAACATGGGCCTTGTCTTACAAAAATTTTGTTTGGTTTAAGGTTTGATTTTTCTAAAATCACTTTTGCCCTCTGAATTCTCTGTTTGTATGGAAGTTTAAAAAAATTACTTTTGTATTTAGTGTGTGTTTGGATTGGAGGTTAGAAAACATAATTTGAGTCAATATGAATTTAAAAATTAATTTTGATCAAACATAATTTTAAACGATTGTAATTTTGGTTTAAAAAGTAATTTTAAAAGAATTAATAATATTTAGATATTGCCTTTTAAAATCACTTTTGGATGTATAATTACAAAAGGATATATATTTGTGTTAATTTGCTTAATTTATCCTTACAACTTAATTGCACTTATTTTCAAATTTAATTTAATAAGAGATTTGAATATAATGATATATAGTTTTTGAGTTTGTCAAGATGAAACCATAACTTGGGTTAAAAAAATAAAATCATAAATAATTATTTTTACATAAATTTATAAATTTAATTCAATGATTAAGTTAAAATAAAAACTACATATTTATTTTAATAACAAATTTTCTCAATATAATTATAATATTTTACTTCTAAAATTATTTCATATTTAAAATTTGAACTTTGGAATAGTAAATAGATATTATAAAAATTCTACCCTTTAAATATAAAGTAAACGAGTTTTTTATATATATGTTAAAACAAACAAAATTTAGACGTTATAACAAATAAAATTCGATGGTTACAAAACCTCTTATTTCTATCTTGATGTTCTTGTGGGCCATAAATCTTGGATCATATTAACATAAGAATACTACTAAGATTTTTATAGATATTCAATAATTATAATTATAATTGAAAATTAACTAAATAAAATAAATCAGAAAAATCCAAACATAACAGTTTAACAAAATGGATATCAATTGAGTACAACTTACTTTGTGAATCTATATATTATGCATATATATACTGAATTTCCATCTCCCCTTTTCCAAAGGCTTCCACTGCTTTTGATCTTTTCAGCTTTAATGATACGTAATATTTAATGATTTAAATAATATTTTGATATTGTATACTAAAAGCTTTTGAATATATAATTATAAAAAAAGGATAGCAATTTTCACCCTTATTATGTCATAGCATTTAGTTTTAAATATAATTCAACTAAGGATATTAACATTATCATCTATGTATTTCAATTGTCATGATGACATCGGAAATAACAACTAGTAACATTAGTTTAATCTTTCAGCGAATTCACACGAGCAAGTACAAAAAAACCCGACAGATTTTCCTATCATTAACTTGGGGATAGAAATAAAGTACAAGAAATTTGCAAAATGAAGTTGATTAATGGAGATACAAGTACAACAAAAAAGGAAAACTAAAGAATAGTTTTTCCATCCTCCCATCCATTCCCACATAGATGTTAAACATCTAGACTCATAATTGTAACATTTCTAATTTAGTAATTTTTAATATATTAGGAAAAAATTAAAAAAATTAAATAAAAATAAATATACCTTATTGACTTATTTAAAGAAAACAATATATAACTTAAATTTAAGGCATAGAGACAAAATAGTCATTTTAAAAAAATGTTAAAGACAAAATGGCAAATTCACAAGGAGGAACAGGTGACATTACCTTAACTTATAGGGCCCACATGTATGAGGTCACACAATAATAAAATATTATATATCCGTAGAACTAACACCATAATAAAATATTATATATGCGTAAGGTCTACATTGTAATTATATTTTAGAAATTTATGATTTGAGATTGAATCACAACTGTTGGATTAAAAATATGTGTTTAAATCCTAGCCGTCGAATTATCTTTAAATACCCTACATCTTACCCTACATTCTTCCCTATACCCATTCCACTCACACTCACCTCTCCATTCTGGCACCACATTTAGATCAAGAAGGAGGGAAGCAATTTTAGGAGGATTACAAAAAAAGAAAGTGTATCTAGGTAATATAATTTAGCATATTTTAGGTTTTCTTCTTCTCTTTTCCTTCTTCTTCTTTAATGTTCTTTGTAGTAATGGAAAGGTAAAAAAGGTTGACTATAATATGGAAATGTAGTTAAATTTACAACACACCATAATACTACATAACCAGCTTTTTTAGTTTATGGTCATTTATCTTAAAATTTTGTCACTATGATCTTCCATGAGCTAATTCAAAGTCTAAAAATGGTAGAATTAGAGAAGATTAAGACTAAATAGATATTTTGAAATATCTAGAGAAATATTATGTAAGCTATAACAAGATAAAAATTTTGATATGTGAATTTTCTTGTGTATTATGTATCCTTACATAAATATTTTGTTATTTATGCACTATAATTGTCTATGTTAATGTGCATTTCAACTTTATATCATGGGGTTACAATATAGTTATTTGAGAAGAGAACTACTCTCTATGAGAGTAAACTATTATTGTATACTATATACTTATTAATAATTTGGAATCTCATTTGATAATGATTGGTTATGTCACCTTAATATATATTGTAAACCATATGAGTTCCATAGCAAGGCATTACACCTAATTAATCATGTAATTTATGGCAGGTCATATGACTTAATTGATTATAGAAAAAAAAAAATGGTGTTATTATATTTCTTGAACCACAACTTAAATTTTGAGATTTATAACAGATTGTGCCACTTAAATGGTCTTAAGAAATTAGGAAATGACAAGAAGGTATCCTTGTTGGGAATATCTTAAAATAAATTGACACCAAAGGGATTCCTAACCGTCATAAAAACATCAGTGTTCAAAGGATTACAAAAGAAACCTTGATAGTTCTCTCTCAAACTAATCTAATTTTAACCACATGATGACTTGGATGACATATTAAGATAAAGATTATATTGTCTGATTTTGTCTTGGGCATCTGTTGGGAGACACCTCAGATAAAGGTAGGGTCACACCTGCTGGTCAAGTGTCATACGCTGGGGTTCTTGAGACTTGAATAACACATATATGACTTTCCAATGCTTAATGGTTGACATTGTCTATCTTTATTTGCCATATGTTTGTTAATGCATATTTGTATGTTATTATATCTAACATCTATACATATTTCATAAATAATATAATTTAAAGTTAGATTATATTCCATGAATATTTTGAGTATCATATATACCTTTTTATGTTACTGAAAAACTATTCACACCATTATGTTGATGATGGTTTTATATTCAAATTTCTCTTAAAGTCCATGCAAATTGGCTATTTGTCCCACCAATTGGGAAGTGTTTGCTATTAAGATTGTAAGATGTGATATGATATTACGCACCATTTAACTTATGTTCATGTTATAAGAGGGCATGAATCTTACTAGTTTTTTAAATCTTGAATAAATCCTTAATATCAGACCTAATTTTGACAAATATAGACATAGATATAAATATAGGCTTAATACTCATTCTTTCAGTTTTGTTAAATTATTTATATGAATGTACGAATAAATAGATGTACCAACTTTTATTATGTATAATTATACTATTATGTTTTCGATATTTTAATGCATTTTTTTTTGTAATTATTGCTTCATAATAATTTTAATTAAAATTTATAATAAATTATACACTTTGTAAGATGGGTGTTACAATAACCATCTATAGACAAGCAATTTTATCAACCATTAAAACATTGTCCCCATTACTCATTAGCAAATAAGTACAATGAACTTCTTCATAAATAATCCCAAGATCTAAAATCAACTTTTATTATCTATAATTATATTATTATGTTTTCAATATTCTAATGCAATTTTTTTTATAATTATCGCTTCATAATAATTTTAATTAAAATTTATAATAAATTGTATATTTTATAAGATGGGTGTTACAATAACTATCTACCTATAGTGTAACAAGGACAAACAATTTTATCAATGATTAAAACATTGTCTCCGTTACTTATTAGTACAATAAGTACAATGAACTTCTTTCGAAATAATCTCAAGATCTAAAGTTTTCAGATGATACTGCAAAAAATTCAAAAACAAACTTCCATTATCCTTTAAAATTCACATAAAAGGTCTAATTGTCTATAGCCACACAGAATTGGATACCGAAAAGACCTAGATCACTAACAAAAACATCCAAATCACATATGAAAGATATTTTGCAAGTTATGTGTCAACGCAAGTCATTAATCTCAATCCGAGATCTGAATTTCTAGATGATAGACAACAAGAGATCAAAAGCGAACGACCATTCTCCTGGAAATAATTAGTCTAATAATCAATACCCGCACAGCATAGTAACAAAAAGATCAAATTCACTTACCATCGTAAGGCAAAGCAACAGTTTGCACATGATTTTAATGGAAGACATGGTAAATTCATACTAGGAATATAAGCTAGAATGGTGCTATGAGGTCGGTGTGCTAGAGATTCCATTAATTCTTACAAAGCTGCATCTTCTCGAGGTGCTCCTGTGCGGCATGTCCATTATCGATGTAGTCAATGGAGGACGAAGTCAACCAGTCGTGAATGGAGGAAACATGTGAGGGGTAGAAATGAGAAGAGAAGATAAGACTGTCATAACTGATCTGAACGCCAGCGTAGAAGCGTAAAATTTTTGCTTCATGTCTAACGTGAATTTGAGATGCATACTTGAGTTAGAAAAAGATTTCAACGCATAAACAAACAACCAAAAATTTGGGTAAACATGGATTTGGGCCTTCAAACGTGATTCTTGTGGCTCTGAATGCTTATCAAAACATTGATGGAAAAATTCAATTTTGAAACAAAAGTTTTCATACATAAATCATAGTCATATAAAACTTCATTTAACTAAAATTAATATTAAAAATCAAGTTAATCCAAAGTCAATTTTGCCCAATTACAATTCAAACACGCTTTAACTTCATTTTTTTTTTAATTTGAATATTTTATTTTACTTTAAAAGTTGATAATCAAGATGAAGTTAGAGAGTTTTCGGCCAATAAACTTACGTAATTTCTCATACAAAATAATTTCTAAAATAATGATGAATTGAATGAAGCTACTTCTATCTAAACTCGTCACAGGAAATCAAAGAGCTTTTCCTCTAGGTTGGTATATTGAAAATGATATTGCTACTGTGCATGAAGCTTTTTATTATATAAAGAATAACAGAAATAGCAGAAGATATAAAATTAGATATAAAGAAGGCTTATGATGGAATTGAATTAGATTTTTTTGTGCCTTGGCCTTTGCAAGTTGGGCTTTTGTGATAGATGGGTTTATTGTGTAACGGAATTTGTCTCCTGTGTTAATTTTGATATGATGCTAAGTGGAAGAAATGCCTCTAATATTCAGCCACATAGGGATTTTAGACAACGTGACCTCCTATTTATTCATTTTAGTATTAGATGTTCTGTCCAAATTGATTATCTGGGATGTGCAGGTTGGAGATATTCAAGGAATTAAGCTTGCCCGAGGCCGCCCGATACTTTCCCATTGTTCTTTTGTCTATAACTCGATCTTGTTTCTTCGAGCCACAAAACAAAATT
This sequence comes from Delonix regia, assembly GCA_037074485.1. Classification (NCBI taxonomy): domain Eukaryota; kingdom Viridiplantae; phylum Streptophyta; class Magnoliopsida; order Fabales; family Fabaceae; genus Delonix; species Delonix regia. The sequence goes on along the minus strand of CM073449.1, from coordinate 17,559,770 downwards.
GTCAGAGAATGAATTGTCCTCTTGACAGGTACTATATTGCTTCAGGCCAATTGGTGAATTTGAATGAATATTGCATTTTTTTTTTAAACTCGAAGTACTCCCTCCTGTGTAAGGCAAGAGGTGGGTGATATATTTGGTATTTCCATGTCAGTATGTCTTGCGAAATATCTTGGTTTGCTTGCGATACAAGGTTGATCAAAGACGGAATCACGGGCTTTTGTTGGTCTTACGAAGAATTACAAATCACTGGGGAAATTACATTTGATTTTATCTTTAATTTTAAGTAATATATAATAATAGATCATTCAAGTTGTAAAATAAATTATTTAATTATATGTATTTAATTATATGTATTTTTTTTAGTTTTAATTATTTAATTATACTTACAGAAAAATTAAGAATTCATGATGTAACCATGAAAGGAAAATTCTCGAGGATGAAACGGCGCTCCAGAATCTACTTAACTCTGCAATTGAGGTGAAACAAGGAGTGAATGATAAAAAATTTTGAATTAGAATATTTCTCTTTCGCATAGTTTAGAAATAAGGAGTAAATGGCAAAAATATTATGGTTCTTGTAATTTTAATCTGTTGCATTCATTCCCTAATATGTATATATGTTTCTATGTCTCTCGTCCCGCCAAACAAAGTGGCGAACAGAACAGATGTATATGGGCTTGAATAGCCACACAGAGCAGATCTTATGGAGTGAGGACCAAATCTTGCGACGAGTCTCCGAGCTCGCCTCTCTAATCGCCGACGACTTCCGCTCCTCTTCTCCTCCGCCCGTCTTCGTCGGCGTGGCCACTGGCGCCTTCTTGTTCTTCGCCGACCTTGTTCGAAAAATCGACCTTCCCAAGGCCGTCGCTCAGTCCTACGGTTCTGGAACCGACTCCAATGGAGGACCCGCCATTTCCTTTGATTTGAAGGTTGACGTCCAAGGCCGACATGTCGTTCTGGTATTATTGCTCTCTCACCTTCTTACTTCCATTTTCTTTGTAAAAGATGTCACTCTGCTGTGCTGAAGTTGTTGGAAGCAGAAGCTCATGCTTTTTTCGTCAGAAATCTCTGATTCGGTTGTCTACAGATATATGAAATTTCAATTTAGTCATTGAGAGATTAATTCTTTCAATCCCTCAATATTCAAATGCTTCAGCCTATATTCATCCCAAATGTAACTGTAAACCAAACAGTATGCTAACTTGACTTTATCTAACACTGTCAACTCATATCTCAGAATTGGCCTCAAATTTGGGTTTGGAAACGAAATGGAAGAGTCTAATCATGAGGGAATGAATTCAAATAACTAATCTGTGAAGGATCATATGAAATGTCCGTTTATCTATCTGTCAAGGATCAAAATGGAATTTCCTTTATTTTCTTCTATTTTTGCTTTCTGGGTCTTCCATAACATATTGTCAATTTTTTGGGGTTTTCTTCCGCTACAAAATCTAAATAACAGTTTGTTCAATACTTCAATATACTGAAATTAGTATGTTTTAAAGTTAGAACTGTATTTTCCAAAAATCCTATAATTTTTAGCAGTATGGTCCTGTGATATGAAATTGAAGAAAATGAAGAAATAGAAGAAGAATGAAATTAAGTTACTGAGGGTAATCTTCATGTTAGTGGTGGCATTTTTTCTGTTTATATTAAAGATACTCAGGACAATTGGCTTTATCTGGCTTCGAAATAACAGTTGGAACGTTGTGGGGTTCTTTATGTGAACAAGTGCAGAAAAATCTTCGTTATAATTTGCAAATGTAAGTGAAAGACAAAGCTTGCTTTTCTCGTACTGCATCTTAATAGATAAAGAAAACTTATTACTTTATTTTGTCTCTTGGTTCAGTTAGTAATATGATATCTGAGCTCAGGTCTTTCCTGTCTGCGAGAAATTTCTTTTACAAGTTATGAATGATACTTAACAGGAACTAGCGGTTGCCATCTGTAGTTGTAACATTATTGTGACCTCGAAAGGATTAAAAACTCAGATAATAAGAGAAAATAATAATTTTTTCCCTTTTTACTGCAATTCTATAGTTATTTTCTTAATCAGTTTTCTCAACACCCCCCCCCCCCCCTTTTTTTTTTTTCCATTCTCTGCTATTCAACTGTATCTACATATGCAATTTCCAAGACACTATTAGTTCGTTCCAAATTTTAAATTGGTATTGTTAACTAAGTTGAGGAAATTGTAGATAAAGGACACACTTTGTCTAGCCTTATTGCTCTTTTGAAATCAAAAGGAGCATCTTCTATCTCGGTGTGCACTTTCCTTGATAAACCAGCAAGGAGAAAGGTTGATATTCAGCTAGTTGGTCAGGGGAAGTTTTATAGGGGATTTGAGGTATACTACTCTAACTAATAGTCATTTAATATGTCAAAACCAATTAAGAGAAAAAATAACTCTCTTCTCTCCTTTAAATGATGGATCACTTTAAATATGTGCAGATTTACTCTGTATGCTTCACCTTTATGAAGCTATGGTAATAATAATGAATGAGTTTTGCGTTTATCTTATAGTCATTGTAATTTTCATATAATCTACTGTAGCTGTTTCTTTCTCTTCCCAGATGATTGTCGACACAACCCTCAGTACTAGGCTAGAAAAATGTTTAGATCATGGTACTTATTTAAATTTCATAATTTGAGATCGAGGTTGAACAATCCTAGTTTTTTCAGCATACTACAAAATTCCTGATTGTCCTACTGTCTATCACTGAATAATTCTATAAATTGTTTCTTTTTTTGCAGTGTCCTGACTATTTTGTTGTTGGCTGCGGGATGGATTTTGCTGAATTGTACAGGAACTTGCCCACATTGGTGTCTTGAAGCCGGAACATTACAAGTGAGGCTATATCTAATTTCCCACTACAGCTTTTCCTCCACTGTGATTTAATTCAGAGTTAATTTTTTTTCGGCCAACAATTTAATTCAGAGTTATAAATTTCCATTCTTGTACGCTGTTCACGAATATTATGGAATTATATAATCTTCGAAGCTGTAAAAAAGTTTCATTTCACAAATAGTTTTATCTTGGAACAAAACACTGATGGGATCTTGAGGATTGTCGTAATGAAGAAGCTTCATTTCTTCAACGTCATTCATGTCTCAGATATATCTAGTCCTACATTGAAACGAAATTCACCATGATTTCGGTGAAAAAAGTTGTACTAATTTTTACTACTATTTTACGTAAGAGATATATTTGAATTAGGTTATAACATTTACAAGGTTCAACTTTTTTTACATTTGAAAGAGATTCAACTTTTTTTTTTGGGGTATACTATGATATGTTATTCATCCAATTGAAGCTCTGCCATGAGACATTCTCCCATCTAACTTGCTGAATTAAATTGAAATATAGCCAAAAGGAGATTTCTAATTCAATGAACCTTTGGCTTTTTTATCTAATAATCATTTTTAGGGGTGGAAGTGGCTCTTGTTGGTGATGAAATTAGGAATCATTTGAAATGAGCTAGAAGGTGTAAATTTTTAGAGTTAGACTGAGTGAAAAGTAGCACCACGGAATTCAAGATCTTTCAGAGGAAAAATTATACTTTTTGTCTTTATAGGAAAAATTATTGTTATACTTAAATTTTAATTTGATCCTTACAGTTTAAAAATTTGTAATTAAGTCCCTAAAGTTTAAATAATTTTAATTTAGTCCTTGCCATTATTTTTTTACCAATATTTTGCCATATGTGTAAGTAAATTTCAAGTAACTATCAATTTTTTATATTTTTTTATTCGCATAAATTATGCATATTTAAAGTGTAATGATAGTATACAATGAATTGTAGCAGAAAATTTCAACAAAATATTTACAAAATCTAAACTTTAAGGACCAAATTAGAATATCTGAAAACTGAGAGTGCTCAATTATAAATTTTTAAACTGTACGAACAAAATTAAAAAGTGGATGAAACTATAGAGACTCAGTATAATTTTTCTTTTGTTTATCTTTATAACATGGCTCTTTGGTTGAAGATAACAGTTATCAGATTCATACCTCTCGGTTGAGAAGGAAAGATGTACCAAACAGCACTATGGCTTCCTTCAAAGATAACGAAGTCAATGACTTTTGAGAGATGAGAAAATCCTCCCAAGTTGAGTAGGAATGAGAACACCATGCCAAATTGACCATTTGTGATTATCTTCAATTTATTTCCCTTAGCTCTTGGACAAGTTTGAAAGGTGTGTCATGGTTCACTGAGAGCAGAGTAGACGCAGCAAATATTCTTGATTGCTTTGTACGAGTTTAGTAAAATTCATAACCCATTTAAGTATGAATTTCATAGCTTTTCTATATATTCAATAATTGGGGTCAATGATTGTTCACTTCTTCTAAGGTTGGAAAAATTAAGAAGGCCATGAAAATTGTATTATAGTAACTCAACAGTTACAACAACTAGAATAATTAGGTAGTGACTAACATTACATTCCACAGCCATCAATATATAACATGACACAATTATAACTTTACAGGCACATGCTCAATGTATCTTCATTAAGCTAAAAGAAAACTTCGTCTCAAATGATCAATAAAAAAATGTTACTAAAATATTATCTCTAGCCTTGATAGTTACTCAAAGTGAGATATATACAAATGCATACATGGACATACATAGGGATGCATTTAAAATTTAATTCTAAGAGAACAAAAGTTTTCAAATCAAATAAGGTAAATTCTTACCATCTATAAAATTAAGTTTTTATAAATTAAAGAATTAAATTAAAAATATATGATAAAATCACATATAATAGTTTAAATTTTAAAAATTCAAGGAGAGAAATAGATTATTCATACACATACATATTTTGAAAGATTTTTTTATTATAGATGCACTATATATATATATATATATATAAATATAAAGATTACATAAGAGATCTAGAAGATTATATAGTGTACATATTAAGATACTCATAACTCTGTCATACAGGAAACAGACAAACATTTTCTCACAACTAATTGTGCAGCACCAGAGGAAAGGTGGGATGATGTTGAACTCAGTTTCCAAAATTTGAAAGCTCAGATAATAAAGAACCAAAACATACGCATTGGGGTCACCAGAGGAAGACCCTGAGCTTTTGATTCTGCTCCAATGGAGTCAAAGTCATACCCCATTATGCTGCAGATAATGACAATATTGCCCAATCCACCCATTCCCAATCCCGACTTCTTTACCACCATTTGCTTCATGAGGAGAGAGTGCAGTAATATGAGAAATTTATGCAAAGTCTCAGAGCATTGAAATGTGAAATGGAAGGGAAGTGAGAGTTGCAAAAGCAGGAAGACAAGTATATTCAGACTTGTAAACATATATATGCCTTGCCCCTACTCAAAAGTAACTGGAGATTTGGCAAAATGATAGATACTTTTGTTACTCAAAGGTCAATTTCAGATTCTTTTTGATGTTTGAAAGTTAGATCGGTTATAAATGTTTATGCACTAAATTTTAGTAAAATCAGTGTTATTTAAGCTGCCAAGAGGGAAAGCTAGCTTATGATTTCCAAGTTTAACAACTAGTTTCCATTAATTCAGTAATATTAATAATAATGGGAGGCTATATTTATTTTTAATTAAATTTGGTTAAACTGAACTTTATTTTGATATTAAAATTTTCACTTGATTACATTTTCTAGAAATAAAATTATTTAACTGTCTTTAATGTCGTATTAAGAAAAAGAATAAGAAAATCTTATATTAGAGTTTAACATCAATTGTTTTTTTAAGACTCCATTTGGAACATTTGATAGATTGTATAACTTAATTAATACGGTTTACCTATAAGTTTATATAATCAACTCTAATTAACTCTATTTAATATAACTTATTATCATTTTATTAATTAAATTTCTCTTGTCTTAATTAGATTTAATAGTATAAAGTATGAGTTAAAAAATATATTTTAATTTTATCAAACTTTATTGTATAAGCCTTATTCTATTTAACTTTATCTAATATAATGTGTTTCTGTTTATATTAAGAATTAAGTCAATCTATGTTGTAGGTATATTTAGATTTTTTTAGATTGTATATTAAAAGAAAAGTTCATATATATATATATATAAGCTTTTAAAAACCTAATATGATAAAAATAAAAAAAATTAAAAACATTCATTTGACAAAATTCTTTCATCCAAATATTCAATTTGGACTTTATCTACTTTTTTTTAAAAAAAAATATTTCAGCAATTCGCCTTCAGTGAGCATAAATCCCTAATACTCACGCTTTCTTATAACACTCAAAGGAAATGAGAAAAATTATATTTGCAGCTTTTATAATTTCATTCAATATTTAATTTGATCTCCATAATTTAAAAATTTGTAATCAAATTATATTTTATAAGTGTTCTAATTTACCTTCTATTGTTAAAATTATATTAATATTATGTTAAATTTTGTTGATGTAACTAACTATATGCTATTTTAATGCTCAGAATAAGTATAAACTATGCTAATAAAAAATAAAAATACATTACAAAATAAAATCAATTTTCATATATGACAAAATATTAGTAAATTATAATATAGAGATTAAATTAAAAATTATTTAAATTCTAAGGACTTAATTACAAATTTTGAAACTATAAAAACTAAATTAAAATTGTTTAAACTATGCTATTTCCATGAAATTTTTTTAAGTCAGACTAAGCCAATCATATTATTTTCCAACTCTATTTATACATATCCTTGTATAGCCTACTAATATAAGAAGGCAATAGAACTTTCCTAAAATTAATGTGTCAGAAAATATCACCACCTCCAACACTCAGTTACAACCAACTAGGTTCTTTTATTAGAATATTATAATTTAATTAATTAACTCATTGTATTTTTAATAGTTTTGCCTCATTGTTAATAATGAAATTTCTATTATTTTAATTCTTGTCTACTCCTTATTTCTAATAATATCTTTTCAGCAAAATATCTATTTCTTAGCTTCTTATTTTGTCATTATTAATTATCAAATTTAACATATTTTTTTTCATCAATATTCGTTTTGTATTTTTTATTTTTTAATATTTAATTTCATATTATTATTATTATTGTCACACCCCAACGAGAGGTGTGACTTGCACGAAAGGTAAGGCATAACTCACCTCTGTAAACCAATAGAAAATCATACAATTTAATCAAAATAATTATAGATTTCCATATAGAATATACTCAGTAATATACATAATCTATAGAAAGTGAATATAAATATCTAATATACTACGTGACTTTTTGTGTGGAAATTTCGACAGTATCTCTCCTAAAGTATGGACTTCCTAAAATTTTCACAGACAGCTACACATATAAAAAATATAGAAAGCTCTACTCTCATAAAGGTTTTCAATCAAGTAGTCATATATATATATATATATAAACTTACAATACCCTGTCTATGACATACGAAGCCACTAAAGTTCAGTAAATACCATATTTACAAAAAAAAAATCTCTTGCCCTTGCAAACAGGGCTCACCAAAAGGACTCTATCCTAATGCTATATTACAAAGGAGAGTTCAACCTCCGCACTGTTATATAAGAAATGTAGAGAAATAAATGTGAGTGATAATCACTCAATTAGTAAATACCCTTAACCATATCGAGAGGGAAACAAATGAGGAAGATAGAATATTTTACAATCATTTTATATCTAACCTTAAATCGTATATCAACCCAAAAACTATAATTATTGGAATCAAATAAAATATGAAGCATTTGATAAAGATTACATGCTTTATATCAATCAAATACATTTTACAAAAATAGAAAATATTGCTATGAACCCTAGGTTTTCAATACATTACAGTGGAAAGACATTCCACAGAACTAAATAGTAGATAAGTAATCATATGCTAGCCATTGCTAGCACTAACAATACAGTTCAATGATAAGTAGTGAGCAAATGGGCTCACGAACAGTCAGTGGGATGACATCAATGCCTCAGTACAATGATACCGTTCATAGTGCACCATGGCTAACACCTACTGCCGTTAGCTACAAGGTTCTGTATGAGATGAAATTTCTAGAAACAACTTCTTTCAGAATAGTGAAAATCATTGCTAATATACTTAAACAGTAAAACTTCATATTTCTAGAAATCATATAACATACGACATCATTCGGTATAACTAGTTTATTCCAGATATTCTAAAAAGGAAACACAATACACCTTCATCAAGAGATTTAAAAAATCAAACAGTATTTTAATCATTATACCAAATTCAATACATTTGTAAAGGGAACTTAATAATAAAAGCTAATAGAATTATGAAGAAATCAGTATAATTCTCAAGAAAGGATTTAACTATCTTAAGAAACTTGTTTATAGGATATCAGAGCGAATAAAAACATTGATTTACAATGGGAAAATTTTGAAATACAGAAACAAGTATAGTTAGTAGTATCTACTCATTTGAAGAGGATTATACCAACCTCTTATTAATCCTTCTTACGATCCCCCTTGTTGACAATTGTCCTAGCCACATATAACATCAAATAAAATACTCTTAACCTCTAACATTCATGAATAATTTTAACCACTTAATCTTTCTACCTACCTATTTATCTAGTCCTTCATTCACCTTTAATTCATAACTTCTTCAATTTTACTTGCCCTTCTTACCTCGCAAAATCTTAAGAAATCAATTTTTTTGCCCACATTCTTTGATAATACCTGAAAATGCTTATGTCCTTTAATTTTATTTAATATAGTTCATTATGCACTTATTAAAATTCCAATAACCCACCATCAACACCAATGTTACCATAGAGATTATTCAATTAAATTCCATAATCCTTCATTCGACTTGTATTATTGTTCAATGCTATTTAATCAAGTCATGTAAGGTCTCCCATTCAAATTTCCTCTAATTTTTTGTATGAAAAATCAAGGAAAAATAAGGAAAATTAGCAATTTAACTTATAATTAAAAAAAAATTTCCAATAATCTTAAATCACTTCCTAGATGCATAATAATATTTGAGAAGCCCTAAAATTCGAATTTCACCTTCTTGCAAGCCTACACATACACAAAAAATTTGCAGTTTTTTAATCTGAAAGCTAAAACTCACAATTGATAAGTGATTCTAAAGGAGAGGGATGTAAAAATTACTTAGGATTGAAGTTCTAACTCAATTTGAAACAATTACCCCTATTGAGCTCAATTTTACCCCTTTTTTCGTGTGGATAGTGCCATGAATTATGGTTCTTTAATTTAGGACTATTTTGATTAGTGATTAAGGTAGAGAGTTGGTAGAAATTCACTAAGAAACTAAATTCATAAGCTAAATCGGTGTAAAATGCACCTAAATATGAGAAATTCAAGTTAGAAATTGTGTCACAACTCACCACAGTTGAAGCTACATTTTTCAGCGAATTGGTGGCTGATGGCAGACGCTGTGACATTGGGGAGGACGCTAGGATGTTGGTTGTTTGTTGGTAAGGTTGAATGACGGCCAGAAATAGGTTGACAGTGGCGAGAGTATTAAGCAAGATCTATGGTTCTAGTATCTCGCGTATAAGGAAATGAAGATAAGATGATATAATAATAAAGGTGTTTTGGTAATTTAATTGGAAATATTTTGCATTATCAGATCATATTTTTCCTTTGGAGATACTTGGTTTCCATACTCTGTTAAGTTATAAATGCTAGAAATCCACATGATAAGGCTTAAGTACTTACATTAGTTGCTATGTTAGATAAAATTTCATCTGCATATACATTTAATACTTCTTGAAGTTTCCTTTTGAGTATTCTATTATCATATAAATCTTATCCTTATCTGAAGGAAATTTTCTTCCCTTCTTCAAGTCTTAAAATATGATAAATTATTTATTATTATTATTATTATTATTATTATTTATTTTCACTTTAAGAATTACAATTATCATGTTATATATTGGCATCCTCATAAGCATTTGAATATAAATATAAAATCTCTCAGACTTAAATGAAGAAGAGGTGGAGAGAGCTAGGAGTAGATTGAAGAGTAGGGTTAAAATACAATTTCTCCCACATTCAAATGAAGAAGCACTTGAGAAAACGAATGGGGAGAGTGGATAATGAGACCAAAATTTTTTTTTCCCATATTCAAATGAAGGAGAGAGAGAAAGAAAAGAAAGAGTGGGGCTAAAATATAATTTGCCCCATATTCAAATGCAAATGCTGACTCACCTTTAATTAATACTTGTGATATATTATTTAATGTGCTGTGAACTGATGTAGTAATGTACCCTTTAATTACTTACTTTAAATAAGAAAATTCTTACTTATAATGAAATAGTAGAAGAAATGGATGAATAACTTCTAGTTATTTTCGTTATCAAATATAATTACAAGCAAAGTTATCTGTATCATGCAATTAACTTGATAATAACTTAAAAGTTCATCCAACCTCTTAAGTTCGACTTGAAAAAAATAAAATTTGAACTTAAAAAAGTCTTATAAGATTAATCATTTTATAAAATGGGTTAGGTTCAGGTTGTTTTCAAAGCTTGGTTCGACCCAAAAAGCCTAAATCAATATTTTTTAATAAAAAACTTATTATTTAAAAAAAACTTACTGTAACATGACATGTTAGTTAAGAAATAAAAACTAATACTCCTTATTCAAAGGTTTTATGCCAATACAACAAACCATTTGTATTTACAACTTCCCTATATATAATCTTACAAGTAATTATAACAATTAGCTATGTTATTTATTTTAAATCTTAAGTAACATATTAACTTGATTATAATTTCAAAAAGTTTGATTGGCCTAATTAGCTCGACTTTAAAATATGAATAAAAGTCCAAATTAAAAAGTCTGATTAAAAAATAGGCTTAGGCTTTTTTAACTTGAATTCAAACCAAATTTTTAAAAGCTTGGTGTGACAATCAGGTTTACTTACAATATGGAATCCTCAATTTTCTTTCATTAAAAGATTTGGACCACTGGATTTTTGATTCAGTGGTTTAAATTTATTGTTGTAAAACATTGAACAAAAATTTTTGACTTAAAACCTTTATTGGAAAAAAATTGAGAGATCTTATTGTAAGGAATTCCTCTTGAGTTACCCACATGATGGGGGAACATAAATAACAACATATAGCAATCCCTTTTTTCCCCATAAAGCAAATATAAATAAAGTCATTATTTACAAAAATGCTAAATGTCAAAAAAGAAAAACAAGGGGAATCTTATTTAATACTAAGGTGGGCAACTTTGTGAATAATTTTATTTTAACTCAATTCCATGAGTAATTTTATTTTAATTTCCCTTATTCCTACTACCTTGTGCTAAATTCCATTCATGAAGAAAGGTAGGGATCCACTCAAGTTGATGATCACTTTTAACTAAAATGTTTAAGTTAAAGCCTATGATTAGTTTTGTTAAATCTGTAGCAATTAATATATCATTACTCCATCATGAATGTAAGCTAATTTTGATACGACCCAAAAAATGATCTACGTATGAGTTTTACATAACTCCATCATGTGGTTTGTCCAAATTTCAAGTCTAAAGACTTTCATTTGTGTAAATATGTTAGAAGCTTTAAAAAAGTAATTGAGAAATGATCATTTTTTGTCATCCACTTTATATTTTAGTTTTAATTTGGTCCTCCACTAATTTATAATAATAAAATGATCCTTAAGAAATTTAAAAATAACAAAAAATAGTCTCTTAAAGTAATTATGAGTGACTTATCCTTATCCGAATAAGAAACTACTTTTATTTATTATTAAATTTTTGAAGAAGCATTTTAACATTACATCTATGGAAGACCAAATTGACATTGAGGTAAAAAATGAGAAAATAAAATAATACTTTTCCCAAAGTTAATTAGTTCATGGCTTTCACATAACTACTAAATCATTTAAGATCCCAAAATATTTGCTTCTCCAGCTTAACTATTTACACAAATTTTACAACCATTGCTAAATAAGAATTGATGTTTAATATTGATGAAGAGACAAGGAAAAGAAACTCAAATTGATTTAGTAGTTTTATGCCTTCCTATAACTTTCTTTTTCATTTGATTTAGCAAATAGATAAATTATTTGATTTCAATTAGCAAAAATTACTCCATTTTGCAACTAGATAAATTATTAATTAAGGGAAAAAAAATATATGATAAAGTAAGAGATTTTAATCTCCAAAACATTTGCTCAAAAACAAAGAGCCAACTAGCATCAAGAGATGACTTAGAGGAAGGCTTTACTAGAATCAAATGCAATTAACATGCTTCAATTTTTTCTCTTCCTCCAATCCTTCCAAAGGGGAGATGAAAGTACTCTAGAATGGATATCATTGATTCTTACTAGAAGCATTGGATGAGCATCTTCAAATTGAGAGATGATGTGTTTGATACTTCAATTCTAGATGCAATCAATGAGCTTGCTGATAGGATTTCAGATGAAGCATTAGCCAAGAGAAGAAATGCGACTAATGGGATTTCAATTGAAGATGTAGTTGATAAGGGTTTCATCGATAATTTCATTAGATATGAGTTAATAGAGTTAGGGGGAAAAAGTTGAGTGGGATGATGATTTGGAAAAAAATACACATGTAATTTTTTTATTAGCTAAGAATATAGCAAATATATAAGTAATAGTATGTAAGTTTTGTCCTTTTTTTTTTCTTATCATAGTTGTAAGCATTTTGGAATTTCATCATACTCTAATTTTTTTCTAATTAGTTTTAAGAGTAAAGTACCTTGTATGAATATAAGACATTTTTTATTCAACAAGGCATTTTTTAAAGAATGCAACCTAGCATAGAAAAGAAAAATGGAAGGAGAAAGACAATCTAAAATTATAATAATAAGGGCAATTGAATATGAACAATTTTCTCCCCTCTTCCTTCTCTTCCTTTATATTGGTCATGTGAAATCTATCTGTGTGATTAGTGTTTTTTTATTAAATATTCTTTTTAGATTGCATTGAATAGTCCTACGTGATCTTCGACATTAGAGGATAAGGATTATAATGAATTTTTGTAATAGGAAGAGGATTAAAAACCTAAAGAAACTCTGGGAGGTTGAAGGAAAGGAATCACATACCATATTTAAAGGAGGAGTAGCATAAGAAGAGGGAGGGAGAAAGATTCTAAAGGGACGTTAAACATGAGTAGAAAGTTAGAGAGAACTGGAATGTTGGGGGAGAGATGAGCTTGAGGATGAGAGTCTGAAAGAAGAAAAAAGATAGATGAAGAAGAGATAAGGGGAAAAAAGCATAAAAGAACTTGGGAATGAGATAGGCATAGGAGAAATAGAGTGAAAGAGACTGAGAGAAGAGATGGGGATGGAAATGTAAGAAGAACTTTGTTTTCAATGTTGAAAAACTAAGAAAAAACATAAATGGGAACAGGAAAGAAAAAGAAAAGAGAAGGGAAGAGGAAGAAGTCACGAAACAAGAGAGATGACAATGAGAGAGCTAAACAATGTAGGAATAAAAAATAAAAAGTAATAATGGAAGAGAACATAATAAAAGGAAAACTAACATGAAGGAGTGAAGCTGAAGACAAAAAACAAAATAGAAGAAGAAAGTTAGGGTAGAGAAAGTTCATGATTAAGGAGAAAATAAGGATGAGACCTAGAGGTACATTTCCTTGCCAAATGTCTTGGTTCCTTATGATTTATGAGAAAGTTGAGATAAATTTTCTTTCTCTTCTGTGATGAATCCTATGTTATCATATAAAGAGGGTGCATTAGCAAACAAAGTCCAACTGATATGGACTTGCAATGCTTGATTGTTTATTTGAATGGATTTGAAGTTCCGTATTATCTAATATTAATTTTTTAATTTTTAAACTAAATGAAGAAAAAAAAACTTTGGTTCTAAAAATAACCTTTAATGTCATGAATTTTGTGAAGCTAATCTCTTTGTAAATGCCATTTAATCTAGGCCTTTAATGTGTGGTTTCAGCTTGTTCCTACTCAAATTTATATCCTTAAAACATGCCTTCAAGAAAAAAAATGCTTATTTACTATCATATACGCTTATTGTCTTAAGAATTATCAAGAGGGATGGATTGAAGATACTAGAGTTTTAGAAAAAATGTTATGTGACTATTTTTGTAATGTTTGTTTAGTTGTGGATTTCATGTCTTCTCATATGATTGACTCCCATATTGATATTCTTAAACTCTTTCTCCCAAGCATGTTGTAGAGTTACAGAAAGTTTTCACGAGGCTCTAATGCCATGAAAGATAGAAGAGGAAAGACAAAAAATGAGAATTGGAAGAATGAAAGAACAAACTATAATAGTCTTCATTATGTATTAGTTTTGAATGAATACAAAGCCTCATTAGCTTAGTTATTTAAAGAGCTTTTCAACCACACACACGTGATATGCATCTATTTCTAATAATCTTAACTAAGTTTTAACATATTACACTAAAGTCTCAACAGTTTCACAAACTTCATAATAGAATGATGACTTTAACATTCCCCCATAAACTCAGAGGTTGTAATTACCAACTCTGACTTTATCTCTAAGACAAATCTTGTTTTTGATAAAGGCTTCATGAAGATATCTCTATTTACTCCTCTATTGGAAGATGACTAGAACCAGTCAGCTTTTAGCTACTTTTTCCTCTAACAAACAAAATGTCAAGCTTTATATGCTTAGTACAATTGTGTAAAAGATATATGAGGAAAGACAAGAAATGAAAAATGAAAGAACATAATATGATAGCCTAATCTTAGATTCTTAGTCTGTTTCTAAATCTATAAAATAAGGATAAATTTAAAAAAATGCTTTAAAATCTCATAATATCATTTTCTAATATACTTGTCATAATATACTATATATCAATTGAATAATTAAGACTAATTCAAAATATATAAAATCATCACACATTGCAAATATGCATTAGAAAGTCTCGTACTAGTCAAATAAAAGTTTTCAACTCAGTTATAATATGAAAATTTTATCCCATCCTACACATTATGGACCTTGAACCCTAAAAGTTGCCAACTCAATCATAATGAGAAAATTCTATCCCATTGGCACATTCAATATGCTTATGTTTTTAATTTAGTATCTATTTTATTGAAATTTATTATGGGCTCTTGAAAATGACATGGCTTACTTTGTTAAATAAAAAAAAATGTAGTCATAGTTATAGAAACATTGGAAAAAGGAGATTATATTCCTTAAAAATGAGGCTTGTATTAGAAAACTAGGCTCAAATGAGGTGTTGACAACCATTGCAGTTCACATTATGCAACTTTGATAAATTTAATATTTGATGTATTTTGTAATGATTAATGTGCATGAAATTACAAAAAGAAGGTGGATTAAAAGCATATTAGGTAGTTAATGCTAATGATCTACTACCTTTCATAAGATTTTGATTTTGCATTCACATTACATTTGATAAAAAATAGATTGGGTATTTCTAATGAATTGTCATAATCATTGCAATAGAAATATCAAGATGTCATAAATGCTATGGATTTGGTTAGCATTTCAAAACAACAATTACAAGGTATGAGGGATAATCAATGGGAGAGTTTATTGCATGAGGTAAATTTATTTTGCAATATGCATAATATTGGCATTTTTAATATAGATGAGATTTGTTTTATCGAAAAGAAGACTGCGATGTAGAGGTAAAGCTTAAAACATCACAATAAAATATCACTATCTTGTTTTGTGCATATGTAACTTTTAGAATTTAATGATCATTTTAGTGAAACATACACAAAATTGCTTCTTTAATTTG
Source organism: Delonix regia (assembly GCA_037074485.1). Lineage (NCBI taxonomy): Eukaryota > Viridiplantae > Streptophyta > Magnoliopsida > Fabales > Fabaceae > Delonix > Delonix regia. The sequence continues at coordinate 17,544,059 of CM073449.1, read as the reverse complement.
TATGCCTTGTTTGAAACTAGAATTCGTTCTTTAATTTTGATAAGAAAGTCAATTGAATTTACTAGGTTATCCACTTGAATTTTCTTCAATTAATTTAATGACAATATGATAATCAACTTTATATTTACATCATTAATATGTTTAGCAGTGTTGAATTTGCATTTTGGGAAGAAATTGGTTGTCTTGTAAAGAAGCTAGTTGATATTGGAAGACATGTTTATCCATTATTTATTTGCTTTTGAAGTTTGCAATAATTTAGCCTATTGACAGAACACTGTGTATAGAGCATTTTTAGCTATGAAGATTGTGGATAATAGACTACACAATCAAATGGGTGATGCAAGAATGATTGTTTAGTGACTTACATTGAGAAAGATGTTTACCCAATATTGAAAATGAGGTGATTGTTGAATAATTTCAAAATATGAAATCACATATAGGACAATTAGAAGGTATGTAATTTACTTGATTATGTTTGTGTATATATATATATATATATGTATATATAAATGTATGTTGATTGAAAATTTTACAATAGCTTAACATTTATATATTTATCATGTGATATTAGTTATTATAATTTATTTTCAATTTTTTTCAGAAAAAAATATTGCCCTTATTGACATTAGGTACTAACTTCGCCACTTTATAGCGTTAATGATGAAGGAGGTTTATGAATTTGACCAAATCATAACTTTAAGCTTGTGCTTATGGCTATAGAAAGTCATTGATATTCGCAACACCTTTTTTTTTTTGTCGACTAATGAGAAGTAAATATGGTGTAGGGAATAAAATACATAGATGTTCAAATTCATCATTGATGTGGGAAAGTATGAAGAAATCTTAGTATCTTGCAGTTCCCCATCTTAAATGGCAACTTGGCTCTGAATCACTCATTTCGTTAAACCATCATTGGTTATGGCATATGCATCTAGGTCTGATACATTGACATCACAAGGTATTAAATTTTATTTTGCATCACCAATATAATGGAATAAGCATATCCTTGAAACTCTCTGCCTGGTTGATATTAGGACACAAATCACCAATACATTGTTTTTTGTAACTGATTTATTTGATCATTTAATATTGTAGGGTAATCAATCATGTTAATACATAGTCAAGGATAGTTATAACTCCTTTATCCTATGTTAGATAATACATCTCTAAGTGATCTTATTGCTTTAAATTAGTTATGAAGAGTTAAATTGCCATCGCACATAATCACCTTCATTTGCCATTTACTAATTAACTCTGCCTATAGGTGAATGTCTCTTACTTCACCATATGCCTATAGAATCCCTTTTATGAAAATCTTTAATGAGTTCCCTAATCCTTTGTCCCTTCTTTGCTGCTTTCACTAGAGTGTCGTGTTTTGCCTCACCACTTGGCTTTAAGGTTAATCATTTCTATGAATATGACATTATTTTTTGGCTTAATCTTTGGTTTTTACAAGGTAAAAGGGTTCAAATTCAAATATAGGATTATATTAAGCTTTTACGGGTTATACTTTATGTCATTTGAAGCAATAGGAATAAAACTCTTTATGGTGCAGAATCACCATTGATCAAGGCTATGGCATATATTCGATCTATTTTATGGGATAATGATTTAACATGGGTCTTAGGTAATCAAATTCATAATAGGACATGCATAATACTTCATTATTAACAGAAACCTTCATTGTTTGGTTAGTCAGTCATAATGTGGATCTCCAAAAAGAAAAAAAAAATTTATTTGCTTGATTCAATACACACAAGTGCACATGATCACAACAAGTAGTAAAGACTGAGTAGGATATCGTTTTCACAAGGACCTAGTTTAACTTTTCGACTAATGCTTATTATTATGTTTTCAACTCAGGCAATTGGATTAAATTATTAAATGAAACAACTAGAAAATAATTATGAATCATAGTAAACTATCAAATGAATGATCCTAGGACTTTGACTTCCCCATAATGTGTAGTTATTTTGTAATAACAGTCACTTTTTTACTATGCTATGAACCAGTTTACTAACCAAAGGATTCAATTGCTTATATAATTATGTCAAATCTATATAAACTTGATTGGTTCCCCTGATTCCCTATATTTATATGAAAACTCACTGAGAAGATAATCATATTAGAGTCTTGACCTAATTATGGTTATGAAAGACATTCAAGTATTGTTGTATTGACTGCAAATTGTAATACTTACTACTATTTAAGCCTGCAAGTAGATATTGTTTTCATTTAGTTCTTAATTCAAGAATTCTCTTTCAAGTGAGCTTAAATTCTAGTTTAATTCCCAGGTGATCGATTCAAAAAATATTAAATACAAAATGAAAATATGTAAACCAAAGTTAATACATCAATTAAAAGCTACTTTTGTACAAAAGTAACCTCACAAAGGGTTTTGTCAAAAACCTAGAAGTAAAACAACTTAGCAAAGCATATTCATAGTTTCAAAGCCAAAACTTAAAAGAGAAAGATGACATAGCCAAAAATAGAAAAGAAAAGTTTAAGAAAAGAATAACTCAGAGTTGAGTTGCAATTTTCTTTAAGCAATTCTCTCCAAATCTACCATTAAACCTCCCTTATCTTGCTTATCAACTCTATTCTTAGGTCTTCTCTCGCTTGGTCTTCTCTGAACCTCCTTAGATCCCTATTTATAGCCTTTAGAGCCCTAAGAGTCAGGTATATCTCTAAAATTCATCCTTATCTTGAAAAACATCATAATTGAAAATAGGGCTTTTAACAGCATAACTAGGATCTAACATTCCAGTACTCGGGCACTAACTTTCTGTTTTCGAAGCTTGGACATTGCGTTTATGGCACTTAGGTGTTGACCTTCTGATGAATTCTGAATTTCTAGGTGCCTAGGTGCTAACTCTTTATTTTTGGTACCTAGGCATTGGGTCTCTGTCTTAAGGCTTTTAATCCTCAAGTTTTGGCACCTAGACATTGATAGTTTGGTGCTTGCGTGCTAACTTTCTAGGCACTGGATTTTTAGTGCCTAGGCACTAGTGTTCTATTCCAGTCTATGAGTTTTTTGCCTTCTTTTATGCTTAAATGCACTGGTTGTTGTTCACTAACAATTATCATTAAAATGACATTAAAGCTAGTCATTTGATATACAAATCATGATACTTGGGGGTTAGATTTTAAAAAATACAACTTAGGATAAAAGGCTTGCAAAATGGCTTAATTTGTTGTTACATTGGGCATTTTATTGTAAAATTTACGCTTAGTCAAGTCTCTTTTGGAGAGTTCATATTATCATAGAACTAAAAAGTTATAAAATGATTTTGCATATCAAGTTAAAAGGTACCCTTATCAAATAATGAAGGTGGAAGAGCAAACTTAGCAAGGTACCCTTATAATTTATTGATAAGTTCCCATATGTATTATATTTTTATATGTTTTTACTAGGGACTTATAATCTATTTTGGATGAATTCTCCAAATTTAGTGACCAAAGCATGTTAATTTTATGTAGTTTATGATTTACACTACTTGGTTGCTACTTTAAATGAAACTTATTTAATTTTGCATTATTTTGAAGAAAATTGTAGGTGAATTTTCATACATGTATGATTGAGGATTACAAGAATGAAAGAAGAAGATTTGAGAATGTTTAGGTAGGTTTTATAAACAACTTTGAAGTGGAAGAAGACAAGGAATAAAGTTGAGATGATATTCAAATTCAAGCCATTGAACACCAAAATTCGATGCACTTTTAAACCCTACATTAGAATTTGAAGATGTTTTTTTTGTTCAAAGTTGTAGGCTTGTTGAGATCTTTCCAACAAGTGGTCATTCATTCAATTTCAACATTAGATCATGTAGTTATGACCAAAACAATACAATTGCATCAATGGACAAAATGTATGAATATAAAAAACAAAAAAAGAAGAAGAAATTGTTACAAAATAGGAAAGTACAAAAATAGGGGTTTTGAAAGTTAAAAAATGGCCTCTTTAGGCTTTCTTAGAGGAGATTGGAAATGAGTCTAAAGGCATAAACTCCTTTAAAGGAAAGCTAGAGTTTCTCTCTTTTCTTGCTTCTTTGAAGTTTTTCTTGGAAGGAGAGACTAATGGTTGGTCTCGTTAGATCTCTATTGGCCAAACTTCGATGAATTTTTCCATAGAAGACTTCTTTTTCTCCCCTTCCTTCATTTTCTCTATAGGATTTTTCATTGGCTCTCATGATTATTGAATTAAAAGCATGAGTTCTATATTTTTACATTTATCTTATATCTATTTATATGGATGCCAATACTTTCTAAGTTAAGTTTCATTAAAAGTGATTAACAAAGATGAGATTATACAAAAGTACAAAAAATGATGTAAGAAAAAAGGGAAAAAGATATTCGCACACACTATTGTAATATGACAATTACCAAGATAGTTGTTATGTCCCAAAATCATGATATGTGACCAATGTAGATAACAAGGAAAACCCTACTTTTGCAAGTCTATAGTCTATTAAAGTTAAAGTGTTTAGGAAACTACATACTGAATTTGCCAATCACTACGAATCAATGGTTTACACAAGTGTTAGATTTTGTAGAAATTTTAGCATAATCTTTTCTAAACCCTAAACCCTAAACCTCTTAAAAATTGTATAGCTAAAAATGTCCATAATCACCTAAGGAGATCTTTGCTCATATACAACAAAATAATTAAGATACACAAAAGAGGTGAAGGGTTGTACTTATAGTCATTTGGATACATATAAAGTATAGATACTGCATATGCATACATTTGATTAGCTACATATATATACATATAGACACACAAACACATACATATAAAATGCTACCAAGAAAATTTCAAACATTAGGGTCAAAATCTTGATGTTAATTTTGGAGATAGGGAGAAAAGGGATGAAAACCATATAGGAAGAAGGAATACCCCTTGCTAGGTTTTGAACAATTCCTCACCATTTTTAAACCATAGCCATCGTGAAGGAAGAAGGAATACCCTTTGCCAAATTTTGCAAAATTTCTAGCCCCCGTACACTGGAAATGGTTGGAAATGAAGAGATCTTGATGGAAAACTTGATCCATAGTGCAAATTATAAGATCAAGGGGGAGAAGATTTGTTCAATCATTGTAACAGGTATGTTAGCATGAGAAGATAAAGTTCAAGGGAGAAAAAAGATGGGGAGGGGCAATTTTGACATTTCTCTATGTTTGATGCTATGTGTCACACTAAAGAAAAAAAATGGGAAGGGATAGCTAAGATTCAAATAAAGTACCTCATAAAGTGTAGGGGTGAGGCTTATCATTATGGCAGCCTCAAGTTTAGCATAATTCTCTACATTTAGTGTTATACTTTGCCTAGTCCATCAAAAAAATTTCTTTATTTATTTTGTATTTTTCATTTCACCCCACATGTCTTTTTACTCCTTTCGGTCAACTAAAAATGGCATAATTTAATTTATTATAACCACAATGAACTATTAAGTTTAAACATTCTATATGTGTAACAAAAGTCATTTATAATATCAAGATCATGAAAAAAAAATCCCATTTAATACATTTTAGAGTAAATTATACTTTACACTTAAAGTATATTATCATTTCTTTTATTTTAATCATATGAACATTGTTTTCTTAAATTAAATATGCTAAAAATTATATTAATTTTCATTAAAAATAATTTAAAATTTTATTTTTATATTACTAATTTTGTATTAGAATTATAACTTTAAATTGTATAATTTAAAATTTAAACATTGAAGGCATAAGTTTAATTTGGGGAAAATTTATATAAGGATCATAAGTTGATTTTTAATATCATTCAAGAACCTTTTATTTTGTAATTTCGTAGAATGACCTAAAGATGTTTTGAGATATTTTTTATGGATAAAGATGCCCTTAGAGTCATGTTGATAACGCTTAGGTCATATGTAACTCGGACAAACCAATGATGTAAAGAAAACAAAAGTTACTTGTACTATAATAAAAGTTAAAGCTAAAAGTCACATAATAACAAATACAAAAATTAGTAGTAATAATAGCAAAATTAATGTGCATCTTTGACAATCCTAGGCATAATAAAAACTTAAGTTACTTGTGTATAACATAGATGCTAAAATTAAATATTAGGTAGTAACGAATGTAAAAGTCAATAATGATAACACCTAAAATCATGTGTAACTCTAACAAACCTAGTGGTAATAAAAGCAAAAGTTACTTGTATGTACAATAAATGTTAAAACTAGATGTAGTAACAAGTTTGAAATTTAACAATAATAACATCTAAGTTGATATATATATTTGGCAAACCTAAATGACATCCTGAAATGATGATTGATTAAGATTTTTACATTTATATAATAAACAAAACTCACTTAGTTACTGTAGTTTGTGTTTTTGTTTATTACTACCTTAATTTGTTAATCTAACATTGTTTATTCTTACTTGTTACAATAATAATTTCTTATCACTAAGACTTCCAATGTTAACAAGTGGGTTTTATTACTTTTACTATTATTAATGACCAGAATAAATTTAATCATGAAAAGTCTTTAGATGTCTTTAAGTTTTTCAATAAAATTACAAAATTAAAGGTCTTTAAATCACATTAAAAATAACTTATAGTCCTTGTATAAAAATCTATATATATATATATATATAGTAATATGGGAATTTCATTTGATTAATGAGAAGCTCTTTTGATCAAGTACTCAGTTCTTCATGCAATGACTTTTCACTTTTTCATACATACATTAAGAATTTTTTAGAGTGCGTAAATTATTTGGAGTCAACAATAAAAATGATGAATGAATTAATTAATTAACCACTTCTTAAATTATGAATTTTTCAAATTCTGATAATTTTTTTGAGTGAATGAGAAATAAATAAATTAATTAACTACTTTTAAAATTGGGTTGACATGTGAACATTTTTTTAGAGTCAATAAAAATAATAATGAACTAATTAATTAATTGTTTCTTAAATTATCTAATGTGGAACTATTAATATAATTCGACATGGTCCAAAATTATAGCAAGAAAATACAATATATAATTTATTTAATGATTTGAAATGTTCATTGTCATGCATATCTCAAAATTAAAAACATAATAAAAAATAATTCTATTAATTTATAAGATTTTAAAATTTTTTAAAAGAACGATAATAAGAATTGTGACAAAATAAATGGCTAATATTTATGCTTTTTAAATAAATTTATTATCTTCACGTCTCTTTCACTAATTTTATAAAATTAATATTATACATTTTTTTAATTTATTATGTTTTATTTATATAATAATATAGTACTAAATTTAAAATTTTAATAATACTTTTAAAATGTATTAAAAAGATTAATTTCTTCTTAGACAAATAAACTTGTTTCTTTTTAATTTTAAAAATAATTATCATAGTTTTTTTTTTTTTTGTCTCCCTAGCCTTACACTCGACGCCGAATTTTCCGTTTTCCTCACCGATGTCTTTGTCCGAAATATCAAAGCCAAGGGATCTATTATCAATCTTACCCAAACACTGGCGCTGCCACAGCTCTAATGGTGGGAGCTACAGGAAGAGCCCTCCTCGCTCTCTCTCTAACCTCCAACCTATCTGCATTCGCACGCTTTTCTCATGGGCATCGCTTCCCACTTCTCAAACTCTCAACAAAACCCAGTAGGGTTTTGTTAGGGTTTAGGCCCCTCTGCAATGTCACCTCCACCACCACCACCAACAACAACACGGACACTACGGAATCCATCGATCCAGACCAAATCAAGCACTCTATTCTGCTTGAGAGACTCAGATTCAGGCACCTTAAGGACTCCGCCAAAACCCCAGAAATCAAGAATTCCACTAAACCGGTTGATTTCGCTGACAAGGGTCGTGAGAATGAGCTCAGGAAGTCAGAGAAGAAGAAGAAGTTGGTTAGCAGTTTTGAGGACTTGGGTCTCAGCGAGGAGGTAATGGGAGCCGTTAGGGAGATGGATATTGAGGTTCCCACTGAGATTCAGTGTATCGGCATCCCTGCTGTCTTGGAAGAGAAGAGTGTCGTTTTGGGATCTCATACTGGTTCCGGCAAGACTCTTGCATACATGCTTCCTCTTGTTCAGGTACTTGCTCATGTAATGATACTTAACGTCTAGGTGTGGTTCTTGCTTCGGTTTAGGTATGGTGTTTGTTTGACGGCAGTAATTTGCAATTTTGTGTATTTATTCCATTGTTTATTTCGGTAGTACTTTCTGTTCCTGATGTTGGTCTTGTGCAATCATTTCTAACGTAATTGAGTTTTATAGCTTCAAACAGTGATCATCTTATCTAGTTATATATTCAGGTCAGCTGATATACACTGTTAATTGGTTAATGTAGTTGCTAAGACGGGATGAACAATTAAATGGATTACTTATGAAGCCCAGGCGTCCCCGAGCTGTTGTGCTATGCCCTACGAGGGAATTGTCTGAGCAGGTATTTGTGCAATTCATTCTGATTTAGATATTACTTACAGTGTACTGGTTGCACTATTAATTCGTGTATGATTGGACATATAGGTGTTTCAAGTGGCAAAATCTATTAGCCATCATGGAAGATTCAGGTCTACAATGGTAAGTGGTGGTGGCCGTCTCAGGCCCCAGGAGGATTCATTAAATAACCCCATTGACATGGTAGTTGGTACTCCTGGTAGAATTCTGCAACACATTGAGGAGGGAAACATGGTATATGGGGACATAAAATACTTGGTGAGTTTCCAACCATATGATATTTTTCTAATTTCTTATCTCTTAAAACACTGATTCAGTTGTCTAACAATTTTGAACGTGCGATCTTTATTTCTAATAAATATTCTTCGGAACTATCTTCCCAGTTCTCATTGAAGAGTGTTACATTTACTGATGGTGTTTTTCTTTTGCAGGTATTGGATGAGGCTGACACAATGTTTGATCGAGGTTTTGGTCCTGATATTCGCAAGTTCATAGGCCCATTAAAGCATCGTGCCTCAAAACCTGATGGCCTTGGTTTTCAGACTATCTTGGTCACTGCAACCATGACAAAGGTATTCTATCTTGCATCACTATCTTTCATGGATTTTGGAAAATTTCAGTTATACCTAAATATAATTTATCAATATTGATTGTTCTGTTCCACAATTGACTTCTGTAAGTCTTGTAGGCAGTGCAAAAGTTGATTGATGAGGAGTTTCAAGGCATTCTGCATCTGCGAACATCAACACTGCATAAAAAGATTGCATCTGCTCGTCATGATTTTATTAAGCTGTCAGGTTCTGAAAACAAGCTGGAAGCATTACTACAGGTATACTTTTCAAGTGTCTTTTATTCATGTTGTGCATGCAAACATCTGGTTTGTTTCTGTAGCTTGTATGGTGATACAGACATATAGGGGTTCTGGCAACAAAATGCTGTTTCTGTTTGTTCCTTCTTTAAGGTTTCATTTTTATCATACTTTGCTTCTTCTACTTTTATTTTTGTGAAAGAAATATATAAATCTGCTACAGTACTGTATTTTCATCTTTAGCTGTTAAAATTTAGGTATAGCTTATGACCCAGAATGCCAGAACCAGAGAAAAAAAAGCTTCCAAAACAGATGAGAAAAATGTACCTTCTTGGTGCTTGTGCTACAAAATTTGTTGACTTTGTTAGAATATATGACCCTAAATGAGAAATGTGGGATGCTCCATCATAATTCTTTTTGAGTTAACTAGTTGTGGTATAAATGGAAATTTTAATTTTCAATTGTTTTACTTGCAGCCATTTGCAACTTTTGTTTGAACAAGCCTTTGATATTAAATATCCCTTTAGCGATCTTTCCCATTTCTTGGTGTTCCTACCTCCTATAGGTCTTTCTGTGCCAACACCATCCAAATAATGCAGAAAGAAAAGTTGCTTTAGGTGCATGTATGTTAATAGGCATGATGTGTAGTGACTAAATTATGTGATAACTGATAAGAAAGGTGCCAATTAATCCTTATGTAACTAAGACTAATGGAAAGTGTAATTTTGCCTCTATTTGTTTTTTTCATGCTTAAAATTGTGTTGTTATTACGTAAGCGTACTTTGTTATGATGCCTACAGTTCATATTCTACATTAGGAATCCATAATACCTATGGTTTTCTCTATATGATTATCTGTTAGTTTAGATTATTTTTAATTCAGCAGGTGTTTATCATGTGTTATTTGGTCACGTGAGGACAGGTACTGGAGCCAAGCCTGGCAAAGGGGAATAGGGTGATGGTTTTTTGCAATACATTGGATTCTAGCCGTGCTGTGGACCATTTTCTCAGTGAAAATCAGATATCTACTGTCAATTACCATGGAGAGGTGCCAGCAGAGCAAAGGTGGGTACTAATTTCACATTTTTACATTCTTTATTTAATTATCCCACCCTTAATGTCATGGTACAGTCTATTCTAAATTACACTGTCCAAGTGCTTAGATGAGTGACATAAAGCTGCCTGGAAATAGCTTCGTTGTTGACGAACATATTGTCCAGTTCTGTTTTTTCTTTATGTTATTACTTATGGCAATTGACTCAATTTCCAACTTTTGTGTCTTTTTACTACTAATGCTATTAATCTTCAAGAGATAAAAGCAAACCGTCAGGTTTAGGATCTGATACCAAGTAATGTTTGTTGTCATTTAAAATTTGAGCTCTTCCTAGTATATATGAGGAGCACCTAAAACCCAACATAAGTGCATTGTATGCCCAAATTTATTTTAATCGGGCAAAGCATATAGTGGAGGACAGGTGGTAGGTAAAGTGAAATGTATATTAAATAGTCTAGGAAAAATGATAGCCTATGAAGGCAGTGGATGATGCCTAACATGCTCTAACAATTTGTTGACCATGTAATTCTTTTTCTCAAACTTCTATATCATATTGATATAACATGCTACCATCTCACGTAAGTTACTATGAATAATTTGCGATGCAATTGTAGCTTGGGCTTGCTTATGACTTTTGGGATACTGTGGGTGAATCTTACTAAGTAGTTATTCTGAGATGATTGGTGTATGTAACAGTCTTGCCATTAACACTCTTTGTTTTGTAAACTTCATGACACGTGTTGGTGCTGATGTTACATGTCTTGCTTGCTCAGAAGAGTAAATAGTTTTTCACAAATTAAAATATCTGAATATACTAAAAGGTCAGTAAAAATATTAAAAAGGAAATTACGCTAAGGGAAATATTTATCATGCCTAACTGGTTACATCACATATAAACAAATATATTGCGTAGGGAACCTGTGAGCCTGAGGTTTCATAATCTTATCAGTTCATATGCTTTGTTGCTTGTTTGTTTCAGTCTCTTATAGTTCCTTTATTTGAAACACAGGGTTGAAAACCTTAAGAAATTTAAGAGTGATGATGAAGATTGCCCTACACTGGTTTGCACAGACTTGGCTGCTAGAGGTCTGGACTTGGATGTTGATCATGTTATCATGTTTGATTTCCCTTTGAATTCTGTGAGTATCTTATCTGTAGTTCTACCCTTAAGGTCACCAAGTATTGTTCCACCACCACCCCCCCCCCCCCCCCCCCAAAGAAAAAGGCTCCCAACCCCTTTCCCTTCTTCTTTTTTTTCTATTATAATTTTGCATCAGTTGCTCAACATTACTCTTCTATTTGATTTTAGATTGACTACCTTCACCGCACTGGTAGAACAGCCCGTATGGGTGCAAAAGGTAACAAATTTTTATCATGCTTTATATATCTGTTTTTTTAAGAATCTGCCATCAATTCAGTTCTCTCTACAGTCTGAAGTAACTTAAAACATAACAGTTTTCCAATATTCAGCTTGCTCTGAATGAATAAGCCGATGTTTTATTACAAAATTATGTTTAAAGTTGATATTGCTTTTAAATTAGAAGAACACAACATGAATTATTGTGTAATCTCTATGTCAATTCTATAAATACCTTTGAAGATACCTGTTCACCTCACTTCTATCCATATGGAAGAAATCAAAATCTAATAGATTTCATCACATATATTTTGCGTGCTGTAAGTTTACTCTAAGGGTATGTTTGGTTGGAAGGAAAAGAGTAGTGGAATGGGAATGGGAAAGCAAAAAATTCCCACTCCCATGTTTGGTGGTGCCAACTTTGCATCAGATTCCATTCCCAAGGGTTTGTGGATTACCACAAATGAGGGAGAGTGGTTCCATTGGTTTAGCTAGGGAATCTAACTCAGGGAATGTTAAATTTGTGACTAAAATACCCCTAACTCATTAGTGTTGCATTTATAAAAGGGCTCCAATTGTGAGTGTTTATGAATTGGGGTGTTATTAAAAATTGCCTCACAGTACTGGGCTATTGTATATGTGCTTCATTATTCGTTGGATTAAAAACTACTTTGATAATTGATTTATATTATGCGTAGCCTATCCAAATAAATATTTACACATTAAAATAAAAAATCAAATTTTCATATTTCTTTATAATTGATAATTCAAAATTTTTAACAGTAATCAATAAAATAAACATTATAATAATAACATTCTTAAAATAAATATGATAATTTTATGTTTAAAAATTCATAACATCATAAAAAATATAATATTTCGGAATAGGGGGCATTTTTGTCATTTGGTCACATTACCGCTCATTTTCCAATGTTTTTCTGCTAACCAAAATTGCAAAGGTAATGACTTTATTTCCTTTCCATGTCTAATTAAACATAATAATGGTCATTTCCATTATAGTCAATTCCGATTTCTACTCCCACTCATTCTCATTCCTTTCTATTTTGTTTCTGGCAACCAAGCAGGCTGTAATGTCAACCAAATGGGCCGTAATGTTAATCAAAGGCCATGCTGCTCCCTTCGACTGAATTATATTTAAGCATTCAAATGTCTATTGAGTCTGGCATGTTTAATAGATAAATCCATTTCAATTGTGAGAGTTACAAATCTATACTTGTGTCAGGAAATGTATAAATGTGGTCCTTTTTTGTTTTTGGTAATATTCTCTTTTCTGTGCAGGGAAAGTAACTAGCTTGGTGGCAAAAAAAGACTTGATCTTGGCCACTCGAATAGAGGAAGCAATTAGGAGGAATGAGAGCTTGGAGGCTATTAGTAAAGAAAGTGTTCGGAGGGACATTGCTAGGACCCAAATAACTCAGCAGAAGGGGAAGAATACCAAATTGGTTAAAGTTTCCAAAGCTAAAAACAACTCTGCTGTCCGTGCCACTTCTAGAAAAGTATCAAAAAGCCCCTCCGTATCCAGAGGATCAAAAAATACTTCTGGTGTTAATGCCGCTTCGAGAAAAGCATTGAAGCCATTAAAATCAGCAAAGGCAGGAATTCAGGTTAAAAAATCTGTAAAATCTTCCAGCTCAAGTAGCTTGGGAAAAGCTTCATCAGGGAAGAAGCAAATAAGTAAAAGGGTCAGTGCTGGCAAATCTACAAATTCTAAACTTAGTGTCGTTGGTTTTAGGGGGCGGAGTTCATCTTCAAGTAAGAAGGAATCACAATTTTGAGTCTGTATTTGATCTGTAATATCAACTATGAAGTAGTGATTGAATGCCTCTATTTTGCATTAGATTACATTTTTTTTTTTTGTAGCAAGAATGTCATAATTTGCAAGGCGTTACTAACATTAGTGTGTCATCCAAACGAGAACAGATTTAATACAAATAACTTGAAAGGTTGATACAGATAGCCTTCAAATTCCCTTTATTTTTCTGCTTTCAATTTCTATTTAACTTGTTATATTGCTCATAACCAAACTCATCAGGTTGTCATTATTGAAAGATTCTTGTGTATACTATAAGCGCATATATAATTTTTATTTTTTAATCTCACGGGTATGGAAGACTAAGGATAAGCAGAGTGTAACAGGTAGTCTTTTAATTGTCGCTTTTAGAAATCAAATTGTTGTCGTTTTCAGGATTCAAATAGTTGTTACTGTGACTTATTTGGTATATATGGTTTAGAATTATATGCGTGTAACATGTAATACATACTAAACCTTAAACATTAAACCTTATTCTGTTTGAAACAAATATTAGCTAGGCAAAACTATATCACCAAGGAACATAATATAATGTACAATGATATCAATTTTTGGCGTGCTTATGCATCTATTCTATGTAAAACTGAATTTATTTAAAAATTTCTCTTTACAAACACTAGTAGAGAATGCAAATGGCTTCCTTGCTTTAACTTTTGTGAACACAACCAATCTGATGAAAACAGTATCACTCATAGCTTTGCTCTTTCTTGGCAATGGACAAAGCACGTACTAATGGGACTCCCAGCATAATTTTGCGAAATGAATTTTATGAAAATTTAAATACAGGTAAATTTGATAAAATCTAAACTATTGAATGAGAAGACAGTGATTTATATTTTAAAAATTATTTAAAATAGTTTAATATTATTAAGATTTGAAATGTCGAATACAAATTTAATTATTCAAATCTCTTCAAATACAAAGAATTTATAATTTTCTAGCAATAGATGTGGATTTGAATTTTATTAATTTCTTATTAAACTTTATAACATTAATTTTATAAAGGATAAATACCTTATCTGTAGATTCACTTAATTAATAGACCCTATAATATGCACGAATTCCATACATAAAATGTTTTCTTTCTCTAAAATTGACACAACTCAGAAAAACCAAATTTGATCTATCATCGATGAAAGCTGGTAACTATAGGGGAACCCACGTTTTCATTTCCAGGTAAGCAAAGGCCGAGAAGTTTTAGGAGGAGTAACAATATTGCCATTGGAGTCGTAGATGATGACACCAGAGAAGTCAGGGAGCTGGCACTTTCCTCCCATGAGGATGTTCTTCTGCCAAACGGAAGCCTCTTGTTGCTCACTCACTGCTTCGTTTTGGATGTCTATCACAGGGTCTTCTTCTCCATGGCAAGAACTCCAGCTGCGACGACGCCGTTTCAGGGAATGAGAAGCGCACATGAGCAGTGCAAAGGCACACAGAAGAAGGGTCATCACTGGCAGGCCTATCTGTGACGTGCTCAGATGAAGAAGGTGCTTCAGTGGAAGCGAGCGAGCCATGGGAGAGAGGTGATATGTTAATTGGGTATGTGAGTGATTCTGAAACATAACAGTTCCAATGGGTATTTATTTATAATAATGCTGCATGCTTTCGGGTTGGTTTAGTTTTGGAGGATTTGTTGAAGTTTGTTTCTTGTGGTTTTGGCTTGGAGTTTCGTGGTTTTGGTAGTCTTGGATCTTGGTCCTTTTTCTTTTTCTTTTTATTCTTTTTTCTGTCCCTTTTGTTTAGTTAAGGAAGGAGTAAAATATTTTTTTTGGGTTTTTTATTTATTACAAAATTATCATCTTAGATTTCTCTTGCTCATAATACTTAAAATAATGCTATACTCATTAAAAAATATTATATTGGGTTTTTTTTAAATAATATATTTAGTTCATTAAATTTAACTTTAAAATTTGGTAAATAGACTAAATTTGACATTTCTCTTAAAGATTGAATGATTAAATGTGATATTTTTCAATAAGTTAAATGTTATTTTAAGCATTACAATAATAAAAAATTAAAATGATACTTTTGTGATAAATGAAAAAATAAAAATATTTTTCTGTTGAAAAGTGGGAGAGTGAGGTGGTTGGTATTTTTTTCATACGAAGAAATTAAACATTTTTTTCATACATAAATACAACTTTTAGACCCATAGATAATTGTTTTAAATTGAACATCTATGTAATTTATAAAATTTAATTTTATATTTATTAAATAAAAATATAATTTTCAAAAATATATTTTAATAAGTGGATATTAGTTACTACGAAATTATTCAAGATTATATTTCTAAAATTACACCAAACATAAAATTTCAAATAAATAAATGCATTGTATGTCCTATGAAATGTTTATAGTTAAAAAAATGAATTTAAATATTAATTAAATTAAATAACGGATAAATAAGAAGTTGAAGAAACTTAAAGAAAAAAGGGTAAATACAAATAAATACTTAGAGCAAAAATAAATAAATAAAATGCTTCCAAATTTAGTTGATAATGCAAAAATAAATATATAAATAAATAAATAAAACTGAATATAGTTAAAGTAAAGTTTAAACAGAAGATATTAAAAGTATATAGCTAATTACGAATTGAAAGGCCAAGTAGTACTTCACAAATCTTGAAAGAGGTTGACAAAGAGCAATCTCCCTTCTGCGTTTTTCTGGGGACACATCCTCCTATATATCCTCATTTCTCCCATATACTTTCTCCTTCATCTCTCTTTCATATTATTCTTTTGGTTGCTTTATCGCAGAATGACAGAAGAAAAATATGCAAATAATTTTGAAAATAACACATATATATATAATATAAATTAAAATGGAATCTAAAAATTAGCAACACATAATCATTAATAGGACAAGAAATAAAATTTAAATTATTCTCAAAAGTTTCTTACAAAAAAAAACTATGATAAAAAAAAAAAATCTAACTTTTATTGAGGTAATCCATGGTATGGAGAAGTTACAAAAAAAAGTAATACATTAAGCATACAATCATGATGTAAGAGGATATGAGCTAACTAATGTAGAGGATGTACGAGGCATAGATTTTCAACTACCAGTTGTAACATCTCTAATTTAGTTACTTTTAATACTAGCTAAATTAGATTATTTAAAGGAAATTATAAAGAATTGAGCAAGAACAAATATATCTATTTGAATAATTTACTCAACAGCATATGGTCAAATTTTGGACTAAGGGGTAAAATCAAAATTTTAAAAAGTATAGGGACAAAATCATAATTTTAAGAAGTCTAGGGGCAAAATTATAATTTTAAAATTTATAGGGGCAAAATCATAATTTTAAAAGTCTGGGATAAAATCATAATTTTAAGAAATCTAAGGGCAAAATCATATTTTTTTAAAAGTCTAGGGAGAAGGTAGTTTGACCACAGGGGTAAAATGGTCATTTTATAAAATACCAAAGGCAAAAGGATAAATGTGGCACTAGGATATTTTCAAACTAAAATATTAGATAGTTTTAAAGATTAAATTTTAGTCGTCCACTTAAATTACATAAAAAACGTAGGATCAAAAACGTAATCGTCCATCAGATGGCTTAAATCCCACTGGATTTCCAAGCCCAGGAAAAGACTATTTACTAAAGTGTTAGTGAGAGTTTTAGAGAAAATATGGGACATCTTTAGATGTAAAATAATCTTAGACCTAAATTTTGATAATTGGTATATATGTTTTTCAATTCTTTGCCACTTTACTAGTTGAGATATTGAAGCATGCACTTGCCATAACAAGTACTAAAGTTGGGGTACCTTTGCATTCTCCCAAACACTTTTGCCTGCATAATATTCCAAATCTCTCTTTCCAACTTTCATAGCCTTTACCACACCAACACTTTACATTCCCATTACTAATAAGTTCATTACAATCACTAATATCAATATTGCCACAATTCCCTTAGCCTTTTATTTCCCCTCGATAATTTTCCACTTACTATAAACTTCAACACCAAGGCAAGGCAATTTTTATATGCTATCTCTAAGACATGGCTCTTCCTTCATGGAGATTTCTTTATTATTAATTTATTAGTGTTCATATTAGTGAAATAATACTCATATTTTAAAAATATGTGAGCGTGACCTTTCAAATACTCTCAAATGTTTTCGTTTGGTCCACCCATCTTTGTTATTGTGTAATTATTATTATTTTTTACTTTGCATTACTTATTTTTATATAATAGATAGAGTTAGAGTATTTTATTCCCTTTTCCTGGATTCACTCATCTTTCTAATTATTTTACAAATAATTGTATCTTTTGTTAGCAAAATTTATGTCCTAATGACATTAAATATGGTTGCATAAGTTACCAAAAAAATTGAGATTTAGAAAAACTTAAAATGAGAAAGTTAGTTCATATCTTAGACGCTAAAGCAAGTGTGTAAAATTCACATATTTCTTTTTTATCAGTAAAAAATCATATATTTCAGAAGTTTTTATATAATTAATTAAAATGGTAGGAAGCACAACGTAAATGTAAAAAGAAGAAAAAGGGAACTATGCATTTATGCACACCTAAATGAAGACCTACTTATAAAATTGATAAACCTTGAAACATAATAAAATACCTCTTGAAATAAAACAAAATACTCGACATCGTTTGGTTAAATAACAAATTTTATATACTTGAGCAAGTATTCTTTTTATTCTTTCATGAAGAATTACGTAATGAATGATGGCATGATTAAGAAATTTCATCTTTATAGCAGCATCATTTGATTTCTTATTAAGAAATTTCACAGTCAAAAAAGTTAATTTATATTAAGAATTACATTAGGATCATACCCAAGAAAAAAGAAGAATGAAAATTACATAAGGAATGATGGCACAACAAAAATTTATCCACGTAATATACAGTGCGAAGGTCTTAATTGTTATTGTAAACATGACCATTATAGTTCATGTTTATTAAATCTCAAATGGTTTAGTGGTAAAAATGTGTCTTTTACTTTAAATGGTTTAGTTTAAATCTTGAAATTAACTAATGTTGATTGTGGCCCAAAAAGCAAGATTTCACTAATAAAACATGTCATAATTGTTGAAATCTTAGGTTAACATGAGATAGAAATTCAAACCAAGAGTTAAGTGATTGTTTGGAATGCAAAATCATTTTTTATGGAAATAAGAACGAGAATGGAAATGAATCTTGATATTTATAATTGTGTTTGGTATGATATGGAAAGTAAGAGGAATGAAATTACATTTGTGCATTTGGTATGATAAAAATATGAAAGGAATGGAGAGTAAAAGACATTTATACCTATGAAAAAAGAAATTTACTAAAAAAATACATTGCATTGAACTATAAAGACCATTTGCAAGTGGAGCCTTGATATATTTAGTTGTGAACAATAAACTCAATGCCAGAATTTAGATCATTAAGAGGAGCCTTCATCTGCAAGAGGGGCTTTCTCTATTCAACAAGAGAGACCATAAAAAAAATAATTTAATCAAATGTTTCTCACATTTTGGAGAATGCTCATATCTGACTCTTTAACGTCAACGAATGATGCACAGATATGCACAACACAAGCAGTGGACAATTTGGTTTCCTAACAACACTCGAAGAAAGGCCATTGGCAAATGATGCATAATATGCACCATTTAGAAAAGGAAAAAAACTAATCCATTAACCTAAGGATGGATGTCGATGATGATTCACAATCTGGTTTCCTTAACACTTGGTGAGAGGCCATTTATGAATAATGCACAGTCTACACGATTTGGAAAAAAAAATAAAAATTGATTCATTAACTTAAGGATGGATACTAACAATAGATGATTTGTTCTCTAATAGACTCCAACGACTTTGCTCTCACCTCAATGGAGGTAGCACAGTTAACTCGCTAAAGATGCCAACAATGACCTCTGGTGCACAATCAACGATCATTGGAAATGGTGGACTTTGACCAAGAGTGATGTTCTTGCATAGTATTATAGATCCACGTATGGGATAATGTTGATATGAGTGGTCATGAGCTCTTTTCGTTAAAGAGGGCAATTTGGTCCAAGAAAAAATTATTCCTTAGAAATACAGGTCATTCCTTTGATAAAATGGTGAAATCTCCATTCCCTATTGTATATGATTGGGGTTCCATTAGGAATTGTGTTTCCCATTCCTTAGGCACTATAAACACTAAGATTAGTCACTCCCCCTCTCTCTTCCTTTCCATTCTCAACAATCAAACAAGGCCTAAGAGTCTGAGAGCTTCTTTTGTTATATTCCTAATAGGTCATAATTATAAAAGCTTATCATCATTGTGGACGTAGGCCTACTGGAAATTTTGTTGTCCTTGTTATCAAAGTAAGGGAATAACTTAGTCCAAGTCACGTAATAATACACTGTCTTTAAGGAATATGTTGTCATATACGAATTTCCTCCAAGATTAAACAAAGCCTTTAAAGATAAAGCTCACGAATAGAACTAGCAGGAAAGAAAACCAGGGCGGAGAAGCTCAAAAAATTGTACCTGTAACTTAGAGAGATTAAGGAAGCATTCAAAACCAATGGCATAAATAGTTTTAAAAGGCTTGTAACAGTTGAAACTGACACAATAAATTGTTTTAATAAATAGTAACCAACATAATAAATTGTAAATAGTTACATTAGGCATTAAACTAGGTAGTAGTAAAAAATGAAAAATGTTTTAATGAAAAGAATTAAATTTCTTTAAAATTTCCACTTCTCACTTATTATTTTGAAATATCACTCAAACATCCAACAATCCCCCACATATGTGGAAAGAATAAGTTTAAGAAATAAAAAATAATCTCTGGGTTGTATATAGGAGTGTAATTGTCTCATATCTAATGTCTTTTGAACTATGAATTAAACTTAGACAAGTAAGACTTAAACTACAAAATTAAGGTAAAGTTTATAACTTTTATGAACTAAACATTCTTGATTGCAAGTTACAGATCTTATCTACCATATTTCACCCACATAATTCTTGTTGTTGTTACGTTATTGTACTAATAGGCGATGCACGTGCTTGATAGTTCACGAGTGCTCTAGAGATTTCACCTCATCTTGTAGGGAAGCCCCACTCCACACTCAAATAGGCGATTTCATCAAGTGTATCTACAATGAATACACCACCATTAAAGGATATGAAAATCATTACGACTTTTATTCACATATTCTCTTTCAATGCATTATTAGACTTTCTCACACTATAGGAAGGGACTAGAAATAAATAGTGCTAGCAGAATTAACATGTATATGTTATTACCCATACGAAAATTCTTTATGGGATCTCCAATCACAAAGGTTGGGTTACCATAATTTTTAATTTCAAATTGATTTAAGTCACATTCCCTTTGATGTTTCAAATTTAAAGGGCACAGTTGATAAGTAATTAAGCACTTTGTCAAATCTTCTAAATTTGTTTCCATATGCTCAAGTTCAACTCCAAATTTTTCTCTAGCACCTAAAACCCTACATAACACAAAAGAACATAAGAACAATAAAATCCTTAAGAAACTAGCAAATTAAGCAATAAGTATATAAAATAAGTTTTTGAAATGTACTTATCAATGACCATATTTTTTCTACTACCTTATTAGGATAACCTATTATTAACTCATTGTCATAACATAATGTATATTGAGAAAAATGTCTATGACAATGTACTTTTCATTTTGCTAAATGAGATAGGAAAATTAAAACTCCATTTAAATACACAACAAGACTTAGAGGAGAAGCATATAAGTTCTAATATGTGGCTTGATGATACTAGTATATATCTTTATCTTTTTTCACAATGACTAATGCAAATAAAAATATCTTTCTTAAGACTTTAATGAATGTTACTATGTCTAACGGTTATTCTAGTAACATGTCAAGATACATTAATTTTGGGCAACGTAAGATTGATAGTTTAAAATGTGTCGCATACAGTTATGAGCAACTTCCACCTTTGGCAATTAGACAAACACTTCTTAAGCAAGTGTCACCTAGTTTGATTAACTTGTGTTCATTGTTTTAGGTAATTGTGTAATAGAGTGTTGAATGCAAAATGAACTTGGCCATCTTCAAGATAAGGTTGTTCTAATAATGTGTCCTTTGGAGATGATATTTTTGCCATCAATTTTTACAGTTACAATGCATTTGATTGTATATTTAGTTGAAGAAGTTAAACTTGGAAGTCTTGTGCTATACTGTTGGATGTATTCTATATCGGTTCGGCGCATGAATATTTTAGGAAAGTGTGTGTGATGAGCATTGTGATTAAGTTGATGTATTGATTTTGAACTTGAAGAACAATAAATAGAAAATGACTTAATTTGGGGAATTGTTGTGAATTGAAGTGTTTATCTACACATTTTGAAGAGATACTTGGGTTCAAGGTTGTCTACATTCGTTATGTGTATTCTGGGTGAGAGTAGATTAAATAATTATTAATCATGTCGGTCAAAAGAACAATTAAGAAAACCTTAGAAACAAGATATCTGAATCCAATGCCAATCAACGGTTTGTGCCTAATGTAGCTAAGGAAAATATGAGAATTCAATTAGAAAGCGATCTATGTGTCATGAAAAAGGCTTTGATTGTGTTAATTGCCCATTCATTCAAGAAACGATACTCTACAACACTTGGGAGAAATTTTTTAGTCATCATAGGATTGCCAATCATACAATAGTTTGAGAGTTTCATTCTAATTTTCCAGTCGATGGTAGCCAAGTGGTCATGGTAAGGGGAAAAAGCATTCTATTGATGTAGCCACTATCAATCAATTTTTTCATATACCAGCTGTGGAGAATCAATTTCAAGAATTTACACTAACTTTGGATGAGGAACATATGTAGTACATTATAACTATCTCATGTGAGGAATAAACATAATGGGAACGCTCTCCACAATGAGCTTTTACCTTCCCTCGCATTTATTTAAAGGATGCTGCAAAAGTTTAACGTGACTTTCTAAGGTCTGACCTCATGCCATCCACTCATAATAACACAATGAATCAGGACTATGCAGTGTTGTTATATGCCATCCCTTAAGGACTAATAGTGGATATTAGACAATTTATAATTGAAGAAATGGAGCGGTAGTTTATGGTTTCCATCACTGATCACATTATTATGTCTAATTAATGGAGTGAAGGAAAACTTGGCCCCAATAACACTTACTCCCACTGTAGTATCTAATATACCTCTAGAAGAAGTTGAAAATAAAGCACTTTTAGCAATTTCCTCCGTCACTAATCAAAGGCTGAGCCAAATGGAAATTGTATAATATGAATTATGGGAGTAGCAATGTCAATTGTCTTCATAACAACGAGTTTACTAGAAATATGTTTATAAGAAGGACCAAGCACTACAAAGAGCCTTACAATTAAATTTCAATAAATATTTCTTGTTCCTTAAGTTTCCAAGTATATTACTTTATGAAGGTGACAATGAGGTAAATGAGGTTGATGGATTAGTACTAGCTCTAGAAGATCAAGAAGGATAGCCAAATTCATAACTTACCCACTGTTATGTGCAAGATGAAGGACCTTCTTCCCTTCCAGTAGGAGTAAACATGTTTATGCTTGGAAGCCAAAGCTTATCACAACTAGAAAGCCTGTTTCATGTAGCAGTATGCGACATAAGGGAACTCTTACATGATGAAGCGTTGATCAATGTCATTCACATCCATTCAGGCTGTTTCTCTATACTTTTCCTTCTTCTATCTTTCTTTTTGTTTTTAATATGTTGTGTATATTGTTTTATTTTTCTTTTGTCATTTCCTTGTGCTTGTATTTTTGTGTGGGCATTGAAGGCATTGCTCAACTTTAAGTTTAGTGGGGATTTTGTGTTTTCTTTTCTTATGATGCCTTGCAATTGTTCTTAGTTTAGTGTTAGGTTTTTCTTTTGAAGTTATTTGAACTAGTTGTTGTTTTTCTTAGTTTATTTGCTTGCATAGTAGTTGTTGGGTTTATTGCTGTGTTGTTTTAAGAATCTTTATTGTTGTAATGTTTGTCATAGTGAGAGTTATTCAATGAAGATGTTGCTATTTGATATAATTCCCATGTTTTTGTGAATTGCAATTATATGAGAATGCTGGTGGAATCAATTTGAACCTTTAGTAGAGTGCCAACAATATTTGCTCAGTTTTCGCTAAATTTTGGAGAGTTTAAGTTAGGTTAGAAAGCCACGAAAGCCTAAGCTTATAGGATTAACTTAAAGAACCCCATTGGAATAGAGTTATAGAACCAAGTATTTAAGAGTTGGACAAGTAGATATATATATATATATATATATATATATATATATATATATTTATGAGTTGGAAGGTTTATTATGGAGGGATGCTCCACTATTTTGAGTCATTTAGTAACCAAGAGTAAGTATGAGCCACATGTTTGCTTTTAAGTCAAACAGTTACTTAGAACATAAGCAATGCAAAAGCGCTCTAAAGCTGTAAAGTTGCTAAATAGGGAGGTGTTTTTGTGAGCCTCATGTTGGCATTCGTGGCAAAAGGCAACATTACAATATAGAGAAACCTTCCTTAAAAAAAAAAAGTGAAGATATTAGAAAAATCTAATGAGGTCAATTTTGCAGGTTTATTAATCTTTAAAGAGGGAATCTTAGAGTTAACTCATGGAAGAGTGCATTTTGGCTTAATGATCAGTACCTAACTTAATTTAGGCAATTGAGGGTAAAGCCTAGACTTGAACTACACACTTATAAGGTGCCCAAACAAGTGGACAATAGATTAAGCCAGTATTGGAGTACAATTGCAAAGAAACAATAGTGTGAGAGTTAGAGGTTTCATGTGTGCTTTATGGACAATCTATTTGAGAACAAAACCCTCTCACTTTGATTCACGTTATGACATTTGTGGATTTTTTGTTATTATTGCTTTTGTGTTTGTAGTTTGACTTTAATGTGTCACTTGAGGACAAGCAACATTTTAAGTTTGGGGGTGTGATAACTCTAAGAAATTAGAGTTATCAAGCATCAAATATGGGAAGAAAATGCTTGTTTTCAAATATTTCTTTTCTAGTTTTTGTATGGCTTTAGTTCTTATTTTTCTTTATTATGCATGGATGAGTTGTTAGCCAGAACAAGAGACTTAGGAAAAGTAATTTGTATACAAAAAATGAGAAAGAATGATGCTTGATGTGGTTATATTCATATGTAGGTAGAAGGAAGTGGAGTTCCCAAAGTAAAAATTTTTATCTATTGTCATGACAAGGTTGTAGCAATTACTGCAACAAAATCCTATGCTAACTTGGATTAGTAAAATGCACACTTTAGGGTTGTGAAAAGTAGGCTGTGAGACACATGACTTCTGAATGGGGGCTGAAAAAGCACTAATTGAAAAAGAGGTATGGTCAAGTTGAGAGAGGAGGCAAAGATAGGACAAAGGAGAGAGGCAATAAACGAGATAGTACAGTGATATTTGATTTGATGGATTTTCCTCAAATTTTTAGATAACAACAAAGAGAAGATTAACAATAGAAGAGGAAGATCAAGTGAAAAGAGGAAAAGGCAATACATTAATTAGGATTAGAGGATCTAGAGTTTGGTAATCAATTTCATTATTAATAATTTTTGTTCCAATTTTCAGTTGTACTAGCCTATGAATAGCTTGAAGACTATTTTGATGTTTTTTTATCATGAACTAAATTTTTTTTCGCTAGAGTTGTCATTTGAACTTGAATTTGCACAATGTTTCGAGTTGTTGTAATTATGTTTAGTGAAATGCATCAATGTTTAATCAAACTTGTTATAAATGATTATACTATTTGTTGATTGACCACTAATAAATAGTAAATTAGCTTGAATTAATGTTGGAAAGTTCAATTCAAGTGGGATCTAGCTTGATTAGTGTGAGTTATTCAAGTAATTTAAGGATTTACATCTATATAGGAATATATAGGTTGTCTCACATAACCTATTCAAATTGCATTCAAAATTTGAATTTAATAATTTGGGCTCTTACAGGATGGTGTTGAGTTGCAAATTATGGAGGTTAGCAAAGCAATTTTTGAGAAAATTATATGGAATCCGTTATTGGGGTTAACACTGAATTTTGTTGTAATGTTGTTATGACATCGTTGTGACAACAACAAGCAAAATGCAAATAAAGGAGAAAATAGCAATCCTAGTGTTTTTCTTGATTGGAAGTTGTTGATCTCTCTCAGTTATTATCTCTTTCCTTAGCTATTAAGTTCTATTTCTAGTTTCACTAGTAATTTGATTTCTTTATATTAGTTATATAGTTAAACTCCCAAGACTTGATATTGTTACTCATATTCATTTTATTTTAATAAGTTAATTAACATTAGTTTTTAATACTCAATCCTCAGGGGACGATACTTTCTCACTACTATATTACTTAAGCTATTTGGTGCACTTGTCGATTCAACCAATAAATTGATTATGGTGCACTTTTAATACTTAATCCTCAAAGCTCATCTTCTTGACAACTGTCTTTCTAATCCAGAATCAATTTGCTATGAGGAAAACTTCAACAAAAACAACAATCCTTATTAAAATACTTATAATCCAAGGTGGAGGTAGCATCCTAACTTCTCATGGAGCAATTAAAGAGTAGGCTATAGTGGTTCAAGTACACCTAGTAGATTTACTAATCCAGAATCAGTTTGTTAGCCGGATCGGCAAGTGCACCAAATCATTCAAGTAATATAGTTGTGATAAAGTATTGTCCTCCAATGATTGAGTATTAAAATCTAATGTTAATTAACTTGATTAAAATAAAATGAATAAGAAGTAACAATATCAAGTCTTGGAAGTTTAACTATATAACTAATCTAAACAAATCAAATTAACTAGTAAAACTAGATGTAAAACTCAATAGCTAAGGAAAGAGATAATAAGAGAGAAAGATCAACAACTTCCAATTGAAAAAAGCACTAAGATTGTTATTTTCCCCTTTATTTGCATTCTGCTTATTGTTGTCGCAATAATGTCATGACAACATTATAGCAAAACTCAGCGTTAATCCCCATAACGAATTGCATATAATTTTCACAAAAACTACTATGCTAACCTCCCTAATTTGCAATTCAACATATTACTATGAGAACCCAAATTTTTGAATTTAAATTTCGAATGCAATGTTGAATAAGTTATTAGAGACAACCTATATATTCCTATATAGATGTAAATCCCCAAAATTACTTAAAGAACTCACACTAATAAAGCTAGATCTTACTTGAATTAAACTTTCCAGCACTAATTCATGCTAATTTATTATCTATTAGTGGCCAACCAACAAATAGCATAATCATTCATAACAAGCTTGATTAAACATTGTTGCAATTCACTAAACATAATGACAACAACTCAAAGCATTGTGCAAATTTAGGTTTAATTAACAACCCTAGCTAAAAAAAGTATAGTTTAGGATAATGGAATTCAAAATAGTCTTCAAACTATCCATAGGCTAGTACAATTGAAAATTGGAATAAAGATTAAAAATAATGAAATTGATTGCCAAACTCTAGATCCTCTTATCCTAATTAATGTACTATCTTCTCTCTTAACTTGATCTTCCACTTCTAATGCCAATATTCCCATTGCTGCCATTAGAAAGCTGAAGAAAAATCTCATAGATCAAATACTACTATACTTTATTGCTTACTGCCTCACTCTTTTATCCTATATGTGCCTATTCTATATGTCTTACTTTCTGCCTCCTTTCATTATTGTCCCCTCACCTTCATTCAAAAGTTTTGTGCCACATGGCCACTCCTCACAAGCCCAAAATGTGTATTTCAATAATCCAAGTTAGCATAGGATTTTGTTGCAGCAATTGCTATAGCTTTGTCATGACAACAGATAAACAATTTGGCTTTAAGAATTCCACATCCTTTTGCCTACATATGAATAATAACCACACCAAGTATCATTCGTTCTCATTTTTTATGCAAATTACTCCGCCTAAGTCCCTTGTTTAGGCTAACAACTTATCCATGCATAATAAAGAAAATTAAGAACCAAAATCAGATAAAAACTAGAAAAGAAAGAGTTGAAAGCAAGCATTTTCTTCCCATATTTGATGCTTGATAACTCTAATTTCTTAGAGTTATCACACCCCCAAACTTAAAATGTTGCTTGTCTTTAAGCAACATGTTGATGTCAATTACAAGACACAAAATTGCAATGACACCCAAAAGAGAATCCATACATGTCATAACATGAATCAAAGTGATAAGCTTTTTATTCTCAAATAGATTGTCCATAAAGAATACATGAAACCACTAACTCTCCTATGATTGTTTCCTTGCATTTGCATTCTAATGCTGGCTTAATCTATTGTCCACTTGTTTAAGCACCTTATAAGTGAGTAATTGGAGTCTAGGCTTCATCCTCTATTTCCTAAATTTAGTTAGGTCTTATCAATAAGCCTAAATGCATGCTTCAATGAGTTGACTATAAGATTCCTTTTACCCAAAAGAACAAGAAACCTACTTCAAGAGAAAATTGACCTTATTAATTTTTCTAATATCTTCACCTTTTTTCAAAGGAAAGGTTCTTTATATTGTAATGTTGACTTTTGTTGCAAATGCCAACATGGAGCTCTTGAAAATACCTGGCTCCTTAGCAACTTTATAGCTTTAAAGTGCTTTTGCATTACTCATATTCTAAGTAACCATTTTAATGCAAAAGCACACATGGGGCTCTTGCTTACTCCTACTAACTAAGTGACTCAAGATAGTAAAGCATCCTTCCTTAATAACCTTCCAACTCTTATTCATTTTTTTCCATTTTTTTTTTTATATAGACTTATCTCTACTTGACCAACTCCTTGATATAGGTTCTTTATCTTTTTGTTCCAAGGGGTTCTTCAAGTTAATTCTAAAAGCTTAGGCTTTCATGACCATCTAAACTAACTTAAACTCTCAAAAATTCAACGTAAACTAAGCAGATAATAGTTGGCACTTTACTAAAGGTTCAAATCAATTCCACCAACATTGTCATATAATTAGATCACAAAAGCATGAAAATTATATCATGCAGCTACGCTATCATTGAATAACTCTCACCATGACAAACACTACAACAATGAAGATTCTTAAAACAACACAACACTAAGCCTAACAACTATTATGAATGCAAATAAACTAAGAAAAATAACAACTAGTTCTAATAACTTCAAAAGCAAAATGCTAACACTAAACTAAGAACAATTGCAATGTATCACAAGAAAGAAAATGCAAAATCCTCCCTAAACTTGAAGTTGGGCAGAGCCCTCACTGCCCACACAAAATTACAAGCACATGGAAGGACAGAAGAAAAATAAACCAATATACATAACATATAAACAATTAAAAGAAAGACAGAAGAAATAAAACAAACAGAAGAAAAAGTAAAGAGAAACAACATGAATGGATGTGAATGCCACTGAACAACTCTCTATCATGTAGGAGTTCCCTTACGTCGCATACTGCTACGTAAAATAGGCTTCCTAACTGTTATAAGCTTTGGTTTCCTAGCAGAAACCTATTTACTCCTACTGGGAGGGGAAGAAGGTCCTTTATCTTGCACTTGGAAGGGGTTAAGTTATGAATCTAGTTGTCCTTCATGATCTTCTAAAGTTGATATTGATCCATCAACCTCATCTGCCTCATTGTCACCTTCACAAAGTAATATGTCTAGAAACTTAGGGAATACAAAAATTCGTTGAAGTTTCATTGCAAGGTTCTTTGTAGTGCTTGGTCCCTTTCATATACATATTTCCAATAAGCTTGCTATACTAAAGCCAACTGACATTGCTGCTCCCATAATTCATATTGTACAATTTTCATTTGGCCCATGCTCTAATCAGTGAGGGATGGAGTTGTTAAAGGTGCCTCATTATTAACTTCTTCTAGGGGCATATTAAATACTACAATAGGAGCAAATGCTGTTAGGGTATGCTTTTCTTGTAAAAGTCGAGTAATAGTCAACTGAGTGATAGCATTAGAAGGTTAAATCTACCTATCACTATTGTCTACCTCTACTCCATTGATTTAACATAACTGTGTGATTAGTGATGGAAACCATAAACCACTACTCTTCTTATTTGCACATATCTCCATTTCTTTAATTATAACATGTCCAATATCCACTACTAGTCCCTAAAATATGGCATATAACAACACTGCACAGTCCTGATTCACTATGTTATTATGAGTGGATTACATGAGACGAGACTTTAGAAAATGATACCAAACTTTTGCAATAGCCTTTAAAGAAATGCAAGGTAAAGTAAGAGCTCCTTATGGAGAGTGTTCCCATTGTGTTTGTTCCTCACACAAGACAGTTATAATGTGCTGCAAAATGTTCCTCCTTCAAAGTTAGTGTAAATTCTTGAAATTGATCCTCCATAATTGGTATATGGAAAATTGATTGATAGCAGTTGCATCAATTAGGATGCTTTTTCACTATCCCTTAACCACTTGGCTACCATTGACCGAAAAAATTAGAATAAAATTCTTAAACTGTTGTATGATTGGTAATCCTAAGATAAGAACAAAATTTCTTCCAATTGTTGTGAAGTATCACTTCTTGAATGAATGGATGAACAATATAATCAAAGCCTCTTTCATGACACATAGACTACTTGTTAATTGAATTCTCGTATTTTTCCTTAGCTGCATTAGACATAAACTGTTAATTGGTATTGGACTTAGATGTCTTGTTTTTAGGGTTTACATGGTTGTTCTTATAACTGGTATGATTGACAATTATTTAATCTACTCTCACCCAAATTACACATAATGGATGGAAACAACCTTGAACTCAAGTATCTCTTTAAAATATATGGATAACTACTTCAATTCACAACAATACCCTAAATTAAGTTCCTTTCCTATTAATTGTTCTTCAAATTCAAAATTAGTACATCAGCTCAATCCTTATCACACACAATTTCCCCAATATTCATATAGTAATTAGCTATTAGAACAACTTAGCATGACAAATACAACTTCGCAGCAATTAGGATATGAAATTTCAAATAGATGGAAGTATTGAAAAGATATCCCACCAATGAACAAACTTCAATAACATACCAATACAATGAAGAGAAGGAATTTTAGCTAACAACCATTGCCTTATACTTAATGAAAGCCAGAAAAAAAAAAAAAGAGGTACTCATGACTGCATAGAAGTCATACTAACCCTAAAGCATGACTGATAGATTTTGCCACTCTTAACACGGCAACATAATGGCAAGAAATGGAGGATTTCAGTGGAACAACAGGCAGGTTAAAGGCCAACAAAATGTGTCAGTGAGGGGATGTGTACGGTGGATGAAGTGAAAAGCTACTGACGACAAAGGAACTGCGTTAGTTACCGATGACTTTAGTGGCTACAACGCAATTGATGACAAGGGAAGGAAGGATGAGTGCTGCAATAATAGAGAGTGGACTCCAGAGATGTTTAATAGGCTTTGAGGTGCAATGCAGAGAAGAGGATTTAGGGTTCTCTCAAGCTAAGCATTTTGATTAAAAGCCCCCTATATTTTTCCTTTCTTTTCTTTTGGTTTGTCAGCTGAGTGCTTTGTCATAGCTTTATCATGTCAATGCCATGAAGTCTGGAATTGTTTTGTTGCAATAATGTCACAAGATTGTCATGACATTAGGCAATTTTTTTTACATAATTTTTCAAATTTCTACATATTGATATAGCATTACCTAAAAACTCCCAAAACTTGGCTTACTTACTCAAGTTATTCACTAAGCCCCCAATGCATCTAGATTGTAATAAATCAATCAAAAACCCCAAAAACTTTGAGTATGCCATTCTCTACTGATTGAATCTTTTAGCCTCCTTTTCATGCATTTGCTTGCCTCTCTAGCTATATTTTTTTTCCTTTTTTGTAATTTTCCTTTTTTGTAATACAAAAGGAAACAAATTAAACCATTTACCTACAACAAAAGGAATAAATCAGGACTAAAAGCTCAACAAAAGTGAAATAACAAAGAAATAACAATGAACATAACAAAATTTTCATCTTGGGATGCCTCATAATAGCACTTATGTTAAAGTCGATGGCCTGACATACTTCTTCTTCATTCTTCCTCTAAATGGATTGATGATTTCTCCCTCTCTATTATAGATCCTAAGTAATGCTACACTCTTTGGTCACTTGCTTTAAATGTTCTTCTTGAATGCTCCTCTTGCAACTCTAAAGTTTTATAGGGAAATACCACTACCACACAAAATGGACCTGACCACCTAGAATTTAGTTTTCTAGGGAAGAGTTTGAGTTTAGAATTGAAAAGTAACACTTGCTGCTTCAAACTCCTATTGTACAATCCTATTGTCATGTCATTTCTTGACTTTCCCCTTATAGATCATTGCATTCTCATAAACTTGATTCCTTAGCTCATCTAGCTCATTGAGTTGCAAAAATCATTTCTCTCCAACAACTTGTAAATCAAAGTTCAACTTTTAAGTGCCAAATATGCCTTGTGCTCCAACTCAATTGGTAAGTAACAAGCCTTGGCATATACAAGCATGTATGGAGATGTACTCAAAGAGGTCTTGTATGTTGTCCTGTATGCCTATAATGCATCATCCAACCTAACTAACCAATTTTTTCAAATAGGATTCATGGTCTTTTTAATATTTTTTTTGTTGGAAACTTTAGCTTGGCCATTAGTTTGGGGATGATAAGCTATAGCCACCTTATGTCTCACACCATACTTACTCAACAAGGTATTAAGATGTCTATTGCAAAAATAAGATCCCTTGTCACTAATGATCACCCATAGTGTCCTAAAATGAGTAATGATATTTCTTTTTAAGAGTTAGATCACCACTTTAGCATCATTAGTTTGAAATGCAATAGCCTCAACCCATTTGGAAACATAATCAACAGCCACAAATATGTACAAGTTTCCATAGCTCGAAGGAAATGGGCCCATGAAGTCAATTTCCCATACATCAAACAACTCAACCTCATGGATATTGTTCAATGGCATTTCATGCCTTCTTGATATGCTCCCCACTCTCTTACAATGGTCATACCTTAGAGCAAACTCATGGGTATCTTTGAAAAATAAAGGCTAGTGAAAACTTGCTTGCAAGACTTTATAAGCAATAAGAACTCCTTCATAGTGACCCTCGTAAGGAGCTACATGGCAATGATATAACACATTATCCATTTATACTTTTGGTACATATCTTTTAATCATGTGGTCACTACATTGTTTAAACAAATAACTTTCATCCTAAAAGTAATACTCAGTGTCATAGAGAAACCACTTTCTTTGCCGGTTGCTCAAGTTAGGTGGTAACATGCACTCATAAGGTAATTTGCCAAATTAGCATACCATGGAACACTCTAGCATAAGGCAAATAATTGCTTATTAGGGAATGTCTCCTTAATGAAAGTTTTGTTAGCACTTTCACCATCTGCCTCCAATCTAGAAAGATGATCAGCCACTTTATTCTCCACACTTTTTCTATCTTGAATTTTAATATCAAACTCTTAGAGTAGGAAAATCCAGTGTATCAATCTAGGTTTGCTATCTTTCTTTGCTACCAAATAGTGAATAGCTAAGTGATAAGTATATACAATCACTTCAGGACCCACCAGATAAGATCTAAATGTCAAACACGAAGACCACTGCTAATAGCTCTTTCTCAATCACTGAGTAATTTAATTGCGCACCTGTTAAGGTCTTGCTAGCATAATAAATTGCGTGAAACAATTTATTCCTTCGCTGCCCTAATACTATACCCATAACATAATCACTTACATAGCACATCAACTCAAATAGTGAACTTTAATATGAGCTACAACAATATGTGCTTAAGTTAGTTGGCCTTTCAACTCAAAGAATGCATATGAACATGTCTCATTTAAGTGGAACTTAAAATCCTTCTCTAATAGATTGCACAAGGGCTTAAAAATTTTAGAGAAGTCATTGATGAATTTTTTGTAGAACCTAGCATGCCTAAGGATACTTCTGATGCCTTTAACTGAAGTTGGTTTTGGTAATTTGTTAATGATCTCAATCTTAGCCTTATCTACCTCAATGCCACTATTTGATGCTTTATGCCTCAAGACAAGACCTTCCTTAACTATAAAATGATACTTTTCCTAATTAAGGACAAGGTTTGTTTCTTCACAACATTGCAACACTTTCACTAAATTCAGCAAGCAATCATCAAATGAATCCTTAAAGATTAAGAAATCAACTATAAATACTTCTAGAAACTTTTCCACCATGTTAATAAAAATAGCCATTATACATATTTGGAAAGTAGCTAATGCAATTCATAACCCAAAGGGCATCCTCTTGAAAGTAAAGGTACCATACGGGCAAGTAAAGGTTATCTTGTGTTGATCTTCTGGAGCTATAACAATTTGATTATACCCTGAGTACCCATCCAAAAAGCAGTAACACTCTTTGTCTGCTAACCTATCCAACATCTGGTCAATAAATGGAAAAGGGAAATGGTCCTTCCTAGTGGCCTTGTTCAACTTTCTATAGCTCATGCAAATATGTCACCCTGTCACTGTTCAAGTGGGAATAAACTCATTGTTCTCATTCTCCACTACTGCAATTTCACCTTTCTTTGGAACATAATGAATAGGACTCACCTACAAGCTATCCGAGATGGGATAAATGATTCCTGCATCCAACCATTTAATTACTTCCATTATGATAACATTTAGCCTTCTTTGTTATTCAATGGACCCATTTTCATTATCTTTCAAGAGTATCTTATACATACAAAATGATGGGCTGATGCCCTTAATATCAGCAACTGTCCACCCTATAGCATGTTTAAAGTTTCTTAACATCGCAAGAAGCTTCTCAACTTGTTCTTGAGATAAATCAGAGGATATAATAATTGAAAGGGTGTAAGAATCTCCTAAGTAAGTGTACTATAAATGAGAAGGAAGAGTCTTCCATTCCAGTGCTGGTGATTCTTTTACAGATGGCTTGGGTGGTTGAAATTTCCTTGATGATAGCTCTAGAGGTTCAAATTTGTTGCTTTGCTTTACTGTTATGTGATTAGCTTCCAACCATGTCAATTGATCTTCTTCATCATCATCTAAATAAAAATGACAAGAGGATTTTAAAGAATCATTTCCACCCTTCTATTGTAACTTCTTAGCTACCAATGAATTAACTAGACAGATAGCTGTTCATTCTTCTACATCATCTGGCATCTACATAGCCTTAAACAAATTAAATGTCACCTACGCTTCTTGCATTTTCATCATCAACTGACTTTTCTATACATCAATCAAAGTTCTCTCTGTAACTAGAAAAGGTCATCCCAAGATGATAGGAACCTTTCTATCAGCTTTGTAATTAAGAATGATAAAGTCAGTTGGAAAAATAAACTTGTCTACATTCACTAAGACATCTTCAATTTTCCTTTTAGAGTAAGTAATTGACTTGTCAACTAATTGAAGTATCATAGTTGTTAGTCTTGCTTCCCCAATTCCAAGCTTCTTGAAGATAGACATGGGCATCAAATTGATACTTGTCCCCAAATCAAACAATGTCTTACTAATGTAATTGCTTCCAATTGAGCAAGGAATTGTGAAACTTCCTAGATCTTCAAGTTTTAGTGGGAGTTTACTTTTTAGAATGGCACTGTAAACTTCAGTTAAAGCCTAAGTATCAAATTGCCCAAGCCTCCTCTTCTTAGTCAAAATGTCTTTCATGAATTTAACATAAATGGGTATTTGATGTAATGCCTCAACCAAGGGGATATTGATATGAAGTTGTTTAAGCACATCCAAAAATTTCTTGAATTAATCATCCTATTACTTTTTTAGGAATCTCTGTGGTAAAGGAATGGATTAGTTACTTTGTTATGATCTTTGCTATGAATTTGTCATGACATTCTTCTCTGCAACTTTTCCACTATGCTCTTCCTCTTTTAACTCAGAATCCTTATAGGACTCAGGTCTATCCTTTTGGATTGAAGTAGGCTTTGATACATTTCCTAATTTTCTTATTAGTATTTCTAACTCCTTATCACTCTTAAAAGTGATTGTCATACAGTGCTCTTTCCCATCCCTCTTTAGAGTCTCAATGTTACTAGGCAAAAAGCCTTGTGGTATACTTCCTAGTTCATTAGCAATAATTTAACCCATTTAATTCTCCAAATTCCTTAGTGAAACAACTTAGCTCTAAATTATTGCATAATTCTTAGCCATGTATTCCTTCATCATACTCTCTAACAAACTCAGTTGCTCAATTGGTTGAGGTCTTAGTTATTGCTGAAATCTCGGTGGATTAATAGATTGACTAAGCATAGATGAATCACTAGAGCCTGTACCATGATTGCTCCATGAGAAGTTAAGATGTCGCCTCTACCTTGGATTGTAAGTATTTGAATAAGGATTGTTGTTTTTGTTGAAGTTTCCTACATAATAAATTGCTTATGGATTAAAAGAACCGTTGTCAAATAGATGAACTTCGCCACAATACACACAATTGACACCCCTTATTGCTTGTACTTGGGTAACACTTGCTCTTATATGTGTGGTTTTTCGACATATTTACTAGGAAGATATTTGAGCTATGAGAGCTATAACTGCATCTTCCTCATGTACTCCTATTGCCCTTGTGTTGGCATTGCATCTCTCTAAAGGCCATTAATAATTATTACATGGCATTCTTTCAAGTAGCTCATAAGCCTCATTATATATCTTAGATAGAAGTGCTCCTCTAGCAAATGCATCCACAATGGTCCTTGTAGAATGACTCAAATTATTGTAGAAAGTCTCCATTTGAATCCAATAAGGAATCCTATGATGAGGACACTTTCTTAACAACTCCTTAAAATGCCCCCAAGTCTCATAGAAAGATTTGCCATCCAATTGCTTGAAAGATGTAGTTTCATTTCTGAGTTAAGCAATCATGGTGGGAGAAAACTATTTCAAGAAGAATTTTTTAGCAAAGACATTCTAAGTAGCAATGAAATTTAGTAGGAGAGAATTCAACCATGTTCTAGCTCTATCACGCAGAGAGTACGGAAATAATTTAATCCTGAGAGCTTCCTGAGTCACACCAATCCACTTGAATGCGTCACTAACCTCCATGAATAACGTTAGATGCATATAAGGATATTTTGTAGGTGAACCTTTAAATTGACCCACTAATTGAAGCATTTGGAATATGACTGGCTTTAACTCAAAATTCTGAGTTTGAATATTAGTTTTAACTATACTCGGACTTAGCCCATCCAACCTTGGTGTAGAATATTCCCTAATAGCTTAATCTCTATCATTAACTATAAAAGCCATGTGAAGTGGAATTACATTCTACCCATTACCCTTTTATTTAGCTATATTCCCAATTTAAGCTAAGCCTCGTTGTTCTCTTCTTCTACCTCTTAAAGTGCACTCAATCTCAGGATCAAGAGGTAGTAAGTTGTTATCTCTTTGTTAGTTCATACAACTAGATTATCAAACCTACTCACACAAATGCAAACACAATAAAAAAAAAACTTAAGAAAAGAGAATTCAAGTTAATTTCTGCACTAATTTTCAATGCTTTAATCTCGAATAACGACGCTAAAAACTTGTTGGTTGGATTAGTAAGTGCACCAAACAACTCAAGTAATACAGTAGTGAGACGGTATCGTCCCACAAGGATTGAGTATTAAAATCTAATGTAAATTAACTTAATTAAAATAAAATGAATAAGAAGTAACAATACCAAGTCTTGGGAGTTTAACTATATAACTAATATAAGCAAATCAAATTAACTAGTGAAACTATAAATAAAACTCAACAGCTATGGAAAGAGATAATAATAAAGAGAGATCAATAACTTCGAATCAAGAAAAGTGCTAGGATTTTTATTTTCCCCTTTATTTGCATTCTTCTTATTGTTGTCACAACAATGTCATGACAATGTTACAGTAAAACTCAGTGTTAACCCTAATAACAAATTGCATAGAATTCTCTCAAAAATTGCTATGCTAACCTCCCTAATTTGCAATTCAACACATTCTTATGATAATCCAAATTATAGAAGTCAAATTTAAAAGCAATGTTGAATGGATTATGTGAGACAACCTATATATTCCAATATAGATGTAAATCCCAAATTACTTGAAGAACTTACACTAATCAATCTAGATCCCAATTGAATTGAACTTTTCAGCATTAATTTAAGCTAATTTACTATCTATTGGTGGTCAATCAACAAATAGCATAATTATTCATAACAAGCTCAATTAAACACTAATGAAATTCACTAAACAACAACTCAAAGCATTGTGCAAATTCAAGTTCAAATAGCAACCTTAGGTGAAAAAAGTTTAGTTCATGATAATAGAAATTAAAATAGTTTTCAAACTATCCATAGACTAGTACAACTGAAAATTAGAATAGAGATCAATAACATTGAAATTGATTGCCAAACTCTAGATCCTCTTATCCCAATTAATATACTACCTTCTCTCTCAACTTGATCTTCCTTTCTTACTACCAATATTCCCTTGGCTGTTGTTATAATGCTAAAGAAAAATCCCTCTAATCAGATACCATTGTACTCTCTTGCTTCCTGCCTCATTCCTTCATCCTATCTCTGCCTCCTTTGTACGTCTTACTCTCTGCATCATTTCATTGGGGTTCCCTCACCTTCATTCAGAAGTCAC
The DNA here is from genome assembly GCA_037074485.1 of Delonix regia. NCBI lineage: Eukaryota > Viridiplantae > Streptophyta > Magnoliopsida > Fabales > Fabaceae > Delonix > Delonix regia. The sequence goes on along the minus strand of CM073449.1, from coordinate 17,505,963 downwards.
ATGCCACACAACTACTCCTTACAAGCCCAAAATGTGTGTTTTAATATTCTAAGTCAATATAGGATTTTGTCACACCAATTGCCACAACTTTGTCACAACAATGAATAAACAATTTGGCTTTAAGAACTTCACTTCCTTTTACCAACATATGAATAATAACCACACTAAGTGTCATTCATTCTTATTTTTATGCCAATTACTCCTCCTAAGTCCCTTGTTTAAGCTAACAACTCATCCATGCATAATAAAGAAAACTAAGAACTAAAATTAGATAAAAACGATAAAAGAAATACTTGAAAACAAGCATTTTCTTCACGTATTTGATGCTTGATCACTCAAATTTCTTAGAGTTATCAGGAGGTAATATCCAATATATCATTTCTTACTTTATAGTTTATTTTATGTTTGTTTGTTGACCTTATTAAAGTGCATTGAAATTAACATGTGCTTAGGAAAATTGAAATTCTTTATATGGAATAGGGCGTATCTAGAGCAATTTATACTTTAGTGTTACCTGATACATGGAAGCTTTAAAGGTAAAGTGTAATGATTTATAAAAGGTTACCTAATGCTAGGGGTGAACAGAGACTTGATCAACCTAGGAAACCCTGCTCAACTAATTCGAGTCTGGTCTAAAGGTTTCACTCCCAATAAGTTGGGTCTATACACAAGGTTGCTCCCTCAAGCCCTGTTGGGTCTGAGGGCACTTCGCTCAGCCATGAGACCCAGCTCTAACTCAGGATATATACATTATATTTTTTCCTTCTTTTTGAATTTTTGTTGATGAAAATAGAAAAGTTGTGGAAGAAGATAAGTTGCTGAACAGCAAATGTTTCTTCAAGGCTTCTGTCATGTGAAAAGATTTAGGTATGTGAATGTCTATTTAAGAGGCTTCTAATATGCAATACCATTTTAAATCTATGAATATTTCTTCATATTTGCAACACCTCTTTTTCTAACTCCATTTCTTCTTCTTTACACAATGTTCCTTTTTTAACTCAGCTCTAACATAGACCAACTTGGAGAAACCTTTCATATACTGGGTCAATTAGGGGTGAGTTGGATATCGAGGTAAAACAAAAGAAGCTCGATCTTATTAATGGGTTGGGTTTCCAATTGGTTAAAAACCTGACTCGACCTAGTCCATGTTCAACCTTACCTACTGCTTCCGTGTCTAAAATTAAATAACTGAATATTGATTAATATAACAAATTTTATTTCCATATTGCTTAACATGTTAATTTTATAATTATTTACATAATTGTACGCATAGAAGATTTTTTAAAATATATTAATTATAGATATAGTTGACAATCAAAATTTGTTCTCCACACATGAAATATATCTATATAAATTGAATTTTGAACAACCAGTATATGTGCAATTATTATATATTAAAATTTATCACAAACATAATTATTTGTTACATCTAAAAGCTACACAATTTTTAATTTACATTTCTCTCAAATTTTTAATTTAACCATATCTTCTAATCTTTTTTTATTTTTCCTCCATAATATTTCAATTACATTTTTCTCAACATACCAATCTCTATATTGTTACTTTTAACTAATCAGTACTTTTGTATTTTCATGAATAATTTATAAAAGTAAAACAAAGTATGCCAAATATAAACAACCTTGAGAGGACTTAATGCATTGGGTTTTGGTCTTGCTTTATCACGTTCATATCATCTGTTGTAGAATGAAAAACAGGATAAGCTCATGTGCCTATTATTCCACTGTCAGATGCATCTAATGGTTGGAATGAAGACATGTCTCATTTTCTTTATTGAAAAACGTGCAAGTTTCTTTTTTTTCCTTTAATAAGACAAGGGAAAATTCCCAACTATCCATCTTGTAAGAAAATCCCAATTGTCAAACACTCATACATAAAGCCAAATTTTCACTTTTCACTTCACAAACATTAGAGGGATGACTTATTTCACTTTGGCACCATTTTAATTCCTTCTTCACGAGATTTTTGCTTTGGATGTCGTCTACTTCATCTTTTACTATTCTCTCCAAGTGTTGAAGGTAACCATTGATCTCAAAGTCATTTTGTTTTTTATTGGAGAAAGTATTTTGTTTCCTTTTTATTTTACTTTATTTTATTTTTATTTCACCACCTATCACATGCTTGTATTTGTAACTTGTTATTTTTTTTTTCTTTATATAGTTTTCATTTTTTATTTGATATTTTTTTTTTCACTACCCATCACGTGCTTATATTTATCATTTATTTCTATTTTTCATATTTTACAATTTTATTTGAATTTTTTTTTTAATTTTATGACCCACCACATGCTTGTATCTATGATTCATTATTAAACTTGTGGACTATTGCCAATTATCTAACATAGCCATAGTCACTAGAAACTTGTATTTATGATTCATTATTAAATTTGTAATTGCAAATGTCATTAAAGGAAGTGAACATTTACATTATGTTTTACATGTATTATTGTTTTATTTTTTTAGTATATTGAAAGTGATGATGGATCCTTCCTTAAAAGGTTAATTTAAAGCCACAATTTGGTATGGAGTTTGATAACTTTGAGGAAGCATGGAAGTTTTGGGTTGATTATGGTGGTAGAATAGGATTTGGAGCTAGGAAAAAATATTTCAATATGAACAAGAAAGATGGTTTCATAACTTCGTATAGGTATGTTTGTTACAAAGAGGGTTTACAAAAGCCTGACAAAAGAGATGCTATGACTATCAGTCCTAAGCTTGAAACTAGGACCAATTGTAAAGCAAGGATGGGAGTTACACTTGTGAATGGAAAATATAAAGTCAATGATTTAATTGAAGAACATAATCACCCATTGCATCTTTAAGAAACAACCCATATGTTAATATAACAACGTAAATTATCTAAAGTTCAAGCTGATCAGATGGACTTAGTGGAGAATTTTGGGCTTTGACATAAAGCACCTTTTGAGTTGATGAGTAGGCAAGTTAGAGGAAGAACTAATTTTAGTTTCACTATATCAAACACAAGAAGTTATCTTTGATTCAAAAGACAAAGAAGCATGGTGTATGGGAAAGTCATATGTTTATTACAATATTTCAAATGACAAATGTTGGAAAATCCATCATTTTACCATGCTTACCACATAGATGTTGAAGAACAAATAATCAATGTGTTTTGGGCTAATGCAAGAATGTTGATTGACTATAGTTATTTTGGTGATGTGATATCGTTTGACATAACATATTGTATTACTCATGCACATAGGCCACTTGCTATCTTTTCAAGGTTTAATCATTATAGAGGAGCTGTGATTTTTAGGGCGACTTTATATTATATAATGAGACTACAAAGTCATTTAAATGGTTGTTTGAAATATTTTTGGAGGCACATAAGCAAAAAAGACCCCTTATTGTTTTTCTTGACCAAGACCAAGTAATGGCAAAAGCACTACACGAGTTGATGCCAGAAATAGCACATGGATTATGTAAATGGCATTTGATGCAAAATGACATCAAACACATGGGTTCCTAATAAAGGATATATCACAATATTTGACTAACTTCAGGAGATGCATGTATGAATATTAAGATGAAACATCGTTATGGCATAGAGTAGGTTACTATCAAAATATGATGTTGAGGAAAATGCAAGGTTAATATCTATGTACAAGATAAAGGAGAAATGGGTGGCTTGTCATACGAAGAAAGTTTTCACTCTTGGCATGCAAAGCACACAACTAAGTGAAAAGTATCAAGTTTGATATTAAGAGTTGCATGAAACCAAACTTGGACATAATTCAATTCTTTAAGCATTGTAAGATAGTTGCAGAAAACAAGCAGAATAATGAGTTGAAAGATGTGAGTTCAAGTCACATAGAAAATACTGAGACTAAAAATGGAGTTTTCACCTTTGTTGCGACAACTTTTTCAAGTTTACACCAATAGTATCTTTGAATTGTTCCAACAAGAGTATGATCAATATGTTGTTGCATATATAAAACACAAAAAATGAAGTCCTACCATTATTTGAATATGTTGTTAATATTATCAACTAGGAGGGAGAGTGGTGCGTACTGCTTGACCCTTGCAACAAGTCAATTTCATGTTATTGTAGAATGTTTGACATAGTTAGTATTCCTCGTTGTCATGTTGTAAAGGTAGTTGATGTAATGAATAATAAAAACATCTTAATCAATATATCCTAAAGAGATAGACAAAAAAGCAAAAATTGGTGTAATATATGATGTCAAGGGAAAAGAAGTTGAAGAAGATCCCAAGATAGTTAGCACACAATAGTGTCCTTCACTGATAAGACTAGCAATCAAAGCATCTAATTGTCCAAAAGCATTCTCGTTGGTGCAACAAGCAGTGCAATAATTGACTAAGAAAGTAAAAGAGAGTTTGCAGCAAAAGAGTTTAGAGAACAATATTGACACTCCCATAGCATCAACAAGTGTCATAACAAAAGCCAAGAGACTTAAGAAGAGATTTGGTATAAGGACGTCAAAATGCTTCAAAAGTTGTCTTGAGAAACCCAAGAGAAGAAGAGCAACTTGTAATGTTAAAGAGTCACAAATTCACCAACCAATGGTGGGTAAAATTGTCCTTAGCATGTGAGATTTGTATAACTGAAATTTAAACACTATAGAAGCAACACTTGAGGATCTCATAGGTTTTTTTTCATAATCTCATTGTAGAATAATGATGCTCAGAGAATGCAAGGTTTGATCTCATGCTCAGCACCATTGACAACTCAAACATATCAAAGTGACTTTAGTTTCACTAACTTCTTGATGGCAAGAAACTTAATTTCATAAAATATATATATATATATATATATATATATATATATATATATATATATATTATTGTTCAACTATCATTTTGCATGTTATGTTAAATGTTGTTTTGCAATATAGGCACCACTTTACTTCCCTACGCAGTTGCTTGAAGCAATGAATTTCAATGGAGAATATAGTGATATCAGCAAACAACAACATTAACATACTTGAATTTTAGGTTATAAGCTTGCTGCTACAGATTAGTGCTTGTACAAGCTATACCCAGCATACAAATCTCCTTTTTTTTTTTTTGGAAATCAACCACATTATGTCTTAGTGATGATAGAAAGCTATTTTTTTAACAGGAAGGATTTCATATACTATGATGTCTTTAGCTTTGTAATATTCAGTGATGTCAATTTGTCTTGCTCATGCTTTATGATTAACTAATCAGAAGATCTTTTAGGAGTTTAGGTTGTCACAAGATGTAGAGCAGAAATGAGTGGTTCACTTTTAACTTTATAATATATTGGGTTACTGCTATTGGCCTAGGTGGAGGAAGTTCTGAGCTCTATAAACATATTATTGCTAGTAACATAACATGAAAATAATACTTCTTATAGAAGTCCAGGACCAAAACAGTTGTCTTCATATCCTTTCCAGCCTCTATTCATAATTTCGATCTAACAAATTTTGATATCATTCTAATGCTATATTGCAGCTTATTTAATAGTTAATAATATATTGTTCTTTCTTACCTCTGCACATTCATGTATAAGCTTGTTGCCATGAATCTTATTCAATTCTCTTATTATTTAAGTTCTTTTATTTCTTGCTGGAAAATTATAATGTTTGGTAACATGAAACAATCTCCTTCTAAATGAGAAATTTGTGTCCGTATGCGTGCATGCGTTTCATTTTATATGCAGAGTTAAATTGTACCTCAATTAATATATTGCTTGACTAAACAAGCTACATCCTTCACAATTAGTTCAGCACATTTTTATTTTCTGTAAATTGAAGTCTCTGCAGCAATTTTTTCCTCCCTCATTGTGCAAAGTACTAATTATATATCAAGGCTTGTGAACTTTTTTCACATTAGACTAGATCCTTCCCCTGTCCCTTTTTTTTTTTTTTAGTGATAATGAAGAATATTTGTTGTGTTTTGGTATCCCAATCCTGCTCAACCTTTTATTATTCTGTGTTATGAAGACAAGGACTCTGTTTTTTGCTTTGCTATTTCCCGTTTTCGCAAATTCCAATTTTGGAGGCTTTTTCTTTTTTTTCAATTTTTATGTGTTCGTAAATTCCAACTTTTGCTTTGCTTTGCTTTGCTACTTCCCGTTTACCTTACGTGTGAAACGCAGACAGCTCCCGCGTGCATGACGAGAAGCTAGGTGGGAGTATATAAGGCCAAATGTGCTGACCGGGACTTAAACTTGGATGATCCATTTTTCAAAGAATTCATCTCCCATATTATAACTTCCAGAGGTCCTCTCGAAAAATTAAAAAGAACTTGTACGTTTTTAAATCAAGCAAATGAGATATGATTTCAGTCCAACCATTAGATGTATCTGACGGTGGAATAATAGGCACGTGAGCTTCTCCTGTTTTACACTGCACAGGAGACAATCCGGACGCTGCTTTATCAAAGCCCTCTCTGGGTTTTAAGCTGAACAGCAGATCTCGCACGCCCCTACCGTTCTTTGAAAACAAAGAAGCTAAAATGAATCGACGAGCTCAAGTTTCCCTCTTTAACGTGATCTACCAATACCCTTTTCGTCAGTGTCCAAACCCCACTTCATCTTCCACCCACCTCTCTTCAACGATTCTGTCTATATCTTCTTCGCCCCAACTTTCTTCACCTCGAGAACCATCGATTCCCACCATAGCCACCTCAAATTTCCCCGCTTTTTCGACCATACCTCGCACCCATCTCATGGCCCTGCAGCATAACCTGAGGAATTACAGTTCCGGGTCAGGTAATTTGGGACCGCAGTTGGATCAGAACAAGGAGGTGGACATGATCAATCTTAAGTTTGCAGAAGCAAGGGAAGAAATAGAGATGGCATTGGAGTCAAAAGACACTGTGTATTTCGACGAAGAAGCAGAGTGTGCTCGTGCTGCTGTCAATGAAGTATTGGGAATGTTCGAGGGGTTGTTGGCTAAGTTGCCAGAAAGCGAGAGGGCAGCTCTGCAGAGGTCAATGGGACTGAAGATTGAGCAGTTAAAAGCTGAGCTTAAGCAGTTGGATGAGTAAGAAAATGGGTTTTTATTTTCTTTCTCATTCTTCGTCTAAATTTGTTTCTTGATAGGTCAATGAGCGATATGATTCAAGACTACAGCTAACAGATTTTATTTGTGTTGATTGGATGTAATTTTGAATAAAATGCATTGGCTACCTGGTCATACCTTGAATTTGATGTTCATTAATCATTAGAATTCAAGTGCTATAGGCAGTTTATGAATTACTGTTATTTTGAATGTTATTTTCTGTTGGTGGATTCATTAACCCTAGCACTTTCAACAAATTGTTTGTACTGTTGTTCATTTTGGTACTGATATTAATTATACTTTTCTGATGTTTGGTAACTTAGTACTTTGTATGAGCTTTTCTTTCATGTATTCATGACCAGTAGATCGTATCTACTTGTGGCGTTTTAGTTTCGTTTATTTAATAGAGTTGATCGTCAAGTAAGTTAGTCATTGAAATATCACAAGATGAGATTTTGGGACATCTAGAAGACAAAATGAGTCATGCACATTCTCACACGCAGAGCTTTAGCCCTGATGTGATCATACGAGTTTTTCTGCTTTTTAAATTGCATTAATATGAAGAGCTTACCCTAGTTTGGAATTGCTTCTTGAAATGGCTTCCACTTGTACTAGTATTAAACTTAATTAGTGTCTAGTCCGAATAAAATAAGTTAAGTGTTGTAAATTTCTCAATGCTAACTTCTAAAAATGCTAGTTCTTTTTTAGGGGTGTTTTGAGAAGCACATTAGGAGATGCTTTTGGAAAGTGCTTGTGCCTTTCTTTTGTTTTTAAACACCAAAACAAACCTAAAATTCTTTATGAAATTCCAATGATATACTATTGAGATATTTTGTTCGTTTTAACTTGTGCATTACTTTTTTGAAGAAGCCTCAGGGTAAGCAGTGGCAGTACCAAGCTCAACTTAGCAACAATGTTTTTATAGAAATGTATTCTATAAATATTATAAATAAACAAACCCCTATCATGTTCTCAAATGTGGCATTTTGTGTCATTTTGTTCATTATAACTTCTCATTTATAGTGTAATTGACAACATAGTTGTATTATCCAAGCTATTTAAGCCAAAAAAAAAAAGTTGTATTATTTGCCAAATTTACGCTGCAAACTAATGTGATGACTCTGGTTGGTAAAATACATCCTTCTAAGAAATAGCTAACAGCTAAGATATTGTGTGTCTTCTGTCAAGGGCCTATTCATCCCAAAAGACTGTTAAGTGAAGTTCCATACCCCTTGGGCTAATTCATCCCTCACTCAAAAGTTTTTTGGGCTTGAAGTATGGAAAAAGCACAAACCAACCAAATCAATTTTATTAGGATAATGGGGCAACAATGCTCAAACTCATTATTCCTAACAATATGATTATATAGTCTCTGATACCATGTGGAAAACCTACTCATCTCACAAGGTTAAACTAATAAGAGAAAACCCATGATTGTTTTTTTAACTCAATTGGTTTTTTCATATTTCTAACATCTTATTACCTCATGAGACTTGTCTCTATGCTTCGGCAAGCTATAATTCCAGAGCAAAAGAGGTGTGACTGAAGTGGAATTTAAATGTTATTGCAATGGATCATATAACTTTGGGGTTTAGGCCATTCCCACCCATTTCAATTCAATTGCTGGCCATAGAATTTTCAATGTGAAGGGGTTCATGGATCTGACCACAAATGATTTTAGAGTTGCTTATTTAGCTGATTTGGAATTATTGATCAATGCTGACATGGACCAGCTCTGTTTGTCTGTGGTAAGTGGTGACTACGCTACTATTTGGAGGATTAGAAAATCTGAGTTCATTCTTCAGAACTTAAATGGACCTGAAACTTGCTGGTAAGGAGTTTTTGTGTGGAAATATCAACCTTTATTCAGTTTTCCTGGTGAACTACTTTTGATCTTACTGCTGAAAAGTACAAATGGATTTTTTCCTGCATAATTGAACAGATAATGGTTAGCATGAAGCTGGTATAAATTTTCTGAGACTGTGATGTAGTATTTGGAAATGCGATATTTGAAGAATGAAGGCAGCAAAAAATGTCAGAGTTCAAATATGGTGACTTTTCCACCTTATTTAATAGGAAGATCCTTTCATTTATCACTGACTCGAATTAAGGTGCTAATGTAACATGTGGTACTGTCCAATGAAGTGTGGTTAAGTAAAAGCCATGTAAATTTTTCTAAAGGAGTTTGTACTTGGTAATGACCATATTATATTCAATATGTAGTTTATGATTGTGAAATAATCAATGCAAAAAAGCTTTGTTCATGAACCAAAGGTGAGAGTGAAGATGTGCAATGCATATAGAAAAAATGCATGTGAAAAAGATTGTGCATTTTCCTTTTGTCTGCTTTTTTTTCATTTCTCCTATTGTAGCCAAATGATGCTTAACTTTCCTGATTGTCTGGTCTATCTTCTTTTTCATTTGTATTTTGCTTGCGTCTATACCCCACATGTCATTTTAGAAGGTAAGTCAGAGGTGGTGAAGACAATTTGATCAAGAAAATGGAACTTGACTAAGAAATGTTTCTCATGCAGTGGGGATCCGTATCTACTTTTTCATTTCCAGACATGTCTATAGGTATTGCATTGTCAGCACATAAAAACATGTCAACTGTTTCCTGTCTAAACTTTTTCTGTGGGACTGTTCCCACATTATCCATATTGATTAGATAATGAAAGAAAACACATTTTAATAGGTCTTCCACTCTTTCCTAATATCGTGGTACACAGAGGAATGCTCTAGATATTGTTATCGAGCTGAACTCGGTACATCAATAACATTTTCCCCTGTTCTGACTCTCCTATTTATCTCCTTCCTTTATGCTTATTCTGTTACAAATTATTACAGAAGTTATTTCCGTTCTAGTTACTCTTTACCAGCTAACTCCTCTCAACTATTCTCTTTACACCCTATTTTCCCCTTTCACCTCTATTATATGGTGATCTATTTTTGTTAATCGATGTCCCTCCTTTCATTATCAAAAGAACAATTAACGATGTTTACTTATTGATAGTATTTTCGACATGGATTTTAAGTGTTGAGTTCTTTAGAGACTTAATTAAGAGATTAACATATTGGTATTTTACATTCCCTGATCTTGGATACCAAGGTATCAAAGTACGTAAGATTCTCATATTTGATAAGACTAGTGATTCAATTGATTTTTTTGTAGAAAATAACAAAGTGAAAACTTTAGGGAAATGTGATTCCTACAGTATTTTTGTAAGTACGAGATGTCACGTAAAATGTCACCATCTTATGCATTATAGTATTTTGGATAACATCAAATCTTGAATATTAGGGTACAAATACCAGCATCAGATACTAGATAAAGATTGTAAGTATACTAAATATTTCCTTAAAATTTCTGGCTTCTACTAATAAAATCACAGAATCCTTTACTTCTGGCATTGCTCCAAAGCTGAATCAGAGCACTATGGCATGTTTATGGGAAAATACTTACTGGAGAAATGCATGAAGAATATGACCATTAACAAGAAAATGTTCCAGACTGATGGATTCGGTCCATAAGCAGATAGATCTTCTGTGAAGTGGTATGTTCCCTTCCCAAAACAATATTCTCGAATATAACATATAATGGGGGAAAAAATTGTACTAACTCCATTTCGCTGTAGAACTTATATCCAATTTGTTTTTATTATATGTATTATTAGTTACTGGTTACTGAAGATGTGGTTTTTAATCAACTTTAATGCTTGGCTGAACTTCTGAAAGTGATTATCAAACAACTTTGAATTAAAAAAAAAAAAAAAAACCAATTTTCTCCTCTTGTGACAATCAAACTAACCCTTCTTCTAAGGACTCAGATTTCCAATAGTTTAGAGTTTTATAAGTATTAAAAAATAAATTTAATTTTAATAAATATAGCTATTAAAATAAAATTATCATAATTTACAAAGACACATTAATATTTTAGATAATTTCTTATAAAAGATAGCTTTTTTTAAAAGAAAAAAGAAAAACTGAATATTTTATTTTACAACTGATAGTTCCTTACAATATATTCCTCTTCTACAAAATGTCATTCTATATAAGAAAAAATTTAAAATACTAATAAGTTTTTGTGTATTATGATAACTTCTAGGAAAAACTTAATATTTACTAAAATTCAATTACTTTTATAGTATTTATTAAAATCATCGTTGGTACTTGGTAAGCTTGAAGGCTAGGCAATAGGCAATAGTGGCTGAAAGAACAATGTATATATATACGTGGCTAACAATATGTTGACTACGAGCCTACTCCTTCGTTGCTCCTTTTTACAAAAGCCATTCTCTCTGATGTGTGCCATATACTAATCTCAAATCATCTTCCACCATATCAGATTATATGTATATATTATACAATTAAAATAAAAAAACTTTTAAGTACATGAGAGAACGAAGATTTAAATCTCACATCTCTTACAGATTATTCGCATTCCTCGTTATATTATATTACAAATAGTGACTTATTCGGAAGCAGTTTTAGTGAACTGATGATATATGGCTCTATGGAATATCTGTCTTCCTTCAATGCTAGCCTAGGCAAGAATGGAGAACTCAAGACGTGATTGGTTGTTAGAATTTTTGTGAGGGAATGAAAATAGAAATAAAAAAAATGAAAGTAAAAACAAGTATAAAATTAATTAAAAATAAAAAATAATGAATTAATTTTTTTACGTAATAAAAATACAATAAATTAAAAGCAATTAAATATAAAAAATAAAAAATTCATTCTTATTCTCCAACTTAAATTCCAATAACCAAACTTAACCCAAGAGAAAAGGACAAACCGATAAACATGCGGGCTCTTCTCTTCGACTAAGACTTGCGAATAATCCGAAAAAATATCAATGAAGAACAGGAATTATGTGAAATGGGTGACAAATCTACTGTCCGGGAAGGCATGGAAGGGAAGCATGGCTGGTTTTCCTGTTGTCTCCTAACACAGTGCAGTGCTGGCCCTACATGAGATGGATACATGAATGATTGCCATTTACTTGCTTTTCCTCAATGTACAGTGTTTCTCAAAGATACTTGCTCATTTGTCTGTATAAAAGCATTATTGGTTTTCAGCCAATTATTATTCAAGGACACTAACACTAGTTGGCTATTGCAGATTTTCTGTTGAAGCCCCACACCTTTCGGCTCTCTCTCTCGCTTTCTCTCCTCCCTTTTCCCTGAAAAGAATGATTTTTCTTGGGAAAGAGAATCCCTTTAAGCTTTCAGGATTTAGATGAGAAATTCCCTTGCAAGTTTACGTAGCTAAACTAGCTGGAACTAAATGTTAGAAGTAAATTATACTACAAAGTATACGTGATATATTTATATCTACGTTTATCCATAATTAGTTTAGTATATATAAATTTAAATAAAATTTTATTTTAGTCTTCTGATATTGACTCTGGTATCAATTGGTTCTCTCAATAATTTTTTTCCAATTATTTTGGTACTCGAATTTGATTTTGTTCTGATGCCATCTTTTAGATAGTAAAATGATATTATATAATCTTTGGGGCAGCAAATGTTCTATGTGGTTGAAAAAAAAAAACAAGGAAACTTTTGATATTATATAATCTTTAGAGAGACTATTGATATTGAGGTCATTTTGTAAGGATAAAAAATGGGGTTTTATTTAGTCAAAATTTTTCTATCTGCAAATCCTATGCATAATCTGAAAGAATTATCAGCGGAATTTTAGGCAGAAATACCGGGACCATTTGAATAGCATAAATGATAAATTTCGTTGTAAGTCACATCAACTCAGCCAACTATTCAGCAATTCAGTATGACATGGATATAAGCCAAATGGAATGCTTGAAAAGATGCCATGAAATAGCGTAATTACCACAATCAAATGCTGCAGATAAGATAATACATACTTAGATTTCTTGAACTGTACAATGATAGCCACCAGAATCCATTACCTATAGTTTTTCTAGCTTCCCACCCCCAAGCTCCCACATTAACAGCATCATCAATCACCAACCCATTAGAAGTGAAAGTGAGAACGAAAGAAAGAAAAGTAAAGAAAGAAAGGGAAAAGGAAATTAGCTTTGATTTGAGGACTGCTTTATTAGAGGCTGAGAGGTCTTACCCACCTCCTCAGGTGGGCTCTTCACCTCCATTAGTAGTGCCACCACTTCCTTCATTGTAGGTCGCTCCACCGGCGAGGAGTTCACACAGAACATAGCAATTCCAAGTGCTTGAAGCATCTCTTGCACCATTTGATCTGGTAGGCCTTGGAGCTTTGTGTCCAGAATTGACACAGCTGGTTCAAAGCTTCCCATCTTCCTCTTGACCCATTCAACTATGTGTACCCCATCCCCAACATGGGATTCAACAGCACTTCGCCCACTTAGTATCTCCAGCAAAACCACTCCATAACTGTAGACGTCACTCTTCTTTGTTATGTTCATGGTGTAGCCATACTCTGCAATGGCCATTAAAATGGTTAGAATTGGAATCCGCAGCTTTAAATAACAAAACACTGATCAATAAACATGCCTCAGCTTGGGAAATATTTACTGTACTCCTGTGAATGAAAAATTGACTACTACTGCCGCATCCATATTTTGAAAAATAATCGACGGTTTCCCGAACTTTAGGATCCAACTCAACCATTATTAAAAATTAAAGTACATGGCAACATTTAAATGGTAGAAAGTACCTACAGTTCAACATTACAGGAGTACTAAAAAGGTGCTCCTCAGCTTGATTCAAACTAATTTGGAATCAACAAATCCAAGGGCATTGATTATATAAGGTTAAAATGTAAGGAAAGTCAGATACGTGCCTGGGGCAATATAACCATAGGATCCAGCAACTCTGGACATTGCATGGTGATAATTTGGTGAATTCATCAGCTTGGCCAAGCCAAAGTCTGCCAGATATGCCTCAAACTTGGAATCTAGAAGTATGTTATTGCACTTAACATCTCTGTGAAGAATTGCTGGCACACAGTCATGATGAAGGTATGCTAGACCCTGAGCTGAGCCAACAGCAATCTTATACCTAGTTTCCCAGTCTAGGTACCTGTTCCCTTGCAACAGCTGTCTTAAATTACCATTTGAAATGTAGTTATAAAGAAGAAGCTTAACACTTCTGTTAGAACAATAACCCAGGAGCCTCACAATATTCCTGTGTCGGATGTGCCCAAGTATCTGAATTTCTGCAGCAAAAGAATCCACAGTTTCTTCCTCTCTGTTTGCTTTCCAAAGCTTCTTCACTGCTATCAACTCCCCATTAGACAATTCAGCCTTGTATACAATACCAGAGCAACCCTTTCCAATCACATTCTCATCCTTCAAGCAATCCAAGATATTATCTATTGTGAAGTTTAGTTTTTGAAATGGGATGAAAGTCCAAGGATAGGATAAATCCTCAGCTCCTGATGAAGAATTTGATGTCCCCAAAGATTTTTCAACCATATACTTGTGATTTCGTGTCACCAAAATCCATGATGCAATGACAATTATGGTAATTGAGGCAAGAATTACCGATATCAATGCTATGGTTTTTGCAGATTTTATACCATTTTTTTGAAGTAGACTAGAACATGTGGTCCCGTCAAGGGATTCACAAAGACGGGGATTCTGAAGATATGAATTTGAAGATAGAGTTCTGAAGAAAGGAGTTACCGGGATAGGACCTGAGAAGTTGTTGTAGGAGATATTAAGGGAAGTGAGACTGGTGAGAGAACCAAGAACCTTTATTCTTCCATAAAGCATATTATGTGAAAGATCAAGTGATTGTAACTGTGTCAAAGTAGCCATTGACTCAGGGATTTCTCCTGTAAAAGCATTTGAGCTCAAGTCTAAACTGATGGTTAAGCTAGTAATATAACCAATCTCAGATGGGATGTCACCCGAAAAGTTATTGTTACTCAAATCCAATAGAGTTAGCTTTCGCAAGTTTCTAATGGATTTAGGGATTGACCCTGTGAGTAAATTATTGTTGAGAGTGAGCTTGTTCAAATAACTAAAATTTCCAAAGCTCCAAGGAATTTCACCTGTTAAACTGTTTCTACTGAGATCTAGCTGCTCTAAATTTACAAGCTCCCCAAGCTGAGACGGGATATCCCCAGTAATATAATTATTATGAACATCTAGAAGCTCAAGAACTGTGATGTTCGCAATCTCCACCGGTAAGCTTCCTGAGAAATGGTTCAGGTACAAGTCGAGGAACACCAGATTTTGCAGTTGGCCTAACTCTCTAGGAATCTGTCCTGAAAGCTGATTTTCTCCAAGCCTCAACCTCACTAGAGAGTCACAATATGCAACACTTGGTGGTAATTCTCCAGATAAGGAATTTCCCAGAAGCAAAAGCTTACTGAGTTTCTTCAAGCCGAAAATTTCATCTGGGATGGAACCTGTTAGCTTGTTCCTTGAAAGGTCAAGTGCATAAAGCTCAGTGCAGTTGCCAAACGAGGAAGGTATGGTTCCAGACACTGAATTCCCCCACAAGAAAAAACTTTGCAAATATTTTAATTTCCCAACCTGCCATGGAATAGTACCTGATAACTGATTCTTGTCAAGCTGAATGGTAGCAAGATTAGTGCAGTTGCTCAGTTGCCATGGTATTTTCCCTGTGAGTGAATTGTCTGATAGATGAAACTGTTCCAGAACCACCAGTTTCCCAAAATCGTGTGGTATTTCACCCGAAAGTTCATTGGCAGAGGCATCAAACACAACAAGTGATGAACAATTGGAAATCTCAGCAGGGATTGGCCCAGACAAGGCATTGCCCCAAAGAAGCAAGCTAGTAAGCTTTTGCAACTTACCAAGTTGATGTGGGATAGAACCAATCAACTTGTTCATGTGCAAATACAGATTCCTTAGCTCAGAACACAGGCCAAGCTCTGGCGGTATAGAACCAGACATTTCTGTATCATAAAGAGCAAGGGTTTGGAGATTGATCAAGTTCCCAAATGTAGAGGGTATAACACCTGAAAGTCCAGTGGCTGCAGCCCCAAATGTGGTGAGATTGGTGAGTAGTCCTAATTGTGATGGAATTTCACCACTTAGATATGGATTACCCCCAATTCGAAACTGTTGTAGAGATGTCAAAGAGCCTAACTGAGATGGTATCGACCCATTAAGGAGATTATCTTGGAGGCAGAAAACTTCAAGTGAAGTAAGATTAGCAAGCTCCTGAGGAATCCTTCCAGTCAATCTATTGGAGTTCAAGAAAAGGAATTGAAGCGAAGAGAGTTTTCCGAGTTCTTCAGGAATGGAACCAGTGAGAGAATTTGAAGAGATGTCAAGGAGGCGAAGGTGGGAGAGTTGGCCAAAAGAAGGTGGGATGGATCCAGATATATTAGTGGAAGACAGATTGAGAAGTTGTAGAGATGATAACGAAGAAAGCTGGGAAGGCAGAGAGGAGAGGTTAAGGAAAGTGTCTGGAATAGAGAGGGAAATGACTCTGCCTTGTGGCGAGCAAGTGATGCCATGCCATGAACAAGGGGTTGGGCTTGATGGGTTCCATGAGGAGAGAACAGAAGAGGAGGATTTTGCAGAAGGGTCAACTGAAAACAGAAGGGAAAGAAGGGCTTGTCCATCAGGTGAGAGAGAGGTGACTTCTTCAATCTTTGTCATGGTCAGCCAGAAGAAGAATAGAGAAAATAACAGAGGTGGGGTAACACTAGAAGGAACAATATTTCCCATGTTGAGTTATGAAAGTGACTTAATGGTGAAAGCGAAGAGGACCAATAAGAACTGGGTCTAAAGTCTAATGGGGTCAGTCTTCCTGCTGTTGAAGATGGTGGTGAAGCTGATAAAAGTCCACTCTAGGAGACAACATGCATGTGAAGGAGGTTTCTATGGAGGTAAGATGCTTAAATTTCACCCTAACGTTTTCAATACTTGCATGTGAAACAAAAGAGATTGTGTCATCTATCTTTATGAAGACAGTGAAAATTTGGTCAAAAAAAGAGTGTTACCTATATCTCTGCTTTACCAGAAAATGCATTTGCCACTCTGCTGCGTACTGAGTTTTTTGGTGCTAATGGTAGTATGAAAGGCAGAGTAGCTATTCGAGCTCTGGCTTTTCTGTTGTCATGGATAACCATTATTGGGTTCCATGATTGGCGTGAATGCTAACAGGTAATGGGGCTTAGTTCGGCGGTGGTAGAGAGGAGGGTGAGCCTTTTTTTGAGTTCAAAGCACTTCGAAAACCTCCATACCCAGTTATCTCTTGGATTTAAATACTGAGCCTAGTTTTTTTATTCGTTGGTTTGGCTGCTTAGGTTGTTGCTAAATGTACCATACTGCCCTTGCTTTTGGCGCTATTTGTCCTGGGTTTTTTTTTTGGTCTCTGGCGCTATTTGTCTCTGAGCAGGGGCGTTTACATAAATATCAAGTGCAGTGAGGAGTAAGCTTCAACAACAGCGGCTCTCTTTGTTTTTTTTTCCTTTAAATTTATCTACAAAATTTAATTAATTTCAATATATAAAATTAGAGGAATCAAGTTTAACTACAAATTAAAAATTCTCACCATTAATTAAAGGAATAGAGTCAATTAACAAAAAGATATTACATATATATACTGTGTAAGAGAATACACCTTCAAAATCATTTAAAATATATACATATAATTTAAACAAAATCCGAGAATACTCTTACAGCATTTGCCAATTCCGGTAGCCAAGTTTTCTCTAGACCACTTCAGTAAAGTTAACAAACAACATTTAATAAAAGTAATTTCCAGCTCTATATGGATGACTTGAATTGGAATCTTGTTATGTCAAAGATGAAAATAGATTTAGATAAAAAGAGAGGGGGGGGGGGGGGGAATAGTTATTTCTCGTTGTATAGCTCATGTAACAAAACTTAGAAAAAATAGAAACAATAAAACAAGATTAAGCATGATCAAAATACCCTTTTCTAGACGTTGGATTTATCTGTCAATATTCTATAAAATATCAAACCTCAACAAAATTGTGTTGAGGCTAAGTAGTAAGAACCCTTTGTTCATCTGGTAGGTGGGGTTGGACTGGGACAGTAGCAAGAGATTCAGAGCTTGAGGTCCATGTTTATGTGCAAATGTTCATACTGGAGTGAGAATGCCTTCCTTGGGAACAGAAAGAGTACTTTGATGATAATAATATAGGAGTGAGGCAGCTTGGGAGATTGTGAAAGCTAAGAGGATTGGAGTAGGCAAAACAATTTCGATGTCTTTTTCTTTGTATAAACTATAAACTAAGGTCATCAATCATAAAGGATTTGAAGGCAAGTATAGCGTAGATACAGAGGAACTGCTACTGGAGCATGTGGTTGAAAGAGGCGGAAGAAATGGGAAGAGTAAAAAAAAATTTGTTAAGTTGTTACTTTGTTTGTTTATCCTTTTTACTGTCTGATTGATTGCTATGTGAACTGTGAAGGGTGGAATTAAGAAAGGTTAGAGTAACTTGGTTACCGAGGAAGAGGAGGTGGGTTTGTTTTGGGAGTGGAGCAAAAGAAAAGAAAATTATGTCACATGAGAGAGAGGGTGTTTTGGAATACTTTAGGGCACAATTAACGATTAGGGATTTTATTAGGGTTTAGGTTTTGACTGTTTTCTCTTACAGTTCAGCTGCACGAGGCCTCATCTCTCATAAATGTCACAAAATTTTTTGTTAGAGGGTCTTATAATTTTCGGGGGCCTATGATTTCTTTTCCTTTTTCTTTGGCTTTTTGGCATATGGAAAGCCTAGTATATGTTCCTATACAAGAAGGTTGCCTTCATTATTTAATGACAATAAGATGCTAGTTACAACCTCCATCGTCTGTATCAACTGGATTGATTGATGTGGTTGTAAGGGGCATCAGTCACAACTCACAACTTAGAAGTTCATAACATGTCAATACTGTTCGGAATTGAATTAGTTCAATTTTGCAGATAACCTGTTCGATAAAATACCCCATGGTCTTAAACATGCACCGAGGATTATAGCTTCGAGTAATGGCGTACCTGGTCCAGGATTCCATAAATTCTTCAAGCATTTCAACATTTGAACCTGAAGCCGAAGAGTTCACGATGGAGGTTCCCAAGTGACGAGAATTTTCACTGAAGTCCAAAGGTTGCACAATGAGCCAAAGTCATTCTTAGATTTACTAATCGATATTAATCATTAAAAATAATTAAAAGTACAATACTATTTTCCTTTCTTCCGGAATATTATTTTTAATTTTTTTTGTCAATATTTTTTTTAATTAATTTCTTTTTATTAAATTGACGTGAATTAAATTGTAACCTAGAATAAAATTATGATAAAATCTTTTGTGACACCTAAAATTATTATTATTATGTTTGTTAAACCAGATATTTAAATAAGATGTTGTACAATACTATTTGTATTTAAGCTGTTAGATCTGTAATAATATATGTAATAGTCATCATTTATTCTGATCTAACATTTCATAATACACAACAGATAATATTGTACAACATCTAATCCAAACTTACTGATCACTTTATTACAAATATATCACTCAATTATTTTATTAGGCTAAGTTAGTAATTCAATCAAATTCACATTAATTTCATGATATATTAATACAGTAAAACATATGTCAATAACAATATATACGTTGATTAATAATTGATTATTTTATGAACTTAATATGAAATTTAATGATCCAAATCATAAAATTCAAATTTAAATGTAGTTACAATACATATAAGTATCCTTATTACCATCCATTAATTTAATTACATATATGAATTGTTAGAATATATTTGTATATTCCTCTAATTCTTCAAATTGTCTCTTAATAGTATTAAAAATGAGTTCAGGTACTGTGGTGCTTATATCAAAAATTGAAGGTGAAGTTCAGTAGTACGGGATTTGAGTAGTTCATAGAAAACTTTAATTCAATCCTATGCATCAAAAAAAATAAATAAATCCAAATTAGTGTACAAAAAATAGTTGAAAAATGTTTTGAAAGAAATTGAACTATAAATGTTTATAGGAGAAATAGAAATATTTATAAGAATTTTAATAATGTGAGTGTCCTACCTGTAACGTATGATGTAACCCACGTATTAGTTTAAGTGTATCGTAATTACATCTCATATTATACATATAGTCAAACTACAACATACATTTCAATTTCTTTTCCCTAATTAATGGAAATTTAAATAATGATTACTAAAGACATTAAAAATTTCACAGAAAATTAGTTTGACCCAAAAGTTTCCTGTCCTTGGAGCAAAGAATCTCTTAGAATGATTCTCAGTTTGCTTTAACAAGCGGCTAGATATGTATAATATGCTTAATAATTATGCATATAAAATATACTTTAGTATAAATATATTATTGTGGTTACATTATGATCAATTATCGCTCATATAAACTTAGGTCATTGAAAACTATTCAATTGAGTTATGTGGCATGTCTTGATTGGACAATAGTGAATCCATTAAGATAAGAATGAACAAATAAGCTGGATTTAAAAGCAACCAACACAAACCTAGGCTTCTGCAATTTGATATTATAGATTTTTCAATTATTTATTTTATGTATTTTAATAGTATAGATTTTTCAATTATTTAATTAAGCGGTACAAGTTTTATATTTTATCTTTGCCCTTTAATTAAGCACATGTATCCACTAGCATCTTGTTGTCTAGCGATGTAATTTTCAAGTTTTTTATAAAAAAAATATAATTTACATTTATGGTTGGTTTACTCAAAATTAGTTTGTTCTCTGATGAATTTAAGTATCATTCACTTATCAATTCGTTTATTTTATTATTATTATTATTATTATTTGACTATTTTATTGTATTTCTGTCTTTATTTTTATTTGAGCATAAATAATTGGTCGTCAATATTAAATTGAGAAATATGTATTTTTTTTTAAATGAGAAAGATTTTGTTATTGAAAATATGATTTTATTTATTCTTCAATAATTTTTATAGTTCTGTTGTAAGTCAAGTATCAAGTTGATATATAAAAATTGAGACTTTTTACTTAATATCAATAATAACCCTAAAAATTCAAAAGTATTAAATTTGGCATTTCTTCAAATTAAGAAACATTAAAGTAACAATTTGACTACTAATAATATGGGCAAATTACAATGTTGGTTGGAATCTTCTGCAGTGTTCTTTTTTTTTCTGTTAAATCAAACAGTAAATATTAATTATTGCAAAAAAAAATTAGCATATTATATTTATAGTTGAGTTATTAGTCAAAACTGATAAATTTAAAAAATTAAAATCAGTAATTTTTACAAATTTAATCTAACAGCAATAAATAATTCTAAAATTTAATCCAGTAATATACAATTTTTATAACAGCAAATGTCTATTGTAAGGATCACAGAAAAGTAATCAGATTAGTACTTCACTTTTATATTTTGAGATAATTTGATCCCTCACAAATAACTGTAACAAATTAATCCTTCAGAAATACTTTTTTATGTAAAATTAGTCCTTCATTAATATACATAAAAGAAATAATTTTATACAAATTTAAATTTGTGAAGAACTAGTTTTATACAAATTTAAATTTGTGAGGGACTAATTTATCTCGATTAATTTATGAGAGACCAAATTGTCAAAAAATAAAAAAATAAGGGACCAAATATGTACTTTACTCGTGTGCCATTCAACTCGTTTGTGATAACT
Source organism: Delonix regia (assembly GCA_037074485.1). NCBI lineage: Eukaryota > Viridiplantae > Streptophyta > Magnoliopsida > Fabales > Fabaceae > Delonix > Delonix regia. Next base: position 17,484,318 of record CM073449.1, on the reverse strand, counting down.
TCTGTTATTATTTAAACCATCGTATGATAAATTCCATCTGATTTTGAGAAATAAAATCATTTCAGTTTTCATGATACTATATATAGATTATATATATCATGACAAATTCTTTTTAAAATATTGTGTCTTCCAAAAATGACATCTAAGATGTTTGTGTTAGTATAATCTTTCGTTGGTTTTAAGAAGTTATACATCAAAATAATTTTTCTTAAATGATAAATAATTGTATTGCAATAATGACTTACATAAGACTATGAAAGTGTTCAAGTATTGTAATACTTGTAAAATTTATATTCAAAACGGAATTCAACCAATGCTAAATACAAATTCAAATAAAATTTTATTTAAGACTAGTAACCAAAGAAAGTACCTAAGTCTTACCATTTGCATTTATAACACTTATAACTTAACAAAGTATGGTGTCCAAGTATTTGTCAGAAAATTTTTTATTTGATAAAATATCATATTTCCCACTTAAAATATTTTAATACCCATTATTCCTACTAACGTTATTTTATTATCCCACTTAAATTAAACTAATACCCTAATTATACCCACTAACCGCCACTAACAATATTTTAACATTCAAATTATGCCATTTAAACCATCAGAACTATCATTTGCTTCATTCCCTTCCCTGTCCTTATCGGTTTCTTCCACCTCAAGCCACTACCCACCGCCATTTAGCATCGTTAGTGGTCGACTGGCCACCGAGCAGCACTGTTGGCCCTCCAGCAAGCTCCACTAGCCACCAATCGCTAAAAAACGACGTGATTTTCCAGCGACCTTTTCATGTGCACCCGAGCTTAATTTCATGATTTTGATGAGTTTTTGCTTCAATTTAGCTTAGGGCTTTACATCTTGCATAATATCGGTCATTTCTCCCCCAATTACACAAATTAATTTGATCCAATTTGCTTCAAATTGAATAACTCTAATTTTGGCACTGTTCACTAAAAAAAGAGGCTAATTTGAGCTCAATTCAGGTTGTTTGCTTCAAATTGAGTTAGGATTATACATCATAGGTGAATTTTGAACCTTTCTCCCTTGAAATCACTTATCAATTGTGAATTTTGGCTTCCAGATTGATAAACCCCAAAATTTAAATCTAGGGATAATTTTGGAAATAGGTGAAAATTGATTTCTTAGGGCTTCTTAAATATTGTTATGCATCCAGGGAGTGATTTAGAATTTTTGAAAATGTTAGTTTGAATTTTAAGATGAATTTAAAATTTTTTGTAATTTTCTTAGATTTTTCATTAGAAAAAAGAAAGGAAATTAAAAGGGGAAAATTTGTTTGGCTTTATTAGATAGCAATAAATATTATTTGAAGTTAAATGGTAATTTTAGATTTTATTAAATAACCTCTAAGTGAAATTGGCTTTGATGGTAGGTGTTAGAAATCTAATTGGTGCATAATAGAATAAATTGAATCAAATAATAATAATAATAAATTAAAACATATGCAATAAGTATTTTGAAGTATTACTAAGGAAAGTGGCCCCAAAAAAAAATTAATTTCCTAAAATTGAGTGAAAAAAGAGGGTCAAATTGGGTTAAAAAGGTGATTTGGATAAAGGTGAATAAGGAATAATTAATTAAGTCGGTAACAGAATTAAATAATTAAATTATTCATGAAGACTTGATGTTAAAAGTATTTTATTTAATATTTTAGGTAGCTAGGAAAATTGTCAACAAATGAATTGTAAACAAAGATATGAGGAGGTTCGTATACTCCTCTCATGTGAGTAGATAATCCTAATTATGGAAGATATTATTTTAAATTATCATTATGATTATGAATTTTGAATTATTAGAAATACTAAAATATAAACTCCGAAGTGATACAACTTTGAAATTTTGATATCCAAATATGGATGTTTATATATCTCCGAAATATTAGGAATGTGTCTAAACAGAACCTTGTACCTAACGACAGTAGACATTAGTTATAATGCGCTGCGATTGGAAATCTGATGTGGTTGGATATGATATCCTTACTACCATATTCTGTTTGAGGCATAGGGCTATTATTACAGTTACTCAGAGCTTAGAGCTAAAATGACACTTATTCTGATATGTTTTCAATAGCCTCATACTAGTTTTGTATTTCAAAATTCTTAATGGTTCTATAGGAAATTTCCAATGCATTCTGTTAATAATTATTTTCTGTTTAGTATTATTGAATTATAACTATATGATATCTGTTTTTTTTCTTTTAATTTTGAAAGACGTATCATTATAAGTCTATTCCTTTTCTACAATATTCAACTTACTTGCTCACTAATTTTTCACTCACTCTATTATTTAACATTTTTTAGACTCCAATACCGATCTAGAACACCCAACTACGGATTAGGAACCGTGGTATTTTAATTCTTTGGTGAGTCTAACTTATTGCTAGAGTTATAGATTTTCGTATAATTTGGTCTAGTTATTCCCTCGTATACAAGCTAAATGTTTGATGTATTACCATGGTATGTCAAATAACTCTACTATAGAAATTTTGGAGGTTCCTAATTTAGGGAATGGCCTGCCCAACGTTCTTCACAAAGATTAAATTGATTCAATTAATATTTGTATAAAGAGATTTTGAGATTTGATAGTTATTTAATGTGGGTTTATATAAGTTATATTGTTTTAAAGTTTTTAATTAGTTCATGAGAATAAAAAATATCTCATCTCCATACTGATCACGTCCTATCTACCACCCAAGTCATGACAAGTATAATATAAACCTATAATGTTAGCAATAAAATTTATTCATCATTTTTACATCAATTTATACGTTTATTTTTGTTAAAATTAAGATAAACAAATATTAATACTTAAATAATAGTTGAAGAAATCACAAAAGAATTGGAATGTAATATTTTAAAGCACAAAAAAAAAAGTAGGTTGGAGCCAAATCATTAAAAGAAATAAATTATAATTAATGGAAATTAAAAAGAATTATATTTTAACTAAAGCCTCATGAGTGGGGTCCAACAATCCATAACTCAGGGGGTGAGAGGATTGATGAAGATATGTGTAATCTCTTCATGTGTATATACTAATCATGATAATGACACAATAGAATTTGAATTTTCTCAATTTTAATGCTTTGTCCCATCTATTATATGGGATCCTTTAACAAGGTCTGATGATCGATTAAAAAGTTTCGTTGAGCAAAATTTTTAATTTTTTATGTGATAATTTTTCATCTTTATAGATAGATATATATAGATATATATATATATATATATATATATATATATATATATATAAATTATTTTTTGAAATATGTAAATTTTTTATCTTGTTAAATTATAAAAATTTTTTAGAATAAAAAAAATTAATGAATTATTTTTTGAAATCTGAAAAATTTTTAAAATAAACCAAAAAAATTATAAATAAATTAATTAATTGTTTCGTGAATTTTCTAATAATGATTTATAAATATAACTTAATATAATCTAAAATTAAAATAAAAAAAGATCATATATATTTAAATAATTTATAATAGTGTCTCCTCAATAAATTCACAATCATCACTTTTTTCTTACTAATTTCATGTAACCAATCTTACTGACTTTTTATAATTTTTTATATTTTTTCTTATATTATAATATATTACTAAATTTAATTTTTTTTTAACACTTACAAATATTATTGATTCAAAATATATTAATATATAGTAAAATAAATTAATTTTCTCTAATTCCGTGCGTTGCATGGATAAATAAACTAGTTTGACTAATAAGTCATACCTAAATATGTGAGACTTGATGTCTATCTCTTTCCTAAAACAAGAAAGGAAAAAAAAAGTTAAATAATCTCAAATTAAAAATAGTGTATGCTTATGTGTGTGTACTAGTACATAAATAATTTCTTCGAGCCCCAAACCCTATTATGGGCAGAGAGGTGCCAAGTTGGCGAGTTTGAGATTCTATGGAGCAGTATTGCCGTTTGAGCATAATAAAATGGTGATTTATTACTAAAAAGGAAATCCTACGCAATTAACTGAATAATAAAATATGAAGAGGACAAACACAAGTGCTCTTATGGCGCAGCCACTCTTTCTAAATTTAAGGGCACCCCAGAACAGGACAATATACTTGCTACTAATTTCTTATTAGGGATCACAATGAATTAGCTGTATCAAATTATTATTATTATTATTATTACTTTTTCTCATGCTATAATTAATGCATCTGTAAATTTGAGAAAAATATTACAAGAAACTATATGTTAAAAGAAAAGCATAACAAAATAAAAATTATGATTTTGATTATTGACTTTTCACTCAATTGTTATTTTACTTTTTTATTTATTTTATTTTTTAAAATGATCCTTAAGTTATTGAGAATTGTTACTTTTAGTTCTTTTATATGAGTTTATAGAATGTAATAAAAGGACCATATATGGTAATGATATCAAAAGTAAAAAACAAAAAGTGATAATTCTTAATTGGTTAAGAATTAAAGTGATAATTTTTAATTAGTAAATAATTATTTTAAGAAATAAAATGATTGAATAATCAAAATAATAATTTATTAATAAATTGGGACTAAAATAATTTTTTTTTCTAAAAGTAAATGAGGATTATATATTCAATTATACATTTAGAAAGGCCCTATGTGTTCTTAAATTTTTTTTTTTTCTTTGGTCATTATACGTTTTGAAATTATAGATACAATAATGAGTCAATTAGTGATGGGCCAAGTGAGGATTTAGGAATAGGGTCGGGTTGTTTAAGTAATAATAACAAATGAGGATTATTAATTCAGTTCCATTTTTTAAAAGGCCGTACATCTATCCTTTAATTACGAGGGGAGGGGTTCACTATACGATTTTAAAATATAAATACAATAATGAGTTCATTAGTGATGGGCCAGGTTTTAGGTTCTTTTCACTTGATTATTGAGTTGTGCTTATTTAAAAACGGTCTAAGTTTTGGCTGAAAAAAAATTCAGAGTTAGTTTTTATTTAGGCCCATATTCTTTTTTTTTTTAACTGGGTCCAAAGACTTTATTAAATCATGATCACCTATTTGTTACTTGGAATCTACAATGTAATTAATAATTATTATTACATATACAATTTTATATAATAAGTTATAAATATAAATAAATTATTGTACTAGCATGACTTTTTTGAATGAAAGACACTAGTCATTGTCTCCTTACCAAGATGACACATCACATAAACATATACTTTTATGTTTGTAATAACCTTAAATTTAAATTGCGTTAATTTTATTAATAAATTTATATTTTTTATCTTTAAAATTAAGATATTTTTATTTTTAATATCTTAAATCATAAGTTGTATTTTTTAATAATTAAATTGTTATTTTTTTTAAATAATGAGTTTTTTGACCAATAAAATATTGATTTGTTCTTTTTAGGCTTAGTTGAGTTTTAAAAAAAAAAGTTTGACCCGTTTTATAAATACAAACTTTTTTAATAAAGGTTTTTTTTTAGCTTATATCCATATTTTTTTAAACTTAACCTATTAAATTGGATAAATTTTTTAAGTTATAATTAAATCTAGTTATAAATTTAAGTTTTGAGTTAACAAACTTGCTTAAATTTAACTAATAAAACATAAATGATACTATTGGTTTGATTAATGAATTCATTTGATTGGAATTTCATGCTAAAATAGGGTGCGCTCAATTTAGTTGAGTCTAAAGTTATAATTCCTATCATAATTCGACACTAATGAAATTAATAAGATATTTTAAAATTTCAATTATAAAAGTCTTAACAGGCAAATAACATTACATTTTAACGTATTTTATTTCGATGGTTCACTCTAGTATATGTGATTGAAATCCAAAGACAATGAGTAATACCTATAATGCATAAAGAGATATCATAAGATGACATTATCTTGGAATGGTATCTCATATTTCATATAATGATACTTATATCACACTAATTTTAGCTTTGTTAACACTTGTAAACTATCTCTTGTATATGTATGTTTTAATAACAAGTCTCTATTATACTAAATATGAGCACTTTAAGTTAATATTATAATATTTTGCAATATGATATCTATTATAATTTTTTAAATACCATTAAACACCATATATATATATATATATATATAATTGATTTGCATGCATCAAAGGAAACAAAATGTTACAAATGACCCAAGTAAATTTGGAAATGGCCCAATATCAGTGTCAGACCCATGGTATGAAGAAATTATATTGCTTGCTACCTTCCAATATATAGTCAGCTAAGGCGTTGTGGAGGAAAAGAAGAGTATAAAAGCTTTGACTTAAGGAGTATCTTCCTTTACTCGAAAAAGAAAAGTTATTTGTAATTACTTTTGCTTTGTTCATGGCCTATGTGAAAGTTATATCGCAAATTTGATGCAAATTTTTACTTCGCTAACAATATTTGATATGCCAAGGAGATTTTTCTGAATGGAATACCCGTCTTTTCTTTTTCCCTTTTTAAATGATGATGAGTGGACACCATACTTTTTCTCCTATGGTGCTATTAATGCTCCAAACAAACAGGGTCCTAATGTTAGTGGTCCAATAATTCCTACTAATGCTACTCTTCAATCTGACATTGATTTGCTGCCTTGGCCTAGTGTCAAGGACGTATGCAAGGATGGAAGTAAATTTAAGGAGACACTTAATGAATACGAGAAATGCAAGAACGAAAAATAGAGGTGATTATCGGCCTTGTTGGGAAAGGTTTGAACAATACCTGGAATCTAACCTAACACGATATAACTTAATAGGTAATTGGGTCAAACTAGATTTAAACCAAGTTCATCTTCCTTTTTTTTAAATTTACAAAAATATTTTTAATTAATAAAACAATATTTTAAAAGATAAAATAGAAAAAAATTAAGATTCTAATGTGAGAAAAATAAAATAAATGAAAGTTAAGATTTGGAATGAAAAAGAAGCAAGATTTGAAAAGAACTAATTTATTAAAAATTCTTTATGAATTAAATTAAATTATAACAATAATATTTTAAAAAAATAAAAAAATATAACTAGGTTAGGTAAAAAAAATCTGAGACCCAGCTCGATTTGGTAAATTTACAAAATTTTTATTAAAATTTGACTTAATTCAATTTGATATGACTAAGTCGGGTTAGGTCAGCTAAACCACCAAATTGATTGCTCACCCCTAACAAAAAGTATCATGAAGATGGAATCCTTGTATATTTTTGTCCAGCGTTAACAAAGGCATATAAGGTTTTTAAGACAATTGAAGACACTAGGAGTAGTAGCCAACCTCTTACATATGAGGATGTTGGTACTGATGTTGGCTCTAAAATTGCTTAGAACAACAAAGATGGCACCTGGAATTGGAGGTCTTGGTGGATCTTCCCTCTTGGTGATTCATACCTTGTGGGTACAGATGCAATGAAAATATTGAGGAACGACAAAGTTTATAATATTTATTTTCTTTTGTTTATTGTTGTCTATTTCAACTTTGAGGATAAGGTCGATTTGTAGGGAAATATATTGTTACAAATGGCTCAATACCAGTGTGATGCCCATAGTAAGAAAAAACCTTATTGTTTGCTGCCTTCCAATATATGTTCAGCTAAGGGAGTTGCGGAAGTAGAGAAGAATATGAAAGTTTTGGCATAAGGAGTTTATTCCTTTACTTAAAAAAAGGAATGTAATTTGCATTTTCTCTTGCCTTGTTGATCTGAGTATGTAACACAAAGGGCTGAGAGATCTAGTTATTGGGGTAGCGCTTTCACCTATTTCTATATGCTTAATCCATTACCACCTTTTTTTTTTTTGGGCCAAAATTAATGCATTACCTTCTAGATATATTAAGGTAGAGAAATTTGAATCAAAGAATGATAATGTGTAGCCTAGATGAATGGATTTCTTGAGACGTAGGCATCTGTTGAATATAAATTGTTAGTGAAGAAAAACCAAAAAGAGGGAATTGAAATCTTTGTAATAGTTTTTCATCCTCCATCCACTCTCTTGTTATTTGATTTTTAAAGCAGATGAATGAAATTGAACTTTTAATTTTGAATCAAGAAAGAATAAAAAAATTATTTAAACTCAAATTTTCTATTTAACATTTATTTTTTAAAATTAATAAAGTTTTCATATTTTTTAAATATTAGCACATGCATTTTAATAGGGAGAATTATGATTAAGGTTTATAAATAAAAATATTTACTATAAAATATCTTAAATTTTAAAATTATTTTGCAGGATTTAGGATTTTTTTTTAAAATTTTTATGAATCATCCTATCTTAGGCTCCTTAATAAAGGAGTATTATAAATAAGGTCCTTCAGAGTTAAAAAAATTTAGTTTTTATATCTTTTAGAGTAATTTTAAAATTTAAAATTCATCAAAATAAATACCTTAAGCTATTAGTCCTTATGTATAATTTTTCCATTGAAATATTTAAAAAAATTTAAAAAAATTGAGCATGACTTTCATTTCTTGATATTTAGTAGTTATGTATTGATATTTCAGATGGTTTGATCTGAAAGTGACTATTTTTCCCCCTCTTTTCATTAATTACAGAGAAAGGTGCCACAACAAGAAAAAGAGGATATAATGAGACTATCAAATCAAATTATATAACTCCATCCAAACACAATATGATACAAAACAAAGACAATAAATATAAAAAGAAAGAAGTTGAATAGGCAAGACACCCTTGATACCCAAAACAAACTAAAAAAGGAAAACCCTAGAAGCCAAAACTACAATATAGACTTGGAGTTGTTAAATGGGATGCAACACATCTTCTAACTCTATTTTAAGATTTTCGTCTCCTAACTAGCTTTTCCCCGTCGGGCTTGACAATTGAGGCATGTTTGGTTTTTGGAATCTAAGTGAAGGAAAGGGAACATGAATGTGCTTTAAGCCTATTCCCTTGTTTGGTTATTGTTAGAATATTGTATAATATTTAGGGTTTAAATTTATTAAGATATTATATGGAGTCTATCTATAAGGATGCTCATTAAATCAGGGTAAAATAGTAATTATAGGAATTACTACTAAACTCTAACCCTAATTAGCCTTTTATAAATAGGACTAGACTATTATATGATAGACAACTTTTATAAAAAGAGACTTAAGATGCTCTAAGAGTAATACTTACGCGTATGTGAAAATTCGAAATACACATAATACACTGTAAATATCTCATTCGATTAATAATTCCAGTTAGAGTTCAATAAGCTTTCGTAATTGAGAGAAATATGTAAGTCTCATACTCTAAATATATGAATGTGTTCATTTTTTTTTATATTTCCTTCGGTTACAATTTCGCCATGACATTCTCTTTCCTTGAGCTATGTTGATTCCTAATAGATATAGGAGTAGACATCCTTTATCACCTGAAGGAATTGGAGCATTCCTAGGAATGAAAGGAGAAATTACTTTAATACCCTTTATCTTCTTCCTACCATCTCGTCTCTCCTACTCTCCTTCCTACTCGAATGCCTCCATAGTCGCTGACTACCTTACTTTCGTTAATATCAATGAGTTTCCATCGCTACCATCAACAAACACCCACCTTTTTCCCTCCCTCCCTCCCTCCTGGATTCCAATCTATACAATAGTGAGAGCATTCAAACATCCCTAATGAAAATGACGACTCCAGTTTCATTCATCTTCTTCACCCATTTGCTTAGGTAATGTTGAGATTCCATCTCCATCCATCTAACAATACTGGTCCATTGTTATTGCTCTATTTCGATTTGAAGAGAATAACTCTGTGTTTTGATTTGAGAGATTTCAACCATTTAGGAAGAACAGAGTATATTTTAATTTGCAGAGTTTCAGCCATCTAAAAGGATAAGAAATTCTAATTTCAATATGAACAGTTGTCAGGTTGGTTGGGAAGAGAAAAGTTTTGATTTGAAGGTTTAGTTATTTGAGCTGCAATAATGAACAAGAAGCAATCATGTTGATTAGAAAAGGAATGAAAGAAAGAGAAAAAGATAATTATTTTTTTAATTTTTAAAATAATGCTATTATGGTAATTTAATTAATTTTCATTTTCATTTCTACTCATTTTTTTAATATCATACCAAATATGACCTGATATTTCATTTCATTAAAACTCATTTCCATTCCTATTCCCTATTAATCCATGAACCAAACTTGACCTTAATGTTGCATACTTTGAGCAAGGGGTGTAAGACCAATGATAATTAACAAACTGAAATTATTTGGACCACTTCCATAAAGAAGGAAGTTCATGTACGAAGAAAAGAAAAGAAAAGAAAAGCAAGAGCTTATTGAAGACAAAACATGTAGGGAAAAAACCCTCGTTAGCTTATGGTTGACATGTGATTAGTAAGCATTAGGATTTTACCACACAAACTAACTAGCTGGTTCATTAACACATTTTGGATTTTGGTGATTAATGGTCCCCTTTTTGTAACTTGGAATAACACTGCAATAATACTTAAAAAAATTTTCATAACAAGAACTTTGGCTTTTATCTTATACGCTTTGTTAGAAAGAAAATACTTTTATTTCGTATGTATAATCTCAGGTTGGTTTCATGTATACTTATTTATTTTTTGCTCTTTTCTATTTCTAGAAATTAATTATACATTTGGTATTTTTCTACAATATAGGTTTATTAAATGACTCAATTTAATATTCTTCTTTGTGTTCTTACCTCACAACTTAACTCTTACTTGGAGCTTTCAATAGTGGAAAAAACTATTTATTTGTGGTGGGAAATCGTTTTACTTTGTGATGATAATATGGAATGTAATGTTGGACTTAATGTTGACACTAATTATGAAGGGAAAATTACTTGGAAAATTTGACCTTGTAACTATCCATGTTATGATTCTTTCTGGTAGGCAAATGGTTGTTTATGCTATATACCATCATCTCTGGATATGACATGTTGGTCTCCTTTAAACTCAAGATTTGCTTTTTACTTTTCTACTGTGGCTTATGGGAGAAATGGATTGTATCGAGTAAATTCTGGTGGGATATAGTTCTTTTTGCTTTTAAAGAGGGGGAAGATCCTATCACATATTCTTTTGCAAAAATCCTATAATGTTTTTATGAAGAACGTTGCATAACACTGCGAAACGCTATTTTTTCTTATGTATTAATTGGTTTCTATGAAAAGATTACCAATACTAGGAGAAACATTTATATCACTAAGAATAAATAGTCTGGGGTTCCAGTGGTGAACTACACCTAAAAAGATCTCTTACCGTTAGTTGCACCTAACATGAAGTGGACTGTATACAGGAAGAAACAAAAGGCACTCCATTAGTTGGTCTCAATTATATAAAGAAAATTATGCCTTCTTTATAGGTAATGGAAACTATTCAAGAGTCCAATGTTGAATCTTTACCAAAGCTGCTGTTCCTAACCAATCAAAGCTTCCCTAGGCGCCATGAAGTTGTTATGCTATAATTGTTGTGGTTTAGGTAAGACCATGACAATTTAATGCCTTTGGAATCTTGTAAATAGCTATCGTCCTGATGTTTTGGTTTTGTTTAAGAATAACTCCTTGTACATAATGCTTTTAAGATAACTAAATATTTTAGATATGCTTACTTTTTTATATCTGAGGTGGTGGGTAAGAATGGGGGTTTATTATTGGCATGGAATACTAAATTTGATTGCATAATCTTAAATAATACACAATAGTGGATACATGTTCGGCATAATAGGGTTAGTGAGGTAATTTGCTATAATTCTTTCATTTATGATTATCCTAAACATGGACATAGAAACATTTTTTGGGATTGGATCAAAGGAATTTCTACTTATATTCATGATCCTTGGCTCCTAATTGGAGATTTTAATTAATCTTATGCAAGTAATGATAAATTGAGCAAATCATTTTCTTTCTTAGGCGTTGAATACTTTAAGAATTTACTTGACTTATGTTAACTTATCAAATACAAGCCCAAGGGGCATTGGTACGCTTGGACTAACAATAGAGATGGTATTGATTGTGCTCGGATACGAATTGATAATGCTTTTAGTAGTCAAAGCTAGTTTCTTTGATTTCCTCATTCAATTTTAGAAGCTCTTCTTATAGCTAGTTTTGATCATTCCCCTATTCTGTTTAGCACTTATATGAACTTGCCTTCCAAAAGGAGACTTGTTAGATTTGAAAATTCTTAGCTCAAATTCAATCATTGTAGAGAATTGATAGAGAACAGTTGGCATTTACCTATACGAGGCTCTTCTAGTTATATACTCCGCCAGAAGACCATGACTACTCTGTGCTTATGGAACGAAACAGGAGTTTGGAGGCTTTAGGTTAGGATTAAAACTCTTGAAACTAATCTCTGACTTTATCAACACAATGCTTCATTCTATTTAAATCCAGGCAAAGAGAGGGAACCAAGAAATGAACTTGAGTTTCTCTAAAATTGTGAGGAGATCTTTTAGGTGCAAAAACTTGCCATATATGGATTTTGCAAGGGGACATGAATTCTAAATTCTTTCATGCCATATTTAAAAAAGGAGAGCTAATAATATATTATTGGAATTAAAAATGACCATCAAGGTTGGATTGAGGATTGTGAAGAGATTAAGTGGGAAAGTCTTTTTTATTTTTTTTTCTCCAAAAGTTCTACTGTTCCTGGAATACTCACTTTAAGGATTTCATTCTGAGTGTTCTAGATTGCTTTCCAATTCTGACCCTCTCACAACACCATATATCCTTCCAAAATGAGGACTTCATAAGGCAAGAAATCAAATATGTAAATTTTAGCTTTAAACTAGATAGTGCTCTAGGCCCTAATGGATGCAGTGTTTAATTCTATCAATTGTTTTGAGATGTAGTTGGAGCTGATGTTATTAATATGATTCTTTCTTTTCAAAAGCTTGAGTAAACTACTTATAGTCTTTATTTCAAAGCCTGATCATACTCAGTCCTTCAAGGATTTTTTGTTAATAAGCCTGTGTAATGTGGTCTATAGGATAATTATAAAGGTCTTTAGCAATATATTAAAGAGAATTCTAGACCAAATTATTTCTCCCTTATGGAGCGTTTTTATCTTTGAAAGATTTATTCATGGTAATATCCTAGTGGCAACTAAAATCATACACATAATTCATAACACGAAGGGCAAGAATATTAGGTGTTGTGCCTTAAAGCTAGATATATTAGAATTTGCTAAAGTATCTTGTATTTTTGTAGAAGTTGTTTTAACTAAAAGTGAACTTCTCGATTAATTGGATTTATCTCATTATACAATGTGCCAAAATTGTCAGTTTTCAAATTCTTATCAATGGAAAGCCTTTTAAACACTTTTTTTTTCCCCTAAATGTGGCATTAGACAAGGAGATCCATTTTTTCCTTATCTTTTCATCCTATGTGCGAGCATTTTATCTTGCATGATTCACAATATATAAAGAAATAGGCTCCTTAAAGGTGTATGAATATGTGATGTTACTACTCCTATTACATACCTCATGTATGTTGAAATTATAAGTTTATTTTTCAACAGTGATAATTATGCATGTAATATCGTTAAGGACATTTTGCATTCTCTTGGATGATATCTTTGCTCTGCAAATTAACAAATTTAAACCTCTGATGGTCTTTAGCTCCAATACTTCGCACAAGTTTAAACAATACCATTTAGGCTTATTTGGTGTCAAATATTATGGGAGATTGAGGAAATATCTAGGTTTTTGGATTGATTTTAATAGAAATAAGAGGCTAATTTATGAGATTATTGTTAAACAGGTTAATACTAAGTTGCAATCATGGAAAGCTAGCTTGCTTTCTTAAGCTAGAAAAATGACCCTTATTAAATTTATTTTTGGCTCTTATGTGGTCTATCATTTTTGGCTCTTCCAAAAAAATATTATTCGCTTATTGACTCTACAATAGCCAATTTTTTTTTTTTGGGCTATAATGATCTTAATCCTGAAATTCATAGGCTTAGTTAGGAGAAAATTTGTTGTGAACCAAAGTGAGGTAGCTTGGGATTTAGATCGATACATTTTATTAATCAGGCTCTTTTGGGAAAACAATTATGACGTATTATTGAATGTGATGGCAATAATTCTTTGCTAAATGCTTTAAGATCAAAATTTATTTCCAACTTTAGGTGTAATAAATTTAAATGTCCTTCTATGACATCACGGATTTGGAAAGAAATTTTAAGAGCTTAGTTCTGATATCCCTTTACTAACAGTGGCAAATTGGGACCATGAATAATATTTCTATTAACCATCCAATTTGGTGGCCTATGCATCTAGGTCATGGACTATCTGTTAAGAAAGTCTATGATCTTATTATGCGTCCTCAGCAAAAATGGAATTCTTATATGTTGTACATTTTGTATGATTTAAACATGTGTCAAAGGATTTTCGGCCTCAATTTTTCTTATGCAAATTTGTATGATCACTTAATTTGGAGGGGAAATAATAGTGGCATTTACAAAGTGAAAAATGGCTTCAATATTCTAAATTACTCAACCCAAAATCTTCTTTCCAATAACTTTATAACTTATGAAGGCCTTTAGAAGCTTCAGTTGCCACTGAGAGTCATTTTATTTGTTTGGAAGGTAGTCACTAAGTTATCCATTTAGGAAAGAATTTGCATAATCATCACTTGTAAATTAAGATCTCATGCCAATTCTATGGAAGCTATCCAGAAACCTTCTTTCATATTTTTAGCACTTGTCCCTTTACAAGAGCTTTATGGTTTGTGTAAACACCCCATCCCAAAATAAATTAAGATTAAAATTAGTGATTGATTAATGAATAATTTGATCAATTCATTAATTAAGAAAATATAAAATGGGTGAATCACAAAATAAAAAAATAAAATAAAAACATAAAAGATGAACAAAATTAAAAAAAAAAAAATCAAAGATAGGAAAAACAAAATATAAATCAAAATAAGATAAATAAAATAAAAGAATCAAAATAAGGAAAACGAAATTAAAAAAATAAGGAAAATGAAATATCAAAAACAAATAAAATAATTTAAAGAAGCAATACTCATACTCCTTGGATATTCCCATTCACGCATGTAAGGAGAAAAAGGCTGCCAAAATGTATATCTCACCCCGTGCGCTAAACACCCACACCCATGCAAACCCATACTTGGCCCATACAATACCATTGCACTCATGCAAGCGGGTCTTGGAGGAGAGCATGGGACATTAAAGTGACTTTCGAGCAGAGAAAGAAAGGGAGAAAGAGAGTAGACAAGGCAGAGGGGTGGGAGCTTGGTGAAAGCTATCAAACTACCTTTGCTGTGGATGATGATAGAGGTTCAAGAAGCTCAAGAAAGATTCAACATTTTCAGGTATGAGAGGAGAAGAGCAAAAAACCCATTTTTAAACTGATGAAATCCAAGATAGAGGAGATTAATGGGTGATTTTGAGTGATTTAGAAACAAAATCACCAAGATTTGGTTAAAGTTAGCGAGTAAGATAGGGGATGAGCAGTCAGATGGTGAAAATAGTGTTTGTATAAGTTTTTAGGATTTCAACTACTCTTAATGGTGAGTTCTGTCTTCGACCAATTGACTGGTCACTCATGACCAATTGATTGTTGGCCCCTATTTTTCACAGGATTGCTTTCTGGAACCTTTAGGTCAACTGACGATTGGGCATCAATTGATTGTTGAGCTATGGAGGTGCCTAGTCAATTGTTCCCTTACAAAGAGCTATCAGTCAACTGCTCCTAGCTTCTCTAATTTGCTAGTCATTCTCAGACCTTCACCAGTTGACTAGCCACTCCTTGGTAGTCAATTGGTCATTGTAATTTGTGACCAATTTGTGGATTTTAGGCCAACTTTCATAATTTTTAGAGAGTATTCTACTTAAATGCATATCTAAGCACATATATTTATCCAAACATCATGTATAGAAAGTAAAAATCAAGAGATCATCATAAACATTCTGCAAAATAGATTCAAACCGCTCTGATGCTTAAGTTAATGAATGTTCTCTTCAAGCAAATGGTGAAACATTTTAAATCTTTACTTTTACAACTCATTAGGAATAAGTATTACAAGTTCACCTCTTATAAAACAAAATCATTCAGTAGAGAAAGGTTTACTAAAGATATCAGGAAGTTAAAATTTAGTTCTGATAAATTCAAGGCAAATATCTTTATTTTGGACATGGTCCCTAATGAAGTGATGTGAGATTTCTATATGTTTAAACCATGAATGCAACATGGGATTCTTGGTAAGGTTAATTGCTCTGGTATTGTCATAATTGATTGGTATTGCTTTAAGATATATACTAAGATCCTCTAGTCATTACTTCATCCAAAGGATTTGAGCACAACAATTTCTAGCTGTAATATATTCAGCATTAGCAATGGATAATGCTACACTATTTTGTTTCATACTAAACCAAGAAACAAGAATTTCCAAAGAATTGGCATGTTCTGCTGGTGCTTTTTTTTGTCAATTTTACTACCGATAAAATTAGCATCTAAATATCTTATCAAAGCATTAGTGGATCCTTTTAGATACCACAAACCCATTTGCATTGTGCCAGTAATATATTTAAAAATTATTTTTACTACTAAGTAATAAGATTCTTTAGCTAATCCCTTTTGGCCTATGGTCGTTGATCTTGAAATTTTGTCACCATGACCTTCCATAAGCCCATTCAAGGTCTAAGAAGGATAGAATTAGATAAGGTTAAGGCTAGATAGATATTTTGAAATATCTAGGGAAATATTATATAAGCCATAATAACTTTATGATAAGAACTTTGATGTATGAATTTTCTTATGCATTATGTATCCTTACATGAACATTTTGTTATTCATGCACTATAATTGTCTATATTATTATGCATTTCATCTTGCAAAGATGATCTTAATAATAAGCAATTCCCTAAGTAATATATAGAATGATTCCTAGAATATACAGTTTACATGATCTAGAATCAATTCTATATTCATTCTACATGATTCCTATTAGCTCAATATCATTTACAAAGGTTCCTAAGATGTGAATATACATTGAAAGCATATAGAGCCTAAGTAATATATAGAAAAACTTTTCTTCTTAAGTTTGTTATCATCAAAACCTTGATTTTCAACAAATAGGCTTAACACCTTGTTCTCTAATTAGTTTTGTTGGATTTTTTAAGATACATCCTCTCCTATTTTATTTCAGTAAGAAAAAAGATCTCCAACCATTAATATTGTTATATTTTATAATATGAATATTAAAGTGAATAAGATATGGATGGGTTCTCATTTAGTTTTCTGGCAAGGGGTTTTCAATAAATAGAAGATAGTTCCTCAGTTCCAAACTCCATTTCATCACAGTATTGTATTAATGAAGTTAACTCCTACTTATATCCATGCTTGGCACAACTCTTTGTTTTAATAATCAAATGCTTTCAAAGGCTAAGGATTATTGCAGTACATGTATCTTAGTTGTTTTGATAAACGATAAATTGATTTTGGCTCATTACCTTGTTATAGCTCTATATGGTGCTTAAAAACTCAAAGTAAACTTCCTAATGGTTTCTCAAGAGCATAATAACTATTTTATTGAATTTTAGGATGTAGAGACTAAAGCTTTATTCTTGAAAATGGTCCATGGCAATAATGAACTCCCTTGTGGTGGTGGAAAAGTAGCATATGAATTTAATTTTCAAGGAGATTCACTAGAAATGTATTGCTATTTAGGTTCAATTTTGGGGTTTGTTGATTGTGTATCATACCCAAAGGTGGCAAAGGTATTTAGCCACATGGTAGGTGAACTTAAGATGATTAATAGACTGATGCAGAGTACCAAGAATGATTAGTTTCTATGAGAAAGAGTTATTATAAATCCTTCAGAGCCTCTTATGTCTGTTCATATTAAGTTAGATAATGGAAAAACCATATAAGTTGAAAGTTGACATGAATCTATATTTCAAATTTGTAAACAATACAGTAGCAATGGGCATGTTGCTAAGGATTGTATTATATCATAATAGAAGAAACAAAACAAACTCATATTAGGATGAAACAACGAATTGATAGTAAGTTTAAAGCTAATTTCATTATTGACTTTTGATTTCCACTCATTCATGATCTAGTTGTGATGTTTAATAATAAAAGAACTTTTTACAGCACTACAAAAGTTTGCTGGTGGAACAATTAGAAGGAAGCTATTACTATGTTTATGACAAAGATCCTGATGTTATTAAATCTAGCTCTAGTGGTCTTAAGTCTTTTACTAATTTTATTAACACGGGCAAAGGAATCTTTGTCTTCTAACTGTTTCAAAAATGATCCTTATAATATTCATGGTAAGAATTTTAACACCCAATCCAATCAACGGGAGCCTATTCAACTCGATAGCCATTCAAGCAACAATGATCTTAGGGATAGTCAACCCCCTGTTTAAACAATAATAACATCATGTAGGGTATCAAACTTGGAATATGTCTAATATTAGGGTACAAGACAATATTACCCCTAGTGCTAGACCTACTTTTTTCAACTCCTATAATGATGTATGTAGAAATAACATTAATCTCAATTTAGAAGAGACGACAATTATGACTTAACAACCTTTAAATTCTGATCACCTTATGGAGGAATCATTACGTTTGGAAGTTTGGACTCTGCTTTGGATTCCTTTTTTTAAGATGTTGATGGTGATAAGGAGATGCATAGTTTGTAGGAAGAAGGCCTACTTGAGAGCAATGAATTTGTTGACCATTGAGCTTTTAATAATTTCGACAACCTTACCATTGACATAATAGATAGGCATGAAGATTTAGCTACTTTTACTTAGGTTAAAGAACTGATGTTGCCTAACTTCCTTGCTATATGGATTTGCATAATCCTTTTTATCTCATTAAGCAACCAGAAGTTTTTTCTACCTAATGGTTAGACTTTTTCATACTTTGCAACAGTTGACACTATTTTGAATAAATGGTATAATAATATTGGTTATTCATATTTTGATACTTCCTAAAATATTGTACTAGTGGTTAAAACGAGTGATACTAATACCTTTTGTTGGCAAATTTGCCCTTGTATTCCACCTGAATCAGATGTTAAAGTTTGGGTAGATCATTATCTTCTTAATCTGCTAAAAGATATTAATCACACTATGTCGTTCCCTTTCAATGGAATATTCACCGTTGAATTATATCCCTTTTTAGCAAAGCTTATCTTTTTATATAAGGCTTTTCTACAAGTCCAGATGGATCCTTATTTTATGGTAATGTTTGATATTATGTCTTCCATTATAATCCTATCAAATTAGTCAGTACTCTCTCTTGCATTACTAATGGTGAACATGGATAATTTAAGTGAAGTACTACCTCCTAGTCATCACGAATGCTACAATGATACCAATTTGCTAATTTCAAAGAAATGGAAAGCTAGTACTTTAAGCTATTATCCCAAAGCTAGAAGCTAAGTTTGCTAACAATTATATATTCAAAAGAAGATGAAATTATTCTAAACTTTTTTAATGATATTGATTTGTTTAAGGTTCAAGAAGTCACCTCATTAAAGCTTCTTGAGTAGCTATAAGTTAGCTAAGTTAGGACTATCATGGGCTTGCCACAACCATGATAGTTTGTAGACTTAAAAATCTATTATGTAAAATTGCCCTATTGTTTTGTTTTTATATGAAATTATGGTGTCCATACAAAAAGCTATCAATAATATAAAAGGTTTTAGCTATATGAATGTGCATAGTTTTGATACTTTTGGCAAAAAATGTGGTATTGTCTTGGCTTAGAGTAATATTACAGCACTAAATAATAACCTGAACTAGATCCATACTGTCTTTATGATTCCAAATAAGGAGAAATGTTTTATTACATATGTGCATGGTTTTCCAAGAAAGCATTAAAGATACATTCTTTAGGATTGTATTAAAGCATTTGCTCAAATGATACATGATCCTTTGTTACATATCAAGGACTTTACTTAACACACCTTTTGATTGATAAATTAAGTTTAAATTCCTCTAACCAAGGGGTAGAAGAATTTCAAGATCATTTGAACACTTGTGGCTTAATTGACATTTTACCACAAAAACTATAGTTTTCATGGACCAATAACAAATTGGGCTTTAATTGTACTTAAAGCAAATTAGATAAATGTTTTTGCAATCAGCACAATTAAGGAAGTATCCAGATTCTCATTTCTCTTTATGAACAATTGTGGCACTTGATTATGCATATCACTTCATAATTGGAATTGAAATTGTGTGGGTAAGATTTAGAGCTAGATCCATTATATGAAGCATTTACTTTTAAAAATTTAGCAATATTTAGATTCTCAAGCTGTGGTAACCCTGGAAACAAAAATTTGACATTAGTTGGAATTCTATTATGATTGTGAAGAAATGATATGGGCTCAAAAAGTAAGACACAATTAGTTACTTAAAGGAGATAGAAGAACTAAATATTTCCATGCTTTGGCCTCGAAGGAGAAAGCAATAAAAATCATTCTTATGATTAAAAATAATACTTGTGATTGGATTGAAGACCCTATTGAAATCAAGTAGCAGGTTTTCAAATTTTTTTAAAAGGCTTATAGTAGTATCTCTTGAAGCTTGAATTATACTAAAAAAAAAAAAGTTTGATTCCTACAATCTTCATATGTTGTCTTATAATTATAAGCTACTCCTTGAGAAGTCTATCACTTATAAAGGAGTTCATTTAACAGTGTTTAATCTTCCTCCTGATAGCGCTCCAAGCCCAGATGGTTTTCATGCTAAGTTTTATCATACTTATTGGGCTATCATTTCCTTTCATATTTGCAGAATGACTAAATCTATATTTGATAATGGTTATATTTTTAAAATTATGAATAATACTTGGTTGACTCTTATTCCTAAAGTTGATCAAGTACAATCTTTTAAGGATCTTTTTACCAATTTGTTTGGAAAATGTCTTATATAAAATCTTATCAAAAGTTTTGGTTAATAAATTGAAGCAGATTATATCAAATTTGATTTTTACATTTCAGAGAGCTTTCATTCAAGGGCATTTCATTATTGATAATATTTTGTTAGTGTTTGAGCTAATGCAAAAAAGTCATGCCACTAAAAAAAGGGAAAACCAGATGGTGCACCTTAAAATTAGATATTACTAAGGCTTTTGATAAAATTTCTTGAGATTTCTTGTGTCTGGTTCTAAAGAAAATGGATTTTCCACAATGGATTCAATTACTAATGCAATTTGTTTCTCAATGATGGATTCAAATACTGATACAATGTGTATCCAAAGTTTGATAAATGGTACTCATTCTCTAGTGTTTAGTCCAAATTGTGGTATTTGACAGGGTGATCCTTTGTCCATATATCTATATATTCTTAGTGCTAATATGTTGTCAACTATGATACTCTCCACTGAGTAAAAAATCACCTAGAAGGGAATTAAAATATGTGAGTTATATCTCACATTTAATGTATGTTAATGATACCATTTGTTATTTGAATTTTTGGGCTTAAAGTTATAAGCCAAAATCTTTGATGGTTTTTAGGCTAACACCTCTCACCAGTTCAAAAAATTGATGTCTATTAGAATTAATTATATAAGTAATATTGGTAAATATTTGGGTATATATGTTGCTTCGAGGAAAAGTAAAAGTAAAGTGTTATATGACATTGTAGGGAGGATCCAAATAAAGTTACAAGGTTGGAAGGCTTTTTCATCATAAGCCTGACATATGACACTTATAAAATCTACTATGAGCCCCACACCGGTATATCAACTCTTCTATATTGATCTACCTACAAGATTTTGCAAAAAAAATGAACTTTTTGTTTATGTATGTCCTATAGGGTTTTAAGGATGGTAAGACGCATATTCATATGTTAAATTGGTCTTCCCTCTGCCTTCTTAATGACAGAGGGGGTTTTATATTTTTGATTCCTTAAGGCTTTTGATCAATCCCTTATAGTGAAGCAGGTGCGGAGAATTTACCCTGTAGTGAGCTCTAAACATGTAATTGATGGTTTGAGAAGAAAATATGTTAATTGCGCTAATGGGTTCACCCTTCTCTATAGAAGTAATTCTTTTTGGTTATGGAAGGGTATATTTAAGACTAGGCATATTATTCTTTCCAAATTATCTTGGTAAGTAGGTAATGGAAAAACTATCCCTCTCAACCACCCCTTGTTGGTGGCAAATGTAGCTAGATCAATATTCTCATCATTTAAGAGTCACCGATCTTATTCTACATGATAAAGTTACTTAGAACAGTGAATTGATAAACTCTTTATATTCACCGAAAACTACTAGGCAGATATCCTCTTTGGGTTTTTCCAATATTGACAAACTAGATAGACTTATTTGGATATGTAATGTGGATGGAAAGTATAGGGTTTGAGACAGTTATTGCTCTATTGTGAATGAACATATTACCAGTCTTTCATCGTGTAGTGAAGGGAAAAAGTTATTTCTTCCACTTACTCAATACTTTGTCACATAGGTTTTTATATACATAATATTCACTAAAAATGTATGTTAATTAATGATGTAGTAAGACTAATTAATGTAGGTAAATGTAGGTGAGTGAGACTAATTAATGCTAGTATTGAAATTTTGACTTATTCCAACACTCCCCCTAAAGCTAGTGCAAAGATATTAGTCATGCCTAACTTGCTACAAAAATATTCAATTTGATTCTTATTGAAAGCTTTTGTGAAAATATCACCCAATTAATCTTCTATTTTCACATATCTTGTTCATAGAAGAATGGGATTGATGCAATATGAAGAGCAGCTTGATTATTACACTAAAGTGTTGTTAGTAGTGATAATTTCAATCTGACTTCCTCTATAAGGTGTTGTATCCAAAAAATTTCGCATGTAGATTGTGCCATAGCTTTATATTCAGATTCAGTGCTGGATCTAGATACCACATTTTGCTTCTTGCCCTTTTAAGACACCAAATTTCCTATAATAAATACATAATAGCCAATAGTAGATCTCTTGTCTGTCATGGATCCTGCCCAATTAGCATTAATGAAGCACTCAATCTTAGTATGGCCATGATTCTTGTATAGTAGACCTCGTCTAGGGGCTCTTTTTTAGGAGTATAAAATTTATTCTAAAGTTGACCAATGATTAATTATGGGTGAAGACATAAATCGACTAACAATACTCATAACATATGCAATATCTAGTCTCGTCACTGTGAAATAATTTAGCCTCCCAACCAACCTTCTGTACTTTTCTAGATCTTCAAATAATTCACTGTCTTCTTTTGTGAGACCTAAATCAAGAACTATAGGTGTGCTACATGGTTTTGCTCTTATTTTACCATTTTTTGATATATAAATTAAGCACATACTTCCTTTGTGATAAGAAGATTCCTTTCTTGTCCTAGAAAATATTTTAGCGGCCCTAAGTCTTTAGTGTGAAACTTAACATGTAAGAATGATTTATAAGAT
This sequence comes from Delonix regia, assembly GCA_037074485.1. Taxonomy (NCBI): domain Eukaryota; kingdom Viridiplantae; phylum Streptophyta; class Magnoliopsida; order Fabales; family Fabaceae; genus Delonix; species Delonix regia. Next base: position 17,460,963 of record CM073449.1, on the reverse strand, counting down.
GAGATTCATTCACTGTCGTCTCCTATAATAATAATGTCAACAACATACAACATAAGAAGGATAATACCTACTTCCAATTGTCTATGGAACACTAAGTGATCAATCCTACTCTTATTCAAATCGAATTGTTGAACTACAGCACTAAACTTTCCAAACTAGGCATGAGGACTTTGTTTTAAACCATACAAGGACTTCTTCATATGACAAACTTTCCCAAACTTCCCTTGAGAAACAAACCCAGGTGTTTGCTCTATGTAAATCTCCTCCTAAAGATCACCATAGAGGAACGCATTCTTGATGTCCAACTAATGTAAAGACCAAGCATGGGTAGTGACTAGAGAGGCGAATAAGCAAATTGAGGCCATCTTAGCTACAGGGGAAAAGGTGTCAGAATAATCCATGCCATAAGTCTGAGCATAACCTTTAGCTTTAAGGCAGGCCACTGAACCATTAGGATTATCGTTTATAGTAAACACCTATTTACATCCAACTGCCTTCTTTTCGATTAGTAAAGCCACTAAGTCTTAAGTTCCATTCTCATTCATGGCATCCATATTTTCTATTATGGCATTATGCTAACCAAGATGACTTAAGGCCTCTTGAAGAGTTTTAGGGAAGGAGATAGAGTCTAGAGAAGCCACAAAAGAACAAGATGGAGGAGAGGGTGTATTTACAAAAGAAGTTTGATGGAGTATCCCATGTTAGGTCATATAGGTTTGGAAGGAGTCTGAGACATATTCTTTTCCATTACCACTTCTTAAGGTCACGCATTAGCTTACTCACATAAATCAAGTTAAAGGCAAGCTTTAAAAGGTATAAGGCAGATGATAAAGTAATGGTAAAGGTGAAATTAATGGTCCCAGAGTCAGTAATGTTATACATGGAACCATCAACTATTGTCACAGGAGAGGGTGATTTGTGTAAATGAAAGATAGAGAAGATATTAGGATTACCTGTCATATGATTTATGGCACTAGAATTAATGATCTATTTAGATGATAAGAAAATGAGACATGTAATGGATTTACCTGACTCTATAATAGTAGTAACAGGAGTTAGGATCTTCAATAATTCTTAAAATTGGCAAAACCTGGCAAATTCCCCAATCGAAATGGTCACATTAGTATTCTAAGCCCATTGGGTATGATTTAGCATGTTATCGATTATAATTGACTTTACTTCCAATGTAATGATTGATCAACTTTTAATAAAACCCCTCTAAACTGATTTAGGATGAATAGTTATCACTTACACCTCATTAATCACTGGTAGCACACTTGAGCTATACCAAAAAAGGAGCAATCATTCGCCTAAAACAAAGAACGGAAGGAAATGAAGTAGCCATATGCCTCTACACACTAAAGCATGAGACAAAATGCAAATCTGTTTATGGCATGTGAGACCCACACAGAAGGATTCAAGCCACCGGACTCTTGGGTTTGACCAATCTTGACATGCCAGTCCTTTTTATGCGGATGATAACACAAAACTAAACACCTAAGGTTGTAATCTAGGCAAAACATAATCTTAAATAATGGAAAGAACTAAAAAAAGGAATAAGGAAGGCTTTGATAACATGTAGTGAAGGAAAATATGTTATTTCTTCCACTTACTCAATAATTTGTCAACATCGGTATTTATATACATAATATTCACTAAGAATGTAGGCTAATTAATGATGTAGTGAGGCTTATTATTATTGTAGTTGAGTGAGGCTAATTAATATAGAGGAGTGTAGGTGAGTGAGATCAATTAATGCTAGTATTGAAATTTTGGCTTATTCCAACCCATCCCAAGTCACTTCTTTGCTTGGAAAGTGTTATAGTCTTTGAGGATAGCATTTCAAATTCTCTTATTTCTTTGGAAGCTTTTGTCATAACCCAAAATTAATAGTCATAACTGGCATATAGGCTAAATCAATCTAGTCTAACAAGCCTACGATGACACTCTCACAAGATTTATAAATCTATCAATAAAACACATTAAACACATAATTCAATGAGTTTACTTGGAGGTTGCCTAAAATCTAACAGCACATCTCTTGAAAAATATCATGTTTACCATGCCTGTATATAGCTAGTTATAGTATAATAATATTACAATCATAGTAAACAATAATACTAGCTTAATAATATTTCAAAATACATTTAATATAATATAGTAAGATAACAGCCTACACAAGGCTTACAATGTTTACAATATCTATACAATTCCAAACAACCTGACTTTTAGTAGTCACCACTTTGGAGTCAAACATAAACTACAATTAAACTAAAATGGCATACCAAAAAGTCTGGGTAACAAGCAAGTCGAAGAGCAACTTCACTTTAACACATATAGTGACAAGTTTTGTGTTTTCATGATGGGATTAAACTACCCATATATTAGTCAATTTCTTAAAAATGAAGGGACATATTATCATTATGCTTAAAATGGATATTAGTGATCTAATAGTTATTATCCATGAAGTGCAATAAAAGCACAATATTGGGAGATAAATAAAAATCCAAAACAATGATTATGTTTGCCATATATTACACAAAATATTGTGCTCAAAAAAAGTCAAATGAAATATGTTAAGAGCTTTATTTCATTCTCATTTGTATTGAAAAACATGGATAGGGATATTGAAAAGGATATAGATCTTCCCCTAAGCATGATATCATGTAAATTTGCTGAAATCACATGAAAAGTGAACTAAAAATCTATAAATGTTTGGCATGACTTGTTATGCCATCCAAAGTCAATGATGCAAAAGGAATTGAGAATTCATACAAATTTTCCAAAAGAACATGAAGATTCTTTATTTAATGAAGTTTCTTATATCACTTGTTCCCAGGGTAAATTGGTCTTAGACTATCGCTAGTCAAAGTTGCGATTATATCTATTACATATTTGGAATATATTCAATTAATAAATGGGCTCATTCATTCAATGTTGATGATTGAAATACTTTGAATAGATGCATCTTTAAAATGGTCATAGCATTATCCTGAATTTGTAACTGAAAGTTTACAAGATTGTATGTGCACAATTTCCAAGTTATATAATGAGGAAACATTTCGTTAACAGTATTGGTGAAGCTATCCCAAATTCAATAATTAAAATTTTATTGGAATACCTATTGAAAAGTCAAAATTGACCATGTTTTCAAACTTTTATAGTCTAATAGAATATTTCTTCAATGCTTACAATTATTTATAGACCATTGTTTATGAGAACAAAGCTTTATATTTATTTTAAAAGCGTACTATACACATCAAGACAACAACTCATTCAAAAGATTACCCCAATAAAAGTGAGTTTTTGGTTATGAGTCAAATTTTAAGAAATGTTAGAAGGAGTCACAAAAGGTGATATATTTGTGACATTTTTATACTTATTATTATTTGGTTATATAATTATCTCAAAATTAAGGGGAGAAAACTGATAGTTGAAGAAAAAAATTATGTAGTATATATTGATATACTGTGATCTTCACCATGGTTGTCAAGCTTGCAAGTTTATTATTTGAGTTTATGAATTTACGATTATATTTAAAGAAAATGAGTCAACTTGGTGTTGACTTGAACTTAGTACACACTCATTTAAACTCATGAGTTGATTTGCCAAGTTTACAATAAGAGATATAAACAAACTTCTTTTCTAGTTAGTCATTATAATATACTTTATTATTAGTTTAGATATATGTAAAAAATAATAAAATTACATTAAATATGTACTTATTAAATTAAAAATAAAAAAATATTATTTAATTGGTTATATTGAGTGATTATTTAGGCATTAAAATATTTATGTTGAATACTACAAATTATAAAATATGAATAACTTTTGTTTCATATAGTATAATTTAATTACATTTGAATTTATTTTATCATATATAGTATTTTAACTATATAATTATTTATTTTAATAGTTATTTATCAGTTGAGGTAAACTATTGTAAGTTTACATTAAAAGTCCACATTACGAATTTACTTTTTCTTTACAAATTTTCTTAAACTCACAAGTTTGATAACTTTTCCTCATATATTACAAGTGAATATTAAGAAAAAAGACATAATTTATTGGAAAGTATAGCAAATAATCTTCAAGACATATTTGTTATCCCTAATGGGGTAATGAAATTATTTATTAACTACAAATACTTCAAATAGATTGATAGGTATTTCAACAAAAAGTTTGAAATGAAAAGTATATAATTTAGATGGCCTAATCAAGGAGGTAGGTACTCCTGAAAAGACCTTAAAATAACTAAACCTCTAGAAGAGATTCAAATACCTAAATATAGTAATGTGGGGATATCTCAATAAGTTATGTTATTATAAGAAACTATAGAACTTAGAAAGAAATAGTTATCGACAACATTATAATATAATGCACATTATCATGGAATTTAATAAGAAATATAAATTGTTGATTAGTATTAATATGAAAATATTTGGTAAAAGTAAAACACAATGATATTAACATGTGAAAGTTAATTGAGCTTGCAGTCCAAATCCATTAAGATGTAAAGCCAATGGATACAAATATTCTTATGTGAAAATGATACAAGAATAATATATTATGAATTATTACATAAAGTTTTTCATAAGACCTGGCATTTGATTATAGGAATATATAATGCACAATATTATGGAATTAAGTGAGAATTATAAATTATTGAGTAGTATTAATATGAAAATATTTAGCAAAAGTAAAAGAACAACAATGATATTGACATGTAAAAGTCAATTAGGCCTGCAGTCCAAATACATTAAGATGTAAAGCTAATGGGTACAAATATTCTTATGTGAAAATGATACAAGAATGATATATTATGACTTATTACCCAAAGTTTTTCATAAAACCTGGCATTTGATTATAGGAATATATAATTTTGTGATAAATATAATTACTTAGTCTGGCACAACATAAATTATATATTGCGTGTCTAAAAAGTGTAATTACAAGCTATTTACATGAGTTATTTCATGATATCATGTAGATGAAAATCCCTAAAGAATTTGAGATACTTGAAGCATTAAATTCAAGTTATTGATAGATTTATTAAAAGCATTTGTGGATACAAGTGGTAAGTTCTTTTATGAAAAAGGTACCATAAATGTTTACCCATACTTAAAAGAAACTTGGAAACAAGTTACTTATCATTGCTCAATAATGGATGAAAATCTAAAAAAATTTCCATGGGCAATAGATTATTTGAAATAAAATTTTCTGGAAAACAAAGTTATGTCTAACAAATGAAATTTGTTTTAATTAATTGAAAATTAACTTTGTATAAATAATGCACATGCATTGAATATCCTAATAGTTGTGAGATCACTTGATATAAATAAAGATCCATTCCAATTTTAATAAAATGATGAATAACTTCTTCATTTTGGAATACCATATCTTCATGCTATTATGACTCTAATATTTCTTGCTAACAAAGCACAACCAAATATGACAGTTTCTTTACATTTTTGCAAGATTTAATTCCCGTCCAACACAAAGATATTGGAATGAAATATTTATTTGATATGCATATTGCTTGATATCAAAACAAGTTATTTATTTATATGAATGAATATAGCTATGTCATGAAGCTTTAAAAAAAAAATTTAGCTACTACTTCTTCAAATCAAACTAAATTGATTACAATACATGAGAAAATTTTGGCATGTGTTTGGCTTAAGTTACTTACCCAACATATTCAAAAGATGTGTGATTTTCTTCTAGAGAAAAGTTTCAAAAACAATGAAGAATGAGATGGGAGAAAACGAATTTCACTAAAACTCATTTTCACTCATGATCTCTAGAAGAATGACTATGTGCAAGAAATTAATACATATAATAATCTAGCATATTTGTTCATTAATACATGACTAACAACCTCATTTGATAAGTTGGTCAACAATATTGAGACATCAAATTCAAACATCAAGTGATATTGTCACCACATGAGTAAAACACACACTGCACCTTTTTTTTTTTTTCCTTAACCAAGGTTTTGTCTCGAGTTTTTCTAGTAAGACTTTTTAATGAGACAACTTATAATAAGCATTATAAATATTGTGTATTCTTTTTTCTTATACTAGTTTTTATTTTATTAAGTTTTTTCTATGAATATTTTAATGAGACACATTATTCATTCATGGACATCCAAAAACTATGATAAATCATATATTTGTGTAGATGTTCATAATCCATGAAGTGTGACTCTTTTAATTTATATATCCTATAATCTCTAAATAATTTATATTGTTCAATTATGTAAACTTATTTTTATTTATGTTATTACATCTCATAAGTTTACATTGATAGTTGAAAGCTTATAAATAAAATTATATCCTAAGGATAAAATATCCAAATGAATAAAAATACTATTCATATTTCTCCTCAATTTTTTCTCTCACTCTCTCGTATTTTTCGTTAGTTTTATAACAAATATGGATTATGTTATAACAGTTTGAAAACGAAACGGCAGTTTGGTGTACTCTTCAAATTTTAAATTTCAATTTTTTAAAAAACTTTATTTTGTATTAAAAAACAAAAGTGGAGACGTAATAACCAATACTTTAAATTAAATAGTATAGGGCCCCGAGTGAATAGCTATAAAAAATCTGAACCGTCCGTTAACCGACAATCAAAAAGGGATTGCGTGGCAACCATCTGACGGTCAAGCTGGAGACTGCGTCATCTTGCAGCACATATTCGCTGTGCCAGCTTTCTTTCGATACAATACGACAACTAGACGCCCTTTTCCTCTGAATTTGATCACTTCACTTCCGACTCAAACCCTAGCAGTACCATTTTCCCCAAACCACAAGATGTCCAGCACCGATCCCGAACACCGTGAAGACGAGGAGGCCCCTGCGGCCGATGACGAGGACACCGGAGCTCAGGTTGCTCCGATTGTTAAGCTTGAGGAAGTTGCCGTCTCCACCGGCGAAGAAGACGAAGATCCTATTCTTGATTTGTATGTAAACAACTATGCAATTTTTTTCTTTCGTTTATTTATTGTTAGTGTTTTAGTCGTTTAGTTGCTGAGAATATAGGGTTCTTGCTGACTTGTAGGAAATCAAAGCTTTACCGCTTCGATAAGGATGGGAACCAGTGGAAGGAGAGAGGTGCGGGTACTGTGAAGTTTCTGAAGCACAAGGTTACTGGAAAAGTTAGGCTTGTGATGAGGCAATCGAAGACCCTCAAGATCTGCGCTAATCATCTTAGTTAGTATACTTCTTTCGTGCGTTTTATCTGCAATTTTTGTTACTTTTGATGTTCTTGTATTCAATAGCGTGTTTTCTTTCTATCTGTTGCAGTTTTACCGACAATGACTGTCCAAGAGCATGCTGGGAACGAAAAATCTTGCGTTTGGCATGCGAGGGACTATGCTGATGGTGAACTGAAGGATGAGCTTTTCTGCATTCGATTTGCGTCGATTGAAAGTAAGTATGCGTATTTAAGCTCCGTAAAATTCTGTTTGAACCTTCTTATGGTTGAAGGACTAATATATAGTACAGTACAGATAAGGTTATTGAAGTTGGCCAGTTCCTACAATTAGGGACGATTTTTGTAATCAGTGTCTTACATGTAAGACGCCAGTAAGCTTAATTTTTGAGTAATTGTGGAACCAATCGAAAATTTTCAAATTCCTCATCTGCGATTGGTATTGTTAAAAAAGTGATATTGTAGTAGGAGATCTTCACTTAATAATGTGTATTTATATGAATCTAGTTCCCTTTAGATTTTAACTTATGTAAATTCTGCTTCATTTTTTATATGCTATGGATAAACTGCCTACATGTGTCCCCGGTACTCTGCCATCTTTAAGTTTTCAAAATCTGTGTTAAATGTTTGTTTGGATTTTAAAATTTTATGCTAAGTTTTGTCGGTTGGTATCAATGGTTAAGCCTGAATTTATGGTGGAACTTACATGTTTTTCTATTTCATATATTTGTCGGTTGTATTTTGTCTTCTCAGTTCTGATATTAAGCCTTGCTCACAGGATATTTTATGATTTACTGAAGGGAGTATAATTTTAAAAGTATGCCAATTATGTGAACTGAAATAAAAGCAGATTTCTTTCTATCTTTCTATGGTTCACCACAGTAAAATGAATGTTGAGGTCTTGGAGTTGAAAGTCTAATTCTCTGAAGTCGTTTATAATAATGGTCGCAACTCTCAAGGCATTAGAATGGGAGAATGGACTTGTTTTTCAATCAATTAAATTGTGGTTAATATTCATAGAAGCATTGTACTACTAGGTTCCAAGATATCATATGCTTTCTAGTTGATATATGGTGGACATAGGCACCTACATTCTCATACATCATGCTGTCACCTTATTTATGTGATGTGCAAACTGTTTAGACTTGCGAACCTCATTGTTTGCTTTAACAAAAATGTCAAAGAGTTCATTTTAGAGTCTCAATGCCAGAAGTGAAATGGCATATGATCACATTCAAATGAGTCTGCAGGATACTATGCTCCTTGGATAGTGGTTTGTATCATCCATGTAATGATGTGCACAAGTTTTATTTTGCTATTCTTTTCCTTATTTTTGTCTGCACTCTCTTCAGTGTAATAATGCAGGCATGGGTGGGGGTGGGGTATTGAATAGTTTTACAATTAATATGTTTCTTTTGCTCTGGACAAAAATATGATGTCTTGCTTCACCATTCCGAAGCATAAATTTAGTCTGTAGCCACTTATATTTACTGGTGCTTTGTCTTATCTAATAGATTGCAAAACCTTCATGGAAACATTCCAAGAAATTGCTGAATCCCAGAAGAATAAAGAGGAAAACAAGGATGCAGCTGCTGCTGCTGGTCTCCTTGAGAAGTTAAGTGTTGCAGAGAAGGCAGAAGCAGAGAAGAAAGATACAGAGAATAAAGAGACAGAGAATAAAAAGGCAGAGAAGAAAGACACGGAGGAGAAAGCTGAAGAGCCTTCTTCCTCAGCTTGAGACGAGTATAATCTATTCATATTTGATTATTTCCTGCTACTTAGAAGTATGACAAGGCTAGGTGGTTGATCTCTTTTCCACCCTCATCTCGGGATGTTCGGTTTTTGGGTTGTGTCGTGGAAATGCAATTGAGCGGTCTGTGCCTTATGTTGAGTCTTTGTCATCGAAGTTTGGTTCAGTGTTTTCGGAAATTCGAGGGTTGTGCTTTTGGGATCCTGAGTTTACTAGTATTAGTTTTATTTGTTGCAAGTTTTGAGTCATGGTTGGCTTGGGAGGGCGCAGTCGGGAATTAGGAAAGAGTATAAACAGAAGTTTTAACCAATTGTTTGATTTTCTCTTTTTTTTACCTTTTTAAAAAGACTTGATATTATTTGGTATTATCACCTGCACCCGCTTATTTTTCTCCTTTCGTGAGCCTGGAAGCAAGGTTTCGTAATTGGATCAGACATTAATTAACCCTTCGAGAAACAGGGGGAGAAATGGGAGGAATAAACAAAAAACATTAACCTGCCTCTGGGGAAAGAAAAAGAAAAAAAAAATTTTCTTGATCGTTGTTATTATTGTCTTCCTTTTCTATTTTTAAGCCTCTCATGGCTTCATTCTCTCAAGATTATTGCTTGGGATTTGACGGATTTAAAATGAGAAATATGAGGATTTAGTTTTACGTTGTGGCAGGAGTGACGGTAATTAATTTTTCTAGGGAGGTAGAAAAAGTAAGTAATAGAACGGTAAAATGCACCTTATATTTTGCAATGTAAAACGTAAAACGTATATTATGCAAAATTATCATCATTCATGCAAGGGAAAAAAGAAAGGCACCTTATACACAATCATGGAGATGTAGATTATTGAAATTCCAAGGATTTTATATGGGGAATGAAATATAGTTTTGGACAAACTCATACTGTAACGGCCTTTTTTGTACATAAAAATAAAAATAAAAATAAGAATGAAAATGAAAAAGAATTAGTTGATTAATAAATGTGTTTAGTATAATATAAAAAATATCTGCTAAAATATTTGTTTCTGAGTTTAGTTTGACAAAAATAGGAAAGGAATGAAATACAATGTAAATGAAAAGACAATAATGCCCCTGATTAAAGGAAGGGGAAAAAATAAAATAAAGCCACATCAATCCATTTTGATCTTTGTTCCCGTTTTGCATCTGCATCGTGATGCTGATGGAGAAAACCGGCCACCTCCTCTGCAATACTGGCCAGCAAAGCTTCAAGTCATCTGTTCACCTATTTTGCTCCTCTTCGACCACTTTGGCACAGGTAGAGCAGCAATCAAAGCTTGAGGAAGTCATGTGCGGAATCGAAAATCTCAAAGCTGGATCCCTTTGTCTCAATTGGGTGAGCTACTAGATTCTTTGGTTGCAATTGTCAGGTGACGAAAATGTTTGAAAAAGGGGCAAAGGGCTTGATAATGGGTAGAACACGTGCCGTTAACAACAAAGAATAATTTCAGAGGATACAGTTGTAGATTCAAAAAAATGAAAAATTGCAGTTGAAGCTTACGGATGCTAGCGTCACTACGGAGAACACCGGCAAAACAACGATTTTAGAAGATGTCGGCGACACTATGGAGAACGATTTTGGAAGATGCAGGCGATGCTGCGAAAGCTATTTACCTGGACGATCGGCGATAGCACATATGCGTGAAGGAGAACTGTACAGTTGACAAAGATGAAGGGCAATATTATCAATCATTCAAGCATTCCCAAGAGATCTTGTTTCCATCGTATTTTTAAGGGAATGCACTTCCCAAATTTGTGGGAATGAACATTCCATCAGTAACAGGAATTTCCATTTGAGTGTTAATCAAATATTAGTTAACATTACTCCCTCTCTCTTTCTCTCTCCATTCTTGGGCGATCAAACATGTCCTAAAACTGTCATGACGCGAGACAATCATTATGTCAACCATTTTCTGAAAGGTAATTTTTGCTTTCTTAATTCACCTTAGCTTCACACTACAAACAGGGAATGGCAAATGTGTTGTAACCTTGACGAGTTTATAACCTGCCGTTTCCTTTATATTAAGGGGTACGCATTTTATCAGCACAAAGTAAAATTTTAGTCTTTTCTTTTTCTTCACTTCAACTCTTACCAAAACGTGTCAACGAGAGAACAGTCTTGCAAGAGCCTAGTGTAATTGTTTGGATGATGTCATGTCCAACAATAGTTGTCACCATTTATAGACTTCTTTTAGAAACAAATATTTCACTCAGAAAATTTTGGAGTATGAGGTTTGTTAAAAACTTTCAATGTCACGTACCATTATGGAGGTCCAGAACTGAGACTTCAATGAGAGTGAGAGTAAAATAGTGTTAGTTTCTTACTTATTATAAATTTTTTATTTTGACTTTTTATTTATTGTATAAATTAAAATAATTTTTTCTTACTAAAAAATTTCATATTTAATTCTCTCCCTAAAAACAAATTACTAAATTTAGTTTTTTTACTCAAACCTTAACCTCAAATATCGATGGGCTAAAACTAAGAGAATGATTAATTATGACATTTTTAATAAATAAAAAATTATTTTAAACATTATAATAAGTAAAAACCAAAAAAGCAATTTTAGGACAAGTGAAAACAAAAAATTAATTTTCTCATCATATCACATAATTAATGCCCGTGTAGTGGATTGCTCCATTGTAATGAGTGAATAAATTTGCCCAACTCCGTATAATTTCGCAAAATAAATGTTACAGTTCATCATAGAGATGATTTTCTATTTCCAAAAACATCATATTCTTAATTATAATACAATTAATTATCAAATATAGAACATTTTCTTAGTTTTATTTATAATATTAACTAATCATTCTGCAAAAATTAATTTAATTTGTACATAATTAATGAATATAATTATAATAATTAATTTCTTAAAATAAATAAAATATTCTTTTACATTTAATAATTATGATATCATAATTAAATAATAGTATTTCCGAAACCATAATCACTCTATCGTAACATGTATGCTATTATGTCAAATCTATTTTGGAACAAAAAAATAAGAAGGTTAATCTGGAAATGGTTGTATATAGTTTTCATCATTCTCTTTTAACAACATGGATCAAAACATTAAGATTCCAACCTAAGAAGACGAGATGCTTAATAGCTTATAATACTAATTGTTAGCTCTACATTAACAGAAGGAACAGCAGTCCAAAACTTGATCATAATTCAAAAGTGGATAAGTCTAATCATAATTTACATAAAGATTTACAAAGTCTAGCAAGAAATTAAAAAAATTATATTCAAAGAATTTAAGGGGTTAAAGAAAAAAGGCCAAACGAGATTTACCCTTCCTTTCACCATACATATGTTATGGATTCTGATCTCCATGTGATGCATGGCAAAGTAACTTCAATTCATCTGCAGAACAATGGCCGCATGAAAAGCTTCTCCCTGAGGCTCTTTCATGTTTTCCTCCAACAAGGCAGGAAAGATAATGTCAAGTCCTCCCTTCTCAGCTTCCATTGGAGAAAAGTTCCATGCTTAAAGGTATGTTTGTTTTGAGAAGAAGAAAGATAAGAGAAAATATGTTTGGATTGAGGTGAATGGAATAGAAGAGAGAGAATAAATATGATTATTCAAATCTAAACCAAAGAAGATGCCCAAATTAAAAGTCCCCTGCCCTTTCTTTTTCCTCCATTCTCCTTAATCCAAACATACCCTAAGCGTCAATTTGATAATCATTCTTTCTCAAACTTGAACCACTTCCAGTTTGCATAAAGCGTTTCATTTTCAAAAGGCAAGGAACTCGTTGGTAGGGGATCTGACCGTTGAGGGGTCAAAGAAGGAGGTAGCTTTTCCTTATATTTTTTTGCCATCATATCAGCCTCTGCAAATACTCTCTAGAATTGGAAAAAAGCATCTCAAGCTCAATCCAAGACTGAAGCAAATATTCATCATGGAAAGGAAATAAAGAAATTACAAAAGCCTTATTTTGGTCCTCAAAAAATGGTGTCATTGTCATTTTGATAGTTAGATTTTTTTATCTTCGGTTCCACTTTAATACCTGAATAGTATGATTCCGTTCTAATTTTACCCTTATAGAGGATCTATAACAATATCATACAATCTCTCAATGACCAACGTATTACGAGACTGAAACAAAACCATACTGTCCGGTAATATAGTGATATAAAAAATTTATGGAATACTAAAAATTGATAATAACACCATTCTTGATAATTAAAATAGGGTTTTTGTCTGAAACACATTACCTCTTTGTTTGATAGAAATAGGCCAGGTTCACTTTCAAGGTCTGCAATGCTTCAGCCAAAAAGAAATTTACAATCAGCATCAATTCATAGTACTAAAGTACAATCTAATAAAGTCCTCTAATGGAAGATCAAAAAATTAAGAAAATCAAATTGAACATGAGTGACGATGAGCACACCGTACAATGCCAAGTGCTCTCTATTAAATTCTAAGGGCATTCAAAATATATCATGATGAACTTTCAACTAAGGTGATTCTCTGACTACGCAGTACTCTAAGAGGATTTCCTTTTCTTTTTCTACATTATTCTTTTGCTCTTTTTATCTTTAATGTCAAGTTATTTGCTTCCATTTTGATGTTTGTTGGTTACACCTAATCCTGTATGGAGTTGTTGTATAGTTGGAGGGTAGGTGTAAGAGCATTAATTAGCTTGGAAGGCAGATCTGGTTATGCCAATAGGCTCTATAATTAAACAGTAACTGGATACTTTGAACATTTATCACAGGAATTTAGAGTCAACAATCCACTACCTCAGAGAAATTTTATCAGGAAACATCGACTTTACAACCAAAACTTTAACCTTCTCATCAACAGAAAGAATGTCACTGACAGAGGTAACTTTGGCTCGAGTGATATTTGAAACATGCAGCAACCCACTGAAAGGCACACAATAGATTCATTATAAATGCCTAGAGGATATAATTTAACAGATTTAATCTCAATGCATAAATCTTCAAATGATGCAAAAGGACAACATACAGTAAAGCCACAACCACAATGCAAAGAAGAAGAAGCCATGCCAGATCATACAATTATTTTCACTAAATGACCAGTAAGGAGGAATATGGTGTATGAGAAAAACAACTTACAGAGAGGGATATGAGAAAATCTTGCTGTAACAAACATCTATTCACATTATAGAATTTCATCACTTCAATGGGAATCAGAGTTACATGCAGCTTGAATGTGAACCTAAGAATAAATATTAGTCACTGCTAGATCTAGATTACAAGCAAGAAAGTGTCTTGCTTGTCATATCTATGCAAAAGTGTTTTGGTCGTCATATCTATGCAAATGGCTATATATGGTATTAAAAAGTTTAAAGGGAAAAAGTTCTATGAAGGAAAAAATACATTAATTCCGGAGTTCCAAGTAGTGTTTACAGATATATTCAAATGCTATGCAGAACTGTGGCAGCCACTAGTATACTACACAGAATGACTTCTATAATTTCCATACTGCCAAAAAATAAATAACTATAATGTCTTTAAATTTTTGAATTTATAGTTTGTTCAACTATTTTGTATATGAAACAATAATTGGGTTTTCAATGAAGTTAAATCTAGTCCCAAGCAAGTAACAGATATTAATCTGAAGAAGCTTGTAAATGTAGTTTTTACATGTAGATCTTTGGGGAGCCAATACTGCCTAGCGAAAACTCAGCAGGCCCGAGTATGAAGAATACTTTGACAAAAAAGGTAGCAATACTACCTTAGGAAATTGAGCACTGGGTACTTCAATATGAGTGTCCCGGGTTCACAACCCCAGAGAGATGTAAGAAAAAAATGGGAGGGGAATGCCTTCCCCCAAAGGGTGATGACAGTAGTGTATCCCAAATTCATAGTGATGGTAAATTCTCTAACAGTCACTTTTGCATAAAATCTCATTCAAGGACCATGCTAGAAATTGTGGCCTAAGTCATTGACCCAAAGCATCTTTGATTTGTCTATGATGTTTTTGCATTGTTGTTCAGTATCATGTAGCCCTAGAAGGCCTAGATCACAATCATTGATGTCACTCCAATTGTAAAGCTAATTTTCCCGGCATTATGGTGGATATAAAATATCAGGAACCACACAATATTCCAGTTAATTATGATAAAGAGGCCACAAGTCAGGAAAACAAATCATATTATACTCTTCTGATGAAGCCTTTGCCACATAGAGTTAAGGTGTACCACAAGAAAGATTTTTTTGCTATGTTTTCTTTGTTTTGTTTTTGATTTTGTCGTGTTGTCTTGTCTTGTTTTGTTTTGGTCTTTATTTTTTTCTGGGCTGCGACAAAGTAAGAAAAGATCTTTGAAATCAGTATCATAGTTTAAATGTTGAACCTAAAACTAATGAACCACAACAACTTTAAAATCAAACAAAAATTATTACTATTCAATAAGGTAATATTACAATGTTTTACCAATGGGATGACAAAGGTCAATACACTTTCTCAACAGTGGAAATGAATTGAAGGTTTGATACAACAGAAGGAGATATCATCTAGAAAAATCACAAACCAGAAAAGTGATTTTAAGCCAAATGTTTTCAGGATATCATAACCAACAAGGGATAGAAGATGCTGAAAAATTTTTCAGAAGCATAGAGGCAAAAAGGCTGAGACTGTTGTTACTGATGACTACTTATCAACAGTGGTTCCCAGAGTTCAATATGAAAATTTCCTAATATCACCATAAGGGAGTGATTCAAAATCAAATTGTCAACTTGCAGGTGTGAATGCTCAAATCAGTAGTTTTGAGACAGTGTTCAAATTAATATATGGATTTGAACCCTGTTACAACCAGAAATGTAAGTGTACTTAAAACATAGTGGCCATCCATCAAATGGTTTTTGAGCAGCGATCAGTCAATTTAATGTAAAGATTTCCACACAATTCTGTCATTTATAAAGGCAAATCATGAGTGGGAATAAACTAGGAAATGCATATATGTTGTTATGGCAGAATCATCTATTTTCCATCCGTTAAATCTTTGACAACAACTTCCATTAAGTTCTATTTTCTTTCACAAGTGGCAAAACCAAAGAGTGAAGTAGGGAATACACATCAATACTCCAAGACGGAATTCTTCCTTGCATATAAGGGTTGCACCAACTTGGTTCTCATTCAATATAGTTGTGACTTACCAAACAAGAGAGATAAAAGAAAAAATTTGTTATCCAAATAAAAGCTGCCACTCACCTCCGGTTAGTTTCTCTTATTCTTATTTGGGCTCCATATGGAAAGATCTTTTTCACAGTCCCATCTAGAAGTGTTCCCTCTCGGAGATATAGCTTTTCCTGATACACCATGTGACCAAAGGAATTTTATAAGAATTAAAAGGAGAAAGAAAAATTAAGAAGTCCAATACTGAAATATGGAAGCTACAAAACATGAAAGAATAGAACTTAGAAATATTTAAATACAGACCCAAGCTTCCCGTTCATTGAGAATCAAGTTGTTTGTAGATTCATCTGCACGACTTATTTGTACATACATATGGCGTCCCACCTACATCATTAGAATTAAATAGTTATAACAAGTATCCAAGCAAGAAGCCTCGGCATAAGATAAAATAATGGCTGTGGAAGATTATGTTTACAATGTATCATCCATGAGGTCCATGAGTCCCTCATGTTATGCACTTACTGCACAGCAGAACTTAGTATATGCAGAATAACCAAGCAGTTGCTCAAAGAGCAAGTTTCAGGATTCATGGGAAAATAATGGACATACATCATTGGAAATTTTACTCCTTAAAATAAATAAGAGATCAATACTTTTTATTTTTTAACTTAATACTAATGCTAGTTGCTCCAGATTATCACTGTGGACTGTGGTAACTCTATCAAAGCTTTAACATTCAAATAAACTAATAAGATAATTTTTTACATACAACATTATAATCAAGAGAAACAAAAAAGTAAATGATTCAAACTAAACTTGGAGAGTGAAAGGAACCAGAATTTTGACTGAACATTATATGTATAAAATTTTCAATATAAAATTATTTATTTGGACTGACAACTTCTAAGAGAAGCAACATTCTCTTTCTACATCCTTTTCTTCAGTAACTCTTCACCAAGTAAACAGAAAGATCCGGGAAGCATAGGAGTATCTGTCTGTAACTAATCAATATTAGAAGGAATTATACATTTAAGATGTCAATGAATTCTTTTCAGGCAATGTACTAAAACTCAATGAGTTGTAAAATAAACATCTACATTTTCAAAATTCTTATTACATAGTAGGTATCATGTAAGACAACGTTAGATAATTTCTTTAAGATTTCAAACTCTACAGTAATCTAGAAAAATTAGAATAGGAAATAATACACTTATTTTAGGATAAATCAGAGGCTCAGAGCATCAATAGCAGCTAGCTTACGAGGTAGCTACCACACATAGAAAGTTTGATTTTTCCCAAGGCAGGAAGAAGGTTCCAGGGCTCTGACTCACATGTTCTTTCAACTCGGTAACACTATTGACTCTTTTCATTAGCTCAGCTTTGGGAAGGAAAGCTCGCAAGCCCTGCAAATTCACGGAGACAAATATTTACTCAAGTTCTACACAAATTTAAATAATCAGGTCAATGATACAGACCTCAATCCTTGTTAGTAGGCCCCCAGTATTCCACTCTGTAATTCTAACCTTTATAGGTTCATTGAGCTGTTTTATCTGCCCAAGCATTCAAAACGGAATATTTAAATCTAATGGTCAAGAGAATAAAAGTTAACTTGACTCTGTAGGAGTTAAATTGCTAAATGCAATAATATGGCAAACATAGGGTCATGGATGCCATTATTATAATTATCAATTAACATATATTCCCTTGCTGACTGTATTTTCAGTATACATGCATGTTGCAACATTCACCTACCATACATACACAAAATAATAATCTCTTCCCTCAGAGTAGCTATACGAACTATTGCATCAAACTCAAATACTATGTGAAAGTTGCCAAATCCACTAAACTATATATAGGAAGCTACGAAGCATAGACGCTTCAAAAACTAAGACATTTCATGCCAAATCGGTGCTAGGACATAAAACTTCAAATTACAATTAAACACATATCACCGATGTGTTGCAGTGTCCGTATCATGTCACATGTTTGTGTCAAGCCTCTGAGATAGGCAGAGGGAATGAGGAATGAAAGAAGGAGAAAAACCTGCATCACTCTTTGCCAGGCAATCCGGCGAAAGAGCCGTCGGGTAGAAAGCAATGGCCGACCACTAAGCGTTCTACCTAGAACTTCAGCAAACAAAACGGTTCCAATCTCAACAACAGGCCTTCCTGGCACCGGTATACCACTGATAGCTACATCATCCTTCACAAGTCCCATCTTCCCCGGAACCATGAATTTCTCAGCATCCGTATTTAAATCACATAACAAGTACTCCGTTTCTTTACCATACAAGGGAAGCACCTCCTTTGTTAACATTGTACCTAGTATGTCGGACCCCACATTGACATCGAGCTTATTTTCATTACCTGAAACAACAACACCTACTACAAAATCCCCTGGTTTGGGCTCATAATATTCAACATTAATCTTCTTCGTTTCTTCAATCACGCTTCCTACACCATGTTTCTCGTCAGAAACTTCCAATACCCCTCCTACCTCTTTTGCCTCCTCCACAGAATCACTTCCCTTGAAGAACTTCAGAAATGGTGCCAAAGTCTCCTCCTCATTTTTAGTTGCCTTCTCTGGATCCATATCCACTTCTGAAGGCGACTCATCTTTATTAGGAATCGGGGAAGGCTTGTTCAGCAACTCAAGCTTTTCTTGCTCTTGAACTCTATCATCAAGAACCTCTTGAGACAAATGGGTACTCGAAAAGGCATTGGGTTCTTCATCTTTTGAGCAAAAGGCGACAAGGGTACTGCTCCAAAATGCAAATTTTCGGGAAACTAGAGAGATGGGAGCATTGGAAAGTCCAATACTAGCAAAAGAGGAAAACTTTAGGGGTTTTAGAGATGAGCGTATCGGGGGTTTAGGATATGCTTTCTTCAGCAATGTGCTGCCTGATACTCGGATTTCCTTAGAAGATACCGTACACCCGGGAACGCAGAAAGATTTGCAAGGTTGAAGAATTACCAGCATCTTCTTATCCTGCTGCCCAAAAACATGAGTTCAGAGCTTTGTTTCAGAGATACGCGAAATGATTTGTTTCAAACGGGGCCATGGTGGCCCGTTTAATTTTGTTTTTGTTTTTGTTTTTGTTTTTCAGTTTTATTTTTATATAAAATAAGCATAAAAATAATTTTGCACAAAAAGTATAGGTATAATTTATTACCAAAATAAAATAGGGAAAATTCATCTTTTGGCACTATATTTTGTACCATTTTCAATTCAGTCCTTATATTTTTTTTCAATTCACTCCCTATACAGTACTACCGTCTAAAATCAGTCCTTATTATTCGAAACCATTATAACAATGTTTGTGTCATGCCAAGGTGGAGGAAGGAACTTACATGGCATAGTCCACTTGGCATTATATTCTAGTCTCTCCGTCCCTCGCTCACTCTCTCGTCTCTATGCCTTCCTTCTCTTTACACTCTCACCTATACATTGTGTATCATCAACGCATTCTCTTCTCCCTACCTCTCTTTTTGTTCTTTTCATTCTCTCCTCCTTTATCGGATTGTGATATATCGGGAAACAATAAGAGAGATTAGAACACGAAGAGCAGAGGCGGAGAAAGGCAATGTAAAACTTCTAACCCAATAGATCCCCAATAGTTACTTTTTTCTTTTCCTTTTCACTTCTCTTTATCTAGATTGCTGCACCGCTAGTTATATAAATGACGAAACTAGCAGAAGATTGGTTGGCCTTTTCAAGCAAATTTTAAAATATTGAAACCTGTAGATATTCTTTTTCCAAAACTCTGGAAAAGAAAAGCTATATCCAAGTCTTATAGATTTTTGCACACACATGTAATCCACCTTTTCTAGTTATCTATTCATATATAACGGGCCTTCATACAGTAATTGGCAAAAGGGCTAATTTATGAAGAAAATCACAGATATGGGGTTATTTGTAATTATGATCAAAACATAGTGATAAAGTAAATACGATGATACCAGAAGAAAAGAGAACGCCCATGAAGCATGTAACTTTTATATTTCTATAGATTACGTGATAAGTATCATTTATTTTAAAATGTCTCCCAATGAGATTTCTCATGCACACTTTAAGAAGTGTTAGTGCATAACTTCAAAGCAATCTAAGCCTAAGAGGAAAAAACCATAAGACTTAGATATAGCTTCTTCTTTTTTTCCAAAGTTTTGGAAAAGGAATATCTGCAGGTTTTGAAATTTTAATATTTGCTTGAAAAGGCCAACCAATCTTCTGCTAGTTTCATCAGTTATATAACTAGTGGTGCAGCAATCTAGATAAAGAGAAAGGAAAGGAAAAGAAAAAAATAACTATTCGGAATCTATCAGATTAGCAGTTTTGCATTGCTCTTTTCCACCTCTGCTCTTCATGTTCCAATCTCTCTCACTCTCTGAAAGAGGAGAAGAGAATGAAAAGAAGGAAGAGAGGAAGGGAGAACGGAATGCATTGATGATACACAACATGTGGAGGTGAGAGTGTAACAAGAAGGAAGACACGGAGACGAGAGACTAAGCAAAGGGATGGAAAGATTAGAACACAAGCAATATAATGCCAGGTGGATTATGCCATGTAAGCTCCATCCTCCACTTTGGCATGAAACAAAAATTGTTATAACGGTGGTAAGAATCAATTTTTAAACAGTAGCAAAGTGGAGAGAGAGAGAAGTTTAAAAAATAATAATAAACTATAAGGACTGAATTGAAAACTATTACAAAGTATGTGAGACCAAAAAGTAAATTTTTCCAAAAAAAAACTAAGAAAAGTGAAGTTTTCCTTATTTTGAGTATGCTAAAGAGGTTAATTATTTATGCACCTTAATTTTATTTTTTTATTATAATCCTTTTTAAATTTACTTTTTGAAAAATTTAAATATTTAGTCCTCATACTTTACATGAGTTTGTAGATTGGTCCCTATATTTTATTTTTCTTTCACATCAGTCCCTACTGTTAGTTGGTCACTTAAGACCATTTATAGAATGTCCATATAACAAGTAAGATGTAAAGTCAGCACCCAGATTGATGATTCAATTTTTTTTAATTTTCTTAACTTCTCCCACACTTTTTTTTGGGATTGGCTCTTCAAATGACGGTATCTTTCTAAGAAGTTATTATCTTCTCCTGCCCTAGGAAAATATCCAAGCAACCTTCCACAGTTTCTTTTGCAACAGTAGATAACACTTTAAAAATAATTCTAGAACCGTGTTGTATGCGTTTTTCCATGGTTGAGTTCCTCAATGTTGCAACAACAAAAAATTGTGGGTTATGCGTTTCTTCCATGTTTTGAGTCGGCTAACTTAGAAACTAAAGGAATGGTGCCTCAATTTCAAAATTTGTATTGACTATTAGATACGAACGTATTCTGTTGGTACTTGGTATTCCTTGAAAGTACATCTAGATGATTACAATTAGTCATAAGCATTCAAATGTAATCATGATAATAGGATCCAAATAAGAATATATGAATTTTGTCATGAGGAATTCATACCCAAAAATGAAAGGATCTTGTACATCACTATAAGCGAATATTTTCATAAAGACGTGTGGTAAACTCATGACAGGTTCATGTAAAAGATGGAAGGCATAGATATATTTTCCAATCAGCCTCCAACCAAAACGTGGATCATCTTATTTTTCTTCCTTAATTACCTTTCTATATTAAATTACAAGTTTATGGAATTGTTCTTGGAGAGATATTGTCATTTAAAGAGCCAATCCCAAAAATCGTTTTGTATGTATTTTTTCCATGGTTAAGTTCCGTCTTATTGCACAAAAAAATTAAGTGTGGGAAGAGGTGAAAAGAAGAAGATTTAAAAATTTTAAGTCATAAATTTGGGGGTTGACTTGGCATCATACTTGTCATATGAGCACACCATATCAACATACCACAAACATTGTCAAGAGACCAACTAACGACAGTGTATAACTTGAAAAATTTCTAAAACTATGAGGGCTGATTTGAAAAAATAAAGTATAGGACCATTTTACAAATTCATGTAAAGTATAAGGGCTAAATGATTAATTTTTTCTTATTAGTTTTATTACAATAATTATTTTATTGTCTAAACTGATGTAAAATATGTAAAAAATAAGAGCATTTCTATAAATAAAATATTTGAAAAGATAGAGAGAAATATAGGAGAAGAGTGTTTCTTTACTCAACTCATGAGTATTATCACACAGAACTTCTATTTATAAGTTAAGGAATCTTAAAGGGTAACAATGTATAAGAACTCAATAGTGTGTATCTATATTAATGTACATTAGGAAAATCAAAGAATTGTGAGTACATTTATGTGCACGAAGAAAGCAAAAAGTTGTATACATATTTATGTGCATAGGGATATTCAAAGGTTAAAGGGTGTATTGTGGATGTTTACATATAATATTTTATAACACTTATTTTTGAATGTCCACAATAAATATGTTTGTTAATATACATTATTGGGTGCATCATTAAAAACTTTGCCTGGAAAACCCAGTGGGACAAAACTATGGCAAAAGAAAAAAGAGTATAGGACGTATCTTCCGCATACTATAGTACCATTGAAGGTCCCTTAATCGGCGCATTCCCATCTAATGAACCGGCTTCTCAAATGTTGCAGTTGGTAATGCCTTAGTGAACAAATTTGCTATATTATCACTTGAACAAATTAGTTGAACATCAATCTCACCATCTTTTTCAGATCATGAATGAAGAACTTTGGTGAGATATGATTAGTCATGTTTCCTTTGATATTTCCTCCTTTTAGTTGGGTTATGCAAGCAGCATTGTCTTCATACAATGTCATAAGGGCCTTTTCATTGAGTGATAGACCATATGATTCATGAATATATTGAGTCATGGATCTCAATCACACACATTCACAACTTGCTTCATGAATTGCTAGTAACTCCATATGATTTGATGAAATAGCTATTATAGTTTGTCTTATTGAACACCAAGATATAGTTGTATCACCAAATGTAAACATATAGCCTGTTTGTGATCATCCTTTATGTGGATTAGACAAATACCCTGTATCTGCATAACTAATTAATGGAGAACTGGATTAATTTGAATAAAACAAAACTTTATCAATTGTTCCTTGGAGGTATTTAAAAATATGTTTCATTCCTTTCCAATGTCTTTGTGTTAATGAAGAACTATATCTTACTAGCAACTTTATTGAAAATATTATATACAATTTTATACCATTAGCCAAATACATTAGTGCCTTGATAGCACTAAGATATGATACTTTATGATCATGAAGTTCATCACCTTCCTATTGAGGTTGGAAATGATCATTTGTCACTTCAAGTGATCTAACCACCATAGGTGTACTTAATGGATATGCCTTGTCCACGTAAAATCAATCTAGGATCGTTTTGACATATATTGACTGATGAACAAATATTCCTCCTTTTAAGTGTTCAATTTGTAGTCCAAGACAATTTTTTGTCTTTTTAAGGTCTTTTCATCTCAAACTCTCCCTTTTAAGAGTTTTGTTGCTTCTAAAAGACATTTAGAAGTTCTGATAATGTTCAAATCATCAACATATACTATAATGATAACAAATTCAAATCATGATCTTTTTATAAAAACACATGGACTAATACTATTATTTTTGTATCCCCTTTGTAACAAATACTCACTAAGGCGATTGTACCATATGTGCTCAGATTGTTTTAATCCATATAGAAGTCTTTGAAATTTAATTGAGTATGTTCCTTGGCCACTTAAATTATATACTTCAAGTATCTTAAATCTTTCAAGGATTTTCATGTATATATCACTATAAGTGATCTATATATTTAGGTTGTAACAACATCCATTAGGTGCATATCAAGCTTTTTATAAACAGTTCAACTAATCAAATATGTAAAAGTAATTGCATCAACCACAAAGTAAGTCATCTCATAATTAATTCCTGGTCTATGTGAAAAACCTTGTGCCACAAGTCGTGCTTTGTATCACAAATTTATGACTTAAAAGGCATTGTCTTGATAGGATAATTGGGAAATTGAGATTGCAATCTTATTATTTGAGCAAGTAATCTTGCAAATGCCATAGTATGTGATGATAATAAACAAACATGTGACCATTTGGTAGAGGCATCTACCAATCCACAAGGTGGAGCAACAGGTCCATATATATCTCCATGAATGTGTTCAAGAAAGGTAGGGGATTCAAACCTATCATTTGAATTAGTGAATTTCTATTTGACTACAACATATGCTTCAATTGTACTAATACGCGTGTAGTATAAGCCGAAGGATAATGTAGGCAATCTTTCTAATATACATTTTTCTCTCAAGACAACTGAACTAATGTGGAGATACTCTTTTTTACTTTTGTTTATTGTCTCAATGTGAAAACCATTAAAGCGTATATCTTTGAAGCTTAGAAGATTCCTTCTTAACTTAGTTGACAACAAAGCTTCCTTTAAAACAAATTTTGTTCATTAGCTAAATAAAAAGTGGCTCTTTCAAAGACTTCAATCACATTAACCGTGTCCAACATTGTATTCACTTTTGCCTCTATTTTAGTAAAAGATGATAAATATTTCTTACTTCTAAGTATGGTGTGAGTTGTTGTATAATAAGCTAAGCACATATCTTCATAAACATTTTTGTAGTCATGTAAAGAATGAGTAATGTCCATACTTCTTGATATCATAAAACAAATATATATATATATATATATATATATATATATATAATAAGTTTTTGAGTTACATAACAGATATAACACCAACAGATTAAAAGAAAATACACACAAATTGCAATATATTAAAGGAAAGTAACTTTAAACATAAATTTGTTAAACATCAAAAGAAGTATTGACGTTATCCTTTGTCAAGTCAAAGAAGTTTACAACATTTAAATAGGTCATCCCCAAGGGTGAGTCAAGGAGGTCATTATCATTATGATTGATAAAATTTGCCTTTACAACATTTTTCTTTTCCTTCAGGAAGCTTGGTAAAGTTTAACAAGATATTTAACCATATGACAGATCTATAACATGAGTTTTCAGATTTCTTGACATCCTTATTTTCTTGACACATCCACAATTGTGGCTATACCCACGATTGCAACCATTAGATGTTACCACATTCACTTCAGGGAATGAAATGGTACCAGTCAAGTGAGATTCATGGTTTTTCATCAAAAGCTCATTATTTTATTCAACCACAAAAAGACATGATATCAAGTCAGAAACTTTTTAAATCCTCGCTCTCGATATTGCTGCTACAGGAGCATGCTTGAGGCATGAGAAGTAGAGAATGTTTTTTCTAACATATCATCATGAGTAATATTTTCTCTGCATAACTTCAATTGAAAGCTAATTTTAAACATTGTGGAGTTATATTCACTAACTAATTTAAAATCTTACAATCGCAAGTGCATCCAGTCATATTGAGCTTTTGGGAAAATGACCATTTTTAAATGGTCATATCTCTCTTTCAAACTTTGCCACAGAACAAGGAGATCTTTCACAGTAAGATGTTATTTTTTAATCCCTCATCCAAATGATGTTGTATGAAAATCATAGCCTTAACACATTTTTGGCTTGATGCTTCATGTCTTTCTTTTATTGTCTTTCCAAGATCTATAACATTCAAATGCATTTTAGCATCAAACGTCCATGACATATAATTTTTGTCAAATATGTCAAGGGCCACAAATTCAATTTTTGTGAGATTTTCCATGATAAGTACTATAAGAAAACAATGAATTTATTAAGGGATATGATTTCTATATGCAAAACATATTCAGTATAATAACAACTTTTTTATCATTATTGATTTAATAAGTACACAATATTAATAATAATTTGAACATATATTAAACACCATATATATATATATATATATATATATATATATTGTAACTACATAAACATAGATTAAACTTGCAAATTTAAGTTATATATATCTCTATTAGATGAACATGCTTTCAAAACTAATATATATGATTTTATAGAGCAAGGTTAACTTAGAACAACAACTATATTAATCAAATTCACATGGTAAATTATGCACTTCATACATGAACAACATATATTCATCAATATATGAATTTCTTGAATTAAGATATAAACATATGCCAAATAAAATTGATTATGACACAAGAATGTTTATCATTTCATTTGAATATGAAAGAAATAATAATGTTTTATGCATATAGTGGATCATGAGCATGAAAGGATAGAAGGTGAAATAATTTCATATACCTTGAACAATACCTCAATTACCCAAAACTCAAATCGGTAAAGATTCGTGTTGATAACATGAAGTGAAATATGCAGAAAGTAAGAGTATTTTTATGAATAAGATACTTGAAAAGATAGAGAGAAATGTGGGGGAAGAGAGTGTTTTTTTACTCAACTCATGAGTGCTATACATATCTTACAAAGCCTCTGTTTATAAGCTATAGGACATTAAGGGGTTACAATTTATGGAAACTTAAAGGTGTGTATATATATTAATGTACATAGGAAAAATCGAGGGATTGTGAGTGTATTTGTGTACATTGAGAAAGCCAAAGGTTATATACACATTCATGTACACGGGGATATTCAAAGGTCGAGATGTATATTATCGATAAGATAAACCAATTATTAAATATATACCTTTTAATTATAAAGTTACTAAAACATCATTTTCATACTATTTAATACCAATTCTGTCCTCCTCTTACTTCTCTCCATCTCTCACTCCCACTATTTCATTCCCTTGACTTTCTCATCCATGCTCCTCCATTTCTTTGATACATGAACTCCATTTTGTTTTATCTTAACCGTGAAATGACCAGTGGTGCCCCATCACCATCAATGTAATGTTGCCATGGAATGAAGGTGACTTGATCCCACCGTCATAAGAAGAAAAAGATGAGAGAGATATGTCATCCCACTATTGAAAGAAGAGATCAATCAAAGAGACGCCAACATTTTGAGTTTCACCATTATCGGCTTATAGAAGAAAGGGATGAGAAAGATGCAGTCATTTTAGGGTTATTGGTCTAGGTTTGTTGCCAAGAGAAAAGAGGGATAAGAAGACACAAAGAAGAAAGGAACAAGAGAAGGTTGAATAAGATAGAGAAACAATGTTGAACCATATCCATGGCCCATCACCATATGTCGTCACCATTAAGGTTGTGTTTGAGAGAGAAAGTGTCTTTAGGTATGGAGGGAAGAAGAAGAACGTGAAGAGGAAGAGAAAATAAAAAAAAATTATAAATTATAATTAATAATTAATCTTTAATAATATTTTTAAATTTTCATAATAATAGTCATTAAAGAATTTGCATATTATTAATTGCTTAACTTAGATTAATGGATTAGACAATAAAGGCATTGTATGCAAGAAGGTTAAAACGAATGACAAATAATACTTAAACTTATGCAACAAAATATAGGATTCAAACTTCCCCACATTTGTAGAGTTATACTATAATGATATCCAAATTTTATACTAAATTTATGAATTAGTTTACAAATCTAAGGACTTAATTATATATATAGTTATGTTGAATTTGTATAAACAGATTGATTTTCCCTAATTCCCTATATCTCTATGGGAACCAATTGAGATAACAATCATATTAAAGTCATGCCTTACATGTGGTTATCAAAGATAGTCAAGTACTGTCATCTTGACTATGAATTGTGACACATTCTGATTAAAGCATGCAAACAACGATTACATTTATCCAGTTCTTAAATCTAGAATTTCCTTTTCATGTTAATCCAAATCTTAAATCAGTCCTAAGGTGATCAAACGTAGAGTGCATGAAGCATAGAATGAACATAAGTAAAGGTTATTCAAAAACTTAATCCAAAACAAAAGTCATACAAAAAATTACCTTATAACGAGTGCCGTCAAAAATCCTAGAACAAGACTACTTAGCTAAAAAAGTTCATTGTCTCAAAACAAATTATAAAATAGAAGAATGACATAAATAAAAATAAGGAGGAAAAGAATCAAAATATCAACAACTTAAGGTTAAGTTATCACTCCCTCTTAGTTAGTCCCTTGAATTCTGACATCAACCTTCACTTCAACTTGCCTTTTAACTCTATTCTTAAGTCTCTCTTGCTCGATATGTCTTCTAAAGCCTTCCTAAGTCCCAATTTATAGCCTTTAGAGCCCTAAGGTCGCCCTTATCTAAAAAAACTTCATATTTGAAAATTAAGTCAACCAACGACATGCTTGAGCACTAACTTTTCAATGCTTGGTCACTATTCTTGTGTTGCCTAACATTGGACTTCTAGCAATTTCTGGAACTATGGGCGCCTGGGCAATAACTTGCTGTTTCCAGTGCATGGCACTGGGTTTCTGTCTTAAGCTCTCAAATCCTCAAGTTTTGGCACCTAGGCGTTGGGTTTCTAGCTCCTACATGTTGATTCTCTGTTTTTAACACTGGGCATTGCCTTATGTTCTTGATCCTTAAGTTTTTCGCCTTCCTTTCATATCATCACAAAGGCATCAAAATTAATCATTTGATATGAAAATAAATTATGATAATCAAGGTTTGTTTTAAAGAGATAATAAAGTTAAGACAAAAAGCTTTCAAAATGGCTTAATTTGTTACTAAAACTAGGCATTTCATTGTAAAATTTCGGTCAAATCAACTCTCTTTTAGAGAGTTAACAGTAGCTGTGAACACCTAATCTTAAATTTCAAAATAACAAAATAAAAATAAATGATGCAAGAACCAAAAAAATAAAAAATTAATTAAAAATTGTTATTAATAAAGTTAAAATAGCTTTAAGAAAATAATTAAAATTTTCAAAATTGAAAAAAAAAAAAAGAGATTTCATAATTACTTTTGAATAAATGCATTTTAAATTAAAAAAACCAAAACAAAGAGAGAAAATGTAAATAAAAACAACAAACATGGATTCATAATTAAATAAGGAAATTTCAGTAAAATAAAATAAGAAGGGAAAATAAAATAGTTCAATTCACTGATTAAATAAAAGTTAATAAAACAATTAAACGAAAATCCAAAACAAAAAAAAGGGATATAATGAAATAAAGGAAGTCAGAAAGTGCCAAAAAAACTTGTATATTCTGTTGCCCGTTGCTCCTTGAACCTATACTGTAGCACCGATTGTGGTTAAGACAAACCAACCTCCTTCCTCGGCTAGAAACGAAAGAGGATAAAGGGAATGTTTGACTGCACGTTTCAGGACCATTGACCCTTCGCTCTTGTCACTGTCACGAAGGAGCTCATGGGAGAAGGGAAGGGGACTTGAGCTGAGGAAGGAAAACATAAAGAGCGGGCAGACGAGTGAGAAGGAGATGCCCACAGATGGAGTTCGAAAGATAGTAAAAGGCGGAGAGACGTTGAGAGATAAAAGAGAGCTAAGAGACGTTCAGAGGAAGAGCGGGAGCAACCCCTGTGAACGCACGAGAGAGAGAAGAAGCTAAGGGAGGAGAACTACCAGAAAAAAGAAAGGAGAGGCCAGCTGAGCAAAAGAGAAAACGAAGCAGAGGGTGAGAGGAGCTGAACCAGAGAGAGCTGAGAAAGAGGAGAGAGAAAAAAAAGAGAGCCTATGAGAGCGTGGAGGAAACCAGAGAAGCTTCAGTGACTCAAGCCCTGTTTTTCATGTATAAGAACAGGGGTATTTGAGAGTGAGGAGGTGGAGAACCAATAGAACGAATAGCCAGGGGAGAGAGATTCTGAGGACAGAAAAAGAAAAAGGTGCAAAACAAAAGACTATAAGGTGTAGAGCTTGAAGCTTCTTAAGCGTTGGAGGTAATATTCTTCGGCTCTTCCTTGAATGACTATGACGAGTTGTAGTGCTTAAGGTATGAAGGGAATAAATGTACATAAATATAGATTTAGAGTATGAACTTATATTGATTTTCTAATTGTGGAAGCTTATTAAATTCTGATTGGGATCATTAAGCGAATGAGATACTCATAATTTATTGGGTATATCTCAAATTTTCACAGTTTAAATCTTCTTTCGAATATAACTGTAAAATACTTGTAGATATTCTAATCAGTATGTTTTAAGTCTGTCTCTAATGAATTATTTGATTGTATAGTAGTATAACCTATTTATAGAAGGATAATTTGAGTTTGAATTTAGTAATAATTTTTATAATTATTATTATATACTTATTTAATGAGTACCCTTTATGAACAGATTCAATATAATATCTTAACAAATTAATACCTTAGATATTATACGATATTATAACAAGATATAATAATAACCCAATCTTAATTTTAAAGTTAATTTGAGTCCAGAATCTTGGAATGGATATTATTGTTTAGTGAAGTTATTAGTAGTATTGGATTGGATTCTTGGATTGAGTTCGAGCTATTTGACAAAGTGTTGGAATTTATAAAATTTACATTTTGCACAATTACCAATTAAAGTTTTGTCAGAGCATGGATTTAGTTCTTAGTGCCTGGAATTTCTCTCAGTTTTAGCTTGGAATGTAATGTGCATTGTGTTTTGCTGAATGGAGTCATATGTCTATTTTTCACTGAAAAGAAAAAGAAACTTGTCTACGAGTCATTACTCATGAGATGATGCTTTGCTTTAACTTGGTGGAAATCTATTTTGATTTGAAACGTATTGAATGTGCTCAAAGTCTGTATTCATGGTATTGAATGTTTATTTAACAATATGAACATGTCCATTGGGTGCTATACTTTTCTCAAGGTAAAATATATGGATTCTTGATGCATGGTAAACAAATTACGTGATGTTGAGATGTTGGAATCAAAGTCATCTCCATTTAAATACTCTTTTACTTTGACTAACTGAAATTCATATTGGTGAATATATGAAGTTGCACGATTAAGCCAATAGTGGTAAATAAATAACGGCTTGGTACTTTTAAAAGCAAAAAGACATCATGGGAAGGAAAGCCTAAAAATGTGAACAATGAACATTTACAAATCACATTCTTGTTCATGGAAATAATTGAATGAACACCTTTAAGGAAACACAAGTTCTGTACTTGCATTATATATGAATGCTTGTAATATTTATTTTACTTGCACTGTTATTTTATTTTATATTTTAGAGTTGTTGTGTGAGATCCGTGTCTCCTCTAACATTTAGGGAGTCAACTGATGGGCTATAAAGACCTTATATTTCTTTAAATTTTACTTAATACAAATCCATTTTGTTTTCTTTCAAACATAAAGGGTTCCAACGGCTGCATTCAATTGGTGTTTTGTTAAAAAATAATAATTAAAATCATTTCTCTGTTAATAAAAAAAAATATCTCTTCACATTTCACATTTTAATTTTAAATCTTAATTTTGTCTATTTTTCAATCCTCAAATTTTATAAAAATCCAAACAAGTTTAAAATTTCTCTTGAATTTTTTATTTTAAAATAAAAATATAAAATAAAAAGGGCTATTTCAAGGTTTCCTTTCTCCTTTTTGTAAAAAATTTAATTAAAAATTAATCTTTTTTAGATAAAAAAAACAACAAAAATATTCTTCCTTTCTTTTAAAATTCTTATATTGACTTCAAAATGATTTTAAAAGGAAAAAAATTACACCTTTAATAAATTCCAAAAATTAAAATATAGAAAAGTGAGAAAATGAAAAGAATAAGGAAATGAGATCAAATTAATTTCATAAATTAAAACATGTCAACCAAATCTCATAATCATTTTGTTTATGAAAATCAATTAAATTTAATCTATCTTGTGCTGTTCTCAAAAATAAAAATCACCAACCAACTGACACATCTTTCTAGATGAACTACATAGACTTTTAATCCCTACTATAGGGTATATAGGTCCTAGACTCTGATCTATATCAACTCTGCCCTTTGTAAATAATTCATTTTTCTCTAGTTTATTTTTCTTTTATTTCGTTTGTTTCACTTTCATAATTTTTCATTTGCATAGGATTGATAAGAGTAATTCTTATTAAAAATTAAAGCTATATAATATTTGTATAATTAACTTTGGGTAATCATTCTTAAGAACGAGTGTCATGAGGTGTTTAACACTTTCTCCATGCACAACTGACTCCCAAACTTTATTTTTGATTCACCCTTTCCTATTAATTTGGTTTTCTAAAATTTATTCTTTAAAAATTTTGGTGGTGACTCCTAAATTTTGGTTTTCATTTCTAAAGTGAAAATTAAAATATTTCTCTTTTCCCGCATCTTGCGATCACATTTTAGGTGTCATAGTAATTAACACAAGTTCTGTTAGCCTTTAGTGTACCAAGGAAATACCCAAGTAGCAAGGTTGTTAGAGATGCTAACCTCGAGTGATGGCCATAACATGTGGATAGGAGAGATTGTAAATTTCGTGAGCTGAGGTCTTACACCAAATGGTTGTGTGAGTTGTTATGTCACGTCAGTTGGTTGTTTACCCTTTAGGGCTGTGTGCCCAAGCCAACTTTGTGACTTTTCCCTGTTGGTTGTGTGCCCATGCCAAATTTATGTTTTGTCTGCAATGGTCCTTCCCTAAAAAAGTCTTTATATGTCCATTCTTTTTATGCTAATTAGAAAATTTTGACTTAGTTCTCACGTGATTTTTGTAAAATCTATTTTGTATATGCATACATGTTATTTCTATTTTGAATAAGAGCTATTCCTTGTTTATTATTATCTCACATATTCATTTTATATTTGGTTATGTTGTTTAGTTTTCATTTTAGACTAATTTTGTTTATTATTTATTTATTTTTGGATGTTATTTACTTGTTGAAAATTTGAAATATCATATTGTAGAATAGGTCGAGAACCCACTTCAGAGTGTAAAAGTCTTGTAAAGAATGGTGAGACCGCATTTGATTCGTGTGGCATCTCTTATGCGAACTTTGATATATTGGTGTACCGTAAGTTTGAAGTTGTAAATTTTTGCTATAGTCTAGTTGTTATTCAAACTAACCACATGTAGGATTCGCCCTCCCGATATTATTGGTATTTTGGTTGATTTTGAGGGTCAAGCTCTCTTGTGTTGTATGTTGTTGTAGGTTATTGTAAAAGGATTTCAAATGGTTTAATTTTTTTTTTTTTAACAATACTCTATAGAAATTGCTACAAAACTTAGCACAGTATCAATATATATTTATGAAAAAAATACAGTTTTAGTCACTCACTTTTAGCCTTAAGATCAATTTAGTCTTTCAAAGATCAATTTAGTCCTTCATAAGGACCAAATCCATTCACTTTTTCATTTTTGCAGGACAATTTTGATACTTTCTATCTTTAAAAGACGGAATTAATACTTTATCCAAAAGTAAGGAACTAAAAAGCTTAGCACAATATTAATGTATATTTATTTGAATTATGGAAAATTCATAAAATGGGTAATCCAACAAACTCCTCCCTTAGTTGTCTTATATAATTTCTTAGAGTTGTTTAGGCTTGCAGGAACAAGATTCTCCTCGTACTCTGTGTCAATCACGTCTCAAGAGTTGGGGTGTGATATTTGATGTTTAAGGCTACAAAAGTTGCACCAAAGTTGAGTGTTCACCAATTTAAAGTTAAATACCATCTCAACATTCCTTTTTGGCTTCTTCAAACTTCTAAGATGTTTGTGAAAGTCTTTCAAACATAATTGAATCTTCCTCTTCTATGACTTTTATCCCTAATTTCCTTGCATATAAAGCAATTTTTTTGCAATTAGCATCAAATTAGCACAGAATTAAATGAATTTAATAAAAGGAAACAACAAAATAATCCAAACCATAAAATACATTAAATTGATGTAAGTTGGTCACTAAATTAAAAGAATTTATCTAAAATACAA
Source organism: Delonix regia (assembly GCA_037074485.1). Classification (NCBI taxonomy): domain Eukaryota; kingdom Viridiplantae; phylum Streptophyta; class Magnoliopsida; order Fabales; family Fabaceae; genus Delonix; species Delonix regia. Next base: position 17,427,140 of record CM073449.1, on the reverse strand, counting down.
TATATATGTCCCTAGTAAAAGCATTTAAAACATAATATACTTAGGAACTTATCAAACTCCATTAATAGAAAGTACATAGGAGATGTTCTCTATAATATATATCAAATGTTAGGAAAGTGAAATGATACTTTTCAATCAAAAAAAGTATCAAGTATTGTTTTGCCAAACTGGATAATAAAAGAATAAATAAAAGTGAGAAACATTTTAGTCTTACTCTTGATTATCTTTATATTTTAAGAAAAATTATATATTTAGGTCTTCCAAGTTTGTTGAGTGTTTTCAATTTGGCTTCTTTAATTTTTTCTTGTGAATTCTTTGGTGTGTTCTCAATAATCAATGTAGTTACTATGTGACATATTTAAAGAAAGACATGTGGTGATGACATGTGATATGGAGACAGAATATCAACCTAAATATTTTATTGTATTTACAATTTCATTTACTTTTTTTTCGTGGAACACATAGATTATCTTTCAATCCAACGGTAAGTTGACGGGATGGTAAGGAAGGAAATTTGCCAATTATGTATCCAGGTGAATAAATAATGCTAGTTATGCAAATTTCTGATTTACCATAACTCTTATCAAAATTGCTATTGTTTGAATCTCTTTGTGCTTTGAGGCAGACTTCTGGAATTTATAAATCTCATTTGTACACTTTGAATGTTTTGAAATTTATGGATGTATGAGTTACTTTAACTTGCATTTCTAAATTTCACTAATTATAAGCTTTTCGATATAAAATGATCTTAAACTTCTGAACTTCTCTGTTCAATACTTTAAAGCATTCTGGTTTTATATTCATGAAGTACTTAATTGATTGATTATGAAGCATTTTGACTATATATACATAATGTACTCTAATTCAAAGATTTTGTACTACTTCTATCAATATTTAAAGTAACTCATCATTTTTATACCTTGAATATTTTGAAATTCATGTGAAGATTAAGAAAAACTTTCCTTTTCCTCTACTAATTGAATCATTATTTAATGGTGTTTTAAATTTCAAAGATAAATAAATGGTTTGTGAAAAAACTCTAACACTCCTAGTTTGTCCCTTCTCTTATGTAATTAGTATTATCTACTAATTGAGTTTTCACTAACCTTTCATTGTTTAACATTTTTTCATATAGTAACACCATTCCAAAACCCCCACCCCATGGTCTAGGAGCTTAACAATGCCTCTTTTTAGTGAGCCATTCATTATTCATAACGGCAATACCTTCTTTGTTGTAAAGTATGTATTTGTAATCTAGTGACTCCCATGTATATAGGCAAATGGTCCCATTTTGTTATTGTTGTTGATAGATGTCTATTGTAAACATTACTAAGAGTAGAGCTCTTTTTCTTGTTGTATATCATGTATTTTCATTGTAGACAATTTGGGATGTCCAAATTTCAGGAGGACCTTGCCAAAATTTCCATAGGGAATGAAATGATTCCTTTGTAGGTATGAATATATTCTATCTTAATTCCATGTGTTAATAATTCTATTTATTCATATTGTAATTGGATTTCTTGATGTGTCTAATAGGCATACCAAGGCGAGATTTATCTTGTTCCCGATGCCAATCACATCCTTGCCCTAAAGGGTTATGACAATTTACTCTTTTTTTTTTTTTTTATTTCGTCCTAAGCCAAATTCTACTTGTCTTAAGTTTGTCAACTTATCCCTTGTATTTTTTTTCTTACTCCTCACAAAGCTCCAAATATCTCAATTTATAAATTTGTTAACTTGTCCATCTAACTTATTTATTTTGTCAATAACATGCAAAATTCCTAATTCCACTAATAGCCCCAATTCCTTTATCTTCCCAATCTTAACCCCAATAGTTAACCCCCAAGGTTTAACTATGATCTTAATTTACTTGATGATAACAAGACTCTTAAATTTAATTTATGAAATCATTAAGTCAAAGAAAATTCATTTAAATATCGAGCTTAGCTAATTATTATTTACAAGGGCTAACTTATGAAAGTTTACATTGGGCTCTATTTTACAAGCTTATCATGTTTTGAACAAAGCCCAAGTAACTTGGCTTATTTATATATAAGTCCATAATCTCTTGTTTTAGCCCAAATGGTTTACAAAGGAATAATGACCTTTGTAAACAAGCCCACTTTGTTGCACATGAGCCCAAATGATTTAAACGTCTAAACATGAAGCCTTTTTCTTCATTTCATAACATGAAATAAAAAATAAGAGTCAAAGTGGAGCTAGCCAAAAAAAAAAGCGACGACATATAGAAAGCATTATGTGCAAAAAAGAAAGGAAGTATAGAGCATGTCACCATTGCAAAAGTTGATAAGGAAGAGATAAGCCATAATGTTTAGCAAAAAGTGTTTGATTCAAGTATAAGTGTTAACTCTCCAAAAGAGACTTAATCGAAATATATTTTTATAACTAAATCAACTAGTCTTCAAAGCAAATTCAATAATTTTGGATGTATTTTAGCCTAAACATGTTATCCTATAGAAACTTCACTCAATCACCATTTTTCTAACTCTTCTAAAAAGATTTTTAGTGATAAATATTTAAGGAATCGAAGCTAAAGCATCCAAGAAAACAAAAGGGAAAAGAAAATAAGATAATTAAGAAGGAAGGTTCAGTGTCTAGGCATTAGAATTTCAGTGCCCAGGCACTGAATCATTGACTTAGATTTCTAGCTTCCATATTTTAGTGCCCAGGCATTGATGATTTGGCGCTTGGGTGCCAATTCTCTGATTTTAATGCCTAACGTGGAAATTCCAGTGCCTAGACGCTGAACTTTCTTTTTAATTCTCTTGTTTTCTCTTTCCTTCTATTTTCTTGGACACTTCAGCTTTAATTTCTTGAAGATTTATCACTAAAAGTCTTTTTAGAATAGTTAGAAAATGGTGATTAAGTGAAGTTTCTAAGGCATAACATATTTAGAATTAAATGCATCCAAATTTAATGAATTTTCTTTGAAGATTGTCAATTTAGTTGTAAAGTATGTTTGATTCAAAGAGACACACCTTAGACTTGAGAGTTTGTGAGTCCTCGAGCAAACAAAGTTGTACAAAAATATGACTTTAGGCATAGAAAAACTTTGTTTGGTTATAAGGTTCTTTAACTGTCACTTGAATCACTTCAAAGATTACTCGATTTGCAAGATATTAAAAGAAACTTTAAGCTTATGCAGACTTTAAATGCATTAATCTCACTAATCAATCAAATCATTTCTGATTTCTTAAATAAACTAAATCAATTGCTCATTCAAAGTTTATGATTTCTATCTAACTTGAGTAAATATATCAATGATTTATTCAATTCATCACTTTATCCCATAGGCTTATTTTTTACCCCACTTTCCACAATTATAGGAGAACACACAATCAGAAATCAATAGGGCTTTATGCAAGTTATAATGTAAGGCTTAAGTATGAATGAATGAGAATGATAACTTTTACGCTTAGGTCATACCACAAGCACTCCACTTATTAGGATCTAAGGACAAAGTTTCTACTATTTCTCAATCTTCCTTTTGAACTTGGGAAACATGCATATACTTATTTTCTTTCTATGCTTTTTTTTCTTCTTCTTCCTTTTCCTTTTGAGGAGTTGCTACATCTTTACTTTATTTTTCATTTATGCTTTTCATTGCTTTGTAACGAATATGTGCAATCTCTTATTCATCATCATTTTTTTCTTTTCTTTTATATTTTATTCTATTTTTTCATTTTTCAAAATAAATATCCCCAAGCCACTCATTCTTCCTTCATAACATGGATTCATATGTCCTTATGTGTGGTGTAATGTGGGATTTCCTTAATTTGGCTAGGTGAATGAGTAGTTAAGAAAAAAAAAAATTTTAGTGCTTAGGCTCAAATGGGGACTTCTAGGTTATATTCAAGTTGGCTTAAAATAAGAGCCCAAACTGTTTAAACAATGCCTAAATCATTTTTCTAACTGTGTGTTGCCTAAGATTTTGCCTTAAGGGATGATTAAATAAGTTCTAAAATGTAGTAAGATAAGAATAAATGAAAGTATAAATGTCCAAATATTTAGTTAAGTCTTGAACCAAAAAGGTTTAGTTCCATATAGATTATTCAAGGCATCACTAGTAATTTAAGATAATGGCAGGGATTAAAATAAAATAAATGTTTGCATACATTCTGACTTCCTTTTCTACCATGTTATGAGCAATCAAATAATATCATTAGATAACCAAAGTTTGCTTAATGTTAATAATATTCAGTATAATAGAAAGAGTTCCATTTTACATTGCGTGTTAAACAACAAGCATGTAAATACAAAAGCCTCCAAAAGTGCAAAAAAAAAAAATTCTGCAATTTTGGCTAAAAGATACAGAAAAAGAAAATAAAGAAGACAACATGGAATAAAGTCTTAGATGAAACTTTCATCTTCTCTATCCATGGCTCTACACTCCTATGAGAAGGACCACTTGAAAACTTTGTCATCAAAAGTCATAATGATATTTAAATGCACTTTTCTAACAATCAAAGTCATGCTTTAGATTTGTAAAAGATGATGAAAACTAGTTATGTACTCCACGACTAAGCTTCTCTTCTTTCTTTTCTTTTCAAATTTTAAAGAGGATAGAAGCCATATTTTGTAAAGCAGCAATCATATATTGAATTGTTATATGAGGAAAAGCATCAAATTGAAGAGAATGGGTAGAAAACATATAAAAACACTGAAGAAAATATTTGAAAGATTTCCTATGTGTTGCACCTAATTTCAAGTGCCTGAAGTGCCTAAATCTAACATTCAAGCTCATGAAAGTGCTTTAAAGACAGATCTAAGAAAGTCCAACATAGATGTAAGAAACATGATTTCCCAAGCATTCTTTAACAAGTCAAAAACAAGAGAAAAAGTGCAGAAGTTGTGTAATACTACAAGGTTATTAAAAAGGCAAGAAATATGCAAAAAGTTATACAAAATTGTCAAAAGCAAGTAGGTATACATGTCAACACAACAAAGAAAAAAAGAGAAGGAGAATGGGAAACACGAATGTTCAAGTTCAAAAAGCACTCATATTTTTCATTAATGTTTGTACAATCCTATGGCAAGCTTACTATAGAGCACTTTTTGTTTTATGCAAGATGGCAAGTAAGGAAAGAAAGAATAAAACTAGGAAGATCTATAACCAAGAATACAAGAAGTAAATCAAGCCAACAATCTCTAAGTATCTTTGCCCAACAACTGAAAGGAGTAAGCTAGTCGAAAATCTAAATGAACCAAACAAGCGAGGAGAGATTTTTGGAGTCATAGGTGAATAGGCTTGAGGTGAATGTCTAACCAACAGTCTTGATTTAACACCCAAAATATCATTTTCTATTAAGAAAGGTGAAATATCTTCTTGTTACCTCTACCACAATCTTTCAACCAATTCTAAAATCGTACCAAGTTACCATCCAAGTAGATCTGGAAGGAAAGAGCATAATATCGATGTTGGTTGTGCTTCTTCTTCCTGATATCACAACAAACAAACTAACCCTGAATAGAAATACTAAGAAAATGAAAACTCCAGTAAGGGATCTCTGTGACAACGACTAAAGGAAATATGAGAAATCATATGCCTAATTCTCTGAAATGTGTCATGGGGGTCAAATTTAACATTCGTGAATAATAGATTATCTTTGGCATGCCAAACATAATAAGGTATCAACATAACCCAAAGCATCAAGTTTTCCAAATCACCCTCTAAAATTAATTCTTTATTAATCAACCATTTATTAACTTATTCCTCTATGCTCATATAGTTAAGAAATTTTGTTTAATACCCAAAGGGGAAACAAACCAAATTACATGAGTAAAGGGGAAAAAAAAAAAAAAAGGAAAAGATGGTTAAGCGATTCAATATTTTGCTCACACATAAATAATGCGATTCCACTAGAACTCTCCAATGAAGTAAATTATCACCATAAGGTAAAAAGTCATTTAAGAATTTCCAAAGGAAGGTAAGAACTCCATATGGAAAAGGGATCTTCCATAAATGCTTCCAAAGAAGAAAATGGAGACGTGGAGGATTGTGAAATAGATATTTGACATTGAATTAAGGCATAACCATCTTTGACAGTATAGACAACTCCTCTATTATCTGACCATATTAATATATTAGGCAAATTGGTTAAGGAAAAAGAGTGTGCTAGAATTCCATCTCTTGATTCACAAGTATACAGTCTATCCAAAAGTTGGAAGTTCTAGGCTAATCTATCTTACAAAACAAGGTCTAAGACCCTTTGACAAGTTGAGTCATATTCTTGTTGTAAAGGCCACCTGAAGGGGTGGTTGATAGAAATAGAATCCTATAAACTAACTTACCAAGAAAGATGCAAAAAAAAATCACATTTCTTGCCTTGAAAATGCCCTTCTAAATCAATGATGAATTATTTCCACAAATAATAAAATCAGAACAAGGATTAGGAAAAAATTTGCATCAAAGGGAATCCAAGATTGAGTTAACACTCTTTGTATCCATAATATACCAAATCTACATACCTATGAAAGCTTTATAGAAAGATTTCATAGATCGAAATCCTAACCCTCCTTAATGTTTCTAAAGACATAATTTAGGCTAAATTATCATATGAATATGTGGTTTACCATCCTTGTATCCCCTGAAGAAGTTAAAAAATTTAGAATCTATCATATCAATATCTTTTCAGGGAAGATTAATATTAGAGAATTGGTAAATCAAAGTAGAGCTCAAGGTAGACTGAATTAATGTCATTTTGGCAGCATGTGATAGGAGTTTAGCCTTCCAACCCTAAAGCATTGCATTAATCTTATCCCGCAAGACTTTGATATAAGGCTTTCATATCCTGCTTAGGGTTAATAACTGCTCCAAGATACTTGCCAAGTCTATACGCATATTTAATACCAAAGATGCCTGACATATATTTTTTAAAACAATGTGGAGTATTCAGGCTAAAGACTAAAAAAAATTTCCCATTGTTAAAGTCTAATCCAAATGTACTACTAAAAGGTTGAAGGATATGCTTAACAATAGCACAAGAATTATGGTTAGCTTTAAAGAAGAGAATCGTGTCATCCACATACATTAAGTGGGAAATAGGCGAGGCATTTGTACAAATTTTAAAACCTTTCCAAAGTTTCCTTTCTTCAGTAGATAGGATCAAACAAGATAAAACATTTGCAATAATAATAAATAAGGCAATAGAGGGTCCCCTTGCTAGATACCACAGGAAGGAATAATCATGAGGGTTGAAATGTCAGTAATAAGGCCCTGATCACTAATTGTGCATAGACCACTTAAAGAATCTTGATTATGACAAATCTTATCTACTAAAAGGATAGAAAGAACAACTACAATGAAGCCTCTCTAACATCACCTCTATTAAGTGTAAGGTTCAAATTTTATGATAGAGAAGAGACTATTTAATAGCAACAGTCATATCCTTTAAATTTATAAAAAGAGAATAGCTAAAATAGATTTGACAGAGCTTGGAGAGGAAGAAGATGAGAGAAAAGCTCTGAAAATTATCAAGAGAGACAATGCTATTATGAGCCTAGTTTTAGGTACCTACATCTAGTTATCAAGATCTTGAAAGTTGAGCATACTATAATCCTTGTTGTATAAGGGTATTTAATCTTATTCACATCTCGAAAAAAATCTTTCTAAGGAAAGTTAGTTATGGGTTACGTTTGAGGTGAGCATGGGAAAATTTGGATTTAAAATGAACTATAAACCTTGTGTTTTGGATGAGCATGAAAAAACCTAGGTTTAGGGTGAGTCATATACCTTGTGTTGAGGGTAAGTACGTTAAAACCCATTGATATAAACTTTTGATATAGTGAAAATGTCTTTAATTTTAAAGGAGACAAGAATTAGGACAAGGGAGTCTGAACCAGGATTAATTACTTGTGTCTTCCTCTTCCTAGCTCTTTCAAACTCTTTCTTTATAAGTTTTTTAGTCAAAGTGTTTCAATACCTTAAAGCTCAAGTTAAGTGACTAAATATTTCTTTCAAGCACCAAAAGTCAATATTAGGTATTGAATTCTTCCAATGATCATTGACCTTTTATGCTTTATTGTTGCCCTCAAGCTCCTGGCCACAACTACAAATTTTTAGTGTCAATTTTATTTCTTCAAATTTGATTTATAAATTGATTAAGATACTAGAGTACCTATTCACCCCTCTTAGTGCACTAAATCACTAATATCTTCTCATAAACAAATTTTAAAGTCATTTAAGACCCATCAACATGACAAGACGTTGAAATTAGGTTATAAGCACTCCATGATGGAAACAATATTATATTGATTCGTAAACACACAATATACTTCAACATACATTGTAGCGAGTGTATAAAAAATATAAATTATTGGAATTATATTATGATGTACGAAAATCATTTATATCACCGCAATTAGTTGGTAGAATTGGAAATAAGGTTAGGATTAGGGATTTGAAAATTTAGAGTTTAGGATTTAGGGTTTAAGTAAAAAATATATTAAAAAAATGTTTATATACATACAAATTAATGTTTTTGGAGGTTATTAAGAAAATTAATAAAGGTGGTAAGTTGACAAATTTAGAAATTAGATATTTTGGGTTTATAAACCAAATTTAAAAATATTATAGTTAAAATGCAAATACAACAAAGTGTTTTATGTTGGCATCCAATTAACATATCTTGACATATTATTATTATGTGGCTTTTGTGCAATGTGTTATATAGAAATTGTATTGGTTCAACTACTTTAAACCATGCATAACGTTTTTTTTTTTGTTTAATTTATATGTACTCTTTATATCAATCTTATATTATATAAATTAATAACTCAGAAAAATACATAAAAATGTGTGTGTTAATCAATAAATCACACTGATACCACCTGACACATTTACTTCGATATTTTTTTTGGTCTTATAATGTCTATCTTTCTCTTCTTTGGATCAAGGAATATAATTAGACAAAACGACTTATTAATACAAGTAGTGTTCTTAATTGTGTACTACTACATAAAATATAATGACGTATTAATATAAACATTCTCAATTCTTTATTTTTTATGTCACAAAATCATAATAGTATTGTATTATAATATCTGTTGATCTCTTTTGCTCTATCATTTCTACGTTGTGTATATACATCAGTTTAACTTCCTGCTCAATGGATTCATTCCCTATTATAAGGTTTTCAATTATTATATTTAAATTAATTAATTAAGCTCAGAGCTGTAATGCAATGCAACATATATCAATTCTATGACAAAGACACTGTTAGATAGCAAAGATGATGAAAGCATTGTTTAAAAGTCTAGAATCCTCATTGTCCCTGAGAACAACTGGTTCAATTAATGCATAACGTTATTTTTTCTTATTTTTGTTTTTCTCATAAAAAATATGAATTTGGATCTATCTACAATTACAACAATTACGGGAGAGAGAAATAAGGGTATAAAATATAAGTAGAATATATGGATTAGGATTCTCTACGGCACTATACAATGTGTTTTATCATATTGAATGGTAATTATTATTGAAATTGGTCTCTTCTATACAGCAGGAGTGCTGTGCTACACAAAATCTGTTCTCAAAACATATTGCTTATTTCTCTTTCTGTTTTTTTTACTTCCTATACAATGTGTAATAATATTACAAAATACTTATTATTAAAAAATATTTTAGACTTTATTTGAATTATAAATTTTCTTTGGAATAATATTAAAACTATTTTCACGTACATGGGACATTTAAAATTCTATTTTCAAGTTAACAAATCAAAATACTAGCTATTTCATCTTTACAATTAAACTAATCATTGTATTTTTGAAGATGAATAATTAAACTATGACATTATAGCATTAAATAAATAAATAAAACACAGGCCTGTTAACTGAAGTAAGAGTTGATGTTACCTTCATAGACTTTGATGAATATTAATATGGTACAATTATTTTCAAGCACAATCATCAGAAGAAGATAGCCTAATTTGGTACCGAAAATATTGAGCACCGTTTGACTTTGGCACATGCTATGTCTAATTATAAATTTATTTTATTTCTTTTTACACCACTTGGCATGTTTTTATGTACTAGATTTGGATGCCATCTTTTTCAAAACCCTAAGCCAATGTGGAATCATATCCAAACAAGTATTAAACTAAATTTCCCTTCATTTTTCTAACCGCATAAATTGATTCTTCATATTAGTTTAATTCCTGTCTCCTCTTGTCCTTATTGATCTATTCTAATTTTGTTTATTATGATATAAATTAGCAAAATCATCAAACTGGTTGTTGTATGTCTTAAAATATTTCAACTATTGCTTTATGAGAAGGATATTTTAAATATAAAAACAACAAAAAATTATAAAATTAATGGCTTAAGAACATGACACATAGCAATAATAAAAAAAAAAGGTGATAATTGTATTATTGATAACTTCATTTAAAAAAAAAAAAAACTACATGACCTCTTTGCTAGATGGTCTTTCCTGTAGAATTGTCTTTTCCTTGCTATCAAATTAACAAATGGTTGAATACAGTGCAATCCAGAAGTACTGAAGTTTGTTTATTTTCCTCCAAAGTGAATAATTTATTTAATTTTTTTATGAATTGTGTTCTTCTCATGGATAGTTTTTTATGGTTCAGATTGGGAATGGGAAAAATCAATTTTTATAAAGTACAAAATTTTCTCTTGAGGGTGTCATGCACTATGCAGACATTCAATTTACTTTGATATTTTTAAGTAACTAGTTGATTTTGTTGACTATTTTAATAAATTGATAGCTATATATATATATAGCAATAAGAGAATGATAAGAGTTCAAAACATTTCACAATAATAAGTTATAAATTAAAGCCAATGCAATATTATTATTGTATATAAGAAAATACAACATTCCTACCATCCCAATCTGTTGTTGTAATTAATATGATGTAGTTATCTAACGAATCTTATTAAAATTATAGTGCCATTTGACAGTTCATACTAAAATTTAAATTCAATTTAATGACTATAAATAATTTAAAACTTAATTTTATAGTTGTTGATAAAATTACAATACCTGCTATATATACCCTCTACCGAGAAGGATACTAACTATACTCATATATGCATGAAAAGAGAGCAATATATAATTAGAGCCGAAAGAATCCTATGAATCCCGATCTCCTCATATTTCGGTGAGAATACAAGATCATATTTTTATATTTGATAATTGAAAAAAAATTTAATAATATAAATTTATAAATAAAAAATATGACTACATGTAATCATATTAATTAATAAAAATTTAAATTTTTAAATTTTTATTTAACAATATACAATAATTAAACATGACTTTTATATTTTTACTACAATATAAGAGGATCTAAATTAAAATTGTTTTCAATATGCATATATGATTGTTATGTTTTATTAACTTTTAGAACATATATTGTCAATGAAATCAACATAAGCTTAATATTAATTTTGATGACGGATGTGATAAAAACGTCACAGCATAACTATCTATTTCGATCACCAAAGAAAAAGGATACGTGTAGGTTGGGATGGCAACAAAGTTATTTGTGGGGAAAATAAAGAATTGGCTACACACAAAGTAAACAAAACTTTTATGCTTTTTAATGAATTATTACTTTCAAATACCAAACAAAAAAAAAAAAAGATTGAAATCTTAGAGACAAAAATGATGGCCTCTAATAAACCCTTTCGATGCCTTGATTTTTTTGATATCATATATATCTTTTTCTAGGTCTTCTTCAATCTATTCAATCACATGTCAACAGTTTCAAACATTGGAACAAGATCAATACAAGAGTTTTTCTGTAGAATCTTTTAAGTGTTTGTTGTTAATTTTTTTTACATAAAATCATGAAATGTAAAAAATTAAAAATAGTGAAATATATAGCGTTGAATTAAAAAAGAATTCACTAGAAATCTTATAATTAATAGATAACAAAATTGCACGAGTTTTGTCCAAAAGACAAATCCTAACAAAGTTACATCAATGAGTTATTTTTGGGACTCATTCTTTGCATTTGAAACCATATATATACAATTGCTCAACCAGTAATTTTTTCAAAACATTAACATTTTATCATTAAATCCTATATGTGTGTGTGTGTGTGTGTGAAGTTTAAACATTCATTTTAAACTTAATTTTCATAGGATTTAGTGATAATTTAGTTGTTAAATAAAATGAGTAGTATAGAGGCTACATAGATTCTCATCACATAATCTTGTTAAATTTTAAAACTATTCCCTCACAATTGATAAATATTGATTATATATATTAATTTTTTAAAATTTATATATTTATTTATTTTTAAGTATTACTAATTAGTTAAAGTTCAAATATCGCAATTATTTATGTATTTGATTGCGTGTGTTTCTGTTGACAAAAAAAAAAAAATGATTGCGCGCGTTCCTTTTACGATGAAAAGAACTTTTTCATATTGTTCCACGGTGATCCTTGAGCGCTGCGCTTTTTGGTTAATTTAAGCAGTGATGTGTTATTGAAGTGTTTGGACAAAACTAGTGAGAAATTTTTTTTTAATTTATCATAAAATTATTATTTTAATATTTTATTTATTAAAATATTTAAAATAATTTTTTACTTATTAAAAATTTAAAATATCATATGTAATCTTTTATTTTTAAAAAATTATCAAATTTATTTTCTTTATCAAATGTCAAATTTTAAATTTAATTGATTAAATTTAATATTTTTTTAATTGAAGGACTAAATATGATTTTTTTTAATAAATATAAATTTTTTACTAATTTTAATAAATAAAAAATTAAAATAATAATTTTTTAATAAATAAGAGACTAAAAAAAATATTTTATTTTAAAAATAGTATCAACAAATCAAAGCACTTTTATATTCGTATCCATTTTTCTAAGAACACAAATCTTTTGCTGTATAAAAAGAGATGTTGTATAATAGGGGATTTGAAATCATTATCCAAAACCCTAACTTTTGCAAAGATTTTTCAACTTTCTAAAATTTTTGGTACCAAAGTAAAATTAAAATTTTAAAATACCATATTGTATTTATTAGGAAGGATACTAAAACTAATGAAAGAGAAAAATGGCTTGGAAAGCGAAAGTTGTATTGCTTTAAAATGAAGCTAGTACAATAGTAAATGCTAAAACTAATGTCGGCAGCGTTATAAGAATGTTGTGACATTTTGTGAATTGTTGTGTGTACAATGATGGGGGTCTTCTTTTTTAAAAAAATATATTTCAGAAATTATAAGTTTAATACATTTATTATAAATTTTAAAATATTTAGAAAGACTTAAGATTATATTTTTTGTTTTTTTTGTTTTCACTTAGAAGAAGGACTCTACCGTAAAATTCCTTTATTATGTATTCAAACATTAAGTCTTAAGGTTCCTGACTAAGGTCCTTTCGAGTGAAGAAAATTAGTCCTTGAGTCTTTCCAAATTATTTTAGAAATTGAGGTATTTTATAATAAACATATTAAACTTATGGTCCCTAAATATACTTTTCTCTTATTCTACTGAGAAAAAATAAGCTAATCATAATTTCTAATCAAGTTGTTGTGTTTAACTTGACAGAAAAAAACCGAAGCTTTTGTTTGGTTCCCTAAACTTGATTGCACGTGGGATTCATTCCAAAACGGGTTGAGTTGAAAAAGTAGGTCAGATTTTGGTTAAAATATGGGGTCAGATTTTATCAAGTAAGTTTTTCTATTTAAATTCATAAGTATAATTGGTTTTTTTACCAAATCTATCAGGCAAGATGTTATAACTGAGAGTTAATATGGTTAATGATTATTATTGTTTGTATAACTTGTAATAATTAATATGATTAATGGTTATTATTATTTATAAGATTGTATATGAAAAAATTATAAATGCAAATTAATTATTATAAATACATAAATTCTTTAAATAAAAGACACTAGCTTTTTTATAATTAATTTATTATGTTATATTAATCTATAATTTAATATATAACTGCATTAAATTAAAAGTAAATTAATGTTATTAATAGATTTATATTTTATGTGTTTAAAAGTAAAGTAGTTTTATTTTTTATTATTTTAATTCTTAAATTATATTTTTATATCAAATTAATTTTTTAAATAATAATATTTTTTAGAAAAATCTATTAATTTAAGTTTTTCAAACCATATTGAACTTTAGCGTCTGATTTATTTTACAAAACATATATTTTTAATCAAATTTTTTATTTAGAGTTTTTTTGAATTTATATCCATATTTGTTATTAAATCTAACACTTGCCATTACATTCATTTTGGAACGTCAATATCAATGATTAATTATTCGTAATGATTTCTAGGCGTTATGGCCTGATATGATCATTATTATCAATAAATGAGAATCAGTCAATTAACTTAATAGAGATTTTATATGCATATAAATATATATGTATATATTATCAATTTAAATTTTATTTTTTGGTAATATAATTCAAGAGCAGGTAAAATATTAAATGTGTTAAATTCGGTGATATTCGTACCAAAAAACAGAAACTTACTTAGTACTATATTTAATAAGCGTGCAATAAATACAGGGTAAATGGCACGTGAGTGCGCGTGACTAGAAAAGCCTCGTAGCAGTCTGACAGTTCGTCTGCGATCTCCACGTGCCTCTTGGATTGTCATATCTATCTTCACGCCACACACCGCACCTTAACCTTCTTTCCCAATGTGCCTTTCACCATAAAAATTCTCGCATTCCCTTCGTTAGGGATGTGAGAGGAAAACGACGTCGTTTTGTGTGCCATATGCTTCTCCCTTAGTCATTCATGTGAGATTCACGTAGGCGAGGTTTGGTTATAGAACCCAGGTTACGAAATGAAAATAGGAAGTACGTTTTTATGTTTGGTTATTTTTAATTTGTGATATTCTTATTGTTTAGAGAATTAATTTAGTATTTTTTGTTTAATTTAATTTTAAATTTATTTTTTTATTTTTATTTTTTTTACAAAAATTTCAATAACCAAATTGACCCTTTGATCTTATTTAGGATGTATTGATTTCTTTTTAATATGAAAAATAATTAAAAAAAATTGAGAGAGTTTATTGTCTTTCAATGTCCAAAGCCTATACTTTGTCAAATTTCAACCTCTTTTATTAAGAAAATTTAAAAATTTTATTTTATGCATATCAAAGAATTAATTACGTAATTTGAACAATTATAACAATAAAATTATTTTTGTAGAAAAATTGAACTGAAGTAAAGCTAAATTATAATCTAGACAAAATAATTAAATCCTATTACAGACACTGAATTTTCCAGGATTGCATTAGATCCAAGTTGAAATGTGAAGTTCATGGATGGAGACAAAAATTAAACAATTGTCACGAGCTTCTCAATCTGGCAGTTTCTAATCCTTATATATGAAAATTCGTATAATGTAAAAACATATATTACGTGCAGTTAAACCTTTCCGTCGTTTTACATAATTTTTTACTTTTTAATGAAAACGTTTTTCATCTTTAAATTTTATATAGAATAATTCATACGTAATCAAGCTTCTAACATACACTGGATTTTGCTTGTTTGTTTTTTTGTTCTTGGGCAAGGTAAGATTCAGTGGATTATGATACGGTGAAACGGAGAGAAATGGAAGAGCCACGTGGTCGAATCTGATAAGAGGTAGAGAGAGAATCATTTTCCTCCCTCTCCATTTTCCACCATATTATATAACGCTCAAGAAAAAGCTTCCAAACATAATTCTGCATTTCCTGCTCCTTCTTCTTCACCTTTCACTCGATCACTTTTAGTCTCTCTCCTTATCTGTGTCTTTCCCTCACAGATCAATAGAAAGGGAGGCCTGCAGGTTGCAGCACACCAAGAAATTTCACTTTCTCTGCTATCTCATTTCTCAAGGTATGATTTTCCCCTCTGAATTTTCCTCTCTTTTTTTCCCTCTTTCTTTCATTTCTTTTTTCATGCTGAATTTGCATCCATGTGAGTTTTGAGACTAAACATCATGAAGAAAATTTATTGATTGCAAGGGGGGGAAAGGAAATAGCAGGACGAGATACGTATTGAGATAATAGAGTTAGGTTTTTCTTTTTCCCTGCAATTTTTCCTTTATCTATCTGTTTGGAAAAGAAGGATTTTGCAGGATGTAGTACCAAAACAGTATAGTGAATGGAAAAAAAGTTGGCCAAATAGAAAGAAACGAAAAGAAAGTTGCTTCAGGGGAAAAAATGGAATCTACCCCACGAACCAAGGAAAAGAAATCCCACTAGTGTGTCCGTGTCCTTTAACAGTGACGATGTTATATATTTTTTATGATGTAATGAATTATTAAAAATAAAATTATATTTTATTTATTTTAATGAATTTATTATTATTATTATCCTGCTTATTAATAATACAAAATTTATATTTTAGTAATTATTCAGTAAAATATTATTTTATATGTATCAGTTAATTAATTAAAATATACTTCTATGTTGTTTTAGAAAAAATAAGGTCATCACTTACTTTTGAAAATTTTCTTACGATCAACAACCAAAAAAAATCAACCTTCAAATTTAAGCAACTCAAAGTACAGAACTTAGCAAACGAATAATCATGAATTTTACCTCATTTACATACTACAGTAGTTTTTCTACCTAAGTTCTTTAATTAATCATTTCTTTTTACTGTGCTATGATTATTTTATTTTGAGGTTGATGAATAAATTTTTTTTTCTTCTTTTGATTAAATCCATATTCTTTAAAATTAACAATATCTATCTCCTTCGGTGTTCTCATAATTACAAATAACTCTATAAAATAGTCAGGTTATAATTAAAGACTTCTGTTTATTGAAATTGTATCAAGTTCTTTTGCTGAAAAATTCTATATCTATTATTAAATTGGATATAATTATTTTTTGCTAATTGTCCAATATTTTATAAAATTAATTGTAATTTGTAAAATTTTAAAATGAGATAAATGTAAAAGTTAATTAAACCATTTCTCACTGCAATCGGATAAATATGTTCTTCTGCAAAATATTACTTTAGTTGTTTAGAATTTGTTAAGAAGGTTAAATATTTTTTTTATATTTTACCATACACCAAACCTCAGAAAAAGCAAAAGCTGCGTTATCATAATCAATTTTAACATATTCCCAACTAAATCACATAGAATTCCTTCTTAATAGTTCTTAACTCATTGATTAAGGATGACCCACTTGCCTAAATTCCATCCACTTTATTATAAATTAGATAAATAAATACATCTTTATTATTCACTTATAACACTTTACGTTCGGATGGTGGCCTGTCACATCAAAATGTTAATGAAAAGAATTTTGAAGTGTTGGAGGTGTTTATGATAGAAAAAGTGTGATTATGTAAAATATTCTTCAAATTATTTTAGTCGTTTAAAATATTTTTAAAAAATTATATTTTAAGATATTTTTATTTTAAAATTTTGAAAAATTACCCATAATCAATTTTATTACAAATTAATAATTACTTACAGTTTAACATTGTTATTAAAAGTTCAATAATAACAAGAGTTGAGACAATGATAGTGGCAATGGTAGCCATGATTAGCAGATGAATTGTAATAAAGCGAGGATCGATAGTTTAATACTTTTAAATTGGCCCAACTATTTTCACACATCGAAAAAATTCTCACATTCTAGTGGGAACCAAAAATATATATAAATAAAAAATAGTTGGACATGTATTTGGGGAGAAAGAATATAATAAATTTTGGTTATTTTGAAATTAAATTAGATATAAAAGGAAAAATGAAAAACCAGAAGTAGCAAGAACGAAGAGGAGAGTTAATAATTAGGGCAAATAGTTAGAGTAAGAAAATTATATACAGTTTTTTATATAGTATATATTTTTTAATTATATCATGAAATATGTATGATTTTATAAATAATTATATAATTTTTAAATTAAATTATATATTTTTATATTATTATTGATTAACTATACACTTGTTATGTATTAATTAAAAATCTAATAATAAAAATATAAACAATTGTATCTAAATTTAGTTAAATTTAAACTCACATAATTCATGATTGGAATAGGGCGTCCAGAAGAAATATATACTTTGTAATTTTATTATTAATTTGTGATTTAAGGATGATCAATATTTTTTTTTCACCTCTCTCATAAATTATTTCATAGAAAGACCTAAGTGTGTATTCGAAGGGGCATTCGCTTCCAAGAAGAAATTCATAAGTCTAGTTCCATTATTATTGAGAAAAGCATTGGAAAAAATGATATTGTGTAAATGACATAACATATTTCACCCCCAAATATGTATCTCACTTGATATTGAATGATAAATTGAAAAAATAATAGATAAACTTTAAATTTTGTTTACAAACTTTAATATTCTTTGGGGAAAATTACACTTATGGTTCCTATAGATTTAATTAGTCCCTATGGTTTAAAAATATGTAATTAATTCTTTACAAATTACAAATGGTTCAATTTAATCCATACCATTAAAATTCTATTAAATTTTGTTGATATATTAACTATATATTGCATTAACACTTTAAATATGTATAAAGTATGTTAGTAAATGTAGAGCTATTAAAACAGGTTTGATATATCAAGTTGGTTCATTTAAACCACTACTTTGATAGGCTGAAGTCAAATTTTCGGCTCATTTAATATATGTGGATTAAATTAATTTGATTCTCTTAATATGCAGGTTAAACAAACAAACATTGAGGTTTGTAGGTTTTCCACTTAAGAGGTTTTATGAAGTTTGTTATATAAAATGTTTAATATTTCGTAATTTCATATTAGCTTTTATTTATATTTTATCTTTAAATATTCAATATTTGATCAACAATGAACACTGCGAATTAATTTTTGGTATTAAAATAAGATATTTGACTTGATGATTAAATTTTTTTTATTGGATTCCTAAATTTTCTAGATTTTATTAATTAATATTTTTTGGTAGATTAGATAAGTTGACATATTTAACTTACCTAGTAGATCGTATTTAGTATTATGGCCTACCACCAACTCACACAGGCTAGTTCATGTGAGTTGGATTGATCTATTTTGACAATTTTAAATAAAAGAGGTAAAGATATGTAGTGAATGAATAACAAAATATGGGCAAAAATATTATGCTAAGGACTAAATGGAAAATTATTTAAACTATAAAGACTTAATTAAAAATTTTGAAAATTTAAGTGCCAAATCAAAATTTGAGTAAAACTATAGAGACCAAAATATAGTCATGCTTATTTCTTAGTACTTAAAGTTTTAAATTTTTACACAATTTGAGAAATGAAACATGCATTAATTGAGAGTGCGCCAAATGTAAGCGTACATATCTAGAAGTCAGGAATGGCTAAACAAAAAGAACAAGACACAAAGCATGTTGATGCTATAATGTGGGAACAAATATAGCAGAAGCTAAATTGGTTCGCTATAGAGAAAAGTTGCAAGTGATAGCAATGATTGTGCGGAATTATTAGTAGTCACTGTCACATGCAAGCATGAGTAGTGACCGTAAATTCTGGTTCATATTTCACTTTGCCACGTATGTTCTACATGCGTGTATGTGAATGTTTACGATGAAAAATTCTTAGTTAATTTTAATATATTTACGTCATAATATCTCAATTAAATTATTTTGATAAAAGAGTAAGAACTATTAAATTGATTCTTTAATTTTTATATTTTATGATAATTTAGTTCTTCATAAATTAAATGTAATAAGTTAATTATTTATAAATTTTATTTTATATAAAATTAATCATTTATTAATACAAACAACAATTAATTTTGTATAAATTTAAATTTATAAAAAATTAAGTTTTTATAATTAATTTATAAAGATCAAATTATTGTTGTACTTTTTTTCTCCTTCAGTTATGAGGACTTTTAAATCCCACGTTGCTTGTCATTGTATAAAAGCTGCGTGCCCTTTGTGGTTAATTAATTAGCATGTGATAATTAATTATCCCCATAATTTATTATTTTAAGCAAATTACTTATAATTTTCTTAAATTTTGCTAATTTTACTCTAGTTTAATTGTGCCCTAATCATTATTATATTCTCAATCACTATGTCTTATTTGCATTACATTTGCCAATCAAATAGAATAGTTCAAAATTAGCTTAATTAATGATTATTGCCTACTTGCCCTATATAGCTGGTAGACTCATGAAGGCTTTTTGCTTAAGCTAAACTCAATGCTTCAGTTCTTTTTGTCTTTTGCTTCGTCTTGTCATTTTTGTTAAACAATAGCTTATAATACATATAGCTAGCTAACCCACTTAACCCTTCACATGTGCATGTAGGCTGATCCAATTAATCAAATAGATTTTTTGCTTAGTTACTAATTAAACTATATCTTAGGATGGTGTATTTATTAATTAATTAATTAGTTAATTGTATCCATCAAAATGGGAACCAATTAATAAGAGATTTGAAGTATTCTTGCATTGCTGCTAAACTAATATGGTAAAAGTAAGATGTCATGAGGTAAGCATGAAAGGTGCTTCTTCTTATCTCATTACACAAGACTATAAGTTAATTGGCTGAAAATGAATTTTTTGTAGTGAGCTATTATAATAATTAGAAGATGAGATTGCATTGTATTGTAGTGTACTACTTGTCCATATATACGTGAGGTGACGATGGATGGATGAGAGGCTACAAAAATGATAATTTTTTTTGTTGAAGTTTTTCCTTCCTTATGGTGCACTTTTGAACAAGAAATATGATGACATAAGATAACAAATCACAGCCACATCCCTGCCCATCAAACTGAATGGCTAGGGTTTTTCCACGTGTAAAATATTGACGAGTTTAGGATTCTCGTCTGGATTGTGATTTCTTTGGGAAACAAAATTTGAATTATTGACAAAATGAACAAAAGCACAATTTTAGTATTTCTTTGTTATAAAATTATTATTTTAGTCTTTCACTTGTTAAAATATTTAAAATAGTTCTTACTTATTAGAAAAATGTTACTTGTGGTCATTTATCTTTTAAAAAATTATCAAATTTAATCATTTTATCAAATTCTAAACTTTAAATATAAAAAATTAATTATAATATTTTTTAAAAAAATAAATAATCATATTTTTTAATAAATGAATAATTATTTTATATATTTTAATAATTGATTAATTATTTTAGATATTTTTATAAGTAAGGGTTCAAAATAATATTTTACTAAAAAAAATTTAATAGTTTAGATTTTAAAAAATTATTAAATTTTTTAAATATTTATTAAAGTATAAATTATTAAATAAAAATTTAATGACATATACCCCTCAAATGCAAAGAATTTACATCCATTTGCTTTCATGTTCCTGACAAAATTTTACTGTTTTTATAATAAGTCTAAAATGCTCTTCCTTTCATAGTTTTACAGTATAAAACAAGTAATATTTGTTATCAATTTGATGAGTTTATTTTTTACAAAATAAATATATCCTAGAGCTTTTCTAAGGCGGTGCAGATAGCTGTCGTTTGTGTCACCTTTTCGTGCCGCCGCATGTCCCAAACTGTTATAGCAGCACCAAGTGAAATAGGGATATACTTCATATTAATTTTTGAGATAATTAAACTTAAAATTTTTATAAAATATATAATAAAAAGCTAGCCGTTATAATAGTCTGAGTTGGTCGAAAACCTATTCTTCTCGAGTTACCTCATGAAATAAAAGCATAATTTGAGATTATTCGTATTCTTTAGAATACTTTCTACGTGTTTAATTTATTGATTAATTGGATGAATAATAGTTGTTAAATATTTTTGAAGAAAGCTTTAGAGTGGATTTTTATATTAAAGACGTTTCAAAGTAATGTTATAAAACATATTTAGGGTTCTTGTTAATTTGAATCAAATTTCAGTTCTGGTAAGGCGTTTGTTTTCAATTTGATTAGGTAGAAGGAACAAAATATAACAAATAGTGCATATGGCAATTTTTTAAGAAAATAATGTGAAAATGCAACGATTTTTTTTTTACTTAGAGGATTGAGCTATACAAATTTTTTTTCCCTTTTAATTGTAAAAGTAAAATTTTTAGTTTTGTATAACATTTGAATTTTTTTGGTCTAAAACTCTAACAATACATATTCATATTCATATAAACTAAAAAAATGTAAAATTAGAAAATAATACATTTAACCCATCATTTTAAGTGAAAACAATTCTTTCTACTATTTTATTTCACATTTTTTACGATAAAATTTTTTGTTGACTTAATTTCATTTAACTTGTATAGACATAAAAAGTTGAAATTTTGGCTAAAAGAATCTGTTCAGAATTTGGTAGTGTATATATAATTAATTTTTAAAATTTACAGAAATAAGTATTCAGAAAATTAGTGGGTCTCACAACAAAGTCGATCGAAAAAAATATTAATTAATTTTATTATACTTACGTAATAATTAATTATATGTATTCATTTCAATAAAATTAATTTTTTAATAATTCATATTTTTTTAAAAAATAATTTTATTAAAATTAACACAAATTATATTTCCTCGCGGTAACAATGGGTGTGTATATTTAATTAATTTTTAATATTAGTGGATCCCACACCAAAACCGGTCAAGGTAGCAATAGGACCCACCATCTCCTGCCATATGTGAAAATGTCAAACCGTGCTAATGATCATCCTCAATTGGAAACACTTTTATACTATTGGTGTTGGTATTGAATTATCCATCAAACCAAATTTTCTTTTCTTGTCTATTTTTCACCTTTATGGACGCTTTGACTTAAACAAGCTTTACTCTGTATGAATGAATATCCTATAATAACCTCTCCATTGTAGAATATCCCAGCTGCCAAGTCCCAATCACCACCATTGCCTCTCATTGGTAAATTTGGCTAACTGCTTGAGCCTACTTCTTCGAGGCTTAACTTCAATCTTTGTCTTCCTCACTTCATTCTACTGTACCCCATGAAGGAACGGTCAGAGCACCATCAACGACAGGTACTGTTTCTGTTTCTTTCCGCATGTTGTTTTGGCCATTCTGGGTTTGTTTGTTTTGGAGAAACTAAGGAATTTGTCGGAATCATGTTTCTATCTTTTGGGGTTTGTCCTGCTTACAGCAATTTTGGGCTAGAGTGGTTATGCGAAAATGGCTTAACATGGGCAATAAGCAGTCGGATTACAGCGCTGACACCGACGAGGATGACCCTGATGCCAGTGACTCGGACAAGGAAGGTGAGTGACACTCCCAATTATAGCCACAAACTGCCAGGATGCACCAATGCTTCGAAAGTCAAGCCGTATCGTGTTTGATAAGTTACAATACGACACGACATTTAACATTGTGTATCATGTGATGTTGGTGTCTGTATTCATGTCAGTATCGGTGTTTCTTAGCGGCAAAGTGGGTTTGCATCAGATTCTTGTAATCCATTTGAGTTGGGAAAAGTTGAGCTTGGAGTTTATGAGCATGATATAAATTTCCGAATGTTTCTGGGCGGGATAGATTTGTCTTTGAAGATCCCTTTTCAGTTTGGCTGTTTCAGTCTCACTTTGTATTATTGGGTATTATGCAGAATGGGGAACAAGAGACAATGGAGAGGAAGACTTAGATCCGCCTGAAACAAATGGTGATTCTTTTCGTAGATGAAATTCTGATTTATTGACTGAGTTAACTGCTAGACTTTATCATTCTTTGTCCCCTTATCTTGATTCTCTAACGTACTTTCGAGACTGGCATAACTCCTAAGGCATTTTACTTGGTATTAAGTATAAACATCAAGACATCTTCGTAATTCTGAATTCAGGAAGTTATAAAATCTTTGCTTACTTCTCGGTTCCAATAATCTCTTAATGTGCGCAATGCACAAGTTACCCTTTCTAATAGGCTGTTAGAAATTACCGAATTTTCAAATTTATGTATAGAAAGAGAACAAGATCCTCCATAAATTTCTACGTATCCCAGATGAGAACCCTATAATATAAATTTCAGATAGGTCTTACAGTAATACTAATATAAGCTGGGGACCTTAATTTGCTAATCAATCTTCATTATAATGTCATATCTCAATTTTCAACTAAATGTTGCTTTCATCTTGGCATGAAGACTTTCTTCCTTTTTTGGTTTGAAAGGGGCTAAAGAAATCAATAGCCACGTGTAAATTCATTTCTAAAATTAGCAGTTCAGATTTTCATCTATTTTACAAAAGTTTAGTGCATTATTTTGTTAATTGCCTTTATCACAGTCTAAGTTTTATTAAATTACAGAATATCTTCCAAGGTTGAGGAGGCAAAAGTCATCCACTTTTCGGTCACAGTATATAAATACAAAGGAACTGAGGTGAGGCACTACTCATGTTTATTTGTAAAGAGCAGAAACAAGTTCCAATATTTTTGTGAAAAGCAAACAGGCTGTATTGCTCAAGCCTCCCATATCTGGATTCTGGTGTATATTTGTGTTTTAGAGTATGCGTTGGGACATGGAATATTGGAGGAAGACTCCCACCTGATGACCAAGATATTGATGATTGGCTAGGTATCAATAATCCAGCTGACATCTATGTTCTTGGGTAAGTTTTTCTTTGTTGTTACTGAGTATGCTTATTGTAATAGAACTGATGTTTTTCATAATTAGTATGGTAATTATTCTTCAAGCTGGTATTAGTTTATACATTTTAAAAGAATTTCTGTTTCCTTTCCTAATATCTTTTCGGGGTAGTCACTACTATTCATTCATTCCATTTGCATGACTAACAAGATGCTTTACTATTGCAGTTTTCAGGAAATTGTGCCGTTAAACCCTGGTAACATTTTTGGTGCCGAAGATACACGCCCTGTTCCAAAATGGGAAAACATTGTTCGGGAAACACTGAACAGAGTTCAACCTGCATCATTAAAGATAAAATCCTTCAGTGATCCTCCATCTCCATCAAAATTTAAGCCATCAGAGGATGCTCCAGATATAGAAGAAGAGATATTACTTGAAAGTGATAGTGACATTGGTGAAGAAGTCCATCCATTGGATGATGAACGCGATGTTTCTGATGGGAGTCCAGATGGACCAGTCACAGGAAAAAGCTTAAATACAGATGTACAGGCTTCAGATGCTGTTCATATAGTCAACTCAGGCATGCCCGTTGACCTTGATGTACAGAGACAAGTTTCTTCTCCAAGGAGGTTAAACAGGTTATATTGTTTTCGCAATGAAGATTCATCAGAGAATATAGACACATCATTTACCCAGCAGACTGCTAAACTATCCAGAATGCTTAGTGGATCTGAAAGGATTGGTTTGAGCTGGCCAGAGCCACCATTACATCTGCTCTCCCAGAAATTATTGGACAGACCAAGTTCATTTAAATCAATCCAATCTTTCAGAGCATCAAAGTCTTCTTTCAAAGGATATAACTCTTTCAAGTCAAAGATAAATGAAATACCACCAGAAATAGCTTTACTTGCAGAAACTGACCTTGAAGCTTTAATGAAGCGGAAAAGAAGATCATCATATGTAAGGATAATAAGCAAGCAGATGGTTGGGATTTTCATTACCATATGGGTTCGTAGAGGCTTGCGTAGACATATTCAAAATTTAAAGGTGTCAACTGTTGGTGTTGGAGTTATGGGCTATATTGGTAACAAGGTCTGTTATCAGTGTTCTTTTTTGTCGAAGTATTTATTGTTTTTAATTTTAATAACTATAGTAAGATGGTTCATCTGCTTTTTGTTTCCTTTATGTTTTCTTATATGTTCTGTATTGCTCCTGCATGATATTTATTTTGACTGAAACTCTTGTATGAATATGGGATTAGGTTCTTCTAGGATTTCTTGCTATCCTTTGTTTTATCTTGTACTGAAACATACGACCCATTTTGAAGATTCTGTAGATTCTTTTTCATAACTTATCTCCTCCCTCACCACCCGCCCCCCCACCCTTCTTCTTTTCTTTTTACTTGTTGATGTGGATTGATTACTGCTCAATGATCTCCTCATCATCTGCCTGATCAAATAATTTGTTCTTTCTCTTCAAGCATCAACTATTCATATTTTGTTTAAACTTCTGGGAAGGGGGAATTAGAACTCTCTAGACCTACAGCTCTGATCCCTTGTGCAAGTGGGATCATATCAGATATCTAGAGTGATGTACACTGTTTATTAGTTAATCCAGTAATTAGTTTTAACACAATTGCTCATAATGATTATTTTAATTCCTTTAGTTCTGGTGTTTTTTATGCACTAGATTGTTAGTCTTTAGTGATGTATGATATTTAACATACTGTTGCGCTAATCATTTGATCAATAGTATTATTTTCTTCAGATTTTAGGACAGCTGTTTCATGTTTCAGGGATCAATATCCGTCAGCATGTCCATATATCAAACTTTTTTCTCTTTTATATGCACCCACCTTACGTCAGGTGAAAAGGAAGGAGATGAAATTAAAAGAAATTCTGATGTGCATGAAATACATCGAAGAACCCAATTCCGTTCACTTGCTGATATTGGACTTCCCAAAAGCATCCTTGATCATGAGTGAGTACTTATTATTCCTTGATAGGCAATAGCAGCAGAGAGAAGGGAAGAGAGAGGAGTATGAAGATCAGTGAAAAGGAATGAATTGAATGATTCTGATTGTAAAAGATTACATGCTTCAATATGTCAGTGTGACATGCCACTGCATTTATAGTCATCACAATTGACTGGCTAACAAACTAATATTCCTGCAACAGAACTCTGTTCAAGCAACTGCACAGCTAACACTTTATAACAGATTAGTTGAAACTACTTCAGCATTCCTTGTTGAACTGAGTTGTTATTTTGCTTCTTGATTGCAACTGTTTTCATATTTTATACATTTTGTGCTTTTGCTGTCTGCTGAATTACCTGATCCTATGTTTCTTCATCATTTAGCTTCATTATTCACTGTTGTATTTTCATTAGTTTGCCTTTTAAATATATAAATTTTGTGAATCATGTTGTGTCTACAAATCATGTTTACAGTGGAAACATGGGGATTTTGCATTGACTATGTGGTTGCTAACATTTCAGACTTATTTTGAATTATATTATTTTGTTATTTTTTAAATGAAACTTTTGATTGACAAGGAACTTCAATAATTTATTTCTTCAATACCTGTTAGCCTATTTTTATCTCACGTATACACAGAAGGAACAAGTTAATTCATTTTTGGCTGTCTGCTGTATCTTGATATGCAGAGAATCTTATAGTTTCTTAGTTAAGTTTGAACTTTAAAATGTATAGACAATAGATGATGAAGAATTGAAGAGAAACAACAGGAGGGAAATGTGCATGTAAAAAAATGAAGGATACTAGAGGCTGTCCTATAGTTTTGGAAAATATTCTATTTTGTCTAGATTTATAAATGCCATTATAATTATTATTGTCTTGTTTATTGACACAGATTGGTATAATCAGTTCAGTATCTGGCTGACACTGGCTCAGATTTTCACACCATAATTTAATATTATTTTCTTTTTATAAAGGAACATAAGTTATAGCAATATATGGAGGCAAAGTTATTATATGGCTTTTTTCTGGTCTAGTAATGAATTTTCAGAGGGCCTATTTATCTCACTGGATTGAGAAACTGATCATTGGATCATATGGCTACATAGTAAGATAGTCTTCCAAGTGTATTCTATGATTAATGATGAGGAAAGAATTGAAGTTCTTTATTCTGGGAATCATATGGCTTCTTTGTGTTTGGTACTGTAGTTGTGTTTACATATTCTGTCATAAAGAGTAACTATCACTTAATCACTTTAGAATTTGTTTGCAGAAAAATAATTTGGTTGGGGGACTTGAATTACCGTATCAACTTGTCATATGACGAAACTAGAAATCTTATTTCAAAAAAGGAGTGGACAAAATTGATTGAGAAAGACCAGGTATTTTACAGACTCTTAATAATATATATACTGCATAAGAACCTTCATCTGAGCAGTTATCAGGTCCAACCTGGCCTGTTACAAACTCAAGCAATGAACAACTAATTGGACCTATGAAGCATTCTCGTGTTCAAGTCAATGCTCTTGCCAAAGGAAGGCTGCTTCTATAAAGTAGTGATACGTCTGGCAGTGTCTCCAATGCTTTTTGTGGCCAGGATGTGTCGAGTGCTTACTTATCTGGGTATGCTGCAGTTTTATGCATACAGAAGTGGCATGTGATGTTTCCCGTTTTAAAATATTGCTTTATTTGAGAAAATTTTCATAAAATGAAGAATATCTTGGGTTTTATAGTTTCTTCTTTACAATTTTGGGGCAAAAACTGCAGTATCCCTGTAACCATGGTTTGTTTAACCTGTTACTTGTACTATTTTCAACTTCCTAACTGGGCCATGTTTGATAACTTTGCTTCATGGTCCATGAATTTGTTCACTTCAGTTCAGTGAGTTAACTAATGCGGAAAGTACTTCACAAAACAACCTCAACTAGCTAGGGGAGACTAGTATGCCTTGTTTAATATTTTGATGTCTTATTTTGACAGCTTACGCAAGAACTCAGGGAGGGTGTGTTTAGTGGATGGTCAGAGGGCAAGTTAAACTTCCCACCAACTTATAAGTATGAGATAAAATCAGATAAGTACTATGGGGAAGATCCCAAGGTTGGGAGGCGTACACCAGCATGGTATGCTTGACATGAAGTTCTGCTTCCATGTCTGCTATTCCTGTGTTTATATATTTATTTCTCTAAGTGCAGCATTTCCCAATTTTCTAAAGAATGTAACTTTAAAAACATCAGATGCTAATATTCTTTTTTCTTTATCAGATATTGTACCTAGAATTCAGAAATTAGATTGGTCTGAATTACCTTACCAAGCATATATTTTGAATAATGATCTGCACATACACTTGTAGACTGTATGAAAATTTTGATAAAGGCTGAAATCTGTGAATTCTGAACATTTTAACGATCAAAATGTCCTATTGAATATTCTTACGTTATTAGGTCTTTAAACCTGAGTTACTGGTATGAGAACTAGGATCTGTTAATGATTTATACATTGACTAATTCATGATGTTTGCTATCATATGCACTCACTTTCAGGTGTGATCGCATTCTTTCTTACGGCAAGGGAATAAGATTACTGAATTACAGAAGGACTGAGCTCAAACTTTCAGATCATCGACCTGTGACTGCCACATTTATGGCTGAGGTTGAGGTGTTCTCTCCTAAGAAGCTACAACGAGCCTTAACTTTTACAGATGCAGAGATTGAAAATGAAGAAGTCATACCAAATTTAGGCAGTTGGAATTTAGCTGCTTAATTGGAGCAGGTGAGTTGCTTTATAGGTTCATATGAATACTAAGTAAACTAACAATTTGGTTCCTAAATTGTTTGGTCCATTTAGCTGTAGTGCTTGAAAATTTTTTAGTGCGTGAGTTACTTCATGAAAATAAGGAACTCATTACACATTAATGTTTTTGTTAGTAACTTAGGAATGCTACAAGGACTAACGTGCAAGTGCAACATTATTTCTCAGGACTAACTTGTGCATTTACTAATTTTTGGGAACTAAAACTAGAGAAGCCTAAGAGTTAAGGATTAAATTGGTAGTTTACTCTCTTGCATAATTAGGCTTGAAGGAGCACTTCTCCGCCTTCTCCAATCCCCACATACTGGCCCCTTTTTATGCTGAGAATCCTCATCTCTTGTGAAATGCAACTCCAGCTAGATCATAATGAACTATAAAGGGTCTGTCTTGGACGGTTACTCCTCTTATTAGCTTTGGACCATGCAAACATTAAGTTGAGAACCGTTGTTCAGCTCACAGGCTAGCAGTTTCTGGAACCTTTTGCTAAGTTCTCAGAGTTTTGACATGTAAATCTTAGTTATCATATTTCTTTTTATTCTTGTCTTCTTTAAAGGCTTCAACATTGGTTGGAATTGAATTTTGAGTTAGAATTGATATAAATCATAAGGGATTCCCTGGTTATGTGTAAGATCATGGTGTCTCTTTCTTTTCTTTTCTTCTTTAGGAGGTCTAATTTTCTGCCCGTTTATTAAACTTCATTACTACCCAGACTTGTGTAATTGTCTAGAAAACATTGGATCCGAACAAATATGACTTATAATAGGTTTGTGGTTAGTATATGACAAATAATTGTTCCAGAGATGCTTGATAGACATAAGCTTACAAAATTCCGTTACATGTGCTGAAAATTTATGCAAAACATCCGGGATTTTTTCACCAAAATTTTCCAGGCCATCATTCTCCCCTTTTACATATTACTACTACAATGACTATTTTAGTTCAGCGAGTAGTATCATGTATTGCAACAACCTTGACTTGTCAAGGTCTCAAATTTACCAACTTGAATAAGATTGAAGATCTCCAATATCATGCTCATGATGAATTCCATTATCTTTAAATTCGGGTGCAGGGTCAATTTAAGAGTTTTAAATGAGGTTAAGTATTTGCAGAACTCGAAAAAGCGTGGCAATGGCTATAGCAACTTTTCAAATCCACTATGAGTACCAGATATTAGACTCATTCATTTGATTGTTGTTCTGAAATCAATATATTGTAAAAGAAATAAGTGTATGATTTGTTTGTAAGGGATTTTTCCATTAGGTTTCAGAGGGAGTTAGTAGATTTGCTCTATCCTGTATATGTTTGCTCTGGTGGAGTGTAATGTGCGTTATAGTTCTACTTATTATGGGAAGCTTTCTGTACACAAGAAATCTATTGAAAGGCATAGTTGATGGTTTTGCAAATTCAAGGTGTCATCTCTGCACTGTGGATGCTGCAGCAGTAAGATACAGCTTTGTTGAAAGGCCTGCAAGATGAATTCTGCAATTTAAATTGCAGTGAGAGAATTAAATTTATATATATTTCCCTGTGTTCTTTATTTTCTTGTAAATATCTACCCTTTGTTAATTATATGTCCTTAGTTTGTGATAAAGACATAGATAATATGAGATGTTTAAGTTTCGCGTTGAGTAGTATGAGATATTTGGTAAGGTATTTAAGGGTGTGATTTTTTCCTCTTATAAGCTAGTTTTTACAGGTAAGTTACTTATATTTTTTTAGATTTTATCAATTGGTATCAAAGCCTATAATCCACCTCACAAAAGGGGCTACCTTTAGGGTTGGTGCTATTACTAAACGGTTGTGGTTCTTTCAAGGGTGGGTTCCTCTTATTTCCGGCTTCTATCATTTTGACTCTACTAGATTTATGCATGATGCTACCCCTCTCTTTATACTAGTGGCGGCTTGATATGCACTAAATAGCATGTCTTGATTTATTATTAAATATATATTTATGTAAAAAGATAAATTGTGATGGTTTTTTATTAGAAACAATAACTTATAAAAGTATATAAAAACTTTTTGAAATAACTATTATGTGGTTTGTGCTAATTGTGCCACTAAAACACAAAGCTGTCCAAAGACATTAATGTGTGTATATCGCACATTTTCCGTTGGTCCAAATTCCAGATTCCAGAGTAAAAGCAGCAGCACAAGTCTCAATTGCTCTCAAGGGCAATGGAGTCACAGGTTCTTTTTTTTCTTTCTTTTCTTTTCTTTTCTTTTGGACAATGAGTCACAGTTCCTGTGAGTATAATGAATTCAAAATGTGAAAAAAATGTTTGGTTATAATATAAACAATATAATACTATACATGTAAAATTTTTTAAAAAGTTGAAGATGGATGTCCACATTGGGAGCAACATGGCTCCACCTCTCTACTTGTGAAATAATTTTATTTTTAAAAGTAAACATATCTTGTGCCAAAAAAAATATTTTAAATGTTTTTGTTTGTAAATATATATATATATATATATATATATATCCAATATTAGAAAAACAAGATAATCCTATTAGAATAGTCCATAATTTAGCAAAAATTTCAACAAAAAAAAAAGCATAATTTATCCTAGAAGACTTTTAATTTCGTCCCTATTTATTAATATTATCTTTGTTATTTGTTGGACTAATATAATAATAATAATAAGAAGTTGTATTTGTAGGATTATAACTAAAGAGTCAGGAGCTCAGGTGGCACCGGCACCGGTGGGAAGGGCCCTAGCAAACCCAATGATAATGGTAATGGCCCTATCCGTGCCACCTTAACTCTGACACTTTGATTACAATCCTACAAATACAAACAATTAGTGTCACATTTATCCATTGTCATGATTACCACCACCCTCTTTATTGCGTTTTATAATAATATGGTATACTTTACCCAATAAACAAGTGATGGTATAAGAATTTTTTTCTTTTTAAATATAATAAATTAAGCAATATTATCCAATAATTGAAATTACTTTCGTATACCTTTTTATAAACAACATACAATAAAGATAGGTTGGTGGCTTAAAGTTTAACACACAAAAAGAATAGATAAAAAACAATAGGTTGTAAATGGATATTTAGACATACAGATAGCTTAATACAAGTTTTGAAAATTAGGTTGAGGTTTTAGACCAAAAAAAGGGGATTGATTATGTTGATAAATGTGCACCGGTTGCT
This sequence comes from Delonix regia, assembly GCA_037074485.1. NCBI lineage: Eukaryota > Viridiplantae > Streptophyta > Magnoliopsida > Fabales > Fabaceae > Delonix > Delonix regia. The sequence continues at coordinate 17,394,727 of CM073449.1, read as the reverse complement.
AGAATTATTTTTGTTATGATCTTATTATGCATTAAATGGACGATTTTTTAAGCGATGAATTAGATATATAGAACAACCTAAAAGCGTTTGACAACTTAAAAATGAAATGAAAGTCTATAAATTTGTTAAACCTTTGTATTGTTTGAAACAAGCACTAAAACATTAACATGAAAATTTTAATTTAGTCATATGGTCCTATGGTTTTAGACATAACAATGCAAACAAAGGTGATTATACAAAATTTACAAACGAATATGGTGTTATCATTTGCTTAATTTTGGATATGTTTATTTTTGGAGCAAGTATGGTGGCTACGAATGGGACCAAGAGGTATCTATCCTCAATATTTAAAATGAAAGGTCTTGGAAGGTAGATACAACCTTAGAGACTAAAGTTATAATATAATGGGGTTTTGCCTTGGATCCATATCATCATATTAAGAAGGTTAATTTTAACCATGTTGCAACACTTGAACATAAAGATGGCGAACACATCCTACATCAGTTCACAAAATTTGAAAGAAAATACAAGCAGATTAGTTGCTCAAATTGAGTATGCTAATACCATTGCTAGGAATAAAAATATTAAAGTGACTTGCCTTCAATGCCGGTGAATTACTAATTTTTTAAAAAAAATATACAAAGTTACATATCAAGCATTTTGGTGTAATACCTTTGTCAGAATAGGATTTTATAAAAAAAAATTTTGCATATTATGCTCAAAAAGCTTTATTATTAGTTACATTATAATTATATTGCCAATAAAATATAAAAAATAATATTTGAGGGTGAACATCAGTAATGACTTTTTGACATATAATATGTATTGTGCTAAGAATATCAAGAGTTATACTTCAATTATCACTTTTGAAATTGTAATTTTGGATGTTACTGATAATAATTTGAAATTACACTTACATGTTATTTTTCTATTCCATACCTTAATTCCTGATGCCAAATGAGAACTAATAAATGTCATATCAAATTCTTACTCCTAACCTTACAATTTTGAAGCTTAGAATCTAAGTGTTACTTTTTTACTCATAACACAACATTGTTTTCTTTATGACCGTGCCACTATTTTAAGACTCAAGACTTAGTCCAAGTTGGATTGTTTATAGGCATGCCAAACTAGACCTGATTATCTTTTGAAAAGCTCGCTGAGCGTGATAGGACCAACTTGGTCAAAATGGATAAAAGTTTGGTTAACAAAAACTTAACCTAAATTTGGGCTTGAATTTAAAAGCCCGGCCTGCCTTGGATATATATATATATATATATATATATATATATTTCTAATTTTTTTAATATTATATATATGAAGCATCAAGTCAGGGAAGGTCCAGAACACATGTTTATTTTGGTGGATATATATTTAGTGTTTCACAGTAATCTAAGAAAGACAACCCCATTGCAAATCAATTAAAACTTTGATATTCAAATTATAAGCTATAAATCAATTAAGCAATAATGCTTTGTTAAGAGAAGAATAATCAATCATAATTATAATTGCATTTCATGCTTGGGAGTCATTATGCCTTTTTTTTTTAGAGTAATAAATATTATGAAAAATTTATAGCACTTTTTTATATCTAAAAATTTTACAAATAATATATTATTAAAAAATTTATTTAGGCTGGGCTAAGCTTTTAGGCTCTTTGATAGGCTTGGGTCAGGCTTAAAAATTAGAAAATAAGGCCTAATTTTAGGCCTAGGCTCAATAAAAATATAGGCCCAGAGGCAAACCTGACCCATTTTTTTATAAGCCTGACTCGTGATCAGGTCTAATGCCAATATCCAAATTTCCTAGCAAATTCCATAAGCTAATGCATGAAATCTAGCTTCTACACTACTAAAAACCACTTGTTGCTTCTTATATCTCCAAGTTGCTAGATTACCTAATATGAATGTACAATATCCTATAGTAGATCATTTGTCTATCATAGAACTGGCTCAATCTGCATTAGGAAAAACTTTAAAACTTATGAAAGACTGTTTCCTAGAACCTTTGCCTAAAGTCATCTTGGGGTGCCTCATAGTAATCTATAGATTGCCTCCAAATGTTCATCACTTGGTTCGTTCATAAATTAGTCTACACTTAATAGGAAGCTAATATTTGCATGAGTGTGAGATAAGTATATCATCTTTTCCATGAGCATGTGATATTGGCTAGTGTCAATAGATGATCATTCCAGCTTAAGGCCCAATTTATAATTGGATTCCTTTAATGTATTTGTTAGTTTACGACCCAATATACCTATTTTGTCTAAAAGATCTAAAGTATATGTTTTTTTTTTTGTTGAAAGATAGAAATCCATTATTTGTTTCTTGCAATCTAAATCCCTAAGAAATATTTCAAGCTACTAAGGTTCTTTACCTCAAATTCAATTGCAAGGGATTTCATCAAACTATGAATAGCCTCAAAGTAGTCATTGGTAACAACAATGTCATCTACATACACTATAAAAATAGCTAATAGCCTACTAGGGCTAGGCTTGGTAAATAATGTATTATTAGTTTGACACTGAGTGAACCCATGAAGTTTAAATGGTTGTGAACTTTTGGAACTAGACTTTTACGAATTGTTTGAGCCCATACAAAGATTTACGAAGCCTGCTCACTTTGTTGTCATTACTTTTAGTCTCTAGCCTACGATGGATTCCCATGTGAACTTCCTTTTCCAGATCTCCATTTAAGGAGGTGTTTTTCACATCTAACTGATGGAAAGGCCAATTTAAGTTTGCAACAAGGAAAAACAACATTTTAACAGTGTTCAACTTCACTACTAGAGAAAAGAAACTCCTCACGAGTTTAAGTGAACCCTAAGCTAGATGTCTTGCTTTTTGCTGATTGATATTATCATATGGTTTATACATTTATAGTAAATATCCCTTTTACAACTAACCTTGATCTTATAGCCAATACCTTAAATAAAAGCATTGTTTTATGAAAACTTTAAAAATGATATATATATTAATGATTGATTTTTTATAACTTGAGTGAAGGAATTTATTTATTTTTTCTTTCAAGACTATCGAAGTCTTGGGCATGTAAGAAAGGATAAAAATGCATTACTAGTTGTTTTAGATTGTCATAGGTTCAATTGTGTTAAATAGTTAAATAATGAATATGCATACATATAAAAATTTATTTTAAGTTGTCATTGAAGACAAGATTGGAGCATGGTGTTTTATGCTTATTTAAGTGCTTGACATTAGGTGGGTCTTACACAAACTAATTCTTTTATGCCTTTCCACGAAAAGGTGCAATGATTTACATTGTTATAAATATTATTTGAGAAAAAATATTTTTTGACTTCAATTCATTATTCTTCATAATTGTATTTTATGTTATATACTTTAAAAATTAATTTTTTTGTGAGTGATAAATGCTAATCTAGCTTAGAAAAAAAAGTCTTGTATCTTATAATGAGGAAAAAATTGATGCAATCATATGATATGCTGTTTTTGATTGAATTATTAAAAGTACAACAAAAATTAATGCTTCTAATATTACAAAATTTGATTGAATCAATCATTTATATAAATTAAATTCTTTTAAAAAAATTTTTAATATAAAATTATTTACTTTCTTATAATAATTATTATATAAATAATCTAACTAATACAGACTTATTTTTACAAGTAAAATTTATATACATTCATTAAATACAATCGTGTCAATAATTTTCAACAAATTTTAATATCTAGCCACATTAAGTTTTTGTAAGACTATAAAACTAATTAACCTAAATTAATATAACTTAAACAAAGCTACTTAAAACATAACGGTAAAAATAGAAAGTTCAAATCCTCATAATCTATCACTTAATACAACATTTAAAATGATAAACTTTCAAACATTCAACATCAATTATAGCCAAAAATGAAAATCTTGTGAACATTGCCACTATATTGTCTCATATAAAATTTCCTGCTTTACCTGTTTAACGACACTATTCCATTCTTACTAATTTTGGCTTAATGTTATATATATATATATATATATATATATATATATCTCTCTCTCTCTCTCTCTCTCTCTCTTTATATATATATATATATATATATATATATATATTTTTTTTTTCACATTGCTACTTTACCTTAGCTCTCAAGGAACTAGCAGGACATCATACACTCCTTGATTCAAGCTTTGAAACTTGGGAACCTTACCAAGATTGGACCTATTTCATTCACGGAGAATTGCGACTCCTTCACATATTCCATCTCCTTAAGAAGTTTTGCATATCTGAAGCTCACCTAAGGTTTTATTTAGAATTCAACGATGTTTTCTTGATGGTTTCAATTTTTTTCTTGAGGACCACTATTTATTCACATGTTTTGATTATAATTTGCTCATGATTTGTTAATTTAATCATTTGCAAAGAAACTAGTAAAAGAGCAAGCTCCATAGCTCCAATGAACACTAATAAAAAATTGTGGTATGATGTTAAATTTTAATGGGTCTATAGTCGGCTTTTATTTTGTTTCTCTTTAGTTTCTTATTTACAATACTACTGCTCATTTACTACTTTCAACATAGCAAATGAACATGCCTTAATGGTAACTTTGTCAAAATTGACAAGTATTGCACTATCATTGTTGCACCTATTCTAATATTAAGCTTGTTGAATCATTAAAGTCCTTGTCATGCATGAGCATGCTTTCCAATCACCTATGATCAATCTATGAATATAGGAATAAGGAAGAACAGTGGGGACCACCAAGCTTAGGTTAAGAACAAAATTATGGACCTAAAAATAGGCCAAGCCCAATGTGTGAATAGGAAGTCTTTATTAGGTTCATATATAAAAAGAACTTCTAAGATCTTGCATGGAATAAATAAAAATAAAAAAATAAAAAAAATGTGGGAAGGATGTATTACACATAATGTAGTTAAATAAATTTTATTTTTATAATGCGTACTTAGTTCATTTGTATTTTGTATGCTTACTTTATTTGATGGTATTTCATTGATTTTCATCACATTATGTATACATAATCAGGATGCCACATTATGACCCCAAAAGGTAATTCCTTTAGTTGTTTCTTTTTGGACTTGGCATAGAGGAAGAGGATTGACAATGCTAAAGAGAGTGCAAGTCTTTATTGGATTGCTAGCCCTGAATGATTTTCTTTCCTTAACTTTGAATAGCAATGTTTTGTTATGGCATTATTGGCTAGGTCATCCCAACTTCAATTATAGGAAAAAATTGCATCCCTATTTAATTAACAAAATAAGTTCTTTTCCTTTATGTGATGTTTGTCAATTGTCTAAACATACACATCTATCTTATTTGACTCATTCCCATCAACCCACTGCACCTTTTTCTCTCATTCATAGTGATGTGTAGGGACCATCCCTTACTTAAAATCTCAAAGGCATCCTCACGGTACTAGTTTAATAATGATCCTTTAGCAGCTCCATCCACATGGTTCATTAAGGATGTGGTCAGTCCATTGTAGAAGATTTTAATTTGTTGTTGCTCAGAGAAACCATGGTGAGGACATTCTCTAAGTAATTCCTTAAAGCACTCATAAGCTTCATATGAGGATTCTATGTCAAATTGCTGAAAATTGATGATATCTTTTAACAATTTCTCAGTTTTGCTAGGGAAAAATATTTGTTCAAAAATTTTTGTGCTAGTTGAGCTTAAGTTGTTATGGATCCACTAGGTTATGAATCCAACTAATGCTTGGCTTTGTCCACTAAAGAAAACTAGAACAACCTAATGCAAATGGCTTCAAAGAAGATGCCAGTCACCTTAAAGTTGTCACATATTTTTAGAAAGGTCCTTAAATGAGCATCAAGATCCTCATAGGGTAAACCATTGAATTGGTTTTCATTAGGCATCACCATAGTAGCCAAATCAACTTTGAAATTAGTGTCACTGATTTTTAGTCTAGCTATGCTAGACTGAATGCCCTTAAAGATTGGCATGATGTAATCATTAACTTTCCTTCAAGTAGATGGATTGGTGTTTTGATTGACAACCTCAGCTTGGTTATCAAGCATTGGATTTGATGCTCTACTACTGTTGTCAGCCATAGCAGGTGACTCCTCTTGTTGACTCCTCAGTTGGTTTTTTTATTTTTCTACATGTGAGCTCTATTTCAGAGTCTAAGGGCAAAACCTTCGTTTTTCCTCTTGTATGCATACAAGGACACTTGAAAAGGAAGAATACCTCTTATTAAAGTGCTTAACAATCAAGTTTTAGAAGAATTAAGTACCAAGTCCTTGACAACTGCACCAAACACTTATTGATTGGTTTGATAAAATTCAATGCTTGCACGAAAGTATACGTTATCAACAAGTAGTACAATGATAAGTAGAGTGTCAATCCTTCAAAGACTCGGTCTCTCAAATGTCACTGATTACCTATTAGTAAGTCCTTTATAATATTAAGAATTATATTAATTAAGCATAAAATAGGGAGTTGAATATTGAGTAATTACATCTATCTAGCAAACTTAAGATTTTGGCTTTTACCACATATAGAATTACTTTCCTTTATAGTTTATACTTCATATTGATTAATGACTAAATTTCTAACCTATGAATCTTAGTGGTTATATGTTTCTATTTAATTCATATAGTTTATGTTAAAATCACCTGATTCCTTATATTTCTATGGAAATTAGCAGATATTATACCTGATAAGATTTATTCCTAATTATGGTTATCAAAGATAGTCAAGTACTTTCATCTTAACTGCAAATTATGTTAGGAGCAAATCATGATTAAAAGCATTCAATTCTTAAACTGAAGTTTCCTTGTTAGGTTAACCTAAATTCTAAATTCAATTCTAAGCTGATCAAACTTAGAAAGCAATGAGCATAAGATGAATATAAACAATCAACTATTAAACAAGTCTAAAATAAAACTTTAACAGAAAAGCCAATCATTGGCATAAGTTCAGAATCATTACCAATAAGATGAAATGTAAAGAAAATAGAATAAGAAGAGTGAAAAGAAAAAAGTGAAAAGGAGGCACAACTTTGAATAAGCAGCTTACTATATTGCAAAACCCTTTCCTAATCACCTTGAACCTTAGTCAGAATGTCTTTCCATGGTATTATCTTCAACACTCTCTCTAGTTTGTCTATGTTGTAGCACACCCTTGAGGTCTTATTTATAAGCTTCAAGAACCTCCAGAGCTAGAGTTTAGGTGGCGTTAGGTGTCTCAACTCAACTAAAACCTTAATTTTTCAACTAAGTTTTTTGACAGCACACTCAGGCGATGACTTCCTAGCACCTGGGCTCTAACTTTTTGTTTTTGGTGCCTAGGCATTGGCTCTAAGGCGTTTGGATGATGAAAACTATAGAACTCTGGCACTAATATCCTGATTTTGGTCCTTCATTCTTGTACTTATAGTGCCTAGGTGCTGATAAACTGGCGTTTGGGCTTAAAGTCTTTGGAATTGGTGCCTAAGCACTAAAATTCTGGTGTCTGTGTATCTTTTCTCTTGAATTAGCTTGATTTTCCTTTACTTTTAGCTTCTAGGCACCATCTTTTTGGTTTTGGTACCTGAGGACACTCTTGTAGTGCTTCAACGCTACGTCTTTAGTTTTCGCACCCAACCATTGAAATATTAGTGCTTAAATGCTGCAACCTTCGCCATAATTTCCCTGACTTCTTTCTCTTTTTTTACTAATATTGTTCTGGCTTTATTTCCTGAAAGTTTTTAACACCAAAAAAGCTTAAATCTTTAAGCAATGAAGGTCAGTGATAAACTTTCAAGTGTAAGATAAAACATCTTTGAAACCAATGAGATTTTATCAAAATCCAATTGTTTTTGTTATAAATACTGCCCTGGATAACTCTCTTTCAAATAATTATTGAACACAAAAACCATCACTTACTAGATGTTTCCCACTCCCTTCTTTTAATAGCCAATAAACCTTCTTGTTATTAGGGTAAGGCAATCCTCACTGTAGCTTACCCCATTAACAGTGTCATCTTGTACCTTTAATTTTACTTTTCCTTACCATAAGTTGCTTAAGTCTTACCCTACTTTATGTGTCATGATCTCCCTCTATTTCAAAGTTTATAGCTACACGTCCTTTATTCATAATGACAATGGGGGCAAATTAGAACCTAAAACCATTATATGTTTATTTCTAAGCTACTCATATGCTCAAAAAGGGTACAAGTGTTGCTTTCCCTTTATTAAACATATGTATATCAATATAAAAGTGACTTTTTTTAGCCCTAACCATGTTGCACCAAAACACCCATTCAAGGGAGATCTTTACAGAAAATGAAGGAGAATGGATGTTTGAGAGTAACTATGAACCTTTACCCCCTTTGATACCTATAACTGAACCTATTCTAACACTTAACCGTGAACCAAACCAAACCAAACTAGTCACTGTGTCATACAACAAAAGGAATTGATTGTCCATAGTAAAAGGAAGAAATATAACAAAATAACAATAAGGGTTAAGCTAGAAAGTAGAGATAGCCGAACAAATCTTGAACAAATTCATGACACTTATTTGATTCCAAGTTAAGAAACTCAAAATTTGGAATTGCCTAGTGCACAATGCATACAATAAACCATTTTGTGACAATGGCATATTAACAAAATGTTGGCATTCATTTACAATATCTTAAGTGAGACAATTCCAAAAACCTTTTATTTGGCCAAAAAATGTAAAAAATGGAAAGCAATTATTAAAGAGAAGTTAGATACACTTGAAAAGAACAATACAAGTAAACCACTTTAACTTCCTCCATCTAAGACCAAAGTTGGTTGCAAGTGGATCTTCATAGTGAAATACAATCCAGATGGGAGTGTTAACTAGTGCAAGGCAAGACTTGTAGCTTGAGGATTTACCGAGACTCAAGGGATTAACTATAAGGAACCTTCTACTCCAGTGGTAAAGTTTAACACTATTAAAGTCTTATGTCCATTATTGCAAATTTGGATTTGCCTTTACACTAGCACGATGTAAGAAAACATCTTCCTCATTAGTGATTTGAAGAGGAAGCATACATGGAGATTCCATTTAGTTTGGAAACTAAGGGTAATCACAACTAACTATATAGACCCAAGAAGTCATTATATAAACTCAAACAATCACCAATATCTTTTAAAAAATTTACTAATATTGTTAAGTGCTTGGGATTTAGACCATACAGTCTTTGTTAAGGTTATCATTAATGGAAAACTAGTTGTTTTGATAGTGTATATAAATGATATTGTGGTTATAGGGAATCATTCTAAAGTCATTAAACACCTAATACAGTCATTAACCAATGAATTTGAGGTCAAGAACCTTGGAAGCTTAAGATATTTCCTAGGGATGGAAGTTGCAAGAAACAGATATGGACTTTCAATCTCTCAAAGATGTTGTGTGCAAATTGCCATGGTGTAAGTGTACGCTGTTATCAAGTAATATAATAATGAAAAATCAAGTATCATTTTCTGGAAAATTTTGTTAAGTACTAATGCTATCGTGATTACCTTATCCAAGCTAATCATAATATTGAATTAAAGAAAAGATAATGCAAAAGAACTAATAGAGGGAGACTAAAGAGATAAGTATATATAAATTAAACTACCTAAGATCATGTCTAATTTGGCACTTCAATTATAGTAGGGTAACTTTCCAACTTGAATTCAATGCTTATGAATTAGTCTAAATTTCTAATATCATTATAAGAATCTGTTGATCCTTTATTAATTTTATTGCTTTAATTAATTCCCTATATTTATGTGAGAATCCAATTAAAGAGATGCATTACATATAGTAATCACAACTATGTTATTCCAATAGGTATATTTATATTCTAAAGGAAAATTAAGTTAATTTAAGCAATTAATTATCATCAATCAAGCAATATTTAGCTTAATGACTATTTTTTAGATTCTCTTTTAAGAATCCTCAAATCCTCAACATAAACCCTAGTTGATGGCCAAGCAAAAAGATTATAATGAAGAATTGAATCGAATAAACTCATTCATAATAAAATTCAAAAAGAAAGGTAATAATAATAATTAATTTACATGTCATATAGTCATAATCCTAGAAAAAGAAAACCTATCCAAGCATATTTAAAGGTACAATCAAGTTCAACAAAGAAAACATGGTAAAAATAAAGAAAAAGAGAAGAGAAAGAGAAGAAAACATTGTTTTTGTTGCTTTAATTAGTTATTTTCTTGAATTTTTCACTTAAAATGCCTTTTTCCAAGCTCTAAGTTGGCCTTCAATGACCTTTCCTTTATGCCTTTCTATTTCCCAAGTCTCCTCCTCTTAAAAACCCTTAAAATTTGAGTTAAATTGGCATCCTTTTTATGAAAAGATTGACTTGCCTCTCTTTAGTTACATTTTGGCATCTAGGCACCAACTCTTTGAAATTTCTACACATTCTAGCACCTAGTCAGATCATTGCCTATCAGACTAATTTCAATATTTTATCTCTAACTTTGTGCTCCAATTTAAGCAAGGTCTTTATTGTAATATTTAGAAGTGTAATGCTCTATAGGAAAACCAACATAAACCTCTACTATCCATAAGTAATAACCTGAGTTAGAGCCCAATAATTGTGTGAGATAAAATGTGCAAGTGTCCTATGTGTGAAGAGAGCATACAAACCTAGTAATCTAAAGTCTACCCAACCCTCATTAAAGCTGATAAATTGCAAAAGAAATAAGAAGCATATATAAAATATATCAAAGTTGTCTACCCTATGGTTTTATTATGCATGTTATCTACATTAACACATATATCAACGATAAATAACGAACAAATAAGAACATATAACATATATAAACAACATACAAATAAGAACCTATAAGCATGTTATAGAATTAAAAAAAAGAAATATATACTAACATAAATAACAAAATAAATAGAAAACAAATTGGAACATACAAACATATTATATAGCTATAAGGAAGAAATGTATATGAAAACAATAAAAGATAAATAAATGAAACAATGGACAACATATCAACGGTGATGAAAATAAAAGAAACGTCATATCACTTTGATTAGATAGTTAAATAGGCTTAACTCTCGAACTATCCCCAGTAAAGTCACCAAACTATCATACCTAACAACTTATCAAAGGGTCGAGTGCAAAGTGGATGGCACAAAATGAAAAGAGAAACAAATCGGCTCTCAAAATAATTTCAAAAACCAATTTATTTAGGAGTTGCCATCAAAATTTTTAAAGGAAAATTTTGGGAAATTGTTTTTAAAAATAAAAGAAATGGAAAGGTGGTATGTGAAAACAAAAATGAGTTTAAGAGTCTGTTTGAGTATGAAAAAGATGTTAGGCACCCCACAACACTCGTTTGTAAGGATTGTTACCCTAAATTACTCAAGCAAAATCAATGTATTTTGACCTTAATGAAAACTTGCATAATAAACATAGAAAACAAAAATAAAATTCATGAAAAAATGGATATTTATAAAAGGAAAACTTGACATAGGATAAGAGTCTACGACCTATGTGCTTAGAGATAGAGATCAAAATCCACATAGTTTAATATAAAAATGTCTGGCAATTGGTTAGTGTCATTTAATTTTTGTGAAAAGAACAAGATAGTCAAAATCAAACAAATTTTTTTAAACAAAACGAGATTGAAATTTAGTTTGTATGTTTTAATTTAAGAAATCAACTTGATCTCACTCTCCTGCTTTTTCCATTTTCTCTCTTTTAAATTTTTTGGGTTTTTAGAATTTGGATTTATTTCAATTTTGGAAGAGGAACAAAATTATCAAAGAAAAGGAATTTTGGGATTTTTATTTAGATTTATATTCTTTTTGGATTTTTAAAATTAGGTTTTCTTATTTTGATTTTAAAGGAGGCATGAAATTATTAAATGAAAACATTTTTGGGATTTTAGTATCTCGGAATTGGAGTTTTTTTGCGTTAGGAGAATAAGGATGTTTTTGTTATTCTAACAAATGGGCAAAGTACTTTAAATTATTCCAAGGAAAATTATTAGAAATGTTTTTTTTTGGTATTTTAATTTTATTTAATGCAACTTAGAATTCATTTTACTTTTATATTTTTTGAAATTATATATCAACTTTTAAAGCCTAAAGAGACTATAGGTCTCTCATGACCTTTATTTGTTAATTTTGAAATTTTTGAAAAGATTAATGGTCTCACATAACAACTTTTTAAAGAAAAATTCATAATTTAAAAACTATTTTTGTTTTATTACTATTTAATTATTTATTTATTTTAAAAATCATGCACTAACTTTCAAAGTCTAAGGAAAAATCATCTCATATGATGATTCTAAAAAATATATAAATAAAAAAGGAAAAGGAAATTATTTTTTAAATTAAAATTGTTGTTGTTTTTATTTTTTCTTGTTTATCTATTATAAGAAAAATCATATATTTACTTTCAAAGTTTAAAAAGATTAAAGATCTCACATAATCTCTACTAGTTGATTCTCTAGGAATATGAAGAGATAAAAATCTTACACAACAACTTAAAAATAAATAATAGTTTTTAACTTGGAAATTTTATAATTATTCATATTATTATCATTATTTCCTTTTTTGAAAAACTATATATTACCCTTCAAAACCTATGAAAATAAAAAGATCTCACAAGTCCTTTATTAATAATTTTAAGTTCCAAAAAAGATTAAAATTCTTACACGGCAACATTTGAATTACAGACTTGAAAATAAATTATGGTCATCCGTTATTATCATTTTATACCCTTCATATTATTATTATCTAACAAATTTGAAATTGGTGCTAGTCCTAGCGCATAGAAACATAATCTTCATTATTTCTCATATGATATTTTATTGCTCAACCACGTATTAAAACATAATCTTCATTATTTCTCACATGATATTTTATTGCTCAACCATGAATCAATTTATTCACAAGGTGTGGATTTTTTTTTGTTTGTTTTTGCCTGAACAAGGTATGGATTTAAACAATTAAACAGGGGATATATTCTCTTCCATTTTCTTTATTTGGAATTTTAATAAGATACTCATCTTACCTCAAAAGAGATGGGACCCCTCCCTTAATGGACGTCTAGATTTTCAAAAATAATTTATACCATGCAAAGCACTGTTGAAACAAAAGGAGCTGATTTTTACTATTTTAAAATCCTTACCCAATTAATTTCCATTTGCTTTTTTTATTTTTTTTTCTTTTGTGTGTGTGTATATATGTATATATTATTATTATTACTTTATCAATTTTCCTCACATTATCCTTTCCTTTATTTTAAATTTTAGAATTCCATATGATCCTAAGCCACTCTTGGCACTATGCTAAATGGAAGCTTCTGAATAATGATGGCACAAGGACAAAATCTACCTCATATTATCCTCTCTCTCTTATTGTTTTGATTTGATATTTTTTATATTTTAACCCTTAATTCATATATTCAGATCATATTGTCATCCATCCTTTGCAGTTCTGCCGTCTTTATTTTGTTTATTCTGCCTGGATAGCCTTCTTATTTTCATGATTTACTTTGTACTTTTAAAATTTTGATATATTTTTTGCTTAATTGCCTTTGTTGTTTATTAATCCGTGCTCTTGATCTATCCATTTCCTAATCCTGATTTCATGTTTTCCTTCTTGATAATCGCTCTTTGTCAGTTTATTTTCTAGTTTTGGTTTCATTCATTTTATTTTTGATTGACTCTGTTTTTCTAATATATTTTTTGACTTTTATTTTTATTATCTAGTTTTTTATTTTTATTTTTCACATTTCAATTTTTTTTTGATACTTTGGAGTGTTCAACCACTACTTTTTGTTGAAAATGTCTTTAAAAACTCTACAACTTTTCGTAAAATAGTTATTTCTAAATTCAAATATTTATAAAACTAAAAGTTGACTTAAAGTTAGAACATTAACATTTTTTTTAATTAATATCAAAACTCTGATTTCTTTTTTTAGCAAAAATGAGAACAACATGAATAACTTATATTTCACAAAATTTTACATGTAAATCACCAAATAATGTGGATTAAAATTAAAACAACTTAAATTTAAATTATTAAAAGGCTAAAATGACACAACTAACAAAATTGACTCAAAAACAACAAAATTAGTCAACTATTTGGCATAAATGTAATCTAAACAACTCTAATTCATAGAGTTATCATACCCCCTAAGTTCTTGCTCGTGCATGACAACAGTAGTGCAACAACAAAGAGAGAGAAGGAAAATGGTCTATGCATGAGAAAACCCTAAGAGTAATTAGGTCAAATATTCTTAAGTCTTTTGGATTTAGGGTCACCTAACTCTGATCTGGCATGGAGAAGCTTTACATGAATTCTACTTCAATATTGAATAGGGACAACTCAGCATTTAAGTGCCTATGTCATCTATTGCTTAACGATGGAATGACAGAAGGATTGAAATGGGAAGTGTTGGCTCACTGAGGGACCAAAATGGAATTTTCGTCTTAATAAAATTGATTCTAAATGACTTTTTTGGACATCCAAACTTCTATCTCTTGGCTTCTTGATTCAAGCATTGTGTACCCCCTCTCTTGTTTCAATTTTCTCAAGAAATTCTGCTCCTTTTGACTCCAAGGTTGCCAATTTCTTTCGGGGATTTAATGCTAATTCTCCCCGCATTCACTTGGTCAATTGGTTGAGCCTGTGTGGGAAAAGGTGCAGAGGTGTTTTAATTTTTCCGATGGAGCAAATGTCTTAGGATTTTTTTTTTTTGGTGGCTTTAATTCCTTCTATTTTGACTAACTTCTTTGCTGATTTTTTCTTGTTTCTATTGGAACCTTTATAAAAAAAATTCCTTTTTAATTGAGTTATTAAAATTACAACAAAAAATGCTTCTAATATTACAAAATTTAATTAAATTTCGTTAATATAAATTTAAAATTTTCTAATAAATCCTTCAATTGAAAACATCTAGTGTGTGTGTATATATATATACACATATTTTCACAAATAAAAATTATGTATGTTCATTAAAAACAATTGTGTGAATTATTTTCAACAATTTTTAATATCTAGTCATATCAAATATTTGTTGCTGGAAACTTTTATTATTTTTGAATCCTAGAATTTAAATCAAACAAAAGAATTAAAATTATTGGGTCTAATTCTAATTTCATACCACAATTTCAAGTTCAATTCTTAACATCAAACAAGGAATATTTGTGTTTCTTCTCCTTTTAAAACTCATAGTTTGAAGTTTTAAATAGTTTTTTAAGAGATATTCTAATAATTGTTGTCTATCAATCTTTAAGTATTTAGTATCAAGGTTATTAAATTCTCGAGTTTATATAAACTCTTAAAAGAAAATATGAACTTTTAACATATATTCATGAGTGTTTATATTAATAATAAATAGCTATTAAAATATATAATTATATAGTTAAAATATTATATATAATAAAATAAATTATTTAAATACAATTCAAATTATTTTAAGTCAAACAAAAGTTATTTATATTTCATAATCTATAATACAGAATATAAATACTTTAATATTTATTTTATAATCATCTTAATAATATTTATTTTATCTTTGTATTAGTAAGTACATATTTATTGTAATTTTATTATTTTTATGTATATCTTTCTAACAATGAAGCTTGCCCATGAGTTAGTTTATAGATAAACAAAATAAGCAAAAGTAAATTGACTCAAAAGTTTATCAAATTTATATTAAATTTTAGTCTATATATAAGTTGACTAATTTCTTTACGTATAATTATGAAATCATGATCTTGAGAGTATATCGTATTTGACAAGTGCACTTGAGATAAATCATAGAATGACTTGTCATGTACACAATAACAAATATACTGGGCAAATATAACAATGTCATATTGCACTATTTGGCACAAAAGTTGTCTTTTACACATGTTTTCTCTTACAATTTTTCCCTTAAAGATAATTCTATTTTCCAAAGAAAAGGAATAAAATATGAATATATCATTTGCCGAAAAAATTTTATATTATTTCTGTCATAAAATTACTTTTCTACTCAACGTGAGAAAGCAGTGATATTAATCTCTACCATGACATTGTGATTTTATTCTTAGTATGATATTAAAATTAATTAAGCAATTTTATCTTTTGAAAATTGCATAGTATATAAATCAAATTTTTTAACAGAAAATGACATAAATGAGAATTAAATATACTTTTTAAAATAAGAGAAGAATTAATATTTAGTTAAAAAAAGTCATTTAAAAAAAATAAAAAAGGAGCGGTGGTTATCGCTGCTACGTACGTTGTCAGGCAGAAAGCCAAAGTCTCCGCTCTCAAAACCGAAATACGCTGAATCCATGACAAGTGTGAGATTGGATGTTCATCTCTCCGTCACTACACTCGCAATGTTCGTGCTCAAGGTAAAGCTTCAAATTCCCATGAACACCTCCCGGCCCAAATTGACATTAGTTCCTATAATTTGCTTGCTTTTCCCTCTTTTCTTTTTATTCCATAACTTGTTTCGCCAGGCATGGAGATCAACGGCTTTTGCTGTTTATGGATACCTGAATTTCACCAAGGCTGGTTTTCTGTGAGTCCCTTTCTTGATTTTCCTTTTCCAGTTTGTTTGTTTGATGAACAAATTGATAATTTTTTCTCTGGGTTATGAACTTTTACCGAGACACTTTCTGGCTAAGATATTTCATTTCCTTTTCTTCAAGTAATGCAGAGGGTTTTGATTTGTCTGTTTTGTTTTTCCTTTATAAACTGATATTGTGCTGAAATAAACAAGCTTGAACTTAAATTGTTCATTTGTTTCTTTCTCAATTTTGGGGACTTTACAAGATAGAATAACTGCATGCACTTGCTGGCTCTGTCTTGTAATATTGCTGAAATGAAAGCAAAATGGAAACAGATTGGAAACATATTTGTTTTGTCTTCCTAGATTGTGGGCTTTGTTTGCATTGTGATTACGTTGCAAACTGGAGATAAAAGTTGGCCATCATTTTGAGTTTCTTCAAAAAATTTGTTGATAGATAAAAGCAAAATAAAGCTGGTAGCTTTCTAGTAGTATTGTTGTTTAATTGGGCCCCATATTGTGAATAAATTTCTTTGTAGTGAGCATTCAAAGAGATTCAAACCGGAGGATGTGGAAGCAAAAATTCCTGGAAAAAATTGCATTGTTACTGGAGCAAACTCTGGAATTGGTTATGCAACAGCTGAGGGTCTTGCACAGAGGTTGGTTATCATCTTTTTCTGACTTTTTGGCCCCTTCAAATTTGCTTTTCAGTACATATATGTTATAGTTAATGATTCCACCAGAGGTGCTACTGTATATCTTGTATGCCGAAATAAAGAGAAGGGAGAGGCTGCTCTTTCTAAGATTCAATCCACAACAGGCAATCAGAATGTACATTTGGAGGTATAATTATCATCTCATCTCCTTTGTATTTTCTATAATTAGACACAATAGCATTTCTTAATATCATGCGCCTTACACAAGTTTTGTCTCTTTCCACTATTTAGTGGCTGTGTATGCTTTTGTACAACTTACTATTTTTGACTGGCAGGTCTGTGACCTTTCTTCTGTCAGTGAGATCAAGACATTTGCATCCAGATTTTCCAAAAAAGACATGCCTGTTCATGTGTTGGTAAATTCTCAATTGCCATTATGCTTTTATATAATTGTCACTACATGTGTAAAATCTAACATGGAAACTTTGCTCTCTGTCAAGATTAACAATGCTGGCTTGCTTGAGAATAATCGAGTCACCACATCAGAAGGGTGTGTCTCTATTCTATATATGAAAACTTGAGTTATTTAAAAATTCTACTCACCCAATATTGATATGCTAGCTTTTAATGTGATCTTCCATAATCCAGGTTTGAGTTGAACTTTGCTGTCAATGTATTAGGCACTTACACCATGACAGAATCAATGTTGCCATTACTGGAGAAAGCTGCCCCTGATGCTTGTGTCATTACAGTTTCCTCTGGTGGAATGTATACTGTTCCCTTGACTAAAGATCTAATGGTAAATGTTGTATGAGCATACCATCCCTCAATCATTCATGATATATTAATATTAATTATGTATTGGATTGTTGTTACTCAGTACACGGAGAGCAACTTTAATGGGGTTGAGCAATATGCTCGAAACAAGCGTGTCCAGGTCAGTTGAACTAATGACTCTACAAATTTAGGGTGGTTTATTTTTCTTTTAATATTTTTGGTATCCTGTGATTTGTTTTTTGTCCCTCTATCTCCATGTGTTATTATCCATCATCATTTGCACTCCCTTCATATTATTTTTCTTTTTTTTTTTTTGTCAGTTTAAGTTTTTTTTATCAGAATTTATATTAAACACGTCCTTTTTTTTGGGTGAAACATAAACATGTTATATAAATCGGAAGTCTGGAACATTTAATGCTTGGTTGAGGTTGTGCCTTTTGTCAATACTCTGTAGAATCACATCATGCTGAGATCCTTTAACTCTTTTCACTCTGCACATGCCTTATAACTCATTTTACATCTTGCTGTAAGATGTGAGTCTCCATATTTCTCAGAAGAGAAACAACCCAATATGTCTTAGTTGTTTGCGTACAATGAAGGAAATTAGGAAATTATTAGTGGTAGACCTACTTGCCTTACCCTTCATTAATTTCTCCAAAAGTAACAGCTTAGCTTAGCACTGAATCCATTTTTTGGATCATGCCTCTCTGCTTTACAATGCTACTAATTTTATGCAGCAACACTTGGTGTGACATATATTAGGTGGAAGACCTTAAGGAAAACAATTGTTGATGTTCTTGAAAGAGAATGCTTTTATGTTGAACCTGGGATTATGCTACATGTTTGTGAAATTTTTGTTTGATTTTGTTTTCCATATCATAGCATCACCAGCATAATTTATTATATCCAATGGGCATAACGATGACAGACTAGAAGTAGATGAAGAATTATGGTGATATGTTATTTCTAATGGGTTGCTTTTATCCCTAGTTCTGCTCATGAAATTAAGTAAACGAGAAAAACATAGTCTTGTAAATTTTCTCAGTTTACTGCCAAGTGAAATTCAACATTTTATGACCATTAAAAAAAAAATCAAAATATATTCAACACTTTATATCTGTACCCCTTTATTTCAAAAGCTTGAACTTTTAGGAGAAGGCTCAAATAAGAGTTTTCTTATTATTTCTAACACACACCTTTAGATGAAAACCCTTTGGACTTGAAACGTAGATGAAACATAGATAGGAATTTGGGGACAGCTCTCTTAACCACTTGGGCATGGAAACTCTTATTTATTTCAAGGAGTAGTTGAAGTTGTTAGGAGAAGGAACATTATTGTTTATTAATGTCTCTTGTGTGTTCTAACACACAATATATGAATGTCAGGTTTTACCATTTAAATACATATATGGTGATTTTTTTTAGTAGTTCTTTCTGTATATTTGGCCTGTCTAAACTGAAAAGAGGTCAAGTGAAACAGTTACGAAATTTTGTTTTTGAGGATGTCTTAGTTTTATATAAATGGTACAATCTCTTCCTGTTTTCTAGATACAATCTGGTAGGTACTTAAATTTATTGATTGCCTTCCTATGGATTCATACAAGTTTACCATATTCCAGGTCGCACTAACAGAAAACTGGGCTGAGAAATACAAGAACAAGGGGATAGGATTTTACGCAATGCACCCAGGTTGGGCTGAAACTCCCGGGGTTGCTAAGAGTTTGCCAAGCTTCAGCGAAAAGTAAGTCTTGAGTCTTGACATTATTCATGAGGACAAAACTTGGGTGAAGTTATTTGAGTGCTTGCTATTAGATTATTCAATAAATAGGGGATACTCCCTGAACTAAGATATAATTACAAAATTGATACATCAATTTTAAAATATACCAAAACACCGTCTAAATTTGGACAAAAATGCAAATTTTAAATCCAAGTTGACTTTCGGAACTAAAAAGGAACTTTTTGTAATCTGAGTGTTGAGCTAAGTGAATAAAGATTGCCATCACAGTCAAAATGACGTGGTTTCTTGTCATTTTTAACTGGAATGTAACATTTTCTTGTAGCCTGAACTCCAAAGTTCTGTAAGTGTTACATTACACTTCAAAGTTCATGTACCAATTTTGCAATTAGGCCTCAATTCATGGAGGATAAAATGTAGTTTCCCTATAAAATTATAACATGTGAACAATTTTCACAACTCAACACTACCTTGTCGAATCTTTCAGAAAGGTTTCTCTGATGTCATAATTCTCTTGGAAAATTTTATGACAGACTCAAAAAACTGTAATTAAATTGTTTCTATCCTCCCCATAAAACCAACTGATATTCTGTGATTTATAGGTTTCAGGGGAAGCTTAGAACAAGGGAGGAAGGTGCAGACACCGTAGTTTGGTTGGCTTTACAACCAAACGATAAATTGGTATCAGGTGCATTTTATTTTGATAGAGCTGTAGCTCCCAAGCATCTTAAATTTGCAGCTACCAGTGGATCTCATGCTGTGGTAGACTCTATTGTTGATAGTCTAAACTCCATGGCTTCTCTTTCTGCCTAGGCGGGGAGCAGTGTTACCAAGAAACTAATTCTCAAAATTTATAAATTAAAATTTAAACATAAGTTAGTGACAGTAATTTTTCCTTAGATTTTTAAGTTTCTTTTGTCCAAGTTCGGCACTTATGCTCAAACTTGTGATCTGTCACTGGAGATAAAACTGCTATATGTATGATAGGGAATGTAAATAGTTGTCAATTAGGGTCAATCTGCTCCATAACGGCTCTAGGCCTTTTAGAGGTGGGTTATCTTTAGCCAAGTCATGCCTTGACCTCTTAAGGATTCAAGTTGGTCCTATGGGCTGGTCTTTAAAATATGTAAATTTAAAATATAAATTTTATAATTTATAATAAATAAATTATAATTATCTTTATATAAATTTAAATAACTTTATAAATATTAATGGCTTGCTCTTCTTTGGCCTCCGTGAAAGAATTGAAGGTTTGGACGTTGTTGGGAAATAAATTACGCTGCAGGATTCATCCTATTAAAAATTCTCGAATTTCTGTACTTTTTCCCATATTTAATCACAGGAAAAAAAAAAAAAAAATCTTTCGAACTTTCTGGTTTTTGGGTTGTATATATTCGTCGTTATCTTCTTGCCCATCTTATTGGTGAGAATAATCTGGATTACATTACCTCTAGTTATTGGAGATAGTAAAAAATTAATATATTATTAATATTAAATTTAAAAATAATTTTTTATTCACTAAATCCAGGACTGGAGGCGATATAAAGCCTGTTCATGTTCAAAGGATGAGGATAAAGATAGAGCTGGACAATAACCTGACATGCGAAAGGGACGTTGGGGGTGACGTCAAAATGAGCGATGGTCGAAAAAAAAAATGTTGTTAACCAGCACTTTTAAAATATAAATTAAAGATTATTTATTACATATAATTAATTAATTTCTAATGATGCTTAATTAGTGCATCACACAGGTGGGACAAAACAACTCGATGAGTTTATTATTTAAACCAGAATTTGGCACAATTTTACCATCGGATTTGAATATCTTGCTTTCAAATTCTGCATGCAAGCATGATGTTTTGGATCAATTAAATACTTGAATACATGCTTTGTGAATTGCAGTTAGTAAAGTGAGTAACAGGAAAAACGGAGAGAAACTTGTGCATGAACGCATGGTCAATAGTTTTTTTTTTTTTTTTAATGTTTAGTTACGATTAATTTGATTAATTAAAATTTTCTTTTTTCATATTGATAACGAGGGCTTCCTCCTGGCCGAAGTATCTGCCATGTGTCATTTCATTTCATTTCATCGAAGTTGATTACACTCACTCTGCACTCTTGAGGAAACATACAAGCTCCTATTCCTAGAGAGTGGTAGTAAATTCATATTTAGAAAATTTTAATGAAGTATTAATCACAAGCTCCAAAGTAAGATAGTATTCTTTTTCTTTTTTTTGGGCGCCCCCCCGGGGGGGGGGAGAGGAGGGAGGGGTGAGGGGGGTCAGGAGTAAAATAATATTCAAAATATACTTTTTCCATTAGAATGTTTTGAATTGACAGATTTTTTTGGGTAAAGTTGCATTTTTCACCCGTTTATATGTCAGTCAATATGTAATTTATCAAAAAAATATATTATTTGGCAATTTCATTATACAATTGTACGAAGCAAGTGCAACTTAATAAGCTCATTACTTAAAAAAATGAAATTTGCACAAAAATATAAAGCCTAAATAAAAATAGTCTAATTAAAAAAACCCAATTTTATTAAATAAGCTAAGTTATGGTATTTTTACAAGTTTGACTAAAGTTTAAAATGTCCGAATCAATATTATTTTTAATATAAAAAATTTATTATTTAAAGCAAAATGTAGTGAAATGTAATATTTTAATAAAGAAATAAATAATATTTCTTATCTAAAAAATTTATTTTAATACAACAATTTATTTGTATCTATAATTTTATTATATATAATTTTACAGGTAATAATACCTATTAATAATATTATTTATTTTAAATCTTAAGTAACAAATCAACTTGATCATAACATAAAATAAATCTATTTAGTCCAATTGATCCAATGTGAACAAATATAAATAAAAATCAAATAGAAAAATGGACTCATGATTTTTTTTAACCCAAATTTCAACCCTTTTTTTATGGGTCTAACACAATGATCGAATCTACCTCTACTTAAAAGTAGCTTTAGGTAAATAGTACATGACATGAAGAACAAATTTTTCAGACTTGCATATTCAAAACAATAACAAACATAACTAAGGATTCACAGCCTAATTCTTTTTTTTCAATCCCAAAAAGACTAACATTAATTGATTATCAATTTTTCTGTAAAAATTAATCAACAGCCATCACACATTGTTACTAATATATATTATTTACAGATTTGATGCTGCAAATCATGTCTTTCACAGTTCACTATTATTCATAAAACACATTCTAAGCTGAACTTGACTAAGACATTAGCAAATAACCTGAAAGACAAAAGCAGCCTTCCATTCAGAAATCCATATAGGAATAAGATTCTGACTTTGTTGAGTCCAATAGAATAGGCTTCCTTAACCAGTATTGCCTGAACCTCTGGCTTGCATACTCCTTATAGTCAAAGTCAATTTTATTGACATAATTCTGCAATTACAAATGTGAAACATCTCTCAATTTTCTGTCTTCAGGGTAATAAATAATTTTAAAAAGCAGAAAAAAGGAGAAAAATATTTTTGTCCCTCACTTCTAAAAAAATTATCATTTTGGTATCTCATTCATTATAATACTTAAAATAGTTTCCTACTTATTGGAAAATATTACACTCAATCCCCTACTTTTGGAAAAAATACTAGATTTAATCATTCTAAACCATAAACCTTAAACTCCTATTCTATAAGGATCAAATATAGTATTTTGTTTAAAAGTGAGGGACCTCGTGTAACAATTTCTAATTAATGGAGAATCATTTTGAACATTACACTGAATGAGAGGTCAAAATAACAATTTTGCGATAAGTAAGAAAATTAAAAAATATATTACTGAGAAGAAAAGACTAACCGAAATAAGTCCCCACAAGCCCCAAAAAAGATGGTTTGCAAGTGTGTATTTTTCTACATCATTCACTAACTGCTCCACTTCATCATTGCTAGGTTTCTTGCCTGTGTACAAAGAGTTGCCACTGTACAATTCAGAATCATGTATGAAATCAAGAAGCACTGTAATTCAGAAATAACTTAAGAATTGTTTGGTACACTATGGGGCCCTTTTGAAATTAAAAATTAAAAAAAAATCATGTTTATAACAGTATTATTTTTTTAGGCTTTTAGAACACTGCACGAAAATAACACTATCAACAAAAGAAAATAAAAATTGTTTTTCGTGACAGGTTTCAAGAGAATATAGAACCAACCGGTCCCATGATCTCTCTTAATTCGTTGTTACAAGGTTCTACTTCTGTAAACCATGAACAGATCGATGTTTTAGTTCAAAATCTCTATCATTATACCAAAAAGAGAAGATGCTAAAGTGGAATCTGTATTGCACATGAGAAGTCGACCAAATTGAAGTTGAGGCTTAAAAATTCATTTCACTGTGGGTTTTAACTTATAAGCACTGAGAATAGATCAAATAGCAATTTTCTACACCCAGATCTCTGCCCAGAACAGATCCCCTCATGTTCTGGTGGAAAACCGAGGGTCATGTTTAAGTAGTGTGTACCGTTAAATAAAAATTCAATAGTTCAGATTTAATGTTAATTAATATAATCACATGCCACCAAATTTGTTGTTTATAAATTTAGATCATTGAATTTTTATTTAACTCATGGCCCTCACGAGGTAATCTGGACTTGATCGCTATCAATATATGTGAATTGATGGGGTGAATAGGTCGGTGGACTAACCTTCAGAAGTTAGATAAATACGAACAAACCTTTGGCGCTCCTCCAGACCTGGATATTTACCGTAGTCTAGCAAATGAGGTGTGTCACTGTGGTAATTGGCAGCCATTTCACAAAAATGATTTGCCATGTCATATGCAATAGGATTGTAACTTGCATATTCGTAATCCTGCATCATACACATAATCATATGAATCAGAACCCAGTTTTGCTGTAAAATATATAACTGATAAACTAGCAGTTCTTGAACTTCAAGGCCAATTAAAGACTCTGAATGGAAGTATATAACAAGCAGTTTTTCTACTTCAAACTCTAGAGCAGACAATCACAGTACTGCTCCATTGGAGAAGTTCAATACAGTGCTATAATATATATTTAAAAGATGAATAAATGGACAAACATTATACAGCAAAGTAACTTACTATTATAGTGATTGATCTTGTCTCTTCATCCATCATTACGTTACCGTATTGTAGGTCGTTGTGGCAGAAACCAATCTCTTGATACCCTTCAGATAACAATTTCTCCAGCGCATTTATTTCCTTATCCATATTGTCCAACCCATATTTCTTTATATCCTTTGGGGAACACAAACTTTTGGCCTGAATAAGCCATTTCCTAGTAAAAGAACGTATAAAGAGCATTCAATTTTCTGCATTGCAGTAAATGTTCCTAACAAGTTTGGCCTGATGTGTAAAATTACCTCAGTCTCTGCCATAGCTGAACTTTCTTCGGACCAGGCATATGAAGATTATGGAACTCCCTCATCTTAGATGATATTAAAGCCGATGTTTCGGGGTCTCGTAGGTCACCAGCTGTGAGTGTCTGAAGAGCAAAAGTAGAAGAGAAAATATTTGTCATCCAAAACTTGTGTACTTTGAAGGTAATGAGAGAATGTGTCAAGTTTGTGTGTCTCTGGATTACAAGGACAAGTACTTGAATGTAGTTACTTGTTGCCTTTCAAACCTGAGCCCCATACGTGATGGTTATTTTTTGAAGTTTCAGTAAAAAGAAGCTCTTCAGTCTGATTCCATTATGATCAGTACTTTCACTCTGATCTGGATTTACAGAATAAGTTATTTCTTCTGGTGTCTATCTAAGGCATTTCACAGTCATATACATGAGGTCACATGGCTGTTTTATTAGTCGCTATAAAAGCCAACTGTTATTCCAAAATCATAGATGGCAATTACTTAATTCATTAATGCAAGTGGTGACTGGAAGACAGAACATATAGAGCTTTTAATCTGACTTTTTCTATGTACGAATAAACATATTACAAATATTTTTGGGCATTGTTTATTACCAAATGCAGATATTTCAGTTAGGCAAGGAACTAAGGAGTAAAGACACAAACGAACGGTAAATAAAGCACCTCCAAGAGCACCTGATCCTCTTCTTTTGACTCGTACTTTTAAAATGAATTTCCTAAAGAGGCATCCCATTTAATTCTGAGCCACTAAATAGTCATTCTAACCCTTCACTGCCCCAAAAGAAAAGGGCAACCAAAAAAGAAAAAGGAAGAAGCAGGACCAAAGAGAATATCTTCCACAACAATAAAAAGAACTTAAAGTAATATGGAAAACCCTAAAGTTCGGTAGCTTTCAAATTAGTCATATATTCTTCGCAGTTAAAACATCTATTGAAAAAACCCATTGCAGCCAATTGTATAGTTGCTGGAAACATCAATAGTCGAAAACATAAAGTATATCATACACGAAGCAACACATCAAACTACAATTACATATTAGAGAGGTAAACAGTCACATACTCTGGCATGGATGAACTCCTCGACCCGGCCAGCGGCGAAGCGGCCGAGAAGCCGGGGACCCTGGCCGTGCTTGGACATGCACTCGAAGGTACGAACTTCTTCTTCTCTGTTGAAGAAAATATCGACTCCTTCACCGTACAAGCGAACCAGAACTTTTCTGAGAGAATCGCCATTTTTGGTGGGCCAGTTGATCTGGAAGACCTCATTAGTCATGGCACCTTTCAGAGGAACCACCTGCAAGGCATCCATGTCGTCGGTCACGTCCCCCAAATCCAAAGCCACCGATGCCAGAACTTCCATTATCTCCTCTGGTGACGCACACCCTCTTAGCAATTCCACTGTCTTTATGGCCATCCTCGATTGTATTTGAAGGAAGACTAGAACAGGGGAAATCGAAACAGAGTAGGTTAATCATTAATGCATAATACTAATAATAATAATAATATTAACATCCCAAATGGAACAACTCAGTTTACTATTAGAATTCTGACACTACAGCTGTAAAATAAGATAAAAAAATGTTGGAAAAACGTAGAATTGGGACTTTACAATATTACCAAGAAGCGAAAAATAAATGTCAAAGCTTGAAAACAGGGGAAAATGAGATTTGAAACAGAGAAAGTTTGCTCGTTGAAATCTGAAGAATTGAGAGTTTTAATAAATAACCCAGTTGTTAGAAAACGTCAGAAATTGACCCAAAAAAATTGTAGAAAAACAGAAATAAAAAGGAAGAATTGGGGTTGTATCAAAACTCACCTAAGAACCAGAAAAGGCTAGAGCTGGAAACTGGGAAGATCAAGATTGAGGCAGACGAAGTTATATATAAACCTGAATAATGCAAGACAAGATAGAAAATTTAAAAACCAAGTTGCTTCAGAACATGAGAAATAGAAAACCCATGTGGGTTGATACGAGAGGAAAAAGTAAAATACTGACCCACGAAGCAAAAGGAGAAAGATTGAGTGAGAGATGTCCAAGAAAGTTGCAGTTAGGCAGAGCAATACCGACACCGATGATCTTTACGAGGGATGTCAGAAATGGAAGAAACAAAGAAAAGGTCGGAGTTTGAAAGCACAAAAAGCTATGAAATGGAAATAAAGAAACGCACTAATTGTTTTATAAGCACTCTCGATTATTATCGCGTTGCTTAAATTTAAAAAAAAAAAAAAAGTGTCAGAATTTTCTTTTTGGGCCTCCATGGTCGTGAGCATCATGACGCGGAATATGTTTGGTTTTCTTCAATTTTTTAATCTCATTGTTGCCATCAGCGACGATGACATCTTCTGAACGAGACGCTTGGGGACGCGTGCCTCTGGTTGGCCAATATAAATTTTACACGTGGAACGAATCTGAAGGGTTGTTGAATCTTATTGGAGATTCTCTTATCCTAGGGTTAAAATTTGCATTTCAATATTACGGCGAAATCATTTCTTTTTGTTCATTTGCCATACCTATTATATAAAATAGGGATTTTTAAGTAATAAAATGAGTTTATAAATATTTATTATTATTGTAATAGATACCGTAAATAATCTTATATTAATTTTATTAGTTAAAGTTTATTTATTATGTACAATAAATGATCCTTAAATATTATTCTAAAAGTACTCGTTAAAAAAATTTTATAAAATAATTTTTTTTAAATGTGAAAGTTTTATTAATGGACAAAAAGATTTAGAGTTTAAGGTTAAACAAAGTTTCAACTTAGTATGTAATAAATTTTCATATTTTATATATGTATTAAAAAATTTTTGAATTATGTAAATTTTTTGTAATATACAAAAAAAATAATAATGTTATTAATATAACTATTAACTAAATTTTTTTAGTCAACTAGAAAGATAATGATATGATTAATTAATTAATCATCTCTTATGTCAAAAATTCATTAAAATTCAGATATTTTTTGAAGCCAATGGAAAAAATAATTAATTAATTAATTGTCTCTTAAATATTTTAATAAAGGATTACAAATATAACTTAACATTGTCTAAAATTAAAACAAGAAAAAATAATATATAATTGAATGATTTATAATGATACTCCCTCAATGAATTTATTGTTATTACTTTTATTCACTAATAATATATAACCAATTTCATGTACTTTATTTAATTTAATTTATTTTCTTTATATCATAATATGTCACTAAAATCAAATTTTTACTGACAATTACAAATATTGTTGACTTAAAATATGTTAACATATAATAGAATAAACTAATTTTGTCTTAGACCCATACAACACAATGGCAAATAAACTAGTTTCCTTCTAATTTCTTGGAACGTCTTCTTAATTAAGATTAATGATGATAATTGTCTTAAAATGTGCATAATTTTGCCAATTTTGAGTTTGAAGTACTTTTTTAATCCATCTTCAATAGTTGTCTGCATTTATGTAATTATTATATAACAAATTATGAAAGAATGGCATATTAAATATATTAATTGAATGTTAAATTGAAAAAATTTATTATATTCACATTTTACACATAATAATTTTTTAGATTTCGTTAATGAACTGGAAATCCATTTAAATTTGTCAACATATTTCCTTTTATTTTTTTTATTTTTTTCAATAATCTTTCAAAAATATCAGTATGTGCGTTGAAAATAAAGATAAGATTAGGGATTTGGGGGTTATTAAAAAATTAAAAAAAATAAGGGTGAGTTGACAAATTTACAAATGTTTTAATGGGTTATTGAAAAAATAAAGAGAAATTAGGGTTTAAGTTGACCAATTATAAATTAAGTAACTTTGGATTTATTACAAAATTTTAAAATTTTGAAAAATTTTGAAGTTATAAGGTAAATACAATTCACCCAACAAAAATCTAAATACAACAAATTATTTATATTAAAACCGGTTAACATATTTTTAGACATCATTCTCATATTTGTTATTGATAATGTGTTATACAATGATTATAACATTGCCATTATTACTAAGGATGCACCAAAAAAATTCATCTACTTTTATTTTGATTTAGTACGCTAACACATCTATTTGTATTTTGCACATTACTTACATAATAACCATCTAGGAATAAATTTTAAAGAAAATGAAGTGAAATTATGCTAATGGCATTACGTGAAAGAGACGAACAGAACAAAGACTAAAGTTTGAAGTTCATAAAAGAGAGAAAGAGAAAATAAAAAAATAAAAAATTCAAAGGTATTGTATGTGGGATTGTGGACAGAAATGACGCCGTTTAGAATCAGCTAACGCGGCTCAATTGGACTTTCTCTAAACCGTCCAAAACGCTCCGAATAATAAAAATTAATAATAATAATTTACGTTAAAAACTTTCCTTAAAAAGTTCAATGAAAATAAATTTGATATTTTTATTATAAAAATTACGCTTGACTATTTTTCAATATTTTAATATATACGAATCTATTCTTTTAATTTATTTTATTAAAAATTTAAAATTTTTCATGATATCAATTTCATTTTATTACTAAATATAATATAGTATAATTGTCTTCTTTTGTACAACTATAAATTAGTTGCATCAATGTAATTATTATGTGGTACACATAAAAAAATATATGTGACAATGACTTATCCAAATATGTTGATTGTATACCAATTCAAGATAACTTGTTTTATTTATATTTTAACCTCAATATTTTTAAATTTTATTTATGAACCTAAACATTTTTAAAAAAATTTCAATTTATTCACTCTACTTTTTATTTTTTAGAAACCCACAAAAAATTAGTTTATAAATTAAAATTAAGAATAAAATTAAAAAGTTATAGAGTTCTTAAAAAAATAAAAAATTACAAAGATAAATTAACAAAATTATAAACTAATATTCACTTGTGAGTTATTGAAAAATAAAAAATAAAATAAGTAAATTCAAAAATTAAAAAAAAATTTAAACTTTAAAAAAAATATAAAAATAATAAAATCAAAATATAAATATAATAAGTTATTTTAAATTAATATATAATTGACATAATACGTCACTTCAATGTTATTTGTCTTTCAATGTATCATGAAATATTATAGTTATATCAAAAATTTTATAAATCACATAATTTTAATTTTAAAGTAAATAAAATACATACTTTTAGATAGATATATATATCACTTTTGGGAATATTCTTAAAATAAGCGAAGAGGACAAACATCAAATTTTGAGATAGGACGTTTTCGGAAGATTGAAAATGAAACTACAGATATTTTTCTGTGAATTAAACAATATCCAGAATTTAAACAAAATCCATTATATGTTGTATAATTAATTATTGTGTCGGCCTATTTTGACATGTTGGTCCGACAAAACGTGTCAATCACGTGTGACTATGGATTTTCCGTATCAAGCAATCTTAATTTACAATTCAATTTTTATAAATAATCGCGTTATTTTTTTTCTTCGTATAAATTATTAATTTAGATTCATCATGTTCGACACGTTTCTTACTTATATTTATTTCTTAATTGCACTCCCCAATAAAAAGCTCAATATATATTATTTATTTACTACATAGGTCGCCATCTTTATCCCATTCATCAGGTGTATTTAATGATGAAAAATTTTAATTATTTTTTTTTTAAAAGTTGGATATTAGGCAGACATAGAGAACGAAGGTAAAAAGTTTTGGTTTTATCGAGTACTCTTTATTATTATTATTATTATTATTATTGGTTTTATCAAATGATTTCAGATTGTTATAAAGATTAAGTCTCAAATTTGAGATCATTAAGCTTAGTTCTAAACTTTAAATATGATTAGCAAAAAAATTTATAGATAATTATTTATATTTTTATTATGTTATTATTTAATTGTAACATGAAAAGTATATAATATTTTAATCACATCACGAGATTGATATAAATAATTTTATAATTTTTAAATTAAAATATATATTTTTAATATTATTATTGATTAATTATACACTTGTTATGTTAATTGAATAAATTAATAAAAAATATAACAAATTGTATTCAAATATAATCCATATTACTAACATTCATTATTAATAATTCATGTGATAAAAATATTTAGAATGATGTTGATTGGAATGATTAATTTATTATATAATTATGTTTAAATTTTTTTTATGATAAAATAAAATAATAAAAGAAGGATTTTAAAACGTTTCATTGTCATTGAAAATTTTTTGTTTGTCCCTTCCAAATTATGAGGTTAAAAATGAAAAGAAATAATCTAATAATATAATTATTATGATATCTTTTTAGTTAAGAACGTACCACAATAATATTTTATTTATAAAAATAATATTATAAAATTAATATACAAATTATTCTATTCAATAATTGACAACATTCTTTTATTAAATTTTTAAATAATAAAAAAACTTGTATTTTATTATTCTATTTCTTATCAATTTTTTTTTATTATTAATCATTCTATTATGTTTTAAAAAAAATCTGGGTCCACATCACACTTGTTGACCATCAAATTGATATCATTTTCAAAACTGATTTAGCGAAAGGATAAGTTGGAACTTACATAGGGAACTTAACTGTCTAAAATCTGTGGTATTCTTTTAAAGAATAAAGTTGAATAATTATTGGTGACAGCTGTTGATGGACTAACATCAAAAAAATAGAAAGAGATTAGTGTGTAAATAACTGGCTTATTTTTGTGGCGAATTATGCCAAATCAAATTAATAATGAATTTCTTATATATATAGAAATATTGGCTCCAACATTTATCATATTGATTTTGCAATATATAATAACTTAAATTATTCTCCATTTTTCTGAGAAATATTTAAATTACACATCTCTCTCTTTTATAGTAAACATGCATACAGAATAAAGATATTATTTATATGTCCTTCAATAAAAACGATAACTCGTTAAAAATATTATTTTCTTGGAATTTTATTTGAATTTTATGTATATTTTGTTTAAAAGCATAAATAAAATTTATTATAAATTTGAAAATGTACTTTTATATTTTTCATTGTTATGTTATTTAAATAATAAATATTAAAATATTATGATTAAAATGAGTGTAATCCTAATTTAGCCTTTATTAGATGTCAATATAAGATATCATTTAGAGAAAATAGTATTTTGGCCATTACAATTTCCATTGATTTTTAATTATTGTCCTTATACTTCAAAAATTTATAATTATATCCTCGTAATTTAAATGCTTTTTAATTTAATTTCTATCACTATATTTTAGTCAATATTCTATAGTATATGTAAAATATTTTATTTTTTACATTATCTATTTTTACTTCTATTATTAACATAAATTATATTTATTTTAAGTATTGAGACAGTATATAATTAGCTACACTAATAAATTTGATAAAACACTCACATAACTTTAATTGTAGGGATCAAATTAAAACATTTGTAAATTATAAGAATTTAATTATAAATTTTTAAATCCTAGACACTAGATTAAAATTGACTAAACTATGAGAACCAAAGGTATAATTTTTTTTTTTAAGCAACAGGAAGTGCAATTTTCAAAACTAAGATAATGATTGTATAATTTGAGTATCTCCAATAAAAATTGATGTATTTTACCTATTATATATAATATAATGCTAACCATATATCAACTCAATTTGATTTGTGCTCACCTTAAAACTAATTATAACATGCAAAATGAACTATAACAGAAATATATATGTGGAGGTTATTTCTAGAGGTGATTGAAAAATAAATATATTAATCAGACTGTCACGACTCTAACCAAATGGACGTGATTCGCACAAGTAATGAGGTACTCCTCGTCCTAGTAAGCCTAATTGATATGTCAAGAAATTAGATATTTACTGAACATATAGAATTTTCATCGAATCAAATTAAAACAGAATACCACAAATGCATAAGACAAAAAGAATTAGTGACTTTTGTGTAGAAATTTTTGCAGTCTCCCTTGAAATATGGTCCTCCTGAAATTTCTATAATAAGAAATCTGACATACAAAAGAATGGAGAGCTTCAGTCTCCACAATATATACATATACATATCCCACAGTTAACCATCAACAGAACAATAATCAAAAGACCATGTGTCTATGTACAAAGGGAGCTATTAAATCTAATTACAAATTTATAACAAAAAAGGAGCTCTTGCCCTTACAACAACAAGGCTCACCAGAACAAGAAACATCCACAAGCTTCTACTATGTAGATAGGTGTTCTGGAATGACATTGTGATTTAAAAAATGTTAGATAACATGGGGTCAATAAAAACTCAATAAGCAGCTAATATTAATTATGCAAAGAGAGGGACAAACTAGTAATGGTAGATTTTTTTTTTTTAAATCATATTTAGTTTTTAAATCAAACTTTTTCAATGGTTAGTATAAATAGTGCGGTATGTGTAACTGACTTTAAACTTCAGTAAATGCTTCAGTAATAAAATTATAAAACCAATTCTGAATAAAAATATATCAATACATAAGTTAAACAAGAGTATCTTCAAACTAACTGAATGTTTTGGGAACGTCTTATAGAACCACCATATATCAAAAATAGAGTTAGCCCAAAGCTAGTATAATTAGAATAGAGAAAATATAATTTATGAGCTTCAAGCTCGAAATATTCAGAATAATGGTTTCAAGTCTCAAACAGAGTATCATAATAATGGTATCATGCCCAATTATATCGAAATATAGCTCGTAGTGTACTATAACTAACATCTATTATCGTTAGCTACAGGGTCTTATTTGGTTGCATTCCTTACAAATTTATTTAGCGTATATAAATTTGTAATCAAATATCGGAGCTTCAGAAAACTCATAAACAAACTTTTTCATAAAAACAGATATAGGTATCCAGATTTTAGGATCCAGTACATTGCATATATAGAATCAAACATCTTCGTAATTAAAAAACTAAATATTTCATGAATATAAAATCAAAGTACTTCAAAATACAAACAGAGAAGTTCAGAAGTTCAAAATATTCTAACTCAATACTCAAAATCAAAGAACTTTAAGAATGCAGAGTATTTGAATCCACTAATCCAGACATTTTAATGTTTTAGAGTATGGAAGTAACATTTGTAATTCCAGAAGCTTGCCCCAAAGTACAAGGAGTTCAAGAAACAATATTTATTTAAAATAGATATTGTAAAATAGAATCTTGCATAATTAGAATTATTTACTCACCTGACCAAAGTCTACACAACTCACTCCCTTACCCTGTAAAGTAAAGTGCAACTGTTATAACCCTAAAAACAAATGATAAACCTTTAATGTCTTACGCTAACAAGACACTGTCATTCCTCTTAATGATTTTAATTGACATAATTAATACATATATTCACATATACAAAAAAAAATACTTCGAGCATCCAAATAGTCGATAAACTTATAGTTTCATCCTCACCAATAGCCAACTTAATTAATTTAATTAAAAATATTCCAATGTCTTTAATAATGCTCATATGTTTATAAGTTCACAAAATTTCCATCAACTTCACTTCCCATTACTTGAATTATTTCCAACGTAAGGCATTGGTGTTTCTTACAATATAAATGCCATTAAGTATGCTTATCAATCATTGGCAACCATACATAATTATTTTCATATTAATATCAGACCTAATAGCTCATTTTATTACTCTTTGTAGTCCTTGAGTTACCCAACATTACTAAATGAGTCTAAAATTGTAACAATCAAAACCAAGGTAATTGTTGAATATTAATAATTACTTTTATTATGCTTTCATTCATCAAGCTTTCTCTAATAATAATGGAATTTAAGATAAGCTAGGGAAAATTCCTTGAAATGACTTATCACTCAAAACAACAACTACTAATAACTTAAATTATTCTCCTTAAGGTCCAATAATACTAGAAGATCAAGAATTCTTCATATATCAACACTCTACACACTTCAATTCTCTACCAAAGAAAGATAGGTTTTTAATTCATTGTTCCAATTATGAAATTGACACATGGAGATAGTTAGATATATACCTAGGATAAAAAACCCCCCAGGAAATTTCACAAAACTCCTTCAAATTGAGCTTCAATTGGACCTTTTCAATTACTGTTCACGTTCTTAGTATGAAATTGGGGATTTTCTATTTCTGCTACAATAACTCGAAATTGGGAGCTAAAATCATTAGAGAATTGGACAAAACACTATTATAAAGTGAAACCATCAACTAAATCAAAGGAAACCCACCTTAATCATGCAAATTTTGGCTCCCAAGTATTGTTCACAAGATTTTTAGACTACCAAAAAGGAAACTTCAAATTCTAATAATATAACATGAAATTAAGCCAGAAATCTTAAGAGAATGGGTCGAAATACTTATTAGAACAAAAACCCGAACCAAAATTGAAGTAAACTCATTGGAATCATGCAGATTTAAGTTTAAAATCATGCCTTAACACTGCATTGTGTTTTGCCAGAATTCTGGAAATTTTTAGTAGTCCAAGAAAATAATATACTCTAATGCATATAGGAATACGAACTCAAACCCCCTTAATTGTATGGGTAATACTTAGACATTTCAGCCAACTTAAATCTCATGAAAAAATGTTATTTAAGTTGATATAAGAGATCTCCATACCTCCATACTCTCTCTTCTCTCAACTATTTAGATTTTCATTTTTTATTTTAATTATATTGCTTCTTCCCTCAGGCTAATGTAAATTATTCACAAAATTATTCCACAATAATTATATTATTAAATAAAATTTTTCCAAATATTACACAGACTAATCATATAACTAAGTTAAAATTAAACTTTTAGAGAAAGAAAAGTGTATAATGTATTTTAATATGTTTATATATCTATTATAAAATTCATTTAACATGTTTTTTTTAATAATAATTTCACTGTTTAAAAGAAGAATCAAATTTACCTTTCACTATCTTGTTTAATATTTTAAAAACACATAATTTCCAGCACGTGAAACATACATATGCTAATTTTGCAATAAATTATATAAAGTAAATTTCATAATAAATGTTTACAAAGGAAAAACAGTAAAAGATGCATAAACATTGAATGTATGCAAAATCCAAAGTCTAAGGAGATGGGACCTCTCGCTCTTCTAATAATTATTTTACGTCTTTTGAATTATTGGATTATAGTTAATTACATGTAATTATTCTTGTCCTTCAAAATGCATATTGCACATAGTAAGTAAACTGTTTTTAAATTCAAAATAAATATGTAGATGTACTTGTCGTTGAAAGAACTGTGTACTCATCCTTTTTATTGATCTATAAGTGGTTCTTTAGTTTATAATCTAATACCCTTGGATTTTTTTTTTTTCATAATGACGAAAGCAGTATCAAATTAAAAGAAATTGTTATCAGTTATCTGTTATTAATATCTAATTTTAATTAAGTAAATTTTGATATTGCAATTATTGTATCAGTGACCTTTTCCCTCTAAATCAAACCAGCGTTTTTCAATAGAAAATGAAAATTAATAATTTGAAATGACTAAATTTTAGAAATTTGAATCTTAAATATTAAAATTAAGAATAAATGTACACTTTTTATGTAATTAGTAAAATAATTGCAATAGAAAATCTGTCTATAGACTAGAAAAGAAAGCTCTGGTCTTATCAAATGATAAAATGAATTAGTAATCCAATACTAAACCAAACAAAATTCCCTACTTGTGACAAAAACAAATAAGAAGAATAAATTAAAATATTCCATGCTTAATAATAGAGATAAAATGAAATAAATAAAATTTTTTGCCCATGTGGACAAATAAAAGGCTCACCAACTAATCTCTTCGACGTCTCTAAACTTCAAAGTCATAACTAAGATCAACACTATTTTTTTACAAGACTTTTAAATTTCTTAAATTTCCCAAGACTCTTAAAATTTTTCTTAAATTTCCCAATACTTAACCCAGCACTTGTCTAACTACTATGAACCAAGTTTTTTCAATCTTAAAAGTGAGGTATTAGACTTTCAGCTTCCAATACTATAAGCAATTTTTCCTCTTTCTCTCAAATCTTGTATTTATTATTTTATTATTATTCACATTTATTTTATCATATATATGTGTGTGTGTGTATGTAATCCAATATATATATATATATATATATATATATATATATATATATAAGCCATGAGTTGCCTAACTCCATTAAAATAGTTTGAAATATATGCTAACATAATTAAAAAATTTTGGTGATTAAATAAAATTATTTATTCAATGCAATTTAGTAATTACTACAAGATTTTCTTCATTATCCCTCTTCATACCGACAATGGAGTTCATCAAAACTGAATTTCACCATATTTAACTTACCACTCTTGTTCTCAAGTTCTAATAGCCCAAATCCCTTCTTTCTAGAGGATTATGGATGTCTAAAATCCAAGATTTGAAATTATTCCACCTTTCAAGCTCTCTAACTTGCTGCCATGGAGAGATGCATAATTTAGGAGCCAAGATCATGAAATTAAATGTTGAAATTAAAGGGGAAACAACTAGAATTCATCAAAGAATTAAAACCCTGAGGTAATTTCATGAAAGACTTACCTATTCTTGCTTAATTTCAATAGAAATCCAAGAAAGTGCATGGCCAAAAGGGGTTTCACAATTTGAAGCCAAAGTTTGAAATTGAATTTGAAAATTTGAAGGGAAATAATGAATTTAACATTAGTAAGCAAAGGCACAAATAAATTTAAAGAAATTTCTCATTAGTT
The DNA here is from genome assembly GCA_037074485.1 of Delonix regia. Classification (NCBI taxonomy): domain Eukaryota; kingdom Viridiplantae; phylum Streptophyta; class Magnoliopsida; order Fabales; family Fabaceae; genus Delonix; species Delonix regia. The sequence continues at coordinate 17,356,973 of CM073449.1, read as the reverse complement.
ATGCTCAATTTCCCTTCTTATGAAATTCTAATGTTGCTTAAATAAAGCACAACACAATTTGAAGAAATCCTTCACCAATCATGCTCAGTTCCTTATCTTTTGGAACCTTAGTGTCAAGTGAGTGAGAGGGAAGGAATTCCATCGAATTAATGAGAGATTCTTACTACCAACTCGTTGGTAGTGGTTGAGAGGAGGCAAGGTCCCCTTGGCAAAAATTGTGAATGGTAGTGGAGAAGGGAGGGTTGCAAGATGAATGTTCGAGAAGAGATGCTACATGAGAGTGCAAATAGGAAGGAAGAGAGAAGAGGAAAAATAAAGAAAAATAGGAAAAAAAAGAAAAAAGAAAAAGGAATTAGGCTAAAGGTGTTTTTGTGATTTCCTTGACAAGGGACATGTGTTTGAATTTTGAGAAATGAATAGGAATTTTTCTTAACTACGCATGGGAGATTTTGAATATAAATTCTTTAAGAAGTATGGGGTAAGACTTAGCCGTTTATTCCACCCTCAAACTCAAATGTAATACTGATTTATCTAATATTTTGTCTTTTTAAATTAATTTTTCAATTCCATTTTTTAAATTTGGTTCATACATCAATTGCATTCTCTTCCTTTCTCCATCTCACAAAACTAGTTTAAATTTTTTCCCACTCAAAATACACTATTAAGTTAGAAAATTCAAGACTGTTATAGACGTATTATGGAGAGTGCAAAAAATAGGTCATTGGCTTCTATAAGAATCTAGGCATTTGCAACACCTTGACAAATGAGTTATGAGGCCTCCTGAATGTGTTTGCGCTAGCATGGAAAATGGGGTTCATAATGGCCACAATGCATGATTTAGCCATTATGGCTAGTCACTTGTTAAAAGGGTGATGGAAGCAATGTTGGGAGCTATTAATTACTCGAAAGAATAAAAAAGTTATATTACAATAGATAAGCTTATTGAAGTAAAGATCACCTATAGAGATGACAACTTTTACGTAGATTGGTTGCCTAACTACAATCGCTTCCGAGAGTTGGGCATAAATGAAATCAGCTTTTCTTCTCTTAGGATCAATTAACTACTTCTACATAATGCACTTAGTTGTTACATAACCTTTACTTTTTCTAGTTATGTTTTTCTTTGGGTTAAGCCCTGCTATCTTCCACCTAAAAAACTTAAAATAGTGTAATTTATTCAAAAAATTATTATTAACCCTTCGCTAGAGCTTCCTTTGGAACCTTTGTTAACTTTAAAAAAGCGATGAAAAACCCAAAACAAAAATATTTCTATGGTAAAAGAGAAAACTTTTAATCGAATTTGTCCATCCATTAAGAAAATTTCTCTTACAAGTCCACTCGCTTAATTCAGAATTTTAAAAAAAAATTATGAAAATTTAAAAGAGGTTATATATCATTTTCCTTATTTTTTTAAGGTAAGTATGAGAGATACTAAATTACATAACTCTCCCATTTAAGGCTAAACAAAAGATGTGTAAGGATGGGTTACAAACTCGAGGCTTAACCCAAATGCTTTCTGGGCCAAAACTATTTGCCCAAAAATTGAACCCAAATTGGTAGATTTAGGATTTAACGAGTCTAAGTTAAACCATCTCAGGTCAGACTATCCATTAAGAAAATTTCTCTTGCAGGAGTCCAAAGTCCACTTGCTTAATTAGCACTTTTTTTTAAAAAAAAATTATGCAAATTTAAAGGAGATTCTATGTCATTTTCCTTATTTTTTAAGGTAAGTATGAGAGATATTAAATTATATAACTTTCCCATTTAAGGCTAAACAAAAGATGTGTCGGGCCAGGTTATGAACTCAAGGCCTAGCCCAAATGAATTTTGGCCCAAAAATTGAACCCAACTTGGCAGATTTGGGATTTAACTAGTCTCGGTTAAACCAGCTTGAGTCAGACTATGTTTTTTCATCTAGAACCCAATTCGTGCATGTTATCTCATTTGCCCTCTTCATTCTTCCTCCATCTCCTCTCACTTTACTCACTCTATTTCTCTCTACAACTCATGCCTTGTATGAGTCTCGTTAAAAATTTGAGAAGAATGAACGGTAATCAGTTTTGGAAGATAGGGAGTATGGCAAAAACGAAGCCTCGTCCTAATGTGTGTATGTGAGTGTCGAGTGAGAGAGTAAAGATTATAAGAATTTTAAGCAAGTGAAAAATGATGAAGATTGGAGAGGTGTAGATGTTCATTAGCGAGTAGCAACTCTACCAAAGCAAGAAGGAAGAATTGGAAAGATAGTGTCCACAAGGAAATAGAGAAAAATGTAAGACATTTTCTTCATTCAAAATTTTTTGGTTTTCTTTTTGCTTTTTTCTTTTTATATTGTCATTAAAGGTTAAATCTTGGCCATTACCTCATTTGGCATTAGACATTGAAGAAATAAAATTGCAACTTAACCAATGAGGTTTAATGACCAATTTGCCCTGAAAACAAGTAATATAGGAAAGAATCTTCAAGTTCTTTAATAAAAATTCAAGTGAATTCTCTATTTATTTTGTATCATTAACTTGAGATGGCCTAACTGGTCATACCAAATATTTGTGAACTTTTGGTTCACTTGCTCATCTTATCAAATTTGTTTAATATCATCTTTAGGGGAAGATCTATATTATTTCCAGTATCCCCATCTATGCTTTTTACTATAAATCGTTAAAACTCTTGACATATTTCATTGAGTTATATATGGTAAACATTATTGTTTTTTAGGAGCTTTATTTATCTCATCTCACTATTATTCATATATTGTACTTTATAAATGATAATTATTGGATCATAAAGATCCGTTTCAAGCATAATAATAACTTCTCCCTTCATTTTTAAACAATTAACTAATACATGAGTAGATCAATCTCATCAAAAAATAAAAAAAATCCATTATAATAGTTCTAAACGAAAGTTTGGGTTTGAACATTTTGTTTTAATATAACATATCTCAATTTCAAATTTGCTATGGTAATTTTCTTCCATCCTTCTCACGTATCTCACAAATACCAATAAATTTAACACAACAATTACATAATTCATGCTTAGATCTATGTTTCTTAATAGTTTTTCATATTCATGTGAAATCTTATCATTGTTTCTCACTATTCCACTCCGGGTCGAAAATTATGACATTTTGTCATTATGTTGCCATTCATGGTCAAATATTGTAAAATATAGACAGTTTCTTTATGAAATGTCTAAATATAATATATGATATTTGATATCATTTGTTTAAAAATTTAAGGGAAATAGAACTTCCTTCACTTTTGCTTATTACATGCATATTTACTATATGAAATATGCAAACAAAAACCTATAAACCAATTTACTTCTGGAAAGTAGTGTAGCACAATTAATGGACAATATCATAATATCATACATCATTTAATCAAGGAAATATGTAAACCAAACTTTTATTGTTGATTTCTTTTGACATATTCATACTACGCAATATTATATGATACAATTATAATATGTTATATTAATAAAGTCATTAAAGTTATAATCATTTTGATGAGACAAAATTGTTTCCATAATGCTCCCCTTCTTTTAAACATATATGATAATAGAAATAGAATAAGAAATATAATAGCTTATAAATAAGTCACAAAAACACACTTTTTCTTAATATAAGTTTTAGAAATATGCAACTAAGATAATTTTATTTTCCATGTGTTACATATATTTATTATAAATAAACAAGAAGTTGCAGTAAACTTTTTCTTTTATGATTGTACAATTAATCAATTATTTATAAATGAATGCTATGCGAGAAGCATAAGTAAGATAAAGCTATTATGAACTATATAAATTACCATTATAAAATATATTACAATAACAACATGTTCATTCAACTTTTTGTAGCCTTCTAGATTTCAAAAATAACTTTTAGCCTTTTTCATATGACTTCTAGTCATATTGTAAATTGTAACAACTAACTATAAAATAATTTTATGCTATTTAATATTCATAGTGGGTCATTGTTAACTTTAACATCTGTTTAGTTCACAGATCATAAGTGGTCAATAATTTGCTTATAAACATGTTTAAATGGAAAGTTTCCAATACTATGTGGTGATATGAAATACATAGCCTTCAAATTCATTGAAATATGACATATAATTATCTACGAGTAATATTTGTTTGAAGATGGAGTTGTTGAATATAAGATAACCAACAATAGTGTGGTTTCTAACCATACAATCATGCGTACTATTTTGATTTCCAAACCACTTTCAAATTGATAACCATATAAATATAAGTAGGTCTTGAATCAATAAATAACATAAAATAAAAACAAAAGCTCCTTACCTTATTGTGATGAAAAGAAAAATATAAATTGACATTACATGAATAGTTTCGAATAATTTACCAATGAATATTATCAATTTGGATGCATGACCATATATTTAGGAAATTGATCATAAAAAATTCTTTGCCATTATATATAATACATAATATCTATAAAATTAAATACTAAAATGAATTCAATTATCATAAAATTATTTTAACAATATAATATTTTAATCAAAAAGTGAGGGTAAATAGATTATCTCAAATCAAATGAGAAATGAGTGAATTTGATTTGAACAAAAACTTAGAGTAAAATTGTGTTAATAATGTGTTATAAAACTAATGAAATATATAAAAGAAATATGAGAAAAAATTGATAGGAGACATAAGAAAAGTATTTTCATTTTCTAAGGTACTTCATCTTCGGTATATGACTTTATTTATAGGCATTTAATTTCATAATTAAAAAAATCCTTAATATGCATAAATATAAACTAATTTACATAATGGTACAATATAAATAATTTATGAGTTATATAATATTTAAATTTAAAGAGTCACTCTTGTCGACATCTTCACAATTATATAATTTATAACATACATTTATATATAATAATTTTAAAAAAATCTAAACTAATGCTTTTCGAAATCTTATACTTATCGTTTTTTAAAACAGGCTAATTGTCCAATTTTTTTTTATATTAAAATTTTGAAAAAATCCTCTATTTTTATAGACATTTTATAAATTTTATATACTGGAGAATCTAAAATCGTTTAGTAAATTTGACAGTGAGTTTGGCCTCCATCATTTCCTGTGAATTATATATATCTCTTTTACCAAAAAAAAAAAAAAGTAAAATTAGGAGAATGAGGAGAATAAGATCTCCCAATTAAAAGATAAAGAAAAGAAGAAAATTAAAGGAGAGCAGAATGTCAGACATGTCCATTCTCTTGCTCCTTAATATAGAAAGTAATTATTTAGTTAGTTTTTTTATTTTACCATATTTTCTTTCACCTTTTAATGTTTTCTGTGAGAAAACAATTAACCTTGGTTAAAAGAAATTCTTTTAACTTCTTGATTAATTTCACGTAAAATTTCAATTTTTAACAACTTACCAACTTCATGATTGATTTTAAGTATAATTTCAATTTTAACAAGTCACCACTTGATAGCCCCAAAACATGATGTTTGAGATGTATTTTTTTAAAAAAATAATTAAATGTAAAAATTAATGGATTGGAGTTTTTAAAAAAATGTTGTACATAAATGTAATACTTTTTTCCATTTAAAGATTTGATATTCTTATTTGTAGTAAATGACTCAATATGCTGAATGTAACTTTTTTTTGCTTCTGTAGTGGAAACATGAAATGGTCAACATGAGACCTGTCCATTTGTTTTGGAGTGACGGAAAGCCCATTGCTCCAACCTGTTGGACGGAGGCCTTATCATCTTAATCCTAGTTTCAGGGATAAATCAGAATGGTTCATTCGTGCAATAAGAAAGGTCAAGTGTGGTTTAGCAATTTTACTCTGAGAAAGCCAGCCTAAACCCTTTGTCTGGGTTTTCTGTGTTCTGATTCACTGTACAAGAATTAGTGGAAGCTGTAGAATTGCACAGTCCAATTTGCTTTTCGGAGGCAGATAAGGGAAACAGAAAGCGTTATTGCAGAAAGTTGGTTTGTAGTCATCTGACATTTTCCCCTGTTTGATTAAAGATTTGATCTTCGTACATTGGTAACGAGCTCGATAGGTCCCCATATCTATTCACTTTGAATTGTTGCTCATAGTATTCATGATCAGTCCTTAGCTTCTCATCATATTTTTTATGAACTCATTTTAGTTTTTCTGCTATATGGTTTTCCAGTTACGATAAAAATGGTCAAAGGGTTCTCAGTTTTGAAAATGTAGATGAATTATGATTGATTCTGGCTACTATTTGATCCAATTTGACTTGGGTGTCTCCTCAAAATTCAAATTGCGGTCAAGTATTGTTTAGTGACTCTATGTTTTAGGGAGGAAATTGCTTTTTAATCCAATTGTTTGCCAAAGACTTCTTCGAGGTAGTTTTTTCTTTTCTTGTCTCTTCTTTTTCTCTGAGTATAATGGAAGGAGAAGTTATATAGTGGGTATTTGCATAAAAAGAATCTCAACCCTTGATTTACATGCTAATTGTTTATGGTAGCTTCATTTTGTACATACTATCTTCCATTGCTTATCGTGAACGAATGACTCTCCTATACAGATGCATTATGTCTAAGATGTCCACTTCTCAAAAGGATACAAATATGTTCTTTATGTCGATTAATGAAGGAGAGAAAAAGCCATTTGACTTTTTACGTTTTGTATATGGTAAGTATTGGCATTTCAATTTAAGATTGTGTAGATGCATGGCATGGAGAAAAAGTTGTAGACCTTTGATGTTTAAATGATTGGTCTGATCTGTCTTCTTGTCGTATTATATATTAATTCAGTGCTGCTTGACTGGAACAACTTTTTGTACAAACTACTTGAACTTCGTTAACTGTAAAAAACTGTAGGCTCTTTTTGGATAGAGAAAAACCAATGTAAGCAAAATCTACTGTAAGAAATGATGCAGTACAAGTGCTCAAAACAGCTGGAGGTTAAAAGGTAAATTAACACCGTGCTTGAAGTCAGTGACTTAGATATTTAAAATCTGGAGTTTTGATTTTCATAAGGTACAGATTAAGATGCAAATACAAAAGTACAGTAAACTTTGTTCCCTTGAGTGGTCTCTGGGAATGTTTGCCCATATCAGTACCCTTACAGTCATGTGGAAAACTATGATCAGTAAAGTTCATATGTGCAAATCTTATTCCAAAAAATTTGTTTGTGTTCCCTTGTGAAGGGTCTATTAAGGTGTAGATTGGGATTATTTTCAACGCTCAAAGTTAAAGTCCTTTTTCATCTTTGCTGAGTAATTAAAATTTTTTTTTTTTAACTCATGATATACTAACATTCCATAGTACTTTGAAATGCACCCTTAACTGGCTTGTTGGTTTTAAAGTAGGAAGTCAGTTACCTGATACCATGAAAGTATGACTTGCCATATCAAATACTTACATATTTCCTTGTTTATGTATCATATTGAATTGATAATAATAACTTCTAAGCACAATATGTCTTCTCCTTATATTGAATCATATTGATTTGTTCTAGGATTGGGTGCAAGAATTCAAATTGGTCTAATGTTCATCTTTTCATATTCTCTTTAATCTTTTAATACAATAATGTTCTGTATGGTCTACTAATGAAATTTTCAGATGGGTGCATTGCTGGAGGTGTTGCTGGCATTGTTGTAGAAACAGCTTTATATCCGATTGACACTATAAAAACTCGACTTCAGGTGTGTTAAGTATATTAAGTGTAAACTTTCATTTATATTTCATCTCTTCATAATTTGCTTGATGGGGGTTTGAGGAAACAGGAGGAGAGGAAGGAAGTAACATTTACAATATGTTATACATGAAGCAGCATGAGTGGTTGTTTGCCTTAAAATGCTGTGGCTCAGGACTACTACTCTCTTCTCCATTCCAGTTTGGCCAACATATATTGTTTCATATCATATTTCCAATTCTGTGAATGCTGTAATTATTACTTAACACGTGGTTTGTGTGATCCTTTTGGATGACATTTTAGACTTTGTTCAACATGTGAACTTGGTGATGCAATGGACTGTGCTTTCCTAGTTTTTAATACTCTTTTTCCTAGGATGTAAAGGCCTGATTAATTGTCCTTTCATTTTGCATAAGAAACTAGTTCTTTTATACTTTTCATTGCTTCCTTCTGCTGTTTATGACCTTTGTTATCTCTTGGTGTCATTGACCTTTTGACGGAATCTATTTTCTAGTTTGGGCTTGCTCCTATGTTATATTGCTTTATCAATCTATGTTTCTCTTACCTTTTTACTGTTTATCCTATAACAGGCTGCCCGTGGTGGAGGTAAAATCATTATGAAGGGTCTATATTCTGGATTGGCTGGAAATCTGGCTGGTGTCTTACCGTGAGTAGACTTTATTTTCAAGTCTTCATTTGTGTAATCCATCTTTGTAATTCACATGTCATTTATTTTTGTGTTGATTCATGCTGTCTGCTTTCCATTTTAAATCAATGAATATTAAATCCAAGATGGTAGTAGATCATAGCTTATTGGTCATGAATTTAAGCCAAGTTTTTCTTTTAGGAGTTAAGTTGAAGAATCTTTATTTGTCCTCAAGTTATCCACTAGTATTTTTGACTCCTCAGTTGGCTTATTCTTATACTTCTGCAAAGATGGTTTGTATACCATACTTGAATCATGTATAAAAATAAGCAAAAGCTTCAGAATCCAGAACTTGATCACTTTCCATATAATCATATTCCACCATAGGTAATAGGTTTTTCTACCCGTATTTTACTCCTTTGAAAACCTTGTTGTGGGCCGTTAACATCTCTTAAATCTCTGGCAACAGTAATGGGCCCTAATTGATTGAATTGTATAGTGCTTCTGCCTGATAGATCACTTTCTCTCTCCCACTCTTTACAGAGCTTCTGCAATTTTTGTTGGTGTATATGAACCCACAAAGCAGAAACTGCTAGCATCATTACCTGAATATCTCAGCGCTTTGGCTCATCTTGTAAGTTGTTTCTCTATGAATAAGGGAATGTCAATCTATTTGTTATTATTTAAGCAGTAATGTTTAGAAAACAGCTTGCAAAGAAATTTATGTGAGAATAACATTTTATAACATTTCAAGACTTTTATGAGCAGAGATAAATCCTAGGATACACAAAGCGAGAGTGACAGCAAGTTCCATTAGTGAAAGCACAAGATTATTATTCTTATATATAATATTAACTGCATGACACCCCCAAAAAGTCTTTCCGAACATGTATAGTTATATTAATAACATTTCATTGTTGGAAATTCATTTTAAAATGTAAAATTTTATTTAGCTTTGCTAAAGAAACTGACTTATGCAATTTAAATTAAGTCAATGTTTTTGTAAAGCATCCTAAACTTTAAACCATGGCAATGTAAAGAAGTATCCCTAAATCAAAATTACTGAAGGCCTAGTATCAGAAAATGCAGGTAAATATGGAAAAATAAGTAACTTTCCTAAAATAAATTTTTGGTTTTCCCAGCTAAAAAATTGAGTATAATACTTTTTTGGTCACTTGCTTATAATAAAATTGCCATTTGATCCCTCACTTCTTATAATGTCCAAAATAGTCCTTCACTCATTGGAAAATATCACAATTTGTCCCCCACTTTTAAGAAAAATGCCAGATTTAGTCCTCTATCCAAACTTTGTTAAATTTTGTTGACATAGAAATTTGGTATTTTTTTGAAAAGATGGAGTCCAAGTGTGACATTTTTCAATGAGTAAGGGACTATTTTGAACATTACAATAAGTGAGGGACCAAAAAAGTATTTTTCTCCTACAAAATTACCAGCAATAAAGCATACTGCACTTAGGTACAATTTGTCCTTAATGAACAATGAATTGGTTTGTTAATAAGTTATTATTTCACAAGGCACCATTCTCAGCCTTGTAGATTGGAAGTATCCCACTGCCCACTCCTAAGGGCCTTGAGGCCTCATTTGTAAGCGACAAAATGAATTGGTTTGATATTTACAAATGGGGCATATTCGAGCTAAACAGACAACAACTTGCAAGCTTGCTGTCCATCATACACTAATGCAATTTTGGGTACTCAAAATCACAAAATTTCTATTTGAGGATATATGAGCACAATCTGATCTCCAAAATGGAGGGTTTGATTTCCTTTTGCTGAGGAAACTGACCAACAAACAGATGCCAACATAGATTTTAAACACACCTCACATTTTTTAATTATATTTCCTTTTAAGACAAATGAGTTCACTGTGAAAGATTCATGAACATTATACCTAATAATAAAACCTAAGCTTGAATTGATATTATTATTTAGACTGTATTGACCCTTATACCCTGTACCTTGGGTGCACTACTGGAGTGGTGGTTATTATTGAATTCTTAATGATTTGTTTTATTCTGAATTGGAATGCATATAGAAATATACTGATAAATGTGACAGGAAAATGTGTATTAATCAGGTGACGTTGTGTGCTAAGCAGTTAACATTTTGATCTCATCAGTGTATAATATAGTTATTTTAATAGTCCTAAGCTTAATATAGGCTGCAGGTGCCATTGGAGGTGCTGCTTCTTCTCTTGTCCGTGTTCCAACTGAGGTATCTAGCTTTTCTTCTTACACTGCCATCTATTTTTAGCTTTCTTGAGCTTGGAATTGGTTCTAATTCTTACAGGTTGTTAAGCAAAGAATGCAAACTGGACAATTTAGTTCAGCCCCTGCTGCTCTCCGTCTCATTGTTGCCAATGAGGGTTTTAAAGGTCTCTATGCGGTATGAATTCCCTAGTTGTAACTTGTATGTTGTAGGAATGACCGTTTAATTTTGTCTATTACACCTGAGTGAGCAGATTATTTTGGCTTTAACAACTTGTTTTAGTAGGTATTTTTAGTTCATATCCCCATTCTGAAAGAAGGAAACTATAGTTGGTTTATGTGAGAGTGGGTATGAATATGTTGTTTTATGCAGGACTATGATGACAACTGCAGTGCCATTGCATTGTTTTTGTATTGCTTGCTTGACTTCTGTTTTGTTTGTAGGGATATGGATCCTTCTTATTGCGAGACTTGCCATTTGATGCCATACAATTTTGCATTTATGAGCAGCTCCGGATAGGGTATAAGCTAGCGGTAATAGCATATATGTTCACTAAGATTCCTGTTGTGTTTAGATCAGCCATCTCATTTACATATGGGTTGAATAAAATTCCATAAAACTAATTGAATTATGTTCATTGGAACATTTGCTCTTTCTTCAGGCAAAAAGAGATCTGAATGATCCAGAGAATGCTATGCTTGGTGCTTTTGCTGGTACTTCATGTCCATAAAAGTTTTCTGCTGAAACTTGAAAGTATATTCATGATTTTCTTTTTTTGTGCTTCCACTGTCTATGCACATTTCTGTCCACCTTCTGGACTTCATTTCAAATTGTTACAGATTGTTTCCTGTATATTTTCTGGCGGGCTTTATGGTTGAAGGATGGGTATCATAATCAGTAGTGTTGCCTTTTCTAAATTTAGTAGCAAGAAGCCATATGAAAGTTGTAAGAGAAGCATCGTCATAGTTGCGGCTTAGGTAATAACCTTTGTGCTTGTAGGTACGGCTCTAATGAGACCGTAAAACTTTAATAGTAATTGAGTATGGTAGAAAGGCCCAAGACTGAAACTACTACTTCCTTGTCTGAGCTCACATAAGAGTATAACATGACCATATGAAAATATGTCAAAATATTTGCACCCTTGAATTTTTGTTGACTTTTCCAGAATCTGATGCATGTTAAACTTGAGCACTTTTAATTGAAAATTATATGTAAAAGACCTGTTATATGGAGAACAAAGTTACATTCTCAGAAAAGATTCATTAAATTAGTGATGCACAAAACTCCCAGAAGGAAGTCTCACCATAAAATTCTCAATCATTATGAGAGTAGCTAAAAATTTCAATAAAATCAAATAGGTATGTATATCTATAAAGCATTGCATGATAGGAATCAGGAAGTGTTAACTTTGATTCCTGAGCTTGTAACCAAAATGCCACCTCTTATCTTGTGCTACTATCCACCATGCCATCCTTATAAACGCCAATCTTGTGTGCTTTAAATAACTATAAATGCTTGAGATTTCAAGGTTCTCACGGGCCATATATATTTGACTATGTTCTGAGTTAACCAACTCAAGATTTAGTTGCTGTTGCTTTCTTTATACCCCATGCTGCTATTCTGCACTACCTTCCTTGGCCACTCCCAATCTTGCATAGTTGCAAAATTTTCCCACTATTATATTATCCTCTGCAATAGAGTTCTGCATTTCCAGTCAGTATAGTATCTTCATCATACCATCCTATTTGAATGTAGAAAAGAGAAGCAAAATTGCTATGAAGATGCTCACTGATTGAAGGCGGACTTTTTTGTAAGTTTGAACAATGAGTCACTCATGAACCCTTACTTTTGTGTAATAATTAGCCATTCTTTAATATAATTCTAGCTATGAGAGTTAATCTATTTTCATACTGGCTGGCCTGCTTGCTGACGAAATGGGCCCATTAAATGGAAGCTTTGACATTCAGTAACATGCTTAGTATGAAGTGATACCCAAACAGTTTGTGCTTCATACAGAATGGGTGGATTTAAACCATGTAATTGGACCATAAGGTAGGAAGGATTGTTCAGTCTCGCTGATTTGACCCAGCTGATCCAATCAAGTCCTTGAACATTGGCTGGGTCCTGGGAGTTAATTTTTGTGACTCGAAAGAAGGTTGTTCATTCTGATTGGAGACTTTGATGGCAGACCTGCCTGTCTGGAAGTTGGATTTTGGAGCATCAATATCTCCCTTGTGCTGCACTGAAATTATGTAGATCTCCTCCAATATTTTAGAGATGAAACACACCGTTAGGATTCAACTTCTTTAACGTGGAATTCGGATAATTCACACAGGAATATCAGTAATCAGTTTGATGCACTTATGGAACAACATTTTGTTTTCTTTTGTTTTTCTTTGGGGCCCCCTCTGGGAGGTTTGGGGGGGGGGGGGGGGGGTTGTATGAATATTTGGGATGGAATGGACAGTGTGATTGGAATAATCATTCTCTATAAGATATGCAGATTCGATACATGATTGTCTTTCATCTTATTCTACATTTATTTGATTGTGGAATAGGAAAGATCATCTACTATTTGATTCTGGCAAAGCTTGATATCATAAACCAGAATATTGTTAAAACTTGTAATTAGTTGGTTTGCCTTATATTGGGACGAAGGTTGGATTAGTTCTACTCCTTCATTAGCTACTGATGACTTTGGGTGTGTTCTGTTATATTCATTATTGATTTTTCTTCGGGATGATTTTAGTCTCTTTATTGATAATATTCTAGTTACAAGCCCGCTACAAATGAAAAAAAGTTTAAAATAGAAGAGCTTAAACGACTGGGGTTAATTTGATACCTTGCAGGTGCTGTAACTGGAGCAGTTACAACTCCTCTCGATGTAGTAAAGACCAGATTGATGGTTCAGGTTCAAATAATCTGCTTTTCCTTTCTCTTATCACTTGATGGAAATTCTTTTAATTGGTCGGTGTGGTTTGTTTTATGATTATACTTTGTTTCTACTCTCACCAGGGATCACAATACCAGTACAAAGGCATAAGTGATTGTGTGAGGACAATTATCAAAGAAGAAGGAACTCAAGCTCTTTTCAAGGTATGACCATTAATTGCGATTCAGTGTTAACATTGTCACCATTCCCGGCAATTCCCTTTCTTTTTAATAACCAAATTCCATTTAGCTTCCATACAGAATTTCATTTTCACTGTTATATTTATTCAGGGTATGGGGCCTAGAGTATTGTGGATAGGCATTGGAGGTTCAATTTTCTTTGGTGTTCTTGAGAAGACTAAGCAAATTCTTGCTCAAAGGCACCAACAAAAGGAGGCTGAGAAGCCAATTTCTTGCCAAAAATGAGCTAATGCCCTCAAGTTTTATATCTTCCATGTTGTCCTTTCATTTGCGGAAGATTCACTATATTTCTTGAGCTTAATTCTTGTGATTCGATTCCTGTAGTGATGATGTTGAATTGGAAGATGGTACCAATTAGAAATGTAGTAACGCGTCTTTGCACTCTTATTTTTTGCCCCGACGATTTATGAAACCACAGCAACAAAACAAGAGTATTAATGGGAGAGTAATATGAAGCCCAAGAAAAGAGGAACGAGAAGGATGAAACTTGGCTAAAGCTTTTTAGATTGCTCTTAGTGAGGTTTCTGATCAAAATATAATTATTGTGGTGCATTGTTATAAAAGAAATAATTATGCAGTGCCAGGTTGTAATATCTGTGTCGTTTTTTTTTCTAAATAGAGTTTAATATCATGCAATTTTAAGATTTGTTTAATTTCTGTTTGAAGAAAGATGTTATGTAATCACTGGCACGAAAATGCCTCGTAATACATGAGAAATAAGTTAACGATATTATGAAAATTAAATTATAAATGAAAAATTGATACAAAAATATAATTTTAAATAAAGGTAACAAATCAAAACAGTAATATTATATATATATATATATATATTAATGCAACGTGACGACCTGAAACTTCCTTTCTTCTCATTCTGATTCTAATGGGGAAGGAAGGGGCATTTTTGCTCTCAAGCTTCTCCCGTCTTTTCTCTTTCTATTCCACCTTAGTGTAGTACCATGTTTAAATTATTATTTTCCATGATAACCAAATTTTTAAATATATTTTGTAAGAAGCTTTAAGTCAAAAATTACTCATTTAAGTATTAAGATTAACAAATTAACATTTACCGTGGTTCAAAATTTTTTATCTTTTGACTTCATACATATTTGATTATTGCCAAGCCAGAGCACAAGCCCATATTTTACTTCTTGGTTGTCAAAAAAAAAAAGGCATTTTGGGTATTAAAGGAACTGATATCTAGGAAGCACTTGAATGTTTGACCCTTTATTTTTGTTTTTATTGTCTGATTCGATGATAATCTTTTCCCTCAACATTTATTATTGTTTCAACACTTTTCTCTGTTCTCTAACTTTCAAAACCTAAGAAAGGAAGCTTTCTTCTTGTTCAACCATATCTCCCTCTTTCAAGCTCCAAGTTTGATAATCATGAAGATTTTAAAAGAGAAATCAACTAGGAGGCATAGGGCACTTAAGATATGGTGTACTTTCCTTCAAAGAGTCATCTTCTTGAAGAGAACTATAAAAGAGATGATGCCACTCAAAGGAAGATGCATATATGAAATTGTGAGTCCTTGTGTGAAACAAAGATATTGTGAGCTTGTATCTAGTTTATTTTGTTTTTGAGAGCTTTTATAGTGTGTCTATATTGTAATCCCTTTGTATGGGTTCCCAAATATTATTTCTCTTATTTGTGAACTTTTTCCATTGATGAGTGGAATGAAGGTTGGATAGAATTATGAGAACTTTGAGATTAATTTAGGGAGAACTTCGAAGCCTCGTGTTAAAGGTGAATACAGAAAACCTTGTGTTAAGAGTCAGCAGAAAAAAACTTTGTATTATGAGTGAGCACAGAAAATGTCGTGTTAAGTATGAGCACCAAAAACCTTTAAGGAAGTGTTGTAAGTATGTTGAAATAATGAAAAAAATCCCTTGGAAGCTAATCAAACTAGACGCAGGGAAGTTGTGCTAAACTAGGATAAATTTAGTGTTTATTTTCACCTCTATGTGATATTTTCATTTAAGATCCTTTTAGTATTTCAGTTACTTTTCGGTCAACTACTTTTAACTTTATGTTAACTAATTATTTCTAGAAATTAGTGTTTTGCTTTTATTTGAAATCAGCTAACTAGTTCTAAAATTTAGTCAACTAAAAAATTCCTTTTTGTTTATATTTGAAATTAGTTCACTAGTTTTAATGCCAAGTCAATTGGTTACTATTTGGAAAAAGTATTTTGAAAAATTTTATTCTTCTTTTCTATTTTCAAAGAACATATTCATCCTCTTTAATTTCTTTGTCAATTAGTATCAGAGCGATGATTTCACTTAATTTGTAATTAATTGCCAAGAGAAAAGGTCATTATTTGTTTTGTAGGAAATGATGAGCCAACACGTAGAGGAAGCATATATCATTGAAGGCCATTCAACTACAAGGCCGCCTTATTTTAACAAAAATCATTATAGACATTGCAAGACAAGAATAAGAATATTCATCTTTATAGCACTAAAACTTGTGAGCAAATTCTACTTCTTCAATTTTCCCACATTGGGTTTTCAGTTGCTCTCATATGGAAAGGTAACAACCGAGGCATCTACTTGGTCAAAGATGAATGCAATCTCTTTTTATCTAAATCTCAACCTATCATTTCAAATGAATGTTTCACATTAGAAGCAATTATGAAAAATGAAACTTTTTAGGGCATAATCATCTTTACCTGGAGGCTTTTCTTACTAAATCTCTTTGCTTGGGGGATATCGTATACATGATATTCCATAAGAATCATTTTGTCATCTCTATCATAACTCCCTTAGGTCTATTAATGAAAGCAAACAAAAAGTTCATTGATAAAGGATTGTCTATTCCCATAAAATAGGGAATATGCTATCCAGAGCTAAGGTGATGAAATGAAATCTAATTCCTAATAATGAAAACTCATGTGACAAAAGTGCCTCTGTAATCATACACTACAAACTCCATAGATCTATAGCTTAAGGGAGACGACCCAGCTAAGTAAGTGTGTGGATAGACAGCGTAAAGCAATCACCGAAGTAAGAACAATCATCGAGAAACTTTGTCACTAGTGAGTTTTCCTTCGATTTTCCTCCACTAATGATGTGTTTAAGCCCATCTCATGCTCTCTAGTATGTGTTAAAGTAAGCTTCGGCATCATTGATGCCTTGATCTGAGTTCATCTCCTTATATTTGCTTCAATCTGAGTTAAGAAAGTAAGAAATGCATTGAAATTGAAAATGAAAGGCATGTTTTCTGTATATATCTTATGTCGTGTTTTGCCTTTGGTGTTAGGAAAAAGAAAAAAGGGATTGTATTTGTTCCTTGTTATCATTCTCATCCTTCATCTGTGAAAAAAGCTTATATGCTCATGTTTTTATTTATTCCATAGTTGGTGCATAAAGCTTGTTGCATAAATATTTGTAGTAGCTACATGAAGTGTTATCTTGGTTGCATTTGAAACCCATGTATTCTAGTGTTGTTGCATAAGACTAGTGAGGGGAACCTTCCTTATAGAATATGGCGAGTTGTGTGACCATAAAGCCATTATTCAAAAGATCATGATCTCATAGTAAAGAGACCTCATGATGCACTATCGTGTTTATGGTTATTGAGAAAGACAATAGTTCTTCAAATATAGAATTGGTTCATTTAATTTTGTTTACTGGTATAGATAATGCATCATTGTATGAAGTGTAAAACATTTTTTAGTCATGTTACATAGATATTGCTATGCTAATATCAATATTTGTATGTATGTTACTAGGCATGTATTAGTTATGTTTGTTTAGCTTATAAAGATTGCAAATTTAGGAATAGCAAAAGAAGATATCTTGTTTGTTTCTATTTTGTTAAGTAAATGGAAAATTAATTGATACCTTTTTGGATCACTTGGAAAGTTAATTAATATAAATCCAACTAATCTATATTGATTTTGTTTTTCATTGTTTGTTATAAAGTTGGGATATACTCATTTCAAATTTTGTGACATGTAGAGTTAGTTTATTATTGGAAATATGTTTTTTTCCCATTACTTTGGATGGTAATAGATTTAATTGATAAAGTTATGTGACTATAATATAAATATAGATACTTCACTAATATTTATAACTACAAAAACAAAATATAGTAACATTCATCCATCAATTGTTCTAAACATTATGTAAATAATAATAATAAAGATAAGTCATAGTTTTCTTTTGCTAGCTGGAGAAAGTAAAAATAATGGAATTGGGAAGTATTTGATTTCCAAAATTTGACTGAAAAAGTTACGCGTAATGGTTTATTGTTATAAAAATATTAACAAGGGATCTATCATTATATATAAACATTGATTACTTAACCATGTAAATTGTACTTTTCATAGTCTTACAATGAACATACCAACAATAAAGTAAGGTTTGCCAGCTTTAAGTCTTTAGTACACATGTTTAATTTGAAAATTTCTTTTACATTTCATATTGAGTTGATGCAGATAGTTTTTATTATTTGAAAGTAGAGGAAGTAAAATAGTTATATTTACTAATTCAATATTTATGAAAGTTGAGTATGAATTAGTTGATTTACTAGATAAAGTGACTGTTATTATGTTTGTGGGCTTATATATATATATATATATATATATATCTCTGTCTCTGTCTCTGTCTCTCTCTCTGTTTTAGTGGGTAGGTGAGGTAGTATGATTGAGTTTGTATATTTTGATCTTTTAACCTAAACTTGAATGATATATATGTGCATTAGTAGCTAACTAACTGATTGTCATACATACAACTTCTTACATCTATGGTTGGAATATATGTGTGTGTGTGTGTGTGTGTGTGTGTGTGTGTGTGGTGGTAGTTATGATTGGACAGTGATGGACAACTTGAAAGCTAACGTTGTCATTGCACCTTTGAGTAGGTGATTACATATGGTTCATACTATTCACTAGCCTTGCTTAATAATTTGTGTCATTGTTACTCTGCTTAAGTCATAAGCCTTACATTATAAATTTTTATCCCAAGATGGCTCACCTTAAAGATATGGTTTATATTAGCTACACCATGTGTTATAACCAAATTAAGATGTATAGATCAACATTTGATTGTGTGTTATGCTTAATACAATAAGGTGCTGAAACCAACAAAGAATATGCTTGTTGATGAATTAGTATCGATGTTTCTCCATATTCTTGCTCATCACATTAAGAACAGAGTAATTCAAATTGAATTTAGGAGGTTAGAAGAAACTATAAGCAGACATTTTAACTAAGTTTTGAATGTTATGATGTGGCTTGTTCTTGAAGATTCAACTGACAAAAGGTGGAGATGGTTTATGGTAAAGAGCAAAATTGAACTATTGTTTTATGCAATTTGATGTTTCGATGAAGCAATCCTTATTGACTTCTCATATTTTAGATATGATGTAATTGTCTTGGTGTCTTAGATAGAACAAACATAAAGATGAAGGTGCCAATGCAAGACAAGCCTAGGAATTGGAATAAGAAAGGGAAGATAAACACAAATGTATTAGGGGTATGCTTGCAAGAGGCCCAACTTATGTATGTGTTTCCTGGGGGGGAAGGATCTACAGTTGATGGACAGGTATTACGTGATGCAATTAGCAAGAGGCATGGGTTAAGGGTACCCCAAGGTGAGCATCCATTATTTTAGCTTGTAAACATATGCATATAATTGCATCACTGATAGTTAATTTCTTTTAACATGGGACGACACTACCTTAATAATGCTATAAATAGTAATAGTGAAGGCTTTCTTCCACCATACAGAGGATAGAGAGAGAAGCTCGGTAGCTAATAACCCCATGTGAGTTGTTCAATATGAAACTCTCAGCTACATGTAATCTCATTCAGAGGTGTTTTGGTTTGTTGAAATTGTGTTAAGCCATCTTGAAATGTCCATCATTCTGCCCTGTGAGAACTAACATTCAAATAATCATTGTTTATTGTTTACTCCATCATCTAATAAGATGATATAATGATTCAGACCCCTTAGAAGATGACCTAAAAGAGATGAAAACCACTCTAAACTTAGATACCAACCTCATATCAATAATTAAGCCCACCGATGCATGGGACTAATGGTGAGATAGATTGGAAAATCAAATGTTTAATAAGATGAATGCTCAAAGAGGAAAAGAGTGATCTTACATGCTTGTTTGACATCTGTGTGGTTTAAACTTGTATTAATTAGTTTATCATTGTGTTTTACTTGGTTTAGACAGATATGAAATGTCAATACTTGACAATGTGCTAACGTAATGCTTAGTTTAATGTTTGGTATTAGGTGTTAATTTATGAGTTGCATATTATGCATGGTTTTGTGGCCAATTTTATATTCTACATCCTTGGTACAATACTTAATTTCTTCCTGTAAATGATTACCTATGTGCCTTGCATGGTGTTGGTTTTTTTTTTCTTTCTTCTCTTTGCTAGGCATCAAGGAAGAGGAAAAAGTGGGAAATAACCAAAGTGGAAAGTATGTCTAGACCCCTAATGAAGATGTTATCCTTGCTTACTACCTCGTAGAATATGGAAGGGAAATACATAAGTGAGGAAGGTTCAAACCTAGCCATCTAGTACATATTGAATGTATGACGCCCAAAAAGCTCTTGGTTGTGGTATAAAAGGGAACCCTTATATGCAATCTCAACTTAAAACCTTTAAAACCAGTTGACAAACGGTATACGATATAGTCTATGGCTCAAACACCAGTGGCTTTGTCTAAGATCCTAATAGGAAATGTGTAATAGTTGAGAAAGCAGTATGGGACGAGTATGTTAGGATAAGCATATTAACACTCTATGTAGGATGTAATTTTTAATTTTTTACACGCCATTAGTGATAACTTCTTAACTTACATGTTTTGTATGACACAGATGCACAAGAATGTTGCCATTCAAGTCCAAGTCATTCTTACTATTTGAATAGCTTTGCACAGTATGCGGCAAGGATCAAGCTACAAGCAAATACGTCCAATCAATATGTGACATTGCTTATGAACTAAATACTTGGGCGCTTGGTGGGGCTTGATGACTTAGGGGACCTTGATGTGTAAGAAGATTTTAGCCCTAACATTGGGTATTCAGATATGCCCCTATACCCTTAAGGTGAATTGGCTTCTGGATCTAAGAAAAGGCAAAGGGCCAACTATGATCATGATGATATGTTAGTTCATGTCATCAAGTAAGTAGTGAGCAACATAAGCGGTCACATGTAGACAACTACTGAGACATTAGCCACCTAAGTCCACCACTTAGCTCATAACGTGGCCATGGATGTGAAGGTTGAAAAATTATATGCTAAATTCACTAAAGTGGAAGGATTGACACAACAAGAGATTTCTGCAACTCATGTTATGTAACACTTATGACATACTGATGTGTAAGGTTTAATTATGGTAAAATCTCATAAGGATGGAAATTATTTTGTGTCTAACTAAAATAAAATGAATAAATCAATCAAAGTTATTCATATTATAAATTTAAGTTGAGTGGGAATAAGACTTGCATGTGAGTTTGGTTCAGCAAAAAGATTCAACAAATCTAACCTTAAGTTCAAAAGTTACAGATTGGGCCCCTTCCATTCCTTATATTTTTTATTCATGGTGACATGTGTACCTTTAGATGTGAAATGGTTATTTTGCCTCTTATGCCATCTTTTTTTCTTTTCTTGAACTGCTTCTTGATCACGCACGAACACCATCTATTACCTATTTCCCTTTCATTTTCTAATACTTGCACTAGTCATTGTTGCTTGTTGTTTTTTGACCATCGCCGATGGGATTCTAGCGATAACTTGTTGTTTTTTGTGAGAAACACCTCCTTGCCATTCGTGCATGTGGGCAATGAAGAAAATTCAAATTTAAACAAAAATTAGTGATATTTTTTTTCTAATTTTTCTTGGGGTTTGCATTGTTACTAGGTCTTCAACCTTTCCCTTCTGATTTGAGCTATGAACATTTAGGTTCCAATTTCTAGAAATTTGATTACATCATGCCTAGGGTTTGGAAAGGAAGAAAATTCGAAATTGTATTAGGTTTTGGCTTGGAATTGACTTAAGTGAAGGAGCGAATTGGTTTTCTAGAGTTAAATTACTAAGGTAAATTGTTCTATGATAAAGAATTTCATTACTATCAACTTTTTATGTCACTTGGAATATAGGAAGAAATTGAGTTAGGATATAATGTGGTTTAGATTAGTTGATGGCAATGTGAAAGGCAATTGGTGCAAGAGAATTAATGCTTATATGCTTTAAATATATATACATACATACATACACACACACACACACACACACACACACACACATATATGCTAGAGTGATGTATGTTATGAAGAGTAAAAATGGAATGGTGAAGGTACAATGGCTTGGATCAAAGATGATAAGAATCTCGAAGACCTTTTCTTGGGTATGTAAATGACTATATAGATGAGTATACACTACTTAATGTGCTAAGGAAAGTAGAGAAAGCCATTAAGCTTGTAACTATGGATTTAGACTTCCTTAATTATTTTACAATGACGGTGTACTCCTAAAGAATCTCATTATAGGTAAAAGTGGATTAATGGAAGCAAGCTTAACATTGTATTTAAGCCGAGTGCATAGGATATCAAATTAAAATCTTTGAGTTATTTTTGTATAGTGCTAAAATCCATGGCCTTTGATTAAGCTAATAGATAAGATAATGAAATTATATGTATATAATGCCCTAATGATTACCATTTAAGTTAAGATTATTTTGTATTTTGTTATAGGGACTTACTTCGTGAGTTCTTCCCAAGGGTTAGGAGTGGAAGTAGGAATAGCTAGATCACTTCACTAACCAGGTGAGCAGTAGTACTCCCAACAGTGTTCTATAATTCATTTACTTGTGTTATATATATTTATTTATATAGCGCTTTTAAGGCTTTTATTGGTATTTCTCCATATATAGTTCGTATTTCATATGGAATTACTTTACAAAAGATCTAAACTCTTATCTTTAACTGATTGGAAATTATGTATGGGATTGTACAACTATGAAAGAGAGAATTTTGTAGCTTAAGTAGGATGCCAGTACTTGGTCCTAATTGTCTTATTGTTATGAAATAACCCCTATATGGGACAATTATCTTGGCCCTAATAAGGACTAGTATAAGATGAATGATGTAGCGTGAGCTTGCGACTCATGATTGTTTGGGTTATCTGCCCTCAACCGTTACTAGAAATCCATAGCACGAAGTCCATGACTGCTATTTATGTCCTAGACAATCCTTCCTTGTATATGGTATCCAAGTTATTTTATTTTATTTTTATATTAAAAGTAAGGTTCTAAATGTTATTTATTAGGATCTTGTATACTTGATAGTTTAAGTCTTGACAGGAATAAATTATGTTATACTAGCATTCATTATGAGAAAGTTTTTGTTTAAGATTGCATGCTTTACTATATTACTACCTTGTTATGTTTCTAGGATGCTACATATTCATTTTCTTTATTTTCAAATAGTGAACCATAACAAACCCCTGGAAGTGAAGGTTGAGTTCTAGATCAGTGGAGGACTGCCTAAACCCTTGAGTGTCAATATCTCTCATTTTTGTTTATATTTCTTGTGTACTAGTTGTAGGAAAGTAGAAATTGTATGTACATAATTATGTATAAGTCCAATTGACCACAGGCAGATTCCCTACCCTTCATTTTGTTATTTGTACTGATTATTTTTGTTACATTGGAAGTTGAGCTATCTTTACTTGCTTGGTATGACTGACAGGTATTTGTATATTTTTTAGTAGGTCTTAATTATAGGGTAAACTCAACCAAAATTTTTACAAAAGCTTAATTGGTAAATATCTTTAATGCCTAAGGTTGCTAATTAGAAATTGTCGAATGTATATCATTCGTGCTTTAATATTGATAAATAAGGATAATCATAGATGTTTTAGGTTTGCAAAAGCGGGGTTCTCCTCGTTGTTTACGCCAGTCACACTTTAAGATTTAGAGTGTGACATGTGGAGATATCTAGAAATGACAAGTTGTTGGTTGAGTTACCCACCGTTTCACTAGCAAGAAAAGTGCCATGTCCATTTATGTTTTATTGTTAGCTTAGAACCAAAAACTAAATGAAAAGAAATAATACCATAAATGCAATAAATCCTTCGTAATGCTCATCAGCATGTTACATATTGCATCAAATATCATCTTTAAACATTAAAAATTTCTAAAGGATCAGTTAGTAATTAATTACGGCACATTCAAGTGATATCTTAGTGAAAATGGTAGCAACAGGAGGTAAGGGAAGTTGTTAGGCATATCCTTCTAAATCAACATATCAACATACAAGCAAGTCTTACTGAAAACTACACCTTACAAGCTTATATGCATTCATGATTGGCTTGGGATATCTTTGTTTTTTGAAATTTTCATTCCTATATCTAGCAAACCCTTTATTCAACAAGTGTATTAAAAGGGTGAAAGGTTATATTTTACCTTCGTACTGAATTGCAATAGCTTGAGGATTTCCCAACTTTCTTTTAATTTTTCAACCTCCCATACAACATTTCATCATATTTCTTGACAAAAGAAGGTAAAGAGTTCATGGAGAATGGTTTAGAGAGAAGGCGCCAGAAACACAAAAAGAAATAGATAAATGAAGAGAAAGAGCAAAAGGCTTCACTTACCAGAACATCTTCTGAAATGCTTGTGCTTCATGAATCGTAATGATATTTAGAAACAATAATATATAAGAAGATAGTTTATGTCAAAAATAGAATAATAACAAATTTCAAACTAATTTGGGATGAATTGAATTGAAAGAAAAGGCAAACAATAAAGTAAATTAGAAGCATTGTACTCCCACTCTTGATTTCCTTATTGATTAAATCATTCTTTCTGCGCTTTTGACCCTTGAATACAAAAGAGGTGATTAACAGAGCAAGCCAGAGAATTGAGAAAGAGAGAGAAAGAATGAGATATGGAGAACAGGAAGGTACTCTGATAAGGATGGGATGCTTACTATTCGAGAGCTTCATTAATTGTTGATTCGTTCTCTAGCAATGAGGTCCATAGACTTGTGCCTTAACTTGTTCTCACACTTACCCTAAACCTAGACCATTGCCCTCTTTCATGTTCCTCCTTCTTCAAACAACAATGAAGCCACCAACACCAGTTGGTAAAACCATCCTCATCCCCTGTCCCCCAAGGTGTACAATGTATTTGAACCACAAAGGAATATGATGGTCGAGCACAGAGAAGACTTATGTTGGGTTATTATTTTTTATTTTCCATTAGGGGCATAATGGTCATTCACTCATATTTGCTTTCCATTCCTATGGTGTCTCTCCTACCAAACATAATGTTGGAGAAGTAATCTCATTTCTTTCTATGACATATCAAACTTATTCTTATTATTCTAATACTTTTTTCATTCTCATTCCCATTCTTATTCCCATTTATCAAACTTATTTAGAATAAATATTAATAAATGATTATTTAGATTTTTTATTATATAATAAATATTTCAAGAACTATTAAATATTTAATTTATATAATTCAAGTGAGGGTAAATTAAGCAAATATTTTGCCTTTCCTTGGATAGGTAGCATTTTCCATCAAACAAGTAATGGAACGCTATCTCTCGTGCCGTACAGGAAAGTAGAATACTATGGAACGGGTGTTTTGCCTACCAAACATGCAAAAGAAACTCTCCCATCCTTTTTTTCATTTCCATTGGACATTTTTTATGTCTACCAAACATAGCCTTAGATATATTGTACAAAATTATATATTACAATTTGTTTTTCTTTACTTAAATTACATCTTGTTCATACCCCAACATTGCACTAGTTTATATATTTAAATGATAATAATATGATTTTAATACTTAAAAATTAATTAGATCTATTTTATGTGTTATGATTTCTTTTTTAAAAAATTAATATTTAACAGAAAACAAAGAAGAAAAATTAGGTGAGGGAAAAATAATGGAACATGTGTTCTAAAAACCCCACCTGTACATTCACCGAACCTCCAGCCTAGCTTTAGTTGTTAAATGCCAACGTAAACCTATATATATATATATATATATATATATATACGGGTGCAGATTTTCCTTATCTCAGCCATTTATTTATTTCTTTTAGTTTTCAAAGAATTAAATTTTTTAAAGTAAAATATATATTGTGCTCCATTTGAAGCCAACTGTACAGTGTGCAGCTAGCTAAATTAAATGTATACGATAACTTAAACGAGCATGCGTAAGTGTGTGTCTCTGCTCTACCTTATATAATTTAATAATAATTTTTAATAACCATAAAGCCATTGAAAAATATAAAAGCCAAAAAGTAGATTTGGTTTTAATTTTTTTTATATAAATAGAAAAATGTTAAAATTAAACAATATATATACATATATAAATTAAAAATATTTATTAAATTTTATTATTTATTAATTATCTTTATTTATTAAATGATATTTTTAAATATTATTGATTAAATATATTAATACTAAATATAATTATATGTTAAATTTTATATTTTTATATTCATTTTTATTGAAAATTGGATTATTTATTTTTATTTAAATAATTTTTGAAAATTTAATATTTAATTTAAAATTTTTAATAAATCAATAATTAAAATTTATATTAAATAAAATTTAAATTTTTAAATAATGAAAAATATCAACTAATTAAAAATCAAAGTTTAATTTAAAGTGTGAGAGGGGGGGGGGGGGGTTAAAACTTTTATGCACAAGTTACTACAAGGGACAATAAATTTAAAAAAAAATTATATCTTACACTTCCCTTCACCAAATTGAGTAATCTTGTATTGATGGAAAGCTCTAGATGTCTACTTTTAGATCCATTTGAAATTTCTTAAAATTGACCAGTATAAAAGAATTTTGACCAACTTAAGGGACATTTATCTTTTATAATTGACATTTTGTGGTGCACGTATCGATCTTGGACCCAAAAAAAATTGATAGTTTATGTTTTTAATTACACCACTCATATTTTTAGAAAAATTACATCAACATATAGTAAAGATTTTAAATTTTAAATTGAGTAGGAAGGATTATAAGACTAAATTTTATTTACTGAAAGATAAATCACAAAGACTATGAAATGTAATTTTTTTCGTAAAAGAAAAAAAAAACCTAGGCCAAAGACTTTTAAAGTGAATAAAATTTGGTTTCAAAGTCCTTTAAAATAATTTTAAGATTTAAAATGCTTCAATGTCTCCTAAAATATGTTATAATTAATTGTCTTTTTCTTTTCCCCTTCTTATAACTTTTCCACACAATTACGTGAATGAACTTTGCTTAATATAATAGTCAAGGCATAGAAGAGTCATGTGTATTCCAAAATATCAACTATCATTTTTGGGTCAAAGATCAATATGTAGACCATGAGACTGTAATTTATAAATGATAATCATTTATTCAAACAAGCAAACTAGCTAATTGGTTACATGTCAAGACATGTAAAACAGATTTTTTTTTTTTTCTTAACACTAATTTGATTGGGTCAAAATTCAATTTTAAAGTCTTGCTGCTACATCACATGGTGCTGGAATTTTTTCATCTCAATCTGAATAAATATTTGTCAAATTTCACATGTTTGAAATGTAACGGTGAAGAGAATACATGACATCAGAGGCCTTGTAGTAGAAAATACTTTTTAGGTGCTTTTTAATTTAGTATTTCAATAAA
Source organism: Delonix regia (assembly GCA_037074485.1). Lineage (NCBI taxonomy): Eukaryota > Viridiplantae > Streptophyta > Magnoliopsida > Fabales > Fabaceae > Delonix > Delonix regia. The sequence goes on along the minus strand of CM073449.1, from coordinate 17,329,672 downwards.
TAATATGCTAAGTAAATATATTTTTTTTTACATTTCAGCATTATATTATATGTATTTTAATTTTTTTTTATAGAAAACCTAAGAGTAAACATATGCAAAACTATACCTAACTCAAGTCCATGAAAATGTTATATATTAGCAATTCATGACTTAAAACATTCTTACATCAATTTAGTAATTTAGTGCATTAAACATTTTGCTTAAAATGCTTAGGTGAATAAAGAAGTTATAAATTTATTGCTTATGTAAAAATAGTACGTGGCTGCAACTTCAAAAAATACAAGTCGTGGAAACGGATTAATGAATTGCTACAGTGAAGACTTGACTTTGGAAAAACATTGAATTTGGGCTATGGTAGATCACTCTTTTTTAAAAAAATAATTTAATTATATGATTCTCTTTTTTTCTTACAATATACACAATTTTTAGAAAAACTGAAATATAACTAAAAATACCAACGAAGATATGAACAAATATTTAAAATCAAAATTTATTTTTTCAATTGATAGTTATACCTCTATAAATTAATTCTCTTTGGCCATGAAAATGTATATATTAATCAATATATTATTTAATAAATAAATTAATAATTTATTAATATATATATATATATATATATATATATATATATATATATATATATATATATATATCGGAGCTTGTCTCGAGTAAAGTTGCATTCAAATCAACAATTACATCGTATAATTTTACCTTTCGGTGAAAGAATATGCATCATAACCCACTATAAAAGGTCAAAGGAGATATGGAGATTGTTAATTAATATTATATATAAGGTGGGACTTGTGTGTTTCTTTTTAAAATATACTATCATATAAATTTGGAAGTGAAAACCTGCCAAAAATATTATTTAATCAAGAACAAAGATAATTTATTGAGCTTATAGTGTCCTATTAAATATTTATTTCAATGTCACTCATTTAATGTAAAAAACCACGAACTTAATATGTTGCAAAATTTTATTAGATTTAGGATAGTGCATATATTAATTAATATATATATTCCATACACATGGTATTAATTCACTTAAATATTATTAATTATTATCTCTTAGTTGACTTAATATCTTAAAAGTTATTGCATTTTTTTATAGTTATATTATTTTATCAAATAAATTTAAAATTTTTCTGAATTTAAAAAATTGGTTATTTTACATTTGCCAAATACATTATTATATCATATAATTTAGTCATACATATAAGGTTATTTTAGTCCAAAGAATAGGTGCCGTCGTTAAGTTTTAATTGGAGAAGATGTATGTATATATATTCATAATGGAGGAATGACAATGTAATTAAGTTATTTCTCAAGAAAAAAGAGAATATTCTACCTAAATTAATATGATCATATTGAAAAGTTAAAGTACATATATTCTTCTAGTTATATTTAATTTGGTCTCCTTAGTTTATAAAAATATAATGTTTGCCATCCATATTTTTTAAAAATGACTTGATTTTATCTCTCTATTACATTATATTCATCCGAAATTAATCTCAAATTTAACCCTCACTTAGAAGTTATTTATACCTTGCACCATTAACTCAGACAAAGAAAATTGAATGGGAGATGAGGGGATTATGCTGTTTGAGAAAATTCATAATCTTCTCTAAAGCTTTTTGAATTCGGAGAACTTGAGAACACGAATAAATAGGAATAAATTTTTAATATTTTTGAAGGTAAATTAAAAAGTTTTCTTACTTTTTCTCCCTTGTTAATAACTCTCAAATATGAAAAATGTTCGAATGTAACCTTCATTCATTCCCTTCCTCTCCATTGTCATGTGTGAAAGAGGAAAATATGAAGGGAAAGGGTAAAAATAATTTTAAATTTTGAAATTTTTTTAATTCAAATTTAAATAAACATTTTTTGTCCATTCACATATCCAGTTCTCTTAGTCCAAACATATTCTGAGAGAAAAATTACATAAATAGAAATTTAAATAAAATTATATCTGAATCAAAATTCCCCACCTCAATATCCTTATTTTCTATGTGCGTACGTTTTTCTGATATTTTGAATAATCTGTTATATGATCTTGAACTAGGACTCGAAGTATATATATTAACTAAAATGAAATACGAATATATAATAGAAGTTTGAAACATGGAGAATATTCAGTATATATTAAAAATTAATCAAATCAATGTTCTTAAAATAAGGATATTTATAAGTCCTTATTTTTTCTCCCTCATAACTTCGTGGTCCTTTATATATATATATATATATATAGAGTCGTGTTTGAATGCGTTGTCGATATGTATTTTTTTTTCAGCACTGATAACGTGCACTTCATAAATTATAGATTAGTCCTCATCCCATGGTTTGACAATTATTACATACAATTATAATTAATCACGTAAACTATATATATATATATGAGTGGCATGAGGCACATATTGTTCTAAAAGCTTCAAACAGCCTAGAAAGTTGCAAGCAATACTAGGAATAACCTAGACAATGGCAAAGAAGCCAAGTCCAATTTTGTACTTTGCATGCTCTACGATCACAGCCATGTTTATATTGTCTTCTTCCTCAGACCTGTTGGTTTGTGGAGAGACATGGAACCTCACGTGGAGCAAGAAGGCAGCAGAAGAAGCTGAGGAAGTGGCAGCCATAGAATGTTCTGGACATGGAAGAGCCTACTTGGATGGTCTGGTTCTCAATGGCCAATCGCCTGTCTGCGAGTGCAATCCCTGTTACGGTGGTCCTCAGTGTTCCCAGTTTCTGTCCAATTGCTCTGCCAACGCTGGAAGGTTCACTTCTCACCTGTGCTAGAATCATTAATTAAGTTGTGATATTTCACGTGAAGTCCAAAATAGTCAATGTGACATTTAGTTATTTATTTTATTTTAAAAATATGATATTTAGTTTTTAAATTTTAAGTTTAGCGCTTGAATTAAAAAACTAAATTTAATTTTTATTAAAAGTCAAGAATATATGTAACATTTTTTAATATGTAAAATATCATTTTAGACATTACAATAAGTAAAAAATTAAAATCATAAAATTTTACAATAAGTAAATAATTAAAAAAATGTTTTATATACTCATATTAAAAGTAAACAATTAAAGTATTAGTTCAGATTCAATATTGGTTTGGCCCATACTCCGTTTGACTTCGCCAAGTTATTGAATTGAGACTACAAATCCTTTCAATAGGCCTTACTGTACTAGATTTAAAGAGAACATATTCATTGATTTGATTACTTCACTTTAATGCAAAACTCTAAAGCGTTATGTTTAGTGGTGTTTTTAACTTACATAGTCCTTCTCCTAGTTCACTTCTATAGTTTTTTCCTAGTTCACTTCTAATACGCATGAATAGGCATAAATCATGCATTACACTTTTTAATTAATAGGTATACATTAAGTATTGAATACCTCAAAATGAGCGTGGAGTAGTGAAATTACAATTATATGATCTTGATATATGCCTACACATCCAAAGAATTATATCAATTTTGGTTGGTGTAGTGGTGTAGCGTGATATTTCATAATCATAATTATATACAACAAGCCTCATCATATTTGAAATGCTATTACCGTCATGACACAACTAAACATGACTTAAATTTAATTGCAGTTATATAATAAATTATAATCGCATGCAGATTACTAACCTAAATCTAGACCATTGGATGATGGATTTTGATTGGTGCAGTGGGGATCCGTATTTCTTGGAGCCGTTTTGGATGCAACGTGCAGCGAGCAGTGCCATCGTAGTATCAGGATGGCACAGAATGGGATACACCTACAGTGATGGATCTTACATCTCAGAAATGCTAGAGAAACACATCAGAAAGCTTCATGGCATGGTGGGGAATGCAGTGACTGATGGAAGGTTCATTGTGTTTGGGTCTGGCTCTACCCAACTCCTCAATGCTGCAGTCTATGCCTTCTCCCCCAACTCTTCCTTGCAATCTCCTGCCAAAGTGGTAGCCACAGCCCCGTATTACCCTGTAAGTACTCCTTAATTAATTAGTTCCTCTTTTTTAGTTAAGATTTGGTTTTGCTATGTATTCACAAGAGTAACCAAGTGCTTTCAATTTGATAATAGTTTCAGTTGCTTACATGGTCATGTATAGATACATTTGGATTTGTTACATTTAGGAAAAAATGTATGGATCTAATGTTAAGATTGAAAGAAATGTGTAAACTAGTTCAAGTTAATTTTGATAGCTATGCATAGTAAAAATTTTGCCTTTTTGACTGCTCGTGGTCTCCAATTTTTGATTCAATGGTTTAGATTTAAAGAATTGCACGCATAATCTAATAGCAAGTAATTTTTTTTAAGAAACTGTAGCAAATATGGATTAATCTATGTGGAATTTGAATTTGTGACAATTCTATTGAGGAATTACTTATCATTGAATCACACAACTCCTTAAATTTAAACCGTTAGATAAAAAATAAGAAACTGCATAAATCATTAAAATTAATTTAAACTTTTAGATTACACACTTCCTTGAATTTTAAATGTTAGATCAATACATTTTTCTTGCAAATATAATTTACTATATAGATACAGTAATATTAACTATTTATGACTCATGAGTATTTCATCCTAATAGCTAATATCCTCTAAATTATTATTAGGACTAGACTTAGATATAATTTTTTCAATGTTTGTCATGATCCTTTTTAATAATTTAATAAAGTTTTTTCACATGACATGCTAATAGAATTTTTTGAAAGACCAAATCATTATATATATTGAACTAGTGTAAAAAGATATACTATTTATCATATAATAAAAAACACTTAAAAATTATAGTTAAGTACTTAAGTTCCATACATATAATTATCTTTCATACTTTGTATATATACGATGTTAACTATCATGAGCGTTATCCTTATAGTCCATATTCTTTAAATTAATTAGGACTAGATTTAAATTCTCTACTTTTTTTTTAAGATGTTTAGCATCAAATTCTTTGATAAACACATGACATGAAGAGAAATTTTTAAAAAGACCGAATGATTATATAAATGTTATTGAACTAGGGTAAACACGATATATTATTTGTCATATATAATTAACACTTAAAAATCACAGTTACGTTTCTTCCATATTAATATTCAAGCTCTTGTACAAAGTATGCCGGACTTAAAGTTGAGATAACCGTGAACGTGTATGGACTGAAGAGGCAATTTAAAAGCTTTGTATTAATTGTCGGATGAGCATTTAATGACTCATATATATTAATGATAAATTTTAAATTTGACCACACAAGAATCATTTTAAAAATTTTAAATTATTTAATTTTTATCCAACGATTTAAATGCCGCAATTTGTTTCTCCAATCCCCATTTGGATGCGAGAAGATCCAGGTCCTGGCAAAATCTGGTATAGCATAACATATATATAATATGCTGAAATTTTTTGACGCAGGTGTATAGAACACAAACACAGCTTTTTAATTCAATGGACTATAGATACGAAGGAGATACGTCCTTGTGGAAGAAGAATTTCTCTGATGATTACAGTACGAGATTCATTGAGTTTGTGACTTCACCAAACAATCCAGATGGAAAGTTGACTAAGGCAGTTCTTAATGGCTCTAATGCTAAGGCCATTTATGATCGAGCTTATTACTGGCCACATTTCACTCCAATTCCTTCTCCAGCTGACGAAGAACTCAGCATCTTCACAATTTCCAAGCTCACAGGCCATGCCGGCACTAGATTTGGGTACCAAAACTTACTATCTAATTCTGATATATATCTTCAAACATTAAGCTTTATAAATTGGTCAAAAGGTCAAAAGATCAACATATACATACATGTAGAGGAAGACAATTTTAGTACTCTACTTTTGAGTTTAGTTTTAATTTTATATTTTATAAATTAAAAAGTATTAAAACGGTTATTCCCTTTTAAATTTAGTTTCATTTTAATTTTTCATAAATCAAAAATTTTTAAATAGTCATCCACTTTTTAAATTTTGACTTAAAATCATCCTCTCTAGTCTCAAAATAAAATGAAAAGGGTCTCTGTCCTTTGAATATTCCTACCTTTGAATAAGATATAGTGCATACATCAATATATCTTTTTATTCATGATTATTCCCTTTTATTGATAAATATTTCTTTTTTAATTTATTAACATTGTAAATATAAAAAGAAAAATTAGCTTGTTTTTGCCTGAAAGTTAATAATATACTCAATATGATATCAAAAGTAAGTTTTCACATAAGAGTTATATAAACTTGATTTTGATTCAGCAAGATTTGCAATTTTGATATTGGTCAAAAATAAATTTGCATGACTACTAGAAACTTTTATTTAAAAAATGAGTTTTTTTTTTTTTTTTATAAATTTAGTTTATCATGTGTTAAAGAGACTAAGTTTAAAAATAAAGAATTATTTTCAACTTTTGTAAACGATTAAAATGAAATTAAATTAAAAAATAAAAGACTAAAATAGTATATATATATATATATATATATATATATATATATATAAACTTTAATCCATTATTTTTTTGTCTTGCAGGTGGGCACTGATAAAGGATGAGGCTATATACGAGAAGATGTTGACATACTTGGACTTGAACACCATGGGAGTTTCTCGAGATGCACAGTTGAGGGCTTTGAAGCTTCTGGACGTAGTTCTTGAAGGCGATGGCACACAAATATTCAAATTTGCATATTCAATCATGAAAAACCGATGGACAAGGTTAAGACAATTGTTATCCATGTCACAACGTTTTTCTCTACAGAAATTAGCTCCCCAATACGACTACTTCTTCAAAAGGGTCAGGGATCCTACACCAGGTAATAGTTTTGTTCTTGAATTACTGTAGGATAATCTGAGATTATTTATTAATTTATTCTTTTGGCTTGAAACTTTCAAATTCATGACAGCCTATGCATGGCTGAAGTGTGAGAGAAAGGAAGATGAAGATTGCTATGAAATACTTGAGGCAGCGAAAATAGAAGGCCGTCGTGGAAGTTTGTATAGTGCCGAAGATCGTTATGTCCGCTTGAGTCTCATCAGGAGCCAAGATGACTTTGAGATATTGATCGACCACCTCAAAAAGCTTGTTTCTCAAAAATATTAATGACGTAGGTTTCACTCAGTATTTTAAAATTCATATGTAGTAGCGTGTGAATAACCACCAATAAAGTTGTTTACTAAATATTCTTCAATAATAATGATTCTAGATTGTTAAATAAAAATTTAATAACTCAAATTTAAATATAAAACTGCATGTGGTTATTAATTATTACTCATAATTATTAATAAAATTTTTAAATTATTTAATTTTTATTTCAATGATTTTTATTTTATTAAAGATTCTCTAATAATATATACTATTAGAAGAGACTCGGATTTCATGTAATATAGATATGTCAACGGCACAATAAAAAGTCATGTACTATAGAGGCAGTTGATAGCCTGTAAAAAATCAGTGTTGTATATGGAAATATTCGTGGGTTGAGAAATATATGCAGATAGATAATTAAATGACATGGAATATAAATATGTTTTAACTACTCAGAAATCAATCATACAATATGCATATTGTAAGCGGACATTATTACCCAAATTATATTCTCGTAAGGCAAAGAGAAAGTCACACATGCAATATGAGAATTAGAGTCCTTATCTCCTTTCAATTGGTTGATTTGTGAACAACCAGGGTTTAGAGTAGCTAGGTCGTTTGTGAGATGCGAAAGAGATGTTTACTCCACGTGCTTGAATATTTGTCGGATTCTCATGCTGTGAATGTAGAAACACTAGTGGTACGTTTGGTTTTAGGGAATTAAGGAGAGTAAGAGGAAATAGAAATGAGCTTTCATGTTTGGTATGATTTTTGTCAAGGGAATAGGTTTCCTCGGTAATCCTCTTTCCCACAAATATCGGAATGTGGATTACTTAGCTATAGATAGGTGGTGGGATTGTGAAGCTTTCTATGGGAATGAATGATTTTTGACAAAATTGCCCCTTTGCCTCTCACCTTTGATCTTTCAAGAGGAATAATAATAATGATAATAATAACAATATTACAAAACTTAAAATACAACAATTAATATTTCAATTTATGTTTTTAATTAAAAAATAAAAAAATTAAAAATAATTATTATATTAAAAAATTTAAAATTTAAAATATTATTATAACAGTAATTAATTTGTGATAATTGTTTTTAATTTTTGTAATAATAATTAATTTTTAATAATATTTTTACAATAAATATTTTTAAAAATAATAATTAATTTTTTTATAGGGATATAAGAATAATTAATTAATTAATTAATATTTTAATTTTTTTAAATGAGGATATTTTGGTAATTTAATTTATCCTCATTCTTATTCCCACTCCTTTTTTCAATATCATACTAAATATAGTTCATGGGCTTAAGATTTCATTCCCTTAAAGCTTATCCTATTTTCAAGCTCATTCCCGTTCCATTTCTTATCCTTTCTACCAACCAAACCTGCAGGGGAAGAAAAAGATTTTTGTAATGATATATTAGTAGCTTTAGTGAAATTCATCAAAGAATTGTCCCACTCCAAAATTAAAAAATCGAAGCATGATCGACGTAAAAAATAGAAATAGTCTCGTCCCCACGAGCCTACGCTGGAGAGGATATAATCCACATGTCAAGAATGACACATTAGAGTTGATAGGTTAAAATTTTCCTTTGATAACCAAAAAAAACAAGCTATTAACTATAGTAGGAGGGCTCATTTGACATATCATATAAAGCTTAATAAAATAATGTATGATATTATAAAGTTAGATAGTATAAGGTGTGATAAGAATTTAAATTATGCAGTGTTTGGTATAATATTATATAAGATACTATTAAATTGCATAAGATACTATTAAATTGCATTAGATAGTATTATTCTATTTTTGGAGACATATTATATAACACTAAATAAGATAAAAATTAACTATTATGACAAATATATCTTTTACTTAAAAAATTATATCCATCAAAATGCTCAAAGAATTTTTTTTATTTTTATTTTTTTGGCACTTATATACATTCATACTAATAGAAATATATCAATAGATATTTAAGGTGGAATGGGAAAAATTAAAATATGAAATAAAGAATAAATAAGTGAAACCTCATTTTAGTCCTTCATATATGGAATATCTCTCAATTTTGGCCCTCATGAAATTTCTTTTTCAAGATAGTTCCTCACAAACATGACATTTCCAAATTTGGTCCTTCATATATAGATATTTCTCAATTTAATCTCTCTGATAAAATCATAACAATAATGTTTTCATATTTTTTAAATTAACTTAATTTTTGGATATTATGGATAATAATTTTATTTGCAAGGATCAAATGGAAAAGCATCCATATGTGAGGGACTAAATTGAAAATAATATTTTGTAAGGATAAAAATACACTTTCAATCCATTACTTATCATAAAATTGTCATTTTGGTCTCTCACTCATTACAATGCTCAAAATAGTCTCTCACTCATTGGAAAATGTCACACTTAGTCCCCCACTTTTCAAAAAATTACCTAATTTAGTCCCTTTATCAAACCCTAAATCATAAATCTAAGGGACTAAATTTAGTACTATTTTGGAAAGTGAGGGCTAAATGCAAAATTTTCATATAAGTGAGTGACTATTTTGGGCATTTTAATAAGTGAGAGACCAAAATGAAAAATTTGTGATAAGTGAAGGACCAAATAGCTATTTTACTCATTTTTGTGAGGGACTAATATGAGAAAACAATTTTGTGAGGTGCTAAATTGAGAAGAATTTTACAAGGGATAAAATTCAAGAATATCCTATATGTGAGGGATCAAATTAAGAAAATTTTCTACATGCCGATATGTTCATAAAATTAACTTATTTTTTTTGTATATTATTGATAACAGTTTTATTTATGAGGGATCAAATAAAAAAATATACATATGTGAGGGACTACATTAACAAGATAATTTTGTGAGAAACCAAATTGAGAAGATAATTCTAATGGGAACAAATTGAAAAAATTTCTTTTATGGAAGGGACCAAATTAAGAAAAATTTCTATGAGTTCATGTTTTTAAAATTAACTTATTTTTTAGGATATTATTGATAATAATTTTATTTACGAGGGATAAAATATAACAAAGTATATCTATGAAGGACTAAATAGAAAATACAATTTTGTGAGAGACTAAATTGAAATACAATTAGGGATTGAATTGGAAAATATCTAATATATGAGAGACCAAATTGAGAAAAATTTTTATGAGAGACTAAATTTTAGAAATATTTTATATGTGAATGGCTAAAGTAAAAGTAGAAATTTAAATATTTTTAATCTATTATTAATACTTTTAGGCCTAATAAGACCAAAAGAGATTAAATTAGTAATATGATGCTAAACTCTATTAAGTGTAGTTGATTGAAGTTAATCTTATAAGTTTATATAATCCAATGTATGCACCAAACACATGATAAAAGGGAATTACAATGAACAAAATTATACAATTCAACCTTATACAATATGTCAAATGAGCTCTTAAGTTCTATAGAAATTTATTTTTTAACAATGGAACCTTTCCACAATCACTTATTTGACCAAAATTAATGAGAATGGAGAGCTCCACCAGCTCTCATATGCAACATATACAATAAAATACAACAAAGCGGGAGTGGGGATCCTACCTATGGTCATTTAGACATACAACTAGAATAAAAATAATAATAAATTTAAGATCATCTTTACAATTACAACAATGTCCAAAAATAATACGAGAAAAGAAAATTTGTACTTTATTAGCCCTTCTTAAAAAACAAAAAAAAATAAAACCCTACAAGTCCAAATATAATTAAGAATAAGATTAAGTTTGCTTAAACAACTTAATGTAACAAAACTTCAAAAGAATTAATTTTAAGCCTACTTTAAGTCTCACACGCATACCATAAATCTTGGGATGTCCATATTTAATTTTTGGTCTATTTTCGGTCTATTTTCGCTTTCTTAAGTAATTCTTCATGCATCTTTTCAAAAAGAAAAACTTAACCAAATTTTTAAATCTAGCTTTCAATGTTTTTGCCCTCACTTTTGTAATTGGTCCCACTAACATGATGAATTCACCATTTTGCCCTCCAATGCTAGAAATGATGCCATTAGTGCCCACATCACTGTAAATATCTAAGAATTGGTTAAATATTTTGTTTAAAGTTCAAATTTGTTTGTACAGGTGATGTGGTTGTAAATTACCAGTTGAAAGTTGATGTAATTATGCTACAACTACTTGGTGTATGAATTGATGTTTATGACATTATTAGATATGGATAAGGGACTAAATGAACTTGACAAGCCTCTACATTTAATATGGGACTTCTTGTTATGCCCCACCTCAATTATGAAAATTTTCAAACAGATTAGAAGTTCAAAGGTTGGGAAAAGTCCTTGACACAAAACAAATGTCTTAAAGAGCTGAGAAAGCTTTATTAGTGATTTCCTTAACTTAGGGGGCAAAAGATTGAATTTCTACATGAAATATTACAAGTGTGTTCTTTATATATAACCTAAGTCCCATGTGAAATTTGAGAGAAAACTATGTTGTTTTGCCCTCCCAACAGTGTACAAGCTAATGATTCAAAATAAGGGATTAAAATGTTCACAGAATATGTGATTAAGAGATTATTTAATGGGGCTAATGATATGGAATTTTTATGAGCATAATAAGACACTTTGAGACTTAGTTATAATGGCTTTCTCCATATTTTAACCTTGGGTGTATGGGTTAAAAGTTGTCCTAATACAAGGACTAAAGGGAAAATTGTAAGCAAAAACGAGATTACTATATAGAGTGGGTGTAACGCCTGAAATGTGATCGTTAGACACAAAATAAATAAATTTTGAAATGAAATCCTAAAATTAAAAGAAGTCGTCACCAAAATTTTTAAAGAATAATTTTTGAAAAATCAACTTGAAAAGAAAGGATGGTATGTGAACTAGAGATTAAATTTAGGAGTTCAATACTTTAGGTTCTACAAAGCCTCTTGCCCTTCCAATTTCTAGCTCACGTCCATGGTTACTCGAGCTAAGTTTGGAATCTTTAAGCCTAAGACTTATTTGTTACATGTTCTAGCTACTGTTCATGAAGCTTTACTACATCCAAAATGGCAATAAGCAATGAATGATGAATATCAAGCATTGATAAAAATTAAGACTTGGTCTTTGGTTCCACTGCCACCAAACCAAACTCCAATTGGGTGTAAGTGGATTTTCAAGATTGAAGAAAACCCAGCCAGCACTATAAACAAGTACAAGTCTTGTTTGGTCGCCAAAGGATTCCATCAAAGGTTTGGTATTGATCACATAGAAACTTTATCACCTATTTTTAAACATCCTACTTTCAGATGATCCTTACTATCACCTTATTTAAGCAGTGGCCTATTCTTCAGCTTGATGTCAACAATGCTTTCCTTAATGGCACTCTTCATGAAGTATATATGGTTCAACCTCAAAGTTTTGAGCAATCTATTAAGTCGTTGGTATGCAAACTACATAAATCCCTCTTTGGTCTCAAATAAGTACCAAAAGCTTGGTTAAAAAGTTGGTTGCTTTGGGTAGACATGGTTTTGTACCAAGCTGTTGTGATTGATCTCTTTTCATACAAGTCACTAGCCAGTATTGCATGTATGTTAATGATATTCTCATCACTGGTAGCTCTCTTACTTGCATCAGTTAACTGAAATCCAAACTTCATTTAGAATTTGCCTTGAAAGACCTTGGATGTGTACACTACTTCTTGGTATTCAAGTCAAGCATCTCCCACAAAGTAAAATGTTGCTATCTCGGAAGAAGCATATCTCTGATTTCCTAACTAAGGCTAAAATATTTATTTAAGAGGTCAAAACACACCTATGACACCAGGGGAGAGATTAACTGCTAATGGCTCAGACTATTTTCTAGACCTGTCTCTCTATAGGTCTATTATGGGATCCTTATAATATGCAACTATTACAAAACCAAAAATAGCATATGTTGTTAATAAGGTTTCACAATTCATGCAACAACCTCAAGAACAACAGTGGAAAGTTGTCAAAAAGATCTTAAGATATCTCAATTGAACTCTTTCTCATGGTTTGCTAGTTACCAAATTTGATAATCTCACATTACATGCATTTTATAATGATGACTGGAATAGCGACCTTGATGATCACAGGTCTACTTCTGGCTCTTGTATTTACCTTGGTAATAATCTGATTTCCTATAGTTCCATGAACCAAACACTTGTTGCACATTCTTCCATATAGGCTGAATACCAGAGTCTTGCAAATAATGTTGCTGATTTGTCATGCCTGCAAAGCTTATTATATGAACTAAAGATCACCTCACATCATTCTATTCCTATTGTATATTATGATAACCTTTGATGTCGTAATCCTCTCTCACAATCTTGTGCTGCACAGTAGGGCTAAGCACATGGAACTCTATTTTCTTTGTCAGAGACAAAGTTCTTAGAAACCAATTAACAATTCAATTCATCCCTTTTACTGATCAAATAGTTGATGTTCTGATCAAGCCTCTTGCCAAGACACATTTCCATTTCTTGCACGATAAACTTAGAGTATGCGTTAATTCAACACATACCGAAGTTTAAGGGGAGTGTTAGAGTAGCTGCAAAAGTTAGTTTTGCTTAGCTATATTGGTTACGATTTGTTGTAACTATCCTAGTTGTATCTTACGTGTGATTGTGTATATATGTTGTTGTACCATGCTTGTATCAGTATGCTTATGATATATGAAAATTTATTCATTTCATCTCTTTCATTTCTTTGTTACCATAGATTCTATCAAAGAGACACAAGGTTATAAATGGCTCCACCAATTAATTTTTAAGTACATAAAGAGACACTTAGTACATAAAGCAATTCTAGAAATTAAAATAATAATAAAATGAAAATAAAAAAGATACAAGCACAAATATTAATGTAAGTGTGTGCCAGTGATCAATCAAAATCTACTATTTTCATAAATACAAACACCTATTCACCAAAATAAAACAATGCCACAAAACCCGGTCACATCAGCTTGCTCATGCTTAAAAAATTGGGTTCTCATGTTCCCCCCTTGTTCCAATGATTGATTTTGCTCATGCAATGAAGTAGGAAACAAATCAAATGAACCATATGTAAGAAAACCCCAAATGCAGCATCAAGGGATCAAAAGCAAAAAAGAATAACAACGCAATTTCCCAATTAATTTCTTCACTAAATAACTACATCCCACTTTGAAACTCAAGACCTCAGAAGAACATAAATCTGAACTCAACTTATTACAAAAATCAGACCCAAACCTTACAGGCTATATTCCTCAAAGATAAAGAAAACGCGTGAAAGCTTATCCCATCAGTCATCGAGTTTATTTTATTATTATATTCTTTTCGCTTCTTCTCTTCCTGACTTGATTTTTGTGAAAATTTCTTTCTATTTTTTTTATTTGCATTTCTTTCTTTTTGGTTGAATTTTTTCTTTCTAAAATTTTCCTGTAAGGATATTCTGTTTTAGTCTTGTTATTGTTCTTTTTATTATTTTTTATTATTTTTTTTATTTTTTAGCTTTGTGTTTTTACTTTCTTTTTTTGCGTTTTTTCTTTGTTGTTTTTTTATTTTTTTTGAGTTTTAAAATTCTCAAATTTATTATTTTTGTCTTTTCTTTTGATTTTCTATTTTTTTGTTTTATTTTACTTTATTCACTTTTGTCAATTGTTCATTTGTCTTCTTTTTTTTTTTTGGTTAAAAATTGGGGTGTTCACAGTGGGCTTCTTACGTGTACAATTATTATGGATGATGTAGTTGAATTTAGTCTTGAAATGATAATATGATGTCTTGGTTTTAACATGACCCTTGAACGAAACCTAAAATTCAGAAATACCCATCATAAAATTCTAGTTATGATTTCTTTTCAAAAATTTACCGATTGAAGAAACTTTTGATTAAAAAAAATACACCTCAACTATATATATATATATATATATATATATATATGGAACTTAAATATTTTACTATTATTTAAACAAATTCTTGCATTAATAATTTTTCTCTCTAAATTTTTATTATTAAATTTCTTCGTATAAAAATCCTCATTTCACTTTTTAAAAGTGACCTAAGTTGAGTTTGCATTTGAGTTTTTTTTTTTTTTTGTGAGCTCAGGCTCAATTTTTTTTTTAATTTAAGATTGGGTCCGATTAACAATCTGAAAGTCTAGCCCAGCCCATTTAATACTTACATAATAAAACAAAAATAATAAAAAAAACTTAATAGATATAATTTGTTAAAAAAAATAACAAAATTGAAAGAAATAATTCTTATTAATAAAATTTAATAAATATATATATATATATATATATAATTCAAGTAAGATTAAACTTACAAAAAAGTCTAAAATTTAATAAAAATATTATATATATATATATATATATATATATATATATATAATTCAAGTCTGATTAAACTTTTAAAAAAGTCCAAACTTGATTTATTTTTTATTCAATCTTAAAAATTTAAGTCCAAATTTGTGTTAAAATTTTTGTTGACAAAGCTTTTATCATTTTTTTAACTTGGATTTATCGAATCAGGCTTTTACCAATTTTTTTGACCCAAATGTATTAAGTTAGTAGACTTTTTAATGGATGAAGTCTAATGGTGCACCGGCCATGATCGCCAATGCGACAATAAATCCTTTAACTATTAGCCACCACAAGAAGGGCATTTCTGTCCATTCAGAGAATTATGAAATGACGGATTCCAGGAAGGTCACAGAGAACGACCCAAAAACATATTTATTTACCCAGCCAATGACGAAGGAACACGTAAGCCAGGCTACGAAATACATGGGGAAGCGCATGACGATGGGTATGTATGGGCATCAGATCAGAGCCATGGGACATGTGAGGCAGGTGGGACCCACAGATGATGACGTAAGGTATGGGCAAGTGGAAGAAGATCAGCGCGATGGAAGGAAGCAAGGGAAGGGTAGGGCAGATTTGGATCTCCATAGATCAGAAGCTAGCATGTGATTGGGCCACGCATACCGATCCGACTCGGCCATGACTCGGCTAACAACTCGGGAAAATATCTTGGGGAATGCGCGCCTCTACCACCAGATATTTCTGAGCCTGACCGTGAACCTGCCCGCTCCCTCCCAGCCACTACTCTCGCCACGTGTCGACGCGTAGTGGCACGATGCGCAACCTGCCCGCTCTTGTTGCATTGCTCTGCTCCAATGGAAATATTTTCGGGTTCCACCACGTTGTACTATTCACGTGCTGCCCAGCCAGCAGTGTCATACTGTGAAATGGCGGATTTCTTGTATTATTGATTTGACGATTAAAATTAAATTAAATGACAATATATAATTAAAAACTTTGGTCTCAGATTTTAATTTAATATTTTACGTTAAATGAATTGCACTACTAATTTAAGGAACAAAAAGTCTTGATTCAAGAAATTATGATGTTTGAATTGAAGCAAATGATTTATTTGTCCTAAAAATAAATACAAAATGCTGACATACAATGGATAGAGAGTATCATAAAAATAGATTTTGAATGTTTTCTTTATATTTTTAATAACAAAGTTGAATCTGTGAATGTATCGTTCATTATGAAAAATAAAACCTGTTATATTTTTAATGACAAAAAATGGTGATTTTTCTTTTTCTATTTATGAGGTTTAATTATAAAAGAAAAAATTTATCTCTGATATCAATCTCAGAATTGTAAAAGAAATCCTTTTAATATCTAATTTTTAATTATATTAATTTTATACTATATATATATATTCTATTATTGCATTTATATGATACATAATTAATATTAATATATTCATAAAATAAATAATTTTAAAAAATTATATGATTATTATTTTTCATATGTTCTAAATTTGTCACTTAACAAAAAATTAAATCTGTCTCTAAACAAGAATATTATTATCCTAAAAATTATAAATAGACTCTTTTTGTTTGAGACGGAGAATTTTGTTCATAAAGCTTGAGATAAATTTTTTCTCCTGTCTCAAAATTTTTTGATACCCAAATGACAAATTAAAATTCGTGTCAAATTCTCTTTGATTAAATCATAGACAAAATTTTGCTTATTTTGAGACAAAAAAGGTCCATCTAAAATTTAGTTTTTTCTTATAGTGTATAACCCTGATAATAAATTAGAAGTGATTTTTCGTATATGCTTTATAGACCAAGTAATCATATTCTATCAACATATCAATTTAATTGAGTGAAAGCACAAGAATATTGGACAACATAGTCATATCCCATACTAATGCACTACGTGTTTACTCCATTTTGCAAGTGCTTTTAGAAAGTCATAGTGTATATATATATATATATATATATTTTGACACCAACACACTGCGTCTTTCCAAAAGCACTTGCAAAATGGAGATACGTAGTTGACTTGTTTACATATATATATATATATATATATATATATATATATAAAGTTGGATGTAAGACTTTCAATACGTTGGCATTGGGTTAAAATGTTAATGGTGGCAGACATCATCACTTGCTTTGGTTTGCCAAATTTGGCAAACACTAATAGTTCTAGCTTACTCAACCGTTGAGTGCTTATCGATTGAGTTGTCAAAACCAAATAATACATGAAGGAGCGATTGGTCGCTAGTTTGAAAAACTTTTTGTGGATACTTTCAAATCTCATATTGAATGAGTTTTAGTGTGTGTGAATGTATATAAGTAAGATATTTAAATTATTTGGATATTATTATACTAGATGAATTTATCCTTGTGCTTTTGGTTAAAAAAAAATAAGAATTCAAATATATATATATATATATATATATATATATATATACCAACTTTGAATTGATTCACATTCTCTCTTTGTCAAAAGCATGAATATTGTACTTGAAGTTATGACTATGGTATTAATCATAATTTAGACACGATCGTTGATGATCAGTGGGTGAAAGATACCTCCACTATAAGCCAGTTGACGGAGGCCATTCTCTCGTACATTAAAAGTAAATTTTAAAAAATTTTATAATATACATAGAATAAAATATTATTTTAGTTTTTTATTTGTAAATTTAATTTCAATTTGGTCTTGTACTTTCTCAGTTTAGTCTCAAATTTGTTTCTTAATAATTTTCATTTTCTCACTTATTAATCAATTCTCAATTTAATTCTTTGCTATTATAAATATATATTAGTATATTTAGTTTAAATTTAGTTGAGAACCAAAAATTAAATATATTAAATTTCATATTAGTGGAGTTCAAATTGAGAATAGATTCATGAATTAGGGACAAAATTAAGACTATAAATAAGTAGGAGACCAAACATATAATTAAATGACAAGTGAAAAGCAAAAATAATATTTTAAGACAAAACCAGGTGGCCAAAACCAAGTGAAAAGGTTTCCACTTGCTTAGTGTTGCAATTCCCTTCATGCACACTGGCATATATACCACCAACTACAAAACCTTTCACATAATAAGTATATATTTTAAATGTACTTAGTTAATTAACCAGTTGACCCACATCTTCACTTCAATGACCATTTTGTCCACCTTTTTCGCTGAATGGTGATGGTCTATGTGCTTAAATCAGTACAAAAATTTTCCATTTCATCAATAAGTGGTAAATTACAGTCTGTACTTTTTTATGGAGATAAAAATATTATGCAAATGTTTTGAAATCAATAATCCTTGACAAAGAATTGCCAGTATATATAAGTGAAGGAATTTTGATAGATATATATGAAATGAGATTAAAAATATGTTAATTAAATGTAAAATACTAATGGGTGAGATGATGAAACATGTCTTTTAAGGACACATCAAAATTTAAAAAAGCACACACTATAAAAATATAGATGCAATTTTTTTTTTTTAAAAATTCATTGTTAAAATACTTTATGTATTATATATCTTTTGATATTTTCTAAGAAACATAAATATATTTCAACATAATGCATTTATTCCCTTATTTTGCGACAATAATAGATGCCGAAGTATAGGTAATAGGCTATATATGTAGTTAAGAAATACCAACATTTTGTGCCTAACTCATGTCCTGAGAGCAACTAGAAACTAACGTGAAGGGAGCAATCTAAGAAGCATACAAAAATATCATATTACATATAATATCTTATACGTGTCCAATATAAATATGCCTCCATATCGTATCAAAAAATATTTTTTTGCGGCATATATGTTAAAAAATACCGGAATAATCTTAAATTGATGTTGAAATATTTTTATTTATTTTTTAATTAATTGTAACATTATTTTATTATCTATCATCAATCATATTTCACCAAATTCTTAAATTTTTTTGGTTTATCATCTTAATCTATCTTCCTCTGTCAATTTTTTTTTTTTATCACTTACAATGTTTAACTAAAAGTCAGAAATAATTGATTTCTTCTTACCAAAATATGTATACACATACAAACATATATGTCTATACTTTATTTTAATATTTCAAAAATTATCATATTTCAACCATCATATCATACACGTAGCATCAAATATTTATACCCATATCTATACTTCTTAATCTTAGGATACAAATAACGGCAAACAATTTGCTTGACGGGATTTTGGGCTGCACTGTCAATAGAATTTAGGATTGTAAGTTGCGAGTAATAAAGTTATATAGTTAAGGATGTTCTCATAATGTATCCAAAAGGTTATGAGAGTAATTGGACACCAAAAAGAGATATAAAGTTAGAATGATTGTCGCATGTGCCTCCACTAGCTAGTACTTTTGTTTTATTAATATATTAGTCTAAGTATTATTTTTTATTGATAATTTTTATTACAATAATTTTATTATTTCATTCAGACCATAAATCTAATCCTATTTAACTATTTATCCTTTTTTTTTTAATAAAAAACTATTTATCTATTTTTTATTTCAATCCACTCTTACATATACCAAACCAACTAATATAGCTAGTTAGCATGATAAATAACTAATCTAATCACATGGACAGTGACATAAGAGACTTATAGATGATCAAGTTACACACAGAGATACATGTATATATCCATTAGAGAATATTCGATAACATATATTTTTATAAATTAAAAAAAAAATCTGATTGGAGACGAAAAGTAATTTATTATTTATTTTTTAATATTTACAACAATGATTCATTATTTACATTAGAGTGTACATATATAAAGAACACGCACGCTCATCATAAAAATATTATTTTTATATAATAATGACATTATCCAAAGTTAATTCAGTTAATCTAGCAAAAGATTCCTAACCCCGTAACACTATTTTAAAGTAAAAAAGTTATATACAGTTTTTTATATTCTAAGTTATTGTTTAATTAAAATAAAACAAATATTTATTTATCTAATTATATCATGAAGGGTGCATAATTAATTGTATTATTTTAAAATTAAATTATACATTATTATTAATTAATTAATTATTTGTTAAATTTTAATTGAAGAACAATATAATAAAAATATAAATAATTGTAGATGAGGTCTGTCATTTTTTTCAAATCATGAAACTAATTTTTTGTTTAAAAGCATTAAATTTAGATATTATCTTTGGTGCATTTATAATTTTATGTGTATTAATGCACCCAGTTACAATTATGTTTCTATATTATAATTGGTATACTTGTATACTTAAAATTATGAGTGTGCAAAAAAATTTAAGGTTTATTATTAATTTTGTCTCACTTTTTTTTTGTGTCAATTTTTTTTATATGTTTACTAATTAAAATTTTATTAACATTTTAAATGTAAACCTTATCAATTATATTAACAAAATTTGATAACGTGTTGTTATACATGAACTAATAATTATCATTGCATATTTTAACCAAAAAAAAAAATATCACTCATATGAGAATGACTTATAATTATTTATGTATATGTTTAGATTGAAGTTGGACTAACGTAATTTTATGTTAACTTAATTTTTAATATTGATTTTAGTCAAATATGATTTATATTATCGTAATTTATGTTTCGAAACTTTTATTAAAAAAAGAAATTTTACTATTTATATAGTTCATTTAATTCAAAAATAATTAATTTTTTTACTTGTATATAAATTAGAATTTGGAGGACACAATTGATTTTGGAGAAAATTTAATACCAAACCAAACAAAAATATTTGTAAACCAAACCCTTATCTAAATGTATAAATCATAAAATTTTTAATTTGAATCTTAAAGTTTGATCTATGGACATAGAATGACACGTTATGAATCTCTGTTAATTTTAAAAAGTTAGCATTTTAGGTGACATTGATGAATTTAACAAATGGACAAGATAAAATTTATGCAAAATAAGTATTTGAGACAAAATTAACAGTACTCCTAAATTTTGAGGCAAAGAAACCAACTTTAGCTTAAAATTTTAATATTATTAGCTTCTTAGGATAAGCCGACAAATTTTATTGAGATAATTTTTTAAATTGAAATGTCAACGAGTGATCTTCGACTAGATTAAAATAATTTTAATCGAGGTATGAAGACAAAAAAATTTCTCTCCATGATAATCATCGCGTATCGATTTTCGACAGCCAATGATATTAACGATAGTGGCAGTTAAATGATTATTATTAAATTAAAATTTTAAAAATTATTACTTTTAAATTATAAATAATTAAATTTATAGAATTATTGTCAACATTTCTTACCTAATAAAAGGGCTTAAAACCCTAGCGACTCCTACGTCTGAGCATAAATATCTAGCACAGGACACGCGGTGACACTGAAGCACGCCAACGCAAAATCAAATAATTTTTAATTGATCGCTGGAGACAAAAATATTATTAGTATATAACGTCGAGGGTAACTCAGTAATTTCACCCCCAGTGCATACCATTTCTTTTTATTCCCGTCTGCCTAGTTTAGTCCTCCTGTTTGACGAACCACGTATGTTATGTGTGCATCCATCTATGATTCATTCATTCATTCATACATACGTAGATGGTACTGTGGACTAACATGACGTGACATTCGGCCTTTCAGGCGAGAGGAAAATATCATCGCCACGTATGATCACATTCTAAGCTTCTCAGGGCTCCTAAAGATCTTCTCTCTTACACTAGGGACTCTCTCTCTCTCTCTCTTTCTCTCTATCTATCTCTCCCTTCTCTCTCTCTCTCTCCCACCACCACCACCACCACCTCTCAAATATTTCATGCACCAAATATTTGGATAAATACACAAAAAATAATCCCATTTTCCCAGTTACAGCGTCTTGACCTCAGGATTTGCTTCGTCAAGAGATCAGTTCTGAACATACAAGTGGCCAGGTGCTTATTTTTTATTTGGATTTTTCTGCTGCATCTTTTTTTTTTTGCAGAATTTTTTTTGGGTGTACTGCTTGTTGCTCTTGATGCTGATTTCGAAGATGGTTTTTATTGTTGTTGTTTTTCCCCTGGGAATAATCTGAATTTTGCTGAGATTTTTGGGTGACTATTTTGATTATTTTTGCTTGTTCTTTCAGCTTTAGAAGATTAGCTTGAACCATTTGGTCCTTTAGAAAATTCCTTGTTTCTCTAAGAAATCTCATTCTCTTTCCCTATTTCTTCTGTTCGGCTCGAAGATTCTTGGTTGGACTCTGTTTCAGATATATCTCCTCTCTGATTTTAATTTTTCAAAATGTAATTCATTTATTTTTTCTGGGTTTACAGTGAAATGAAACTAAGAAATCGCCTGTGAATTGAATAGCTTTCAATTATGAAGGATCAGTCATTAGTGCAAAGACTTAGGCTCCCGAGCAACCTACTTTCTGTAGCAAGTTGCTAGCATTTTCTGGGAGATGCATTAGGCCGCTTTCATATCTTTGTATTTATTTGTTTTCTGAAAATTGTTTCTAAAATTTGCTTTGGATTCTTGTTTGTAAATACTAAGGTAAAAATATCTGTGCATTCTAAACAGGGAATGTTGAATTACGATATTTTAATTCTTGATTGGTAGCCGGTTTTGGCTCGATTTTGGGTAATTGGTTTTGATATCAGAGGCATAAGGGAATACCTTCAAAGTAGATTTCTTCTTCAATGGCTTGTTCCAGTGAAAGGTGGATTGACCGCCTTCAGTTTTCCTCATTGTTCTGGCCTCCCCCCCATGATGGTCAACAAAGAAAGGTACCAAGTTAATGTTTATTGTTTTCTTCATTATTCTTTTCTGAACCAATTCTTTATCTTACTCCTGGGTCTTGAAGATCAGTTGCACTAGATGTTTTAGTAATACATGTTCTCTTTATCTCTTTATTTATATAGAAAAATATTTTAAATTTCAACATGAAGCTTTTGATGAAGATCAGAGAAGAAAGGAATAAATCTCAAGGCCTTTTAGTTATTTGGAAAATTCTACATGAATATTTTTGAGAGAGGCGGAACATCTTGTCTTTCTCATCTATATACTATCACATGATTATTAATGTTTCGAATATTTGAAAAGTACAAATTTAGATGTAAGGAAATTCAAGGAAATATCCTTTGGCTGGAATGACTATATTTTGCAAATTATTTGTCTTGTTTAATTACAATTTTGGCAATGGGTGATATTCATCATCAGTTTATTGGACTCTATTTTTGTCTGGAATAACTATTATTTTTTTAGTGCTTCATTTTTCAGTTCTTTCTCATGTTTTATCCCTGTGAAATGATTGGTTATTTATTGTGTCTATATCATAATCATGAAACACCAAAGTCTTTTTGTCTATGATGACTTGGAATGTAAATTTTAGTAAATCTGTTCTTTCATCTTCTGCTATATTAGAAGCTCACTTTTCTTGATTGTTGTTGATATTTATTTCTGCTTCTTCCTAGGATCAAATTGCTGCCTATGTTGAATACTTTGTTCAGTTTACATCCGAACAATTTCCTGATGATATTGCCGAGGTATGACATGCACCTTAGTTTATGCCTTTATGGACAAAACTTGGATTTATGAAGAAAAATATATGCAAATTATATCTTATATCCAATTTAAAAAATTTTAGTTTCACTGGGACTTAATAAAACGCAAGAGTTTGTATCAAATGTTAACTGGTTTGTATTTTTTTGACAGCTGATACGAAACCGCTATCCTTCAAAGGAAATGCTCCTCTTTGATGATGTTTTGGGTATTTATGCTTTAACTCATGTTAGTTACATTACGGATATTGCTATGCATTTTATTCTGTTTCATGGATAATGACATAATTTATATATTTACATGACATTCAGCGACCTTTGTCCTTCATCACCCAGAGCATGGGCATGCAGTTGTACTTCCAATCATTTCATGTATTATTGATGGTATGCTAGTCTATGATAAGACTAGCCCTCCATTTGCTTCCTTCATATCCTTAGTCTGCCCAAAAAGTGAGGTATAATCCATTGGCCGAAATTCTGAATATCTTCACATAATTTGATTTACGGCATATGTGTTTCTTGTTTGTTACCCACTGGCTTCAACTTTTTGATTTGGAATGCCAGTTCTTTGTTCAGTGTCTTGTGCTTATTGTATATCATTTGATTTTTTTTTTTGTTTTTCACTTTTGTCTCAATTTACAGAATGAATATTCAGAACAATGGGCTCTAGCTTGTGGTGAAATTTTGAGAATTTTAACTCATTACAATCGCCCCATATTCAAAGTGGAAAGACAATATAGTGAACTAGAAAGAACCACCAGTGGCAGCCATGCAACAACAAGTAATGCTGCTTTTGGAGAATCTAGCCATAACTTCACGCAACAGGAGAAGAAACCTATAAGGCCCCTGTCTCCTTGGATTACTGATATATTGCTGGCTGCACCCCTGGGAATTAGAAGTGACTATTTCCGGTGGTGAGTACTTTTAGTCATATCAGCAGTCATAACTCATATGGCTTGGTTTTTCTTGTTTTGGTTTTGGTGGATGATATATATCATTTATCTATGGGCTCTACATGGAAGACTGAATAATTTTAAGGAGAAAAAATTCAACAACCTAGTTAGGCTTTGTCATTTAGCATGTTACGCTCCATTAGCTTCTTCTAATAAATTAAGCTTGATTATTCAGTAACTGCTCCATTTTTGGCTTCCATACTGCTTAGTCATTTTATTTTCCAGTGAGCAAATATCTATAAATTCAATTAGTAAGGTAAACAATATTTTGGCTTCCCTTTGGTATTCATTTTGTCGCATGTAATTTCTAGGGCATATCTCTGTCAGATTTATAGAGAGATTAGGCATCCTTGGAGCAATCCTGATTCTTCTGTTTTTAACTGTTTCCCTTTCTTTTTTATATTTTATTAGAGAAATTGGATGGATTTATTACATGTTTCTGTTTTCCTGTTTTGGAGCATACCTTTTCCTCCCCTTTCTCTTTCCTGCAATAAAATTTCTTCGATGGTAAAAATCTGATGATGAATTAAGTTGAGCTGCTCTTGAAGTTTGTGTTTAAAGGATTATTAATCATGATCATATGATTAGTCATCAGAATTTAATCACTGTTTCATTCCTATAACCAAAATACTATCAGGAGCTACTGCATTCTGGAGTACCATAGAACAAGAAATCAAATGATTGAAAATATTGAACTCGATCAAGCTGAATAGGTCAGACAGTCTGAAATGCCTGGTGGCTACGGTTTTCATTTAGTTATTAATACCGAAAATTAGTATTTTGATAGTATTAAATTATTAGTTTTGCTAGACTTGAATATGCTTAACATGTAATTTTTGAATTTATATTCCAAGCAAGCTACCATATTTTCTTAACTCTAGGCCTGCTTGCCAACTGGAGAGTTTTCTAAAGTATTTCTGTATCTACAAAGGCCTCAAAAGAAGAAACTAAAGGCTGTTGGAACAAGAAGTAGGACTTGGTAGGCTTGAAGGCTAATATGATTTGTTTAATGCCGATATGTGTCTTGAGCTGGGTTGTAGAGTCTTCATTGTGAACAATGTCCAAAACTGTGAAACGGAAGTATCTAAACTATTGTTCATTTGAATTTAACCATACTGAGCAATGGCATATGCCCCTAAGGTAGGATATGCATTTTGTATTTTTCTTCCTGTCAAACGTAGTAGAGGAAGATAACAAATTTGGATTTTACCCTCTTATCTTTAACTTGATGAAATATGCCAAGGACAAACTTTGGTTTGACCTTTCATCCTTATATTCTTGTATAAAGTAATTTGATTATATCAATCAATTGAAATTAATTAAGATTCCGCGTTGTTGACACAAATGTGATTTATTAGCTTGTGTACCCCCTGGGACCTCAAGTAAACTTCTGGTGATTTTTCATGCATTAACAGGTGCAGCGGTGTTATGGGTAAATATGCTGCAGGAGAACTCAAGCCGCCTGTAGCTGGTAAGTTAAGTCCTTATGAAATGCTGTTCCTTGGGTTTTCTGCATAAGCATGACATGACCAAACATTCATATTAAAGTACCTAGGACAGTTTTGGATATAGTTGATAACTTGGTTTGGTTGAATGTCTTGTGTTCACTCAATTTCAGATATTCTGATAATAAAAGTTGACTAGGCTGCTCTTTTCTTCCTTGTAAATATTAATAATTCTCTCTTATGAATGTCATGTATTGTAACCTTCAGTGTTGGTCCCTGAAAACAAAAATTTTCTGCTGTAGACCTCGAATAGGCTAGGTGAATTTAATATGAAATGGTGCAAAAAGAATTACCCACTAGGGTAAAAAATGACATGATTTGAAGAATGAATTTTTCGCATCAAGTCAAAAGACTACATTATTCAAGCCTTTTGTTTTAGTTGTTCCCTTGTTGTCTTCTCTCTCGACATGATATCAGAGCTTCAGCCTCAGTTAAAGCTCCAACCTTAAAACCTTAGGTCTAGCAAAGACTTCCATAAATGGTGACCATCCAACTCTTTTAAAAGTAGGTTACCGATCTATTCCATTGCCTAATCAACTGGTTAAAATTGAAACCTGATTGAACTTAACAGCCAAACACAAACAAAGATGGTAAATAATGACTCTGGATTATAGATAAACAGCTCAAGCTAAGCTACCCACTGAAAGGAATAGTGAAATAGTCAGCTAGATAAATGCTCATAGATTGCAGAACAGAAAGCAAGCAAATAAAAGACAAAAGCAGTAAAGGTCCTTTGGTATTTGAGAGACCAAAGACTCTCCATGACACCACTGAATTCTTCCTTAACCTCCCTTAGGCTCCTCCACCCCAATACATACTCAATTACCCTTCTGTCTCCTTTACCGGCATCTCACTTCTTTCACGTTCCCCCCAATATGTGTCCCAGGCAGTTAATTTATTGAGGACCCTCCTGGATTCCTTTCCCCTGAGCTACACAGCCCATTGGATCTCTTCCCACATCTGGCATAGACTCTCACAGGCCCAATCCCATCAAATCCCAAGTGAACATATAGCTCCTGACCAATGGTTTTTAAATGAGCACCACTTTGGGGCATTTATGTAACTAGAAAATAGTGAGGTGGAAAAGAAAAGAAAATTTGATTTCTCTCTAGTTGCTCGAGCAACATTCATGGGTGATACCTTGTTATAAATATTTATTGTTATTCAATATTTGGTGATTTCTTTTCTACCTTGAATAACTACACTAATACTAGGGAATATGTGATGTAGAACATGAATCAGAACCGAGGAAAAGTAACCAAAACACTTGGTATTCATATTATAATTTAATGAGAAAAGGTGAGATTCCTAAGATAGATAATATGCCTTCTATAGGCAACTCAAACAAAAGAACCCTAATTCAACTAGGATAAATTAACACAAACTTAAGACTTGAGAAATCCTTATCCTAAACATGAAATAATATAAATATGATATTAATACTACAATACTACCAGAGATATCTTTTTTCATTTCCATGGATTAGTTAGGTGCAAAATTGTTGATAAGTTCATCCAATAAAAACAAGATTTATTGGTTAGTACTATCGTATATATTTTCTTTGTTTGTTTTCTTATTGATATGGAGGAATTTATCTTATAGATCTGCTAAGGTCGTTGGTAATTTTTGTTTTGCTCTAGCTTCTTCGCGTGGTTCTGGAAAGCATCCTCAGCTCATGCCTTCAACTCCTCGGTGGGCCGTTGCCAATGGTGCTGGTGTTATATTAAGTGTTTGTGATGATGAAGTTGCTCGCTATGAGACTGCTACTTTAACAGCAGCTGCTGTCCCTGCCCTTTTGCTTCCTCCACCCACAACAGCTTTGGATGAGCATCTTGTTGCAGGATTACCGGCCCTTGAACCATATGCACGTTTATTTCATAGGTTATTCTGAACCCCATGCCCTTACTTGTCATTGTTCTTTGAGTGTAACTGTCTGAGTAAATCTACATGCCTAATTTATGTAGATATTATGCCATTGCTACTCCAAGTGCCACACAACGACTCCTTCTTGGACTACTAGAAGCTCCACCATCATGGGCTCCGGATGCACTTGATGCTGCTGTGCAACTTGTGGAGCTTCTTCGAGCTGCTGAAGATTATGCATCTGGCATTAGGGTAAGCTTTATTAATTTAAGACAGACAGAAATGCATATGCTTTGACACTATGTTGGAGATCATTTATGAGCTATAAAACCAAAATTGTTTATATTTTTATGGATTTCATTATACGATTATGTGAGACTGTTACTAATAAAAGTTAAAAAATAATCACTGAGTAGCTCTGGATGAAATTTTTAATATGCATTAATAGATTACCTTGAATAATTATGTTCTCAATTGCTCATTTGTTCATTCTGATGACTGAGTTTGGTCTTCTTCCAAATTGGCTGTTACTTTTTATATTTTTAGTAGCTGATGAATCTATTACTTTATCTAAATATGGTTCTCTGGATGGCTTACTTTTTGCTATGACAACCATAGGAAGCTCTAGGAAGTTTTTCTTGATTGAAACTTAGGCTTCTTGCCCTTGCAAGTTTGAATGATTTGCAAGATTTTGGATTAAAAGGATGGAAAGCCTAGCTCTAGTTGTGAAATAAAACTGAATATGTTGGAGCAGATATGCAATTTATATATCTGATTTTCTAAAGCTTGACAATGGAAAAAATGTTCTGCAGTAGGATTATTGGTTGAACTATGTTGCTCAATACATGAAGCTGTAAATTTGGTCGTGGACTCAAGGCTCAAAATTATGTGTGGTACTTCATCATCGATAAATAATAAGATATTAGATGCAAACTTAGTAAATATTTGAAAATTTAGAAATTAATGAAAAAAAGTTGCTTGTGGAAACTAAAAACTTCACACAATTTTTCTAAACATGATATTTTTTAAATGAATAACTTAATCAAATTAAATGAATAACTTAGAATGTGAGGATCATGAAGATTCTGAACAGGAGTAATTAAAATTTCAAGTTGTAGAAGAGCATGGTCATATTCAATTAACTATCGAAGTCGAATTTGTCATTTCTGATGTGTTAGAGAACCCAAAACTGCTTATGCTATCAATTTTGCCATCATTACTTGTCCTACTTAATGCTTCAAGATGAATTTTTCTATTGGTTCCACACTATAAAACTTGAGGTCAAGTTTTCTTCAACTAGGATAAATATGTGAATTATAAATTATTATATTGGTTAATTGGTTTTAGTTTTAGTTTTAATAATCCTTTTATTTTATTTATTTTATATTATTAGGTGTTATATCTTGGGCTCTATTGGGAGTCCTCAGTAATTAGGGCTAGCTTACCTTTTGATTGATTGTTAATAAAATTCAGTGTACAACATATATGTGCTTTAAAATGGGGTTACTAACTACGCAATGGTATGCTATGGTGTTTTTTGATTCTTTCATTTAAATTTTATTTTAACTGATGTATAATATGTTTTATATGTTAATACAGCTTCCTAGAAATTGGATGCATTTGCATTTCTTGCGGGCTATAGGGACTGCAATGTCCATGAGAGCTGGTATAGCTGCTGATGCTGCAGCTGCTTTGCTTTTCCGCATCCTTTCACAGCCTGCGTTACTATTTCCTCCACTCAGGCAAGTTGATGGAGTTGAAGTTCAGCATGAACCTTTGGGTGGATACATTTCATCCTACAGGAAGCAGGTATTGTTCATCATTATTACTTAGTACATCTTTTACTCATTTCACTTTGTATGATGATGATTTTGTTTGTTTATTGAAAATATATAATATTTCTTGTTGATCAGATAGAGGTTCCTGCAGCTGAAGCTACTATTGAGGCTACTGCCCAAGGCATTGCATCAATGCTTTGTGCCCATGGTCCTGAGGTTGAATGGAGAATTTGTACCATTTGGGAAGCAGCTTATGGTCTGATTCCTTTAAGTTCCTCAGCTGTTGATCTCCCAGAAATTATTGTTGCAACTCCACTGCAACCTCCCATTCTATCATGGAATTTGTATATACCTCTTCTTAAGGTCCTCGAATATCTTCCATGTGGAAGTCCATCTGAAGCTTGTCTCATGAAAATATTTGTTGCTACAGTTGAAGCTATTCTTCAGAGGACCTTTCCATCTGAGCCATCTAGAGAACAAAACAGAAAAACAAGATACTTCTCTAGAATGGGGTCTGCCTCCAAAAACCTTGCTGTGGCAGAACTTCGTACTATGGTCCATTCGCTCTTTTTAGAATCATGTGCATCCGTAGAGCTAGCTTCACGCTTACTTTTTGTTGTCCTAACAGTCTGTGTTAGTCATGAAGCTCAATTCAAAGGAAGCAAGAAGCCAAGAGGTGAAGACAATTATTCAGCAGAGGAAATCATTGAAGACTTACAAGCATTATCTGAACACCAGAATGAAACAAATAATAGAAAAATGAAGAAACAAGGGCCTGTGGCTGCATTTGATTCTTATGTTCTGGCTGCTGTTTGTGCTCTTGCCTTTGAGCTTCAGTTGTTCCCTTTGGTTTCAAAGGGGAACAATCATTCAATTTCCAACAATGTACAAGATAAATCCAAGCCTGTCAAAGTAAATGGATCTTCACATGATTTGCGGAATGGTATCAATTCAGCAGTACGCCATACTCACAGAATTTTAGCAATTCTAGAGGCACTATTTTCATTGAAGCCATCTTCTGTTGGCACTCCATGGAGTTACAGTTCAAATGAAATAGTTGCTGCAGCAATGGTTGCTGCTCATGTTTCTGAACTATTCAGACGGTCAAAAGCTTGCATGCATGCTCTATCTGTTTTGATGCGCTGCAAATGGGATAATGAAATTCACTCTAGGGCATCTTCATTGTACAATCTCATAGACATTCACAGCAAAGCAGTTGCATCCATTGTTAACAAGGCAGAGCCATTGGAAGCAAACTTAATTCATGCACCCATTTGTAAAGGCTCCCTTGTTTGTTTAAATAGTAAAAGACAAAATCTGTCTGAAAATACTTGCTGCTTTGAATCTGGGCAGGCATCTGTATCACTTTCTGAGGAGGATTTAGCCCCTTCTGAACCTAATCATAAATCTGCAAAAACTTCATATTCAAATGAAGCATCAGGATATACATTGGGTAAAGGTATCACAGGTTTCCCGTTGGAAGCTTCTGATCTGGCCAACTTCCTTACTATGGACAGGCATATAGGATTTAATTGCAGTACACAGATTTTTCTGAGATCCATGCTATCAGAGAAACAAGAGTTATGTTTTTCAGTTGTTTCACTGCTATGGCACAAGTTAATTGCATCTCCTGAAACTCAACCTTGTGCAGAAAGCACTTCTGCTCAACAGGGATGGAGACAGGTATCCTTATACATGTCATACTTATTTAGCAATTATTCAGTCTCTGCCTGTGTCAGAAATATGCTAGTATTTGACCTGCAACAGATGTTGGATGTAAGGTTTTCATGATGTAACAGCACTGCTTGTTAATCATAGAAATGATTCTTATAGTTGTTAATGAGGGTAAAAGAGGCATATTCTTTGCACACAAGAAGGATAGAAAAGGCACATCTTACATCCAAACATTCATAGCAATCCCTTAGCAGAATATAGATGATGAAACAATTCCTAAAACAGTGATTTTAATATATATATATATATGTATCTAAGCAGCATGCCAAAACAATTTGCCACTAAGACCAGATATAATAGTCTATTATGAAAAGCTTAAGCATTTAGAAGAACGCCCATGAATGGTTTTTATTAATACCTTTAACATACCTGTCATGTGAAAGCACTTTACATAGCACCAGCTGAATCAGACCTTAGTGATGAAATTTTAGTTTAATCAGATTATTAGACAGTGATGCTAGTAAGGATAACTCTTGAGTACTTGGTTAAAGCTAAATTCATTTCAAGGAACCAACTATTGTAAAAGCTACTAGAAGGCGTGGGAATGGCTTTTATTGAGACCACTAAAATATCAGATTTAACCTCAGAGAATGAGGAGAAACACTGAAACAAACATAGTATATTATTCAGGCGAGAGATGTCTAACAATTAGCATGCAGTATTTTATTGAAATGTTTCAAATTGATAGTCAAAATGGAGGGGGAATTGTCTATTTAGTTGATGAATTGGTGCCTAAGGTTCTTGATTATTTTTTTCAAGATCAAATTCACCCATGGGAAAATAGAAAGTGTTTGAGGGTTTGCTCATCATAATAATGAGATCCAATTAAGATGCATCAAGAAATATTTATAGATAAAAATGTATTCATGCATGAGCATTTCTATGGAGGTCTAAATCTCATTTATGTCAGTTTTTTGAACTGAAATGGTGCATTACTGATCATTATGTAATGATTTGATGTAGGTTGTTGATGCATTATGCAATGTTGTATCAGCATCTCCAACAAAAGCAGCGACAGCGGTTGTTCTTCAGGTCCAAATTTTTTGTCTGTCTGCAAAATAGTTTCTTAGATCTTAACTCTGGCCACTGACTTGGATATCTCTTCTGTTTAGATAAAACTATTCCCATTTCTAGTGCATACTTCCCAACTTTCAGAATTACCATTTCAATTTATCGTGAACCTAAACTTCCAGTATGCCTGGAAATTTTAAGTATATAATGTTGAAGATTTCATCGAACTCATGTCCAAATTAGCAGCTTTTTTTACTTTATTGTTGTTTTAATTTAGTCACTTTCCTATGCTTGTTGCCTGTCAGGCGGAGAGGGAATTGCAGCCCTGGATTGCCAGAGATGATGATGTAGGTCAGAAGATGTGGAGAATCAATCAGCGGATTGTAAAGTTGATAGTGGAACTAATGAGGAATCATGATAGTGCAGAATCAATGGTCATTGTGGCAAGTGCATCAGATTTACTACTACGTGCCACAGATGGGATGCTGGTTGATGGAGAAGCTTGCACTTTACCCCAGTTGGAGGTATTATCTTACACAATCAACTTCTTTAAACCACATATGCTGGAAGTATAACTTATCTCCGTTTGCTTGAGTTGATAACTTATGTCATATATTCTGCAATAATACAAAGTCCATAGGAAAACCTTCTCAATGGCTGCATGGCAATAAAACTTTGTTTTCATATATTGTTTTGTAGCTTCTATTATAAATTTTCTTACTTAATAAATAGTATTTACCGGCATATAATCCTAATTTAACATCTAGAATTATTCACATCAACTCTGTTAATTATTCTATCATAGATGCTGGCATCTGTTACTATTTGTCATTTTTCTCCTGTACATAACACATCCATATGCATTGTCAACGATTCTCCTTCATGTGGCACCCAAATATGATATTGTGGAGTTTTAAGCTTTCCTTTTAATGGATTTCTTGTCAGAGGTAAAAGGCCGTTACTTTTTAATGCTGTATGACTATTGAGTATTGCATATGCTCTCAACTGTAGTTTCTTTACTTTCCCTTATGGCTTCCAATACAAAACTATCAAAATATTGACATTGAGAAGATATTATTGGCTTTATACAATTGTTCAACATGAGCGTAACTTGTTGAGCTACGTTTGTGATTCAACGGATTTGATATTTATTTATTTATTTTGGAATTTTTTTTTTTTGGGGGGGATTCTCAAGTTGATCGTTTGGTTTGACTGATATTCATATATTTTTGATATAAATGACCAGCTATTGGAAGCTACAGCTAGGGCAGTTCAGCCAATGCTGGAGTTAGGAGAATCTGGATTGGCAGTGGCAGATGGCCTTTCAAACCTGTTAAAGGTAAAGAACATTCCCTTCTTGACACTACCAGTTAAACTATGCCCATGCCGAATAATACTGTTTTAGCTGAACATTGCAAATCGGGATCTGATTACGAGACTACAAGTATGAGAGAAGGGCTACACAAACAAACACTCCCTTGGGCTAGGGGTTTAAATTCATGCCCATCCTGTTAGACCTATTTAAGACCGAGTTATGCTTAGTTGAGCCAGTAAAACAACAACAAACTCAACCCATTGTATTCCACTATAAAAAAATTTGCTTGATATTCATAATTTTTTTCTCTTATCATGTCTTATGTTTCATTTTTCACTTTATAAATTTAATTTTTCTTTCTGACAAATTAAGCATGATAAATGGTTTGACTAATTGGACAAAAAAGCTTAGTTATTAAAATATTACTAAATTGATTATAGAGTAGTCGCCTTATTTTTTGAAAAAAATGTTCTTATTTGTAATATAAGTTAAATTCACTTAACTAAGTTTTATTTCTCATATTTGAGCGAGACTTTATATATATATATATATATATATATATATATATAGGCCAAGTACGGATGTGCTTTGCCCATAGGGTTGGATCACTATTAGGCTTTTAATGATGGGCTTAAATTAACGTAGATTTAATTTAACTCTAGACCTATGCTCAAAACCTAAAAACCTATTGGGCTTTAACCAAGCCCGGCCCAGCTACACTCATGAATAGAAAACACCTAATAATAGCTTATATTATATGGTTCTCTATATGTGTTGACTGATGGTTGTACAATCACATGCAGTGTCGCCTACCAGCTACTATTCAATGCCTTTCTCATCCCAGTGCACATGTTCGGGCTCTGAGCACATCAGTACTTCGTGATATATTGCACACTGGTTCAATCAGAACTACTCCTAAACTACCAAGAATAAATGGCATCCACAATCCCTCTTATCAATTCTTCAATATGGATGTCATTGACTGGCAAGCTGACATAGAAAAATGCTTGACTTGGGAAGCTCACAGCCGTCTTTCAAATGGAATGACTATAAAGTTTCTTCATGCAGCTGCAAAAGAATTAGGCTGTACTATTTCTTTGTAAGACTAATCTATGTAGAACCATCTTATAGTTTATGACAATTTTACGTTATATTTTTTAGAGATTCATAGAAACAGATCCTTTGTTTATGCTTTGGAACATATGGCTTTGCAACTTGAACATTTCCATCCTGCCAATCTAGTTACTTAACTGCAGCTGTTATTTTCAGTTTTCGTTTTGGACACGATGTTGAAACTCTGGTGCCACTATTTTGAAAAAGAATTTGGGTTGAATTTTGAGAGGTTTTTATAATGAATTATATAATATGACAGAATCTGTTTTGATTTTGGAAAAAAAAAAAGGTCTATCATTTAGTGTTGAGGGATGTAAAGTATTTTCATGTTGTATTTTTATTCTGGGATATGATACAAGTGTTTGTAAAATTGTATTTAGGTTATAATTTATTTAATCTTCACTCATTACTTTCAGTACGGTAGTTTAATTTTCATGAATTTCAATTCTTATTCATACAATATTTGAGGAGCACAGCCAGTGATATTTTCGTTCATTTTTTTTAGGGCATGTGTAGTTCGAAATATGTTGATATGAATAACAATGAAAATAGGAAATAACTTGGGACGTACAAAAGAGTGGGAATGTCTGTCCTTAATATGTTTAGTAAGATTCAAAACTACCATGAAAATGAATTGTGATGTAATGACTTTCCTGCCCCTGCCAATTATAAAATTGAAATATGAATTTCTTAGTGCTGGCTGATTTCCCAAAAACAGCTTTGCCTCCCCGGCAGTGTACGCTACCTCTTTGAAATTTCTGTAGATATTCGAGTTATAAATGGTTTCATGTCAATTTAGCAAAATGCTTAATATTCTCAAAAATCATATATAAAAAAATAACAAGGAGGGATAAGGAGAAATTATCGATGGAAATGATTCTTTGAAGTTTAAAAAAAAAAAAATTGAAAAAGAAAGTGGTGCACAATGTCTTTAAAGTGTGAGCACCACTTTTCTTTTAAGTTTAATTTGCTACCACTTATTTTTATCTTATAAGGTGCAAGTTGAGTTGATTGACAAATTTCTTGCAGGTTACAATAAAGATTTTTGAGTATGGGTTGCACTCTCAATACTAAAGCTAAGACAAGAATAATATTTACAAAATGATAATTTGATTTTTTCTTTACGTACACTCACAGACAAAGGCAATAAGTTTAAAATTATTGTATATTTTGTTTTTGTGTATTCAAAATCAAGTGATGGGGAGAGATTTATATAGACCACGAAAGATATACCTTTTAGAGTAATAACTTTTTAGTTGAAAGTTATAATCATATGTTAGTTAACTAAATTAATATAACTTAAATGGTTTTTTTTTATAAAGAGTTATACCTTTTTAATATATAAAATTTTTATAAAATAATACATCTTTTCGTAAAATAGTAATTATCACACCTTTCTATATATATTTTTATAAATTAAAGAGACGCAATTTTAATATCTTTTAGTGTTATAACTCTCTATATAACTTAATTTATATGAAGGCATGAATTTTTCAAAAACATATCTTTATTTTAAAAATATTCCAACAGAAATAAATATTTTTAACATTTGCAAGTTCTAATACATAGAAGCAGCAACCTTTTGACTAAAAGACAAATTGATCTTCTATCAAGAAAATGACTTGCAGATCATAGACAGATTTCTTTTTTTGTTACAAGCAGATTCATGTGAACATATATTCCGTGTCAGATGAACATGCAAACTTTCCTTACAACCTTTAAGGGAAAACTAGCAGCTACAGTATTGAATTTGAGGGCAGTAAATGCGTTTACAAAAATTATTGCACATTTCAACACTCAAATGAACAACTTGGAAACAAATTAAGGATTCACCTGATTCTCAGTGTTGGCAC
The DNA here is from genome assembly GCA_037074485.1 of Delonix regia. Lineage (NCBI taxonomy): Eukaryota > Viridiplantae > Streptophyta > Magnoliopsida > Fabales > Fabaceae > Delonix > Delonix regia. The sequence continues at coordinate 17,292,654 of CM073449.1, read as the reverse complement.
TTGCACGTTCTCTAGTGAGCAGTATCTCGGTAGAGCAGAGATTGAAGAAGTCAGCAAAGCAAGGATTGAAGGGGGAAGAGTGCTTTGATGGCAAGAGAGGCATAGGTGGAGGGTGTTTTCTTACTACAAAAGATGCATTCTCAGAAAACACAAGCTTTCGGCTTTCCATCAGGTCTTGGAGGGAATTCCCATTCCTTCCCGAGGCAGAGGGAACCCGTTGTGTTTATAAACAAAATGACGGAATTCCCATTCCCTCCCCATTTTCAAGCCAGCCAAATGGTATGTTGTTGCTTTAGGATCACAATATATTTTATGTAACATTCTTGAAAATTATATGCAAAATACTATATTTTAAGTGAGGAATTTTTTAAAAATGATTTTATGAACTGAAGAAGTAAAGAAATGCAATTGTGATAAGAATAAATTTTCATAATTTAAGAATATTGGAAAAGAATATTTAAAAAGACTAAATACAAAATAAGTTGGTATTAAACTTAAACTAGAAGCTAGAATTAGTAGCTAAGCTTCACCTTATCTATTATCAACATTTGTGTTTGAATTCAAAAGTGTGCAAATTAAGCATTTCAAAATTTTTTTCCTTGATGGTGGCAAGTGTCCCTAGTAAAATTACCAAAATACCCCTAAATATCACATCATCATATTTCTTCCTTTTCCTTTGTGCAGCACGCATATTGCAATATTCATCTCCTTCCTTCTTCGATCTAACCACCATGTTGGAAATTTGGCCATTGCGCATCATCGTCGACTACCCATCATTCTTGCCAGCCAAGCTTTGCCTGTCGTCTGCTGTTGGTTGCTAGGAAATCACGTTAGGGTTCCAATGAGTTTCAAGCATAATTTCTATTGTGAGTTTTTTATTTTTGGATTTTTGTTGGTGCTTCACTTTTAAAGTGGATTTTTGTTTTTCTCCCTCTCTTTTCCATTGATTAGTTTCATCTATAGGGCTCACAATTGAAAAAACTCCAAAATATCATTGTTCATACGTGAAAAGTTTGGATTCGGAGCTCAATCTAGTGTGATTTCATCAAATTGAATTGAGACTTCATATCTTAAGTAAATTCCAAACTTTTCCCCCCTAAATTCAATGATCAATTTTGTTTTTAACTTCAGGCTTGAAAAATCCCAAATGCCTATGTGTGTTCGTACTTATAGGGTGATGAAATTCAAAGTTTTTGGACATCTCTTGCCTCATTAAACATCTAAGGGAAGGATTAAGGCCAATAGAAGTTTTTGTTTGTGTTGTAAGTGAGTTTCATAATTTTTCTTAATTTTCTTGGATTTTCAATAATGTAAAAGGAAGGGAAGAGAATGGAAAACCTTGTTGGAGTTGATTAATTGGCCTTAGATGATTATTACAATTTAATGAGTAATTGTGGAAATTGGTTGGTTGATCCCTAATGTCACATTGGTAAAATTGATAGTCTTAAATAACTAATGAGGATACAATGAACTATATTGGATAAGATTTAAAATATTAACATTATTTAATGTCATGAAATCTAGTTAGACTATGAGAGTATCTTTTCCCAAGCCATTAATGGAGTTGGATGGCTAGTGATTATGATTTATGAGAAGTAAAGTGGAGAGATGAGCAACTTAAGAAACCATAATAATGGAATATGTATGTGTTTAAATTTTGGCCTTAAGTTAATTAATTTTCCATTGTTGGGAATTCACTTCAACTTATGGGCATCGAGACTTTACCCAATCTTGTGGCATTTGCTAGATATTAGTTTTTAGCTAGTGGATTAAAGAATGAAATTATTACCATACGGATCATTTAGGTCCTATGGACATTTATCATAAATTGTATATTTATGCATGTAACCATGGGAATTAAACCCATAAGGGAATGAAAATGAATTTTTAAGAAAAGAAGAAATGAATGAATTGAGGTTTAAGTCATAAAATATGTTTGAATAAGAGATATTGCTTAGCATAGGACATTTAAGTCATATATTTTGTTTTTAGGGTATCAGACGTTACTTCATCAAGCAAGGATAAAGGAGACTATAACCTTTTATTCTGTGGCTAGGCGAATAAATAATACTAGTTATGTGGATTTTTATTTTGCGCTATCACTTTGTGAAAATATTGTTATTTGAACTTCTTTGTGCTTTGGAGCATACTTGAATTTATAAACCTCATTTGTATTTTTTTGAATATTTTAAAGGTTCTAGATTTACGAATTACTCTAATTTTACATTTTGGAATTTCACTAATTATGAGTTTCCAATTTATAATGATTTTAGATTTTTGGACTTCTCTAATTCAAACTTTGAAGTGCTTTGATTTTACATTCATGAAGTACTATATTCTTTAATGATGAAACATTCTAAATTTGCAATTATAATTTACTTTGATTTGAAGGTATTTATTCTATTTCTCTGGACATTTTGAAATCTCTGAATTTTAACAAAGTTATATTTGCTTTTGGAAATATTCAGCATTTGATAAATTTTTTGACTTTTCTAAAGCACTTTGACTCTATGTTTATGAAGTGCTTTGACTTTGTAGTTATGAAGCAATCTAAATTTGTATTTATGATGTACTTTAGTTTTGAAATTTTGCATTACTCTGATTTTGTTTCTTTGAAGAAGTTTGATTCTGGATTTTTGAACTTTCTTTAATTTTGAACTTCTAATTTGTTTGATTATGTATTCATGTGTGTAAAAGAATTTTTGCATAATCCATCCTAAACATAACACTATAACTAATGATAATAGACATACCCTATAATATGATATTATGATATTACTGAGGCATAATGCCATTGTTAAGATATGACTGAGGCGTAATGCCGTATTATTATATTCTATCTAAGGCAAAATGTTGGGATTTTAATTATGCTAAGCTATATTGCTCAAGACTGGTATTTGTATTGATATGTTAAACTAGCTTAGAGCTAAGACTGATATTTATTGTATAGTTGGTTCTATTAGAGGTTCCCTACTATTATGTTATTCACTTGATTTCCCTATATTATGATAAAAATTTTGAATTTTATTTAAAAATCATTTCTTTTCTTAATGCGTATTCAATTGAAGATTTATAATTTTTTTTTATATTGGTTGTATTATGATTTTAATGGTGTTTCAAATTTTAAGGAATAACAAATAATTTGTAAAAAACTATATTGTATCTGGTTTTCCCCTTTTGTAATTAGTATTATCTGCATATCAAGTGTTTTCACTCATTCTTTTTATTTTTATGTTTTTTCAGGAAGCAATGTGACCCTATTAAGACATTAGTGAGTGGATGTTCTAGGGAGAGAGAGAGAAACTGTGCGAATGATTATTAATGGGGTAAAAGGGGAATTGGGCTAAGCTGCAAACTTTGCAACTATTATGTCTTCCAGCATACGATTAAGAGAAACCCTCTTTTTATTCTTTGTTAATATAAGCATATATTTCTTTCTAAAACTAAAGAAAAAGTAAAGCTACTGCTGCTGCTGTCTTTAGCACCATTTTTCGGTGAATTTTCTAAGTGACTCTTTGGCCTTTGAGACTGTAGAAACCACTAAGCCCTAATATGTTGATACCGAAATGTAAATATGACATAAAAGATTGATTTAACGTTCCCGTAGTAACTTTGAACTTTAATCAGCATGATTAATTTAAACCCTCAGTATAACTGCAAGCTTTGTTTACCTAGTATTATAGTGGTCCACAATCACACCATTGCTGTCCCTTAGAACAACCCCGACTGCATCTTTGGATTCCTTCTCATCAAATGAACCATTTACACTGATTTCAACAAAACCCAAGCAAGGGGAACTCCATTTCCTCTCCACACCAGACTTATTTAGCACACTTTCAAACCTAAACCAGCCTTTGGTCCCCTATGATTCTGAAAGCCTTTTCTGTAAAGAACACCATAATAGATAGAGAGCTGCCCCTGCTATCAAATTGGAAGGAGCACCTTGATTTCTAGATATACCATCAAATCATTGCAGTAAGGCCTTACCATAATCATCCAGCTCAGGATATGAAAAACTTGCTTCAGCCACACATCGAAACTCTTAATCCTTGTAGCATCAATGAGAAGGCCTAGACTACTATTAAACCAAATATAATGCTCTTTCACACAATAATAACAAATGCTCAACAATTTCCTCACCTCCCTGACAAGTACAGTACCAGAAACTCAGACACTTCTCTTCCATAACCTCAATTTGAGGAATAACATTCTTACAGCATCTCTAAAGAAAATGAGCTACCTTTGGGGGAACTCTAAGCTTCCAAATTTGTTTTAACAAACCATCCAAGATAACATAGGAGGAGCTTACCTCATCCACTGTCTTAGCATCTTCCAATGTTTTAGCTAACTTATACCCCTACTTCACAGGAGAAGACTCACCCTTCCCTTAACACTACATTAAACGATCACAGGCACTACATCTTTTATATTAGAATTCTAACAATAGCTTCCTTAATTTCCTAAGGCAAGCAATCCTTAACTAGAGACAAATCCCAAACTCCATTATTAATTAAAGAAGCCACCTTACAATCTCTAGATTCCCCTTAAGAGCAATATAATCAATTTTCAGGAATATTTGTATCTCCCCATATTCTTGCCTTATCAATGGTCTTAATCCTCCAACAAACATTTCCTTTGATAAGTTTTCTTCCTTATAAAATGCTACGCCAAGCCCAAGAAGCTTTTCCACCTCTCATAGCTTCTAAGAAACTTGTAATTGGAAAATTAATGCCCTTAATAATCTTCAACCAAAAATCATCTGGAGATGTAAGAATTCTCCAACTTTGTTTAGCTAATATGGCTAAATTAAAGCTTGGAAAATCTTTAAAGCTAAGACCACCCTTAAACTTAGAAAGGGACAACTTCTTCCAAGTGATACAGTGAATCTTACCGCCCACATCCTTATGGCCCCACCAGAAATTTAACATAATGCTATCCAAGCCTTGACAAGTTTTCTTTAGAAAAAGAAAACAAGACATACGAAAAATGAGGATAGCATTTGCAATAGATTTAATCATTACTTCTCTCTCCGCTTAGGAAGGTAAACTATGTTTCCAACTCTGTAACTTACTCCTAACTTTATCTCCAACAAAAAGCCAAGGCCTTAACTTTTGAACGTCCCCAAAGAATTGGCAACTTTTGAACGTCCCCAAAGAATTGGCAAGCCTAAGTATTTGCTAGGAGACTACTCTACTGAAATATTGAAGATAACACCAATCTCTTCCTTCAAACTATTAAGGGTATTCTTTGAATAAAAGATAAAGATTTCTCCACATTTACACTACGCCCTGGCACTACATAATAATCATCCAAAATACCCTTCAAGACCCCACAATTTTCTACCTCTGCTCTAAGGAAAAAACCGAGTCATCAACAAAAGAAACAATGAGAGATATCTAGACAGCTTCTTGCTAGTTTCAACCCTTTCACTCACCACCAGCCACAAAGAAATTAATAATCTTTGATAACACATATGACACAGTTATGAAAAGGTATGGGGATAAAGGATCTTCCTACCCTAAACCCCTGAGGCTTGAACTTAGCCACACTCTTACCTAAAAGAAGTTAAAACTCAGTCAAAATGCAATACATTATTTTTTCAACCCAATCAGCATAAACCCCCAACTTTAACAACACTTTCTCCAAAAACTCTTATTGTACTCGCTTGTAAGCTTTATTCATATCGATATTCAACTGCATTTCATGCCTGTTCCCTCTTTTTGCCTTAAAGTAGTGAAAGGCTTCATAAACTATAATGGTATTGTTTTATATGAGCCTAGTCATGACGAACGCTCTAATCTCTAATACAACTTTCTCCATAAGGCCTTTCATCCTATTAGAGATCACTTTAGCAATAACCTTATAGCAGAAATACACAAACTGATGAGCCTAAAATTACCCACTCTTTGAGGGGCATCCACCTTCGGGACTAACACAAAATTAACCTCTTCCAAAAGAACTTCCAAATTGAAATAGTGAATCACCATTCTATTGACACCCACTACCTCTCATGAATAATGATAAAACAACCCTGGAAAACCATCAGCGTTGGGCGCTTTTAAACCACCCATCTAATAAATAGCCACGTTAACCTCCTCAAACGTTACGTGTTTTATGAGATTGGAATTATCTTCCTCAGTGATCACTCTATCAACATACAACAACATGTTCTCCATGTTTCGTTCCCCCTTAGAAGAAAACAACCTCATAAAACATGATTTAAATGCCTTTACTATATCCTCTTGATACTCTTTCCAATCATTGTCTGCCCTTTTGATCCTTAAGATCTCATTTTTCTACCTCTTGACCACCGTAGCTAGACCAAAAAAATATCGTATTTATATCCCTATAATGGAGCCAATTAACTCTGGTTCTCTGGGACTACAGCATCTCTTCCCTTTCCAACAAACTCAGTTACTTAGTAGAGATATCATTAGATTGACTTTTCAGAATTCCAAGTTCCATCCTAGAACTTGCTAAATTGATGCATATGTTCATTAATAGCCTTACGATTATCAAGGATTTCTCTCTTATTATGCACCACCAAAGCTCTTCTCTCATTCTGCAAATTGTCTAAAAAACTCGAAGTGAAAACTGCCAGCTCTTTTACAGTACTAGTCCACACCTCTTTAATCAAAGCTCTCAACCTCACATGTGTAGTCCACAATAACTCAAATTTGAAAGACTTTGGCATTCTAAAATCCACAAAATTTACATCAACCAAAGGTTCTAAAACTGGCAGCACTGCTCTTAAACAGACTATCCTCACCCACTCTCCTTCCCACCGCATCATCTTCATGTGCCACCCCTGATTCACATTCTGCATAATAGACTACATGAGCACCAACTCTGGAATAGGTCTAATGAGCGCCATACCCATACTACTGCTATATTTCAGAAGATTAGGATTAACTAGAGAAATAACTATATCCCAACCACATGATTTAAAGTCATGTCAAAGCCTCCTATGGTGATAACCAAAACTCTGAGCTTCTCATACTTAGCAGAAATTCAAATCTTTGGCAAGCCAGGCCATGGCACCTAGCAACCATTGAATAGAGGCCTCTCAACGTCCACCTTCGCCCTAACCCAAACAGAACATCCAACCATATTGTCCTTCACCTTTGAGTCCTCCAATGCAACAATGCGACCCGCCATACAACCTAGCTTTGTCAAATTTCCTCTCGTCATACCCTCCTTAGGAACACCTTGGAAATGAACCTAAACTCACAGCTCCTTAGATCAATTTCTGGCGGCCACGCCTCTATGACAAGCAATTGACCCATCACAGTCCATGGACAATCTCACAAAACTTTATCTATAACATCTTTACTATCAAAATTGAAGACAAATTGATTCTGCCTTGCTTCGTTAATATTAACTCCTTCCTTTACATTCTAATTCCTCAAAATCAATGACCTCACAAACCCCTATTGAAGCTTTTCTTTTACAGAATTTTCCCAACCATATTCAGATTAGAACGATTCACACCCTCAACAGCATCCCAATCCGGCACCAACGCCCTCACTGTCAATCTCCATCACGCCTTGAAACACGCTAAGAAAACCTACGAGAAATGACCTCACAGGCACTCAAAACTTTATCTCACTAAGGAGAGGATTTTCTCTCACTAGGGAGGTTTTTTGTTTCTTCCATTCATTCTTAAGAAGCAAGGCAATGTGAAAATAGGAAACTCAACAAACGGAAAGATTATGGGTAATTAAAGGGTGAGTCAATAATTTAAAGAAAAAACTCTTACTCTTTCTTAAAAAGAAAGGCAAAATGAAAATAAGGAACTGAAAAAACAAAAGAAAGTTTAGAAATAATTAGTGGAAAAAATCAATAATTGAAAATGAAAAGGAAAAGAAAATGGAGAATATCCTTGTTATCCTTTCTTAAGATGTAATGCAAAATCAAATAGGAAATTCTTAAAAAAGAAAAATTAGAAAGTATTAGAGGGTGATTTGAAAATTATCTTTTGAGAAATCTTAATTTTTAACTATAAAAAGAGAATGAAGTGTGCTTAAAGGGAGGTGAATGTTTTAGAGAAAATGGGGAGAGAGAGAGAGAGAGAGAAAGAGAGCTGTAGAAAGAAAAAAAAGAGAAACAGAGAGGTTAGAGAAAGTTAAGAAAAAGGAAATAAAAATTGGAGAAAGAGAAGTAAGGCAATAGTAATAGAAAGTTGAAACAACAAAAGGAGAAAGAGAAGAAGATGAACTTTTGATTATAATTTTGCAAGCATTTAAAGATGTCATCCCTCTTACATGAATGGAGCAATGCACTTTGGCATTGAAATTAATGAAGCAAAACGTATGTGATGTCCTTTAATCCTACATGTAATGTAATGTGTTTCCTTATTCATGTCCTATTATGGCTATGTTGAATGTGTAGTCATGATTGCTTGCTTGTTTTTATTTTCTTTATCTTTCTTGGCTTCATCACTTTATGTTCTGCCACAGATCATGTTATTTAGCCATTTTTTCTATGTTATTTGTTGGGTTATTCCTTTTTTTAAAAATAATCAAGTTTTAAAATACTTTTACCAAAAAGAAATCCAAAAATAAAAAGAGAGAAAATTAGGAGAGCAAGAAGGAGAAAATAACTTGGTTTTACAAATTAAAGTATGTCAACCAATTCATAGATAGTTTTATTTGTCAAACTAAGCTATATTTTTTATTTCTTTTTTCTCCTTTTCACCAAAATAAAAAACATTGATCCAGTGACTACAATTTTCTACTCCCTTACGAACTATATGGGTGTTGATCACTATTTTATTATATGTAGGCCCTGGGTTCATTTCTTAGACCAAGCCCAACCTAATAAATATTTTATTTTTTTCCTCCTTTTTTTTTTCCTCAGTAAGTGCTTCATTTTTATTTATAGATCTTATTTGTTTGTTTCAACTATTGTAAATATTAATTTTTCATTTTTCTTATGTAAATATTACTTGTTTTTTACATTATTATTATTTTCTTGATTTTGTAAATATTTTATTTTTACTTTTCATAAATATTTTCTCTTTCTTTTTCCTTTTATCTAATTTGTTATAATCACACTTGACAAACTGTGAGGGTTAAATACGATGCAAATAGTGCAAAAAGAAAAGAGAAACGCATTGTCTCTGAAAAAAATTTCAAAAAAATCAATTCATTTAGAAGTCACCATTAAAATTTTTATTGAAAAACTTTTGAAAACCAAATTAAAAATTAAAAGAAAGGGAAAGGTGATCCGCATAAATAGAGATGAGTTCAAGAGATTATTTGATTATGGAGAAGGTGTTAGGCTATCTACAATACTTCTATAAGAACGATTGTTTTAAACTAGTCAAGTGAAATAAATAGAATATAATCTTAATTTTGTCATGATTACCCATATCAAAACACATGCAAATAAAAAAAATGAAAACAAAAATAATTAAATACAAATAAAGAGGGAAAAATGGATATTTATAAAGGATAGACTTGACCTAGAAGAAGAGCCTAAAGTATATGTATCTAGCAATAGGGATCAGAGTTCACGTTGTGGAACAAAAAATGTGACAATTAGTTAATGATTTTTAGCTTTTGTGAAATGAGCAAGACAACATAAATCAATTTGATTTTTGTAAGCAAAATGATCAAGGAAATTGGTGGGTGTTTTTTAATTTATGAAAACAATGTGATCTCGCTCGTTGAAACTCTTAGTTTTCTCTCTGTTTAATTTTAAGGATTTTTGTGGTTAGGCTTTTTATTTCAATTTTGGGTTAGGAAAAAAATTATCAAGGAAAAAGGATTTTTTTGGGATAATTTAATTTGCATTTTTTGGTTTTGAAATTAATTTTTTTTTTCAATTTTTAAGGGATACATGTTCTTGGGTTATTTGGGTTTTTTTTTTTTTTTTTAAATTTTGTTTCCATTTTCATAATTTTATAAGAAAAGGAATTTTGCATTTAACTTTTTGTAAACTATGAGTTTGGATAGTTGGAACCTAGATTTATTTTAAACATAACTTAACAATATTATGTAAACCTGAAGAGACTATGAACACCCCACCTAAAATAATAATAATAATAATAATAATAATGAACAATTAATAATAATAACCATAGTAAGGATAATAAATAAAATTAAAATTAAAAAAAATTAATTAAAAATAAAAATGCAAAAAGCAAAAGATAGAATTAACATCGGAAAAACCAAATACAAAACAAAAAAATATTAAAAGAAAAAATTCAAAATACATATTTGAAGTAAAGACATGATAATCATCTTGCAAAAAATAAAAATGAATAGGGTCAACAAATTTTTGAATTGATCCAAATACAAAGAGGAGAGAAAAATCACCTAATTAAAATAAAAATGCAAACTTACTCTTACTTGCTCTCACACACTCTCACTTGCTTTTGCACACTTTCACACTCACACACTCCCACTGACACTTGCACACACTCACGGACACACACACCACTCTCACACACTCTCATAAGAAACAAAAGGACACAAGGAGGGTTAAAAAGAAAAAGTGGCAAGAGACATGACAAGAAAAGGGGGATTTGCTGCTAAAAAGTAGAGATGAGCAGAAACAGAGGCAAGGGGCTGAAAAGGGAAGTAGTGTGCACCAGAAAAAGAGGATAAAAAAGCTGAAAAGGAGAGGAATGGGGGGAGTTTTTGAGAAGGCATTGCTGGATCGAGAAAACAAAGAAAAGAGGAGAAGGCACTGTTGGACTGAGAAGATAAAGAAAAGAGAAGAAGGCACTGTTGGACTGAGAAGACAAAGAAAAGAGAAGAAGGTTGGAGCTTAAAACCGAAAGACTGCTGGATCGAGAAGAAAAAAAAAAGAAGGTTGGAGGCTTAAAATTGAGAGACTGCTGGACCGTGAAATGGTGGTTGGAGGAGAAAAGAGAGGAGTGTTGAAGGTTTAAGTCGAGACGAGTAGAGAGGGGGGAGAGAGAAGAGAGGCCGAGATGAGTAGAGAGGGGAGAGAGGGAAGAGAAGCTGAGACAAGTAGAGAAATTGAGAGGAGGGAGAGGAGACCAAGCAGAAGAGAGCCAAACTGAGAGGAGCAGAGAAAGAACAGGACCGAATGCAAGCCAAGAAGGAGCAGAAATGAAAGCCATCCAAGTGGAGTAAAATCCTCTGTTTTGGCAGCCCAAAACAGAGTTCAACAGAGTTGCCCACTGCAGACTATAGAGAGGGAGAGAAGCAGAGAGAGAAGAGTGGAAAGGAGAGCTGTTGGAGGGAGACACAGAGCAAGACGGAGCTAAGGCACTTTTATGGGAATTAAGAGGAAGAAGAGGCTATTGAAGGGTATGAGAGAAGCCCTGTAAACTGAGAGAGAAACGCTGAAAACTAAGGGAGACTGAGAGGGATTCACGGTGAGTCGAGGAGAGAGAAAGATTGCTGAGGGTAGGAGCTATGGTGAACCAAGGAAGGCTGAGTAGAACCATTGGAGGAGGAGAGTCACTGGGAAAAACAGCCCACCGAGATGAAGCCAGGTAATTCTCATGCATGCATGTGGATGTTCACGCTGTAGTTCATTTCGTGTGTCCTCGTTCAGCTTCTTTGTTTTTTTTGGTTTATTAGTTAATTGATTAATTAATTAATTTGTTATTATTAGTATTGTTATTTGTATATGGGATTAATAATTTTTTTTCTTTTCTTCTTGGCTTTAAAAGTAAAGTTTTAAAGAAATTATCGAGTGAGAATATTGTTCTCCTCGGATGTTTAGGATCGTGTAAGATTTCGATCCCCTTAGATCCCAAAAATTAATACATCTTTGTTGCAAATAACAATAATAATACAAAACAATAATAATTAAATATTTAATTTAATTAAATAATTTTTCATTATTTATGAAATTATTGTGTGAGGATTTTGTCCTCATCGATTGCATGAGATCATGTGAGATTTTAATCTCCTTAGATCTTTTAAAATTAGCACATTTGTTTTAAAAATAATAATAATTAAATATTGACTTTAATTAAATATTTTCCATTATTTATGAAATTATCGTGTGAGGATTTTGTCCTCCTCGATTGCATGAGATCATGTGAGATTTTAATTTCTTTAGATCTTTTAAAATTAGCACATTGTTTTTAAAAATAATAATAATTAAATATTTTCTATTATTTATGATATTATCGTGTGAGGATTTTGTCCTCCTTGATTGCCTAGGATCATATGTGATTTTAATCTCTTTAGATCCCTAAAAATTAGTACACACTTGATTTAAAAATAATAATAATTAAATATTGACTTTAATAATATTTTCCATTATTTATGAAATTATCGTGTGAGAATTTTGTTCTCCTCGATCGCACGGGATCACGTGAGATTTTAATCTATTTAGATCCCTAAATTTGGTACACAGTGGTTCTAATAATAATAATAATTAAGTATTTACCTTAATTAAATACCTTATATTATTTACGAAATTATTGTGTGAGAATATTGTTCACCTCGATTGCATGGGGTCATGTGAGATTTTAATCTCCTTGGACTTCCAAAATCAACACATGCTTGTTTTAAAATAATAATAACAACAATAACAATATTACGAAAATAAATGTTTTAATTAAATAATTTTTTTTTTCTTTCTTTACATGATTGAATTCGTTCTTTATAATCATTTCATTTTAAATTCAAAATAAAGTATTCAAAATTCCAAAAATAAATAAAAATTATTAAGAGAAAATGAAGAGATCAAGAAAGCGAGATTAATCAGATTGTAGAAAATTAAAACACACAAATCAAATTCCAATTCCGTTTTGTTTATGAAAATCTATTTTTGAACCTTCCTGTTCTCATCGCAAAATGTACAAATCATCACTCAATGAACATGCCTTTTTGGTCGAACTACGTTGACTTTGATCCCTATCACAGGGTATGTAGGCCCTAGGCTTTCATCCTAGGTCAAGTCCGCCCTTTGTAAATATCTATTTGTTTGCTTTCATTCTTGCTGTTTTGTCTCCTTTGTTTAACGGGCATGCATGTTGATAAAAAGGGTAATTGAAATGAATTTAAAGGCCATATTCTATTTCAGCTGACTGGTTTAAGGTAACCGTCCATATGGACGGGTGTTGTGGGGTGCCTAACACCTTCCCTACACACAAATAGACTCTCGAACTTATCTCTGATTTCGCAGACTATATTGCCATTTTTCTTTTTTTTTTTTTAAATTGGTTTTCCAAAGTTTTCTGTTAAAAATTTTGGTGGCGGCTCTAAATAAATTGATTTTCAAGATTCATTTTTGGGAATCAATTTAAATTCTTTTTATCTATTCCGCCGAAAGGTTGGTTATGATAGTTTGGTGACTCCACTGGGGATATGTATCGAGAGTCAAGCTTGTTTAATTAGTCAGCTAAAATAATATGGCTTTCTGTTGTCTTGATTACCCTTGTCGTATTTTGGCTTAATTATTTATTCTTCTTCATTGTCTTCGTGTTTATTTATTTCTTTTGGTTACATGTTATGCTTGTATGTTCTTATGTATTTGCCATTTATTTTTGCTATTTGTATAGGTATATGTCTTCCTTTTCAGTCATACAACATGCTTAATGTTCTTCATTTGCCATATAATTTCGTTAGTTTATTTGCAACACATATGCTAGGATAGATAACATGCGGAATAAAACCTTAGGATAGACGACCCATGTTTATATTGTAAGCTCTTGGTTTCTCTTGCAATTTAGCTATTTGACAGATGAAGATTGGGTAAACTATTGGTTTAGAGGTTTATATGCTCCCCTCACATCTTAAGCACATTGACATTCTACCTCACACACTTTTGGGCTCTATACCCGGGTCCTCACTTGTCTTAAGTTAGTAGACGTTTATATTGGTTTTCCTATTAAGCTTCTCGCTTCTAGAGATTATCGTGAAGACCTCGCTTAGGTTGTACCTTACTATGCGGATTTGATTGGAGTGGGATTTTGTCCTCTTTTAGTCTAATTCACGTCGTGAGATCCTTGCTCTTTTGAGTGGGGGCAATTTGAAGACCAGTAATGCTCTAAGATGCTAGACCTACCCTTAGAACTACCCACTTTAATTGACCAAACTTAATAGACAACCTTCCTAGGGTCTACCGTCTTTAGGGTATTGTTCCCACATATAAGGTTGACCCGAGTTAGGGAATTGATGGAGCATATTACACTCTCATTTTGCATGTTGACACATCATTCATGACATGATTACATTTTTTTTTTTAAAAAACCTTTTATAAGGTATTGAATTATCTCAACATTTCCATGTGATGCATTATTAGCCAAACGAAATGAGCTAAAATTGAAAATTTCATCAGTGCGGGAAGGTTGGCCTAATGGTGCATTGATGGAGTTGGGAGCTTCTTGAAAATCAATAATTCTTATGAAAATAATATATCAATAGATTATCTGGCTCACTTATTTAAGCCTTGCCCATGTGAGGATCTATTTCTCCTTGGGTTGAGAGTTATATCTATTATTCCCAATGGATCAGTAAGGCTTTTGGTGATTAATAGTGAATAAAGTGACAAGTATTCTATTGATTGAATAAGTTATGTGCTCATTTCATTTTGTTTCTAACCAACAGACTTGTTATAGTGAATTATCATTTTCATTAATTGGCATAAAGATATGAAGGACTCATCTGACACCACACAACCACAAGACATAAGCCCAACAGGAATAGCCTCGACTAGGAGGAGAGTTCAAGTGAAGGTAGAAGCCGAATCAGTGGAGAGCTTAATCATTATGAGTGGGAAACTCAGAGGGGAACAGCTTCGCCATTTTCAAAAGGATTATAGAGACATCTTGGATTTGCTATCAGTCCCTATCCAGCCTGATGCACTTGTAGCCTTAGCCCAACATTGGGATGATTCATTGAGATGCTTCACGTTTCCAACTTTCCAGCTTGCACCCACGTTGGAAGAATACGGGGATTGATAAAGATGCCTGTTACCAAAGACAACCCCCATCTACTTATACCCTGGGCATCTCCCTTCCAAACGCGTTGTAGCCTAGATTTTAGCTGAGAAGGGGAACTAGTTTGTTTTCAGAAGAGTGCTTGCTTTGGCAATATATGGGTTAGTATTATTCCCATCAGCAGTGGGCGTAGTTGATCTGGCAGTAGTAAGTATCTTGTGGATGGTAGAAAATCATCATGTGAATCCAATACCAGCGCTTCTAGCGGAAACGTTTTTGACATTAAGTTTTTGCCATAGAGAAAAGAAAGGAAAGTTAAAGTGTTGTTTGCCACTGTTGAATATATGGTGGGTTAATCATGTTTATGGTAGGGAATATCAACTCGGTATGAGATTCAACACCATCCATCACCTGATCCGAGATTATCCACGTCACAAATGATCAATTCCACTACAAGCAAAAATGAGCCACGATCAATGGATCAAGAAAATAGAAGAACTTGAAGATACCACCATTTGGCGGAAGCTCTCTTGGTGGGAAGGTAAGGATATTATTTACTGCTGTGGAAATTTCCCTAACATTCCTCTTATGGGTGCCCGAGGATGCGTTAATTATAATCCCGCGGTCACACATTGCCAATTTGCATATGAGCAGGACATCCCGTCTAAAGAGGCTGTGTGAAGAGTTAGCTTCTACTATAATGATCCTTCGAATGTGGAAATGATCCATCAGATAAGGGATACATGGAGCCATGTAATGTGTAAAAGGAGGTTTGAGTTAGGGAAGCACGCCATAGCAACCACGAAAAGATATGAGGCTTAGCTCAAGAAAAGGACCGGTGGGACCCATCCACCTTTGGAATCTCGTAACCCCTTATTGAGTAACGACCTACAAGAGGTTAATGAATGTTTAGCCAAACAATTAGAAGGTAAAAAGGCTGAGCTACAAAGCTTAGAGGAAGTAAGCAAAAGACACTTGGAAATTTTATCCAAGTCACAAGAAGACAAGAGAGCAAAAAGGAGAGAAGAGTCAGAGATGAACATCAAGTTGAGGAGATTGAAAGAGGAAAATGACAAGTTGAAAAACACCGTAAGGAGGATTCAAAAATGAGCTGAAGAAAACAACAAGAAGGCCTTCCATTATCAAGCTCGATTGTTAAAAGCTGTTAAGGAAAGGGAGACCATGATGAGGCAGGTGTCTCCTAATGATCTCCAACGAGAAATTGATGTACTTGTTAAACGGCTGGAAGAAAAGACGAGGGAGGTGACCAGTGTCAAGAGTGATAATGCGATAGCCATACAAAACTTAATCGAACAGCTCGACCATCAGGCAGAAAAGGCTCGATCATGGGAGAGGCTCGCCATGAAGAGCAAGTGATCGAGAAAGAAATGTGGCTAGAGCATTTCAAAAGAATGATTCTGTTTGCCAATGATGCCATTCTTAAATTCATTTATGCATATAAGCAAGTTGAAGGGCACACTATCCCCACGAAGACTCCTGTGGCTATAACTGAATTTCTCACTTTGTGTCATAACCTTATGGAAGATTTGAAGATGTTAATGAAATTTTAGATGAGTAAGAGGCAGAGGCAATTTCAGTATTTTGTAAAGTGAACTCATAAACTGGGTCACTTTGATGTATAACATAATCAAACATTCTATTTTTAGTAAAATGCACGGTTTCTTCTTCTGGTTATCAAATATGTTCATTATTGCATATATGGAATATCAGAAATCATGTGAGAAAGTAGGTTGTGTGGTGCAAAATAGACCTACGCATGTGGATATTAAATGTCCCTTGTGTTAGCTGTTAACTTTGATTCATTGAGTGTTACAATACGTACCCTCAAAGATTCAAAGGTTCGTGGTTCTTATACCCTTTATGCCAAGCCAACATATTGAAAAATCAGAAACCCAGGTAACTATTTTATTATTAAAGTTCGTTGTTTTTTTTTTTTTTTAAGAAAAGCAGGTAAAAAGCCAATATTGTCTGAGGGGAAAGAATTCGTCTAACCAAGCTCAGTCATCAAGAAGAACGTATTTAACTCGAGCGCGTGCTAGAGCTATGGCTGTCGAAAATAGCCGATCAAAGACTGAGTAGCGGTTAGAAGCCGAAGTGGGAGCCTTGAAGGATCAAATGGGGACAATGCAGTCTTAAATGTTAGAAATGATGAAGCTATTGTAGAATATGAGTTTGAGTGTGGCTGTGAATAATGTTCCACCAAACCCTACTAATGTAGACCATGGCGCCCCTAATACAAGTGTTGAAATACCGGGAGTAACTTTGGGTAGTCCTTCTGCCATTGGAGTACCAAAACTGACACAAAGGCCTACGATAGTAAGTCGACCATCAAATCCCTCGGCTTTAAGGGCAGAAGGACAGGGGTATCAAGAATGGAACTAAAGGGGTGTTTTCACCTATGACCTTCTAGGAGGGGAGCCGGCTATCGGGATCATTGGTCCTGTTCAGCTCATTGCTAATATTGGCCTTAAGGTGAAAGAGGGCAATGAGAAGAAGGATTGGGAAGAAGATATAGCAGAGGTTAAGGACAAGCTACGAGCTCTGCAGAGGCCAACTAACTGGAAGTCTGTCGAATAGGAGGAATTATGTTTAGCCTCGGAGGTACCCATACCTAAAAAGTTCAAAGTGCCTGAGTTCACCAAGTATGATGGTAGTGGAGATTTGCACTATCATCTAAAGTCATACTGCACCAAAATGTCAGTACGGTCTAGGGATGAAAGGTTCCTTATAAACTTCTTCCACGAGAGCCTAATCAGCGCAGCATTGCATTGGTTTATGAAACTAGATCACTCTAAACTAAAGAGATAGAGAGATCTTACTGATTTGTTCATGAGGCAATACAAGTTCAACCTTGATACAGCGCCCACATGAGAGCACTTAAAAGGGTTGAAGAAGAAAGGAATAGAGACATTTAAAGAATATGCTCAAAGGTGGAGAGCTACAGCAGCTGAGGTTCAGCCACCGCTTTTGGACTCAAAATTGTGTTCTTATTTTATTCGTACCCTGGGGGACCCGAATCGTAAGATAATGCTTGGGACCTATGTGAATGAATTTTCTGATTTTATCCAGGTTAGGGAGAGAATAGATGCTGATATACGCAAAGGTTTGTTTGAAAGCACTTCCACAGAAACCAGGAGGCCTGTAAGCAATTGAAAGAAGGAAGGGGATGTTAGTTACATCCACGCTGCGTACTAACACCCTCGCCCCACGCATAATCAATATCCTCAAATGCCATTTCACGGTCTAAACCTAACCATGTCTTACCAGCCACGAGATCCAACTGTGAGTAGTCATATCAGTTACTTAACACTACCACAACCCTATCTTGGATCGCAACAAATGACAGCCCAAAACAGAGGGTTTAGGCCTATGCAACAGCCTCGCGATGATAGGCCATTACCTAACTTCAATGTCAGTCCATCTGAGCTCTTCCACGATTTGGTGGCTAAAAAGCTTATGGGCCTTAAGCCGGTTAAACCACTACAACCACCATTCCCAGGGTGGTATGACTCCAAAACTACTTGTGAGTACCATATGGGAGCTACGGGACACAGCATTGACAAATGTGATGCCTTCAGGAAACACGTTTTAGCATTATTAGACAATAACCATATTGGCATAAAAACAGGTAACGACCTTGACATCGTCACTAATCCCTTGCCAAATCACGATAAAGGGAAGAAAGTGTCCATGATAGATGGGAAAGAGCCCAGCTTGAAAAACTTGACAAATGTGTCATCCACTATGAACAGTTATATAAAAGCTTGAAGGACGCTGACTATATCTCCACTCAAGATGGGGGAGCGGAACATGCTCAGAGGGTCACAGAATAGCTACTACGAGTTTCATGATGGAGAAGTAGGCCATGACATTGAAGATTGTAAGCAATTTAAGGAATTAGTGCAAAGAATGATACGCTTGGAGTTCTGACCATTGAAAGAACTTAAGGACGCATTGAAGGGAATGTGTGCGTCACGGAGAAAAGTGGTGCTAGAATTGAGGGATCATTTGACCCCACAAAGCCTAGGAACTTCTTCTTAGTGGTTAATAAGCCAATTTATGAAGTTAACAAGGCCACCCCAGCCCAAAGCAACTATGACCTGCGAGGTACAACAAAAGGATCCTTGCTCGTCATACTTGCATCGGTGCCTGTAAAAAATCCAATTGCTATTATCCATGTGCCATCTCCATTTCCATATCGAAGCAACCACGCCATGCCATGGAATTATGGGCTAAAAATAGAATACTCTTATGATAAAGGGGCAGTCAGGAATGATAGGGGAATTACTCACAACGGTTGGGTATACTCCAAGGATGGAGAAGGAATTCCAAACCCGAACTTGAAAGTTGGAGAAAGCTCAAACCTCAAAGAAGCCCCGGGAAAGGGAGAACAAGAGGTGGCCGATGAGTTTTTAAAAATTATGAAGCAAAGCAAATATGATGTGGTCGATCAGCTGTGAAAAACACCAGCCCGAATTTCCATTTTGACCCTAATAATGAATTCAGAAGCTCATCGAAAGGCATTACAAAGCATGTTGGATGAAGCCTATGTACGGCCTAATATTACTCCGGAGAAGGTGGTAAACATGATAA
Organism: Delonix regia; assembly: GCA_037074485.1. Classification (NCBI taxonomy): domain Eukaryota; kingdom Viridiplantae; phylum Streptophyta; class Magnoliopsida; order Fabales; family Fabaceae; genus Delonix; species Delonix regia. Next base: position 17,273,162 of record CM073449.1, on the reverse strand, counting down.
ATGCAGTAAAGAATTCCATCTTGATCGCCTTTTCTGAGGACGGGGTATACTCCACACCGGCTGGAAAGCCCAAAGCCCTTCATATTACTTTGAAGCGCTATGGGTACATAATCGCTAAAGTACTCATTGATGGAGGGTCTGCATTGAACGTCTTACCCTTATCCACTTTAGGGCAATTACTAGTTGAGAAGTCATGCATCGAGTACAATGACATGGTAGTGAGAGTCTTCGATGGGATAAGGAGGGAAGTAATTGGAAAGGTTGAACTTCCTCTGGAAATTGGTCCGAATATATTTACTGTCAAGTTCCAAGTCATGGACATCGATGCAGCATATACGATGCTTTTAAGAAGACCTTAGATGCATACGGCTGGTGCAGTCCCATCAACTGTGCACCAAAGAATCAAGTATATTAGTGAAGGGAGGCTTATCACCATAAAAGGCGAAGAAGAGATGATCATTCGCAAGCCTAGCACGGTACCTTACATTGAAAATGCCGAGCAAGTTGTAGACAGCTCGTACCAGAGTCTGGAAGTGCTAGAAGCTGGGAACTCCACTAAAGGTGCCGACCAGAACCCAGTAGGAGTGGGGGAATCTACCAAGGATGTCAATCAAGTAGTGGCCAAGATCATGATGAATAATGGATATCAAAAGGGAAAAGGACTGGGCGCGAAGCTGCAAGGTATAGGGGAACCGGTTGAGTTGCTTGAAAATCCAAGGCGACAAAGATTAGGGTATGAGTTGTCTATGGAAACTCACAGGGCATGATGGAAGGAGGGTAAGCCAAAAGGGAGAGCAGAAATACCCCACATCCAAGAAACATTTCCTATTTCTGCTAAGATAATACACCCAGGCGACCTAGCCATAATGGCGAGTGAAGAAGAAAAAGAGCACATGGAGGCCGCATGGATCCAACTGGACAAGCTAGGAAAAGCACTTGACAATTGGGAATATGAAATGTTACCAGATGTTATGTCATTAGAGTAATATTTTGAATATCATTTTAAAAAGTTTGTAATAGCTAACAATTTGAACTTTATTTTGAATATCGAATGAATGCAGAAATTTCAATCTCTTGCCAAAATCTTGTTTCAATCCTGCCTTTTCGTATTTATTCTTGCCTTTTCTACCCACTTTCCAAGGAATTTGAATTCTCAAAACTCTTGTCTGAAGCAGAAGTGCTTGGGCACTATTTGAATGAGCCTCATGTTGTCACGGATATGAATGATTTAGAAATTGATGATAATGATGACATATCTCGAACCTTCGTTAAAATAATAGAATCTACAAAAAAAGGTATTATTCCGCATGAAGAAACTACCGAAGTGATTAATATAGGGATTAAGGATAATAAGAAGGAATTAAAAATAGTTGATAACCCAGAAAGGGAGGAAATGATTAATTTGTTTAGGGAATATATGGATGTGTTTACCTGGTCCTATGAAGATATGCTAGGAATAGATCCTGAAATTATTGCCCATAAGATACCCTTGTACCCTAATGTAGGACCTAAGAAATAGAAGTTGAAGAGGATGAGCCCAGAGATGTCCCTCAAAATCAAGGAGGAAGTGATGAAGCAATGGGATGTTGGTTTCCTAGAAGTCTCTAAATACCCCCAATGGGTCTCAAACATAGTCCCTGTACCAAAGAAAGATGGGTGAGTGAGGATGTGCGTCGATTATCGGGACTTAAACCGGGCCAACCCGAAAGATGACTTTCCTTTACCCCGCATTAATGTCTTAGTTGATAATACAACAAAACACTTCAGGTATTCCTTTATGGATGGGTACTCTGGTTATAATCAAATTCCGATGCACCTCGATGATAAAGAAAAAACCACATTCATCACCCAATAGGGAACCTTTTGTTACAAGGTAATGCCCTTTGGGCTTAAAAATGCTAGGGCTACCTACCAACGCGCGATGGTAGTCTTGTTTCATGACTTGATGCATAAAGAAATAGAGGTATATGTGTATGACATGGTCACTAAATTAGCTTAAGGGAAAAGTCATGTGGGTGTGTTACGAAAGCTCTTTGAAAGACTGCGGAAGTACAAACTCTAGTTGAATCCTAGTAAATGCATATTCTGGGCTACATCAGGGAAGCTTTTAGGATTCGTTGTCACTAAGAAGGGAATAGAAGTAGACCCTGATAAAATTAAGGCAATTCATGATATACCACCACCTAGCATAGAAACAGAAGTCCGAGGGTTCTTGAGGCATTTGAATTACATAGCTAGGTTCATTGTGAATTTAACTGCCACTTGTGAACTGATATTTAAATTATTACGCAAGAACCAACCAGGAGAATGGAATGAGACCTGCCAGCAAGCGTTTGATAGGATAAATGAGTACCTCTTGAATCCCCCTGTCCTGGTGCCGTTTATGCCAGGGCGGCCCCTTATCCTTTATTTGACGATCTGACTGGGGTCCATGGGTGCCGTGTTAGGACAGCATGATGAATCAAGAAGAAAAGAACAAGCCATTTATTACCTAAGCAAAAAATTTAATGAATACGAGTCGCGGTACCCGTTAATTGAGAAGACTTGTTGTAGTCTCGTGTGGACCACAAAGAAACTGAGGTAGTATATGCTTTACCATGTCACATGGCTGATCTCCAAGGTGGATCTGATCAAATACATCTTCGAGAGTCCTCATGTATCAGGAAGAGTCTCAAAATGGCAAGTGATACTCTCAAAATATGACATGAAGTACATGACCAGTAAATTAATCAAAGGCAGCATTATAGTTAAGCATTTGGTGGCTAATCCCCTGGATGAATATCAATCGCTAGACTTTAGGTTCCTAGATGAGGATATTTTGACAATGGAGGAAGATGAACCAAAGGAGGTTAAGTGGACAATGTATTTTGATGAAGCAGCCAATGTACACAGTAGCGGATTAGGAGCAGTGATAACATCACCCGAAGGCAAGCAGTATCTAGTGGCAGTCAAACTCAGTTTCGATTACACAAATAATATGGTAGAATATGAGGCTTGTGTCAATGGCTTGCAAGCTGCCTTAGAGTTAGGTGTCAAAGATCTTGATGTGTTTGGAGATTCAGCCCTTGTAATTTATCAGGTAAAAAGGGAATGGCAAACCAAAGATCCCAAACTGATCCCATACTAAAAGCACCTGACGAAATTGTTATAGAGGTTTAAGGAGATAAATTTCACACATCTAACCCGTGATAAAGATCAGTTTGCCGATGCGTTGGCTACCCTGGCTGTAATGATCAAGTTAGACTGTGGAGTCAACATGCTTCCCATCCAGATTGAGACTTGGGACACCCCAGCTTACTGCCTAAATGTGGAGGAAGAAAGCAATGGGCAACCGTGGTTCCATGATATAAAGAACTATGTCCAGAGTCAACAATACCCAGCTAAGGCATTTAAGAATGATAAAAAAAAACCATTCGCTGATTGGCGATAAGTTTTTTCCATAGTGGAGAAGTGTTGTATAAAAGGTCATGGGACAACACTCTACTCCGATGTATGAATGCATCAGCAGCACGAAGGATAATGATAGAGATTCATGAGGGAACATGTGGGACCCATGCTAATGGCCATACCATGACTAGACAAATTCAAAGGTGTAGACACTTCTGGTTAACCATGGAGAAAGACTGCATTGACTACGTGAGGAAATGTCATAAATGTCAGATGTATGCTAATAGGATTAATGCTCCACCGCAATCTCTACACAACTTGGTGGCACCTTGGCCATTCTCAATGTGGGGAATAGATGTGATTGGTCCCATCAATCCAATGGTGTCTAATGGACACCGATTCATTTTGGTAGCAATCGATTACTTCACAAAATGGATAGAGGCATGTTCGTTCTCCAATATTACCCAAAGGGTCTTCCTCTGATTTTTGAAATTAAACATTATATGCCAATATGGTATACCAGAAAGGATTATCACTGATAACGCTCCCAAACTGAACGGAGTTGACATCAAGAAATTATGTGAACAATTTAAGATTAAGCATCACAACTCTGCACCCTATCGGCCACAGATGAATGGGGCAGTCGAGGTAGCAAACAAGAATATCAAAAAGATCATTAGCAAGATGGTTATCACTTATAAAGACTGGCATGAGATGCTCCCGTATGCTCTTCATGGGTATCGCACAACAGTACGAACATCCACAAGGGCAACTCCTTACTCTTTAGTATATGGTATGGAGGCAGTCACCCCAGTTGAGGTAGAGATCCCTTCTCTCCGAGTGTTGATCAAATCCAACCTAGAGGAGAGTGAGTGGGTAAAGATACGGTATGAGCAACTGAATATGATCAAAGAAAAACGACTAGTAGCTATGTGTCATGGGCAACTATACCAGAAAAGGATGGCAAGGGCCTTCAATCAAAAGATTCATCCCAAGCAATTCAAGCCAGGAGAGTTGATTCTAGAAAAGATGCTCCTGAATCATGAAGATAATAAAGGTAAATGGGCACCTTCGTATGAAGGTCCATATGTGGTAATACAAGCATTCTCCGGAGGTGCACTAGTTCTTGCTGATATGGATGGAAAGGAGCTCAGACAACTAGTTAACTATGATGTAGTAAAGAAGTACTTTGCTTAAAATGGGAATGACAGGAAAGAGGAAAGAAGAAAGAAAGGAGATTTTACAATTAAGGCCTGTTAAGTCGAAAACCTGAAAAGGTGGCTTAAACAAAAGATAGGGCAATAAATGATGAACAAAGTGAGGCTGCACAAGGACTAAATCACCTACCTAGAAGGATCCTTAGAGATTGTCTTCATTAATTAGTTTCAAAATAAGTGTATCTGATGGCAACACTAGGCACAAACAACCATTGCCACCTAGAGCCGAAAGTCAAAGTCATTCCAATCGCCCTTTTTGCTATTCTTTGCATTTGTATTCAATTTATCACCTACTTTCCTTAGGACCATGTGATCTATCTTCAAAATAAAGTCACTTACTCATTTAAGATAACTACTTCTTATTACTCTTTTCCTTTCTGTATAACTGTATCGCCTTTATAATTGCTTCATGCATTCAATACACAAAATAAACATTTAGGTGAATAATGCCATTCAAAATATTGTCTAATGATACGCATTTCAAAAACACCCACGATTCTTTTTAAATAGGTGCTTCCATGCAATTGTTGGGATGAAGCTTAAAGTGTGAAATATGTACGCATCTTGGTATTTCTGATTTCGTTATCAGGTTACTTTGTAAAAAGGGAGATAGAAGCATTTTCAATGTCCTCTAGTTTATTGTAAGGAAAAGAATATAAGCCTACTGAGAGTTAAATCGAAGAGGTAAAGTTATATAGATCATCGGCTGTTGAAACGACAGATTTAGGGTCACAACATGAAAGAAGCTTGGTTTGGCAGTTCTTTCGCTTTGGGAAATATTGATGTCTTTCCAATTAGCATGAACTATAACCTAACATGCCACCCCACCAGTTTCCAAAGTAAAAGGTAGAGGTTCTATGCTCATGTAAAGTTCTCTTATTTCTAACACCCAGGGTATAGGTATCGTTTTGAAATATATCAAAACAAATAAAATTTTCATTATCCTTAAAAGACGTGCCTATCTCATGCATACATGGTTCTCCACGCTTATCATATATCTCAATTGGGCATCATGTCCAGGGAATTTACATTTCTACCAAAGTCCTGCATCATGTCCAGGCAATTTACATTTCTGTCAAAGTCCTGCATCGTGACCAAGCAATTTACATTTTTGCCAAAGTCCTGCATCTTGTCTAGGCAATTCACATTTCTGTCAAAGTCCTACATCGTGTCCAGGCAATTTACATTTTTGTCAAAGTCCTGCACCATGTCTAGGCAATTTACATTTATGTCGAAGTCCTGCATCATGTTTAGGCAATTTACATTTATGTCGAAGTCATGCATCGTGTCCAGGCAATTTACAGTTCTGTCAAAATCCTGCATCATGTCCAGGCAATTTACATTTTTGCCAAAGTCCTGCATCGTGTCCAGGCAATTTACATTTCTATCAAAGTCCTGCATCATGTCCAGGCAATTTACATTTCTACCAAAGTCCTGCATCGTGTCCAGGCAATTTACATTTCTGCCAAAGTCCTGTATTGTGTCCAGGCAATTTACATTTATGTCAAAGTCCTGCATCATGTCCAGGCAATTTACATTTATGTCAAAAGCCCGGCATCTTGTTTAGGCTATTCACTATCCTTTCTAGGCACGGATTTACACTTGTCTTCCCTCGATATGGAGAGTGGTGTGTTCACATCTTTGCTTGCTTTTAAGCTTAGGTCATTTCTTCACTATATTCACTTCCTTAACTTAAGAGACAAGCAAAGAGAGGTAACTGTGAACACCCCATCTAAAATGATAATAATAATAATAATAAACAATTAATAATAATAACCATAGTAAGGATAATAAATAAAATTAAAATTAAAAAAATTAATTAATTAAAAATAAAAATGCAAAAAGCAAAAGATAGAATTAACATTGGAAAAACCAAATACAAAACAAAAAAATATTAAAAGGAAAAATTCAAAATACATATTTGAAGTAAAGACATGATAATCATCTTGCAAAAAATAAAAATGAATAAGCTCAACAAATTTTTGAATTGATCCAAATACAAAGAGGAGAGAAAGGCCACCTAATTAAAATAAAAATGCAAACTAACTCTTACTTGCTCTCACACACTCTCATTTGTTTTTACACACTTTCACACTCACACACTCCCACTGACACTTGCACACACTCACGGACACACACACCACTCTCACACACTCTCAAAAGAAACAAAAGGACACAAGGAGGGTTAAAAAGAAAAAGGGGCAAGAGACATGACAAGAAAAGGGGGATTTGCTGCTAAAAAGTAAAGATGAGCAGAAACAGAGGCAAGGGGCTGAAAAGGGAAGTAGTGTGCACCAGAAAAAGAGGATAAAAAAGCTGAAAAGGAGAGGAATGGGGGGAGTTTTTGAGAAGGCATTGCTGCACCGAGAAGACAAAGAAAAGAGGAGAAGGCACTATTGGACCGAGAAGACAAAGAAAAGAGAAGAAGGCAGTGCTGGACCGAGAAGAAAAAGAAAAGAGAAGAAGGCTGGAGGCTTAAAACTGAAAGACTGCTAGATCGAGAAGAAAAAAAAAAGAAGGTTGGAGTCTTAAAACTGAGAGACTACTGGACCATGAAACAATGGCTGGAGGAGAAAAGATATGAGTGTTGGAGGTTTAAGCCGAGACGAACAGAGAGGAAAGAGAGAGAGAAGAGAGGCTGAGATAAGTAGAGAGGGGAGAGAAGGAAGAGAAGCTGAGACAAGTAGAGAAACTGAGAGGAGGGAGAGGAGACCGAGCAAAAAAGAGCCAAACCGAGAGGAGGAAAGAAAGAACAGGACCGAATGCAAGCCAAGAAGGAGCAGAACTGAAAGCCATCTAAGTGGAGTAAAATCCTCTATTTTGGTAGCCCAAAACAGAGTTCAACAGAGTTGCCCACTGTAGACTGTAGAGAGAGAAAGAAGCAAAGAGAGAAGGATGGAAAGGAGAGCTGTTGGAGGGAGACACAAAGCAAGACGAAGCTGAGGCACTTTTGTGGGAATTAAGAGGAAGAAGAGGCTGTTGAAGGGTATGAGAGGAGCCTTGTAAACTGAGAGAGAAACGCTAAAAACTAAGGGAGACCAAGAGGGATTCGCGGTGAGCCGAGGAGAGAGAAAGACTGTTGAGGGGAGGAGCTACGGTGAACCAAGGAAGGCTGAGTAGAACCACTGGAGGAGGAGAGTCACTGGGAAGAGTAGCCCACTGAGACGAAGCTAGGTAATTCTCATGCATGCATGTGGATGTTCACGCTGCAGTTCATTTCGTGTGTCCTCGTTCAGCTTCTTTGTTTTTTTTGGTTTATTAGTTAATTGATTAATTAATTAATGTGTTATTATTAGTATTGTTATTTGTATATGGGATTAATAATTTTTTTTTCTTTTCTTCTTGGCTTTATAAGTAATGTTTTAAAGAAATTATCGAGTGAGAATATTGTTCTCCTCAGATGTTTAGGATCGTGTGAGATTTCGATCTCCTTAGATCTTTTAAAATTAGCACATTTGTTTTAAAAATAATAATAATTAAATATTTAATTTAATTAAATAATTTTCTATTATTTATGAAATTATCGTGTGAGGATTTTGTCTTCCTCGATTGCATGAGATCATGTGAGATTTTAATCTCCTTAGATCTTTTAAAATTAGCACATTTGTTTTAAAAAAAATAATAATTAAATATTGACTTTAATTAAATATTTTCCATTATTTATGAAATTATCGTGTGAGGATTTTGTCCTCCTCGATTGCATGAGATCATGTGAGATTTTAATCTCCTTAGATCTTTTAAAATTAGCACATTTGTTTTAAAAATAATAATAATTAAATATTTTCCATTATTTATGAAATTATCGTGTGAGGATTTTGTCCTCCTCGATTGCATGAGATCATGTGAGATTTTAATCTCTTTAGATATTTTAAAATTAGCACATTTGTTTTAAAAATAATAATAATTAAATATTGACTTTAATTAAATATTTTTCATTATTTATGAAATTATCATGTGAGGATTTTGTCCTCCTTGATTGCATGAGATCATGTAAGATTTTATTCTCTTTAGATCTTTTAAAATTTACACATTTGTTTTAAAAATAAAAATAATTAAATATTTTTCATTATTTATGAAATTATTGTGTGAGGATTTTGTCCTCGTCGATTGCATGAGATCATGTGCGATTTTAATCTCCTTAGATCTTTTAAAATTAGCACATTGTTTTAAAAATAATAATAATTAAATATTGTCTTTAATTAAATATTTTCCATTATTTATGAAATTATTGTGTGAGGATTCTGTTCACCTTGATTGCCTGGGATCGTATGTGATTTTAATATCTTTAGATCCCTAAAAATTAGTATACACTTGATTTAAAAATAATAATAATTAAATATTTACTTTAATAATATTTTCAATTATTTATGAAATTATTGTATGAGAATTTTGTTCTCCTCGATCACACGGGATCACGTGAGATTTTAATCTCCTTAGATCCTTAAATTTGGTACACAATGGTTCTAAAAATAATAATAATTAAATATTTACCTTAATTAAATACCTTCTATTATTTACGAAATTATCGTGTGAGAATATTGTTCTCCTCGATCGCATGGGTCATATGAGATTTTAATCTCCTTGGAACCCCAAAATTAGCACATGCTTGTTTTAAAATAATAATAACAATAATAACAATATTACGAAAATAAATGTTTTAATTAAATAATTTTTTTTTCTTTACGTGATCGAATTTGTTCTTTATAACCATTTCATTTAAAATTCAAAATAAAGTATTCAAAATTCCAAAAATAAATAAAAAAAATTATTAAGAGAAGATGAAGAGATCAGGAAAGTGGATTAATCAGATTGTAGAAAATTAAAACACACAAATCAAATCCCAATTCCATTTTGTTTACGAAAATCTATTTTTGAACCTTCGTGTTCTCATTGCAAAACGTATAAATCATCACTCAATGAACATACCTTTTTGGTCGAACTATGTGGACTTTGATCCCTATCACGGGATACGTAGGCCCTTGGCTTTCATCCTAGGTCAAATCCGCCCTTTGTAAATATCTATCTGTTTGCTTTCATTCTTGCTATTTTGTCTCCTTTGTTTAACGGGCATGCATGTCGATAAAAAGGGTAATTTAGATAAATTTAAAGGCCATATTCTATTTCAACTGACCAGTTTAAGGTAACCGTCCATATGGATGGGTGTTGTGGGGTGCCTAACACCTTCCCTACACACAAATAGACTCCTGAACTTATCTCTGATTTCGCAGACCATATTGCCATTTTTTTTTTATTTTAAATTGGTTTTCCAAAGTTTTTCATTAAAAATTTTGGTGGCAACTTTAAATAAATTGATTTTCAAGATTCATTTTTGGGAATCAATTTAAATTCTTTTTATCTAATCTGCCGAAAGGTCGGTTACGACAGAGATAAAGGGTCTCACGTAGCACCCTATCGATTGACATATTATGTGCTAAAGGAGATAAAGGGTCCCCCCACGGCTACTAACAGAAACACTGAAAAAGTTAAACTACTTTGTAATTTTTTAAATTGGAATTTATAAAAAAAATGGACTAAGAGGGAAATGATATTTATATTTTGATAAATTCTGACAAAATATAATGGACTTTTGATTATTAAAGGAATTTTTTTTTTTTAGTTTTTGAAAGCCTTAATTAAGTGTGAATCATTGAAACTGAATATTTTATTAAAGTTATATTATGTTTCACACAGTCCTCATTGGTTGACACCTAAATACTTGACGAGACATTAGGCCTTACACCCTAGGGAGTAAGGGAACAATTACCTTGTAATGTCCCTTGATAGCCCTCTAAAAGAAAGTAATCAAGGGCAACTTTTATAACAAAAACACTTGATTATTGATAATAACTCACTAGTTTCAAATAAATTTTTTCTCATACTTGAAAGTTTGTTACTAACTTTCATTGTACAATGATTAAAGCCTTTTTGGTGTTCAACTGTCAGGAAAATGGAGTTGGAACAACCCCAATAAAAAGGGATAAAGAAATAAGGAAGGTCATGGAGGAGTTTGCAATGCCCATGCACCAAGATTTCTACGCTTGGGTGCATAAACCAGAGACATAACTCCTAGGTGCCATAAGAGTGACACCTAGGTGCTAAAACCTATAAGTTGGTGCCCATGTGCCATAATTGCAGCGCCCAGACACCAAAAAGCATGGGAGAACCAAGTCTAGCTTAGAGAAACGACCCCTAGACACTAGGATTCCAGCATCTAGGAAAAAATTCCAAGACTTTGTGCTCAGGCACTAATTTATCAGCACCTAAGCACTGTAAGTGCACAAATGAAGGACTAAAATATGGTGTTTAGCACCTAAGCCCTAGGAAAGTAATGTCCAAGCACAAGAGTTATGTAGTTTTTAGCGCCCAAGCATCAGAGAGCCAGTGCCTGGGCCTTAAAAATAGAGAATTGGTCCCAAGCACTAGGGAGTTAATACTTGGGACTATCATTAGGAGACTTATTTTAAAAATTAGGGTTTTAGTTAAGTTAAGACACTTAACACTACTCAAACTCTAACTCTGGAGGTTTTTGAAGCCTATATATATGACCCTAAGGGTGTTATTAGATATACAAGCTAGAGAGAGTACTGAAGACACTACTGATGAGAGACATCTGAGTAGGGTTTCAAGGAGAGGTTTTGTAACAAAGCAGGTTGCTCATTTAAAGTTGTGTCTCCTCTGCACTTTTCTCTTTTCACTTTTCTTATTCTACTTTTTTCCTTTTCATCTTTTTGTTTAATGATTCTAAACTTATGCTAATGATTAGCTAGTTAGTTATTTCTAGGATTTTGACTAAAAACCCTTATTAGGGTTGCTTCTTTATTAAGTTATTATTTCATATTTGTTTAATGATTGGTTGTTATATACACCCTTTGCTTAATGCTTTCTAAGTTTGATCAGCTTAGAATAGATTTAAGAATTTAGGTTAACTTAACAAGGGAACTTAAGTTTAGGAACTGGATGCATATAATCACTATTTGCTTTTAATGGAATTTGCAGTCAAGATGAAAGTACATGACTATCTTTGATAACTATTATTAGGAATAGATGCTTTGAGGTAGAATTTATGTTGTTTTCTATAGACATATAAGGAATCAGGTGATTTTAACCTAGATTATATGAATTTGAGAGAAACATATAGACATTAAGGTTCCTAGGTTAATAATTCAACCATTAATCAATCTAAAGTATAACTATAAAAGAAAGCAATTCTGCATGTGGTAAAAGTTGAAATCCTAGGATTGTTAGATATATTTAATTAGTCAACACTACATTGCTTTACGCTTAGTTATTATAATTCCTAACATCAAAAGGGCTTAGTAATAGGTAATCAATTACAATTGTGAACAAGTCTCTGAGGGATCGACATTCTACTTATCATCATACTACTTGTGAAAAACTCCTCTTGTCTTTTTTCTTTATTTCACTTATTTTTGTCTTCACTAGCCACCTTAAACTCATTGAAACTAATCACCATTTTTGTCCTTTTTTTTTTCCCTTAATCTCTTTGCTCTATCCTTCTCACTTTAACCCTGTTTTGGCTCAGTAAAGATAGGGACTAATGTTCTTTAACTTTCTCAGTGCCCCCATTCCTTTCATTTAACTCTTGCTCTCTCTGGCTTTCTCCTTAATTCAACACTCTTGAATCTCTTTAATTTTTCAGCTCTTTCATTTCTTTACTCTTCTCCAAAATCCTAGATGCCTCCTTCTCTTCTCTCTTGATATTTTATTTTCTTGTTATAATTTCAAGATTAGGATCCTATAAAGTGTAAAACTTATAATGTGCCTATAAAGTTAAAAAGAGATAGAGAAAAGAAGGGATGTTACACATAGCTATCAGGGTAACTAACTAATCTATCATGAGTCAAAAGCTTACACTACAACATCCTTCCATTAATGTCTGATGGTCATCACATGGGGCTAGCATCTTTTATCGCCAACTAGTTCGGCATTTCTAAAATGCACCATGGGTTAATAAATCTATTGTAAGCTACAAATGTCTTATACTAGTTCTCCCAAGATCAAATAAAACTGTCATGAATGGGTTTTCTCTGTTTAATACTAGCACTTTATATATTTAAATACCAATATTCTAATTTATACAATAAGCAATTTTCTTCCATCACAATTGTTCAACCTAATGCTTGATTTCATTCATTCATATAGAAAATATAATACTCTTTTATGAAAGAAAGCTTTATGAAACAATATGTAATGGACTTTTTACATTAAAATGATAAATGGAAGTAAAACAACAATAACATCAACTTATAGAGAAGCTTACAAATGAATTATTTTAGTGAAAACTAGAGATTGCTATTTGCTCCTTTAGTTAATGGAATAAGACCTATTATTCCTAGCTTTGCTTATTGCCCTTAGTTTGAAATACACCAAAGACAAGTCCCTATCAAGTTTAAAATGCAAGTTTACCATCACATAACATCATGTTTTACCATAACAATTTATCTTAGTCTAATTTACATTATATATTTTAGAAATTAATTAAAGGAGTTCCCATCTATCAATTACTTGCATATTTAACATAGATAGTACAAAGCTAATTAGTCAAATTACATCTTCCTTACAGCTGCTACTACCTCTCAATGGACTGTGATATTTTATTAAAATGACAAATGAAGCAACTTATAAGTTAAGGCGTTGGCTAAAATCATACGGTAGTGAGGAATTATTTAATTCTTTTCTTTAGTCCTTATTAAATTATCATCATCATCATTGTTTATTACTATTGTTACTATAATAATAATTATTATTACATAAAGTGTTTCCTTTCATTTACATGTATTCCACCTGAGTTCCTTAACTTGCTATTGTTGTAATTGAAATTGGGGCGGAAAAGTAAAAAAAAAGGGTAAATTGATCCCCAGAATGAATTTTAAAAATCAATTCACTGGAGTTGCCACTAAAATTTTTTTAAAAAAATTTTGGAAAACCAAATAAAAAGAAAAGGTGGTCTACATGACCAAAGATGGGAGCGAGAGTCTATTTGAGTGTGGGGAAGGTGTTAAGCACCCCACAACACCTATCAATAAAAACAGTTACCCTAAATTAGTCTAGCAAAGTAAAAGACACAATATTACGTTTATTTAAAATTACCCACACAAACACATGCACTAAAATAACAAAGAAAGGTGAAAAATGAAATTAACATAAATAGGAAAAATATGAATATTTACAATAAGCAGATTTGAGCTAGGATGAGAACTTAGGGCCTATATATCCTTTAAGAGGGATCAAAGTTTACGTAATTCATTTTGAAAGGCGTGTCAGTGGGTTAGTATTTATTCTTGGCATGAAAAGAATGAAGATAGTTGAAATCAGGCCAATTTTCGCAAACAAAATGTGTAGAGATTAGTTGATGTGTTTTAATTTACAAAATTGACTTAATCTCACTTCTTTACTCTTCACATTTGAACTTTTTTTTCTTTTTTCAAAAACATGATTTATTGATATTTATATTGAAAAATCTATGAAAAAAAGTGAACATTTGTGTGTGTGTTTTTTTAATATTTTCAATAAAATATCGGTATTTTATTTTGAAAAGAAAAAGATATTTTTAATTTCATTTTTTTGAAATTGTGAACTTTTGTTTTTCTTAATTATTGTTATTTACTTCATTTTTTTTTGAACTTTTAATATTTTGAAATTTTTCTTTTTTTAAAAATTATTGTTATTATTTTTCCATTTTTGTGCTTTTTGCTAATTTTTTTTTATATTTTTTCATTTTCAAAATTTTAATATTTTTGTTAATTAATTGTTTTGAATTCACTTTAATTATTGAGATTTGAAACTTTTCAGACAAATTATAGTGTTCACAGCTATACTTCTATTTTATCCTGCTATCAAAATTTTCCTCGTCACTGTATACTTACTATAATATTTTACAATATACTACTACTCCTTAATTTCATCATACATGTCTATTTAATTTAGTTTTATTTTATGTGTAATGCAAAATCTCCATCACAAATTATATTCACCTTTCATGCCTATGGTTTCTCATATGACACCATACAGAATTATGTTCATCCGTTTAGCTCCAATTATTTAATTCAACCACTATCAAAGTTTAATTATTCATTTATTTATAATTAATTTTATTTTCTTCTTACTAACTCAACCATTCCCAAGCAATATTCACATTCAAATTTCTCTAGAAATACAATGGAGTTGAAAAAAGATGGAGTCCATTTGTATCTACACTTACCTCAATTAACTCCCAATTATCAAATCTCTCTTTTCCTTGATGTTTATTGATGAGGAAATGAACAAAAATTTATGAACCTTTTAGACACAACACATTTTTCACATAGCCAAAGAGGATTCCAAAATCTAAAGCTAAGCCTTGAAATTGAACACAAAAATTAGAGTAGAAAGAGGGTTCCTCGTGCCCTAATGTTGATATGGCATTGTGAAGAAATTCATGTCTAAAATCTATAAGTTTTCAAGCAATTGAGCCTAAATCTTTCTAAAAGTGACTATCACTCACCCTTAAATGCAAGTCATGTGCTTCCACGAGGTTTAGATTAAACAATTCTAAAATACAAGTAAATGAAAAAAAGAAAAGATAAAACAGCTAGCACTCTCGTATGATAAGATTGCACGCCACACTTAAGAACTCCAGGTTTAATTTGCCACATTGTAGAATAGAAGAAGAGTGATAAAAATTAGGTATAATTTTGCCATTAAGTTTAGAAAACTTAGATTAGAAATTCACATATAAGAGACTAAGCTACTTATCAGAGCATTAAAGGTTACATTTCTCATTGATGAATTCTAAATTTATATCCAAGAACAACCTTTTGGGCATAAGACAAAGTTTCTCCTAACTCTCACCTAATTTGGAAAAACATGCATAGAAATACACCTAACTTATACTTTAACACAATTGTAGCCTACATAACTTTGATTTTAGCTCCTAATTAGATTGTCTAGTTGAACTCTCATCAAATGCATGCAGACTTTTCATATTGCATAGAACATGATCAAATTGCTCCACTTGAACTTAGGCTTCATATAGAAGTTGTGCTTAGCCTTTGAGTTGGTTGAAGGCTTATTAAGATGACTAATTAGATTTGCTTGAATTTTCTTTGCCATATAACAAGTAATTGGCCTAGATGTTAGTATTACTTGGCCCAAGTTAGCTATTTAGTGATTTTGATACTCATCATTCTCCCTGGGTTTAGAAGGATTTGTCCTTAAATCCAATTCTTTATTATCATCCAAGTATAGTGACAAATCTCTTATTTAAATATGGCTAAAATATTCTACTTGCCTGGTAAATCAACCTTGTAAGCATTGTTATTTATTTTCTCTTGAACCTTGAATAGACCTTCTACTCTAGGCATTAGTTTTGACCTCCTTTGCTGGGAAATCTCTCCTTTTTGAGTTGAATCCACACAAGATCACTCGGCATGAACATAACCTTCTTCCTCCCCTTGTTTGCTGCCTTTTCATAAGTTGCATTTCTTTTTCCTCATTTTAGTGCTTCACATTTTCGTGTAGAGTTTTAACTATTTTAGCCTTCTTCTTTCCATCCATGCATAATCTGTCATTAGTGAGCAGTGATAGTAAATCAAGCAATGTGATAGGATTAAACCTATAAACCTCTTCAAAAGGAGAATGCTTAGTAATGCCATGAAACATTTGTTATATGAAAATTCAATAAATGACAAGCATTTATCCGAATTCTTCCTATGCTTATTAACAATAGCTTTAAGTAAGGAAGAAAATGTTTTATTGACTATCTTAGTTTGCCCATTAATTTGTGGATAAAAAGTTGTGTTGAAAAGTAATCATGTTCCAAGATTTTTCCATAATGTTTTCCATAAATAACTCAAAAACTTAGGATCTCTATATGATACAATGCTCATTAGAATGTCATGTAATCTCCTAATTTCCTAAAAGAACAAATATACTATATAAGAAGCATAATTAGTTTTGTGACATGGAATGAAGTGTGACATCTTTTGAAATCGATCCACAACCACCATAATTGAATCTTTTCCCCTTTGAGTCTTTGGTAACTTAAGCATAAAATCCATACTAAAGTCAACCCATGACTAGTTAGAAACTAGCAATGGCATATACAAACCATGTGTAGCCTTCTTGGTTTTTGCCTTCTTGCAAGTTACACATCTCTCTACCACTCAATGCACATCTTTGATCATCCTTAGTTGATAGAAGTGTTCTTTAATCATCTCTAATGTCTTCTTTTCACCAAAGTGTCCTCCCAAACCTTCTTTATGTGCTTCTTTTACTAATAATTGTCTTATTGTGCAATTGGGAATACAAAGTCTGAAATCTTTGAACAAGAATCCATCATGCTTATAGAAACCATCATTAACACTATTTTCACATGCCAAGTATATATGAGAAAAATTAGGATCTTCTGCATATTTAAAGCATGCCTTCGAGACAAGGCATCTGCAACCATATTAGCAGCCTCTTTTTTTATATATGATGACATAAGGAAAACCCTCTAGAAAGTCCACTCATTTAACATGTCTCTTGCTCAATTTGTTCTACCCTTTCAAATTCTTTCATGACTCATGATATGTGTGAATAATAAACTCATTGAGTAACAAGTAGTGTTCCTAATTTTGTAAGGCTCTAACCAATGCATAAAACTCTTTGTCATAAGTTGAATAATTTAAAGTTGCTCTATTCAACTTCTCACTGAAATAGGCAATGAGATGCTTCCTTGCATAAGAACAACTCCAATTTTTACACTTGATGAATCACACTCAATCTCAAAAGTCTTAGAGAAACCAATGAGTGCTAGAATTGGTGCTGAACACAACTTCTCCTTAATGATATCTAAACTTTTCTGGCAACCTCACTCCATTTAAAGTCACCTTTCCCTTTGATACAATTAATCAAAGGTGTAAGAATAGTACTATAATTTTTCACAAATCTTCTATAAAAGGATACTAACCCATGGAAACTTTTCACCTCAGAAATGTTTGTCAAAATAGACTACTCCTTGATAGCTCTAACTTTCTCTGGATTAACTTCAACTCTATGCTAACTAATTATAAACCCAAGAAAAATAACTTGGTGTTGGCAGAATTAGCAGTTTTTGAGATTGCCAATTAATTTCTCTTTTCACAGTAGTTTAGAGACTCTCCTTAGATGTTCTTCATAACCTCTATAATAAATCAGAATGTCATCAAAATAAACCACAACAAAATTTCCTATAAAATTTTGTAACATGTGATTCATCAAATACATGAAGATTCTTGGGGCATTTGACAAACCAAATGACATAACCATCCATTCATACAATCCATGCTTAATCCTAAAAGCTATTTTCCATTCATCCCCTTCCTTCATTCGAATTTGATGATACCTACTCTTGAGATTGATTTTCAAAAGATTATAGAGCCATGTAGCTCATTAAGCATGTCATCAAGCCTTGGGATAGGATACTGGTACTTCACTGTGATCTTGTTTATCGTAAGCTATTCACACATATTCTCATGGTTCTATCTTTCTTTGGAATTAACAAAGCTAGTATTAAACAAAGGCTCATTGACTCTCTAATAAAGCCTTTATTCAGTAGCTTGTTTACGTGATGTTGCAACTTTGTGGCCTCTATTAGATTACACTAGTAGGTAGGTCATTGGGTAAATCAGCACCTAGAATGAGATCAATTTAATGCTCAATCACTCTAATAAGTGGTAATCCCTTTAGCAACTCATCTAAAAACAAGTCAGCAAATTCTTTTATTAACTTATTAATCAATAGAAGGATAGACACTTCCTTAATTGGCATAACTTTCTTCGCTATCATCACCAATACATGATTAATTAAGTGCAAAGCTCTTTCAACTTTTCCATTAGTAGCAAATAGGTTTTTTTTTTTCTTCTCCTTTACTATTTGATCTTTTACTACTTGTTGGGGACTAAGAGGAGCTAAGACAATGTTCTTTCCATCATTGTGACATAATAGGTGTTTTTGAACCCATCATGCACAGCACTGTTATCATATTGCGAAGGTCTTCCTAGAAGCAAGTAACCAATATTCATTGGCACCATATCACATACTACTTCATCTTTGTATGACTTCCCAATAGAAAATGGTACCTGAACTTGCCTAGTAACTTGAATTTCTCCTTAGTCAATTAACCATTGTAGCTTATGGATGAAGGTATTTTGTTATCTTTAAGTTTAATTTGTCCATTAATGTTTTAGAAGTAACATTAGTTTAGCTCCCTTCATCAATAATGAAACCATAAAACCTTTCCATAATGGTACACCTAGTATGGAATATGTTCTCACATTGATCATCTTCTACCATAGCTTGTGAGTTCAACATTCGTCGAACTACAAGTAATTCTCCTTTATCTGCAAACTCTACAGTGTGCTTGTCTTCTTCCTATTCTATTTCTATTTCATCTTCACTTTCAACTTCCCTTTTTACTCCTTGAACAATCATCACTCTTTGATTTGGACATTCAAAAGCAATGTGTCCAAAACCAAGACATTTGAAGCACTTATTCTCCGTCTCCCTGCTCTTCTTTGAGTTCTTTGTATCATCTACCTTGTCCTTTCATCTAGGTGAATTAGTATGACTACTAGAGGTTCTCTTTTGCCTTTCATTGCTTATCCAATTTTGTGACAACTTTTATGGAGGAAGAGGTTGAATTGGTCACCTTGATTACTAGTCAAGAGTTACTTAGTTTATTTGCTCCTCATCTACGTTGTCTTTTCACTTTGATGGAAAGTTTAATTACAGCTTCCAATAATACATAATGTTATAATTCCGTAACATCAACAATTTCCTTATTTAGGCCTACTAAAGACCTTGCAATTGTTTATTCTTGAAGCTTTTGTATCTTACATCTCAACATCAGTATTTCAAACTCTTGAACATAATCTTTAACACACATCGCCCCTTGTCTATGAGTTTAAATTGGATGTATAGCTCTTGCTTATAATATTTAGGGACAAAGCATTTTTGCATGAGTCTCTTCATAATCCTCCAACTTCTGATCTTCTCTTTTCCATCTCTCCTTCATTGTGCTTTCAAAAGTTTTAACCATAGATTTGTATAATCGATAAATTTAAGGGCATATAGTTTGCATTATTTTGCTTGAAAATAATTGTGGCACTCAAACACCTTCTCCATTCATTGTATCCACTTTAAGTACCCCTTTGGTAAGTTAGTACCTTTGAACGGTGGAATCTTCATTTTGATGTTGTTTCCTAAGTCATACAACTGATTCCTTTATCTTTGTGCGTCAACTTCATCTTTCATTTCCTCATCATGATCAGAATCAATGGAAGTTTAATGATACATCATTGTGGATGTTGTTGAATCGTTAGTCTTGCAATTGCATGCTCTAGATAAATTAATTGTTCTCTCATTTCTTGTTAATTTTGTTGTATTCCCCATAATCAGAGCTTATTCTAAAGAAAGCCCGTTTGGAACATTGGCAGGGTTATTTTCTGCCATATCTTACAACCCTTTTGGAACATTGGTAGGCTTATTTTTTGCCATATCTTACTCTGAACACTCTTCTCACGTGGTTCTTTCTCTGACTAGTACGTGTTTCTCTTTCTACCCTCTTTCAACCAGAGTTCTGATACCAAAATGATGTGCTTTCAAGATGTTCAAATTAAACAATCCAAAAACATAATTAAATTAAAAAAGAAAAGATAGAACAACAAGCACTTTTGAATGATAAGTTTAAATGCCACACTCAAGAACACTAAGTTTGATTTGCCACACTGTAGAATAGAAGAAGGAAAGTGATAAGAATTGGGGATAATTTTGCTATTATATTTAGAAAGCCTAGATAAGAAATTCACATATAAGAGGCTAAGCCAATTTTCTAAGCATTCAAGGTTGTATTTCTCATTGATGAGTTTTGAATTTATAGCCAAGAATAACTCCTTTGGCATAAGACAAAGTTTCTCCTAATTCTCACTTAATGTGGAAACATATGCATAGAAATACACCTAACTTAAACTTTAACACAATTGTAGCCTACCTAACTTTGATTTTAGTTCATGATCAAATTGTTTATTTGATCTCTCATAAGTTGTATAACTAACTTTTCATATTGCATTCATTATAGCACATTATCAAATTGCTCAACTTGAACTTGAGCTCCGTATAGAAGTTGAGCTTAACCTTTGAGTCGGTTGAGGCCTCATTAAGGTGACTAATCAAAATTCCCTGAATTTTCTTTGCCATAGAATGCATAATTGGCCTAAATGTTGGTGTTGCTTGGGCTAAGTCAACTCCTTTGTCATTTTGATGCTCATCAGCAAGTGTCGACTAGATCTAGACAAAACAAAGGCAAGCTGCTTCCCATGGGCCTCACAAACACAAACACAAAGAAGAAGAAAAAGAAGAAGGATGAATATTTGTAGGATGAAAACATCATTAAGGGCATTATGGCAATTTTAGGCATGGGACACATGGCATGGTCACAAAAAAAGACGCCTATTTCTCAAGTACCATCTAATTCTTAATTTTTTATCTTTTTTTTTTATATATGTTTAATTTATCATAAATCTCCTTTTATTTTCCTTTATAATTAGTTAAGTTTTTTTATTTCTTATTTAACATCCACTTTGCTTTTATTATAGTCTTGGAACAATTGAAGTTTTGTTATTAAGATCCTTAAACAATTTATTGAAAGGCAAAAATCAGAAGCTTTACAAAGAGGAATAATAATTGGTGTAGTGACAATCACAACCCATGAGAGATAAGCCTTTGTGGCCCAGAGGGTTATTAGTTTGATAAATATTTATACAATATTATGAGTACTTCTCTTTTAATTTTTAATTTAATTGAGTCATTTCGTTTCTTGAATTCACTTTACTACTTTAAATGATTATCAACTAAGATATGTTACGATCTTACTAAAAAATGATATTAGGGTCTCTCCAAATTATTAAAAAAAAAAAGGCGATCTAAGATAAAAAATAATAATTATTATTATTATATAAGAAGGAACTAAATCAAAAAAACACTCTTAAGTATATTAGTGTAATAGTTCTAATAAAATCTTGAATTGTCTTTTGGTAATATTAGGCTTAAAAAGTCTTACAAGATGCGTTGGGTAAAAATTAATGACAAAGCTCACCAAATAAATATTTTACAATATCATTATATTTTGTATCCAAATTTTTATATTTAAAATATTATTCCTATACATATATATTTTACTTTTGCATTCTTAAATTTTTTATTAATTTTAACAAAAATTTAATCAATCATACTAAATATAATTCAACGAATAATTCAAAGTACATTTTTTATTTTATTGAATAATGATAGAGTAATTTCAATGTTTTAATTTTATGTCAATATTATTTCTACTATTAAATTTAACATTAAAATGTCTTTATTATATGACAAATTATATATATTATTTGAAATTATTTATTTAATCATAATTAACATTATTTGACTAAATTTATATTTTGAAAATTAATATAATAATAAAAATTTAAAATAACATATATAAAAAATTAAAATAATATAAATATATATATATATATATATATATATAATCCTAAAAAAATAATTGTTTGAGATCTGACTGTTTTTATGGGTGGTGCTTTTATGCCACTTGTTCCATTGGTATATGTTAAAATATCATATAATATCTAGGTTTAAATCTGTTAAGATATTATACAATGTCCACCCATAACGGGTGCTCACTGAGTAAGGGCAAAATAGTAATTTTAGGAATTATTATTAAACCCTAACCTTAGCTAGCCTTTTATAAAAAAGGACTAGACTATTATATGATAGACAAGGTATAGATTGATATACCATGAAAATAGTCTATAGAGACTTGAGACGCTTTAGGAGGAATTCATGCGAAGTATTTTGTAGTTGCATTAGAGAGGAGATTTGGGCTATGAAAACCCGAGATACACCCAATACATTGTGGATATCTCCTCCGATCAGTGATCCCAACTAGACTTTGATCAGCTTCCACAATCAGGAGAAATATATAAGTCCCCTACCCTAAATTATCAATGAATGTGTTTATTATTTAATTCCTTCATTGGTATCAAAGTCATAGGCTGGTTTCCTGATCAATTTGCATATTTTATTGGGATTTGAGATTTTTTTGGGGCCATTTGAATTAGGATTAAAAAAATTGACATTTTTCAAAAAAATTTCTCCTCTCTGTGTTTCGAAATCTCCCAATAGCCTTACGTACAACCTTAGAATGATGATTGGCACTTTGTGCTTTTTCGACTTCAGGTTATGCATAGGTTAATTACCTTAATCATATGATACTTAGTGTCATAATTTGTAAGCATGGTGAACATTAAATCTTGCTTGTTTTTTTTTTAATTATTTGATCCTAATTTTTATATGTTTTTCTTTTTATGTAAATAATGACTACAACTTCCAAAAGTATTGTTGCTGAGCTTAACAAGGGGTTGAAACTTAATGGCGACAATTATGAGATCTGGAGTATGAAAGTCCAGTATCTCCTGGAAAAGCAAGAGGCTTTTGAAGCTCTCAATAATGTCATAGAAAAGCTAGAAGCTGATAACACGACCCAGCATAGGCAGGACCGTGAGGCTTATGAAACTTGGAAGAAAAAGAACTCTACTGCTCGCATTACGTTGCTGAGCACTCTAGAAGATGACATCTTAAAGGAGTTCAAGGACCACCAAAGCATTATGGGGCTTTGGAATGCTTTGAGAATGAGGTTTGAAACTATGTCCATATCCAAATTGCTTTCTCTAACGATCAAATTTGACTTATACAAGAAATGCCTAGAACATTTAATGAGGAAACATCTGAGGCTGATGTCAAATATAATCGTCGAGTTAAATGATGCTGGAAATATCTTAACAGACGAGTTGCAAATCCAAGCCATCATTCACTCTTTTCTTAGTTTGTGGGAGCATATGAAGATGCATCTCACTCATAATGACAGAATCACGACTCTGGAAGATGTCTAGAGGCACCTTAAACTCGAAGAAGAAAAGCTTGAATTAGCCAAGCCAATACATGAGTTGCACATGGCAACTTCAGGTAGAAGACGTGATTCAAAGAGAAAGAGCTAGGGAAAGAACAAAGGACCAGCTCAACCTAAGAAAAAGTGAAAGACTAATTAACAAGGCAAAAAGAAGTAGCAAAAGGTGAATATGGAAAAAGTTAAGTGCTTTAATTGCCAAAAGAAAGGACACTATATGAGTGATTGCCTTTATCCTTCCAAAAAGATAACCTATACTGCTTATGCTAGTGAACTTTGTGTTTCTAGCTCTATTATGCTTACTGAATCTTATCTTGTATGGATTGTAGACTCAAGAGCCATGGACCATATAGTGAGGGACCGTGAAGCTTTTGTTAACTTCCAGCGAGTTCTTTAGGAGCATGCTGTATATATATGGGCAACAACACTAAGGTTGCTATCAAAGGGATCAGAACATGCAAGTTAGTCCTGTGTGGTGGTTGAGACTTAATCTTACATGATGTTCTTTATGCGCCTCAAATTTGTCAGAATGTTATTTCAGTTTTAGTTTTACTTAGGCTAGACTATGATATGTATTTCCATGACAATTATGTTAAAATGAGATACCACTTAGTTTTTTTATGGTTTTGGTTGTGTAACCGAATGTTTTATTTCTATGGATTTAGATGATGAATCTTAGATTAATAATAATGTTAGTTTTCCCATATTTGCCTTTACGCATGATTATGATCACGATGTAAATATATGGCATGTTAGACTTGGTCATATTGGCCAACAGAGAATGTAATGTTTAACAAAAGAGGGTTTGGTTCCTAGTATTAAACGAGTGGATTTATCTACTTGTAAATCTTGTCTAGTAGGAAAATCTGTGAGAAAACCCTTCAGTAAAGCAACTAAAGCCAATTTTCCATTACAGTTAGTTCATTCTAACATCTATGGGCCTATGAATGTCAGGACTAGGCACAGAGTGAATTATTTCATTACATTCATTAATGATTATACTTGTTTCGGTTATGTCTATTTGATTTCTCATAAGTTAAAAACATTGACTAGCTTCAAAAACTATTTGAACTTAGTTGAGAATCAATTAGATAAGAAGATTAAGGCTCTTCGAACCAATCAAGGCCGAGAATATTTATCGGTTTAATTCAATAAATTATGTAATGAGAAAGGGATAGTCCATCAGTTGATTACTTTAAGTACTCCATAACAAAATGGTGTTGCAAAAAAAAGGAATAAAATGCTTCTTCAGATGGTTAGATCCATAATGGCATAGGCTAATTTGCCAATCACCTATTGGGATGATGCATTGATGTCTACAACCTACGTACTTTACTATATGCCTACAAAATCAATTACAACCACTCCATATAAGTTATGGATTGGGTGAAAGCCTGACCTAAGTGTTTTGAAACCTTAGGGATATGCTGCCTAGATACATGATTCCTCTCACAAGTATAGTAAATTGGGCTTGAGAGGAAAGAAAAGTATCTTTATTGAATACTCAGAAACCTCATAAGGTTATGTGTTTATAGGTTAGCAAGACAGTGGGAGTGTGACTGAATTCAAATATAGAGATGTCACATTCTTAGAGAATGAATATCTTAATAAGGGTGAGATAAGTCAAGACCTATCCTTATTTGAGATAGAGGGTCCGAATGCATTAGGACCACTTCATTCAAGTGGGAGGATTATAGTAGATGATAAATTAGTTTCTCATTAGCAACCTTCTTCCTCATTAGATGTGAATGAAAGTGTTCTTGAGCCAGTTTGCTCTAAGTGAGAGTAACCAAATGGATCTTATTCCAAGTGGGAATGAGACCATTGTTTTTTATTCGAGCGGGAGCAATTTTAATCTAAATGGGAATAATAAAGTAAGATTTAGTGAATCACAACTGAGACGTGATTCACGTAAAAAGACTTCTCGTCGACAATATGAGATTAAAGGTGGTGAACTTTTTACAATGCTCCTACAAATTGAAGATGAGCCAAGAAATCTGAAAGAGGCTCTCTTATTCCCTTTTAAGGATAGATGGACTAAAGCTATGGAAGAGAAATGGAGTCTATGAAAGTCAAGAATGTTTAGGAACTTGTTGATCTTCTAGAGGATGCAAGGCTATTAGGAACAAGTAGGTTCTCAAACTCAAGAGCCAATGGCACGATTGAAAAATTTAAGGCTCGACTAGTAGCAAAAGGGTATACACAGCAGGAAGGAATTGACTATGAGGAGACTTTTTCCCCTGTTATACAATTTACCTCTGTTTGTTTACTTCTAGCTATAGTGGCTTGTTTAGATCTTGAATTAATCAGATGGATATAAAGACTGTCTTTCTCAATGGAGAATTAAATAAAAAAATTTATATGGAACAACCTGAGGGTTTCATTAAGAGGGCCAAGAAGAAAAACTTTGTAGAATTTTAAAGTCTATTTATGGCCTTAAATAATCTTCAAGGTAGTGGTATATTTGTTTTCACAATACAGTCATCTCTAATGGTTTCACTATGATGAGTGAAGACAACTGTGTATATACCAAAAGATTTAAGAACAAGTATATGATTATGACATTATATGTTGATGACATACTCATAACTGGAAATGATATGGAGCTGATCAACATGGTAAAGACTTGGTTGTCATATCACTTTGAGATGAAAGATATGGGTAAAGTTGTATACATTCTTGGAGTTAAGATTTTAAGAAATTGTTCTATGAAACTCTTGTATCTCTCGCAAGAGAATCACATCAAAAACGTTTTGGAACATTTTAGTTAGAAAGTTGTAACCTTGCTAACACTCCTATCAGTAAAAGCCGAACCTTGAGTGTTGAAATGTATCCTAAGACTGCCATGGGAAGAGAGCATATGAGTCAAACTCCACACAGGAATGCAATAAGTTGTCTAATGTACGTTATGATGTGGACTAGACTTGATATCTATCAAGCTGTTGGCTTAGTGAGTATATATCAAACTAACCCAGGTCCTAAACATTAGGAAGCTGTAAAAAGGATCTTAAGATATTTAAAGAAGACTGCTGATTATGTGCTCTGCTATTAAGGCGGCAGAGATCTACGATTGGTAGGATACACTGATGCTGATCATGGATGGAACTTAAATGAGCGAAAGTCTACCTTAGGATACGTTTTTTACTTAGTGATGGCGCCATATCATGGAGTAGTAAGAAACAATCCTGTGTATCTTTGTCCAAGATGAAGGCAGAGTTCGTGGCCCTTTCTTTAGTAGCTTAGGAGGCTATTTGGTGCAAAGCGAAAAACATTGAATCATTGTTAGTGTATTGTGACAGTGAGGCTGTGATGGCATACACCAAGGATCCAAAGTATTGCAAAACCAAACACATAGATATCAAGTATCACTATGTGAAGGACATAATTGCACGTAAGACTGTGAACGTGAAGTATGTATCTACACATGAAATGCTGGTAGATCCACTGACTAAGCCTATTTCTAGAGATGTGTTTATGAGACACATTAGGTCCCTAGAATTACGTAGAATTTAGTATACTTCATTAGTATTTTTAATATTTTTCCATTGTTCACAGATAAAGATATTTTAATATTCTTTGATAATCAATAAAGTTTGATTTCCATACTTACATGTTTTTATTTGAATGTTGTGTACATTCTTATTTATTGTTAAGTATGTTGGGTAGATAAAAGGGTTAGCCTTCTCACACAAGTAACCGTCTCAGTGTCTTTGTGACATTGGAGATGAGACAAAATTTTAAGAGAAATTATAGGAGGATAATTTGCGAGCAACTATACTTAAAATCATTTAAATCGCCTGATTGATGACATATGGTCATTATAATTGATTTGATGAAATAAGTTCATCATTTTTACTCTACCTTAGTTGCTAGATATGAGTTCAAGACATTGTGTAGATCAAGGAACTCAGTTTTAGACTTGTGGTGTCTAAAATATCATCTGTACAACATTATTTATGAAATAGACATACACTCCACCAAAAAAAGAGGAATGTCATAGCACATGTTTCATACCATGTGTGTAAATGCTGACCATATGGGTTAACATGATTGCGATCTCAACTTATGATTGTGTGAGACCCTTAAGCCTTTACGCTAGCTCTATATTTGTACCCTTGGACTCTAATAAGGTACTTGAGATATATCTTGGTGTTTGTTATCTTAGCGTGTTGCCTAAGGATTATGTGTAATGATTTAGTCTACAGGACATATCTAAAAAAGCAAGCCAAATCTATGTTGATAGGATCGTGAGAAGAGGAAGATCATAAAGAGAATCTCATTATTCTATATTCACCGGTATACAAGTTATGACTTATGTGTCATGATTGTGAATACAACATATTATAATAAATGAGATCATTGAGAGATATCTGAATGTGATTCTTATGGTCTTGGGTGCATGCATACTTTATGATCTACATGTAGGTGTGTTTTTTACGAGAGGCTATATATTCGTAATTGATGTATAGCATTGATGCTCTCATAGTATGCTAGTCGCACGACCTACTTTCCCTGTATGAACGACTAAAAATTATAAAGAGAAAGTGTTCTTTTGATTTAACGAGAATATATTTTTTAGGTTTAAAGCATATGAACACTCCCATTATGTGTAAGTGAGAGATGTTAAAATATCGTATAATATCTAGGGTTTAAATCTATTAAGATAGTATACAGTGTCCAGCCATAAGGGGTGCTCATTAAGTAAGGATAAAATAGTAATTTTAAGAATTACTAAACCCTAACCCTAGTGAGCCTTTTATAAAAAGAGGCTAAACTATTATACGATAGATAAAATATAGACTGATATACCGAGAGAATAGTCTATAAAGACTTGAGACGCTCTGAGAGGATTACCTACAAAGTATTCTGCAGTTGCATTAGATAGGGGATTTAAACTGTGAAAACCTGATAATACACCCAACACATTGTGAGTATCTCCTACGATCAGTGATCCCAGTCAGACTTCGATCAGCTTCCGCAATAAAAAAATATATATAACTCCCCTACCTTGAATTATCTATTAATGTGTTCATTATTTAATTCCTTCAGTATCCATCCATGACTTTGGATCCCCTCCAACATTATTGGAAGGGATATTATCCGGTAAGGGTGGGAGGGCAATTGGATCTAGATCCAATGGCCTTCAATTTTTTATAAAATGTATATTTTAAAAAATACAAAATAATTATTTTTATAAATAAAAATATATTAATATTTTATTTTTTTTATAGAAAATGATATTTAGTTGAAGAAATAAATAGACTAAATTGTTTTTAATACCTCACAATTTATTCTGTGTATCATAGAGTCTATTATTTTTTAATTAGATATCATTTTGTATAAAAAAATAAGTTAAAATATTAATATATTTTTATTTATAAAAATAATTATTTTATATTTTTAAAAAATATATTTTATAAAAAAATTGAGGACCACCCTCTCCTTTATTGAAGAAAATCCCCTCCAGTACTATTGTAGGGGATCCAAACTCATCCATCCATATATAAAGACAAACACCTTAGAAAGAAAAAGTTATTATAGGAATATAACATGCAAAAGGAAATTGAAAAGTAGGGATTAATAAAGTAATTGTATTTAAGTAGATAAAAAAAATTATCGGTGTATAATTAATTTGAACTGAAAGGAAAGGAAACATCAATGATTGCTATATTGTATCATAAAATTGGAAAAACTTAACGTTTGTGACTAAATTACACATGCCCCTTAAACTTATCAAATATCTTGTGAAACTAATTGAATAAATTACTGATATTTATCATCATCATTATTATTATCATAAAAAAAAAATTTGTATATTTTTATTACAATGTTCTCTAATAAAGGCAAAACAACAAGTATATGATGTTTGAATAATATTACAAAATATGGGTATAATTTCCATAGATAATTGTATAGCTTTCGAATTCCATCATACCCATTTCATGTTATCATTAGTTAACCATAAACTTATCAAGTTGTCATGGGTTAATTTGAAAAACTTAATAAAAAAAATATAAAAAACTATTTAGTCACGAATGTTCTTAGAATATTGATTAAAGATCATATATTACCTATAATAAATTAATTTTAACTAATAAAATTAATTTGCAAATATTTAATATTATTGATAATATATATAATAAATAATTATTAACTAATTTTATTAGTTAAAGACAATTTATAATATACAATACATCATCTTTAATTAGTATTTTAAGGACATTTGTTAGCAAAATTATTATTATTATTATTATTATTATGGAAACAACCTAACCCTAAATTAATTTGCCTATATGTATTTTGTCTCAAAATTCACAAATCTGAAGCTCACAAGGAAACTTCATTGATTCCTTCAACTTCAAGTCTTCAACTACAAATGAAAATTCTTCAGAGAGTTCATCTGATAATGGCAGTTCCGTGGTTCTCATCGTCAAAGAGCAAGAAGGATCCCAAGAACCAGAAGATCCGAAGTGGGTTCGTACCGGTAAACGTGGGCGAAGAGAGTGAGGACCTTAAACGTCGTTCCAATCTCATGCTTTTCGTCGACAACGTTTCAAGCACTGATGGATAAGTATGTGGATCACATTCAGACCATGCGAGAAGGTCCCATACACTTGCCATGCTCTGTAGATTTATTTGAGAGACTGCTTGATGCTCTTAAGGACGAGAATATTGTTGCTGGCCATTCCCAATATGCTTGCTTCAAAAGTGGTCATTAGAAGCACTCGAAGAGATTGTTCCACAAAGATATATTCTGTGGTGAAATTAGTTCATTCTTTAGATTGTTGGCTATATTGTCTTCTAGGAGATTCATAGTTAGGAACTAGTTTTATTTTCTTCGAAAAATTTGTGTTTGAAGTTTGTGGTTGATGCGACTGATGATTTTGTTGCAAGTTTATATTTTGCCATTTTTGATATATTTTTTTCTAGTTATTTAGATAAATTTAAGAGAAGACAGTACGGTCACTTTATCAAATTTTTAAAATTTTAATTTTTATATGTAATTTTATTTTATAAATACGTCCCTAAATGTAATTATAGATTATATTGAAATGTAAATACAAAAATAAAATTTTTTATCTAAAAATTTCCTTAAAAAATTTACGTTGAAAGATTTATTTTGAATTTAAGAAACTAAAATGATGAAGATTTATATTCCTTTATTACAATACATACATATTTGAAAAAGCGTAATTGGAAAAAGAAATAAAAAATAAGGAAAAGAAAAATTAGTTGGTGGCTTTAGTTAGGTAAATAATGTAAGTTAGTTAAATAAATGTTTTATAATATTAATAATATTTAGGTACATACTGGGAAATAAGGATGTACAGATCAGTAAGGAGTTATGTGAGAATTATCACCAAATTACTCTGTTTCAATCTGAGAAAACAGAGCATGAAAACAGAGATGGAGTTCTGGTGCAGAGAACGAACGTAGAGGAGAAGAAAAACACCATTGTACGAGAGGAGCAAGCACACACCGAAATAAACAAAGACCAGGTAAGAATATAGCTATAAATTTACTGTATTTACTATTTAGTAGGAATTAATTAAGACAGAGCACCATATAGGGAAGGTTTTATACAGAGTTAGAATTTGAAGAAATATATGGTAAGGGGAGTAAATTAAGGAGGAGAGAAACCATGAAAGGAAGAATGATATTGAGGTAAGCGAATTTAATAGATTAAGAGATTAGGAAACCACTTTGTTTCTCTTTTATGCTTAGAATCGGTCTTGATAAATTGAAAGGAAATTTATATAAAGAAGGAAGTCTAACATAGAACCAAAATCACATTCAATTCAATTAGGAAAAAAACATAGCTAACGTAACGGGGAAGTTGGGCAATCTGAAAAGGAAGATAGTTAGGGATATGTATTGGAGCGTGTATATAGATAACAATAGCTACTATGTTATTCTTTGTAGGTATGCAGATTAAGACTCAAAGGTTATATTCGTCGTGGAGTATTAGGATAGAATATATAAGTTTATACGGTCATTGTAATTTAAAACCATTTAGCATTGCATTACTAGTTAAGCATCTTTTGGCATGATTAAGCTTATATTAATATGTATATTTTTTATTTAATTTTCATAGATTAAATTTAAAATGTCATCAATAATATCCTCAAAAGTTGAGTTAATTTAAAATATATGAACTTAAAGAAATTATTTTTAAATTAGTTCTTCGTATATAAAATATTTTTATTTGATCCTCACATAATTGTTTTCTCATTTTAGTGTCACACATATATATTTTTTTATTTGATTTCTCACAAATAAAATTATTATCAATAATATTATTAAAATATGAGTTAATTTAACAAATACAAAACTATAGATATATTTCTCAATTTAGTCATTTATATATAAATATTTTTTAATTAAATCCTTTATAGAGCCGTCTTCTTACTTTAGTCACTTATGGAATTGACTTTATAATTTAGTTCCTTACACATTTTTTCATTTGATCATTCATAAATAAAATTGTTACTAATAATATTCTAAAAAAATAACTTAGTTCAACTAATACGACTTATGCAAATTTTTTTCAATTTGATCCCTCACATAAAAGATATTTTTCAATTTGATCTTTCATAAAATTATCTTTTCAATTTAGCTCCTCACATATATACGCTTCTTCATTTGAGCCCTCACAAGCAAATTATTATTAATAATATCCTTAAAAATAATTTTAAAAATATGAACTAATAAGAATTTTTTTTCTATTTAATGCTTCACAAATAAGATATTTTTTAATTCTATCATTCTTGGAGTTGTCTTCTTAATTTAGTCCCTCACATATAGAAAATTCTCCATTTGATGCCTCACAATTAAAATTGTTATCAACAGCATCCTCAAAAAATAAGTTAGTTTAAATAATATAAAATAAATTATTGATAATGATTTTATTTGTGGGAGACCAAATTAAAAAATATCTATATGTGCAGGGCCAAATTGAGAAATACCTTATTTGTGAAGGTTTAAATTGAAAAAAATTCTATAATTAACCAAATTGATAAATACTCCATATGTGATGGACTAAAATAATGTTTTACTCATTTATTCTTTATTTCAAATTTAAATTTTTTCAGTTCCCCCTTAAATATATATTGATATATTTCTATTTGCATGAATGTGTATAAGTACCAAGAAAACATCAATTTCTTTTTCTTTTGGCATTTTGATAAATATAATTTTTTTAAGTAAAAGATCTTTTCGTCCTATAGGTATTCTGTGACACAACAGCATAAATGAACACAGATAGAATTGTAGTAATGGAAATATAACAGAACAGAAAATATGAGTGGACATAGGAACATTGTGAAAGGGAAAACAGAGCTTAAGAAAGCAATGGAAGCAAATACTTACATATGTGCAAATGCCCTGTGCGAATCCATAAGAAACTGAAACAGAAGATTAATAAAAGAATCTAGAAGGAAATATAGTGATATCATTTAGTGTATCATCCTCTTGCTGAAGAGCACTAGATAAATTCAAGAGGAATTGATTAAAGGCTCTAAAAACATATTTAGAAAAGAGATGGACATAAGAAGTAGTAGGTGCGCCTATATAGAATAGAATGCAGGGTATAAGGAATTGGGTTAATGAAGGATTAAAGTAGGTAGTTATTTAATACATGGATAACTCTGTTATATATTTTACTTAATACAGCATCTGAAACCTGTGATTTAGTCGCACAATTTGAATGAAGTACTATTATAATGTAATTTATAATTAAATATCACTAGATAAAGCACAATATTTTGCTTATTCTAATAAATTTATTACTATGACTCATAAATTACTGAATACAAAATCTTCTAATAAAATGGTGTTGTATCCTTTATGACAAAATAAATTAAAGTCATTTAGGAATGACACATATAGTAAAGATGGGTAAAAACATGGAAATTGTGAGTGATTCAAACCATAAATGATAAATCCTCCACTGTATCTAAAAAGAAAAAAATATAGAGAAAGAAAAATTAATTTAAAACTTGTTGTCTTTCTGAATGATGAAACATGGTTAAGAAAGCCAAAGAAA
This sequence comes from Delonix regia, assembly GCA_037074485.1. NCBI lineage: Eukaryota > Viridiplantae > Streptophyta > Magnoliopsida > Fabales > Fabaceae > Delonix > Delonix regia. The sequence continues at coordinate 17,239,534 of CM073449.1, read as the reverse complement.
TAAAAAAAATGAAGGAAAAAAATCAGCACCCACAAAATTAATAACTATTTTTATACTAATAAAAAAAATTTGATAAAAAAATTGTATAAGAAAATAAATTGAACTATATATACCTATGTGTATACACACATATATAAGTTTTCCATTAAATAAAAAATATACGGCACATACATTTAAAAATTTTCATTGGGCATTTTTTGGGTTTATTCTCAGGGAAACTAGGCAAATACATGGGAGCTTGGATTGACTCAGTTAAGAACAAATGCCAAATTTTTTATAGCTTGGTTGAGAAAATTGAGACTAAGTTACAATCTTAGAAATCTTTTTTATTGTCATAAGCTGGTAGATTACTTTTAATTAATTCAGTTCTCAATGCTTCCCTCATTTACAAGCTTTCTTACTTAGAAATGAATCAGAAGCACTGCTAGAGGATTGATTCCATGATTCACTTGTTTAGATTGGAAATCACCAGGGCTCTTATATTGTTAAGGATGGTTTTATTTCCTTCTATATGCTTCTAATATGACTATCTCCTCTTGTTTTTCTCAATGGAAGCATCTTTGGGAAATGAAACTCCTCATGCGCATTCTGCTCTTTAACTGGAGGCTTCTTAACAAAGCTCTTCCTCTTGGGAAAATATGATAGAAACATCATCTCGTTGTGGAAGCATATGGTCCCCTTTGTCACGAGGCGACAGAGCCAATTAACCATCTCTTACTCCAATGTCCATTTGCTAAGGTGATATGGTTTCCTTCCCCTCTTTGTATTCGAACAGATATGTTCTCCACTTAAAATATCGTGCATTTGCTTCAATGTTGGTATTCCATGGGAAGGATTAACTTAATTCAGTTGGAAATCTTCATTCTTTTTTATGCTATCTGGTAAAAAATGAAGTCATTCACCAAGGCAGAAATGCTAATCCGCATAAAGCTGTTAGTAAGCAAAATTGCTTGGTCTAAAGGCGGCTCCCCTTGCACTAAGTCCAGTTTTTTATGATCTTTATCCTCTTCCCACCCTCATCCTCACCCAGTTAGTTGGATAATTTACTTTAAATGTTACTATAGACATAAGCAGAGCAATCTTTTTAATATTGATATTACTATTAAGATGGATGGTCTCCTTATTCGAGATTATTATTGGTCCGAGCGTGCTGTGCTTTCTCATCACATTATCATTATAATCTCCTTTCGAGAAGTTCTCTTATTGCAACACTCCTAAATTCTCTATTAAATAATTTAGTTTTAATGGGGAAAAAATTTAAAAATTTGTTTTATTAGATGAAGAAAGCAAGATGTATGAGTCAAATTTCAAATAATCCTTAAAGAGAAATTTCTAAAATAATTAAAGAAGAGTAAATCTTAAATAAATCAATATAATATTTGAATTTGAGGCTAGCACATGTAGCTAAACATTAGCTTATACATCCCTTCGCACCTTGGTTTGAATCTTCCCCTTAGGCATCTTTGGAATTATCCTAATTTTTTAAAAAATTTCACCACATGTCCCACTTAGTAAAATTACATAATTACCCCAATCCTTATATTTTTCGTTTTTCCTTTCCCTCTTTTTTCTTTGTCTTCACAAACACACACATTTGCTACCTTCAATAAGCTCTTCCCCATCTCTTTGCATTTTTTGTCCAAGATTGAGTGCGTTCACCATTCACCACTATCCTCTACCACCTGCAACGGGTTGTGGCCTATCTTCGATGTCCAATTTGGCCAACAAACACAAGGGTTCAACCACAAAATATAATTCGCAATTTCAATGGAATTGGCACAATTTGATACATTTTTTTCATCAAATTTCCATAGGACTTCAAAATTTTTTGAGTATTTCATCCTTTCCCCTCCATTCTTAGCCCTTAAATTTGTAATCTTGGCCTCAATTTTGAATTCCCCCAATTCTGTGGCCTAAGGTTCCCCAAGAGGAGAAATTGAACATAATTGGTGAGGGATTTCTTCAAATTGATTTGTGCCTTTGTTTCCTAGCATCAAATTTGTTCTTTCCTTTTCATAATCCACAACCAATTTCTAAATTTGGAGTTTTAATTTTGAAACCTCATTTTTCAATGTGATGGTGCTGTAAATTCAAAATTAGGCTTAATTTTGGTGAGATTTCTTCAAATTAAGTTGGGGTTTGGGTTTTTTGAAGAATTCTCAATATTTCCTTTCTAATTCTCATATAAAATTTCTAGGTTTTGACCTCTAATTTCACACTCCTCCTGGTTGGACAAAATGTGTGATTGAGTGATTGAATTTCAAAAATCATGGACCAATTTTCTTCAAAAAATCACTACCAGAGGAAGAAATTAAGTAGTTGAAGCTGTTATTTCAAGTGGTATGTTGATTTGGTAGCTTTTCCTAATTTTCATTAATTTTCTTTGTTGTTTTGAAAAGAGGGGACAAAGGAAACCTTATACTGATTGATTAAATGACCCTAAGTAATTAATTTATATTAATTACCACATCTTGAATTATATTAGTATAATTTTCCACTTTCTTGATGATGTTAGGCAACTCACTTTTAAGAAAAAAAGGAAATTATTTTGGGTCATATGTATATATAGGATATAAATACATGAAAATAGAAACAAATGAATAAACAATAAATATAAGATTTGACTAAAGGTGGTGAAATTTACTTGTGAAATTGGAAGGTGAAGGGTTAACACCCCATTTTGAGACTAAAGAAACTTAGTATGCAATGATTAGATAAGAATTGGGTTAGGAGTAATAATTTCTAATATGAGAAGTTAAATATGTGCTAATTGTTATTATAAAACTATAGGCACTAGCTTTGTGATCAAGTGTGATAAGAAAGTGATGTTAGGAATACTATTATTGTGTGTTTCTTCTAGGTGAGTAAATATTACTAATCATGCATGTTTTCAGTGTTTTAAACTATTCATTTGTGAAATATTTTTGTTTTATACACTCTAACACTTTGGGAACTGACATCTTGAATTATTTTGTTAATTTTGACATTTATTTGTAGTCTTTAAAATTTGAGAAATTTCTTTATAATATTCCTTCGTATCTGAATTATTGTTTTGAAAGGTTTACATATTGTATGATATTCTATAAACTTTTAGAATGATTATATTATTGTTCAAACTTTTGGAAATCAAAATTTAGCTATTTGGATTTTTTTTTATTATGTACACTATTATGGAAAATATGGTTTTCTTGATTTTTGAAGAATTCTCAATATTTCCTTTCTAATGCTTTTTAGTATGATCTATTTTGCAAAGTATCTCTAAATTTTCCTAAGCTTTAAAAACTAAATTATACAATTTATGATTTTCCTTTTGGAATAATCTTGGCATACATAAGTTTGATACATTTTGAACTACAAAATAATATGGTTATGAAAAAACTCAAGTGGTTTGTCTATTCCCTCCTAGTATGGTTAGTGATATTTATTCACTAAGTGTGGTCATTCATCCCTTCTCTCTTTAATTTTTTCCTTTTGAGAAGTGCGCTGATTCCAGTTGTCTTTCCACAAACTAAAGATGAATGAAAGACTTATTAGTGAGCTTTACATTGTTCGCAAGGATAAAGAGTCATTTTTATTTTGTTGTTAATGTTTGAAAATATTTTCTTTGTAATCTAGTAGCTCCATTGTCACAGGTAGAGACTTTAGTTTTGTGTGCCCTTGAGTTAGTTGTTTGATATTAAAGTTTCATGTTTCATTATATCAGTATTTGGATTAATTATTTTGTCAGATTTGTTTGACTTATAGAGACGAGGTTTATCTTGTTCACTATATCAGCCATGCTCAATTGTTCAAGGTGTGACACTTATGGATCTTTGATTAAAATTGGCTAGGCCCAACTTCAATTTGCTTTAAGTTCTCTGTGCAAGCAATAGAATGTTGAATTCCATCACTCATATCTTTATCTTGGATAGTCATCCACAAAGTATTATAAAGGCAGATATTGAAGCCCTCTTGAATTGCTGCTTTTCAACTCACTTTGCACTTTTCCTATCTCTTTAATGTTATGTTTCCTTGGTTTCCTTTCTTGTATCTTATTCAATATATATATATATATATATATATATAACTTTTATCAAGTACTAAAATCACTATTTTTTCATTCTGGTTATTCCCTTTTATATTATTACCTTTTCCATTCTCCCTACATGGTTCACAATTTCTACCATACTTAACAACTAGAAATTAATCTATATCTTGTTAATTCTTTAAAATAAATTCCCACTCATTATGACTATAAAAGGAGATTATTGAAACCTCTATATCTTATTTCAAATGTAATGCAGATTATAATGGATTATAAATTTTAAATTATTCACCAATTATTTTTTCTAATTTTGAAATAACAACAACGACTGTCCAAAAACAACAATAATAGTGATAATTAGTGAATAAAACATCATTTTTATCCCTTATTTAATAAGTGTCCATTATATATCTCTTGTAGCAGTGCTTCAAAAGGAGAATATGAAGTTATGTTTGAGATAGATTTTGCAAAATAAGATATGAAATAAAGATTTAGGGTGATACAATTTCAATTGTCAGAAGTTCAATGAGAATGTGAATTTCTTAGGAGAGGATCAATAATTGATAGCTAATGTCATGGATCTTGCTAAGGAATGTAGTTCTCCTTAAAAATTTAATGAAAACCTAGAAAAGGCAAAAGCTAAAGTTACAAGAGCATTGACCTTCTCATGGGAACCAAGTTGAGATAATCAAACTAAATAATTGTAAAATCTTTAGAAAGGGATAAACTCTTTGAAAAGAACTTACGTTGGTTTTGGTTGATAATCCATCATAGGAAATGAGTATTACTTTAGAATTAGGCATGCTTCTTATGAATATAGGATTTGTATGTATAGGAGGGAAGTTTGTTGAATCAGTTGCACATGGAGAAAAAACTAGAAATTCATAATCTTTAACAAGAAATTTAGCACACTAACATGAAATTGTTAGCAATACATGATGAAAGAAAGGATAGCTTCCGACACTTAGCTTAAAGTGTCTACATTAAATGCTGACAAAGCTAAGATGGAAACTTCTTTCAAAGAAGTCAATCTGAAGTGCTTTCATCCAATAATAGAGGTAAAGCCCTCCAAAAGGACCTCAACACGTCTCATCTTAAGAAAGAGAAATTAATAGCATCATGCATGTGCCTTTGAGATATGTGAAAATCTAAAGGTAAAGAAAAATTTATATGGAGAAGAGATTTTAACCATGGAAAAGGCTATATTGAATAGAGAGAGGGCATAAGAGTCAGAGCAACCACTCCCAAGAAGAAGCCATATGAAAAATTAAGGATAAGATGCGAGCTTATTACCCCTATCTATTTAAGAACTACAATATATGCGTGCTTTAAATTTGGGACCAAATTTCTTAAAAGGGGGAGAATGTAACATTCTTGAAATTTATATGCTAAATACCTTATTTTAAGTGGGAAAATTTTTTTAAATGATTTTATGATTGGTGAAAAATAAGGAAACGCAACTAGGACAAGTGTAAATTTTGATAATTGAGAAAATTTGAAAAGAGAAATTTAACAAGATCTAAATATTAAATGAAATAGTAATATACTTGAACTTGAGATTGGTATAAGTGGCTAAACCTTACTCCATCATCCAAAGGTGCTCAAGTTCAAATCTCCTTAAGAACAACTTTGATGTTTTTATTTTGGTTGACATATGTCCTCATGAGAAAATTACATATGTCGCTAAAGCTTCTTTTTTGCGTACGCACAACTTCTTTTCAAACTAGCCACCATTCTCTTCATGTCATTGCTGGATTCAAGTTACTGGTGGGTATTTGTCATCCCAACACCATCTTTGACAAGCTTCCAATGTGATTCCATCGTTGTTCATTGAAACAAGGTCATTTTAAGCTTTAACGACATCAAATGCGATTTTGGCTCAAGGTAAGCATGATTTGGTGTGTTTCTTTTTTAATCTTCTTAAGGCTTTGTTTTTGGACTGATTTTTAAACATCTCTCTTCCATTTGAACCAATCAATTTCAACTAATATGGTCTGAAACTTGAAACCCCTTTATGCAGTGTGTTCTTTGCAAGTCCAAGGAATTAGGCATGATTTCACGTGTTCCTTCTAAAATTTCCATAAGGCTTCACTTATAAGATGAACTTTGCAACTTTCTCTCTTATTTTCATCAATTAACCTGATCAATTTTTCTCATAATTGAAAAAACACCGAATTTAATATTGCTCATGCACAAAAAGTGGAATTTAAAACTCAATTCAATGAGATCTCATCAAATTGAGTTGGAGCTTTATATCTTAGGTAAATTTTGAACCTTTCTCCCCTAGAATCAGTGGTCAATTTTGAGTTTTAGCTTTAGAATTGAAAAACCCAAATTTGGCTATGTGTGTTCATACTTGTAGGGTAATCTCTCTAAAGTTTTTGGGCTTCTTTAGCCTAACTAAACATCTACGGGAAGGATTTAGCCCAATAGGAATTTTTGTTTTGAGTTCAAAGTGGATTTAATAATTTTCTTGATTTTCTTCAATTTTCAATGATGTCAAAGGAAGAAAAGATGAATGGAAAACCTTATTGGTGTTGAATAAGTGCTCTTAAGTAATAATATCAATTTAGTGACTAATTATGGAATTGGGTTGGTTGATCCCTCATGTGACATTAGTGAAATTGATATATTCATTAATAAGGAAAAAAGGGCATAATTTAGCATATTAGAGAGGATTCAAGGTATTAAATATTGATGAAGGTCATGAATTAATTTAGGACTAGGAGGATGATTTTTCCTAAGCCATTGATGAATTTAAAGGTTAGTAATAATGAAAATAAAGTTTAAGAATATTTTTGTTGAATGTATCTTGAATTAGTCAGATAATTAAATGTTTAAATTCGTTGAAGCTAAGTTAATTAGTGGGTGAGGAACCCAGTATTCTTAATTGGAATTAAGTTAAGAGTGCCATTGACCTTATTAAAGTGATGCTCATTTAAGATTTTGGATTTCAAAATAAGAAGTAAGAATGACAAGTGAAACCAAGGGTAACTATAGAAGGTTGTGTTTGGTAATCTAAGAGTTATAAATATTGAGGCATATAGTTACAGTTCCAGAGAAACTTACAAGTTAAATTAATGGAAAGAATTAGTTATACTAATTTTGAATAATAAAGGTTAAAAGTGAGTAGCTTCATTTATAGGTCATTTTGACTAATCATGACTAAGTGAATAGTTAAAGGCTTTAGGAAATGTTAAGCAAAGCTAACACCTAAGAAGGGGGTGAATTGGGTGTACATGAAAATTTGCAGAAATTGAAAACTTAAAATAGGTTTTTCAAACTTAAAGTGATCATGGTAAATATATGTAATCTGAAAATGATAAATGTTAAATATAAAGAAAATAAGAAAGAAGAATAGGCACCCGAATTTATCCTGGTTAAGCTTTTACCTAAGCCTACGTCTAGCTCCTAAGCAACATCTTGCGATTTTTCACTATCAATAATCAAGTACAATAATCAGAGAAAACCTCCCCCTTAGCCAAACACTACTTGCTTGATTTCTTTTAAGAAACCTCCTTGAACAAGTCCTAGGGAGAACCTCTCTCGAATCCTAAACACTCTTTGTTTGACACCCTCAAATAACCTCCTTAAGTTTCTCTTTCACAAAAAAGAAAGAATTACTTAAGTATAAACTCTCAAAAACAGAGTATGTTGAATAATTAAGTGTTAATGTAATAAAAAGCTGATAAGAAGATAACACTTATGATATAATCACTCTTGAATATTGTTCCTTGTTGATTCAAAGTCCATAGATTGTGTTTATATGGTCAAAGGTCCAATAGATCCAATGGGAGGAAGAGGGAAGTCAAGAATTTCAAAATATATCTGTTGTAAATAAATTATGACTTCTCTGTCATTCTCCAACCAACTTCCCTTGCTAGTTGATTATTCTTTTCTTTCCTTCTTTAAAATTTCAAATCTAGATCCTGACAATCGACTACTTACCCATGGTCAATCGACTAGTCTCTCATAAGGAGCTCTTAGTCAATTGGTCTTGAGACTGGCTGTTGAATGGGCCTGATCTAAGTGTGACTAATCAACTGTTGACTGGTGGCTAGTCGACTGGGAACTCATAAAGAGCTCCTAGTTGACCAAGGCTCAAGTTGATAGTAGACTGAGACCTTTCTAAGATCGACTAGTCGACTGGGACCAAGTGGCCAGTTGAGTGGGACTTCTCAAAAACATCTCATTCAATTGGGACAAGAGTTGGCAACAAACTGACAAGGTGCCAATTGACTGTTGGTCTATTGTTAGTCAACTGGGAACATCCAGAGTTCCTTAAATCAACCTTTTTTAACTTATAAGACTCAGAATTAATTCTTTAATTACTTTAAATAGTTTTGATTAGCTCAATATTACTTACAAAGATTCTTGAGACATGATAATACATTAAAGAATATCTAGAACCCATGTACTACATAGAAAAACTTTCACAGGATGTTTGTTATCATCAAAACCTTGAGTCTTCAGCAAATAGGCTCAACTGGGAAATGTTGTGTGCTCCTCTCCAGGTAAGTAAATACTACTAACTATACTTGTATTATGTATTTCAATATCTTTCTTTGCGAATTTGTATGATTTGTTTACTTAGCTCCTATAGGGAATAGACTTTCTTAGATGCCTTTTTTCTTCTTAAAAATTTATTTAAATGCTTTCACAACTTCAAGGTAATGTGTTATGCAGCTTCTTTTTCTATTTGGTCTAACTTCAAAATTAAGATTTACATCTATGGATATTTTGGATTTTGATTTACATTGATTAAGATATTTTGAATTAGTTTAATTTTGTTTTCGAAATAAACCTAGTTTGGAATTTTTGAGTTATTTTGATTTTGGATATTCTGAACCTTTGGTTGTATGAAGTACTTTGTTTTGTATTTGTAAAGGAATTTGATTATGTACTTCTAAAGACTGGCTCTATATTTATGAAGTTTCTATGATTCTAAATTTTTTAATTTTCTCAAATTAGAATTTTGAATTACTATGATTTTATTTCTCTAAAGAAGTTTAATTCTGGATTTTTTGAACTACTTTGGTTTTAAATATTTTGAAAACTCTGGATTTAAGAAATAATCTATCTCTGAATTGATAAAATACTCTAATTCTATATCTATGAAATACTCTAATTTAGGGATTGATGAAATACTTTGATTATGGATTTATGAATTTATCTAGTTCTAAATTCTTTTGAAAAGTTTGGTTATGAACTTATTTTTGTAAAAGAAATTTTGGGAACTCATATAATCTAGAACCCTACAGCTAATGACAGTAAATGTTAGTCATGGTGCATAGAAATTCTAAACTGCTGCTAGTAAGGGAGATATTAACTCCGTGTGTCAGCCAACACATGTGAATCTGATATGTTTCTTTTTATTTAACTAAGGCGTACGTCCAATAGTTTGATCATTCCAAGCTTGATGCTCATGTCTGATATTTGTTCTATTCTTATAACACCCCAGATAGTAGGGAAGATACTGGCCAATTGAGTCAGCCATCACATGTGGATTTAATGTGATTTTAATTATCTAACTATGGCATATGACCTGTATTCTGGTTATTTCGAGCTTGATGTTTGTGTTTGATATCTTTTCTATTATGATAGTACTAACCTTGAGCGAGCTCTAGTTTCTTGATATTCTATTGGTTCAATTGGATATTCCCTACTATATCTCTTTGTATAGGTTTCATTTATATTGAATGACAAAATCTGATTCATTTCTCTATAATGCAATTCGTATTTTAATTGAGTTTCATGGAAATATTGATAATTTTTCATTATTAGTATTTTGGTAATAGTTACTCTTTCATGTGAAAATTTCAAAGATGAATAATGGATTTATGAAAAACTTTACTACTTTGGTTTGTTCCCTTCTGAGTTTCGTTAGTGATATTTGTTCACTCAGCATGTTCAGTCATTCCTTTATTTTTATGTTTTGTAGAGAGCAATGTTGACCATGGAACCTTCTATTGCATATAGAGAAGTTGAATATCCCTTGGTGAGCCATGCATTGTTCGCAATGACATAGTTTATTTCATGTTGTTGTTGGATATTGTAAATTTTGTAAGCTACTAGCTCCAATTGTCACAGGCAGGAAATTAAATACTATGATATATATATATATATGATTGTCTAACAATATATTTTGTGAGAGCAAAGCTATCTTACTTTTTGATTTACGTCATGGTTGTAAAAAATTTTGGATTGTCCATATTTTAAAGGAAACTCTGCTAAAATTTCCACATGAAAGCCAATTGGTGAATATTATACTTATTGATTGGCATAATCTGCTAACCTTTATTTGGTAGGTATGTTGTCAAACTTTTTTAGGTTATCTAACTTTTCTAGTTCACAGAGTCAGGTTTTATATTGATTCTTCATGTTGGCCACACTTACTTAGTTAGGGCTATGACAAATTTGGGATATAAATTGATGATTATTGTTACTTTCCTTCTTAGTTTCATTGTGAATGAGTTTATTTAGTTCAATTTTTTATTGATCCCTTGTTGATTTGCCACCAATTAGGATTTATGTTGAGAATTTTGGAATTCATGAAAGAAATGTCTAAATTTTGACATAAAGTTGAATATTGCTTGATTGATGTTAATTAACTGCTTAAATTAACTTAATCTACCTTTAGGATAAACATATACTTTTTTGTGCCAACAGAGTTGTGATTAACCGTATATAATATATCTTTTTAATTGAATTCTCATAAATATATAAGGAATTGAATTATGATGATAGAATTTATAAAGATTAATGGATTCTTATAATGAAATTAGAGACTTAGGCTTATTCATGAGTATTGAATTCAATTTGGAAAAGTAATCATATTGCAATTAAAGGCCATATTAAACCATAATCCTATCAAGTTTTCTTTGCTACATTCTCATCTCTTTAGTTTCACTCTATTTATTCATTTGCATTATTTTTGTTTAATTTAAATATTATGAATAGCTTGAATAAGGCGACCACAATAACTTAGTTAAAGTTATAGCTAAAGTTCCATGAGAACAATGCTTCATTTTTTTCACTACTATATTACTTGTTTATAGTGTATACTTACATTGTGGTTGTGAGCTACCCCAAAACAATGTCTTATTTTGTACTCTGCTGTAGCTTAATTAATCCATAGGCAGGAACCTTTACCCCATTTTTTGTGTTCTATAGTAGTTTGAATAGAGAATATAGCTCTCTATTGATGTGTTGCTAAGATGGGCAGATTGTACAAATTTCAAGGGGCCCTACCTTCAAACGAGAGTCTACCAAAATTTCTATAAAAGAAACCTCATTTTTTATGGAAATTTTGATAAAGCAAAATAGCAATTTTCACTTGCCTTTGTGAAGTGAATAGTTAACCATTATATATTGCATATGAAAAGTACGGTCTTATATCGAAATATTAGGCTTACGCAAGAGAGATTAACCTTGCACTCCATGTCGTTCACATCACAGGGGGTGTGACAATTGGTTTGCTTAAATGTTATTAATCCAACTTATCAACTTAGAAAGCAGGCCAATTCAACGGCACAAAATGGTCTTAAGTTTGATTTTTTATAAATGATCTGTTATTGTTAGGCATTCGCTAATTGCAATGCATTCTACTAAAATAATCTAATAAACTCTTAAGTGTTTTGTTATACCAGAGGAAAAAAAGTGACCAATTCATCATTTTATTTGAGCTGTTCAATTTAATTCATAAGTTTAAATCTAGGGGTAAATTACTTTCTTTCGTAGGAAATGTTTTAATGACACAACCTCATCTTCTATTTTAAAAAAAATTACTTCTGTTCTTCTGAAATCAAAATATGTGTTACACTGATTTCTCATTCAACAAATGATAAATTATAATCAGTGACAAAGCCACATTTATTACAGGGTATGCCCTCCCTCAATTTTTTCAAATTGGTATGTTATAATATTGAGATTTGATATTATGCTTCCACATTTATTAAATTTTGAACTCACTAGACTCACATATGTCTTGGATAATTTTTTAAAATTATTTGATACCTTAATTTGATCTCACTTATTTTATACATGTATTATAGATATCTAAAATAAACTCTATTTTTTTTACTCTTTTCCTTCTCTTCACTTATTTCTTTATTTTTCTTTCATATTTTCTCCTTAAATTACTTCTTTTTTTCTTTTCCTTACTTCTTCTCTTGTTACTCCTATTTTCATCTTTTTCTTCTCTTATTCGGTTTCAAAATTACAATATCTCTCTTTTCCTAAATTTATGACCATGGGTGAGCTTAAAATTAGGTCTTTTGATATGAGTTTCTAAAGTGTGATATTCACATTTTTGTTTTTTAATTTTTATTTTCTTGAAATAATCTTTCAGCTTAATATGAAATTTAGACACTCACTTCTATAATTTAGTCATTAATAATAAGTTGTTAACTGACCACAATATTGACTGTACTACAATATTATTTTATATCATTAATATAATACATAAGTAAATTTGTAAGTTCAATCTCCATAATTTTAATTAAATAATATGCTTTAGAACATCAACATTTTTTATTATGATATGCACAAACGTTTTATGAAAAAAAAAAAAAAAAGAGAACATAAGTGCAACAATCTTTACGTAGATGTCAAGAATGAAATGTTTAGTAACAATAAACTAAAATTAATTTTAAAAACTTGCTATCAAATTGAGAAAAATGAATTAAAATTTTCGCATATAACTAAAATGACCGAGATCTTCGCGCTGGCTAGTCTAAAGCTTTGGCTTCGCGATTGATTATAATTATACATACTTTTTAAAAAATTATTTTATTTGTTTTAAATATAATATAACAAGTATTAGATCAATATAAAATAGTCTAAGTTTTTAAAGAGAGAATAAATTAAATTTATCATTGTCAATAAAAAATAAATAATATTAAAAAAAGATATTGGGAAATATATATTTTAATAAATTATATTTTTAATGAAAGATAATTATTATTGTTGTTTAAAGTAATTTGGTCTTCTTTTAACTCTGCATGTGTATATTTTTATAATAAAGAAAAAGAATTGATAAAATCTAAACATTTTTCAAGAGGGGAAAGAATAATTTATCTTTGATTTAAATAATATTATTAAAATTTGATCAAAAAAATGATCCCAGTTCTTATACAGTTTGCCCAACAGCAATAGTAATTAACGACAAAGTGTAATAGTTATTAAGAGGAGAGTAATTCCTGATCTGGGGTGGTGATGGCAACAAAAATATTCGAAATCATTTTGCTCTCTGTTTTAATAAACCACAGGAATATTAAAATATCGCACAGTTCTATTATCAAAAGTTATATTTTCCTTGTATTTTAAACAATTATATTCTGGCCTGAAAAAACAAAACAATTTAAGTTTTTAGATATTATTTCTCAGCCACGTCACAAAACTGAGAAACGATTTAAAAAATAAATAAACCATACTTGTAACAGGTGATTAAATGATAACTTAATCAAACATACTTGGATAAGTTGAAATTTACCCTGGTGCACAAGAACACAGCTACTGGACCTGTAATTATTGATTTATTTCATATCTTTTGGTCTCACCACAAAAAAGGGATATTTTTCGTTTACTTTTTCCTTTTGTAATTTTTACTGCTAAAGTATAATTAATAATTTAATCATGCAAAATAAACCAAAGTATTAAAAATAATACACATAAGCAAATATTACGAAATCAGCAGATATAAAACCTTCACATGCATTCATGTGCTTCATTTTCATTTATGAATCAGCAAATCCATCTCATGAGCATCTAGTGGACACAATAACAGAACAGATCACAATTAGTGAAGAAACAATATAAAAAAAAAAAAAAATTATATTCTTTTGATCCTGAAGCAGATAAAAATGTCACTGGGAACCTAGACCTGAGAAAATATCCACTCCCCCTCTGGATCCAGAACAAGAAATTAAATTATAGGTATTACAAATTGAGGTTGAAATAATTAAAACCAATGAGTATTTTAATCTCATGTAATTATATACTCTCCTACAATAATCTACCTTCGTGTGCTCTCAACTTTAGCAAAGGAAACCTTAGACTTACTCATCAAAATCAGTAACCTCTGTCAAACTATCGTGTTTCTGTTCTGTTTGTAGGGAGAGAGAGACTCCGGCGCTCCTTTCCGCCAGGCTTCGATGAGGCATTGCCATACCACATCATTCCAGCCACAGCTATAATCATCCCCAGAACCACTTGCAAATTGAGACCCTCCTTCCCAAAGAAAAAGAAGCCCAAGATTAAAACAAGTATCGTCTTCATATGACCAAGTACTTGAAAAGAAACAGCAGTGAATCTGCCAATGCAGATAAATTGACTGAGGTTGGTCCCAATTGCAATGGTACAAGACAGAAATATGAACATCTGCCAAAACAAAGAGGTAGTGAGTGATTATTAAGTAAATGCAACCAACACAAGACAGCAGCCAAAAATGAAAACAAAATAAAATAAAAGTCATACAGTAGTGATCCAGCCAAAAGTAAATCAGCTCCGTCTGTGTAAGTTTCAACTTTCAATGTACCATTCCTTTTAAGTATGTAAATATTCCATTGAGTCTACAATAATCATTAATCATGCACATAGCAAATGGTGGAAAGCCATAGCATTTATATTCAATCATTGAAAGAAAAAAACAAAAAAGAGAGTTGGTAAACATAGAAACTCATGTAGTGGCAATATCAATGAAATCTTAAGAAGGATAAGCTCGTCATTGTATTTTTACATATGCATCCTCTCATTGTCTCGGAGAAAACTAATGAGATCTGGATATTATATTTAATTATATGCATATCTTTGTATGAACCAGAACTTACCAAAGAGCCTGCGTTGTAGTTGTATTTATCAACTCTTGCGTTTGTCAACCAATAATCTAGAAAGGGGCCTAATAACAGTAGCGATCCAGCCTGTGCAGGAGCAGTATGTCCCAATAGGTTGAAAGAACTTAGTGAATACTTCCGTTGAAGAAAATGAACATACTGCAAGTGAAAGATTTGAATGTGATGAGTACCAAACAGCACAAATATATATGTCAGGAGTCAGGACTCAGAAGTAATTCAGATTAAGAAACCTGAGACCAATTAGCCGAACAGGGATACCAGATTTAGAAGATAAAGAACTCCAATAATACTGTGATAGTGTGATGTGTAGAAAATACAATTATATGGAGATATAAGGATAGATTCTTCTGAGTTTAATACAGCAGCTACACCCAGGAAGATATCACTTGCCATACATTTATTTGTCATTTATTATGCCTCTCTTTTAAACTTGTCCAAGCTAGTGTTTACGCATGAATGAGTCTGTTTCATACTTAATCTGCCATCTAGGTTTGAAGAGATACAGTATCTGTCATGCCAAGGAATGTGGTACATACATATTGTTGCAGAGATGTGCTCCATACTGCTATAAAGGCAGCAATGAATCCTTTCGTGTTTACACTCACATCAGTAACAGTGCAAACGCCAACACCCAATAGTACAAGACCTATGCTAAGTTTTGTGTCTCTTGAGTAGCGAATCTTGTCAAAAACGACTTCCAATAGGCAAGATACAGGGATCATACTCAACTTTGCAATCTGCCAATAATTAAAGAGTAAATACAACTTCTCAAGGCATTAATGGACCAACAGCTAAACTCAGGCCAACTCACTTGATAGAATCCAACTGAGTTCCACATTAGACTAACGTTCATTCCAACAATAGAGAAGTTAGCAAAGAGAACAAATTTTAGAAGCTCTGAGATAGGTAAATGAGAGGCTTGGATGTATCCCAGCCACCTTAGTATGGCTGTCATCAAAGTTGTAGTGACGAAGTGCAGACCAGTTAGTGTTGTAGCTGCAGGAAGTATAGGCATCATATTAAAAGAAGAAAAATAAGAAAATTAATATAGAAGCATGTTAACATAACAACTGGGAAAAGGAAACTTAGACCATTAACAGAACGTTATGAAGAAATTGAAAAAATAACTTAATGTTATAAAGAAATTGAAAAAATAACTTAATATTAAAAAGAAATAGAACAATAAGTTACCAAAACTGAAGCCATAAGTGGCCATCAAAGCTTTGTTTACAATGATTATTCCAACAGAAGTGACAACGTTGAATATCCATGCAGCAGCATCAACAGCTGCTTTCTTGTCAGCCTTGCTAGCTGGAGCCATGCTCTTATTGACTTTCACAATTTACCACCAGTCTTTTCTAACTAAATTCCATAGCAGCCTATCCACGTTGTAGTTATGCGCAAGAGTCAACCCACTTAGCAAAATAGCATTCTACAAAAGTAGAAGGAGGCTGTGAAAATTGAACAATAAAAAAAATGAGACAATAAAAGCACTAATGAGTGATGATAAAAACAATCAATATTATAACAATAGGAGCCTCAACAGCCTAACAAAATTGCAATCTGAATTTTCTTATGGTCATCACACATTACAAGAATAAAAAACTAACAAAATGAAGAAAGGGAATGTATTCAACCATCAAGCAATAACCTGCTGATAACATTATTCATTGAAAATTTTGAAACATAACATATAGCATCTGTCTCATTAATTTCCTCCTTCTAATTGGGGAAAAAGCTGCCTATATAAACTGAGAAATCCTGCGGACTGGATTTCTAAGTATCATTTCAAAGTTACATTAAAGAGGTCTAAATAGCACACACATCATACTTTATCAGGACCTTCAGTCAACATCACACCTTCATTTTCTCACCTAGAAATAACGGCTGGGGAAAAGGGGGAGTGAATAATGAAAAGTACAGATAGATCGACTCCACTGTCACAAGAACAATGAAGTTAGCGCCAGAACATTAACGAATCAATAGATCTAATATAAAACGTGAAATAGACTTGAGCAAAAGTAATTCTATCTTTTGTTGCATTGTAATAAATCACCACTGTGAATTGAACAGATCGTGCACGAAAACCTTGTCATAAAAGTGTATTTTTGTGCTGCTTTTAGACACAACCGGCCCATAGAATGATTCTTTTTTTTTTTTTTCGGAGGACGACAATCCTAATAACAGTATAATCCACTAGATTCAAATGGCAACTCTTACTGTAATTTGGATTTAACAAATGATGTCTTTCATAGAGAAAATATCTGAATATGATCGCGTTCGGATACAGCCATATATTCAACTGAAACCGTTCCAAATACATTGTAGTCCAATGTTTCGGGGAAAATAAAACAACATTCACATTATAAAAACACGTTCGGCTCCATTAAAACACCAATCCCACTCTTGCTGTCACCTCCATCAACAAAAGATCCACAAAGGGCTCTCAGATCCAGGAGGGTAGCATTGAGAAGTAGTTTAAACAACGAGATCCAGTTATATATCTGCTAGTATTTATTACGATTGATTTCCAATAGGAAATTGATCAGGTTCAATTCAGATGCAATGAATCATCAATCACTTGTGCGTTGTAAATATGCTGCAAATTGGGTTGAGACAGAAGGAGAAGCTTACCGTTGATGGAGGTGGCAGTGTGCCAATGCCGCCGGCAAGTTCAGTTGAGTCTCGGCCGTTCGGAATCGGAGAAAGGAAAGATGGGCTTTTTGAGTTGCAGTTTTTGAGCTTTCAGTAGGAATGGCACGCGCTAAGCAAGGCTAGTGAAGAATCAAAAGATTGAAAAGTAACGATATTTTGGGGCTGAACAAACTGAAGGCCATGATGCTTCATGAATCCGGTCTGGTGTGGCCCGGTCTCTTTGCTCGGTCGACAGAAACTAGTAAGCATATTTATTTTACTTCTTTTTTTTTATTACATAATTAAATTAAGGTGAGTTTTTTTATGCAATTACAAAAGCTATATATTAAAAAAATATGTAATAATAACGTCTCAATATATATTAACACTACGTTAACTTAATATAATTTATTTTATATATTTTAACCTCAGTGACATTTTATTTATGAATGTAATTATTTTTAACCTTTTAATCTATCCTCTTAATGTTTTATTTCCCAGTTATTCTTATAAAAAATTTAGTAAATTTGTTAATTTAGTACCTTGTACTTCTTTTACTTTCCAATGTCTCTCCAAATCCTTAATTATATCCTTATTTCTAATTTATAATTGTTAGTCATGGGGTTATTGAGAAATAAGAAAGTAGAGAGGAAATTGATAAATTCAAAATGGACCTTGGGTTTACTGGTAAAATATATAAAATATTGATATTAAAATATAAATACAATGAATTATTATAAGTTAGTATACAACCACTTTATTTAAATACATTATTACTATACATTTTTTTAATATGTCATACAATAATTATATCGATATAATTATTTTTATAGTTGCATTGAATAATTTATACTAATTAAATGCAATGTACATATAAGAAATATAAAGTTTTGAAAATTTTTTAATTTCTTCCTAACTTATATCTCTAAAGTAATCCCCTATAGGAAATATATGAAGTGGATGAAAAAAGAAAACAGTTAATACAAAAGATCACATGTATTCTCAATATTATCAAGAAGCTTAAGTAGTTCAAATAACAACTCACAACTAAATTAGTGTCCATTTTGCCGTACTCATTGAAAAGTAATTAATTTTGCAAGGCTTATTTGGTTTGCCTTGTCATTATCAATTTAAGTTGACCAAAATTAATTAGTCATAGAATACTATTTGTAAGCAAACATTAAGGAAAAATTATCTATAGAATGTATGAATGAATTTTCATTTTGATTCATTCATTTTCACCATTGCATATCAAGCTCCTATCTCCGTCGACGACAGAAAAAATTATTCATTGATGCTTATTAGAAGCCCAATTGCTCAATCATGCTTTTCTTTTATTTAGGAAAGGTTGAAGAAAATGACAAACTAGCATCAGTAAAGCCTAAAAAGAAGTCTAGCAAGGATGTGATTGTTAGCTCCCAAAACTTGTAGGCTAGAATTATTTTTACATCCCAAATAGAGTAAATCAACAAATTAAGGGTGAGAAAAAAGAACTTTAATTGGATTAGGTAATGGATTATGCCAATAGTCTTGGTTGATAATCCAAAAGTTGACTTTCCTCAATGCATGAAGAAAGACAATTTGCTTCTACTTTCTATGCTCCGTCCAACACCAAAGTCTAACAGGCTACCCATTCAGATGACATATGGAGTAACCACTAACCAGAATGTCAATAAATATGAATTTTTGTTCGAAGCAACATCATTATTCTAGAACCAAGAACCATCCAATAATATTTAGTTCTTGAAAAAAAATTTCAAAAAAAATTTCTCTAAGTCCAAGGGGAGAAGTAAACCCAATAGCTATGGCAAATAGACAAGTGAAAAAAAATGCTACAAAGACTCAGGGTATTCCGACAAGGAAGTAAATGGAATGAACCGGAACCGTGTGCCTTAAAGATTGTCAACGAAAGGTAAGGCATTAGTTAACAGTTTCCATAGAAAGAGGACAAAAGATCTATATTCCATATTCCTTTCCATTCTGAAAGGGGAGATATGTTTATTTTGAGTGCCCATAAGCTTTTGGATTAGACTGTAGCCTTCTTGGACTGTGTAACTTCCATTCTTGTTACTTGTCCAATTTAATCTTTTAGGCAAACTAGTACAAGAAAAAGGAGGACTTGTGAGTGAGTCTCTCTCTCTGTTGGCAACGGAAAAGAAATCAACGTGACCTTCCAACGACTTCTTTCTTCCCGTCGGCGACAGATCTGCAAGAGCTTGCCGTGCCGCTGCTTTTGCTTGTGCAAGATCGCCGCCACGCTGTGCCAGTGCTTGTAGAAACTCCACTGCAATGCGTGATACTTGCTCCGATCCGTGCTAGAAATCCCTCACCAGCCACTTGTCGAGCTTCCGACCAAATCAAACTCCTCTGAGGAGATAAGTCGCCTGCGGGTTTTTGCCGACGAGGGGTCTGGTACAAGCCGGGCACCGCCGGCAAGGCTATCTGGTAGTCTGAATGCCGCGTCTCTTCTTGTTTTGCTCGTTCTTTAAGTCCTAGTGCCGGTTTCTTTTCTGTTTATGTTCCTTGCTATCGTAGTGCTTCTCTCCAATTTTTTTATTAGTTCTGTTGCTGTTCGTTTTGTTCGACTCCGCTTTCTTCTGCTGTTATTGTCCTTATGACCATTTAAGTAGAGTTACGGCATATGTGGATTCCTTGAAGGTTGCTCCGACGGTGGAAGAACAAGATCTCTTAGTAAGGAATATGAAAAAGCTCAAAGTCACAGAAGCTTTGCGCGAAAGCTCAGAGGCTTTGTCTGTTGTTGTTGATATGTTAGATGTGGAGAAGGAGGGCTGGTTCATGGAAGACGTGGAGAAGGTGTCATCTAGGAAGGATGTAAACAAACCCAATCTTTCTGAGAAACCTACGTACAAAGACTTGATGATGAACAATGATATTAGAGATTATTTGTGCCCACAAGAGATTGTTCAAATGATGGTAGAAAATTATGTTGTTGAAAAGAATAATACCTCTGAGGAGATTTCTTAACCTTTTAATCCTAATCTTACAGTGCAGCTTACCTTAGAGGAGTATGAACAATGGTGCTACCCCTAAAAGCTCTCATTGTATGTGAAGCTACTTGGAAAGTGGATCAATTTTAAGGTTATGAAATCTTAGGCAAAAAAACGATGGACTTGAAAGGGGTTAGTTAAAATTATGGATCTAGCAAAGACTTTTTCCTTGTTCATTTTGTTGAGATAGCGGATTATAATTATGCTTTATACGAGAGCCTTGGCTTATGACTCACCAATATCTTATACAACAATGTTGGCGACCGCTTTTCCAACCATATGAAATGGAGATAAAAAAAAAAAATAGTTTGGATTCATATTCCTAGGTTACTAGTGGAGTTGTGTAATAAAGATTTTCTTTAGTGGGCAGACTCTAAGCTAGGCACTATGATGGAAATTGATGAATTGACTTCTATCCAATCTAGGGGTAAGTATGCATGGTTATGTGTTAAGGTTGATCTTAGTAGGCAATTGGTGCCCACCATTATTGCACTTGGGAAGACCTACTTAGTGGAGTATGAGGGGTTGCATCTTATGTGCTTTAGTTATGAAACTTATGGTCATAAGCTGAATGATTGCCTTTTAGCTAAACTTAATCAGATCTCAAGACAAACATCAAAGGTAGGAAGCTCTGGTGAAAATCCAATGATTGTGGAAGCAGCAAGTAGGGATACTATGATGGGAACTGATATTACTTTGGAAGGTGGGCAAGATTCCCTCAAAAAATCTTATTTAAATAGCTCAATAACTAAGGATTCGGTTCTCATATCTAAGGTAGAAAATAATTCTTCTTTCTTTAACTATTTTGGACCATGGATGATTGTAAATCACCCGAAATGGAATTATGTGGGGCCAAGATAATGTTCTGACAAGGATGAGATAAACAAGAGTAATCCCAAATTTATGAACTCGCGTTATTCTATTTTGAATATGGACTTTGAGGTGGATATGTCAATTAAAGGGAATGAGTGAAGATCTTATAGGATGGCCAATGAAGATATGAAAATAGGAAATAATGTTCCCAAGAAAACTAACGCTAATAGGACTAGTAAAAAATCAACAAAAACTAGCACAACAAGTAGACATGAAGATATCCCTTAATATAAGGATGAATAATAGGCAGTCAGTGATTGTGAGGAGGCCCATGATAAATACTCAAAATAAAAACCTAGTGAAAAATTTTTCTATTGAGGCCATTAATAGACTGGACCGAATGAAGAAGGGGCTAGCCGCTCTTCAAAATAATCAGGCTTGAACTTCTGCGAACTGCCATGACAATACTACTAAAAAAGATGAGCTCGACTCTTCTATGCCACATGTTTAGTTCCTAATAAAGAAACATTTGTTTATGTTCAAAGATTACAAACGCTTTATAATAATCAAAGAAGTGCTTTCAACCCTCATGACCATGGTTCAACTATTGAGAGAAAGGTGGGGATAATTGAAGGTGTCATTAGGGAAATAGTGATGAAAACTGATCATGTTGTTGGGCTCTAGATTGGACTTGTTCAAGATGCTTCAGGGGATGCCACTCCTCCTAATCAAGATTAGTATGTGTTATTATTACTTTCCTTCCTTTTTTAATTTTTAATAAATATTTTAATTTGGAATTATATAGGTGTTTCAAGAAGAGTTTTCACTATGATGATTAGTGATTTGATGTCTAGATACCATACTAACTTCATTTTTTTATTGGAGACGCATGTGAGTGAGGAGAAAGAAAGAAGAATGTTAATAAATTTAAATTTAACGGTTATCATATTCAGGTTAGGGTAGGTTTCTTTGGCGGTATTTAGTGTTTATGGAAACTCAATTCATGGCAAGTACCAGTTCTTCAATCTTATCATAAGTTTGGTCACCTACAAATTGCCTTTGAGAATTGTAGCCCTTGGTTTTTCACAGTTGTTTATAGGAGTCTGCAGTCCATTTCAGAAAGCGATTTATGGTCAAGAATCAAGGAGATTTCTACTCAAACCCTGGGTTGTTATTGTGTAAGGGGTGATTTTAATTATGTGTTGTCTATTGATGACACTAGTGGTTTTTCTAATATATCTTGTGACTCTATGGTTTTTCGAGATATCTTACTTGGCTGTGGCCTTTATGATATTGGTTTTCAAGGACAACCTTTTACATAGCAACATAATAATATAAGAAAAAGGCTTAATCGTTTTGTTATAAACAGTCACTAGTACTCTCCATTTGACAATGTTGTGGTCAAACACCTTTATAGGCTCAAGGATAATCATGTTCTGATTCTCCTTGATTTTAAGGATGATAGTCTGGATAATATTGTAGGACGACCTTTTCATTTTTTAGTTCCTTGGTTAGCTCATGATACTTTCCAGGATTTCACAGAGGTCATGGTTAAAGCATAGGGATTTGGAATCTAATATTAATTCTTTTTGTAGAGGTAGCTAAGGACTAAAATAAGAATATTTTTTGCAATATTAATAGAAAAAGGAATAGGAATTTGTTTAGATTAAAAGGTATAATTTGTGCTCTTGGTTTCCAGTCTAATAACTTTCTAAAAAATCTTCAGGTTCAGTGGTGGAAGGAATATGAGGCTTTAGCTATCCAAGAGGAAATTTATAGGAGATAGCTTTCATACGGCGATCATAACACTGCTTATTTCCATAGTGTGGCTTCAGCACTGAAGAGGAGGAGTAAAATCATTATATTAGAAGATGATGGGTCTTGGGTTGAAGACTAGAAAACTTTGTAGAATATGGGTATTTCCTTTTACAAGAAGTTGTATGAGGATGAAGGCCTTCATGACCAGTTCCTTGTTTTTGGTATGTTTCCCAACCTAACAAAGGTTGAATTATTATCCTTAGTTAAACAAGTTATATAAGACAAAGTTAAGAGAGATCTTTTTAATATGGGTGTCTAGAAACCTCCTGGCCTAAATCGTACTCTATTAATGTTTTACCAACGTAATTAGGATCATGTGAAGGACTATCTAGATAATTGGGTGATTAAAGTTTTTTCCTAAGCCAGCTTTTATTCACTTGGTTAATCATACTTTTGTTTCTCTAATTCCAAGAGTTTCTAGTCTTGATATGCTAAAGTAGTATAGACCCATTAGTTTGTGTAATGTAGTATATAAGTTGGTCACTAAGATCATTGCCACGACACTTAAAAAGGTTATGCCTAAGCTTATTGCTCCTAGTCAATGCAATTTTGTGTTGGGGAGATAGAGTGTTGATAATATCAATATTGCTTAAGAAGTTATTCACACTATGAGGTCCAATAAGGGTAATATTGGATTTATGGCCCTTAAAGTGGATCTAAAGAAAGCCTATGATAGGCTTTTGTGGGATTTTATGTAAAATACTTTGTATGATATTGGCCTCCCAAATAATATTGTTAATATGATTTGGTAAAGTGTTTCTTCTACTGACAAGCAACTACTTTGGAATGGTTCTGCTACTAATCCTTTTATTCCCCTGAGGGGGATCTAGCAAGGGGATCTCATCTCTTCATATCTTTTTGTCCATTGTATTGAGAGGCTTTCTTAGATAATTACTAACTATTGACCAAAAGCTTAGGGACACAATATCTTTAAAGAGAAGGGCCCTACCCTTTCCCACCTTTACTTTGTAGATAATCTTATTTTGTTTTGTACTGTTTTTATACAACAAACCCATATGATCAAGGAGACTTTAGAGGTGTTCTGCAGAAGCTTAGGTTAAAAGGTCAATAATTCTAAATCCAACATTTATTTCTTAGCTAATGTTGCTCAGGACCATAAATAAGATATTAGCCAAATTTTTGGCTTGGAATTTAATCGATAATCTAAGAAAATATTTGGGTGTCTCTTTGTTCCATGATAAATGCTCTTATAGTGACTTTCAATATATTATTGATAAAATGATGAGTTGGTTAAATGGTTAGAAGGCTAACACTCTTTTGTTAGCAGGGAGAATTACTCTAGCTTAATTAGCCCTTGCTTTCATTCCCACTTATGTGATGTAAACAACGAGAATTTCTCTTTAGGTTTGTGACCGTATTAATAAAATCTATGGAGACTTCATTTGCAATGGTTTTGTGAATATGAGGAAAATCCACTTGATTAGTTAGGATAATATCTGCAAACCTAAGAATTTTAATGGCTTGGGTTTTTGAAAAGCTTGAGCTATTAACTAAATCTTTCTTATGAAGCAAGCTTGGAACCTTATTTGTAAAAGGGATGCTCTTTGGGTGAAAGTAGTTCACAATAAATATTGATGTTTTAAAGAAGTTATTCCGATTGTTCACTAGTGTAATGCTACTTCTAATTTCTAGCATGGAATTTTTCAAATGTGGGTGCACTACTTGCTTTAGTGTCTAGGGAATGGTAATTTGATCCATTTTTAGACTGATCATTGGGTGCCGAAAGTTTATAGACTTGAGGACTTTGCTATCATTGCAATTGATAATAATACTTGTGATAAGTTAGTGGTTGACTATGTTCTTGATGATGAGGATTAAGATATTTTTAAACTTTAGTAGGTCCTTTTTATTGATTGCACTAATATTATTGCTCTATTGAGAGTCTCCCCCTTGACAGAGGACGTTGATTTTATGGCCTAGCTTTCAAATATCACGGGTATGTTCTCTTATAAGTCAACTTTTAAGACTTGTTTTAAGACAAGATAGAATCAACAAGATGATTTATTTGGCAAGATTTGGAAACTAGGAGTCCCTTAGCGTATTCGAGATTTTATGTGGCTTGTTGCTAATAAGACTATTCTTACAAATAGGCTCACCATCATCAGTCTTTGGCTGCTTCTCTGAGTTTGTGTTCTCTGTGGTTCAGATGAGGAAGTAGTGCTCTACTTCATTCATGATTGCATTCTTGCAAGTTTAGTGTAGAAAAGCATTATGCCCAAGTCTCTTCATTTGGCCTTTTTCTAAGGAGGCCTCATTGAGTGGCTAACTTTAAATCTTAGTAAGAGAGCTCCTTCTTTTGATAGGGTGAATTGGCTCCATGCATTCTCAATCAACTATGAAGAAATTTGGTACATGAGAAATAAAAGAATTTTCGAGAGAGTTAATGTTGAGTTTACTAGTTTCGTGAGATATATGACAGCTTTGGTTTTGGATTATCACCACGCATTTTCCTATCTTTAACTTATTAAAAAGACCATCAATGACTTCGTTGTTCAACGGATTTACTAGGTTCCTCGTTTTGATCAAGTTGTCAAGCTCAATACTGATGGTTCTGTTTTAGCATAAGGCACTGCTGCTTGTGGAGGTATTTTAAGAGATAGCATGGGCAAATTTATCAAGGGTTTTAGTGCCAACCTCTTTAATTGCATGATTATTAATGTTGAACTTTGGGGTCTCCTTTATAGGCTCAAAATGTGTTTTGACGTAAGGTATCGGTTCATTTATGTAGAGCTTGATTCCTTAATCATGGTTAGGATGGTGCAAAATTTGTAAAATAATATGCATGGAAATTTTCATTTGGTTTGTGCTATTAGATACTGGTTGGATATGGATTAGTTTGTCCAAATTTATCATATTTTTCTGAGAAGCTAATTTCGCTGTTGATGCTTTTGCAAAGGATGGACACAACTAGGTTCCTTTGTTCAGGTATTTTGATCATGTTCCTTCCTTTGCCTCTATAGCTATTGCCACTGATTTACAAAGTGTTTGTCACCCTAGAATTATTGCTTGCTAATTTTGCTTCTTGGGCATTTCTACTTCGTTGTTTATGAAAAAAAAATTTAGAAGAAAAAGGAAGTAATAATATTTATTTAACAATTTCTTGAGAGTATAATTCCATTAGTAATTTGTAGTTCCATTTAAGATATTTTGAAATATAAGGTCTGAGATTTTAATATTAAAACGGTCTTAGCCTGGCTGCAAAGGCCACTAAAAGTGGCGTGTTAATGGAATCTTTAAACCTATAGACATTTCCCAAGAGAGATGAGACGTGATAACATCATAGGATTTATGAATACCTTTCAAGATCAAGGAAGAATTACACTTTTGAAGAAGTAGACTTGAACAATTATTAGATTCATACTTCATCTTGAGAGTGCCTATCAAAAGATTGGTATTCTTTAAATCCAAAAATTTCTAGATTTGTTTTGCTAGGAAGGCCTTATTAAAATCATTTATAGATTTAAAACCTAATCACCCAAATTGCTTTGGAAATTAATGTTTATACCAACTTAGCATATGCATGCAAAGATTACCATCTTTGAACCCCTAAAAAATAATTTGCTATTTTGCATCGATTAAATAGTAATATCTCTTAGGAAGATTAATACATGAAAGCTAAAAGATAATAGTTAAATTAAAAATGGAATGAAGTTCTACCTGTTTGAAATAGTAGGTTAGCCTTATACCCGTGTAACTTAATATCAATTTTCTATACTAGGCTCACATATACTTCCCTTTTACCCTTTCTTTGATGAATGATTGTAGCAAAGTAATTTCCTAACTTTGAGGCATATTTGATTTCAAAAATACCAAAGATAGCTTTCTTGAAGCAATTGGGAGCATTTGGGTTGAAAACCATGAGCGATTTTGTAATAGTTCATTTCAAATACTAATTGTTGAGTTTATTTGTCCTTGATTGAGAACAATGGAAAATTATAAGGCCAAAAATTTAATTAAATAAACTTTAAGGGTGAAGATATAACTTTCTAAAAGTATGGAATTGGATGTATAGGACTAGATGTAATGATTGAATGAAGGACAAGATAGGACCTAAGGCCAAGATTCCTTCTCATATGCACGGACACTTATGCATGGGGCAAGTTTGGTAATTTTGGCCATAACAAACAAAAAAATGTAGGGCCAAAATATGATTAGAGCCTTATAGAAAATTGAAATTCTAGTTTGTGATTGGTGGAGTTATAAGAGGAATAAAGGCGTCTTCATACATATATGGGTATCTTCCAATTGGCAAGAAAGGAGCTTGGGAAAAAGACAACTAAAGGAGTAATGATGATAGAGAGAATGGACCTTTAACCTATAGATACCAAGCACCCAGGCCTCATGCAACCATGAGTAAGTAAGCTCGTGCAATAAGTGAGAAAGAAAGGGAGATACAGAGAGAGAAAGAGAGAAAGGCTCATAGAGATAGAAGGAAGAAAGGTGAAGGAAGAAGAAAAAGCCTTGGCTGAGAGCTTAAGGGTCAAGTAAGCTTGGAATTTTGTGTTTTCATCCTCATATTTCTTTCATTTTCTTCTTCTAACCTATCATGTTCTTTAGAATTTTATGTTTTCCTCCTCCTATTTCTTTCATAACTTAAGGGTCAAGTATAAGGCTTTGGCTATCCAAGAGGAAATTTACTAGAAATAACTCTCTAGGTGTAAATGGCTTTCCTATGGTGATCGAAACATTGCTTATTTCCATGGAGTGGCTTTAGCACAAAAGTGGAAAAATATAATTTTAATGTTAAAAATGTTTATAGGTTTTAGGTCAAGGGGCCAGAATGCTCTATAGAATATGGCTATCTCCTTTTATAAAGATTTATATGAATAAGAGGGTCTTTTTCGCCAACTCCCCATTTCTGGTATGTTTTCCAGCCTGATAGAGTTTAAGTTTTTCTCTTTAGCTAAACAAGTTACAGAAGACAAAGTTAAGATAGTTCTTTTTGATATGGGCACCTATAAAGCTCCAAGCCCTGATGGTATTCCTACGATGTTTTACTAAAGTAACTGGGGACATGTAAAGGACTCTCTGGTTGATTGGGTGATTAAAGTATTTTCTGAGCCAACTTCTATTCTCTTAATTAATCATACTTTTATCTCGCTGATTCTGAAAGTTCCTAGTCCTAAAACGCTGAAATAGTATAGACTCATTGGTCTGTGTAATATGGTTTATAAGTTGGTTACAAAAATCATCTTTAAATGACTTAAGGAGGTCATGCTAAAGCTTATAGGACCTAGCTAGTGCAATTTCGTGCTAGGGAGATAGAGTGATGATAATATCATTATTACTCAGGAAGTTATCCACACTATGAGCTTAAAAAAAGGCAATGGTGGTTTTGTGGCCTTTAAGGTCATTCTTGAGAAAGCCTATAATAGGCTTTCATTGGAGTTTGTGAGAGGCATTTTATGTGATATTGGCCTTCCTAATAATATTACTAATATGATCTAGTGGAGTATTACTTTTGCTGACATGCAACTACTTTAGAATGGTAATACTGCAGATCTTTTTACTCCTTCAAAGGGGATCCCATTTCTCTGCATCTTTTTGTTCTCTGTATTGAAAGGTTATCTCAGATGATTGCTTTAGTTATTGACCAGAAGCTATGGGATCCTATTTTGTTAAACAAAAGGGGCCTTACACTTTCTCATTTGTGTTTTGTAGATAACCTAATTTTATTTTCCACTTCGTCTATGCAACAAGCTTATGTGGTTAAAAAGACTTTCGAGATATTCAGTAGGAGCTTAGGTTAGAAGGTTAACAATGCTAAATTTAGTATTTATTTTTTAGCTAATGTCCCTCCTGATCGTAGACAGGAGATTAGCCAATTTTTAGGCATAAACTTAACTAATAATTTGGGAAAATATTTAGGAGTCCCTTTTTTTTTTTTTTTTATAATAGATGTTCTTATAGAGACTTACAATATATTATTGATAAGACAATCAATCGGTTGAATGGTTAGAAGGCTAACAACTATTCCTTAGCTAGGAGAATTACTTTGCCTCAGTTAGCCTTTGCTTCTATTCCCACTTATGTGATGCATACAACTAGAATTCCTCTTCAGGTATGTGACCACATTGATAAAATTTGTAGAGATTTTATTTGGAATGGCTCTGCAAAGAAGAGGAAGATCAACTTAATCAATTGGGATAATATTTGCAAACTTAAAAAATTTGGTGGCTTGGGTTTTTGTTAGGCCCGAGATATTAACCAAGCCTTTCTTATGAAGCAAGCTTGGAACCTTATTCATAGGAAGGAAGCTTTTTGGGTATAAGAGGTTCAAAATAAATATAGTTGTTCTAATGATGTTATTTTGAATATTCATCAATGTAGTGCTGCCTCTAATTTCTGGTGTGGAATTGTTCATATCTGAGTGTTATTTCATCTCAATCTTCTTTGGCGCTAAGGGAATGATAACTTGATCCATTTCTAGACTAATCATTGGGTGCCCAGTTCATAGCCTCGAGGATTTTACAACTATTGCTATTGATAATAATATTCGTCACGAGCTGGTGGTTAATTATGTTCTTAATAATGGGGATTGAGATCTTTTAAAACTTTAACATGTCTTTTCTTTTGATTGTGTGGATATTATTATTTTGTTAAGAGTCTCTCCCTTGGCTAAAGAGGTTGATTCGGTAGCCTGACTTCCAAATATCACTGGTATATTTTCTTGTAAGTCAGCCTTTGAGGCTTGCTTTGGGGTAAATTGGCATCTACAACATGATTTATTTGGCAAGATTTGGAAATTATATGTCCTTCAGTGTATTCAAGCATTTATGTGGCTCGTTGCTAATGAAACTCTTTTTACGAATAGAGCTCGTTATCATCAATCTCTAACTACTTATCTGGTTTGTGACCTTTATGGCTTAGATGAGGAAATAGTGCTCCACGCCATTCGTGATTGTCCTTTCGTGATTCTAGAGAGCATTGTGCCTAGCTCTCTTCATTTGGCTTTCTTCCCAAAAGGCCTCCATGAGTGGTTGGAAACAAATCTAAACAAGAGAGTTCCTTTTGTTAATAGGGTGAGTTTGCTCCATGTGTTCCTGATTATCTATGCAAAAATTTGGTTTATGAGAAATAGAAGGATTTTTTAAGGATTTATTGTTGAGCTTGCTGGTTTTTTTAGGCACATTACAACTTTGGTTTTGCAATATCATTGTGCATCTTCCCATTTCTTGCTTGTCAAAAGAACCATTAATGATTTCACTGTTCAGTAGGTTCACTGGGTTCCTCCTCCTAATCACGCTATTAAGCTTAATGTAGATAGTTCTGTTTTGGATCATAGTAGGGGTAGATTTATTAAGGGCTTTAGTGCTAACCTTAATAATTGCTTGATCACTAATGTTGAACTTTAAGGACTCCTCTATTGGCTTAAAATGTGCTTTGAGGCTGGATACCGGTCCATTTATGTTGAACTTCATTCTTTGAGTGTGGTTAGGATGGTGTAAAATATGCATAATAATATTCATGGAAACTTCTATCTTGTTTATGCTATTAGATACTGGCTAGATATAGATTGGTCTATCTAAATCTCCCATATTTTATGGGAAGCTAATTTTGCTACTGATGCATTTACAAAGCATGGTCATAAATATGTTCCTTCGTCTATGTATTTAATCATGTTCCTAACTTTGCTTCTTTAGATATTACTGCTAACTTGCAAGGTATTTGTCATCCTAGAGTTGTTTCTTTCTAGTTTTGTTTCTTAGGCTTATTGCCACGTTGTTTATCAAAAAAGAAAAATATTAAATTGTAAAATGCCATCTCTTGTCTATATTGCAATTTGTAACTTCTCTTTTTCCTAGCTTTAAGGGCAATGCAGCTAATTAGACTCACACAACCCCGTCCTCCTAGAAGCTTATTCATACAGAAAATGAAGTTGAAAATATCAATTAGGACCTCCAAATAATTTAGGGGAAATTATACTTTTAGACTCATAGTTTCAGTTTATTTTTAATTTAGTTGCTATAATTAAAGAGTATAATACTATTTTGGTTCCCCATTTAACAATCTAATTTCAATTTAGTTGCTCACTAATTTTCGATCTCAATTGATTCTTCACTTATAGGTCTAATCTTAATTTAATTCTTACTAATACAAATGTTAGTTTAAATTTAGTTAATTTTAAGAAACTATATGTGTTAACTTTTATATTGATAAAGAACCAAATTAAGACTAAATTTATAAGTGAAGTACCAACTTTGGATTAAATTGATAAGCAATGGACTAAAATAATGTTTTACTCAATTTAAAAATTTATAATTAAGTTCTTACAGTCTACATATATTTCAATTTAACCCCTACAATTAAAATTTTGTAAGTATTTTATTGAATTTTTTATATAAGTAATTATATATATTGTGTTAATACTAAGTACATATATGACTATGCCACAATAGAAATAAAAGTTAATAGTGAAGCAAAATTAACACACACACACACACACACATATATATATATATATATATATGGCATAAATATTTTGAAGACTTAATTATAAATACTTAAACTATGATGATCAATTTAAAAATTGAGTAAATTCGTAATGACTAAAAATATTATTTTTGTTTAATATATTATTTGAAAGCAAATTGATTGGTCGGCACCGTGTTAGCTTTTTGACCATTCAATCATTTCTCCATCGGGGATGGCTTTAATTATGGTCCCAACACCCAAATAATCTTATTTGAATGCAGAAGAGGCTTTCACATTGGAACTTTCACCCATCATAATCTCCTCCTATTTTCATCTATATTTGCAGTGGATTCGTTTTTATTTTTAAGATTAAAAAATTGTTCAAATATAATTTGACAAGGAGCGGCAAAAAAAAAAAAATTTAAAAATTTTGGAAACCAAAAACATAAGCAATTTTATCTTTTGTTATAAAATAATATTTTTAATTCATTCATAATTTTATATATATTAATATACTCATTTATAATGTTAATACATAATTATAATTTATTATTTTTTAAATTAATAATAATATAATTATATTCTTATATTATAATTGAATGTATAGTTGCATTTAAAATTATAAATGCATTAAAAATTTTATTTATATTTTGTGCAAAACAGTTGCAAAGAAAGAAATATGTACGAGTAATATTTATGGCTTATTTTTTATAAAATAAAAAAGAATTATTTTAGTCTTTCTTTTGTGTTAGTGTCAATTTAAGTTTTTAAAATTTGACATTATCAATTTTTTGAAAATAAAACTGGTATTGATGTAAAAGGTGAAAAGTTAAAATAAATCTTTTTTATATATATAAAACACTACGAAGAAAAAAAAATAATTTGAAAAGCTTGAGACACCCCAAATTCTTAAATACATATTTGCTAAACATCAAGTGTTAAACAAAAGTAATTTATTTACATTTTTCTTATTTTTTAAATTGAAATTATAAATTCGGATGGTTTAGGTTCCAATTTCTTTTTTTTTTTTTTTTTTTCTGAAGCAAGGTTTCAATTTCTATTCTTCTTAATTATTCTTAATTTTCAGTGACGAACTAATTTTTTTTCTTAATTTTCTAGTCTTGGTGATAGAATGTTTCATCTAAGCTTAAATCTTACATTTGGATTGTCAGAATTATAATCCGATACGGCAAAGACAACTTGTTCTCCTATCTAAACTAATTACTAACCGTATTATTATTGACGTATAAAAAGTGTAAACTAATTGTCTGGAAAATATTTAAGAAAATTTAAAAAAAAAAGTAAAATTCAGCTAATAAAAAAATGAAAATTATTTTTTGCGACTTATTTTGAAAATAAGATTTGTTCATAGATGCAAACCTTATTTTTATTCTTAAAATATATTAAATTTTTTATATTACTTTTTAAAATATTTAGTTTAGAAAAAATTTTAAAATATTCTAAATAAATAAAAAATATAGTGTTGTGAACCGTAAAATATAATGTGGCATGATTTATTTATATTTATTTTATAGTATTTTCTTCTTGCATCAATTCAGAAACCAAAAATAGAACCAACATTGAAAATTGTTCGTTCCGTGAAAGCCCTCCGAGAATACAACATTCTCATAAAACTAATTATTTTCATTTTCATGTTGGTGAAAATGTCAGAGTTTTATATTAAAAAATTATATGTAAAATGATTATATTAAATGGAAAAATATATGTTAAAATAAAATATGTTAATAAAATATTTGATGTATTAAATAATGAATATTAAACTATTATATATATATATATATATATATATATATATATAAATGAGAAGTAAATTAATGATAACTTAAGATATGTTATTTTGAAAAATTAATATGAACTAATAGTTTCCCTGAAATGTAGCAAAATATTTTTTCAAGAATATTTATGATGAATGAAACATGAAAATGTAATATTTTAAAAAATATGATTTTTGTGAATTATATTTCTAAAAATAGTATTATTTGAAGGAATGTAATTACTCAAAAGAAAAACATTTCATTGACCAGATAATCCCTAAAGTTTATCTTATAAAACTATTGCATGCGCCGTTTGAAATCAATAAAGTTCGCTAAAATAGATGTTAAAGATTGTATCACTTAAAATACTTGTTTTATTAATTTTTTTATTGGTTCTGTGTAAAGATATCGTCTAAAAGGACAAGTAAAAAATTTGACCACAAAAAAAAAAAGAAGAGAAGTTGAAATGTTTTAATTCGAACGCATACTTAAAAGTATAATATAAAGGCGATCAACATAAAAGATTCGTTATATATATATATATATATATATATATATATATATCTATATATAAAGTATGATATTTGAGTGGATAATTTATTATCCATTTTTTTTTCTATTCATTTAATTTATTATGTAAACTAATCATTTATTAATTCAAATTTTTTTTTTGAATTTTTACGTCACAAGACTTAACGAAATTTAATTTAATGGACTAAACATGTTAACAATAAAGGACCAAATAATAATTTAATAATAAATTAAAGATCAAAATAATAAATTTTTATATACATAAAATCTTGTTTATGAAAAAAAAAAGAAAAAGAAATTTTGCATTTTAGTGTTGCCAGGAATATGTACTCAGATCTATAGCCATACACTGCGGCTCAGACCAGGAGCCATTTTTGTTTGAAGATAAATGCCGAAAACGTGAATCCAAAGAAGCCGATGCCTGTTGGCTTTTTGGTGTAACAATCTCAACCAATGATACTTATCATCGTGATCGGATTTGATTCTTAATTAATTATTCACGCATTATGTTTTACTTTAAACAACTTATTCAAATACCCAAAAATTTATTTCTAACCAATTAAAATGCATAAAATTTTTTTGAAAATTTTGTTGAGGACTTTGAAAGACTTCAATCTATTTTATGTCTTTTTAATGAATAAAAATACTCATAGACTTAGTAAGTTTAAAAAATCAAGTTACTTATTATTTTTCGTTAAATCTCAATGTTTTTTGCATTTATGTTCTCTTCTCTTGGGGATGAAACTTCATTGCATTATAAAAGAGAAGGACAAATTCTAAAGAGATTTATTTTTTATATGTATAATTCTTGTAATCTTTTTGGATGAAACTATAATATTAATATTTCTGCTTGCATCTAAATATTAATTATCTATAGCCCACCATTTACTACCTTTCATTATTTATAAGGAGGTAAAAAAAATTATTTTTATATCTTAGTATATAAATCTCATTGCTGAATATGAAGTATGAAAGAAAATTAAAAAACAAATTAAATCGCCATATAACACATTAAACATTAACAACTTTATAGTAAAACTTTGTTAAGTCTTAAAATTTTTAAATATACATTTTGCGTAAAGGATGACACTCAATGAAATCTCTGTAATGAGTATTTCATGTTCACTTAATAATCAAAACACTCCCTTTGATAAATTATTATTACCTCTGTAACAAATGAATGGGCGAAAAATGTATTTAAAGATTTCTTCTTCGCATAAATTTGCCATGACTAAAATGATTTTAAAGTGTCATGACGTTATAGTTTTGAGAATATCATATTTTTTATTTATGATATTTTTAATTATTAAAAATAAAATAATATTTATATAAAAATTTATGTACAGTATAGTAATAAATATCTTAAAATAAACAAAACATTATTAAATATTTATTATTTAATAATTATTTACTTTATAATTAAAAAATGTGATATTTTTTGATTCAATGTTTTTTTTAAAGAAAATAACATCTAAAGAATGTACACAAATAATTTAAATGAAGTACCACCCATACAATATTTTAATCAAAATACGATGAGTGTATAATTTTTGTAAATAAATATATAATTTTAATAATTTAATATCGTATAATGTTTAATACTAAAATCTATTCTTTCGCCAACTTCAATCTAAAATACATTGTAACATTTTTACAGGAATAAAATTTTCAAATTGAATTTTAGAAGATACACGCAAGCAATTATTTTTTTTTCAAATATAAGCAAAAACTTTTTAGTAAACATGTTTTGAATGACATAAGAAGAAGATTTACATATTTTTTTTCCCCCTTCAAAGCCTCTATTCCGTCTTATTCAGAAGGCTGGCAACAACTTTCACATACAAATTTTTGAGTTATATATCAAAATAATTAAATTGTTGTATTTTACTACCTAAATTACTATAGTGATATTACTATAAAACAGAAGCTGTCTTCCATTTTGCAATACAATTTCGTATTTTACTCATAAAATGCCGTTCTGGAATATTGATCATAATAATTTAGATCCCTTTTTGTTATATTGTTATAATAGTCATCTAATTATTTGTATTAAATTAATAATATCATTTAAATTCTTAAAACTAAAGTTAATAATATTTTAAAATTTAATTTTACAATTACAAAAAATTTAAAAATTTAATTCAATAATTAAAGATAATTTAACAGTAGCTTGTGTCAAAAAAATAAAATAAAATGCGATCTATTTTATGATGGTTTAAAATTAAGAAAAAAATTTATATAAAATTATTATATTTTTATTATGCAGTTATCTATTTAAAATATAATTAATATTTAATTATTTAATTTTATCATAATATATGTATAACTATTGTAGATGATTATATTATTTTTAAATTATATTATACATTATTAATTAATTATATATTTATTATATTTTAATTAAAACATATTATAACAAAATATAAGGCACTTGACGTCCTTAAAATTGTTCAGTAATAGAAAGATGATCCATACGCAAATAGATAATGGAGGCCCATCGCTATCGTGCGCATATGTCACAATCCCTATCCTCCTTTAAATTATTCGAACCAGAACAAAAGCCATCTTCTTGTAATTCCTCTTCAATTCCTCGCCGAGTTATTGGTCTAAGTGGCGGTCGGAGATGTTATAGCTACCGACTCCACGCGCTATTGCGGTTGCCGGAGGCCTCCCTTGTTGATTCTCCGACACTTCAAGGTACTACAAATTCCCTTTTCAATTGATCTGTATTTTCCATTTGTTTCCCGGGAAAGTGAAGGAAACCGACACTTCCGAATTTTGCTTGACGATTTATCTGCTTGAAAGGTGACAGTGGGGAAAGGCAGAAACCTCATTGTCAAAGAATTGGTCTTAGTTGTCCTCATGTGTGATATCCGTGTGTCCAGGGTTCAATAGTTTGTGCTTTTTATTTTCTTTCTCCTGCATTTGCGAGGAGCTCTCCCGCGACATTTTCTTTTCTCGTCTTCTTCTTCTTTTGGTCATCAATCGTCCGATTTACTTGAGTAAATGGAGTTGGAAATTTTATGAGAAATTGCATGCTACTATTTACATGAGTGGAGTTGCCTTGAAATAGAGATCTTCGTCTGTTGCCATTTTCTGAACTCTTTTCTGTAGTTCCAATGTGGTATTTACTAAACTCTTTTCTTTCACTGTG
Source organism: Delonix regia (assembly GCA_037074485.1). Taxonomy (NCBI): domain Eukaryota; kingdom Viridiplantae; phylum Streptophyta; class Magnoliopsida; order Fabales; family Fabaceae; genus Delonix; species Delonix regia. Next base: position 17,202,488 of record CM073449.1, on the reverse strand, counting down.
AATTTTCAGGAATCGGTTGATATCTCATACTGTTGCTCATTTGTTTGTTTGTTTGTTTTTCTTGAATTTAAAATTTCCTTATGCATGCCCATTGGATTGATCAGAAAACCTATGAAGATTAGAACATGTTCTGAAAAACCGTAATTTTGTCACGGCAAATATATTTTGAGCAATTTTGAGGATACTTTTTTAGTAAAAACAGAACATTTTTTTTTATCTCCTTTTAGCTATCCGACTTTTTATACCACAAAATTTTGACACGTTTTTTTGGAAAAATTAAGAAAGCGGGGGCAGTCTTGAGGTGTTTTTAATCCTGTGTGCTTATGTTTGTCCTATGGTGTTCCAAGTCTGTAACTTCCCTTTTCGTAGGCTTAACTTCAAAACGTTGCATTGGTTCTGCTGAAAATGTTCTCTATTTCTTTGTAATATGAAATAAATAAGGGGAATAGTAAAATATAATAAAAAAGTTATCGGAGATAAGAGACAAATATTTTGACTCTATTGACAGTCATGCTGATCTCAATTAATTTTGGGCGAAAGGTTGTAACACTGGTTGTTCTGTGGGGAGGCAGCCATATTAAGAAATCGTTCTCTGGTGTGCCGATGAGCAGAACTGATGCTATTGGCAGTAGAAGGAGGAGGATTCTTCTCTTCTTCAGCTTCAGGATATAGTAAGGGCCTGAGCCTTCTCCTCTTGGGTCGGAGAAGTGAGGATAAACCCATGAGAGTTTCACCGTGGAATCAGTACCAGTTGGTAGACCAAGAAACTGAACCTGAGCTCCAACTGGCTTCCACAAAGAACCGCCTTTCTCTGAGGTGCGCCTCATTTGTTTGCTTTGGTCGCACTTCTGCAGGCCTTGACACTAAATCTCCTCCTAAAGTGGGTCCTGCCCAACAGCATGAAGTCTCACCAGGACTGCCGGTTTCTGACGAGGTAGAGGATCCTAATGCTCATCTTGATGATGACAATGATACAACAAAGGTCGCCCTTAAAAGTAGCCTAAAAAGGCCATTAAATAATAGACCAGTTCCTGCTGAGGTGAGTAATGAGCAGGACGAACCAGGTGGGATGGGGAGTGATGCTTCTTGTCCAACAGAGAGAAGGAAAGTGCAGTGGACAGATGCTTGTGGGAGTGAGCTTGTTGAGATACGAGAATTTGAACCCAGGTAACTTAGTTTCAAACTTTCTTAGTCTTTTGTAAAAGGAGATTTATCCTAGTTATATTACCTAGTACGTGAATGTTTTTCCTTTTCTATCTTTTTCTCAATTTTCCTTGGATTTGCGTTTGTCAGGTTTTCTGATTAGAAACACCTGGGGCTTTATTTATTTATTGTTATTGACATGCAGTGAATCACATAAATCTATGTCAGTTGTTTCTTTTCTTTTTTCTTTTCCTTTTTTCCCTTTCGAAAGAAAACTGGTTTAAATGTGCAGCATTTTTTATCATTTAACGATATAAGAAGCTTGCAGCTCTTTGGCTTTAAGGTTGATTTGAGTGGGAATGATTTGCAATTATGCTAGATGAATTGTGAATTCTGCATAGTAGTAGTCTATATATATGGCTTCTCTTCCACTGCTCTTCTGTCTACCTTGGAAAGTATATACTAAATAAAAAATTTCTAAGCCTTGAATTCAAATTTGCATGTAAAAGTTAATGGATAAGATGGACTCAAATAATTTGCAGGTGTGCAGATATCCAAGAAAAATTGAAACCATAATTGGTCTTTAAGATTTTCACACAGAATCTAAGCCCTAAGGAGAGTTTTTTTTTTTTTTTTCCTAACTTTAAATGCTATCAAATATAATGGGTACTACTCTTGATTCCTGAAGCTAGTTTAAGGTTTGACAATGCCTAACCAACTGTCAAGTTGGAATAAAAACAGTTACAATATTGCTCAGGCTGTCCACGTGAATAATGTGACTGATACGACTCTCCTTTCTGGCCCATCCTCCCCTTCCAATTTAGGGAATTCCATCTTTGTGTGTGGTCGTTGTGGTAGCTGCTGGACTCCGAGTTATAGTAGTTATTTTTCTAGAGTGGTTATTACTATTTATAGTTTAGAAACTGTTTAGGGAGGTATTGAAAAATTAATATCAGAATTCATCTTTTCATTGTTCTATAACTTCCTCTCTCTCATTCTCTCTTCCCCTGTTCTTCTATAATCTGTTCTCTCTCACTTTCCGTTTCTATCATTTTTTGTAATTTTTCTCTCTCACCTCTTGCTTCTATCAGTATGTTGAAGCCTGAAATTTGCTTATGCTTTGAGTTTGTAATTCTTGTCCCATGATAAGTTGGAAGGTAGGTGGCTCCAACCTCCTATCTTGTACTCTCACCAATTTAATGTATTGATGAATATTGGGAACTTCACTTTCTATTTATGGATAAAAGCAGAATTATTAGAGTGAAAACATTTATTAAGCAATGGTATGATAATCCCTTAGATGGAAGGTAAAATCTATATAGGGCCAATGGAGACATGGATTTTGGTGAAAATTAATCACTTGCTTGCGTTAGTCCTCCATTTGTTTATTTTTCCTTGGAAAGTCATTGGCCTCCCCCCTATTTTAGCTTACCCTTGCTTTCATTGTCATAGACTTATAATCTTCATAGAATAGGATTTTAACAATTTTCATTGAGGCAAGGCAGTCAACTATGTGTGAGAAAGAATGAGAACCTTATGTTTGATTTAATAAAACTTAAATAAATCAACTGAAGGTAAATTTTATCTATTAAGAGTAATATGTACGTACGCAAGTGAGTTTGAGTGTAGTGAAGGTATCTAGGAAGTAATGATAAATTGTATATGAATGGTTTGGTGCAGTGGTCAATTTGATTTTTAAAAATACATTGGATGTTAACTGATTTTGTCTCTCCCTTTTGGGTGTAACGGGCCTGTGGGTGATAAATATTATGAGTGTCACTTGGGGAAGAAGGTCCTTTCCTGTTGTAGGATGGGAAAACTCACAAAATTCTTTGGGAAGTCTTGGTTTTGTTTTGAATCAACTTCTGGTAAAATATTTAAGAGGTTTTGAAAGGAGTGGAAATGGATGGTTTTATGGCAATATGAGCTTTTTATTCTGTCTTTAATTGGAGAATTACCTGATCATTCAAGGATAAGTTTCTACCTTTAGAGCTCTTATGGGACATAAAACTGTCTTCTTGGCTTTGCTATGGTATTTATGCAGTATTGGAAGGCTTTCTTGTGTTGACGTGTTTTCCACTTTTTGCTTGGTTTTTAAAATGGCCTTTTATAAGAGGATGCTTTGTCTTTAGCTGTTTTACTTGCCCTTTTTCCTTTCTGATAAAAATTCTTTTATCTTCAAAAGAAAAAAAGAGGAAGAGAAGGCCTGCTATATGCAACTCTTATGTTAGATACATAGATTTTTTTTTTATGTTTTTTAATGGCAATTACTTTAACTTCTGTAAATCTTTTAATTTCTTGTTGCTTTGTTGGTTTGTGGCTGTTGGATCAATTATGAATCTATAATTGAATAATAATTAAAATTTGCTTATTTTTCCTCTTATGCTATTTTGTTTCTGTTTTGATCCCCAGCAGTTTTATTTTACGGTGCCCCTTTACTTTTGATATTTTAAGAATTCCATATTTTACGTGCAAGTAACAATACCTTCTCGCTGATAGATATCTTGAAGTTGATCTGTAGACCCAAGGCTTATGTTGGGCTATTTGATTGCTCTGAAATATAAAATAGTTGGATTCTTGGTTTGTGAGATTAAATTGGGGAGTGGCTCTGTAGTGTAACTTTCTCTGGAATGTTTATTTACATACCATGAGTGTTGGAGAAATATGCATAGACTCACTGTGGCATGATATGCTTTACGAATATGTGTCATATTTTGTGAAGAGAGATACACTCAGAGATAAGAGTTTGGAAACTTTATCCTCGGAATGAGCAATACGCAGTTTGGAAAGAAATATTTTAAGACTCACTTTGGCATGATATGCTTATCTAAGATCTGTCACATATTTTGTAAAGCGCGATACACTCCAAGATGGAGTTTAGAAATAATGTTTTCTTGAATTTGGGAAGAATGTGCACTCAACTTCACTCCACGTTAGCAGGTTTTAAGTCTGATTATTGCTAGAGAATAAAAAGCTACACATGGTGTCTATTTATTATATTAATTCTGTTGCAAGACATGTGGTCATAGTTTTCTGATTAATATTGGTAAAGATAGTTTCTAAAGCTTTTTGCTGTCATAATTATCGGATCTATTTTTTCTTGTCTTACCACTTTTTATTATTTTCATATGATGCATATGAAAATTGTCATTAATCTGCAGCGAAGCGGATGGATCAGAGGATGAGTTTGATCTCGGGAATGACAGAACTTGTTCGTGTTCCATTATGTAAATTGGCTTTTGACTAAAGGATGATTCTGGATTCCACGAGGCATTGGTGATTGGTTGCTAACATATTTCATCACTCTGCTTGAGGGAAAAGGAACAAATGTTTTCGAATCTAGCAGAGATGGCCAAGGCGGGAATTTGCTGAGTGATCATTTGTGTCTATAATTGCTTGCTGCGGCTTTCAATTTTGTTCCTCTGCTTCACATCAATTTGTTGTATAATTCTTGTCCCGTGTGATTTGTGCCATTTGATTCATCATAAATTATGCTATTCTACGTTGTTCTCATTTTTATATGGATTAACAAAATTCTAGTCCTTTATTCTGACTACATCTAGAAGAAAGTTGATATAAATGTAAGATTTTGTAAAGCATCAGTGCTGCCTTATGACAGCTTTGCAACGTACCTTAAGTTTCCTATTGCTTTGCCTTTAAGGTAGAGCAATCCAAGCTTGGATTGTAGATGGGGGATGAAGTTAGGATATATAATGTTATATTGGAATTGAAGGCACAAAAGGGGCTGGGGACTTGCTGTTGCTTTGAGTATAGGAAGTGCATATTTTCCGGCAATTGCTCAAAAATCTGTAGTCAGATCTCCTCCTCTATAAAAAAAAATTAGATAGTTTGGAGTACCAGTTATGTCCCGAACTATGGGACAAGTTGTTGAAGGTAAACTTTCCTTTCTTCTTTTTTTTCTTTCTTCGGTCCTATGTAGTAAGAAAAAACTTAGAAAGCATGTAACTTTTTCCTGCCTTGAGTTGTCAATTAAATTAACTTTTCTCGACAACTATTATTAATAAGGAATTTTTTTTTGAAAATAATCATTTGGTCTTTATAATTTATTTAGATTTTTATTCTATTTTAACTAATATTATATATATTATATATATTATTTTTAAGTAAAATTTTCAATGAGTGCACTAAAGATGATATTTTATTTTTAAATAAAATTTTGCATATAAATATTATTATATTAAAGGTGAGTTAATTAAAACAAGAACCACTTGTTACAAGTTAGAGTTAAGGTAGACTATCATTTCTCATAATACAGACAACTCAGTTAGTATCTTTGCATTTTTTCTTTCCTTCTTCCCTCCTTTAGAATATCTTCAAATTTTATTTAGTCGAAATTATGTCAACGACGCATGCTGGCAGCAATCAAATAGAAGACACGTATACTTGAGTTACGCCATAGATTCTAAAAGTGGCAAATGTGGATCGGTGAATTTATTTGTAAATTTTAACGGTCAAATTAAAAATTTTATTTTTTATTGCATTCGGTTCTTATCAAATTAAAAAGTATAAAATATGTCTTCTATTTTTATATTTTGTGATAATTTAATTTTTTATAAATTAACTATAATAATTTAATATTTTATAAATTTAAATTTGTACAAAATTTATTTCTTTATTTAAATTAATAAATAATTAATTTTATATAAATTAATATTTTTAAATAATTAATTTATAAAGAATTGAGTTATTACAAAATATACAAGTCACCAATTTAACACTTTTTTCCAATTTTAGATATATCTCTACAATAAGTATTATTAACTGATGAATCTGGATGGGGGTCACGCGTATATTCTTGCATCTAAACCCGTTCCTCTGAATCAGCAACAGCTAATAAGATTCAATGGTTGGTGGCAGTGTCTTTGGGTGTCATCAGGTAAACGACATGTTGAGGCCCTCGCTGAACAAGCGCCACCTTCCAATGTAAACTTGGCCAGCCCATATCCACACGTAAGCCACTTCTCTGATTCTGATAAGAAACGTCCAAATCCACAAACCCACACACTACAATCTATATATACACAACAACACTAAGGATAAAATAAAATTCGAGGGAATAGATAGTGGGTGTCTCCACCAGCCAAAGTAGAAAATGTCTGTGGCATCTTCAATTCCATGTATCAAAATCCCTTCTTCTTCTGCTTCTTCTTCCTCACCATCTTGTACGTCTTCATCAACATCATCCTTTTCTCTCAGATTTCCTTCTTCCAAGCCTTATTATAGTGTCACTATAAGGAACTCTCAGACTGAAGGCCCTCTCAGAAGACCAGTGGCTCAACCCCTGAAACCCACACCTCCTTCTCCGCCTTCGCCTTCGCCTTCGCCGTCACCGTCACCGTCAACCACAGTGCCTCCGCCGTCAAAGGAAGCGGCTGTTCTCAGGGATGACAATAATGTTATTACATTAGAGTTTCAGAGGCAGAAGGCGAAGGACCTGCAGGAGTACTTCAAGCAGAAGACGCTTGAAGAAGCAGACCGAGGCCCTTTCTTTGGTTTCATTGGGAAGAATGAGATTAACAATGGAAGGTAAAGATTTTTTTCCAATTGGTAGACGAACAAATTTATATGGGTTTATGTTAATTACTTAAAAGATCTTAAATTTCGTAAATACCGGTAGATTAACTCCCAATAGCCTAAGTAAATATGAATTACGATTATATGACAAGAATTTCAGTTAACAGCTCTTGCTTTTCTACTTATAATGGTCACTCCAAGGGTTTCATGAAGTAGAATTTCTTGAATCTTCTAAGGAAAGGAGAAAATTAGAAATTTAGAGAAAACTCAGTAGTTGAAGAACAAATTAAATATACCAAACAGAGAATGAAGAGATTGAAAATTGAATCAAAAAGTAGATTTTTTTTTGTTTTTTGTTTTAAGTTTCAGGTCTGTAAAGGGGCAAAAGTATGAACTGCATAATGCTTTAAGTATTTTCATCGTCGTCTCCTCTTGCAGCAGAGATACCTGGAACCAAAAAATTTTCGGAACTATAAAATTGGGTCTCTTTAATGAATCTTTGGAGAACAAATAATCAAGTATCATGACCATCAGAATATTATTAAATAAAATATCGGTTTCTCACTTAATAAGTAATTTTTATTTTTAATTTGACTTTTTATTAATTTTTTTTAATTTAGTCACTTTTTTTATTAATTTATTCTTAATTTGATCCCTCATTAATTTTAAAGTTATTATATCTAATTTTTTAGTTTTAACTAAATGAGAGGAACAAGATTGAAATTAAAATTAATAAGAGACAAAAGTAAGAATCAATTAATAAGTAAAATATTAAATTAAAAATAAAAATATGTGAAAGAATAAATTGAAAAAAAATTAATAAGCGAGGACTTAAAAAAGAATAAAAATAAGTAAGGGATTAAATTGAAAATTAATAAATAAGCAAGGGACTAAAATAATATTTTACTCAAATATTATCCTAAAAATGGCTAAATCTTGTTTTGATAATTAGATAGTAGTTCCAACTATCACCACCAAAAACCATTCCACCACTCTGTATTGCATCACTCAATTTGCAGAAATTCATTGACATTATTGCTGTAAACCCAATTAATAAAAGACACGTGTTTATGGACTATAATGGTGTTGTTCCAATTCTTATATCTTGATCCATTGTATAATACATCACGGAATATTTGTCTTTACTCATTACTTTTTCCTTCAAAATGACTAATCGAAGAGACCTAAATGATGTTTTGGACTTCACTTTTATGATACAGTAACTTCTATATTTCTGCTTATTTTTTATTTAAGTGATACTATTTATGTTACATTTTAATTTAAGCTTTGGAAATGGAATTATGCTGGTACAGATGGGCGATGTTTGGTTTTGCTGTTGGTATGCTAACAGAGTATGCAACAGGCTCAGACTTCGTTGATCAAGTAAAGATCCTTCTCTCGAATTTTGGGATAATTGATTTGGAATGAAGAAAAATTGTTAAATGAACTTGGTTTATAAAAGATAAGTAAAAAAAGCTAATTATAAAAGGGCACGCAAGGCATAGTTATACATGAGGAAAGTAAATAATTGGTCTTCATTTTTTTACTTTTTGACAATTTGGTCTTTTATAAATTAACCATGATAAATTAGTTTTTTATAAATTTAAATTTGTATAATGTTAGTTCCTTATAAATTTAAATTTGTACAAAATCAATTTCTCTATTTGGATTAATAAGGGATTAATTTTATATAAAATATAATTTTTAAAAGATTGATTCATCATAGTATATTTGTAAAAAACTAAATTGTCACAAAGCATGAAAGTGGACGACCAATTTAGTACTTTTCTCTACTTTTAAGTGAGACTTCTTATTTGCTTATGTGATCCTTTTATGATTGTTTTTGTTTATATATCTTTTATAGATCAAGTCTATCTAATGATCTATTTGGCATGAATATTTTAATATTAAATGTTGTTCACAGTTTCCTTTTAATTTGTTTCAACATTATTCATACCAAGCAAGCTTTCCTCACTTGTTTTTTCTTGGAACAAACAAATCTTTGTTAACTTTGAAGTAACAAGGATGTGATTTTCCCGACCATTATGCTCAAGTCATGCTAGCCAGATTTAAGTGCATTACCATTGAGGCATTAAGTACCAGATAAGAGGTGTAATATTGACATTATGAGAGCAACAACATCAAAATGCTTGACATTTGGTACCTTTTAATTCTGCAAGTCATCCTGCAAGGACAACCAATTTACTTTTGAATAGGAAATACAACAATCTGCCATGGTTATGGGAGCTAACTTTGAATATGTTAAAGTGTCTAATCTCAACTTGATATTCAATTATAAATACAATCTCAATTTAGACCCTCACTAATTTTCAATTTCAACTTGGTAGTTCATTTATGAGTCCAACCTCTATTTGACCTTTCATTAATTTTCAATCTCAATTTGTTCCTTTATTTATGAGTCCAATCACAATTTGATCCTTTAATAATATGAAATTTAACATGTTTAATTCCTCAGTCTTAGTTAAATTTAAACTAAACATGATAGTATTCAAATTAGTGAGGTCAATTGGGATTAGACTAAAGTGAGGTATTAAACTGAAAGTTAGTGAATGACCAAATTGAAATTAAAATCATAAAAATTATGATTGAAAATTAGTCATAAACTAAATTGAGACGGAACAGATATTTGAGGGACTAAAATTGTGTTTTACCCTAAAAAAATGCAAAATTATATATTTTTTCTCAGCTATATAAAAATTAAGAGAGAGAACCACAACTTGAGTTGGACACTTATCGAGACATGATATGATACTAAATTACATCTAAACATTTGAAATTCTGGTGTTGCCAATATATTTTGGTTTAGTACTATTATATCCAACATTTTAGTCAGAAAACATCATAAAAATTTGTCTTATATGTATGTGACCATTTTTTTTTTATTATGTACCTGTTTCAATATCTATGCTTTGCAAGACCAGATAAATAAAATTATACCTCTGTATTCTAGCTCTCATAAGATATTCTTGAGAACAGCCAAATTGGATTATGAACTAGAGAGAGAACCTCCATTGAAGAGGGAATGTCTATCATGTCACTTTCAAGTGCCAAATGCCTTTGATTAGAATTTGCATCCTCCAAAAATATGCAATATTTTGAAAGGAATTCCTTATATGCTATAAATAAAATAACAATAGTAAGAATAAAATTTTAAATTATTTATCTAAGAAAAAAGTTAGTTAATGCTATTAATATAAATACGTAATAATTCATCAGGAACTAGCCTAATTAAGATCTACCGCTTGTTATTTTTCGCTTAACTCCAGTAGCTAAATTTGGAAATATAGTAATATGACTTCGGAAAATAAAATAAATAATAGAGGATGTTATACATATATGCAATTAAACATAGGTCCTTGACCACTTAGTTTCTTAATGAATTATGAAGCAATTTACTAACTTAGGGATCCAATTGTTTATATAATTTTGTTGCAATCACATTATGATTCAGTCATAACTGTGGTTATAAAAAATAGTCAAGTGCTTTCGTTTTGACTGCAAATTACAATGCTTTACTAATTTAAGCATGCAAATAGTGATTATTTTCATTCAATTCTTATTTTAGGGTTTTTCTTTCAAGTTAGCCTAAATCCTAATTCAGTTCAAAGGAGATTAAGCTTAGAAAGTATTAGACAAAGAATGAAAATAAGTAAATTGGATTTAAAACTTTAATAATAAACTAAAGTCATGCATACAAAAGCAACCCTACAAAGGGTTTTGTCAAAAATCCTAAAAACAAAACTCTAACTGAGAAAATTCATTTTTTCAAAACAAAATATAAAAGAGAATAATAATATAAATAGAAAGAGAAAAGGAAAGGAATAGAAAATTAATAACTTAGGATTGAGTTGTCACTCTCTTTTAGCTCTTCCCTCAGATTCTACCATCAAACATCACTCCCAAATTGGTTATGAGCCTTTTTTCTTATATCTCACTTTCTCGATGAGTCCTTTAAAGCCTCCTTTGCCTTTTTATTTATAGCCTTAAGTTGTTCTCATCTCCAAGTCTCTTAATTTTGAGAATTAAGTCAACTGGGGGCATGCCCGGGCATTGGTTTGCTGTGCTTGATGCCTAGGCATTCTATGTTTTTGGCACCTGGGCACTTCTACAATGCTTAGGCGCTTAGCTTCTGTCTTTTGTTCTTCAATCTTTAAGTTTTGGTTCCCAGGCATTAATATCTTAGTGCTTAGGCCTTGAGTTTTTGTTTCCTGGGCATTGACTTTATGCTTTTGGTCTTTGAGTTTTCACCTTTTGTCTACTCATATGACTCGCTATTATTCCCTTGATGTTTTAAGGTTCCACCAACTCTTGGCTTTATTAATTATCATTACAAAAGGTATTTAAACTTTTACATTTACATTAAGTAAATGATAATTGGACATTGTATTTAAGAAAAACTAAAATTAGGGTAAATGGCTCCTTATAATGACTCACTTTGCTACTAAGACTAGGAATTTCATTATAAAATTAGGTCAAATTTCATTTGGTGAGTTAACATCATCCCATACTAGCAAGAGGGTCCACACATCTCAAAATGATGGTTATAAAATCAAGGAAGAGGAGATCACAATGTCCAAAATTCCTAAGAAAAGAAGAGAACCTTGTCTTCAAATCCATATTTGCAGAGGGAGATTGCCATGTCCCTAAGTACAAAAAATGCTTTCTTTTGTTACATCTCAATTGAATTTGCATTATTACTTAATTTGAAATTTCTTTATTCTATTTCATGCAATTGGATGCTTGGATAATGTAAATACACATGTGCTAGTAACTAATAGGAATTATAATTAGAATTCCTTGAGGATGATACTCTACTCATCTTTCACTACTTGTTGGCAGTATAGACTTGCACCATGGTAGTTAACTATGCACAACATTATCGCACCCATCTCTCTTGCCTGCCTTTCCAAGGTTTAATGATAACAAAAAAAAAAAAAAAACCCACAAAAAAAATCATCAAATGGTATTCTTTCTAAAAATTTTCAATTGATGGAGAAAATAGTAAAATATGAAGTTGATGCATTCTTAAGGCTCTATGCTATATCAAAAAGAAAGAAATTCTATAATGCATATCCACCAAACAAGTAGTGCCAAGGATACAAAGCAGTAGACATTCTTTGTCTCCTCAAGTATAAAGGAGTTACACATTGCCATCTCAATTGAGCTTGAAGTTAGGATAACTTCTTTCACCTTATGGTGAATAACTAGGGTTGGTACTCTCTAAATAAACTTTTATGTCAAAGATTCAAATATCAAGAGAGAATCAATTTCTTTATATTGCCTAAACACTCCATAATCTTTGCCACTCACTTTGAGCTTTCAAAATCCTTCAAATATCCAATATGAATTGAACATGGGATCTAATAAGAATCCAATGCAGAAAGCACTCTTATGTTGGAATGAGTTGTCTTTGAATGAAAAAGAAAAAGGAAAAGAGCACAAAAATCAACAATAATGGAGTAAAAAAAGAAATGTAGGGACAAAAGAATAAAATCCTAAAGGAGGGAAATTCTATTAAATTAAAAGTGAAAGAACAAGAACCTCCAAAAAAGAGTTCACTCTCCACATAAAATCAAAAGAGTGAATCATTGAAGATGAAATTGTTATTAACAAGAAAAGCCAGTTAATCTTACCAAGGCTAAATAGATGTTAGAGCAAAATTTGCATTATGACCCATATAAATGTTTGGGCCATTAAATCATTTTCCTTAAACTACAATTTAATTCCATTAAATACCAATACAACCTTGGAGTGTTCTCTCTTGTTAGATGAATATCAAGAACAAATCATGTTAAAGAATTAGGGTTAAAAGGCTAATGGGAGAATTGACAGGGGTATGAGAGATTGAGCCTAATATTATTGCATTTTTTAAACCCATTTATCAAGGCCACATTAAAAGCATTAATAGTCTTTATTAATCTATAACTTGTTTGAATTATAGCAAGGCAAATGAATAGGTTTGAAATAATGTTTTACCTCATGAATTAGGAATTTTCAAGGGGAATACCTCAAGTTATAAATGGAGGCATCTCTTAGTAACATATCTTTTCCATTTGTTTTATAATGAGTCATAGGGCATGCCTGTGTGCTATATCATTCCTTGTTAATTTAAACTGCAACAACCCATTCCCTATGTTACTTCCAATTGGGTCAACCAATTCCCTACATTACTTCAAACTAAGCCTCCCTTTTAAAACTTAATTGTTTATTCCTTAAAGCATGTTTGTACATTAATGTATGAAACTAAGGCATCTTTTAGTCTAGCATATCCTTTTAATTGATGTTGCCTGTCACACCTATAAACCCATTGAAGGGTCATGTGTGATGCAAATGGCACTAAAAGAAAAGAGAACAAATTGACTTCTAACATAAATTTAAAACTAATTTATATAGGAGTCACAACCAAAATTTTTAATAAAAAAACTTTAGAAATCCATTTAAAAAAATAAATAAATGAAAAGGATGTCTACATAACCAGAGATAAGTTCAAGAGCCTATCTGAACATGGGGAAGGTATTAGACACCTCACAAACCTTTCCATAGGGACAGTTATCCTAAACTAATAAAGTGAAACTAATGGAATATGGTCTTAAATTTACTTTGGTTACCTGTAACAAAACACTTGCATAATAAACGAAGAAAAAAAAAACTAATGAACCAAGAAAAATGATATTTACAAAGGACATATTTGACCTAGAATGAGAGTCTAGGGCCTACATACCCAGTGGCAGGGACCAAAATCTATGTAGTTCAACTTGAAATGTGTCTATGTTTGGTTGGTGATTTTTAATTTGTGTGAAATCAACAAGACAACATAAATAAATTTGACTTTCGTAAATAAATTTGGTCTTTATTAACAAAAAAAGGGCACAAAAGATACACAAAGGTTCCAACCTTAATGAGAAAATATGGCGCTCACCAAAAATCTTTATGCCCTTCCTCAAGTTTCATTGTTGCTTCATTTGACTATTTGAAATAATGAAAGTGAATAGGTAGCATCCTAAAAAAAACATAATAATGTAATTAAACAAGGAAAAAGTTTAGCGGAATGATCACCCAATGAACATAGTGAAAATGAGATTTTTATAACAATATCAAATCAAGCAATAAATTATAAGTATAAAAGATTATGAAATTTCATAAATGCATACAACATGCATATGTCTTAGGAAACTAGTAGTTAAAGTAATAGTTTGATCTTTAAGATCAGAAAAAAATTAATTAAAACCATGAGTGGAAAACAAGAAGACTATCATAGGACATGATTTGTTTGTCGTGGGCACATAACTAACAACATTATAACCATCTGTCGAGGGCATATAGTCCTCGGGGTAATAACCATCTCCAAGGCCACACTGCCTTTGGGGGTAAGCTCTTTGATCTGTCATAAGTCCAAAGTTTATGCTACATCATCCTTATGTCCACGTGTGATGGTTGTCACACGAGGCTAGCATCTTTACTCCCTGCTAGTTATGTATTTCCAAGGTACATCATAGGCTAACAGATTTATTATTAGCTACCAATGTCCTATCATAATCCTCTCTAAGGTCAAGGAAAACTATCGTGCATGGTTATCGCCGCTTAATATCAACACAATTGGTGTCAAATACTAGTATTCCAATTTAAACAATTTGCAATTTGCATCTTAACAAATATTCCACCTCATGAACGATTTAAATCAATTAATTGTTTGTAATCTTTTTAAGAACACACTTTGTAAGAGTAAGATGAAAATAATCTCTTATAATAAAAGTGAAGTGGGAAGTAAATATCAATAATATGAATTAATGAGAAACATATGACATGAATTTTTAGTAAAGAAAAACTTAAAATGCCGCATGCTCACCTGGTAGACTAAGCATCACTAGTGATTCCTAACTTTTCTCACTACCCTAACTTGAAGTACTCCCAATGCTAACAAAAAAAGCCCATTGAAAAAATTTTAGATTTTGCCCCTAAGAAAAACCTAACACGTAACCATGGAAAATGTTTCACGCCATGACCATCTAACCCCCTTGCCTTAACATCAAAATGGAAGATGGAGAGCATTGTGCCACAATATGGAGAATCTCTAGCCAAGACATGCCAAAATATGTCTACAAATGATGAAGAATAGCGAAGATGTTGGTATACCAAAAGAATTTACAAGAAGATGAAAGGAAGAAGCTTCATATGCAGTGTTGCAATTTTAATAAGGAAGAAAATGCGATGGAGAGAAAAAGAAGGGTAGGGTCATTTTTGTCCTTTCACACTTTGGTGCCATGTCACATTCTATAAAAATAAATGGGGAGGTAGGCATAGTGGTTCAAACTAGACCTGATCATTAGATAGGGCTTTTAAAAATTGAGTTTGAATTCAAGTTAAAAAAAGCTTGAGCCCGCAATTTAATCGGACTTTTTTCATTCAAATTTATATATACATTTTTTAGGCCCAACTTATCGAGCCAATCGGGCTTTTTAAAAAAAGGTCAAATCAATTTGTAACTTAAAATTTGAGATAATAACATAAATAATTGTTACTACTACATGTAAGATTATATATAGAGTTGTAAATACAAATGAGTTATTGTATTAGTATAAATCCTTTAAATAAGAGGTATTAGTTTTTATTTCTTTATCAAAATGTCACATTACACTAAGTTTTTTTTTTATATAATAAGTCTTTACTAATTAAAAAATTATTCACTCAATCTTTTCAGGTTCAGGCCAGGCTTTAAAGAAAGCTTGAGCCTAACCTATTTTGCAAATATTTCTATTTGAACTTTTTTCGTTCAGGCTCTATTTTTTTTGGGGTTGAACTCATCGAACAGACTTTTTAAATTATGATATGGTATAGTTCAAACCCATGACCCTATAGAGAGGAGAAGTAAGTCTTAGCTATTGTACCAAACTTACTTTAAAGTTTTATCCTTACTTATTTTATACTTAAGCCCTCATTAATTTTCCTTTCTTATTTTTCCTCTCATTTATTTAAATTTTTTTCTTTTAATTCTTTACCATCACCTACCTTCCCTTTCCTCAATCTAGGGACATAAACTTTTTCTTCATTAAGATTTTTAAATAAATTTTGTGAAGGCAGAAATTTCATTGATGTACATCTCACTTGCCCTTTTTCTATAATAATCAAAAGTGCCTGAGGAAACTAAGGATCTCACACGATAAGTTTGGAAAATAATTTTGATTTTGTGAGTTTTGAATTTGGAATTAGTAAAAGAGGATTGAAACGAAACAAAATCCTTTTTTGGGGGTTTTTTTTAACAAAAATGTCAATGGAATTTTGATAATTAAATGGGAATTTGTTTTTTAACTTTTGGAAACCTTAAATGAGATAAGCATGGAATAACAATTGACAAGCATGCATATCAAGTGTAGGTATGTGAGCAATCATATTTTCTAGTATATATACAAGAGATATATTGGATGAAAATAAAAGAGCCAACCAAAGCTCTCCTCCTAGCCTTCTCTTTTAATCTTCATGTCAAAGTTCATGAGGACTTTTCCATCCTCAATTCCAGTGCAAGCTTAGAATAAAACAAATGAAACACTAATTAGTGCAATTTGGATCCCGTCATGTTGCTCTTATATTAGAGAGAAATAGATATAGAGTGAATGGTATTTACTCTCATTTGAATATGTGAAACTCGCTTAAATAATGGACATCACTCATTATATGTCAATCTCTTTTAACATAACAACAACACAAAGGAAATGGACATGAGGGATCCAAATTCTAGTTAGTGAAATAAATTTTAATGATTCTTATGCTTTAGGAGGTACTTCAATTTTGAGCCAGTTATGTACTAAAAACAAAAAGAAAGCTAAATCCGATAATCTCAATCCAATAATGAAATAATAGCAAGTATAGTAAAACTCATCTTTTCCAAATGAGTACCCAATTCACTTTGCATTTTAGATCAACAAGCACAAATTAATTACCGCATTTCAAAACCTAAAAATCCTCCTCTCTTTTGCTCGTGTTTAACGTTTCTTGCTCTCTCAGATTTTTATCTCTTTCTCTCGTACAACCTCTCTGTTCTCATCGCCAAAACAGGGACGCTTTACCTCTTGTTTCCTGTTGCAAACCCCCAGTTTTTGTCTCTTCTCTTCACACTCTCGCCCCTGTTTCTTTCGCCTTTCTCCTCTTTCTTTCCAGCGGCCTCACTCTTCCCCTCCCACGTCTGTTTCTTTCTCCTTCACTTTCAACCCTGTCTCTCACTCATTCTCCACTCTTATTCTTTGATTCTCTGCTCGATCTTTCTCTCCAGCTCCTCTTTTTTCTGTTCAGAAAACTCCCTTGTTTGCTGTCCTTCTCTCACGTTTATTTTAGTCCCTTTTATTCATGCCTGGGTTCTCTCTTGTTCTCACTCTTCTCTGATCATCCATAGCCTCCTTGTCTCTCCCACCATGCTTTCATCCAATCAGTGTCTTGTCCTTTTCTTCTGCTCTCTTGTAGCATCCTGCTGTATCTTTCCCTTCCCGCTGAACCCTTTCCTATGTGTGATCTGGCAGAGGGGGCATGGGAACGTCTTGTTTGATTTTATTATTTATTTTTATATCCTTTGAACAATTTTGCAAAATTGTTTTTCAGAGGAGGTTTTAAAAATAAAAAATTTAAAAACTTTTTTATAGAATTGGGAGATATTAAAATACAAAGATTTAAGCTGGAATTAAAGATAACATAGTACAGTCTTGCAAAGAGATGTCAACCTATAATACTCGAGAAATATGTCTCAGAATATAAAATTAGGGCTTATGTCAAAGTAACTTATTGGGTTTTATTTTTAATAATAATAATTAATTATAATATTAAAATAAAACCCTCATATATACATTAAAATAGTTTTTTATTTTATTATTCAAAAGGAAGGAAACTCATTAACTTTCTCACAATAATTAACTCTCAATTAAAAATCTAATAAAATAATTACTAATGCTCTTAGACAGTGGAATGAGTCTTTGCCCAATTGGTTTATGAATAATCTAATATATCACTGATTACCCATAATGAATATAAACTTAATCTATTCTTAATTTATTAATTATAATATTAATTGCCTAATTAATCATAACAAGATATTAATCTAATAGTAATTCATATAATATTAAAATGTTCTAACATGTTTGACTCATTTTTCTGAAAAAATACAATATGCTTGAAAGAGTTATGTAGAATGAAAACCTGAAAAATCACGGGAGAGGACCGAAAGAGGAGGGAATGAAGCAAAAGGAAAGAAGAAACAAAAAAGTAATATTAGATGAACAGATAGAGTGGGATAGAAAGGGAACTTGAAGAGAAACTAAATAGAGAGGTTGAGTGGAGAGAGTTGGAGAGGGAGGAAGGACATGGGCATATGACCATGAGCTCCATTGTTTTATGTATAAATGACAGAGTAAAAATAAGACAAAGGGAAGAACGAGTAACCCAGTTTTGTTTGCATAAGAATAGAGGACCCAAAACGAAAAGAATAGTGAACAAGACGGAGGCAGTGCTTGATTGAGAAAATGAAAGACAGATATATAAGAAGGGACGAGGAAGGAGAATGAAGATAACTTTGTTTGGGTTAGCTAAGAACAAAGTATATGAACAAGAAGGAAAAAAACAAAAAAGCCTTGTTTTTAGACATCGAAATAAGGGGTTTGTGTGAAGATAAAGGAGAATGAAAATGGGTGAGAATGAACCAGTGAAATCATATTAAATCAAGAGAACAGAGAAGAAGAATATAACGAAGCCAGAAGAAGCACGGAAGATAATAGAAGGAATAGAGGACTACGATGTGAGGTATGTTCTACTCTGCATGCTTTTTCAGTATAATCCCATTCTTTTAGCTTTGACTTAACTCTAGACTTCTAAGGTTTTATGTGATGCTTGCTGGATTTGTTTTGTCTTTCCCCTTTACATGTCAACTAGAGATGTTAACAGGTTTTATACTTGTGGTGTTGATAGTGTGTTGCAAAGTGTGTTACTCTTTGCAAGCTACTCTACCTACATGTTCCTTATGCTATATATTTGCTAACAAAATGGTATCTCTCTATTTGGCATCAATTTTGGGTTGATGGATTATGTCTTTTACGTTGCGTTCAGGTTTAAAGATTTTCAAATAGATGGTGCTTCACTTGTACATAGAACGGATTAAAAAAGTGAAAAAATAACATAAAAAAAAATATACAAGGGAAATGGAATGCTATAAAAAAGGGCGTAACTGGTTAATTCTCTTGCAAAATTCCCTTTGCTCAGATTTTTCGTTGATGAAAAGCATGGGAAAAATTATTTCAAAAAAAAAAAAAAAGACATTCTATTAAGATAGGATAAAATAAATTTCTTTTTTCAAAAATCCAAAAATAGAAAAAAATATGGATGGAAGACATGTGGCTTCTGTTGCTCTATGAGTTCATATCCTTGAATGTCATTTGAATGGTGGTACACGCTTACATGGGATACTTTATGTTCATGCCAGTATAATTCTTAATTATTATCACTAGAGTCATGGGATACTACTTGTCTCCGAAGGTGCATAGGATGTCGATTAGTGCGCATTGTATGAGATCTTGTGTCTCATAAGATTTCTATTTCATACCAATTGAGTCATGTATATTCACAATAACTTTGGGTTCTAACTATCTATCCCTCATTGATTTTTTTAAAAATTTAAATCCTAGATGAAGTTCCAAAAACTCTATTCTCTTCCTTTAAATTTCACTTTTATACAATCCTAAAATTATAAAAAAAAAATGAATTAATTAATAAAAAATTAAATATTTCTTAAAATTTCTCCTGAGTCATCTTAAATTAACAAATGCAAACAAAACTCTTGTTTTAAAATGCTTTTTCCCTCATTTTTCAAGTTTCCTCACTTTAAAACTGTAAAAGACAAAATAAATGTTTTTCTTTCTTTTTAATTCTTTTAAAATGCTTGTTATTAGTGTCACATTCAATTTAAAAGAAGAAAACTTGAAATTCGAATAAATTTAACTTTCAGAATTCCACAAACCCAAAAAATTGAAAAATGAGAAAATGAAGATAGCAAAAAGTGAGATTATGAGGATTTTTAATTAAAATACATCAACCAAATATTAAACTTGTTTTGTTTACAAAAGCCAAATTGAATTTTGTTATCTTGCTTACTTCACAAAAATTTAGAGACACCAATAAATTGTCATACCTTTCTATAATTGAACTACATAGATTTTAATCCTTCCCATAGGGTACATAGGCTTTCGGCTCTAATCTTAAGTTAAATATTCCCTTGTAAATATCTCATTTTTCTTTCATATTTTTCTTTTAGTTTTGTTTTCCGTTTCTTCTCGCATGTGATTGATGAGAGTAGTTAAAGTAAGATTTGGCCATTCTCATTTCCCCATGCACAACCATTTCTCAAACTTAATCACTAGCTTATAGACCACCTATTCTTTTTAAATTGATTTTCCACAATTTATCTTTTTTAAATTTTGGTGGCAATTCTGATGAGGAACCCCAAGGTTATGAAAAACCTAAAACTCCTAGAACACACACTATAACAAGAATATGAAATGGAATAAATCCCTAACCTATTGAATCCCAAAATGACATATGCAAATGGAAACGCAAATAATAAGTTGATTAGATACAAGAATAAATTCACCTCAAGAGATCTTGCTAAGAATTAATTCCTGTTACAATAGAAAAAGACAAGTTATCTTTCCTTAGAGAGCTCTGGCCAAGCCAAGAAGGAAACTAAAATGTTTTTTTGATAGAATGAAACTTGATGTCTTACAAGGTTGAGGCTCAAACCTTTTTATAAGCTTTAGACCCCATAAGAAATCCTAATTTCAAAATGCAACATTGGGCCCCCAATAAGTTAGGTCAATTGATGCTAAAAATAACTTTAGACATTAAAATAGAAGCATAATATATAATCATATACGTACTAGGCCCAAATTGATTACAATGTGGTCCAAAACACTTATTTCAATAGCAATATTTTTTGAGGATATAACCCAAACGAATTGGGCCTTCATTTGGGCTGGACATGACTTAAATTAATCATTTGGGTCTCCTTCTCCAAGCCCAAACCATTCAAGTGACTTTCTTCTGCATTCTTTAAGAATTTTCCCACATATATTTGCAACAATTCTTTAAACTTCTTGGCTCTTAGTCTTGTAATTAGATATGGAGGAAAATTTAGATCATTATTCAAGCCATCATGTCTCTTGTCATCTATGCTCACATCATTCCCTCCATCCTAAAAAAGATTCGTCCTCGAATCAAAATCAAAATCAAATGGATAAAGATAAAAAACATTGAAAGTAGCACTTTACATTGTACTCACCTGGCAAATCTATTTTGTATGCATTGTTATTGATTTTTTCTAGCACTTGAAATGGTCCATCAGCCTTTGCATTAAGTTTTGACTTTCTTTGTTGTGAAAATCTCTCCTTTCACAAGTGCACCTAAACCCAATCTTCTAGTTGAAAAAGAACTTGCTTTCGGCCTTTATTGGCTTTTTTAGCATATATGCGGTTTCGCTTTTCAATTTGTTCATGTGGTTTTTCGTGCATTGCTTTAACCATTTCATCCTTCTTCTTTTCATTGAAGTTAGCAATTTCACTCGAAGGTAAAGGCATCAAATCTAATATAGTTAATGAGTTAATACCATACATAATTTCAAATGGTGAAAAACTTGTGGAAGAATGTACAACTCAATTATATGCAAACTTAACAAATGGCAAGCAATCTTCCTAAGTTTTTAAATTCTTTCCCACAATTGCATGCAACATGGTTCCAAATGTCCTATTTACCACTTTAATTTGGCCATTAGTCTGTAGATGTCATGCAGTTAAGAATAAAAGCTCAATACCAAGCTTTCCTTACAAGACTTTTCAAAAATGACTAAGAAACTTAGCATCCCTATCTAAAACTATGGTTCTTGGCACAGTATGAAGTTTAACCACTTCCCTGAAGAAAAGATCAACAATGTTTGTTACATCATTTGTTTTATAGCAAGCAATAAAATGAACCATTTTACTAAATCTATTAACTACAATAAATATGTTGTCTCTACCCCTTCTGGTCCTAGGTAATCCCAAAATAAAATCTATTGATATATCAATCCAAGGTTTAATAGGAATAGGCAAAGGTGTATACAAGTCATGTGGCTTAGACTTAGACTTAGCTTGTATGCATGTGATACACTTAGCACAAACTCTTTCGACATCTTTTCTCATATTTGCATAATAAAAATGTTCAGTAAGGATGTCTAAAGTCTTTTGAACACTAAAATGTCTCATTAGCCCACCTCCATGCAGTTCCCTCATAAGCAATTCTCTAGTATAACATGTAGGAATGCATAGTTGTTTATTTTTAAAGAGAAATCCTTCATGCCTTTAGAACTTGTTAAATGCAGCATGTTCACAAGTTTGATACACATCACCAAAATTAGAATCCTTGCAATACAATTCTTTCAAATGCTCAAATCTAAGTAGCTATAAGCTAAGCATAGAAATCAAAGCATACCTTCTTTAAAGAGCATTAGTTATACATTGTCTCTTCCTTGCTTGTATTTGATCACATAGGGAAATTTTTCCAGATATTCCACCCATTTTGTATACCTCTTGCTCAACTTTCCTTGGCCCTTCAAGTATTTAGTGATTAATGATCACTATGGATGACAAACTCCCTAGGCAATAAGTAATGTTCCCATACTCCAAGAGCCTTTACCAAGGTATAGAACTCTTTATCATAAGTAGAGTAATTTAGAGGCGATCCACTCAACTTCTCACTAAAATATGCTATGGGTTAGTTTTCCTACATCAAAATAGCCTTTATACCAATCCCAAAAGCATTATATTCAATTTCAAAGGTTTTTGAAAAATCAGGTAAACGCAAAATAGGTGCATAACATAATTTGTTCTTTAAAGTGTTAATGCATCTTTTTGTTCCTTTTTCCATTTAAATGCAACACTCTTTTTAACAATTTCATTTAATGGGGCAGCGATAATAGAAAAATATAATAAAATGCCTGGAGAAACTTTTCAAACCATGGAAACTCTTAACCACACTAACTGACTTACGCATTGGCTATTCGTGGATAACCTTCACCTTTTCAAAGTCAACCTCAACTCCCTTTGAACTCACAACAAAGCCTAAGAATGAAACTTTATCCATACAAAAAGCACATTTCTTAAGATTCGCATATAATTTCTCCTTCTTAAGCACATCTAAAATGGTCTTAATAAACAAGGTATGATCATCTAAGCTCTTGTTGTAGAACAAAATGTCATCAAAATAGACAACAACAACTTTTTCAAAAAACTCTCACAAGACATGATTCATTAAGTACATGAATTTACTGGGTGCTTTAGATAACCTAAAAAGCATCACTAACCACTCATACAATCTATATTTTGTCTTAAATGCAGTTTTCTAGTTATCACCTTCTTTCATCCTAATTTGATGGTAGCCACTTTTCAAATCAATTTTAGAGAAAACACATGCACCATGCAGTTCATCCAGCATATCATCTAATCCAGGAATAGGATAACAATACTTTACAGTGATTTTGTTGACTGCCCTACAATCCATGCACATCCTCTAAGTTCCATCTTTCTTTGGTATTAAGAAGATATAAATAGCACAAGGACTCATGCTTTCCCTCACGTACCCTTTTGCCAACAACTCATCTACTTGCCTTTGCAACTCCTTTGTTTCCTTGGGATTGCTTCAGTAAGTTGGCCTATTAGGAATTTGCTCTACTTGGATGAAATCAATCTAATGTTCAATCCCTCTAAATAGTGGTAACCTGTGAGATTCCCTTTAGAAAACACATCATCAAACTCCTGTGTTAAACTCATAAACACACCAGATAAATTTAAATTAAAGTCAGTGTTAGTGAACAAAGTTTCTTTAAACCGTATGAGGATTAAAGCCCTTTTACCAAAGTATGCACTTTTTAGTTCTCTTTCTTTTGCAAAATAAAAATTATATGTCCTAACTCCTTCACCCCTCTCAATTTCTTTTTCCTCATGTTTTGCATTCTTTTCTTGCTTTTCAATCATTAACTTATTCTCCCTAACACATCTCATTTTCTTTTCCTTACTCCTATAGCCATTCACTATTGGGCCTTTTTCTTTATTCTTTAAACTCTTTTCTCTCTTTTCATTTGGAACCCTCACAATCCTTGCCCTCAGACCTTGTTTTGAGTTGGCCTTGATAAATTTCAGACGGAGTCATAGGAGCAAGTGAAATCTTGCGGCCATTCATCTCAAATGTGAACTTATTTGTGAATCCATCATAAATTGCTCTTGTATCAAATTGTCATGATCTTTCTAGTAAAACATGTCCAACTTGCATAGGTACCACATCACATCTCACTTTGTCAGTATATTTCCCAATGGAAAATGGCACAACAACTTGCTTTGTGACATTGCACTCTTTACTATCACTCAACCGCTAAAGCTTGTTTAGGGTGCTTTTCACACTTTAGCCCTAACTTGTCAACCATGTACTAGCCACATTAGTACAACTACCACCATCTATGATCATGTTACAGACTTGCCCACTTACAAAACACTTAGTATGAAATATATTTTCCCTTTGTTCTAAGCTTTCTTCCTTAATAGACAAATTTAATGCATGCCTAGTTATTAGGGATTCTCTTTGCACAACATATTCAACCTTATTAACATCTAAACAATCATCTAAAGATGAGATACTTAAGTTATCATCAGGATCATTATCATGCGTAGATTCAAAAACAATTTCATTTCCCATAATAAGCATAATCTTTCGATTAGGGCAATCAGATGCATAATGACCACGCTCTTGGCACTTAATACACTTAATATCTTTATGTTTAGAAGGCAGATTAGAAGTACCTTTTTTTATTCAAAGTACCATTCACCTTGCCCTTGTCTGTGTCATTGGCCTTCACATTCGAATCCAGACTTAGTCCTTTCTTTTTGTTGTCATCTTTACTCAATTTTGAGCTCTATTTACTGCTAAAATTTAGAAATGATCTTGCTGAACTCTTTTGTTTTTGTTGTCACTCCACTTTCATGGCTAAGTTGATTAGATCCTTCATCTCCATAAGGGTGCAAGTCTACCACGTAAGCAATTTCTTTATTCAAACTAGCAAGAAATCTAAACATTATCACTTCTTCATCTTCCTCAATGTTAGTTTTTATCATTAGCATATCCATCTCATTGTGGTAATCCTCGATGGACTTTGACCCTTGAATAAGCCTTTGTGACTTCTGATGTATTTCTATATAGTAATAAGAAGACACAAATTACTTTCTCATCTCTCTCTTCATCTCAGCCAAAGTTTAATCGGATCCTCACTATTTCTCTTTCTAGACTTTACAAGTTCCCCCACCAAACTAAAGCATAATTAAAAGATTCAATTGTAACTGATCTGACCTTCTTCTCATCCGAATAATTAAGGCTTGCAAATAACATCTCAACCTTCCTCTCCCATTCAAGGTAAGTTTCAGCATTATTCTTACCTTTGAATGGAGGAATGCTCGTTTTGATGACGTTGAGATTGTTATCATTTCTTTCATTTCATACCTCCCTTATTCTATTTCTCATGGAGTTTGCATCATCACGATTTGATTCTCCTTCTTCTTCAACAAACGGAGGCCTTCGGGTAGGTCTTGACTTGTTTGGTGACTCTAAATTTTCCAACCTCAAATTTAGAACTTTGAATTGGTCTTGTATAGCCTTCATAAATAGCTTCATATCAACTTCGTTATTTTCTCTTGAACTACTCATAATTCACAATCTGAAAAAGAACTAAAGAAAACGAAATAGAATAGATTAGTGAGCAGCACACTACCTCACATGTTTACACTCAACGGTGTTTATTCACTTGTATTTCACACTGGTTTTTGGATTTTACCTCTCTTAAGCTCAACAACACCTAAGCCTTTTTACCACTAAAGCTTGCTGTCCTCAACTACACTTCATAGTATATTTCCAACTTCTTTTGCAAATTAAATGAATGGAAAGGAATAGGAGAGATTATGGACTAGAGACAGTGGAATGATATAAGAATAACAAAATCAAATTGCAGAAGGCATGTGAAAGGAAAATGAAGATAAACTTATGCCAACTTGCAAAGTTAGATTGTTTGGACGATACCCTGGACTAAATTTCGTTTTTTTCTTTTTTTTCAACTTCTGAATTTAAAAAAAAAGAATGAAATAATAATCCTTGGATTCTTAGGTCAGACTACTACCCCTAAAGAGCATTCAAAATTATTGAATTCTTGTGGTAGGCTACCAACTTCAACATTTACTCATTAGAAGTCTTTAAAAGATGCTTTCACTTTTGACTTATGTACAATACACTCAACACTTTTAGACTTTCTTTTTCACCTTTTTTTTATTTTAATTTTCATGTTTCCCAAAGAAGATAAGAATACTAGACAAGATCAAAGGCAAATTCTCTTATGAACAAAAAGTGATAGTAGATGAATAAAAATTAATTGCTAAAGGATTAATTTGGGCTAGATAGAATTAAAATAGAATAAGTAGATACTACCTTTTTTTTTTTCATTTTCCCATAAACTTTCTAAGATAGGAACAAGAAAATAAGATTATAGAAGCAAAATCAGATGGAAATACACTGATGAACAGAAATTAGTAACAAATGAAACAATCTAGGCAAGATTAAGATTAAAAGAGAATGAAACAAAGACTTCTTCTTTTTTTCTTTTTTAATTTATAAAAAAAAAAACAAGAAGTTTAAGAACAACAAATAATAAACAGGATAAATAAGAATTTACCTAAGTCCAAGCTCTGATACTAGATGATGTGGATCCCCAAGGTCATGAAGAACTAGAAACTCTAGAACACACACTATGGAAAGGACATGAAATGGAATGAACCCCCAAATGACATATGCAAATGGAAACACAAATGATAGGTTGATTAGATATAAGAATAAATTCACCTCAAGAGATCACCTTGCTAAAAATTAATTCATGTTGCAATATAATAAGACAAGCTTCCCTCCCCTAGAGAGCTCTGGCCAAACCAATAAGGAAACTAAAATGTTTCTTTGATAGAATGAAACTTGATGTCTTACAAAGTTGAGGCTTAAGCCTTTCTATAAGCTTCAAAGCCCCTAAGAAACTTTAATTTTGAAATGCAACATTGGGCCCTCAATAAGTTAGGTCAAATGATACTAAAAATAACTTTAGACATTAAAATAAAAGCCTAATATATAATATACATCCTAGGCCCAAATTGATTACAATGTAGTCTAAAACAGAAGTAAACACAAAAACATATATTAATTCTAGCACAAGATTTTTTTAAATAAAGTAAAACCTTATAGAATTCAAGATAACAACATATTAATAAATATAAACAATAAGTAATAATACTGGAAAAAATAAGATATATATAGGTGAAGTTCTATTATATATTGGTAAAATTTAATTATGAAAAATATCAATATACAAAATATCATACCATGAGAGACATAAGGGCTACTATGACAACAACAAAATGTAATGTATTACCTTTAGAATTATGGAAAAAGCAAAAGCCAGTAAGAATGACTAATGCAGGAAAGGAAATACATATAATAAAATTGTCAGCAAAAAATATACCCATGTAAATAGGAGAATACAAATTAAAACCAATACTATACTAATATAATGAATCTACTCTAGATATAAATTTAGGAATGGATTTCTTATAACAATATATGCCTTTACATTTTGCACAAAAAACATTAGTATTAACTACACCATGTAAATATGAAGCATGTATAATAAGAATATTTAATCCTTAGAATAGATGCAATATTTCGTAGAATGAAATTTGATAATAAAGTACAACTTTTACTTAATAATAAACCCATAGAAATAAAAGAAAAAAGTTTAATGATAATGAATATGGAGATAAGGACTATAAAACAAAGATTGATAGATAATTATGATGAAAACCCATTAGTACATTGGGAAAAATCGAAACCAATAGCAAAGATGGAATTATTAGACTATAGTAAATAAATAATTAGTAAACCTTACCCATAGACTGAAAAAGAAAAAAAAAAAAGAATTCATAATGTATATAAATGAAATGAAAAGAATATGATTTGATAAGGGAAAGTAAATCAAATTATTATTCACTAACAATGATAGTAATAAAACATAGTAAAAAAGAGAGAGGAAAATCTAGAATGATAATTAACTATAAAAAACTAAATGAAATAGTAGTTAGAAATAGATATCCAATATCAAATAAAACTATTATTTGACCTTACAAAAGGTAAACAAATATTCATTAAATTTGATTGTAACAGGATTTTTTCAAATAAAATTAGAAGAAGAAAGTAAAAAATATAAATATTTACTACTTCAGAAGGATTATATGAATGGAATGCAATTCTAATGGGATTTTATAATAGTCTTAGTATATTTCAAGAATATGTTATGAAACTACTAATACCTATAAGGGATTTTGTAGTAATATATATAGATGACATACTAATATTTTCAAATAATGAGGAAGAATAGGAAAGTCATTTACTAAAATTCATGGATTTAATATAAACAAAAGGACTGAATATATCACTAAAAAAAGTAGGGTTAAGAAAAACCAAAATAGGATTTTTAGTTCACTATATAACAAAGGATGGTATAGAATTACAACAAAATATAAGTAAAAAAAGCATAAGATTTCCCTGAAATAAAAACAAAGAAAGAACTCCAATCATTTTAAGGAATAGTAAATCAAGCAAGAAACTTTATTCCAAATTAAATTTAAATATAGTGCAAAAAATCTAAATTAGCAAGAGAAAAAACAAAATGGCAATGGGGTGAAAATAAAAATAAAATAATAGAAAAAATAAAAAAAATGTAGAAATTTACCAAAATTAACTATACCAACTGAAGAACCTATAAAATGGATTATTTATACAAATGTATCAAAAAATTATTAGGGAGCTGCATTATATCATGAAAATGAAGCAGGGATAGAAATAATCACTAGATATTCTAGTGGTAAATTTAATCAAAGCCAAAGTAGATATCATTCAAATTGGAAAGAATTTCTAGCTATAGTAAAAGCTATAAAAAATTTTTAAATTATTAATAATCAATTCTCATTTTATTATCAGAATAGATAATATTCAAGTAAGACATTGGTTAGATAAAGGAATAAGAGCTTCAAAATTAACTAATATAATGCTAATAAAATGACAAACTAATTTACCCCATTATGATTACGAAGTTGAATATATAAAAAATAATAATTTGATTGCAGATTATTTTAGTAGTGATGGAGCCAAATAAGGAAAAGATGAGTAGCAATCCATTAAAAGAGACCACAAATACTGATACTAGTATAGAACAAGTAATTATGAAGATCAATATTTTGGAGATAAATATGGGACTACTCAAAGTCCAAGCTAATACCTATATCAATAATCTTACTAATTCCATGAATAACCTAAGCAATTCAATGGGTAGTCAAATTGTCCATTTGGATTACTTGCAAAAAAGAGTAACTATTTTAGAAAGAAAAACAAAAGGAGAGAAACAAGAGCCAAAAATAACCTAAACCAGTTAAACTACTCTAAGCCCAAAAAACCAAATTACACCATTTGCAATAATAATAAAATCCCATCAAGAAACCCATAAAAAGAACTCTAAAAATTAATACTCTAAACCAAACTTCTGATACCATCAAACAATTATTTAAAACTTTAATGCCAAATAGATCCTAAGTCTCTTCTTCATCAAATATCAATCCAAAAACCTTTGAGTAATTCCAATATTTTAAACTGCTCATTAGTAAACTTAATGACTTAAAAATTCAATCATCTATTGTCAAATATGTTCTTCATTTTGCATTAAATAAAGTCATCATTTTCCCCAGAACTAACCCAGAACTAGTAACGACCTTATGTAGCTATGGATTAATCCAAACCATTTATCCTTCCTCTAATATGCAAGAAATAACCTAATCACCAAAATCTATTCAAGAAACAACCGAAAATTATTTTGAAATTGTAACCTAATATAGAGTGTACATTAAATGTTATTCCATAGCAGCATAAATTACTCTAGAAAAATTTTATCCACCAATAAATATCATTAAATTTGGTACCACTAAAAAACCATTTGAATTCAAATAAGAAGAAAAAGAAGATATCCCAAAAGAAGATTTTCCTTATACAATTTGTTGAATAAGAGCCTAGGAAACCAATATTATTTTCTCATAAATGAATAGAATAATAACAAGTGATGAAGCACAATAGACATATTTCACTAACCTAACAACATGTTTATACTTAATAGGAAAAACCAATAGACAAAGTAAGAATTTTTCACTATGGTATCAAAGAATAAAGTCCAATAATATGGACAATTTGATGAATATACCAAGTATTATCATAATATACAACTCATCACTGCAAATATTATGAAGAAAGAGAAAAGAAGAGAGAGACTACAAAGAACCTTTGACATCTCTTGAAGTGATAAGTTGAGAAGACAAAAAGAAACGAAGATAAAAACCTTAAAGATAAAAGAAGGACAATAATGAAGGAAGGAATCAAAGAAAGAAAATAAAAGAGGATATCTGAAGCAGACAATGGAAAAAAGATTGAAGGACAACATAACTAAGCATAATGGGAGACCAAAGGAATCGCAAGGACAATAATGAGGAACCAAAGGAATCAAAAGGACAATAATAGGATAGGACTATGTAATAAAAGATTAGGTGAAGCCTTGTAACTTGACGCAAAAAGGCATCAAGCATTTGAGACCATCAAGTGATCAAGCCTCCTAGCATCAGAGTTCTCTTTATTTCACTTTAAGTTTAAGTTCTTGAGTATCTTTTATAAAGTATCAAATTTTTAAATAAAAATATTTTTTATATCCTCAACATCATCTATTTCTAGAGTATTTTTTCAACTTTCATCATCATTCCAAGAGTAGCAAAGGATCTTAAAGGTATGAAATTCTAAACTCCTTATAGGAGATTAAAGGGATTGTTTTTATGAAATTATAATCAAACATCATGATCCTATAATTTAACTACTGACTATATTATTGATGCACTAACATTAGTTAAGCCAAGGGATAAGTACACTTCCTATAGAAAATGAAGGAAGGTTATGTTAAGCTAAATTAAAGGGAGAAGGTTTGTGCAAGATGGTAGTAGAAACGACCTCTGCATGAAAGAGGGTAGAGTTCCTTCCAAAACTCAGTTTAGACTTGGTCAAAAATTATCCAATTGGCTTAGTAGAATGTTGTTCAACAATAGTATGGTCAGCTATTGCAATTATGGTATTAGAGTTAGGTTGATTATAATGCAGGACAATATGAACCTTTTTCTCCTAGCTTAAATTATATTCCTTTTGTTTGTTCAGTTTCCTTGCTTTGTTTGTTTAATGTCTCTGTTCAGTCAAAATCTTACTTTATAATTATTTTACTATCGGGTAATGGGTGCAATAAGTAGAGTAGAACCAAGAATATATTGTATAGATGAAAATAAATTATCAAATAGTTCTTCTATACTATAAAAAGAAGGTATACTAATAGCTACACTATTTATATTAGAAGGAGATAGAGATTGTAATTATAATCAATAAAATTGGACAAATATGTTTTTAATGAAACACTTAAGATGTCTAATAGATCCAAATATAAAAGAAGAAATAAATATTTATGATTTAGATGGAGCTATAGAAAGAGTTCCAGAAGAAATTAAAAAATTAATAGATAAAGAAAATTTAAAATATAGAATGAAAAGATTATGTGAAGTAGCAAAAACATTAGTACAAAAGATTTATGAAACAAAATCAGAAATAGTAGAATTAAGAAAAGAATTAAAAGACATAAAAGATTATATGACTAAAATAGGTCATGATATAGGAATAAAAATAAAGAAAGTTTAATAGAAATAAAACAAAGAAAAGAAATAAATATGATGGAAAGCCATAAGAGAAATAATATTTGAAGAAAAAATAGAAGAAGAGATAAAGAACCTATCACCAAACCAAAATATATACCAAATAAGAATAAAAACAGGAAAAAAAAAACAAAATGGACAAGAAATAATAAATAATAATTTATATATAATATTTGATGAAATATTAAAAAATGAAAATAAAATATTAGATAAAAAGAAAGAAAATGAAGAAGAAAATATAGAAAAGTTAACAAAGAAGGACTATGAAAGAGCGTAAGTAGTTTAGTAAGAAAAACGTATGTATTTATTTATTTTATTAATAAATTTAAAATTCTTATCATTTTTGGACTTTAACTATATGTGAATGAATTTTCGAAATTTATAGTTTTCTATTAAACATAGAAGAAAATTATGTTATTATAAAATAAAAATAGTTCTAGTGTAATGTGTATGGTACATAATAGTATACTTATTTTTTATGTTATATATAATAATAATTGCATAAAAATGAAGGCTTGATGTCAGAGTTTATAATTATAATGTCAAAAAAAGTTTGATATGTGCGAATTAGATTTTTATTTTGAAAAAACTTTTATGTGCACTACTTGGTATCTTTGATATGCTTTTGTCTAATTAAAGCATAACAAGTATAAATTTTTTAATCATATCACAACTGTATTTTAGTCCCTTCCTTTTTTCGAACTGCTAATTAGATCCTTCACATATTTGTAGTGTCAAGATAGTCCCTAAACAATTTAATAGTAATCAAAAGTAATTCTCATTAAGTCAAGGGCAAGCCAGTCATAATAATTTGGAAGGATTACTTTTATTATTTTTGAATTATTTTAGGAAAAACTTTGTCATTACAAATTGTTGGATGATCAAATTGACACTGAAGCAAAAAAACTAAAATAGTTATTTGCTCCAAAATTTAGTCCCTTACTTTTTTCTAAGTGCTAATTAGATCCTGCACATATTTGTAGAGCCAAAATGGTTCCTAAAAAATATAATATTAATCAAAAGTAATTCTCATTAAGTCAAGGGCAAGCCATTCATAATAATTTTGAAGGATTACTTTTATTATTTTTGAATTTTTTTATGAAAAATTTTGTCATTATAAATTGATAGATGATCAAATTAACACTGAAGCAAAAAGTTGGGACACTAAAATGGTTATTTTCTCCAAATTTTAGTCCCTTACGTTTTTTCGAAGTGCTAATTAGATCCCTCGTATATTTGTAGAGCCAAAATGGTCTCCAAAAATTTAATAGTAATCAAAAGGAATTCTCATTAAGTTAAGAGCAAGCCATTCATAATAATTTTGAAGGATTACTTTTATTATTTGTGAATTTTTTTTAAAAAATTTTGTCATTACAAATTGATGGATGATTAATTTAACGCTGAAGCAAAACGTGAGAACTAAAATGTTTATTTTCTCCAAATTAAATTATAGACTTTTTATGTTATTCATAGTTAATAATTAAAAAAATTGATAGTAAAGATGTAATAAACTATGTATAAGTCTAATATTTCTATTTTATATATTTTTCACTCGTGACTCTCTATTTTTTAGTAAAAATTAATTTTATAATAACATAATAATTATTAATCTTTTGTCACACTTTCTATCTCTTTTACAGAATTATTTTTTCTCACTTCCAATCATTTTCCTGGGTGTGGATCCCCTGTATGCACATTCATTTTTTTTTAATATATTAATAAGTATTTTTTAAAAAATATTAAAATAAAGAATAAAGAGATAAATATTATCTTCTTTGGTACATAATGGTATTTTTTGAAATGAAAACAAGTATAATTTTTTATTAAAAGAAAAAAATAAAATATATTTTAAATATAAGATGTCATTTTGCTAAATAGAGAAAGAATATCCTTTAACCTTGGAAGCTCTATGCCTCTTATTCTATTTTTTATTTTTAACAAAATTGTGTCATATTTGCATGCTAACATTACACTAAATTATATACCGAAATAATAATATGTATTCTAGAAAATTAAAATTAAAATAATAAATATTTTTTATTTTTATAAGGTATTAATATTTGTCATATTATTTTTTTTCAAAAAAAAAAAAAGAATGAGAGGTATGAAGCTGAATTTCTGGTAACGTTTTTTTTTTTTTTTTTAATGAAAGCTTTTAAAGTTATAAGATTTTTATTTTTAAAAAAGGAATGACATTTTGTATAAAAATATTATATACACTAAATTGTGTATATAATATTTTGACATTTTGTATAAGATTTTTAAAATTGTGTCATATTTGCATGCTAACATTACACTAAATTATATACCGAAATAATAATATGTATTCTAGAAAATTAAAATTAAAATAATAAATATTTTTTTATTTTTATAAGGTATTAATATTTGTCATATTATTTTTTTTCAAAAAAAAAAAAAAGAACGAGAGGTATGAAGCTGAATTTCTGGTAACGTTTTTTTTTTTTTTTTTAATGAAAGCTTTTAAAGTTATAAGATTTTTATTTTTAAAAAAGGAATGACATTTTGTATAAAAATATTATCTTTTCATTTTTTATTTTGACGCATTTTTACAATATTTAATATAAATTAATATAGAAAAATAGTTGTATTTACAAATGCCAAGCATTAAGAAGTATGAAGCTTATCCTTTCAAATGATATTATATAACAAAATGACATTTTTTTTATTCAAAATATTTTTTTATTTTAATATTTTATTAAAAAATCAATGCTTGTTAATATTTTTAGCTAGACAAATATACAATTTGTCTCACACTTTTACATTTTATGACAATTTAGTCTCTTATAAATTAATAATGACAAATCAATCTATCACAAATTTAAATTTGTATAAGATTAGTCTCTCACAAATTCAAATTTGTACAAAATTATTCTTTTTATTTGTATTAATGAGGGACTAATTTTGCATAAAATATAATTTATGAGGGATTGATTTGTTAGTCATTTATGAGGGATCAAATTGTCACAAAATATAAAAGTGGATAACTAATTTGATACTTTTCTATTTCTAGCATTATAAATGGCTAAGTTTTGATTTTTAGAAAAATAATGTCAGCAGCAGATAAAAAAATTATTTTTTATTTTTATTTTGATATTTTTAAAAAATATATAATTATTAATAAAAAAAAATTCTGTACACCCAAACGACGTGCGTTTAGATGCACAGCAGGTATTTCCCTTCCCATTTATTTTATTTTCCTCGAAATTTATATTCCAGAACTGAAAATCGATATTCTCTACTCCGGCCCCAGGGCAGAGAAACGAAAAATGTGAAACGCCTCGGACGATGTTGATCGCTTGTTCGCATGCTTCAACTGTGTTACATCTCCTCCTCGTAAGCTTTCGTTTTACTCTAAAACTTCATAGCTCCTGTTATATCAGAAATCGCTGACTATTTTGGATTAGGTGAATAATATTATAATTCAAATTTCCATATCTTTAATCCTTTTTATTTTATTGTAGAATTGGTTTTTCCATTTTTGTTTTAATCTGGCTTTTTTGGCTTTCTCGTTGTAAAGAGTGATCATAGACTTATCAACTGTTTGAATCTGGTTTTCCTAAGGGGCATTGTTTGCGTTCAAATATTCTTATTCATCTATGGATGGTCTTTCTTCCAATGTTGCTGGTTTGATTTTTATCTCCGTTCTGTCTAGTTAAAATTATGTTTTTCACTTGTTCTTTGTGGACGTCTGCATCTCATTTCAACTCCATTTTGTTATTGGCCTTCTTGTCGTCCTCTCTGTTTCGCCTTTTTGCACATTATCACATCTACCCATTGTGCCTTATGCTGTACATTTTCAATCCAGACCAGGTGTTTTTCTTTTTTATTTTTTCCTTCAACATGTCTAATGTATTATAATGAAATTAAACCTCTCTTTGACCATCCTAAGTTCTCATCTTT
This sequence comes from Delonix regia, assembly GCA_037074485.1. NCBI lineage: Eukaryota > Viridiplantae > Streptophyta > Magnoliopsida > Fabales > Fabaceae > Delonix > Delonix regia. The sequence goes on along the minus strand of CM073449.1, from coordinate 17,166,960 downwards.
CATTGTGTACCATGATGTCATCTAATTCGTTTTGCAATTGAAGAGAACAAGAAAATGATAAAGAAGAAAAAAAGGTGATTCATGTGGTAGCAAATGAGCAAATAAAAGCAGAGTAGTAAACAAGTTATTGCTTTCCATGTCCAGCAATACTACTCACACAATAGTAACCCATGCAAGAAAACACAGCTTCATGTGTGTATGCTGGTGGATGACTATTTGTTTATCATATTAATGACATGTACAAGCAGTTGTTTGTTTATATATAGCTTTTTATTTGGTGAATAGCTTTGCTCTTCCCAAAATAATATGATAATACTATGTATGAGGTAAAAATGTTTTGTTTTCGCAGAATCTGCCATGAGGGAAAGAAAGCGAGCTAAAAGCAGATTGGACTAAGGGAGTTCGACGAGTGAGACCTCATCACATTCTAGCCTTCCATCTCCCAAATCAGTTGGAAACGAGCAGAAAATCCCCAAGCAACAGATGCAGTCTTCCATTAAGCATGTAATTACCAATTAGTAAACACTCCCGTTGTTTGTTTTAGTGATGTACTAAGTGTTGTCTTGAAGTTAATTGCTGCCAATTACGTGGTGCTGCCAACAAGGCTTACACTCTTCATTGCTTTTGATGTAGTAGAACAATCAATTTTTACTTTTGTTTCAAACTCCTTTTTTTTTTTAGGGGCCGGTTTTTCGAAACTCATTTACCTGCATTATATTTTCAGATCAAATTTACTGTAGCAAAAGAAAAAAGTTTTAGTCTTAGGAAACAAGTAAAATATATTTTTGGCCTTTTATTTATCACAAAATTGTCAATTTGATCATTCACTTATTATAATGTCTAAAATAGTCATCCACTTATTGAAAAGTGTCATACTTATACCCTCACTTCAAAAAAAAAAAACTAAATTTAGTCATTGAATTTAGGGTTCAAAGTTTAATAGAGAAATTAAATTTGGTATTTTTCTAAAAAGTAAAGAATTACGTGTGACATTTTTCAATCAATAAATAAAAAAAATTTTAGACATTACAATAAATAAGAGACCAAAATGATAATTTTGTAATAAGTGAGAGACTAAAAAAATACTTTTCTATTTAGAAAACAGATATCTCCAGTTGTATTTTTTGGATCTCCACTTGGAGTACCTCCCAGAAGACTAGTTTGCTTATGGAACTTGTTACATGAGATATGTCTTGATGTCTCTGGACAAAAATAAATCGAATTTAAGGTGTTCGTGTGATGCTAGTTTACTATTCAACTTTTCTGTTTCATTGAGACTTCTTTATGTACCTTATGTTTCATAATGTGACTAGTGTTCTTGACTCATGGTTTCCGTATGTTTAGGAAGAAGGCTTTACATTCCCAAGGCAGGATGAAGCATTGAACTTTGCCAAAGGACAAGTGTATTTTCGTATCTTCAGTTATCAAGACCATTTAGTGGACAAAGAAGGTTCCTTGTGTCTACATAAACAGAATTCTGGAGAAGATTACATGCAAGTAGTTTTCTTTTTCATCTGATTAATTATTTATTGCTTCAATGGGTGATGAAAGTTCTCTGTGTCTGCAATTTCATAATGTTGATACTTTCAGGTACCAACTATGGATTCCGAACTGCGTTATCATTATAAAGTGATTCAGGAGGTAATAATCTTTTGTGCTTTGTGGTCATTGATTTCACTAAGCATGTGGTACTACAGTGAGTCATCTGGGCAAACTTTCATGTTTACATTTCACTCACTCCGAATGTTATTCTGCTTTTAGGGTTTACCATGCCACTCTAGTTTGATTTGGAGTTCAACAATATAGGAAAGGACGGAGATGAAATGGTGGATCTCATAGTCTCTGTGATTCTAGAAGCCTTACATGTTGATCTGTGGAGACCAGGAATGGAAAGTAGAATTGGACTCTTCTACTGATGGTATGAACTTTCTTGAGGTAAATTGCTTTGTTGTATCTATGCTGTAGTTTTGTTACCTGCTCCTTTACATTTTTCCCCTTCTTTTTCTTAATGTAATAAGAGGAAAACCTGTGGCTATATTAATGTATAATAATATAAGACACCTGTAATATTCATTTTTGGGTTACGAAGGATGGAGGCACTAGCCAAGAGTTGGGAGTGGAAAATTGGTAGGGCAGGGATCGAACCCCTTGAATTGCCACTTGAGCCAAAGGTCTTGGGCTAAGGCTCATTGAATATTGTTGTTGTTTAGGTTCTACTTTTACCCGCTGCAGGCTCAGCGTGGCCTCCACCAGATTTTTTGCAGTGCATAGCTGTGCACATTTAGGGCATTAGATCATTAAGACCACATGTGGTTTGCCCATTTGGACCGTTAAACCATTTAGACAACATTATGCGCACAACAGGTGCTGTGAACAGTAAGAAATCCATATTAATGCGGACTCTAGGTTAATAGGGTTAAAAAAATTCTATATCCTATTTGAAAAAATTTATACCTTTATATTATCGTTAATATCAAATGCTTTTATTTAAACTTTCGGATCAAACTAAATGATACTATGTCACTACCAATATCCTTACTTTCGCGCTCCCAAATCAATAAATCAGGAAATAAGCTTGAATTTAAAAGAGCATTGTACTAAGAATTACTCTTCATATAAATATCATCAACTCCACTACCTAAATACTCATGAGGATATAATTTTTTTTATCTACTCACAATTTCTTAACGTGTAGCTAGGAAGGATTCAGTAAAAGGAAAATATGCCATCACTCAATATCATAATAGTACAATGAACAACCCAATGAAGCATAAAATATATGATATATATACACACATAAAGCACTGCAAATATTATTTAATCTAATAATATTTCAAAATGTTTTGCTGTATTTTCTTAGACAATAATTCTGGGTTCAACTAAAAGTAACATATTGACATTTGATCTTGATTATATTCTAATCAATTATTGTAAAACTATTATTTACAAAAATATATAAAATGTATGCATAAAATAACTAGAGTTTAATACATAATAGTCAAGCGGAGTCAAATTATAATGTTAGATAAAAATAATAACATTATCCAGTTATTTAAGAGTTAAACGTATGTTTGCACATGACTTTGAAAATTCAAGATTTGCCGAGTATAATATCATAACTTATTATTTACATAAAATTTTAAAAAAATTAAAGGGGTAGTGCCCACCTCCAACAAGGCGTTGCTGTCTATGAGGTTAGGTGAAGTTCAGGTGGATATAGCCCCACAATGGAAAAGTACAAGGCTCGCTTTCTGGCGTGTTTGAATTGCAGTTTTTCAAACTTGACAAACACCATCTCGAAGAGAACGGGTGAAGCTAAGAAATAAAGAAAAGCAATAAAAACTAGTATTGAAATAAGAAAGGGTAAGAAATTTAACAACAATAATTCACTTATTTGCTTTCAGCATGTCATTGCAGAAACCTTGATGCCATTTTCATTGATACCTCTGAACTTGGAAAAAACTGCATACACATAAATAGAAAGTTTACTATTTATTTATCCTTCAGATAAAAAAGCTTCGTTCTTTCCTATATCTTGTTAGGAAACATGCACTTTTTTATTTCTCAAGAGTACATACTTCAACTTAATCTTCTAATCTTACGTTCCACGATTCAATCTATGAAGATTCTTTATTCACTACTTAGTTAATACATAAAGAGCAAAATACAATTTTGGTTACTTATTTTTGGTCTTAAGATTAATTTAGTACTTTAAAAATGAAAATATTAAAATGATTTTTCAAAGATAAAATTTTTTAAAAAATAAAAGTCTTACAAAGATCAGTTTAGAACATAAGGACTGAATTAGTTTATTTTTTCATCTTTCAAAAATTATTTGGATACTTTTAATTTTTTAAGAACCAAAGTGACATTTTAGCCGAAAATGAAGTACCAAAATTATATATTTCTCAATCCATAAAGCTTGCATTAACAAGAGTAACAAGAGTAGTGAGTGAAAAATTTTCAGAGAGCGAATAGTGTAGAATTAAGATGTAGAAATAAAGTAGCTGAGGCATGTCTTTTTCAAGAAAGAGTACATTTTCTCGTTTTCTTACCTTGAAGCTGATGACCGAACAGGCGAAACTAATCTTCTAGTTGCTCACTTATATACCGTTGCGAATATCGCTGAACTTGTTCCTGATCCACTTGAAGCTGTTTCTCACACTTGTCTTAATCTTCCCTTCTACTGTCAAAATGTTATATGCCTTGATCCTCTTCTTCCTCTTCATCTCTGGATTATTTGATGAACAAAACCCATTTACCTTGTGGCATGGCCCGTTGAAGTTGTACGAGTTTGATCTTTCTCTGTACCCGAACTCAGAGTTGCAGCATGAGTATTTAGGGAATGACTTGTTGCATTTCTCCATTATCACCAACTCTCTCTTCTGTTGTTGTTTGGGTGCATGAAATGAAATTAACGCGAGCTAAAAATGGGAAAATCTCGGTATGGGTTTTAAAGGAGAACGGGATGCACATCATCATGATGATCCAGTGTGGTGGCACCCCATGTGTGATGCAGGACTGCTGCTCTTTTGGGTTGTGCAAATTATGAGGAGCATTGTTTCGTGATGGGGATGGTGGGGCCTACTTGTAGATGACACAATCAATTCACGTGGTTAAAGTTGGGACCCACGGTTTCTAGCCTTGCGGGGTTTGAATGGGGAGTAGGTTATAGGAATAAAATATTATTTTAGCCTCTTTATTTAATTTTAATTTTAATTTAATTTTTTATTTATGAGTTTAATTTATATTTAATTTATTCATTAATATAAATAATGATGGATCCAATAGAGGTAGAGGTTTGTTCCCCTAGGCTTTTTCAAATTTTTATATTGATTCTTCGCAAGTATGTAAATGTTCTTTAAAGACTCTTAAAGAATGTTTATTATTTTGATATAATATAATTTGAAGATTTTCACTGTCTTTAAAATTAAAATTAAAATTTGTTCATGTATATAACTGTTAATATATTTAATCTAAATTTTGTTAACAATAAATTTGTTAATTTTTATATTAGTGAGAGATCAAATTGAAACATGTAAAATTAGTGTATGCTTTTATAATATGAGAAAGCTGTGTAATTTTAATATATCTTAAAGGAGGGAAGCATAATTTAACCTACTTTTTATAAAAAAAATAAATATAATTACATTATTATTGATAGTTAACCTTTCCTATCTTTTATATTTTGCACCTTAAATTACCGACAATCTACGAAGAGTTAATAAATTTGAATTTGAGCTCATGTCATATTTGCCCTTTGGAAGCTTCAATTCGTTCACAAATAAATTTTTTGATCACGGAAAATAATGTCCCAACCATTTGTTCATGAAAGCGAACGAAGTCATCTCTCACTTTGTGTCAAAATGGGTATGGTTTAGTGCTCTTTCCCTTGGAATTCTAAGACCCAGATTTAAAACAATTAAATTATCTGATCCAGTTATACTGCTAGTTTGCTGCATGGATATATGACAGACAAAATTCAAAGGATGAGTTGTGAAAGGGGGAGAAAACCAATTTGTGCTCAGCAATTCTTGCCAAATGTTAGATGAAATGAATCTCATGGGATTTCCTTTATAAGAAACTTCCCTGTGTAGCTTAAACCACACAATATGAATTGGGGCAGTCATGTGGTACTGCCACTGTACTGTATGTAGATCTAGTTTACATGTATTGAAAAATACATCTAGTGGGTGAATAAGTGTATGTAGAAAATGATATTTTAAATATGCAATACCAGAACATAAAATCAATGGACTAAAAGTTTCAGTTCAAAATAAGTGAAACAATCAGTTAATTATAAATGACTAGAAACAAAAATTCATATATAATAGGGAGTTGATACAGTAGATTAAAGACAAAGAGGAAGAAAAGTCAAATAACTCCTCTAGACTTCATAGTCTAAGAGAATTACAAACCCTCGACAAGAAGAAAATACAAGGTTATTGTGAGCATTTGATCATTTACAAATAATTATAAAAAATGGGTCTTTTAAAAATTTTATTTTATACAAAATTAGCCATCTATTAATCTAAATAGAAATATTAACTTACAAATTTAAATTTGTAAAAAATTAATTTGTCATAATTAATTTATAAAGAATCAAATTATCATAAAATAAAAAATAAGAAACCAATTTTATATTTTTTTCAAAATACAAGACAGTTCTCTTGTATGCTCTCAAGCTAATAAACCATGTAAAAGTCTTATTCGCTACTTTTCAGAAGTGTTATTAATAAGCATGATTTCACAGAGTTGTTCACTCCAACTCTTGCCACTTTTGCTTGAAATGAGCTCCTTTTATATGGATGCAAAAACTAGTTGTTAGACCGTACTCCACTAGTTTTGTATGAATAGTCCATCTTGAGTGTTCTGAAAACCTTCTAGTCATTATAGCTATTTTTTTCTTAGTTAAAGTTTGAATGAGTTTTCATTTCTTTCCTATCTTACGATAGGTTAGAGAAGAGTACAAAATTAGTTTTTATTTTTACATTTTGGGACAAGTTAGTTTTTTATATTTAAATTTATACAAAATTAATCTTTTACAAATTCAAATGTGTATACAAAAAAAGTTCCTTTATTTGAATTAATAAAAAGAATAATTTTGGATAAAATAAAATTTTTGAGGAACTAATTTATTACGATTAATTTGTTAAGACTAAATTATTACAAAGTATAAAAGTGAATAATTGATTTGATATATTTATCTTGTAGGATATCTTCACTTAAAAGGATGATTTTAAAATGATCAAATCAACATTTAACCTGTTTTTCTTTTATAATTTATTTGTCATTGATACTTTTAATAATACTAAATTAAAAATTTAATTATTCAATGTTCTAAATTTCATTGCCATCAATACTTCAAAAACCTTAGGCCAACATGTATATTCAACTTCCATAAAAGAAATTTAGGCTATCTTTATATGGAGGGTTTGGAAAAGAATGTGACAAGAAATGAAATGACTAAATTTAAATAAATATATATTTAAATATTTTTATAAAATAAAAATATAATAATAATAAAATGCCGCCAAAACTCTTTTTAACTATTCAAAACGTTATTATTTTATCCTCTAAAATTGAAGAATAAAAAATGAAAAGAAGTAGTTCAGTAATTTAAAATACAGTTATATCTTATATTATATATTAAATAATAATAAAATTATTAATTATATGCTCATGTTGGGATAATATTAAAAATAATAATTAATAAATCATTATATTCTATTTATTTCATTATAAATTCTAGATAAAAATAATAAAAATTTATTACTTTCTTCATTAAAATTTTTGAATAATATATTTACTTATGTCATTTATATTATTTTATTTTATTTCATTAACATCCAGACTCCTAAATATAACTTTAGTACTTTGAAGAGAAGGATCGAAAATGGTGCATTACCTAAACTTACAAATTGCCATTGAATTACATAACTAGAAATTGAAAATAAAAGACTTAAAAGGAAACACGTGGTCCCACCTGTACGGCAGCAAGAGTATCAATGCAACTGGCATTAAAGACTCCAAGTTGGTAAAGCTTCTACACTGGTCCGTTGGTGCTAAATATTAAACAAATAACTAATAAATTAATTGCTCACGTGAAATTAACTTTGTATATATATATTTTATGAAAAAAAATTTATAGCCAAAGTTTTTTCGATCAAAATGTTTTGAAAAAGTTGGTTTTTAATTTAGATGTAACTTAGTAATAATAAGTTTTTCAATATATATATTATAATATTTACTTTACTATCTTTGTAACAATAACTTAATTTTTTATGACTGTATTACTTTTTTAGTAGTCCTTATGCTAATTATATATACATACATACAAATATATATATATATATATATGTAATACCCTTGTTATTGTTAAATTTAAATGTTATTAACTATTTTCTTTTGTTTATATAATTTTTAAAAATAATTTATGAATTTGATGGTTATGGTACCACATGGTTCTAGAAGAAGTTTATGTAAAAAGTTATGCATATTCCTCCCCCTGGCTTGTTAGTGCTCATTAAGAAAATGGAGAGTATTTTACATTATTACCTTCACTAAATTTTAAATGAATTTTCACACCAATGAATTTAATTTTACTATGTTTCTCAAGTATATTTAAATTGAGGAAAATGGATAAGAAGAAATGATAGAAAAGTAAAATATTAATTATAGATTGTTCTGTGATTTAAATTTAAACAAGTGTTTTTTTTCCTTGTCACTTATTCTCCTCAATCTAAATATATTTTAAAAACATAAAGTTAAATTAAAAATATATAAAAGTTTAAAACTATACTTTTCTTCCCTTTTTTCTTTAATATTCTCTCAAATAAAATTGTGAGCTGAGCCCTATTGGTAACTTTGACTCGTACTCGTACCAATTAATATGGTTTGAAATATCTAGGATTGAGAGAATCTTAACAATTTGTCCAAACCCCAAAATTGCGAAGAACTTGCTACATTCTTTTCGAAGGAGACAATCAAAAGGGTTCATGCATGCTGATTCCTAATTAACATGGGGACGGATCTAGAATTAGAGGGGTAAGGAGCCAAAATAAAATTATGTTCTTAAAGTAATGGACAAAAGCAAGAGTATACTCATTAAAGGCCAGCCTGATATTTTTTAATTTTTATTCTTTTTATATTAGATTAATTATATCATGAACTTTCATAAAAAAAAAAAAAATTATGTTGTGAACTTTGAGAGTTGCATTCCTTAAGAGAAGGATGGTCCTAGTACATAGTTTACGGAAAAGGCAAGACATCATGATGTGCTACACATGACACGCGAAGGATTCCTTGCACCTGAACTTAGTCTCAGCATGCACCTGATATAAAAACCTTCAAATAACAGGAAAAATATTATTCTGATATGTATTTTTGAACCTAAATTTTAAATTCTAAATCTAATATCATTTTAGGCCTTTGTGAATAGAAAGTCTCAAAACAATTATTTACTAGTTTTATTTAAACGAAAATATTTTAGTTCAAATCCTAAAAAGTAAATGACTATTTTGAAACATTCAATAAAAATTAAAATAAAACTAAATTTAAAATTGGAAGATAAAAGTAGTATTTTTCTCTTAAAATAACTAATTCACGTGCTTCACTTGAAAGAAATTTGCTAAGAATTTTGTAGCATATATGCATGTTCAAGAATTTTCATTGGTAGTGAATTTTTATTTCTAAAGAAAAATATTAAAGCTCAAGAAAGGAGTATCAAATTGATCTTCCATTTTTATACTTTGTGATAATTTAGTCCCTTACAAATAACTATGGTAAATTAATTTCTCAGAAATTCTATTTTATTTAGTCCCTCACTAATACAAAGGAAGGGATTGATTTTGTACAAATTTAAATTTGTGAAAAATTAATTTTGTATAAATTTAAATTTATAAATAATTAATTTTTTTATAGCTAATTTATGAAAGATCAAATTATCACATAGTACAAAAGTAAAAAACTAATTTTATATTTATCTCTCAACAGACATTTTTTAGGGACTAATTTTTATGTTAAAATTTCGCATATAAATTTTTATAAAGGGATGCTCTTTTGAGAAGCCAATCATTCATTCATTTCTTTCATTAAATATAAGAGCCGCGACTAATGAAATAGACATATATAGTTTAAAATTAGGATAGGATCACCACTTTAACCGAATAAAATAACTCAATTTAATTGAAATAGAAAAAAGAAAATGAAAACTCAAATAGTGACAGACCCTCTCGTGCCTCTTTTAACAACGATTTTACATTCCATTATTATTAAGATTCTTCTATGGCACCGTTTTGACTGAAAATTGACGAAAGTGAGATAGTTAATAATAAGGTGTAATCTGATACAATTGAGTGGGCAAGATAATTATAAAATATCTTTAATATCAAGTTCCTGAGCATGAAGTTTTTTCAGCCAAGTGATATCTTTTTATTATCTCCGATCGATACAATGTCATCAACATAAACTTTGACCAGTGTAAACTTACCATTATTAATGTGCTTGATAAACAAGCTATGTGGTCTAAATTACTCTGTTGATATCCAAAAGGAGATCATGGCCTTTCTGAATCTTAAACCACACTCTTGGGAGTTGGGAAATTGCTTTAATCCATACTAAACCTTCTTTATTTTACACATATTATCAGGTGTCCTTGCATCTTCAAATACTGGATATTTTTCCATATACACTTTTTATCTAGATCTTCTTGCAGGAATGCACATCGAATTTTGGTAAGTCCCAACCAACGTTGGTAATATAGGATAATTGGATCAGATTGTGCTCATCTTACCAATTGGTTTGAGTAAATCCTTTTGATACCAATCTGGCTTTGTAGGGGTATGACTATCTTCCAAGTCTCAGTTTTGGCCAGTGGTTTCATTTTTTCACCATTGCTTCCTTCCACTTTATATCTTGCTGTGCTTCTCTCCAATCCAATGGAATAGACACAGAGGAAACAGAAAAAACAATGTATCTATGGGAGTGAGACAAGGAGTCAAGGGAAACAAAGCTATATATACGTTGTTTGGTAGAACTAGTTTGATGTGTTATTCCATGAGACTCCAGATACGTATGGAAACCCCCAGTCCATGTATTTTGTGCCATTATCAGTTTTCAATATCTTAACCTTAATAAACCACCTATTACTAGAAAGGGAGGAGTCTAAGTAGATCTCCGAACATCAGAATGGATACTCATAAACAGATCTGGACCTTTCTTATTACTTATTAGATATGAGTTTTCAATATGTTTAGCATCCTTATAAGCAGTGATTCCACTTTATTATTTATTGGTTGATAACATTATTTCTTCCGAAGAGTGCTTGATTAGGGGTTGATCGTTGACTTCTATCGAGTAGAGATAAGCCATCCTGCTGTCTACTTGTGCTAATCTTTTTCCTGGTTCAAAGGTCTTGAAAGATACAATGATTATGAAAGATTCAATTTTACAGTTAAGGGCTCTTGTGAGAACTCTAATAAAAGAGAGGGACATGCAATACAAAAGAGAGGCACGATCAATAGAACCTGTCCGAAGATAGGGGCAAAACAGTCAGTTAATATACAAAGACTATCTGTATTAAGCCATAGTGAGTGATAAAGTCTTTAAAAGAGCTTATCATGTGTCTATTTGCTCCGAAGTCTATATATTCCAAGAATTATTATCAAGATTAGCAATAAAAGAATTACCTAAAAACACCTATGGTTTTGGATCTCATCGGTAAAAAAGGCTGTAACAGTCGCTGTGGATGGTTTTATGACTTTAAACTAGTAGAGTTAGGTGGTTCAGAAGTAGAATTAGCTGCAATCTAGCTTTTTAAATAGCAGCTGTGTGGAGCATTGTATGTCTCGACTTTCTTCTTGCTGAACGTAGAAATATGTTTGGAGCAAAGAGGGTAAAAGGTCTTTACCCAACACAGGTCCCGTATTTGGTGGTACTTGACATTTAGGTTAACAAGAAAGTCGATTAACATATTTTTTTCAGCAGTGTTGAGTAGTAAACAGGCTTGAGCAATTGGGGTTGCATTGAATTAACGGGCCAAGACATGAAAAGGGAGTTTTGAAAGTCCCACCGGTTGTGTGTAGCACCGGTTGCATTAAACTTCCTTTTATCACTAGCAACTATCCTTGCAATTCTTGGCTTGTTTAGAACTTACCACCAAAAAAATTTAAGAAAACTTTATAAAACCATTTTAAAATGGAAAGAAATGGAATGTGATATATAAAATATATAGAACACATGTTCAGGAATTTGTTTGAATATGATAAAGGTGATAGGTATCTTATAATACTTGTCCCTAAAGACAATCATCCTATACTAGTCAAGCAAACTTAATGGAATATAACGTCAGTCTTATATTGATTATTGATATCAAATCACATGTGAACAAAAGGAGAACACATAGACAAAATAATTAATGAAAACAAACAAAAATGCCTATTTACAAGGCATGAACTTAGCCTAAAACGGAAGCCTAGGATTTACAAATCTAACAATAGATATCGAAGTCCACAATGTTTGACGTGTAAATGCGTTGCAATTAGTTCGTAAGTCTGAACTTATATGGAATGAGCAAAACAACAAAAATTAATTTCATTTTTATAAACAAAAGGAGCTTGGAATATGGTTGGAGTGTTTTAGTTATGAAATCATCTTAATCTCATTTTCTAGCACTTTTAATTTTCTCTCTTCTAATTGTTTATATTATTGTAATTTTGAAATTAAGATTTTTGTTTTGATTTTGAAAACAGAACTAAAATATTAACAAAAAGGATTTTTTTAGGATTTTTATATTTATGTATTCTGGATTTTTGAAATTAGGATTTCTTATGTTAATTTTGAGAGAAGAACAATATTATCAAATGAAAGTATATTTTAGATTTTTAGATTTTTGTTTTTAGAGTTTTTGAAAATATGATTTTTCTTTTAATTTTGAGAGAGAAACTAAATTATTAACATAAATGATTTTCTTTTTAAATTTTTGGAATTTATGTTTTTTTGGGAATTTTAGAATTAGAATTTTCTTATTTTAAATTCGAAAGAGGAATGAAAGTATTAAGGAAAAGTATTTTTGGAATTTTCAGATTTTAAGAAATTCATGAGACTTTTTTTCTGTGAAGTAATCAAATTTTAATTGGATGCGATCTGCTAAAATACCATATTTATTAATGAAAAATTAGAACATACGACCAAATCAGAATCAGGTAAAACCTAGGAAGGCAAGGAGTCACACACGACATCTATCAATAGCAACACCAAGGGTCTACATGACAACTTCTAAACAGAAGCCTATAAAATAAGTTATTACTTATGTTATTTTTCTTTTTAAAACTGGCATTTGTAAAAGAGGATTAAAACAAATCTTATTTTTGTTTTTAATGAAATTGTCAAATGACCATTAAAAAATTAGACAAAAATATAGCCTTAATTATGGAAGCTTTAATTGGACACCACCCATTGGAATCCACAACTTTTTAATGAAATTCATAAAACAAGACCTAAACGACATTGAGTGAAACCTAGAAAGATGAAACGATCCACATAATTTTTATCGATAACTATAGTAAGTGCTCAAGGAGACATGAGTAGAGGACAGCTCGAAAAGTAAAGGCAAAATATATTATTTTAGTAATCATTTCTATTTTTTCATATTTAAAAACGATATATTAACTTTCACCATCTAAAAGTTTTACATAACTTTTAGCCATTAATTTTCAAGTGTCTAAAGAATTGGATCTCATATAACAACCCCTAAAAAAGTCAAAATAAATAACTTCCTATACTGATAAGTCATTTTTTTTTTGTATATTTGAAAACCATATATTAATTTTACTTTGCCGAAGGATTTCATTGGTACACTAAATTCCCCTTCTCCTTAACGTCTTTCTTCTTCTTTCTTGTTTTGGTCCCGTTCTCAGTTACAGTGCACCTAGAAGGGTGAGGTGAATAGATGCTCTTAAAAATTTTGTAAAAATGTTAGTTTTAAGAATATAGTTAATTGAAAATATTTTTAGTTGACTATAATTCGCAATAAATAGTTAACTGTAATAAAATATAGTTGACTGAATTTTTCAACAGTACGTTCACTCTATCAGAAGAAAAGAGAGTTAACTGGAAATATTTCAGTAAATTGTATTACTTGAAGAGAAAAGATTAGTAGAGAAATTAGTTAACTATAAAATTTGAAGTTAACTGAAAATAAATAAAAAAGCAAAGTTCAGAGATAGAGAATCAAACACGATAATTTATCTTGTTTCGACCAACCATAATGCCTACTTTCAACCCCGTTGACTCCTCAAAGGGATTTTTCACTAATAATAGTTCTTTTACAACTTCCCACAGTGTTGTCACTTGCTAACTCTAAACACAAGACTTTCTAGCTTAACCTCACACTTTAAAGCAATCCTTTTCTCCATTGAGATAGAGGCATAACATCAGTAGCAAAAGAAAATGAGTTTTATGAACCCTTACAAACTGGGTTTTCTCTAACAGCTTTAAAAAGTGCTCTGAAAAGCAAATAAACCAGAAACTAAGCTTTAAGATGTAAAACTTTTAAATATTATAGTATAATTTTCTCTTCAGTCCTTCTTCTGTCTCTATCTCTTCTTTTCGAAGGCAGTAGCTCTACATATATATAGCTTTCCAAAATGTAGTCGTTGGAGAGCATTTAATGCTACAGATCCTCATGATGAGAGATTTTAGCTCCATTGTGAGCGATTCTTCTGGGTAAGATGAGAGCGCCATTAATAGTCATCTTTGTTAGTAACTCCAGGTAAAAAACAGAGGGCGCAAAGAGGATGTAGTAGTGGGTGTCAGAGAAATGCTGAGATTTGTCTCTTCAAGACAGCTTTTACATACTGTGTTGGAGAGATAAAATCATGAACTGTCTTCCACTTTCTCAGACTTAATATGGGCTTCTGTTATGGGCTGAGATTAAATGTCCAGACTTGTTTATTCCTCTGATGTGGGTTGGGCTTGGTTTTCATCATTTGGTTTGTCATTAATCAAACATGGGTTTAGGCCATTTACTTTTGGGCCAACAATCTCCCATTTTTTATGATGACAAAACCAAATCGAGAAATTGCAAGAGCTCCCTCTGAAACTAAGAATCTCTCTATTTTCACAAAGCAATGTATATAACAGCTAGCACAGTAATATTCATCACAGTATTGGTCATTCAAGAATCATCATAGTATCATTCATTTAAATAACATAGTATCATCACAGTAACACTCATTCAAGTATCATTCATCAAAGTCAATACTTGTTAAAATGTAGCAAGATAAAGCACTGTCAGAGTAATACATAGTACCAATAATATAGTTAACTGAAAATAGAGGAAAGAAAAATAAAGTTAACTAAAATTTTCTCCCCCTTCTTGTCATCACTTAAAAGGAGGGTGAACAAAAAGAAGGGTCATCATAGGCCATATGTCAACCCAGAGAGAGATCCAATTTAGCGATGGCTTTGAGTTTGAAGAAGTTGCTGAAGACCCACATGAAACTGAAGAATAATGTTGCGAAGGTCTTGAAAGTGCTGAGTTAGCTGAGTTTCTCGTTCTTATAGAGTAGTTTTGGTGTCCTAGAGGTTAGTGTTAATGGTCTCTTGTCTCTGATTGTAGGTATTTAACTGGCCACGAATGATGGCTAGCTCGGATTGGACTTCACCCAATTGGGTATGCATGAAATCAATAAAGGTGAGCATTTGAGTCTAATTATTGAGCAGGATGTTGAGAATTTAAAGTGGATTTGGAAGAAAACTACCTATTGTAGATGATGGTCCTATTGGAAGGTTAGATGAAGATAGATGAACTGATGCTTCAGGAATGTTAGAAGGTGCAGGAATAGATTAGGCAGGAGGAGTTTCCAGGTCAGTCATTCTGATCCACCTCTCATCCACAAATTTGTATTTCATAAATTTGAAAGAGGATGCATCATAGGTGGCTGTGATACTCTTGCAAGTGTGCTGATCTAAATCTACTCCCTGATCTCTGAACAATCTTGTGAGAAGCATTCCATAGGGTAGACTGGAGGATGGATCTAAGTGAGTGCTGCTTTTCAGCATGTATTAGAAGATCCAATGATGAATATTGATAGGTTATTGAACATGCAAACAGAATATTAAAAGCAGTTCCCTTTTACTGAGTACATCTAAGGATCTAATCTTAGGTAGGACATATGTAGCAATTATATGAGCTTGTACTCTGTCCTTAAAAAAGAATGCTAGGCCATTTAACTTTTGACCTTGAAGAAATTCACTTCGTTCTACCAATTCATTTTTGACCTCTTCAAAGGTGAAGTTAAAATTTTAAGCCATTTGCTTTTGAAAAAGAATTAATCATCAGCCTCAAAATGCATATCCAGAATGTTAGCAATTGTTCCTTCATCTACTATGATCCTAATTCCATCAACCAATGATTCTAAAGTTGAATAATCACCCAACACAGATAAATTGGAATAAAATTTCCTAACAAGATCCTCATATACAGGCTCAGATAAGGTAAAAATGGGAGACCATCCTAGGTTCCTTATTTTTAGTTCTACTAGAACATGGAGATTTGCCAGTTTTTTAAACAACATAGTTTGTCCATATGCTATGGGTTTAGAGGAGAAAAACTGCTTATATTTAGCCTCATGCTCAATGGACCTAAACTGTCTCAAGATATAGGAGG
Organism: Delonix regia; assembly: GCA_037074485.1. Classification (NCBI taxonomy): domain Eukaryota; kingdom Viridiplantae; phylum Streptophyta; class Magnoliopsida; order Fabales; family Fabaceae; genus Delonix; species Delonix regia. The sequence continues at coordinate 17,150,789 of CM073449.1, read as the reverse complement.
ATGAAGTACCTTTGCCTTTTGCACTTTTAGGGAGAGAAGAGGATGCTGTGTTCTTTGCTGAGTGGCGAGTGACCCGAGGAGGCAGAAGACTTTTAGTTAGAAGACTTTCCATTGGTGTTTCTTTGGCCATTGGGGTTTCTTCAATGGTGATAAGACTATCTTCTTCTTCTTGTAAGGAAGAGGGAATCACAAAACGCCTTTTGCTTATAGAGGATGCCATTTTTGAAGTAGGAGAAGAGGTCGGTGATTTAGTGGCCATGGCTAGAACGTTTTCAGTCATAAGAGGAGGACTCTCCTCAGTGGTGATCACTAGTTGTTACTGAGTCACTACAGATCGTTGTGAATACTGTTGACGTGAGAATGTGCTCATTCCTTCCATAGATGTTGATGAACGAGAAACAAAGAGGGTTATTGCAATGAGAGAGAGAATGCCATGACAGAGGTTTCACCAATCTTAGGGCACGAAAATGATAGTGAGAGGGATAGAGAGAGAATTTGACTTTCTGTCTTAATAAAGTTGATAACTGTCTTCTTTGCTCAGTGTGAATAGTGGTAGTTGCAGAGATGGGTTCCCAAGAAATGGGTCATGATGTAACTATCATAATGAGTATGGAGGGAATGCAAAAAGTCTTTAATAGATTTGACTTGATGATCAGTTAAGCACACCGTTTTGGGTCTTTCATTTTAGATTGACATTTTTAGCCTCATACAAAAAAATCAGTTAAGCAAAAATAATGTAGTCAACTAAATTTAAAATAGTTAACTGACAAAATTATATAGTTGACTTGTTTATCTAAACTTTAGTTAATTGAAAAATTTATAGTTAACTGTGTTTCTAAATTTAAGTCAACTGAAAAATTCTCAGTTGACTATTTTTATAAGATTTTAGTTAACTAAGAATTTCTAGTTAATGGAAAAGATAAAAATTTAATTAACTAAAAAATTTATAGTTTACTGAAAAAGTTCAAAAAAAATTATTTTTCATACAATACAATTATTCAAAGTTCAGAGTGTAGAAATTTGAATCTGTTTTCATGAAAAGGCTTAGTGAAAATGCCAGCCAGTTGATATTCAGTTTGAACATAATTTACCTCAATGGTTCCTTGTTGAACATGATCTTGGATAATTAGAATATGCATATCCAACTAGATCAAAGTGATTAGTTCTAGGAGTCATGATCTTGAGTTCTTATTAGATACCTAATTATTCTTTTAATTGCAACATAGTGTGATTCCTTAAGACTTGTTTGATATCTAGCACACATGTAGACATTATTCATAATATTAGGGCGACTGGCAATAAGATATAGGAGAGAACTAATCATACCTCTATATACTTTTTGATCAAAATCCTTACCATTCTCATCCTCATCTAAGTGGGTAGAAGGATTTATAGGGGTTTCCATAAGTTTTGCAGTTTCAAATCCGAATATGTGAAGCAGCTCTTTTGTGTACTTAGTTTGATTGATGAAGTTTCTTTTATTTGTTTACTTTATTTGAAGGCTAAGGAAGAAGGTCATTTCACCTATCATGCTCATCTTAAATTCACTTTGCATATGCTTGGAAAATTCCTTGCATAGATCATCAATAGTACTTCCAAAAATGATATCATCAACATAGACTTGTAGAAGTATAGCTTCTTTGTTAGTCATTCTAATGAACAAGGTAGTGTCAACATTTCATCTTTTAAAATCATTTGATATAAGAAGATTTCTTAACCTCTTATACCAGGCCCTAGGAGCTTGTTTTAAGCTAATAGGAGCTTTTGAAAGTTTATACACATGGTTTGACAATTTTTCATTTTCAAATCCAGGAAGTTGTTTGACATACACTTCTTCATTTATAAAACCATTCAAGAATGTTGACTTGACATCCATTTGATATAATTTAAAATTCAAGTGAGAAACATAAGCAAGTAACATTCTAATGGATTCTAATATAGCAACAGGAGTATAGGTTTCACCATAGTCAATACCTTCTTGTTGAGTTTATCATCAGGCTACTAGATGAGCTTTATTTCTTATCACTTTTCCGTGCTCATCCAAATTGTTTCTAAATACCCTTTTATTCCCTATTATGGAAACATCCTATGGTTTTTCAACAAAAGTCCATACCTTATTTCGTTTAAGTTGGTTCAGCTCCTCTTGCATGGCTAGGATCCATCCTTCATCATTTAATGCCTCATATACTATTTTAGGCTCTATTTAAGAAAGAAGAGTTAAATTGTTGTTTTGCTTGAATGATGATTTGGTTCTCAGTCCTTCTTATGGATTTCCAAGGATGAATTGCATGGGATAGGTGGGAGAGTGTTTCCATTCTCTTGGAAGTCTCTATTATGTTCTGGATTTTTCCAGTTAACTATGTTCATTTTCTAGTTGACTGAAATTTTGATTTGTAGGAATGTTTTGATTAGTGTTCAATTGACTGTGTTCATTTTCTAGTTGACTAAAATATTGATTAGTTTGAGTTTTTCGATTTTCATTCAAATCAGACTCATTTTCTTGATTTTTCTGAATTGGGTGCTAAACAGAGATGGGTGCAGGTTCTTCATCATCATCTATGACTGTAAATTTCTTAGAAGTTAAGTTGGAGTAATCAAATACTATATGCATGGATTCTTCTACTACTAGTGTACATTTATTGTATACTTTATATGATTTACTAGAGGTTGAGTATCCTAGAAAAATACCTTCATCACTGCGAGCATCAAACTTCCCTAGGTTATTTTTACCATTGTTGTGAATAAAGCATTTGCAACCAAAAGCATGAAAATAGCTAATATTGGGTTTTCTTCATTTCCAAAGTTCATAGAGTTTTTTCAAGAGAATAGGCCTTATTAATCAATGATTCAAAATGTAACAAGTAGTATTTATAGTTTCAACCCAAAAATATTTAGGAATATCATTGTCAACAAGCATAGTTCTAGCAATATCTTGTAATGTTCTATTCTTCGTTTCTACCACACCATTTTGTTATGGAGTTCTAGGAGAAGAGAAGTTATGGTTAAATCCATGCTCATTGCAGAAATTTTCAAAAAGTTTGTTTTCAAATTCACCACCATCATCACTCCTAACACTTGATATCAAATTGCCTTGTTCCTTTTGAACTTGCTTGCAAAATATTTCAAAGAATTTGAAGGTTTCATCCTTATGACTTAGAAAGTATATCCAAGTATATCTTGAGTAGTCATCAATGATGATAAAAGCATAACTCTTTCCACCAAAGCTTTTAGTTTAAGTAGGTCAAAACAAGTCCATGTGTAATAATTAAAGTGGTTTAGAAGTAGAGACACAATCCTTAGGTTTAAAAGAAGACTTAGTTTGTTTGCCAAGTTGATATGCAACACATATATGATCATTTTCAAAGTTTAATTTTGGAAGACCTTTAACAAGGTCAAGTTTAGAAAATTTTGAAATGAGATGCATGTTAGCATGACCTAATCTTTTATGTCACACCCAAAAGTCATTACAAACATATGAAAGACATGTAACATTCTTTGTAAATAAATCTTCTATGCTTAAGATGTAAATATTCTCAATCTTTGACTAACATAAAGTGTTTTGTCACCATTGAAGACTCCACAACAAAGTGATTCAAATATTACTTTGTAGCCTTTGTCACACAATTGACTTATGCTAAAAAGATTATGTGTGAGTCCTTTTACAAGATACACATTTTCTATATAGCAATATAGGAATTCCAATGCCTACTCCCTACCTCTAATTGTTAACCAAATAGGGCTTAGTATATGCACCCTTTTGTCACGACCCCAAAAATGTGCACATGACAGGTACAGGGAATAAATTAATTCTTGCCTTTGTAACCTTATCAGACACCTTAAGAAGTCAGATTAAAAATTGAACAAATAGAAGTATCAATAGACAAAACTAAGACATAATATATCCACATATAAGAAAAGATTAGTTTCATTCTCGTGTAGAAATTTAATGAAAATGCCTGATATACAATAGAAAGGTAAGCTCCGCTCTTAATAATATACAACAACCGAGTCATCAACACAATAATAACAAAATGGGACCATTGCTTGTATACATTAAAGCCACTAGATTATAAATACAAACTTTACAATAAAAAAAAAAAAGTCATGCCCTAGCAAACAATGCAAGACTCATAAAAAAGAGTGACACCCACTAAGCTTCTACTCCACATGTGGGTGTCTTGGATTAGCACTACTATATGAAAATGTTCAATAACTAGGGGTGAGTGAAATCTCAGTCAACAGATAATACCAATTATGCAAAGGAAGAAACATACTAGGTACGATAGATTTTTTCATAATCCATTTGTTATTTTTGACATTTGAACAACTTTAATAAATAATACAATAGTACAAAATGAGAAAAACTTTATGATTGAAAACACATCAAACTTTGAATATTAGAGTATCAAGCTCGTGCCATAGATAGAGTATCATAATATCAGCAACATGCCCATTTATATCAAAATAACATATCGTAGTGCACTACGGCTAATGTTTACTACCTTTAGCTACATCGTCTTTATTTTGGATGAAATTCCCTAAAAATTCTTCAACATCCATAATCAACAAACCATAATTTCGAAAATCCAGAACCTAATTCATTCAAAACAATAGATAAAAGTAGTTCAAAATTTCAAGAGTCAGAGCGCATCTTAATATAAAATTAGAATGCTTCATAATTAAAGAATCAAAGTACTTCATAAATATAAAACCAGGATATTTCAAAGTACAAAACAAAGAAGTTCAAAAGTTTAAGATCATTTTAAATCAAAAAGCTCATAACTAATAAAATTTAAAAATGTAAGATCAAAATAATTCATAAATCTAAAAATTCCAAAGCATTCAGAGTATATAGTTGAGGTTTATAAATTCTAGACATTTGCCCTAAAGCACAAGGAAGTTCAAATGTTAATATTTTTCGCAAAGACATACCATAAAATAGAAATTTGCGTAACTAGTATTAACTACTTACCTAGACAAATGATTCAAAAGATTTCCTTCCATACCGTCCCCTCTACTCATTGTCGGATTAAAGAATAATCTTTATATCCCTTAGACCAAGAGATATAAACTTAATGTCCCATACTAGGAATATCTAAACTCAAATATATTTTTAATGTTTGGTCCTAGATTAAATTGATTACTATTAAGTTGTAATTCTTAAGTGACTTTTGTCATTTGTTTCTGCTCCCTAAAGTCATTAATGTTCCTTTAATGATTCTAATTGTCATAGCTAGCACATGCATATATACGTAGAAAAATGTTCAAGGAACCTAAATAGTCCAAAGTTGAAATTTCATTCTTCTATGAATGGCCCAACGCCAAAATCTTGCATATAGGAAAATACTCCAAAATTTTGGTAAAGTCCTTATGTCTTTAAGTTCAAATATTTTCCACTAATTGAAAGATTTATTACCTTTAAGTCCAAAAGTATAAATACACACATGTTCCAATATTATGATTTCATAGCTTACCAATTGTGCCACTTTTATTTCTCATTTAAAGAGTTATTTCTAACATAGGAACATTTAAGTTCCTTATTATATGAATGGTGCTAAACACCCTCACCAAACATCATTATTTATTATTTATATATAGCTCAAAAAATTCAAAATTGCCCTAATGAGTCAATTAGTCTCGTCTACATAACCCTTAAGTTGTCCAATCTCATCCAATGACTTAAAAATTATACCAGTCACAAATTAAAGTAATTATCTAATGCCAATAACTACTCCTAAAGATTTTTTCCTCCATCAAGCTTTCGCTTGAAATAATAAAATTTTAAGATATATATGGGAAAATTCTCAATAGAACTTACCACCTAAAACAATATATACCAACAACCTTGATCTTTCTTCTTGAGGTCCAATAATGCTAGAGGAATAAGAGATTTTTAGATTTCACTACCCTACACACACCAACTTGCTGCTATAAAGGGTGTTTTCAAATTAGTAACCAAAACACCAAATTGGTTTCAAAAATTAAAGGAGAAATGTTAAAATTTTATTAAGGACCAAAAACCCCTAAAGAAATTTAATCAAACTAGTTCCAATTGAGCCCCAAATTGCAAGCATGAACCATAGCAACTGATGTGGGACCTAAGGCTGCAAAGAACTTGATACCTCAAAACTCACAATTCGGCAATGAACACGGGAAGGAATAACATTCCTAACCAATTGAACCTTAAAATGAAAGATGTAAATGGAAAAACAAATGACATATTGTATGAAGACAAGAACAAATTCTCCACAAGAGACACTTTAATAAAAATCAATTCTTGATGCAATAGAAGAAGAGAATCAATCTTCTCTTAGGTAAACTAAACCAAGCCAAGTAACAAAGTGCCAAAAATTCTCTTTATTCATCAAAAGCAAATTTGACTTTACAAGAGAGTGTGGAGTATTTATAACCCTAAATGGCATAACGAACTTAATAAAACTAACAAACCTAACAAAAATAACAAGTAAACTAACAAACTTAACAAACTAACAAACAAACCTAATAACAACCTAACAAAACTTTAAAAACCTAACAAAATAGGCAATAACAAATGTAACAAACTCTAAAAATGAATTTTGCTTCAACTCATGCCCAAATAAGACTTTAAATATGTTACATTAATGAAAAACAATTTCTCACATGCACAACCTAACCCAACTTGCATGGCCCTTCTTCAACTTTCTAGCTAGAGTCCAAAAAGAAGTAATTAACCAAAGTCTCCTTTGTCTTCATAGCATAATAATTTTTTACTCGTTAGAAATACTCTCACGTAACTTTGAACAAACTCTTTAAATTCTTAGCTCTTTTTGTAGTAACTAGTCCTACCTTTTTCATATTTGTGCTCACATTAGCGACACTATTTCATAGTGCGCAAAAGGGTTTCTAAATTTATAGGCCAAAACTCACAAAGGAGCACCAAAATTAAGAGAGAACTAGTCAAAATCCATGCTAAAACTAAAACCTTAATAGAATTTAGAGGAAAACCCACCAAATCTAGTTGAAATTTATAGGAAATTATGAAGGAAACTCAGCCAAACCTAATGTCGAAAATTTTGGGTTTTCCTCGCCTCCTTTCTCATGATGAACCATAACTCGTTGGAGATGGCAAGGTGGCAATGTAGCACTTGATCTGAGCTGCAACACAAATGTAGTCTTAGTCACTTGTGCCAATATAATTCTCATGTAAAATGCTAATTGAATTTATGTATGAATTGTTCTAGATTTTCTTTTTCTAATTTTACCCAATTATTTAAGTTTTCATTATTCCCCAAAATGTATTTTCTCCTATTAATGCGATTATTTACAAAAATATTTTCCACTAAGAAAAAATGTTAAATGAAAATTTTCATCAATATTACACCTACACTTCTAATGCCTCCAACGAAAGTGAAATAAAAGAAAAGATATATAATAAAACAAGAAAAATCAAAAAACCAAAAAGATAATAAAAATAAATGAAAAAAAGGGTGATTGCAACCAATTCTTTCTTAGATTTGGTGATTTGGAAGTAGTTAAGAAAACCAAAAAATCAGAAAAAGAAAAGTTCTAACTAAAAAAAAGGGTGATTGCAACCAATTCTTTCTTATATAATAAAACGCTTGTTATGAAGTCCAAAAATTAAAAATTAAATAATTGGAAGACAAAAAAATGTTTTCCAAAAATTTTCCTTGAATTCTTTTAGTAATCCAAAATCAAAATACTAACAGAAATCTAGTTTCAAAATTTTTTTTCCTACTTTATAATTTCTCTCTTTAAAATGAAAAAAAGACTGAAATTGAATAAAATCGTTTTTTTTTTTCGTTGTTAATCTCATATGTTCCTTTAAATATAAAAAATGCAATCAAATTTTATGTTCCCAAATTCCAAAATTTAAAAAAAATATAAAAAGAGAATATGAAGGGAGCAAGAAATTGAAATTAAATTAATTTCATAAATTAAAACATACCAATTAAATTTCAAGTTTGTTCTATTTACAAAAACATGTTCAATTTCTACTGTTTTATTCTTTTTGTAAAATAAAAACCACCAACCTATTGCCATAAATTTTTATTCAAATTATGTGGAGTTTGATCTCTATGCATAGGGTGTGTAGACTTGAGGCTCTAATCAAGGTGAAGTTTGCCTTTGCAAACATTTTTTTTTCTTTGTTTCATGTTATTTTCTTAGTTTCTTCTTATTTTCTTTTACCTTGTGATTGATAAAAATAATCCAAATTAAATTTAAGGTCATACAAATTTCGCATAATCAACTTCTAATAGTTATTCTCATGAACAGGTGATGTAGCTTCATTTCTGTTGTAAATTTTGGCAACGCCTCCTGATTATTTTGGTTTTCACTTTTAAAGTGGAAGTTGTAATTTTTTTCTTCAGCATCTCACAGTCACATTTTTGTTATAACATTAAACTTATTAGAATATAGGTGATAGCTCCAAATAACTTATAAATAAGAGGCTAAGTCATATGTTAACTAAATTAATGGTACTGTGATCCATTGAGTAGTAAACACTAGATAATTTCATAACGTGTGAGGCAGATAGGATCCTTAAGTGCCCTGCATACATATAACATATTTTTAAGTCAAAAGACACTTTTAACATAATTTGTCTTCAACCTACCTCTCTTTTTCTTAATAGTCAGATCATTCTCGTTGTGATTTAATGGTATGGTTGGAGGTTTGTCATTCCAACATTTTTTTGTTCCCTCTGCTTCATTTTGCTTCTTGATTCTTGTATTGATTTGAGTTCAATACTTATTCAAAATGGTTACAGTTTGTGAAGCCCATTTTTATTCAAGATTTTACCTTTTGTGCGATTGTAATGGAATTCTCTATTTAAAATTATTTTAACATAAGCAACCAAGAATGTTCTTATAGCGTAACAAGTTTGATGACTTATAAATATATATTTTGGGTATCCAGTCTATCTTTTAAGTTACGAAAAAGATCAAATTTGAGACTTTATTTAAAGAACGCTGAATTATTTACCACTTGGGCTAACAACAATTAGTTGATGACTTATAAATATGTTTGTTAATTTATTTTCTCCATTAACTTTTTCACTTGGTTTAGTTGTACGCAAAGGTGGATAAGTGTTTATCTTTGCAAACACGGGCCAACTTTGTGAACATCCAAATAATAATATTTATTTGTCAAAGCAAGTAAAAGTAGTCTTCAGCGTCTTTCGAGACTTTGACTCTTATAGATTTTGGTACTGTATAAAATAAATGCTTATAAGTGTACTATCTGTTTTACTTATAATTATATTATAGAAGACTAATATTAATGCATTTTTTTTTTTACGTGCTTCGGCTATATATATATATATATATATATATAACAAAAGCGCTTTTATACAGTAGAATCTACATTCATTTTTGGAAAAACAAATTAAGAATACAAATTTTCATTTAGAACAAACCCAAAACAAAATATGGGTCGTGGAGAATAAAAATATTTTCCCCTGTGCTTCTTTTCCATATAAAAATTACAATGGCGTATTAAATCAATAAAAACGACCTCACACGTGTCAAATAACTTTACAAGCATGTTTGGAAAATTCTTCCTGCTCACGGTTCATTGGTCTCTCCCATTGACTCTTTGTAAACTTCTAGCAGAGAATGGCTTTAAAAATAAAAAAAATTAAAAATTCCTGCTAAGTTTCAAAGTTGGCGGCTTATGATATGATACAATACAAATCCGAAAAACAGAAGACTTTTCTTCCATGATTGCTAATATATTCATTGTACAGAATGATGCCATGTATTACACAACCGAGAATTCCTTCACGTATCCGTGGATGTCGTCATTTTCAGCACCTCCGGATCAAACAACACAAAAGACTTTTCTTCAGTTTGACTGTTATTGTTCTGTTAACTAATATATATATATATATATATATATATATATATATATATATATGACGAATCAATTACTTGGTACCAAGAGAATCAAATCCAATATTCACCCACAAATTACACTTACACACGTTGTTTCCTTGTCTCTTTGTTTTACACTCACTACAGAGATGAGCAATATCCCTCATTTTCTTGTCATAGCTTATCCAGTTCTGGGACATGTGGATCCCCCTCATGCAGTTTTCTTAGGTTTTGGCCAAACAAGGTTGCAAGGTCACTTTTCTCAACACACAGTTCAGCCACAAGCGAGCCATGGCTGAAAGTTCTTCCGAGCAAGACGAAAAGCTCATAAAGATGGTGGTCCTCCCAGATGGTTCGGATCCTGAAGATGACAGAAACGACCAGTTCAAAGTTATTTCATCGATCCACCACGCCTAGTATGCTTCAGAAGCTCATTGAAGATGTGAACAGTGGTTTGGATGGTGAGAATAGTAAGATTTCATGCATTGTGGTTAGTATGAATATGGGATGGGCCTTGGAAGTGGGTCAGAAGCTGGGAATCAAAGGGGCTGTGCTCTATCCAGGATCTGCTACTTCCCTGGCCTCCTGTGACTGCATCGAAAGGCTGATTGATGATGGAATTATCAATTCCGAAAATGGTAAGAATTAACTCCTAATTAAACTGTATGTTCAATTCTACTAGTTGGTTTGCTTATAAAACATCGTCAAGTAGCTTCCCACCCTGACATCAAGAAAATATTGTGTTTTGCAGATTAATTATCTAATTAAGTTTCGGTGTTAAAGTATTTTAAATTGATCTCTCTGAAATTACCCTTCCTTTTTAAACAATTTATTCCAAACGTAAACTGGAAGTTTTAATGTTTCATTTTTTATGAAAGAGTATCAACATGTGCCTTACATTATGGAGAAAAATAATGTTTTAGATCTTACTTATCATTGTCATTTTCTTTCCTCATTTGTTTTATTGTTCAAAATAGTCATCAATTGATTAGAAATTGTCACTTTTGATCCCTTTTCATTAGTTAGCAGGGTTCAATTCGAGAGACTACATATGGTACCGATAAGGATTACTGAAAAAACCATACCTAATGTTGCAGTTTCTGGTATTGATTAGCGGTGAATGACCTTAGAATATAAAGCGAGTGGGGGACCCAAAAAAATAAATCAATGATAAGTCATCGACCTAGAACGATATTTTTCTCTTACAATATGCGAAGATCTAACTTTTATTGCACTGACTTCAGCTAATTAGTAGTACAATACTAAAATCACTTGCTCATATATGTTTTTTTTTGTTTTTTTGTTTTTCTGTTTGGCAATGTAGGACTTCCAACCAAGAAACAAGAAATTCAGCTTTCCCCAAACATGCCTCCCATTGACGTAGCTAAGCTACCATGATGTAGCCTAGGTAAGAACTTCTTTGATCACCTTGTGAAAGAGTTACAAAACTTGAGGTTAGGAGAATGGTGGCTTTGTAACACTACTTATGAACTTGAACATGTGGCATTTTTTGTATCACCAAAGCCCCTACCAATTGGCTCATTAATTGATCACAACGCAAGTTCATTCTAGCAAGAAGACAAAACCTGCCTATCTAGCTTGACCAGCAGCCACCTCAATATCTCATTCATGTTTCCTTTGGAAGTTTGGCAGTAATGGACCCAAACCAGTTCAAAGAACTAGCACTTGGACTTGATCTCATGAATAAGCCTTTTCTTTGGGTTGTGCGTCCTAGTAATGATCATAACAAGCTAAACCCTAATGATGCATACCCAGATGAGTTCAAGGGTTCTAAGGGTAAAATAGTCATTTGGACTCCACAAAGGGAGGTTTTGAACCACCCTTTCATAGCTTGTTTCATTAGCCATTGTGGTTGGAATTCAACCATGGAAGGTGTATACAGTGGTGTGCCATTTCTGTGTTGGCCATTTTTTACTGACCCGTTTCAAGACAAGGAATATATTTGTGATGCGTGGAACATTGGTCTTGGGTTTGATAAGGATGAAAATGGAATAATAACAAGGAGAGAGATAAAGAAAAAGGTGGAGCAATTGCTTGGAGATGAAGAAATAAGACTAAGATCTTTGAAGTTAAAGGAAATAACCATGAATAATATTGCAAAGGGTGGTCAATCTTCAAAGAATATTAACAAGTTTATCAACTAGGCTAAGGAATGAAGATTCTCTTGTTAATGGTTTATAGTTGAAAAAAATTTGTTACACCCCAACTTTCGGAGTGCAAACATCATAGATAACGGGAATAACCCCTTTTTGTAAGCCTAACACGATGTTTTCTTAACCAAATTGTAAATCATACATAATGGAAATTCATGAAAATTCATTACCAAGTAGATTCATATTCATATATTTTGTAAAAATTTCGATAGAGTCTCCTTTGTAATTGAGACCTTTCAAAATTGCTACAAATATCTACCAAAAACCACAATATCCAGAAAAGAGAGCTCAACTCTCAAATCAATCTAGAAACAACTACATCACAATAGGGAAATGGGAAATCCACCTGTGGTCATCCATACTCGTTTATAGTTATTTACATCTTTAACAATTTTCACTATTACAAAAAATATAAAACCCCAATAAAAATAGGGAATCAAATCCTTAGCAATACCAATAAGGCTTTTCTAGCCCTCCTAGTTAGCTAACTGCTCTGGGTGATTGCCTAAAATTAGATAAAATATAAACAAGTAGCATTCCAGTAATAAATCATTACAATGCCTTTTAAATCGGTCAGTTCTCTGTAAATCATCATTTAAAACCTTATCATATTAAGCCATAAACATGCAATATAACAATAATGGTCATGGATTCATTCCATGAAAATTAAATCGATCAAGGGTACATAGCCTTTGGAAATCACATTTATCGGTTGAAGGTACGTAGTCCTCGCAGAATCTTTATCATCAGTCAAGGGTATTTAGCCATTGGATAATTTTATCATTAGTCAAGGAAATTTAGCCCTTAGGTACTTTATCATCGGTCAAGGGAACTTAGCCCTTAGATACTTTTATTATCAGTCAAGGGAATTTAGCCCTTAGGTAATTTAACTCAAGTAATCGTGAGGTATATGCTCACGTTATTTAACACATATAGTACCATTTTTTATACAATCCTCTTTTTATGATTTTTGCATGGGCATCACATACAAATCATAAGTCATAATTCATTTGAAAGACTAATAAGTCTAGCAAACTATGCTACCATATAACAATGCACCAGTAAACATACGGTTGGTAGAGCTACTGCTTACTTGGTGGGTGAAGTAAGCTCCTTCTCTTAGTTATAAGATATTCCACCTAATAATCCTTATATCACAAAAGTACAATTTCCTCAATTCCCATCACTAATACACATTCATGTAGGCTCATTATAATGCCTCTAAAAAAAATTCATAAATGGAAAAGATTAACAAAAGCAACCAAATATCTACAATTCTCATATTATCTCATAACATTAACTCAACACATTTTCCTTCTTTTTAATGCATCACATTTCCATTACCAAATTCATGTCCAACTTCCTTATTACCATTGAAAACATGCCTTAGCTCATATTCCTTGATTCCAACACATAACTTACTCAGATTTTTGGTCAATTTACATTCACTTCCTTATAAACTTAATAAATTTTCACTTTCATCCCAAATTTCTATACTTTCACCTTCAACCAAGTTAAACCATAAAGAACAATAGGATTGCATTTCATAACCATTAAAAGTGTTCCTATAATACCAACTTAAACCCATTAAACTCCATAATTCTACAATTCTTTGTAAAACCCCAAAATCTAGAAAATTTTTAGTTTAGTCCCTGGAAGAACCTATCTCAAAAACTTGCCTAAAAGCATGCTTCCAAGGCTGAAATTCAATAAGAAAGGACTGAAAATGCATCTACCATCAATATTTTCATGAAACACCAATCAAAACTCACCAAAAAACCGTTAAAACTCCTTTTTTCTCAACTGTCAACAATGACCGATGGAAAACAGGGGCTATCATCAAAAATTGCAGGGCGTGGGGGTCAAAAACTCATCGTTGGTTAGGGAGGGTCCTTGCTGGAAGCTGTGGCATGGTGGTGTAGAGGGCCAATGTAGTAAGAAGGCAGAATCGAAATGGAAGAAGAAAAAATGCTATAGAGGAAGAATGACGGGAAGAAGAAGAAGATAATGAAGGGCATTCTGGTCTTTTCACCTGGCGTGACACGTGTCAACACTAAAAAATTTCTGAGGGAGGAGGAAGCTGGTCTCGAACCCATGCCCTCAAACTCCAACTATCATAACTTACCACTAAGCCAAAGTTTATATCTAATTAATAACATACACCATAAATATTTATGCTTGTACTCTTGCTAAGAACAAAAATTTTGCATCATACTTGGCAAATATTACAATATTTGTTTTCTAATTTAGAAATTCTTTTGGCTGACAAAATCGATTTGTATTAGGCAAAATGATAATGAATAACTAGACAAGTGGATATGCCATCTTATTTGTTTCATTTGTATCCATGAAGAACCATGAATAAATCAAGTTTTATCTTTAGTCTTTATAGTCAATCATTATATTTGTTGTATTCAAGAAATATAGACATTAGGTTAACATGATATATATGTAAACGTTGATACCATGAGATACCATGAGTCAAGTTTTAATTGACCACTCACTTATTTCCATCCTTGATTTAGCCCCTCAAGTATTTGCTCATTATCAATTTGGTTTCTTACTCATTTAAGAATTAACATATAGTCATTTAATATTAACTAAATTTGTACAAAATATACTAACATTCGTTTCAATGAAAGACCAAATTAAATATAGATAGATAAGTAATTAACCAAATTAAGAATGAAAGTCAATAAGTGATCAAATTGAGAATGAAATTTAGTGAAAGATTAAATTAAGAATAGCAAAATGTCAACATAGTGTTTTACTCTTTTTTTTTTTTTAAAAAAAAATCAGTTTTTAATAGTTTAAATTGCTATTCATTCTTAAAGTGCACAATACAGTTTACTCCCTTGTAGTTTATTTTGCTATCGTTTTGTTCAAAAGTTTACATTTGTTACCTTTAGATTTTCTCCCTTAGTACGACACTGATTTTTGTTAATTTTGTTAAATATCAAAAGTAAATTCCCAAATTTCATTTGACTTTTGCAAATTTCTCCTAAGTTGATCTCAAAATCCATAAATCCTCTCCCAAATCAAGTCTAGTTCTAAAAAATTCTTATCTCTCATCCTAAGTTATAATGGTTCAAAGTAACATTCATATTCATCTTAACAAAACCCCATTTTTCTTAACTAAACTCCACAATTCTTCTATTTTGGCCCTATATTATCTCTAAAGAGAAGACAAACTATTACAACAAATAAGAAGTGTGATACGGCCGAAAAGGAGCGGCCTCTAGCAGAGGAGAGGTTAATAGGAGAAGACCCAAATGGCTCTGATAAAGATACAAAGGAAGAAATCCAAGTGGTAGAACCTAGTGGCCCGGCTAGAAGGAAGAGAAAAGCACCTCACTAGACACGTAATTATGTGATGAAGAGCATGAAGGGTGCATAAGACATGAAAGTCTGGGATCACGAGTGAGGTGTAGCAATACTGGGCGCAACAATGGAATCTTTCTGTTATTGCTTTCTGTTGTTACTTTTTATCCTTCTATTATTACACTTTTTTATATGTTAGTAAGGGGAGGGTTTCTCTCGACCAATAAATATTGGTTTTGTGAGTGTTGTGTGGAGGGTTGGGAATTATCTGAGGCCTTGTAAGGATTTGGAGTTTTGCCCTTTTCTCGAATTAAGGGAGCCTTGTACTGATCCTTATTTTGCTGAGATAATCCCAGTTTTCTTTCTTCTATCTTAAGCTATAGATTTCTGCTCATATCATATTGTTGTTGTAGTAACCCAAGAAGGAAGATTGAATTAGATTTCTCAAAATAAGAGTGTTTTCAAACTTCTTTTGTTGTTAGGAAACTCGGGTTCCTACTTCAGAATTTCTTAGCTTCCTACAAACTTAGATATTGCTTCACACATGAATAAAGAGTATAGGGTTGAGAGAAACCACGAAACCAAATATACAATGTTTTAGATCAGTGTTCCACTATCCAAGCTTACAATAAAGCAATTTTTTTAATATAGGAAATTATAAACTCTAATTAAAGCTCAACGATCAACACTTCTACATTTATAACCTTACAATCCTTATTTACAAACTTCTTAAAAACTCTAACTCGAGGCAACCTGCTCACAAAGCTAAACTCCTTAGCTTTTACAACCAAATGAGCAAGGCAACCTTACAGACTTTACAATCAGGTTTTTACATCCACACAAACACTAGATTTTTCTCAAGCTCCCCAGAAACTCAATGTACAATAAAAAGTTTCCCGCAAAGAAGCACAAAAGGCTAATTAAGAGTACTCAAATATTGTTGAAGAATTAAACCTACATAATGATCAGATATTAATTACAACACTTTTCTCTATAATGTATTGAGTTAAACTTGTGTTCCTAGTTAAGTGTGATTCATGTATGGTGTCATTTATGTATCTAGTTAATTGTGATTAATGATGATTCATGTATCTAAGAGTGATACATGTATTGAATATTAAATAAGTTCATGAAGTTGGTCACTTTATATCTATAAATACCCATGTGTTTGGAGATTGAGGCCAAGCCAAGGAAGGGAAAAATAATAGTAAATTGAAATACCTCTCTTCTTGCTTAGTTCTACCTCTCCTCCCTAACAAATACTAGACTCGCTTGCTCATAGCAATAAATACACAATAAGCACAACAATTTTAGAAAATTAAACTTCAAATGATATTTGTGCAAGCTCATCATAAACTTGATATGGTTTTCCATAACTAATCTAACTTGAAGGTGACATTTGTATTTTAAACTCATTCGCAAATGTGCAGATAAATATTCAACGTGTAGGAATCAGTAATAAATGCACCATGTCCCCATCTTGATTGCACCAACGTATTTTTGCCAGATAAATGCTATTTGGCACATATAAAATCTGCTTCAAAGTTGGCTTCAACAAATACACACGTCTAGGTGGCAGAATGGTTGAATAACTAAATTGTTTCCCTTTTAAAATTTTTTCATATTATTACAATATCTTTCTTTAATTTCTAAGGGACTTTCGTGGTATGTATTTTGAATCAATTGAAGCCCATTAATAAGTGAATATGAAAAACGACATTTTAACCCCAAATTAAGATTATCATATATCTTCAGCCCATAAATGCATGAGCCCAAAAACCTCATTTAGTCCATAATACTTACATGACAATATTTTTTAGCCCAAAATTAAATAACCATTAGTGTTTCTTAAATCATTTAAAGAAAACTAATCAAGTGCTTTAATTTCTTGAAAATCATTGAGAATACAAATATAAATTTACCTTAAAGGATGAATCCAATCATTTAAGGCAAATTACACTTTATTCTCAATAAGGCATTTTATCAAACACCTTGTGGAAATTCAATTCCATGACAAAAGATTAATATCATTTCAACTTTCTTCCTTGTCTTCTTCCAACTTCCAAGATGATTGTAAAAGCCTTCCAAACATCCTTGAATCTTCTTCTTCAAATCCTATAATCTCTCATTTCCTTTCATTGAAATAATTCTCCTAAAATTACCATAAGAATAAGACAAAATCAATTAAACTTATTACAAGGAGGAAACCAAACGATACAATCTATAATATGCATAAAATTAACATTAACTGGTCACTATTTCCAAAGAGTTTATCCAAAACACATGATAAGTCCCTAATAAAATATATCAAAATCTAACATAATAAGGGACTTATTAGTGAGTAAACTTAGCATGTCTCATTTATTACTGCTTATTTTTATTACGACTTTAGTTTGTTAGAGTTGCATATCAACTTAGCTACTACTATTGCTTATTCTTATGTTTGTTGCCACTTGACTTATAGTTTCAATGACTATTGCAAGCAAAAGTAACTTCTACTTTTATGATGACCTTGGTTTGTTAGAGATATATATCAACCAAGGTTGTCAAAATCACGAGTTTAGGCAAACTCATAAGGGGGATGTAAACTCAGAATATAAACTCGTATCATAAAAATGTTTACCTCAGTTATTAAATAGTTATTGAAATATATTATTACATAATTATAATACCATATGCAACATGAAATTATTCAAATAGTATTAAGCAAAGACTGATTAAGGTTAAAATTACAAAGTGAGCAGGGGATATTATTGAAAAACCAAAAAAAGAAAACACAAATTAAGTAGTAAATTTGTTATCCGTGGGACAAAAATGCAATAGTAAAATGGAGTTACATGCTTGTTATGAATATATTTAAAATAAATTTAATATAATTTTAGCAAAATTTTTATAAGAATTTTATTTTTGTTATTCATGGTATCATACAAAATTTTTATAGTTATCCTTTAAATAACATAGGAGGTTCTTGTAAAATAAAAAGATATTTATAGTTCCAAATTTGATTTTTCATATTGTTAATTTATCAAAATAAATTATAAATAGATATTATATATAAAAGCTAGTCTACATTAACATGCAATGAAAAATGGCCACTGGGTAGCCATTGACTCTCTTTGTAATAGGTTATTGGTTTGAATCTTAAAGACACTGAACATTCAAAAATAAGATTTGGAGCTAGTTATATATTAAAATTCATATACATATAATAGAAAATGTTAGTGGTTGCACGGTAAACTTATTGACAAGCACACACTTGGACGCAGTTTGAGACTAGCCGTTGACAGTTTTGAAAAAATAGGAAGTTTTATAAGGAGTGGGTCAACTCACCCAACTCAGGTGTAACTCAACGATTTTATCGAGTTTGTCCAAGTCTCAAGTGAGTTAAGCTGAGTTTGTAGCAAGTATGAGTCAATCGGCCAGTTAACTCAGTTTGTACATGTAAAAACATTGATTCGATGAGTTTACTGAGTCAACTCACGATTTTAACAACATTGGTATTACTAATGTTTCCCTTGTTACCACTGGAGTTTTAGTTTTAATGTATATTGGATGAATAAGTAACTTCATCTAGTAATCTTACCTTGGTTTTTCGGAGTAACTTATCAACTCAACTATTATTACTATTGATTTTTTGCTTTGTTACCACAGGGAGGCTTTTGGCACATAGGAAATTAGGGTATCTCTCAAAGGGCATATTTGTCCAATGAAAATTCATAAAATGTCTCTAGGTCCTTTAGTGTAATTACAATATATAAGGTCCTTGAGTGAAATTAAAGATAGCTTATGGTCTTTAAGTGAAATATTCCTTAGATTATCATAAGTTAAAATTGTTAAACTCAATAATGATTTCAAAATTTATCGTAGTCTTGTGGTTAGAACTTTTGTTTAGTAAATTAGAGATTTAATTCCTAACAGATTATTTTTCTTC
The DNA here is from genome assembly GCA_037074485.1 of Delonix regia. NCBI lineage: Eukaryota > Viridiplantae > Streptophyta > Magnoliopsida > Fabales > Fabaceae > Delonix > Delonix regia. The sequence continues at coordinate 17,131,491 of CM073449.1, read as the reverse complement.
TTATTTGGTCTTTTTAAAATAAGTCATTTCAATTTAGCACTTAAAAATTTTTTCCCTCCAATTAATAAACTTCCTTCGGTGACTAATTTCTCTTATATATTGTAGTTTAAGCACTTTTTTTAAATAAAAAATGGCATCATATCTTTTGGTCATTTGACTTTATGAAACTTACCTAAATAACAACAATTTTACTGAAGATTCTCCTAAGTAAGTTTAGGTCATAAATTAATAGCCATATGAATTCTAATTATTAATTGAGAAAATTTGCTTGTTCAATGGACTATTTTAATTTAGGAAAGATCTTTGAGAGACTAAATTATATTTAGAGGACTGAATTGAGGGTAAATTTTTTAAAAGCTAAATTATTCATTTAATTTTGTTTTTTTAATGAAAATAATCTTTTTTTATTTATTAAATGAGAAAATGTGTTAAGAGTGGAGCCTATGGCTCAACGTTCAATTTGGCAATATATCATTCTTACTCTTGATGGAACTAAATCTAGTATTAATGCACCGTCGATTAGAGCTAACAACTTTGAAACAAAACCAGTGATGATTGTAATGTTTCAAAATTAAATTTTCAGTTTGGTGGATTATTGAATGAGGACCCTAATGCCCATTTAGTTAATTTCCTAATGATTTTGGCTGCATTTAAGAATAATGATGTTTCAAACAATACAGTTAGACTTAGGCAATTTCCTTTTTCTTTGAGGGACAAGGTTAGAGCTTAACTAGATCATCTTCCATCATGTTCCATAACTACATGGAATGCAATGATAGAAAAATTTTTAGCTAAATATTTTTCTCCCACAAAAATTGTTAGGTTAAGAAATGATATTACTTCTTTCATGCAAGAGGAAAATGAACCTCTACATGAGCAATGGGATGGATTTAAGGATTTGTTGAGGTGGTGAGTATACCATAGCCTACCAACTTGGTTGCAATTAATCTCTTTTGATAATGGTATAACTAATTAATTCTCATTTTATGCTTAATGACACTACATGTGGTTTAGCCATTAATAGGACATCAAAGCCTATATATGAGTTGTTTAAAGTGATAGCATTGGATGCATAATTGATGTAAAAAAGGAATATAAGAAAAATAGCTAGAGTAGTAGAAGTTGATTCTCTTACAGCTTTGGTTGGTCAAGTTAAAGGAATGAACATGACAAGTGAAGATGGATGGAAAAGCTTGAATTGAAAAATTAATAGTATTCAAAAAATTTGTTTCTTTATCATTATCTATTCCCCCTTATAATGCTTATATTTATATAGTGTTGTATGACATAATAGTGTTGATTGTTAAGTTGGAAATCTTCTTTCCAATATGGACTAACCTAATGTTATATGTTATTTTAGCAGGCAAGAAAATAATACTTATATCAACACAATATGGATCAACACTTGAGGATCAAGTATGGAAAATTTTTCATCAACCACAACCATAATCCTTGACCAACTCCCTAGGAAAATAAGCTTAAAATAGAGGATATGATTGTGAAATTTATAACAGCTATTGCGTTTAGATTGAATAGTCAAGAAGCTTTTATCAAGAATCTTGAGACTTTGATTGGTCAGATAGTAAACATACTATTAGGAAAAAAAATAAGGTGCTTTATATGATACAAAGAAGAATCTCAAGGAACCTTTAAAAGCTATTCAATTAAGGAGTATATAAGAATCTAAATATCCAAAGGGGATACGAAGAAGGTGTAGTCTACTATAGTTTCAAGTGTAAGCAATAATAATAAAAGCATGCTAGTCTAATGAAAAAAAAGAAGAAACTTGTCTAGAACCCAAATCATTGGCCATGACTGACACATAAGCTAAAGCAACCTAGCCTAACAAGCGTAAAACAACACTGTTACAAAGTTCATAAATTATCGATAAAACATATTAAACACTCTTTTAAATATAAATTCAATGATATTACTAGGAGATTACCATAATTTGGCAACATACTCTCCCACAATTCAATGGTTTCTAAACCTGTACAACTAATTGTATTCTAACATCACAATAATATCAATCATACCAGCTTAATCATCTATCAAAATATATATATTTAGTATAGTATGGAAATAACACACAAGGCTAACAACACTTCACAATATTTATAAACATGAAACAACTTTACATTCAATAACCACCACTTTGGAGTCAGACATACACTGTGATTATCCCAAAATGACATACCAATAAGTTTAGGCAATAAGATGGTCCTAAAGCAACTTCACTGTATTACCTACTAATCTATAGAATGTTAGAGAGAGGTGTAACTCTACCACTGGCTTAGTGAGTGTATAAATATCAAAGTAAACATAAAGGGAAACAACGAAGGCATTAAAGTTCTTCACAAGTATATATTTAAGTAAAGAAATTGAAATTCAATAAAGTAAAACACTTTCTAAACCATAAAATTTAAATGGAGTGGGTATAAAAAAAGAACCATGATCATCACTCCGTGCATTAGCACATAATTGCATCTATTATGCTACATTAGACAATACCTCACCATGCTATAAGAATATTTCATACCTGTATATCCATGCATATAAACCTGTATCCGCACATTAAATATGTCTTAATGTCTCATACCCATATCGATTTACCATATATGTTTTAATATCACATACTCGTATTCATTTACTAGACATATTTCAATATCTCATATCAGCATTCCATTACTAGATATGTCTCAATGACACATACATGTATTCCATTATCATATACATCTCAATAATTCATACCGATAACTCGTTACTAGATACATCTTAATAATTCATCTCAACTATGTGCACCTAGGTTGTTGTTCCTACTAATGACTATAAGGTTTTTACTTGAATTTTCATCCAACCTTTAAATTATCAAAACTATTGAGTATAATTAAATTGTGTGATAGGCTATTTGAATGAAGAATTTACAACTTAATCATATTAATTACCATAAAGTAATTTTAATAAAATAGTTTTAAAGATGTAATAAAATAAAAAGTGATTATCAGGAATTGATAAGAGAGAAAGTGACAATAATATAAAGGATTAAAATTGGAAAATAAAATAATGCAACAGTTAAAAAAGATAAACTTAGATAAAATATTAACATGAAACTTATAATTAAAGTGAAGGAAACAACTATAATTAAAAGTTTTACCACAACCTTATCTTTGCACACAATATTAATATTCAGTATACCTTTTTTTACAACACATGATATTCCAACATTTCCCCATGCTTATAATACCTTTTCCTTAATTTATATAATTTAGCTTTTATTTTGCACTTATCATGTACCAAGTGCTTTTCATAGTAGCAATAGCTTGTATCATTTTTTATCATCGTGTATTCATTCGTAAATTTCATGTCATATATATATACACAATTGATAGTTTGAAAATCATATATTTGTTTCCCCTATAAGATGCAGAGTATGAAATAAAATGAAGGTGCTACTTTGGTATGTATACACTCACTAATAGGGACTGATAGTAAAGGTCCCTTATTCTTACAACTCAGTACAACCCCCACTTGAAAGGGTGTCTATAAAACTACCTAAAATTACATTCAACAATATGAAATTAACATTCTAAGAATTACAATTTAACTAAATATAACCTCTAACACTTAAAGCCCCAATTTTCTTTAAGATTTATATTCTTATCACTAACCCTAACCTAGGTTTTCCAATTTAAGTTACCATAAATTAAATTGAGTTTAGCTTATGCAATATAAAGCTAAATACTGAAGATTTAGGTGTAGGAATCTCTTTTTAGTGGTTCAACAAAAGAACCCCAAACTAAAGTGCTTGAACGAGCCAAACAATGGAAGAGAAAATGCTGAAAATTTGCAATTAATCAATGATAAGGTAATGAAGCCAAAATGGAAGGGAATAGAGATAAAGACAAAAATTTTAAAAGTATAGAGGAATGGGTATGGAAAGGAAAAAATTGCTCCTTACCCTAACCTTAATGATTGGGCTAGGTTTAACATTAACCTAAGGCCTGACCCAAAATTAAACACAGGCCAATTACCTATAAAGCAAACCTAGCTTAGTCAACTTAGGATTTCCCTAGGATGAGCTAAGTCATCGTAATCTTAATCTTTTCTTAAAAGCATCTTTAATTTAATTAGAGCACTAAAAGAATTTAACATATTAAATAAAGAAAATAGAGCATTAAAAGAATTTAAAACAAGTGGCAATGATTTCTACCATAAATGGGAAAGCAAGTTGTTACAAATCTCTGTATCATTTAGGCAATTAACCAAAATGTATAAAGGAACAAAGTTACAATGTTTATATCTAGATTGGTAGTAACAATGTTTTTTCCAGTAGGGAGAATCTTATTCTATTTAAATTCCATGTCACTTGTAGTAAATAGGAACAAATTAAAGAATGGAAATTATAGCAATGATCCATCCATCTACTTAAATATGATCTGGCATTTCACTCAGATAACTATGTCTTAGGAAAACAAAGCAATGAAGTAATGAAGAAAGGTGAAAGTTATGTATCAAATTTGATGCTCTTATTTATCCCGTCCACAAATTTTCAAGGATCAACCACTTAATGATATAGAGGTACCAAGTTACAAAATAATGTAAAAACAAAAAGAAAGATTAAATTAATCTTCAAAAAGTCCACATGTCCATAGTTAACTACCTATGGCTACCTATGGCTCTTGCAAGATTTAAATTGCCATTATCTCACCATGCATGAATAAAACTGCTAGCTTTAAATTGTATGCCTATAACAAAGACCTAAAGTCAAAATAACATATGTATCTAAAAGACTTATAATCTTAGAAACTCTAATGTATATAGTCTACATGAGAAATGAGATGAAAACCTTTTTTTGTTTATTTGAATTCATACAAGTCAATACAGGCAGTTCTTCCTGAAGTAGGTTTAGCAAAATTCGAATTAGGTCTTTAGTTACAAGAAATAAATTCAAATTAGGGAGTGTCCAAATTAGAATGAGGTGCCTGAGTATTTACTAATTTGCTAAATGATAAACAAGAATTAAAGCATGCATAATGAATAACAACTTTAACTGTTAAGGTTCCTTACCTCAAATTTTCCCTTTCAACAATAAAGAGAACCATTAAAATAGATTCCAAAATAGGAAGAGACCAAACAGATATAGTAAACATCAAATTAAAGAAAAACCATAAATAAAAACTATTCAAACCATTTGGTACTTATACATAGTCATGAAATACAAATGAAAGCTCATTCAAATCCAAATCCAAAGAGTTTAAACTCCAAACTCCAAACTAGTGAAATCCATTATAGTAAAGTACACAAATATCTAATACATAAGAAAGAAGGCCTATATTAATTGGTATTCATAACAATTTCAGTGATGTTGCCGCATGAAATGACTCCTAAAACATCTAAAAAAATTAAACAAATTAGTAAAGAGATAGTAGTTATAAAGCACAAGTATAGTAACAAAATAATAAAGCACATGTTTAGTAAATAAATATGGAGCTTACTTGTGTGCAACATCATCAAATTCCTCAAATTGACCAAAGTCAAAATCATCAAAGCTGAATTCTATATGAGGAAAGCTAATTTTGTGTGCAAATAAGTGTTTCTATCATCTTATATGACAAGGAACTCCTAAAAGGATCAAGCACAAGACCATTGATACTAAAAATAGATTCAAAACCCACTGTAGACATTGACATGGCTAACACGTCACATATAATAAGAGAAAAAATTTCATATTTTCAAGAATTCTTTTTTACTAACCCAATAAGTCAGAGGAAAAGTTATCACCATCTATATCAGATTTTAGATACGTTTTAAACTTTTTTTTATTTTATTTTAAGCCCCCTTTTGGTGCTGTGGATATGATGAAAGATGGAATCCATACACCCCCTACATTATCCATAGTAGAATTAGGATCATCACAATCTGTGGGAACTAGAGGTTGATCATTGACAATACCCATAGAATATTGCAGATATAGATGTTATAGGGTATCTTTGACCCTTTTTATCATGGCTTCATACACTTCGACATCAAGAAAAATATCCTCAAGAGTGGCATTCACATAGGTAAGTTTGAACTGAGGATCTAACATCACCACAATGACTAGTAAAGGATTTGTGTTCTCTGGCTTGCCATAATATTTGTCAAGTTTACTTTTCATTCATGTAGCCAATTCCTTAATAAAAGGATCATGCTGGTTAGCAGCACTTGATTGCAACATAGTTTGTACAAAAGTGATGTCATAGAAGCATAAATTTGAATTGACATATAATGATATGGATATTTTCATTGTAATTGTATAAAATACTTGTAAAAACTTAACAAACATGCAACATTACTCCAATCCAAAGTAGTAGGATGACTAATTCGATGGCTATCTTCCCAAAATTATGCAGCGTACACTTCATCCTTGTCCTTCATCCTTACAAACACTTTCAGGAGCTTAATGGCATGTTCTAAACTTAAATATGTAGAATTCCATTTGGTTGCAATATCCAAACATACATGACATTTTGACTCAATCTTTTCCTTTTCAACAAAACATTTAAATCTTTGCAGTGTTGCAGGTGAAGACTTAATAGATTGTATAACATTCCTAATAGCTGAAATAGAATCATGAAATTCCTTCAACCCATTATGAACAATCAAGTTCAAATATGAGCACAACAACTCATATGTATAAAGTCATTATTACACAATAAATTATTCCAATTTCTCAATTACTTTTTCAAATACAACACCGTTGTATCATTGGAACTTGCAATATCCATAGTTATTGTGAACACCTTTTAGATCCCAAATCCTAATGTGCACTTCTTGATTGCCTTCCTAATTGTACCCCTCAATGATTCTCAATTATACAGAAGTTCAGGATACGCTCCTGTTGTCTCCAATTTGCATCAATGAAATGGGCTATTAGATACATATAATTAAAAAAATTTGAATCGAAGTCTAAGTGTCTGTTGTGAAAGAAACATGCACACAAGATGTTTTCAATAGTTATTTGACAATTGTAACTGACCTTTTGTCGAAAAGAATAACAAGAGTTTAGATTGATTCCCAAAATGAATTATGAAAATCAATTTACTGGAGTTGCCACCAAAATTTTTAACAGAAAACTTTGGGAAACCAATTTAAAACAAAAGAAAAGGCAAAATGGTCCGCGAAAATATACAAGAGTTCAGGAGTCTATTTGAGCGTAAGGAAGGTGTTAGGCACCCCACAACACTCATCCATAAGGACGATTACCTTAAACTAGTCATATGAGATAGAATATGACCTTGAATTTATCTTAACCGCCCTTTTATTGACATGTATGCTCATTAAACATAGAAGACAAAAACCACAATAATAATAAAAGCAAACGAATAGATATTTATAAAGGGTGGACTCAACCTAAGATGAAAGCCTAAAGCCTATGTATTTTGTAACAGGAATCAAAGTCCACGTAGTTTGACCAAGACAGCGTATCTATTAGGTGTTTGTATATTTTTGTGAAAAAGAACATGATAGTTGAAATTGAATAGATTTTTGCAAACCAAACGAGACTAGAATTTGATTGTCATGTTTAGGAAATCAATCTAATATCACTTCCCTAACCCTTTTGTTTTATCTCTCTTTTTCTTTTTCTTTTTAATTTTTGGTTCATTTTAGAATTTTAGCCTTTATTTTGAAGTTAGGATGTTTGTGTTAAATTTCTCAAGGGTTTCAGCTTATAATCAGTAGGCGAAGTAAATAATCATTAATCCCTAAATACCTAAGGAGACTAAGGTCTCACACAACCTTTGTGATTAACTCCTAAATGCTTTTGGAGACTAATGATCTCACACAGCCTTTAGAAATCATTTGATTTCATTATCATTTATCACTATTTGTTTACCTATTTATTTTAGAAAATTTGTATTAACTTTTGAAACCTAAGGAGATTGAGAATCTCACATGGCCTCTACTCATTAATTCCCAAGTGCCTAAGGAGGTATGTAGCTTCACACGACAACTTTTCCAATGTAACGCCTAATTAATTATCTTTTTTTTTAAAATCATTTTATCTATTTATCCTTCTGTTATTATTATCATTGTTGTTAAGGTATCTTTATTTTTATTATTGTTATTGTTATTCATCTTTTATTATTATTTTTGAAAAATCGTCAATTTTATAGTCTAAGGAAACCATGGTCTCACATAGCTTAAATGTCTGAGGAGACTGACGATCCCCCATGGTAACCCCTTTTTTTTTTAAGATAAATAAATATAATTTAGTATATATCATTTTTACATATTAAAGTTATTTATTCATTTGATATAAAAGAACTATGCATTAACTTCCAAAGCCCAAAGAGACTAAGATCTCACACAAATTAAATTGATTATTTTTTAGTGCCTGAGAAGACTAATAATCTCACACGGCAGCTTCTAAAATAAAGTAAATAATTAAGTTTTGGAAATCATCTTATTCTTGCATTATGGGGAGATTCCTCATTTTATTTGGAATGTATATATATATTCCTTTGTATTTATGGAATCCATCAATTTTTTGAGTTTTGAAACTATTTTATTTGTTCTCTTGCTTTTTTAGATAAACTTCCTAAAGCTTAAGAGATTAAATGTTTAACATGGATATTCTAAATAAAATAATAAAATTCAATTAAACAATGGAACAAACTAAGAAGGAAAAGAAATTGATGAATGTGATAGTAACAACTACAATAACATGGGAATCATATTGTAAGTGCCATTTGAATGATTGAACATGTATCCAAGTAGCTTAAACCATCAAACATGCAAGACCAGTTGGGGCCCATGACTCCCTAACACCAAAACCATGCACGTAAACTTCACAGAAAAAGAAAAAGAAAAACATTTTTCTTTCAATTCCTCTTTTGTTTATATACATATACCCATATATATAGATATTTTTCTTGTTTCTTGCTCTATTTATATCACTACTTGACTTTTATCCTTAGTTTTTTTATCAATAAAACACCAGCTTGCAACCATTGAGTTGAACCTAGTGGAGGTAGATGATAGGACACGTTATTGTTGCATACTTTAAGCTAGATTTCGGGCAGCAAGATGAGGTGAAACAGTGCAACACGTTTCAACAAAGTTTGAACAACATATCAGAGGTATCATACAATAGATTCTAGTGCCCATGGATAACAAACTGAAGGCATCACGCGGCTACCCTCAGCTAAGACTCAACAGCGAAACGAAATGGAGCATGCAGTCAACTTTCAGCATGTTTTTGTGAGATACCATAAGGGGACGCATAGCAACATGAATTAAAACTAAGGAAAAAAAAAAAAGGAAACAAGGAAGCTATCCGTGGAACCAGCCGAATGCAAACATACAACCCCACCTAAAGGAGAACGTACTCGACTCTTTCACATGACCAACCTTGAGATGAACCAATTAAACACTCCCATCAACTCCCACCATTCCCATGCTATACAGAAGTAACAAAAGACAACATCTCAACTGCTCAGATGGGATCCCTTTACGTCCCTGTTTGCCCCTGTTTTATTGCGTGTGAGCAGGGGAGTTCATTCTGGCATCATTCCCCTCCATAGTGACCTTCACGTGATGTGGAAGAAGGAGGTGAAGATGAAGAAGAAGCCATGAACAAAGCTTTCTTGTTATATCTCTCTCATACACACACACTCACACAGTGAAGAGCTCCCCACAAGAAGTAGCAAGTAGGGGGAAAGAGTGAAAGAGGAGGTGGACGAAACAGAGAGAGGGACCGAAAACATGAAAAAAAAAAAAACCCACGAAGCTACCATACGAGGCATGAACAATATGAAAAACAACTAACCTGGTGGGCCAACGAATATGGCTCAGCAACGATGTGATTCCCAGCCCTCTTAATGCCTTCCTGTTGATTCTTCCCCCTCTCAATTCAAGTTTCTTCCTTCGTGTTTTCTGGCAGGTAGAGCGGAGGTTCTCTTTGTCTTTCTCTGTTCAGTTGTGTTCATGTTCTTCTTCTCACGCCTCTGCACTTACTCCTCCAACCTCTCAATCTTCAACCTTCCCCCTTTCTTAAACTCGGGTGCTAGCTCAAGTCAAGGTGCAGGGAGAACTCAGTGTCTGCTCCCCTAGCTCACATCCTTATCTCTGCCATTCATACATCCCTTTTAACATTCTCCCCGAGCTTCCTAGCTAGAGATGTGAAAAGTCAACGCTCCAACCTCCAACATAACCTTCCCTTCTTGTCTCTCGTTATAGCCAAGGATGTGAGTCTTTTTTGTCCTGAAGCACCATCCTGATTCTTCCTTCTGCCTTTTATCACCTACCACATGTGGGAAGCCTACTATAGCTCTACATACCAGGCATGCAGGGGCCACGGGTAGCTACTGTGTAAGAAAAGCTTCATTTAATAATTTCGATTCTGTTAATTACTTATTTTATTTTAATCAATTTATTTAGTTATTTCCCTTTCAATTTTGTTTCCTGGTCCTTTTCTTTCTTTTTCATTTTAGAATCTTTAATCTTGTTTTTTTCAAATTTTATTTTATCATTTTGTATTTTTTCCTTTTTTTTTTTGGTTGTTTTATCTTGTTTTTTCATATATATATATATATATATATATATATTTATTTATTTTGTCTTTCATATTTTTTATTTTTATTTTAGGATGGGGTGTTCCCATTGGCCTACTTTCTTTCTTTCGCAAAGAGTTTGTAATAGTCACTAGCAACTATCACTTTTGACGGAACTATAAATCAAGGTTCCAAATAATTGTTATATTTTTTAAACCCATGCACTTCTATAACTTGAAAATGCATCTCATCACTGATAATAAATTGTGTTAGAGCTTTACTATATTCCTCAACATCACAACTGTGAAGGACTAATGCTTTTGGTTGAGCTCCCCCAAATGGCTTAAGGTTTGCTAGCATAGAATGTTTTTTCTCATGTGGTTTATAGGGATACTTTTGACATCTCTATAAGTGCTTTTTCAATGAATTTGTGACATGCATATTTAGGTCACACGTGTATGATGTAATACCTAATGTTAGGATTTAGGAGTAGTGTGACCAAATACATGCAAACAAAAATCAATATTTCAATATCAATCTTATTTGGATTCAAAACCTTATGTGAATAGTGGAAACACATGATGAACACTGGCGAACCCAAAATGGATGGTCTTAGTGTGAGATGGATGGTGACAAGCTCAGTCCCTAAGTCACCGACAAACAAAGAAGCCTAGGTTCACATTCGATCGTTTGTGGCAAGTTAACAACAATATGAGACAACAATAGTGCAATGCTAGGATTCACTCTTCACTAGTTTAGAGAGATGTCGAGGGTCTAAGAATGAGAAGTAAAAGGAGTTGAGAGATTAGAGAGAGAAAGGCTAATAGCATTAGTGAGAATAGATGATCCAAATGATTTTGGTAGCAAATCAATGGCTAAAATTAAATATAAATATAATAATTTATATCTAATCCAAGTTCAAGTAAGGCCACTTAGCCAAATCCCTTGCCCCGGGACTTAGCTTGGCCTGGTATCTTGACCTGAATTTCTCTATTCTTATTTTAGCCCCTTTTTTTTCTTTTCCTAGCTTGAATATACCAAGTTGGGTTGGGTAATTCAAGGTACTATACAACCTTAGATGGTGGAAAAAGGAGCATTACGGAAGGGGTGAAATAAAATTGAACTAAGGAAAATTGTAAGAATACGAAATAGAAGAGAAAGATGAAAGTCATTAGGGAGGAAGAAAATGCAAACCAAGGAGATAGTGTGCAGAGAGTGTGTTGGAAAAAGAAGGAAAAGAAAAAAGGCTGAGGGGTTACTTTTTATATTTTGGCTAAAATTTTTCATTGGCCCCTAAAAGATTTAAATTGTTTAATTTAGCCCTATAATATTATATTTTTTGACCTAATATAGATTTAAAGTTGCAATTGAGTCCCTTATATATATATATATATATATATATATATATATGCATTTTGGTTATTACAAAATCAAGGTTAGGGTGGAGAATTTATTTGATGAAAAGAATCTTCCTTATTTCACAAGACTTAAACAAGAGAAGTTAGACAAGTAATATGCACGGTTTTTGTAAAAGTTCAAGTGATTTGAGGTTACAATTCCATTTAATAAAGTACTCACTCAAATGTCAATTTATGCAAAATATATGAAGGAGATTTCGGCAAAAAAAAAAAAAAGGAAAATTGAAGATTGTGGCACTATTAACTTAATGAAGGAATGTAATGTCTAATTTACAACACAATTCCTCCCAATTCAAAAGATCCATAAAGTTTCATCATACCATGTTCTACTAATAATATAACATTTGATGCTTTATGTAATCTTGGTGCTTGTATTAACTTAATACCTATTTTAATTTTACAAAGAACTTGGTCTTAGGGAAATGAGGAACACAAAGGCTACACTTCAAATGGCTAATAGAACTTTAGAAGAAGTTGTTGGAATGGTAAAAGATATTCTAATTAGAATAGAAACTTTTTGAGGTGTTAAGAAGACACAAGAAAGCTTTGGGAAGGGTCATCAATGATATCAAGGGCAATAATCCTTCCTTATGAAGGACAGTTATTGAGCAAGGGTCTAAAGCTAGAGGAGGCTTAATCCATAAATGCAAGAAGTGTTAAAAAAGTGATCATCAACCTTTTAAATGTTTACATCAAAATGAAAAGAATGACATAATTTATACTAGGATGGTGACAAGGTGAAAGTGTGTATTGATTATAAGAACTTAAATAGTGCTACTAGAAAAGATCTTTCCCCTCCATTTCAATGATCAAACACATGGAAAGCTTACCAAACATAAGTACTTTTTAAACATGCAAAAAGGGTAGCTACCTAACTCAAAATTTAATGAAATTTGGTATGTATAAACTCTGATATATTAATATTCAACCTACCAAAAGTGATATATTAAGATTCAACCTACAAAAAATTCCTTAACTCAAACCTGTAAATCTGAAGGCAAAATAACTCCGCTCTCACAATATAATACAAATGGATAGTCCTAGATATTCCAAACAGCCATTAATTCCCTACCTGTGACAATAGGAACTTCTAAAGTATAATGTATTATAATAAAAATAACAATCAAATCAATGTCTCCCCTGCGAACAATGTAAGGGTCATCGAGGAATATCTATTTAGACTCTATTTAGCCGAAGGATCATGGTCAACACTACTCTCTAAAAAGCATAAAAATAAAATATTCTTAACATAAGATATATGTCATTGTAGTGATACTTATTCATTAAGGATGCATGAAGAAAGTTTTTTTTAGGAATAAAGAATAAAAGTAAAATTAAATAAGAATGGAAAAGAGTTCTATATACTATATGTTTCGTGCTAGCTAATTAGGAATATATATATATATATATATGTATGTATGTATAATTGTTTATGGAAACCAATGGAAGTGAAGTGGAAAAATAATATGCAAACAAATGCATTTATCATAACACTTGGCAGCAAACTAACATAAGAAGGAAATTCTTAGACGAGAAGTTAACCAAGAGGCATCCTTACAAGTTTGTTAGATACATGACAAACAAGAAGTGGCATTAGGCAATCAAATACTAAAATAACCATAAATAAATGGTACCAAGATGGCATGAAATAGGAATGCTAATGTGGCAATAAAATAGTAAGGAGGACATTAAGCCAAGCAAAAACTATACTCGTAGAAACTTGGGTAGCCAACAAAGGAAATATCCATCATAGATTTTGGAATTTCAGAATGTGTAGGAGGGATTAGGTGGAAAGAAGATAAAATGGAAGGGACACTAAGTTAAAAACAACAAACACATGTATCCTAGTAACATGGCAAGAAATGAAAAGAGCTAGATGTTTATAAACTACACAGGGTAACTTAGTTGAAGCATTCAACAAAATCATAATAGTAGATATAAAGTATAATGCTTTGGTATTTGTGCTTAAGTCAGGGCATTAATTTACAGTGGGAGCCTTTAAAATAGTTGGAAGAAAAGAGAGAATAAAGGGAACAACAATGCACATGAATGGTGAGCTATAATTGAAGCAAAACAAAGAAAGGGAGAAAAGTGGCAAACATTGTTCAGTGAAGAAATGTTGAATGTACATGGAACATGCACAAGGAATTGGCAAAAGGTAATTCTGCATATATTTAGATTATTATTAGGAAGTAGATATTATCAATTCCATGTGTCTAAAATTAATACTATGTGAAACAAAATGAATATGAGATAGGAGCTATTAAAACTAAACTTTAAAGTGAGCATGACTGATATAAGACATTAGCGATGAATATATTTTAATGTCAAACTTGAAAGTATGAAATCAAGTACTAATATGGGGACCTAGGTACACCATTTGCTATATTTTAATACTTTCTACATTGTTTAAGAAAACTTATTGAATGACTAGGTAAAGGACCATTGACATTAGTGAAATTTGATATGAGGAGTCCAAAAATATTTTAAAAAATGATATGGAAAGTTGAGTCATTTGGAATAGGCCTGGTAGGAACTTTGATTGCAAAACAGTAACTACACTATGAGACAATGATAGTATCAGGTGTTCACCAAAATGTTTTATTTGATGGGCCAAAACCTGGAGTTTGGGGCTTAAATTTAAGTAAAATTTAATAAGATCAAGGGGAAGCTTTTTGTTGAATTTCAGATTATTTTGATATGGTTTGCTCTATAAATCAAATGTAAACTGATTAGAGTCCCAAAATAGTACTAATCTACACAATCTTTAAAAATTGTTTTAGTGTAAGTTGAAAATCAATTAGTTACAAGCCCAAATTTTTATAGCCATTAAAGAACACTTGAAAGAATAAATTTGGAGATTTTGAGGATTTTTGGAATAGTGTAAATATGGTTTTTCTTTTATTTAGTAGACAGTAAATTCTAAAAGGAAATGCCATTGTTATATATTTTGGAAATTTTATCATAAAGAGATAAGTTTGTAAGAAACCTATTTGAGTATAATTAGAACACTTATAAGATTATTATTCTTGTAATTTGAATATAGTAAGCCTATGTAAATATTTAAGAGATTCTTAAATAGGAATTAGTTGATAAAATTAGGCAAATATGGATCAATTCTCATGACGTAAGACATCGATAAACATGCATAGATAGTAAGACTTAGAAATAGCATAGAAATAGACTAACAAATATAAAGGAATTTAAATATAGATATAATGAATTTCATATAGCTAGCTTTCTTGGACGCTTGGAATGACAATAATTTCTAAAGAGGTTAGTTGAATAGGTAGTTAGCTTCTCCCCTACTTATCTTGTTTTATTTTAAATATTTATATGATAGCTACATACATGTGTTTAGTATGGGTTTGAAATGTGCACTTGGGGGCTAGGCAATCTCCATGTGTGTTTATTAATGGAATATGGAAAATGGATATTAGGTATCCTGACATATAAACCATTGATGATGATGACAAGAATGATGGATGCCCGAAGTGTGTATCCAGACATGATCATTCATTAAGCACCTATATACCATCCTTGTATAGTTAGAGTTATGCAGGTGATGTGAAATGGTGGTGATGCAATGATAAAAGTTTATGTGAATGGCCTTCACAGCATTTGTCTCTTGGCTAGTATAAGACATTTATGAGATTTTTTCAAACATGAGAATGAAAATGGCTTCCCTTTGTATCTCACATGTATGGAATGGAAGGTAATACCCTTAGTAGCCTCATGCGTATAATTTACATTTTAAACATGTTTTATTATTATGTCTGATAAGTATGGGCTGGAAATGGAACTATTTTTGTTAAATTGGTTACTAACTATTGAGAATCACTTTTCTTTGTCTCTATTTCCAAGCGAGCCTAGGTAGTAAGCTAAAGTATATTCAAAGAATAATCTACTATAGTAAAGTTAGCTGTAGAATTAGTAGAAAGACTGTAGACCATTTATGTCCAAGTAAAAGACTAGATTTGTCTATTATATGAAATATATGGAATGTACTCAATACTTGATGTAATCATGAAAATATTCTCAATGGTTTGATATTAGTAGTTAGAGATATGGTTCAAATAATTTAGACTTCAGATTGAAATAGAAATGTAAATAAAAAAAAAAAATAAAGCCAAGTTAGCCGAAACTTGTATAATTAAGCACAATAATGTTAACTAAGAGCTATATAAGTATGGATGCCATAAGAGCTCCTGTTTTAACACTTTCAAAGGCAAAAGTGATCAAGTTTTCATAAACAAGCAATTTTTTAAATCAAATTTTTGAAAAAAAACATGCAAAATCTTGAGAGATAAAGTGCACCATTGACAAATTATGAAATTGAGAAAATGAACTGTAATGGATTAAAAAACTAATAAAGGGGACACATTTTTATAATAAATTGTTTAGTTCACTTTTAAAGAAATGTGAAGTTAAACATGAAGTGAGTACACTATATCACCCACGAACTATTGGTCAAGTAATAGAGACTAAAAAAAATTCTTTAGAAAACAATGAGTACCGTAGGAAAAAATTGGACTTTGAAATTAGATGACACTTTGTAGGCATAGGTGTAATATCCCTAAAATTTATATGCTAAATACCTTGTTTTAAATGGAGAATTGTTTTTAAATAACTTTATAATTGGTGAAAAGTAAGGAAAATATATATTTTTTTTATTGAGGAATATTGAACAAGGAAATTAAACAAGATCTAAATATTAAATGAAGTAACATTATACATGAGTTTGAAGTAGGCACAAATGGCTAAGCCTTACCTATTGCAATTTAAAGGACTCAAGTTCAAATCCCTTCATCGTACCACTTGTGAACACCTCATCCTCAATTACTTAATTATTTAATTAATTGAGACACTAATTAATTAATAATTAAGCAAATAAAAAAATTTTTAAACGACAAAGCTTTGAATGACATTCTCGGGGACAAGTTGAAATTAAAAATAAATAATGGGAGATAATTAAATAAACTTAAAATTTAAAAATAAAATTAGCTAATTATTATAAATCAAGGAAAAATTATAAAAAAATAAAAAGAATATACAAGAAAAAATTAAAAAAATAAAAATTAACTAATAATAATGGTAATAATAATAGTAATAAAAATAATAATAATAAAACTGCAACTTGCATAAAAAAAAAAAAAAAAAAGGAGTGACTATGATAGCGGCGGTGAAAAGATAGAGAGAGCGATTGTGAGGTGATGGTGATAGAGGGTGGAAAGGAAAGACTTAAGTTGGAGAGATACTGTGAATCAGAAAGGGGATGAAGAGAATAATACAAAGAAGAAAAGAAAGCAACAGAGTGAGAGCCCTAAGGGAAAGCAGGAGGAGAAGGAGTGAAGCTGTGAGAGATGGGGAATAAGCTATGCTCTCGTGCTTTAGAATAGGGACAAAAAAGACCTAAAGAGAGAGTACAATGAAAGGGGAGAGTTAGACGAAGCTGGGCAAGAGAGAACAATACTGAGAGACCAGAAGTGAAAGAGAGAGAGAGCTCGAGGGAGAGTGGAAGAGAATGAGAAAGAAAGAAAAAGGGTGAAGGCGTTGGGAGAGGAGATGAGTGAAGAGCAGAAGGAAGCTTTGAGAAAAAACACAAGAGAGAGAATAGAGGAAGAGCTTCGAGAGACCAAAAGAGTTAGGAGATAAGAGAGAAAAACATAGAACAACAAAAGGAGATAGGGAGAGAGATTGAAAAGCTGACAAAGAAGAGAAAGAAGCCGAGGAGAAAACCTAACCTAAAGAGAAGAAACTGGCAGACTGAGAAAACTATTAGAGAGGGAGCCTTAGTTCATATGCAGAAGAATTGGAAAGTGGAGAAGATATGAGCTGAAGCCAAGGAGAAAAATCTGAGCTACAGCGACGGACTGAGAGCATCAAGAAATTGAGGTGCAACAACGGACCAAGAGCACCGAGATTGAGCAAGCCGAGAAAGAATGAAGCCGAGTTGAAGGCCACGAAATCACCAGCCGAAGAGACATACCATCGCTTAGCCTTCTTTTCGTTGGTGCCTCAGGTTAGTTGATTTACATGCATGCATAGCAATGGTTTGCTTTTCTCATTTTCATGTTTTTAGTCTTCCCCTCCATTTTACTTCCTCCTTTCCTCACTTTCCCCTCTGGCTGGTCTTCATCGCTGTAAGTGTCACTTTCTCCTCCTCTTTAACTCTTTTCCCATGTTGTGAGAAAGGTGACACTGCTGGAACCAATTCCTCTATTCACATGCACTGAAACAAAGGTAAATAGAGGCAAAACCATTATTGAAGAAACTCAGCTGCCACTTACTATTTTCTGCTATCTGGTTATGCTTGGGAGAAAGTGAGGCAATGTCTCGGTTTGGTGTCCAAGGGTGTTAAAGCTGCAGAAATTTGGTTGTCATTTCTCCTTCTATTTTGTTGTTGGGACGTTATAGAGGCAAGCTAGTGTTTTACTGATATAAGGTAAAGAAGGCCGAGAAGGTTGGGGAAATGATATAACTAGGTAGCCAACAAGAGAGTAGGGGATCTGAGTGTGGAAAAGAGATCAAAAAAGGTGCAGGTAGCTAAGGTTTCTAAGGTTGTTAACATCCTGTGGCTGAGGTATTCTTGTAACTTAGAGTTCCTGAGTTAGATTTCCTGGAGTCCGTGGGTTTTCTACCTTTTAGTGTTACACTCCTGTATCCAAGACATCTAATTTCAGATAGCTATTAGTTAGAGTTTGAAGAGTCCCTCGGGAAGGTAAAACATTAGGAAAAGAGATTAACAAGAGAAAAAGAGACTAAAGGACAATAAAATTAAGGCAAAGAAAAGTGTCAGGCTCCTCTCACCTATGGGAAAGTAAAATGTCATCTTTGAACTTGTCTTCTCTCAGTATCACCCTAGTGTCGTTAAATGATTGGATTTTGAATAGAAAGTAGGGAAATAGTGATTGGTCTAGTAAACAAAGAAGATAGGAAGGCATATGTGTAGCTAGCCCTTAGGTACATATTACGGTTTAAATTCTCTATCTTTTAATATCTCTTCCTTACAATCGCTCCTTGTGATGCAACGAACAAAAAGGTAAAAAAGTATATATATATATATATATATATATATAAAGGTAAGGGTCAAATAGAGAATAAGAATGATATATGTATGCCTACATGTGTATGTGCATAGGATATATACATATAAGGTGAAAAAGAAGAAGTGAGCCAAGAAGGAGTTGCTTTCCTTCTTCCTAGAATGTCCATGTGCATAGTCTTATGTGTTCAATGGTCACTAGGATCTAAAAATGATGTCTATACATATTTTAAATAAAATGGAAATTCGTCCCATGATACAAGAAATAAGATGGTTGCCAAACACTTAATTACTCTAGTTATTTCAGAACCCGCCGTGTGAGGTTAGTATTCTCCCCAGGCATTGAAAAGAAACCAATATGAGGCCATATGAGATCTTGGTCCCCTTAGTCCTTAGAAGTCAATGCTTAAGTCTTTTGTAAAATATATTATGTAAAAAAAAAAAAAGACCTATTTTAATTTTATTTACTTATTTATTATTAAAAAAAAAGGAGGTTACCGTGTGAGACCATCAGTCTTCTCGGGCATTTAGGCTATGTAAGGCCTAGGTCTCCTTAGCCTATAAAATTGACAATTTTTTAAAAATAAAAGAGGTAGTAATAAAAGATAAATAGAATAGCAATAATAAGAACACATTAATAGTAAATAACGATAATGATAGAAGAACAAGTAAATTCTTTTTAGGCATTACATTGGAGAAGTCGACACGTAAGGCTACCGACCTCTTTAGTGACTTTGAAACTTATGAGTAGAGGCCGTGTGAGATTCTCAAGCTTCTTAGGTTTAGAAAGTCAATACACACTTTTCTAAGATAAGCATGGTAAACAAATATTAACAAATAATAGTGAAATGAAATAATTTCTAAAGGTTGTGTGAGATCATTAATCTCTGCAAGCATTTAAGAGTTAATCATCAAGCCTGTGTAAGACTCCAATCTCTTTAGGCGTTTAGGGGTTTTAATCTCCTTAGATCCCTGAAATTAGTACACATTTTTTTTAAAAAAAAATAATTAAATATTTCCTGTCATTTACGAAATTATCGTGTGAGAATATTATTGTCCTCGAATGCTTAGGGTCGTGTGAGATTTGAATCTCCTTAGATCCCTGAAATTAGTACATACTCATTTTAAAATAATAATAACAATAATGATAATAATGCAAAAATAAATATCTTAATTAATTTTTTTTTTTTTTTTACAAAATGATTAAATTCATTCTTTATAATCATTTCGTTTAAATTTCAAAATAAAGATTAAGATTCCAAAATCAAACAAAATTAAAAACATGAAGAGGTTGGGAGGGCTAGATTAATCAGGTTGTCGTGAATTAGAATTAAAATACATAAACTAAATCCCAATTCTATCTCGTTTATGAAAATCTATCTAATTTAAACCTTCCTATTCTCATCACAAAATTTACGAACCATCAAACAATAAACATGCCTTTTTGGTTGAACTACATGGACTTTGATCCCTATCACAGGGTACGTAGGCCTTAGGCCTTCATCCTAGGTCAAGTACGCCCTTTGTAAATATCTATATGTTTGCTCTCATTCTTACTGTTTTGTCTCCTTTGTTTAACAGGCATGCATGTCGATAAAAGGATAATTGAGATAAATTTAAAAGTCATATTCTCTTTCAGCTGATTGGTTTAAGGTAACCGTCCGTATGGACGAGTGTTATGGGGTGCTTAACACCTTCCCCACACTCAAATAGACTCCCGAACCCATCTCGGTTTTCGCAGACCATTTTGTCTTTTTCTTTTTATTTTAAATTGGTTTTCCAAAGTTTTCTGTTAAAAATTTTGGTGGCGACTACAAATAAATTGATTTTCAAGATTCATTTTTGGGAAACAATTTAAACTCTTTTTATTTTATTCCACCGAAAGGTTGGTTATGACACCACTCAAGAATTAGATCAATGTATTTTTTCTCATTGAGCTAAGTTTCTCCAAGTGTAATTACCAAGACACCCTTATGATACATCAATCTTCACGCATGCTATCATCTTTTTCCAAAAGGTGACTTCATGCTGATGTACACTTTAGAGAAGTCCTTCCATATTTCCTCCCTTTAATCACTAGCAATTAAGATCGTCTAACCATTTCTGATGTCCCTTTATCCTCACAGGCCTATTTCTATTGTGTTACACCATTGGTTAACCAACAATGCGAGTTCCAATGAGATAATTTTTCTGCCACTTTTTATAGTAATTTCAACTTGATTTAGTACTGTTTCCTTTAAATTTCTTGATCATTTCATTCCTAGCATGATTTTCAAACCATTCTCTCCCATTTACACTGGTCAATTGTGTCGAATAAGCTTTCAATGGCCCTATCCTATAGCATATTCTTCAAAATTTTAGAGGAATTTGACTCGATTTAATATGTTTCTCTTCAAATTTCATTGGGGGTTTTACTTCTAATGTGTTTTTTTAAGTAGTTCTCCCTTAGTTTCAACGTTTAATTTTGAGAGTTGAAGTGTATTGGGTGGTGAAATCAAGAGATGTCATGTTTTTGTTTCATCAATGGGGCTAAAAAAAGGGGCTAGATTGTATGGAGTTTTCGTTTTCATTGTATTATGAATTTTTCTCAAAATTTCCAAAATTCCATTATTGAAAAAGGGAAGTTGAAGAAGAAAAATTCATTAGGAATAATGATTACTTTTATATAATTACTCTAAACAATCTTTGGTGAAGTTTTCAAGCCATTGATAACGTTAGACAACTCAAAGGCAATGGGAAGTAATAATGTGATTTATTTAGGCTTGTAGTAATTTTGAGTTATATATATATATATATATATATGATGGTGTTTGATAATGTGTTGAGTGTTATTCATAAGTTGAGACAATATTATTTCTGTGTTGGCAATAATGTTATTTATAAGAGGAAAGGGTGGAGAAATGAGTAAATTAAGAATGCTTAATATTAAACTAGGTATGCAAGGATTTATTTATATTTTGGTCTTAAAGGCAATAAATTTTCCATTGGTGAAAATTTGTTGAACATAAGGGTGTAAAGACTTTACCAAATTGTTGGAATATTTTCTTAAGTACAAGATATTAATGTATGGCCATTGGTGAAAGAATGAACATTTAACTTAAGACCATTAAGGTCTCTTGAGCAAATTTTTTCCTCAGTTGTATAATATGTATACTCTAGCTATGGTAAGTTGAATCATTGAGGAAATATTAGTGGTTTTAAATATGGGAAATAAATGGTGGAAGCCATTTGAGAATGACAACCTTATTGTAATCAACTTAGTCTGGGGATTTTCACATTAGGAATTTATTTGAGTTGAAATATTTCTAACATGGGAAGTTAAGGTTATATCTCATGATCTTAAGGACATAGAAATTATTCTTTAATCTGATACTGAGTAGAAGGGATTATAAGGAAGGAAATTTTTGGGATTTTGTGCCCAACCGAGTAGATAGTGCTAGTTATATAAAATTTTGATTTATACTATCTCTTTGTGAAATTGTTATTATTTGAACTTCCTTGTGCTTTGAAGTAGACTTTTGCAATTTATAAACCCCATTTGTACACTTTGAATGCTTTGGAATGTTTGGAACAATGGGTTACTTTGATTTTGCATCTCTGAATTCAACTGATTATAAGTTTTTAAATTTAAAATGATCTTGAATTTCTGAACTCCTCTGTTCAGTATTTGAATTATTCTGGTTTTATACTCGTGAAGTAGTTGATTCTATAAATTAAGGCATTTCAACTCTATATATATGATGTACTTTGATTTAAGAATTTGAATTACTTGTATCTGTACTTAGAAATATTAGGCACTTGATTAACTTTATAACTATTTTGAAGTATTATGATCTTGTACGTATGAAGTAATTTGATTCACTATTTCTAAAAACTCAAATTTTGTATCTGTAATTTACTCTGATTTTGGATATGCAGAAAACTCTAGAATTATGAAATTCCCTGATTTTGTATGTATAAAATACTTAGATTTTCAAACTTTAGGATTATTCCAATTATGTTTTTGTAATAAGTTTGATTTTGGTTTTTTGTTTTTATAAATAAAAGTATTATTCTAGGGAACTTATCTGAAACAAAACCCTGTAGCTAATGACAGTTGATGTTAACCATAATGTATTACGATCTAATATTCTGATTTGACAGTGGCACAATGTCATATTCCAATATTTTGTTTAAGGCTTAAGGTTATTATTCTAATTATATCAAGTTGCATTGCTCAAGTTTGTTATCTGATTAATTATATTAAACTAGCCTAAAGCTAGCCATTAATACTGATGGTTCAATTGGATGTTCTCTACCCCTTTTGTTTTAAAAAAAAAAAATTGATTTCTTATGTATCTATTATAAATGTAAATACTTATGAACAACAAGGATGGTAGTAAGTAGGGATAGTGGCAAAAGTCCAGTCTACAATTCCCGCCTGTGATTCCCACTTATAAGCTCATATTTTATCTGATTTTATTATGTTTAAGAATTGAATTTTGATGAAAAAGAAATGATGATGATTTTAAATTTTGGTTTATGCTTTATATTTTTGTGTGAACATGAGGGTAAACATTATGAATATCTTTTTACTTCGTATTGAGTATGTTACCTTGTAATTATGCCTCATGTTTCAAAGGTAAACAACTAGTTTATGAAAAACTCAACCGTATTAGGTATACATCATCATTTGTGTAATTAGTATTATCAATTCATTGAGTGTTTAGTGACACTTGAGGAACTAAATGATTGAATTTTTAGGCAACAGTTTTATTTTCAAGTCCCTGAGGTTCTAATGAAGTATTCTGAAAAGTTTCATTCCATTTGGACCATTTAAGTTAGTTTGGCTCTAAATATTAGTAATAAAAATCTGGTTCAACATATAATTCCATACAGCCACAATTATGGATTTAATTGAGGGAACAAATGAACGAATTTTGAACTGAAATTTGGTAGGAAATTAGTTATTATGTTAACCTAGTCTCCATCAAAATTTCAAAATTTTTAGAATTTTCTAGAATTAATTATGAATTTACAAATCAGGCAAATTTACCATATGAACAATACCTCTTTAACCAAAAGTTGTCTTTCCTATTTAAATACTTTCCACCATATTTTATTCATTGCTGTTACTTGATTGACTCCAATTTGTTGTGAACACTTAGACCGTTTACATGATGTTATGTTTTATGGTATGACATTAATAAACATGTAGAGTAATCTTCACCAGGATTTTCACAGTCTATTATGTCTTCATCCATTTCATCAAGGGACAATCTCTCTAGTTTCTCATTAAATGGAAGGTAATTGTTGGTGGATTGGCATGATTTGTCAACTTGAGATAAGGTCAATGAACAATGCACTTGGTCATTAGACATTAGCTCAAATGATAGGCTTTCTTCATAAGCCAGATGAGGGATTTTAATAGAATCAGAAACTGACATCCAACTGAATGGTTTAATTGAGGAAATTTCTATAGACTTGGGATCTATTTTGACCCTAAAAGATTGGTTTTGTTGCCGGAGGGAGGTTGGGAAATTGTCAAACTCAATGTGTTTATTTCCTATGAGGATATTTAAGTTGAATTTTCCATTTGATGATTCTGGATTAGTAGGAGAGAAAACATATGATATTTGATCCATATAACCCTTCCTACTGTTATCAGTCTAAACTGTAATAGGGAATTTACCATTACTATAAGAAGTAATGGGCTCTTCTTTTATGCCATCAACTTCACCAATAGCCTTAGAATTATTCACAACATTATGTTGATTAACCTTCTCTACATCAAGTTTGCTTTTTGTTGATATATATCTTTTTTCCTTTTTTGTCTTTTTAGTAATTTGTTTTATTTTATTTTCCGCCTTTTGGCAATTTTTTATTAGGCTAACTAAAAGAAACAATAAGGTCATATTTATTTTACAACATTAACTTGGTGTAATTATTCTTGAACAAGTGTCTTGTAATGCCTAACTCCTTCTCCAAGTTACAAACAAACTCTCATACTCATCTTTAGTTAGTTGACCACTTTTTCTTGTAGGAATGGTTTTCCAAAATTTTCCATTTAAAAATTTTGTTGATGATTTGACTAAATTGGTCTTCAAAATTAATTTTTTGGAACTGTAGCATCCTAAAATCTTGTAGGTAAATTCTTTAATCAGAATTCCTTTAGGTGAAATTTAAGGAAAAATTAAAAGATAAGTACACTTCATAAATTTAAGGTAAATATCATTTTTAATTAGATTTGGGAAAATTACTAGAAATTCATAGATGTTCATTAAGAAAAGGAAATTTATAGAATTTAGTAAATGGTAAAGACAATACACAATATGTGTGGAAAACCTATAACCTTCAAAGTTATTATGTAATAAGTTCAGGGAGAAAAAGGTTAATGTAGAACCCCATATTCAGCAAGTAGGTCATTATATATATATATATATATATATATATATATATATATATATCTATATATTGCCTGAAATGTAAATAAGACCAATAACTAAATATAATCATCATATTTAAATTTTGGGCAATTAGATACTACAAATGAGAGAAAGAGAGGAAATATCCAAAGAAATAATGAATATTGATAAGGAGAATTCATAACACAAGTGACACTTGGAAATTGAGGCATTATGAAGAAAGTTTCTAAAATATAAATAAAGAAGTAAATAATAAAAAAGTACATAAAATAAAAATATTAAATTATGAAAATAAATCTATATAATATAAGTTGGTTAATTAGGAACCTATAAAAAATAGGTGACAATGGATGGAAACCGTTGAAAGATTTGTCTGTGTAATAAATTGAGAGCAAGCATGAAGTGTTGATATATCTATAAATACCATTAGGCTCTACCTTGATTCTGCACCTTTAAACAGATCTAGGAGAAACCGAAGAGAAGTGGAAGAAGTGTGGAGTAGTGTGTGTGCGTTTTGGTGTAGAAAAACCAAGGTGAATGACAACAGGAAGTAAAGTTTAGCTACAAAGTTAAGCTCCTTATCTTTACTTAAGGTGGGAAAAAAACACTAGTGACAGCTAAGAAAATTAATTCATGAACTGACATAGAAATTAGAAACACAAATTAGCTGCATTATGAGCTTTTCTGCACAATTTTAGGAATAGGACTAGATGATTAATCAAACGGCCTCAAAACAAGATGAAACTTGGTATGAGTTACCTTAACATCTTAAAATTCTGATCTGGAAAGTTTTAGAAAATTTGGAACTGTGCTAACATGATTTTTAATTTGAAACAGTACCTGCACTGTCTGACAATGATAGTATCAGGCACTGTCTGGAAAATTTTCATTTGAGGGGCTAGAACCTGGAGTTTTGGGATCAAATTTCAACTAGACATGATTAAGATATAAGGGAAACTCTGTTAAATTACAACAAATTTGGATATTGTCTGATACATTAGCTAACCTTGAACATGTTAGAGTCTAATTATGAGACTAATTTGCATCATCTTAAAAAGTAGCATTATTTAAATGGCAAATCAGCTAGCTTCTACCCAAAATTTTCCAGCTATTTGAGGAGACTAAAAACTAAAAATCTAGAAAATCTTAGGAATTTTGGAATAGGATAAGTGGGTTTTTTCTAATTAATTATTAGACAACAAAATCTCAGAAATAGTATTGATATTTTTAGTCACAAATAAAGAAGCAAAAATATTGTGTAATAAGAAACACTTAGTCTTATTGTAATAATATTTAGAAGATATTATAAGAATTTATAACCCAAATAACCCAATGTTATAGAAGCAATACATGGGATGCAAAAGAGTTAAAATGCTCAAAAACAAACTCTTTTATGGAAAACTAAGATACAGATTGAAAATAAATATTTTTCTATCTTTATGTTAGATACTGAATCTAGAAGCCTGACAAGAGAGTAAGTTTCAAAGATAAATGACTGCACACTTAGTTTATGAAGACCTATTTTGAGATGTATCAAATTAGGGATACTAAAGTCTTGCTTTTGAAACTAATGTATACTTTGGTTATGTATAATGTCAGAATGACAAGGTCTATAAATTGAAGTAGCTTGTTCTATATTACTTTAAATTGTCGATTTTCTGCTAATCGTAAGTAAAAGATTGAATTAGATAGAGAACAATCAAATAATTGAGAAGGGAAAAAAACTAGTTAGCAAGTTCAACATAAAAAAATATAAATCATCTCAAATTCAAAGTGACAGAATGTAATAAAAGTTATTGATGACCTTTAGGTGAGTTATTACAGGAATTAATTTATTTTCTCTTTTCATTTAGACCCTTAATAGGCTGTCATGTGTGGCATAGCCTAAGTACAATAAAGTACATTTCACCTACCAAAAGATTCTATTTTTATTTTTATCTAATTATTTTAAATGTTTAAATTTTATTTTATGTTTTTATGTTTATGTTTATTTGTTATGTTTTTATTTTTATATTTTTTTTCAAAAGATCATAATATTGCAATTCAAACATATTGCAACAAAATACCCATATAAATACTTCAACATGAAGGTGCATATAAAACATACAATTTGTGTCATATTACTCATTGTATTTGGACGAGCCAAAAAAATAAGTTATGACTATACGCTCAAACTCATAAAGCTTTTATACGATAATGTAGTTTAAATGTAATAAGAGTTCCACTACAACAAGCAATGGCATAACACTTGCAGGTAATTTTGTGATTGTAAAACTATTATGGTCAAAGGTATTTATATGTTAGATTGACTCTTATCAGAGGTGTTGGATTGGCCTAATTGACAATGTACCCTTTTATGTTGCATTGGCTTGCAACATCTACAGTTGTGTGGCTAGTAATGTCAGTGACATTTGTTAGTGAAGGGAACAACTTACACTCCACCTATCAACAACCATCCATCTATCAATGTTAGTACCATCATCATAGCCAAAATGCTAATGTCAGGCGAACTATTTAGAGTGACGAATGTAGTATTAACATATATATGATTAAATAATGGCATGTATAGTCCACTTACCCTTGATATTTCTTTAATGCAATAAGTGTATTCCAACCATCATCTCTCTTTCAATTATCTCAAGTACCACTTCCTTATTGAGTCATTGGCATTATTATCTGATAGGTATATTATCGTGGGCCTTTGTAGACTAATGAGATCAACATCATTGTATGATTTAGATGGATTCGTTGATTTTTTCCTTTTTTTTATGTGCTATAAAGGCCAATTGGTTTAATGCCTATCATGACCTCGGAGGGAGGAACGTGGAGCTCTGCAAGTCAACAAGAGAAACTAGTTCACCTTGTCTAACAAAGTTGGATGGAAATGATGCAATCATTTTTATGTCTAATTACGCATTGACTTGACAATAGGACATCACAACTATCACAAATGTTTCATAGGCTCCTTAATGGCACGTACTTCTTTCATGATTTAATTTAAATCAACACATGTATCCTAATCATTGTAACCAAGTTGCTAAAAGGAAATAAATAATTAAATGAATTTTTAATATGATTAGTGAAAATTAAAAAAAAAAAGATGGTTTCTACATCTCAACTTTTTTAATCCAAATAATGACTAGGGAAGCAAGATTAAATCTCCGTATTTGTTTTTCCTCTCATAAAATAAATTGAATAACTTTAACCTTCAGCATTAAATATCAACCACAACATCCATTACCCTATTCTATTTTCGCATTTCTAGGCCACAAATGGCTAAAATCAAGTAAATGGCTAAAACTATCCCCTAATCAAGTAAGTCAAGCATGATTAAAAAAGTAAATTATAAAGTAGCTTAAATTTGTAAAATGCTTATCCAACTATGCAATAAAAAACCAACAAAATCTATCTATATGTAAAATAAAAGAAGCTAATTCAACTGCAACATTATAACATATGCAGTTGAATCGTGTCTGTGATAGTATGGAAATTAGTTGACTTCTTTTTTAATCAAAATCCAAATAACTACTGTCGTAACCGACCTTTCAGTGAAATAAAATAAAAAGTGTTTAAATTGATTCCCAAAAATGAATTTTAAAAATCAATTTATTTGGAGTCACCACCAAAATTTTTAACGAAAAATTTTGGGAAACCAATTTAAATCAAAAAGAAAAAGGCAATATGGTCTGCGAAGTCAGAGATAGGTTTCGGAGTCTATTTGAGTGTGGGGAAGGTGTTGGGCACCCCACAACACCTGTCCATACAGACAGTTACCTTAAACCAGTCAGATGAAATAGAACATGGCTTTTAAATTCATCTTAATTACCCTTTTATCAACATGCATGCCTGTTAAACAAAGGAGACAAAACAACAAGAATGAAAGCAAACAGATAGATATTTACAAAGGGTGGACTTGACCTAGGATGAAAACCTAGGGCCTATGTATCCTATGATAGGGATCAAAGTCCACATAGTTCGACCAAAAAGGCGTGTTTATTGATTGATTATTTGTAAATTTTGTGATGAGAATAGGAGAGTTTAAATTAAACAGATTTCTATAAACAAAACAAAATTGAGATTTGGTTTGTGTGTCTTAATCTACGATAATCTGATTAACCTAGCTCTCTTGATCTCTTCATTTTTTTTCTTTTTAATTTTTGTTTATTTTTAAAATCTCAATCTTTATTTTGAAATTTAAATGAAATGGTTATAAAGAGTGAATTTAATCATTTTGTAAATAAAAATTATTTAATTAAGATATTTTTACATGATTATCTATATTGTTATTATTATTTTAAAATGGGTATGTACTAATTTCAAGGATTTAAAGAGATTCAAACCTCATACGACCCTAAGCCTTCGAGTAAAACAATATTCTCATACAATGATTTCATAGATGATAGAAAATATTTAATCAAAGTATTTATCCTTGCATTATTATTATTTTGAAACAAATATATACTAGTTTTGGAATCTAAGGAGACTAAAATCTCACATGATCCCAAGTGTTCGAGGAGAACAATATTCTCACACGATGATTTCGCAAATAATGGAAAATATTTAGTTAGAGTATTTATCTTGGCATTTTTTATAAATTAAGTACCGACTTTCAAGGCCTAAGGAGATACTCAAGAATCTCACATGACCTCTACTAAGTGCCTAAGGAGATTAGTATTCTCACACAACACTCATTAATTAACTTTTTAGTGCCTGAGGAGATTAGGATTCTCATGTGGCTATCAAAACAAAACAACAAATTGCGATGGTGCACATATGTTTATACCAACATAATGATCCAATTTTGTCTATTGCAATACCCTATAAAAGAGTAAAACACTAAAGAAAGAAAGAAATTAAAAAAAATAAAAAATAAAATAAAATAAAGTAAAAATAAATAAATAAATAAACAAATAACAAATGAATAAACAAAAACAAAATGAAAATGTAAAACAACAAACAAAAACAAATAATGGACCTTCTTACGATGTTCTTCTTATTATCCCTTGAACCAAAAAAACAAAACAAAAACAATAATAGTGTTAATAATAATAATAATAAAATAAATAATAAATAAATAAAATAAAATAAATAGATTTCATGGGAAGTTTAAACCAGGATTTGAATCTTCACACAGCTCATGCATTGCACACATATCTGCAATCATTATTCAATCGATGGCCTATCCCAGTGGATACATACGTGTATGATATGTATATATGTATATAGAGAGATATATATATATATATACGCAGATATATGCATGTACATATATATATATATATATATATACATATATATAACACACCTACGTATGCGAGCGTCAGTAAAAGAATCTAAACCAATTACTCAAGTTTCCATGGTAGAAAAATGAGAAAGAAAAACACAGCAACCAGATCATGTTGCGACAAAAAGGGAACATGCAGTGACTGTCCTTTGCACAGGTTAGCGAAAACAAAGACCTATCAAGTAGCAAAATAAGTGACCCATGACAGATAGGAAAACGAGGGAAAAGGTAACATTGTAAACGACCTCTATGGCAACACAAGCAAAAGGGGGATATGCAGCAACTGAACGAGCCTCGAGATAACGAAAGTGGGGGAGGAAAACTGTGCTGAAACCAACCTCGTGGCTTATGGAAAAAGCTTACAGAAAATTGATGCAGTAATGAGCAAGGCTTGGTAGAAAATGGGAGGGATTTTATGGAGTGCATGCAAGTTTTTCTTGACAACAAGGAGGATGAACTTATGCAGTAACCTATTTTGATATTCATGATAGCAAAAGGGATGGAAACCATACAACAACACATAGGTATCATGGCAGCAAAGAAAGAATGATTTCACAACAGTCCATTTCAAGATACGTGATTGTGAAAAAAATGCATTATACAATGATAAACCAAATATCTGGGGTGACCAAAAGGAGAGGAACATGCAACCAAGACCCCCATGTAAATCATGACAACCAAATGGGGTAGGGGTTAAGTCAAAACACAGTAAGAAAGACCTCATGACAGTCATGGGATTGAAATAGATGAGTAATAACACATACATCTGACAACAAAACAGAAGATAGAGAAACACTAACCATTACACCCCCTCTTCCCTTCATTCAGTTTCTCCTTTGGCGTTCTTTAGCTTTTCCTTTATTAATCCATATTCTTCCTCTCTTAGCTTCTATTTTGAAAGTACAAAACAGAGGCGTGTTCACTGTTACGTGTGTCTCTCAATCTCCATCAACTATTCTCTTACTCAACCTTCTTTTTCTTGGTTTGACTGCTCTACTCTTCCTACTGCCTTTTATCCACTCGATTTAGTTCCTCATTCCTTCTCGCTATATTCTATTAACTTGGTTTAGTCCTCATGTTTCATTCTCCCTACATTCTCCGGTTCCTTTAGCCTCAATGTTCCTTTAACCTCATTTCCCTAGTTTTTCCTCTTTTCTCAACTATTCCCTTCCTTCTCAGTTCTTCCCGCTGCCTTTTCTACCTGTTACTCCCTCTCTTCTTGGTTCTTCCCACTGCCTTCTCTCCCTCTTACTCCCTGTTTCATGACCAAAAAATAAAGGTCCCTATCTTGGTCTCTTCCTTCCCGTTTTCACTCATTCCTCTTCTCTTCTTTCTTTTTCTTTTCTCAGCTCTCTCTCTCTTTTCTTCAAGCTCTTTTCCTTCCGTAGTTGTTACCTCTCTAACTTCCTCATCTTCCTCTTCATGGGCCCTCGTTTCTCTACTTTGAGTTGTTCAAACAGAGGTGAACAGAGTGATGGCTTGATGTGTTCATGGAGCCTCTTCCTCAGCTGCTTTTTCTGGTCTCTGGCTCTCCTACTCAACTCGGTTCAGCCTCTCTGTTTTGAGCTAAACGTTTCAACATCTCTGCGTCAAGTTGTTTCTCTTATGAAGAGCCAACTCCCTCTCATTTCTACGGCTTTCGACTCACTCTTCTCATGCTCTTCCTTCCTCATCTCTCTCTCTCAGCTACTTCGTGCCTTCTTCTTCTGCCTTCGAGTCAGTCTGTCTTCTTTTCAAGCTTCTATCCTCTTCCTTTTCCAGCTTTTTCTGTAACTTAAAAGTATTAGGTTCACTGTGGGTTCACTGCTCAAGCCCCTCGTTGCTTGCTATGGTTTGCGTCGACTTTCCATTCTCTGTATTCTTTAACCTTCATCCTTAGCCCCCTTCGGAATGGTTTATGCTTTCAGTTTTTCAATTAGCTTCCTTATGAATTCCTTTTCTCTTGCTCCCCTGAAGACGAGCCATCTTGGAGGAGTTCAGATCCCTTTTTTTCTTGCCAGTCTCCTCTGTCCCTCTTTTCATTTCATAGCTGCCCTTTTCATCACCTCACAGCCGCTCTCTCAATCTTTTCACCGCTGCTATCACCGTTTTTCTCTTCCCCTGCAAGTTGCCATTTTATAATATATATATATATATATATATTATTTATTATTATTTTTATTATTATTATTATTACCATTATTATTAGTTAACTTTTATTTATTTATTATTATCATTTTTTTAATTTTTTTTCTTATACATTCTTTTTATCTTTTATAATTTTTCCTTGATTTATTATAATTAGCTAATTTTATTTTTAAATTTTGAGTTTATTTAATTGTCTCCCATTATTTATCTTTAATTTCAACTTGTCCCCAGAGAATGTCATTTGAAGCTTTATCATTTTAAAAATTTTTATTTGCTTAATTATTAATTAATTGGTGTATCAATTAATTAAATAATTAAGTAATTAAGAATGGGGTGTTCACAACTACATACATGAAATTTTACAGAACCTTTCCTATTATCACATTCTACATAATATATTACGCCTTTAACTTTATGTTTTAGACACCTTTCCTATTACTTAGTCATGTTGATGCTTTTATGAAGAATGCATAAGAATTTATCTTTACAATCATCCTAATAAGCTTTAAAATGTTTCTATTATGTTCAATAAATAGAAAATAATTAACATGGTTTCTTTGTTGATGTTTCTAAAATTCGTTCTTTGTTTAGAAACCCATTTTGTACATAGTATGATAGTTACTGAGCATTGTACTTGTACAACATTGTTGTGGTTTTCTTACTTGTTAAGTACCTAAACCTAAAGAAATCAAGATTGTTCTCAAACAAGGTAGAACAAGAACCAAGGTGCACTTTTTAAGTTGTGACATCGATAAAAAAGATCTAGTTGAAGTATTTACATTAGGAATGGCTGTCAAACACACCAAATGGCAACTAAGTTCTCTTTCCAATAAGATTGTAGATAAATTGTTACAAGCATTATTGAATTTCTAGTCTATTGTTGCCTCTTTTTAATTAATTAAAGCTTCTGACTTGCACGTATTCCATGTTCCTTTTTGGATTCATATAAAACAAGCTTGTATTAATTGTGAGCATGATAATATATTTAAAAATGAATTGGAAATTGAAAGCATTTTTGAGTTAGTGCCTTAGATATTGAAAGCTAACATATAAGTCAACTTTGTATGCATTTATATAGGTAATTTAACAGTTATGTCTTTGGTTGATAGGCATATACATACATTTTCCTTTAATTTGGGCTTTTTGTCATCTCCCCTTGTCTCTTGGCCACCATTCCTATCTAGTGCACATCACATTGCGTTTGCACCCTAAAACTCATCTGGTGAGAGTGGATTCATAGGTAACTTACAATGTTCATTCCCTGTTAAATTTGAAGGTTACATAGTTACGTTTACCTCAAGGGTCTTTGTAACTTGATATGGATACTAATTTATTGCCTTCATGATTATATGTGAATACCAGCATCAACATAACTGTTTCAGTATGTGACCAAATTCCATAAGCATGTAGGCCATTCATCTTCCTATGTGCATATTTGTAGCGATCCCCAAATTGTAAGAAGTGATGGCTACCTGGTGTGAACGTGCACAATGTGTTTATCCCTTAGCTTTGTTGTATGAGAACATGCAATGCAACTTAAAAAAAAAATTGTTGGATGCAGGGCTTTGGTGGAGAAAGAACTAGAAGAATTGGGTTGAAGGGTCAGCAATTTTCATCTAGCCAAAAAAAAGGTCGTAGCTTTCTATTTTTAAATGAGGTTAGAAATATGTATTGTAATGTCATTTAAAGAAAGACCTGATTATCGTCCAAACAAAAAAGGTAACAAATATCTCATTAAGTCTTCCCTACTTATTATACTATATCCTTCTAGAAAAAAATAGAGGATCAAAGTAAAATTAAATAAACACTCTTCATTAATAATTTAATTGTGTCCTACAATAGGTTTAAAGGATAGTTGTACATAAATCTTTGTAACACATTTAAA
Source organism: Delonix regia (assembly GCA_037074485.1). Classification (NCBI taxonomy): domain Eukaryota; kingdom Viridiplantae; phylum Streptophyta; class Magnoliopsida; order Fabales; family Fabaceae; genus Delonix; species Delonix regia. Next base: position 17,096,793 of record CM073449.1, on the reverse strand, counting down.
TTTAGGTGAATTTTAGAAACCTAAATTATTAAAATAATTAACCAAATTTAATACTAATTTATTCGAACCTTATGTACCTAATAATGGAAGAACATTCATAGTTGTAGCAAATTAATTACCTAATATAATATCATGACATAATAAATAATAATGACATGAAAAAGCAACATATTTGCTAAACTGTATTACCATCAGTATGTCACCAGGTCATCACATTGGTGCATTTGTTGTAAAATATACCCAATGTATCAACCATAAGATGTGATTATACTGTTTGAAATAAATTTGCCCTTGTTTTAGTTAATTTGGGGTTAGAAAATGCATACTGACACTAAGGAAGTCAATACCTTCATTTGGTAAAACATTACTCTTTAAAATTTTTTATAGTTCAATCCAAAAAAATTACATTGTAGTTATATTTTTTGTACTTAATATACTATCCTCTAAACTTTTGCATTTAAGTACATGGGATCAACTTATTATCGATATTATGACTTCGTCATTCTTAACTTTTGTTAAGTGTTGTATTAAGTACTCCTCTTTATATTAATATCAACTTAACTATCAAAATACTAGTGACGTCATTAGTATCTACACATTGTTCTTGTAATTCATAACATATATTACACTAAATATTATACCATCACTTGATAACCTCATCATACTTCAATATACATCCTAAGCAAGCATCTAGAATGAAGAGAAAAAGTTCATGTCACGAAGTTTAAAGAAACTTGATTACCGTAATTTAATTAGATAATATGCTTGTAGAGCAATATATGTATCACTTTATTGAACGACATTTCAAAATTTAGTACAATATTTCTTCAAACAATTGTTCAAGTTTTTGTTAAAAAGCTATTTTTGGCTCTTTAAAATACATAAAATTTTAATAATTGGGTTTCCAATGGGGCCTTTCTTTTTAAAAAAATAAATTTCCATATTGAAAAATGAAAAAAATGAAGGAAAAAAAAGGGAAATGAATACCACCAAATTTATGTAGTGAAAAATGAAACAAAAAGGTAAAAAAAATTATGTAGTGAAAAATTAAAACTACTGCCAAAGCTTGTTGTAAGGGACAATCCTCTTGAGTACTTTATGCTACAAGCAACAGAAGTATATAATCATAACTTGATACTAGTGGATTTGTAGCTATAATAGCTTATATAGAAAATGATCATGTGATAAAAGGGATTGCCTATGAGCCCCATCAATTTTGACTTTTAGTTTAAATAGTTAGGAGAAACTTGATTTCATTTACTACATTTCTTCATTAGTGTCTGAAAAGAATTAGATAAAGAATACATTCATAGTTTAATTCAGAGATAGGAGACTTACATATTTCTCCTGATTGTGGAAGCTATTAGACTCTGGCTAGGATCATTGATCTACGAGATACCCATAGTGTATTGGGTGTATTTCAAGTTTCCACAGCCTAAATCCCCTTTGAGATATCGACTACAGAATACACATAGGTATTCCTCTTATAGCGTCTCAAGTCTTTATAGACTATTTTCTTGGTATATTAGTCTTTCTTGTATTGTATAATAGTCTAGCCCTTTTAATAAAAATGTTAGCTAGGGTTAGGGTTTAGTAGTAATTCCTATAATTACTATTTTACCCTTACTTAATAAGCACCCCTTATGGGTAGACACTATATAATATCATAATAGATTTAAACCCTATATATTATACCATATTCTAACATCTCCCACTCACACATAATAAGAATGCTTATATGCTCTAAACCCAAGAAACATAATATGAGAACACTTTCTCTTTATAATCTACAATTGTTCATACAGGGAAAGTAGGTTGTGCGACCAGCATACTATGAGAGCATCAATGCTATACATCAGTTACAAATATATAATATATAGCCTCTCATTGAAATCACACCTGCACATAGATCTTAAAGTATACATATACCCTAAATCATAAGAATCACATTAAATATCTCTCAATGATCTCATCTATCATATTATCTTGTATTCACAATCATGATACATAAATCATAATTGGTATACCGATGAATACAGTATAATGAGATTTTCTTTATGATCTTCTTCTTCTCACGATCTTATCAACACAGACTTAACTTGCTTTTTTAGATATGTCTTGCCAAATTGAATCACTACACATAATCCTTAGGCAACACGCTAAGATAGCAAACACCAAGTTGCATCTCAAGTACTTGATCGAAGTTCAAGGGTATAAATATAAAGCCAGCGTAAAGGCTCAATGGTCTCACACAATCATGAGCTAAGATCGCACTCATGTTAACCCATATGGTTGCCATTTGCACACATGGTATGAAACATGTACTACAACATTCCTTTTTTTCCTATGGAGTGTATGTCTATTTCACAAATAATGTTGTACAAATGATATTTTAGATATCTAAAACAGAGTTCCTTAATCTACACAATGTCTTGAACATACATTTGGCAACTAAGGTAGACTAGAAATGATGAACTTATTTCATTAAATCAATTATAATGATCTTATGTCATCAATCAGGCAACTTAAATGATTTTAAGTATCGTTGCTATTAAATTATCCTCTTGATAATTTCTCTTAAAATCTCGTTTTATCTCCAATACCACAAAGACACTGAGGCGGTTACCTGTGTGAGAAGGCTAACCTTTTTGTCTACCTGACATACTTAACAATAAATAAGAATGTGCACAACATTCAAATAAAGATATGTAAGCATAAAAATCATACTTTATTGATTATCAAAGAACATCAAAATATCTCTGTTTGTGAATAATAGGAAAAAATTAAAAATTCAAATGAAGTATGCTAAATTCTACGCAATCCTAAAGACTTAACGTGTCTTACAAACACATATCTAAAAATAGGCTTGGTCAATGGATCTACCAGCATCTCATACATAGATACATACTTCACATTCATAGTCTTGCATGCAACCATGTCTTTTACATAGTGATACTTGATATCTATTTGTTTAGTTTTGCAATGGTACTTTGGATTTTTAATGTATGCGATCGCAACCTCATTGTCACAGTACACTAACACTGGTTCAATGTTTTCTACTTTGCACAAAAATTGATCTAATAACCTCTTCAACCAAATAGCCTCTTGAGCTACTGAAGAAAGGGCCATGAACTCTGCCTCCATTATGGACAAGGGCACATAGGATTATTTCTTACTACTCAATGATATGGTACTATCATTGACTAAGAAAATGTATCCAAAGGTAGACTTTCATTCATCTAAGTCCCTTCCATGATCAACATCAGTATATCCTACCAATCACAGATCTTTGCCGCCTTGATAGCAGCGCACATAATTAGTAATCCCCTTTAGACATCTTAAGATCCTTTTTATAGTTTCTTAATGTTTAGGTCCTGGGTCGGTTTGATATCTACTCACCAAGCCAACTACTTGATAGATATTAGGTCTTGTACACATCATAGCATACATTAGACAACCAAATGCATTCCTATATGGAGTTTGGCTCATATGCTCTCTTTCTATGGTTATCTTAAGACACATTTCAACACTCAAGGTACAACTTGTGCTAGTAAGAGTGTCAGCAGGGTTACAACTATCCATACTAAAACATTCCAAAACCTTTTTAATGTGATTCTCTTGTGAGAGATACAAAAGTTACTTTGAACGATTTGTTGAAATCTTAACTCCAAGAATGTATGCAGTTTCACCTATATCTTTCATCTTAAAGTGAGATGACAACCAAGTCTTTACCTTATTAATAAGCTTCATATCATTTCCAGCTATAAGTATGTCATCAACATATAAAGTCATAATCACATACTTGTCCTTAGATCTTTTAGTATATACACAGTTGTCTTCACTCATTATAGTGAAACCACTAGAAATGACTGTATTGTGAAAACAAATATACCATTGCCTTGAAGATTGTTTAAGGCCATAGATAGATTTCAAAAGTCTACAAGCTTTTTCTTCTTAGGCCTCATTAATGAAACCTTCAAGTGATTCCATAAAATATCTTTATTTAATTCTCCATTGGGAAAGGCAGTCTTTACATTCATCTGATGTAATTCAAGATCTAAACAAGCCACTATAGCTAGAAGTAAGCGAACAGAGGTAAATTGTACAGCAGGAGAAAAAGTCTCCTCATAGTCAATTCCTTCTTGCTGTGTATAACCCTTTGCTATTAGTCGATCCTTAAATCTTTCAATCATACCATCAGCTCTTTTCTTGATTTTGAAGAACTCACTTGTTCGTAATAGCCTTGCGTCCTATTGGAAGATCAACAAGTTTCTAAACATTGTTGACTCTCATATACTCCATTTCCTCTTCCATAGCTTTAGTTCTTTTATCCTTATAAAGAGATAAGAGTACCTCTTTCAAATTTCTTGGCTCATCTTGATTTTGTAGGAGCATTGTAAAAAGTTTGTGACTTTCAATCTCATATCATTGGCGAGGAGTCTTTTTACATGAACCATATCTTAATTACGATTCGTTGAATTTTACTTCATTGTTTCCATTTGGATCAACATTGCTCCCACTTGGATTAAGAATGATAGTCTCACTCCTACTTGGAATAAGATCCATTTGGTCACTCCCACTTGGAGTAACTAGCTCAAGAACACATTCATTCACATCTAATGATGAAGAAGGTTGTTAATGATAAACTAATTCATCATGTGTTATAATCTTCCCACTTGAATGAAGTGGTCTTAGTGCATTCAGATCCTCTATTTCAAATAAAGATATGTCTTAACCTACCTCACCCTTCTTAGGATATTCATTCTCTAAGAATGTGACATCTTGAGATTCAAATTTAGTTATAGTCCTACTGTCTTGTTGACCTATAAACACATAAGCTTTTGAGGTTTTCGAGTATCTAATAAAGATACTTTTCTTTCCTCTCAGACCCAATTTTCCATATTTGTGAGATAAATCATGTGTATATGCAACAAATTCCTAAGGTTTCAAAACACTTAGGTCAAGCTTTCACCCAGTCGATAACTCATATGGAGTGGTTGCAATTGATTTCGTAGGCATATAGTTAAGTACGTAAGCTGTAGACATCAATGCATCACCTTAATAAGTGATTGGCAAATTAGCTTGTGCCATCATAAACCTAAACATCTGAAGGAACGTTCTATTTTTTCTTTCTACAAAACCATTTTGTTGAGGAGTACTTGGAATAGTCAACTGATGAACTATCACTTTCTCATCACATAATTCATTGAATTGAGCCGACAAATATTCTTGACCTCAATCAGTTTGAAGAGCCATAATCTTTTTATCAAATTGATTCTTAACTAAGTTCATATAGTTTTTGAAGCAACTTAATGCTTTTGACTTATGAGAAATCAAATTGACATAATCAAAACAAGAATAATCATTAATGAATATGATGATGTAATTTACTTTGTGCTTGGCCTGGACATTTATAGGGCCATAGATGTCAAAATGAACTAACTGCAATGGAAAATTGCAGCTGATTTTCTTGCTAGAAAAGATTCACAAGTAGACAAATCTACTCGTTCAATGCCGGGAAGTAAACCTTTTTTTGCTAACCGTTGCATTTTTTGTTGGCCAATATGACCAAGTTTAGCATGCTATATATTTACATCATGATCATAATCATATGCAAAGGTAAACATGGAAAAACTAACATTATTATTAATGTAAGATTCTTTATCCAAATCCATAAAAATAAAATCTTTAGTTACATAACCAAAACCATAAACAAAACTAAGTCATAATTCAATTTAACACAATTGCCATAGAAATACAAATCATAGCCAAGCCTAAGTAAAACCAAAACTAAAATAACATTCTGAAAAATTTAAGGCACATAAAAGACTTCATGTAAGATCAGGTCTCAACCACTACGCAGGACTAACTTGCATGTTTTGATCCTTTTCACAATAACCTTAGTGTTATTGCCTACATATATCCAAAATGCTCTATAAGGAACTTGTCAGAAGTCAACAAAGGCTTCACAATCCCTCATTATGTGGTCTATGGCTCTTGAGTCTACAATCCACACAGGACAAGATTCAGTAAGCATAATAAAGCTAGAAACATAAAGTTCATTAGCATAAGCAGTATAGGTTACCTTTCTAAAAGGCTCAGGGTAATCACTTACATAGTGTCCCTTCTTCTAGAAATTAAAGCATTTAACTTTTGCCATATTCACCTTTTGTTGCTTCTTTTTGCCTTGCTAATTGGTCTTTAGCTTTTATTAGGTTGAGTTGGTCATTTGTTCTTTCCCCAACTCTTTTGCTTTGAATCATGTCTTCCACCTGAAGTTGCTATGTGCAACTCAGGTATTGACTTGGCTTATTCAAGTCTTTCTTCTTCAAGTTCAAGGTGCCTCTGAACATCTTCCGTAATTGTGATTTTATCATTGTGAGTGAGAATCATCTTCATATGCTCCCATGAACTAGGCAAAGAACAAATGATGACTTGGATTTGTTACTCATCTGTTAAGACATTTCTAGCATCTTTTAGCTTAGCAATCATATTTGACATTAGCCTCAGATGTTTCCTCATCAAATGTTTTGGGTGTTACTTATATAAGTCAAATTTGATTGTCAAATAACACAATTCGGATACGGACGTAGTTCCAAACCTCGTTCTCAGAGCATTCCAAAGCCCTATAGCGCTTTGGTGGTCCTTGAACTCCCTTAGGATGTCATTTTCCAGAGTGCTCAACAACGTAATGCGAGCAGTGGAGTTCTTTTTCTTCCAAGCATCATAAACCTCATGATCCCGCCTATACTAGGCTGTGTTACCTACTTGTGGCTCTTCTATGATATTATTGAGAGCCTAAAGAGCCTTTTGTTCTTCCAAGAGATATTGGACTTTTATACTCCAAATCTCATAATTGTTGCCATTTAGCTTCAACCCCTTGTTGAGCTCAACAACAATACTTTTGGAAACTATAGTCATTCTTTACATAAAAAGAAAAACAAACATGAATCAAGATCAAATAATAAAAAAATGCATGATTTAATGTTCACCATACTTACAAATTATGACACTAAGTATCGTATGATTAAGCTAATTAACTCATACATAACCCAGAGTCAAAAGAGTACAAAGTGCCAATCATCATCCTAAGGTTGTATGCAAGGTGTAAATCAACAAAATCAAAACACAACTAAGTGTCCCAATCATGCTACAACCAAATTGTAAATCATGATTTTTTTTAAATGTTAAACAAATTAACATTTGTTAACTAACATGTTAAACTAATTAACACATTAATAAATCAATTATATAATGTTAAACTAATTAAAATTCATTAATAAACATGTTAAACTAGTTAACATATTTAATATATGCAATTTATGCTTTAACAAATAGCGGATCTAGTACATGGCATTATTAGACCAAGAACTTAGATCTGAAATAGATATCTTTGGACCAGTAGTTTGCAGTTTTAGGTTTCCAGCCATTTCCAGTCGATATACGAATCAAAAAAGCTATAATATAAGTGTAAGGGCTTACGTAAGTTAAACAAATTAACACATAAACAAATTAAATACATAATGTTAAACTAATTAACATTATATTTCTAAATTTTCTATAGGTAGAAATTTGACAAAACAATTTAATGAAAACCATGTTAAACTAATCAACATAAAGGCAAGTAATCCTATATTACTTAATTTATTTAAATTTATTGGCATATGGAAAATTAATTTTTCATCAAAAATTAATTGCATTTATTTGGGCTAAAATATAAATACACAATTTATATTTTTGAACATATCTAGATGTTCATTAATTAAGGATTTATCAATTAGGCCTCTAATTTATTATTTTGAAATGAACCACATGCTCAATTAAAATAAATTCATACAAGACCCAAAACTCCTAAAAAATGAAAAAGCCAACAAAAAAATTATTTTCTTCTAAGAATATAGGGCCCTTAATCCTTTTAAAAAACAAATGGCAAAAGCAAAACTCTTTAAAGGCCCATTTGTTTCAGAATTTTAAAGGCCCAAAACAAGCTCCTTAAAATAATAAAAAACTTAGATCTCTGAACAAGTGCAATAAACTTTAAAAAATAAATTTAGGGCTTCATAAAAAAAATTAAGGTTTCAGATTAATATTTTCAAATTTTTCTAAAAAAATACCTAAAAAAATTAGAAACCCTAATTTCCTTAAACTCTTATTCCTCCTCCCTTCTTCCCTGTGGCATCCACCACTCTTTGGTTTGCTGTAGCTCATCGGTAGCCCACTCATGGATGCCAACAACATTGCTTCTGCTAGCGAGGTGGTAAGCGTTGTGTATAGCAATGAAAGCCATCGGTAAGGAGGGGGAGGGGATGCGATTTGGGGATTTCTTCAAGCCCCTTCGTTCGTGTCTTCATCTACAGGGAAGGTGCAGAAGTGGCTGATGACAGTGCCTGCCACCACTATAGCATCACCCGTGGCCACAATTGCCGGCAACGACGGCTTCATCTTTAGTTTGTTAAAAGAAAAAGGGAAGATTTGGGTTTGTTCAAGAAACCAGATGTGCGAGGGAGAAGGTTGATGTTCTCTAGACATGCAATGCCAGTGACAGGTTTTGCTTCGTCAGTGACCATTGTCGCCAGTGACGAGATAGAGAGAGTTACACTCTTTCTCACATTCGACAACAAGAATAGGAGTCAGTGATGAGAGTGAATGAAAAAAATTTTCATTCATTAACCAAGGGAATATTTAATCTAATGGGGGTGTGCAAAATTTCAAAACAAATTCCAAAAATTTTATATGACAACCCTAATTAAGAACGCCCCAAATAATAACTCAAATCCCAATAAAATTATATAAATGATTAGGAAACCAACCAAATTGCTCTTATACCCATGAAAAGAATTAGATAAAGAATACATTCATAGTTTAATTCAAAGATATGAGACTTACATGTTTCTCCTGATTGCGAAAGCTGATCAGACTCTAGTTTTTCAGGTTTTCATAGCCTAAATCCCCTCTAAAATATCAACTGCAGAATGCTCGCAGATATTCCTCTTAGAGCGTCTCAAGTCTCTATAGACTATTTTCTTAGTATATCAGTCTCTTTTGTATCGTATAATAGTCTAGCTCTTTTTATAAAAAGACTAGCTAGGGTTAGGGTTTAGTAGTAATTTTTGTAATTACTATTTTACCCTTACTTAATGAGCATCTTTTATGGGTGGACACTGTATAATATCTTAATATATTTAAACCTTATATATTATATGATATTCTAATAGTGTCAATTAAATAAACATATATTCAGAAATATTAATAAACAAATCAAGCATGTCTCCTAAGAGCTTAAGCTTTTGCGATTAATTAGTTCTTAACATAAATAAGCATCACATATTGCCAATAACCTTTTGAGAATGTCACTACTTCATATATCGAATCATGTTGAAAAGAGAATGATATCTCAATTATGTGAATTGCAATTATGGTATATGCAAATAGTTTGAGCGCCCTAATAGGAATGAAGTACCTCGACAGTTTTGCCAAGCTAGGGGAAGTTGTCTCTTAGAGTTGAACCAAAGATATGTATATGCTATTTGGGTTAGAAATGAGCTCCTCATGGTTACCAATTTCCACAATTCTCCCTCCCTAAGCAAGAACAATCATATCAGCATTCTTAATTGTAGAAAGCCTATGTGCCACTATAATAGTTGTTTTACCAACCATGACATGATCAAGAGTACACTCTTCTTAGACTCTGCATCTAGAGCACTGGTAGCTTCAACCAATAAAAGAATTGATGGGTTCTTCATAATGGCTCAAGATATTGGAATCCTTTGCTTTTGTCCACCTAATAGTTGTATCCCCCTCTCACCCACCTGCCAAAGAAAGTTAGTTATTTAGTATTACCACTTGAAGTAACACATCCATTAGGTTCTACATGCTTAGAGTCCTAAACAACATTCTTGAGCCTTGTTTCACAATTTATGCATTTGACATACTTGTCACACACAATAAAATATAGGTTTGATGTTTAGTTGTACTTTCTAGTTTGCACCTGGCAATTTAATTCATAGAATTAAAACCTTAATATAGTTTCTATTAGTTGGAAATTCTTCAAATAGAATCTGTGCAGATGAAAACCTAAATCCTCCATAATACTAGTATGATTTTCAATCATGACTTGACAAAAAATGCTAATAATAGATAGGCGCCAATAACTATGTTAGCAACATGTCATTACATGGTGAAAAAAGATTTTGGATGTTATATTATATTAATATATTAAAGAAGCACAGATTAGTAGCAAAATGATGACCTTCAAACATCTTACTTTATAAGAATGATCAATGCATGAACATAGAAGTTATTTTAACTATTACACAATATGCTGAGCTATTTCAAAGATTGTAATGTGGTGGGATTTGTCTAAACCTCCTTTACAACAACTAATTATATAGATAATGTCAATTATAGGGTGATAAAATTAATATTTGCAGGATAATTGCATGCAGTATACTGACGAATGAAGATATTCCAATTGGTCTATACTTATTAATAAGCAAACAATGCATAATGTTGAAAAGCAAGAGATCCTATAGTAGTAATGTAATTTGAATCTATGTGGAACGACAACAGATTATTTAGACTAAATTTCATCCCCCAACTACCTTAAGGAGCCCAGAGAACTTTCCAAGATAATCAAATCTGAATTCCTAAGATAAAGAAGTTTTGTACTAATCCATTTATACAATTCACGTTGGACTTGAACTAGTAAAAATAAAATACGCAATTTTGCCGATAAATAAAGACACAATGTCCAACCCTGAATTCACCTAACCTATGTCTCAAATCTTCATTTCATACACTTGGCGAATCATAAGCTCTAAGCACTCAACAGGTTTGAGAGATTCCTTGTTCTCTCTAATCTCTGCATCTCAATTCCCCTATCTGCTCATCCACACATCCCTCTTATATACACTAGTGTATGAAAGTAGTCCTCACAGGGCACGATCACAAGGATGTTTATCTGATAATGGGATGATCAGCAAGGGATTTGGGGTGTAAGATTCGCTTGGTATTATATAAGATCGCAAGGAGATTATTTGATGAGGGCACTCCACCCCCCCCCTCTCCCACTAATTTTTTTTTTATATACATTGTATTAAATTTTAGTTTCTTTGCCTCCATATATTTGATTTTTAAACCTATTGAAATTATTAAACTTAAAGAGTAGATCATGTTATTTTGTTTTTTTATTTAATACACTAATTTGAACTTATTATACTCACATATCTATTATGTATGTAATTTTATATTTAATTTTTGTGTAAACTTTTGACACGTTTTTTTAAATTGTAATTTTACAATAATTAAGTATAATATAATTAAATTAAAAATTTAATATGTTATTTTTAGTTTAACCTCGAACTATTGTTCCTATAAATGTTAAAATAAATTTTTAAAATATTGATGGGTAAAATAATATTTCTAATTTTTATAAATTGACAGTTATTAATTTTAATGTTATCTAATAAACTTATTTATTTCCCTTCAAAATACTATTTTGGATTATTTATTGAATTATCATGATGTTATAAAATAATAATATATTTTGTTTAATATATCTATGTTAGGCATTATATAAGTATTATAAAAGGTTTTCATAGGTATTTAAATGGTGAAATTAATATTAAAGTGAAGAGTAATATATGGTATAATATTTTAAAGTTATCATTAAATTTAAGAAGAAAAAAGTTAAGATATTTCTAATAAATTAACAGCATTTAATTTAATTAAAATTTTTATTTTAAAAAAATATAATATTAAAATGTATTTTTTAAAATAAAATATATATAAAAAAAAAATTTACGCCCTTACCCCCAATCCTGGCTCCGCCCATGTACATAATAATACCTTTGGGCGAATAAATTGAACACTTCAACAACTAAACATTAAACTGTTTTCATATATAGGCCACACAATAATTGAAATTCGAAACACCATCCTTTTATCACCGTACTTATTACCAATGAATGAGCGAAGTGTCTGTCAGCTCAAACACCTTGGTCTCCCCCATATGATGATAATACACCAAGGTTCATCATCGTCAAGTCGATACACAACACACATAACATAACCTATGTACACACGTACCTATCACAACACACATTCACTACACATAACTCACAGTTCCGACCTCTCTTCCACTACATCTTCCTCCACAGGGCTCATCAAGAAATACTCGTTATCCACGTTCCTCACAGAGCAATTCGCTCGAATCTCCCCTTGGGGCCCCCTCAACACGCTCAGCTGACCCATCTTCACCATGGCCTCCGCAAACTTGTCGAAGAAAAGACTCTGGTTCACAGCAAAGTCTCTCACAATCTCCCTAGTCCTCTCGTCGGAGAACAAGTCTTGGTCCGATGTGAAGAGTCCCTGGCGGTTCAGGAGGTCCACGTAGTACTTGTTGTCGAACTGGTTGGGGGTTCGGAGGTCGAGCACGGTTGTGTTTTCTGTGGTCACGGCGGGGCACGTGATCTTGAGGTTGTCGGCGAAGATCTTGTCCATGACGGGGTCTTGGTTGGGGTAGAGCCTGTTGGTGAAGGAGGTGCAGTGGCCGACGCCTATGGTGTGGCCGCCTGAGAGCGCTACAACGTCGGTTGGGCTGAAGTTTTTGGTGGCAAGTGACGCCAGGATGACGCTAGCGTTGTTGGAAGGCGCTGGGAGGTTAGCCAGGGTCGCGTTTCTTGTGGCGAAGGTAAGCCCGTCTCGCCTTCCTAAGGGAACTTCGTAGTCTGGTCCTCCAGACTGGAGAGAAATTCAAGAAAACGTATAGCAACCTCTTTACTTTTCCATTGGCTAATTCTTGCACAAATTTGAATTAAAATTTTGGGTGACATTAAACATTAAATAATTATATAAGATATGAAGTTGTACAAAAACCTTTTTTTTTCTTTGAAATAAACAAGCCCTACATGATCTAAATTTCCCAATAATGGCTAGCTTAATAATTTCTCCGAATTATTTTGTGAAACACTTCAAAACAAAACAAGGAACGTATGCCCAATCTTCTAGTGGCTCATTAATTTCAAACAAGAATCTTATAATGCCAGACCGTGTTTCACAAAACTGTGCTAGTCAAAAGGAAAAAGGACAGGAAGGAAGGTAAAGGAGTACCAGAAAAACAGCATCACGCGCGGCAAGGGCGGTGACGTCAGCACAGGAGACGACTCTTCCGCAGCGCTTGTGGACACACGCCCTCAGGTCGTCGATGATCTTAAAAGCCTCAGCCCTCAAGCTCAAGTTCGGTGGGGCCTCCTTCTCGCTTGGCCCACTTGCAGATCCGTCCAGTAATACCGACCCGTCACAACCCTAACCATTTAATAAATTAAGCTATTTTGAATCCAAACGACAATACTAACTAATTGAAAACATAGTATTAAATTAATCTTTTATTTTAATATTTTATGACAATTTAATTTTTTATAAATATATTATAATAAATTAATTCTTAAAAAATTTTATTTTATATAAAATTAATATTTTAAATAGAATAATTAATTTTATTTAAATTTAAATTTAAGAAAAAATAATTTTATACAAATATAAATTTATAAAAAATTAATTTATTACCATTAACAATTTTTACACTTTTCCCCTATCAAATTCATATAATTTTCGTTTTATTTTTATTTGATGCACAGAAGTCAACTATCCTCAAAGCTAAGTCAAGTCAACCTAACAGAAAGACTAACTTGTTTGCATAAACTTGAAGATCGGCGACAGTTCTTCCTCAATTCATCCAAACTTACTTGTCGATCTAGTTTCTATGAATGGTCAGATATTTGATATGTGCCCAACATATTTTCTTAAAATTCAAACATTTCACAGCAACAAAAAATTAAAATAATAAATTAATTAATGAGCTATGTATCGCCGATCCTTCAGCCGGTGGGGCTTGGTATTCATTAAATTTAAAATACACAGATATAAATTTTAATTGAGGAAATTAAATCCTCGCAGACATCTTACAATTTTTTAAAGAATATATTTTGTAATTTTACTTTGATCATGCTACTGAAAAGAAACTAAACCAGAGAAAATTCTATGGAAAACATGAAAAGAAGAAAAATGTTTGGGCTAAACGAGAAGATTACCTGAACGAAGCAATCATGGAAATGAAGGCGAAGCAAGCCAGCAGCTTGGCCAACGTCTTTCTTGAAGACCTTCTTGAGGTGTTTTCTGATGATGGATTGAAGATCAGGGCAGCTTGATTCGTAGAAACTCCATGAGAGACCATTCACTATAGGATGCCTCGCTGCTGCCTCAGATTCATGGACCAGAGAACCCAGCAGAAGAAAGGAGACGAGTGTGATAGCAACTCCACTGGTAGCACAAGCCATTTTGTGTTCTTCACTTTTACTTGTGAAATAACTCACTTGGCTCAGACATGGGCTTACCGGCGGAGCCAGTGCCTTTATTTATTGGCAGAGTACAATCACAGGCACAGCGTTGATTCGTCCTTTGCTCAGAAAAAATACTATTTTAGTCCTTAACATTTTATAGAATTATTTTTTTAATCACTTATTTATTTTATTTGTTAAAATGATCCTGAAAATTGTAACTTTTAATCTCCATATGAGTTGACAGGACTTTACTTAGAAAACTATGTAAGATAATGATCTCAAGAATAAGAAATTAAAAACGACAATCTGCAATAATTATGGAATCATTTTGAAAAAATAATTAATAAGGGACTAAAAATAATAGTTTAATTATAATTTAGGGACTAAAATAATATTTTTATCCTACTCTACCGAATGCCTTCCAGATTTCAAAGACGTGTGCTTGGGTTCCAGGACACTTCACGCTCAAGTCTTTGATTAAATCTTAACCGCATTTGAAAATGACTGCAGGCAAACGATTCTTAAAATAAAATTTAATTATAAAATTAAATATAAAAAGTTTTCTTTTTGGGCGGGGAATCCAATGGACACGGTGTTATAACTTGAGCCCCAAGCATTTGGATTATATGAACTCAGATAAAATGTCATAGAACATACAATTTCGCTAGATTTTGAACCAACTAATTATATTACACAAGGTTACTCCCTCACTTAAACAATTTTCATAAAATATCATCAATGTGTAATAAAATTGAAAATATTTCGTGTGTTTCATGTGGACTCTTACAATTAATTTAAGAGGGATGTAATATGTTTAATTTAATCAATTTTTTTAAAAAAATTATTTTAGTATATTCTAAAATATATACATTAATTTTGTAATTGCATTTTACTTCAATAAAATATAAAATTCTTTTAAATCATCTTACGTATAATATATAATGACATCTAAAATTTTATTCAATTTAATATTATAACTAAAAGTTATTATAAAAAGATAATATAATTAATATATCATAAATATCAATCAAATCAATAATTTTGATAATAGAAATTTCTCTTAATGGCATTTAGTATATACAGAGAATTTTATTTTTGGAAACCATATTTTAAAATTAACCGGAAGGGATCTCATGGCCTCTGTTATATAAATTTTCATCCAACTTAATTTTAGTCAGTAAACATTATTTGTGAAGTAAAAAATCGGTCACTTGTAATTAATTTTTATTGAGATTTATGATTTCATTTTAATCTAAAGATATATAATATGCCGTGCATAGCATAAGTATCCCGTCATAAAACTCTTCATGCTTATCTAAGATGTAATACTAAGTCAAAAAATATATATAATATACTTTACTATATTGTAAGATCTACCATCTCTATGTTCATCAATTTTTATTTTAACTATCTCCTACTAAATGCATATCGTGCAGTTCTGCTCAATTGTAGAGGGGTAAATTTATTTAAAAGGTCGAGAGGGTACCCTTGGTCAACTTCACGTTCTCATCAACCTTTCTTGAACCATTCAAAACATAGAGGGTAAGGACGGAAGAATCAAGAAATGGATCAATCAATGTCATTAAATTAAATTAGTAAACGAGGCACTACGATGGATAGAGAGAGAAAGTTGGCAAAATGGTAAGGGAAATTAGGTATGAGAGAGAAAATTTAAGGAAATTTGAAGAGAATAAATTATCAGAATTTGAAGGAAAGGGAAATTTTTCAGTCAAGGAAATAAAATTTATGGCGAAGTGGATATTTTATAAAATATGTATTTACTAAATTAATTTGAGTATTTGATATTATATGTATTATATGTGAGTATAAAATACAAAATGTGTACTTATTATCTATTTAAAATTTGTACTTATCAAGTATTTGTTATAAATGGGCATTATATTTACTATGTATGAATATGAAATTTTTAATTCAGGCCAAAATGTATAGAACTTCCTTAAATTTTAGGTTATCATACATCTTAGGTTTATCAACACATGACTTAAAATTCAAGGAGTACTTTGCATATAACTCAAAGTTGAAAGGGTTATCAACATAAATAATGAAATTTATGGTGTCAACTTAATATGATATATCCTCCTTTTATTAGGAAATTAATAGATTTAGTAAAAACAAGGGTTACTGCACAAATTAATTTGAAAGATTAAGAGGGTCTATTTCCAAGTTTTGAAAGTCAGAGGGTTATCTACAAATAACCAAAAGTTTAAGGAATTTTGTGCATTTTAGCCATTTATTAATTATTTAAACTGTGAATTATATATTGAATTTATATGATAAATATAATACTAATTATATACATATGAAAATTTTCAATGTGTATGCATTAAATTAATTGTAATATTGTGACACAATGTGTATTCTTTCTAAGCATTATATAATGTGTATATATGTTACTGTTATATTACCACTTCATTTTATCAATGATTCGATTGCATTAGAAGGTATAAACAACAACATGAAGAGACGAAATTTCGATTCAAAGAATGAATGGAAGGAGCACCTAATGTGAACAATATGGATGTAGATGTCCCCTTGAGATAATATATATATATATATATATATATACACACACTATTAAACATGCCTTTTCCCGGCGGTTTTTTTTGTGACAGTTTTAAATAACATGCAGAATTTTCTGAAACTTTTAAAACTGTCGCAAATTCCGGCGGTTTTTATTCATTTTCCAAATGTTTGGAAGCTGCCAGAAAATGTTTGCATTTCAAATTTTATGTTCCCTTTTTTATTTTCGTTTTCTCGCGTCAAACACTATATTATTTTTGGATCAGATTTTTTATATTTGTAAAGTCAAATTTACTGTATTTAAAAAGATTTTGACAATTAAAATTTTATTTAATAATTCATATTTCAATAAATATAAAATAATTTACAACAGCTTCTTAAAATTTAAATTATTAAATTTTTATCTAGATTCTATCAAATTTACATATATTTAAATTTTTAAATTCACAAAATCCACATCTGTTATTACGATATTCACAATTTTGTTAACATAACATATACAAAAGTAATTGAAGTCTTCAAAAACAAGTTGTACAAATGGTGCTTTTAGGAGTGTGTCAGGTTACCTGTTGTTAAATCTTAGCCTTACGAAATATAAACATAAAGAAATTTTTTAATTTGGTTACTCAAATATTAAATATTTTTTAATTTAATTTCTCATAAAATTATTTTTTCAATTTAATCCTATACATAATTGTTTTTTCATTTTTGTCTCTTAGATATATACATTTTTCTATTTGTGCCCCACAAATAAAATTGTTACCAATAAAATTTTTTAAAAATAAATTCATTAAAAAATATGAATTTATAGAAATATTTTTTAATTAAATCTCTCACAAATAAGATATTATTTATTTTGATCCTCATAAAATTATTTTCCTAATTTAGTTTCTCACAAAATTATCTTACCAGGCCTTACTTTTTGGATATTTATCATTACTGATCATCAACTAAATAGTCCCTGGGAGGTTCAGGTGCTTTTAATTTGCCAAATCGCCGTCACCCTTCAACACTTTGGGCTTCGTTGCGCGTCCTCCCATCTATCAAAAACTGCAAGCTTTTCTAAACTGGGAGTAGAAACTGGAGAGACGTGGGAAGAGTGAAGTACAAATGGAGGATGTTCGGTGACTATAAGGCCAAACCTTTTAAAATAAATGCTTTGTGTTGTTTTTACTGTGATGCAGTTTTTTTTGGTTTTCTACTTAATTTTCTTATCTGAGTTAATTGTTTGTTCAATTAATAAATTGTAGTTATATTTTCTCCAATCATTCAATTATTTTACAGTAGTTTTGATGGAATTTTTTTAATGTTAATTAAAAAAAATGAGTGCACTTTACAATTAACACACTATATAATCACTTATATGATGCTAGATATACCTAAAATTATATATTTGCAATTTAATAATTAGTTATTTAAATATTAACGTCTTGGACGGTTTCTCATGGTTGTATAACACTTGGCCTTACTCATCGTTACTTGATCTTTTATATATAATTATTAAATCAGTTATGCCACACAATCATAATATATCCGTGTTTCTTACGAGTAACCATATCGCAATTGATTTAATTCCCTCTAATTCCTTTTCCTTGTTTGCATGTATAATTCAAACCTAGGAAAAATTAATTATTTCATCCTTATACTTTACATAAATTTTTAAATAGGTCTTTATCTTTATTTTTTTTAAAGCAGTGCTTATAGTTTAAAAAATTGCAAATTGGTCGCTGTCGTTAGATGACCCAGTAACAGCATCCAATCCTTTGCTGATGTGCACATAAAAATGACACCTCATATGAGTTAAGAACGCCACATCAGATGGAAAAAAATTTCAAATTAACAGTTCATATCCAAAAAAAAAAAAAAAAACTGATCATATCCCAAAGAAAACGCAAGAGCTTTTAACCCTGTAAATCATTTAGAGGGTTTAGATTATAAGATGCACAGGATGGAGAGAACGCGATAGCTAGGCTCTTGGATAGGAGAAATTCGCAGAAGAAACAGGTAAAATAGAGGGTCTGGGTTCTACAAAGCCATCTTGATTCTTACGCCTCACGCCTATATGCACGACCTTGAGAAACCCCAGGGGATTTGGACCTTCTACGAATAAGAGCAAGAAGAACAATAAGCCGAGAAGATGTTATGAGGAAGACGATGGAGAAGAGGAAGAGTATGAACTAGAGCAAGGGGTCATACCTGTAGTGGTGACCAACTGGATGTTAGGCAGAATCGGATTCACTGTGGGGATTCTTTTGGCAATTAGGCTGATAACAGAACAAGAGAAATACATGAGGAGGAGACGAGAGAGAGACTGGGGGAACCGAGTCTTCTGCATAAAAGAGAAGGGAGGGAACCAATCAGAAAAGAAAGATGAGAAAAATCAAAACCAGAGACTACAGAGAGGAGATACATAGAAAGACGAGTGAGAGGAAACCAGAAAACTGGGATGCACAGAGAGAAAGGAGGTCGATTAAGAGTATGTGGAGAAAATAGACATAAGTAAAAGTCTAGCAAATAATTTGAGATAAAATATAAAATTTTATGTATAAAAACTCAAATAGAATAAAAAATGCATAAATAAATATGAGAAAAATCTTCTTTTTTATATAGTAATAATAATACAATATTTTTATATTTCTTACTAATAAGAGAATATTAATCTCACAATTTTCTCTCTTTCTCTGTAAGATTGATTATTTCTTAGTTGTGAGAGATAAGGTTTTAAAGCTTTCAATTTATAGGAATTGATGAAAGATTTCAGTACAATTTTTATAGGACTAAACTATAATTACCATCTTTTTTTTTTCTTTTTGCTGCCCTTTGACAATCTCCCACTTAAAGATTTGATGAAGAATCAATCAATATTCACATCATTCTTCCTTCTTTATCATCTCTTATTGTTCATATCTCTGCTAGGCCAATGGAAGATCTACACTATATGAATTTATTAGTGTTCACTAGCTTTGTCAGTGTATTTGCTAGGTTATCTTTAGTATGAATTTTCTGCATATTCATACTTCCTTCTTCCACCTTATATTGAATAAAGTGATATTGAACTCGTATGTGTTTAGCCTTAGAATAGAATGCTGGATTCTTCGCCAAGTAGAGAAAACTTTGATTATCACATAATAGTGTAATCTTCCCAGGATTGTACCCGAGCTCTTCCAATAGTATTTGCAACTTATTGCTTCTTTGCTATCTTATGTAGTTACAATATATTTTGCTTCTGTCATTAAAGTGGCCATAATAGGTTATAGTTTTGAAACCCAACTTACAGCTCCACTTGTAAAAGTAAACACATAACATTGGTAGATTTGCTATTATTAAGATCACCTGCAAAATTTGAATATGTATAGCCTCTAATGGTGAAATTGGATCCTCCATAACGCAATGCAACATCGATGGTCCTTTTAATGCATCTTAAGACCCTTTTTTACAACATTCCAATACTCTCAGCCAGGATTTGCTATATATCGACTAACCACTCCCACTGCTTATATAATGTCTAGTCTTACGCAAATCATAGCAAACATTAGGCTACCCACTGCTGATGCGTATGGTACTCGAGACATATCCTTCCTCTCTTCTTCATTACTAGGACTCAAGCTTGAGGATAACTTGAAATTAATAGGAAGTGGGGTAGAGATTGGCTTGCAATCTTGCATATTGAAGCATCGCCAGATCTTCTTTAAATAGCTCTTTTAAGAAAGTCAAATCTTCCTGTTATTTTTGTTTTAGTGAATTTGTATCCTTAGAATCTTGTTTTCTGATCTCAAGTCCTTCATATCAAATTCCCTAGCCAATTGTGCCTTTAATTCATTGATGCGATCTTTGCTGGGGCTTACTACCAGTATATCATCTACATACAATAGTAAAATAATAAAATTATTTCCACTAAACCTTAATTTATAGGGATGGATGAAGGACTTCAGTGTAATTTTTAGAGGACTAAATTACAATTGCCAATTTTTTTTTTCTTTTTCTTTGGTTAGCCATCTAACATATACCAATTTAGGTGCCACCCTTTGATAAAGAGAACTGGAGAAACAAAGTAAAAGAGAGGTAGAGGAATGAAGAGATGAAAACACATGAAGAAAGAGCTTACGCAAAGAGAAAGGAGAGATAACTAACATAAGGGAAAAGAATAGAAGAAGGAACAGAGCTTTCAGTTTCAACTGCTGCTTTTAATGTTGTTTTTGGAAAACAGAAGAAAGGAATGACATCTTCATTTAGCTTTGTTTTGGGAAGGATTGCGAGGATTAATTCTATGCTTGAAACATAATGTATTGTGTTGTTTAACTTTGAAAGTACAAAGGAACAAGGGAGTCGAGAGGAGGCATTATTCTTTCTCTAACTTTGATTTGGGAAAGGTTAGGTAAGAAACATGGATTTTTTAAATGAACAAAAGAAAGAGTTTTCTGTTGTTCCCTCTTTTCATCTTCTTCTTCATCACTTGATGGCTCCATTTTAAAGCTCCATAAAATCCAAAGCCTTCCTTTTACCTATTTCTTCTACAAATTTTTCCTCTCTAAAGTGGCTTAGCTGATGCCACTCTCTTTATACTATGCATCCTATGTTCTTTTTTCATTGACTATTTTACAATATTTCAAAGGCCCTATATTCCATTTTGATGTGTTTATTTCATTACTTTTTGCTAGCAAATACAACATCTTAATGGAATTTGAGGTGGCTTCTTAATATCCACATCATCAGAGGCTTAAATGGTGTTACTAGTCAGTTTAATGGTAGGGATGGATTTGAAGTTTTTTAAAACATTAAGGATTGATTTTTTAAAAAATAAAGTATAAAGACATATGTAAAAACTCATGTAAAGTATAAGGACTAAATGATTTATCTTTCCATTATTTTAATTAAAGCATGCATATTTGAATTATATTTTCAATTAGCTTCCATGTTATAAACAAAATGCCATCATACACTAACCTATAATCAATGGAAAAATTAGTGAGTTAAACAATGTTTAAGTTCACAACAATAGAGGGTATCAAAGAGAGAACCAATATCATCATCTTGTGCCTTAACACATAATTGCATTTATTATCATCACATTATTTATTATCATATCAGGACAATATTTCATAGTTCTATAATGATATTTATTGCATGTACATATGCACTATATATAGTACCAAGCATAAAAACCCATAGCCCTACATCGAATACGTCTCACTAAATATGTCTCAATGTCTCATACTTGTATCCATTTTCTAGATATATCTTAATATTTTATATCCTTATCCATTTACCAAATACATCTCAATATTTAATACCTGTTTTCCATTGCTTAATACATCTCAATATCTCATACATGTATTCTATTATTAGATATATCACAATATCTCATACCTATATTTCAATGCATAATATGTTTCAATATCTCATACCTGTATCCCATTATCAAATATGTGATGCGGGCATAGGGGACAACAGTACTGGAGCCATTGGAGAGCAAAATGGAAAATTCACCATGCCAGTGAGATCGATCACAAGATTAAGGGCAAAGTGATTAAAGGCTGGATTTGGAAATTTAGTTTAGTCTTTAGTCAAAGTGATGTATGAAGAATTATCAAAGGAAGAGAATGATAGGTCAAATGGACAAGGTATTAAATATGGACAACCTAAGACTATTTTCTATGTGTATGAGACTTAAATAGGCCCAAAATGACAATTTGTGGAGGCCTAAATATTTAGTTATATGTAAACCATTCTTTGTTGGGCTACAATTCAGATGAGCTTAAGTGAGTCTAATTAGGAAAGCTATTTGGCTGTACATTATTAGCTTATTTTATTTTATTAAATTTAGGCTTGGGTTTACTAAAGCCAAGGGTTTCTTTTCTTAAAAGAGTTTATAAATACCTCATGAGATACCACTTTGTGACAAACCTTTAAATAGAAAACATTGTCTTTTCTTCTTTCAAAAAGATTGTGTTCTCTTTGTTGTTTTTGTGAGTATTGCTTCAATTTCCTAGTTGCATTAAGAATTTGACATCTTATCAAGGCAGTTTCTTTACTTTGTGGTGATTTCAATTCTTATTTCTTTAAACCTTATCATTTATGTTTCTAAGAACAAGTTTCTTAGGGGTTCAGTAAGGCAAGGATTTAGATTTGATTGTTGATTCATTCATATTATGTTGGCATTTTAGTCTCTTTTGGTTAGCGTTCTAAATCTCAATATATCAAACTTGTATCCCATTACCAGATACATCTCAGCTTCTCATCTCAACTAAGTACACCTAGGTCATTACCACCGCTAATAGCTACAAGGATTTGACATGAACTCCTATCAACCTTTAAAATTTTAAAACTATTGAATATAAATAAGCCATGTAAATATGTCATGTGAATAAATAATTTTTTTACTTAAGCAAATTAATTATCATGAAGTAATTAAATAGAAAAAATAGTTTCAAGAATGCATTGATACAAAAAGTGATTATTGGCAATTGATATAAGAGAAAAATGAAACTAATATAAAAGATTAAAAATGAAAAATAAAATAATGCAACATTTAAAGCTGAAAAACTTGGCAATTGCAATTTTATACATTTGTACATATCACATAATATATATACACACAATTGAAGAATTTGATAATTATATATTTGTCTCCCTTTTAAGACGTAGAACATGGAGTAAGGAAAATAGAAGTTAGGACAAGAAAACATAATCATAAAGAAAAATGATTGGTACAACTTTGCTATTATACACTTACCAACAGGGACTGATAGTAGAGGTCCCCTATTTATACAGCACAATCCCATTGAAATGGGTATCAACAATGCTTCCAAAAATTACATTCAGAATGAAATTAAGTATTTCAATTTTCATTTATAATTATAAATTAAACTACACATAACCTCTAACACCTAAAGCCCCAATTTTTCACTACCTATTCTTATTAGTTACCCTAGAACTATGTTTTACAATTTAAGCTATCATTATTTAATTTGAGTTTAAATTATACAATATAAATCTAAAAATTGAATATTTAAGTATGGGAGTCACACTTTGAAGACCAAATTTTGAAATCCTCAAATTGAAACTCATACATAATTAACAATGGTGGATGAATTGAAAAATTAAAATTCATGGAGGATAGAGAAAAAGAATGTAATAAGGAAGAAAATTAGAAAAATTGAAGGAAACTTGAAGAGAGTATATAGGATAGAAAGAACTCCCCAATCCACTTGAAATAAGGATTCAAGAACCCCACTAGTCCTAATCTTCAGGTTATAGCAGGTCTACAATGGAGGGCAAGCAGCAAGAAAGTTAATATATAAACCATAGTGGAGGAAATAGGAAAAAAAGATAGAAGAAGAAGAAATGAAAGAAAAAAGGAAGAAAACCTCACCTAGAAGCATAGCATAGCCTTGTGGAAAGGAGAGAGCAAAAGTGAGGTGAGAAATGTGGAGAAAAGGATGAGGTGGAGTATTTTTAAGTTTTAGTTAAAATATACTTTGACCCTTCAAAATGTTAAAGTATTTTAATTTAGTCCTTGCAATATTATAATTTGGCCCTTGCAAGATTTAACATCAAACAAATTAGCCCTTATGTTTTACTCTTAATATATTTATATATATTTTTTGTTATTACATTATGTCCCCCTTAAGAAATTCAATCCCTGAATTTTAAATCTTCCTATGCTTTGAAAAAGGTAAACTTTAAGGTTCAAAAAATTATGGACTAGATTTTGACAAACAATTTTCATAAGTCAACAACTATCATATCTACAAATGTTCTATTTCCCACATGTGAACACCATATTTTGTATAGGCATTTCTAAGATTACTAATTTGGGGTCAACTTTATCATTTGAATTTTGAGTTAATTTTAGTGATGGTTTTTGTTTTTAGTCATAGTTAATTTTAATTTTATTTTTCAGTCATTGTTACTTTTGGGTCTTTTTTATTTAATTTTGAGTTGGTGTGATCATGTGTTATTTTAATTCTAATTTTGTTGAGTCAATAGAAAATTAAAAAATAAAAAAGTGAGAAAAAGGAAAATAAAATAGAATAAGAGGCTAAATATCTTTGCCATCCTTTATTGGGAAGCAAGGCAAAAGGGAAATTAGAAACTCCTAAAAAAAAAAGGAAAGACTGAAAAATAAGCAAGGAAAAAAAATCAATGATTGGAAAAAAAGAAAAAGAAAATAAAAGGGAGAATTTCCTTTCTTGAAAACCAAGACACAGTTAGATAGGAATTGGAAATGATTAATGGGCAATTTGAAAATTTTCCTAAGGAAACACTAGTTTTCTTACTATAAAAGAGAGATAATAGTGGCTAAAAAAAGAAAGGAGAGACTAAAAAAGCATGCAAGAAAAAAGATAGCTAAGGAGGCATCCAGGAAAAGGGAAAAGAGGTGCTAAAAAATTGAAGAGAAAAGGAAGAATTCAAATTTCAAAAGGCTAGAACTTGAGGTAAAGATTTCATCTCTCTCATTCTTCCTTGTTTTGATCAATTATTCCCTCATCTGTTCCTTTTTTCTTTGCTCTTAATTTGTATCTATATGCTGTCCAATTTTGCCCAGAAAATTTCAGCACATTAGGTGCATGATTAGGGTGTGGTTTTGCTCTTAATTTGTGTCTATATTCTGTCCAAATTTTGCCCAGATAAATTCAACATGTTAGGCGCATGATTAGGGTGTGTTTATGCTCTCTATTTGTGCTTTAATTCTATCCGATTATTGCCAGAAAATTCCAGCATTTTTATGGCATGTTGAATGCTCAGATTTGCTTCAAATTGGTGTATTAGCTTTTTATTTTTTGCACAACTGTAGCTGCATGATATATGCTTCAATGTGACACCTAATTGGTCCCATTTCGGATGTGTTTGATGGTTAATTTTTATGATAATGTATGCTGAAAATTTTGGTGCATAAAAGGCTATTAGACATTTGATGAATTGTTGATAAGATTGTGGTTGTCAATATGTGCTGAAAATTTTGATGCATGTGGAGCTATGTTGGTAAGGTGTTTAATGATTGGTTTCTAAGAAATGTGGTGGTATATGTTGTTACACTTATGTGACATATTATCCCCATGAATTGTTCCTTAATTACATCTCATTTTAATGTGCATATATTGTCCCTTCTATATCTTAATTGCATCTTATTCTAGCTTAAATTGGCAGCCCAATAATGCTTAGAACATGCCTCACATATGCCCCATGTATGCTGTCCAATTTTTGCTTTTGTTTGGTGCCATACTAACTCATATTTTTCCACCTTGAAACTAGCTAAAATTTGATTTTTTATCCCCTATATTTTGATGCTAATTAACTACACTAAGGTTCCCTCTTTGGTTATCAAAGTTGTATTAAAAGTTGGCTTGTTTATTTCATTTATTTTGCTTCCAAATTTGTTGCATGGTTAACCTTTGTATTGTTCAATTTTGGTTGACTGCATGAGGTTGGGATGCTCAAATTTAGTTAGGAATTTGATGATTGGAATCTTGGCTAATTTGACCAAGATGCAAAGCATCACTTAAGTGAGGATGGCATGAATGGGTGGCGAAGTTAGTAAAACTAAGCCTTATAGTTATTTAGGGTAATTGTAATTTGTGTATCCCTTGGTTTTGAAAATATATGATGATAAGTACTTAACTAGGCCCCAACATTCACAAGCCCTAATGCATGTTATTATCATAGTTAGTGTTGCCATGTCAGGTCCAACACCTCTATAGGCATCAATGGTTGCTTGTTGTGTTAGGTCCAATGCTTCTATAGGCATCAATAATTGTTGGCAATTTCTTAGTGTTGTTGTGTGAGTTCAACACCTCCATAGGCATTATTGGGTTACTTGCCATGTGACATCTAATGCTTCCACAGACACGTTTTGTAAATATTTTTATTTTCCTCCTTAGTGTTACTGTGTGAGGTCCAACTCCTTCACGAGTACCTAATAAGTTAACCAATATGGCCATATGAGATCTTATGACTCCATAGGTATTACCTAATGCTGAATGTTTGCCCTATCCTCATTTTAAATAAGTTTTGGGTTTCAACCGGCTCATATCAAATTGACATCTTTAAAAAAATTTTGAATTTCAAAATTTACAAAGGTTTCGTTTCCACTTTTCAAAGTTGGCTTTATTTAAATAACTAAAAACCTAAATAAAAAAGTTACCTTTTCCATTGATTATTTTGAATTCTAAATAAAAATTCAAGTAAATCATGCTTTGAAAAGTTTAAAAAAATAGATAAAATGAAGATAGCAAGAGAGTGAGATTATACCAATTTCATAAATTAAAACACATTAGCCAAATTCCAAATTATTTTGTTTATGAAAATCTATCTAATTTCAATAATTTGTTCTTTACATAAAAATAAAAATCACCAACCAATAGACACACATTTTTAGATGAACTACATGAATTTTGAACCATATTGCAGAGTACATAAGTTGTAAACACTCATCATAGGTCAAGTCTACCCTTTACAAATATTATTTTTTTATTTTGCATAAATTTCATTTTGTTTTCTTTGTTTATTTTTGCCTATGTTTTGATATGGAAAATCAAAATAAATTTATGTCAATATTCCATTTATTTCACTTTACTAGTTTAGGGTAATCATCTCCATAGACGAGTGTTGTGAGATTCCTTCCTCACACTCAAACAAACTTTTAAACCCATCTCCAATTATGCAAACCAAATTTTCATTTTCATTTGGTTTCTCAAAATTTTCTATTTAAAATTTTAGTCGTGACTCTAATAAACTAGTTTTCAAAATTAATTTTGGAAATCAATTTGTTTTCTCTTCTTTTTTCACACCATTCACCAAAATGTCATGTATGACACCACAAATACCCAAAATGGGATTATAGTAAAGAGACTATTTATTTACATAGCTCCCTCATAGTATCATAGTAAAAAAATATATGTAACTATCATGGATTCTTCCAATTAGAAGAACAAATGCACATATTAACAACTAATGAACTAATAGTAATACCCCTCCAGGAGAGAGAGGAGTAAACGCATGCACACACAATGTTTGAAAACTACAAAATGAAACACAAGCATGTATAAATTATAACACAACATTTCTCAAATACAACTGCATCTTCTAAGGTAAAAAATGAACAAAGAGGAGAGAGGAACTCTAAAGTCCACACAATGAATCACAAACCTTTGCATATTTGTAATTAATGATTATTAAGATGTGTTCTTAATTATGTGACAAACTAATATATTTTGAATTATGACTAAAGGTGGTTTATATATTTTGGATTTAGTGATGTTAGAATAACTTTAGTTGAATTATAGGATTATTAGTTAATGGTAGTTGGGTTACATACCAAAATTGTGTTAGTTGAATTGAACTTAACATCCTTAGTTCTGTTGGTAACACACTCTATATGTAAGACATAAGTTTTTTTTTTTTCTTTACTAGTGCTTTCAAAGAGAAACATAAAATATATATATATATATATATATGTAGCTAAATTTTACATTACTTTTTGTTTTAATACCAATCTTATGGCTCACATATTGCAAAGGAGGACACAAAAATTGATAATTTGATTAACCACTAGGAATTCATAACTTTTTTACTGTCCTTTATATTCTTATCCAATAATGTGTATACTAATAGCTTGTAAGTTAGGCATAACTTCATGCAACAAGAACTAGAGTTCTACATCCCATCTCAAAATATCAATTTAGCTAAGTAAACTCTTAGACTATAAAAACCACACTAGCTAATCTCATGGGCATCCTTATTTTTATTTTCAACATAGATTTTGAACCCATTGTATGCCCAAGTATAATATTAGTAAACAACTATTTAGTCAAAATTGTCAATGAGGCCTTTTGAAACCAAGGACACGAATAAAAATAATGAATTAGTGACAACAAGGTATATTTTCATTAATGCTAGAAACATTGACCCTATCCTCAATAGAATTCATAAAATGCTTAAGCAAATTAAGTTGGACAAATAGTAAGCTCAAGCTCAACCGGGACACGAATTAATCTACCAAAAAAAAATATCCTACCATTTTCTTGTACACATCATTAAGAGCAATAGAAAAATTCAATATAATTTAAGATATGCATACCCAATCAATTCATTATACAAATTGCTACATTTATATCCCATTATACTACGTGACAAAACTACTTACAACAATGCTCAATTTCATGCATCTTTAGCATAAAAATTGTAAAATAATTAATACTAATAGTTGAAGTCTAGAATCATGTATTCAATTTTATTAAGGTGTCATTTGCACATAATCAATAAAAAAATCTTACAATTTCGTATTTGCACGTAATAATTTGTTATAATTTCTATTGGATGCGTCAAAGAATTGTACATTAATCTTGAGGATCTAGATCTTAATTAGTACTAATACAATTAATCATTGGCAAGGTATGTAATTAGAAGACCTAACTTATCATATTTTAATCAAGAGTTCAAGAACAACACATCAAATTAAACCCTCACTTCGCAAGGAAAAGTGGGAGAAGTTTTCCTTCTCTCTCTCTTCCTTTTTATGAAAAGCAAAAAAATATTCAAACAAGATTAAGGAACCCAATTAATTCAATCAAATGCTTTACTATTACTTCAAATAGATGAGCCATAAGAATGATACTAGTATCATAATTCTTTGCATCTCACAAATGAAGAATATAGCACTGCAATATATTCATTTCTTAACAATAATGTGATAATTCAAACTTCCAAAATTTATGTAGAAAGCCTAACTAGGCACTAGGTACAAACAAATGTGTAACATTTTGAAGTCAACAAGGCATACTAATTTTTAACCTCTCCTAGCTTAACAATTTAGGACCCAATTACTTATGCTAGAAGAAGTAAGTTTATTTAAACTACAAAGCAGCCCTAAGAGAAGGGGGCAAGCATGACCTAGTGTTAATAACATTCTCTTGATTTTTATTATTGGGTGGCTAAACATTTAATGACAGAAAAGTGATGAATTTCCATAACAAATAAGTCAATTAATCTACATGAATGCAATGTATGTTGAATTATAACATAAAATATCAATCATTTACTATTCCCTTATGTAAATAATTAAAAGAAATTTGATGAACAAATAAGCTATCAATGTGTCAGTCATATTTTGAGATGATCTATATGCAATAAATTTACAACCTAGTACTATTTCTTGACTAACATCATGATAAATTCTCTTGAGTTTTTTCCCCTTAACTCAAACATTAAGTATACTTTCCTTAAAGCCATTAGGTTAATAAATCATTCAACCCCTCAACTAATTATTCATTATCCTCGTTTGAACCTAATTTGATCTAGTCAAGCAAATAAGAAGGATATGAAGCCATAAATACCACTTAAATATAAAATGGTAACATTTCATATTGCCTTTTGCAATAGGTGTTAATCCTCAAAAAGTAACTAATTATTGGAACATAATTTGCTTAGTTGTCAATCAAAAAATCATAATAAACTTTATTTACATTTAAAGGAAATTAAATAAATGAAAGCTATTCTCATACTAGCATTGTCATAAGTAAGGAACACACAACTTAACTTTATTTACGATGTGATAGTACTGTTGCTATTAGTAGGGTATGAAATCACCACTATAATAGGAAATTAGATCCATACAAAAACATAGGATTATGAGATCATATATAAATAATGGTACAATTCATAATAACTATGTAAATTCAAAAGATAACATTATAGATTTGCTTACAATGACTTTATCTAGATAAAGGGTCTGGAATACATTGAGGGTGATGAGCTACAAGTATACTGGTCAAATTGTAGTAAAAGGATCTAAAAGATTTAGTATCATTCCCATTAAGATAATGTGTTGTCTTTATTACTCATAAGATTCAATTTTTGCTTATCAAAATACATAATAATGTACAAAAGTATGGGTTAGTGTAGTTATTTACATATTTACACTAGCCTAAATAAACTAGTCACTGAAGACAATTCAAGTGCAACAGACAAAATAACTAAGCTAAATTAATATTCTAAAGGGCCAAAATTAAAAATGAAAGATTCAAGTCACTATACTGGGCAAATTGAGAGTTGAAGTGAGGATAAATTGAGTTATTAAGTTCATTCTTAACTTTGCTCCACATAGTTTAATTCCACTTTTGGATAATTTAACTTACTAGAAAGATGAGCATGTTTCCAGAGGTTATCCTAATTTTAGTTCCATTTACACTTAGAGGTTGTCTTTAAAGATTTAAGTGCAATTTTCCCTAGATTGTGTTATGCTCAAGAGTTAAATCATCAAACACAACCTATGTGAACACCCCATCCCTCATTACTTAATTATTTAATTAATTGATTTACCAATTAATTAATAATTAAGCATATAGGAAAAATTAAAAATGACAAAGCCCTAAATGACATCTTCAAGTAAGGACAATTTGAAATTAAAAATAAATAATGGGAGACAATTAAATCCACTCAAAACCCAAAAATAAAATTAGCTAATTAAAATAATTATAATAAATCAAAGCAAAATTATAAAATATATATATATATAAGAAAACAAAAATAGAAAATTAAAAAAACTAAAAAAAATAAAAATTAATTAATAATAATGGTAATAATAATAAAAATCAGGAAAAAATAATAATAATAAGGCTACAACTTGCACAAAATAGGAAAAGGAAGATTGCAACCTTCTTTTAGCTAAAAATGGCAGAGGAAAGCTGAGGAGGGAAGCACTGCTAGTATGCAACCTCAAAGGCCTCTGAACCTCTGGCTCTCCGAGGCAGAACCTGCTGCTGTAATAGCAGCACCACGACGCGAGAGGGACTGGACTCGTTACTTTTCTGAGCATTAGAACGTTGGAGCTTAAGAAAGCCAGAGTCAAATAAGAAGAGGGGGAAGTGCTCTAACTCGGGGGGGAAAATAGAGTTCCATGTGCATGAGTAAAAAGGAGAGATTGAAGAGGAAGATGAAGGGAAGAAGAAGAAGAAATGAGAAGAGAGGGAAGAAGAAGGAGTGCACCGATAACAGAAGAAAGAAGAAGAAAAAAGAGAGAAAGAAAGAGATTGAGTCAATAGGCTGTGAAGACTGAGCCAAGGAAGAAGAAAGAGAAAAAGAAGAGAAGGGAAAGAGGAAGAAACAAGGAAAGGAGTGCTCTCTATTTTAACAGCCCAAAAACAGGGCCTAACAGAGGAAGCTAAGACCGAAGATAGAGAGAGAATAAGAGAGAGAAAGGAGGAGAGGAGGGCCACCGGAGAGAGAAGAAGAACAAGATTGAGCCGAGATGATGCTATGAGAACTAAAAGGAAGAAGAGAAGGAGCAGGCAAAGCCAAGGGAGTTTGAGAGAGCAAAGGAAGCCATGACCAAAGAAAGGGAGAGCAAACAATGCGGCACCACCAAAGAGAGAGAGAGAGAGAGAAGTAGAGAGAGAAAGGAGAAGAGGAGGGCCACTGGAGAGAGTCCCCATCGACGATGAGAGGCCAAAGCAAAGCCACATGTATATAGTAGTGTTATATTCCGATCATGAGCTACATATATGGTTATCACTTTTGCACCAGATTTTGTTTAGTTGCTTGCAAACTTTTTTTTTTTTTTCAATTTTTTTAATTTCTTTTATTTTTTAGTATTTATTTATTTATTTTCTTCTATATATATGTATTATATATATATATATATATGCATAAAGAAGGTTTTCTTGTACGTGGATGTTTGTTGCATGCAATGTACGTGGTGTGCATATTAATTTCATGCAATGTGGTCTGGGCATTCATGTTTTTTTCTTTTCATTTTTTTTTTATCTTTTGTTTTTTGGTTTTTGTTCTCTTCTCTTTTTTCCTTTTTATTTTATTTTATTTTTATCATGTTCTACATGTATGTGTATATATATATATTTACATATATATATATATATATATATATATGTATGTATATATAAAGAGGTATCTTTTGCCACATCTGTGTACAATATATGCATGAAGAAAAGTGATCTTGGACATGCATGGAGTGCATGCAAGGATGTGGGTTGTCTTCTATTTTTTATGCATCACTTTTTTTAAATTTTATTTTATTGTTTATTTTGTTCTTATTACCATGAGTATGGTTATCATTGTTACTATCCTTATTATTATTTTATCCTAATTTTTAATGGTGTCATGTGAGAACATTAGTCTCCTTAGGTACTTAGGTAAAAATCATGTGAGATTTTTTTTATTCTTCTTAGGCTTTGAAAGAGATAATATTTAATTTGGCAAAACTTCAAAACAAAATTTCGAGGTCACCGTAATAATCTACGTTCACGTTATAATAATTGTCACGTGAGGTTTTTCTCATATGGCACCTAGGAAGTAGACTTGGGGAAGCGTGTGAGACCTTTAATCTCTTTAGGCTTTAAAAGTTAATATATGATTTCGAAATAAAAAATCATAAAAATTAAAAATCCTAAATAATCTCTTCCATTTTTTGGGTTGCCACGTAAGATCCTAAATCTCCTCATATACTTGTAAATAAATTAGTAGAGGCTAAGTGGGATCCTTAGTCCCATCAGGCCTTGAAATTTAATGTTCATTTTCAAAATATAAAGATAAAATAAATTCCATAAAAGGGTTTATTTTACCTGTTATTTATAATTAAAAATCCTAAGAAATGCTTTCTTCATTATGATCTCATTTTCAAAATTAAAACAAAAATCCAAAAATCCCAAAAAAAAAACATAAATTCAAAAATCCTGAAAAATGGTTTTCCATTATAATTTCATTCCAATTTCAACAATAAATTCCAATTTTGAAAATCTAAAAAAATAAATAAATTCAAAAATTCAAAAATATTTTTTTCTTTATAATTTCACTTCAATTCCAAACAATATAAACTCCCAAAAATCCCAAGATCTTTTCCCATTATCATTTCATTTAAAGTTAAAAAATAAGGGTTAAAATTTCAAAAATAAAAAAAATTAAAAAGAGGAAAACTGAAGAGATCAAGAGAGCTAAATTAATCAAGTTGCTGTAAATTAAAACATATAAATCAAATTTCAATCCTGTTTTGTTTACGAAAATCTATTTAATTTGAGCTCTCCTGTTCTCGTCACAAAAATTACAAATCACAAACCAACTTACACACCTTTTGGGTCGAACTACATGAATTTT
Source organism: Delonix regia (assembly GCA_037074485.1). NCBI lineage: Eukaryota > Viridiplantae > Streptophyta > Magnoliopsida > Fabales > Fabaceae > Delonix > Delonix regia. The sequence goes on along the minus strand of CM073449.1, from coordinate 17,062,807 downwards.
GATCCTTATTACGGGATACGTAGGCCCTAGGCTTTCTTCCTAGTTCAAGTCCACCCTTTGTAAATATCTATTTGTTTACTTTCGTTATTGTTGTTTCTGTCTCCTCTGTTTGATGAGCATGTATGTCAATAGAAGGGCAATTAAAATAAATTTGAGGTTATATTCTATCTTATTTGACTAGTTTAAGGTAACTGTTCTTATGAATAGGTGTTGTGGGGTCCCCAACACCTTCCCCACACTCAAATAGACTCCCGAACCCATCTCTATTTTTGCAAACCATTTTGCCTTTTTCATTTTATTTTAAATTAGTTTTCTAAAGTTTTCTGTTAAAAAATTTTGGTAGCGACTCTAGTAAATAGATTTCCAAGATTCGTTTTGGGAATCAATTTAAACTCTTTTTATTCCTCTCACTGAAAGGGCGGTTACAACAGTTTGCGACTCCACTAGGGACTTTGTGAGTCAAGCCTGCTTAATTAGTCAATCAAAATGATATGGCCTTCTATTACCTTGATTACCCTTGTCATGTCTTGTTTGTTAATTATTTATTTTTTATTGTTTTCTTATTTATTTATCTCTTGTGGTCACATGATATGCCTGTATGTTATTAGGTATTTGTTATTTATTTTTTATATTTGTATAGGTTTATATCTTCCTTTTTAGTCATATAACATGCTTAAAGTTCCTTATTTGCCATATAATTTTGTTAGTTTATTTGTAATACATATGCTAGGATACATAACATGCGGAATAAAACCTTAAGGTAGACGACTCCTATCTATGTCATAAATTCTTGGCTTATCTTGCAGTTTATCAGTTTGATAGATGAGGGTTAGGTAGACTATAGGTTTAAAGGTTTGTATACTCTCTTCACACACTAAGCACATTAACATTCTACCTCACACACTTTTTAGGCTCTATACCTGGGTCCTTGCTTACCTTAGGTTAGTAGAGGTATATATTGGTTTTCCTGTGGAACTTCTCACTTCTAGAGATTACCATGAAGACCTTGCTCAGATTGTACCTCATTATGTGGATTTGACTAGAGTGGGATTTTGTCTTCTTTAAGTCTAATTCACGTTACGAAATCTTTATTCTTTTGAGTGGGGGTAATCTAGGAACCAGTATCCTCTAAGATGTTAGACCTACCCTCGGAATCGTGCACAGTAATAAACCAGACCTAATAGACAACCTTTCTAGAGCCTACCGACTTTAAGGTAACATCTCCCCATGTAGGGTTGACCTGAGTTAGGACACCAAGGGAGCATATTTCATTCTCATTTTGCATGTTGCCACATCACTCATGGAATGGTTATGTGTTTTCTAATTTTTTTTTTGTAGTTTTAATTGTCACAATGTCTCCATTCAATGCATTATTAACTAAATGAAATGAGCTAAAATTGAAAGCTTCTTCATCATGGAAAGTATGGTCTAATGGTGTATCAAGGGGGTTGTGAACCACTGAAAATCAATGAGGTTTTGTGAATACAATATATCAATAGATTATGTGGTTCACTTATTTTTATTAAGCCTCACCCATGTGAGGGCCTCCTCCATGGGTTAAGAGTTAAACTTATTATTCCTGATTAATCAATCAGGCTCTTGGTGAGTAATAGAGAACAATATGCAAAATATCCAATTGCTACTCATAAAAGTTTCCAAATTCTAAAGGATCAAATCTCGCATTATTCTCAACAAAATTGCCTTTAGGGGTACTTGGTTAAAAGGAAACCATTAAGAACATTTTAATCCCTTTTTCAAAAATTATTTACACAAAAGGGATTAGTTAATTGATGCATGCATTACTTGGTTGGAAATAAATATATCATTACTACTTGAGTAGATACTCATTTCTCTCAAAGTAGTGGCTGCTACCTTCCCTCTGTGTGACCAGTAAGTCTCCTGAAGGGGAGGAAGTTCTTTTAAGAATTATGGTCAAGCCTAACAATGTAATAATCATATTCATGTCCCTCAAATCTAAGCAATGATTATTATCCCCTCACATGGATGCCATGTCACAATGAAAGTTTTAAGGTAGTCTTTAATCGTAAGCAAAATATATATTTCTCATGACTTGACTATCAAAGGAAATCTTTTAAAGAATGTATACAGAATGTTCATCCACTCCAAGATGTTAGTATTGAAGGACCATCAATGACATTTAAGCTAAAATAATCATGCTTGTATCCGATACATTAGCAAAAAAAATTAATCCCTTTGATCGAGACTTTAAGCATCAATTGTGTAAGAATTCATCCCCTATTAAATTGATTGCCCAATACATACCCCCTGTGCATCTATAAGCTCCCTGAAGGTTATGTGGAAACACATACCTCTTGTGGATCAACAAGCTCCTTGAGGAATACATGTATCGGATTAGAATTAATGGTCCATTAGCTAATTGAAGATCATTTGTCCCTTTTGCAGTGGTTAACCATGTAAGTCACTGACCCTTACGAGGAGTAATAACACCAGGGGCATTGTTCAACATCTTAATTTTGATTTGACATAAGCGACTCTTTAGATCATGACATTTAACTATTGAGTTACACATTATTTTAACATGGATTATAAAATGAACCCACGTTTTAATATTGTCTAAAGTTAGATAATAGTCATCTATCTCCCTTTGAAGTAAAAGGCTCTTAGAAAGTATGGGAGATTTCCTTTCGACACACTTCACACCAAGATCAATATGACTTAATCACCATGAAAGGAAACTAAAGTAACTATTGATGAAAAGACTTGCGATATGATATTTCTAAATAGGTTATTGGGTCTGAAAGATCATTTTGGTTATTAAAGTTTTCTCAATGATAGTTGTGTAAGGTCCCAATGCCTTCATGAGCTATTTGTCACTTCCCTTCTCCCAGTGAAGTGGTAAGCGTCTTGAGGAATGGAAGTCTTAAGAAAGACCATTTTTGTGTCAAAAAAAGCATTACAACCTCATTATGATCAGTTTACTGAATCATTCTTTTGAAATAAAATAAAATTGCATTCATGCATATCCATAATGCTTTACATGGAAAATATACGAATTTGGGAAAATAGGATTTTGTTTAGTCACCTACATTGGAAATTTTAGCTTGAGTTATGATGAAGCTACTAAGGATGATGTGAAACCCCATGTGATCAATCCTTAACTTCCCAGGCCACTTCATATTTTGGCTAAGTAATACCCACCCACCATCACACCCCACTAAGTTTCGGGATCTAGATCTTTCCAAACGCTGCTAGCACTTATAAATCTATCTTAAGTTACCATGAGTTTGTCATTCTCAAAGCTAAAGGTTACCTTGATTGCCTTCCACCCAAACTCCCACATAACTGACTTTAACAATGGTACCCTCCTCCAACTACATCTAGCTTCCAATAGCATGAATTAAATTATAATTGTGAACCCCATTTTTAGCACTTGGGCTCTAGGGAAGCAGTGCATTGTCATCTTAAGCAAATTGAGAAAGGATATGGAAAATTGGAAAGTCTTCATATCTAGTTCCTTATTTTACCAAGGGATTGTTTATGATAACAGCAATGTCATTTCATATGATTTCTTCATCAGGTGATGCTTGTCTGGTCAACACTATTCTATATAGCTGAGGTACTAGCTAATTGCATCATTGGACCATATGTTATTTAACAATATCAATGCCATAGTCATATATTTTGGTGGACCCTTTCATTTCCTTAAAGTTGTTGATGCCCCATCTTCTTGTTACACTATTCCATTTTTAAAGATCAGGAACCATAAAAGCCAAAAGTCAAACGATTCCTTTGAAAATTTTCAATTGACGAGATGGTGGAATTTGAAGGCAATGTAATCTCAAAGCCTCAGTTTCTTTCACACAAAAAAAGAGAATCAATAAAGGTAAGACATGTTCCATGAACAAACTATGCCAAGGATACAAGGCATTCTTTGTCTCCCTAATTGCAAAAAAGCTACTCCTAGTCACCCCAATCAAGCTTAAGTAGGCAAGTTTTTCTCACCTGTAATAGAAAACCTTTGGGTTGGGTAGTCTCTAAGAGGTTTTTGTACTAAGATTCACATATCTAGAGAGGATCAATTTCCTTTCCTTACTTGAACACAACTTAATCGTTGCTGCTGGCTTTGAATCTTTAAAATTTTTCAAATTCCCAACATGAATTCTACCCGAAAAGCGGTGAGAATCTGATACATGAAAGCACCCTTAGTCTTCAAATGAGCTCTCTTTGGAGGAAAAGAAAGAGCAAAATGGACAAAAGTCAACAATGGAGAAAATGAAAAAGGCAAAAGAGCGAGATTTTCAAAGAGGAAGCACTAATTTAATAAATTGAAAAAAGATTCTCCAAAACAAAAAGGGTTCATTCACCACTTGGGAAAAACAAAGTACGACCTTTAAAGAGAACTTTCTCATAATCATGAAGAGCTAATGAATCTCACCAAGACTATATGGTTATCAAAGTAAAATTCTCATCGCGACCCTACATTGACGTTTAGGCCATTACATCCTTTCTTCTTAAGCCCCAATTATCACCCACTAAATCTCATTACAACCCATAGTATCCTCTCTAGTTAAAGTGAATCTTGGATACAAAAATCATGTTAAAAGAGAAGACTAGGAAATCCATGGTGAAGGTGAGGTGTAAGGGATTTTAAGCCTAATACCATTTCTAAAACCTAATTGAAAGAGCAAAGTGCACAAAAGTCAACAATGGAGAAAATGAAAAAGGCAAAAGAGCGAGATTTTCAAAAAGGAAGCTCCTATTTAATAAACTGAAAAGAGATTGTTAAAAAAAAAAAGGGGTTCATTCACCACTTGGGAAAAACAGAGTACGATCTTTAAAGAGAATTTTCTCATAGTCATGAAGAGCTAATGAATCTCACCAAGACTACATGGTTGTCAAAGTAAAATTCTCATCGCGACCCTACGTTGATGTTTGGGCCATTACATCCTTTCTTCTTAAGCCTCAATTATCGCCCACCAAATCCCATTACAACCCTATAGTATCCTCTCTAGTTAAAGTGAATCTTGGATACAAAAATCATGTTATAAGAGAAGACTAGGAAATCCATGGTGAAGGTGAGGGGTAAGGGATTTTAAGCCTAATACCATTTCTAAAACCCAACTGAAAGAGCAAAGTGCACAAAAGTCAACAATGGAAAAAATGAAAAAGACAAAAGAGTGAGATTTTCAAAAAGGAAGCTCCTATTTAATATACTGAAAAGAGATTGTTAAAAAAAAAAAATGTTCATTCACCACTTGGGAAAAATAGAGTATGACCTTCAAAGAGAATTTTCTCATAGTCATGAAGAGCCAATGAATCTCACCAAGACTACATGGTTGTCAAAGTAAAATTCTTATCACGACCCTACATTAATGTTTGGCCCATTACATCCTTTCTTCTTAAACCTCAATTATTACCCACTAAAACCCGTTACAACCCTATAGTATCCTCTCTAGTTAAAGTGAATCTTGGATACAAAAATCATGTTATAAGAGAAGACTAGGAAATCCATGGTGAAGGTGAGGGGTAAGGGATTTTAAGCCTAATACCATTTCTAAAACCCAACTGAAAGAGCAAAGTGCACAAAAGTCAACAATGGAAAAAATGAAAAAGACAAAAGAGTGAGATTTTCAAAAAGGAAGCTCCTATTTAATATACTGAAAAGAGATTGTTAAAAAAAAAAAAGGTTCATTCACCACTTGGGAAAAATAGAGTATGACCTTCAAAGAGAATTTTCTCATAGTCATGAAGAGCCAATGAATCTCACCAAGACTACATGGTTGTCAAAGTAAAATTCTTATCACGACCCTACATTAATGTTTGGCCCATTACATCCTTTCTTCTTAAACCTCAATTATTACCCACTAAAACCCGTTACAACCCTATAGTATCCTCTCTAGTTAAAGTGAATCTTGGATACAAAAATCATGTTATAAGAGAAGACTAGGAAATCCATGGTGAAGGTGAGGGGTAAGGGATTTTAAGCCTAATACCATTTCTAAAACCCAACTGAAAGAGCAAAGTGCACAAAAGTCAACAATGGAAAAAATGAAAAAGACAAAAGAGTGAGATTTTCAAAAAGGAAGCTCCTATTTAATAAACTGAAAAGAGATTGTTAAAAAAAAAAAAAAGGTTCATTCACCACTTGGGAAAAATAGAGTATGACCTTCAAAGAGAATTTTCTCATAGTCATGAAGAGCCAATGAATCTCACCAAGACTACATGGTTGTCAAAGTAAAATTCTTATCACGACCCTACATTAATGTTTGGCCCATTACATCCTTTCTTCTTAAACCTCAATTATTACCCACTAAATCCCGTTACAACCCTATAGTATCCTCTCTAGTTAAAGTGAATCTTGGATACAAAAATCATGTTATAAGAGAAGACTAGGAAATCCATGGTGAAGGTGAGGGGTAAGGGATTTTAAGCCTAATACCATTTCTAAAACCCAACTGAAAGAGCAAAGTGCACAAAAGTCAACAATGGAAAAAATGAAAAAGACAAAAGAGTGAGATTTTCAAAAAGGAAGCTCCTATTTAATAAACTGAAAAGAGATTGTTAAAAAAAAAAAAAAGGTTCATTCACCACTTGGGAAAAATAGAGTATGACCTTCAAAGAGAATTTTCTCATAGTCATGAAGAGCCAATGAATCTCACCAAGACTACATGGTTGTCAAAGTAAAATTCTTATCACGACCCTACATTAATGTTTGGCCCATTACATCCTTTCTTCTTAAACCTCAATTATTACCCACTAAAACCCGTTACAACCCTATAGTATCCTCTCTAGTTAAAGTGAATCTTGGATACAAAAATCATGTTATAAGAGAAGACTAGGAAATCCATGGTGAAGGTGAGGGGTAAGGGATTTTAAGCCTAATACCATTTCTAAAACCCAACTGAAAGAGCAAAGTGCACAAAAGTCAACAATGGAAAAAATGAAAAAGACAAAAGAGTGAGATTTTCAAAAAGGAAGCTCCTATTTAATATACTGAAAAGAGATTGTTAAAAAAAAAAAAGGTTCATTCACCACTTGGGAAAAATAGAGTATGACCTTCAAAGAGAATTTTCTCATAGTCATGAAGAGCCAATGAATCTCACCAAGACTACATGGTTGTCAAAGTAAAATTCTTATCACGACCCTACATTAATGTTTGGCCCATTACATCCTTTCTTCTTAAACCTCAATTATTACCCACTAAATCCCGTTACAACCCTATAGTATCCTCTCTAGTTAAAGTGAATCTTAGATACAAAAATCATGTTATAAGAGAAGACTAGGAAATCCATGGTGAAGGTGAGGGGTAAGGGATTTTAAGCCTAATACCATTTCTAAAACTCAACTGAAAGAGCAAAGTGCACAAAAGTCAACAATGGAAAAAATGAAAAAGACAAAAGAGTGAGATTTTCAAAATGGAAGCTCCTATTTAATAAACTAAAAAGAGATTGTTAAAAAAAAAAAAAAAAGGTTCATTCACCACTTGGGAAAAATAGAGTATGACCTTCAAAGAGAATTTTCTCATAGTCATGAAGAGCCAATGAATCTCACCAAGACTACATGGTTGTCAAAGTAAAATTCTTATCACGACCCTACATTAATGTTTAGCCCATTACATCCTTTCTTCTTAAACCTCAATTATTACCCACTAAAACCCGTTACAACCCTATAGTATCCTCTCTAGTTAAAGTGAATCTTGGATACAAAAATCATGTTATAAGAGAAGACTAGGAAATCCATGGTGAAGGTGAGGGGTAAGGGATTTTAAGCCTAATACCATTTCTAAAACCCAACTGAAAGAGCAAAGTGCACAAAAGTCAACAATGGAAAAAATGAAAAAGACAAAAGAGTGAGATTTTCAAAAAGGAAGCTCCTATTTAATAAACTAAAAAGAGATTGTTAAAAAAAAAAAAAAGGTTCATTCACCACTTGGGAAAAATAGAGTATGACCTTCAAAGAGAATTTTCTCATAGTCATGAAGAGCCAATGAATCTCACCAAGACTACATGGTTGTCAAAGTAAAATTCTTATCACAATACATTAATGTTTGGCCCATTACATCCTTTCTTCTTAAACCTTAACTATCACCCACTAAATCCCATTACAACCCTATAGTATCCTCTCTAGTTAAAGTGAATCTTGGATACAAAAATCATGTTATAAGAGAAGACTAGGAAATCCATGGTGAAGGTGAGGGGTAAGGGATTTTAAGCCTAATACCATTTCTAAAACCCAACTGAAAGAGCAAAGTGCACAAAAGTCAACAATGGAAAAAATGAAAAAGACAAAAGAGTGAGATTTTCAAAAAAGAAGCTTCTATTTAATAAACTGAAAAGAGATTGTTAAAAAAAAAAAAAAAAGGTTCATTCACCACTTGGGAAAAATAGAGTATGACCTTCAAAGAGAATTTTCTCATAGTCATGAAGAGCCAATGAATCTCACCAAGACTACATGGTTGTCAAAGTAAAATTCTTATCACGACCCTACATTAATGTTTAGCCCATTACATCCTTTCTTCTTAAACCTCAATTATTACCCACTAAAACCCGTTACAACCCTATAGTATCCTCTCTAGTTAAAGTGAATCTTGGATACAAAAATCATGTTATAAGAGAAGACTAGGAAATCCATGGTGAAGGTGAGGGGTAAGGGATTTTAAGCCTAATACCATTTCTAAAACCCAACTGAAAGAGCAAAGTGCACAAAAGTCAACAATGGAAAAAATGAAAAAGACAAAAGAGTGAGATTTTCAAAAAGGAAGCTCCTATTTAATAAACTGAAAAGAGATTGTTAAAAAAAAAAAAAAGGTTCATTCACCACTTGGGAAAAATAGAGTATGACCTTCAAAGAGAATTTTCTCATAGTCATGAAGAGCCAATGAATCTCACCAAGACTACATGGTTGTCAAAGTAAAATTCTTATCACGACCCTACATTAATGTTTGGCCCATTACATCCTTTCTTCTTAAACCTCAATTATTACCCACTAAATCCCGTTACAACCCTATAGTATCCTCTCTAGTTAAAGTGAATCTTGGATACAAAAATCATGTTATAAGAGAAGACTAGGAAATCCATGGTGAAGGTGAGGGGTAAGGGATTTTAAGCCTAATACCATTTCTAAAACCCAACTGAAAGAGCAAAGTGCACAAAAGTCAACAATGGAAAAAATGAAAAAGACAAAAGAGTGAGATTTTCAAAATGGAAGCTCCTATTTAATAAACTGAAAAGAGATTGTTAAAAAAAAAAAAAAGGTTCATTCACCACTTGGGAAAAATAGAGTATGACCTTCAAAGAGAATTTTCTCATAGTCATGAAGAGCCAATGAATCTCACCAAGACTACATGGTTGTCAAAGTAAAATTCTTATCACGACCCTACATTAATGTTTGGCCCATTACATCCTTTCTTCTTAAACCTCAATTATCACCCACTAAATCCCGTTACAACCCTATAGTATCCTCTCTAGTTAAAGTGAATCTTGGATACAAAAATCATGTTATAAGAGAAGACTAGGAAATCTATGGTGAAGGTAAGGGGTAAGGGATTTTAAGCCTAATACCATTTCTAAAACCCAACTACCATGGCCTCCTTTCAACCTTTGAAAGTCCTTGTTAAGGTATGCCTTGCTCAGAATATATTGGGGCATAAAGAAAATCAAAAATCAAAAATCTAGAATCAATCAATAAAAAGGAACTAGGGCGATTGTCCATATTCAAAATAAAGCATTTTCTCATCAATAAAAGGTTTTCAAATAAGAATGGCTGATGCATTGAACTAAGGTATCTTTTAATAACGTATCCTCTTCACTGCTTGCCTTGATTCATCAGGCAAGCTCATGTGCTTTATTATTTCCCATAATTTCATCAAATTGGGGCAACCTGTTGCTTTCCAAATTCATCATATTGCATCCAAACTGTGTCAACTAAACCTCAGGCTTGGAACTAGGACTTCTCCTAGTTTCATACATCCTTTCCTTTGGCATCACTTTACCATAAATCATTATGTCTATTTGCACATTCTATTCAATGTCCCTTCAAAATGGGGCAATATGCCTTTTTCAAGGATATGTGCCCTCGTGCTCCTTAACCTATGATTGTATTGAGATTGTTAAACCAAATCATGGCATATTTTTGTGCTGACTTTTCAATCAAATGGGGGCAATCTGTTGCTTTCCAAATTCATCATATTGCATTTGAACTGTGCCAACCATACCTCCGGCTTGGAACTAGGACTTCTCCTGGTTTCATACATCCTTTCCTTTGGCATCACTTTACTATAAATCATTATGTCCATTTTCATATTCTATTCAATGTTCCTTCAAAATGGGGTAATATGCCTTTTTCAAGGACATGTGGCCTTATGCTCCTTAATATATGATTATATTGAGATTGTTAAACCAAATCATGACATATTTTTATGTTGAATTTTCAATCAAATGAGGGCAATCTATTGCTTTCCAAATCTATCATATTGCATTCGAACTGTGCCAACCATACCTCTAGCTTGGAACTAGGACCTTTTCTAGTTTCATACATCCTTTCCTTTGGCATCACTTTACCATAAATCATTATGTTTGTTTGCACATTTTATTCAATGTCCCTTTAAAATGAGGTAATATGCCTTTTTCAAGGACATGTGGCCTTACGCTCCTTAACATATGATTGTATTGAAACAAATCATGGCACATTTTTGTGTTGACTTTTCAATCAAATAGAGGCAATTTGTTGCTTTCCAAATCCGTCATATTGCACTCAAACTGTGCCAACCATACCTCTGGCTTGAAACTAGGACTTCTCCTGGTTTCATACATCCTTTCCTTTGGCATCACTTTACTATAAATTATTAAGTCCTTTTGCACATTATATTCAAGGTCTTTTTAAAATAGGGCAATTTGCCTCTTTCATGGACATGTAGCCTCGCAATCCTTAACTTATGATTGTATTGAGATTGTTAAAACAAGTCATGGCATATTTTGTGTTAACTTTTCAAGCAATACTAGTGGAAGTATTCATATGAAATGACTTTAGGATCATGTTCAAGGCAATCCAAATAGAACATGACACTTTGGTCAAGTCTGAAGCTTCAAGTTTGGGGTGTTTCCATTTAAACCCTATCATGTTGAGATTTTCTTACAGTATAAGATGTTTATGCTTAAAATCCATCCTCTGTGATAAAAAGTATGACTTTCAAAGCTGCCAAGACCTTGAAACTCTAGAATAGGTCAAATATGGGATAAGTAAAAAGAATTCTCCCAGATACACATGACTAAGAGAATCTAACCATTTACAAAGTTTAAGGATGTCCAAGCATCATGTGTTCACATTACTTTCCCATATTCTCAAAATATGCTTCAAAATAAAAAGGAACAAGATGCTTTCTTCATCCCCTTAATGATTTTAATCTGTCATAAAAGGAACAATTTTCCCTTAGCATGCACACTACATTTTACATATAAAATCATAAAGAAATTGTGTTCTACATGTACATTATGCGTACATACATTGCACTCCATTGTTTCATACCTCAAGCATAGAGAGTCTAAAAATTTTTCAAAAATCAAGCATATACATCATGCATTCAACATGTGTACATACACAATGCATAGAAGATTCAAAATTTTCAAACAAGAAAAATCAAGCATTTATAGCATGCATCTTATAAGAGGGCATGCATCACATTGCATAGTCACCAAAGCACTAGCTATGAGGAGTCACATTCTCATGTGGCACAAACCTCTTTTAAAGTCCTGTATCGTATCTAGGCAATTTACATTTCTACAAAAGTCTTCCATCTTCCCTAGGTGATTTACATTTTCTATCAAAAGTCCTACATCGTGTCTAGGTAATTTATCTTTTTTGTTAAAAGTCTTGTATCGTGTCCAAGCAATTTACATTTCTATCAAACCCCTGTATCGTGTCCAAGCAATTTACATTTTTGTCAAAAACCCTGCATCGTGTCTAGGCAATTTACTTTTTCTGTTGAAAGTCCTGCATCATGTCTAGGTAACTTACTGCCCTATTCAGGCTTGGATTTACATAAGGTCCCCTCTTATTAGTTTTCCCTCAACACGAGGAATGGTGTGTTCACATCTTTGCTTGCTCTTAAGTTAGGTCATCTTTTCTTAGTATTTGCTTCCCTAACCTAAGAAACAAGCAAATAGGGGCAACTGTGAACACCCTATCCCTCATTACTTAATTATTTAATTAATTGATTCACCAATTAATTAATAATTAAGCAAATAGGAAAAATTAAAAATGACAAAGCCCCAAATGACATCTTCAAGTGGAGACAATTTGAAATTAAAAATAAATAATGGGAGACAATTAAATCCACTCAAAACCCAAAAATAAAATTAGCTAATTAAAATAATTATAATAAATTAAAGTAAAATTATAATATATATATATATATATATATAAGAAAAAATAGAAAATTAAAAAAAATTAATTAATAATAATGGTAATAATAATAAAAATAAATAATAATAATAATAATAATAATAATAAGGCTGCAACTTGCACAAAATGGGAAAAAAAGGACTGCAACCTATTTATAGCTAAAAACGTAAGAGGAAAGTTGAGGAGGGAAGCACTGTTGGTATGCAACCTCAAAGACCTCTGAACCTTTGGCTCTCAGAGGTAGAACCTGCTGCTCCAGTAGCAACTGCAGTAGCAGCACCATGACGCAAGAGGGACAGGACTCGTTACGTTTCTGAGCATTAGAACGTTGGAGCTTAAGAGAGCTAAAGTCGAATAAGAAAAGGGGGAAGTGCTCAACCCTGGGGGGGAAAATAGAGTTCCATGTGTGTAAATGAGAAGGAGAGATTGAAGAGGAAGAAGAAAGGAGAAGAGAAGAAAGAAGAAAGAGTGCATCGAGAAAAGAAGAAAGAATAAGATAAGGGAAAGAAAGAAAGAAAGAGAGTCGATGGGTTGTGAAGACCTAGCCAAGGAAGAAGAAAGAGAAGAAGAAGAGAAGGGAAAGAAGAAGAAACAAGGAAATGAGTACTCTCTATTTCAGCAGCCCGAAAATAGGGCCTAACAGAGGAAGCTAAGACCGAAGAGAGAGAAAGAGAAGAAGAAAGAGAAAGGAAGAGAGGAGGGCCACTGGAGAGAGATGAAGAATAAGACTGAGCTGAGATGATGTTGTGAGAACTAAAAGGAAGAAGGAGAAGGAGCAGGTGGAGTCGAGGGAGTTCGAGAGAGCAAAGGAAGCTGAGACTAAAGAAAGGGATAGCAAACAATATGGCATCACCAAAGAGAGAGAGAAAGGAAAAGATGAAGGCTACCACAGAGAGTCCCCATAGACAGTGAGAGGCTGAAGCAAAGCCACAAGTACGAAGTAGTGTTATGTTTCAATCATGAATTGCATATATGGTTATCACTTTTGCACCAAATTTCATTTTTGCTATTGCAAACTCTTTTTCTTTTAACGAGGTATCTTTTGCCATGTATGTGTATAATATATGCATGAGGAAAAGTGATCTTAGACATGCATGGAGTGCATGCAAGGACATGGGTTATCTTCTATTTTTTATGCATCACTTTTTTTTTATTTTTTTTATTATCTGTTTTGTTCTTATTACTGTTAGTATGGTTATCATTATTACTATCCTTATTATTATTTTATCCTAATTTTCAACGATGTCACGTGAGAACATTAGTCTCCTTAGACATTTAGGTAAAAGTCATGTGAGATTTTTTTTAATCTTCTTAGGCTTTGAAAAAGATAAGATTTAATTTGACAAAACTTCCAAAAAAAAATTTCAAGGCCATTGGAATAATCTAACTTTGTTATAACAATTGTCATATGAGGTTTTTCTCATCTGGCACCTAGGAAGAAGACTAGGGGAAGCGTGTGAGACCTTTAATCTCTTTAGGCTTTAAAAGTTAATATATGATTTTGATATCAAAAATCATAAAAAATAAAAATCCAAAGAAATCCCAAATAATCTCTTCCATTTTTTGGGTTGTCGCGTAGTAGAGGCCGTGTGGGATCCTTAGTCCCCTCAGGCCTTGAAATTTAATGCCCATTTTCAAAATATAAAGAAAAAATAAATTCCAAAAAAGGGTTTATTTTACCTGTTATTCATAATTAAAAATCCTAAGAAATGCTTTCTTCATTGTGATCGCATTTTCAAAATTAAAACAAAAATCCCAAAATCCCAAAAAAAAAAAACATAAATTCAAAAATCTCAAAAAATGGTTTTCCATTATAATTTCATTCCAATTTCGACAATAAATTCCAATTTTGAAAATCCAAAAATAATAAATAAATTCAAAAATTCAAAAATATTTTTTCTTTATAATTTCACTTCAATTCCAAACAATATAAACTCCCAAAAATTCCAAAATCTTTTCCCATTATCATTTCATTTAAAGTTAAAAATTAAGGGTTAAAATTCCAAAAATAAACAAGAATTAAAAAAAGGAAAACTGAAGATATCAAAAGAACTAGATTAATCAGGTTGTTGTAAATTAAAACACACAAATTAAATTTCAATCCCATTTTGTTTACAAAAATCTATTTAATTTGAACTCTCATATTCTTGTCACAAAAATTACAAATCACCAACCAACAGACACACCTTTTAAGTCGAACTATGTGGACTTAGATCTCTATTACGAGATACATAGGTCCTAGGCTTTCATCTTAAGTCAACTCCACCCTTTGTAAATATCTATTTGTTTGCTTTCGTTATTGTTGTTTCTGTCTCCCCTGTTTAATGAGCATGAATGTCAATAGAAGGGTAATTGAGATAAATTTGAGGCCATATTCTATCTCATTTGACTAGTTTAAGATAACTATCCTTATGGATAGGTATTGTGGGGTGCCTAACACCTTCCCCACACTCAAATAGACTCACAGATCCATCTCTATTTTTTGCAAACCATTTTGCCTTTTTCATTTTATTTTAAATTGGTTTTCCAAAGTTTCCATTAAAAAATTTTGGTGGCGACTCCAGTAAATTGATTTTTAAGATTCATTTTGGGAATCAATTTAAACTCTTTTTATGCCTCTCGCCAAAAGGTCAGTTATGACAACCTACCTAAAGGTTGTTTCCAACCATTTAGGTAGAATTGCACTACCTCAACAATTAGCCTCCCTTAGAAGTTGTTCCCAAACATTTAAGGAATACTAATTTTAAGTTACTTTAAGCCCACAGAATTGATTATGAATATGAGTATGAATTTGCCTTAGAGTTTGTCTCTAAACAATTAAAGTAAAAATACTCAATTCTCAATGAGCCATTTTATCAAACACCTTGTGGCTTATTGACTCCATGACAAGAGATTATAAAAGAAATCAATAAAACGAACTATTCAATCTACTTGCAACCATATTAATTAACTAAAACATATAAAAGCCTCAAACAAGTCATATACATTCATAAACCAACCCCTAATTATAAGAGAAGAGAAATAATATCTCTTAACATATGTGGATATAAAACTAACAAATCCCTACTTAATTTCCATTAATATCCAACACAACAACCAATAATAAGCTAAATTCTTGAAAAGAGGAAGAGTGGAATGAGACCTCCATAGAAGAATCCATGAAGGTTTGGCCATGGGAGGTCCATGATGACCAACCCTTGTTTTAAGAGAACACCATAGAAGCCTAAGAAAATGGAAGATTTCATTGCTTTCCTAGAGATATTTTCAAACCATAGCCTCCTCTTCTACTCCCTAGTTCTCAAAATAATAAAAACCCTCTTTATACCCTAAAAATCAGAGAAAAATGTGTTTTTAAAAAATCCATGAGCCTAGGCACCTAGAGCTAATGTAAAAAGCATTTGTGTACTGACATTGATTTAGTGTTTTGGACATATCTTTAAGTCCCAATGTTAGAATTGGGTGAATAATCACTTGTTGGAAAGATTTTGATGAGTCCCACAACATTTTAAGAAATAGACATATCTAAATTCTGACATTTAAGGGTCTTAAAATGGTGTTAAAGTTGAGTGTTCACCGTCTTAAGTCAAAAATCATCTTAACATTCTTCCTTGGCCTCTTCCAACTTCCAAGATGTTTGTGAAAGCCTTCAAAACATCCTTGAATCTCCTCTTGTAAGCCTTTAACCTTTAATTTCCTTATATTAAATCAATTCCTCTGCAATTATCATCAAAACAATGTAAGATCAAATTAACTTAATGCAAGGAGGCAAACAAATAATGCAATCCATAAAAAAACATAAAACTAACATCAATTGGTCACTAATTTCAAAGAATTTATTCAAAATACAAGATAAGTCCCTAGTAAAACATACAAATAAAACACAATTAACTTATCAAAAGGGATAGGTCTTAAGCCTATAGGAATTAAAAGCAGCTTATAATGATACCCTACCTTGTGATTAAAGATCCTACAAACTTGGTTTAAAGGGGAAAACGAATCATAGAGTGGCTATTGATAAATGTACAATATTTTCTTACTCTTAAAACTTATCCTTGTGGTGTAAATGCATTTTCCTACAATGAATATGTATGGTTGAGTCTTAATGAATTATATAGCTCTAGAAGAGTAAGGTATCTTAATTGCAAGAACACTCTTGTGACTTCCCTAAATCTTCTAATGAAAGAAAAATAAGGAACATGAACATTAAAACTACACCCATCAAATAAGAACAATATCTAAGAACTAAAATTACTAAGGATGTGTTTACAAAATTTTTATTGTTAACAATCCATTGGATCTTACCTTATAAAATTGGTTTAAGGTCTAACTATAACCATTAGAAATAAGGCCTAAACATTTAATGTAATTCAAAACCCAATTACATAGGCCCAATGGTTAATTCCCACATCATTTCAAAATATACCTTTATTAAATGGTGGGGTTACTTCCATGCCACATGATACACCTATACTTTCTCTAGCATTTTCTTTGCTTTAATATTTGACACTTGAATACGAAACATCAATTACTCCAAACCTTTCCTATCTTAATACTCTAGGTCATTATCTAAGAAAATATATTGAACCTTTAAATTAGTGAAGAAACATCTTCATAGGACTTTTTTTCCCCATTGTGGGCCTAATTTAAATATGAACGAGCTCATTAATAATTTACAATTCAAATGTAGTTTTTTAGATAGCCCAAGTCTGGTCCATAAAGCCCAATATGTTTCTTAAGAAAGGAATTTCCTCTAGGCCTAATACTTAAGCCCATACAAGGAAAAACCAAAATAATAAAAAAAAAAATTCTTCTTATTTACACCTACACGCCACTTCCTCTCTCTCCCACATGAATTCTTAAACCTTTGCCTAAAATTGCATTTGCTTACCCTAGTCTACATGTGAGGCCATGCAAGCTCATGCAATTTATTCTTACTAAATGTTTATTCATTCAAGCAAATACCTCTCTCTTCCAAAGGTATAGAAACTAGACTTAGGTTCTTTAAAGATCATTTTTCTTACTTTGCTATTATCAACAATGTATTCATTTTTAGTTGCATCATCTCCTTCCCTCTCTCATACTTGCCCAACCAAGTAAATCTAAGACTTTAAGATACTATCTTGTTTTAAATCACTAGTCATATCAAGTCTCCAGGTGTCTTTCCAAAATGTTATCTACATATACTATATTTGCTCATTTTTATAAGCAATCTTTACTTTATAAGTGTGCCTAATTAGATTAATTTTGAGTAGTGACATCTATCAATCTCTAGTTTCACATTTCCTAAGCCTATTAAAGGAAAAGATAAGCATACTTATTTTAACATGGAGTTGAATCTTAATTCAGATTACCCTACATGCTTTGGGTTGCAATCTTGGTTAGACTGCAACCTCTTGATCACAACAATGACATCACTCATGCAAAAGAACTCTAAGAAAAACTCTCATTTTGTTCAATGTGTTCTCTTTCAGAAAACTCTAGTGTTGTCTCTTATTTAAACTCTCATATAGGGACTCAGTTTTTTAAGAGTGAGGTGGTTTTTCCTAGATGTGTGTTATGCCTTTTAATTTCCTATTTTCTTTAAAATTAATGATTGTTAGTTAAATCCTTCTAGAAACTGAAAATTCAAATTCAGATTCAAATTTGAATTTGTCCTTTTAGAAATTGAAGAATCAGGTTTTAATTATTTTTAATTTATTAATTAATAAGTCTGGGTCTTTCAAGGTTAACCTAGTGGCCCATTTTCTAATATCTTCTACTCGCACATAATTGGGTGAACCACATAAAATCCTTTATTATTCTAGGACATTCATAATAGGTGTTTTGTTGTGACCATATATGCATAACTTTTAAGAGCACTTATACTAAAAGTCTTTGTGTTGAACCAGCATAAGAGACTATTACTGATGATCATATATATATATGTGTGTGAGTGTGTGTGCCTCAGATGCCCAAGATTCACTCATATAAACTTTTTCTTATGACAAATCTAATCCCTTTTAAGTGTTTATTTCACTTAGATTATTTTCTCGTATGCATATTGACTATGCTCCTAATGTTACAAAGTTAAATTAACGGACATGTCTTAGACACTAGCACAGTTATGTATATTTTAAGTGATCTTTCTTTCGCCTATATATCACTTAGATCAAAATTAGCTGTTTCATCAGCAATAATTTAGGTTGTATTATCATAACCATAGGGTATACGCCAAAGTAACTTCATCCTTACCAGCAATAATTGCTTATGTAAGAAAGCCAACCTTATCAACTTGTAAGACATACTATTATTATGTATGCACTATATAATGATTTACTTTTAAGAATGAAAACATTAGCATAGTCATTCAAGTAATCACATTGTACGTAAAGTGTTCCTTTATATTCTACACATACCAAGTTACATGTTTCACATACATATCTCTAGGTATAGGCTTTGTCAGAGGCTTAGTTAGCATTTTATATGTATAAATGTACTATATTACAACACTCTTTTGTGTTATTGCTTCCCTAATAAAGTTATCTCTTGTGTCTATGTATCTTGTCCTACTATGCTACATAAGGTCCATTGTATATGCTACGACTATTTAACTATCACAATTGATTAGACCAAAACCCCATTTTAATGCCCTATTCCCAGCTCCTTTTTAGTTATATACTTAGACATGTGAAGCTTCTTTCCACCATGCTTACCTCTCTTCTTAAATTCTATCTTATCTTCTTAAATTATTGGTCAGACTTTTTCTTCATCTAAAAGAGTTTACCCTTTCAGCCCTTGGGTCTTGAAGTCTCAGTAGTCTTCATCATATAACCATGACTTAAGGACCTTGCTACCTCTAAGTGCTAATTATTAAGTTCTAGATGACAAGCAACATCATCAAAAGTGGAGATGCTCTCGTTGTAGGTCAAATTCACTTTTATGTATTCCTAACTTGTAGGAAGAGACTTTATCATAGCTTAGATGATTGTTCAACTGTAAAAACAAGACTAGCTAACTTTAGCTCTTTTATCATGTTTAATAGTTCTCATAGATGTTGCTTCATAGAATGATTTAGGCATAACTTGAATGTTTTAAACTTGATAGTCTATCTTCTCAATTTGGTTACAGAAGTTCTAGCAAATAGGTCCTTCAAAACAACCCATATGGCTTGAGCAATCAAATATGACACGTATTCACTCTTCAAGTCACCAGTCATGTAGCTTAATATCGTGATGTGAGCTAAATTGTCTTTTCTTTTTCAAGCTTGAAAAGACTATATATCTCTTTTATGTTAAGCTATTTTTCCATGCTCATATTCCATCATAACATTTCTTAATGGCTCTATGGCATCTTGCTCTCTAAGGATGTATGAAACTTTATGGTGCCATATTTCCCAATTGTCACCATTTAGTTTCTCATCCTTGTTGAGCTCAGCAATAATGTGTTTTGGTTGCTATGATTATATTTCAGATATCTATATAAACATAGCACATGATTAATGCAAATACGCAATAACATATATTTGCAATAAATTATGACTAGAATAATAATAATATTATTAGTTTGATTATCGAAAGTCCACATTTGTCTTACTTCCATTACATGGATCCTAATGATATAATTATTTTTCTATATATTTGTATGCAAATATTATTTGAATCATAGTTCTTCAACTATCATATCTCAAATAGTTAAAGAACACTAACTCATTATAATATAATTTTATGTCGAACGCAATAATATCAATAACATAAATGTTAATTAGAGTCGATAAAATGCATGAGCTAAAAATTAAAAACATAATATTCAATTTATAAATTTGAAATTACTACATTCAGACACTTAGTCAGTAAGATGTCTCATTTTATCAAACAATATCTCATCCTCTTTTTATTTGATGTTAGGTCTCCAGTTATACATACATTTATAAAGGTCATCAAGAATGCCTCTTTCATGCTTGATCATTCCCATAAGATGGACACCCCTTTTGTATCCACTATGCCCAATATGGCATGCACTTCTCATGTTTGAAGATTGAGAAAGTAGAACTCATCGTCTCATGTTTGTAATAAAACATCGTTCTTCTTCAATCTCCATCTGTGCAACACACTGGCCAAAATTTAAGCCTCTCCAACCCATATTTAGGTTTAGCTTTATTTTCTCTCTTAGTTCTGCCTTGACATGAATCCAATATTTATCCTCAGGTAGCGAATTAGTCAAACCAAGAATCCATAAGGAATGAGGAAGCTTTATGTCTTTCATCTTTAAGTCTATCATTAAGTTTTTAACATTCTTAATGTAAGGTTGGACACTAGTTTCCAGGCTTTTATGGTAGTTCATAAATGCCAGTAAGATCATCTATTCCTAGAAAAAGGAAACAAGAATTATCTTATAATGATTTATTTCTCTTTTTTTTTTTAATGTACACATAAATAAACCACTATAAATCTAAAAAATCACTAAAAAAATGATTTTCAAACATACGCAAATCATATACCTACATTTAGCCTATGAGATTAGAGATTTTTAAGAGCAAAAATCATGTCCAAATTTGCTATAAGTAAATTACAGGAAAATTGAGAGAAAAAGAAAGATTGAAGCCCACATGCTTAGGTGTCAGGTGAGCTTCATGCGCCACCATAAAGGGCTTTTTTGGCGTGTTTCTTATCTTAAATCACCTTCCCACTTTCTTATCTATCCATGGTACTTTCAATGGACCAAATGTAGAGGAGGTGAACCTCATGCGCTCTTAGGGTGAGTGAGACTCATACTTCATCTTCAACCTCTATACTTAGTTAAATTCCAAATTTTTAGTTTTGATTTTTGACTTTGTAGGACGATTTCTCTTTCGTTTTTCATCCAAATTTAGTGAAATTTGTGTCTTCTGAAAGCTTGTAAGATTATCTTTCCAACGACATATAACATGCTCTTAGAAATGGCCAGAGGAGTGTGAACAAAGGCTTGAAATTTAGGTTCATTAACATACTTTCTAGTTTTTTCAACTTTTCAATTTTGAAGCCTTAAATTTGAAAAACCTTTTATCTCTCATTTTAAGTCTGTCTTAAACCAAATTTATTATGTTGGAAAGCTTGTTAAGTGAAATTTATAATCGTTCAAATTATATATCAATTAATGGTGAATAGTGAAATTGCTGCCTCAAGAATTTGCTATCTCACCATGACATTTTGCAAATTTTTGTTCAAGTTTCTCTCTTATTCTTTGTCTATTTTGCCTTAAATTTTAACCACAAACTCTCCTCTATATTGTCTACCTATTATGAAAATTTAAGGGCATAAATTTTCCATTAAAGGCCTTTAAGCTTTTGTTATTGAATTTTATAGAAAATATGTGTTTCATATTCAGAGATTTAAAAAAATGGAGTGAACACATGGAGATAATCATAAATCACCCAACCTAGCTCTGATGCCAATAAAGGAAAAAGTGAGTATATGTACTTGTGCATAGAGCCAGATCTTAATTCAAATCACCCTACTTGGTTTAGGTTGCAACCACAGTTGAACTACAAGAGATCACAACAAAGACATTGCTTTGTTAACTCTCTAAAAGAAACTTAACTATACCTATATTTATAACTAAAAAGCCTAGTTTTCAAAACAAATTCAATGTTTACAGATGCATTTAGCAAGAAATATGATTATCCCTTAGAAATGTTACTGCGTCACCATTTTTTTAAACTTTTTAAAGAGATTTTTTATGATAAATTTTCAGGGAAGAGAAGCTGGAGCAACCATAGTAACTGAGGGAAAGAGAAAAGCATGAGAATTCAAAGATGAAGGTCCAATGCATAAGTGCCAACCTTGCACATTGGAATTTCATAGTCTAAGGGTTAGTGCCCAAGTGCTAGAATTCCAATGCCTTAGCATTAATGCCATGCCTAAGCACCAAAAAACCATGGCCCAAGCACTAGTTCTAGTGCTTAAGTGCTAAAATTTCTAAAAGGATAATGCCTAGGCACCACAAAAGTGATACCCAGACGCCAAAAAGTCATCACATCTGTGTGTTATCAGAAACCCTAACTAAACAATTAAAGTTCTAGTAGGATTGAGACACCTAGTACCACTTAAACTCGGACTTCGGAGGTTTCTAAAGCCAATAAATATGTTCTTGGGGTATGCTTTAGATTACACCAAGCTAGAGAGTAATAGAGGCAAGTTGAGGAACATTCCTGATAACAGTTTTCAATAGGCTTAAGAAAGAAGAAAAGAGAGAGTTCAGAGAGAATGGCCTTCTCTCTGAACTTTCTCTTTTCTTCTTTCTATTTCCCTTTTGATTTTATGTTTTAAACATATGTTGATGCTTGGCTAGTAAGTTAAATTTAGGATTTTGACAAAACCCTTTATGGTTTATTTTTGTATGATAGTAGCTTATTATTGATGTTTTGAATTCGGCTTACTTATTTTATTCTATGCTTAATACTTTGTAAACTTGATCACCTTGGAATTGAACTAGGATTTAGGCTAACTCAAAGGAGAAAGCTTAAATTAAGAACTAAATGGAAATAATCTCTTTTTTCATTCTTAATGAGTACTAAGTATAGCAATTTGTAGTTAAGATGATAGTACTTGACTATCTTAGATAGCCACAATTAAGGCAAGACTTATCAATTGTCTTCTCATATGGTTGTCGTAGAAATATAGGGAATCAGGGAAAGTAGTTAGGTTTATATAGATTTGAGAGAATTACATAAGTAATTGAATCCTTAAGTTAGTAAACTAGTGCACAACACAATAAAGAAGTAATTGTCAATACAAAATAATTACACATTGATGTGAAGTCAAAATCCTAGGTTCATTCATTTGATAATTTACTCAAATTGGCATTATTTTCTAGTTGTTCACTTAATGATCCAATCCATTTGTCTGAATTAAAAAGTTTAATAGTAGTGTCAGTCCATAATTAAATCTAGGTCCTCATCAAAACAATATTCTACTCACCCTTTATTACTTATCTCAATTACGTGCACTTGTGTCTATAGAATCAAGCGAACATGCTCTTCTAAAAGAACTATGAGAAAAACTCTCTTTTTATTCTATGTGTTCTCTCTGAAAACTCCTTGTACTGCTCCTCTATTTAAACTCTCAAATAGGAAGTCAGTTTTTGAAGAGTGGGCCAGTTTTTCCTAGATGTGTTTTATGCCTTTAAATTTCCTTTTTTTCAAATTAATGATTATCAATTATAATCCTTACAAAACCTAACAATTAAAATTCAAATTTTTTTCAATTCAAAATTTGAATTTGTCTTTCTAGAAACAAAAAAAATCATATTCTAATTATCTTTAATTGATTAATTAATTAGTCTGGTTCTTTTTAGATTAACCTATTATGGGCGACCTATTTTTTAACATTTCTCTTTTATTTTTTGGTTTATTATATATAAAGTGTTGCTTATTAGATATATATATATATATATATCTCCCTATCTCTCTCTCTCCATTTTATGATTTCGTGCTCTATCCCCTATTTAAGAGCTAAAATTTGCATTAAAGTTAAAGCTATACCGAAGTACTAATCCATACCTTTTCCTCTTAACATGATTAATGGAACTATCTAATTAACTCTTTTCTTCTTTGTCCATTTCTACTTTTAACCAAATTAAGGAACCAAGCAATGTTATTTTCAAAACTTAATCATTATATTTTATAGTTCAAAGAATGAAAAGAGATTTAGCCAATATGGTTAAAATACCTTTTAAAGCTAATTGACCTAAGTCCCATCAACATTTAAGTAAATAACATTTACCAATAAATAAGAAGTTTTAGTCCCATCAATATAATTTACCATTTGTCCATCGTCATTCAAACATGAATTATAACCAAAATACATATATATTCATAACTTCCATCCCATTTCAAGCCTCAGCCATAAAAAGGAAGAGAGCATCACTAATGTACTAGTCAAGTACCATATTCTAGCTTTACAAAATAACCCAAGCATGCATGAGACTAAGTTATATTACAACAAAAATATAGTCTCCTACTTGATACATAGAACTAGCTACATTCATCTTCCATTTTTAGAACAAAAAGTTCAAACTTTCCCCACTACATAATCTATGGCCTATAAATTAAACATGTGATGGCCCTTGGCATGAGTTATAAAATGAGAAATTACTCCCCCAGTATGAATGTACTAACGGTGGTCTGAATATAAATCTCTCCTTCCAAGCAATAGACCACAATTGAAAAAATAACTATTTTCTATTCACATTATTTTGAGCCACATGTCTACTTTAAGAGAATAGGAGTGCCAAGATATGATGTCAGTGGGGAATAAATTCTACCGCTAATTTCAATATTCAACTATTCGAGTCACTCATTTGCGGCATGCAAGTCACGCTTTTTTAATAACAATGCAATGGTTGTAGCCACAACATATGTGCTCATGAATTGTGAAGAAGTGCAACATTACTTAAAGTAGGAGTTAGCCAACCTTACATGATTTTGTGTTGCTAATAATTTGTTTATTTTTACTACTAATTCATCTTCAGACTATAGCATGTAAGTCAAGGGATTAACTACTTTGATACTACACTTCACTGATGCTAAGGTGAATCAACACATCAAATCTTATATCCAATCATGGTTCCAGAACTATATAAGGAGTTTCTTCTTCATATGTTGTAATTTACAACTTTAATCTTAACATACCAACAATTTTATAGGTCTTTATTTTATAGGTTCACAATCCCACTAACAATGTCAAGGATCCTATCTAGACATAATTTGTGGGCCAAAGAAGAAAGTCCAAACATGACCTATTTATTTTATCAATGGTTATCAATTCCATATAGATGCATTGAGCCTTCAAAAATCAATGATCAATAGTGGTGTATGCATAAGGGGAACTGACTATGAACAGTCTGAAAAATGACTACTATGGCTTATTGCGAGTGTTACATCCATCCTTATATAATTCTTAGTGAGCATTATTATGCTTAACTATACAAGTTTAGGGAATTATGGCTTAAAATTTCTTTTAATTTCTATCATTAACTTAACCAAGTATCTAAATCATTTCAAACGTATCACTAACCATTAACAACAAACCATTAAGAATATTTTCATAATTACAATAAGTATTGAGTACACTCCATAAATTTCATATAGTACACAAATTTAGTCTTTAACTTAAACATAACAGGTCTATAATCTTTCTTCTAAATCATTAGATAACTTTATTGTAGTGAATTCTTTGGTTGATTGTACTTTAGTATATTGCCCTGGCTCACTTGGAAATGGATTCAAAGAAAAGTGAGACTTTATGTTTCAGCAATTAGTAAGCAGTTTAACAAAAAATAGTTCCATTTCGAGCCCTTACTTATCACACATAACAATAAAACTCATTTAACATGTAAATCATACACATGAGGCTACTTAGGGAATTACCTTCCATCCTATACATGTAAAATACAAATGGAAGTCATTTTCATTCTTGAGTTTGAAACACATCTCGTCACTATCTCATACTGACCAAGAGACAAATACTATGAAGGCCATTCACATAAATTTCCATCACTGTATCACCACTATCACTAATCACTCCCTTAACTCCAACTATGCAGTGATGGCATATGGGCGCTTAATGAATGATCATGTCTAGATATACATCTTTGGGCATCCATTGTTCATGTCATCGTCATCAATGGTTTATATGTCTGGATACCCAATATCCATCTTTCATATTCCATTGATAACCACACATGGAGATTGCCCAGTCCCCAAGTGCACATTCCAAGCGCATAACAAACATGTGTATAGCTATCATGTAAACATTTAAAATAAAACAAGATAAGTAGGGGGAAGCTAACTACTTGTTCAACTGATCTTCTTTAGAACTTGCCGTCTTTCCAGGTGTCCAAGGTAGCTAGCTATCTGAAGTTCATTAAATACCATATTTAAATTTCTTTCTATTTGTTAATCTATATCTATGCTATTTCTAAATCTTACTACTTATGTCATGAGAATTAATCCATATTTGCCTAATTTTATCAACTAATTCCTATTTAAGATTATCTTAAATATTTATACTGGCTTAAGTTGATCAAATTATATGAATAATAATCTTTTTATAAGTGTTCTAATTATACTCAAATAGGTTTCTTACACACAAAATTTCCAAAACAAATAACAATGGCATTTCCTCCTAATGATTATTTTGTCTTCTCACTAACAATAGAAACCCATTCCAAAAATCCTTAAAATCTCCAGATTTATTCTTCCAAGTCTTCTCTAATAGCTAGAGAAATTTGGGCTAGAAACTAGTTTATTTGCTACTTAAACCATGCTATTTTTTATGACTATGCTGAATAGTCCAATTTTCGTACTCTTAATATGTTTGGATTTATTTTAGGGGGCAAACGATATCCAAATTAATTCAAATTTGACAGAGAGATTTTTCTATGCTTTATAAATCTTACGTAAGAATTTGACCCCCAAACTCCAGGTTTTGGCCCTTGAAACGAACCATTATGGAAAAGTGTCCGGTGCTATCATTGTCTGACAGTGCAGGTATGGTTTTGAATTAAAAGTCATATCAGTACCATTCCAAATTTTCTAAAACTTTCCAAATCCTTTTCTTAACATGTTAGGACTCCTAATATTAAATTTCATCTCATTTAGAGGTCATTTACTATTTTTCCCTAGCTGTTTTCTTAAATAGTGCACATATAACAGTGTGCTTTCTGCTGTAGGTTTTGTGCCTATATTCACTCTATTTCCTGTAATTTTCTCTTTCTTTGAATTTTCTTTAGTGCTAGTAAACTTACTAAAGCTTGCTTTCATTCAATATGATTTCCTACTATATGAAGATAGAGAAGAGAATTTACAGTAATAGCCTGACATTGGTAGTGGCAGAACTTGAATAATGCATTCTTGTTTCTACTTGAACTTACTTCCTTTTACTCCCCCACAGTAGCTCTTAACTTCTGTTTTTATGGAAAGAACAGAATATCAATTCTTATATCTTTGTGGCGTGTACTTCCTTTCCACGCCTCCTAGTACATGGTTTCCACCCTCTATTTATAGGCCTACCTCCCTCGGTTTTTGCACTTGGAAGAATGCTATGTATTACTTGTTTTATCTTACCTCATCTTAGTGTCTATCTTTGCCTAGCTACACGTTGTCTATCTTCAGCTTATTCAACCTTAGATTCTTCCTTTTCTCCCACATATACTTGCATCGTGTCTCTCCAAGAATTGAGTTAAGCAACATATTTGCTTACATCTTCCTCCCTTGCTACTATGTGTTCTTAAAACTCTAGTGCTTCTTCCTATGCTGCCACCTAGTCTTGCCACGTGGTCTGAATATAAATCTCTCCTTCCAAGCAATAGACCACAATTGAAAAAATAACTATTTTCTATTCACATTATTTTGAGCCACATGTCTACTTTAAGAGAATAGGAGTGCCAAGATATGATGTCAGTGGGGAATAAATTCTACCGCTAATTTCAATATTCAACTATTCGAGTCACTCATTTGCGGCATGCAAGTCACGCTTTTTTAATAACAATGCAATGGTTGTAGCCACAACATATGTGCTCATGAATTGTGAAGAAGTGCAACATTACTTAAAGTAGGAGTTAGCCAACCTTACATGATTTTGTGTTGCTAATAATTTGTTTATTTTTACTACTAATTCATCTTCAGACTATAGCATGTAAGTCAAGGGATTAACTACTTTGATACTACACTTCACTGATGCTAAGGTGAATCAACACATCAAATCTTATATCCAATCATGGTTCCAGAACTATATAAGGAGTTTCTTCTTCATATGTTGTAATTTACAACTTTAATCTTAACATACCAACAATTTTATAGGTCTTTATTTTATAGGTTCACAATCCCACTAACAATGTCAAGGATCCTATCTAGACATAATTTGTGGGCCAAAGAAGAAAGTCCAAACATGACCTATTTATTTTATCAATGGTTATCAATTCCATATAGATGCATTGAGCCTTCAAAAATCAATGATCAATAGTGGTGTATGCATAAGGGGAACTGACTATGAACAGTCTGAAAAATGACTACTATGGCTTATTGCGAGTGTTACATCCATCCTTATATAATTCTTAGTGAGCATTATTATGCTTAACTATACAAGTTTAGGGAATTATGGCTTAAAATTTCTTTTAATTTCTATCATTAACTTAACCAAGTATCTAAATCATTTCAAACGTATCACTAACCATTAACAACAAACCATTAAGAATATTTTCATAATTACAATAAGTATTGAGTACACTCCATAAATTTCATATAGTACACAAATTTAGTCTTTAACTTAAACATAACAGGTCTATAATCTTTCTTCTAAATCATTAGATAACTTTATTGTAGTGAATTCTTTGGTTGATTGTACTTTAGTATATTGCCCTGGCTCACTTGGAAATGGATTCAAAGAAAAGTGAGACTTTATGTTTCAGCAATTAGTAAGCAGTTTAACAAAAAATAGTTCCATTTCGAGCCCTTACTTATCACACATAACAATAAAACTCATTTAACATGTAAATCATACACATGAGGCTACTTAGGGAATTACCTTCCATCCTATACATGTAAAATACAAATGGAAGTCATTTTCATTCTTGAGTTTGAAACACATCTCGTCACTATCTCATACTGACCAAGAGACAAATACTATGAAGGCCATTCACATAAATTTCCATCACTGTATCACCACTATCACTAATCACTCCCTTAACTCCAACTATGCAGTGATGGCATATGGGCGCTTAATGAATGATCATGTCTAGATATACATCTTTGGGCATCCATTGTTCATGTCATCGTCATCAATGGTTTATATGTCTGGATACCCAATATCCATCTTTCATATTCCATTGATAACCACACATGGAGATTGCCCAGTCCCCAAGTGCACATTCCAAGCGCATAACAAACATGTGTATAGCTATCATGTAAACATTTAAAATAAAACAAGATAAGTAGGGGGAAGCTAACTACTTGTTCAACTGATCTTCTTTAGAACTTGCCGTCTTTCCAGGTGTCCAAGGTAGCTAGCTATCTGAAGTTCATTAAATACCATATTTAAATTTCTTTCTATTTGTTAATCTATATCTATGCTATTTCTAAATCTTACTACTTATGTCATGAGAATTAATCCATATTTGCCTAATTTTATCAACTAATTCCTATTTAAGATTATCTTAAATATTTATACTGGCTTAAGTTGATCAAATTATATGAATAATAATCTTTTTATAAGTGTTCTAATTATACTCAAATAGGTTTCTTACACACAAAATTTCCAAAACAAATAACAATGGCATTTCCTCCTAATGATTATTTTGTCTTCTCACTAACAATAGAAACCCATTCCAAAAATCCTTAAAATCTCCAGATTTATTCTTCCAAGTCTTCTCTAATAGCTAGAGAAATTTGGGCTAGAAACTAGTTTATTTGCTACTTAAACCATGCTATTTTTTATGACTATGCTGAATAGTCCAATTTTCGTACTCTTAATATGTTTGGATTTATTTTAGGGGGCAAACGATATCCAAATTAATTCAAATTTGACAGAGAGATTTTTCTATGCTTTATAAATCTTACGTAAGAATTTGACCCCCAAACTCCAGGTTTTGGCCCTTGAAACGAACCATTATGGAAAAGTGTCCGGTGCTATCATTGTCTGACAGTGCAGGTATGGTTTTGAATTAAAAGTCATATCAGTACCATTCCAAATTTTCTAAAACTTTCCAAATCCTTTTCTTAACATGTTAGGACTCCTAATATTAAATTTCATCTCATTTAGAGGTCATTTACTATTTTTCCCTAGCTGTTTTCTTAAATAGTGCACATATAACAGTGTGCTTTCTGCTGTAGGTTTTGTGCCTATATTCACTCTATTTCCTGTAATTTTCTCTTTCTTTGAATTTTCTTTAGTGCTAGTAAACTTACTAAAGCTTGCTTTCATTCAATATGATTTCCTACTATATGAAGATAGAGAAGAGAATTTACAGTAATAGCCTGACATTGGTAGTGGCAGAACTTGAATAATGCATTCTTGTTTCTACTTGAACTTACTTCCTTTTACTCCCCCACAGTAGCTCTTAACTTCTGTTTTTATGGAAAGAACAGAATATCAATTCTTATATCTTTGTGGCGTGTACTTCCTTTCCACGCCTCCTAGTACATGGTTTCCACCCTCTATTTATAGGCCTACCTCCCTCGGTTTTTGCACTTGGAAGAATGCTATGTATTACTTGTTTTATCTTACCTCATCTTAGTGTCTATCTTTGCCTAGCTACACGTTGTCTATCTTCAGCTTATTCAACCTTAGATTCTTCCTTTTCTCCCACATATACTTGCATCGTGTCTCTCCAAGAATTGAGTTAAGCAACATATTTGCTTACATCTTCCTCCCTTGCTACTATGTGTTCTTAAAACTCTAGTGCTTCTTCCTATGCTGCCACCTAGTCTTGCCACGTGGTCTGAATATAAATCTCTCCTTCCAAGCAATAGACCACAATTGAAAAAATAACTATTTTCTATTCACATTATTTTGAGCCACATGTCTACTTTAAGAGAATAGGAGTGCCAAGATATGATGTCAGTGGGGAATAAATTCTACCGCTAATTTCAATATTCAACTATTCGAGTCACTCATTTGCGGCATGCAAGTCACGCTTTTTTAATAACAATGCAATGGTTGTAGCCACAACATATGTGCTCATGAATTGTGAAGAAGTGCAACATTACTTAAAGTAGGAGTTAGCCAACCTTACATGATTTTGTGTTGCTAATAATTTGTTTATTTTTACTACTAATTCATCTTCAGACTATAGCATGTAAGTCAAGGGATTAACTACTTTGATACTACACTTCACTGATGCTAAGGTGAATCAACACATCAAATCTTATATCCAATCATGGTTCCAGAACTATATAAGGAGTTTCTTCTTCATATGTTGTAATTTACAACTTTAATCTTAACATACCAACAATTTTATAGGTCTTTATTTTATAGGTTCACAATCCCACTAACAATGTCAAGGATCCTATCTAGACATAATTTGTGGGCCAAAGAAGAAAGTCCAAACATGACCTATTTATTTTATCAATGGTTATCAATTCCATATAGATGCATTGAGCCTTCAAAAATCAATGATCAATAGTGGTGTATGCATAAGGGGAACTGACTATGAACAGTCTGAAAAATGACTACTATGGCTTATTGCGAGTGTTACATCCATCCTTATATAATTCTTAGTGAGCATTATTATGCTTAACTATACAAGTTTAGGGAATTATGGCTTAAAATTTCTTTTAATTTCTATCATTAACTTAACCAAGTATCTAAATCATTTCAAACGTATCACTAACCATTAACAACAAACCATTAAGAATATTTTCATAATTACAATAAGTATTGAGTACACTCCATAAATTTCATATAGTACACAAATTTAGTCTTTAACTTAAACATAACAGGTCTATAATCTTTCTTCTAAATCATTAGATAACTTTATTGTAGTGAATTCTTTGGTTGATTGTACTTTAGTATATTGCCCTGGCTCACTTGGAAATGGATTCAAAGAAAAGTGAGACTTTATGTTTCAGCAATTAGTAAGCAGTTTAACAAAAAATAGTTCCATTTCGAGCCCTTACTTATCACACATAACAATAAAACTCATTTAACATGTAAATCATACACATGAGGCTACTTAGGGAATTACCTTCCATCCTATACATGTAAAATACAAATGGAAGTCATTTTCATTCTTGAGTTTGAAACACATCTCGTCACTATCTCATACTGACCAAGAGACAAATACTATGAAGGCCATTCACATAAATTTCCATCACTGTATCACCACTATCACTAATCACTCCCTTAACTCCAACTATGCAGTGATGGCATATGGGCGCTTAATGAATGATCATGTCTAGATATACATCTTTGGGCATCCATTGTTCATGTCATCGTCATCAATGGTTTATATGTCTGGATACCCAATATCCATCTTTCATATTCCATTGATAACCACACATGGAGATTGCCCAGTCCCCAAGTGCACATTCCAAGCGCATAACAAACATGTGTATAGCTATCATGTAAACATTTAAAATAAAACAAGATAAGTAGGGGGAAGCTAACTACTTGTTCAACTGATCTTCTTTAGAACTTGCCGTCTTTCCAGGTGTCCAAGGTAGCTAGCTATCTGAAGTTCATTAAATACCATATTTAAATTTCTTTCTATTTGTTAATCTATATCTATGCTATTTCTAAATCTTACTACTTATGTCATGAGAATTAATCCATATTTGCCTAATTTTATCAACTAATTCCTATTTAAGATTATCTTAAATATTTATACTGGCTTAAGTTGATCAAATTATATGAATAATAATCTTTTTATAAGTGTTCTAATTATACTCAAATAGGTTTCTTACACACAAAATTTCCAAAACAAATAACAATGGCATTTCCTCCTAATGATTATTTTGTCTTCTCACTAACAATAGAAACCCATTCCAAAAATCCTTAAAATCTCCAGATTTATTCTTCCAAGTCTTCTCTAATAGCTAGAGAAATTTGGGCTAGAAACTAGTTTATTTGCTACTTAAACCATGCTATTTTTTATGACTATGCTGAATAGTCCAATTTTCGTACTCTTAATATGTTTGGATTTATTTTAGGGGGCAAACGATATCCAAATTAATTCAAATTTGACAGAGAGATTTTTCTATGCTTTATAAATCTTACGTAAGAATTTGACCCCCAAACTCCAGGTTTTGGCCCTTGAAACGAACCATTATGGAAAAGTGTCCGGTGCTATCATTGTCTGACAGTGCAGGTATGGTTTTGAATTAAAAGTCATATCAGTACCATTCCAAATTTTCTAAAACTTTCCAAATCCTTTTCTTAACATGTTAGGACTCCTAATATTAAATTTCATCTCATTTAGAGGTCATTTACTATTTTTCCCTAGCTGTTTTCTTAAATAGTGCACATATAACAGTGTGCTTTCTGCTGTAGGTTTTGTGCCTATATTCACTCTATTTCCTGTAATTTTCTCTTTCTTTGAATTTTCTTTAGTGCTAGTAAACTTACTAAAGCTTGCTTTCATTCAATATGATTTCCTACTATATGAAGATAGAGAAGAGAATTTACAGTAATAGCCTGACATTGGTAGTGGCAGAACTTGAATAATGCATTCTTGTTTCTACTTGAACTTACTTCCTTTTACTCCCCCACAGTAGCTCTTAACTTCTGTTTTTATGGAAAGAACAGAATATCAATTCTTATATCTTTGTGGCGTGTACTTCCTTTCCACGCCTCCTAGTACATGGTTTCCACCCTCTATTTATAGGCCTACCTCCCTCGGTTTTTGCACTTGGAAGAATGCTATGTATTACTTGTTTTATCTTACCTCATCTTAGTGTCTATCTTTGCCTAGCTACACGTTGTCTATCTTCAGCTTATTCAACCTTAGATTCTTCCTTTTCTCCCACATATACTTGCATCGTGTCTCTCCAAGAATTGAGTTAAGCAACATATTTGCTTACATCTTCCTCCCTTGCTACTATGTGTTCTTAAAACTCTAGTGCTTCTTCCTATGCTGCCACCTAGTCTTGCCACGTGGTCTGAATATAAATCTCTCCTTCCAAGCAATAGACCACAATTGAAAAAATAACTATTTTCTATTCACATTATTTTGAGCCACATGTCTACTTTAAGAGAATAGGAGTGCCAAGATATGATGTCAGTGGGGAATAAATTCTACCGCTAATTTCAATATTCAACTATTCGAGTCACTCATTTGCGGCATGCAAGTCACGCTTTTTTAATAACAATGCAATGGTTGTAGCCACAACATATGTGCTCATGAATTGTGAAGAAGTGCAACATTACTTAAAGTAGGAGTTAGCCAACCTTACATGATTTTGTGTTGCTAATAATTTGTTTATTTTTACTACTAATTCATCTTCAGACTATAGCATGTAAGTCAAGGGATTAACTACTTTGATACTACACTTCACTGATGCTAAGGTGAATCAACACATCAAATCTTATATCCAATCATGGTTCCAGAACTATATAAGGAGTTTCTTCTTCATATGTTGTAATTTACAACTTTAATCTTAACATACCAACAATTTTATAGGTCTTTATTTTATAGGTTCACAATCCCACTAACAATGTCAAGGATCCTATCTAGACATAATTTGTGGGCCAAAGAAGAAAGTCCAAACATGACCTATTTATTTTATCAATGGTTATCAATTCCATATAGATGCATTGAGCCTTCAAAAATCAATGATCAATAGTGGTGTATGCATAAGGGGAACTGACTATGAACAGTCTGAAAAATGACTACTATGGCTTATTGCGAGTGTTACATCCATCCTTATATAATTCTTAGTGAGCATTATTATGCTTAACTATACAAGTTTAGGGAATTATGGCTTAAAATTTCTTTTAATTTCTATCATTAACTTAACCAAGTATCTAAATCATTTCAAACGTATCACTAACCATTAACAACAAACCATTAAGAATATTTTCATAATTACAATAAGTATTGAGTACACTCCATAAATTTCATATAGTACACAAATTTAGTCTTTAACTTAAACATAACAGGTCTATAATCTTTCTTCTAAATCATTAGATAACTTTATTGTAGTGAATTCTTTGGTTGATTGTACTTTAGTATATTGCCCTGGCTCACTTGGAAATGGATTCAAAGAAAAGTGAGACTTTATGTTTCAGCAATTAGTAAGCAGTTTAACAAAAAATAGTTCCATTTCGAGCCCTTACTTATCACACATAACAATAAAACTCATTTAACATGTAAATCATACACATGAGGCTACTTAGGGAATTACCTTCCATCCTATACATGTAAAATACAAATGGAAGTCATTTTCATTCTTGAGTTTGAAACACATCTCGTCACTATCTCATACTGACCAAGAGACAAATACTATGAAGGCCATTCACATAAATTTCCATCACTGTATCACCACTATCACTAATCACTCCCTTAACTCCAACTATGCAGTGATGGCATATGGGCGCTTAATGAATGATCATGTCTAGATATACATCTTTGGGCATCCATTGTTCATGTCATCGTCATCAATGGTTTATATGTCTGGATACCCAATATCCATCTTTCATATTCCATTGATAACCACACATGGAGATTGCCCAGTCCCCAAGTGCACATTCCAAGCGCATAACAAACATGTGTATAGCTATCATGTAAACATTTAAAATAAAACAAGATAAGTAGGGGGAAGCTAACTACTTGTTCAACTGATCTTCTTTAGAACTTGCCGTCTTTCCAGGTGTCCAAGGTAGCTAGCTATCTGAAGTTCATTAAATACCATATTTAAATTTCTTTCTATTTGTTAATCTATATCTATGCTATTTCTAAATCTTACTACTTATGTCATGAGAATTAATCCATATTTGCCTAATTTTATCAACTAATTCCTATTTAAGATTATCTTAAATATTTATACTGGCTTAAGTTGATCAAATTATATGAATAATAATCTTTTTATAAGTGTTCTAATTATACTCAAATAGGTTTCTTACACACAAAATTTCCAAAACAAATAACAATGGCATTTCCTCCTAATGATTATTTTGTCTTCTCACTAACAATAGAAACCCATTCCAAAAATCCTTAAAATCTCCAGATTTATTCTTCCAAGTCTTCTCTAATAGCTAGAGAAATTTGGGCTAGAAACTAGTTTATTTGCTACTTAAACCATGCTATTTTTTATGACTATGCTGAATAGTCCAATTTTCGTACTCTTAATATGTTTGGATTTATTTTAGGGGGCAAACGATATCCAAATTAATTCAAATTTGACAGAGAGATTTTTCTATGCTTTATAAATCTTACGTAAGAATTTGACCCCCAAACTCCAGGTTTTGGCCCTTGAAACGAACCATTATGGAAAAGTGTCCGGTGCTATCATTGTCTGACAGTGCAGGTATGGTTTTGAATTAAAAGTCATATCAGTACCATTCCAAATTTTCTAAAACTTTCCAAATCCTTTTCTTAACATGTTAGGACTCCTAATATTAAATTTCATCTCATTTAGAGGTCATTTACTATTTTTCCCTAGCTGTTTTCTTAAATAGTGCACATATAACAGTGTGCTTTCTGCTGTAGGTTTTGTGCCTATATTCACTCTATTTCCTGTAATTTTCTCTTTCTTTGAATTTTCTTTAGTGCTAGTAAACTTACTAAAGCTTGCTTTCATTCAATATGATTTCCTACTATATGAAGATAGAGAAGAGAATTTACAGTAATAGCCTGACATTGGTAGTGGCAGAACTTGAATAATGCATTCTTGTTTCTACTTGAACTTACTTCCTTTTACTCCCCCACAGTAGCTCTTAACTTCTGTTTTTATGGAAAGAACAGAATATCAATTCTTATATCTTTGTGGCGTGTACTTCCTTTCCACGCCTCCTAGTACATGGTTTCCACCCTCTATTTATAGGCCTACCTCCCTCGGTTTTTGCACTTGGAAGAATGCTATGTATTACTTGTTTTATCTTACCTCATCTTAGTGTCTATCTTTGCCTAGCTACACGTTGTCTATCTTCAGCTTATTCAACCTTAGATTCTTCCTTTTCTCCCACATATACTTGCATCGTGTCTCTCCAAGAATTGAGTTAAGCAACATATTTGCTTACATCTTCCTCCCTTGCTACTATGTGTTCTTAAAACTCTAGTGCTTCTTCCTATGCTGCCACCTAGTCTTGCCACGTGGTCTGAATATAAATCTCTCCTTCCAAGCAATAGACCACAATTGAAAAAATAACTATTTTCTATTCACATTATTTTGAGCCACATGTCTACTTTAAGAGAATAGGAGTGCCAAGATATGATGTCAGTGGGGAATAAATTCTACCGCTAATTTCAATATTCAACTATTCGAGTCACTCATTTGCGGCATGCAAGTCACGCTTTTTTAATAACAATGCAATGGTTGTAGCCACAACATATGTGCTCATGAATTGTGAAGAAGTGCAACATTACTTAAAGTAGGAGTTAGCCAACCTTACATGATTTTGTGTTGCTAATAATTTGTTTATTTTTACTACTAATTCATCTTCAGACTATAGCATGTAAGTCAAGGGATTAACTACTTTGATACTACACTTCACTGATGCTAAGGTGAATCAACACATCAAATCTTATATCCAATCATGGTTCCAGAACTATATAAGGAGTTTCTTCTTCATATGTTGTAATTTACAACTTTAATCTTAACATACCAACAATTTTATAGGTCTTTATTTTATAGGTTCACAATCCCACTAACAATGTCAAGGATCCTATCTAGACATAATTTGTGGGCCAAAGAAGAAAGTCCAAACATGACCTATTTATTTTATCAATGGTTATCAATTCCATATAGATGCATTGAGCCTTCAAAAATCAATGATCAATAGTGGTGTATGCATAAGGGGAACTGACTATGAACAGTCTGAAAAATGACTACTATGGCTTATTGCGAGTGTTACATCCATCCTTATATAATTCTTAGTGAGCATTATTATGCTTAACTATACAAGTTTAGGGAATTATGGCTTAAAATTTCTTTTAATTTCTATCATTAACTTAACCAAGTATCTAAATCATTTCAAACGTATCACTAACCATTAACAACAAACCATTAAGAATATTTTCATAATTACAATAAGTATTGAGTACACTCCATAAATTTCATATAGTACACAAATTTAGTCTTTAACTTAAACATAACAGGTCTATAATCTTTCTTCTAAATCATTAGATAACTTTATTGTAGTGAATTCTTTGGTTGATTGTACTTTAGTATATTGCCCTGGCTCACTTGGAAATGGATTCAAAGAAAAGTGAGACTTTATGTTTCAGCAATTAGTAAGCAGTTTAACAAAAAATAGTTCCATTTCGAGCCCTTACTTATCACACATAACAATAAAACTCATTTAACATGTAAATCATACACATGAGGCTACTTAGGGAATTACCTTCCATCCTATACATGTAAAATACAAATGGAAGTCATTTTCATTCTTGAGTTTGAAACACATCTCGTCACTATCTCATACTGACCAAGAGACAAATACTATGAAGGCCATTCACATAAATTTCCATCACTGTATCACCACTATCACTAATCACTCCCTTAACTCCAACTATGCAGTGATGGCATATGGGCGCTTAATGAATGATCATGTCTAGATATACATCTTTGGGCATCCATTGTTCATGTCATCGTCATCAATGGTTTATATGTCTGGATACCCAATATCCATCTTTCATATTCCATTGATAACCACACATGGAGATTGCCCAGTCCCCAAGTGCACATTCCAAGCGCATAACAAACATGTGTATAGCTATCATGTAAACATTTAAAATAAAACAAGATAAGTAGGGGGAAGCTAACTACTTGTTCAACTGATCTTCTTTAGAACTTGCCGTCTTTCCAGGTGTCCAAGGTAGCTAGCTATCTGAAGTTCATTAAATACCATATTTAAATTTCTTTCTATTTGTTAATCTATATCTATGCTATTTCTAAATCTTACTACTTATGTCATGAGAATTAATCCATATTTGCCTAATTTTATCAACTAATTCCTATTTAAGATTATCTTAAATATTTATACTGGCTTAAGTTGATCAAATTATATGAATAATAATCTTTTTATAAGTGTTCTAATTATACTCAAATAGGTTTCTTACACACAAAATTTCCAAAACAAATAACAATGGCATTTCCTCCTAATGATTATTTTGTCTTCTCACTAACAATAGAAACCCATTCCAAAAATCCTTAAAATCTCCAGATTTATTCTTCCAAGTCTTCTCTAATAGCTAGAGAAATTTGGGCTAGAAACTAGTTTATTTGCTACTTAAACCATGCTATTTTTTATGACTATGCTGAATAGTCCAATTTTCGTACTCTTAATATGTTTGGATTTATTTTAGGGGGCAAACGATATCCAAATTAATTCAAATTTGACAGAGAGATTTTTCTATGCTTTATAAATCTTACGTAAGAATTTGACCCCCAAACTCCAGGTTTTGGCCCTTGAAACGAACCATTATGGAAAAGTGTCCGGTGCTATCATTGTCTGACAGTGCAGGTATGGTTTTGAATTAAAAGTCATATCAGTACCATTCCAAATTTTCTAAAACTTTCCAAATCCTTTTCTTAACATGTTAGGACTCCTAATATTAAATTTCATCTCATTTAGAGGTCATTTACTATTTTTCCCTAGCTGTTTTCTTAAATAGTGCACATATAACAGTGTGCTTTCTGCTGTAGGTTTTGTGCCTATATTCACTCTATTTCCTGTAATTTTCTCTTTCTTTGAATTTTCTTTAGTGCTAGTAAACTTACTAAAGCTTGCTTTCATTCAATATGATTTCCTACTATATGAAGATAGAGAAGAGAATTTACAGTAATAGCCTGACATTGGTAGTGGCAGAACTTGAATAATGCATTCTTGTTTCTACTTGAACTTACTTCCTTTTACTCCCCCACAGTAGCTCTTAACTTCTGTTTTTATGGAAAGAACAGAATATCAATTCTTATATCTTTGTGGCGTGTACTTCCTTTCCACGCCTCCTAGTACATGGTTTCCACCCTCTATTTATAGGCCTACCTCCCTCGGTTTTTGCACTTGGAAGAATGCTATGTATTACTTGTTTTATCTTACCTCATCTTAGTGTCTATCTTTGCCTAGCTACACGTTGTCTATCTTCAGCTTATTCAACCTTAGATTCTTCCTTTTCTCCCACATATACTTGCATCGTGTCTCTCCAAGAATTGAGTTAAGCAACATATTTGCTTACATCTTCCTCCCTTGCTACTATGTGTTCTTAAAACTCTAGTGCTTCTTCCTATGCTGCCACCTAGTCTTGCCACTGATCCTTCTTTTATCATGCCATGTTTTCTAATTTGCTGTCACCTTGAGCTAAATACTTGACTACTTCTTCCTTTGCCACATCTTATCTCTATGACTCTCTTTTTCCTCTATGCTTAGTGTCCTTCTATCCCAATTTGCTGCCACTTACTCTCCTATTTATTTGCCACTTACCTAACACGTGCATCTTTTACCCTTTGGCTAAGCTTTCCTTGTTTAATACGTGTTTCAAATTCTAGTTAGCTTAGTGTTGGGTCTCTCTTTAATTTACTGCCACTTCATAAGCTACTATTTTCTACCTTCTTTAATTTCATGTTTATTTATTTTTCATATTTCACAAAATATTTATATTTGAACATAAATTGTTAAGCCAATATTTATTCATATATAGCACTTTATTATGATTTTAGTAGCCATATGGGTCTTTTAACAAGGGTTCTTTTTCTAAGGAATTATCTTAAATTTTAATTTACATTTAGGAATAATTATGAAATATTGCAAGAGCATTTTAACTTTCTAAACAAATCATTTAATGCTCATATTCTTTTTGTTAAATTATTTTCTCTTTTATAGAATTCTATTTGGACTCTATATTTTCAACTCCTTGGTATTATCCCTATAAATCATAGGTTGACATTTGGCACGAGCTCCCAGACAAAGAAACTTTCTCCCATCTTAAGCCTTTGGATAGTGAGTTCCATGAGGATTTCTCCCTCCATGCTCTAAACCATTAAGGTAAAGACTAAGGAGAAGTTGACACATTCTTGTACAAATCTATAAACATCTGTAAGTTTCATTTTTTACCAGAATAATTTAATAAGATGAAGGGTGAGATTTTAAGATATTAGCCTTCCCAATTCATTCATATTTATGCATCGATATAAGATGTGTTTATCATAAATGAATAAGATGAGCAAGAATTTCATAATTCATATAAATAAAGGATCCAAGCTGCTGCATGCATGCCGATTTTTGCTTCCAAAGCAATTTAATATCAATGCTCATTTGCTCCTTCATGTGCCACCACCATGGCCAAAGAAAAACACAAGCATATATCAAGAGAATAAAATGAAAGAATTAACAAACTAAGTATCTATTATTCTTGCTAACTTCTTTCTTGAACTAGTTTTGAATTTTTTTGCT
Organism: Delonix regia; assembly: GCA_037074485.1. Taxonomy (NCBI): domain Eukaryota; kingdom Viridiplantae; phylum Streptophyta; class Magnoliopsida; order Fabales; family Fabaceae; genus Delonix; species Delonix regia. Next base: position 17,021,366 of record CM073449.1, on the reverse strand, counting down.
TCCTAAGTCTCGGACAAGAACTATTTAACGAAGAGAAGAAGATGTTCTTAAATTCCTACCTACTAAAGCTAAAAGTATGAAAAAGAAAACCAAATTCATAGCTTACTTGATATTGCAAGCTCTCAGCCAAACTTCTTTCCTTGCTTCCTTCTCTTTCTCTCTACCTTCATTTTTTCTCAGTTTATACGAGCAAACACATTTGCATGGATGACTTACACCGCCTAATGCATGTGTTTATCTTGAAATCTCACCCTTCATCTTATTTGCATGCCATTTAATGCATGTGTTTAAGTGTCATGCTTTTATTTCATAACATTGTTAAGTGTGAGTGTGTTAAGCAAGCATAAAGACATTTATGCTTCCTTAGCTAGCCAATTGACAACAAATCTTTACCTTAATCATGTCATCTTAGTTTTAATGAGGAAGTTTTATTTTAAATTTAGGGACATATTTGAGATGGATTAGGGATGAATTTTTGTTTCAAATATTCAATTAGAGATGGATCAGGAGCAAAATATTCTGTCCCAAAACTATAGTTTAAGATAGAGTTGGGAATCATCCCAAAACAAGAACATGTTGTCCTGATTAGTTTGGAACCCAATTTTAAATTTGAGACGAAAAACTCTATCCCTAATTTCAGTGATTTTTTTTGTCCCTAAATTCTGTAATGTCTAATTTTGTCCCTATCAAAATTACATTCATAACATCTCGATTAGGATAGAATTGCTAGTATTTATAACATTACTTTTTCTATGAGATTCAATGTTCTTAATAAATTATTTCATTTATGAATTTTCTTATTATAGTGGCTATTGATCATTTAATATTCTTGAAATATAATGTTGATATAATATTATTTTGCTTTACAATTAATTAATGTTATACAAGTGAGAGATTGTTAGAATAAATAATTAATTAACTAATGGCTTAGAATTAATTAATCATTAAGCTAATTAATAGATTATACCTTGAATAACATCAAATGATTAATTATTGATATCTGACTTTTCTTATATATATTGGGTCATATTATTGGATAACTTGTTATACCATGTACTATCTATAAACTCATAATGAGATAAGTCCTAACTCACAGTCAATTACCAAAATTAGTTATCCTATTTATTAGTTAAAATTTCATATAAGGCTACACATATGTCAATAAATTTCAGTATTATCATAGATCATACTCTACTATTTTATTTTTTATCTTCCTATTTTATTCTAACAAACTTTCCATGCCTCCACTTTCTCCTCGTGAATGATTAGTTGGCTGTCTTTCTCCATTAGATTCCAACCGTGATACTCTAGTTGACCAAAAAAACTAACAAAGAACTACTCGTGCATTTGGTTTAGTACTTGAGCAACTTAAAAGTTAGTTTACACATTTAAATAAAAATTTATTTTATAAAAATTTTTATTTGATTTGATGTTTGATTCTTTTCAAAATTAATTTTACCTTTTTAATTTTTATTTGCATAAAAATGCTAAAAAATAAACTTGTTTTTGTGTTGAATGAATTATATAGATAATAAAAATTTCTAGAAACATAAATCACAATTATGTAAAATCATATTTGATAATTATTAATTTTGAAAATCACGTTTAAAAAATACAGTTTTTTTGTATAAAAAAATTATGGCCAGGACACGCGTCCCTTACCCAAAAATATTATACGAACACGGGGAAGCACTCCCTGCGATCTAATATGTAACATAAAAAACTGGATATTATGAAATGACAACTCCCGCGGTAGCCTAAAAATTTTAAAACAACAAGGATTTAAACATTTAACACAAGATTCAGAGGCATTTTCTGTAATATGTCTCCCAGAAAATCCAAATATTTTGTTCGTCTTTGGATTTTGTTAGTTCACAGAAAAATATGGCTAATTATTCCTTTGTCTCTGTAAGTAATGTATCGGCCGTTAAACAGAAAAATGTATTAAATACAAAGAAGTCGTACAGAAAGACAGATGATTAAATGACCATTACTAAAATAGTGCTGTCTTGAGATCAGAGTTGAGACCATATCTATTGAATTCTTATATTTATTAATGAATTTTACTTTTATTTTAATATATATTATTATCTAAATACATATTATTTATATTAAAAATATCAAATAAATAAATAAAGGGGTTGCGGCACAGTCATCTGACATAGTTATGCCTAACAATTTTGTTTTTCTTTCGAAAAGAGGATACAGGATGCAAGTTTTTGACAGCCGAGCGTCTCTGTTAGGAAATATTATGGAAGCACGGTTAAAAAGTCTGTTTGGTTCCATACTTTTACGTTTGATTTGTACCATCATTTTTTTTCTTCTAGCTATGTTTCTAAATCTTATCTTATTCTATTCTGACAGGATTATAAAGAAAATTTTATAAAATAATATTTGATGAAATAAACACTTTTAGGAATTAACAGGCATATATATACAGAAAATTATTTAATTTTGCTAGTAGTTACAAAACTTTCTTACAAGTGAGACTAATTATTACAGTTGAAAAAAAAAATAATGGGATTAGATAATCATAAATATTATTAATAGCTCCTAAGATTACATGAGGATGATAATTTAAAAAAGGATTATGCATTAGTAATTGCTTATATTTTTGTTATTAAAATTTTTAATTAAAAAAATAATAAGATATACTTTTTTATAAGAATATTAAAAACATATAATTTAATTTAAAAATCATGTAATTGTTTATAAAATTCATACAATGCCATGTGTTAATTAAATAATTTAATAATAAAAATATATAAAACTATAAGTTTCTTGTTAAAAAAAGTGTTAAAATGCTATAATCTATGAAAATTAATTTATTCTATAATTTATCGTAATAGTTTCCATTTCTAGAAGAAAAAGGTTTAATTGACGCAGACAAGAAGTCGATCAAAGAGCAAACAGAAAATCCCCTCGCTACCATTATTAAACTGTTCAAAGATCAGAGAAAGCACCACGTTTGAACGTACAAAGAGAGATTTCGATATATGATAAAAAAGTAAAAATATGAGAGAGATTTTGCTTATCTATTTTTGCTCTTTTATTATTATTATATATCTCTCCAAAGCCTCCACTAATCTCTGTGCCCTCAACAGTTGAAATGATCTTTTCATGAACAAGAGAAGATCAAAGACGGTGCATGAAAGGGAGACATACCAAAGCACAAGCACAACAACCACACAGCACGAAGCTTCATAGATCAGTTAAAACCTAAAACTGAGTCAACTCCTCAAGGTCCTCCATCACAGACGACACTAGAGACGACGTCGTTCTGCTGTTGGTGGCGGAGCACTTGTTGCGAATCTCCCCTTGCGTCCCCGTTAACACACTCAACTGGCTCATCTTGATCATGGCCGTCGCAAACTTGTCAAAGAACAGCTTCTGGTTCTTGGCGAAGCTGGTGACGATGCCCTTGGTCCTGAGGTCGGTGAACAGATCCTGGTCTGAGAAGAAGAGGCCCTGGCGGTTCACGAGGTCCACGTAGTACTGGTTGTCGAAGATGCTGGGGGTTCGGACGTCGAGGTTGGCGGTGTTGGCGGAGCTGGCGGCGGGACACGTGGTCTTGAGAGAGGAGGCGAAGGCGGGGTCCATGGTGGGGTCTGTGGTCGGCGAGAGGCGGCGGAAGAAGGAGCCGCAATGGGCGCGGCCGAAGGTGTGGGCCCCGGAGAGGGCGACGACATCGGTGGTGTCGAAGTTTTGGGCCCCCAGAGCGCTGAGAACGCCGCCGGCGGAGCTGGATGGGCCTGGCAGGTTATTGGTTCCACTGACGCTGAAATTCAGGCTGTCCCGTCTTCCTAGTGGCACCGGAAAGTCGGGGCCTCCGGACTATAATCAAAATCAAAGGGAACATAGGTTTTGTTGTTTTGGGGGAACATAAGTTTTGTTTTTTTGGGGTAAATTATATTGTTGTCATTATTTTTTTGGATAATTGTCATTATTATTATTATTATTATTATTATTATATAAACAAAAATATGATATAAAATCAAGAGATGATATAAATTAGATAAAAATATATATTAGCCTATAAATTATTACTAAGTTATTATTTCAATTTTTATTTATTTTATTTTTAAAAATAATTTTTTATTAATTAAAATTTGTTAACGGTATAAGTTAATAAGATTAGTTTAAAAGATTGCATAAAATAATAATTTTAAAAGTAAAAGTTAAAAGTATAATTTAATAATAAATAATAGATTAAAATAATATATAAATTTAAAAATTAAATTAAAAGTAATTAGAACTAATTAATTTTTAAAAATAATAATTGAGTCTTATCTTTATCAAAAGGTAAAGTACAAATCATGACGTAGGTTCCAACAAAAATTGTGCCGACGTACATCTTTGAGGGGAACCAGTCCAAATATTTGAAATGCACTTTTTGATATTGTTTTTAGAAATCTTAAAAAGTAATAGAATCTTAAATAATAATAATAATAATAATATATCATTTTATGTACATACATAATTTTAAATATATTCATATATTTATTTATAATTTAAAATTATAATTATAATATATTATAATTATATTCTTATATTACAATTAAATACATTAACATATTCAAAAATTTTAAATGTATCAAAAATTTTATCCAATAATAATCTACCTCCCTAGTTTTGGACCACTACCGCAACAGTGAGTCAGTGGCTTCTCCACCTTCTGGGTGACATTTTCTTTGTTTAAGGATAAGATTACACTGATATTTCATCATGAGCTACATTAGATCATGCGTTGTTTGATTCTTCAGTGCTTTTTTTATAAAAAGAAAAAAAAATTTTGCTGGGTTTCATTTTCCTGTTGTTTTCCTTTATAAAAAGAAAAAAGGTTTTTTTATAATTAAGTTTCTTTGAATTTTGCGTAAAATAGACCAAAAGAAATCTTAAAAGATGACAATATAAATGGAGAATCGAGACTAAAATTACCAAGAAAACAGCATCGCGAGCTGCCAGGACGGTAATGTCAGAACAAGAGACTACTTTTCCACACTTCTTGTGAACAAGAGCTCGAAGGTCCTCAATGGTTTGCAACGCCTCTGGCCTCAAGGTGCTGTTTGGAATTGTGTCCTTCTCGCTCCTATTATTTGGTGGTACTGCGTCCAACAACACCGATCCATCGCATCCCTGCAAAATCAATTTTAATGTCACCAAACACATCCCATTGCTTGATTCATCGCTTCTCTACTTCAAAGATCATTCTCATGAAAAGGAAAATATAAGAATGGACAAAACTAAACAAATGTTATCCAACATCAAATCCAGACCTAAAAATTCATTCCTAAGTTATAAGAACCAAGAAAAACAATATTTTTTTATTTATCACAAAATTATTATTTTAACTTTTGTATTTATTTTATTTTTTAAAATGATTCTCAATAATTAAGAATAGTTACTTTTGATTTCTATTTTTAAAATTGTTGCCGCATATATAATTTCATGAGCTAAACTCTATTAATTTATACGGAGAGTACAAAAGTGCAATAATCCCTCACAATAACACTTTCTCCAATCAGGTAATCGAATGTTTAATATTGATTACCGTAAAAAATCTAACAACTTAAATTTAAAATTGAGTTATTCAAATAGGTAATCTTTAACACTAAAAATCAATAACTTTTAAAATTTAACTTGAGATTATAAATAGTTTAAAACCTTTAATCAATGGTCAAAATTTTCTATTGCATAGTACTACATAAAAGTGCAACTGTAGCCAATCTTCTTGGTAAAAAAAAAAAAAGAAAATTTTCAATTAGTAGGAGATTAGTTTTAAAAATTAATATGAATAAGACAAAAAAATTATTAACAAATAATAAAAAAATATTTTTTTTTGGACAGAGGGACATGATCAATAATACTGACCTGAACAAAGCAGTCATGGAAGAAGATGCGAACTATACCAGCAGCTTGGCCAATGTCTTTCTTGAACACCTTCGTGAGATGGTTTCTCACTACAAGTTCAAGCTCGGGACAGCTTGACTGATAGAATATCCAAGACAGTCCCTTTACGATGGGGGGTTTGGCTTGTGCCTCTGCGGCATAGAATTGGGAAAGCAGAAGAACTGAACACAACAAAAGTAAAGGGTACAGTGAAGCACTTGCCATCTTAATAACTCAAGTGATTGTGCGCCTTGTAATGGCAACGAGCTTGCTTATTTATAGACCACTTAGTTGTACTATGGTGGTTCTAGAATCAGGGCTTCCAAAATATATTAACTAAAGCGAAAGTGTTTAAAATAGATAAATTAAAGTGATTATGAATATACATATTACATTCAATATACTTTATATATTTAAAGCCTACAAAATTTTTTAATTGATGGGATTTATAAAAATTAAAGTCCAGTCAATCTTAAATATATATATATATATATTATAATCTATAAAATGTTTAATGTATCTATACATATATTTATTACTAACTAATTTATTTATATTTTTTGAGTGTATACATAAGAAATAAATTTTTTGATGTAAATATAAATGTGATTTTATTAGTATAATTATTACGTAATATATTAAAAATAAAATTTAATTGACAATAATGTGTAAAAATAAGGTGATTATATGTCATTATTATATTCATATTTTAATTTTAATATTTTATATATTTTATTCATGAACTCAAAATTTCTTATTTATCAATAACACCTTTGTTGTATATATAATTAAGAATTTGGAGAGTTAATAAAAAAAAAAGAATGAGTTAATAAATTTATAAATTAATAATTTTGTGGAAATAACTATAAAATAAATTAGAAAAAATAAATTGAAAATTAAAAAAAATTGAGATTGATAAATAAAAACTAAAAAGATATTAAGATTAAAATATAAATATAATAAAAAATTTTATACTAACATATAATTTATTTATTTTAATATATTATTGTCAAGGATTTTTTTAATTTATCATATAATGGCTGCGCCACTTGACTCACTTTTATGATTGTATTGGAGTTCACCTAATTTTTAATATAATTAACTAAATAGTTAATTTCTAGTTTATGCTGAATAATACCAACAGCTATTTGGACTTTGGAGCCTCTTGTCATTATTATTATCTTGCTTGCTACTTTGTCCGAAGCATAGTGGAAAGACTGAAGTGATAATGTGGCGGACACATTCCCAGATATCCAGCGCGTCCCTTACAGCCCGATGGGGTTGCGAGGGCAATTATAATGTGATATTCTCTCACCGACGCTTTGTGGAAATTATGTAATTGCCAAGTTGAAAGACCACACCCACCAACGAGCAAGGAGGCATAATTTCTAAGTGGGCCCTACGATATTATTATGATATCACTTTTCCCCAAAAGGAGTCAGAAACTAAGTCCGATGCAGAGTATATAGAATTTGTTTATCAAAGAAAAAAAAAAGGTATATCGAATTATACTTGAAAGAGAAAAAAGAGAGACTAATTTATTTCTTCGGTGCCTCACCTCAATGGCAAAGGGTTATCAAGCAGTTTTTGAATTTATAATGCAGGGCTTAGTTTGATTCTATTCTTTGACATAGAAAAGTATATAAAAAAAAACTAATTCATAAAATTAATTTTAAAAATTAATTAATTGAAGTTGCCATCAAATTAAAAAGAAAAATGATTGATATAAATAGAGATGGGTTTAATAATTTATTGGAATGCAGAAAAGGTGTTAAGCATTATATAATACTTGTTCATAAAGACAATTATCTTAAATTAATCAAGTAAAGTAAATAAGATACGATCATAAATTTATTTTAATTGCTTATCCAAAACCCATGTAAAAATAAATCAAAATTAATGAGAAAAAAATATATTTACAAATAGTAAACTTAACTTAAGATTAAAGCTTATGGACATACTTTGTAATAAGAATGAAAGTCTACATAATGCATTTAGAAATACATGTTAGTGAGTTAGTATTTTTTTAATTTTGTAAAAAGAATAAAACAATTAAAATTAAACAAATTTTCATAAACAAAATTATTAGAATTTGGGTTAGTATTTTTTAATTTACAAAAACAATATAATCTTTTTGTTTTCGGCTCTTTTCATTTTATCTATTTATTTTTATCTTTTTATGAATTTGGAAAGATGCCTTATTGCACATGATTTATTTATACTTAAATTGAAATATCTTAAAAACAAAGTGAACACCTATTTTTGGTTTTTTGAATATTAAAAAAATGAATTTCAAAAAACAAATAAACTTTGAACTTAATACTTTATTTGAAAATTTTCAATGAAATTAAAAAGACATTTTCATTTATATATAAGATTGCTTTGTTTAAATTTTAAAACATGAAAAATTAAATTAAAAGAGAATAAGAAATTGGTAAAAATATTTTTTATTAAAAAGTGATGATTTTATTATTTTTATTTGACCATTTTGAATTCAAGATTTTTGTTTTCGCAGAAAAATGTTGATTGGATATAAATCCTTGAAACTCAATTTTATTTTTAAAAGTACATGTGATTGGATATAACCATTACAATCTAAAACTTATTTAAAACATATACGTCTAATATTAAATAATGACTATAGAGTTATATATTGAAAATAGAATTATGTTTATATAATGAGCCTACGTAGAAGTTAGACTTCACGTAACAATACTAAAGTGACGAAAAAAAAACCTAACATTGGTAATTGTGTGTTGGGGCTCAATTAATTACTTATCATCTAATTTGAGGTATTCCTTACTAGCTTCCATGTCATAAAGTTGAATTCTCATCTTCCCCTATTTGCCTCTTGCTTTTCAATCATTTCCAATAAGGTCTCCAACAAATAAACTCTCAATAGAATTTAAACAGTAAGTACAAGTGAAACACATCATATTTTCCGGAACAAATTTGATTATCAAAAAGGCTTATGATATCACCCAAATTTAGATAGCCAAGACACCATAGATAGGGCAGCCACATAAGCAAAACAAATTACTTTTGGAGACCAAAGCAAGTGCAAACGTCTTAAGTATTAAAATAGAACCTAAATCACACCTCAATTGGAAGTAAATTTTCAAGCCAAAATGGAACTTAAACCATGTCACAATTGAAGATACTTTGGAGATATTAAACTATGATATTCCAGCCCCCCTTCTTGCCACAAAAATTGAACCAAAACACATACAATTGGAAGTAAGGCACAATCAAATTCTTAACACAAATAGGACAGCCGAAAAAAAATATATTATGAAAGGAATCATGTGGCAGATTTTTCACAGTAAATAAAGCAAGATTTAAACAAATTTTTGTATCAGCTTAATCATAAAAAATGGAACCAAAATGCAACTCCCATTGAGCATTTATATAACAGCAAGATTGGAAAATAATACAACACAATCCGTGCGCTAAAACAGAGATATATTACAGCCTAATTTCAGCAAAAAACAAGGGGGAATTCAGCGAAGAAATATACAGAAAAAAATAGAGATAACGCAAATTCAAACATTATGTGACAGCAAAACAATGTAGAATATACAATAGAAGCAGCAAATATTTCAACAGAAACAACGGAGAATTCAATGAAACTAAACAGCAAAATGGAGATGAAGAATGCTGTAAAATGACGGAAAATAGAGGCCAATTATACAGTAAAAACAACGTCATTTTACAGCAGAAACAAAGCAGAATTCGTGCAGCAAAACAGATGCGAAAACATGCAGTAAGATCCACGCTTTACGACAGCAACATTACGATGAATATACTGCAGAAACAAAGACGTTTTCAGCTGGAACAAAAGGGGACTTTAGCGTGGATATGGATAGCAAAAACAGAATAAAAAATGTAATGAATTCAGCCCAATTTGACAAAACCAAAAGGAATGAAAACAACAAAAAATGAATACCTTTCCTCCTCTGATCCCCTCGTTTCTGGACTTTCTTTTCCTCTTCAAACTTCACCTGATGCCTCTCTTTTTTCCTCTTCCATGGTGCTCTTTTCCTCTCTCACGTGTTGCCCTCTCTTTTCTTTCACCAACATCTTATTAGAAATAAACTTGATTTTGGCCCAATGTCTTATAAGTCATAACCCACACCTTACAATCAAATCCAAGTTAGACCTATTAGTTTAAGCCTATTATCTAGAATTGTCTTATTTAATGAAGTAGGTGTTGGTTGGGAGATGTTATAAATAAATGTAGAAGCAGGTTAGGAGTTACATTAAATAAATGTTGTTTGTAATATTCTCTTAAGTTCTATAAATAAGGAATGGTCCTCCCAGTATTATATTAAGCCAAAAAGGACAAATCTAATAAAAATATTCCTTTCTCTCCACTAGCATTTCTTCTCTCCACTTTTAGAATTTTCTCTTCCAATATTCTAAACCTAAATAGCCCTACCTTTTCTCAAACAAGGTGGTATCAAAGCCCAACTATCTTAGAAAAAGATGGCAAATAACATATTTCCCTTCCAATTCCCTCGCTTAACCAAAGACAATTATGAAAGTTGGAGTATTCATGTGAAGGCTTTACTAGGCTCTCATGATGTATGGGAAATGGTAGAAAAATGTTATGAGGTATCCCAAAATGAGGGTTCCTTAAATCCTACCCAAAGGGAGACTTCGCATAAGGTAAGAAGGAAGGATCAACAAACGCTTACTCATATTCACCAATGCCTGGATGATGTCGTGTTTGAAAAGGTAGCTAATGCATCCACTTCAAAATACATATAAGGGCATAGTTAAAGTAAAGAAAGTACAACTCCAAACCCTTCAAAGTGATTTTAAAACACTTCACATGAAAGATTCTGAAAATATTTTTAATTATTCTACTCGAGTATTAACTATTGTTGATGAAATGAAAAGAAATGGAAAAGTCTTCAATGATACCTGAGTGAAAGAGAAAGTTTTTCAATCTTTAACTCCAAAATTTGAACATATTGTTGTTACAATCAAAGAATAAAAAAAATATGGACACCATGACTATTGACTAACTCATGGGGTCATTAAAAGCTCATGAAGAAAGGATAAGGAAGAAAAAGATGATTAAGTCGATGGAACAAGCTCTTTACTCAAAAGTCACCCTCAAAGAGAGGAAAGATCATGATGGAGAATGCAAATGGCAAGGACATGGTCATGGTCATGGTCATGGTCATGCACGTGGTCAAGGCCGAGGAAGAGGAGGGAGAGGCAACTATAATAATTATAAAGAAAGTAGTCATGGTTCTTAAAGAAAACGTGGGAGAAAAAGCAAAAGTCAAGGATATGAAAAATCTCAAATCCAATGCTTTACTTGTCACGAATTTGGCCATTATTCTTCCGAGTGCAAAAACGCTAATCGTGTGGAAGAGATAGCTAATCTTGTAGAAGTGAAGGAAGATGTTGAGCTCACTTTGTTCAAAGAAGAGCATATGGTATCTTGACACTGAGGCAAGTAACCATATGACTAGTGATAAACGTAATGATGGAAGCCACCAATTCATTTTTTATGTTTATTATATGCCAAGTTTGAAGAACATATCTTAAGCATGGAGCAATTACATGAAAAAGACTTTGATATACACATGAAAAATCATCGACATTATTTAAAAGATCAAGAAGGAACTCTGATAGTCAAAGTGTCAATGGCAAGAAATAGACAATTATTAATTGAAATTCAAAATGATGATGCTAAATGCTTAAAGGCATGTTTGAAAGATAACTTTTGGCTTTGACACTTAAGACTTGGCCACTTAAATTTTGACAGTCTGAAATTAATATCAACTAAAAGCATGGTCAAAGGATTACCTCCAATAGATCATTCTAATCAATTGTGCAAAGGATGTTTTCTTAGAAAGCATTCTAAAAAAGGTTTTCCAAAAGAGGCGACATCAAGAGCTAATAAGCCTTTACAACTCATATATGTTGATTTGTGTGGCCTTATAACTTTGAGCTCATATGGTAAGAATAATTCTTCTTACTCTTTATTAATGATTTTTCAAGAAAGACATGAGTATATTATCTAAAAGAAAAATCAGAAGCATTTGTAGTGTTCAAAAGGTTTAAGGCTCTTGTTGAAAAAGATAATGCCTATAAAATTGAAGCCTTGAGGACTGATGGAGAGTTGAATTCACATCAAAAGAATTCAATGAATTTTATGATATAAATGGTATTTGCCATCCTTTAACAGTGCCTCAAAGCATGCTAAAATGCAAGAAGATGGCTAAAGAATTTTGGACTAAAGTAGTTAATTGTGCTGTTTATATTTCTAATCGATGCCCAACCTAAAAGTCTTGATGGTAAAACTCCATAAGAAGCATGGAGCAAGATAAAGCCAAATATCTCACATCTACAAGTTTTTAGAAGCATTTTTTATACTCATGTACTTTATCAAAGGCGTTCCAACCTCAATGACAAAAGTGAGAAGTACATATTCATTGGGTATGACAAGAGATAAAAATGCTACAAGCTCAACAGTCCCATCACAATGAAGAATATCATCATTATAGACGTTATGTTAATGAAGGGGGAGAGATTATGATTTCATTCCTTCTTTTGAGGTTAATGAAGGGCAATAAAGAGAAGAAGCTCCAATGCCTACAAGCCCACTTTTTGACGCCATCTCCATCTCCATAGTCAAGACTTGTCTGCAAGCTTAAGTGAAAGAACCCCACATACAAGAACCCTCCAAAAAATTTATGAAGTAACTAAAAATTTAAACGAATTCACTCTCTTTTGTCTATTTGCTGGATGTGAACGTATAGGGTATGAAGAAGCAGTTCAAAGTAAAGAGTGGAAAGACATCATGGACAAAGAAATCAAAGCCATTATGAAGAGCAATATTTAGGAGCTAGCCTCACTTCCACGAGAATAAAAGGCAATTGGAGTCAAATGGGTTTACAAGGAGAAAAGGAATGTTGAAGGAAAAGTAGAGAGATATAAAGCAATATTGGCGACAAAGGGCTACAACCAAAAGTATGAAATAGATTATGATGAAGTGTTTCCTCTAGTGGCCCGATTAGAGACAAAGATTAATAATTTCTTTAGTTGCACAACAAAAAAGAAAAATTTATCAAATGAATGTCAAATTAGCCTTTTTGAATAGACTATTAGAAGAAGTTTATATTGAACAACCTATAGGCTATGTTGTAAAAAGTTAAAGAAATAAAGTTTTGAGGTTGAAAAAAAGCCTTATATAGCTTGAAGCAAGCACCACAAGTATGGAACAATAGAATTGATAAATATTTTCAAGGAAATAACTTTCTCAAATGCCCACATAAATATGCTCTATATGTAAAGGTGAATGAAAAAATAGATATTTGGTTTGTCTGCTTGTATATGGATGATTTCATTTTTATAGGAAATGATCTAAAAATGTTTGAAGACTTTTAAGAAAGCAATGAGTCGAGAATTTGAAATGACTGACATCGACCTTATGTCATAATACCTTGGGATCGAGGTTAAGCAAATTGAAAAAGACATTTTTATATCATAAGAAGGTTATGCTCAAGATGTCCTAAAGAAGTTTGGAATGGAGAATTACAATGCGATTGGTACTTCAGTAGAATGTGGATTAAAGTTATCAAAGTTTGAAGATGAAGAACAAGTGGATGTCACTCAATTCAAGAGCTTTGTTGGAAGTTTAAGGTACTTAACATGCATGAATCCAACATTCTTTTTAGTGTTGGACTTGTAAGTCGCTATATGGAAGAACCAAAGATGACACACTTAAAGGTGGCAAAGAGAATTCTATGATACATCAAAGGGACCATTGACTTTGGTTTACTTTATTCCTCTTCAAATAACTTCAAGCTTGTTAGCTATAGTAATATTGACTGGGTTGGTGACTTGGATGATTGCAAAAGCACAATAGGATTTATATTCTTCATGGGATAGACAACATTCGCTCAGAGTTCTAAGAAGCAATCTATTGTCACTCTTTCTACATGAGAAATTGAATATATTGCTACAAATTCATGTGTTTTCCATGTCATTTGGCTTCAAAATTTATTGAAGAAGTTACATATGCCTTAAGAAGAAGCTATTGAGATGTATGTTAATAACAAGTCCACTTTTGCACTTGCAAAGAATCTGCTACTTCATGATTGAAGTAAGCACATTGACACATGGTATCGTTATATCATAGAATGCATTACACAGAAGGAGATTCAAGTAAAGTATGTAAAGTCACAAGAACAAGTTGCTAACATTCTCACCTAGCCACTCAAGCAAAGAGATTTTAGAAGATTAAGAAGCGTGCTTGGAGTCACAAAAATCAATTTTAAGGGGGGATGTTAGAAATAAACTTGATTTTGGCCCAATGTCTTGTAAGTCATAATCCACACCTTGCAATCCAATCCAAGTTAGGCCCATTAGTTTAAACCTATTATCTAAAACTGTCTTGTTTAATGAAGTCGGTGTTGGTTAGAAGATGTAGTAAATAAATATAAGAGTAAGTGGTAGTTGAGAGTTACATTAGATGAATGTTAGTTATAACCTTCTCTTGAGTTGGATGGTCCTTTCATTGTTATATCAAGCCAAAAGGGCAAATCTAATAGAAATCTTCCTTTCTCTCCACTAGCATTTTTCCTCTCCACTTTTAGAATTTCCTTTTCCAATATTCTAAACTCAAATAGCCCTACCTTTTCTCCAACACATTTAATGGCTATTCTGTTTTACCTCTAGAAAAAATCTAGCTCACTTTCTACCCCTTCTTGGTTTGTTGGAGATATTCTTCTCTTCATTCCTTTTGCTAACACATCACCCACCTTCCATGTGTGAGAAAAATCAAGAAAAATATATCTTGCCTTCTCGTTGCTTTGATAATGCCATGCCTTCTTTTTCCATCCTAATATCATCAAAGAAATGGGCCTATGTATCATGTGTTTTCTTTATTTTTCCTCTTCTGATTATTTATTATTATTTTCTTATTTTTTATTCATATATATAGTTTGATTTTGAGGAAGAGTTGGCTAACATAGATTTTGGAGTTTTCACCCCCCCCCCCCTTTTCTTAATGATTTTCCTTTTTAATTAGAAGTTTTTTATCTTAACTAATCTTCTAGTTGATTTTTTTGCTTACATTTTTTAATTTTATTTCAAACGTATATTTTTGTTGTTATTGCCATTTTCTTTTTCTATTTTTTGATAAATTGGTATTTTTTTAATATATTTCTTTAATTATTGTTATTTTATTTTTAAAAACATTTTCTGGACAACTTATGGTGTTCACACCTTGTTTTGAAAATTTTTCAATAATTTTGGGAAATTACATTTAAAAAAATTTTTTAAAAATAAAAAATAAAAAAACTTGATTGAATCAATTATTTTTTGAAATAAATTCAAAATTTGAAAAAATTGTTTAAAAAATAATTTAAATTCAAATTCTAAAAACATTAAAACTAAAGAAAAAAGAATAGTGACACAAACTTTTGTAACCGTATTCCGTGCTCCAAACTCTCTTTTTTTTTCAATTTTCAATTGTATAATGAATAGTGACATAATCAAATGTATAATGTATAATGACATAATTATATATTACGTCGAGTTAGGTTGAATCATAATAATAATTAAAAAAATTTTGTATTTTAATCTATTACACCCCAAAATCTTGGAATGTGACTAGCGCGAAGATACAAGGCAGATCTGGTTCCACAAGCCTAACTTCTTATCAAATCTATCCTAATTATATAAGCTAGAGTCAAAGTAAGTACAACAAGGGATTTTCTTCAAGAAATGGAAATTTATTCACATTGTTATGGTTTTGTAGAAATTTCAGCAAAGTCTTTTATGAAAGTTAGACACTCTAAAATTTTACAACAACCTGTCAACTCAACTAAGACAACCAAGAGAGCTTTGCTCATAATTTAAACATAGCTTAACTAACATGAGGTAGGGGATTCTTCCTGTGGCCAACATGGAGCTACAATCTAGAATAAATTCACCCTACACAATGTTCGTTTTACGATAACCATACGTTGCAAAATACACGAATAGGATGTCTCACAAATTGAACATGGGCTCACCATTCTTCACAAACCTTAACCCTCTAGAGCTGGCTCTTGATCTTTTCTATTAGTTGAGATTCCAAATTTTCAACTAGTAAATAACATTACATAAATAAATAAATATAGCTAAAAATAAACATGTAGGAATTAGAAAGGCAACCTAAAGATAATGTTTAATTCAAAAGGAGTATATACTTACGATGGCATCACATAGTCAATAACAAACAAATTTTAAATAAGATCAACT
The DNA here is from genome assembly GCA_037074485.1 of Delonix regia. NCBI lineage: Eukaryota > Viridiplantae > Streptophyta > Magnoliopsida > Fabales > Fabaceae > Delonix > Delonix regia. The sequence goes on along the minus strand of CM073449.1, from coordinate 17,005,208 downwards.
TTAGAATTAAAAGATGGGAAATTTCTTGTTAATGGAATCTATTTCAAGGGAAGGACCTTGTGAACGAAACATAAATCTAACATGGGCACATAGCCAACGAGGGGAAGCCATAAATTGGAGAAGGCATACAACCCTCAAGGGTAAATAACCATCTAGCATGAGACCTCAGCTCATGAAAAAATCAACTAGCATGAGAACTTAGCTCACGAAATCTAGAATCACTCCTATCCTTGTGTAATGGTCATCACATAGGGCTATCATCTCCAAGAACCCTACTAGCTAGGTATTTCCATGGTGCATCGAGGGTTAACAAAATTGTTATTAGTTACCAATGTCCTTCACTAGTCCTTCTGAAAAGAAAATGTATCCAATGTGTACAAAATCAATTTCTTTTTAACACATACATTTAGGTATCCATACAAATTATATGCCAATATTTAAAAAGTAATATGTGAATCCTATGCATGTTTCAAGCATCATTTTAAAACCATTTTTAATGGTACCAAAAGTATTTTAGAATTTATGAAAACGTAAAGATACAAAACTTTCACAAAAATGAAATAAAATTTCAAGATATTTAAAATTAAAATTTCCAAAGAATTTAAAGTATAGTTTGAAATATGCAATTAAAATAAGATAAATAGTTAGGATGTTATCTACTCAAAATACAACTAATGTAGAACTAGCATTTTCTAATAATTTCTCCACTTACAATCTAATTACTTATATTGCTACCTTCTGATTATTTCTCTTTTTTGTTTTTTCAAGAACGAAGTCTACAACATTACCAAGAATGAATAACTTAATTAGCAGTTCACAAAGACTTTAACTACCTAATTATATCATGCATTTGATTTACTACAACCAAAGCACTCTAGTAGTTTCAATATCCATGTGTCATATAGTAGAAACAGTGGAACCAAACATCAATGCACAAAATCATTTAATTCTAAGATATATAAGAGGGAGGTTACATGATTATTTCCCATTAATTAGCATAAACTTCTTTCAAGAATACAATATAAGAGTTAATGTGTTAATATATATGCATGTAATATTTATAGTCAGTTTTCAATATTATTAGCTTTAATAAATGTTTACTTGCCTAATATCCATCTCAAGATTTAAAATTCAATTGAATTTTGTATCCCTTATGCTCGTGATTGCACTTTCTAGGATAGAAAGCCATATAATAAAAAAGAAAAACTAGGCTAGCTAAATGCTTAGTCATCTAGTTAATAACTAGTTGTAATAATGATTATTATTATTATTGTTGTTGTTGTTGTTGTTGTCATTATTATCTTCATTTAATGAAAGGACACAATTACTCTAGATTTTACAAAACTATATATTATAAAGAATGCTAGCCTAACTAATTTGGTAATGAGGCAAAAACATTATAGTTTATGTTACGACTCCAAAAGAGCGTGAACGGCATAAAGATTGAAATAAATCTCGATCTTGTAAGCTTGATAACAAATAAAATGAACTAATTAATAGAATAAGTTGGATTGAAATTAACTAGGTGTTTTTCAAATTTGAGTATTTAATATATCTCAAAAGGATCAATTTAACATCTTATGTAGAAATTTTGGTAGAGTTTCATATATAATACAAGCCCCTAAAGTCTCAACAATTGATCTATTGATATTCAAGATGAAAGGGAGATCTGCACACAATAAAAATAATATAAACAGACATTAGCATACAAAGTATTTCAAATTGATAAATATATTAACACCCTGTGAATAATGCAAGGGCTCACCAAAAGAATACATTCGCTCTTCTCCAAAGTTATTGATAGGTGACTTAGGTCAATGCTACTATATGAAATGATTTAAACAATAGGGGTTAATTGAAAACTTAGTGAGAAAATAATACTAATTATGCAAAGGAAGGGACAAACTAGGTATGGTAGGGTTTTTCACAAACCATTTATTTATCTTTCAAAAATTAAAACACCATAAGCCATTATGAAAGTGGAGTATATCCTCCCCAACTATGGAATCATTGTATCATGGTGATATATTGTGAACAACATTTCTTAATGGAGTTTAAGGATATTTATGTTGGGTTGCATGCCATTTTGATACTTTTTATGACCCAATCCATATAAATTAAGAATGATATCTGCATAAAATTCTTAGCAGGTGAAAATTATCATCTCTAAAATGCAACCTATAATGATAAGGACTTACTGACCTAGTACACTTATATAATGGTATCATAAAAGTAAGGATGCAATATATAATGAACAACATGAAGTATCCTAAGCTATTGGATTGTAGCTAAAATAAATGGCTCAATTATTGAGACTCAATTCTTATATGTTAAAGAAGATATCTCCAAAGAATAATTAGTGGAAAAATTGTCAACCACAAAGTGGGACTTACGTTGCAGAGGACCTACCATTCAACTGTATTTATAATCGAGGTGTTATGAAAGTAAGGATATAATAGGTTATGAACAGGGTGAAGCACAATAGGTGTTAGTTTGTAGCTATAACATATTAACTAATTGTTGAACGAGTGTCCAACTTGTGGCTAATAAGTTGATGAAAGACTGAATCAACAACTACTTCATAGGCTTTAATTGCTAGCTAAATGGAATGTTCAATAGCTAAAGTGTAAACTTTACTATAAACACTAAATCAATATCATTCAAGAAATGGCAAGTTCAATTTGGTGGTCCATGACTTTAAAATCCCATCACTTTCCAAGAATTGAATTGCCTTGCTTGCATAAGCCATTGTGGAAGTGGAGTATATCCTCCTCATGTATGGAATCATTGTATCATAGTGATCTAATGTGTACAACATTTCTTTCATGGAGTTTCAGGATATACATGTTGGGTTACATGCCATATTGATGCTTTTAAGACCCAATCCATATAAATTAAAAATGGCATTTGCATAAAATTCTTAGTAGGTAAAAATTGTCATCTCCAAAATGCAACCCATAATGATAAGGACTTACTGAGCAAGTGCATTTATATTAATAGTGTCATGAAAATAAGGATGTAGTAAGCAATAAACAACATAAAGCATCCTAAGCTATTGGATTGTAGTTAAAATAAATGGCTCAATTATTGAGACTCAAGTTTTAAGGCTCAATTCTTATACATTAAGAAGACATCTTTAGAGAATAAATGGAGGAAAAATTATTAACAACAAAGTGCCACCTACGTTATTGAGGACCTACCATTCAAGTGCATTTATAATCATGGTGTCATGAAAGTAAGGATGTAATAATTTATGAACAGGCTGAAGCACAATAGTTGTTAGTTTGTAGCTATAACAAATAGATCAATTGTTGCACGAGTGTGCAACTTATGGCTAATAAGCTGATGAAAGACTAAGTCAACAACTACTATACAAGCTTTAACTACTAGCCAAATTGAGTGTTCAATAACTAGAGTGTAAACTTTACAAATAACACCAAATCAATATCATTCAATAAGTGGCAAGTTCAATTTGGTGGCCAACGGCTTTAAAATCCCATCACTTTGCAAGAATTAAATTACCCTGCTCGCATAAGCCATTGTGGAAGTGGAGTATATCCTCCTCAAGAATGGAATCATAGTATCATAGTGATTTAATGTGAACAACATTTCTTACGTGAGGTATCCTAAGCTATTAGATTGTAGCTAAAACAAATGGCTCAATTATTAAGGCTCAAGTTTTAAGACTTAATTCTTATACATTAAAGAAGACATCTCTAGAGAATAATTAGAGGAAAAAATTGTCAACAATAAAGTGCCACATATGTTGCTGAGGTCCTACCATTCAAGTGCATTTATAATCATGGTGTCATAAAAGTAAGGATGTAATAGTTTATGAACAAGGTGATGCACAATAGCTATTAGTTTATAGCTATAACAAATAGATCAATTGTTGCATGAGTATGCAACATATGGCTAATAAGCTGATGAAAGACTGAGTCAACAACTGTTGTACAAGCTTTAACTAGTAGCGAAATGGAATGTTCAATAGCTAGATTGTTAACTTTACTAATAACACCAAATCAATATCATTTAAGAAGTGGCAAGTTCTATTTGGTGGCCAATGACTTTAAAATCCCATCAGTTTGCAAGAATTGAATTGCCCTACTCGCATAAGCCATTGTGGAAACCATTGTGGAAGTGGAGTATATCCTCATTAACTATGGAATCATTTTATCATGGTGATCTAATGTGAACAACATTTCTTACATGGAGTTTCAAGATATACATGTTGGATTACACACCAATTTGATACTTTTTAAGACCTAATCCATATAAATTAAAAATAACATCTGCATAAAATTCATAGTAGGTAAAAATTGTCATCTCCAAAATGCAACCTATAATGATGAGGGCTTACTAAGCAAGTGCATTTATATTAATGGTATCATGAAACTAAGGATGCAGTAAACTATGAATAACATGAAGTATCCTAAGCTATTGGATGGTAGCTAAAATAAATGGCTCAATTATTGCATGGGCATGTAACCAATGCCTAACAAACGAAAGAAAGCCTGAGTCAAATTTTGCTACATAAGCTTTAACCAATAGCTAGATGGCATGTTCAACTCCTAGTTTGGTAGTAAAGTAAACTTTTTGATTATAACCTAATCGATCTTTTTCGAGATGTGGCAAACTAAAGATTACAAAATATGGTGAGAAAGGATTGAAACCTCTTTCAAGCCAAAATTTCACCTAGGTCATGAAGAGAAATTTTTTCATCTAATTCTCAAGATTACAAAATACAGTGAGAAAGAATTGAAACTTCATGGTCTTGGTGATAGAGGATTTATTTCAACTTGAAATTTCTACAAACTATTTAATAAATTCTTATAAAAAAGCTTACATTTCTTTTGTTTCACTTTTCTTTACTTGAATCTACCAAATCTTTCACTGCATCTAAGCAAAAACCCACTATAGAAGACATATTTAGATCATTAGATAACTCTAACTAAGCTCTACAACTTTTCCTTCTACCATGAGTGCAAAAAGTAAAGAAATTACCTTGAAAAATCTACTTTTATGTTTCTCTTTCTTTTACCATTTTCTCCACCATTTTTCAACCTTTTTTTTTCTTCATTTCTGTGCATATAATGGAGAAGATGATGAAGTGTTCATTTGTTCCCCACCTGGCTGAAGGGTGGGTGGAAAAGTCAAATAAATAAAATTATTTGGTGAAAATTAGATATTTTACCCTTTATTCATAGTTTTGCACCCTTTAGTGGTATATTCTAATATGATATTTCTAAAACTTTTCAATTAGGTCCTTCTAGCTTTTCAATTCGATCCTCCCCTCTTGGGTTGGTTTAATTATTATTTTAATTAAGTTCTTTAATAATAAAGTTTTTTTCAAATTCACCCTTCCATTAAATAAATTTCTCCCAATTAATAAATAAGAACTCACGAAAGGATGACAATTTTGTGGAGTAGGAGTTGGGGAATTCCTCCCCAATCCCCGTCTTCACCCTGAATTCTATTCTCCATTTTTATTCTCATTTTCCATAAAAACATAATAAAAACTAAAATAGAAAAAATACTCATGATATCATCAATTATACTTCAAAGATACAACACTTTTTCATAGTTAAGAGTTCTAATGTAACTCATCAATTAATTTAATCCATCAAAATTATAGTGTAGCCCATCGATAGTTGTCCAAAAACAATTGGGCATGGGCACTATGATAACAACTAAGGTATTTTGAAAACACACTACTGTAAGAAAAAGACTAAAAAGTAATGAGTGAATTGATTTTTAATTAACTCTTTTATTTCATTTAGATAATTATAATTATAAATGAGTGAAAATATTTAAAAAATTCAAAAATTAGTAATACATATACGTAAAACTTAATATATTTATATTTAAGTGCAACTGCTAAGGACAAAGACTCCACAAGGTAGGAAGCATAATTCCCATTCTATCCCCAACTTACTTGTGCAGTGATTTTTCTCACCATCCCCTTATTCATGGAAAAAATCCTCAATGGAAATCTCCAAATAAGGCAGTCCCACGAAATCCTCAAATTTAGAAATTTTGTCTTCTCTAAGCTCACACATACAAAGCCAAGTGACTATCAAAACTATAAAATTTCTTGGAAAAAATTTTACTTAAAAGATGTCGGTCCAACCGAAGAAGTTGTAATCATGAGTTAGTGATCACGTGGGTTTCTATATATTAATTGAAAGAAAAATTATCCAACGAAAGTGCCATGATTGAACCAAAAAAAAATATAGAAATTAAATTCAGAAATTATATTTTTAAATCACTAAATTGAAAGCATAGTGAATAATTAATTAGCTCTTAAATTTAACAGGCATAAAGCTAAATGAGCTTCTACTCTTCATTATGTATGTTAGATTCAACTAGAAGAAAAATTCATCTGGCAAACCTAATTATATCGCAGGAGGAAATTAAAGAAAAATTTATATATATATTGGGTCATAGTATTTAGCGCAGAGAAAAAATTCAGTCCTAAGTCATAGAATATCCTTTTGGGTCGTAAGTAATCAATTTCAAGTCATGGAATTGAAGATTCAAACTGGTTGAATACAACGTAGTCTACAACCCTTTATGCACGCACCACACAAGTTCAATAGTTAGCGTTAAACAAAAAAAAAAAAAAACATAATCATGAGTAAATATACCGTCACTTGAGGAAAAAAAAAAAACTAGTTAATAATTATAACTTTAAAATACTAAAAAAAGAAATCATATTTATAACTTCAAAAAGTACAAAAAGCTGTGAGCTTCTCTATGTGTAATATGTTATATTGCATCGCCTAAATCCATTACCATTACACAACTCAAAGAAAAACAGGAAAAGAAAAGAAAAGAAAAATATTACTTTAGTATCTCATATTTTTGACCCTCTCAATTTGATCCTATTATTGGTCCTTCATGTATTCTAACATTAAGAAAATTTTGAAGGGTTATATGTTAACAGATGAACTAATTTCTTAACATTTAAAATGTGAAAGATCATTTTTGAAGCAAAACAAATGTAAATACCAATTTGAGACAAAATCAAAATATAAGCAACTAAAATAATATTTTCTCAATGACACCAACAAACAAATAAAACTACACGTTTGAAACTCTTAGATCCATACGAATAAAATACAATACCTTTTATTGAGCATTTCCAACATCTAACTAGGCCTAAGATTCATACAATTACATCAAACTCATCTTACTTCCTCTTTCATGCTTCTGAGGTAGCTATTTACAACCTTTCATGAAACCTTTCCCAACCATCTTCTGCCACAACTCAAAGGCCGGAGAATCACGACGTACCAGACTCCGGCAAAAACATTGGCATTTTCTCCAACATTTCCACAACCAGCGGCATTACAGGCCTGTGTTTCTGTAATTCACTCGTGCACATACAGGCAATCCTAAAGTACTCATTCACATCATCTTCACTTATCCCTTCCCTTGAGATATTGGAATCTACCATTTCCATTTGGGCATTCTGGGCCACCATTTTCCTGGCCCATTGCACAAGCCCAATATCCTTTTTATCCAATTTGACCGGAAGATTAGGCCGCTGGCCTGTCGCAGTCTCCAGCATCAAAACCCCAAAACTGTACACATCCACCTTCACATTAGCCACATTCACCCCATCTTTATATTCCGGCGGCATGTACCCCATAGTTCCCGCGAATTGAGTGGACACGTGTGAGTGCAGAGTGTCAATCCTCCTGGCAAGCCCAAAATCAGCAATATGGGCCTCGAAGTCAGAGTCCAACAACACATTACTGGACTTTATGTCCCTATGAATAATGGGCTTCTCCAGCCCATGTAAGTAGCACAGCCCATTGGCTACGCCCCTAATGATCTTCACCCTCTTTTCCCACGACAACGGCGCTCGCACCGCGGAAACGTCGTCGTATCCAGACGAAGAAGCCATGGGGTCGTGAAGCCATTGATCGAGATTGCCTTTCTCGATGAACTCGTAGACCAACATTCTCTCGGGACCCGAAGCCCAATATCCGAGAATCTTGACGATATTGGGGTGTCGGAGCTTACCTAGGGTTTCCATCTCGGCACGGAATTCGCGAAACCCTTGGAATGCGTCCGGCGAGAGCTTCTTGATGGCGACGACGAGGCCGTTAGAGAGACGCGCCTTGTAGACGAGGCCGAAGCCGCCGTCGCCGATGATCAGGTCCGACGAGAAGTTCCTGGTGGCTCTGGTGATCTCCTCCATCGAGATCTGAACGTAGGGGTCGAAGGACCAGCTGGCGTCGACGGTTATGGAGGATAGCTCCGGCTGGGTCCGGGCACGAGTTTGGCGCTGACGAGGATTCGGCTTGTTGTTGGATTTGCAGGCGAGGATTAGGGCCGCCAAGATGAGAGTGACGATGAAGAAGCTTGCGACTGCGGCGACGACGGCTTGAAGGGCATGCTCCATTGGGGAGGCAGAAGAGAGAGGGAGGTTTGATCTGATAGAGGGAGAACAAAGTGAAGAAAGGAGCGGGGAATAGAGGATATTTTTGAAGAAATGGACGAAGAAGAAGACGAAGAAGAGAGAGAAAGAGAGAGTAAAGAAGGGGGTTGACTGGGGAGTGTAGGAAAGGGAAGACTAAGAGGCGCCATAAATGGTGTGCGCGTTCAAGGAAACTGGGTCTTTGGTCTGAACTGTGAGAGGTCGTAGGCCGGACTAGTCAACGAAGATCTTATCTGGAATCGCTAGGTATCGTTTGGTTGTGTGTGGAATTCGTTGCTACGCAATTTGTGTTTTTTTTTTTTTTTTTTCTTGTCTTTTGTTATTTTCTTTACCTGACAATCACTGAATTTATTGAGAACGAGTCTCTTACCGTGTTTTATGTCTGTGTTTCGTCTTTCCCTCCCCTCTTGTGCCGTAACCGAATACAATTGGACTGATGGATAGCTCAATCCCAAACGATAAGATGAGATATTTTCATTTTATTTACCAACAACATTTAATATTTTTATAATAAAATTTTATTTTGATCTCACTGATTTTATATTTATTTATAAAAATTTATATATTTAATTTTTTATTTTTAAATAAATATAAATTAGTTATCTTAATATTTATATAAGTAAAGAATCAAATTAAAATTGAATAAATAAGTGAAACATTAAGATAGTATTTTACTTAATATTTTTAAATTTCATCTTGTGAGTTTTTGCTGACAAAAAGATAAATTTCCTTTTAAGAAAAGAGTGTACAGGCCTAAACAAGAAATGAATATATCATCGTTAAGGGTTGAGTACAAGAGGTTAAGTTTTTACGAGACTTAGAATTTCGTGTAATTCAATAAGTGATTGAATAAGATTAGGTTAAACTGGTTTTAACTCAAGTTTATTTGTTATTTTTTAAAATTTTTATTTTATAAATAAAAAAATTTTTAAAAATAAAAATTTAATATTTGAAATAAATTGATATTTTCAAAATTTATTATAAATCAAAGTTATTATAAATAAAAACAAAAATAAATTAAAAATAAATAAATAAATATCAAAAGCGAATCTTGTATGAGCTAAGGATTTAGCTATACCATCCAACCCAACTTATGAAAGTTTGCAAACCTTTTATTTTGACCAAACTAATATAACCAGCTGAACCAAGCTAAATAGATCCATAAATACCCTTGATCATACTAATCATAATGGAACACTCTTTATTAGTTGTATGGCGTTATTGGTTGAAAAAATGTCGACATTTTATTCAAAGTTCTATATAAACAGTGATGGAGGGAGAGGGGGCCGACATATTGCATGGCCCCCCACGCCAATAGCTACCTATGTGTGTGTAATATAATGGAATTTAGTTTTTGGCCACATGAAAGAAGATAAAATTTTTATTTGGTCCTTGACATTATTTATAAAAATTTAAATAAAAATTTTTTATATAAAGCAAAGTTAGCAAAGTTCAACTTTCTTTGTTCAACTTTTTGCAATGTGTTGTTATACTCTCCTCCTTACTCCTTTATAGTTGTTTAAGATATTTCAAATGTAATCTTCATTTTTTAGTCTTTACTCACAAGTGTAGGCAGAACTTAAGATAAAAACTTTAGCACTCAGCAGCACTGGTTACATTCCACACCTTCACTCCATCTTCTTCAATTCACTTCAATATTTATTGTCAAAATTTTGCACATTTCTCACATAATTTGACTATTTTGAAACATTATAACTCATGCCTTCATTTTATTTTTATATATTATAATTTATTAATTTTTAGTTCATTGATGTATAATTTATCTTTTGTTCATGCCTAATACATTATTCATTGTTTGTTTGTATCATCACTTCACACGATGAAAAACTACTATATATTCACGGTGACGATAGCATTAGGAAAACAATTGATCTCTAGGGAAGTTTAAAAATATGATATTTTAAACCAAAAAAAATTGATTATAGCAATACTTTCATTTTATCCTTTTTAAATCCTCAATCAATGAAAAATAAGAATTACCATGAATAATCTGGTGAGACTTTATGCTATTGCTTTAATGAACTACTACTTACAATGCCGGAAATCTAAATTAATAGTTTTGCTTTCTTACAAAGACAAAATTAGAGAGAGTTTTGAGATAATAACAAAATAATAAGTTTTTCTTTTCTCAATATTATTTTCGTTGTTGAATTTCTAACTTGTAAGGAATGGCCCTTGTCCATTGCAACACGTTAATATCTACGTCTAAAGAACTGCTTTGGTGAAAGAAAAGCCAGAAACTTGGAGACTTATGAAAAAGTTAGAATGGAATGCTTTATTTACAAAAGATAATACTTCTCTAGTTTTCTATAATTGGTACTTTTAATTCCAACATCAAATTTTCTTTCATTCTTTTCATAAGTGCTTTCCGTCCTTGACCCTCTCCAACTTTTTGAAACTGTTATTCAAAGCAGGTTTTTCAAAAATCTCATTCAAATGGATTCAATTCCACACATAATAACTAGCACAAACATAAGTGTATCACATAATATATATTAAGCAACCAAAGACGGTCAACACACAAGAGTATAAATTTCTTGCATTTTTTTTTTTTTTAAAGCACTGGATTGTGTAGTTCGCCTTACGTGAACTGTTGGATTAACTTAATCAATATTATTGATTTCAATAATTTAAAATTACCAATTTCAATATTCAAGTTTAACTGTGAGTTCTTATATTTATGTAGTTCTTTAATACCGACTATCTAATATGCACATTTATGAATAAATATAAGAAATCCAAATTTCATACACATATATGTCTATCATATAGACTTAATCATCAAATTAAACTTTTAAAAATCAAGTTGAAATTCAAACCAAGAAAATGCCCAAGCCTTTTTTTTTTATTATTCAAGCTTTTATTTATTTTTTTAAACCAAGTTTATTGGGTCAAATGAATTTTTTAAAATCATAATCAAGTTTGTTTATTATTTAGAATTTGAGATAAATAATGTAACTAATTATTATTATTATTTATAAGATTATACACAAAATAGTTGTAAACATAAATGAGTTATTATATTAAATAAATTATATGAATATAAAGTATTAATTTTTATGTTTTTACTGAGATGTTATATTACATTACTTTTTTAAAAAAATTTTATTAAAAAATATTAATTCAAGCATTTTGAATTTATGTCAAAATTAAAAAAAAAAAAAAAAGCTCAAATTCGACCTATTTTAAAGACAGACTTTTGTAATTGAGTTTTTTCTTTTTTTGTTAGGGAAGATAGTATAATTAATTGAAAGCAAATATGAACATGGATAATTATGATTCCCCTTATTTTTGTTGCTTGATTTTTTGTTTTTCAAAAATTACTACCATAACTTTACAATATAAATCAAATTTTACATTCTCGTACTTTATAATTTGTCCTTTCATAAACTTCACCAAACTTCATGTCACAAATCAAATATATGATTTGAGATATATTCAGCATTTCTCCTAATATAATTTCCACTATCAACTTAGGATCTTCCAATTTTAAGAGTCTAAATTGGAAGCGCTTTGCTTATTTGCTAACTTTCCAATAAATTCTTGCCAAACTACAAAGTCCAATCATCAAAAAAATTTAAAATCTTGATATTTTTGGGTTAAACTAAAGGACTACCGCTAAAGAGAACCAAACCATGTTTGGTATGCAAGAATTAGTATTACACGAATAGGAATAAAAATAAAGAATAAAATGATAAAAGTCAAAAGTATATTTGGTACATATAAGAATGGAATGTGTTATCATTTTATGAGTTATGTTTGGTTTGTAAGAGTATGAAATGGATTTGTTGCTAAATTGTCCAAAATGTCTTTTTTAATTTTTAAAGACAAAATATTATATTTAGATGAATCAGCGCTACGAAAAACCAATAACCAAAATTTCTCCTTCAGCAAGTGTGACCCTGCGACCACTCATCATTGGCGTACAGCATGACACATCAAGGGTAGCAACCACTCACTTGTGCTTCGACATTGATAGTTATATTCAATATTTGCGGCCAGAGAGGATTGTCAGAGATGCTAGAAGACGTTCCCAGGTGACAGAGATGCACTTCACACTGGTTGCAGGACAGTGTCCTCGAAATTGCAAGGGCTAACGCTGCCTTCTGGTTTCGAGGATATAATAGAGGATTTGGCAAATTAAACAAGGGTACTTTGGTCTTTTTCATGGTTATTCCATGAAAAGGATTCTCATTCCATGAGTAGCCTGACGAAATGAAGATTACTACATATGAGAGTGTCAGACAAATTGATGGAATGGACTGTGTTTTTCTTTTCAGCGTACCAAATACGTTAGCCAATGGAATTTAACTCCCATTCCCTTTTCATGAGCTCCTATGCTCCTATTTCGTGTATCAAACGTGCTCCAAGAAGCCTTTTTTTTTTTTTCTTATATAGCTAGGGAATGAAAGTATTTAAACAATCTTGTTTAACGAAAAGCACATGTAACTTACAAACGCATGTGGATTCTTTGCTGTAAGAATTTTTTGGAGTAAAAATTTTGATTTATTGAAAGTTTTTAATTTATTTATAGTTATCAGATCAAATTTTCAAAAGCAACGGAGTATGATTTGTAGAGGGCGAGACATAAAGCTCAAATTTGGATGCAAAAAGCGAAGGGAATATTTGCATGGAAAGCATAAAAGATGATAAATGTATGCATGAGTGTTGAAAAGAACGCACCGTATGAAACTTATATAAATGTTAAAGAACCTGGTTATTTTATTTTATTTTTAATTTATTAACATGTTCACATTGTATTCTCTCTTAAATATTAATATTATCCTTTTCTTTTCCTATTAAAAAATATAAAGAATATAATCCGGTAAATTTTCATCAGAAATTATTCTTGTATGTACGTACAAGATCATAGAAAAGAATGGGATCTATAAATTGCTTTGGAATTATATTTATATGAGTAACATATATATTTGTTGAGCAATTTTTCAATAAAAATCATGATAAGTATAGGGTTAATCAATAATAATTATTTTAATTTGAAAATAATATTGTCATTCATAATAATCACATTATATAATTAAAAGATAAAAAATAATTAAAAATCAAACATTTATTATGTATTAATTAAAAAACAACATAACAAAAATATATACAATTGCATATATATATATTTTTTTCATTGCATTAATGAACTTATTTATTTATTTTACGTAAATGCGATGTATTATTTGTTTTTATTTTTATCTCAAATTTAATAAAATTTTCGTTTTATGACAATAAAAGATAACTTTATAATTATTTGATTTTCTATAAAAACAAATAGTGAATATATGTATAGAATATCTCATCATTGGAAACAAATTGATCGTAAAGGATTTGTTAAAAAATAAGTGCAGAAAAGCTATAATGGCGACTTTCTCACAATCATCATTCAAGTACTCCAACAAATTCTAATTATTCTTGCGTCACTCTTATTTTGTGCCGGCGGAAACAGAAAAAAAAAAAAAAAAGTTTAGATCATGCTAATTATAAATATTTGGCATGTTTCAGTATTAAGTTTTATTATGCTTGATTTTGAAGTTATGATCATGTTTCTTTTATTTTCTTTTGGGACTCATTAGAGTTATATATTTTATGTCACATTTGATAATTTATTGGAGGGTAGAGAAGTTCAAACGGATAATACGTAAAGAGAGAGAATAAACAAATCATTTCTTAAAATATTTTTAAAAAATTATTTGTTTAAAGATTACCACTAAAATTTTTAATAAAAAACCATCGAAAACAATTTTTATATGAAAAGAAAAAAAATGTTTCTTATGCTGATCAGCACTTTATGATCGATGAATTAATCATCATATTCTTTCCAATACATACTAAAGTTACAATCCGATTGTGATTGAGAATTTGAGACCATAAAATCAAGGATTTAAATAAAAGCAAGCGTGAAATTCATGCCACCATGTCATAAATCTTCATATTTATGGGTATGGAGGGGACCCAAAAATCTATCATAACAAACACCTAAACTGAATCAAAGCATGAATTATGTTGAACCCCACGCTAAGTAGATCTAATTATTTAATTGGACTTTTAAAAATTAGTTTGAATTTAAACTAAAAAAAGTTTAAATTTGTATTTTAATTAGATTATTTCAAACTTTTATTTATATATTTTAGATTGAGCATATCGGACTAATTCAATTTTTTTAGTCATGATTAAGTTATTTTATTACCTAAAACTTAAGATAACTAATTATATTATTATTTTTAAGATTATATATATATATATATATATATATATAATTTGTAACTACAAATAAATCTATAGCTGTCAAAGTGGGCTAACCCGGGTTACCCGAACTGACTCAACCGAGTTGGTAGGTTAAATGAGTCAGCCTATTTAACCCACCATAAGTGGTGGGTTGAAAATCTCAACCCACCCTATCTGGTGGGTTAAGCAAGTTGACCAGTTTAACCCACCAAAAAAATAAAATAAAATAAAAAATTATAAAAATTTAAATGTAATTTTTTTAAGCATATGTCTTGTTTAATCAATCAATTTCTATATCAATATAAATAAATAAAAAAAATAACTAGATAAAAAATAAGTTTAAACGAATTAAAACAAGTAGAATAATCTAATAATTCAATTATTTATTAATAATAAGAATATGATTATGAGCAGAATATTCAAATATGACAAATTACAAAATAATAAAAACAACACAACATATACATTATGGTTATTTTTTTAAATAGAAAAGTGTAATAAGTTGGAGCGCTTGATTGAGTGAATAAAAAATTTAAAAAAAAATAGGCAACCCATATAACCCATTAACTCGCAAGTTGGCTCGTTTAACTCACGAGTTAAATGGGCTGAGTTGATAGAAGTATACTAAATGGGTTTTTAAAGAAACCCTTCAACCCAACCTATCTCTTAGGTGGGTTAAAGAGGTTGATTTGGTGGGTCGAACCTGTTTTGACGGCTCTAAATAAATCATTATATTGATATAAATAATTTAAATAAAAAATATTAATTTTTTTAAAAATGTCACATTATAAAGTTTATTTTAAATATTCAAATTTTTTGAATTCCCGTTGGACTTTTTAAAAAAATTAAACTCAACAACCGAATTTTTTTATTTAGCCTTCTAACTTTTTCAAACAAGGCTAGGTAAGCTTTTTAATTGTCAGGTCTATCCGAGAGACTAAGCTGAATGAGTTCGTTCATGTCCCAAATTTCTGTATCCAAATCTCAAACACCTAGTGAAATGCTAATGATAAGAATTTCTTCTTTTCTTCCCTCTTCCAATAAAACAAGGCTTCGTTCTTTCCTATACTCTGTTCTTCCCCCTACGTCTCGATCCACCAACCACCTTTCCCTTTCAGGTGCACTCTATTTCCTGCTATTTCTTCATCCTAAGAGCCCCTGTACTCTATGCACATAACAGAGGACGTTGTTCGTCCCTTCAAGCAACCATACTCCCACGTTCTCCGAATCTCGTAGATTCTCGATCACCCCTGTTCCTGGAACGTAAAACAGGGATATTTTTCTCTCTTCCATTCTTCTATGTGGATCACTGGTTCTCTCATTCCCTCCTTGTGTTTCTGTTCTTTAGTTCCACTTCTGCTTTCGGTTCAGCTTTCATCTCTCATCCTTGTCTCTTCGTCCTTTCTCGTCTGTTCTTCCCTCACACTCTGTATGTTTATCTCTTTGTGGCTTCCACTCTCTCGTCTCTATCTCCCCCTGTCTCAAGTTTCTCTCTCATAGTCTCCCATTGCTTCGTTCTTCTTCTTTTTTCTCAGCTCTGAAACTCTATTTTCTCGTCTATTCTTCCCTATGCTTTTCGGTTTCCTCTCGTCATCCATCTGCAGCTTTCTCCTTCCTCAGATTTTTTTCGTTTCTGATATTTCTTCATTCTCCCATCTCAATCTCTTCTATCCCACTCTATTTTCTCCTCTGTTTCTTCTTCGGTCTCCATCTCTCCTTTTCTCTCATCTCTTCTTCCTTCAGCTTTTACTTTCCATGTTCCTTTTCCTCTCTTATCCTCCATCTCCCTACTCTTCTGTTCTGTCATTGCCTCCAGTTGTAGCCTGACACATTTCCCTCACCATTCAGCTGTTGCCGTTCTGCTATTACCACTAGAGTCTTTTTTTTTTTTTTTAAGATAATATCATTCGAAAAACACCAAAGTACAAACACAGTAAGAAACAGATAAAAGAGTCAGACGCAACACAACACTGACACCACGAACGTAACACAGAGGGCAAGGAACAAAAGAAACTAAAGACAAAAAAAAACAGAAACATAAACGTGCTCCTGCAGCGCTAAGACAAAGAGCATATTCAGACAATTCCCTATCTATTCTCACCAGAATCCACAGCCAATACAAAGAAAAGGGGATTGGAGGTTTGAACCCAACTGTTAAGGCACATGCCCTTACCAGCATGTCTAGCAAGCCAGTCTGGTGCTTTATTAGCAGTTTTGGAAACCCATCGAACTGAACAATGCGGGATTAACCCCAACATAGTTCGAGCATCCTGGAGCAAATTAAAACAACTCCAATCTTGACAATCACCTTAATGTCGAAGAGCTTTGGCCAAACACTGGTTATCAGTTTCCAAACATACGTCCACCAAGCTAAGGGTCCAAAGTGTAAATGTTGCTTTAGGAAATGTGTCTTCCTTTTTTTAATTTTATTTAGATATTCCTGATTATTTTAGTTAGTGATCCTAATCTTTAGGAAGTCGTTATTCTGTTTTGAAACGTGTTTCAGGTCATGGCTAGATGCTAGGTCCATGATTTATCTTTGGCATATATCTCTTTAGCTATTTAAGTGCAAGTTTGTTGATGAATTAAATCGAATTTCCTTTTTTAGATTCTTCCTGTAACTTCTCTACAAAATCAACCTTCTTTATATTTTTAAATTTTAATATGGTATCAGAGCTTACTTCTTAAGGGTTCTGTGTGTGGAACAACGGCAGCTGAAGCTAGTTTTACTCAAATTTCTCCTCCTGTCTCTAAGGGAGAAAACTACCAACTTTGGGCAGTAACAATGCAAACCTACCTGGAAGCTATGGATCTTTGGGAAGCTGAGGAAGAGGATTATGAGGATCTTCCATTACCAAGCAATCTGACCGTGGCCCAGATTAGGAATCACAAAGAAAGAAAAATCTAAAAAATCAAAGGCCAATTCATGTCTGTTCGTTGCTGTTTCAACATTTTCACAAGAATTATGTCTCAAAATAGCAAAACAAGTTTGGGATCATCTAAAGGAGGAATATGCTAGGGATGAAAGAATACGGGGCATGTAGGTGTTGAATTTATTAAGGGAATTCGAGTTGCAAAGTGTGGGATTGTCTGAGACAATTAAAGAGTACTCAGCATTGTCAACAAGGTCAGGTTACTAGGCACTCAATGTCATGATTCAAGAGTTGTAGAAAAAATTCTTGTAACAGTGCCTAAAAGATATGAAGCATCTATAACCACGTTGGAGAACGCAAAGGATCTGTAGATAATTTCCTTAGCAGAGTTATTAAATGCTTTGCAAGCTCAAGAGCAATGAAGACTCATGAGGCAGAATGGCACTATTTAGGGAGCATTACTAGTTGAGTACCAAGACGTTGGAAGGAGCAATAGGAATAAAATTTATAAGAATCAGACTTCAAGTCATGAGAGCGCTTCAAACAACCATAACCGAAGCAACGGAAAAGGTTCAAAAAGAAATTACACTACGGAGAAAAAAGGTCATCCACCGTTCAAATGTCGGAGGAGACCAAATGCAAAGTGTAGTAAGTGTAATCAACTTGGACATGAAGAAGTGATTTGCAAAAAAACAAAAAGAAATTACAAAAACAAGAAGCAAAAGCTCAAGTTTCTGATCAAGATGATGAGGGCTAATTCTTTGTGGCAACATGCTTTTCAACCATAAGTTCCTCTAATTGTTAGCTAGTTGGTACTGGCTGCACAAATCGTGTGACCCATGACAGAGAGCTCTTTAAGATAATGAAAGTTGTTGGAATCATGAAGGTCAAAATTGGGAATGGTAGTTATATTCATGTCAAAGGAAAAGGAACCATTGCAATCACGACAACTTCAGATACAAAGATGATTATGATGTCCTTTACGTACCTAATATTGACTAAAATTTGCTAAGTGTAGGTCAGCTAATAGAAAAGGATTCAAAGTGCTTTTTGATCTCAGGCACTACCTTGTCTATGATGCTACTAGTCAGCCATTACTAAGACTCAAATGAGAGGTAAAAGCTTCTCATTAGATCTAGCAGAGGAAGAGCACTCAACTTATTCTACGTAAGCCAACGTTACAGAAATCTGGCACAAGTGGCTCGGCCATTGTCATCTTCAATGGAAGGACAAGTCAAGAAAATACCAGTTCTTGATGATTATTTACCAAATTGTAGTGCTTTTCAATTAGGTAAACAAAATAGGAAACCAATTCCTAACTCAACTTGGATGGCCTTTCAAAAGCTACAACTAATACACACTGATGTAGCAGGATCTCAAAGAATACCATCATTGCAAGGTAGTCCCTACTATGTTGTTTTCTTTAATGATTTTACGACAATGTGCTGGACTTTTTTCTTGGAATTCAAGTCAGAAGTAGCTGGAGTATTCTGGAAATTCAAGAAAATGGTGAAAAATCAAAGTGGCTACAAGATTCAAATTCTAAGGTCTTATAATGGTAAGGAATACACCTTAGAATTTAATTTGTTCTATGAAGAAGCTGGCATTAAACATTAGCTTACGGCATCCTACAATCCGGAACAAAATGGAGTTAGTGAAAGGAAAAACATATTAATAATGGAGATAACAATGTATGTTGCATGAAAAGCAGGCAAATAAAACAAGTTTTCCTACAAAAAATTGACATCCAATTAAGGCCTTGGAAGACAAAGCACCATTTGAAGCTCGGTATAGGTAAGATTTCTTGAAGTGTTTAGTTGTGTGAGTTTAACTCATGTTCCGCAGCTTAGACATGATAAACTTGACAAGAAGGAAATTCCAAGCATCTATGTGGGTTACAGTTCAATTTCTAAAGCCTACCAAGTCTATTATCCTTAAACACGATAAATGACAATCACAAGAGATGTGCACTTCAATGAGGATGAGCAGTGGAATTGGAAGAATTCACAAAACATAGGTTGATTCATACACGAACTGAACTCAAATCCTCTGGAAAGGCGAACTACAAACCAATGGCAAAATGATTTGAAAGATGATCATTCTGTCTAAGGAACAAAGTTGCTCTTAGGAATTTATGAGATATGTGATGTTTCAATATATGAACTTGCTGGACCTGAGGAAGCTTTAAAAGAGGAGATATCAATGATCCAGGAAAATAAAACTTGGAAACTATTTGATAGACCTAAAGGTAGAAAAATCATTGGAGTGAAGTGGGTGTACAGAACAAAGCTAAATGTAGGTAACTCCATCAATAACTATAAGGCCAGGCTTGTTGTAAAAGATTATGCTCAAATTTTTTGTATTGATTACTCAGATACCTTTGCTCTTGTAGCAAGATTAGACACAATAAGATTTCTGCTTGCTATAACATCAAATAAAAAAAAAAAAAGCTAGAAACTATTCCAGTTAAATGTCAAATATGTGTTCTTAAATAGTGTTTTGTAGGAAGAAATATATGTAGAGCAGCCCTATAGATTTAAAGTGCAAGGTGAAGAGGATAAGGTCTGCACGCTTAAAAAGGCTTTTTCTGGCCTAAAACAAATGCCTAGAGACTGATACAACATGATAAATGATCATTTGTTAAGCTTGAGATTTTAAAACCAAGCTACAATCTCAATTTCAAATAATCCTGTATTTCGTGGGAAAACCGGATATTTCAATATCAAGTTTTTTTTTGGTGAGAGAGGTGCAGCAAAATGAAGAAGTGACTTTATTTTGTTGCAAATCTGAAGCTCAGTTTGTAGACTTGTTCACAAAGCCATTTCCAGTTAGCAAGTTTGAGTTTTTAAAGCAGAAAATTGGAATTTGCATTTCTTAAAGCGAGGAGTGTTAAATGTTGCTTTACAAAACATGTCTTTACTTTTTCATTTTATTTAACTTATTTCTGATTATTTTAATAAGTGGTCGAATCATTAGGAAGTTGTTATTCTATTTTGAATTGTGTTTCGGATCATGGTTGGATACATGGGTCCATGATTTATCTTTCGGCTGTTTCTTTAGCTACTTAAGTGCAAGTTTGTTGATGGTATAAAATTAAGTTCCTTTTGTTGCATTATTCCTGTAACTTCTTCTCTGTAGAATAAACCTTCTTTTTATTTTTTTTAATTTCTAAATCCAAAAAAAATCCATAATCAATCCTTTAGTCAAAGCAATCAACTCAATCATATAAACAAAATCTGCATTACATCTAAAACTACACAACTCAAGTATTCTTTCATTATCATCATGAAATAACACATCAATTCCTCCACGAGCAGGGCATGTCAAACTAACATCAACGTTCAATTTAATACATCCAGGAGGTGGGGGTGTAAACATAACAATGGAAGAAGGACCACTAGCAGTGTCTAGTGGAAAATTTCCCACTAAAGAAGAAGGTAAATACTCAAGTGCTGCATTATAAGCCCTTTCAATGGTACATACAAGATCAATATTATTTGTCTTAAAATACAAAGAGTTTTGATCCTTCCATATATACTAACAAATCATAGCAATATATATATTTCCCCACATAGATGAACTATTATCACAAAATAGTCTTTAACCAAATTTCAAATCCTGTGATCATTCCTTCCCTAATAATAATTCCCATACTACACCAAAACCACACATGCCTTACACGAGAACAAAGCAGAAGAAGCTATTTTATTGATTCAGGATAGAGATCATATAACGGGTCAAAAAAGCGTCAAGGAACCATTCTTTTTTCTAAGAGCTTTCGTAGTTGGAAGGAAGCCTTTGCAAGCTCTCCATAAAAAAAGTCTCAAATTTATTGGGGATTTTCAAATCCCAAATAGCTGGCCACAATTCCTTCGGGACCTATCAAAAGGAAGAAGCTTTTGAAACCATTTTTTATTCCCTTTGGCACATTGTTTCTCCTTGATAGTTAACTTGCCATTTTTGGAACCTACCCCCAGTAACTTATCTCCTCTATTGAAACTTAGAATGAGGATCCTCCTTATAGTGTCCACTTCTTCTTGCAACAAACACCCAAAAGATCCCAGTGACCATTAACAATGACTTCATAAACATTCACCAAACTGAGCTCTTCAAATGGTGGAGATGAGATAAGTTTATGATCACGCAGACCAGGGATCCATGCATCATTCCAAAATAGCACATTTCTACCATTACCAGTGGGCTAGACTAAATCTTTCTTCGAAACATCTCTGCCATCAATGATGCTAGATCATAACCAAGATGCCATCTAATTCCTTCTTCTAGCCTTTGAAAATCATAGGATGGAAAGTATACACTCTTCAAAATTTTAACCCATAAGTCCCTTAGGGGAAGAGATAACCTAGCCAACTTTACAAGCAAAGATAGGTTAAAAGAATGAAAGTCCTTAGGCCCTAATCCTCACTTATTCTTAGTAATTGTCAATTCATTCTTGGCCTTCCAGTGAATCTATCCTTCCTCTTTGCTTAGCCCCCACCAAAGGTTTGCAATGATTCTATTAAGCTCCTAACAAGCTTTCTTTGGAAATTTAAAGAAAAACATCATATAGGTAGAGATGGCATTGGCAACTGCTTTAATAAGCATTTCTCTTCCACCATAAGACAATATATTTCACTTCCATCAAGGGGTGCACAAACCCAGGCTGGGCCTAATACAAACCCAATATATGCATTCAAATATGAATTAAACATTTTTAGCATAAATACACATGATCATTATCAGGTCTAAAACCAACTTATCATATTTACAAATTCTGAATCATTGGCCCCTCACCTCTTCACTTTAGATGAAACTACAAGAATGAGTTTTATGGCTGTGTTAATTTTGATGACCAAATTACCATCACAATGGGATTGAAAAAAAATTAAATTGTGATATAACTACAAAGGTACAGTATAGAAATCACATTGATATTGCAAATTATAAACTCCAAACTTTTTAACTAGGGAATTTTGGCTATAGACTCCAAATGATGCAATTAGTGGTTTAAGGCTCTATAGGAATATTTTTACAATTTAAAACATAATTTTAATTATATATATTATAATTCAAATATATGAAAATATATTACTCCAAGCCGGGCTAGATAAATTGGGCGAAATGGTGGACCCAGGACATGGCCCAGCCTAGCCACATTTACTCTGCATTTTTTACAGCCTTTGGCCCTTGCATTTCTCGACTAGGCCCGATTTGATTAGGTTGGCTGGGTTTGTGAACAGAACTACTTCCATCCTTTGATCTTACTTTTTAGTTAATCACACACATAAGCTAGTGCTTCATGTTTTGATCGTCCCCAGAGAATAAGCAAATCAAGATATTTCCTAGGAGAAGCAGTGGAGGAAGTACCAAAAATATTCCCCAAAGCTTGCTTAAGGTCTGGAGGTGTATTCATGGAAAAGAACATACAAGATTTATGGAGATTTACCATATGATCTGAGGCATAACAAATGCAATTCTCATTGTTGGTCTTGAAAAACAACATAGAATCATCTGCCAAAAAAAAAAAAAACAACAATGGGTTAATATGTGGCACCACTTAGCTAGCTTCAGGAGAGAGAGGATCCCCTTGTCTTAAGCCCTTGAGTGGATGAACATTTGCTACCTTCCTACCACCTATCAAAAAGTTAACTTGCACTGAGCCCACACATTCCATTACTTTCTCAATCCACCCTTTCCAAAATCAAGTTGCGTTAACACCAAGCATAAGAAGTCCTATTTAATTCTATCATAGGCCATAGCCATGTCCAGTTTAATTGCTACATCATGATGTAACACTCTTTTTGTCTTCAAATAATGAAATGCTTTGGGTACAATTAATGTATTATCTTGGATTTGTCCTCCTGGAACAAAGGCCCTTTGATTCTCCGAAATAATTTTTGTAAGGAAAGGCTTCATCCTGTTAGCCATAATTTTAGAAATGATTTTATATGAAAAATTACATAGGCAAATAGGCCTAAAGCTGCCAACATTTTTTGGATTATAAATTTTCGGTATAAGGACAAGATTAGTTTCGTTCAACCTTGATAGGGAACCACCATAAGTAAAGAAATCAGCAATCATCTTGCAAGCTTGATCACCCACAACACTCCAGGCTTCTTCGTACAGAACCTATTAGGTCCCAGTGCTTTTTGCCCTTCTAGATAAAAATTTGCCAGTTTCACCTACTTAGCATTTATGGGCTTTGACAGCTTTTCAATATCTGAGGTTATTACTACAGGACCTATACAGTCCAAAATATCGCCAATCTCCCTCCCACTAACAATAGAAATAACTCAGCATAAAATCTACTGAAACAAGTATCAATGTCACCACTGTTCTCCAACTACTGGTCATGGTTGTCCTTTATTCTGTTGCCTCCTTTGTAATGTAATAAGAGAAAGACTATAATGTTTTGGTCACCATGTTGGAGCCACTGAAAGTGAGAACGTTGTGTCCAATATTTCTCTTCTCTTACCAGTACTCCTCAAACTGTTTCAATAACTCTGCAACATTCTTAGCAGTATCCTCTGTATAATCACCTTAATAACATTCCATTTATGAAAGAAGCATTTCAATATGTCTCTTATTGTTGGGAAACACCTTTTTTCTCCACTTAATCAAAACTTTCTTAATTCTAGCTAGATTTTCCAAAAAGGCCAACATTGCTTCTTTATCTAGATCATGACATCACCAGCAATAGTCAATTAACTCAAATAACTCTAGATGGGTAGTCCACGTCAATTCAAATTTGAAGTCCTATCTACCGCGAACACCAACATGATCTATAATAGTAATAATATGGGAATGGTCTGATCCAATTGGATCCAAATTTAACCTAGGCATTAAGAAATAATAACCTCCAAGAACTATTACAAATAACTATATCAATATGTTCCTTTATAAAAGCACCACCATGCCTCTCTAGACCAAGTCTATGTTGTACCATGAAAACGATGGTCAATCATATCACATCAAGCCATAGAATCATGAAAAGCCATGCACTTTTTCCAATGGAGTGAATTTCTACCATATTTTCTAAAAGCAAATAAAATTTCATTAAAACTACCCATACAAACCCAAGGACTATCAGTACCAGGATTAAACAAAAGAAGATTTCTTACACAATTGCTTTAGTGCCTTACCTGTCAGGGGAGCCCCCAACCCTTGACAGTTCCATTCTAACACACTCATGTCCATGGGTTGGCTTTAGATGGGTAGCCACTGTACCTCTCTGAAAAGAACATAAAACCCTTTGCACCATTATTTTTACCGCAAGAATCATTAATAGATTCCAATTCAGCCAATAAAATAGGCACCTTCACCAAAGCAGCGACAATGGACTTACCAAACCCATGGGTAGTATATATAGTATCAATTCCTGAAACACAGGCATGGGACGTTGCAACAACACCTTTCCTGCGATTACGAATTATTGTATATTCATAGTGTTCTTATTTAGGATTAACAACTTCTAATTCTTCCCTAGTACTTAAGAGATACCTTTTTCAAACCCATAATCTTCATATAGAAATTCAACGATATATAAAGGAGTGTCTTCGTCGTTAACACCACTGGACCTAGAAAGCATTAAGTTTCACTCCAACTTTCTTGCATAATGTAGCCGTGGGTCATCAATATCCATATGATCCAGGCTCACGGGCCAATTCAGTGGAAAATGGAGATAGTAAAGTACTATGCCAACCATCTACAATTATAAATGGGACCTTCTATACTGATCTCTCGCTTTCCTTGAGAACATGTGTTAATCGCCATCGATCACCATCGTTTTAGAGGAATCTATAAGATGATGGAAACCACCATGCCAACTATCCTAACCGGTGCAACTTCAAGCCCTTCCACATGAACTCCATGTCCTCCACAAGAATCTTCTTCCACTGCCACCCAAGTATAAGTCTTCAAGTCATGACCGAACCCTTATGCCCCCTTAGATCCATCCCGCCTGTATCTTTTCTCTTGGAAACTCTAAATGATTAATTTCAAGTTCTCATTCTTTTTGTTTCTTTAAATATTTTGTGGAAATTTAGAAAGAATGATTATATATTTCTCATTTTCTGATAAAAAAGAGAAGAGACTCAAAATAAGTTGTTTTGGGCCTCCGCTAAACTATAGTATCCTGTTATAGTACTTTAATTTAATTTTTTTATGAAATCTTAATCAACAAGTCATGCCTTCTTTTTACTCGTGTTTCTTAATTTAGTTAGAAATGAAGGTCATTTGGCATATCAGCTTCCATTTATCAAATTATCTAGTGTTGCAGTGTTGTATTCTAATTTTTTATTGAACTACTGAGCAAATAGAACACTTGAACATGGTGGTGATCAAGCGGACAGATTACAAAATGGTTATGAGTGTGTCTTATTTTTTAAGAAAAATCTTTCAGCCACTGTTTTATAACTTCTTAAAAAATGGTAGATGTTATATGTATTATATTGTCAGAAAAAAATTATAATTTTTTTTTTTATGCATAAGTACTTATGTTTTTCCTCTAAATCAAATTCATTTTATCACATTTTTTATTAATATTGAAATTAATAATTTGTAAGAAATACAAATTATTATATAATTAAAAGTTAATTATCTAAGTATGGATTTATTATAATGATTATATGCATATATAACAGATTATTTATATAATCATGGGACCTTTTATTTTATTTTTACTTTAATGTTTAATTTTATTTAATTTTAACATTTTGTTTTATTTTTATATATACAATGAGCAAAATAAAAGAAGAAAAGAGATAGTCAGTTAGCTAAAGGGGATTCGTGAAGCATATCAAGTGACTGATTTTGTGTCTAAAAGATCCAGCTGAGGAGATGTATACTTGGGGGAGGGAATTCCTAATGTCCCTCTCAACAATGGAGATGGTGGTGGAATCGGCGAAAACAGAGGAAGCAAATTTCTTTACAAAATAATTGTCTAATCATTTTTATTTCTTAACATAAATTTATCCTCATAACATTCAGGGCTATGAGTATTTCAGTCTTTTTATCAAGACTAGAGGACCTGTTCATGCATTGCACAATTTTTAGAAACAAACAGGAAAAATATTATTAAGGAAAAAAGAAAATGGACTCATAAATGCATCTTTATACAAAATTATATGGAGGTTTGGACCCATACATGCAATACACAATTATATGCAGGCTTAGACCCATGCATCTTTATACACATTATGAAGGCTTGTGTTAGTATGTGTGAGATTTTATTACCCTAGTCAATAAGTTGCACCAACGTAGAGCTTTGAAGATTAGGGTTATTTATGGTTTGGGCTTGAACATAAGTCAGGATTTAGTTTGGTTCATTTAGTGATAGGATGGGACAGGTTTAATCAAGTCATGCTGGATTACTTCATTGGTTTTTAAAAATTATAATTTGCAAATAATGTTTTATTAATAAAAATAATCTTTTAAATAAGAAATGAAAAATTAAGATTTAAATTAAAAAATAATGGAAAGTAATTAAGATTTGCAACGAATTAATATTTTAAACATTTATCATAAATAAAATTTATTATAAATAAAGTAAAAATAAATTATAAAAATTAAAAATAATATTAGGCGAGTTTTGAGTGCACCTGAGATCTAACCCCTACTAGATTATTAAACTTGGTCATCTAATTTGATTAAAATGCAAATTTTTTTTTTAATTTCGATAGTTCGATAAGATTGGATTTGTGTTTTGTCATTATCAAAACTAGTTCAAATGACTCATTTAACAAATTCTTTTGGTGAGTTGGATTGAAAATTTTTTAGTTCGTTTAGCATATATAGGTAGGTTAAACTAGCCCTACTAGCCTCACTTACATATTAAATGAGGTATCCCACCAAACCTGCAGGTTAGCCTGATTTAATTTTTCAGCCATAGTAAAAAATGTAGTGTTTGGTGACTAAACTTTGATTTGATTGGTGAAGCATGTTACTTTAATTTTTTTTCTCAATCTAGCAAGAACACCCTACATACCCAATAAATGAATTGAATTCCATTTTTTTAAAGAAAACTTTTCGCTAACAACAATCTTCTGAAATATCTTATGCATTTGTAACCAAATCTACATTCTATTTACAATGCATATCAAAGTTGGTAACCTTTTATTTTGCCTTAGCATATCAATGACATGTAGGCTTTTATGGGACGTGACTTTAAAATTATAAAATAATTTTCTCTCCTTAATCCACTTCATAGGAAGGATGTTAAAATATTTTCATTTTTAAGAATTTTTTATATCAAATATTTAAATAATTTTTGGCTAGTTAAACAAGTTAACTTATTTAACTCATGTGATAGACTGTACTAAAGATTTTGACACACAAAACTAAGTCATTTAAACTCGGTAACCCATCACAAGCTTATTCGCATGGCCCGGGTTAGCTAGTTTGACAGTGCTATGCTAACATCATTATTTACCAAAGTTAATAAAAGATTTTTGGTCTTTGTTGTTGATTTCCCTTCGTTAAACTACTCGTTCGGCAAAAAAGATTAAGTTCACACCAAGAATAAAAGTATTATATAAAAACAATCTTGCTTTGTTAAAGTGTATAACCAATCATGTTCAAATTTAAAAAAAAAAAAAAAGCTTTATTACTAGTTTGATGATCTTTTATTCAATATGTAGAATAAGAAAATTCCTTTTTGACTAAGTAAAAAAATATATTTAAGTTTTTTATTTTAACACTTGCTACCAATCCCTCTTTACTTTCTAAACAATTTTTGGGTGGATGGATGCACACAAGGATAGAACAGGGAATGAACTTGCAAGTAATGCAATGAAGATTGAAGCTCTGATTGCTTCATCAATGACATGGTTAATAAGCATTGAAGTTAGTTTAGTAGATCAATAATTAAGGGTGCACAAAACCTAGGCTAAGCCGAACCTTACATGAACTCGAGGCCTAGCTTAGGGAGATGTTTGTGGCTTAACTTTGGCCTCAAGTTTGGTGGCCTAGCTTAGTAAACTCAAGACACCACTAGACCAGGTAAGAGCCTTCGGGGTGAGCTAGGTCTGCTAAAAATTTTAAAAGAAGAAAATATGATACTTCACATTTGGAAACACCTAATCAACTGGATGTCCTAGAACAAGTGCATTTAAAACAAAACCCATATAATCATACATTATGTAATAAATCCAGAAAAAACTTAGTGACAACCCCTCATCTAACAAATCCACCAATAAATTATTTAACAAATTCACTGAAAATCACATAAACTCAACAGTTATGTAGGAGTGGCATTGTATATTTAAATTACAAAGAGATGGCTTGAAGTAAAGACTAATATGTAGATGGTAGCCCTTTGATTTCATATAGCCCATCATCAGTCCTTAATAGGCTTGGTTATGGCCTTGGATCACTGAACAAAGAACAAACAAATTTTTTGATACATTGTTTCATACCATCTACATTCAGAAAATGGAATTGCTAGAATGCCTTGCTTAAATATTGGTTTATTATCATGTATAAAGTAACTTAAAAACCAACCCGATTTGATTCATATTTCTTACTTTACTTTTGTTACTGCTAAAATGCCTTGCTTCTTTAACACCAGAATGGTAGCTATCTTTAAAGATATGCATGATTACTCATAGTTCACATACAAAAAGGATATATGTATTGAAATTGTTTTTATGATGACAAATATATGGCAAATATGAGTTACAAATATAATATTAATATGTGCTTAATTGATTAACCATTTGAACTAATTATTTGGTTTGCAAGTCAAATATCAAATATGTAGGATGGTACAAAGAAAGAAGTGTGAGCATAGAAGGGAAGATAATATATTATCAATATCGTGTTTCATATAAAGATAGCAAGAAGGAATAATGCTCTAAGCAATGAAGAAGTTAAGGATTTAAAGCTTGGTTGCATCAAGATAGCCAATGGATTAAATATGTATAATTATCACAGGCTAACTGTTATTTTGTGAAACTTAATGATTTAGATTTGCATTTATTGTCTTAAGACATTTTGGTTTAAAAGATAGTAAAATATATATTTTACTTAAAATCGTTTTTTACCTTTGGTCATTATTTTGCCTTATATATCACAAATCATATGAGATCTTGTTATGAAACTTATTACATTGGAAAATAAATTCAAAAGGTTTTTCAATGATAGGTTATTCACTTAAAATGGAGTTCAAATGAAAAATTTATGACTATATAAATTTGAGTTATGAGATATGAATTTTGCATAAAACTGTTTTGTGACCTTTGGTCACTATTTTGATCATATCTCTCAAAATATATTGAATATTGATATGAGACTTATTTACATAGAAAATAGACTTAAAGATCTTTCTAAAATAGGTCATGTATTTAAAATGAATTTAAAATAAGAAAGTTATGTCCATTTGAATTTAAGATTACATCACTATAAGTGACTAGTCGACTGGTCCCCTTTGGCAAGTTGACTAGGATAGTATAAAATTGAGCTAACAATCATATTATGAGGGTAATTGACTGCGAGGCCCCCAATAGTCAATTGGCACATTGTAGATTCAAAATAATGGTCATATTTTGGAGACTAGCTAACTGGAGAACCCAGATAGTCGACTGGAAACATGCAAAACATTATTTTAAAAAGTAAATAATCACTGTTATAAGTATGTAATGACTATATCTCATATTGATCTATATATATGACTTTCCAAACTATTTTTAAGTAGAACTAAATGTTAAAATGTGATATTCTACTTGTTATGTTATCTTCGAGAGAGAAACAAATACCATTGAGCCAAAATTTGCATATTCTCTATCATTTGTGTTCTTAGTGTATCATCTTGTTTATCTACTTCTTTGAGAGAATTTATTCATATGTATTCCTTTCTTCTTTGAGAGAGAGAAACTCAAGGAAGTTCCTTGAGGGTGTCAAGCAGAGAGTGCTTGGGTCAAGGGAGAGGTTTCCTTAGTTAAGTTCAAGGAGGTTCCTTAAAGGTGTTAGGTGAGCTTGAGTTTAGGAGAAGTTTCTTCTTGGGATTTGTAATTAAGGGAGAGTTTCACTTGTGTTGTTGTAATTGACTATTGTGATAGTGAAAAATCCCAAGAGGTTGCTTGAGGACTGGACAGAGGTTGGGTTAGAGCCGAACTCTGAGTTTGCTTTCTTTATCCCTATACTTTTTATATTTTGAATTATCATATTTATGTTTGGCTTTTACTTTTGATATTACACTTGAAGTGTTAATACATAGCCCAAGCATCTGCATTAAGCCTCCATTGATTGATATGATTATTATTTTATATCATTCTCATCCAAGCATTGTTTATAACAAGTATTTTGTAAAGCAATCATAAAAAGAATTAAAATTCTATAAACACCCAATTCACCCTCTCTTGGTGTTGGCTGCCTGGTCTAAAAATATGATTTAAGTTAGAATCCCATTCGCAGCATATTTTAGTATACCTAAAATGTTGGCTATCATATATCAACAGTAAAATTTGAGCAACAGAGTCAAGCCTAGTTACATCATTCATGAAGGAAGGATTGAAATGGTAAACAAATGATAATAAAATATATAAAACATAAGCTAGCCAACATTTATAAAATGTTAGGAACTATCAAATACTATGAAATAGGCTAGCTGTTATAAGCAAGATTAAAGATATAGGCAAACTAGCAACACAATGCAGCAATGGAAGGAAGTCTCATTTCAACTTCTTAGTCATTTTTTCAAATACCCTATCGTGAACTAACTCATTCCAACTTCTCAGTCATTTTTTCAAATACGTTATAGCTATGTCATTAAAGCTTCCATTATCAACAATTAAGTAAATACTCTTTCGATTCCTTATTTTTCAATCTTCATTGCTCATCAATAAAATAAGTTGTGAGACAAATGTAATTGAGATTTTACACAAATGTGTAAGTATTTGTGGTGAGACAAACACGGAAACATGACTTCTTTAAATAATCTTGAAGTTTCTTAGACTCATCGAGATAGAACTTGTACAGATAAAGAAATACGAACCAAGAAATATAGAATCGCTAGATGAAGCTCTCTATACTAAAGAACTCACCAGAGGAAGCTCTCTGTACAAAAGAACTCACCTAGGACAACAGAAAGAGACAATGTCAACTGCCAATGAGTGAACAATGAATGCAATGGGCAGTGAAGGTTACAACTCCTATTTGGAGAGAGATTAAAGACTAAGAGACGAGAGTGAGAAGGGATAAAGGCTAAGTCAAAAATTCAAAATCAAAAGAAATTAAAGAATATAACTATTATATTAATAATAATATATAAGATATTTAATTATTTATTTAACGTCAGGCCGAGCTAGGTAAATTTGCCAAATTGGTTGCCCTGGGCCTGGCCCGGCCTGGTCTCCTCCACCTAGTGTGTTCCTTCATTGTCTCAGCTTATTTCTCTTTCTCCTTGACCCTCTATGTTAAGCCCTATTAGTAATACTACTATAGCATACTCGGGACATTTGGATAATCATCCTTAGTCATTACATTAGCAACTTGATTAGCCTATATCAGATTTTTTTAATGGCTCAACCTAGATCATATTATTAATTCTTTAAATAAAAACATAATGGCATTAAAAATTTATTCACTTAGAAAAAATAAACAAAAAGAAGAAATATGTTAGGTTTTCTTCCAATAAAATTTTCTTGGTTTAGTTGGGTTTGTGCTTTCTAAACATGAATATGCCTACAGTTTATTCCATATTTAGGAAGGAAGAAGGGAGGAACAAAAAGTCTTGAAGTTAAGGTTTCCACACATGGGTAGAATTTATGGTCCAAATATATAAGGGATAATTGCATTTTTTAATTGTTAAAATTTTATTTAATTTTGTATTTGGCCCCTATAGTTTAAAAATTTGTAATTAGGTTCTTATAGTTTAAACAATTTTTTATTTAGTCCGTAAGTTTTTATTTTTGGAAATAATTTATTATATCTGTGAGTTAATTTAACTTCATCATCTATTTTTTTTCTATTTTATTAGCATAAATCATACATATTTAGAGTGTTAAAACAATATGCAATTAGTTACATTAACTAATTAAATTTAACATAATGTTAATAGAGTGGACTAAATTGAAATCATTATAAACTATATAGACCCAATTAAAAATTTTAAACTATATGAGCTAAATTCAAAAATTGAATGAAATTAATGAGACTAAAAGTATAGTTTTATCATAAATGTATTGATAGTTTTCAGCTAGCTGCTATCTTTTTTTTTTTTTGTAATTTTGTTTTGCCATAATTGTCATGTCTTAAACTATTTATTTTAATTCTAATATGAATACAAATTCAATTAATTTCCTCATCATCTATATATGCAGATTGTGATATTAATTAATGAGCCTGATCAAGTGCCATATTACTTCCCATACATGTCATTTCTTTGCCCCAACTAATAAACTAGGGGTTTCTTCTATGAATATATATGCTTGCGACATTGGACTTCTTTCTATAAATTTTTTAATATTAATCACATAATTGATAACAAAAACTAGGAGATTTGAGGAATTTGTGACTATATAAATTAAGATTAACCATTGAAGTTTATGCATCAATATATATATATAGTAACAAACAAAGCTTAGATTAAAAAAGAAGATGAAGACCAAAATAATAGTGCTTGTGGTGGTGATATTTTATGTGTTAATTGAAATGTAAAGCACAGAGATAGCTATTTCATATAATCTAAACAAATATATTGTTGCTATGAATTCTAGAGGCAGTGCTAGAATAAGAAAAATGATCAACCACTGCCATGAGATTTGTACTAGGCACTATACAAAACATGAATAGTAACATTTTCCTGTATATGCTTCTTACTTTTCCAAGTGTGTGGCGACGTGTCTCGAGGATAAAAGATCGCCCCAAGCAGGGATGGATCTAAGAGAGCGCAAGGGATAATTGTCCACCTTAGATTTTAAAATTTTCAACTTTTATGTGTAATTGTATTTTATATTCTTGATTTTGTTAGTTAATTTATAAGAGCTTGCCCCTTTAGGGTTATAAGAATTTGCTTCTGTTAGTTTAAATCTTTGATCCTAAAAGTTTTGCCCCCTTAGAATCCAATCCTAGATCCATCCTTATCCCCAAGGTAATATGTATAAGTATAAATATTATTTGTTACTTGTTAAAGTTGGAAAACTGATAATGACTTTAAAGAGAAAAATATTATTTTGCTCCAAAATTAAGTTAGTTTTAAAAAATGGAATGTATTAAAATAATCTTCTAAAAAAATGAAAAGGTGAATAAACTTGGTCCCTTTAGAGGACTAATTATATCTTGAGAGCATATTTATTTTCTAAAGAATTTCATTTTTTGAGGATTATTTTGATACTTTTTTTTTAAAAAAAGAAAAGTACCAAATTGGTGCCCTACTTTTACCCATTATGACAATTTGGTTCCTTATAAATATACATGACATTAATTCCTCAAAAATAATATTTTATGCAAAATTAGTTACTCAGTAATATAAACATAGAGATTAGTTTCGAACAAGTTTAAATTTATGAATGATTGATTTGTTATGGTTAATTTGTAAAGGACCATATTATCACAAAGTGTGAAAATGAAAGACCAATTTTATACTTTTCTCTTTTAAAAAACCAAATTAATTTTGGAGGCTCTAATTATGAAACTTATTTAGTGCAGGAGAAGTTTATATTTGCATATTGCTATTATCCACCTTTAATTCCATCTATGAAGACAAGACCACCATGTAATGATGATGGGTTTGAAGGTACTTCCAACTTGTCACCCTTGTCTATCTTTAATTATCCTAGACATCTAGTTGGAAAATACACAACTAGCTTATTGGGAGAAAAGAAGTTGCACATCATTATACTCTTCCAACGTGTCCTGAATTGGAGCCTTATTTAGAGTAAGCTATTCAATTCTCACTTATTACTCATTTTGCATAACTAAACTTGTCATATCTTCACCATATACGATCTATATGTAAAATATATACCAATCTATCATGAGAACTTGATGTATATGACCCAGAAGTAGACAAAAAAACCTCTCAACTTTTGTTTCATGGTTTACGGAATATGTATGTTAGACTTTCACCATATTTGCTTATGTTTCCACCTTATTAATTGTGTCATTTTGTTGTATTAGTATTAAATTCAAATAACAACATTGAAGATGATTTTCTGAAGAGTTTAGCATGGGGACCTTTAAACAAAGTTAAAAAATGTCATAAATGGATACAAATTCAACGCAAAAGCTCAATGTCAAGGTAAGGAGAATGAGACAATAGAGAATGATTACTATGGAGTTTTAACTAACATTGTCAAATTGCAATATATTGGATGGCCAAACAAGACACTAGTCTTATTTAAATGTGATTGGTTTGATCTAACTCCAAATCAAGGGACAAAGATAGATAGGAATTATGGAATTGTAGAAGTAAAAGAATCTCAAAGATGTAAGAACTATGATCCATTTATTTTCTCAAAACAAGTAAAGCAAGTTTATTATACACCATATTCTCAAGGGCAGTATGAGTGGTTAGTTGTCATTATGACTAAGGCACGAAGTACAATTCAGACTTTAAAAAATATAAATCTTAAAAAAGATGATCCCTATAATGAGGAATCAATACCATAAATACTAATGGTTGTTGTAAATGATGACATTGAACCAAAAAGTGAAGGGAGATGGATGTAGAAAAGGAAGAGGAGGAGGAGGAAGAAGAAGACGATTATGATGAGGGAAAGGAGGTAGATGACGAGAATGAGGAAGAAGAAAAAGAAGATAATGATGATGATGATGAAGATGGAGTAAATAAGAGGGATGAGAGGGATGATGACGAGGGTGAAGATGTGGAGAATGATGAAGAAGAGGATGACTAAACAATGCATAGAATGATGAATTGTACGGATTAATTTAAGCATTACATGTTTTTTTTTTTCTATTTCTAAGTTTTAGATTTTACTATGTTAATGTGTTATAAAGATGTGTATTGTTGAATGAACTATTATAATTCTCCATTAACTCATAGCTTTAGATCATTAATTAATAATGGTATTTTAGGTTATTCATTAATGTATGCTCAAAGAGTTTTGAGTCTTACTTAAGCCTATTTGCATTGTATCTTAGGGCTCATTATTGAATCTAACATTTTTTATTAAGGAGCTTCACTTAAGGTTAGTGTGAATGTACCACTTTACATCTTCATATAGTTACTATATTTAGTTTCTCAATTAGTATTGCTACTTTTACATAGTTGCTATAATCAAAATGTTAACTATTCTAAGACAGTTATTTTTCTCTTAATAGACATACATGGCATATTCTAGTAGTGGAATATGTGAAGGTAGGGGAAGAGGCAAAGGGAGAGGAAGAGGTACCTATCGACCATCTAAATAGCCTACCATATCTCCTCACTCCCAAATTGGGGTTAGACCAATCTCGTCTTCCAATGCATCATCCATAGAAAGACATCATAACCCTTTTTCTAGCTCATCCATGGATACACATGCTAGGTAGTTACGTAAATCATCTCC
This sequence comes from Delonix regia, assembly GCA_037074485.1. Taxonomy (NCBI): domain Eukaryota; kingdom Viridiplantae; phylum Streptophyta; class Magnoliopsida; order Fabales; family Fabaceae; genus Delonix; species Delonix regia. The sequence continues at coordinate 16,969,128 of CM073449.1, read as the reverse complement.
TCAATTTTGTAATTCATCTACTCTTCCCCTTGTTAAGGTATTTGCTAACTTATCTACTCAACCACCTAGCCCATTTACCCTTCCCTACATTAATGCATCTCTTACCTCATCTACCCAACCACCTAGCTTATTGTCTAATACACATATTATTATATGGGGGAGCAAAGATGTAGATAGGTGTATTTGGATTAGTTTAGGACTTGGTTTAACATATGATTTGTTAAGTATTTCTTCTTAACGATTCATTTTAAATATAATAGGGTATATTCTTTTTTTTTTCCCTATAAATAATGCATTTTCTAAGTTTGAGCCTACTACAAGTATACTTAGGGATATTTCCTCAATCATCAAAAGTAAATTTAATGGACCTTGAACTAATTAGATAAAAGCATCCAATGAAAGTGCTACTAAGGAGTGGTTTGCTGAATTTGAGGTAATCAACTACCAATTAATTTTAATAAAATTTTTGATCTATTAGTTTATTTTATCCTTAATCTTTGTTCCTTAATGCAGAGAAAATATAAATGGTTGCTTAAGTATAATCATCATATCAAAAAGATATTTGATAGTAAAGGATCTAACTTGCTAAAGGTCACCTTAGATAAGTTGCAAAGAGGGGAGGTTAAAGAGAAATGGCTTCTGCTAAAGTATTCATGAGTAGTTGGACATGAAGTGACAAGATCCCAAATGGTAAGAAAAGTCAAGGCAAAACAATTAAAATAAGCTATTTGAAGGAGTTTTTCTATGCATTGTGGAGGCTTCATCCCTACTGTAGAGCACCAAAAATATTGGTGAGTGTTTTCTATTAAATCTATAATCATAGTTATTGATAGGCTAAATTTGTTTTAATCTTTTTGTCTTTGCAGAGAAACCAAATTGGAAAGGGGCTAAATTGTTGGGACATGTTTCAACATCTTTACAAACGTAAAGGCCAAGAAAATTAATGGGACTCACCAGCTTCTACAAGCATTACTGTAAGTATATGCTTTACTGGATACACTAATAATATAGCTCATATTTCATATGATAATGAATTTCAAAGTATATGTTTCTTCGGATGAGTATGAAAGGTGAATAGCTAAGAAAGATGCCCAACATCCTGTTAAAGAGGGCAATAGTCACTAATATGATAATAGTATATACTTAGAAGTTGTTGGAGGAGTTAGTAAGAAAGGACGTGTCAAAGGATTAGGATCACAAGCTGCAAAATTTGCAAAATCTACCACCCCTGTATCATGTTCCACCGATGCTGCCACACAATTAGAGATGACTACACTGAAGGCAACAATCTCTAATCTTACTACTCAGTTATGGCAAAAAGATAAACAATTTGCTATGATGATGCAAAGGATGGAGCTATTAGAGAGGAGATTTGAGATCTTAGACCCATATAGTAATCAAGCAGTATGAGTAACTACAACTAAGCAAGCACTTGAAGGAGATGAACACTATGAGGATGATAATACTAATTATAACCTAGACAATTGATTTATTTTATAAGATAAACAATTTATTTCTTTTATCATTATGCTAGTTTCCATAAATTTATACTTTTTTGCATAGAAACTTCAATTTCTATCAGTGTTATTATTAATACTTGTTTATCATGTGAAATTTATTGAAGATTGCAAAGAAAATCAATTATAAAGTCTAGCTATTAAAATTAAAAGCAAATTAAACACAGATTTAGAGACAGAATGGGTAAAAATTACTTAAAAATCTAAGACGAAATATAATTTGTATCAAGAAGATGGAAATGAAATTAGAGATGAAAATAAATAAATTATTCCATCAATATAAGATAGACTAATTTTGTATCAAAATATTAGAAATGAAATTAGAGACAAAATATTAACAATCTAATTTAAAATATAAGACATAATAATTTTGGTATTTAAAATATAGCTATGAAAACTAAGATGAAATAATTCAATTAACTGTATTCTGACTCAATCATGATTCTATTTCTATTATATTGACATAAAATCAGAGACGAACTTATTCTGTCTCTAATAACAAATCAACTTTTGGATACCATTTTAGTTACATTGTTTAGATGAAATTATTCATAATTTGGCACAGAACTTTTTCGTGTCAATTATAAGACGAATTGCATTATTCCATGTCTAAAATTTTAGAGATTAAGGATTACGCTAAAAATTAGTTCTATGTTTATTTTCATCTCAAAACTGTTTAGACACAAAATTTATGGTGACTCTTTTTCCTGTTGTTTGCACGTGAATCCCAAATGCTATTGCTTTTGATTTGAACAGTTTCACACAATTCTCCTTTTATTTCTTGAATTTATAAATTAAGATTATTGATTCATTTTGGCCAAACCATTTGAACGGAATTCTTGTGTGGAACGGTGTATAATACTGATGAAGTAGGACCAATTATGAAAGGAAGAATTATGCATAGTGGAATCCATATATATATATATATATACACATTACGAGAAGTAGGGTAGGATCAATATTGAAAAGTGTTAGCTTTATGTACTGTGCCTCTTCCATGTTCTGCATTTTTTTTAACCTAAATGTTTGTATTACACAAGACCACTTACTAATTGGTCCCACTTCTTTAGTATTATACTCATTTTTGCACATCAATTCAATTCAAATGGTTTAGCCAAAATGAATCAATAATCTTAATTTACAATTTCAAGTAGGGCTTGGCAAGATACTCAAGTTGGGTTAGGTTGGGTCACGCTGGGTGAAAAGGAACAGATTGATCAACACATGAATTGGAAGCTGTAAGGAAGACTTTGGGTTAGGCTGAGTCCGAGTTTTAAGAAAAATCTGATTTACCCAACCAGACCCAGAGATAAAACATATATCATTGAATATTTATTTTATATATATATATATATATTAGTTTTTGAAATATCAGAATAAGTTAAAATTAAAAAAACCTTAATATAGTTCATTCTTCTTTATTCTCTCAGTCGCAGTCTGTTGGGCTCTTTCTCCCCTTCTTCTTCTGTGTCGATTGTCGGAGCCCTCTGTGGCTTGTTCTTCTGTGTGAAGGGTCAAAGCTATGTGTTTACCTTTTTCTCTTGTTCTTCTGTGTCAAAGCTCAAAGCCCCTTCAATGAGTCTCTTATCAATTTGTCTTTATTGAAGGTTGTTCTGTTGCCACTTGCCACTAACCACATCACTTTATCGTTTGTCTTCCACCCTTTGCATTGCCTTGCTATTCATTTGTCTTATAAGAAGTTGTCTGAGTTCTTAATCACATCAATTTTATAGTGCTGGCCTCCTAAGCATTTGCATCAACTTTGCTATTCATTTATGAAAAAATTTGAGGCAATTTAAGGTGTGATCCCCTTCCTTTTGTCCTCCTTCATGATTATTGTTAGTGTATTTGAATTTTGAAGTATGTTGGGTATTTGATTGAGTGTGGCAATACTGGTACTGTCATTACATTGGATCTACTCTTGGCGGTGTTAGCCTACTAGGATTTTTTCTTTATTGTTTCGCTCTTTATTATAAAAAGTTTTTGTAAGGAATAAAGTTCACAAATGTTTCATGTATTAGTCATTGTTAGATCAAATATGTAAGCTTAGATATAGTCTTTGATATAATTATTCAATAACTATACATATAAAACTACACCATAAGACATCAAAGTTAGGGTGACATTTTTTTTTATTGAATTAATTTTTGTAGAGTATCAATATGATGTTTAATTAAATTTTTTATATAAAATAAATCACCAAATCCATCCTATTCTAATGACGAAATAAAGTAGCTTTTATACATTGATGATTATTAATACTTAGCATTTAGTAATGCAATTAATGTTGCCTATTATTACATTTAAATTGATTGATATAAAGATGCTTTTTATTATATAGATGGCACTCCTTTTTTATTTGCTCCCATGTTTGTGTTATTGAATGAGAAAGTATAATTAATGATGGGATGGTGTAGATACTAGATAGTGTAGGTGTTAATTAGTCTTGGTTATTAATTAAATGTTTGACCCAAACTCGATGAGTCAACAACAATAAGTACAAGGTGCATCCCAAGGTAGCAATATGCCATCCAACCCAACCTCTACCCCTCTAGATGTTAGTAATAGTGCCACTATCTCTGTTGTGTCTACTTCTAGCGTTATACCTGCTACAGATTCCATAGTAGTAGGTATAGCTGAAAAAAGAAAGTTACCCCTAAAGAAATCATATGTGTGGGATCATTTTCTGAAACTCCCTTTAGAGGAAATTAGAGGGATATAAGAGCTACTTGTAATTACTATGGTGCATCCCATACTTATGATCCAAACAAACTTGGTACCAATTCACTGAAAAGACATTTGGTGTGATGTAAGAAGCATCTAGGTAGCATTTCTAGAACCCAGCAAAGGAAGTGAACCTAAAAACTTGGTCCCCCATAATTACAATTTAGATGGTTGTTGCAAAGCCTTAATAAAGTATGTTATTAAGGATGAGATACTATGAACACCCCACCCGAATTAACAATAATAATAATCATGGTAATAATAATAAATAGAATTAAAAATTCAAAAAATTAATTAATTAAAATAAAATTGCAAAAGGCAAAAGAAAAATAGAAGTAATATGGAAAAAACCAAATATAAGAACCAAAAATAATAAAAAGGAAAATTCAAAATATATGTTTGAAGAAGAGACATGGTAATCATCTTGTAAAGAAATAAAATGAATAAGGCCACCTAATTAAAATGAAATTGCAAAACACTCTCACATGCTCACACTCACACACTCTCACATGCTCACTTGCTCCCACATGCTCACTTGCCCTCACACATATGTCACACATCACTCTTACACACTCACACTCTCACTCACAGACACACATCCTCACACACTCACACTCACACTCTCACACACTCTCACCCACGGACACACACACTCACTCACTCCCACATGCATACACTCATGCACACACATGCATTACTAAGGAACAAGAGGACAAGGAGGACAAAAAAGCAAGAAGGAACTGATTTTTCGGAGGAGGCAGAAAGTGGAGCGGCTGGTGCAGAGAAAGGAGAGAGTGGCGTGGCTGGAAATGGTAGAAAAAGTAGGGGACCGTGAGCAGTAAGTGGAGTGGCTGGAAGTTGTAGAAAAAGCAAGAAGGGAGCAACATGGCAGAAAAAGAGAGGTTGGCTGGAGTATAAAGAGGAGAAGGCCTCGACTGGAAAAAAGGGGCTAAAGAGAAGAGGAAGAGAACCACGTAACCAAGAGGAAAAAGGAGCTGAAGAGAAGAGGGAGAAAACAACGTAACCGAGAGGGAAAAAGAGTTGAAGAGAAGAGGGAGAGAATAAGAGAGAAACCGAGAGAAAAATGAAAGTTGAAGGGGAGAAGCAGAAACCGAGAGGATAAGAGAGAAACCAAGAGGAAGAGGGAGCTGAACGAAACTAGAAAACGAGACAGCAACGTGAGGGAGAAAACAGAAGAGAAAACGAAACCAGAAACCGAGAGGAAGAGAGAGGGAGTCGTGGTGCAGAAAATAGAAGAGAAAATGAAACCAGAAACCGAGAGGGAGAGAAGCTAAAGCAACATCCAAACCATGGAGAGAAAAGGAGCTGAAGTTCAGACAATCCGAGGAGCAGAAAATGGAGAGTTGGATGCCAAAATGATAAGCAGAAACAAGGAGGCCTGAATGCAAAACAAAGTGGCAGCAAAAGGATTGATAGAGGCTGAACCATGAAGGAGAAAAAACTCTGTTTTGAGCCCAGAAAACAGAGGTAAACAGAGGAGAATTTAGGGAGCACAAGGAAGAAGAGAAAGTGTGGAGAGGAAGGGAAGCCTTCAGCCTTTGCCTTCCAGCCGAGGAGTAGAGACGCGTGAGCACTTCCAGCCAGAATTTCCAAGGCTGCCCAACGAAGTGCTGTCCGCCATTTCTACTTGCTTCCAGCCGAGACCAACCACTTTGGGACTGTTGGAGGACCATCTACCATATGTGAGTGAGGAGGAGAAGGTCATTCTTCATTGGAGCATAAGAAAGAGGCTGAAAGCGCACAGGTATGGTTGCATGGGCTGCTTGGTTGATTTTTCTACATGCATGTTACTGTTCATACGAGTTGCTTCAAGATAATCTCATGCATTCTGCACTGTTCATGCGTTTTGATCTAAGGTGCTACTGTTCATTTTCCTAAACTTGTTTTAATTTTGTTTATTACCATTGTTTAAACATTAACTTTGATTAAATATTGCTATTACGCATAAAATTATCGTGTGAGAATTTTGTTCTCCTCGATTACCAGGGATTATGTGAGATGTTAATCTCCTTAAATCCTTGCAATTAATTAAATAATTGGAAGACAACAATAATATTAATGAAATATTAATGAATGAATGGTCAAAAAATAAGTGAATGATAATTAAGAAATATTGTTATCACGCATAAAATTATCATGTGAGAATTTTATTCTCCTCGATTACTGGGGATTATGTGAGATATTAATCTCCTTAAATCCCTATAATGAATTGAATAATTGAAAAGCAATAATAATATTAATGAAATATTAATGGATGAATGGTGAAAAATAAGGGAATGATAATTAATAAATATTGTCATGATGCATAAAAATTATCGTGTGAGAATTTTATTCTCCTCGATTACCGGGGATTATGTGAGATGTTAATCTCCTTAAATCCTTACAACTAATTGAATAATTGAAAAGTGATAATAATATTAATGAAATATTAATGAATGAATGGTGAAAAATAAATGAATGATAATTAATTATTAATTTTGATTAAATCATAATAATAATCATAATTAAAATGTTTGCTTTAATTAAATATTTCCCATTATTTGCAAAATTATCGTGTGAGAATATTGTTCTCCCCGATTACTTGGGATCTGTGAGATTTTAATCTCCTTAGATCCCTGAAGTTAGCATACCTTTGTTTTTTTTAAAAAAAAAGAATAATAAATAATAAATAATTAACAGATTTGCTTTAATTAAACATTTCCCATTATTTACGAAATTATCGTGTGAGAATATCGTTCTCCTCGATTGCGTGGGATTATGTGAGGTTCTAATCTCCTTAAATCCCTATAATTAATTCAAAAATAATAATAATATTAATGATAATAATAACAATACAAAAAAATAAATAAATGGACAATAATTAAATATTAACTTTGATTAAATATTTATACAAAATGAATCGTGTGAGAATGCTTTTCTCTCCTTGACTTCCCAGGCTCGTGTGAGATTTTAATCTCCATAGAACCCAAAAATTAGCATATATTCGTTCAAAAATAAATAGATAAACAAATAAATAATAGCACTTGAATTAAATTATTTACCAATAATCAATAATAATAATAATCAATATTCACCAAAAATAAATTCAAGAATTCATAAAAAAATAATAATAATAATAATATATTCCTTTCATTATAAATTATACATTAATTCCCGAAATATAAACTCCCAAGACTCCCAAAACTCAAAAAATCATAATAATTAAAAAAATAATAAAAAAAATTTAAGAGAGAAAATATGAAGAGGTCAGGAGAACTAGGTTAATCAGATTGTAGTAAATTAAAACATACAAACCAAATTCCAATCCCGTTTTGTTTACAATGATATGTTTTAATTAAAATCCTCCTATTCTCATCACAAATCAAAAAACCACCAACCCCTAAACATGCCTCTTGGTCGAACTACGTGGACTTTGATCCCCATCGCAGGGTACGTAGGCCCTAGGCTCTTATCCTAGGTCAAGTCCGCCCTTTTGTAAATATCTATCTGTTTGCATGCATTCTCGCTTTTTTGTCTCTTATGTCTAACATGCATCCATGTCAATAAAAGGGTAATTAAGATTAATTAAAGGCCATATTCTATTTCAACTAACTAGTTTAAGGTAACCGTCCCTATGGGCAGGTGTTGTGGGGTGCCTAACACCTTCCCCACACTCAAATAGACTCCTGAACCCATCTCTGATTTCGTATACCATTTCGCCTTTTTCGTTTTGTTTTAAATTGGTTTTCCAAAGTTTTCCATTAAAAATTTTGGTGGCAACTCCAAATAAATTGATTTTCAAAATTTCGTTTTTGGGAATCAATTAAAACACATTTTTATTTTATTCCACCAAAAGATCGGTTACGACAGATACCATTTTAATAAGTTGAAAAGGATGGATTTTGAGAATTATGCAATCAATTGGAACCATGATTTTCAGTTCCATTTAGAACAACAGTTGCTAAGGATTGTTATAGGTTATATCTTGAAGAGGGAAAGAAATTGAAAGATTCTTTTAGGAGGTAAGGTCTCCATGTAAGTCTTACTACAGATACTTAGACATCAATGCAAAATCTTAATTATATATGTCTCATAGCTTATTATATTGGTGATAATTAAAACCTATAAAAATGAATCTTAAACTTTTGTCCCATTGAAAATCATAAGGGTGACACAATAGGAAAGACAATTAAGAGGTGTTTGCTAGAGTGGGGGATTGATAAGGTATTCACTGTGATGATAGACAATGCAACCTTAAATGACACAACTGTGACTTATCTAAAGAAACGACTTAGAAATTAGGGTGAGTTAGTTTATGATAGGGATTTCTTACATAGTGCCATTAAGTTTCAAAAGGTGTTTGAGAGGATAGAAGATAAGGATGATGGGTATATTGCATATTTTACTGATGATTCTTGTCGGGCTAGGCCACCAAGCACCATAGATTAGAGCAAAGCATCTGTCTTTGCTATGTTTTTAAAGACTTTTTATGACACAACTTTGAGATTATTAGGATCATTGAATGTGACCTTAAATACTTGTTTTGATCACATTGTAGATGTACAAGATATGTTGTTGTCAAACTCTACCCATGATGATCCTATTGTAAGGGATATATGGTAAAGAATATGCAGGCTAAGTATGACAAGTATTAGGGAATATATGAAAATATGAACCCTTTGCTAGTGAAAGGGCTAGTATTTGATCCACAATATAACATTGACTATATGTGCTCCACTTTTGATGATCTATACCCTGATTTTGATGTGTACAAAGCCATGAAGTGTAGAATTAAAGATGCATTGCACAACTTGTATGAACACTACTCTTAAAGAGTTGTTCAAGAATCAATTGAAACCACTTTAGAGAATAGAATGTATGATAGTATGGCTACGAGCCGCTTATCAAATTGCAAGTATAAATGAAAGGTATTAAATCAAAGAAAAGTTTCCTCAAACCATAAGTTTGAGTTAGAAAGGTATTTGGAGCAATAGTTGGTTAGAGATAGTGCCTTTTTTGATATCCTAGCATGGTGAAAAGATAATGCTACAAAGTATAAGGTGTTATCCCAAATTGCACATGATGTGTTGGCTATTTTGGTGTCAATTGTGGCTTTAAAGTCTACTTTTAGTATTGGTAGGCGTGTGCTTGATGTGTTCTAGAGTTCCTTGTCCCCTAAAATGGCCTAGGCTTAGATTTATGCCCAAAATTGGCTTTCCCCCATATGCTTAGCTTTCATGAGTGTGAATTTAATCAATTTGAAAAGTTTGAAAGCATTGCATCAGGTAAGCTCTAACTTTATTTTCACTTGTCAATTTACATCAAGTAATTTCTAACTTCATTGTTTTATATCCTAATTGATGTTCATCATATATCTCTAAAGATTTAGGCATTGCACGTACCTAAGGTGCTATGGCCCTTGACTGATCTTATGTATTTGGGAAGGAATACAAGTTTCTTTTTGAATAACCAATCATAACAACATTAAGACAAGTGTTCAACTTGAATAACATTTAGTGTAGGTTGAAGTTGTGTTTTCGTCTTAGGATTTGCTAAAAGTTGGACCTTTATGTTTATCTTTTCCAATTTGACTATCTTGTTGTATTCAGTTTGTAAACTTTTGCATGAATGACCTTTGGTTTTATTCTTACATTATGGACTTGTGGACTTATGGTTGCATATTCTAATTCTCATGGTTACATATCATGCTATTATCATGTCATTCTTAGCTTGTTTAGGTTGTTATCTTTATATGATTTACATAATTTCAACCACTTCTATGTAACATAATCATTTACAGTTTAAAGTTCCATCATTTTATTGTACCAACTAAGGTAACATGTAATGTAGACTTTGATACTATCTCATTGTATTGTGTTTCTAAACTTTTGCATGATGATTGAGGTTGACATGGCTATTCTTTCAGGTTGACATATTTGTTTAGAATTATTGTTGAGGCTTCAAATATGTCAGGTCTAAAGGTGCTGACCATAATAGGTATGAGACTACAGGTGGTGAACTTTTCATACTTTAATATAAAACAACTAATTTCACAGGTTGTATCAACTAGCATTTCTCAAATTGTTTAGTTTACAATTCTTTTTCACAAGTTGTGTTATGGGATTGTAAAGATCGTCATACCATTCTGGAAGATGAATATGCATTTCAATCTAAATGTATGTAGGACTTGTTCGGAAATGATTTTAATGCATCAAACACCTCCTGATTTTTTTTTTTAATTCCCAGCCATACTCTTTAAAATTTTACCTACATTATTTCATGCATTTTTTAAAGTAAAACTAAGGTGATGCATTTTCCACATGTAACCCCTTCTTTGAGTCAGTATACCTTTCAAAATTTGATAAATGATCAAAGTAAATGTTTGAGAGCCTAGAGTTCTTCTCATGCTTCCATAATGAGACTAGATTTTGCTGGTTAATCATACAAGTTTTTGAGCTTTGGAATAAATTGAGTATGGTAACACATATACAACTAATGAGTATGTACTCCTACTCTAAACATAAAAAGTATCTGCAATTTGTACAGTTGCAAATTATTTTGTTACTTGTCCCTAATGTAGTCTATTTGATATCACGTGTTGGTTTCTACTGAAGCTTACTTTGTTTATTGATAGTTATCTTTGTTCATGGTTCAATTTGTTAATCAAATTTTGGTCACATCTTCTAGGATTAGAAAGAGGAGATCAAAATGGTAGTAATGTCAACACAATATGACAAATTCTCAATTAGTCTATAAGCTTTCAATTTTGCATTCAAAGGTTACTTTTATAAGTATTTTTGGGCATTCCAAAGAGAAAGACAGGTACATTAAGTGGTTTGCTGGAAATGTGGCTTCAGGCAACTCAGCAGGAGCAAGTACTTCCCTACTTCTCCATCATTTAGATTATGCACGTACAAGATTGGGCACTGATGCATTAGAGTGCCCTGTTAATGGTCAGCACCAATTTAAAGGGCTAGTTGATATATATCGTAAAACCTTATCAAGCGATGGAATTGTTGGCTTGTACAGGGGATTTGGGGTCTCAATAATGGGAATCACCATGTATCAAGGCATGTACTTTAAGATTTATGACAACATGAAACCTGTTGTTTTAATTGGGCCTCATGAGGTACGCATCTATATTTTACTTTCTAAGAAAATTCTCTAGCTTACATCTTGGTGGATTTGTATATGTCCCAATACTCACAGGCCTTGACAGGCTCGGATTGCAACACACCGAGCTATCGGGCCAGGGCTAGAAAACTGACCCCAAAAGCTTCCCCGGGTCAACCCTCAAGCTTGTGTTTAGCCCGGGTTGACCTGAGGGTTGTGCAACCCTAATTTCAAGAAAACAGTATTGTGCAAAATTGTTCGCATCAAAAGTAGTAACGTTTGTGATTCACATGCAAACAACAGGAAAAAAGAGTTACCTGATAGCTTTGCAATTTCTCCATTTATGGGTCACTTGCATTCTCGTCCTCTGCTCTGTCTCACCCAAGCTTCAGCGTCCTCTACTTTGAGCCCTAGCTTGGTGTTGATTGATATTGGTCCCTGTTAAGTGCAAAACTGAGTTTTAACTAGATTGACAAGAAAATAATAATAAAAAAAAGTTTTAAGGTGTTGATAGTATAAGTGGCATGAGTAGTCTAGTTGGCAGTCCACATTAGACCAAAATTGCCACATCATTTTACTCATTAACAATCATAGCTTAAGGAATAACAGTAGGGAGTATTTTGAAAATTTATGAAACTATAAGGGGTGATATGGAAAAAAATTATAGGGACAAATTTGAAAACTTGGTGAAACTCTGGGGACCTAATGGTAAATTGTCCCTATCACTTATGATTATATGTTTTTGTTTTTTTAAATGGACATCTATATTCCAAGATTTAACAAGGAACTATGTGCGTAGGTCATACATCTTTACTGCTAAGGAGGATTAGGGGACTCTGCGTGCGGCAACGAGACACAAGCTATGTCAATGGCTGAAGAGAAGGGGGAGAAGGAAGGGAGTAAGCTGCTGGGCTTGCCCAACTTCAAAGAGCTGGAAAACGGTCGCTTCAGATGTGTAGAAACTGGACACGAACTTGTTGCGAAGGACATCGACTCCTACTCTCGCAGCAAAAAGTGCCGATTAGGTCTCATCGACTTTGCCTTGTCTCATAATAAACCCCCTCTCAATATGTTCAAGCAAGACCCACTCTCCCGGTAATTCTCTTCTTTCCTTTTCAATTTCCATTTGCATTCCTGAGCTTTCCGTCGAATAAGCTGTCACATGTCTAGTTCAAGGCGATTTTGGTTGAAAACCCTATTCTTTCTGTCTCGATTTTTGTACGTTATCAATGAAAATTCAATAAATAGGAACTGTTTAGGGTTTTGATTTCAAGAAACTACACATAAACTTTACTTTAGAACTCATTCTTCGTACCTGTCAGGAGTATTGCCGTTTAATGTAGTTCTAACTGTCTGCAAGGAACAACGATTATAGCTTACTGAAATGTTTTGTTAAAAGCTTTATTTTTTCTTTGCTATAACTTCTATTTTTTAACAAAAAATATTGAGAAAAACTGAAATTCGGCAGTATAGCCAAATTGACGGCTTCTTCGTGTGTCTGTCAATTCCTTGGACTATTTATTTTCATCAGTATGTGATAACGCAGCTACAGGTTTTACTTTGCAGTTCAAAGTTGATATGTACGTTGACTGGAGACACTCTCAATAAGTCAGAGGAACATATCTGGAAGCATATAAATGGGAAAAGATTTTTCAATAAACTAGGTCAGTCATGTATTCTATATGCTTTGTTTTGGGTGTTCTGGAATAATGCAGATTTCCAAATAACGTAGTGAGGTTCTGTTTTCTCAATAATACTCTCGGGTTTATTCTAAGAGCGTATATGAAACTTATAGATGTATATCAACTCATGTATCTGAACTTCTAAAAGCAGAGCAAAAGGAAGAGGAGAAGTTGTCATGTGATGGATTGGAAGAAGGGGAAAGCAAACCAAAACTAATAAATGCAAATGGTGGGAAGAAGGAAAAGAAGAACAAGAACAAGAACAAGAAGAAGGAAAAGGAAATTGACGAAATCAAATCTGAAAAACATAAGTCTTCTGATGAGGACAGTGATGCTGAATTTTGGATTCCTCCTGTTGGAGATCGATGGGACTTTGATGATGGAGGAGATCGATGGGGTTCAGACACAGAGTCTGAGCAGGAAAGTGAAGATGGTGATGAAAGAAGTATGTTTTCCTCTCATGCTCATCTCAGTTGACCTATTATGACAAAATAATTAAATTTAGTTTCTTTCATTTTCTGCTTTGTCATGGTCATACGAAGTATTAACATGACAGAAAATTAGTTGTATAATGTGGTTTAGGATGTGAACCATATTATACATATTGGGGGGGTAAAAGTTTTGTAATAGTCAGGGAAAACCGTATAGGCTGATACTGAATTAAAGACAAATTTATTCGTAATGGCACATGTACAATCTAAAGGAAGAATCAGTTAGATAGGCGAGCTTATCCCGTCTGCTGGGTAGCAAACTGATTGTGTACATTTTGTCCCTATTTATAGAGCAGCCTTTTTAAGTCTGGTCAAGCTTTACCTTGGTTTCTCATCTGTTGGATTGTTGAACTCATAAAAAAAGAAAAAAAAAATTAATTATTGAGTAAATGGTAAATGTCACAGATGTTTCTGCAGATGGGATTTGCAAGGATTCAGAAGAGCTATCTTCTCGGTATGTTGCATTTTCATGTAACGGATGAGTTACATTTGAAATTTTTTTTATTAGTTTTAATGCCCAAATTTTCAAACGGACACACTATTTGTTGTACTTAGCTTTCCCGTTATCTTGCAGGACGAAAAGGATGTCTATAGAAATTGGACCTAGCAGCTATGCCTCGAGGAAGAAGAAAACTAAGAACCATCAAAGCTAGTATCTATTAGTGAGATAAGTTTAATAGCTCAACAGTACAACAGGCAAGGCAGAACTTGGCTGGCAATCCATCAACTAATTTATGTCAATGGAGGTCATATGCATATCAGGATATAAAGTTAGGGCTGGATGCAAAAGTATATTTTCCAAATGAAGCATGTTCATGAAGCTGCTTCTACAGTATGCTCTTGGGCATGAGATTGAATTACATTCAAATCTTAAATCTTTTTAAGGATGCAGTCAAGACTCAACTCTTTTGTGCATCACTAGATCATTGCAGCTCCATATCTATAAATCCTGCCCTTCGTTATCTTTTTACTTCTTTTGCAGATGTGGCAAGTTTTATATGTTTCTTAATCATGTAGAATTAAATTCATGATTTCATTTGTTCTTGTCTTATACTCCTTTTAAATCATGTTTGGATGTTTTGGCTGCAATTTTTTGTGGAAACGTTATTACTTCCTATGGTTGAGTGACAGACTAGTCAGTTGTAGCCCACCAATCTTCGCTTCAGGTTTGAGCTTTGGGCTTCATGTGCTCAATAGATGTTATTGTTGACCATAGCTCATGAATGTTTCGGTTTATTACATTCGTGTCAATTAAGATTTCAGATAAGGATAAAACTATCAGAAATTTAAAAGCAATGTAGTGTAGCTTGTTTGGCCAATGATTAGGTGAGGGAGAAGCTGATTATTAGATATAAATGTACTTATTTAGAAAAAGTTTGTAGTGTTTGGATAATTTTGTTTAATAAAAGAAGTTCCTTTGATCAGCATCATATATAATTAATTTTCTGCTAGAATAAGGAAACAGAAATTAGAGCCTCTTGTAGGAACGAAAGTCAAATTAAAAAAAAAAGTTTGTTTGAAGATATTTTTCGGCAAAAAATTACCGTAATTTTTTGTTTTGCCTACATTGCTAAGTATATACCTTTTAAATAATTTGATAGTAAAAAATAATTTCTGAAAAGATTTGTTAAGTATAAATGATTTTTTAAACATCAGTAAAAATATCTATCATATAATTATATCAAACATAAATTATTTTTCTCACAGTACTCGTACAATTTCATTGAGTTATGCCAATAATAACTACCATGTAGCACGGTTCTAGCGTTGCATAGGCAATGTTGATATGGATGCCTCCAGGAAAATTAAAAGTAATAGTCATAATTTGCAATTGGAATATTAAAAATAATGGTCATAATTTACATTTGGCTTGTGGACAATTTAATGAAGTAGTCAGAGTGATTTGGTTTGTTAATTAACAGGAACTGTTCGCTCAACACATTGTTTTCGTTGCAGTCTGGTCTCACTAAGTTTCTCTTTCACATATGCACACTCCAATTTCGGTCCAAACTCACTTTTTTCTTCTTCTGTTCTACTAAAAACAACTGATTTATCTAAAATCCTTATATATATATATATGTGTGTGTGTGTGTGTGTGTGGTTATCAGTATTACTCAATGTAATATATTGTAAAAAAAGTAAAAAAGTACCACCTAAATAGTTTTTTAATAAATTTTGAATTATAATTAAATGATGCATTTAAATTTTTTATGTAAAATTATATCAATATAAAATCAAGTTTCAAATCCGAAGAAAAACTTAGTCACCGTAAAAAATTTCGGATAAATAAGTATGGCTTTACGAATTCAAATATTCAATGTGAATTAAAACATTTTATCCATTAAATATATGTTTGAAAATGAAGACTATTCTACCATACTCTACCCTTGACCTTGCTCTTGGACAAATCACATTACTATCACTCATGGGTTGAGAATTGTGTGTCCCTGCAAACCAAATAAGCTCCTTGTAGTAGATATACTAGTCATTTGTAAATATTATTTGAATGGAGAACCACTTTTGAGCGAATATACAAGTCTGTGGGGGGAAGTATTCGCATCACATGTTTTTACTTTTTAACGTGAAGTTGATAAGAAAATTCATCAATGAAAAAAATTTAGTTTTAAGCTCTCGACTTGAAGGGAATTAAATAAAGAATATATTCATAATATAATTAAGAGATAGGAGACTTATATACTTCTCCTGATTGCGGAAGCTTATCAAATTTTAGTTGAAATCACTGATCGTATGAGATACCCACAATGTGTTGGGTATATCTCAAATTTTCACAACCTAAATTTCCTCTTGAATTCTGATTGCAGAATACTCACAAGTATTCATTTTAGAGCGTCTCAAGTCTCTATAAGCTGTTCTCTTTGTATCTTTGTTATCTATTGTATAGTAGTTTAACCCTTTCATAAAGGCTAGATAGGGTTAGGGTTGAGTAATAATTCCTGTAATTACTATTTTACCCTTACTTAATGAACACCCCTTATGGGAGGACACTGTATAATATCTTAACAGATTTAAACTCAAGATATTATACGATATTCTAATATCTTTCACTCACACATAATGGGAGTACTCATACACTTTAAACTCAAAAACATATTCTTGGTAAATCAAGAGAACACTTTCTCTTTATAATCTGCAGTCGTTCATACAGAGAAAGTAGGTCGTGCGACCAGCATACTATGAAAGCATCAATGCTATATGTCAGTTACAAATATATAGCCTCTCGTTGAAACCATACCTGCACGTATATCATAAAGTATGCATGTACCTTAGATCATAAGAATCACATTCAAATATTTCTCAATGATCTCATCTATCATAATATCTTATATTCACAATCATGACACAAAGTCATAACTAGTATACCGATGAATATAAAATAATGAGATTCTCTTTATGATATTTCTCTTCTCACAATCCTATCAACATAGACTTAGTTTGTTTTTCTAGACATGTCCCGCCAGATTGAATCATTACTCATAGTCCTTAGGTAACATGCTAAGATAGCACACACTAAGCTGCATCTTAAGTACCTGATTGGAGTCTAAGGGTACAAATATATAGCTAACATAAAGGTTCAAAGGTCTCACACAATCATAGTTGAGACTGCACTCATGTTAACCCACATATGGTCGGCATTTGCACACAAGGTATGAAACATGTGCTACAACATTCCTCCTTTTCGTGTGGAGTGTGTCTATTTCACAAATAATGTTGTACAGATGATATTTTAGACAACACAAATCTAAAACTGAGTTCCTTGATCTACGCAATGTCTTGAATTTACATTTGGCAACTAAGGTAGACTAGAAATGATGAACTTATTTCATCAAATCAATTATAATGATCTTATGTCATCAATCAAGCGACTTAAATAATTTTAAGTATGGTTGCTCTCAAATTATCTCCCTAATAATTTCTCTTAAAATCTTGTCTCATCTTTAATGTCACAAAGACACTAAGGCAGTTACCTGTGTAAGAAGGCTAACCCTTTTGTCTACTTGACATACTTAACAATAAATAAGAATGTATACAACATTCAAATAAAGAAATGTGAGCACAGAAATCAAACTTTATTGATTATCAAATAATATCAAAATATCTCTGTCTATGAACAATGGGAAAAAAATTAAAAATACAAATGAAGTATGCTAAATTTTACACAATCCTAAAGACCTAATGTGTCTCACAAACACATCTCTAAAAATAGGCTCTCATGCGTAGATATGTACTTCACGTTCATAGTCTTACATGCAACCATGTCTTTCACATAGTGATACTTGATATCTATGTGTTTAGTTTTGCAATGATACTTTGGATCCTTAGTGTATGCAATTGCAGCCGCATTATCATAATACACTAACAATGGTTCAAGGTTTTCTGCTTTGCACAGCAATTAATCCAAGAACCTCTTCAACCCAATAGCTTCTTGAACTGTTAAAGAAAGGGTCACGAACTCTACCTCTATTTTGGATAAGGATATACAGGATTGTTTCTTACTCCTCGATGATATGGCGCTATCACTAAGTAAGAAAATATGTCCTAAGGTAGACTTTTACTCATCTAAGTCTCTTTCATAATGAGCATTTGTGTATCTTACTAATCGCAGATCTCTGCCACCTTGATAGTAGAGCGCATAATCAGTAGTCCCCTTCAGATATCTTAAGATCCTTTTTATAGTTTCCCAATGTTTAGCTCTTGGGTTGATTTGATATCTACTCACCAAGCTAACTGCTTGACAGATATCTAGTCTAGTATACATTAGAGGGTACGTTAGACAACTGACTGCATTCCTATATGAAGTTCGGCTCATACGCTCTCTTGTCATGGCAGTCTTACACATTTCAGCACTCAAGGTTTGGCTTATGCTGATATGAGTGTCAGTAGGGTTATAACTTTCCATACTAAAACATTCCAAAACATTTTTTATGTAATTCTCTTATGAGAGATACAAGAGTTTTTTAGAACAATTTCTTGAAATCTTAACT
Organism: Delonix regia; assembly: GCA_037074485.1. Classification (NCBI taxonomy): domain Eukaryota; kingdom Viridiplantae; phylum Streptophyta; class Magnoliopsida; order Fabales; family Fabaceae; genus Delonix; species Delonix regia. Next base: position 16,950,598 of record CM073449.1, on the reverse strand, counting down.
CCAAGAATGTAGGCAATTTCACCCATATCTTTCATCTTAAAGCGAGATGAAAACCAGGTCTTTATCTCATTGAACAACTCTATATCATTTCTAGCTATAAGTATGTCATCAACATATAATGTCATAATGACATATCTTTTGGTATAAACACAGTTGTCTTCATGCATCATAGTGAAACCACTAGAGATAATATATTGTGAAAACAAATATACCACTGCCTTGAAGATTATTTAAGGCTATAGATAGACTTAAAAAATCTACAAACTTTTTGTTCTTGGCCCTTTTTAATGAAACCCTCAGGTTGTTCCACATAAATTTCTTCATTAAATTCTCCATTGAGAAAGGTAGTATTTACATCCATCTAATGTAATTCAAGATCTAAACAAGCCACTGTAGCTAGAGGTAAGCAAATAGAGGTAAATCGTACAGTAGGAGAAAAAGTCTCCTAATAGTCAATTCCTTCTTGTTGTGTATACCCCATTGCTACTAGTTAAGCCTTAAATTTTTCAATCTTGCCATCGGCTCTTTTCTTGATTTTGAGAACCCATTTGTTCCCAATAGCCTTACGTCCTTCTGAAAGATCAACAAGTTTCTAAACATTGTTGACTCTCATAGACACCATTTCCTCTTCCATAGCATTAGTCCATTTATCCTTAGAAGGGGATAATAGAGCCTCTTTTAGATTTCTTGGCTCATTTTCAATTTGTAAGAGCATTGTAAAAAAGTTTTCCACCTTCAATATCATATCATCAGCGAGGAGTCTTTTTACGTGAACCACGTCTCAGTTGTAATTCATTAAATCTTACTTCATTATTCCCATTTGGATCAATATTGCTCCCACTCGAATCAAGAATAATGGTCTCATTCCCACTTGGAATGAGATCCATTTGGTCACTCCTACTTCGAGTAATTGGCTCAGGAACACTTTCATTCGCATCTAATAATGAAAAAGGTTGCTGATGAGAAACTAATTCATCATATGCTATAATCTTCCTACTAGAATGAAGTTGTCCTAGTGTGTTTGGATCTTCTATCTCAAATAAAGATAGGTCTTGACCTAGCTCACCCTTCTTAGGATATTCATTCTCTAAGAATGTGACATCTCTATATTCGAATTTAGTCACGCTCCCACTATCTTGTTGACCTATAAACACATAACCTTTTGAGCTTTTTAAGTATATAATAAAGATACTTTTCCTTCCTCTTCGGCCCAATTTGCCATACTTGTGAGAGGAATCATATGTGTAGTTAGCACTTCCCCAAGGTTTTAAAACACTTAGGTCAGGCTTTCACCAAATCCATAACTCATATGGAGTGGTTACAACTGATTTTGTAGGCACATGGTTAGGTATGTAGGCTGCAGACATCAATGTATCACCATAATAGGTGATTGCAAATTAGCTTATGCCATCATGGGCCTAACCATCTCAAGGAGTATTTTGTTACTTTTTTCCACAACACCATTTTGTTGTGGAGTTCTTAGAATAGTCAACTGATGAACTATCCCTTTCTCATCACATAATTCATTGAATTGAACAGACAAATATTCTCAGCCTCGATCGGTGCAAAGGGCCTCAATCTTCTTATCTAATTGATTCTTAACTAAGTTCATATAGTTTTTGAAGCAACTCAATGCTTCTGACTTATGTGAAATCAAATAGACATAATTGAAATGAGTATAATCATTAATGAATGTGATGAAATAATTTGCTCCATGTCTGGCCTTGACATTTATAGGCCCACAGATGTCAGAATGAACTAATTGCAATGGAAAATCAGCTTTAGCTACTTTATCGAAGGGTTTTCTAGCACATTTTCCTACTAGACAAGATTCACAAGTAGACAAATATACTATTCAATGCCGGGAAGCAAACCCTCTTTTGCTAACCGTTGCATTCTCTCTTGGCCAATATGACTAAGTCTAGCATGCCATATATTTACATATTGATCATAATCATGCGTAAAGGCAAACATGGAAAGAGTAACATTATTATTAATGTATGATTTATCATCCAAATCCATAGAAATAAAATCTTTAGTTACATAACTAAAACCATAAAAAACTAAGTCATAACTCAATTTAACACAATTGTCATGAAAATACATATTATAGCCTAGCCTAAGTAAAACCAAAACTGAAATAGCATTTCGATGAATTTGAGGCATATAAAGGACATCATGTAAGATTAGGTCTTGACCACTACATAGGATTAACTTACATGTTTCGATCCCTTTGACAGCAAGCTTAGTGTTATTGCCCACATACATCCAAAATGCTCTATAGGGAACTTGTCGAAAGTCAACAAAGGTTTCACGGTCCCTCGTTATGTGGTATGTGGCTCCTGAGTCTACAATCCACATAAGACAAGATTCAGCAAGCATAATAGAGCTAGAAACACTAAGTTCACTAGCATAAGCAGTATAGGTTACCTTTCTGGAAGGCTCAGGGCAATCACTTGTATAGTGTCCCTTCTTCTGGCAATTGAAGCATTTAACTTTTGTCATATTCACCTTTTGCTGCTTTTTTTTACCTTGCTAATTATTCTTTAGGTTTTCTTAGGTTGATTTGGTCCTTTTTTCTTTCTTCAGCTCTTTCTCTTTGAATCATGTCTTCCACTTGATGTTGCCATGTGCAACTCAAGTATCGACTTGACTTATTCAAGCCTTTCTTCCTTGAGTTCAAGGAGCCTCTGGGCATCTTCTAGAGTTGTGATTTTGTCATTGTGAGTGAGATGCATCTTCATATGCTTCAAAGAACTAGGCAAAGAGCGAATGATGACTTAGATTTGCTGCTTGTCTGTTAAGATATTTCTAGCATCTGTTAGCTCAACGATCATTTTTTACATCAGCCTCAGATATTTCCTCATTGAATGTTCTAGACATTTCTTATATTAGTCAAATTTGATCAACAGAGAATGCAATTTGGATATGGATGTAGTTCCGAACCTCGTTGTCAAAGTATTCCAAAGCCTTATAGTGCTTTGGTGGTCCCTGAACTCCCATAATATGTCATTTTCTAGAGTGCTCAACAACGTAATGCGAGCAGTAAAGTTATTTTTCTTTTAAACGTCATAAGCCTCACAGTCCTGCTTATGTTGGGCCGTGTTACTAGTTTTTGGCACTTCCATGACTTTATTGAGAGCCTTAAGAGCCTCTTGCTCTTCCAAGAGATACTAGATTTTCATACTCTAGATATCATAATTGCCACCATTTAGCTTCAACCCTTTGTTGAGTTCAGTAACAATACTTTTGGAAGCTGTAGTCATTCTTTACATAAAAAGAAAGATAGATATAAATCAGGATCAGATAATTAAGAAAAAACACGCAAGATTTAATGTTCACCATGCTTACAAATTATGACACTACGTATCGTATGATTAAGCTAATTAGCCCATGCATAACCTGGAGTCGAAAGAGCACTAAGTGTCAATTATCATCCTAAGGTTGTATGCAAGGTGTAAATCAACAAAATCAAAACACAACTAGTTGTCTTAATCGTGCTACAAACAAATGGTAAATCATGATTTTTTAAAAATGTTAAACAAATTAACATTTGTTAACTAACATGTTAAATAATTAAAACATTAATAAATCAATTATGTAATACTAAACTAATTAACATTCATTAATAAACATGTTAAACTAATCAACATATTTAATATATGCAATTTATGCTTTAACAATAGCAAATCTCATACGTGACATTGTTAGACTAAGAATATAGATTTAAAACAAACTTCTAAGGACCAATAGTCTGCAGTTTTATGTTTTCAGCTGATATACGAATCTAAAGAGCTCTAATATAAGTGTAAGGGCTTACACATGTAAAACAATTTAACACTATTGAATAAATAATGTTAAGCTAATTAACATTATATTTCTAAATTTTCTATTAGAAGAAAAATGATAAAATAATTTAATAAAAAAAATGTTAAACTAATTAACATAGTGACAAGTAATCACATATTACTTGATTGAAATTTATTAGGATATAAAAAATTAATTTTTCACCTAAAATTAATTACATTTATTTGGGGCTAAAATATAAATACACAATTTATATTTTTGAACATATGTAGATGTTCATTAATTTAGGATTTAACAATTAGACCTTTAATTTATTATTTTTGAAACGAGCCATATGCCCAATTAAAATAAATTCTTACAAGACCCAAAACTTCTTCCAAAAAAAAAAGAAAAGACCCACCTTAAAAAAAACTCTTCTAAGAATATAAGGCCCAAAATTTCTTAAAAAAACGAATGGCCAAGAAACTCTTTTAAAGGCCCATTTCTTCTTCAAAATTTTTAAAGGCTCAAAACAAAAGTTTTAGTAATGAGCCTAGATCAAACCCTATAAGCCTATTTACCAAAAAAAATTTAGGGTTTCTGATCCAAAAAAAATTTAGGGCTTTCGAAATTTTTTAAATTCAAATATTCGAAGAAACCCTAGATCCCTTTTTCCATTTCTTCTTCCACTCTTGCTGCCGCTACCACTGGCGGCTTACTGCCATTCGCTGACTTCGCTGCATTGAGTGGTCGTGGGTCGGCGACATCCATCTCTTGCCATTGTGGAAAGCTTTGTTTTTTGAGCCTTCTTCAGGTTGTCTTCATCGATGAAGGAGTGCCAATAACACAGGTCACCAGTAGTAGTGGGCTCTTCCTACTGTGGAAGTGTTACTACCGGTTGAGGTAGAGAGAGATTTCTCTTTTTCTCTCTTTTGTTCGTTTTACAGAGGAAGCGAAAGACCTATGTTTTTTTTTTTTTTAATTCAACAAACCAGTGTTATCTAGCTCAAGATGTACCAATGATGTGGTCATCGGTGACAGTAGGGTCTACCTAATGGGGGAGTGTGTGATAGTGAAGAAGGGGAGGAGAAGCTTCGAAATGCAAAGAAAGGAATTTTTTCAAAAAAAATTTAATTTTTTTAATGAATTTTGAAACCCTAATTTAAGAAATCTAGGTAGGGATGGGTGAGTTCTTGGAAGGAATGGAAATTTCAAAAAAATTTCTAAACAAATTTTATCTCAAAAACCCTAATTAATAAAGCCCCAAATAATATCTTATCTTATATCCCAATAAAATATGTCAATGATCAGAAAACCAGCCTAGGGCCCTGATACCAATGAAAGGAATTAAATAAAGAATATATTCATAATTTTATTTAGAGATAAATGACTTACATACTTCTCCTGATTCTTGAAGTTAATCGAACTCTGGCTAGAATCACTGATTATATGAGATACCCACAATGTGTTGGTTGTATCACGTGTTTTTACAGCTTAAATCCCTTCTTGAATTTTGACTGCAAAATACTTGCAGGTATTCCTCTAAGAGCGTTTCAAGTCTTTATAGACTATTCTCTTTGCATCTTTATTATCTATCGTATAATAGTCTAGCCCTTTTATAAAGGCTAGCTAATGTTAGGGTTTAGTAGTAATTCCTGTAATTACTATTTTATCCTTACTTAATGAGCACCTCTTATGGGTTGACACTATATAATATTTTAATAAATTTAAACCCTAAATATTATACGATAGTCTAATACGACTCTTATTTATCCTCTTTGTCATTGAGTTTCCCTTAAAAAAAAATTTAAAGGATCAAGGCTAAGACTGTAAATTTCATTAAGTTTTGCCCAAGAATGCCCTTCATTTTCCTAGCTTGCCCAAATTTGTAATCCACATGATATTGGAGAATTATTAAAATGACATTGATGTTCGATATTATTGTGATATTATTGGATTATAATAGTTTTACAGGTTTAAAAAATATAATATTTTTGGAGAGATGTTGTTGGATTTTAGACAACCTCTTTGTAACTAATTTTATGGGTTGTGTGAGAGTGCTATCTTAAACTTGTTAAGTTAGGTGATTTAGTCTTTGTACTGGTTATGACCAATGAATTTGGATTGTGATATGCAACATGAGATATAAGGGTCTTATTTTTGTAACTATACCACATGTTCCTTGCCCCATAATTACAAAAATGCCCTTAATTTCATATTTTCCCCCAATCAACGTTGTTTTCTCCTTCCCTTACATGAACACACATGGCAACAACATCATATTTCTCTTCTTCCTCTTCTTGCGATTTTGTTTTTTCCTTCATCATTTCCATAAACTCGTATATGCCTTATAGCAATTTTTTAACCTACTTTCGATGGTGGCTTGTCAGATATACCTCTGGATTTTTGGAAAGAACTTTCCTTTCATTTCTACCAAAATAAGGTGCGAATAATTGAGTTTTCTTGAAAATTTCATTAGGGCTTCTAATTCTTGTGTTCATTGCTTTCTTGATTGAATGTGAAGCATTAAGAGGTGTTGAAATTCAAAAATCTTGGACCAACTTTCATTAGTAATCACTAAGAGAGGAAGAAATTAAGCATTTGGAAGTTGTTGGTTGAAGTGGTACATAAGTTCGGTGATTTTTCCTAATTTTCTTGAATTTCCATTGTTGTTATGAGAAGGGGAATGAAGGAAACCTTATAGTGATTAACTAAATGACACTAAATAAGTAATTTATATTAATCACTAAATCTTGAATTTATGTTAGCATAATTTCCAAATTATCTTGATGATGTGTAGGCAACTTATGGTTAAAAAAAAGAAATTATTTTGGACCATATATATATATATATATATATATAGGATTAAATACATGAGAAATAAAAATAAATAAATAAACTATAAATAAATAAATATAAGATTTGAGCCAAGGTGGTGAAATTTACTTATGATATTGAAAGTTGAAGGATTAACACCTTACTTTGAAGTTGGGGAAAATTGATATGCAATGATCAAACTATTGTTGGGTTAAACATTGAGAAGTTTATTTTAATTCTTTTGACATAAGAAATTAAATGTGAATTACTTGTTATTATAAGATCTTAGATGTTAGTTTTGTGACCAAGTGAAATAAGAGAAGAGACAACAGGAACACAACTATTACATGGGCTACCTCAAGATGGGAAAATATTGTTAATCATACATATCTTTAGTATTTCAAAAATACTCAATTATGAAATGCTTTTCTTTATGTGCTCTAGTGCGTTAGGAACATGCCTCTTGAAAAATTATAAAATTTCTAACATTTATTTGAGCACTTTGAACTCTTAAGAAATTTCTTTGTAATATTCATTTTGTGTCTAAATCATCGTTTGAATGATTGACATACTATATGAATTTTCAAGAATTCAAATAAATGATTTTGTTATTGTTTGGATTTATAAAAATTTGGAATTTCATTATTGTGCATAATTTTGATTATTTATATTACTTTGGAAAATATTTTTTTTGGTGACAATTTATCTAATACAAAACCTTGTAGCTAATAACAATAAACGATAGCCTTGGTGCACCATAATTTGCTTTATTATTTTAAGTGTTGTCTCAGCCTTTAATTATTTGCGAACCATATTACTCAACTTCCATTATTATGGATTGTGATTTGTAGCTTTGAACTAGTATTCATTGTGGATTATAATTCCTAACCTTGAGCTAGTATTCGTTATGGATTGTAATTCCTAACCATGAGCTATTGTTCATTTATGGACTGTGATTACTATACTTGAGCTAGCATCTATTTATCAACTTGTGATTAGTCATGTGAGATGCTTTCTACTTCAAAATTATTCTTTAAATCTTTTTATTTCACTTGTAAATTTCAAACTTTTATTAGTATATTATGCTTTATAGCTTGTTTATATTTGTTTAAAACTTATGAATTATATTTTACAACTTGTGATCATCTTATTTTTGAAATATTTTTGTAGTAAGTGAGTTTAATGTGTTCAGAACTATAAAATGTTATTATTGTGAAAAACTTCAATGATTTGTGTATTTCTTCTTAGTATAGTTAGTAATATTTACATACTGAGTATTATCACTCACTCTTGCTCTCTTTATTATTATTATTATTATTAGAGAGTATTGTTGATTCCAGTCCTCTCTATATATAGTCTAGGAGAAGTTGAGACATTTTATTGGTAAGCTTTACATTTTATTTAGTTGTTAAGCATCCAAATTTTTTTTTTCCATACACTAGAAGTTCTTTATGTCACAGGCAAAATCTGAATTTTAATTATATTATATGATATTGGAGCATTAGACAAAATATTAATTATATCCTTCATTATGTTTACATCTAAATTAAATTGTTAAATTTATTTGACTTATAAAAATAAAGTTTCTTATTTTTCGTACCAATCACCCTCTATAATTAGAGGCGTGATAGTTTGGCCTAAATGCAAAAGGCATAGGCTTCTCCACTTTTGGCTCTCTGCTCACCAAATTCATCATCATTTGATTAGTACAGAAGAGTCAAGTCTTGAAGTGGAGTTAAATTATTTATAATTTGGACCGTCACTTTCAAAGGTACTATGCTTGCCTTATCCTTCAGCGTTGCTAAAAGGGTCGTTAATACCAATTGCAATAAAATAAGAGACTTCGTGCAATAAGGACTATCATTTTATGTAACTTTGGGTATGTGATCGATGATTCGCAACAACTTCGTAAACATAACCCCTCTTTTATAATTGCACGCCATTAAAAAATTATGGAACTAGTTGATATTTTTCCCATTATAGAAACATATTAAAATTGGTGCATTACATAAGCAGCGTGATTTATAGGATTAATATTTCAATTTTGCAGTTAATTTATGATTTAAATTTTATATTAATTTTGTAAATTAATTTATTTGGATGGCTCTTATTAAGAATTTATTAAGAATGTATTAACTATGTAATTATAAGAAAAATATATTTTTGGTCCCTCACTTATTACAACATTGTTATTTAGTGCTTCACTTTTGAAAATATATAAAATAGTCCCTTATTTATTAAGAAATATCACACTTGATCCATCATTTTTTTAAAAGACATTACATATCTTAGTAATTTACCTCTTTGATAATTAGAAACATGATCTTTTCATCTTGCAGGAATAAACTAGATCTTTTAAAAGATAATACCAATGAATAAAAGATTCTTGTAATATCTACAAATTTTCTAAACTTTGAATAAATCTTTAAAGTCTTTAGGAAACTTAAGTACGTAAGCAATGTAGCAAATCTAGAAGCTTCGCCAACATCAAATGTCATACTCGACAATCCATCGGATGGTAAAGCATGAGGATAACATGAAAAAAAAAAAAAAAGAGAAACAAATTAGCTCTCCAAATAATTTCAAAAACTAATTTATTTTAAGGATTACCATCAAAATTTTTATTCAAAAACTTTGGAAAAACCCTTTAAGAATGAATAGAAATGAAAATGTAGACTGTGAAAACAAATATGTGTTTTGAGAGTCTATTTAAGTGTGAAAAATGTGTTACACTCCACAATATTTACTTATAAGGATAGTTACACCAAATTAATCAAGTGAAATCAATGGAATATAACCTTATAATTTTATCTTGATTACTCGAATTAAAATACCTAATACAAAATGAGAAAACAAAAATAGAAATATTTAGAAAATGATTAATGGAAAGAACATAAATATTTACAAAAAGTAAATTTGACCTACGATGAGAGTTTGTCTATGTATTAACGATAGGAATCAAAGTCTACGTAATTTGACTAGAAATGCATGTCAATTGTCTGGTGACATTTTAATTTTTGTGAAATGAGTAAGACAGAGGATATCAATTTTGATTTTGTAAATAAAATGAGCATAGATATTTAGGGTGCTTTTAAGTATGAAAACAATTACATTTCACTCTTCGGCTCTCTTCTTTTTCTCTTTTTTTTTTTTTTTTGGAATTTTACATTTAGGCTTCTTATTTCAATTTGGGAAGAGGAACAAAATCAGCATGGAAAAGGATTTTTTGGAATTTTTGGACTTATGCTATTGGAATTATAATTTATTTGGGGTATTGATTTTGCAAGAGAAAAGAAATTATTAACGTAATGATTTTTTTTTTAGATTTTTGAGTTTATGTTTTTTTTAAATTTTTGAAATTAGATTTTTTTTAATTTTAAAAGAGAAATGAAAACGAACAAAGTGGGTTTTTTCGATTTCTGGAATTTATTTCTTTTGGATTTTAGAAATTAGGATTTTCTTATTTTAAATTTAAAAAAGGAATAAAATTATTAAGGAGAAGTATTTTTGGGCTTTGGGGGCTTTTTGGATTTCGTTTCTGTTTTCATAATTTTATAAAAGGTTAATCTTGCTTTTTAAACTTTGGAAACCTTGATTTAATTTGGGTCATTAGGACCCAAATTTATTTTAACCGTGAATGACCAATGTCAAAAAAATACTTGAGGAAACATAGGTTTCATACAATCTCCACTAATTGAGAACCTATATGTTTGAGGAGACAATGAGTTCCATATGACTACTTTTTTGAAAGACTAGAAAGTTAAATTATGTTGTAATTTTTGAAGGCATCTTATTTTTTATTTTTAGATAAAATGCGAGCGGATTTTTGATAATTAACGAAAATCCAATTTTAATTTTTGAAACTTTTGATTCAACACAGGTTATTGGAAGCTAGATTTATTTTAATCATCATTGGTTGGATAAAACTTGATGACACATAAGATCACAAACAACACTATCAATTAATACCCTTATTGTCTGAGTGGAGAAAGGGGGCTTTTTGACTTCCTACCTTTTTTGAATATCAATATTGGCCAAAACCCTCCGCCGTTAAAAGTATTTAACCACATCCTATTTTTATTTTTTTTAAATACTGCAAGCTCTGACAGTTTGCAATTACTTTGTAACTTTTTAACGTTGCAAGCTGCGTCAACCCATGACCCTATAATTTATATTTTTATTTTTATTGGGTTGTGGGTTATGTGAGCCCACAACCCTACAGTCCTTTTATTTTTATTGGAAGCCCATAACCCAATATTTATAAGTTTTGGAGTCCCACGAACCCATTTGAAAAAGGGGCAACATGCCCATAAACACTAACCTTTTTTTTTTTTTTTTTTTTTAAATAAAATTAATTTAATTTTTAAAATAATAATTTTTAATAAAATATTATAGTATGAAAAATTATTTTTATTTATTTAAAAATATAATTTTATTTTTAAAGATTGATAATTTTTTAAATAAATTTATTTAAATTTAAGAATTGAGCATCTTGATTTTTAAAATTTGATGTTAATTTTTAAAATTTTAAAATATGTTACTTATAATAAGAACTAATAATAATTTAAAAATAAGCTTAAAAATTTTTGACATGAATATTTTTTTTGAAATTTTTTCTTTAAAATTTAAAGTTCAAATAATTAAAGTAAAAAAATTACTTTATAATTATTAAGTCAAAATCTTTAATTCTTTTCTCCACACATTAACAGAATGATAATCATCACTTTCAAAATATCTAATCACTGGTTATCAAAATGATTTTATATTTTGAAATGGATGATAATCATTCTGTTAGTGTGTAGAGGAAAAAATGAGAGATTTTGACTTAATAATTATAAATTAATATTTTTACTTTAATTATTTGGACTTGAAATTTTGAAGATAAGATTTTAAAAAAATTATTCATGTCAAAAAGTTTTAAACTTATTTTTAAGTTATTATTAGTTCTTATTATATGTAATATCTTTTTAAAAAAATTAAAAATTAAGATGCTCAATTCTTGAAAATCAATAAATTTGTTTACAAAATTATCAATCTTTAAAAATAAAATTATATTTTTAAATGAATAGAAATAATTTTTCATACTATAATATTTTATTATAAATTATTATTTTAAAAATTAAATTAATTTTATTGAAAAAAGGGCAACGTGTAGGGCACATTGCTCCTTTTGCAAATGGGGACTGTGGGGCTTCCAAAACTTATAAATATTGGGTCATGGGTTGTATAAGCCCAACTAAATTATAGGGTCACAAGCTCACAGAGTCCACGATTCAATAAAAATAAAACAAAATTATAGGGTTATAGCTTGATACAACTTGCGATCTTGAAAAGTTATAAAGTAATTACGGGTTGTAAAAACTCATAACATTAAAAAGATTTTAAAAAATAAAAATAGGATATGGGGAAATACTTTTGACGACGGAGGGTTTTGGCCAAGATTGATTTTCAAAAAAAGGTAGGAAGTCAAAAAGCTGGAAGAAGGGTCTCTAACGGTATCTTCCAAGACAAATTATTTTTGTAATTTTGGAAATTGGAATTTGTAGAAGAGGATTTGAAGGAAACAAAATCTTATTTTGCTAAAAAAAAAATGTCAAAGGAAATTTGATAATTACATTAGAATTCGTGATTTTAAAATTCGAAAATCTTAAATGAGTGTGAACTGTTGAACCGCGATTCATTCCAAAGGTACAGAACTTAACCAATACTTGATAGAACCAGGGAGGACTAAAAGTCCTACATAGCTCCCACCTGTTAAAACTTCTTGCGCTTGAGGAATAGTTTATATTCTCCGGTAGATTGAGGGCATTGGATTAATTTTAATGTAAATTTAATAAAAATTACTTTTTTAGAAATTATGATAATGTACAATGGTATATTAATATTTGAGATCTTTTTTTATACGAAATAATATCTCGTTTATTAATAAATAAATATTATTTTTTATAAATTAGAGTTTAGATTTACTGTTTATTCTTTATATCTTACAATTTATTTTTTTCTTACAATATACCGTTTTATTAGACCGTCAAATGTAAAAAATATAATCTCAACTGTTAAAAGTTATTTATTTATTTTTCAACTAGATTTCATTCTGTTTGAAAATTTTGAACCCATTAAGCCTGTGTTCTAACTCTCAAATAATTAGAATATATAATTTTTTAATTTATTTGACATTTAAACTTGATCATAGCCCACACATGTATCATTTATATAACTCTCACTATAAAACACTTACTTATTATTATTCTTCTGTTCCATCTATTTTATTTTTCTTTTCTATTCTCTACACATCTATCTCATTCTTTCTCCAAAACCCATAAGAAATTTGTGAAGTTATGGAAAGGGCACTTTCAGAAACCAAAACCCAAATGCTGAGACACCCCCTAGATGCAGGACCGTCACTCCAATCCCAAAATGCCAAATAGACAAGTTCAATTGCCATGGATTTGGACACAACAACAATAAATAAGGCTCATCAACTATAGGAGGATATAAAATGTCTAGGAAAAATTACATTATAGTTTAAAAATTAGAAATTAAGTCTTTAGGGTTTAAATGATTTTTATTTAGCCTGTACAATTATATATTTGCTAATATGAGTTAATTTTACTTCATTATCTATTTTAATTTTCATAAAGTATAGATATTCGAGAAAAATTTAACAGAATTTTAACAATAGGGACAAAATTGAAATAATTGTTAATTATAAAGACTCAATTATAAACATTTAAATTGTAGGGACCAAATTAAAATTTGAATAAACTATGCGAACCAAAAGTATAATTTTTCCACATTTAAAATTTAGATGATGAATTAGAAAGCTATTGCAATGGAGAGTTAACAAGTTCATTTCTGATTATTTTTGTATTAGAGAGAATATTACAATGTTAAGAATCACACTAAATAAATGAACATTTTCCTAAATTACAATGACATTAAGTAAAATTTAATAAATTTAAACATAATGGTAAAAGTAAACTCTCAAATCTCTTAATTTTGGTTAAGGTTTCATTTTAGTTATTTAAGTTTATTGGTTTTATTATAGTTCTTTAACTATCGTTTGTTCTACTGTAAGTCCTTGACTTTAAAAAATCAGTCAAAATCTTTTTCTTCATTAATACCGATAGTTTATTTAGCGAAAAATGTTCTTTTGAAAATTTTACATAAAATGCCTACCAAACGCTCTATACCTAGATTCTATGAAACCTGCGATTATAGGATATGATAAACGTAGGTCGACACAGTAGTAATATTGCAATATTAGTACAATGTATTGTGAGTCCTCTAATATATACGAACATTCTTATGTTGTTAAATCACTGTTAAAATTAATTACAAAAGATTACTTTCTTATTTAGTTCAACAATCTTTTGTATACCAACATTATGAGGTTAACTCATTTAATATGGTATTATTTTATTCTAAAATTTAAAAGAATCTTTTTATTTTTGTCAAATTTTATGTAACCAGTTTTATAATTAAGCAGTTAGTTGGAAGACACAATGCATTTTGTCTCATTTAATAATAAGTAAGAAAAATATTATAAATTGAGAAGATTTTAAAAAGTTAGAATATGTGAAGTGAAAATGAATAATTTGAAATCTCATCCTCAGTAACTTTTTTTTTTTTTGGCCAATATCCTCAGTAACTGAACATGCAAACTAATAATAGTTTTTCCTTTTCCTTTTTTATTTTTAAAGAAGTAATTCTCCCACCCTCCAACTATATCATGGTCTTTTGACTTTATTCTTTTATTTTTCCCATTTTTCACATAATGAAACTTTAATTTTTATGTAACAATTTCATTGTGTAAGCCTGTAATACAATGTGAAACTCATGTTTATTTGGTGAGCATTGGCCAGTAATTGTGAGCATAGAACAATGTAAATGTTGACTGAAAAGAAAACAAATGGAAATTACACCGCGTGAGTGGGTATACGTTTAACTTTTTCAGTTCTACTTGAAAACGTTCATTAATTACTCCTTATCAACGTATGAACATAGTAATTAATTGATTTAGACATAGAGCTTTCAAAGGCAGTAAAATTGAAAAGAAGATTGATCAGAGATGGGAACGGGTAATACTTGGAAAGTGGAAACATTGGTATCAGATGCAACAAAAACACCAAGTGGGGAGAGTGTTGATTTGGAGTTAGAGTTGCAAAAAATGGGTCGGATCATGTTCCTTTAATGGTCATTGAACTATTATGAATCTTTCACTCTGAGAATCTCTAAATTCGAATTGATGTGGCTTGAGCATTCAGGTTTGGGTTTTGTTATTGAAGAGAATTGGTGCAAGGGGTATCATTAGGAGAGGGGTGTTTTGAAGCTGTTCTTAAGGAACCTGAATTTAGTGAGGAAGGATCTAGTTGATTGGAGTAAAGTTTCCTAAGAATTGTGAGATCATTAATAATTTGTTATTAGAGTACGAGGGCTGTTTGGAGGGAGAGTGGAATAGTGTGAAGGCTGAAAGAGCATAATCTTTGACCATGGAGGTTGAAATGTTTTGGGAAAGAAAGGAGAAATATTAGGCACAAAGATCTAGAGCTAATTGGCTGAAAAGTGGTGATAAGAACTCTAGATTGTATTACTCTACCGCCGTTCAGCATAGATAGAGGAACAAGATTGTGAGACTGAAGCTTGAGGATGAACTGTGGGTGAACACGGAGGCTGACAATGTAAGAGAGTTTGTTCATTTTTATGGGAAGTTGTTTACTACTTCTGGAAACAAAGACTTTTTGAAAACCCTAGAGTACGTTGATAGACTTAATAGATGATGATGAGGATATCATTGGCTAATGCGTCCAATAACATTTGAGGAGGTTAAGTCGGTTGTTTTTATGTTGGGGGGAATCAAGGCTCCAGGGGACCTGATGGTTTTTCAGGATTATTTTATCATTATGCTTGGGAGGTGGTTGGCGATCAAGTGTATGGTTTGGTGAAGGAGTTCTTATGTAATGGTTTCTCTTTGATTGGACTAAATGAGACTAGCTTGGTGTTGATTCCAAAAATCAATAATCCAGAAATAGTAGGTCATTTTTGACCTATAAGCTTATATAACTAAGTCCTATAAAATTATTTCTAAAGTGATTGCCAGAAGAATGAGAGGTTTTCTTCCTATGATTATTTTGAAGAATTAAAGGGCCTTTGGTTATGGGAGATCGATTAATGATAATGTTATTGTGGTGCATGGGGCCATTCATTATTTGAAGTCTAAGAGAGGGGATCATCATAAATTGTTTGTTAAGCTTGACATGAATAAAGCCTGCAACTAGGTAGAGTGGGATTTTCTGAAGCATTTCTCTTGACATTAGGCTTTTGTCAAAAGTGGGTTGTGATATGGACATAATTGGTAACATTTCTAACATTGATACCATTGGAGGGCAAAATGGGGAATTTAGCATATTAGTGAGACTGCTCACAAGATTGAAGGCAAAGTGGTTGAAGGTTAGATTTGGAAATTTGGCTAAGTTATTTGTCGAATTTATACATGAAGAATTATTAAAAGAAAAGAAGGCTAAGTCAAATGAACAAAGAATTAAATATGGATAGTCTAAGACTATATGCTATGTGTTTGAGATTTAAATAGGCTCAAAATAACTAATTTATAAAGGCCTAAATATTTAGTTATATGTAAAAATTTTTTTGTTGGGTTACAATTTTGATGGGCTTAAGTGAATCTAATTAAGAAAACAAGGGCCTTGTTTTGCTGCATATTATTACCTTATTTTATTAGATTTGGGCTTGAGTTTATTTAAGCCTTTTAAGGTTTCTTTTTTAAAGATATAAATACCTCATGAAACATTACTTTGTGATAGACTTCTGAATAAAAAACATTTTTTCCTTCCTTCTTTTAAGAAGATTGTGTTATCTTTAATGCTTTTGTGAGTATTGCTCCAATTCTCACAGTTGCATTACAAATTTGATATATTATCAACTTAATTTATTTACTTTGTGACAATTTTAATTCTTATTTCTCTAAGTCTTACAATCTACATTTCTAAGAACAAGTTTCTTAGGGATTCAGAAGGGCAAAGATTTAAATTTAGTTGTTGCTTGATTCATATTGTGAGTTGGTGTTTTAGTTTCTTTAGGTTGGGGTTCTATATGAGGTTGAGCTAATTTTGGAATTGTATCTTTGGTGAATTTCAATCTTCTTTATGGTAAAAAGATAACTAATATAATGCCCTGAAGATTTTTGTAATATGGGGATGCTCTCTCCCCATACCTTTTCATCATCATGGTGGATGTTCTTTCAAGACTTGTAAATTCAATGATTGAAAAGGTCTTCTTAAAGAGATTTATTTAGCCTTGGCCAAAAAAAGGAGATTTAGTTAGTATGGAAATGTCCCATTCTCTCTCATTGTTTGTTTGCATATGACTATGTCTTTTTTCTAAAGCCAGAGAGGAGGAATTGCCTTGTGATGAAGAGTATTCTTAAGATGTATTATGAAGCATTATTGTCAAACTTGCGAGTTGACTCGGTAAACTCGTCGAGTCAATGTTTCTACCTATCAATTTCAAGTTAACTTAGCTCCTAACCGCACTGTATTGATTTGGTTGAAATCGCCTTTAACTCGTATAGACTTGCTTAACTCATCGAATTTACTTTGAGTTGTATAAGTTGAAGAATTGCCTTTTGAGTTATGTATTTTGCAAAAATGTCCATCTCCATATCTTGAACTAGGGACCCTATCTTGTCACCTTGACCAACGTAGCTGTTTAGTACATAATAGGCAACTTTTATATATAACATTACCTCTAATTCATTTTTAACAAAAAAACACTAGTGTCCAACATGTTTTTATATTAGTCCCTTATCCAGTTAGCCATTTTGAAAGATTAGCATGGAATAACTTTTATATAAAATTTTGATTTATATTTCATTTTAGGATAATCAAGAACATAAAAAAAAAATATTCAAATCAATCATTTTTTTGCTAATATCTTTTATTATTAATGTCAAGATCTTTTTCTCATGAGTCATCATATGTTGTTTTCAACCGTATGATTTTTATATAATATCATAAATAATAAAAGATAAAACATATATATTGTTAAAATTGTATTAAATATATATTTTAATATTAATAATGCAACTAAATATCTAAAATAAGCGTGTAAAATTACCTCTCTTACTGTTTTTTAAAGATAACAAATTTACACTCAATTTGTTTTTTGTTTTTTTTTAATTTTTAGCTTTTAATGCTATATCCCATTCATTTTTTTATGATTTTAAATATAATTAGTATTTGAATAAATCTCATGTTATATATTGTATCTTAACTATGTAATTATATATTTAAATATCATTTATTAATAAAAATAAGCTCTTATGATTTTACATTACGAGTTTATGATATCAGTCTACACCTTCCTTTTTTAATCTTCCTAAACTCACAAGTTTAACAACTTTGTTATTAAGTATTTGGGCAGTGAGTTAATTTTGAGATATCTTATGTGTTCTTCTCCAAGAATACCCCTCAATGTTTTAATGAAGAAATGTGTAGTGTGTTGGACATTGTTGTAGCTCGTTCTCCTAGTAAGTATTTGCCTTGTGATTTGGGGTCGCTCAAAGGCTATAAAGCCTTAGCTTTTGTTAAGGATAGGATAAGCAAGAAGGTCCAAGGATGAAAGAATGGGACTCTTTCTTAAGCTGGAAGAGAAATTCTCATTGAGGCCGCCTTAAATGCCAAAACCACTCATCCTATGTCATGTTCTTTATTTCCCAATATGAACACCCCATTTTAAAAATAAATAAATAAGAATAATAAAAAAAAAATGAAAACAAACTAACTAACCAAAAAATAACAATAGAATTGAGAAAATGAAATGATAAATCGTCAATTACAAAGACTAAAAAGAAAAGACAAAACAAAACAAAAATAAAATGGAATTGAGAAAATAAAAACAACGAAAAATAAACTCATAATTTTTTTAAAAGAAACTCATAATTAAATATGAGGAATTCAACAAAATCGAAAAAGACAAAAAGTGGAAATCACAAAATGCAAACATGAAATTAGGAGAATACAACATAATACTGTGAGAATAAGACAAAATTGACTAAAAATCAAAAAGCGGAAGAAACGAAAATTAAAAATAAGACTCCCATAGACGCATGCCTATCACTGTAATCTATATTAGACTGCGGCATCTGTGCTTCGAAGAGAAACACTGATAAGCTCAAAACAGGGAGGGCTTTCTTCCTCGACTAGAAACGAAAGAGAATAAAGGAAACATTAGGTTGTGTGTCAGCAATGTTGACTCCACCCTCAGGTCTTTGTCCCATAGAAGCTCCTGAGGGATCGGAAAAGGATGTGAGCTGAGAATGTAGGAAGGGGAGAAGGCCCTGGTTTCGTTTTTGATAAGAGGAGGAAGAATTCTGAAAAAACAGGGAGCTGAGAAGAGTGAACGTGAAACAAAAAAAGGAAGAAGAAGAGAGAGGGGGAGACGAAATGCGAACTAAGTGAGGGAGGGAGAGTGTGAGAGAAATTGAAAGTGTGAGAAGTCGAGGGAAGGAGGAGTGCTGAAGGCCTACAAACAGAAGAAAGGGGACGAAATGAAGTCATAAACGAAGAAGAGAGATCATGTTGAGATTGGAGTAAGTTGGGGCTGAGGATGAAGAAGTTGCTCTTGCATTCAGGTCCCGGGAACAGGTGAAACACGATGTAGATTAATGAAGGGCTCCCTCTGTCTTCATTAGACTGAACAAAGTAGGAGGAAGACATAGTCCAAGAAGAAGAGAAGTCATTGAGAGGAAGAGAAGAAAAACAGAGTAGACGACGTTAAGGGGAAAGTCGAGAATGAGAAAGAACTGAGTGAGAGAACAGAAAAATGGAGAGCTGTGAGTGAAGAAGAGATAGGAAACTAAGAAAGAGAGAGAAATTCAAACAAAAGATTGAAAGCAGAGGTCATCAACAAAGCAGAATAGTGGGAGAACATGAGATGCGAGTTGGAGTAAAAGAGGGATGACCCCTGTTCTGAACATCAAGAACAGGGGTACCACAATAGTAAAAAGCAGAAAAACAGGTGTGAAAATGGAAGAAAAAATGGTGAGGTTGATGAGGAGGATAGACGCTAGGGGAAATGGAGATAAGCGAGAGAGGTGATAAAAAAAGTAGAAAAGCTAGAAGCAAAAAATAAGAAGAAAAGAAGAAGGCAGGAGATTTAGTACAAAAATGTGAAGAAGTATTTAAGGTAATTATCAGACTCTTTCAATCTATGTTTCTTCCTGTGGGTTTTGTGAATTTGTTTGGATTATTATTTTGATTACCTTTGTTATGATATTATTGTGTCAATGGCCTTGAGCTAATTTTATGTTTCTTTTAGAATTATACTTGCTAGCTATAACTTCCTACTACAATGGAGGAATATTGCTAGGATGGTTTTGGATGAATTATGCAGGGGAATCATTGTTTCATTTTTCTGCTTAGTGAACTTCCTTATATTTACTTCTCTAATGAATGTAGAATTTGACTGAGGAACGACTAAGTGCTTTGGGTATTTTTGCATCTCCATTTTATAAGGCTAATGTGAATTGAAGTTTCAACATGCTTGTGATACGTCTCAACTCATGGAGGTTTATTTAAATTATTCATAATTTGGAGCAGGAAAAGTGTGTTTGTGAAGGGAATAAAAAATAAAATGAACACATTCATAGATTTAAAATAGGAGACTTAGATACTTCTCATAATTGCGAAAGCTTATTGAATTCTGGCTGGGATCACTGATCGAATAAGATACCCACAGTGTATTTGGTGTATCTTAGGTTTTCACAGCCTATATCTCCTCTCGAATGCGACTGCAGAATACTCATAGGTATTCCACTTAGAGTGTTTCAAGTCTCTCTTTTAATGAGTTATCTATTGTATAATAATTTAGCCCTATTTATAAAAGGTTAGTTAGGATTAAGGTTTAATAGTAATTCTTATAATTACTATTTTATCCTTATTTAATAAGCACCCCTTATGGGTGGACTGCGTATAATATCTTAATAGATTTAAACCTTATATATTATACGATATTCTAACATCTCTAACTCTCATAATATGAGTGTTCATATGTTCTAAACCCAAGAAACATATTCTTGGTAAATTAAGAGAACACTTTCTCTTTATAATCAGCAGTCGTTCATACAGGGAAAGTAAGTCGTTCGACCAACATACTATGAGAGCATTAATGCTATACATCAATTATGGATATATAGCCTCTCGTAAAAAACGTACCTACATGTAGATCATAAGAATCACATTCAGATATCTCTAAATGATCTCATCTATCATAATATCTTGTATTCACATTCATGACACACAAGTCATAACTGGTACACCGATGAATACAGAATAATGAGATTCTCTTTATGATCTACCTCTTCTCATGATCCTATTAACACATATTTAGTTCATTTTTCTAGACTTATCTTGCCAGACTGAATCATTACTTATAGTCCTTAGGCAACATACTAAGATAGTAAACACCAAGCTGCATCTTAAGTACCTGATTAGAGTTTAAGGGTACAAATATAGAGCCAGTGTAAAGGCTCAAGGGTTTCACACAATCATAAGTTGAGATGACACTCATGTTAACCTATATGGTCGGCATTTGCACACATGATATGAAACATGTGCTACAACATTCCTCCTTTTCCCGTGGAGTGTATGTTTATTTCATAAATAATGTTATACTGATGATATTTTAGACATCACAAATCTAAAACTGAGTTCCTTAATCTACACAATGCCTTGAACTCACATTTGGCAACTAAGGTAAACTAAAAATGATGAACTCGTTTCATCAAATCAATTATAATGACCATATGTCATCAATCAGACGACTTAAATGATTTTAAGTATAGTTGCTTTCAAATTATCCTCCTGATAATTTCTCTTAAAATCTTGTCTCATCTCTAATGTTACAAAGACACTGAGGCAATTACCTGTGTGAGAAGGCTAACTCTATTGTGTACCTGACATACTCAATCATAAATAAGAATGTACATAACATTCAAATAAAGATATGTAAGCATGAAAATCAAACTTTATTGATTATCAAAGAACATCAACATATCTCTGTTTGTGAACAATGGGAAAAATAAAAAATAAAAATACAAATGAAGTATGCTAAATTCTACACAATTCTAAAGACCTAACGTGCCTCACAATTACATATATAGAAATAGGCTTAGTCAGCAGATTTGCCAGCATCCCATGCGTGGACACATACTTCATGTTCATAGTCTTGCGTACAACCATGTCCTTCACATAGTGATACTTAATATTTATGTGTTTAGTTTTGCAATGGTACTTTGGATCCTTGGCATATGTAATCGTAGCCTCACTATCACAGTACACTAACACTGGTTCAATGTTTTCTACTTTGCACAACAATTGATCCAAGAACCTCTTCAAGTAAATAGCCTCCTAGATTGTTGAAGATAAGGCCATGAACTCTGCCTCCATCGTGGACAAGGATACATAGGATTGTTTCTTACTATTCCAAGATATGACACCATCACTGAGTAAGAAAACGTATCCTAAGGTAGACTTTCGCTCATCTAAGTCCTCTTCATGATCAGCATCAGTGTATCCTACCAATCGTAGATCTCTACCACCTTGATAGCAGAGCATATAATCAGTAGTCCCATTCAGAAATCTTAAGATCCTTTTACAACTTCCTAATGTTTAGGACCTAGGTTGATTTGATATCTACTCACTAAGCCAAGTGTGCCATCGGCTCTTTTCTTAATTTTGAGAACCTACTTGCTCCCAATAGCCTTGTGTCCCTTATAAGATCAGTAAGTTCCTAAATATTATTGATCTCATAGACACCATTTCCACTTCCATAGCTTTAGTCCATTTATCCTTAGAAGGGAATAAAAGAGCCTCTTTCAAATTTCTTGGCTTATCTTCATTTTGTAAAAGCATTGTAAAAAGTTCACCACCTTTAATCTTATATCGTCGACGAGGAGTCTTTTTACATGAACCACGTCTCAGTTGTGATTCATCGAATCTTGTTTCATTGTTCCCATTTAGATCAATATTGCTTCCACTCAAATCCAGAACGTTGGTCTCACTCACATTTGGAATAAGATCCATTTGGTCACTCCCATTTGGAGCAACTGACTCATAACACTTTCATTCGCATCAATTGATGAAGAAGATTACTGATGAGAAATTAATTCATCATCTACTATAATCCTCCCACTCGAATGAAGTGGTCCTAGTGCGTTTAGATCCTCTATCTTAAATAAGGGTAGTTCTTGACCTACCTCACCCTTCTTAGGATATTCATTCTCTAAGAATATGACATTTCTATATTCGAATTCAGTCACACTCCCATTGTCTTGGTGACCTATAAACACATATCCTTTTGAGGTTTTTGAGTATCTAGTAAAGATATTTTTCTTTCCTCTTGGGCCCAATTTGCCATACTTGTGAGAGGGATCATGTGTATAGGCAGCACATCCCTAAGGTTTCATAACACTTAGGTCAGGCTTTCACCTAGTCCATAACTCATATATAGTGGTTGCAATTGATTATGTAGGCACATGGTTAAGTACGTAGGCTGTAGACATCAATGCATCACCCTAATAGGTGATTGGGAAATTTACCTGTGTCATCATGGACCTAACTATCTCAAGGAGTGCTCTATTCCTTCTTTCCGCAACACCATTTTGTTATGGAGTACTTGGAATAGTCAACTGATGAACTATCCCTTTTTCATTACATGATTCATTAAATTGAACTAATAAATATTCTTGGCCTTGATCTATTCGAAGGGCCTTAATCTTCTTATCTAATTGATTCTTAACTAAGGTCATATAGTTTTTGAAGTAGCTCAATGCTTCTGACTTATGAGAAATCAATAATCGAAATGAGTATAATTATCAATGAAAGTGATGAAATAATTTGCTTTATTCCTGGCCCTGACATTTATAAGGCCACAGATGTCAAAATGAACTAACTGTAGTGGAAAATTGGCTCTTGTTGCTCTACTGAAGGGTTTTCTTGCAGATTTTCCTACTATACAAGATTTATAAGTAGACAAATCTATTCGTTCAATGCCAGGAAGTAAATCTTCTTTTGTATTGCATTCTCTGTTGGCCAATATGACCAATTCTAGCATGCTATATATTTACTTCGTGATTATAATCATGTGTAGAGGCAAACATGGAAAAATTAACATTATTATTAATGTAAGATTCATCATCCAAATCCATAGAAATAAAGCCTCTAGTTACATAACTAAAATCATAAAAAATTGAGTCATAACTTAATTTAACACAATTGTCATGGAAATACAAATCATAACCTAGCCTAAGCAAAACTAAAATTCAAATAACATTCTAATGAATTTGAGGCGCATAAAGGACATCATGTAAGATCAGGTCTCGACCACCATGCAGGACTAACTTGCATATTTCGATTCATTTGACAGCAACCTTAGTGTTATTGCCCACATATATCCAAAATGCTCTATAGGGAACTTGCCGGAAGTCAACAAAGGCTTCATGGTTTGTCACTATGGGGTCTGTGGCTCCTGAGTCTACAATCCACATAGGGCAAGATTCAGTAAGCATAATAGAGGTAGAAACACAAAGTTCAATAGCATAAACCATGTAGGTTACCTTTTTAAAAGACTCAGGGCAATCACTCGCATAGTGTCCCTTCTTTTGGCAATTGAAGCACTTAACTTTTGCCATATTCATCTTTCGCTGCTTCTTTTTACCTTCCTTATTAGTTTTAGGCTTTTTCTTAGGTTGAGCTGGTTCTTTGTTCTTTCCCCAGCTCTTTCACTTTGAACCATGTCTTTCACTTGAAGTTGCCATGTGCAACTCAAGTATTAGCTTGGCTTATTCAAACTTTTCTTCCTCGAGTTTGAGGTGTCTCCAGACATCTTCCAGAGTCGTGATTCTATTATTGTGAGTGAGTTGTATCTTCATATGCTCCCATGAGCTAGGTAAAGAGCGAATAATAGCTTGGATCTGCTGCTTGTCTATTAAGACATTTCTAGCATCTTTTAGCTCAATGATCATATTTGACATAAGCCTAAGATGTTTCCTTATTTAATATGTTAGGCGTTTCTTATATGAGTCAAATTTGATCGTCAGAGAATGCAAGCTGGATACAGACATAGTTCTGAACCTCATTCTTAGAGCATTCCAAAGCTCCACAGCACTTTAGTGGTCCTTGAACTCCCTTAGGATGTCGTCATCCATAGTGCTCAGCAACATAATACAAGCAGTGGAGTTCTTTTTTCTTCCAAGCGTCATAGGCTTCACAGTCTCGCCTATGTTGGGTCGTGTTTCCACCTTCTAGCCTTTCCATGACATTATTAAGTGTCTCTTTGCTTTTCCAGGAGATACTAGACTTTTGTACTCCAAATCTCATAATTGTCGTCATTTAGCTTCAACCCCTTGTTGAACTTAGCAACAATATTTTTGGAAATTATAGTCATTCTTTACATAAAAAGAAAGACAAACTTGAATTAGAATCAGATAATTAAAAACACACAAGATTTAATGTTCACCATGCTTACAAATTATGACACAAAGTATCATATGATTAAGTTAATTAACCTATACATAACGTAGAGTTAAAAGAGCACAAATTGCTAATCATTGTCCTAAGGTTCTATGCAAGGTGTAAATCAACGAAATAAAAAACACAACTAAGTGTCCTAATCATGCTACAAACAAATTGTAAATCATGATTTTTCAAAATGCTAAACAAATTAACATTTATTAACTAACGTGTTAAACCAATCAACATATTAATAGATTAATTATGTAATGCTAAATTAATTAACATATTTAATTTATGCATTAATGTTCTAACAAATAACAAATTCCATACGTGGCATTGTTAAACCAAGAACATAGATCTAAAATAGATCTCTTAGGACCAATAGCCCGCAGTTTTGGATTTCCAGCCAATATACAAATCCAAAGTGTAAAGGCTTATGTATGTTAAACAAATCAACACAATTAAATGCATAATGTTAAGCTAAGTAACATTATATGTCTAGATTTTCTATTGGAAGAAAATTGACAAACAAAAAAAATGTTAAACTAATTAACATAATGACAAGTAATCACATATTACTTTACTAAAATTTATTGGGATATAAAAAATTAATTTTTCATAAAAAATTAATTGTGTTTATTTGGGGCTAAATACACAATTTATATTTTAAAGCATATCTAGATGTTCATTAATTAGGGATTTAACAATTAGGCCTCTAATTATTATTTTTGAATGGGCCACATGTCCAATTAAAAGAACAAAGCCCAACTCTTGAAGAAATATTGGCCCAAAAAAAACTCTTTTAAAGGCCTAAATTTTCTTCAAAATATTGTAAAGGCCAAAAACAAAAAAATTAGGCAATGAGCCCAAATCAAACCCTATAAACCCATTTACTTAAAAAATGTTAGGGTTTCAAATTAAAAAAAGTTTAGTATTTTTGAAAATTTATTTATTTATTATATATATATAATTTTCAGAAATTCCAAAAAAAAAATTATTTAAATTTTCAAAAGAAATGCTACAGCAACAATTTCTTCCTCCTTCTTCCCTCTTCTTCCTTGTTGTCACAACCGATGGCCCTACTACTACTGGTCGACCGCCCACTTGTGGGTGCCGCCAACACAGCGATGGCTCGTCAGCTGGCCGTGGGCCTGTGGCATCCATTGCCACCATTGAAGGAGCGTCATGTTTACAACACATCTGCTGCTCATCCCTCTCATCTTTGCCTATGGGCTTTGGCTTGTAGGAAAGGTGACGTGGTTGCCAGTAGCTTCCCACTGTCGGGGCATTGTTGTCGACAATAACGAGGACCATTAAATGAAGACATAGGGTGAGTTTTTTGTTTTATTTTTATTTTTAGCAGTAAAGAACGACAGTCAACTCAAAGGGTGCCGATGACGTGGTCGTCGACGACAAATGGTTAGCTAATGGGGGGTAGAATCACCGGCGACAGTGAGGAATTTTGAAACGCAATTCTTAAAGAGTTTCATTAAAGAAAAAGAAGCTATAGTTCCAAAAAATTCAATCAAAAATTTTTTTTTAACCCTAATTAAAATATCCCAAAAAAAAACTCTAATCCCAATAAAATATGTAAATTATCAGAAAACCAACCTAAGGCTCTGATACCAATGAAGGGAATAAAAAATAAAATGAACACATTCATAGATTCAGAGTAGGAGACTTAGATACTTCTCCTAATTGTGGAAGCTTATCAAACTCTAGCTAGAATCACTGATTGAATGAGATACCCACAGTGTATTGGGTGTATCTTGGGTTTTCATAGCTTAAATTTCCTCTTGAATATGACTGCAGAATACTCATAGGTAGTCCACTCAAAGCGTGTTAAGTCTTTCTTTTAATGAGTTATATATCGTATAATAGTTTAGTCCTATTTATAATAGGCTAGTTAGGGTTAGGGTTTAATAGTAACTCTTATAATTAGTATTTTACCCTTATTTAATAAGCACCCCTTATGGGTGGACTCTGTACAATATCTTAATAGTTTTAAACCCCAGATATTATATGATATTCTAACAGTTTGAAATATGAGTATACATTGTAACAAGAGCTACTCAAAGTGCGATGTTATTTGATATTGTTGGGTGTAATGTAAAAATTCATGCATGTTGATATCCTCGATCCTTAATATTTGCTTTAATTAGAAGTTAAATGGTGATTTTGGTCCTCAATTGATTTTGCATAAAGCTGACTATGATTTGAATGTGATTTAACTCCAAGTCTAATCAAATTCTCATTCCTTGTTTTATACATGAATAGAGGAGAGGAAAAGCATCTTGGCATAAGAATCAAGGAGAGGGCTTCGGGAGGAGATTTTTTGTTGGATTAAAAAATACACAAGAACTCTTGACAAGAAAATCAAGAGATGGCTAAGGTAAGAGCTCTTGTTGATTTATTCTTCCTCATGTATTTTTGTAAACAATACCTACAATAATATGATCGTTGATTAAGTACCTATACAAACAAGCGAATGTTCTCTTATGCTTTATTATATTATTGTACTTGTAATTTTAGAGTTGTCATGTGAGGCAGACTGTCTTCTTATACATTTAAGGAGTCAACTAATAGGAGTTGTGTGAGATCTTTAGCCTCTTCGAGTTATGTAAATTAATATATGATTTTCTAAAATACAAAATAATAATGATTTCTAAGTTTCAAAAATTATTTATCTTGCATTTCATTTTTATTTTTGTTTCCCTCTCAAATAAAAATTGTAATTTAAAAAATACAAAAAATACAAATTCAAAAATCCCTAAAATCTTTCTCTTGATAATTTTGTTCCATTTTCTCTTTTCTTCCTAAAATAAAAATATTAATTCCAAAAATCCTAAAAAATACAAATACAAAAAATCCCAAAATACTTTTCCTTAATAATTATATTCCTTTCTTTAAAAATAATTAAAATAAAGAAATCCTCATTTCAAAAATCTGAAAGAAAAAACATAAAAAACACAAAAATACTTTTCTTTGAAAATTTTGTTCCTTCTTCCAAATCAAACTACTTTAAAAAATCCAACAAACCAAAAATTTCCAAAAAAAAAAACCCTCAAAATCATTTCTTTTAATAACTTCATTTCTCTTTCAAAATGAAAACAACATCCTTATTTCAAAAGTAAAAAAAAAATAAAAATTCAAACATCCTAAATTTCCTTTTCCATCATAGTTTCATTTCAATTTCAAAATTCAAATTCAAATTTCAAAAATCCAAAAAATATTAAAATGAGAGAAAATGAAAAGAATAAAGGAATGAGATCAAGCTAATTTAATAAATTAAAACACACAAACTAAATCTCATTCTCATTTTGTTTATGAAAGTTTATTTCATTTCAACTATTCTTGTTTTTTTCATGAAAGTAAAAATCGCCAATTAACTGACATGCCTTTTTAATCAATCTTAATTGTTGGGTATGTAGATCCTAAGCTTTCATCTTAGGTCAAGTCCACCATTTGTAAATATTCATGTTTTATTTGTCTTTTAATTTATTTCTTTTCCATTTTTTAGTTTCATTTTAATGTGTCTTAGTGAAGGTAATCAATAAAAATTTAAGGTCACATTATATTGATTCCACTTGACTAGTTTAGGGTAACCATCTTTATGAATGGATGTTGTGGGATGTCTAACACTTTATCCATACTCAAATAGACTCTCAAACTTATCTCTATGTTTAGTTACCACCATTTCATTTACCTTTCTTTTAAAAATGGATTTCCTAAATTTTTCATAAAAATTTTGGTGGCGACTCCTAAATAAATCAGTTTTTAAATCATTTAGAGAGTCATTTTGTTTTTCTTTTCTTTCTACACCATTCGCGTCGAGTTAGACCTTCCAACGGGTTGTCAATTGTGACACCTAAGAAAACTTGTTATCAATTGGATGGCATTTTAGCAAGGTTTTGGAGGGGTTAGAGAAAGGAAAAGAGGGAGGATTCACTGGATTTCTTAGAGTAAATTAGCAGTGTTCAAAGGTGGTAGGGGTATGGGTTTCAAGGATTTCCACAGTTTTAATGTAGCCTTTTAACGAAACAAGGGTGGAGAATTTTACAATCTCCAGAGGCTTAGCGGGTAACGACTCTAAAGGGTATTTACTTTCCACATACTAATTTCCTTAATGTTAGAAAAGGAGGGAGAGCTTTGTGGGCTTGGTCAAGTATCTTGGAAGGTGGCAATGTTTTGACTAAAGACCTGTGTTGGATTGTTGGGGATAAGAGGAAGATTCATTTTTGGAAAGAACCTTAGGTGCTTGGATTATAGTAATACAGAGTGACAAATGATGCACCATGTGAAGATAGCATTGTGGTAGAATTTCATAACAACAAGACTTGAGATTTGTCTATTGTCTCTAATTATTTAAGGTCTAAGGAGGTGGAAGCTACTAAAAGAGTTCTTACTCCTAGGTTTAGTATGGAGGATAAGTTAATCTGGGCTAAGGATGAAAAAGGTTGCTATTTGGTAAAGGTGGAATATCAATGTTTAATGTCTGATAAGCTTAGTTTAGGGGAAAATGTGGCAAGCTCATCTTTCTAGGTGCACATTAAGCTTTGGAAAAGGATGTTGTGTCTAAAAGTTCCTCTAAAACTGAGGCATTTTATTTGAAAGATATGTAAAGGAATAATACCAACAAATGAAAATCTATTGACGAAGAAGAATAGGATGTCCCCATATTATTTGTGTTCTACAGTGGAGATTATATCTATTAAGCATAAGTTTTTTGGAAGTGAATGGGCTAAAAGAGTTTGGTTTTTTGTAACGCCTTGAAAAATAATAAATACTACTTCTTTACAATTAAAATTTTATGTGTCTAGTTTTAAAAAAAAAATTATAATATTCTTGGTAGTTAGGAATCACCTTTAGGTCTTAAAATTTAATATGAATTTAATTTTCACTTTTCTAAGTCTAAATTGATCCATGAACCTTTCATATATAATGTAGTACGGTTCATGTTCTAGAATTTTTTTGGCAAGGAAATAGTCTTGCCTTTACCTAAGATTTGAGATCAAGAACTTCTTAATCTCAAGCGAAAGTACATAAAAATATAGTAACCCTACTTTCTATAACCATTTAGCTAGTATAAACCTTCCATAGATTTTAGCATTTACAGGATGAATTGCTTTGCCAAGGAACTTACAGGATCTAAATTAGTCATTTAAGTAGCATAGCCTGCCATAGTCTCACATGTACAAGGTCTATAAGGCTTTATAAAGGTACTATTTAATTTCATTTCAGCCTCTTATTTCGCTCATTCTATTAAATGAGATTATACCACCAATATGTACATACTATGTGGAAATTTTTGGTATAAAATAGTTCAATACTTTTAAAAATCTAGTTCCCTTAAAAAAATATAGAATCCAGATCAAAATAAGGCTATTAGATATTTATTCCAAACCAAAATGCATAGCAAAAATATTCACAGAAAATATACTATATTTCTAGTTCTTTAAAATTTAGTAATAACAATAACAATAATAATGATGATAACAACAACAACAATAATAATATTAGTTGGCTTAGGAGAAATAAATTTTTACCATTCTTGGATTTAACATAGCTAAAGTCAAACCTTTAGGGCGATCTATGATCATTAAATATTTTATTTAATTATAAACACATACTAAACAATTTAGATGACAACACACATTTTATTTATAAATACAAATATTTTCATAATAGTCACATGATACAACATATTATACATACCATCCTTATAATAAAAGTACAAACAGCAAATAACAACATATTCCTACAACCTATCACATGGTTTTTTTCCCCTTATCTTTATTGAAACATTCACCTAAATAATGTTAATCAACTTGGGTGAGAATATAAATCTCAATAGTCATGTACCTTATTCAGAATATACAAGCATCATTATTATATATACTGTAAGAATTAGGAGTATTAATATAGGCTATGTAACTCAATGTATATTTAATTTTTTTTTGTAACCATAATCTTATACTTATGGTTACCTTATCATATCATCATCATGTAATAATATTGGTTAATTTCATTATCATGGTGAGTTTTAAAACCTCAAAAGTTTAATTTGTCTTATAGAAATTACCATGTGACAATTTATAGATGAACAAAGTTAACCAAATGCATACATAGCAAGATATACTAAAATATATTAATAATCAAGTTCTAAGCATTTATATAGAGAATAAGAATACTGACTACCTCTTACGTAATTTAGAAATTTGAATTTTGCATGAAATGCTTATTCCACTACCTTTTTATTTCTCTTCTTGTGAATGAGAAAATTAAGAATGGCTTGTGCTTCGTATAGAACTTTTCAAGTTACTATTTGATGCTATGCAAATAGTATACAAACATGTTTTTGTCAATAGTTTACTATACAAATAGTATCCAAATGCATTTTTATTGACATTTACTATGCAAGTTACAATGCAAAGGTTATAATTATATTTTTATCTTAGAAAAAAAATTATTTTCATTTTTGTCCTTAATAAAATGCTAAAATTATAATTTCTACCTAAACACTGTTTCATCCTTTCATTTTAGTCCTTAAAATTCTATTTTAAGACTTTGGGTTTAATTAGAAGACTTTGCTATTATTTATACCCCCACAAAGATCATATACCTCTAGTTATGTTTTTTTTTTTTGGATGTTACAGTTTTATAAGGGTGGAGGACTGGTTTTGTAATTTAGTTTTATATTTGAAGCTTGGGAATTTTGAATTGGCTCTGGTTTGCTATATTATGTTGGCACATCTAGAAAGATTGTGTGAGTGGTATTTTGAAAGGAAGAGTTTGAATCTCATCCTTATGATGTAGGTGGTAGGGGAAAGAATAGAGGAATTATGGAGGGCCAATGAATTATGTCATGTAAGGGTGTAACAGAATATTAAGGTTAGTGAGGTCTTTTGGAAGCTTCCTCCTTTGAATTACTTTCAGGTAAATTTAAATGGAAGTTTTAAGGAGGGTAATAAGAAATCTAGTGTTGGTATTATTATTAGGGATTGTAAGGGTGCATGGAGTTGTGCAGTTCTTGATGCCAGGCCTCCTATGCTCTTATGCTGAGGCTTTGGCATTGAAGAAAAGGGTGCTTATGGCTCTAGGTCTGGGTTTAAAGGATGTCTTGTTTGAATCAAACTATAAAGATTCGAGAATTGAGAAGTTCTTGTATTGTTCACAAAAGAAATTAGTATATTGCAAAATTAGTTAGTCCATGATATTTCTTATGTCTTTTCTACTCTCTCACCATATATAGATTGTTTCACCCATTATTTGGTGTGTTTGGCTAAGTTCTTTATGATTTGGTCTTCAAATAGTCGATGACATAAACAAACTAACCATCTACAACAAATCTTTCAAAGTATGAGAATTTAGCAAGTAAAATATTAGTTACTCAGTAGCCCTAACTCACCAGCCCAATTCCATGCAGGGATGTGAGTCCCTTATGTATCCCCATGGGGATCTTGAATTGTTTTCTAAAAATTATAAAAAAATTATAAATATTAATAAAATAGAATATATATATATATATATATATATATATTTGTGTATATATAATATATTTAAAGCTCAAATTCCTTAGTCATATTATCCAAAAACTCTAATCTATTTCATACAAACTACAAAAATTCAAATTAAAAGTTTTAGAAATTATTCTATTAAGTTCTAATAGATAACTCCTAATAATATAAATTAATTTAAAATATAAAAATAAGTCTAACAAAAAAATAATTATGTACAAAATAAATTCATTTATATATTTATAATTCCTATGTTTATTTTTAATTTACAGGTAAATAATAATATTTTTATAATATTATCTTACTCTATATTATAATGTGATTATAGCTCTAAATTAATATGAAAGCAATGATACTATGTCGCCCAAGTCTTTAAGAAGTGGAAAATTTAAATGAAATGAGTAGAACAAACATTTTAGGTTAAATTAGTCTTTTTTTTTATTTTATGAATATAAATAATGAATGCAATAGCTAAAAGTTACAAAAATTAATAGAACACATATAAAAGTTTTACAAGTATCCATATGAAATTAACTAGGACTAGGACCCCAAAAAGCGAGGAGTATGATTTTCATCCCTATTTTTAAACTACTTTCAGAGAGATGTTTTCCTCATCCTCATCTCTGAAGAAAAAAAAAATTCTCTAAATACAAATCCTTAAATGGAGTAATCCTAACGAGGATTCTTAAATTTGAAAAACCTCTTGTCATCCCTTGCTTGAATAAGAAAAATTTTTGGAGATGATTCTGGATAGAGAGACAAGGGAAACTTTATAAATAAGAGGCAAAATGGGTGGAACTAAAAAGGTAGGGGGCAACAATGGGAAAAAGGAAGGAAAAAAATGAAATAACTAAATGAATGAAAGAAACAAATTAAGATAATTAGCTAAATTCTGTTTTAACTCGTAGTCAGCCCAAAATTTTTACTTTCACTCAAATTACCATTTCTTCCATTTAGTTTTATTCCTTTAATTTAATTTTATCGCCTCTGAATTTTGTGTTATTACAGGCGAGTACTTCCTAGCATTCATGTATAGGGTAAGAAGAAATTTGAAGAATTTTGTACGAATTCTTCGGACATTTGAGACTTCCATTTTATTACTTATTGCAATTTTCACCAATGCTTTGCTGCCCCCGTTTTCTTTTTTTAATAATTTTCTTAGGGATGAAAAAGGGTCAATTGGTTTAACCCTAGTAGTGATAAATTCAATTGAACATTTTTAAATTATTTAAAAAATAAATTAGTCTAATCCAACCCACCTAACCAATAATCAAATAAAAACCTCTAATTAAGAATTTAATTCTTCGTATTCTGCAATATTAAATAAAAAATTTAAATATCATCAATAAATGATTATTTCAGTAATGTATATCTTTAAAGTTTTTTTTTTTAATATTGATTTCGTTACTCTAATTCATTCAGATTTGACTAACTGATGGAGGGCTTGCACTAAGATTTTTACAATTACTCTCTTGATAATTTAAATTTCCCGGTCTTCAAAATATAAGGTAAGATTCAAAGTGATTGATGACCATTGTAAATCAAATATAGAAGAAAAAAAAACTAATAAGGATTATGAAATAAATTAATTATTTTAAATGGCCTTATTTTTCAATTTTATTTTAAAGGATTATAGGATTTAATATTATAAGTATGTAAAAACATAAAATACCCTTCTCATATAACAATACCAAAGCAAGATGGTAATATACATATAACTTGATATAAACATAACTGAAAGTTAAAAGTAACGCTCCGAAGTTTTTTTTTTTTTTGGACTAAACGCCTGGAAGTTAAATGTTAACAATTAAACGTTGTAGTTTTTTTTTTTTGAGTAAAATTTAACGTTGTAGTTAATAAATATATAATTTTGCTAGCTGAAGCAAGGAGTTAATATATTTTAAAATTGTTTGTAATATAAACAAAAGTGACGAATAACTTTCGAAATCTAACATAACATTGTTTCAAAATAATTTTAAATTACATCATTCCTTATAATAAATAATTTAGTTTCATGATCCTCATTAATAATTTTTCCATCAAATATTTCTCTTTTTCATATTAATTCATTACTTCAATTCGTTGTGATTTGAGTACATTGATCGAGGGATTTCAGGAAAATTTTATCAGAAATCCTTTAATTAATTATAAATTTGACTTTCTTCGTCACACAACGTAAGGCTCAACGTTAATAGCAATATCCTCATAATAAATGAATGATACACATTTAATTCGACATTTAAGACCATGAACTATACAATTTCCTCCTTTAAAAGCTAAGGCAAACATACACACAACACAACAAAATTCAAAGAAATGGATTCCCCTGTTCTTCACTCTCTCTGGTTCGTCTTCATCCTCTCCTTCACTCTGATTTGTCACTCTTCTCTCGCAGCAAATGCTGATCTCATCTCAGATGTTTGCAAGAACACCATAGACAATTCTAGATGCCTAGCTCTTCTGAGAGCCGATCCTCGAGCCTCATCTGCAAAAAACTATCTCGACCTTTCGAGATTTGTGCTTGAATCTGCGGTAAGCAAGGGAACAGAAAGCCAAAACTTCATCAAGAATTTGCTCAAGACGAAGGACGATCCCTCCATAAGACATTGTGCCTTTGATTCCTATGATTTAGTGGTTAAATCCTTCAGTAGTGCTCTTAGAGAGTTAAAAGAGGACATTGAATCTGCAAACTATGACTCCAAGATTGCAAGTGATTATGCACAAGATTGCGAGACACAGTTGGAATCACATGGGGTTCGAAGTCCAGAGATTTCCTCTAGGAACAAGGCTATGATGTTATTTAGTAGCATTGCATTTGAAGCTACGAATAAGATCTCATAATTTGTCTCTGAGAACTTGAAGGTGTAACTAGCGAGAATTTTAATAAAAGTGTTATATTTGCAGGATGGGTTTCTTTTTTCTGATGCAATTTTTATATTTATTGTTTGATTTGGATACAAATTCACAGATGCAGTCGAGAAATCTTAGGTTTTAGTTAGTTAAGTTTGTTTGCTGTAATAAGGTTGTTCGTCTGAAAAATGACATGAGATCAGCAATCATGGAAGGATGTTTCTTCAATCCCCAATGTATATAGTTAGTTTTGGCATAGGAGAGTGAACAAATATAGAGAATACGGATAATTGAACAATCACGTAATTGACTATGGATTTTTGTATAGAAGATTTATTTGTAACCGTTGAATCAAGTTTTTAAATCCTTTAAAGTTGGCATATTTAAATTTGAAAAGTTACTAAATATAAAACGTTAAAAAATTATCGAACTATAGACCGTTATGCAATTATTTTAATATAGGCCCTTTGATGATTATGGTAATAATGTAAATACAGATTAGGATTATCCATGACAAAAATTGGGTTGGGCACTCAATATTTTGTCCGTATCTAATCAATAATAAATCATGGAAGAAAAGATATAAACTTAAAATCTGCCATGAATTATTCAAATTTTCTAAAATTATATCATATATAACTGATAAGTTGAAATTACTAATTACCTTGCTAATTAAAAATATGAAGGTAATTATTCTGCTTGAAATTGGAATGTATATGAGGAAAACTTCTAAATTGTGGTCATGATTGATTAAAAGAATTAATTTATATTTAGTTATCTTTTTATCACTTTCCGCAATTGTAGAACATGTATTAAAAAGAAATAAATATGGACAACATCATCGACCAATAGAATTTCAATATTATCTATTAATATTGTCAGCAAAATATATAAAACATAAAACATGTATTTGCTGATGCTAGACTCTAGCACAAATTTGTTAATAATAAAGCCATTTCAAAGCTTGAATCTTATTTTAAAAAGTCCAGTTATGAAGGCTATTTTTGTAATAATTTGCTTATTCTTTCGTAAATTTTGTATATCAACATCATATACATGAAGATTAAATAATATTTAAGGGGATTAGATTAGTTGTACATAAGTTATGTATACATATAAATTAGTTGTACATAAGTTATGTATATCAATATGGAGCTTGTTCGGTCCAATTAACTAAAAGTTTTTGGGTAATGAGTAAGTCCATTTAATTTTTAGAATATTTATTTTGTCTAAATAGAAAATTGATCTTCAAGCCCAAGTCCATCTTAGTTCTAAAATTCTTATTTTGGTCCCAAATGTTAATATTCAGGTTTGAGCCGAAACTCAAGCTCAGACCTTGGCTTGATTTGCTTTAGGTCTAGGCACTCCTATGGCTGGCTTTTGATGACGATGTTAGTCCACTATTTAGGTAATAGTATATTGATAGTGGACTGAAACAAACATGGAATTGGTTTCCCTACCTTTTATTGACAAAATTTTCCTTGACTATTTGGTAGTTTAGTTCAACAAATTTTTTTTCCAACAAAACAAATAGAATTTTATGTTTAAAAAAAAAGTTTTACAAAACAAAGAGAGATCTACTGAAAATCACACCAGAAACCTCTACTTAATCTTTGAGTAATTCAAGCTACTAGATAGTTGGTTTTCCTCACTTTCTTCGCTTAAACTTCATAAACTTGAGAAAATATCACATTCTCTTATCTTATTTATTATATATATATATATACACATACATATATAAAATCATCCTGAACTGATGTCTAATTACAATTTTATTATATATATGGAGTTTTAAAATATAATAAATTCGTTAATCAAATTTGAAACGTAGGAAAACACTTTTCCAAACATCATACACCAAACAGTACTTGTCAGTGTTATCTTACGTTTTAAAATTAATTTGTTATTTATAATTAAGCTTTAGTTCATGTGGACTCTTTCTCCGTAGTTAAATCTTCTCTCTCTCCCTGGTGAGAGTCTTTGTGTTTTCACATTGTTTTTTCTCCATGAATAACTAAGTCTTTTGCATAGTTTATTCAAGGGAAGTGATGTAAGGTTGCTCGTTCTGTGCTGGCTAGGGTGGTGTGTGGTGGAGTTTTACTGGTGTTTTGGGCATGGAGGCAAAGATGGAGGCGTCAAATGTGAATCATCTGGACTGAGAAGATTTCAAGGAGGT
Organism: Delonix regia; assembly: GCA_037074485.1. Taxonomy (NCBI): domain Eukaryota; kingdom Viridiplantae; phylum Streptophyta; class Magnoliopsida; order Fabales; family Fabaceae; genus Delonix; species Delonix regia. The sequence goes on along the minus strand of CM073449.1, from coordinate 16,912,922 downwards.
TGATAATGACAGATTTAAGTTGACTGGAAAATTGGTTACTAGTAATAATGTTAATAGAACTACTTTTAAGGCTTTGGTGGTTAAGAGCTAGAACTATAAAGGAGACACGTGGATGGGAATAGCTTGGCATCTAATGGGAATAATTACTATACGAGTGATGTAATTTCACGAGAGTCCAGGACACGGGTTAGGGAAAATTAGGGTTAGGCTGATCTGGATTTACTTTTACCTCCGGGAAAGAAATTGAGAGCTTCGAGTGATGGAAATAATGAATCGAAGAAGTCTTTGGAGGAAGTGAACGTAGTGTTTAATGATTCATAGAGCCCTAAAAATAGGGAGAAAGGAATTTCGTTCAAGTCTTCTACTAAACTGAGGAAGAATGGACATATTTCTGGGAGAGCAAAATGACTATGGAATAGCGTTCAGGAAAGCTTTCTTTGCTGAAGGGCTAGATGACTTGCTTGGAAAAGTCATTCGGGATATGAGTCAGCTAGCATGGAACTGTCAAGGATTGGGGCTCCCTTGATAGGTAAGTATCATAAAGAAGTGTGTTGGAAGTATAAGCCTTCACTAGTCTTTTTGATGGATACTAGAATGCACGGCAGGAAAATCGGAAAATTGCAATAAAAAAGTTGAACTCATTTGTAGTTTGATCCTGTTGGCTTGGTGAATGGTGTAGCTTTGTGATGGAGGGGGCAGGTTAAATTATAGGTGATTCACTCTTCTGTAAATATAATTTGTGGTGGTTAAGGATGTTTTGGAATGTGGAATATTTCATATTTCTTTGTTTATGGTCCACTAAAAGAGTAAGATAGGGGTGTTGGGAGGAGTTACACCCATGTAATCCTAGGGAGAATTATGGTTAGCTTTCATTGGGGATTTCAATGATTCCTAATATAATACTGAAAAGCATGGAGGGAGATTCAAGTCTTTTAATAGTTTCTTTAATTTCCACTATTTTATGCTAGACAATAAGATGATGGATTTGGGTTTCAAATGTTTGAAATTCATGTGGGTGAGCAAAAGACATGGTTGGACTCATATAAAGGAATGTATTGATAGAGCGATTTGTAATTTAGCCTATAATAGTTCCTTTCCTAGAGATAAGAATTTGGAAGAGAGAGAAAAGCAATTGAGCGATTCCTTTTCTCCTTATTCTCTGCAGCTGGATTATACATAGTATATAGAGAGTGATTCTGTTATAAACTCTCTTATGAGATGCTGACACGTGGTAAGCATTACAACAGAATACTTCACCTAATACACTACACAGAGGCTACTGGAATAAGTCTATAACGGGTTGGGCTGCTACATATAGATCTTAGTCTTATCATTCCCCCTTAAAATGAGAGGGCAATTCAATTACTCTGAGTTTGGTCCTCATTTCATTAAAGCCCGAGTGTGACAGAGCCTTTGAAAGACAATCTGCTAACTATTTTGCTGAGGGAAAGTACTGAACTATTAGTTGCTTAGACAAGACCCATTCTCTAATGAAATGGACATCTATTGCAATGTGTTTGGACCGAGCATGCAGAATTGGATTCACTGCCAATGAATTTGCACTGATGTTATCTCACCATGCAACAGGAATTTGTGACATTGTAATATTTAGCTCCTTGAGTAGAGACTGTAGCCATGAAATTTCAGCCGCCAAATCTGCAAGTAATCGGTATTCAGACTTCGTACTAGATCGTGATACTACTTGTTGTTTCTTAGAGGACCATAAGACTAAGGTGTTTCCTAGAAAAACACAATGACCACCCATGGATTTCCTATCATCAACACAAACAACCCAATTGGTATTAGAGAACCCTGTGATTTGCAGATTATTAGAGGCTTTCATATGCAAACTCCAATGAGCTGAGCCTTTAATGTATCGAAGCAGTCTTTTAACTACTTGCCAGTATACTGTTCTAGGTGCACTAAGATACTGACTCAGTTTATTAACTGAGAAAGCTAGATCAGGTCAAGTAGTGGTCAAATATTGTAGTGCACTAATTGCCTTATGAAACACTGTTGGATCCTTTAGTAACTCCCCATCTGTTGATGACAACGGCTTTCCGACTACCATTAGAGTTGGGCAAACAGAGGCTTCACTCATACCAAATCTCTGCAGTATGTCTCTCACGTATTTTGCCTGATTTAGATAAAAGCCTATATTATCTCTAAACACTTCTATTCCAAGAAAGTAGTGTAGGGGCCTTAAATCCTTAGTGAAAAAGACCTGTCCAATTTGGAAATAAACTTCTGGAACAGAGTAGAATTGTTCCCTGTGGCCAGTATGTCGTCGACATACACTAATACAATGATGACAGTGGTTCTGGTCTTCCACACAAATAATTAGTTATCCATTTGAACATTTGTAAAACCCAATTTGATTAATACAATATGTAGCTCCTCATACCATGCTCTGGGTGCCTGTCGTAATCCATATAAAGCTTTTACTAGTCTACAGACATATTCAGAAAAATCCACACCAAGGTCTTGTTGAAACCCTTTGGCTACTAATCTTGCCTTTAGCCTTTGTATTGATCTATCTGTATTAAACTTGGTTTTAAAAACCCACTTGTTGTCAACTACATTGTGCTGCCCAGTATATGGTACTAGTTCCCACGTGTCATTCTTTTGTAATGCATCGAATTATACTTGCATCGCTTTCTTCTATTGTGGTCTCTGTAGCGCCTCTTAAACAGTAAGAGGTTCTTTAGCATCAAACTTCTCTGTTATGGCTATACCAGTGAATGGGACCCGAGTTTTGAATATTCGTTTCTTACTTCAAGTAACCATATGATGAGCATTGGTTGTACTCCTTTGTAGTTAATTAGGCAACAAAAGTGATTCTTCTTGTTGAAGTGACTCTGCCAGTTGTTGTTCCTCTATGTTACTACATAAAAACAAGTCATCATTATTGATATTGGGGGTGGTAGACACTGTAGACCGTGTACTAGTTGTAGCAGACTTGCTATTGTTCTGTGGAGGAGCAAAGAACGTTGGTGAGTACCTTACATTAGGTACTGTGATAGGGTGTTGTTCATATAAGAAACCTTGTGCAAAAGGAAACTCATCTTCATTAAATACAATGTGCCAAGAGACAATAACTTTACCAGAAGCCATCAAACATTTGAAACCCTTGTGTAATCCATTGTTGCCAGTAAACACGCTCTTCTGAGAGTGAAATTCCAACTTATGTTGATTTAACGGCTTGAGACATGGAAAGCTTGCACATCCAAAGGTCTTAAAAACCCTATAGTCTGGCTAGCTCTTGTATAGTTGAGTGAAAGGATTATTTCCATGCAACACAGGTGTAGGAAGCTGATTGATAAAATGTATGGCCATCTGAAATACGTCCTACCAGAACCGAAGAGGCATCTTGGCTTGAGCTAACAAGGTTAGACCTATCTCAACAACATGACGATGCTTATGCTCTTCATGTCCATTCTATGCAGATGTGTAAGGACAAGAGTGTTAAAACATTATGCCAGACTCTTGAGTAATAGGAAGAAAGCTGTGAAACTCTCCACCCCGGTTGCTTTGAAGAGTTTTAATTCGTCTTTTAAACTGAGTTTCAACAAGATTTTTAAATTGAACAAATGCTTGTAATGCTTCTCCTTTAGTTTTCAATGGATATAACCATGTATAGCGACTGTAATCATCAATCACATTAATATAGTATTGAAAACCAAAGGATGATGGAATGGGTGCAAGTCCCCCAATGTCAGTATGTATAAGATCCAATGGTTCCTTTGCACGAGAAAGAGTTGTGAGACTTTCCCAACTGACACGCTTCATAAAAAGCAACTTTATTATTATCAGTAGTCATTTGCAACTGTGAGTTTTGTCTTACTAGGAGAACCATTGGGGTGTTGAATGACTGACTGATGGGTTATTTGCAACGTGGTTACTTGATCCACTATCCATATACTAGGCGATATCCGCAACAGTCTGAGGCGTGGCATAATAGGCAGAAGGACTGCGAGAGTTAAACTATTTATTGACGTTAACAGAGGGATTACCATTAAAGTTTCCTATTATAGCGATAAAAACAATACGTTGCGATGTGACCAGCATGACTACATACTTGGCATGTGGGCTTAGATCTACATCCTCTTCCACGGCCTCATCCATCCTGATCAAAACTCCCCCAAGTACCACAATGATTACCACTGAATTATTTCCTGTCATGCTCTGTTTTAGTTAAATGAGCAGCAGATGGAACAATGATCAGACTAGCAAAGGAAGTAAATTGCTCCAGGAGGCTTTTAAACGTTAACAGAATGGACTGAACCTCGACCCAAGACAACCCACTTTTTTCAGCAAGTTGGACGACGATGGGATTGTAATCACTATCTAAACCAGTGAGCATTTGAGTGTTGTGATCATCCAGAGTGATCGGATGCCCTGCGAGAGTGAGACTATCATATATAGTTACTCATCCATTTTCTAAGTTCCCTTTCGCGTTCGTCGCAGCTTATATTTGAGCAAGGTTACACGAGAACGAGAATAAGCACCAGCAAGTTCTTTTGTAGCAGCCCATAATTTAGCAGACGTAGTGCAATAAGTCATTTAGGCAACAATATCAACACTCATCGTGTTGAATAACTAACCAAACAGCAGTTGGTCAGACATCACCCAATCATCAAAGTTGGAGTTGGGTTTATTTGCGTCATTAAATAAGAATTAGGGAGGATGGGGCTTTGTACCAAGTACAAATTCATCAAGGCAATTGCCTCAGATAATAGGCAAGATAGTAGAACTCCAAAGGAGATAATTGCTCGGGTCAAGCTTAACAGAGCAGAGTTGGTTCATAGAACTAACGAAGGGAGCAGATGGAAGTTGAGAAAAAAACCATCAGTGAAGAGGAGGTCACACCAGAATTGGCTGAATTCGGATTAGCCGTAGTGCGAGCCAAATAGCTCTGATACCAAGATAAGAATTTGGATGAGAGAGAGAAAAGCAATTGAGAGATTCCTTTCTCCTTATATATAATAAATCAGATTTTTTTATAATATGGTCTTTCCATTCTCCATTATCATGTGATTGCTGCTTGGAGTTATTAAAGCATTGTTACTATACACTCCAAGTCTCCAAGAAGTGGAGGATTTAAGTGTAATGAGTAGAACAGACTTTTTTCTTAGTTAAATCTATCCTTGTTTTCTTTTACTTTTCATTATTATGAAAATTAATTATGAGTGCGATGACTAAAAAATACAGAAATTAATAGTACATATATATATATATATATATATATATATATATATACACATGCATAAGTTTTAAAAGTATTCATATAAAATTAATTGGGACGTAGACCCAATTAAGTGAGAAGTATGATTCTCATTCTCATTGTTAAACTATCTTTGAAAAGATTTTTTTTCCATCACGTTTCCATACAAAAAAATATTTCCAAATGCTAGTCATTAAATGGGGTAATTCCAATGGAGATCCTCAAATTTGGGGAACCTTTTGTTATCCCTTGCTAATCAAATGAGAAATTTTTTTTGAGAATATTATGGATAGAAAGACAAGGGAATTTGATATATGAGAGGAACAATGGGCAAAACCAAAAAAAAAAAAAAAAACAGGAGCAGGGAGCAATGGCAAGAGGAGGGAAAAATGAAATGACTAAATGAATAAAAGAAAAAAATCAAGATAATTAGCTAAATTTTCTTTTTCTTTTTCTTTTTTAACGTGTAGTCAGTCCAAAATTTTTACTTTCACTCAAATTACCATTTTTTTCATTTAGTTTTATTCCTTTAATTTAAATTTATCCCCGATGTTCTCTATGTTTTCCTTTTTTTTTTCTTTATTGAATTTGGTGTTATTATAGGCCACTACTTTCCAATCATTCATGTATAAGGTTAGAAGAAATTTGAAGAATTTTTTATTTTCAAATTCTTTACTTGTTTTACTTTGTTTTAGTTATTATTGTTTGATGAAACTTGGGCTAGTTATTTTCAATTGATAACATGACATTAATTGTTGGCAAATTGTTAAAGTGTTTGTACTAATTGTTTGGACATTTGAGACTTCCTTTTTATTACTTATTGCTATGTTCACCAATGCTTTGCTGTTGTTTTCTTTATAGTTTTCTTAGGGATTAAAAGGTGCAATTGGTTTAACCATCATAATGATAAATTCAATTGAACATTTTTAATTATTTGAAAAATAAATTAGTCTAACCCAACCCTTTAAACCAATAGTCAAATAAGAACAAGCTTTTATGGGTCGAGCTAGCTCATTTTGCAACTTAATCAAGTGCCTAACAGCTAATTAAGAATTTGATTCTTTGTATTAAGTAATGTTTTATAAAAATTTTAAATATCTTCAATAAACGATTGTTTCAGTATTGTAAATCTTCATATAATTTAGACGTCGTAATATCAAAGTTTCTCTCATTGAGTCTGAGTGTGTGAGTTACTCTCGTTTATGGGAGTTTAGTGTGCTTCCTTTTGGGTGATTGAGCCTGAAGGTCTGTGTGATTCTTCTTGTTTGCTGTTGTGAGGAAGTTTTATCAATGGAGACTGATGAAGAGAGCCATGGTGAGGTGCAAAGACATATTGCAAAGTTGGAATCGGGAAATGTTAGGGAAGAAAGTTTGGGGAGAAAATCTTTAATTAGAAAATTGATGTCAAAGAAGGTTTTGAATAAAGCTATTATGGTGAATATGATTAGAGAGGGGTGGAATCTGAATGAAGGTTTGAATATCTTAGAGGTAGCTGAGAATATATACTTGTTCACTTTTCATGATGAACTGGACCATAAGAGGATCTTGAGGGGAAGGCCAAAGACAATTCTTGGTGTTCTTTTGAATATTCAAGAATAGGAGGATTATAGTTTGATTTATGAATAAGAATCTAGATCTTTTCCTTTGTAGATCCAATTTCATAGTATTCTAATTGAAGGGTTGAACAGAGGTAACATCAAGAAATTCAGAGATATGGTGGGAGAGGTAGTCATAATTGAAGATCTTGTTATTAGTGGCAAGTGTAACATTCCTTGTGCTAAAGTAATTGTTAATCTGAACCAAACTCTTCAGACTCGGGTTTGGATTCCAAGGCCAGGGAAGACTGAATGTTAGGATGAGTTAAGGTACAAAAAACTTCATCAATTTTGCTTCAAGTGTGGTGTAATTAGACATGGGCTGAGAGGATGTTCACTGTCTAGGATGTCAGAGGGATATGCAGGTAAACCCAAATATTGGGCTTGGATGTATATGAGCCCTATCAAGAATCAGGAAGAAATAATGGTGAAAATAAGAGAAGATTGGTCAGAGTTTTATCGCAGGGAACAGAGGAAATTTGATGGGGATAGTTAAAGGAAGAAGGCAGTGTTCAGTAGGGGGTGCGTGAAAACGAAGTGATGAGTGAAGTGGTGCGTGGTAATTTAGGTGAGAATGGGGTGTTTGTTGAGGAAAAAGCACGTGGAGAAATGTTTGTTAAAGAAAATAATGGTTTAACGAAGGGCGGGAAATTGAAGGGTGATTCTATTGCAACAAATGTAATGAAGGAAGAGAAAGACGAATAGGGATGTAGTAAATCCCGAGGTATTGGAGGTACCAATGTAAAGATTGCTGAAAAGTTTCTGGTGTTGTTATATCTGGTGAAATAAATAATGTAGAAAGTATATGTGGGCTGGAGGAAGGTATGGGCCCAAACATGAAAGGACTGGATTGAGGGAGAATCTTGGAAAAAAGTTAAGGAGGTAAAGATGGCGTGTTTGAATGGGACACTCATAATGAGGAGGTGAATAAATAGAATAGTGATATTTCTCCATCAGCATATATTGTGGAACATCCTGAAGAGGAGTTGATGCGGGAAGGGCCAATTGTTTTGTTCCATGAAAATGTGTTGATGAAAGATGTTACACAAAGATTAAGAATGGTTAATCTAAAGAAAGGTGCTGTTGAAGAGCCCACCAAAGATTAAAAGCTCCAAAGTGTTAGAAGAAGTGAAAATAAATCTTCATGATGTTTTAGTTGATAGCAAGGATAAAAAGAGTACATCGTGTAAGGGGAAAAAAGGTAAGGTACATAATAAGGAAATGGTGCAGCCTGGTGTTAAGCTAAATGCTGTGGATCGGAACTTGATCAATGTTTCTATTGAAGAGTTGTGTGTGTTCCCAAAAGGGAAGAAATGATGTTATGATATCAAATACTGATGGTTGTAATAGCTGTCTTTTGATAGTCGCTAAGGGTCAATGAAATTCTTAGCTTGGAACCACCAAGGATTGGGAGTATCCTTAGCAATAAGGAACCTAAAGGAGGTGAATATGAGGTTGAAGTCTTTTATAGTGTTCCTAATAGAGACAAAGATGAGGGTGGATATGATGGAAAAAAATTAAAAGAAAAATTGGCATTTGGAACCTATTGGTTCTAATTGTCTTCCAATGGTGCTGGATTTTCGTTATTGTATGACTTGAACTCCCAAGGTATTTCGATTTAAGACTTTATGGGCAAAACATCCATATTTTGGCAACATTGTGGCAGATAAATGGTGTTTGAGGGATACTGGTACTGATAGCATTGTTAAAAATATGATTATCAGGTTGGAAAATTGTAAAAAGGCGTTATTAAAGTGCAGTAAGCAAGTCTTTTCGAATAATAAGAAGGCTCTGGAGGCTTTAAGGAAGAAATTAACAGTATGTTGTGTGGGTGTATTGATGACTGATAAAGCAAAAGAGATGGAGGATATTTTAATCGAAATTAATAACATTTGGGAGAAGTATTAGTGTCAATGAGCAAGATTGAATTGGCTTAAAGCAGAGGATGAAAATAGTAGATATTTTCATGCTTCCACTATTAAAACAAAGTTTAATAAGAATATAAGGTTGAAAAATGGTAGTGATCAGTGGGTTAAGGGGGAGGAAAACTTTAGAAAAATTTTGATGGATTATTATGGAGGCTTGTTTGAAACCTTAGGTCCTAGGCCTTTGGAAATAGCTCTAGGCTATTTAAAAAGTTTGGTGACAGATGATGATAACAATGAGCTACTCAAGCTAGTTAGTTTGTTGGAAGTAAAAGAAGCAAAGTTTCAGCTGGGTTCTTTAAATGTGCCGAGTCTGGATGGGTTCTCTAGTGAATTTTATTAGAAGGCATGGGATAAGGTGGGATTTAAGGTGTTTGAACTAGTGAAAGGATATATGGAAGATGGTTTTTCTCTCGAGGACATTAACAACACTAGCATTGTTTTTATACAAAGATTGATAAACCTGAGTTGGTTAGTCATTTTAGACCAATTAGCTTATGTAATTTCATTTACAAGGTTATTTCTAAGCTAGCGGTCAGTAAAATATTTTAATTGTTTATGAGGTGTTCCATTATTTGCAATGTAAGAAAAATGGGAAGAAGTATGAGTATGTGTTAAAGATTGACATGAGTATGGCATATGATAGAGTTTAATGTATTTTTTGGAAGGGTGCTTTTGAAATTGGGATTTTGCTAGCAACGGTATCTAGAATAATGGGTAGTGATGAATCAGTGGGATTTAATCTTTTGTTATTAGGGAAGAAGTAGCAAAGATAAAACCAAGAAAGAGGTTGAGGCAAGGGACCCATTATCGCCTTGTTTGTTTATCATCATAGTATTTGTACTTTCTAGTATGTTCAAGTTTCATGTTGAAAGAGGAGATTTTGAGGGTATGAAATTAGCTAGACAGTGTCCCATGATTTCACATGTGTTTTTTTGCTGATGATATATTCTATTCTATGATTGCAAAGGCTGATGATTGTGTAATGTTGAAGGAAATTTTGAAAGTTTATTGTGTAGCTTATGGTCAGGAAGAGAACTTAAAAAAATCAAGTGTTTTATTTTCACAAAAATTCTCTAAGCAATATCAAGGATTGAGTGTGTAGGATACTAGGTATTACGAAATATGTTAATCTTAGGAAATACTTAGGTTTACCTATCATATGGGGAAGATCAAAGTGTGAGGCATTGGCTTTTGTAAGAGAGAATATGAGAAGAAAGATACAAAGCTGGAAGTACAATTTGTTGTCTTTTGCAGGGAGAGAGACTCTTATAAAGGATGTTGTGAATGCTATGCTAGTGTATCCAAAAAGTTGTTTTATATTTCCAAAGGAGACTTGTGGTGAGTTGGATAGAATTGCATCTGATTTTTAGTGGGGAAGTAGTGAGATAAAATGAACAATTCATTAGAGGAATTAGAAATCATTGACTCTTTCGAAAAAGCATGGTGGACTTGGCTGTTGGGACTTTTCAGTCATTAATAAGGCTTTGCTTGCAAAAACTATTTGGATAATGCTTCAATATCCTGATGATTTATGGGTGAGAGTCATAAAAGGATTTACTTTCCAAATTCAGATTTATTATCTACAAAGAAAGGGGGAAAAGCATCATGGGGATGGTCGAGTATCCTTGAAAGAGATTTTCTGAAGAATGACTTGTACTAGATGATTCGTGATAGCAGTTTGGTGAGAATTTGGAAGGATAAATGGGTGGTGGGGTGTGTTGATGGGAAAGTCAGATCTTATATGATAAATAATGAAGAAGATGATGAAGGGTGGCTAAGCTAATAAAGGAGGAAAAATGGGATCATAGTGCTCTTAAGTGTAGGATTTCGCATGTGGAAAAGGAGCAAATTTTGATGATTCCATTATCTATCTATGGGGAGTAAAGATAAGATCAGATCGGTTCAGGCAAAGAATGGTGAGTATAATGTGAAGCAGGGGTATAAGTTTGCTAAGATGTTAAGTTCTACTGATGGGGAAAGTAGGCCAGGCTGTTCGATTTCTGTCTCTGAGAAGCTGTGGCAGGAGTCATGGACGCTTAGAGTGCTTACAAAATTTAAACACTTTCTTTGGAGAGCAATTTCTAGTGCATTAGCAACAAATGAGGCTTTGTTTAAAAGAAAATGTAGATAGAATTGCATGTGGCCAGGTTTGTGATCAAATGGAGGAATCAATTGAACATGTACTATTGCTATGCATGTGGGTAAGGAAAATGTGGTTTAGGGGTGCTTTAACTTTGTGGGTAAGGAATCATTTGGTGAGTGGTGCAATAAATTTTTGATTGGTGAGTTGCTTGATGATTGTGGTAAAGCCTTGCGTGCATGTGCCTGCTGGTTTATACGAAAGGGAATGTGTGAGTTTAATTTTCAAGGGGAAATGGTGAATCACAGTAATACAATTAGGTGTGCAGATGTTTTGTTGATAGAATTTTGGGAGGCAAGGGTTGTGTTTGGTAGTGGTGTTGAAGGTCAAAGGGGTTCTAAAATAAGGGAGGATAAATGGACTACTCTAAGCATTGGAACAATGAAGGTGAATGTTGAAGGATCTTACTGGCATAAAGGGGTTGGTGGAATTGGGATTATTTTTTATGATGATTAGGGAAGGGTGATTGATGGATTTGGTGAGAGGATTTAGGTTGAATTTGCATTCACGGCTGAGGCTTATGCGGTAAGGAAGGTTATGTCAATGGTAGCTAATTTAAAAGACCAAAATATTTATGAGGTGGAATCTGATTGTGAAGTACTAGTGATGGCTGTACATATGAAGAATACTGGTTTTTGTCAGTCGAGGTGCATACCTATTATAGATGATATTAGTAGTTTCAGTAGGAGTGTCCCTTTTGTATCTGTTTCTTTGGTTTTAAGGAAATGTAATAGTGCTGCAAATTAGATTGCAGTAAAAGCTGCAAAGAGGATGTGTCCTTTAAATTGGGTTTTGAACCCTTCATCCTTTCTAATTGTTATAATAAAAAGGGATAATTTAAGTGGGGTGTGTGGGAGGTGTGATAGGGTGTGTATTGGGTAATTGTTTGATGGGAGGGTTGTGGCTCTGGTTGAGTGTTAGATATGGGAGGGGTTGTCGAATGTGCTTATGATGCAATACTTTTGATTCTGGTTTAATGGTATCTGATATTGCTTTTGGCAAAAAAGAAAAAAAAATGTATTGTAACTCTTCAAAGATTTTTTTTGTTTTCCATACTGACTTTGTTACTTTGACTAATTCAAATTTGACTATACAATTAAAAAAATTTAGTAAGATTTTGTCAATTATTCTCTTGATAATTTAAATTAGCTGGTCTTCGAAATATAAGGTAAGATTCAAATGATTGATGACCATAGCAAATCAAATATAGAAAAAAAAATCACTAATAAGGATTATGAAATAAATTAATTATTTCAAATGAATTTATTTTTCAAATTTATTTTAGAGGATTATGGGATTTAATCTTATAAGCAATGTTGTCAAATTTGTGAGTTTAAATAGAATCATAAAAGGGGATATAGACTCGTAACGTAGAATCGTAAGAGTTTACTTCTGTTAATGAATAGATATTAAACATAACTAAATTTCAAATATATAAATAAAAATTTATACATATATACAAAGTACTATTGTAATAACCCAAATTATAGAATTAGAGAATGAAAAAAAAATTATTAGGAAAATATGCCTGAATCATAGAATTTTTAATTATAATTAATTAGGTAGAGATTGAATTTTAAATTTTTTTTTGGAAGCACTGAGATTAAATCTATTAAATGAAAATTAAAGGCAAGATTTGCCATTATAATACTTACTAATATAGAAATTCAAAGTAATTAAAATTTAAAATAATAGTAATTTTAATAGTAATAATAATGTAAACAAGTTAGAGTAAATATTAAATACATACATACATATATATATATATATATATATATATATATATATATAATGCATTTTAAGCTATGCAATGGAAAAAAATTTGAAAGTGGAGTTAACCATTTAATGACAATATAATATATTATTTGCTATTAATTGCAAATAGAATGTATTAAAAGTCATAATAATGTAATTATATTTGTAATATCAATTTTTTTTTGTTTAATGGTTCAAATAATTGAGTTTAGCTTAAATTTAGTTTTTTTTTTTTTAAATTGATTTGAATGTTGGCTTATTCATATTTGGGCTAAAAATTTAAAAAAAAAAAATTTGGTTGACTTTGATAAAACTCAACGAGTTTATTGAGTTTGACCAATTTTATTTGAATTTGATTGAGTCTACTCCGACTCTAATTTTACGATTGAGTTAAATCAATTTTTTCACTTAAAATATAGAATCGACATATTTAACAAATTGGTTCATAATTTTGACAACTATACTTATGAATATGCGGGAAAAAAATATCCTTCTCATATGACATTACCAAAGAAATATAGTAATATACATATAACATAATAGGAACATAACTGAAAGTTACGAGTAACGCTTGGAAATTAAATGTTAACAATTTAACAACTTGATAGTAATATAAACAAAAGTGACAAATAACTCTGAAAATCCTAACATAACATTAATTGTTTTAAAATAATTTTAAATTATATCATTCTTTATAATAAATAAATTAGTTTTATGATCCTCATTAATAATTTTTCCATCAAATATTTTTCTTTTTGATATTGGCATGATTACTCCAATTCATTGAGATTTGAGTAACATTGATCAAGGGTTTTCATTTCAGCAAGATTTTTCAAATGTTCTTTAATTAATAAAAATTTGACTTTCTTCCAAATATAACGCAAGACTCTACATTAATACCATCCTTATCATAAAATCATAGGCATTTAATTCGACATTTAAGACCACGATCGTATACATTTTTCTCCTTTAAATTAAACCTTCGGCAAATACACAAACAACACAACCAATTCCCTCCATTAGCAGAAATCAAAGAAATGGATTCCTCAGTTCTTCACTATCTCTGGTTCGTCTTCATCCTCTCCTTCACTCTGATTTGTCACTCTCCTTTCGCAGCAAATGCTGATCTCATCTCAGATGTTTGCAAGAACACCATAGACAGTTCTGGATGCCTGGCTCTTCTGAGAGCCGATCCTCGAGCCTCATCTGCAAAAAACTATCTCGACCTTTCGAGATTTGTGCTTGAATCTGCAGTAAGCAAGGGAACAGAAAGCCAAAACTTCATCAAGAATTTGCTCAAGACGAAAGACGATCCCTCCATAAGACATTGTGCCTTTGATTCCTATGATTTAGTGGTTAAATCCTTCAGTAGTGCTCTTAGAGAGTTAAAAGAGGACATTGAATCTGCAAACTATGACTCCAAGATTGCAAGTGATTATGCACAAGATTGCGAGACACAGTTAGAATCACACGGGGTTCGAAGTCCAGAGATATCCTCTAGGAACAAGGCAATGATGTTATTTAGTAGCATTGCATTTGAAGCTACGAATAAGATCTCATAATTTTTCTCTGAAAACTTGAAGGTGTAACTGGTGAGATTTTTAATAAAAGTGTTATATTTGCAGGATGGATTTCTTTTTTCTGACGCGGTTTTTATATTTATTGTTTGATTTGGATACAAATTCACAGATGCAGTCGAGAAATCTTAGGTTTAGTTGGTTAAGTTTGTTTGCTACAATTAGGTTGTTCGTTTGAAAAATGACATGAGACCAGCAGTCATGGAGGGATATATCTTCAACCCCAGATATAGTTAGTTTTGGCGTAGAAGAAAGCTCAATAATATGAACAAAAGTGGAGAGTATATAATAATTAAACAATCAAATAATTGACGAGGGATTTATGTCAAATGGATCCTGATGAAGACGTTTTCAACGATATTAAATTTTAAAAATTAATAAACTCAGTCTTAAAAACTTATCAATTTTAGTGTCTAAATTTTTAATATAGACTGTTGTGCTAATAATTTAAATATGAATCAATAAATAATTATAGCAACAATGTATATCCCGATTAAAAGATTTTTTGTGCCCCATGGCAAAATTGGGTTGGGCACTCAATGTTTTGTCCGTTAACTACGAGTATTAACTAATCAATAATAAATGATGGAAGAAAACATTTAAACTTAAAATCTGCCCTGAATTGTTCAAATTTCTTAAAATTAGATCATACCTTATAAGTTGAAATTACGAATTACCTTGCTGGTAAAAAATATGAAGGTTCCGCTTGAAATAAGAGTGTATATGTAAGGAAAACTTCTAAATTGCGGTCATAATTGATTAGAAGAAAAATTTTATATTTAGTAATCTTTTTATCACTTTCCCTAAAGAATAATTATAAAAAAGAAATAAGTATGGACAACGTCATCGAGCATGTATATGATACTAGACTCCAGCACAAATTTATAAATAATATAGCCCTTTCTAAAGTTTGAATCTTATTAAAATTAATTTCCAGTTATGGAAACTGTTTTTTTAATAATTTATTTGTTCTTTCATAAATTTCATATATAAATATCATATAAATGAAGATAAAATAATATTTAAGAGGATTAGATTAGTTGTACATAAGTTATTATACATATAAATTTTTCATCTAATATTATTTTTACTGTATTCGTTCTCTTTCTTCCTCAGAATCTATTTTGTTTTTGTGAGAAAAGAAAATATTTTCAGGAAAATTTTTCTTGAAAAATTATCCATAACAAATTTTTTTATGTTTTATTGAAAAATTATTTCATAAAATAGTTTTGTGCTACATAGAAAATCAAAAGGACAAATGATAGACATTGTGCCAAGGCAAGGCAAGTGAAGAGATACGAGCGATAGTCAAGTGTTTGATGGTAGGGGTGAAAATATATTGGATCGGTTGGGATTTTGTTCAACTTGAGATCTAATTCAATTTTAGCATTGGACTAATGCATTTGGCTTGGTCCTGGGACTCAGCCTGGCAGGACCTGGTCATGATATATTGGGATGGGTCAAGTCAATTAGGTTTTCATAAAAAAATTATTTTTTAATGTTTTTTAAAAATCATTTTTTTATTAATCTAAAATTGAAATTTTAGAAGGGAAAAAAGTGTGATTTATATTTAGTAGATGAGGCATCTTTTATTGATAAAAGTGGCACATATTCAATTAAAAAATTAGAAAACTAGCCTTTTTGAAGGAAAAGATAATTTATTTCAAATCCAAAAAGTAAAGAAACTTTTTAAAAAATAACTAAATAGGGCTACACGAGTTGGGGCTACACATTAACTTGAGACCCCACCCTTCCTAGGACTATGTTTTATGTATAAGGCCCAGTCCCTTGGCTTGATTTCAAGAAAATCCAACATAGATCACACCCATAAGACTGAGTTGAGCCAAGGTTATTGAGTTAAACTAGGTCTTAAACACTCTTATTGGATGGTAGTGGTAACAACAATAGTTTGTATATTAAACCACAAATAGATATCTCTTACATTAGGAGATCTCTCAATTTTTTGTACAATAACAATTTGAATTGTTTTATTTTCATTTTATAGTCCACATATGTTATTGTAGAAAAATAATATTTTTGAACCGTTAGATTGATTCTCAAATTAACAAAATAGAATTAAATCTAAGTACACTCATTTTTACAATTCTATTTTAGGCCCGAGCTTAGACTAAATAGAGAAGTTCTGGTCTAATCTAAGGCTCAAGCAAGGCTCATTTCCTAATTTTATCTCAGATTGACTTGAAGAGAAAGTCTATTTCAGCACCAACCTTAGTTTGAACATTTTTAAGTCTTAAAACTTGGACTCAACCTTCTTCAATCCAATTATCTAAAGGTTTTTGGGCCATGAGTAAGTCCATCTCATTTTTAAAGGTCTCCATTTTAGCCTAAATAGAAAATTAATCTCAAGCCCAAGCCCGTCTTGATTCAAAACTTCTTATTTGGTCCCCAAATAATAATATTTTTGGTTTTGAGTGGAAACTCAAGCTCAGACCATGGCTTGACTTGCTTTAGGTCTAAGCACTCCTATGGCTGGCTTTTGCTAGTGTACTCATAAGGGGTGAATACAAAGTTAGTTGGACTAAGTCTTTCTAAGAGTTGGGATTCCGTCTGATTTAAGATTGGGTCTCTTTTTCAAGACCTAGGACTTGATCTGGGCCAATTTTGTTTAATAAGTGATTGGGTGACATACATGTATTGAGAATTTTTTGAAGTACATAAATTCTTTGTAATCAACGAGAAAATTAATGAAGTCATTAGTTTGCATAAATTTTTTGTAGTCAATAAGAAAAATAATGAACAATTAATAAATAAATTACCTCTTAAATTAAGAATTTTTCAAATTGTAAGAATTTTTTGAAGTGAACGAGAAAATTATACTTTTTAAATAAAAAATTCTTTGAAGTTCAACATTTTTTCAAGTTAATGAGAAAAATAATGAATTGATTAATTGTTTCTTAAATTTTCTAATAAAAGATTATATATAATTTGACATGGTCCAAAATTAAAACAAGAAAAAATAATATATGGTTTAATGATTTATGATAGTGTCATCTTAATGAACCCATTATAATCATTTCTCTCTCACCAATCTCACATACCAATTTTATGTATTTTTACTAATTTATTATATTTTCATTATTTTACGATATATTACTATATTCAATTTCTTTTACTAACATTTATAAATATCATTGATTTAAGATGTATTGACATATATTAAAATAAACTAAATTTGTTGCACAGGCAAATAAACTATTTTCACATATGGAAATGTTGATTTTCCACACTTTCTTTTCCTAAACTTCATGAACTTGAGAAAATATCACATTCACTTACTTTATTCATTTTATATATATATATATATATATATATAATCATAATGTCTAATTACCAATTTATTATATATAGGGGCTTTAAAATATAATAAATTCCTTAATCAACTTTAAAGTGTAGCAAATCACCTCTCCATAATGCTAAACACTAAACACTATTTCAGGAGCGTGTTATCTTACGTTTTAAAATTTAGGTGCCATTTTATAATTAAGCTTTAGTTCATGTGATCAGTAGAATGTAGTTTAACCATTTTCTAAATCTTCGTTCATTTTCAACATTCACTTTTTTTCTCTATCCAAATAATGGTATAGTAAGTTGACAGAGTCGGAATGCAAACACTGGAAAAGAAGGTATAGCAAAGGGAATTAAGTGATTAAAGAGGTTAATGATGATGGACTGAATAAAATTTAAGTGGTATCTAGTACGTGTATGTGTTATGAGGTAAATATCTAGGGTTGATGAGGTTTATGAGGAAGGTCCAAGAATAATAGAGCTGCCTATAAAGTTCAAGAGAGGAAGTAGAGTTTACTTTGTCATGCATAATTGTGAATTGATGGTTTTTATTTTTACGAAAAAAAAAAAAATGATGGAAATTAATTTGATTTTTGTAAATGAAATAAGTTTATAAATTTGGTTGGCATATTATAATTTACCAAATTAGTATAATCGTCTTTTTTTTGTTCTCTTCATTTTCATTCTTTTCTATTTCTTTTAATTTCTAAATTTTGGAATATGAAATTTATATGCATTTTTTATTTTAGTGAAATATTCATAGTGAAAATTATAAAATAGTTTGAAAGGAAAAAAATAAAATGTTTTACTGTTTTCATTTTAAAAGAAAAAATTTTGAAAGAAGGTAGTGAAATTTTGGAATAAAATTTCTTTTCATATTTTTTTATTTTAGGAAGAATTAAAAAGCATTCAAGGAAAATTTTTACAAAATTAATTCTAATTTTTCATTTAATTTTTTTTAATCCTATGAAAAGGATAAAGTTTAAAGGAAAAGAAAAAAAATTAATATTTGGAAAAACGTCGCGTGAAATATGGAAGGGATTTAAGAAAAACAAGAGATGGTTTTGATTATTATATATATATTTTTTACTTTTTATAGTATTTTTTAGAAAGAAGATATTTCAAAGAAAAAAAAAATTTAAGAAAAAATATTTAATGGGGATTTTTTAGAAAAAAAACAAACATCAGTTGGGTCAATCCAACCAACATAGGTTAAGACTTATAGAAATCTCACATGTTCTTTAGTGATTGACTCCCTGTATACATGAAGAGACATATGATCCCAGATAGCAGCTATAAAAATCAGATAAGCAAAACAAGGATTTAAAAAAATTCAGGATACTTGTGATTGTGTGTATATGCGTACCATCAATTCTCTTATTATTTCAAGTATTATTTTCCAAAAAAGATACATAAAAGAAGAATAAAAAATAGCCCAAAAAAAAAAAACTTACGGCCTCATCTTTGATCCTCTTGGCAAGAGTTGTCGTATGTTCCTCAGTCTCAATTTAAGCCAATGAATAAGATGCCACGATAAGAGAAAAGAACACGAAGGTCGACCATGGACTTCGTGGTGCTAATGACCCTTTTCAAAGAAAACCATTTGTTCCTAAACAAAGTTGCTAGAGGATTAATGTAAAGATTTTTTCTTGGGATACAACTAGGTCTCATGAATTCTTTGATTAGTAAACTTAAAACATTTTTTAAATTTGGCACATAAAGTTTTGGAATTGTATTGTATATTTCAATTGATTATTATATAATTTTTTTGGTACATGAGCTTCTATTTATATATATTTAATGGGTACAACGAACATTTGTAACTTCATATTAGACTTGTCTTGTGAGTTGAACATCCCCGTAGATGATACACTAATGTTCAAATATTTGTTGATGTATTTTATGTTGAACATTTCCGATGGATGAAACCTTTCATATGTTCACATCTATTCAAACATTTGAAAAAAGAATCATCCCATTATATTTTAGATCATGTTATGTAATCTTATGGTTCAAACAAATGACTGTATTATTTTAAACAATTAGTTTAAACAAATTTAATATATCTAAAATATTAATTTTGACTAAATATGTGTGAATTACCCTAAATAATCTACAAAATTACAATCCCAATAAATTTGTAATCTAATTTCTTCAATAGTGACTCTATGTCTATATTTACCTTCTGGATTTTTTAATATTAATTCAAGACTTAAATACTACCTCCACTTTCTTCTTTGTACTTGTGGACAACAACTCAAAACGAACTACAGTGTATCATCAAGAATATGCATAACTTGACTAGTATTGGTATTGAGTAAAAACAGAAGAGACACAAATTCTTATATGACCCCTATTAATGACACTAATCACACGTGGTGATTTGAAAAAGCATAAAATAAACAAAAAATAAAAAATAAAAATAGCAAGCATATCAAGTGCAAGTGAACAACAACAATGAAAATGAATTTAGATTCTCTCATATCTATTTCTTTTATATTGCTGTCATGTTAAACATAGATAGATACATATGAGTGATGTTCACTATTTAAGTAAATTTCATATATTTAAATGAGAGTTAATATTATTTGCTCGGTGTTTATCTCTCTCCAATATGATAACAATATGGGTATGAACATGAGGGGATCCAAATTGAACCAAAACAATAGCAATAAGCTCCTTTCCCAATTTTGTCTTTTTCATCCTCATGTTAAGTGTTCTTATGCCTTTCTTCTCCATCATTTGCAAGCCTAGTATAAAACAAATAAAAACACTAACTAATGAATAGATTTGAACACTTGAATTACTCTTATGCCTCTAACATCAAATCTGCACACTTATGTAATTATATCCAAAATTCAGATTTCCCAAAGCATGGGAAAGAGAATGCATCACCATCCCTTAAAACATGAACCCATGAATCTCCTTTCAATAAAACTAGTGTATGATATAAAGGCACATAGCAATAAAACTTTAGACCTACCATGGTGATATTAAATGAGAAACAACCAGGAGATGAGTTATTGAGGGAATAAAACAAATCTCCAATCATATTCCCAAAATAGCATGGACAAAATGGCAAAATACAGGACTATATTCAATAACTAAATGATTCATGATTTATTTGATTATATCACCCTTTCTATCAAATTTCCTTGTATTTAGAATCCATTTTTGAAATATTTACCCATTTGACATTTGACATTTAAGCAGAAAGCATGCAACCCAAACAAACCATTTGATCGAAATCATGAAGAACCTTCATTCACTAATTTTAACATCATGGCAGTCTCTCATTCATAACATGCAAAATCATTAAGCACCAATTTTGACTAGATCAAAACCATGAAGATCAAGAACAAAATACACCAAATAATCGAAAATCAGTAAGCTGGAAACGAATAAATCCTTACATTGATAATCACCCCAACATACAGAATTTCTACATTAAGAATAGCAACATATGTAGTCCAAGGGACTTGACATTAAACACATGGTCAATATCCTAAGAAACCAACAGGAACTGAGTTCATTATCCACACAAGACTCAGAAACCGATTTAAAACAACAAATCATTAAAAACTTATGAAAAATAGGAAAGAAACAAAGGTAGGACCCCTTTCCCCATGTTCTGTTTTTCGTTCCCTTAAAACAGAGAACTGCTTCCTTCTCTAATCTGTCTCGTCTTCTCGTGGCTGTTCGCTCACACAATTTCTTCATTATCTAGCTCTCTTCCTCTTTTTCAAATATCTTTCTCTCTGAATCATTCTCCGTATCTCTCTAAATCGTCCTCCTCTGTTCTCTCTTCCCCTCGTGCTCCCTCCCTTCTTTTAGAATCCCAAATACACTTATAAATCCCACTCTGCCATTAATGACTTCATGTCCTTTCCTCACTCTACTAGCACACCCTTAATGTATAATTTTAAAATGATTACAAATTCTGTAGCTAAACTCTAATTAAAAAGAAGTATTTCTTTTAGTTCAGAGTGGTAATACTGTTAGGTATGATGATTGGCTTTGTACACCAATTCTGGATGATATATTCAACCTCAAGAATTCCTGTTTCAATCTTTACTTTTCCATAGTTTCATAACAAGGTGATAAAACAGCAGATTGAGTTGCTGTAAACATATCAATAAGAAGATGTACCCTTTTGATCGATATCTTTACCCTCAAAGCTTTCTTTACTGTTTCTGTCCCGTGTGTTTTTGTGTTTTTGTCTTTTCCACAAAATACTAAATTGGTTTTCTACTTTCTTTATAATAATTTAATCCCTTATAAATATTTTATGACAATTAGTTTTTATAAAATTTTTATTTTATACAAAATTAGTCATTTGTTAATTTAAATAAAGACTAATTTTGTATTAATTTAAATTTATAAAGGATTAATTTATTATATTTAATTTATGAAGAACCAAATTGTTACAAAATACAAAAGTGAAAATTATTTTATACTTTTCTATCTTTTTGGCTATACTGCACAAAACTCCTTTAAACTTTAAGTTATGTACAAATAACTTTTCTAAATTCCAAAACTAAATAACAAATCTCCTTAAATTTGAGATTACATAACCTTACGTTAGTTATTTAATTATTTTATTAACAAAATAAATGGTAAATAGGGAGGATTACCCCAAAGTTAAAGGAGACTAGCTACATATAATCTAAAATTAAAAAAAAGTTATTTGTACAAAAAGTTAACTTCAAAGGGATCATTTAATACTGATGGAGTATCTACATTTATTTAAAAGTTTAAAGAAATCCATTGTCGAAGTTTTGAAAGTTATGGGGTCATTTGCACATCATCATGGAAGTCTTATACAATTTAATATTTTTTTAATTAATTAATTTATTTTTTTGCTCCTTTTGCATTTGTCTCTTTTCTGTAAGTTGGTGTTTGAAGTTTTACGCACTGGGCCAAAAAACAAAAAAAGAGAGAGAAACAAGCAATCTAATTCTAATACCACGATCACGAGTCGTTTCTCTTCAACAAAAGTGTCGACAAACTAATCACACGGAAACGTGATCTTGTATAAACATCCTTTCAAACGACACCAACCGCTTCAAAACTTGGTTGGTTGCCAAAATAGGTAAAAACGACGCATCCTTGGACTTAAACGCACTCTCACACTGTCTAATACCATACAAAGCAGAAGTGAAACCGTAGTCACATCCTATGGGGTCTCTTGCCACCCTCCAACGCGTCCTCTTGAGCGTCGTCGTCACTTGAGCGTACGACCGAAGACATGTCTGAAACAAATCCACATACTCCGATCTTACTCTCTCGTTACTCAACATTCTGTATATATGATTCGCAGAGATCGCAGAAATGTCTATGGCTATTCCTAGGGCTACCTTCACCACGCCGACGTCGTTTCTGGGTGACATGGAGAGACCAAACTTTGCGAATCTGACACACAACTTAGGACTCCTCGTCTCGTAGCACACCTCGTTGAGAAGGAAGTTTGCTCTGTCGGATGGAGAGGATGATGATGATTCCTCCATTAGCCATGCTGGTTTTGGTGAGAGAGACGAAGATGATGCGAAGGTTGAGAAGAAGAGTAGACATGAGGTGATGATGGATGCTGATCGAGGAGTACCTATGTGGTTGTGTATTGATTTGACTTTTTCAAATATATTTGATATTTTCGTCATGGAATTGTGTTTTGTTTGATACCTGTTTATTTTATGAAGTTTCCGGTTGCGAACTTTATTATGTAAATTGCATGGAGAAAAGAGAAGGGTGTGGGTGGCTACTCATAGCATAGATGATGGGTCTAAAATTAGAGTTTCCTTCTAATGTGTGGTTCCATGGTTTCATGAATTTTGCGGTACAGAAAAGTCCTCATCACTATGCAATGTAATCTGAGATGTGTAAATTTTTTTTAATCACTCTCATTTGTCGCATTATTTTAAAAAATGATAAGAGATATTTGGGTTTATCATTATTTTAAAAAAAAAAAAAAGACAAAATTGAAGTAGAAAAGATGTCCATGACTCGGAGCATTTGGACTGAGACAAGCTCTAACTGTACAAATTTGACTTTGCAGCTAATCAGTTTTTACCTATGGAAATACGTACATTTTAAATTTGATTATGATGACTAATTAACATTATCATAATAAAGGGAAATGCACCTTAATTTTACTTGAGGTTTCACTTTTGTCTTTTAACTTCGTTCAGTTATAATTTAATTTTTTTAACTTTATTTTATGGTTCATTTTTTATTTATAATTTTATTTGATTCTAATTTTGTCCATTAATTTTATTCTAAGTTTCATTTTCATTCCTTAAATTCTTTTGGTTCATATTTGATCCCCTAACTTTATATTAGTTTTATTCTTATCCCTTAACTTTATTTTGTTTAATTTTTAACTTAATTTTTAAGAACTTCTCAAATGTTTTTTTTTTCTCTAACCCCATTAATATAAAATAAATATTTAGGCTTTGTATGAATTAAGTGTTATGACCACTAGAAAAATGATTGGGTAAAGAATACCAAAATGAAGAAAACAAAGATTAAAACAAATTCAAAAGTATTAATTAATTTAGTTTGTGAAAGAATAAGGCAATAATTGAACTTCAAAATAATATTTACTACAATTCATTGATCTAAGGGATAAAAATGAAACTTTAAGTAAAACTAAGGGACTAAATAAGAATCAAATAAACTTAAAGGACGAAAGTAAAACTTAAAGTACAGTTAAATAACCATATGAGATTCAAATAAAGTTAAGGAATAAAACTAAAATTTCAAATAAAATTAAAGAACCAAAAGTATGTTTATTCCTAATGGGAAGCCAGATTCCTCCGATTTTGTTGAAGATAAATGATATTTTATTTCTCCAAAATATACCTCATCTTAACTAAAACTCAATATCTCTCAAAATTAAGTTTAACTTTTCATTTCAATTTTTGCGGAAGAAAACATCAACTTCATAACCTTCAATTATTTTAAAAGATGTGCTCATGAAGAGGGATGGATCAAGAATTTTATTCCAATTGAGCAAAAGATTTTAGATAAAATATTTAAATTAAGATAAAAAAATTTTTATAATCTAATGAGGGTGAGTTTTATAAATTATAAAATCTAATAAAAAATATATGATAATATTATGTATAAAAATTAAAATTTTAAAAGTACAATGAGGGCAATTACCTCGTGACCCCTTTTGTTCCATCTTTGCTTATAAAGGGGTAAGGAGGAGCTTTCTAAGGAGATATATATGATGAGAAGGATAATGAGAGTTCTAATTCCTCGTAATCATAATTTAATACATATTTGTAGCTTCTTAATTGATTCATCACAACAATTAAGTACAGAGCTTGTGAATGTTACAAATGAAACATTATATATAAATATATACACACACACACACACATATGAGCCTGGTTCTGTCTTTTATTTATTTGTCCTTAAATAGATTTGTAAATGTTTTTCTACACATGCTTTAAACTTTGTTTTAAATGATTTGTTTTACATTTGCGTACATGTGAGGGTAAGATCCCTATATAAGGTATTGTTAGACCAAGAACATAGATCTAAACTAGATCTCTTAGGATTAGTAGTCTCGCAATTCTGGGTTTCCAGCCCATAAACGGATCCAAGAGCTATAACATAAATGCAAGGGCTTACATTCCTAGATGAAGATTGCACAACTTAATAATCATAGAACTAAGGTAAGGCCGAGGAAATAAATGTGACTTCCTGGGCTATAATACCTCAAAGCCACTTTTATGATTGTATGAAACCAAATCATTTGTCTCCTCTAAGAGATGTGAGTTATTCCAAATATATTACAGACATAGCTCTCATCATGGATCATGGTAAGACTAATCCTTTATGATACGCAAGATCGTCATCAGAGGCAAGCGCAAAGCGTACTTGGATCTTTTTGAGTGAGAAGCCATTTATGAAACTAGAAAGAAGATTTTAGAGAAGCAAAAGAACTTAGAGAGAATTCACAGAAGCACTCATAATATTATTAAGGGAAATGATACAAGCCTCGAATGAATAACACAAGAGAGGAAAGCTCCTTATATAAGCAGAGCAATATATTAAATGACAAACAAAGAGATAAGACCTAATGATGCACTTGACACTAAGGACTATAATTACAAAAGCAAAAGCTAAAGTTGAGCTGACGAGGTACCATTACAAAGCACACAGACTAACTTTAAAGGATGATATGACTTGACGACTTTAGTCTTTATTGCTCCACAGTATAGGCTCGTGATTTGGTGAAAGATTTTGATCAATCAAATTTGGACTGTTGTCATATAGGTCTTGTGTGTCTTGGAATTTAAGCTTGGTGAAAATGTTCTTATAATATTCTTGTTCATCAACGGCTTGAATTCCTTCCTATTCTTCTTGGTCAAAGAAGTTGACGTGCCTGTTGAGGAAGAAGGTTAGCCTTGAAAAGTTGGATGAATCCACAACTAAGAATTGAACTTGGTCAACGACACAGTGGAGTCATATAAAGGGATGATCGATGGTGGATTTGGGACTGAATGAACTTGATCAGGAATATCAATTTCAGGGAACCTTGGTTTATTGGGAATAAATTCTCTGAGGTATGGACCTATAGTGGTGCATTCAACATTTGGTGGTCCATGATAGTTATTTAAGTCGCAAAATAACATTTTTAAAGATCTAAGAATATTTTTATGGTCCATTGAAAATTAGGAAATATGTTCTATTCATGAGCATGGTCCTAAGAAATGAGCAATCCATTTTGATATCTCTAGTATGGTTTATAGATGATGTAAATAGATGAAGTTGTTGAACAAAGTTTAGGATGATTCCATAAATCCGTATGTCTTAATGTGTCATTAATCTGTTAGAGCCACCAAGGAAGAGGAGAGAACCATTCAAGAAAAGTCCAAACAAGTGAGGAGTGATTCGAGTCATTGTTCAAATGATGAAACATATCCATGGGAGAGAACTCAATTGCTGTAGTGTAGAGAATTGTAAGAGACCAAAGAAACCAAAGAGCATCCTCATTGAAAGTAGCTACATTAAGACAAAGTAATGTTATGAAAGAGGTGTCTGGGTGAAACATGTGGCAATATTGGGAAAAGGGAATGCCTTAGAGGTATCGGTAAAGGCAGAAGAATAGGGAAGATTTAGCTAATTCTATGACTTCAGTGGGTCTAGTTGGGATATTGATGGAGGGAGGAAAGGATTTTCTGGTGGAGACTGGTCTGTTCATCGGGATGGTGTATGGTTGAACCATGAGGATTAAGGGAATGGAGGCTATGGGTGTCATGAGGGAAATAATGTTTGGCTTAGTTGGAGGTCAGCTAAGTGATTTGTAACTCCTTTGATGTGCTTGACCATAAATTTATAATGTGAAAGTCACACTTTCCATCTTGGTAGCTGTTGTTTACGAATGATTTTGTTTTTGAACTCAAGAATCTTTGGGAAGACAGTGTTGTCCATTTTCACAACAAAGTGTTGATGTGCTAGATAGAATTCAAATTTATTGATCCCATTTTTAACGGTGAGAATTTCTTTATACATGGTATGGTAATGGGTTTCTAAAGGCTTGAATGAAACACTTGCGTGTTTGCAATAGTACTGCTTTCTTCCATCTTGTTCAATAAGAATGGCCCTTCAGTGATAGTTGTTGCCATCTCTTTGTAATATTAAAGTGGAGTCTGGGCCATGGATTTTTAAAAGAGGTGGATTACTGGAAATTTACTTAAGGTGTTTGACTGCAGCAATTTGCTTTAAGCTCAAAGAATAGGGTGTTCCTTTACGAAGGAGTTTGGACAACTGGCTAGTACATTGTGAGCATTTTGGAATAAAGTCTCGAATGAAATTAACAATTCTAAGGAACTGTTGAATTTTCTTTAGGGGAGAGATCTTTATTTGGAAATTAGGCTAATTGTTCTACAATGTATGGACTTAGTTTATACCAACCATCTTTAAATAGCATGTCCATGAAGTTAATTCAGGCTTGGGCTAGTTGACTCTTTCGGACTAAAAGCATAAGTCCATATTTTTGAATAATTTCTATGAATTGAGCCAGTAGTTGCAAGTGCTCTGCTTCAGTTTTGGAGAACAACAGGATATCATCAATATAGATGAGAGCATTGTTCCTAATGGGCTTAAAAATATGAGCAATAGCCTTTTGGAATAGTAATGTAGTAGTATTAAGACCAAAGGGCATACAGTCCACTGATACTAGGCATTAGGAATGTAGAATGCTATTTTATGGCATTCTTCGACATGGATCTCAAGTTGTTAAAAGTGTGTATTCAGGTTAAACTTAGTGAACAACTTAGTACCTTGTAATTGGGCTCTCTGGGCAGCTAGATTAGGAATTGGAAACTTGTCATCTTCAAGGAAAGCATTAAGTGGCTTGTAATCAATGACCAGTCTCTTCTTTCCATAATCTATTTTATACATTTGTTCACATAAAAAGCTTGACATGTCTACTTAGATTTGGTTAGTTTAATCAATCCTTGTTGGAAGAGGAATTCACATTCTTCCCTAGCAAGTTTTAGATCATCAGAGTTCATGCCAGGATATGTTACCTTGGTTGGATTGATATCCTCATTTTTCTTAAAGGGAAGCTTAATAAAAATGGCTTCATTTTTCTATAATAGATGAGGATGAGTAAACTCTAAATGAGATTCTAGGCAATGTACAAAGAGCTATTGTTTGATGTCCTCATAGGGAGGAGGAGCAGCATGTAATAGGTAGAGCTTCGAGATGTTAGTAAACTTTTTAAATCTAGATTGGTAACATATCCCTAAAGGCTCAATCTAAAGTCTTTTAGACTATTAGAAGACATCCATTCCAATCAGAATATCCTTTCTGGTAATGTGACTTCCAAGGACGTGTGTCTAAACAATACACTCAGGGAAGAACTTGATACCAATTTTGTGTTTGGTTATCAAGGAGACTTTAAAGATTGAATCATTCGCTTCTTTGAAATATAAGGAATGTTTTCTCCAGGCTTTAGGTGGAAGCAGAAAAGTATTCATTATGGTGATTTGGGAACCAGTGTTTAGAAGGGCAATGACAGGGAGAGGCTTGGCATATTTTTCTAAGAGTATGGAAAGGTGGAAATAGGGAAAAGATATGGAATTAGGAATAGGTTAGCAAGGGTCAATGTTATAGACATGACTGTGGCAGTGATCAAATGGGTTATTTGAGTCTGAACTAGAACTTGGACTGGGATCAGAGTCTGAAAGAGTGAAGATGGTGTCCTTATTGAGTTCACTTTGCTCAAAGAGGATTTCTTTATGGTCTCTATCCTCGAGAGGGAGATGCATTTCAATACATTCTATCATCCTAATAGCCTATTTGGGTTTATTAAGGCATTGCCTAGCAAAATCTCCTTTTTCCTTGCAAATATAACATGCATTAAACCTTTTCTTCTGTCGGCTTTTCCAGAAGTATTGAAGAGGTCAAGTTTTCTTCTACAAGAATTAGGATGGAAAGAAGACTGAGAGAAATATGATTTATTCTTAAGCTTGCATGAGCATGGCTGTTTATCTCAACACTTGATTTTTAAGTATGGCTTCTAACATATCTTCTAAAACATAGGCTTTCCAAAAAAACTAAATGAAGCATTTTTTGTTGTTCACAAAGCTTATCAAGAGTGGCTAACACAAGTTGATAAGCTTCTCTAAGGGAGATGTCTACCATTGGCTTATGAAGGCCCTGTAGTGCTCTGTTTACTTCTGGCAAAGAGGTGATGAATACATGCCTTAGGGTGATATCATTGAATCCATTGAGAAGATAATATCTTTTAGGCATACGCTTCATGTGTTTGTCAAGGTCATATTTCTTTAGGGAACAACACTTTCATTTCAAAATATTCTTGGTGCTTATATTTATGAATGAGCTAAAAATTCATTGATAAACTCTTTATGGATTATAGAAGAGTAGCTGGATTGTCTATTTATAATAGTTGTAGTTGTTGGTATTCCCCACGGGACTGGAACCATTCACAGAGAGTTCCAATGAATCTTAAGACAAATTTTTCAAATTACATCAGCCAAATTCGCATCGGCTCTAGACATTTGCAAATCTATCCAGGCTCCAAACTCATGTAGTTTATCTCTCCTTTTGTATGGTTGGACATTATCAAAAGTAAACCAATGACCATTGAAGGATTTTAGAGGAGTTGGATTATGTGGTGTGAAGTGTGTTGTAGCTGTTAGGGCATCTTCATCATCATCATCCACAACATTGTTGTAGTTCATCTTCATCATCAGTATGGTGATCATTGGGTTTCACTATATAAAGAGTTGAAATATCAACAAGGTGTTTAGAGTCTTTTAAGTCTGTAATATAAACATGAGTAACCAACTCTATATCAAAACATGAGTCTGAACATGATTATTGGTGATACTGCATATGGTTGTAAGGTTCAATCGTAGCAACAAAAGGAGGGTCATATGAGTAAAGGGGTCCTTTTTGTTTTGGGTCATCTGTTGGAGGTGAAGATGATCGAAAAGGGACAAGTGGTGTCTAAAACGGCTCATTGATGGTAATACCTTTTGAGAATGGTTGGAAAGGTTTGGTGTATGAGGGTGTCACTATATGG
This sequence comes from Delonix regia, assembly GCA_037074485.1. Lineage (NCBI taxonomy): Eukaryota > Viridiplantae > Streptophyta > Magnoliopsida > Fabales > Fabaceae > Delonix > Delonix regia. The sequence continues at coordinate 16,882,829 of CM073449.1, read as the reverse complement.
GCTCTTGCGAAGTAAGGAAGTCTTTGAGGTGGTCTAGGAGATTGGGTTAAAGGAGGTTTGAGTATTGCTTTTATGAAGATTTGGTAAGTCATCTTGAAATGGCTGGCATAGTTTGTCTCAGATAGGTATGATCAATGTAGGAGAAGATAAGGGATATAACTAGTTTAGTAAACTGGAGGTGAAAGGAAAGGTTCATAGAATGAAAAAGTATGGACAGATTGAGGTTGGAGTGGTAAAGAGGGTTTGGATTTCATGTTTGTTTCAATCTAGGCAAGCTGATCTTTGATATAACAGATCTCTGACTTTTTCTTGCGAAATTCAGGCCCAAAATAGTTATGGGCAATAAAGTTTCTAAGTTCACAGTTTAAAGACTAGATTTTGTCTTGCGTCTTTAAACGTATTTGTTCAACCTAGAGAGAGAGCTGATTGACTCTCTGGTGTGTCAGCAGGTGGAAGAATATCATGTAACTTATCTTAAAAATAATACTCTTGAGGACTTAATTCTGTACAGACGCATTTTTGGTGTGCTAGTTCAAAACTTCTTATGAAGGTTGAATGGGCTCATAACTTTCTGAGGTTGAAACTTTGTTGGAGGTGACATAAGGCCGTGTAACAAGTTGATTGTCATTGGTGAGTCTTTCCATGGAAGCAAAGATGTCATCATATGATGGGTGAAAGGGAGAGAACATCATGCAAGGAATTGGGTTCTTTCGCGAAGATCCCAGAGACTCTGGCTTGCAGAAAGATGGTGGAGGTTCAACAAAATAGGGAGACACATTAGTAATTGTCTCTTGTGGCTCTCAGTAACAGCTTGCTTCCTTCAAGTCACTAATCAAGATTTCTTTGCAAGAAGGAGTTGTAGTAGGATTTAGGATAGCCCATGGCTTCCAATCAGGGTCTCTATCCTTTCTATGGGATATGAAAGGGCAAAAAGGACAATAAGTCTTGATTTTCTTTCTCTCTTCTTCGTCCAAAAATTATTGCTTTTCCTAGGCACGGTGTTTCATTCGCCATTTGTATTTTCCAAGAGTATTTCTGGCATAGGAACCAAAGAGTTCCTTGAAATCACTATCATCATAGGAGAGGTCGATCTCATTGTTGTCATAAAAAAAGTAAGTTGGGTCATGGCAGAAGCACCTAGGCTTAAACATCTCTGGAGCAACATCTCATATAAAGTGGTCTTGAATGTGGGAGACATAGACAAGCTTGCCATTTATCTTAAAGTGATGAATTGGGATTGTTCGCTTCTTGATCTTGTGGATCGGGATTAGAATGATGGACATGATCTGTTGTAAGAACGGAGGAACTTGTAGGGCCTAAGAAAAAGATTCTTTATGCTTCTTGAAGACTGTCTTGACTTGGTTGATAGGCTTAATAGTGACAAAGGGCTTGCTATGAACATGACGTTCTTAATAGTTAGTGATCCATTTTATTGGCATCAACTGGAGTATATCTTCATGGGAGATTTGTTTTGGAATATTGGAATATTTTTTCTTTTAGCGATGATCATCAACGTATCTTCCGTGTGGTTTGGAAAGTGAAGAACCCTAGCATGTTTTTGTACTCTGAAGGTCATTTGGTGGTGGAGCATTGCCATGATGGTATCAAGGACTTGCTCAGCATTAGTGATTTGGATATGAACTTGTAATATGTCTTTTAAGGTGGGATCTAACAGTTTAAGGTTAAAATCTGGGTAGATAGTCAATATAACTATGCCTGCATTTAGGGTGGTGAGGACTATGTCGATTACGGCTTGCTGGTAGGTAAAGTAGATGGTATCAAGGATGGCTAATTTGGCAATCATAGGAAGGCCTTTTCGATCGTGGTAAGTGATGCATAATCGGATGGCATCGACATAGAGATGGGTATAACCATGGGATTTCCAATGGTCTATGAAATCTTGAGGGATTTCAAGTTTAACATATTATTCTGTGGTGGAGGATGATAGTACAACATGGTTCAGGTTAGAAGAGTAGACATACTTTTTACCTAGGATTTTTAGTTTGGAGTTAAGCCTTTTGGTGGATCAAGTCTAGGAGTGATCTTCGTTATAAAGTTGATAAGGGTTCATGAGAGGAAGATTGGTATCTTCAAGGCATTGGCTACGTGGAATATCTTTGTAGAAGATCTCAATAAGGTTGGCAATTTTATGGGCATTAGCTCGAAGGCAAACATCAGGGATGGAAAGTGAACAGGGAATGGTAGTAAGTTGGATTGATTGTGTAGATGTAAAGGTTTCAGAATCTATGATTAAGAAAGTGTTTCTCTTACTTTCTGTCTTTACTAGTATTCATATCCGTCTCTCATACATGAAGGCCCTGATACCAAGTGGGAGTAGGATCCCCATACTAGGCGTTGGTAGACCAAGAACACATATCTAAACTAGATCTCTTATGACCATGTTTTATTTTATTTTATTTTTTAAAGGAATTTGGGCTTGTTATACACATGTGTGCACGCACTCACATCTTATTTTATATTTTGTCAAGTTTGGTGTATCATATACATGTATGGGTAAATGTAATTAACTACACACACATACATATATTATTGAGTCATGTTTTATATTTTTTAAATTTTGATGTATGAAATATTTCTATACACACACAAAGTTGTTTTCTTTAATTGCATATTTTGTTATGTTTGATTTGTTGAACTTGAATGTATCAATGTCATTTTATGTATATGTCATGTACTTCATGGATAGATAAAAGCGTGAAACATATATTTATTATTCTAATTTTTTATTAAAATGCATTTTTTTCTCTTTTTCACTATATAGTAAACGTTATTACTTTAAACAATAATTACATAGCTATTAGTCATAGTCACAGTATGTGAATTTAGATAAGGTCTAAAAGCCACCCATTGCAACAAATTACTAATTGTTTGATAAAAATTTTAAATCATAACAATATGCAAAATATATTTAAAAATATGAAAGAATTGTTAGTCTAATATCAGTTAAGAAAATACTAGTGAATATACTTAATTATAAAATTGTGTCACCACAAAAACAAGTATCCTCAACGTAGTAATTTCTTTTTTATTACATGAAAAATTTTATTAGCATTACTTGATAAATTATAATTATTATAAAAAGGTTGTAACCTGTTAAAAGTAATTAATTTGTTGATTGAGAACCTTAACTACGACTATATATGAGTCAAAATGTAGTAAAAAGATTTAAAAGATATGGTATCATTGTCCCAAGGAAAAGATGTTATCTTTATTGTTCATAAAATTATATTTTTGCTTGATAAATATACAATTTGTACAAGAGTTTGAGTTAGTGTGATTATTTGCATTATACACACCATTGCCTCAGATAAATCTAGTTACTAAAAATTAATGCAAGAATTTAACGATAAAACTAAGCATCTAAATAACACTAGGACTCTAACTAGAAACAAAGAAGACTCAAAACACTACTCTAGTTTAAGCTAAGCAAGAGTTGAAGAGAGAATAATTAAGTTATAAGTTCATTATTAACTTTGTTTTGTATAGTTCAATTCCACTTCTTTGTATATTCATTCACTAAAAAGGTAATCTCAAATCCAGTGATTATCCTAACTCTAGTTTTAATTTCATTGAAAAGTCGAATCCCATCAATTAAGTGAAATTTTTCCAAGAATACATTAAGGTCAAGAGCTAACTTACTATACATAACCAACTAAAAGTCAAATCCAATCAGTTAAGTATAAGTGCATTACCTTAACCATTAGTATTCCTTAAAAGTCATATCAAATCAGTTAAGGAAAATTAACTCTAAGATTCATTGATCTTTAGGAAATCATTATGAATGTGAGTATGAATTTTCCATAAAGGTTGTCTCTAAACATTTAAAGCAAAAGTACACAATTCTCAATTAGTCATTTTATTAAATACCATATGAACATTTGACTCTATGACAAGAGATTAAGAAAAAAATCAACAAAATGAACCATTCAATTCACTTGTAATCAAATTAATTGAGTAAAATGTATAATAGCCCCATATAAAAAGCAATATACATTCATAAATCAACTCATAATTATAATAAAAGATAATTAATATATTTTAACATATGTAGATACAAAACCATGAAATCCCTACTTAATACTCACAAAAATCCATAGTAATACCCATAAAAATATATAAGAGAGAAGTTAGTTACAATAATAAGAATAATAATAAATGAATAAATAAATTATAATTTAATTTATTTTAAGAGTTAAAGAAAGGAAGAAAATTCACTTGAGCTAGAGATAAGATTTACATGATAATAAAATATTCAAAAAGAAATTCAAGAAGTACCAAATATAGATGTAGATGAAATTTTATCTGAGTTAGTAGTAAATATGAGTACTTGAGCCTTATCATATGCACTTCTAACACTTATAACTGAACCCCTGAGTGTGCAAACCAAGTATCACCAAAGGAAAATTTGACCTGATAGTGCAAAATATTCCCAATTAAATTACCAAAACACCTTTATTAATATATCATCCTATTTTCCTTTCATTTTCGTGAGCTACTAACACCAAATACATTGCTTCATACTCTCACAACTGTCAGTCCATTTTTAGCCACTGTTGAAGCTTGTCAGTGGCATCACATCACCCACGTCGTCCTAAGGGCACCTTTCACCAGCCTTCAGTTGGCTGGAAATTGCAACATTCTGGCAAGCAACAGAAAGTGCAAAATTTCAACTCTTTGCCATTATCACTGATTAAATTGATCAAAATAGCTCCAAATTGAAGAAACCTAAGTTCCTGGTACCGTTCACGCAAAAAAGAGGGAAAATTGAGCTCAAACTATTGATTGCTTCAAATTAAGTTAGAACTTCATCTCCTAGGTAATTTTTACTCCTTTCTCCCCTTAAATCATTGATCAATTATGAGTTAAGCTTCAGGATTGAAAAACCCCAAATTTAAGGTGTATGTGCAACATGTAAGAGATGAAATTTAATTTTTTCTAGGCTTCTCTAATATCATTAAGCATCTAAGGAGTGATTTAAGACTATTGGAAGTTTCATTTTGAATCATAAATCAAATAGCTAATTTTCCATAATGTTCTTAGATTTTTCACATTGAAAATAGGAAGAGATTTGAATAGGAGACCATATATGACTTGATTAAATAGCCTTGAATGATAATGTAAGTTGAATGAAGGATTTTAGAATTTTAGTTAAATAATATTTACGGTGACATTGGTGCTGATGGTGGGTTACTAGAATTTTAATAAATGCATAATAAAATATATTAAATATAATTAAAGACCATAAGGATTTTTCGAATATTAACAATAAATTTGGGTCAAAAATTAAGTTTGCTAAGGTATTAAAGGCATGAGGGACAAGAAGAATTAAAGAAAGTATAGAAAGTTTTATTTAGAATTTGAGAGTTTTAAATAGTGGAAACTTGTATTATGGGTAAAAAGTAAATGATTGACAAGATAAAGTAGTTATGTAAAAAGGTTTAAATCATTCATGGATATTAGAGGTTAAGAGTGTTTTGCTTAATGTTATAGTGTTAAGGACAAGCGTCAACAAAGGAAATGTAAATGGTTTAGGAAAAGCTTGGTATATCCCTTACCTGGTGAGTAGATAGTACTAACTATACCTATTTTTTGTATTTTAAAGTCTTTCCTGTGATTTAATGCATATTTGTACGCTCTACCACCTTGGGAATAAACTTCCTAAAAGGGTAATGTTTCCTTTTTAAAACTATTTGAAAACTTGATAATTATTATAAGAAATTGTTATATATAGACATCTATTCATAATTGTATCAATTGTTGAGAAAGGTTCAATTATTGTATGATTTTCAGTAGGATTTAAATATCATATTGTTATATAATTTCAATATGATTTCAGAATGGATTTGGTTATTGTAATTCTTCTAGTATGATGAACCACTACTTATCCATTAAAAACTAGTTATGTTGTTATTAATGAAAGGGTTTTTCTTAGGATACGTCTAACATAGAAGCATGTAGCTAATGGCAGTGGGCATTACCCAAGGTGCATCATGTATTGCATTACTGTAGTGAGGCCTTGTGCCAAACCATTGGCTGATTGTGACCCTACTTGCTCACATTTGATTATTGTATTGTACTCAACTATTATTGTTAGTCTTAACTTTCATTTGATTATTAATCAACTGTTGGTTTGTAAGATGTCTTCCAATTATGTAATTAAAATAATCATGGTTTTGAAATTTTCTCTTTGTACACTTTGATTGAGTAAGATAAATTTTTGTTAGCACAAATATTAAGACTTCTTTATTGGAATTTAAGACTTATGGTTTTATTCAAAGTGATTGAAGGTTTATGAAAAATTCTACCATATGTCTGTTCCCCTATTAATATAACTAGTGGTATTTACTCACTGGATAGTTATCACTCACCCCTATTTCTCTACATTTTTCAGATAGCAATGTTAAGCTTAGATCCTCCTCCGTAGTATAGCATCAAGATAGATTCCTTTGGTGAGCCCTGGATTATTTGCAAGGGTAAAAGTATTCTTTTATTGTATATATTATATATATTGAACTCTAATAGCTCCATATGTCACAGGTAGGGTTTTATGTATTTTATATATGTACTGGACTGTTTGACTGAGAACTTTTATGAGAGCAAAGCTCTTTATACTTTTTATGTGTGTGGCTATCTATGGAAATTTTAGGAAGTCCATATTTCAACGGAGACTCTATCGAAATTTCCACACAGTAGTCATGTAATGTATTACTTCGTATACCCCATATGAAAAATTGTAATTATTTTGATTAGGTTGTATGGTTTACTATTGGTTTCATGGAGGTGAGATATGCCTTACCCTTCATGCCAATTACATTACTTGTTTGGGTTGTGACAAATTAGTATCAGAGCCTCGTTATGGTCAAAAGCTTATGACTTGTGGAGCGTGTGTTCCTTAACGATACTACGATTATCATTATGTACCTGAGCATAATCATAACTGTGGTCATGTAAAGGGCCTTATAGGATGTTAGTGTCTTTCCTTCTATTTCCTTCAGTATCTTTATTTCTTATATGCAGTTTTACCTTTGTTACGGTGCTAAATTAATCTATGTTTATATAGAGCACTTATGGCATTAAGATCTTATGATAATGCTAAGGAGCTTGTTAATGAAGCCTCAGTTGGGGCTATTGCTCAACCTATAGATCCTCCCTTTCAAAGCTATGGTATAGGATGACTATGAGCCCAGAGGATTACCAAGGGTCGTGCTAGAGGCAAGCGTGCCATTGTACCCTTTACTACTGATGCTCATGAAGGGAATGCAGTGCCTCTAACCCTTACTAATGAAATGTTAACAACCACCCTACAAGGTGTATAAAGAGCTATAGAAAATCTCGCATTATTAATGGCAAGACACGTGGCTAGAAACAATCTCCCTACAAAGGTGGTTCCACCAACGGAATAAACTAGAGCTAAAGAAGCCCGAGATGGTGATGAAAAAGGTAGTAATGAAAGAATCTTAACCCACTTTATCAAGTTTAACCCTCCCACTTTCATAGGTATTGATAGCTCAGAGGATCCATAGCTATTTTTAGAGGAGATTGGGAGGATAAGTTGTACATTAGATCATCCAGTAGGAAGTTTATGACTTTAGCTGCATTTCAATTGAAATATATAGCTCGATCATGGTTTGAGTCATTTTAGAAAAGTCAGTCAGCTGAGTTGCCTCCTTTTGAGTAGGAGGAATTGAAGCAAATTTTTATAGATTAATTTTTACCTATGAGTGTTAAGGATGCCTAAACTAGAGAGTTTGAAAGTTTAAGATAGGTTTTAGGCATGTCAGTGGATGGATATGGAATCAGATTCTTGCCCTTTACAAAGTATAGACCAAATTTAGTTCCTGTAAAGAAAGATAAAATTAATAGGTTTATTATGGGACTGTTGAGACCACTATTCAGGGTGATGGTGACTCAAATAAACCAGTTCTCTATTTTAAAAGCTTATGACTGTGCTAGAATGATAGAAATGAGGGATCAAGAAGATAATGTTCTACGTAAAAAGAGAAAGAAAAAGAGATGAGAAGAGAGCACACGTTCTAATAGATACTCCTTAAATGGTTCATTTAAGGGAACTAAATCATCTAGTCAGCTTAGACCCTATCGATCTAGTACAGATTCCCAACACCTTCAACTGCAAGTACAAATTGCTAGTGAGGGACTCCTAAAGAGTATAAAGCCACTACTTAGATTACCAGGGCTTCATGTTCACTTTGTAGGAGATCACATGTTAGAAGGTGTTATAAAGGGATCGATGCTTGCTATCATTATGGTTGAGTTAGGCACTTGGTGGCGGATTGTCCTCTGCTACCTTAGAGTTCAAATTAGCGGCCAATACGAACCATAGGTTCTACATTTGGGGAAAATAAACCTAGGGGAAATGTTTCTGTTTCAACCAGTAGAGGTGGTAGTAATTGACCCTTTTCATGTAGGGGTTAAACATCTGCAGGTAGAGGCCAAACTCAAGTATTTACTTTGAATAAGCACGATGCTCAGGTGTTAAACGTAATGGTTACATGTACACTTACTATTTATTCTTATATAGCCCATGTATTATTTGATTCTAGTTCTACATATTCCTTTGTGTCTCTATATTATGCTAAATATATAAGTAAAAGCCCTACTTTGATGGAGAATCCCCTTATGGTAGCAACACCATTGGGAGAATTCGTAGTATTGGATAAAATGTGTAAATAAGTCATGAGACAGTGGTGGATTTGATAGTCCTAGTCATGATTGATTTTGATGTTATTATAGGAATGGACTGGTTGGCATCTTGTTATGCAACCTTGAATTGCCACCTTAAGTTAGTGAAGTATGCTTTTCCAGGGGAATCACCATTCCTCATTTAGGGAGATCACAGTAAGGCTCCTAATGATTTACTCTCAACTATCATGGCTAAAAGGTTATTGAGTAAAGGGTGTCAATGTTATCAAGCAGTTGTTCAATACTTAGAGGTGATGATTATGGATGTGAGCCAAGTTCTGGTGGTCAATGAGTTTGCCGATATGTTTCTTGATGAATAACTTAGTTTACCTTTAGATTGAGAATTTAAATTTGGTATCGATATGTTGTTGAGCACCCAACCTATATCTATTCCTCCTTACAGGATGACACCATTTAAACTTAGGTAGTTCAAGAACCAACTACAGGATTTGTTAGACAAAGGCTTTATTTGCCCAAGTTCATCTCCATGGGGAGCACCAATTTTGTTTGTAAAAAAGAAGGATGGGAATTTTAGACTGTGTATGGATTACTAACAATTGAATAAAGTAACAATGCGTAACAAGTATCCCTTTCCTTGGATAGATGACCTTTTTGATTAATTACAAGGTGCTCAGTATTTCTCTAAGATTGATCTACAGTCTAAGCATCATCAACTGAAAATTAGGGCTAAAGATATCCCTAAGACTGATTTTAGAACTCGTTATGGTCATTATGAATTTTTAGAGATGACTTTTGGCTTGACTAATGCTCTAGCTACTTTCATAGACTTGATGAATAGAGTTTTTAAACCTTTCCTTGATTGATTCATCATAGTTTTCATTGATGATATATTGGTGTATTCTATGAGAGAACAACACTTACGTATTGTGCTTCAAGTGTTGTGGGAGCATAATTTGTATGCTAAACTCTCAAAATGCCAATTTTGGTTTGATAAGGTGGCCTTCTTAGGTCACTTGGTTTCTAAAGAAGGGGTCTAAGTTGATCCCAATAAGGTTAAGGGTGTACAAAAGTGGCTATAACCCACTACTATTACTGAAATCTAGAGTTTTATAGGATTAGCTAGTTATTATCATCGATTTATGAAGGACTTCTCCAAACTAAATGCCCTATTGACGAAGTTGAGCCAAAAGAATGTAAAGTTTCAATAGATAGATGATTATGAAGATAGCTTCCAGAAGTTAAAGAGTTGTTTAACTTCAACACCTATTCTAGCCTTACCATTAGGCTCAGGTCGTTATACAGTTTATTGTGATGCTTCCAGGGTAGGTTTAAGTTGTGTTTTCATGCAGCATTGCTATGTTGCCACCTATGCATTAAGGTAATTAAAGAACAAAAATTGAACTATCCAATTTATGATTTAGAAATGGCTACCATGGTGTTTGTCCTTATGATTTGGTGACATTACCTTTATGGTGAGACTTGTGAAATCTATACAGACCATATGAGTCTTAAATATATCCTTGAACAAAGCAATTTAAATTTAAGGCTGAAGAGATGGATGGAGTTATTAAAAGACTATGACTGCACGATATTATATCATCTAGGTAAGGCTAATGTGATGGCAGATGCTTTAAGTAGAAAATCCTTGGGAAGTTCAGCTCACATTTCTGAGACAAAGAGACCATTGATTGGAGAACTTCATTGGCTAGCAAAGAATAGTGTGAGGTTTGAAGTTAAAGATTTAAGATTGTTACTTGTGTATGTACAACTATGCTCTTTATTGAATGAGAAAGTAAAGAAAGCTCAAGGTGAAGATAAAGAGTTCAAAGGATAATTGAAGAAGTTAAAGATGGGAAATAGAGTGTGTTTACCCTTGATGCTGTTGGAGTACTATGATATGACTAAGGGTTACATGTTCCAGATAGTAATGAATTTAAGAGAGAAATCATAGAAGAAGTGCACCAAACCCCTAATACCATTCATCCAGGTTAACAAAGATGTATCAAAATTTAAAGCAACTATATTGGTGGGAAGGCATGAAGAAGGATATGATGAAATTTGTTTCTCAGTGTTTAGTATGCCAACAAGTTAAAGCTGAACATGAAAGCCTAGCTGGATTACACCAGTGGATAGAATTCCTGGAGTGGAAGTGGAAAGAGTTACCATGGAATTTGTCACTAGTTTGCCTCAGATATTTAGGGATTTTAACTCTATATGGGTAATTGTGGATCAATTAACCAAGTTCGCACACTTTTTACTAGTAAGGACAACTTATAATGTGGCTAAATATGCTCATCTTTGCTTAAATGAAATTGTGAAACTTCATGGTGTCCTTATCTTAATCATTTTCGATTAAGGACCTCAATTTACCTTTCGATTTTGGAAAGCATTCTAAGATGCCCTAGGTACTCGATTGGATTTTAGCATTGCTTTTTATCCTTAAATAGATAGACAATCTAAACCCACAATTTGGACACTAGATGATATGTTAAGGTCTTGTATTTTGGACTTTGGAGGTAATTGGGATACTTATTTGTCCATGGTTGAATTTGCCAATAACAACAATTATTAAGCTAGCATCTAAATGACACCTTTTATAGTGTTGTATGGTAGGCAACGTTGCTCTCCTATTGGTTAGTTTGAAGTTAGTGAAGCAAAGATGTTAAGGCCTGAACTACTCGAAGATGCAATGGAGAAGGTGAAATTAATTCAGGAAAGGCTAACGGCTACTCAGAATAGGCAAGAAGCTTATATGGATAACACACGGAGGAATTTAGAATTTTTAATGGGTGACCATGTATTTCTTTGTATGTCTCCTATGAAAGGGGTAATGAGGTTTGGAAACAAAGGGAAGTTAAGTGCTAGATATATTGGGCCATTTGAAATTCTAGAAAAGATTGGTGCAGTGGCATATCACTTAGCTCTATGTCTTAAATTTGCTAGGGTACACCCTATGTTCCACGTATCTATGCTTAGAAAATATTTACCAAACCCATCTTATGTGTTAGAAACTCAAGATATCAGATGGCATGCCAAGTTAACTTATGAAGAAGTTCTTAGGGCAATTTTGGATAGGCAGGTTATGAAACTTCATTCAAAGGAGATTGCATCTATATAGATGCTTTAATTCGGGGACTGAATTTTTGAAAAGGGGAGGAATGTAATACCCATAAAAATATAAAAAGAAGTTATTTAAAATAAATAATTATAATACTAATAAATAAATGAATAAATTATAATTTATTTTATTTTAAGAGTTAAAGAAGAGAAGAAAATTCACTTGAGATAGGATAAGATTTACATGATAATGGAATATTCAAAAAAGAAATTCAAGAAGTACTAAATAAATTACCAAAACATCCTTATTAATATATCATCTTATTTTCCTTTCATTTTCGTGAGCTACCAGTACCGGATACGTTGCTCCTTACTCTCTCCACCATTTGTCAATTTCCAGCCACCATTGAAGCTTGCCAATGAATACCCGACATTACAACACCCTGGCTGGCCTAAGGGTGCCTTCTACTGGCCTCTAGTTAGGCGAAAATTGTGATATACCAATAAGCAACAAAAGGTGCAAAATTTCAACTTTTTTGCTCAAATTTTGGTGCGTTTTTCATCATTTGGGCTTAGGATTCTAGCTTCTTAGTGAATTTTAACCATCTCTCTACCATAACCACTAATTAATTTGATCAAAACAGTTCTAAATTGATGAACACCAAGTTCTTGGTACTGTTCACGCAAAAAAGAGGGAAAATTGAGTTCAATTTGAGGTGATTGCTTCAAATTGAGTTAAGATTTCATCTCCTAGGTAATTTCACACCTCTATCCCCTAGAATTATTCATTAATTATAAGTTTTAGCTTCAGGATTGACAAATCCTAAATTTTAGGTGTATAGCAACTTGTAAGAGATAAAATTCAAATTTTGTTTGGGTTTATCTATTATCATTAATCATCTGGGGAGTGATTTAAGACTATTGGAAGTTTCATTTTGAATTATAAGTCAAATTGCTAATTTTTCTTATTTTTATTAGATTTTTTGTATTGAAAACGGGAAGATATTTGAATGGGGGACCTTATATGGCTTGATTAAATAGCCTTGAATGATAATGTAAGTTGAATGAAGGATTTTGGAATTTTAGTTAAATAATCTATATGGTGACATTGGTCTTGATAGTGGGCTATTGGAATTTTAATAAGTGCTTGATAAAATATATTATATAGAATTAAAGACCGTAAGCATTTTTGGAATATTATCAATGAATTTGGGTCAAAAATTAAGTTTCTTAAGGTATTGAAGGCATGAGGGACAAGAGGAATTGAAGAAATTATAAGAAGTTCTATTTCAAATTTGAGAGTTTTAAACAGTGGAAACTTATATTATGGGTTAAAAGTAAATGAATGACTAGATAAAATAATTAAGTAGATAAGTTTAAATCATTTATGGATATTAGAGGTTAAGAGTATTTTGCTTAATGTCGTAGGTGTTTAGGACAAGTGTCAACAAGGGAAATGTAAACGGTTTAGGAAGAGCTTGGTATATCCCTCGCCTAGAGATTAAATAGTACTAACTATACCTTTTTTCTGTATTTTAAAGTTTTTCCTATGATTTAATACATATTTGAATGCTCTACCACCTTGTAAATAGACTTCCTAAAAGGGTAATGTTTCTTTTTTAAAACTATTTGAAAGCTTGACAATTATTATAAGAAATTGTTATATATAGCCATCTGTTCATAATTGTATCAATTGTTGAGAAAGGTTTAATTAGTGTATGATTTACATATTATATTGCTATATAATTTTTGTATGATTTCTAGATGGATTTGGTTACTATAACTCTTTTGGATTGAGGAACCACTGCTTATCTACTAGGAACTAGTTATGTTGTTAATAACAAAAGTGTTTTTCTTAGGATACGTTTAACGTTGAACCTACCCATGGTGCACTATGTATTGTATTACTATAGTGAGGCCTTGTGCCAAATCACTGATTCATTACGATTATACTTGCTCACATTTGATTACTATACTATACTAAACTATTATTGTTAGTCTTAACTTGCAACTGATTACCAATCTATTGTTGGTTCTGTGCAATGTCTCCCAATTATGTAATTAAAACAATTATGGTTTTGAAGTTGTCTCTTTGTGCATTATGATTGAGTATGATAAATTTTTGTTAGCATAAATATTGTGACTTTTTTTATTAGAATTTAAGACTTATGGTTTTATTTTAAATGATTGAAGGCTAGTGAAAAATTCTATCGTATGTCTATTCACCTTTTAGTGTAGTTAGTGGCATTTACTTACTGGATGGTTATCACTCTTCTTTATTTCTCTTGGTTTATTAGATAGCAATGCTAAGCCAAGACCTTCCTCTACAATATAGCATCGGAATAGATTCCTTTTGGTGAGCCCCACATTGTTCCTAAAGGCAAGAGTATTCTTTTGTTGTAAATATTGTATATATTGAACTCTAGTAGCTCTATATGTTACAGGTAGGGTTTTATGTGTTTTGTATATGAACTAGACTATTTGACTGAGAACTTTTTGTGAAAGCGGAACTTTTTATATTTTTGGTGTGTATGGCAGTCAATGGAAATTTTGAAAAGTTCATATTTCAAGGGAGACTCTGCCAAAATTTCCACACAAAAGTCATGTAATGTATTAGATGTTTATCTTCGCTTTCTATAATTGTATATGTTAGTTGACAGGTATGACTTTGTGTACCCCTTACTTGAGATGGTTATTTTGATTAGGTTGTTTAATTTACTATTGGTTTCATAGAGGTGAGATATGCCTCACACTTTATGCTAGTCACATCTCTTTTTTGGGTTGTGTCATCCACCACAACAACTAACAACAAGCTTAATTCTATATTACATTAAGGAAATGAAAAGAAAAAAAGAGAAAACAAAATAAGAAGAAGAGTAGAAAGAGACCTTTATAGTAGAATCCATGGACGTTTAGCCAAGGGAGGTCCAAGGAGACCAACGCTTGGCCTTTCCCTCCAAGAGAATACCTTGGGAGACCAAGAAAATAGTGGGTTTCCTTACTTTCCAAAAAGACTTTCTAACCCTACCCTCCTCCTCTTTTTTTTTTTTCTTAAAATAGTGAAAGACCCTTTCTATACCCTAAAACATTAGTAGAATCACACTTTTAGCAAATCTGAGTTTGACAAAAGTTTGTGCGCCTAGAGCCCATAAAATGGTCTCTTACCTATGCTTAAATTTTTCTACAGTTTCTTCCGACTATGATGTTTCCATATGCTCTGACAAACATCTTAGTACTTTTTTAGGCTTAGGAAGCTTCCAATGCTCTCTTAAATCTTATATTCTTTACTCCAAGTTCTCACATTCCTTAAATCCAATTAATTTTCCTAAAATCATTACCAAAACATTACAAAGTCACTTAAGTTCATCACAAAGAGGTAACCAAATGACATATTATATAAAACATATAAAACAAATATCAATTGGTCACTATTCCAAAATGACTGATAAATCCCTGGTAAAATATACAAATATGACATAACCACGAACTTAGCAGTTCCTAATCTCACACTTGCATAATAATCAAGTAGTTTGTGTATGACCATTCAAACAATTTGCATATTACAATCCATTTTTTGTAATCATATCATGAAAATGGGGCTAAAAAAAAAGGATCATAATGGGAGGTTGAGAACTATGAGATTTATTACTACACCTAAGATAAGAATTTTCCTCTTGTTCTTCCTTTTTTTTTTTATGCCTTTTTTATTCTTCCCACCCCCATTGTTGTATCTAAAAAAATTGAATTTGCTAAGAAAAAAGATTTAAAATCTTTTTTATTACCTTATGATGTTGACTTAGCCAAGCTTGAAGGACAATCTATAGGCGGTTAGTTCCAGTTCATGATAGGGGGTTGGTGCCTGTACTTGTCTTCTTGGCTTTAGAAAGCCATGTGAAGCCTTGCTAAGGTATTCCCTTGACGAATATATGAAATTTCCTACAGGGGCTATATTAGGTTTGGTAACATTATTTAATGCATTCATTGGTAAGAGAACTAATTTTACAACTAATAAATGATATCATGTTCTTAAATGTGATCAAATCGAAGACCTAGCGAAAAAGCAAACCAAAGAGGTTTAGCAAATATGAATTATAATAGCACATGATTGATGGATTTCAAAGAGGTATGGCACATGTGGTAAATAGATTCAATGTGAATATGATAATACTTAAAGAGATCACAAAGAAGAAGGGCTTTGGGAAGCAGGTGCCACAAAAAGGAGATAATTCTTAATAGTAATTTTCTTTTCTAGATGTCCTACGAGACAGTGAAAATATTTGATATTATTCAATTTGGCTTTGCTTTCATAATATATAACCATGTTAGCCTAGGCAACCAACACCCAAGAAGGGATGAATTGGGTGTTTGCAGAATTTCAGTTCTTTTCAAAATTGTTGTACAAAATACTTATTATAAACAATGCTTAGAAGAATATGATGCAAAACTACAATTATATCAATCAATGGAGGCTTAATGTAGATGCTAAGGTTGTATTAACACTTCAAGTGTAATATCAAAAATAAAAGCAAAGCATAAATATGATAATTCAAAATATAAAGAGTATAAAGATAGAGAAAGCAAACTCAACAATTTATCTTGGTTTGGCTCCAATCCAAGCCTATATCCAATCCCCAAGAAACCTATTGGGATTTTCCACTATCTCATTAGTCAATTACAACAACATGAGAGAACCTCTCCCTTAATTATAAATCCTAAAAACAACCTTTTCTTGAACTTAAGCTCTTCAAGGAACCTCCTTAAACTTAACCAAGGGAACCTCCTCCTTAGCCCAAGAACTCTTTGCTTGACACCCTCAAGGAACCTCCTTAGGCTTCTCTCTCCCAAAAAAGAATGGAATACAAATGAATAAACTCTTTCAAAGAATTAGATATACAAGATGAAGCTCTAAGAACTCAAATGATAGAGAATATGCAAGTTTTAGCTCAATGATGTTTGTTTCTCTTTCAAAGATGAAATAACAAGTTGAAGATCACATTCTAGCATTTGGTTCTACTAAAAAATATTCTTGGAAGGCCATATATATAGATCAAGATGAGATAAAGTCGTTACTTACTCAAAAAAGTTATTATTTTCTTTTGAAAACACTTTTTAGAGGTAACCAGTTAACTATAATGGATCTCTAAGTCAATTACCCTTCAAAATATGACTATTATTTTGAATCTAGAACTAGCTAGTTGACTATTGAGGGCTTCCCAGTCAATTGCCAAAGGTGACCAGTCGACTAGTCACTCACAGTTACACACTCCCAAGATCAAATTATCATAACTTTCTTATTTTAAATCCATTTTCAATGAATAACCTATAGTTCGAAAGCTCTTTAAGTCTATATGGCAATAAAATAAATTTCATATCAAAATTCAAATTATTTTTGGATATATGATGAAAATAGTGACTAAAGGTCAGAAAATAGTTTTATACAAAATCCATATCTCACCACTCAAATTTATATGGCTATAGATTTTTCATTTCAACTCCTTTTTACATGAATGCCCTATCATTGAAAAGCTTGTTGAGTCTAATTTCTAATAAAATAAGTTTCATAACAAAATCCCATATGGTTTGTGCGATATAATCAAAATGGTGACTAAAGGTCAAAATGATTTTAAGTAAAATCTATATCTTTCTATCTTTTAAGTTCAAACTTATATTGAGCCCATAAATACAAATCTAAATCATTGAACTTCATAAAATAATGCTTAGCCTATAATAATTATACCTATCCAATCAATTGGCTATCTTGTTGTAACCAAGCTTTAAATCCATAACTTCTTCATTGCTTAATGCATCTTTCCTTCTTGCTATCTTTGCGTGAGACATGATATTGAAAATATATCATCTTCGTTTCTATGCTCAGTCTTCTTTCTTTGGACCATCCTACATAATAGATATTTAACTTGCAAACCAAATAGTTAGTACAAATATTTAATCAATTAAGCACATATTTGAAACTCATATTTTTCATATATTTGTCATCATCAAGGCAATCTCAACAATTCATACTCAATTAAGTACTAGCTTGCTTTATTCCCAACCTAAAGTGAAGAGTCTAACAAGTTTGTTATTGAGAACAATGTGACAACATTCCATATTACTTCCTCCTGGTAATAATTTGCCATAGGTTATTCCATTGATTTTAATGATGCAAAATAAAGTTTGATACCTTAGAGTAATTTATATTCAAACCAAGCAACATAGTCCACCACAAAGGTTGGTCTAAATATATGAGATTACCAAAGCCCACTTGCCACTTCAGCTTAGAGGTAATTAAAGCCTAGGGGCCTTTTGATTGCTTTTTAACATCTGAGAAGAGTTAGATTGTTTGAAAATGAGCCTTATAGATCATATGAGCAGTATATATTCCTCATTATTCTTGTAAAGAAAGATGAGTTTTTTCAATCAATCATTTCAATTACATATTTGCTTTGCCATAAGAGAAATATTAAACATATGTGATGGCTTTATACTAGAGCCTTTCTCTTGCTTTCCTTTTCAAATCTTATGCCAGTTAAGTATGTTAATCCATGGGGTACCATTTTAAATCCCCAAAACATATTAGCAATTTTGCAATTAATTTTGGATATATATATATATATATTCCTAGCTCAAAACAAGAGAATTGATATGTCATGCTTGAATAAAGAATGAAATGTATGAGTGTGAGCCTTCTAGCAATTGATAAATGCAAATAAAAATTTATACATTAGTATAATATCCCAAATTATATAACATGGAAATGATAAAAAAGTTATAGGAAAATATACTTTTAAATCAAATTCTTGCAATAGCAAGACCCACCTAATTAGTATAAGTTTATCATCCTTTTTGTTAATCAGAAACTTTACTACAGAATGGTCAGTGGAACTTGTTAAACCCACCTAATCAAATATGATTGGAACTTGTCAAATGCGAATACTATTGCAAGCTTTACGGACTAACACTATCCCTTTTTCAACCATGAAATTCCAATTTAAAAGAAGGTTAGTTTCTTTGCAGCGTTAATGAACTCTGGATAGAATTTCTAGACATTCGTCATAGGATTCCCTAAAAGTAGAGAAGTCATCCATGAAAACCTCCAGTCCATTTTCAATCATATTAGAAAAAATGGCCATCATACACCTTGGGAAGGCAACTAGAGCATTATATAATCTGAATGACATCCTTCTAAATGCAAAGGTGTCATAAGGGCATGTGAATGTAGCTTTCTCTTGGTCTTCTGGGGAAATAACCATCTGATTATATCTAGAATATCCATTTAGAAAATAATCGAACTCCTTACCCATAAGTCTGTCCAGTATTTGATCAGTGAAAGCCAACAGAAAATGGTCTTTTCTAATGGCTTTGTTCAATTTCCAATAGCTCATGCATACTTACTAAGTAATGATAGTTTGTGTAGGGATTAATTCATTTTTCTCATTTGACATAATAGTTATTTCTCCCTTTTTAGGCACACACTGTATTGGGCTTATCCATGAACTAACAAAAATGGGATAAATAAACCTAGAATCCAACCACTTGAATACCTCTTTTTTAACTACATTTTTCATGATGGGGTTAAGTCTCCTTTGTTGCTCTATGCTAGGCTTGCTTCCCTCATCCATCAGGATTTTATGTGTGCTGAAGGAGGGGTTGATTCCTTTAATGTTTACTATGGTCCATCTAATAGTTGTTTTATGATCTCTTAGTACTCTTAAAAGCTTTTTGTCCTGCATTGATGTTAGTGATGCAAAAACAATAACAAGTAAAGTATATGCATCTCCTAAGAATGCATATCTAAGATGAAGAGGAAGTTATTTCAGTTCCACGTTAGCGGGTTCTTCTACTAATGGCTTTAGCCTCTTAACATTGGACTCGAATAAGTCTAATGGTTCCCTGTGAAGTGTGACTTTTCCAAATCTAAGGCTAGACTCCAACCTATTTAGGAACTCTAGGAATTCACCATCCTCTCTTTCATATGTTAAGACTAGAGAGGCTTATAAAGCATCTAAAGGGAGTAGTTTACGTAATGTATGATGAGTGATGCAGTATATATTTTCTATTGACATACACTCTGCATCTTCACTGGGGTGCTTCATTACTTTAAATATATTAAATCTTCATGATGTTGCCAAGAATGGCCTACCTAGGATGATTGGGATGTCATTATCTTCCTCTATATTTAAAATGATGAAATCTGCAAGGAATATAAACTTTTCTACCTTCACCTTTTGTAAGCATGTAAGAACACCCCAGATTTCAATGCTTAACAATAAGTCTAAAAAGAATTAAGTGTCAAGTCCCCAACAATGACATCAAAAACTTGTTGATGCAAATTTAGTTAATGCAATGCTCACACATTAGTTTACATGGTTAAGTAAGCAATATATTGATGAGTTAAGTGTTGATCCCTCAGGGACTTGGTCTTAATTGCTTCTAATTACCTATTCTTAAGCCTTTTTACTAATTAGAATTGTATGTTTATGTTGAATTCATATAGTCTAGGTTAATATCCCCTAATTCGTTATATGTTTATGGAAACCAGCAAAGATATTACCTCATAAGTTCTAGACTTAATTATGGTTATCAATGATAGTCAAGTACTTTTGTCTTATCTGGGAATTGCACTAGGACAACAGTGATTATATGCATTCAGTTCTGAAATTTCAACTACCTTGTCAAGTTAACCAAATTTCTAAACTCTATCATAAGATGATTAGGCTTAGAATGTAATAAATACAAGATGAATATAAACAAATATTAATTAAGTAAATCTAAAATAAGACCATAACAAAAAAAGTAACCCTAGTAATAACCTAATAGCTTATTATTAGCATCAATTCATAATCAAAAAGATGAAAACAAAACAAAACATAACATGAAGAAGGAATAGGTAAAAGATTAGAGGAGGCACAACTCTAAATGAGTAGCCTACTCTATAGTAGAACCCGTTCCTAATTGCCTTGAAACTTTACCCGAATGTCTCTCCTCTATAGAGTTATTGGAACTCTCTCTAACTTGATGTATCTGGTTTAAAAAACCTCAAAAGTTTAAGTTTTAGTGGTGTAAGGTGTCTCAATCCTACTTAAACTCTAATTCTTTAGTTTGGGGCTTCTAATAGCATGCTTAGCGAGGCTTTTTTGGCACCTGGCACTAAAATCAACAAACATGTAACACTTAGGTAAGACTTTTTTGGTGCTTGCGCCGAAGGTCTATGGAATTGATGTCTAGGCATTAAAATTTTGGTGCTTGGGCATCATTTCTTTAGGCTCAATTAGGGTTTCCTCTCCATAAGGTGCCTGGGCGCTGGTGTTGTGGCACCTGGGCACCATGTCTCTGATTTTGGCACCCATACACTATAATGTTAGTGCATGGTCGCTGAATTTGATGTCTGAGTGCTAAATCTTCTTCATTTTGTCTAACTTCTCCTTTTCTTTACTACTATTGTTCCAACACCATTTCCAAAAAATTCATCACCAAGAATGCTTAAGTCTTTACTTAATGAAAGTATGAGATAAACCTCCAAGTCATAGATGAATTTCTTTGAAGTCAATGAGATTCTATCTAGAATTTAAGTGTTTATCAATATTGCTGTAAAAGGCTTTCTTTTAGATAGTTACCATGTACCTCTAAGTTTACCTTGACCTTAAGGGTATCATGCCAATCTTGATTTAAAGATACGCATCTACCATCCTTTGAATCATCAAATAGAGTTTCTTTTATGTTATAGCATAAAATACCTCTAATAGTAGCCTTAAAAACTTAGTGTTAAAGCAATTGTGACATATCATGCACATAACGAATCTAACTTAATATAATTCTAAGTAATTATGCACTGCTACCATGCAACCCATAGTAGACACATCTCATTATTTCCTTTCACATCCTTTAACTTTCACTATCTAACATTTATAACCTATGCCCACTAAAAAGAAATCCTTATATTAGGTGGAGGAATATGCAACCTAACTTCAATTATTCAACTAAATGTTATTGTCACCTCCAGTTTCCAACCTTGGTCTTTCCAGAGTAATGCTATTTATCGGCATAAATGTCTAAAGGGGCTTGCTTTACAATCATAAATCAATCAAGTAGATGGCTTCAACCACTAACCAATGTTTTACATTTGGCATAAGTTGATAACATTATTAATTATGTACACATGAAATGAGTGAGTGAGTGAGTGTGTATGTGTGTGTGTGCGCGCGTGTGTGTGTGTGTGTAAAGACCTGCACTCACATTAACCGTTTAAGATGGGTACAATCCTTTTAGAACATTTCTCCTACAACTAAACTTACCATTATCGTAACCTATCAACACCTTACCTCAAGGAAGAAAAAAAATTCAGGTAGGATACCACCAACAAAGAATAATTCAGTCTATACCATAAGCCATATGACTATCATATTATATTCTAATCATTGCATAATTGATGCTTCACCTAACAATTTATATGAACACTTTGAATTCAAATATTAGTCTTAGGTTGGTCGCAAAAGTAACACGCTAGAAATTTTTTTTTGTTTTTTGTGGTCCAAATTTAACTCCTAGGTGCTATTTGATTAGCACTATGCTGAATGTCTTAAAATCGATATTGAGCTATTCATCCTTTGAAAAAAAAAAAAAGGATTCTAAAATCCTTCTTACCTATTAATTATTGTAGGACATGCCTAATATGTTGGAATTGCATTCTCACTTCTAGAATCTTATTAAAACTAATTACCAAGATGACTAACAATATTTTTTTCTAACATTCCATCATAACATTGGACCCCAACACATGGTCAAATTCACTAATAAGGCATATGACAATCATGATCTTATAACTTGGCTCCCATAACCCATTAGTAAATATATGGCCAATTATTATGTGCATCATGAATCACCTTTCATATTTGTACTGGATGCATCAACGAGGCTATAAAGTCCTTTTGATTGATGATAAATGATACTTACATGCCTCCTAACCAGTATAACCTAGTATGATGCAAGAGCATAATGCTATGTGAATCTATAATGGTTAAAAACCTCAACTACTAATATATTGGTTACGTAAGAGGTTCCGAATGCCTTAATGATCCTAAATTAACATGTCATCATAATAATACCTTTTCTCTTAGTTTCTTTTGAAGTTGATGTTGATTATGAGTAGATTTTAGATAACATATCATGCCTTATACATTAACATACAATAATTAAGGTTAATAAAAGGTGCTTATACTAATGTTCTCAACCATATATTAATACACCTATCAACCTAACTAGATAATTGTAGTACCTTACCTCAAAAGTGCTTCAATTTGACTATTGATATAATCTTGATTCAATGAGGTGACTTATCTCCCCATATTTATCTATGATATGATTCCCTTGATGACCATTTCTTATCACTAGCCTTACAACTATGGTATAGATGAACTTACATAGTGTCCAATTACAACCATCTTTAAATGGATCTTACTAGCTTACTATTATGTCAAACCTTGTCTCACTTTTAAGTTAATGGTCTACCATATAACAAGGTATCTAGTCCATTCTCAATATTATACAAATTCCCACCATTCTTTCTGTGCCTAACATCTTTTAGATTACTTACCAATAAAATGCTTAATAGATCTTGTCTTAGCATCACCGATTCTTGATTACCAAATATGACCACTACTATGACATTCCAAATTTTAACTAAGATTTACCACTAAAATTCACAAAGAAAATAAAACACAAAAAAATTTAACACAACATAAAATAATTTTAATGTGGTGTCTTAAATACTGTTGTAATTTAAAATATGAAAAACCTTGTAGTGGAACATATGTATATTTGTGAAAAATACCGAAACATTTTAATATCCAAAGTAATATAGAACCTTTACCTTTGGAAATAACTTATTTGATACATAACAACCAAAATTTAATCATCATATAACTCATTTATTGATATTTACATATACAATGATACATGACAACCAAAATTTCAAAATAATGTTTAAAACCCAAATGATCATTTGCATTTAACAATTTCCATTTATACATCGAGTAATTCTAAGTACAACCAATGTTTGAAATACGAAAATAACAAAATATGCCTAACCATTTTCCATTTGTATAATTATACAACCAAATACAAAACATCAACATATATACATTTATGAAAACATTGCATTATTTACTTGTAATGTCATTTACCCTATTTTTAAACAAAATGTACAAAATACCATACTATAAAAATGACATCCTTCTTAATTAATCACTTATTAACAAAGTACAACGTCATTAATGCCACACTTTGCCTTCAAAATAAATATCTTCTTTTAATAACATATATATAGCTTACAAGTTGTTATTTTGGAAAACACTTTTTAAAATTCACACTTTGTATACAAAGTAATAATACTTATAGTTATAAATACATAAGTAACCTAGTAAAAACCTTACATGTTGTATACCAAAAAACACATCTGCAGTTTGTTAAAATGTAATGTAATCAAATATACATCACTTTACAACTAAGTAATTCTTTTGCTTACTTTGTAAATCCTTACATAGCAAAATAAGTAATCTTAAGAAATTACATGTGTAGTTTATACATTTAAAACCTTGCAAAACACATAGTTACCATTTAATATTCAATGAAGGTAGTTTGTACAAAATAAATACCATACATCAACTAAATACAAAATTAATCCAATATGGCATTTTGGTAATTTTACAAACAATAACCCATGTGCACACACTTCTTCAAGCAATTTTACATACAATGCATGCAAATTTCCTTAGTTATTCAACTTCTCCCATACTTCATTATATATTTTCTGTTTAGTCCCTATTATGACATTTTCTTGTAAATGTAAGAAAAAATATAATATTTTCAAATAAGTCCTTTTAATGAAAGATGTATATAATTTTGATTTATTACTTAGCCCCTTTTAGCCATGGATTTTATAATTTAGTCCCTATACAATATTCTATTATTTATTTACATCCATATGCAAACAAATTCACCAATATCCATAAGCTTTTCCATCAATCTGTATTCTTACAAGATTCTTATTCCTTATGCTTCCATCTCACCTTGTTTAATTTGTCTCCTTTTTAATTTGTAATACATAACATGCATACATCTTATCAAGAATAATATTTAACTTCTTCCTTTTTAAAACATTGCATATGAACAACTAAAGTTTACCATGCATTCATATATTGGTCGTAGCCTTTACGCACCCTTATACATATATTTAACATATTACAAGTTGTTCCAACCATAAACACACATACACATAGTCTTTGCCACAAGATACAATTTAGGATTACAAAACATACACACCTAAGGCTAATTTCTAATATATTACAACACAAAATTGGAATTAGCCTCCCTAACGCCTTCTTCCATGGTTCTTCATCTTCCATCTTCTTATATGATGTTTAGTGGTCTACAAAACATCATCAAAGAGAGATTTGGCATAGTTTCACCAAGGGAATATGGCTCTTCTGTGCCTAGCCTTCTTGTAACCATTTCAGCAAGGATTTCACCATTAATGTTATAAAGCATGATAGTGAATACCATGGAGAAGTTAAAATAGTGTAAACAAACCTAAGCACATCTAATAGAGTCTTATTAACCTAAAATTTTAGGTGAGATAATGGAATGAGAATTTAAGCAAATTCTCAATAGTTAAACATGCCTAAATACCACATTAAAGGATAGATATATCACATGTAAGTATACAACACAAATGAGCATGAATTCATCACAAATTTCAATCCATTACACTGCCACATGCAAGCCAATTCAACTTACTTCCAAAGTAAGGAATCAAATGCTCAATAAATGCCCTTTAGTACTGCCACCATGGCCATACATGTTTGATATATCACATGCATAATGAAGTTATGCTAGTTTAACTACCTTATTTAGCTAAAGTTCTCCCTTTGAAAATGATCTTCAAGGTCTCGGCCTAAGGATAAAGAAAAGGAAAGAAATATGCATTCATATACTAACCAACCTTAAAGTACTTAAACATGAAAGAAAAGAATAAAATAATCTTACTTGAATTTCCAAGCTCCCTTCCTCTCGGCTAAGCTTCCTTTCCTCACTCTTTCTCTCTAAAACTCCTCTTTCTCACTAAAGAAGTGTGGGATGAGTAGTGTGAGTGACCAAGGCTCACTACCCACCTATTTATAGCTTAAGTTCATGCATGGCATTTAATGCTTCTCCTTAGGTGTCACTATGTTACCTTAACACTTGCCATGGAATTAGCCTAAGTAACATGCGTTTTGACACTTAACCAAGCAAGCTACTTCAATGATACTAACCCTAAGTGCAATGATAGCATTCATGGACACCAAAATTCCTATTTGGCTTGCATAAAAATTCCTTGATTCGTCATTAGTTGGTAGTGAACCAAATGGCTTCTAATTTGGTTCCATTTCAACTAATTTCATTCTATTCTAATGCCACATGTTACATTCAAGGTCCATATTATGATTTTTGTCCTTTTTTCCCTCATCATCTGTATTTAGTTTTTGAACCCGAACCTTAAGAAAACTACCCCTTAGATTAATTAATTTACATAGTTATTCTATTAGATAATCCACTATAGGAGTCCACATGGTATCAATTATACTAGTCCCAACCTTAGAACATAATTACCACAGGTAAAGGAAACTCTTTAACCATCGACAAGTTTACCTATACCACCAGACTATCAAACTTTTTTTTTTATTGCCCATAGTCATAAAAATATATCATTAAATGCAATCTATCAATTAAATCATACTTGTACATAAACAGTCTTTCTTGAGCTTAAGTGCATGTCTACAAAACAATATCTTCCATAGCCTTTGAATCTCAATGTAATTACATAGCTAAATTTTTCTTTTACTTAAACTTAGATCATATAAATGTCTAATACAAAGAACCATATCTATATAATGATCATTCATAAGGTATAAGTGTTTCTATCCATAGATGGCTCAAAAGTGAGACCAAACTTCCTATCAATTGAGACATTTCATATGTATTGAACTTTCTATTTCATTGTCTTGCTTCAAAGCCCCAAGAAAATTTGATGAAATCCAAGCTTGAAGTAATACAATAAAAGAAACTTGCCTAAATGTACCGAATAAGCCCTAACTAATGAAGGTGTGAATCAAAGGGAAAATGGAAAGAAAAGGTAAAATGTTTATGTTTAAAAATTAGGGCTATAGCATTTTAAAAATGTGATTTTGTAATCTCCTAATTAACTACTCCCTACCTCTAGTTAACTATCCACTATTTAAAAAAAAATTCATTCCTAGATGTCACCAGTCAATTGGTCCAAAGTCTTCAATTAACTATCGAGTCACAAAATGGTCTTGGTGGGCTAGGGACCAACTAGTCATACATAGAAGGCATTTGGTCGACCGCTCGCACTCCTTAGTCAATTGATCCAACGCAAAACACTCCCAATCAACTGATACAACTTAGACAGCTAACTGCTTCTCAAATAATTTGCAAAACTCAAAAGTTTTCGACTGGTGCCTCTGCTTCCCAACCAACATCTTGTCAAAATAATTTTCCAGAAGCATTTCTTTCCAAATTATAGGCATGTATGAAGCAATATTTGGCCTAGTCCTAAGCTTTTATGAAGATGTGAGAGTGGCATACAAAGAAGGGAAAATGAAAACTAATAGAGTACTTGCAAAAACATTTTATACCACTTTGATGCTTAAGTCAATATAGAAACTAAGACAAAAAGAAAAATTAAAGCAAATGGGAAAACATTTATACGTTTTACAAATAATTAGGATTAACCTTGCTAAGTTCCCATCTCATAAAACAAAATCTTTTGGTTGAAAAAGGTTTTGTAAAGATGTTTGTAAGTTGAAAATTAGTTTGTACAAATTAAAGAGTGACATTTTTCTTATGGACATGACTCCTAATGAAATGATGTCAGATTTGAATGTGTTTAAAACATGAATGCATGATGGGAATCTTGGTAAGATTTATGATACTGGGATTATCACATTTGATTGGGATCTCTTTAAGCTATACCCCAAGATCCTCAAGTTGTTCTTTCATTAAACAAATTTGAGTACAATAAC
This sequence comes from Delonix regia, assembly GCA_037074485.1. Lineage (NCBI taxonomy): Eukaryota > Viridiplantae > Streptophyta > Magnoliopsida > Fabales > Fabaceae > Delonix > Delonix regia. The sequence goes on along the minus strand of CM073449.1, from coordinate 16,855,014 downwards.
TACTAGTTGCAATATACTCTTCCTTAGTAGTAGAAATGCCACACTATTTTATTTCTTACTATGCTTTCCCACTTGTGCTTTGTCTGTTGATTTTATATCTGCCAAAACTAACATTAGATTACCCAACCAAGAGATTTTGGGAACCTTTTGGATACCACAAACCCATTTGAGTTATGCCAGCAAGATAGCTAAAGATTTTCTTTACTACTAAGTAATGAGATTCTTTAGGACAAGTTTGAAATTGGTTACATATGCATGCACTAAACATTATGCTTGGCCCACTTGTGGTTAAATATAAGAGAGATGCAATTATATCTCTATATTTTTTATATTTCATAAGGCTTTAAATTTTTATGCACGTCCATTTTGCGAAGGAACCTATTGGAGTACTACTTGGTTTGACACTCTCCAATCCAATTTTCTATGAGCAATTCATTGATATACTTTGTTTGGCTGACAAAGATTTCATTCTTGTTGTTTGATTTGGATGCCTAAGAAGAAGTTGAGTTCTCCCATCATGGACATCTTAAATTCTCCTTGCATCATCTCAGTAAATTCTTTTGCACAAGATTTCAATAGTAGAATCAAATATGATAACATCCGCAAATATTAGAACAATAAAAATGTCATGATTTTTTCTTCTATAAAAAATAAAAACTGTATCAACCTTTTCACTTGAAAAACCATTTTCAATCAAGAAAGATGCTTAGTATTCCATAGCAAGCCTTTGGTACTTGTTTTAGGCCATAAATAGCTTTCTCAATTTGTACACATGATTTGGAAGTTTTGGATCTATGAAACCTGGAGTTTGTTCAACATAAACTTCTTCTAAAATATATCCATTGAGACAGGCACTTTTTACATCCATTTGATTCAGTGGCAGAGCCAATGAGACAATAAGGGCACAAATTTTTTCTTAAAAAATGTTATATTTGATTTTAAAAATTATATTTAAATATTATTTTCAAATATTTTTTTGAGAAAAATATAATTTTTGTCCTTTAGTTTTGCCTAAAGTACCAATTTATTCCTCCAAAGATGGAAAGTATCAAATGTTTCTCTAAAGATGAAAAAGTAAACTAAAAAGGACCAAATTGATCTTTGAAGGACCATTATTTTCTAAATGGCTTCATCTTTGGAGGACCATGTTCATACTTTCCATCTTTGAAATATTGAATTGTACTTAAAGCCAAAAGTGAGGGACCAAAATTGTATTTTTCTCAAAATTCGTTTCCTTAAAATTTTTAATTAAACTAAATGAGATTAATTTACTAACAATATCCTAACTTTCTTCTTCTTAAAATTAAAAATAAATTTAAATTTGATTGAGTATTATACAATATATTACTCATGTAATGCATAACAAAGATACACTTAAAAAAAATTACATCACTTGGCAACAACATAATAGTTCAATAAACAACTCAAAGTAGTATTTTGAAGGAAGTAATTATATGATAAAACATTAAAATTTATAAATGTCAATTTGTATAAAAGCATATTTATAAAGCATCATAAATATTATTTTTCTAACATTTCCAAAAAGATTTACAACATTTTTAATAAAAATTGTTCAAGATTTGGACTTAATTATATTCTACTCAGTTATTATGAACTACTATTTACATAAATGTATCAAATATTTACACATAGATTAAATATAAAATTATATACATAATATATTTGTGAGTTTAATAAGCTCCAATTAAAACATCAAAAAATAAGACAAAATGACATGATCTATCATAAAAAATTATTGATTTCAATGGGTTTAAAATATCAAAATATATAAGGCAAAATTTTTTTAACTTCATACTATATAAATATGAAAAAAAAAATTTGAAAAAGGCACTTGCCCTGCTCAAATGCATGTGGCACGGCCACTGAATTTATATCACTTGAAATCATTAATATATGCAAATGCAAGTAACATAAGAATTGCCTTTGGTCTAGGTAGTGATGCAAAGGTTTCATCACAATCAATTTCTTCTTCTTAATTGTATCCTTTAGTAACCAATTTGGCCTTATTTCTTTTGACAATTCCATATTCATCAAGTTTTTTTGTGAAAACACATTTGATGCCAATGATAGGATATCATCAAGTCAAGGAACAAGTTCATATACATGGCTACTTTCAAATTGATTTAATTCTTCTTGCACAGCCAAGACCCATTGCTTCACGAACATTTGTAGGTTCAATTTGAAAGAGAAATGTTTGATGATAGCAAATGTATCTAAGTGAGTTTTGAGTAGCTACGCTTTGTGAGACATCATGTATAAATTAGTCCATTAGGTAGTCTTTCTTGAATTTTCACTACTTTAGAAGACCTTAAGTGACCCTTTGTACTTCCAATTGTGTTGGATCAAGTTGCATAGGTTGTGGTTGTTGATCATCTTTAGTGCCTCAAACTTCCATTTCCTTTTCTTGGTTTCATCTATCTCTTGCTTCTTATTCATTACAAGATCACTGAGTCTCACTATAATTTCTTCAAAGGAACTATAAAATAGAGGCACGTAGATTTCTTTTTTAAGAAAAAAAACATTTGTCAAGTAATAAGGATTAGCTTCTATAACCATTAACTCATCTAAAGGAAGTCAAGTATCTTTTTTACTGACTTAACCCAAGTTATGTTTAAACAAATCCATGGTAAATCAACTTTATTGGGCTTATTTTGACATCCCATTATATACCAAGTAGCACTTTTTAAAACTTTAGCCACAATAAGCTAATTTTTATTGACATATACAAAGAAATAAGTAGTACATCAATATCTAAGTGGTCATAAGGTACCAATTATGATATTAAACATTTTTATATTTACAATCACAAATTGAAACTTATAAAAAAAATTACTATTAGTAATTTATATTAATGTGATAAAATATGGAAATCACGAATATGAGATTTTTTCCAGGTTTTATGAATGACCCAAGATGCTTGCACCACGAATTATCTAATAACTCCAAACATCATAGATGTGTAATAAAAAACTATTTAGATGTCTTCAAGAGTAGAAGAATTTTAAAGGAATTTGCATTTACTTTGCATCCAATTATAATTTCACTTATAATCTAAAGAACAAAAAAAACATCATAACCAACCTTGTTCACTTGATTCAATACACTCAAGCGTACGTGATTGCCATAAGTAATAAAGTGTGAATAGGGTGTTGATCCACAAGGACATAGCCTAATTTCAATCTACTATTTATGATTAATTACTTAACTCAAGTTAATATATTAGACAATAAAGAAATTGTATGCAAGAAAGTAAAAATTAATGACAAATAATACTTAAACTTACATGTAATTAAACCAAGGATTCAAACCTTCCTACATTGCAGAGTTATCTCATATGATAGTTAAATTTTTTGTCATGTTGCTAAATTAGTTTACTAACCTAGGTTGAAATTCCTTGATTCCTTATATCGCTATAAGAATCGAAAAAGATAACAATCTCATGAAAGTCCAACCCTATCTGTGGTTATCAATGAAAGTCAAATGCTATCATGATGACAATAAATTGAAATAGTTTATTAATTGACATATGCGAATAGCCATTATACTCATCCAATTCTTAGATCTAGAATTTCCTTTTCAGGTTAATCTAAATCTTAAACCACTCCTAAGGTAAACAAGCTTAGAGTGCATGAAGCATAGAATGAACATAAGTAAACTTCATTCAAAAACTTAATCTCAAACAATAGTCATACAGATAATAACTCTACGATAGGTTCTGTTAAAAATCCTAAAACAAAACTACTTAGCTAAGATAATTCATTGTCTTAAAACAAAATATAAAAGAGAAGAATGACCTAAATAAAAATAAAGAGGAAATGAAACATAAAATAAACAACTCAAGGTTAAGTAGTCACTCCCTCATTTCAATCCCCTTGAATTATATTGTTAACCTTCACTCAAACTTCCCTCTCAACTCTATTCTTAAGTCTCTCTTGCACAATGTGTCTATGTGTCCTTTGAAGCCTACCTAAGTCCATATTTATAGCCTTTAAAACCCAAGGGTCACCCTTATATAACAAAACTTCATATTTGAAATTTAGGGTTTTTAATAACACACTCAGGTGCTGACTTTCTAACGTCTAGCACTAACTCTCTATTTCTACATATATGGAGCTAAGCTTCTAGCAAATTCTAGAATCCAAGGTGTCAACTTTCTACTTATGTCTCTAAGGTGTTTTCTCCTAGCACCTTGGTTCTAAGTCTCTATCTTATAACCCTTAATCCTAAAGTTTTGGCACCCAGGCATTGATATTCTTAGCACCTGGGCACTAAGTTTCTCTTTCAAGTGCCTAGGCAGTAGATTTATGGCACCTTGGCACTAACTCTCAATTTTCCATGCCTAGGAGATGCCTTCATGTTCTTGATAGTTCAAATTTTTGCCTTCCTTTTTGCTTGAATGCCCTAGTTGTTGTTCCATAACATTTATCATTGAAAAGACATTGAAATTGGCCATTTGATACAAAAAGAAATATGATTACTGGAGTTTATTTTTATAGATGGGAAATGTAGGACAAGGGATTTGTAAAATAACTCAAATTACTATTAAGACTAGGCATTTCATTATAAAGCATAAGTCAAGTTAACACTCTTTTGAAGATTTAACAAACCTTATAATCTATTACTCAGTTGCAATAAATCTCTTGTTATCTAAATCTAGAATGTTCAACTTATAGAATAACTAATTAAATGGTTAGATAGAGTATTGATTTTAATTATTTCTCACACCGTTTTGGTGGAATTGTAAAATTTTGATGTCATTGATTAATAAATTAATTGAGAAAGATAAAGAAGGCAAAAGAATTAATGATTTCTTATAGACAACAATTTAATGTTATATATGTGTCAGGATCAAGCTCAACATTTAGTAAAATCTGAGAAATTACATTCATGTTCTCATGTAGGTTAAATTGATTTATTCAATCATCTACCTCATGCAGCAAAGTTAGAGTTAAATCAATATTCAAAGTCTATTAAAGATCTATGCTATGTCAAGGATACTTTCTTAAATTTGGTGATCCAAAGAACAAGAAGAGAAAGAGTTATTATTGGCACCTATATAATTCATTTGAGATCTCAATGTTTGTATTCAACTTAGTCTAGTTCTATATCATGTAAGAAATATAAACTTGTCTTTGAGATAACTACCCATCTTAATATAGATGTTTTCCTAAAGGATTGTTGCCTTATAAAAGCAATAAAGTGATCAACTAAAAGAGAAAAGCATAAATGCATAATGGAATTTAACTCAAATTTTCTTTAAATGTGTTGCCTTATAGCATCCTTGTAGGTCTAACTTGATTCAGGCTCCACTTTCAATCTCAAGCAATAAGCCTTATCCTAGAACATTGTGTAAATCTTCCAAAAACATGTTTATATCTACACTTAACCCATACCAAGGTTCAATTATCCTCCTGAATAAGAGTTTTTGTCATTAGTGGAAAAACAAGAACAATAAAGACGCAAGCTTGAATGAATATGACATTTTTTGCGGATAGCATTACACCATCAATAGACTTTAGTTTTTCAACCTTGTGTCCTGGGAATATAGTCACTTCTCCATTAAGATACTCAAGGGTAATCCCTGAAATTGGACCTATTGTGCAACCCTTTGATAAGTATATCCTTAAGAATGAATTTGGTTTTCATTTATGAACAACGATGATGCAGAACCCCAGCCCATTAAAATGCCAACACATGATTTGATTCAAGTAATAATAAAATCTAAACCTTTATTTACTAAACCCTTAAGAAACATACACTTAGGAAGGCAAATAATGAGGCTTGAAAAATAAGAATTGAAATCTCTACAAAGTAGAGAAACTACCTTGATAAGATACCAAATTCTTAATGTAACTGAGATAATTAAAGCAACCCTCACTGAAGACTTATGGAAAGCACGCTCTTCTCAAGAGATTAGAGAAAATTTGTCTATTAAGCTGCTTCAAAGTCATGTTTACAAGAGCTATTTATAGCCCTTTTTAAGAAACAACAAAAGTTCTACAAGTCGAAATCCATTTTGGAATAGCATTTTGACTTTAACTAAATAACTATAAGAGACATGTTTGGTTTAACTTAAATAAAAAAAAACATAACAAAACTTCAAGAAACATTCATTGCGAGCCTATTTTAGGCCTTACACGTATTACCATAATTTCCTAGGTTATCCATCTATAATTCTTTAACCATTTGACTTAGTATTCTCTTCTTTAGCTAATTCTTCATGTATCTCTTCAACAAAAGACTTAGCTAAATTTCCAAATCTAGCTTTCAACCTATTTGTCCTTAATCTTATGTTAGTCCTACCAACATGGTGAATTATTCATTTTGCCCTCTAATGCCTTCAATGCTAGAAATTTTGTCATTTATGCATGCACTAAACAAGTAATGAATTAAAAATAAACCATGTGCCATTTTCAAATAGGAAGCTTTGAACTTGATGGTTCTTAAATTTAATCATATAAATGTTTTTGTCATGACCTATGACCTAGAAAGTTCCATAAAGCTTTCATGCTTCTTGTAGAGTAAGAGTAAGACATTGCGCAAGCATAATCTTATCATCAATGAGCACCCCAATTAGAGAATCTTTCAAAAATTCCAAGAATACTAGATCTTATTATGGTTTAATGAAAAATGAGGTATAGGCCGCAACAACATAATGGAAGAGTCATGTTGTCCCAAGTCCTCTAAGGACTTGGAAGCATCTAAAACTTTTAATCTACTATGTCCAATTAATTCCTCAAGCCAATTATTTTCACCTATCCATGGATGAGCAGTGGTAATGTAGTCTAGCACAACTTTTAACAATGTAAGTAAGAACAAAACCACTATGAATAACAAAGTAATAAAAGATGTCAAGTCGAAGAAGCAACAATATTTTCAAAGCTCTAGGATAGAAAATTAACATAACCAAAAAAAAAAAAAACAACAGAGAGAACTAAAACATAACCCAAAACAAGGTGTTAAAAGTTTTACTATCTTTGCTCAAAAAGTAACATGTAACCAAGGAATAATGGAAATACTCTATTCCTAATGAATAAATTAACCAATATTATGACATGCACACAACTAAGAAAGGCTTAAATAAGAGAGTAAAGAGGCAATACAAGGAGGGTGCACTTTTCTTAGCAGGGAATTTTTAGCAATGTTTAAAAATTACTAATAACTTCACATTACTCAACAGTTTCAAAAGTCACTAGTGTACTGCCAAAAATATACCAATTACTGGCGTTTTTCAATCATTTCTTGGCAGCCTACTATAACTAGTAAATAAACATGGTAAGACAAAAAGATCATTTAAATGCACAAAATGACCAAGTTTCTTTAGGCATCATATTAGATCTTTGGCGGCCAAACAAGAATAGACAATTTCCTGTTACTTGTAACACTATCTCAAATATAAAGAAAAACTAATTTCTTAACACATAAAAGACAGAAACAATGCCTGATGTCTATTGTACTAACATTTATAAATGTGTTAATCTAAATAATTATAGGTAAAGGATTAAAAGTTGTGACTATCATATTCTCATAAAGCAGTTGCTACCTGTATAAATGAGCAAATTGTTGCTTAACCTATGTTGTTCGACGTTGTTAGATCTATGCTCATTTTTTAAACTCCTGTGCAAAAAAATGTTGATCCCAAAAGAACTTGACAAGCTTCATAGACTAGTTATAGTAAATTTGTTCCATTTAGAATTGTTATTTCCTCCTTCATTCTTTACGATGATGGTCCACTTGAACATTCATCTAATTGAAGAAGCAAAATATAGAGGGTATGTACATTATTGATGGATGTATTTAATAAAGAGGCATGGAATCCCAATTAAGGAAAATTTGCGATAAGTCATTTATGTTATATTATAGCTACAATTATTGTAAATCTGTAGGAACTTAGGACATTTGAAATCCTTCATATGTAATAGGGCCCAACCAAAAGGATCCATAGCCAATGGGTATATAATGGAAGACTATTGAACCTTTTCATAAAGGTATTTACATGTGTTGGGACAATGTTCAATCAAGCTAGGTGAGCTAATGATGAAACCAATGAAAGTGAGATGAATCAAGATGTCTCTAAGTTACCAAAAGTTGAAAATTAGTAGAACATACTGAGTATATCAATCTTACTCCTGTTAAGATGCACCAAGCTCAACGACATGTATTGTTTAATTGCAAACCTATTAATTTGAATTGGAAAAAGTGAGTATGGAGTTTGCATAATGGAATATCAGCGAAAGTAAGTTCATGATTTTAGTTTTTCCTTTCTTGAAGAATTTTGTATATGTGACCTATATCTTACTTGAAGGGGATAAATGTTTAGCTTTCATATCACTAAATGAAATTTACATATAGCATTCTTAAGATAGTAATTATCAATACTTAGAAACAAGGCAAACAGAGCTACTTTTGGTCCCTATTTTCCATTTAAAAAAGCATAATTCAGTAATAAAACTAACATATACTAAATTCATTAAATTAGATGTTCATAGAAACTTTCATTATTTGGTACTTCATTCGAAAAGGGAACTATTCCTTTCCTTTATTGTAGATGCTATTCTAAATGAACTTATAGGTTTAAGGTACAAATGTATAGGAATGATAGTGGAAGAATAAAGTCTTAGAAAAATAAAGATACACTTAAGGCTTTAAAGATACGTTTAAGGCTTTCCTATATTACTAAAGGTTATAGTGAATACTCTTTGCCATGTGGATGCTAGAAACACCACCAGAACATCATTTGGAGTCCCTTGGAGATTGTCTCATAGATTAGCTCCTTATGCTCTGAATATGAGAAATTGTTTTCATGGTTCGTTATGATAGTATGCCTTTTTCATTTTTTCTAAAACAAACCTCCTAATTTTAGTATTTATATATAAATAAAGACATGTGATTATCAACTCATGATTTAAACTTGTTCAATTAGCATTTTTCTTCTTATCCTCATTTACAATGGGCAATCAAAATTTTAAAAAAAACAAAAACAAAAGTTGACTACTTGTTCTTATTCTTTATTAATAAATACTCTAAGTGAATGAGAAAATCCACACTAAATCAATTCTTATGGCCCGTTTTCTTTGTTCCAAGAAGTTCAAACAAAAAATGAATTTATTAATACTAAATCTGGCAAATTTAGCATACAATATTGAAGGGGTTATTTCATTGCTTGATGTTGTTGGTAGATATGTTTTTAAACATTAATCTTTGTTCTTGCATTTTGAGTTCTAGATAGTCATTGCTTTATAAGGGATTTATATAGACTTAGTACATAGTATGCAAAAATTATTGCTTAATCTTATTGTTCAATCAATTCAATACATATAAGTATACATAATCATAACAAGTAGTATAGAGTGAATAGGAAGTCATCCCACAAGGACCTAAGGCTAGAGGTACAAAATAACTCTGAAGAATAAGGGCTTTTGAAGGAAAACTTTAATCAACTTGTTCTCCCAAGGTGTTTTCTTAGAAGGAGAGGCCAAGGGTTGGTTTCTTTGGACCTACTTAGGCTCAACCTCCTAGATTATTCTTCCATAAAAAACTCCTTCCACTCTTTTCTCATATTTTTTATTCTTTACGTGGCATAGATTTATGCTTTTATTGGTTTTTTTTATTCGATTTCTTGAGAATATTCTTCCTATTTAGGGCTTTCATATATTATAGTCAATTATTATGATTGTAAGTGGATTAAATGGCTTGTTTTGCTTATTTCTTTCATAGTTTCTTGTCATTAAGTCAAACTCCCACAAGGAGTTTAATGAAATACGTCCTAAGAATTGTGTGTAATTTACCTTGAATGATTAAATTCAACTTTTAGGTAGATTCATTCTTTTAACCTCTAGGTTTCTCCAAAAGCTTATTGCACCTTAGGATTAGCTTTCTTTAATTGATTGGATACGACTTTTAAGGAACGCTAATGGTTAAGGTAGCATAATTCTACCTAACTGATTGGATTTGACTTTTAAGTGGGTTATGTATGGTAAGTTAGCTCTTAACTTTAATGCATACTAGGAAAATTTTCACTTAACTGATTGAATTCAACTTTTAAGCAAAATTGGAACTAGAATTAGGATAACCACTATATTCAAGTTTATTTGTTTAGTGAGTTAATTTACCCAGAAGTGTAATTAAACTATGTGGAACAAAGTTAAGAATGAATTTGATAACTCAATTTATCTTCACTCAAACTTTCAAGTACCTTAATCTAGAGTAGTGTCATGAGTCTTTATTTTCAATTTGGCCCTTTAGAATTTCAGTTTGGCTTAGTTATTTTGTTTATTATACTTGAATTATTTCCTAGTGACTGAATTTGTCTAAGCCACTAGTGCAAATATATAAATAATGATACTAACCTATGCTTTTGTACATATTGTATATTTGGTAAGGAAAAGTTTAATCTTAAGAACAATAAAGACAACATGCTATCATCGTAGGAACGATACTAAATCTTTTAGATCCTTTTATTACAAATTAACTTGAATACTTGTTGTTTATTAGTAGCTTTTTACCAACTTAACCCATATTGTTTTTAAATAAATCCATGGTAGATCTATTAAATTAACATTACACAATGATAACATCTAAAATGAAGATTGCATGTTAACAAACACTAACCTAGAATTGAAGATGCACCAGCCCATAGCTTAATGATCGACAAGGATGAACAACATGTTGTGCACAAGAGAGGAGAGACTTAGAGAGAAAGTTTTTTAAGCCAAAACAAGAAAGTCCCACACACCCATAGGACATAGGTCCCATCCTTTTTATAGTAATTTTAAAATATCAACAAAATTGGATTTTATTTAATAAAATATAAGCCTTACAATTAGCTCAATAGATAAGCATTAATTTCTTTCTTCATCAGCTCTTTGTTAGTGATCTGATGGGATAATCATTGATTAATAATAAGCTACAGGTGGCGATCTCTACCTATATGGGCCTATAAGTAGTCTAACCCATCACAAATTGCCCACAGTGTCAACAAGAACTCAATCCATTCTCGGTTTAGTTTAATATTGATAGCCTAACAATAATTACACAAAATTGTTCTAATAATTAGATCAATGCTAATCTACAAAATAATCTAAAATTATTACAACAATCTCCCACTTGGATAGAATTAATCAATTATCATAACATTTAATTAAACAATGAAACTAAGCAATCAAAGTTCACCTAGACAAACATATGTGTGTATACACTAAATCATACTAAGTTAAGAAATGAAACTAGTTAAGATCACTGAATCTGATAGGGAAACAAGCGATATTAATGTTATTACAGATTTAGTTCCAATATTTGAATAGAATGACAATCTAAGGACATATTACACCACAAAAGATGCTTGAGGACTTAACTTATACTCCTACTAGACCAAGGCTACACTAAAAATTCAACAAGACCCATATAAGTTACATGGTTTGAATTACTCCCATGGACAGGCCTTTAGTCAACTAATCCTCACCATAAATGTGAACCATACGAGTCTGAGATAATGAAAATTTAGAAGTGAAACTATGAGTCATGAACACTAATTCTGATAAGGAAAACAATGTCATAAATGCCGACAAAACTTCAGTTCTGAATTATATCCAAAACTTGGCACAACTAGGAACATTGAACTTGATAAGGAAAAAAAATGTTATAAATGCCAAAATATACCAAAGTATTCCTTAAGAACATAACTCAGACTCCCACTTTACCAAGACACTAAAATTTGTTATACCCAAGAGTCACATGTTCCCAAAACTCTAATGAGTTTGTCTTGGTAAATAAATCACCTAAAATGAGTACGAGGTACACAGATCTTCTCTCTAACAAACAGGAATTGAGTATCAAAATTTAATACAATTAAAAATTCTATAAATTTTTTTCAAAAAAGCACACAATTGAGTTATGTCGTCACAAAATAGTCAAGATTCAAAATATGCACATAATGAAAATTCATTTCTTTGACCATGATTATTGACAAATGGTAATCACAAGTCAAGTGACATACTTTTCACTTATATACGAGGTAGTTGTAGGTGTTTATTTGACACCTTTTTAACAAAACCACTCCTCAAAAACATCATATAAATGTAACCAAAAGTGGATTCATAATCATCAATGCATGATGCATCATCTGAATCAAAATGTCCCATTATTTTAAAAGATCTAGACTTTCTGAAAGTCAACAAGCATTTTTTTTTTTTGTACCCTAAAGGTACCTTATAACTTTCTTTGTAGCCTTCCAATGATCATAGCCAGGATCATTTAAATATATGCCTAGCACACTAACAAGAAAAGCAATGTCCAATTGTGTGCACACTTGGGCTTATATTAAGCTACCAATAGCATATACACATGGAACTTTGTCCATCAAAGTCCTCTCATCATCATGTTAGGACACAATGATTTAAACAACCTATCACCACACTGTACAGGTGCAGCACAAGGAGTGCAAGAATACATATTAACTTTCTTCAGCACTCAATCAATATAGGTCGCCTGAGATAAACCAAGAATGCCATAAGATCTGTCATGGTGAATCTAAATTCCCAAAACAAAAGAATATTCACCTAGATCTTTTATATGAAAGTAGCATAACAAGATGTGCTTTGTCTCATTTAATAAGCACAATAAGTTACTTGCCAATAGGATGTCATTCACAATTAGCACATGGATCACAAAATTATTTTCCTCTCTAAGTTTAATAAATTCATCAAGCCGTCTCATATTGACATCCTTATGAAGTCTTTGTCCAAAAATGTTATTTTAACATCCATCTAGTAACTCAGCAAGTTCCCACTCATTATTTATGGTGTATAGAGGTAATTTTATCATTCATATCCTCCAGCTACTTAGATGAATGAAAACCTAACACGGCTTTTCCCAAAAAGGTAGGATTTGTGTAATTAATAACATCTAACTTAAATTCATATAAATATACAATGAAATCATTTGGAATTACAGGCCTACAAATCCTACATGACCATTGTTGGTTGAATGCAAATGAAGTGAGTGTCAATCCCTCAAGGACTTGGTTCCAATTTTTACTGACAAACATATTCTTAAGTTGTGTGAACAAAAATTGATTAAGCAAATGTAAATAAAACTTAACTATTAATTGATGTAGAATTTTAACATACAACCTAGGATTTTGACCTTTCATAGCAAGCAGGCTTGCTTTCTATTGTGAATATTACCTTGTTTCACTTGATGAACGGCCTATTAACTTAGGATTCTTACCTTCTTATATGCTTCTTTTAAATTCATACAAGTTGGATTCATTTTCCTTAATTCCCTATATGTCTATGGAAACTAGCTAAGATATAACCTTTACAAATTCAAGACCTAAATGTGGCTTTCAAAGACAATCAAGTATTTTTGTCTTGACTGTGAATTGCATTTATGCAAACAATGATAATATGCATCTAGTTTAGAAATTTAAGTAATCTTGTCAGGTTGACCTAATTTCTAACTTTTTTTCGAAGATGATCAGGCATAGAAAATAATAACTATAGGATGAATATAAATAATCATTCGTTCAAGTAAAACTATAACAAACATTCCATAGAAAAGCATCCCTAACATGGGTTCAGTTAAAATCTTAGGAACAAGTTACATAGTCACTCGTAGGCATTAGTATAGAATCAAATATGAAAAGAAAAGCATAAAGAATACAAGAAGAAGAAGGAATTGAAAGAGTTCAGAGGAGGAACAACTCTATAAAGAGCCCCTCACTCTACGGCAAACCCTATCCTCAATAACTCTTAAATTAAATCTCTTCTCAAGTGTTTCCACTTATTGCCTACTTGGTGCCCCAACTATATACCATTAGGGACTTATTTATGGGCTTTAAAAATCATAAAAATAGAGTTTGGGTCATGTGTGGAACCCTACATCATCAGTACAAATTAAGGTTTCTGACGGCGTGCCCAAGCGAGGCCGATCTGGCACCCGAGCACCATCTCTCTAGTTTTGACACCCAGGCACTAGGATACTAGCGCCTAGACATCATTTTCTAGGTTTAGTTAGCATCTATGCGTTGACTTCATAGTGCTTGGCTGTGATCAATCTTCTTTTTACTCCTAGGCGTCATGATTCTAGTGTTTGGCACTAATTTTTCTAGCTTTTTCCTGTCCTCTTATAACAATTGGCACCTGGGCGTTGGTATTATGGTGCCTGGGTGCCTACCTTCTGGTTTTAGCGCCTGGGTGCCTTGATTTTGGTGCATGGGCGTTGATTCTTAGACATCTTTTGATTACGTCTAATGCTACCATTCTATCTCCTTTATCCTAAAAATTAACACTTAATTCTTTTTTCAACGATGTTAAAGGTAAACTTTCAAGTTTTATATGAAATCTACAAGATGTTTTCTAGAATTGCACTGCTTCTTCAATTAATATTGCTTCAAATAACTTTCTTTAAAGAATTATCAACCATCTCAATTCAATAACTAGTTCCTTTACAGCAATTCCAAGAGGTTCCAAAATAGGATTAGCTGGATCTCAATAGCATTGTCATCTTTACCAGCACAAACAACAGGAGATGACGAAACTGGCAATGGTAACATTGCATCCTCATTATACATATTGATAGCCTTAGAAACATTGCTCCCACTAACTGAGTCATCCTCAAAAGAAAATGCTCTATTAGACTCAATGACTCTGGTAGTGTGAGCAGGGTAATAGAATCTGCATCCTCAAGTTCCATAACTATACCTAATAAAAAATCCACTTATAGTCCTTAAATCAAGTTTCTTAAGCTATAGATTATAAGGTCTCACCTCTGCTTTGTAACCCCATACACGAAAATGCCTTAAACTATACTTTATTCCATTGAAAGGTTCATATGGGGTCTTTTCAACTAATTTACTGGGAACTTGATTCAAGATATAAGCCATTGTTTTAAAGGCATCAATCCTACACAAACTCTGGCAAGGAAGAGTGACTAATCATGCTTCTAACCATGTTCATTAAGGCTTGATTCCTCATCGTAGCAACTCCATTCTGTTAAGGAGTGTCATGCATGGTATACTGGGCTTTAATCCTATGTTCTTGCAAGAATAAAGCAAATGATCTAGGACTTCTACCTGTCTACATATACCTATCATAGTATATATCTCCTCCATATGATCTAACATATTTTATTGCATTTCAAAATTTCATCTCAACAGCAGCTTTCAATGCCATGAAGGCATTTAGAGATTAAGATGTTTCATACAATAAATTCACTCATGGCAACAAGTGTTATAAATCCATTAATATTCGTGTGGATCAAATCCAATGTATTTTCATATCTATTCGTCCCTTTAATCTTAGTTTTAGTGGGAAGTTTTCCCTTCATACAAGCAGCACAAGACTCAAAATCTGAGAAATTTAAGTCATGTAATATTTCATGCCTGACCATCATTTTGAATCTCCCTTGGGAGATGTGTCCTAAACATTGATGCCATAATATAAAAGAATTTTCATCAATTCTTTAGTGTTTATGTCCTATTACAACATTAATAGGCACACCAAGTGGATAACCTGGACTAACATTTATTTTCAAACAACATAATCCATTCATCAAAGAAACAGATCCAACAATAACAAAAACAAGGAAAATATTAATTCTTCCATTTCCTTATCAAAGCTAGATAACCACATTTGTCTAACTCATAACAGGAAATCAAATTTCTCTAGATGAAGGTGTATAAACTACATTACTTAGGGATAAATAATATACAGAACATAAGTTTAAGACTACAATTTCTACACAACTAACTAGTGTTAAGCTCTCTTCCACTCCAAGGATGGTCCTCTTCCTTTCATATGGGCTTCTCCTATCTTTGAGCCTTTGCAAGGAATTAGTTACATGAATAATTATTCCATAATCCAACCACTAAGAATCCAAAGATATTTCAAAGCTATTAGATGCAAAACCAACTAGAGATAGAGGGGCAACACATAATGAAATACCTTCTTTCTCACATTTCTCTTTCAAATTAAAGCAATTAGAGACTTATGGCCAAGTGTCTTACAGTAATAGTATTCACCTTTGAATGATTTCTCCTTTTGACCCTTGTTGTTCTTACTACTCTTCTTGGGTCCAAACGATTTCTTGCCGTACACCTTGCCCTCACTTTTCTTTTCTTTTAGCTTTTCATTTCCAGCTTTGTTGGATGAACCTTGTAAAATGTAGTTCACTGATTGTGCATGAGAATTTGCCTCCTTTGTTGATTCCTTCTCTTAAGTAACTATAGAGATCATTTTATAAATAGTCCACTCTACCTCTTAAGAATTATAAATGGTTCCCAAGGCACCATACGACACAATACACCTAGTAACTCTCACCCAAGTCCATACAAAAGGATTTCAGCTTGTTAGAGTACTTAACAAGCTTCATCATATACTCATGCACTCCTGACGCTTAGTCATAGTAAGTGTTATCCAGTAGAGAAAAGTAATAGGCTTTTTGAGTCTTATCATATTTCTTGAATTTCTCACTAATCACTTTCAAGTACCCAACTAAGGTATCATTCTCAAGACTGCTTTGTCTGATTGTCATCTTAATTGTGTACTTTATGACAGTTAAACAAACCCTATTGGACTCATACCATTGTCTATGGTAAGCTTTGTTAATATTGCCAGACTCAGCAGTCAGCTCCACTAGCTTAGGTTCTCTTAAAGTTAAATCCTCCTTGGAGATTATCAGATACATATCAAGGGACTCAATCCAATCATCATAATTTGTCCAATTCAGAGTTTTCACCATTGATAATTGTTGGAACATAGAAGCTGAGGGAAAACAAATAGGAAACATTAATTATGTCCCAGACACATAATTATAAAACAAAGTTTCTATAACAAAACTCAGCTTTTGCAATTGTATAACAAAATATTTATCATAATCCTTCCTAAGGGATTAAACTATAATAAAACTAAAAAAACTCATACACACCAATGAAGCATATGATCTATAGAAACAGCATAAAATATAGCCACAGTCTCCATATCAATAAGATAAATACATCAATCAACGAATCATTGCTGACAAATAATAAACTGTCCAAACTCTGATTCACCTGAGATTCCCTTTCACTTGTTTTCCCTTAACATAAGGAATGGTGTGTTCACGTCTTTGCTTGCTCTTAAGTTAGGATATCTCTTCACAATACTCGCTTCCCTAACCTAAGAGATAAGCAAAGAGGGGCAACTATGAACACCCCATCCCAAAATAAGATAAGAATAAAAATTAATGATTAAGTAATTAATCAATTAGTTAATTCATTAATTAAGCAAATGTAAAATAGGTGTTAAAAAATAAAAAATAAATCTAAATAGGAAAAACAAATAAAGATCAAATATGAAATAATAAAAGCCAAATATGTAAGAAGAAAAATAAATAAGATAAATGAGAATGAAAAATCAGAATTATGAAAACAAGATTAAAAAAAAGTCAAAATATGAAAAATGAAATCAAAAATAAAAAATAAGGAAAAACATATATATATATATATATATATATAATATTATGGGAAAAGGCAAAAACATAGGTCTAAAAAAAAACAAACACTAAAATATGCAAAAAAACATTACAGGCTTTATGCATAGCCTCTCTAGATCTACAGATTACACCATTTAGGAAAGTTACATGGAAAACTGCTGCATTAGACTAAAGAGAAAGAGACACAAGCAGAGAGGGGGGAGAAGAGACGAGGAACCTAGAGGGGCTCTATTATCTTAGCTGAGAAGCAGAGATATCAAACCACGGTGGGGGGCCTGAAAATCGAAAGGAACAATGGGGGAAGCTAAAACAAAAGGAGACAGTAAGTGGTGTTTCAGCTCAACATCACCCATGGCATTCTCTTCACCACCGCTACTCTCCTTGTCTCTGGAGCAAGACGAAAATGCCCCACCTGAAAGACATACTTGAAGTCAAAGGAATAAGGACAACTAACCAGTGCTCGACCTTTGAGGGAGGAGTAGAGTCCTTCACCTTCAAGCCAGCTAAATACAATGCCAAGAAGTTTTGTCTTGAGCCCACCTCTTTCACGGTCAAAGCTGAAGGTGTTAACAAAATGCCTCCACCGAAGTTCCTAAATACTGAAAGCAAAGAAAGAATGAAGAAGAGCATAAAACCGAGAAAGAGAAGGCTAACCTAGTATGCACACTTGAAAAGGGACCATAAAAGGGAGTAAAAGAGAGAGACTGAAAGCTGGAATAAGGAAGAGAGGTAGAATTCGGAGAGAATAAATGCTCCCTGTTCCAAATGTTTAAAAATAGGGAGCCCACAGTTCCTCCATCTCTCATCTCTGTGAACTGTGATGACTCGTCTCTACCTTCCCCTTAGAGATTGAGTTGTTGCTTCTAGCCAGTCTGTCACCGTGTTCAGGCCATACCGACCAGCTGCGGCTACCATCATCGGATAGACATAGACTTCATTGTAAGTGTAACTAACCCCGCTCACGTGTACACCTTTTTTAATCCTCCAGAACAGTTGTTACAAGCTCACCGCATAGCAAGGAAAGACGAAGCCACTGACCAACATATGTAATCAAAATTACCTTTGGAGAAAATTTTGGTGAACCAGGTGATGGATGTAGCTTTTTGTTGATAGATGAAAATATTGAGCATGTGAGGGTTGCTTTTCCAGAAAATGTTGAAAGGCTTTGGCAAGAATAAGAATTGAAGAAATTGAAAATAAACAAGAATTCAACCCGAATATCTCAATAGAATGGTAAGTCTGCATTTATTTTTTTTTTATTTATTATCCTCTGTTATTCATTTCAATTGCAATGGTTTATTCAAGGTTTCAAGAGTCAATGTTAAACTTGTTTTATTGGACACTTAGGAACTAACAAATAGAAGTCATGTGAAACCCTTAATCTCCTTAGGCCTTGAAAGTTAGTACATAACTTCTGAAAGATGCAAAAAGAAATATCTTAATTAAATAATCATTTTAATTACAAAATGATCAATTTTGTCCTTTATAAAATTAATTAATCAGAAAATATCACATGGGACCTGAGTCTTCGTAGACTTTGGAAGTTAATTTTGATAAAAAAAAAAATTAAAGAAATTACAAGTCTAACTGCGAAACTTAACTAGTAGAAGTCGCGTGAGACCATAAGTCTCCTCAGGTTTTAAAAGTTAATGTTTAAAATACCAAGATGAAATAATTCTAGAAAAGGGAAGTTTATCTTACCTATTATGTATAATCGAAAAATCCTTAAAATATTTTTCCATTATAATTTTACTATAAGTATTAAAATAAATTCAAATTTCAAAAATAAAAGAAATATAAAAATCCAAAATTCCAAAATATTTTTTCATGATAGTTTTACTTTAAGTTTAAAATAAATTCTAATTTCAAAAAATATATAAAAATTACAAATTAGAAAAAAATCCTTTTAATTACAATCTCACTTTCGAAGTTAAAACAAAATCAAAAATCCAAAAAATGCAAATTCAAAAAAACCCAAGATTCTTTTCCATTATCATTTCATTTAAATTTCAAAATGAAAGTTAAAATTCAAAAAAAATTAATTAAAAGGAAAGAAAACAAAAGGAGCAAGGAAGTGATATTAAATCGATTTTACAAATTAAAACACACAATTAAATTCTAGTCCCATTTGGTTTGCAAATATCTGTCCAAATTCAACTATCATGGTCTTTTCACAAAAATATATAGACATATAATAGATATGTCATTTTGGTCGAACTACATGGACTTTGATCCCTATCACAAGTTACATAGGCCCTAGGCTTTCATCCTAGGTCAAGTTCGCCTTTTGTAAATATCTATTTGTTTGCTATCACTATTATTGTTATTGCCTTCTCTATTTAACGAGTATGAATGTCAATAAAGGGTAATTGAGATAAATTTAAGGCCATATTCTATCTCATTTGACTAGTTTAAGGTAACCGTCCTTATAGATAAGTGTTGTGGGGTGCCCAACACCTTCTTCACAGTCAAATAGACTCCCAAATCTATCTCTATTTTCCCTGACCACTTTGCCTTTTCTTTTTGTTTTAAATTAGTTTTCTAAAGTTTTTCGTTAAAAATTTTGGTGGCAACTCCAATAAATTGATTTTCAAGAATTATTTGGGAATCAATTTAAACCCTTATTATTCCTTCTTGTTGAAAGGTCAGTTAAGACACAACATTTTAAGGGCTGATTTTGGTGTCAAAATTGTTGTTGTTGAACGATCTACATATCCCTTATGCTTATTTTGGCCAAAGACAAAGCAACTAAGAAAAATATGGCTCAAAAATTTTGGGATTTTCGTGCTTATGGAGGTTCAATGGTAGTTTCAATTATGGTAAGTCTTAGGGGGTGAAATAGATGTTAATCTACTTAAAATCAGCTTACAAACAAAAAACCCCAAGTTCATTTTGGCAAACTGAATCTGTACATCAAGTAATATAGCTTGAAACTTTCAGTTTTTTAGGTGTGAATGGGTTGAAAATTCTTAGCTTGTTTCAAGCCACATAATGGGCACCATTCTGTTTGCAATATCCAGATCTACAAAAACCCTAAATTTATTTCTAGAAAATCCCCAAGATTTGTCACGAATTTTGTTCCAAAAATCCTAAAGTTCATACTTTGTTCATGCAATATTCGATACAGCACTATCAATACTAACCAACAAAACTTTTGATCCTAAGGGCTCTGATACTTATGCTGAATTGACATTATATAATGATAATGCCCAAAATGCAAGATTGCATGTTAACGAACACTGACATGGATTTGAAGAAGCGTCGGCCCATAGCTCACTAACCGATAGGGATGAACGACCTGTAGTGCCCAATGTGTTAGCCTAGGCAACCAACACCCAAGAGGGCAGTGAATTAGGTGTTTACAGAATTTCTATTTCTTTTCACAATTACTTTACAGAAATTCTGGTTAAGAATTATGCTTGGAAGAGTATGATATAAAGTAACAATTATATGAATCAATGGAGGCTTAATATGGATGCTTGAGGTATATATATATATATATATATATATATATATATGAGAACACTTCAAGTGTAATTTCAACAATAAATGCAATGCATAGATATGATAATTCAAAATATAAAGAGTATAGGGATAGAGAAAGCTAACTCAGTGATTTATCCTGATATGACCCCAATCCTCTTAGGATTTTCCACTATCTCAACAATTAATTACAACAATAATAAGGGAGAACTTCACCTTTAATCTCAAATCCCAAGAAGAACCTCTTCCTTACACTTAAACAAAGGAACCTTCCCCTCAACCCAAGCACACCCTTACCTGATTCCCTTAAGGACCCTCTTTGTGTTTCTCTTACTCAAAGAAGAAAGGAATATAGAAGAATAACCTCTCTCAAAAAAGTAGATATACAAATGAGGCTTTAAGAACTCAAATGACAGAAAATTTACAAGTTTGGCTCAATGATTTTTGTTTCTCTCTCAAAGATGATATAACAAGTTAAGGATCATATTCTAGTATTTGGTTCTACTCCAAAATATGTTTGGAATGTCATATTTATACATCAAGAGGAGATATAGTCGTTATACACTCAAAAAAGTCATTATTTACTTTAAAAAACTTTTTTTCGGAGCAACCAATCAACTACCGAGGGCTCATCAGTTGGCTACCCATCAAAATATGACTGTCATTTCAAATCTAGGACTGACCAATTGATTATTAGGGCTTAACCAATCAACTGCTTACTTTTTGGACTGTACCAATCGACTTGCCACAGGTGACCAATTGACTGGTCACTTATAATGATGCATCCTAATTTCAAATGGTTATAACTTTCTCATTTTATGTCTATTTTAGGTACATGACCTATTGCTGGAAAGTTCCATAAGTCTAGTTTCCAATAAAATAAGTTTCATATCAAAACTCAATATATATAAGGAGATATAACTAAAATAGTGATCAAAGGCCAGAATACTATTTTATGCAAAATTCATATCTCACCACTCAAATTTATAAGGTCATAGCTTTTTCATTGGAACACTATTTGAAGTGAATGACCTATCATTAAAAAGCTCTTTGAGTCTATTTTCTAACAAAATACGTTTTATAGCAATATCCCATATGGTTTGAGAGATATAAGTATAGTGACCAAAGGTTTAAAACGATTTTAAGTAAAATCTATATCTCACTATCTTTTAAGTTCAAACTTTTATTTTGAGAACCAAAAATATCTTAAGATAATAAATGAAAATCTAAATCAATGAATTTCACAAAATAATACTTGCCTATGATAATTATACCTATTCAATCCATTGGCTATTTTGATGCATCCAAGCTTCTAACTCTTTTAATCTTTAACTTCTTCAAAGCTTAGAACATCTTTCTTGCTTGCTATCACTTTAGGTGGAGCATCATATTAATATTTTATTCTCTTTACTTCAATGCCCACTCTTCTTTTTTTGGACAATCCTACACATAATAGATATTCAACTTATAGACCAAATAGTTAGTCTAAATAGTTAATCAATTAAACACATATTTATAACTCATATTTTTCATATATTTGTCATCATCAAACCAATCTCAACACAATGTTCTGAACACAAGAAAGCAAAGAGAAATGACTTCCAAAGAGAGCCTTTTGGCCAAAACAAGAAAGTCCCACACACCTATAGGACATGGGCCTCTTCCCTTTTATAGTAGTTTTAAAATATCAAAAAAAATTGGATTTCATTTGATAAAATATAAGCCCTCCAATTAACTCAGTAGATAAGCTTTAATTTCTCTCTCCATCAACTCTTTGTCAGTGATCTGATGGGATAATAACTAATTAACAGTGTGCTACAAGTTGGGATCTCTACCTAAATGTGCTTGTGAGTAGTTCAACCCATCACGAATTACTCACAATGTCAACAAAGACCCAATGCATTCTTGGTTTAGTTTAATATTGAATGTCTAATAATAATTACACAAAATTGTTATAATAATTAGATTAATACTAATCCACAAAATAATATAAAATTATTCCAACAAGATCAACTTTCGTGGGCTCATTAGAGAGAGAGAGAGAGAGAGAGAGAAAGGAAGGAAGAAAAAGATAGAGAAGTACCAAATTGGTCCTCTAATTTTACACTTTGGGACAATTTGGCCCCACACAAATAACTATAACAAATCAATCCCTCAGAAATCCTTTTTAATGCAAAATTAGTCCCTTATTAATACAACTGGAGGGACTAATTTTGTACAAATTTGAATTTATAAATGACTAATTTTGTACAAATTTAAATTTTTAAGAGACTAATTTGTCACAATTAATTTGTAAGAGGCCAAATTGTTACATACAAAAGTAAGGGACAAATATGGACTTTACTCTATAAATATATATAGACAAACACACATGATACTCTTTAAGACTCGTGGAATCAATAGTACATTGTTATCTAAGTAATAAGGTACCAAATACAATATTTAACATTTTATATTTACTATTACATATTGAAATTTAAAAAAAAAACTATTAGTATTTTATGTAACTGTGGTAAAATAAAACAAAAATCATGAATGTGTGATTTCCATGCTTTGTGAATGTTACAGGATGCTTGCAAAATGAATTATCTAATAACTGATGTGTACCAAATTAACAAAACTATTTGGATGTCTTCAAAAATAGAAAAGTTTTAGAGGAATTTGCATTTATTACCTTAATCTTTGCTTCCAATTATAATGTCTCTTCTAATCTTAACATACATATACATACATACATATATATATATATATATATATATATATATATATATATATATATATATATGACACATATAATCAATACATAAAATTCCTATTGTAATGGACTAATAGATCTGATTCAGATCTTTTCAAAAATTAAAACAAATATTAGAAACAAAGATGATAATGGGTAAGTAGAATTTTTTTCAAAATGTTAAAAGATGAATTAACAGCATATATAGAAATATAAATGCTTCAAAAAATTTTCATAAGAACTTGGGGTAGTTAAATTGTGATATTTCTAGCTCTAGTTGCAGTAATTTCTGATGTGCCATCGAAATATGCATACAATATTACGGTATCTCTCTTACTTGCCCAGTTGTTCTTTTTTCACAATTCTCATAATATACGTATTCGGCTAGGGGTATCATCTGGTTTTGTAATTGTGTAATGCTTTTAATACTTTTCAAAGTTCTGAATCAGTGAGAATTTGTAAGAAGTATCTATAAGTCTATATATATATATATACGAATTTCTTAGTCTTTGCTATGGTGTCAAACTAAATTTTCTTTCCATATAATTTTGAGATTATGGACCCCAATGTATTTAAAATTTAACTCTTCAAAGAAATCAAGGGAAGATAATATTTCCTTCTATATATATAATATGCATTCCAATACATTAAACCATGCCATGCATGGGACAAGCTTATTAGCTTTTTCTTTTTAAAGTGGGGAGAGAGAGCCCATAGGGCATAGGTTGTGAAAAGTTAGAGATATATCTAACATATTATAAGAATCTCATTTGATTAGTAATCTCATTTGATTAGTAATCTCAATTGTTATCAAATCTAGCTTTCGCTACGAAGAACAAATATGTAAGTCTTCTTAATTCAATTGATTTAATTTATTTTTTTCCCTTCGTATACTATTCCTTATACATTTATATATATATATATATATATATATATATATATATTTATATATTCCAATACTAAACCATGCCATACATGGGACAAACTTATTAGGTTTTTTTTTCTTTAAAGTGGGCAGAGAGAGAACCCATAGGGTATAGGAGTGACTATAAAACAGCTAAAAATAAAGTTGAGTTTGATATGTTGAATTTGATCACTATATATCCTTATAATTTGTGGGGATTGATGGAGCCCCGTAACTAATATTCAAATGCATGAGAAGAGCATAGACTTGAGAGGCTTCGATTTAGGTGAAGCTGCATTATAATTAGTACATGGCTAATCTGGGTTTGGTCATGACACGATGTGTCATTACAACTTTGTCTTCTTGTGTCTCACAGAAAAACGTGTTCCATTTGGCCTCAGTCACTGGTCCTACAAACATAGATATATATAGATATATATATATATATATATATATATATATATATATATATACACACACATGTGTGCGCGCATTTGCTGAACAGTTTGGCCTAAATCTGAATAATTAGCTAGCTAGCCATCTCAAATGAACAGTGTTTGGGTAAGGCATCACTGTGCTTTGTCAGTTACTGTTGTTATGGCTAACATATAAATGAGGCATTCCTAATTCAAACTTATAGGGTTTAATGGTCCCATACGCAACAATTTGGTATACACTTTATCTAACCATTTTCAATGCGTATAGATATTTAAAGTTCTAGGGTTTGTTGGCTGACATCATCGAGTATAGAATGACAACGGCGAAAGAGATATTTCATCAATTTTTTTAAATTAAATTGCACATTACTTTCTGAATTTTAGGTCATATGTAAATAATTTCTTAATGTTAGTCAATTAATTATTTTATTAACAAAAGTACAATAAATAGAAGGATTACTTAAGTATGACCTCAAAGTTTAAGGGAGTTAACTCAAAGTCAAAGAGAATTATTTATATATAAAAAATTAAATTTCAATCAAAATTCATTCAATACTGATGGGCTATCTACATATATTTTAAAATTTAAGAGAGTTTACTGTGAAGCTTTAAAAGCCCAAGAGACTTATTTGAATATCACATAAAGTTTAAAGTAATTTTGTGCAGTTTTGCCACTTTTTGAAGGAAAATTATAACCGGCAATATGTTCAGAGTGAAAGCTGTTATGTTTGTCCGAATGCATAGATAATACTTCAAAATTTGTAGGGCGTTTATACTCGATCTAAAAGGCTTAATTAAAGGTTAATTAGGAGATACCATTTTTAACTCAAATTAAATAATCTGAAATAGTTGTGAATAAGTAAGCATTTTTAACTCAAATTATATATATATATATATATATATATATATATATATATATATATATATATATATATATATAAACATGAGCTCATCAATTCCTAACTTTGTCCTTTGCCCACTCATGGATCTATAAACTGTATGTGCTTTAAAGGTTGTTGGTTTATGCCATTAATTAGTGTAGCAGATAGAAAACATTGTCACTTATATTCAAAGCATGACAAGCACAAAGACATATACTCTCTCTCTCTCTCTCTCTCTCTCTCTCTCTCTCTCTCACACACACACACACACACACACATGTCTTTTTCAAGCTAATAGTGATTAGTTCAGTTTGGCCATGACAGGAGATGTCCTCACAAATTAAATCACGACGTGTTATAGTGTGCCATGTGAAACTGAACATGTATGTTACCACGAAGGATGTTTCATTTGACTTTGCTGACTCACTTGTCCTACCTAGCTACATGAAGCTAAATATTGGGTACCATATAGATACATTGTCCCACCTAAATCTGTATATATTAATTATAAGTAGTCATTTCAAATGCAGTGTGTGTTGCGTTCGGCATCTCTGTCTTTGTTTTATTTTTGTTGATGACTCTCATCGGCATCACTAAATTCAAATTTAGGTGGTGAAAGGTTTCATGAAAGGAAGCATTTGGTATGGCCTATGTCTGACCATTTTCAATGTCTGTCTACACATATTCAAGACTCTAGGTTATGAATTTTCACACACACACACCCAAAAACACACACATAGGTACAGAATCTGGAGTAAAAAATGAGTTATTGAATTTTAATCAAATAGTTTATATTTTATTTTTTATTTTTATTTTAAATAAATATATAAAATATGAGTTATTAGATTAAAATTCAATGGCTCAAATTTTACTGCAGATTCTGTAATACTATAGAGGAACCAAGTTGATATATATATATATATAGAGAGAGAGAGAGAGAAAGAAAAAAAGTACAAATTAGTCCTTATCTTTGTACTTTATGATAATTTAATCCCTTACAAATTAATTATAATAATTATAAATTCAAATTACCAATTTTTTCATTTGAATTATGAGAGACTAAATTTTCATAAAATAATATATCTAAATAATTGATTTGTCACAATTAATTTATAAAAGACTAAATTATTACAAAATATAAAAGTAGAAGACCCCATATTTATATAAAATAATACTATGTATGTATGTACATAGAGATGTTGCATATAAAAAATGTGTTGAAAGAATATCTAAAATATTTATCTTCTACGTATGTGTCTAATATATAACAAAGCATTAAAAATTAAAACCATGATCTATATGAATGTTTTACTATCAAATTTTTATAAATACCTCAAAGGGTTGATTATGAATTAGGGGATATAAGGGGCATAATCCATATTTTCACTGCTACCTTAAAACTAATTAACATATACGATAATTTATTAATCTAAATCTATTAGAACCATCTTAAGGAGTCGAAAAATTTTTAAGCTATAAGATATTTGGTGTATATGGCACATCTTATCAGGATTTTACTTTTTATGATATATTGCCGACTTAATCATATCTATCAAATATATTCATATATAGATGTAAAAACTAACTAATTAAGTAAGGTTTGACCCTCAATAATTATCGAACAAAACCTCATCACTCCATGTTAATTCATGGCTGTCAATATCAACAGCATATAATTGAAGAAAGGAAAACCAAATAGGAGAGAAAAAATCAAAGAGGAAAAAGAGTAAATTTTTCTCTAACTTTAAAAGTGGTTGCACACATGAATATATTATCTGATATGCTAAGAGAAAACACACAACAATGATGTGTCAAAATATGTTAATTGTATGTCAACATATAATAATTTATTATATATACATTATAACCCCAATATTTTAAAAATTTTATTTGTGAACTCAAAATTCTTTTTAAATTTTCTTTTGCTCCTCTATTTTTCTATTTCTTAATAACCTCATAATAATCAATTTATAAATTGAAAATAAGGATGAATTGAGAATTTTGGAAGTTATTTTTAAAAAATAAAAGACAGCGTAGGAATAGGTTAACAAAATTATAGACTTATGGTTTTGTAGGGATTATTAAGAAATAAAAAGTAAAAGGAATAAATTAAAAAAATTTTAAAAAAGTTTTGGATTCACAAATAAAATTTAAAAAATTTTGAGGTTCAAACATAATTACAACAAATTATTTAAGTTGGTATACTGTTAATATTTTTTGATACATTATTACTATATATTTCTCATAATGTACCATATAATAATTATATTAATACAACTATTTCACCCATAAAAAAATGCTTATGCATCGAATAATTTTGTACAACGAGAAATTGAAATGATGTAATGTATCAATGGATTAGCATGAGGACCAAAGTTCTTGGAGATCATTACAATGCGAAAATGCCAAAATGGTAAAAGACAAATAAAACATCACATCAAGAATGTGTTGGATATATTCAGAGGTGCCTAACAAAAAAACCAAAATGTTGGTGGCCAAACTATTAAAAAAAAAGGAAAAATTTTTGTAATTATAATTTAATCCTTTGAAAATTGCATTGAAATCATTCATCCTTCTCTATAAATAGAAAGTTTTAAAACCTCATTTCTCACAATCAAAAAAAGGAGCAATCCAATATAGAGAGAGTTTTGAAATTAGTATTCTCATATTAGTAAGAGAAATAAGAATATTATCTTATCCTTTCATTATAGAGAAAAAATATAACTCCTATTTTTCTCACAGTAAAGTCATTTCTTCCTTATCTGTAGTTTTTTACTTTATTGAGGTTTTTCTACATAAAATTTTGTGTCATCTTAAATTATTTGCTACAATTTTGCTTTTATCTGGTGTCTATTTTCTCTACAATTGGTATCAGAGTATATTTGAGTGTATTATTATCTACTTATCGTATGTTCTGTAACTGCTACTAATATAGTAGATCCTCAACATTAGAAAATAGGTAAGATTACTTTCACCTATTATAAGATAATGGGTACTATTTAGAATATGTTATACTATTCATATGTATTGTTACTATTCACAAAAAATAGTTAGAGCTATTTTTTCTCACAAATATACTGTAATTGAAGATATGGCTACAAAATTTAAGATTGAAAAGTTCAGTGGCAGTAATTTATCACTGTGGAAGCTGAAGATAAAAGCTATCTTGTGAAAAGATAATTGTTTTACGACTATCAATGAAAGGCAGGTAGAATTCACAGATGAAAATAAATGGAACAAGATGGACGAAAATGCAAATGTAAATCTTCATCTAGCACTTGCAGATGAGATATTGTCTAACATAGAGTAGAAAAAGACGTCAAAAGAAATTTGGGATCATTTGACCAAATTGTACAAGGCCAATTCACTACATAACAAAATTTTTCTTGAAAGGAAATTATATACTCTTCAAACATCTAAAACTATTTCAGTGAAGGAGCACATCAACACTCTGAATACTCTATTTTCCCAACTCACATCGCTAGTCACAAAATAAAGGCAAATAAACGTGCTGAAATTCTGCTTCAAAGCTTACCTGATTCCTACGATCAACTTGTTATCAACCTGAACAATAATGTTCTTATGGACTACTTAGTTTTTGATGACATTGTACTGGCTATTTTGAAAGAGAAAATTGATGTAAAAACAAGGAAGACAGGTTGATTGGTTCAAAAAAGCAAAAGCGTTGGTAGTGATAAGAGAAAGATCAATAGAACATGACTTAAGTGGGAGCCAGAATCGAGGTAGGTCAAAATCAAAAAGCAAGAAAAATATCAAGTGTTTCAAGTGTAACAAAAAAAGACACTACAAAAATAAGTGTTGTCATTTGAAGAAGAATGCAGAGGCCAAAGGCAAAGATAGTAAGTCGTCAAGTGCTTAGAGATGCATTGCAAGTACTTCAAATGACAGAGAAGTCTTACATAGCGAGGCAGTAAAAATTGCTGATGGCAAAAAAAGGTTCAATGATATATGGCTTGTAGACTCAGTAGTAACGTGGCACATGACTACACGATCTCTAGAGGATATATGTTTATGGGAGATGATTGTTTCTTAGATATTGCTGGAACAAGTACCATCAAACTAAAGATGTATGTGGCATGACTCTTACCATCCAAAAGGTCCAACATGTGAAAGGTCTCATAAAAAATCTATTGTCTTTAAGACAATTTGATAGCAAGGAGTATAAAACCCAAATACAAGATGGCATTCTGAAAGTCATTAAAAGCGCACTTCTAGTTATTAGAGCAAAAAAGATAGTGACCAATCTATATATGCTTAAAGGAGAAACACAACAACATGGAGAAGTCTCAGTTGCATCAACTAATTTGGTAGCTGAGAAATCAACGATATTGTGACAACGTAAACTTGGCCACATGTTAGAATGTGGATTAAAGTTCTTACAAAACAAAATCTTCTTCCCGAACTGAAAAAGGTTTCTCTACCTTTTTGTAAGCTTTATGTTACAAGTAAGTAGCATAGATTAAAGTTCAACAGCTCTAAATAAAGAAGTAAAGTTATTGTAGACTTAGTGCACTCTAATGTTTGGCAAGCACCAGTCTTATCCCTGTGAGGAGCAAAGTATTTTGTGTCATTCATCAATGAATACTCCAAAAGATGTTAGGTGTATCCAATCAAGAGAAAGATAGATGTGTTTGAAGTTTTCAAAACCTTCAAAGTGCATGTGAAACTTAAATATAAGAAAAGGGTCAAATGCCTGAAATCGGACAATGGAGGAGAATACACTAGTGATAAATATAATACTTTTTGTCAATAAGAAGGTATCAAAAGGCAACTCACAATGGCACACACTACACTGTAAAATGGAGTGGCAAAGCACATGAATAGGATTTTGTTAGAAAGGACAAGGGCAATGTTAAGAACTGCTGGATTAGCCAAGCCATTTTGGGCAGAAGTAGTCAAAACAGCTTGCTATGAGATCAATCGGTCACTAACAATCGTAATTGATCTGAAGACCCCAATAAATATATGGACTAGGAAGCCAGCTAATTATACAAACCTCCATATCTTTGAAACTCAGGTATACGTAATGTACAATACCCAAGAAATTACAAAGCTAGATCCAAAATTTAAAATATGCTTATTCTTAGGATATGTTGATGGAGTAAAGGGGTATCGTTTATGGGATCCCACTAACCACAAGGTTATAATCAGTAAGGATGTCATCTTTCTTGAAGAAAAACAACATATACATGAAGGTGATAGCAGTTTTAAAAAAATAGTTGAGACTACTACAATGCTATTGAAGGAGGAGAAAATAAAACAAAAGTACCAAATTCTTCTAAAGCAGCACCAAAGTATGATAAATAAGAACAATATGATCTTATGACACCATAAATCCAACAGTCAACTCGAAAGAGGAAAGAATCAGTTTGGTGCTCAAATTACATTACGGAAGGGAATGTTGCATACTGTTTATTCACAGAAGATGAAGAGCTTTCAATTTTTTGAGAATTTATGGAAAGCTCAAAAGCTTTTCTGTGGTTAACAGCAATGTAAGGAGAAATTAAAGCCCTACATAAGAAAAGACATAAGATCTCGTTCTACTACTAAAAGGCCAAAAGGCCATTAGGAACAAATGGGTGTACAAGATCAAAAGAACTAGTGATGATCAAGTTCAACAATATCGTGCTAGACTGGTGGTAAAAGGATTTGCTCAAAAAGAAGACATTGATTACAATGAAATATTTTCTCTAATTGATCAACTCATAACGGTTCAAGTGGTCTTAGCAATGTGTGCTATACTTGAATTACACCTAGAGCAGTTAAATGTAAAAGCTGCATTTCTTTATGGAGATCTTGAAGAAGAAATTTATATGCTCCAGCCAAAAGGATTTAAAGAAAAAGAAAAAGAGAACTTGGTTTGCAGGTTGAACAAATCTCTATATAGTCTTAAACAAGTGCCAAGATGTTGGCATAAGAAATTTGATTCCTTTATCATGAGCCTTGGATACAACAAAATTAATGCAGACTCTTGTGAATATATAAAGAGGTTTAATGGAAATGATTGCATTATTTTGTTGTTGTATGTAGATGACATGTTAGTAATAGGTCCCATCAAAGATCATATCAATGAATCAAAGGCACAATTGGCTAGAGAATTTGATATGAAGGACTAGGGACCAGCAAACAAGATTCTAGGGATGCAAATTCACCAAGATAAAAATAACAAAAACATTTAGCTTTCTCAAAAGAATTATTTAAAGAAGATCTTACGACATTTCAATATGCAAGATTGTAAGTCAATCTCTACCCTACTTCCTATTAATTTCAAGTTATTCTCAAACATGAGTTTTAGCAATGAAGAAAAGAGGAAGGAAATGTCTTGAGCATCATACATTTCAGTATTTGGTAGTTTAATGTTCACTATGATTTGCACAAGACCAAACATTGTAGAAGCAGTGGGAATGGTTAGTTGATATATGGTGAATCTTGGCCAAGAGCATTGGAATGATGTTATAAAGGTCTTAAGATACATTAAAGGAACCATAGATGTTGTATTGCATTATGAAGGATCAAATTTCACCATCAAAGGCTATACAAATTCAAATTTTGTAGGTGATCTTGACAATAGCAAATCCACCAGTGGTTATGAGTTTGCTCTTACAGGCAGAGCTGTAAGCTGGATTTCAAAACTGCAACCTATTATGGCCACTTCAACCACAAAGGTAGAATATATTTTACCTACACAAGCTAGCAAAGAAACAATCTAGTTATAGATACTGTTAGAAGAGCTTAGGTACAATTCCAGAAAAATTTCATTATTCTATGATAATCAAAGTGCTCTTTCACTTGACAAAGAATCCGACATCTCATTCTAAGACTAAACACATACGAATTTAATATCACTTTATCCGAGAAAAAGTAGAAAAAGGAAGTGTGGATATGCAGAAAATCCATACTAAAGATTACAGATGTACTGACAAAGACAATAAACACTGATAAGTTCATATGGTGTAAATCTTCTATTGGCCTAGCAGATACATGAGCAATAGGAGATTGCAAGGAAGGAAGAATGGTGTGAAGATTAATTGATTCTCAATCAAACCTTCAAGTGGGAGATTGTCAAAGGAGGTGCCTAACATAAAAGAAAAAAAAAATGTAGTTGGTGGCCAAACCATTAATGAAAAAATGGAAAAAAATTTTGTAATTACAATTTAGTCCTTTAAAAATTGCATTGAAAACCCTTCATCCTTCCTTATAAATAAAGAGTTTCAAAAACTCATTTCTCATAACCAAGAAAATGAGCAATCATATATAGAGAGAGCGAGTTGTGAGATTAATATTCTCCTATTAGTAAGAGATATAAAAATATTGTAGTATCCTTGCTATATAAAGAGAATGTGTAACTCTTATTTCTCTCATAGTAAAGTTATTTCTTCCTTATTCATGGTTTTTTACCCTATTGAGATTTTTTCACGTAAAATTTTATATTATCTGAAATTATTTGCTACAATTTTATTTCAATTCAGTGTATGTTTTCTCTCTGTTTATATTTCAAAGATTGAAAGTTAAACAATGAAAATAAAATTTGAAATAAGTTAGAATAAGTAAAAGAGAAAATATATTCATTAATTTTCAAAGCATGATAAAGCCAAGGAATTTGAAGACGGGAAATAAAAGGGTTAATAATTAAGAGCTAGTAAAATACAAAGTTTTGTATAAATTATTAACTAATTTATTTGCCTCGCATTACACCGATTTTAGATATTATTAATTTTTTTTATTATATGTCAATACATTTTAAATCAACAATATTTTTAAAAAAATATTTGAGAAGTGGTTAATAATTATTTATTTTTTTTTTATATTTTATTAACTATAGAAAATTTATGTAAATTAATAATTTTATTTTTTTGGTTAATTATAAAAAATTTACATATTTTAAAAAAAATTATCAAACATATAAAAAATATAAAAATTCATTGCACGAAAAAGTTAAAACTTTATCTAACAAAGTCTTTCCCTTCGTTAACGAAATTTTCGTGTTAAAAAAATCTACTTTAATTATATATATAATGTATTTTTGTTTTATGATTTTGGTATGCAAACAAAAGTGATGTTATGCATCCCAAAATTCACTGTTCTGTGATAGAAAACGATAAGACAGACAAATCTGACATCACTTTCTAACCAAAACGTCATTCAACCACACAAACGATTTAACCATCAATTATTGTTTCACATTAACTCCTTGAGAAGTGCATAAATATCAAATTCATTATCATGCTTATCGTTCATAGTGCTCTTGTATATATATTTTATACACATTTGAGATGGGTACAAAATGTTAATAAGTTTATTTAAAATATATATTAATAAAGATGAACGACATTTTTTCCTGCTAATTTAAAGTTTGATTACAAAATTGATATATAAAATTTTCAAATTAACAAGACACACCTAACAAAGCAACAATTAAAATTAACGAGTAAGTGCATTCACAATTTTAAGTGTACAAATATATCTAATTATAATGTAAAAATATAATTGTAATAATATCAATAAAAATATTAATATTACAATTATATCTTTATATTATAACTAGATGTATTGATGCACTTAAAATTTTAAGTGTATAAAAGATTTTACCTAAAATTAATCATAGGAATTAGTGCACAATTTTTTTTGTGTTTGCAACAATCGGCTTAGCTCAATGTTAAATTTGTAAAAAAAAAAATTATTTTCTTGTTAAAAAATTTTAGATGTAAATTTTATTTAAATTCAAAATTAAAAATATTTTGTTACATTTATAGCTTAATTTATAAACAAATAAAACAATTTTTTACCCTCTCATTTATCATTTTATTCTCAATTTAATCTCTATTTATTTTTATTCTTCTTTTTAATTTTTATTTTTAATTAATTTCTCAATATCATTTAGTTATTGCTTTTGGCCCCTCATAATTAGAACATCAATATATTTAATTCAAATTTAATCAATATTTAAAAAAGCTAAAGTAGCATTTCACTTATCGGTTCACTTATTAATTTATTTTTAAAACTAATTTGATCTCTACGGATTTTCATTCTTTCACTAAATTTTTATTATTAATTTAATCTCCCACTATCAATTTAATTTCTCAGAACATCAAAAAATTTAGTTTAAATTAAATAAAAACTAAAGAATAAAAATAATATTTTACTTTAATAACTGTTTTTTTGGCCAAAATTGTTCACATTTGTGACGCTATTTTTAATTTCAATGGAGCAATGTAACTCACACAAGCTTAGTGATGATCTCAACTCATGTTAATGTGACCGTATATCCTAATCTAAAAAGATGTGCCACACACAAAGCAACTTGGTAAACAGCCTCCTATCATGCACATCTCATCAACACATGTGGATTCAAAAACCTATTCCTCTTACCAGAAATGGTAGGTATATGACCAATAACACTCCAAACTCACCCACTTGTCACTTTTACTTTTCCCAATGTTAGGTTTCACAACGCAAGTGACCAAATCATAGCTTAGGGTTTAGCGCACGTGTCAACTTGTGGTTCGGACTTGTGGTCTCTATCCCCCCCACATGCCAGTCTAATCCATTTGTGCGAATTACTATGTCCCTTCATCGTTATCATACTTTTTTCTTTTTTCTTTTTTTTAAATTAATTTGGTCTGAATTTAATATCGTAAATTTGGTCATTGCGTCATACACTTTGTCTTCATCTGCCACGCATTCTGTGGGCTCCACGTCACCCTTCGAGCTGATCTTCTGGGCCCATGCACGTTCTGCTTCCACGTGGCCTCCAACTTCACCACGTATAATATATGGTAGATATCGATGATGTGTGAATGATATTTTTAAATTTAATTTTATAATAAAATATTTTTAAATTTTTGAACGAATTGTAAATGAGTAAACAATTATTCATGAAAAAAAAATTAATGTAGTTCTTTGTTAGGTTATTTAATAATTAAAATATTATAAACAAAATTGTCTTTCAATAATATTATAATATCTATATGGTTATTATAGATAAATATATAATTTTGAATTAACTTATATATTGTTTATATAAAATTATTAATTAATTATAACTTATTATGTATTGATTCAAAACTTAATAGCAAAGATAAGGAGGTGAAGCTAAATCTAATCCTTCATGAAATATGGAGATCAAGAAAAATCCAACACGTTCAATAGAAAAATATACTGAAAATAGGCATTTTCAAACAAAAAAATTAGTTACATGATATTTTGAAATTTACTTTCTGGCTTTGAATATACTAATTTAAAGTATACAATCTATTATATATATATATATATATATATATATATATATATATTGGAATACACATTATATTTACGAGAGACCGAACGAGGAAAAATATGTTTATCATTTTCTAGGTAATTAAAGTTACGTTCGAGAGCAGAGACGAAAATGACGTTTGATAGTTCTGATGAGACGTGAACCTTAATCTCACGTAATCCATATTCTAATTAATATTAATTAATTTAAAAGAAGTACAAATCAAATTAAAATAATCAAAGTGTTGTGGATTTAATAATATAGACTATTCTCGCTCTTTCACATACAACGACAATATTAAAATGCTATTACAGTGGTGCGTTGGATTCTACTGTACTCTTCTCGGCTAATATATTAAAAGCACAAGTAAATAAGTCGATGATTTTGTACCTAATTGAAGTTTTCTCTTTTTATTAAAAAAAACATTTTCATAGAACACTCATTTTTATTGAAATTAAGGTTTTAATTAAGATATTATGATTCAAAGGTGGTTGGTCAACTATGTGCACGAGCCAACGTATTGGTTATATATACTTTAAGTGGAAACTACAGGGTTTCGAATGGAAACTGATATGAACACAAAATAAAATGGTGCACATTAAATAATGATCAGATAATTAAATTCAGATTTGGCACGTTTAATTTTTGGTGCTCAACAACTTTTAATAATTAAATATATTCTCAATAAAAATGGAAATAAAGGTTGGCATGCTTTGAATTATGAGTAAACGAGAGACTGTGAATGCTATAAAAATTTCAAAAGCAGTTCTTTTGAGCTTATGAAGCTCCAGGAGACCAAGTAAGAACAAGCTCTAATATATTTGAATATTGGTTAAGATTGAAAAAAGTATTTAAATCAAAGATGAATCCGAGGAGGCGTGGTTGTGATCGCTTCCTTTGGATCTTTAAAATTCTAAATTGAATATGTAATTTTATTTTATATATTTAATTTAATTTTTTAATTTATAAAAAATTCATCCTATTAAATTGTAAAAATTTATTTTCACTTATTCAAATACTTAATCTAAATACTTTCACCTCATTTAAAATCAAATTCTAAATCTTGATTTGAATACAAATCTTTACCCGAAGAGTAGTTCAAATTTGATCGAATAAAAAAGGATATGCTTCGAAGTTTGAAATAAGCGAGCTTCGCTTTAACATTAATAGTCCAGTTTTCATTCAAAACTTATCTTTTTGACAAGTTGATTTTATATATATATATATATATATATATATATATATATCGAGGTCCTCCTACCTCTACCCAGAAAAACAGATTGTTCAAAATGCTATTTTCATTCTTTTTTCCGTTTGGCATTGATCGTCCAGAATACTTTGACTGATGCACCCATTCAATGCTCCAAGTTTGGAAAATAAAGCACAAGGATTTGAATCTCTCAGAGAACATAAACCAGTATAACTACCCGCTTCAAATGTAATAGTCGGCTAGCTAGGGTTTTACCCAACTGTTGAATTTGTGCCTTTCGATTTGTCACTGTACATGTGTAGTGACAAAGCATGCACATACTATATATCTTTATTCTCGACAATACAATATTCTTCTTCAACTAAAGGAGCCCATGTATACATATTTTAAATGGTTAGATGAGGTGATGGCATACAGATTTATTTTTGTCCAATAAATCAAAAGGTACACTGAGTAAATATTCAACAGTTTTTAAAAGGAATGGTTGGTAATTAGATTGTATATATTTTTTAATTTAAATTATTAAATAAAAAACATTAGACCATGTACAGTTAAATTTAAAATTTTTTATTATATACCATCTTTAATTTTAATGTAAACTAATAAATCGTACATTTCTTTATTCATACATTTTTTAATAAATATAGATAATTCGTATCCAAATATGTAAACCTAATTTTATGACGCAACAGAGACTGATAAAAATAAAATGGGAAATGAAAAGGATAATCATGGTTAAATTATTACAAAATAAGAAGAGAGATTTAGAGAATGAAAAGTATATAATTTTTTTTTTTCAAATAAATCTGTGGCTGGAAAGCACATAGCAGACAACATGGGTAAAAGCCGTTGGTTTCTACATCTTTCTGTATGGTTGATCCATAGAACGTAAACATCAAATCCACCGAGAATTCAGAATAAACTAAGCCTACAAACCAAAATGCGGCTTTGTCCTTTACCCCTAAACTCATTTTCTTTACAATAATACTATATTCTAGATCTTCTAAGCAAAAAAGAAAAAAATTATTTTGCTATCTTTGCAAAATAATAAATGTTTACTAACAATTTAGTTCATAAATTATTAAACCCGTTTATTTTTAATTTTTAAAATTAATAAAGGCATTAATTAGTTTATGGAAATAACAAACTCTATACACATTAGATCTCCTGAAAATTTGAAATATGTCAAGAGTTTGATATTTCCTAATACCAATTAGTGCATTTATGAATTTCAAAAGATTAAAATCAAACAGAGATTTAAAATTCATTCACTAAATTGGTAATTTAATTAAAAAAAACAGAAGAAAATTCATGTATTTCGCATGATCACCCAGAACCAGATGGAGGAGGATAGCCGCCGGTATCGGGCCAAGTCGATGCCGGAAAATCTGAGCTGCCGTGGCCACTGCCCTGTGATCCGTTTCCCGGTGGCCGGAAGTTACCCACTTGCTGACTAGAGAACAGGGGAAACGAAGCAGAGGATAACTGACTAGAAGGGGAAAATGCAGTTGGTGAAGAAGAAGAAGACAGGGGTGAAGATGACAATAACAGAGAAGACGATTGAAGAGCAGCCAATTGAGAATTATAGAACCATTGCTGCAACAAATTCGAATGTTGTTGCTGTTGTTGTCCATGGAAGTCGCCGGAGCTCTGTAGTAACTGAGAGTACTCCCAATAGTCTCTGATCAAATTGGACGATCCCTGAAGCGACGGCGACTGCAGGAACGGTGGATGCGGGAGAGGAGGCGGCTGCTGCGACAAATGGGTGGCCGGCGGATCCGAGACGGCGAGGCCAGTTACAAAGTTGTGAGCCGGAGGCACTACTCTGACGTTTTCTGGGAAATTTAGTTTCGCTCTGTTACCTCGGAATCTCAATGCGGCTTCGTCGTAGGCTCTGGCTGCAGCCTCGGCAGTGTCGAATGTGCCGAGCCACACTCTCGCTGCTTTGTGGGGATCGCGAATTTCAGCGGCCCATTTCCCCCATGGCCTCTGCCTCACTCCTCTGTATCTTCTCCTCCTCTCGCCGGTTTCCTCCTGCGAACCGGTCTCCGCCGTCACCATGGCGGCGGAGGCGGCGGTGGAGTAGGAGATATTCGTGGCTTCTTCTGTCACTGTAAATGACACCAAAGAAAAAACTTAAAAACAAATTCTTAAACGTAGAAATGCCATTTCAAGATTCTGCATCTACTACACTGTTCTATGGCTAAATTTAGATTGATTAGTTTATCTTACCAGTTTGTGACAAGCAATATAAGATAAGATAGCTCCTCTACACAACTTGAAGATTCTGTGTTCAATTACATAATTTTTTATTTAGAAAAGTTGAGGTTTTATTCAATGAGTAAATATGTATAAGTGTAAGTATTAGTTTAAGAGAACTAAAAATGAAAAAATAGTGATACCCATTTTGAAAATTGGATCAAATTTCGATGGAAGTAGAGCATTAAAATACAGATAATGGAAATCGAATGTGATTATGTGAAGCAATTGCACCTGAAGATGACTCTCCCTGAGAAGGTGCTCTGAAGTCATCAATAGCGCCATAGATTCGTGGCACAGAGCTCTGTTCTTCACGTCCTCTTTTGTGGCCAACCCAGGAAGCAGAGGCAGAACCGAAAACAGAGCCAGAGGAAGAAGAAGAAGAAGACGAGGACAAGTAAGGCGACAAAGCAGGAGGAGAAGAAACCTGCGCAAAAGTTGTCGTCATGGGGACCCGTTCAGTGCCTCTCTGGCTAGAGCCTGACACCACATGCGTCAGCGCCGAAACCATCGCCGTCAACTCTCCTGTTCTGCTATACCCAAACACAGCCCCCTCGTCCTCCTCCGCTGCCGCCACAGCCGCCGCCGCCGGTTGGCTCAATATTTCTTCCTCATCGGCGCCGCCGTGATGGGACGTGAACCTCGCAAACTCGCCTGACCCCCGTTGGTGCGCCACCGTTAGCAAGCACATGTAAACGACGGACGACGCGGATGAAAATCTGAAAGTAAGATCGATTCAGAATTTTTTTGGTCTATTTCAGGAGACTCTTCTGAGATACTACTGATCAGAAAGCAACGGTTCTATATATATAAGAGGAAGGAGAATTCAAATATGAGATAGTAGCCTCAATTATAATAGTTGACACTAACCCACCACCATGCACACCACTTTGCTCATGAACTTTCCCATTAATATCCTTTGGGTATCACAGACATATACTTTTTCAAATTTTCATTTTCCTGGAAAATCGATAAATATTATACCCGAAAAAGGAAATACCATGAGGGTGATTGCCGCCTCTAGCTAGGGATTTTGGTGTGCATGTTCATACCGAAAGGGGATTTGATTGAAAATTAATGGAGATGAAAATCTTTTTGTAGCTCTTGAAAATTGTCGGTGTTTGAAAGAGAGAGAAAGAGAGAGAAAGCAGAGTGATCATCTTTGAATTGGATTTTATAACTAGAAGCAGCCAAATGATTTATTTTTTTTTCATTTTTTGGTTCATATTCTACATACCGACATGGCAATTAAACTTGCAAGCATAATTATGATTAACTCATGATTAATTAACTAATGGGTGTGGTGAAAAAAATCTACAGAATATGCTGGGGATTAAGTTACAAGTGGGTGATTGTTATGGATTAACTTATTTAATTAAGGGGACAATTAGAATAAAAAATAAGGCACCCAGGAGTTTACAATAGCGGATTAGCTTAGGAATCACTATTTTATGAGGCACCTAGGAATTTAACTAAGGTTATTAATTGTTTTGCCCTATAATATGAATGCAACATATTCTATAATTAAAAATTACCAGGTATGTTATAACCTGTTTTGTTGACTGTATAACGCTATATTTAGTTAATAAATTATCCTGATAATTGAAGGAATCTCATTGTACGGTCAAACCACGGCTCTCTACTGACTGTTTAATTAACTCGTTGAATTCTTCAATTCCATCATTGTAATTAGTATTCATTTTTATTAAGAAAGAAAATTGATATAATTATATATTAATATTATATTAGATTATATGCACACCAAAAAAAAACCACTTTTCTTTGCATTCTTCTGTAGTGAATTTGTTTATGTTGTAGACATAACGAATCATCCTATGAGACTTGGTAAAACAAGAATGATAGATGTCCCCTGCCTTTTTCTTCTTCTTTTTTCCTGGTTATGTGTTTGATAGATATAATTATAAATGTAGTTTCATGACTTTTAATAAGAGAATTAAAAAGGTTTAATTTTATGAATTATATAAAATGAAAATAGTGAAGTGAGAGTTGGAATGAGGAGGAACTGAGTATCGAAAATGAATATGTTGTTCTTACAACACATATTGTTCACGTTTTGTGCTATTAGACGAGAATAATTACATGTTATAAATGATATGCTTTAATAATTTAAAATACATACTTGTTTAAAAGTGAATGATCATATCTCCAATTTGACCGAACCAAATAGATTTTAAAAGCATGATTAATGTGCGTACGTGAGGAAAGATGGAGAGAATGAAATATTCCAAAATACTTAGCTTCATAAAATTGGATAAAAATAGCGAAAGAAAGGTGATCTCTCTACAATTTTATATTTTATAACTAAAATTATAGGAAATAGGAGCCAAAATGACAAAAAATAATTAGTCTAAATCGTATAATAAATATATTATCCGTAAGAAATATTTGGTCTATATTAATAAAAAATTTATTTAGTGTATTGTAAGTTATATAAGTGAATTATATTTATAAAAGTTTAGAAATTAATAGTTAGTGATTCTAAACAATATATGACTTACAATTTAAAAGAATTAGTTACAATTAAATAATATAGACTTGATTATTTTAAAATAAACTGACCAACTCAACCAAAATAAAATAAAAAGAGGGCCATATATATGGAAATTGACTTAATTAGTTAGGCAGAAGTACCCCAACGTGGAACTTTAACAGAGGAATGGAGTGTCCCCTAATAATGGAAAACTCATCTTTCGAGTGTGGAACCTTTTGAGTTGGGCGTGTATAAGAGTGAATGCTTAAATCCCATGTACAATATATATATATATATTAGCCATATATATATATATGCGTTTTGAGCAAATAATGATAATAATGACAATAGATAAGACACGAGAAACTCAATGCTTTACGCAAAAATAATGTATAGGGTAGTAAGAGGAAAAAAAAAATGTCAACGTGGGCTTAAGTGAGTGAGTGTAGGCTTATACGTGTTTCGAGATGAGAATTGCGCACAGCATAAGCATCATATTATCAAGGTTGTACTGGACCCCATCGTCGCACTTAATAAAAAAAATAAATTAAGTTCACTCCTTATTTTTATATTTTATGATCATTTAATTTTTTATAAATATAATAAAAAATTAATCATTTAAAAATATTTTTTATATAAAATTAATATTTTATTAATTTAAATTAAAAAATAATTTTCGTACAAATTGAAATTTATAAAAAAAATTAATTTGTCACCATTTGAACTAAATTATTAAAAAGTGTAAATTAAAAATCAATTTTATAATTTTTTTTAATTTTATTAACTAAAAAATATATACAAATTTAACATTTAAAATATAAATTTAATGGTCTAAATTAAAATTTAAGTTATAGTTTGTAGTTAAATTAAAAGTGTCAATATTAATGACATATAATTCTAAACTTTAATTTAATAATTTATATTAAATAAATTACACAATTGAACAAAAAATAACAAACCTATTTTCACACCACCACGTATATTCAAGGTTCAGGTGTAGCAATTATAAAAGTTAAGGTAATAAATTATCCAATAATTTAATCTACTTGCGATTAATTATTTTATAATAATTAATGAAATATTTGTAGTTTGTTCCGTTAATCTTTGTTACCTTAAGCTATTTGTTTAAACACCCGTGATTGTCACGTAATTTCATTTATTGTTCTTAAATTTGGCACAGATTTTCAATTTTTTTTAGTTCTTTTAAATTATATTTGATCGAAAATTTTTCAGTGACGAGATAACTGATAGCAAATTAAGCAACTCAGTAAATTAGACTACGTTTTTCTCTAAAATTGATACTTGAAATATTTATAAATTGTTGATGTTGTCCTCGTTAATAAATCATATTGTTTTCAGATAAACACTACTAAATCATACTGTATAACCTGCATAGGATCGGAGATCAAATGAAAGAATAATAGTAACTATTAAGAAAATAGCCAATAAATATTATATCTACTAATAAATTTAATTTTTTAAAATTGAATAAATTTAATTATCTGGACACACATAATAATTATAGTTTGAAAGTGTGATTTTTATACTAATAATATTCACCAATAATGTGGCTTCACTCAAAACAAATCCTTTCCATTTCAGAGTTGTACCCAAGTAAAATTATTGATACTGGCTAGATCAAGTTTTAAAAATGTATGCGGTCATTAGATTAAAATTTTAAAAAGTTATCAATTTTAGTTTTTAAAATTTCAAATATAGCTTATTAAATTTGTACAGTTTTTTATAATTTTTTAGACTAAAAGATAAAACAGTAAGCGATATCTAAACAGCTTGAATATCCTAATTATAAACAATCACACACTGAAATTCATTATTCATAGTATTCACAACAAACCCTCTAAATATACAATCAAACACTTTCATACTCAGTTTTTAGAAAACTCACTCAAACTAAATACTTTATTTTTTAGACTAAGGATTAAAGAATAAAACCATTTAATATAAATAGTATCCATACGGCCGGAATATTCTATTTATACACAAATTTATGCAGTTGTTTAATGTAAACAACGTGAAAAGATAATCATAAAAATTCTGAATTCAGTTTTACTAGTGACTTGTTTGGGCTACAAAATGAGTGTCATGAAAGCTAACAAAATCATGACAAGCATTGAGGCATAACCAAAATTGTGGAATCATAAGCATGCTTGAAAAACTTGTTTCCAAACAATTCCTTCCGTTTTGATGGACGCAACATGGCTGGTATAACCACCTCACCACTCAGTCTTCCTCCTCCTTTAATCATAACAAAACTTCATTCTGCCTTTCCTAAATTTGCCACGTGTCATCTTTTAGTAACAGGCTCTCACCGACACGTGCACCTCCACGGTTCTTCCAACCCAAACAAATAAATTGAATAAAATATACTTTTGATCTTTATAG
This sequence comes from Delonix regia, assembly GCA_037074485.1. Taxonomy (NCBI): domain Eukaryota; kingdom Viridiplantae; phylum Streptophyta; class Magnoliopsida; order Fabales; family Fabaceae; genus Delonix; species Delonix regia. Next base: position 16,810,443 of record CM073449.1, on the reverse strand, counting down.
TTAGCTTACATTTTAAGTTAGTCCCTGTAATTTAAAAATTTATAATTAAATCCTTAGAATTTAAATCATTTTTAATTTATTTATTACTATTATATTTTATTATATAGTTGAGTTCATTTTATTTCATTTCTTTTATTAAGATAAATTACACATATTCAAATTGTTAAGATAATATAAAATTAGTTGCATTAACAAAATTTAACATAATATTATCAAAATTTTAACAATAGGGATTAAATTAAAAAAAATTGTAAACTGTAAAGATTTAATTACAAAAATTAAATGAAACTATAGTAACTGAAAGTATAATTTTCTGTAAAAGAAATTTATGTATCATTTTCAAATAATGCAAGGGAAGTCACAATTTGAATCTCCAATTTTTTTTTTTAATTATATTGCTGTCATGTTAGAGAGAAATAGACATAAAATAAATAATATCTAATTCCATTTAAAGATATGGGAGCCACTTAACTAGTGAAATCCATTCACTATGTATATATATCACTCTAATATAACAGCAATATAAGAAATATAAATATAAAGGGATCCAAATTAAAGGAAGTCATGTGATCAGCATTAAACTTCTAATCATTTTCATGATTGCAAGGGGACTAAAAATATATAGTTTTTCATGACAGTAAATTTTTTTTGAATTATCTATTGAGTATCGTAATACAGGAAAAATTAAAACCAAGATTTCATATTTTAAATTATTTGATCATTTACCCAATGGAGGATTAAATTAAATTCATGCATGCATGTTATTATTATTATTATTATTTTGATCACTCATGCATGCATGTTGATAAATGCCAGGGAATCATAAAGTGGAAATTGGTTTGAAATGCAATGCACAGACAAAATGAAGAATAAGGTTAATCTGTTGTAAGCAAAAGAAGCGTCCTTTAAGGTCCTTTTTTAGGAAGAGACACCAACTTCTTTCCTGCGTGGCTCCACTCTTTCATCAATATGCTTAAAAAAAGTTTAGAGCTTAAAGCTTACATATATATATATATATATATATATATATATATATATATATATATATATATATATATATATATTCTAGGTTAGTTTATGCTTTTCCCACGTTTTTCTTGTTTTCTTTCTTCAAAAAAAGAAAACCTACTCAAAGTATATACTTAATGCATATTCATTCTCTATGTAACATTCCTAATTTAGTAATTTTTAATATAAGCTAAATTAAACAAGAATAAATATACTAAGTTGAATCATTTAAAGAAAACAACATATAATTTAGTTTTAAGGTATAGGGGCAAACTTGTCATTTTGAAAAAATGCTAAAGGAAAAATGATAAATTTACAAGGCCAAGTGCAAAATAGTCATTTTAAAAAAATATTAAGGGTAAAATGGTAATTTCACAAGGAGGGACATGTGGCATTTCCTTAACATATGAGGCCCATACCATAATAAAATATTAAATATTCATTCATACTATAATGAAATATTATATATTCATAGAGCCACACCATAATTATATCTTAGATAATTATAATTTGATATTGAATCATAATTGTTGGATTAAAAAAGTGGTTAAATCTTAGCCATCAATTTCTCTTTAAATACCTTACACCCTACCTCTTTCTTTACACTATTCCTTACATTCGTTCTATACCCATTTCACTTACTTTTACCTCTCCACTCCATACTTAGATCAAGAAGGAAGGAAATAAGAAGAAATGAAGCAATTTTATGAGAAGTACAAGAAAGTAGAGCATAACTAGGTAATATGATTTAGCATATTCTAGTTTCTTTTCTTCTCTTTTCCTTCTTTTTCTTGAATGGTCTTTATGGTAATTCCTTTTTGGCCTAGGGCCATTTATCTTGAAATTTTATCACCATGAGTTCATTCAAAGTCTAAGATGGATAGAATTAGAAAAGAATGATGATAGATAGATATTTTGAAATATCTAAGGAAATAATATGTAAGTCATAACAACTTCAAGATAAGAATTTTAATGTGTGAATTTTGTTTTGCATTATATATCTTTATATGAATATTTTGTTATTCATACACTAAAACTGCTTATGTTGTTGTACATTTTAACTTTGTATGATGATGTGATAATATGATTTGTTGAGAAAAGAACTATTTTTTATAAGAGTAAACTATTCTTGTGCACTGTGCACTTATTGATAATTTGAAATCTCATTTGATAATGGCTGGGTATGCTGCCTTACTATATATATATATATATATATATATATATATATATATTATGAACCATTTGATAATGACTAGTTATGTTGTCTTAATATATATTGTAAACCCTGTGAGTTCCTTAACAAGGCATTATACCCCATTAATCTTGTAATTTATGGCATGTCATACCACTTAAATGATTACAAGGAAATGGTTTTATTACAATTCTTGAGTCATAATTTGAATTATAAGATTAACGACAGGTTGTGCCACTTAAATGGTCTTAAAAATTCAAAAGACGACAAGAATGTATCATTACTAGAAACATCTTGAATTTAATTGATATTAAAGGGATTCTTAACTATCATAAAAACATCAGTGGTCAGATAATTACAAAAGAAATCTTGATAGTTCTCTCTCAAACTAATCTAATGTTGACTATATGATGGTTTGGGTGACATATTAAGATAAATATTATATTGTCCAACTTTGTCTTGGATACCTATTGGGGACACCTTAGCTAAAGTTGGGGTCGTGTCTACTAGTCAAGTGTCATATGTTGGGGTTCGTGAGACTTGATCACCTGAGTATGACAATTATATACTGGGCTTTATGATACTCAAATAACTCAAATATGACTTCTAATGCCTAATGGGTGAGAACATTATCTACCTCTGTTTCTCATATGTCTACAAATACATATTTATATATTATGATATCTGACATCTACACATATTTCATAAAGATAATAATTTTTAGACATATTATATTCTATTGATATTTCGAGTATCATATATGTTTTTTCATGTTACTGATAACTATTCTCAGCTCTATTAATGATGTTTTAAGATGGGGAATTACCAAATTTCTCTTGAAGCTTGTGTGAAATGAGCATTTGCCCCACTAATTGGGAAGCGCTTGTTATTAAGATCGTCTTTGCAAGATATGATATGACCTTACGCGCCATATCACTTATGTTCGTGTCACAAGAATGCATGAATCTTACTAGAGTTGTGACATGAACCTTACTAGATTTTCAAGTCCTGTCTTTATTTAATTTATGAGTTTTTCTCTTGAATTATAAAAATTTGTTTCTCCTCATTTAAATTTTTAATTCGAAAACTTTTATCCCTTTATAATTAAATTATAAATCCGTTCTTGAACTTACTCGGTTATCTAGGCTACACCAGGTGGCAAGTAGGATTAGTTGTGAAACCAGTTAATGCAGCCCCTCACTGCAGTATTCAGGGAAAATTTACAGCTCAATACAAATTACAACAGAAATATACATAATTATATATAAATATTATCGTTCTTTTTCCTTTCTTGGCTTAGTCATACTTCCTCAGTTATGAAGAAAGCAAATGTAAAAGTCACTAATAAATACAATGAAGATATATTATTACTCAGTTATAATAGCTTTTGCATTATATGAAAGTGACTACTTATGTACTCTTTTGTCTCTCACTTGTAATTACTCTTCTTATTATATATATATATATATATATATATATATATATATATATATATATATATATATTACCAACCTTAATCGCCGTAGATACAAATACTCATATTATTTTCATATAAAACAAAAAATAAATATTGAAAGTATATAAGAAATTAATATATTTATTCGTCCATCTATTATCGAATTTATCTGTGTATACAAAAAAAAATTGAGAGAGAAAGAGAAACATGCATTTGTTAGGAAAATTTAGTTAGATGATTTCTTTAGTTAACTAAACAGGAACACACGGAAATAAAAAATTGTGTTTTAAATAAAATGGTCTATTATATTATTTTTAACAAAAACTTAATAACTACTTACAATGTATTTTGTTTAATTTATATAAAATGTAGCAATACTTAGCATCCACATAATTAATAAAGGGTAAAATATTTTGATGTACGGTTTGCGTTATATATATATATATATATATATATATATATATATATATATATATGAATGAAAAAGGTGCATGAAAAAGAGTTTATCTGACAGGAAACATGTGGATGAAAAAAAGGATTTTCTGAATAAAAGTGCTTATAATTATTTATTAAAAATAATTAATTATCCACAATTTTTTATGAATAACAAAAGACAGAAGTGCGGAGCTGCCTAATTGTCGTTCCCACTAATGAAAAAGTTTTAATATATGTGTATATATATATATATATATATAATTCAAATATTTAATATGCATTTCTCATCCAAAAATACACAATAATAATAAATAGTACGCATGATTCAACCTACTAAATGAAAGTTAAACTTCTTAAGTATCATTAATTCATATTTATAAATATATATTGGAATCAAAATTCATTAAATTCTTAGTGTTTTCTATTACTCAACTGATCTTTCTCGTTGGATTTTGTTTATTTTGATATGGTGTACACATTTGTTTAATGCGTAATTGTTTTAACCGGAAGTTTTTATACTTTTTAAGGAGGAAAAAAAATATTATTTTGATCACTATCTTATAACTGAATTATTTTTTAGTTCCTCGCTTATTATTATTTTAAAAAATAGTATTCTATTAATGAAAACTTATCATTTTTGGTTCTTTGATATAAATTAATGGGATTTAACATAAAAAATTACATATGGTAATGATAATTTTTAATCAATAAAAAATTATCTAAAAAAATAAAATGTGTAAAAGGACTAAGACTATAATTCAATGATATGATTACGATTAAAACAATATTTTTCTCATATTAATAACGGATATCTCGCAACCAAAAATTATTGGCTTTTTAGCTTGCGTCACAAAATGCTTTCTTATCTTAAATATTTTAATATATAACTCAACGAGACTACGTTGTCGTCGTTTATTTAAATTTTTAATTATTAAGATTTCTTGTACCATTTGTTACTAATACGGCTAAGATGTTTGAGTCATTATAGGTTCAGAAACATGTATGTCTCTTAGTCATGACATAATAATTAATAATATATTATTAATTATTATTAGGAAAAATACACTTTTGGTCAATTTTACTTTAAGTTTTATTTTTGTTCAATAATTACTTTAGTCCCTTAAGTTTACTTTAAATTTTATTTTTGTCTCTTAATTTAATTTTGTTCCGATTTTTCTCTTAATTTTTATAAACTTATCAATTTTTTTTTCTAACACCATCAAATTATAATGCTTTAGATATTTAGGCTTTGTATAAATTAAGAATTATAACCACCGAAAAACAAATTAGATATAAAATATTAAAATGAAGAAAACAAATATCAAAACAAATTCGGCTATATTAAGTTTGTAAAAGAATAAGACAATAATTGAACTTTAAAATAATAATTATTACAATTAATAGATATTTTGCATTTGAATTGATAAATGAAGAAAAAAATGAAAGGTGAAAAAATATTTGAGTGATTTTTTAAAATTAAATTCAAACTAGAATAAAATAAAATTAAAGAAAAAAGTGAAATTTAAGGTGAAATTAAGTGACTAAATTAGAACAAATAAAATTTAAGAGATACAAATAAAACTTAAAGTAAAATTAAAAGGACGTAACTCAAAGCAAAATTAAATGACCAAATTAAAACTAAATGAAGTTAAGGGATGAAATTCAAACCTCAAGTAAAATTGAGAGACTAAAAATACACTTTTACCATATGATAATTGCATTATAAATTATACAAAAAATAAAGTAATTTTTACAATTAATTAATAATTAAATAAAATAATGTTTTAAAGTGTATTATTTAAGAGTTCATAGTATCATCGCTTCAAAAAATAATACACATTTTTTGTTTAATTATCACATCACCAAATTCTCTTCCATCAACTCCTTAATTTCCGTTTTTTCAAATTAAAGTTGGCCGCTTATTAGTGAATCTCAACTCTATGATAATATATACGACTATCTTTTGTTTGATATGACGTTATTTAATTTTGCAACAACAAAAAGGTGATATCTTTATTTAGACAGAATAAGCAACCAATTCGCTTGCATCAATGTGAAAATCAACATTATTAAGTTAGCATTAGAAGGCCATCATATTACGAATAAAAAAGAAAAGTATAACATCATAATTTTATTTTTATACTTTGTGATAATATAATTATTCACAAATTAATCGTAATAAATTAATTTTTTAAAAATATTATTGTATATAAAATTAGTTTATTATTAATTTAAATAAAATGACTAATTTTATACAAATTTAAATTTATGAGAGACTGATTTTGTATAAATATAAACTTGTGAGTGATTTGTTTTGTATAAATTTAAATTTGTGAAAGACTAATTTATCATAATTAATTTATAAAAGACAAATTGTTACAAAATATAAAAGTAAGGAACGAATTTGGATAGAAAATAACTTGAACGTATCCAAGTAATGGGTTGGCGATTATATTTATGGGTCTTGTTTATGCCACATTGGGTAGTTTGTTCAGTATTTGTTAATTTACCTCACAAAAAGTTACTTTTTGATTGGAGAAAAATATTTTAGAGGACTTAATGGAAAAACTTTATCTTTTGAGAACTAAATTTCAAAAATAAACTTTTAAAAATTAAATCATTAAATTGATTTAAAAATTCACATTGCCCAAGTGATATCCACTCAAGCATGAACCAAAATATAGTGCATGGTTTGTTAAATAATTATGCATTCTTTAGTAGAGGATTTCAATCACAAATTTATTCTCTGATTCAATTAATACTACATAAAATATAGGTTTAACTCAAAATTGTTCTTTTTTTCTTAAGGGAAAAATATTTTAGTATTAATTTATATGTTAGTCATATTTATTGATTATTTACATGCCAACAAGACTTAAATATAGAATGGATGAAACTATTAGATTAATTAAATAAAAGAGCCGTGCTGAAGCAATAAAATTTTTTTCATAGTAATATAAGTTAAGAAAACACAAACAATTCTTAGAAAATCAAATGATAACAATTTTAGTATGATATTTGTATGTACGTATATGTGTATGTATAGGAAAAAGTATTAAATTGATCCCTTATTTTTATATTCAGTGATAATTTAGTCTCTTATAAATTATTTGTAACAAATTAATTTTTTTAAAATTTTATTTTTTTGCAATATTAGTCAATAATTAATTTAAATAAAAATACTAGTTATATAAATTTAAATTTTAAACTTATTTGTCATGATATAAAAATAAAGGACTAATTATATATATATATATATATATATACACACGAGCTACTAAGTACAATGGAATATATATCATACGTATCATATAAATATAGGATTATAATAATTACAACATGTTCTTTGGCCAAAAAAAAGATCACAACATGGTGTGATAGCTAGCATATTGCGTGGTTGTCATGACTTAAGATGATGATGCATATAGGATAGGAACACATTCTTTCAAACTTGTAATTAATTGAGATTAACTAAAACAAAGACTTAATTTATTGATGATGTAATAATTAAGAACTCAGAAGAACACGTGGTAATACAAGTAAGACATGGGCCAAAAAAGAAGGGAAAAGGACACTATATATGTGTATATATATATATATATATATATATATATACATACATATCCTCATATATATATATATATATATGAGGATATGTACCTTTGGGGGCTGAATAGATGGAAGAAGGTCAGATTCAGTGTTCTTTAGGAGGGACCCGATGAATATATATGCACAACACTGCACAACTTGATTCTCAGGAGAGATAAAGAAATGAAAATGGGACCAACTACGCGGACGCATGCCAAATCCCATATTAATTATTCCAACATATCATCGAACGCCCAAAGAAAATTAACCTAAATGGTGTTCCAGTTTTATATTTTGTATTAATTTGATTTTTTATAAATTAATTATAATAAAAAAATTATTTATATAAAATTAATTTTTAATTAATTTAAACCAAGGACTTAATTTTGTATGAATTTAAATTTGTAAAAAATTAATTTTATATAAATTTAAATTTGTAGGAGACTAATTTATTATGATTAATTTGTAAGAGATCAAATTATTCAAATGTAAAAATGAAAGACAAACCTCATACTTTTCTCCAAAACAACATTAATTGATATTAATTCATTACTTTAATTGAAATGGATATGGCCCCAGTGCATCTCTTGCTAATGGATTCCCATTATTATTGTTCTTGTTGGACATATTTTATTATATATACATATATGCATATTACACTTATATATTTTTTACATTTATTTATTATTGATTTACTTTATTTTTTTATAAAGTTATCCTACTCTAAAATTTAGTTTTCGCACACTAAGTCCATATAAGATGTCTGAAAGTATTCATGATGCCTCATTAAATGTTAAAGATGAATAGAGACTCAAAAGAAAAAAAAAATTTGGACATTTACTTTTGACTTTAAAATTAATTTATTCTTTTAAAAAATAAAAAATATTAAAATAATCCAAATGTTAACCATATGTTTCATAATGAATTTAACTTTTGAATAAAAGAAATGGTAGTATAACGAAAAAGAAGTGGTGATGTGGATATGAATGGGTCCCATCCCCACGATTTCCATGCTAAAGATGGATCCAGTATTTATATTTTGGTTATGATATTTATCAATTAAAACATAATAAAGTATATAATTTTTTAATAATATTATGATATATGTATAATAATTATAGATAGTAATATTTAATTAAATTATATTTTTATATTATTTTAGTTAATTATATATTTATCATAATTTTTGTTTGGATCGAGCAAAAGCTATGCAATACCATTAATGAGTAAAAGACACAAAAGCATATGGCAAGTTCTCTTTTCATTTTCATCCTTTTTTTCCCTTCGAATTAAAATATGAACACTTGGAGGGAAAATTTTAAGCACTTTTATTGGATTAAATTAATCAACAGTGATCAACCCACTATATAATATATTAATGATATATTACACTTATTTAATGAAAATAATATATGATATATCTAAATTAACGTATCAATTATTTGAGTAATTATGGAAATTACATAATAATTGAGCATTCAGTACTTCAACTAAGAAATCTGAAATTTAATTTGAAACTTTTATAATATAAAAAAATAATGAACAGCCAATAATATTCTATTGCTCAAATTTCAACCAAATAGAAAGTTCCAATTATGAAAAATTTATCAAAAAATTTATATATTATATACGAATTAATATAAGTAGGAATATTTAAAATATTGTTAATAGAATATATATATATATATATATATATATATATATATACACATATATATTGTGAACTCTCCATCTTTTTCAGAATTACAAAAGTAGAGTATAATATTTAGACTATGATGATAAAATGAAAAAAAAAGAAATTAAGAAACTGAACCAAATTTGACTCTCAAAGAGTAAATTACAACGTAGAAATTATGTGCATGATATATCCTTTGAACATATTCTTGAAATCTTTCTGTAATTTTTTTGGTGATTTTGTATTTGCGTATCAGATCAGAATATTATATTGACAGGAAAATTAAAATTGTCATATTCCGAACAATTTTCCTTCGAAGTAACTTTAAATTGCGTACGTACGTTTAGTTTGTAATAAAGTGGGCACTTAAGATCAGATGATGTGATGGATGAAAATCTTTGACCAACATATACTTCGTCTTCCACTTAGCCCTTGGATTATTTGTTACCACTAGAAATTCTTACATATTGTAATAGTAGTTTTGTTTGTTATTTTTTTTTACATGAATTATATATATATATATAAAAGATACTAATAACTTAATGTTAAATTCTAGCACTCATACAAAAGGATAACTCTAAATTTTAAAAGCGATTTAATTGCTTTTTAAATTAAGATATATTTAAAGTATATGATCAAATACATGTTTATATGTGTATATATCTGTAATATTTAACCTAATTTAAAATTAGTGCTAATGTAACTTTATATATATATAAAAAAGTTATGTATAAATTTCTCTTCTAATATTTTATTATTAAAAAAGAGAGAGTCCATTTTTTCAAAATTCATATATATTAGGAAAATCTATAGCTGCAAGACTTAAGAATTACGATGGTGACATGGATTCAAGTACGATTTTGTATTTAAATTAATTTTTTTTAATGATTTAACATGATAAATATGGCTTGATGATGAATTCATCAAAAATTAGTTATTATCCCCAACAATGTTTTGAAAGCTTAGTTCATATTTGTAATGCCCATGAAATTTATACTCAAAAGAGATACTCAAAAGGGAACTCAGTCAGTGTTAAATATAAATGCAAATAAAATTTTGTCTGAGATTATAACCAAAGTGATTACCTAAGCCTTACCCTATACATTCGTAACACTTGTAACTTAATAGAGTATAATGTTCAAGTATCTGTCAGAAAAATTTTGATATGAAAAAATAAAATATTCTCCCACTTAAAATATTTGAAACCCGTAATCATAACAATTATACCCACTAACCCCACTAACTATATTTTAATACAATAATCATACTATATAATTGCATCAACTCCCAATTTTCTTTTGTACATTTCCTTCCTGCACATTGCTTCCCATTACTAGGTCGTCACTGTGTTTGCCGTTCCTCCACATTTTCAGCCACTGTCAGCTACCGTGAAGGGTCACTGGTGCCACCTCTTAGCTACAGCAGCTTTGCTGACCTCCTAGCGACCTCCACTAGTCGCCACATCGTCGAAAATTCTTCGATTTTCTGACAACACTATTCACACAAAACCAAGCTCAAATTTCACAAAATTACTACGTTTGTGCTTCGATTTAGCTTAGGGTTTTACTTCCTACATCAGTTTTAGTCCCTTTTCCCTCATTTGCAGTGATCAATTTGATGTAATTTGCCTCAAATTGAAGAAACCCCAATTCCAATACTGTTCATCCACGAAAATCACTATTCATGCAAGAAAGTGATGAAATTGAGCCTAATTCGGTGTAATCCCATCGAATTGAGTTAGGATTACATATCATATATATAGGCTAAATGTTTGATGTATTATCATGGTATGTCAGATAATTCTACTGTAGAAATTTTGGGAGGTCCATAACTCAGGAAATGCCCTGCCTAACTTCCTACACAGAGATTAAACTGATTCAATTAACATTTGCAAGAAAAGTAAATGAGATTTAATGTTTATTTAATGTGAGTTTATATAAGCTTTGTTGTCTTGAGGTTTCTGATTGGCTCACGAGGATGAATGACACTTTATTCTCGTACCAGTCATATCTTATTAACTCAAGTCATAACAATATTGAAATTATTAAAAATTAATTATAAAATTATTTTGGAATTTGAAGTAGTAAGAACTTCTCTCTATATTGATTAATCAATATTAAAAGAACCGTTATATGGAGGTCGATGCTTTTTCTTTTGTGTGATTTGCATCTATATGATTTCCTTGCCTTTCAGTTCTTTATACCTCTTTGAATTTTTTGTGATTCGGTTATCATGATGAAGGACCACATATTCTCCTTGGATTTGCAGATATATATTATTTGTGACAATGTGATTTATGTATTCTATTATTCAAGTAAATATGAAATTTATATATCGTTTTGGAAAACTATATTACATATGTTTTATTTTCATATATAATTTATATATAAAATTGGAATTTGCTTTGTGTTACATATATGAAATATATAATTACGATAATATGGGATTTAGCATATGCGAAATTACGTACTCTGGAATTTAATTTTATATGAGAATATTGTATAAGAGATTTATTATCCTTATTTAATTTTTCACCATTGCACTTTGATAGTCAAAAGAAAAGAAAAATAATTATAATTAATTGAGGAATTTAAATTTGAATGTTGGTATGTTTATATAAATTTTCAGATGAATTAATTGAAACAAAACATCACCAAAGTGACTATTGTGTAAATTATTTTATTTTAAAATACACAAAATTATTTATTGACCTAAAAGAAAGTATACAATTACCATACTTGTATATGCACATGAGCCCTAAATTATCATAAAGTAAGATTTATTGTTGGGCATGTTACTTTATTATCAATTTTTTATTACAATATCAAGATATTGCTAATTACAAGTTAATACTTTATCCAAAGATGAAATATTAATGAAGTGTCTCGTATCTTGTGATAGGATATACATTTATTCAAAATTATTATTCAGTATTGGTTTGACTTTGGTACATATGTGAGTTTTTTTCTTATTTTGTTGTTGATTTAGTTTCTACTCCTGTAGCTATATCCTGATAACTCAATTCTCATATTGTATGCCACAAGTTTTAAGGCATGGCAAGAAAGTATTCAAAACACTCTTAGAGATCTAGATTTTGTATTATAGGTTCCTAAGCTTACTAATCTCATTAATGAGAGTACCTCGTATCAAAAGAGAGAGATGATAATGATAATAATAATAATTAAAAAAAAAAACAACAACAATAATAATAATAAGGAATGTGAGAAAAGTATAACCACATAAGTCTTATGTTCATCAAGTGTGTCATTCTAAAAGCTTTTAAGGCACAATATCTAATTAAGTGGAAATGACTAAGGTTTTCCTAGAGGATTTGGAGAAAAGATTTGCTAATACTGATAAAGTTTAAACTAATACAATCTTAGCAATACTTATCATAGCTAAACTTATCTCTATTAGGTATATGGACAAAGGAAACATAAGAAAGTATATTTTGAAAATGTTTAATCATGTTTCAATAACTAAATGCACTCAAATTGAACTTGTCTAAAGACTTATTGGTTACTCTTAGTCATTTAATGAGCTCATTTTACACTATGTTTAGGAAAATAAATAAATAAAAAGCATGAAAGGACAACATGTACTCAATTGACCTCTATTTCAAATGAAGAGGAGAAAGACAACAAGAGAAAGAAAATAATAATAATAATAATAATAAGGAAGTTGCAGATACAATACCATTGAAAAAACAATACAAGGAACCAACTTAGAATAATTAACTTTTCTGTGGGGTTGCGAGTCATAAGAAGAAGTAATGTACCAACCATCATGCATGGCATGCAAAAAATGTATACTTGTTAAATTTGTTTGTTCTAAGGTCAATTTGACTTTGATACTACAATACAAGTGGTCGATATGTTCCAAGAAAAAACATAAGGCTGAAGTTGAAAATCAACCAAAAGAATTAAGATAGTGTTTGGACAGATGTGACAGATTAGCTGAATAATGTATAGGATCATTTGTGAAATTCCTATAAGAATGCAATATTGTCCCACATTGCATTGTGTTGAGTTTGCCTCCTATGAATGGTATTTGTTGAAAGACAAAATGGAATGCTCAAAACCATGGTGAGGAGTATGATCAATTATTCTACTTTGCTTAAATTACTTTAGAGAACGACTCTAAAAAAATCGTAACATATAATACTCAACAGATTTTCAACTAAAGCGACTATAAAAGGCCTCTTATGAGTTTTGGACAAACAAAAAACCTAGTATAGAACATTTTTACATTTGAAGATGTCTAACTAAGGCAAGATCCTATAAGTCGAATGAAAAGAAATTGGATTTTAAGATTATTAATTGCATTTCATTAGATACTTTGAAAGATCCACAAGTTACAAATTTTATGATCCCACAACTAATTTTATTTTCAAAACAAGTAATGCCTTGTTGTTTGAGGAAGTTGAGTTTGTAAGAAGAGAAAGAGTTTAGAAATTTGTCATTGAAGAAAAACATGTAGATATTCTTTTCGACTTGTCAGTAAAAGTAGATTAGTTAAAGTACACAAATCTATAGTACCCAACACAACAAAATGAAAAAATTAATAATAATCATGATCATAACAATAATCATATTAACCAACTCATTAAAAAATGTAAGTTCCCATAGTAACTCTAATTAACATGATCATGAACAAAAACAAGATCCAAGGATTCTAATTTTATGTAAAAGTAATTGGGAAAATATTATTTTTAGTCCTCCACTTCTTTGATCTTTCATAAATTAAATGTTTCAGGTCATCCACTTATAAACTTATTCTCATTTAGAATGGAACTACTTTGAATTTTAAATTCATAAAAGTACCAAAATTAAATTAAATTAAAAAATATAGGACTATTTTGTAACTTTTAATTTGTAAAGAGTCAACATAAAACTAAGTTCAAATATAGAAAAGTAAAATAATATTTTCAAGACTTGCAATTCTTGTTAATCCCCAAAAGTAAAGGTATATAGTACAAAATCCCTACGATTGCAGGCGCAATGCAAGTTGGGAGAGGCTTTGGCTTTTTGGTTTGGCTTCCTGTTCTCAAGTCACGCATATGTTCCAAAGCCATGAGAATATCTTTTAGGATATATCCATCTCATTATTGAATAGAAGCTGGGCCACTAGGGTTTTTACTTTCCATAAAGCAACATTCTCTCGTCTTCTAATTACTTCCATCTTTATCCACAAACCAAAAAGTTCCTTCCCGAACAATAAAAATAGCGATCATGTTCGTTAAAAGTAATGTGAATGGGCAGCCAAATAAGTACTCGCTAGATTACTTACTGAAGATGCAACCACATGCATGAACCAAATTCAGTGTTATTTGACTAAGAAAAGAGATTGAGGGGTTTTCAATATTAAGGTATACATATAGGAGTACCACATTTATCAAAGAAATTAAAGTATATATATGTTTGAGTCTGTCAGTTAAAATAGTCAAATATGTTCATTATTAATATATATTTTTTGTTTACATTTATTTTATTTTATTTTTTTATATTTTTGTACATGTTTAATATAAATAATTTTAAATAATTTAAAGACTATATCTTTAACTTTGTTTGTCTAATTTAAAATAATTATTCTCATAGACAAATGTTATAAGATTTTTAACATATTTCTTATATTTAAATAAACTATCCAACTCATCTATAATTTTAATGATCACTTTTAATTATATTTTATATTTTATATTTTTTTTAATTTTAATAATGACTCTAATAAATTAACTTTTAAAATTCATTTTAAGAATCAATTTATATCTTTCTTACATTTCTTTTCATTCATTCACCAATGTCAGTTATGACAAAGCCTTAATCATGTCCAGCATTTTGAGTGCATTGTAATATTTATATATTTGTGTTCTTATTTCGTAAATTATTCTGATGGCAAGTGGACCATCATGGCGCAATTATAGGTACTGTCAAAGCTGCTCGACAAGATGGTCACGCATGAAAACTTCGCTTCCAAGTTTTCTGGTTTGGTTCAAATTTGTGCGATCCATATCACTTTGGAGCTTTATATTGTTAGCTGTTATATGAGAATTTTTTTTCCCCTTTTTTGTGGCCAAAAGCTATTATATGGGAATACAGAATACTTTGATATACTAAGAATTCAAATTAATTTACAGAATCCTACGACGCTAAACCTTGGAATTTGGATGTACTATGTGGGGAGAGTGGAACTTTTGCTGTACAGCAATTCGAATCTAATTGAGGCATATAGGATGGATCCAAGTGAGGAGTGGGACAGTTGACTTTTTTGAATTTTTAAAATTTTAATTTTTATATATAATTTTATTTTATATTCTTAATTTATTTTTTTTTAATTTATAAAAACTCACTTCCTTAAATTGTAAGATTTTGTTTCTCTTTAATTTAAACATGTGATCTGAAAATTTTCACCAATTTAAAATCAAATCATAGATCCATATAAGCCATATTCATGAGACTTGTATTCTTCTTCTTCTTTTTTTCCTAAATATGATGTTCATAACTTTTATTCAATTTGGCAGATAAAGTCATTGAGAATCCACTTAGGGTTAAAAAAACAAAAGGAAAAAAAGGAGATATTTGAGTCTCTTGTTTTTAAAAAAGCGAGGAGACAAAAAGAGAATTATAATCTCTGACGCACGCCTCCTCTCGAACCTGCTTACAAAAATTTGCATTCATATCTTTCTCTGATCTGACACAAACTTTAACAGATATACATATATATATATATATATATATATATATATATATATATATGTATGTATAACATCATAATATGCTCCATTTAACGATTAATATCATTCTCCAAAATAAACTTTCATCAGATATGAGAAAATAAATTTTACATGTCACATCATATTCATATTTTACATGAAATTTAGGGTTTAGGGTTATTAAATATTTCACTATTAAAGAGGTCTAAAGCAGCTATATGGTCCAACATATATGACCTATGACAGTTATTGATTGAGATTACTAGTCAAGAGAAGTGTGATGAAACCCTAAAATTAAAATTAGGGTTTGGGATTTTGCAGATCAAAAGTGAATGAAAAAAAGTGAGAAATTATATATAAAACGTCTTGTAGATGAGGGCTTTCCTCTAAAGCAAATTCTACATAATGCCTTTCCCTGTTGAATGCATGCCACGTCGTCCAATTTAATTTCAAATAGACTACTGCATTTTCTACATTCGTGGGCCAGTTTCAAGAAAAAGATATTTTTTTCTCTCAGATCTTGATTAAAGAAAAAGGAAGAAGGGGGGAGGAGGGGGGGTTAAATGATATTAAATTTGTACGTTCTATATGTACGTAATTACTTCGAGTTTAAATCTGCATGTGCCTTCACACTTGCATTCCAATTTTGACAGAATATAATATTAATATATATATATATATATATATATATATATAATGTGTAAATAACACAACCCTCACTTTTTCACAGAATTATACTTAAACATCTTTTGCAGTTGATGATAAAAATATCCTTAAAGATCATATCAATTTCGCTTATTAGTATATAATTTATTAACTTTCATTTCTCTGCTATTTATTTAATTTTGAAAGTTAATAAATAATTTATTTTAAGTTTAAAACATAAATATTGGTCAATACATAATTCTTATTTATATAAATATAAATATAATTATAATTTAATTTTCATTGCTTTGAAAGTTAATTAATGTACTGCATTTTTTAATTTAACGGAGTATAACTTTTCAATATCTATCCAATTAATTGGATAATTGAAAAGTGTATAATTTTGTAATAACTTTAGGGAGTCAAATAATTCAATTTGGACCTGGAACCATGAATCTACTTTGAAGTGGTGGTGGTAGTGAAGTTTTTTTTAAAAAAAAAAAAAAAACCTTTAAAACCATAAACATACAAAAAAAAAAAAAGAAGAAGAAGAAGAAGAAGAAAGAAACAAAAATGGCAGAGCACAAATTGAACACTTCAACATCATCAAGAATACACGTCAATGGGACAGCCATTCATTAGAATGCATTATTATAATTGCAAGCTGTTGTCTCTTTCAGAGCTTTCGTCCTTTTGATTTGTTTCGTTTAAAAGCAGAAAAAGTCAGAATTTCAAAGAGTGAAGAAGTCAGATTAATTGGTACAATACAATACAAACAAACACGTTGCAGCTCATAAGGTGAAAATGAAAACACAAAGTCAAGCACAAAGAAACCATTACATCTGAAAACACCCAAACTACAATAATCTACGGCTAGAATGAAATGTATACGAATATCTTGTCCTATACTTATATATTCGTATACATTTATTTCCCTCATACACACGTATATACACAAGCACGCGTAGAGAAAAATGAACTTTTGGTATTTTATTTATTAAAAAATTATTATTTTGATCTTTTACTTATTGAAATATTTAAAATATTTTTTCGTTCATTAAAAAATATTATATTTAGTCATCTAATTTTTAAAAATTTACCAAATTTAATCATTTTATCAAATTCTAAATTTTAAATTTAAAGGACTAAATCTAGTATTTTTAAAAAATATGAGGGACTAAGTGTGATATTTTTTAATGAGTAGGGGGATTTTTTTAGACATTTCAATAAGTATGGATCAAAATGGTAATTTTATAATAAGTGAAGGACCAAAAAAATATTTTACTATATATATATATATATATATGTATAGGGGAAAATTATACATTTGGTTCTTGTAATTTTACATAGTTTTTAATAATCCATATAGTTTAAAAATTTGTAATTAATTAAGTCTTTAAAGTTTAAATAATTTTTAATTTAGTCCATATTATTATATTTTTTACTCATTTTTCCGTATATGTAAATTAATTTTATTTTATTATCTACTTTTATCTTCTATGTCAGTATAAGTTATACATATTTAGATTGTATAAGTAAAATTAAACAGAATATCAACAAAATTTTAACAATAAAGATTAAATCAAAATATTTTAAAATTGTAAGGACTCAATTACAAATTTTGAAACTATAAAAACCAAATTAAAAACTGAATAAATTTATAAGTACTGAACGTATAATTTTCCTTATATACATGTCTTACTCCACCAAGTTGCCATTTCAAAATATTATCTCTTCATTCATATCTCTCCAGTAAAACATTATAATATATAGATTATTTGTATATGGTCTAACACTATGCAACTTAAATATTTTTTTTTAATAAAAGTGATTTTCAAGGGTCAGTAACATATATTTTCAGAGTATAGAGATAATTACGAGTGGAACAAATAGAAAAAGAAGTTCGCGAAATTTGTTATTACTGCTCCAAGTTGTTGGGAAGTGAATCTTAAAATAATCGAAGATTTTTGGGCCTCTCTGTATTTTTAAACGGAGTCTGTTCTCTAAACCCAACTCATGTCTCTCTCATTCTAGCCCAATCTTTAAGTAAATAGGCTAATAATTAATTACTTAATTTCTTTACCTTGTAGCTATTAATCTGAGTTTTAATTTTTCAGGAAAAAATTATTTGTATTTAAAATTTTTAATGTGCTTGGCAATATAATTCTAGTATGCCCGGCCCAGGCCTGAGGTTCTTATACAAGGAAGCATATCATTATGAGCTCATTTGGCATGTATAATATAAAGTCCAATAACATAAAGTGTGATAATCTAAAACATAAACAAAATAAGACCTAATATAACAAGGTTTGATAAAATTTTAATATTATATACAAGTAATTGAGAGAGAGAAAACAAAATGATGTAAAATTAAAATATACTTCTTGATTCATTTTTGGTACAATTGAGTTTCATCAAGATAAGGGAGGCTTAATTAATAATATGGTAATAAGCCAGGTTATGCAGAGTTGATTGAACTCAATCATATATACTTTTGTAATGGATTGTGTGCACTAAACACATAGTAGAAGTGAATTGCATTACATAAGTATATACAATCTAACTTTATAGTGCCAAACAACACCAAATATAATTTTGCCAATAACTACATTCAAGTTTCTTAATTAGAAAAGAAAAATTCTCTACATTCAATTTTAGCTAGAGGAATTTAGTTCAGTTGACAAAAAAAGAAAGTAGCTTTTTGTATTAATCAAATATTTCCTTTTTTCGGAAAAATATAATTTCATACACCCTAAGTCATTATGATACAGTTCGATCCAAAGTTGTTAGACAAAAAATGTGCCTTTTTTAAATCCATCAACTCAGAATTTTAATTTGGGCAAAGTCGAACACCTTACCATAATAATTTTTTTTTTTCAAAAAAAAAGTGTTGACCCGTAGAATAAGCATTAATTGCGCAGCAATAGCTCTCAATAGCATACAAGAGGATGATATTGAAAGAGACTACACAAACATTCTTTATACTTCCTTCAATTCTCTGTGTGAATTGTCTTCAAATGATTCTCATGCTACCTAATATCTACATCATATTTGATTTGAAAATCAATTTTTGAAAGATTTTTTTTTTTCACAAAATTCAAGATTACCAGACAATATTCCAAGGTCGGTACTAAATTATACGAAAAATGTCAATATTGTTGAACTTGCTTGGCCTCATTAATAAAGCTTCAAATTTCAACTTTGCTTTGGAGAGATTGTGGTCACAGAAAATACAATGAGAGGACTTCTCAAGCGAAGGAGGAAGAAAACGAAGGAAAATTGGAGCATAAAGGTGAGCATGAGAGGACAAAGGAGGCTTGTAATACAATTTCAATCTTTTTAACATTTGACTTGGCTACAAAATTCATATTTTTCCTTCCACCTAATCCTCTTTCCCCAAAAGGAGTTGATGAAGAAAGTGGGTCTTGCAATCCTTGGCCTATTCTTGCTTATGTCAAAAAACTCCAAACCAATCAAGTAATTTGAGTTTTTTCATATTTTTTAGAACTACGTAGATTTGACGGTTCATATTAAAAAATATGTACAAATTTAACAATTTATGTTTAATATTGAGAAATTAAATTTGATAATATTTAAAATCTTGATTCAACAATAGACACTAATACAATTCTTAAAGAATTGTCTAGAAACTTAATTCCCAATTGAGCTATTGCCAAAATCATTATTGCATTCAATTTCAAAGCTCATTTTTATGAAGAAACAGCATTTACTGGTTAGAAAAATATCTATTTTGGTCCCTTGACTTTTGTATTAGTGTCAATTAGTCCCTCGCCGAATTCTTGTAGAATTGGCAGCATCAAAATGGTCATGTACAATTCCTGTAGCCACTATAACAAGTTCCTTCATTATGACACTGCAATCAAGCAAGTTGACATTGATGCAAAAATTTCCTTATTAATCACCGTCAATATGCATTTAATTTCAGAGCTAATTTTTATAAAGATGCCAGCACTAATTAATTATTGTCATTATGCATTCAATTTCAGAGATAACTAGGTAATAATAGAACAAATATGTGATATTTCATGGAAGGAGAGTTCTACTAATAATGCCAAAACAATCAAAATAAATATATGGACAAAAAAAGCTCGTGATGGGTGTGAATCCTCTCAATATAAAAAAACCTCTCCTTGAGAGGTTAATTGTAGAGCGCAATAAACCTTTCAACGATAGAAAATCTATTCCAACTAGTAATACAAGATTAACAGTATAATGTGTAACTACACAATAACTAAATTTCACATTTGACAAAGGATGTTGATGGATTAAAGCACTAGTTAAAAAGTTGTAAGTGAAATTTTCCTAATACAAAGCTGTTACGCAATGGAATGGGTTCTCTTCAAAATATCAGTTCAAGAACTTGCAGGAAATTTTGCTTGACGTTCACCTTTCTATTTTTTAGATATTTTTGGGCGGTGGATATGTTTATGAATTGCTGTCTTAGATTCAGATAACTCAAAAAGGTTCCCTGATGAGATAAATGGCCAAGCGGAAGAATTATTTGTTTGTGTACCCCAAAAGAAAAACATGAATACAAATAAGTAATTGTCATCAAATTCCTCGATAAGCACATAACAAATAAAAAACTTCATAACTCAACATATGTTAACATATTAAAAAACCTAATAATCAACAAAAAAAAAAATTGTTTGTCCACATAGTTATGTTACGTATATTATATAAAATAATACTTCATAGTATAAAAACGTGAGAATAAGATATGATAATATAAAGCTTGATAAAGTAAAACATAATAAAACTTTGATATTATACTCAATTAGCGTTAAGAAAGAGAGAACACAAAATGTGTGATTCAAATATTTTTTTTTTTTTTGGGGTTCAATTTAGTCTAATCATAGTAAATTAAGCTTAATAACTTACAAAATAATAAACCAAAATAAGTAAAATTTATGTACAAATTTATATCATACAATATGTATACCAAACATGATAAACGGGGCCTAAATGCAGAGAAGAATTTTGGCAATACAAATCAGTCTTTGATTCAAACTTCCATCCCATGATTTGCATCGGAAAAAGCTATAATATAGTACGAGGGCAAATGGTCCCTTTCTGTCCCTTCCATTTTCATTCCTTTGCATCATTTAAAACACCCAGTCAAAGGTGGGGAAGAACGATGGAGGAATTAGAAAAGTGCAAAGAAGAAAATAACGAACATGCTCTCAATCCATGTGTATACAAGGTAAAATGAAGCAAGAGAAGTAGATAAGGTACAAGAGGAACAGAGAAAGCAGAGGAGGGAGGGAAGTTGAGAGAGAGAGAGAGAGAGAGAGATAGAGATGCGTAGCAGGAGGAGGAGAGATGAGACCAAAAGATACACCAAAAACAAAATGCCACAGCTTGCTCAGTTGGTCTAAAAAATGTTGATATGGACTGAGAATACAACAGAATGGCCTGATCAGCCTGAATTACAGAACATGTACAACAACGATTTTAGAAAACCAGAAACCAATCCCTCAACTTCAAGAAGGTAGTGATTTCCCCTCTTTCTACTTGAAATCATAAATCTAACCCCCATTCTATTATGTCAGCAAGCAACCTAAAGAACTAGTAGAGGCATCAAGAGAGACGAGAAGACAAATAATTAGAGGTGAAAAAAGTCAAAGCGCAGGTCATATCAGTTAAACAGCAAGCAAAGCGACCATACAGGACAATGAAGAAGATGACCATCATCTGCAGAAATATTATCTTCCCCAAATTGAGTCCTTATCACTACTATGGGAAACAACCCTTACCCTGGATTTGCATAATAAAGTGTCATATGTTCTGTAACTGCGAAAATGAAATCCGAATTATGGAGCCAGAAAGTGAGCTTGCATGCTTGCACACAAGTGCTTCTGTAGCCTGCTCCTCGGTCTCGAACTGAACAAGAGCCTGCTTTTTTCCATTCATCTCAAAGACCTTGCTGTTGACAATCGCCCCATGCTCCTCTAGAAGGCTCACAATATCCTCTTCTGTGACATCTTGAGGGAGAGTGGACAAGTGGATCATCTTTGTCGGGGAGCAGCAATACCGATAGTTCTTAGCAGCATTACGATTGAAACGATTGAGATTCGAATTTATGTACTCATGTGTGTCAGCACCTTGGGTTATGTTTGGATACTTTGAAAAGTTGACCTCTAATTGCTTCCCAAACAGCATGGCTCCCTATAATCTCAAAGTTGAAAAATGTTTTAGGGACTGCCTTAACTGAAGAATTTTTTGCAGAATAAATACAGAATAATTTGCAAACCGTGATGGAAAATAGCTGTATTAGCAGGCCACAAGCGTTTCAAAATTACTAAAGAATCTAATAAAAATCCAGTACTAAGGTGGACCCTTACATCATTTGGAAGTGAAATTTATAACAAGCCATTATAATGATATATGTAGTTCTACATCCTCAACATTCACACAAAAACAGCACTAACTAAACATTCATTACTGAGGCAAAAATCCCAAGAGTAAGACAGACAAGAAAAAACAAAAACTTCAGCATCTTATACAATTACTCTTTTATATTTCAATCACGATCCATAGATAAAGGCATCAATCAAATAAAAACTGCTTACAAATAAAATATATTCTAGAATTGGGAAAAGTGTTGTCATGGACCTTGGAGAGACGTCCATGGCCCAGAAGACCTGTTATCAAGTTCTAGTTGGGTGTTATGTGTTTCCCTGGGGAGAGAAAGGTGTTGACATAAGAAATTGACAACTAAAACCACAGGTGTGAATATCCAATTTGATTGGCAATTTTTGCAGTATGTCATCATAAGAATATCAATACCAAAAATTTTAAATAAAAAACTATGATAAAGCATACTTTCTTCATTTAACCTAAGATTCTATAACATAATCATTGAATTCATAATGAGTTGTCCAATTATGAATTAGTCTCGTAGATGAAAATTTTCAATAAAATATGAAATACAATGGTTATCTCCAGGTTTCCTTCTCTGTTCTCTTCAATAACACTACATTTATCAAGAGAGGAAGAAAACAATTATTTGCACAGCTAAAAGAAACATAACAAATATAACTTCTCAGTTGCATATATATATATAGAACAGGAAGGTGTAGCAAAAAGATATATAAATCTTCCATATGCACATGAAACAGACCTTCAGAAAGTGTACTGCCAATTCAGCTTGGAATCCATCCCCCATCTGAATAAGTGCATGATCTGGTTTATTTCGGAGGAGTTTAATTCTCACAATATTGCCATAAATGGAGAACAAGTTGAAGAGTTTATCCTCGTCGATTCTCTGAATTAAGTAAATTACAAGCCAACTTTAAAAAAATTTTTTTAAAAAAAATTCAAGCAGAGATAGCAAATTTCAAGAAGTGGTTCTTACATCAGGATTAAGATTTGAGACAAGAATTGTACACCTTTCATTTGTCCCAGTTATTCCAGGAGGCAAACCTCCCCCAAAGGCAGCTGCAATGGCTGCAGCATTAGCCATCTAGATATTGAAACAAAAGAATGAACCAAGTTAATAAAAAGAATAAAGATCATTTATATGCTAATTTAACTCATTTTTCATAATATCAAGTCATTCGTCACAAGAAGGAAGAAAATCTTGCCCCAGTTCAAGATGAAAAAAGTGCAATAAATTCCTCCTCCCTCTCTAATCAGCAACTTTGAAAATATTAAAATGAAAATAAAGTGCTATCTTAAAAGTAGTCTCAGGAGATCAACAAAGTTGAATTACAGAATTGGTTAGCAACAGCCAGTTAAACATGGTGTCTAAAAGTTAAAACATTTACACTCTAGAAAGATGACGTAAAAAAGAGACATCAGGTTCTAATGCTACTCCTCATAAGATGAAACACTATAATAACTTCCTCATAACTGTTAATGATAAATCCCAATCAAGACTTCAACGCAGCCTGAATGATACACACCTGTGGAAATCCAACTGGAAAAGAAAAGAATAAACAAATAATAAATACCAGCAGATTATGAAAAATGAACAAAACCAACAAAAGCAATTTCTAAGATTTAGCACCTGCCCTAGCTCCAGAACCCTGAACAGCATACATGCTTCCTGCATCACCATATCCTGGCTGTTTCATGGAAGATTCAGACAAGGACAAAAATTTTTAGAGCTTCCCAGAGCAGAATTTTTGTCACAAGATATAAAGAGAACCACAAGAACATACTTGGGAAGGTCTTCCTTTCTGCTCTGTAGGCAGATTTGGGTTTGTAAAGTCCCTGTGAAATGTTAGGAATAAACGTGTCAACAATGTGACAAGATATTTTAGTAGTAGTGTCATAATTGAACAAAAAGATTAAGTCAGGAACTGACTAAATCACCTTGAACGGTCATTGTTGTAGTTCACTTGTAATTCATCAAGGCTGCAGTTTCAGAGAATTAAATATCCACAACAGAAAATGATGTAAATAAAATTGAAGAGATTAGAAAATAGGAGAAAGAAAGAAACCGAGGACAAAATACATTGGACAAGCACACAAGCATGAAATAAGTTTTTCAACCGACAAACAAATATAAGATGAAGTTGTTTGGATAAGTTTAACATACTTTGAAAACTGAATGTCCAGCTGGCAGCAACCATCATAAATATTGCGTCCCTAGATATTTACAAAAGTAACATTATCATTTCAGAAACAACATCAGGATTAGCATGCTAAGAGCTAAAAGCTCAAATTTAGTGCAACGCAACCTGAAGTGTACTTCTAGCTACAACAGCACTCTGGCGTGATTGATACTGAATCAGAGCCTGAAAGCCTGCAGAGTTTGCAAATAAAAGGTCCAAGAAATAGTACAATAAGCACTGCTGAACTGGCTATTCATGCATAATCCAAATGTAAGGATAAGCTATATTCATTGAAAGAGAATAAAAAAAATGCATAATCCAAATGGAAGGATAAGCTATTCATTGAAAGAGAATAAAAAAAAAAAAGTGGCAGTGATCATCATATAAAATCACAAAGGCATGTAAGGTGTTAAAACAAAGTGGATAGTTCCCTAAATGTACAAAAATGAAAAAGATAACAAAATCACTCAAATCAAATATCCTTATTCTATTACCTTCCCCATGTTATTTCAAATATTAATGATTTGAATACATCAAAAGAAATTATTATACGACCAAAATATACCCACATCCTGCCCAGTTGAAGCCCACAAGTACAACGAAGTTAAAAAAAGAAAAATAAGAATAGGGAGAAATTAGAGAGAATCTGACCAGCTGATTTCTGAAACGTCACAATTTTTTCCACTAATCCGTGGGGAGAAAACACTTGATGCAGTACATCCACTGTTATAGGATACAGCATGTGATGAATTGTAACTAAGAGAATTCGATTTGGCTGTGCATCCAAAGAGTCCCCAACAGCAGAACAGCATAAAGAAGCATCAGAGATAGAAAGAAAGAGTATATATAAAGAAGTAAACAACAGAGAGAAAAAGAAAATTACAGAACATAATATTGTAAACACATCGAACCCTCAGTCAAATCAAACAATCTAAGATAAAACTTGGATACAGGGGGATATACCAATTCAAAAGGGTTTTAAAAAAAAAAAAACACAAAAGGCTGCTTGATCATTGGTTTCTCATGCAAACAGCAAGAAGAAACATATATGGTTTCACTTAAAAGATGTATAAACTATGAACACAAGACACCAACCTCGTCTCCTCGTCCTTGACTTTGATCCATTGTTGTTAGTTCTTGATGCGAGGAAAATTGGACATAAACATTCCTCCCCCTGGAATGAAACAAAAGAGAACAACATTAATAAGCAAATTTTGGCATCAAGAGGAATATGTACCACTTTCTATATAATTGAAGATGACATCAAGGGTCAAGAGTTGTGAATGAATTAACAATCTCTTTAGACCTTATGCTTGGCTGAACATTAGCATAAAACTGTAAAGCATTAACTGCAGAAGGAATATCTTGCATTTGAAGAAGAGCCTGCAAGAATGGTAAGTATTTAGAGGAAAAAGAGCAGCATGAAATTCTAAACCAAAGTAGCAAACTGCAAATCTCCTCAAGGCATGGGGAAAAAAACCTGATTTTTTGCACGCAGCATCACAAGCTTAGTTATGACTCCAAAAGGCTGAAATAGCTGAAGCAAATCATTCTGCGACCAAAAAATGTGAAATTTATGAACTCATAAACTATTAAAAATCAATGGTTCAAGTGTTATGGAAATGATTGATCTTGCTAGAGTTTGGTGTTGGCCCCAGGCATCTTTAGGTGAATCTCCAATGTGAATATTCAAAGAAATCACAGAAGTAACATTCCTATCTTGTACTTCAAGAGCTGTAAATTGGCTATGTGTTCTCTTTCTAGTTTTTCTCTTTTTATATGAAAATTGCCCATCTTCTTTCTTCTTTCCTCCTTTCTTAATTAAATTTCCTTATGTCATGAGAAAGAGAGGATAGAGGGATGGGAATAACAACATTTGAGATATCACTAATTGCAAAATGCATTCCTCAAAGAAAACAAAACAATTTATTTTCCCTTCAGCGTGCTGACTTCTTAAATCTCGTGTTTCTCAAAACTATGTAACAGCAGACATTTTTCATTTTCGATAAATGTGCTTTATACGTTTAGCTTAATTTTCCTTTCCCGTATTAGAAAACTCAATCAGCATCATATATGATCAGATGAATGAGCAGAAAAATATAAATTATAGTATAGTCACATCAAATACTAACTAAAGCTTCAATGGCATGCATTCCAAAATTCATTCTATAGTTTAATTTTCTTTCCCACCCTCACAAACTCATTCCAAAATATTATTATATACTCACAAACCTGTCTTTTACTCCTGACAGGAGGATTAAACATTGCATTCCTTTGGTGTATATTACTGCAAATTCTTCTTTTATTTTCTTACCCACCCTCCAAATGGAGATAAATTACTTCTTGCCAACCCCGTTTCAACATCTAAAGCCCCCTCAAAAAATTCAATTTTTTTTATCGCACTATCCATACTTATACCTTGCTGCAGATTCCAAGGCCACAAACAATACTTTCTTTGAATATTTGCATTATGCTTGAACAAATTCTGAAAGTCTTGTTCATGTGTTTTTTTGCACCTTATAATTATTGGCAATTTTTGCCGATCCATAACATCAGTTTAGATTCGAACACAAAGCACAAAGGTTTAGTAGAGAGATGCTATTTATGAAGCTAGCTGGTGCATAAGGTTTGAGCATAATTCTCATATCTTTACGTATAAGTTGATGTCATTACCTTTCTATGAGATAAAAGTTATTTACTTCACTTTTGGTGTTTACGCATTAGTATTATCAAGAGTTTCCTTGCTAGACGTGTTGTAGAGTGATCAGAGAGCTACATTGTATTGATAGATTCATCTGCTTTCAGTGTTTTAGTCTTTCTTAGTTTATTGAGGTGTACACTTATCTTCTGTCAATATAGTCATTATTTTTCCATTTAAGAAGTTATTTTTATTCAGATAAACTTCTTCCTTTTGATTGAACAGAAATGGGAACCCATGCTTTGATATTACCCAAAGCATACAAAACTTAAATGATATAGCTGTTTTAACTTATAATTATGTTACCACATTTTGCCCGTGTAAATTACCAACATTTGATTTGCAACTTACCTTTACAAAATTCATAACAGCAAAGCATGCCACACTTCATATTAAATATATGAAAGCATTTTAATGTAGATCACATAACATGTAAGTATTGAAAAAACTATATTAGTGTAGGAAAACACAATTCACGCTCCAATAAGACAAAAAAATACTTATATCTAAACATACAAATTCCAATACTCATTTCACATGCAGGGAGAAACTTTTATCCAAACGTCTGGACAGAAAGCTGCAATAGGTCCTTTACCCATGCTTTGATGTTATCCAAAGCATGCAAAACTTCAATGATATAGTACTTAAATTATGTCACCACTTTTTACCCATGTATATTACAACATGATTTGCAACTTCCTTTACAAAAATCATGACAGCAAAGCATGCCAGACTTCATATTAAACATATGAAAGTATTAAATATAGATCACATAAGTACTAAAAAAACTATATTAGTAAAGGAAAACATAGTTCACACTTTCAGACGAAAAATACTTATATCTAAACAAATAAATTCCAATACTAATTTCAATTTTCAGTGTTACACTGTTGCCCAAACATCTAGACAGATAGCTGCAACAGGTCAAATAGATGAATGTACATGATTTGATTTATAAAATATATACACCAGGCAGAGAGAAATGAGAGAGACAGAGAGAGACAGACAGACAGAGAAAGAGAGAGAGAGAGAGAGAGAGAGGCAACAGCACCGACAGAACCACAGCCAGTGAAACACCCATAAGAAGAAACTGCTGACCAGTATAATTGAAGTGAACAAGCAGGAGAACAAATGGAAGAGGAGAAGAAGGAAGAAAAATAAAAGAGATAACTCTGCATCCACACCAGTAAGATCAATGCCTGGGTGCAGTGTACAGTGCCAAGGCCAAAACCCACCTCTGTCCACCCAGAATTCCCTAATGGCTTGTTTTATGACAAAAAAATCAAATGAAAAAGAACGTAAAACACATGGGCTCC
Source organism: Delonix regia (assembly GCA_037074485.1). Taxonomy (NCBI): domain Eukaryota; kingdom Viridiplantae; phylum Streptophyta; class Magnoliopsida; order Fabales; family Fabaceae; genus Delonix; species Delonix regia. The sequence goes on along the minus strand of CM073449.1, from coordinate 16,781,136 downwards.
CTCATCACTTTTGGTCATTCAGTGTCACAAAAATTTTGTGCCATGTGCCACAGAAATGGTAATGGTGTATGCTGTGTTATCAACTCAGCAACTCCTTGGAGGTGCTACAATTGGCAATATATTACAGCAAGGCAACATGGCACATAGGACGCACAACAGTTTTCCAGTAATATGTATGACCACCACAAAACCCAGATCTTCTTACATATAATTTATTTCATTTTCAATGCTTCAAATTGACTTGATTTTTCACTAATTTTTTTTGTCTAGATTCACATCAATTTAATATTGAAATAATAATTGAATAGCTTGAAGCACAGACACTTAAGAAAAGGAGCCATATTGACATCCTGCATGCGTAGATACTTGAAACAACACCTGGGTTTGTCGCATCACCATGTTTGTGTCTATTTCAAAATCCATACTGAGTTAAAACCAAGGTTCCTTTACGTTATCCAGTGGGTAATCAACAAAATGAGCCAGCAACAAATCCCCATTGAGAATTATTAAAAATTAGACTGGAAAAAAATGATCTAGCCAAAGGCTTAAATTGGGCAACATCATAGCTGAGGTTCACATGAAACTAACCTTAAGTTATGAATTCATAGTTTCAATATTCTGTCTTTCAAAGTATTATGTTGGATTATTAGTATCACAACGGCCATTGTGGTCAAAAGGGAAAAAGCAACTTTTAAGCTAATACCATCAATATACATTACATATATCCAGTGAGCCAGTATGTTTGATGACAGGATCAGTGGACAAGCAATGGCCTATGCTATAAATAGCATACATCAAGTATGGATTAAAAACCAATCTAATTTAGGGAACATACATTAGAGCTAACAAAAGTATCTGAATCAATGCATAAAATGGGCAGTTAAGAACTATTTACAAGAAGTGCCCCTACTGGTCATTGTCTAGTTTCGGTCACTCTTTATAGCTAAAGCGATTGAGACAAAGTTGACATGATATGATCAAAAGCAAGGCACAAGTACGAAACTAAACAGACAGACGAACACAGAGAGAGAGAGAGTACTTCGGATATTTCATGCCCCACGTTTCGAACGTGAATGACCTTGGAAGGTTCTGTCATTGCAAATCAGCCTGCAAAAGAGAAAGGGAGAAAAGTCATGCTCAAAAGCTTCGAAATCTTTTTTAGTTTGAAATTCACGGATAACTCCAAATCCGACAGTTTTTCACTTAAACCAAGCAGAATGCAAGCAATTGAAATAATTTCATCTTTGGAATTCATAAAAAGCTCAATTTTGGAAACTCAACAACAACCCCAACGAAAGTTAACGGCATTCATCCGATTCAATTACTTTAAAAGCCCAACCCCACTAAATCATAACACTAAGAGATAAACTGCGCGGCTTTCACTGACAGACCAACTACAAATCTAAATAAAAATGGAATTTGCATCTCCAAGTGAATCAACCCCAAGTGAAACTCTACCAATTCGAAACCCGAAGCAAATTTGCAGTACGAAGAGTGGGAAACAATCGGCGGCAACACCAGAATAAAAAAAGGGTATCACCAAAGTCCAACTGAAAGCCCTAACAGTTTATAGCATTCCACAAACGCACACAAAACAGTAGTTCAAAATTGAAGAGAGCGAGAGACAGCTTGCCTGAAAGAAGAATGGCCGAGGGAGGAAGAGAGAGAAGAGAGAGAGAGAGAGAGGTAAGCTTAAGTAAGAGTGGTACGCATGAAGTGGTGAATGTGTTGCCCTACAGTGTTGGTTAAACTCTCGCCCGAACTGCCCCCTATTATATACAACGATGGATATTTGAGGACTTTTTGCCCTTCTTTGGACTTGAAATAGTAAGAAAGTACTCTCTCACATATCACAGTTCGCATTCCAAAAACAAGATTTATCCCTCACTTTGCTTCGGCGTTTCCGTGGTGGGTTTCCCAATCTATCCTCCCAATTCATTCTATTCTATATTATTTTTATGAAATTGAATTTTCATAGTTTTAGTAATTCTAAAAAATATGATTATATATTTCAATGTATGATTGACAACAATTTTCCGCATGCAAATTGAAAGTTAATTCTTATCAGCATATAACCCATTAAATGATATAATAATAGGAATTTTGTTCAGAATATAAATAAACATATAAATAAGTAGACATAATCACTGGGTCAAATTTTTAAAAATCAAACTTGCATTTGGTCTAAAAAAAGTTTAACCCCATATTTTAATCAAACTTTTTTATTCGAATTTTTATACATATTTTTTGGATTATGTCTATGTCATGACCCTAAGCAAAAAAACGTGACTAACACAGAAAATGAGATATTCCTTGCCTTCGTAAGCTTGACTGTCATATCAAAACTCAAACATTTATACAACATGCAGAATCTTCATCAAGAAACTAAACAAGATACCCACAGACGCACATATACCAAAATTGATTAGTCACTTCCGTGTAAAAATTTTGGCAAAGTTTACCTTGAAATACACCTTCCGAAATTTCTACAATAGAAAACCCGAAACATACAAGAGATGGAGAGCTCCGCTCTTCCAATATATATATATATATATATATATATATACATACATACATACATACAACAATCTGCTACTAACAAAGCAAAACAAAATACTAACTACCTATGTCGTAACCGATCTTTCAATGAGATGAATAAAAAATATTTAAATTGATTTCTAAAATTAATTTTGAAAATCAATTTACTGGAGTTGCCACTAAAATTTTTAATGAAAAATTTTGAAAAATCAATTTAAAATAAAAAGAAAAAGGTAAAATAGTCTACCAAATCAAAGATGAGTTCGAGAGTCTATTTGAGTATGGGAAAGGTGTTAGACACCCTACAACACCCATTCATAAGGACGGTTACCTTAAACTAGTCAACTGAAATAGAATATGGGCTCAAATTTATCTCAATTACCCTCTATTAACATGCATGTTCGTTAAATAGAAAAGACAAAAGCAATAATAACGAAAGCAAACAAGTAGATATTTACAAAGGGCGAACTTGACCTAGGATAAAAGCCTAAGGCCTACATACCCCGTGATAGGGATCAAAATCCACGTAGTTTGACCAAAAGGTGTATCTATTGATTGATGATTTATAATTTTTGTGATGAGAACAAGAGGGTTTAAATTAAACAGATTTTCGTAAACAAAATGGAATTGGAATTCAGTTCGTGTGCTTTAATTTACAACAACCTGATTAATCTAGCTCTCTTGATCTCTTCATTTTCTCTCTTTTTAATTTTTTGTTTAATTTGTAATTTTAACCCTTACGTAAACGAAATGATAATGGGCAAAAATTTTACGATTTTTGAGGGTTTAGATTGTTTGGAATGAAACCAAAATATTTTTGGATTTTTGAATTTATTTATTTTTGGATTTTTTTAAAATTAGAATTTATTGTTGAAATTGGAACAAAATTATAATGGAAAGTCATTTTTCAGAATTTTTGAATTTATATATTTTTTGGGTTTTTGGATTTTACTAATTTTGAAAGTGAGATTATGATTAACAGGATTTTTAATTTTATATATATATATATATATATATATATAGATTATTAGAATTTATTCTAAACTATAAACAAAAAATATTTCCATGATTTTTGAAGTTATGATTTTTGTATATATTTTTTTGAAATTAGAATTTATTTGAAACTTAAAGTAAAACTAAATTGAAAAATATTCTTAGAATTTTTAGTTACATAGTAGGTAGGATAAACCTCCCTATGTTTTTAATTAATTCATTCCAATATTTTAAATGTTAATTTTTGAAACCTGAGGAGACCAAAGTCTCACACGGTCTATTTTAATTAACCTTTGAGTGCATGAGGAGACGAGCGATCTTACACGTGAACCCAAAATATGGAATAAAATATTTGGGAATTCTCAAGATTTTATTTTCACATTTTTTAAAGATTTTGAAATTAGAATTCTTTTAGTCTTATTTTTAATAAGATCAATTCCCCAAAGTCTACAGAGACTTAAGTCCTATGTGGCATTTCTTAATTAACTAAATTTTTATAAAGCACAAACTTAATCATTTTGTAAATAATGAAAAATATTTAATTAAAGGATTTATTTTTACATTATTATTATTTTTAAAACAAGTATGTACTAATTTTCAGAGTCTAAGGAGCTTAAAATCTCACATGACCCTAAGCACTCAAGGAGAACAATATTCTCACATGATGATTTTGTAAATGATGAAAAATATTTATTTAAAGTATTTATTTTTGCATTATTATTATTTTTAAAACAAGTATGTACTAATTTTTAAGGTCTAAGGAAATTAAAATCTCACATAACCCCAAGCACTCGAGGAGAACAATATTCTCACCCAATGATTTTCTTAGAACCTTGTTTGTAAGGCCAAAATTAGTCTCACATTGACATAATAATGATAATAATAACAATAATAAAGCAAACAAAACAAAATGAAAATAGAATGCCAAAACAAAGTCGAAGCATGCATGCATGTGACGTAGCTCACCTGAGCTTCGTCTCAGCTCCTCTTCCTCACAGTTGGTTCTCTCTCTCTGGCAGTCCTCTTCACTTCTCCTCGATCCTCCTTCATGCTTGGTGGCCTTCCTCTACTCTCTCTCTCCTCTTCTTACTTAACCCGCGGCCTCTCTCCCTCTTCCTCCCCGATGTGCCTTCTCTCAGCTTCTTCTTCCCTTTTTCTTCTCCTCTCCTTCCTCTTCCCTTCTTTTCTTCTTCCTCCCCTCAGCCTTCTCAGAGCTTGCATGACACTTTTTTCTCCTCTCTTCCTCCTTAGACGACACTTTTTTCTCCTCTTTTCCTCCTTAGAGTTCTCTCTCTCAACTTGTCTCTCTCTCTCTCTCTCTCTCTCTCTTCCTTTGTTCAGCTCTATTTTTAGAGCTCACAACAAAGGTGATTCTCCTCTTCTTCCTCCCTTCTTCTTCCTTTCTCCTTACTCTTCTCTTTCCTTCTCGGTTTCCCCCTCAGTTCTACTCCTCTGTTCAATTCGCAACACTCCGTGAACTCTCTCTCTCCTCTTCTTGCTTGACCCATGGCACATTGTCAACTCCTCCCCGATTTTGAAACTTCCTCTTCTTCTTCTTCCCTTCTTCTTCTATTCTCCTTCCTCTTCCTCCTCGGTCCAACGTAGCCTCTTTCTCAGTCTCGTCTCTCTCTCTCTCTACCCGTGGCATCCTTCTCTCTTTCTCTCACTTCGGTTTCTTCTTTTCAGAATGCTCTCCTCCTTCCTCTCGAACCTCTCCATCCCTCGGTGCACTTAGCCTTGTCTTTTTAACTCCTCCATCTGCTTCTACTCACCTTAGCTTTTTTGCAGCAAATCCCTTCTTCCATGCCATGTCTCTTGCTCTTTTTTGCTTAACCAACCTTATTGTGTCCTTTTGTCTCCTGTGAGTGTGAGTGGGAGAATAAAAACGAGAAAGATAATCAGAGAAGCGAAAGAGAGAAAAACTTGGAACTTGAAGGTATTAGAGTGCTTTTTCCAACTTTTCCTACAGCTATACATGATGCAATATGTTACTGTCCTCCTTTTTTCATTTCGTGTTAAGTTGCAGCCTTATTACCTTTTTTGTTATTATTTTTATTACTATTACCATTATTATTAATATTTTTTGAGTTTTTAATTTTCAATTTTTGTTTTCTTATATATATATATATATATATATTATAATTTTGCGTTGGTTTATTATAATTATTTTAATTAACTAATTTTATTTTTGTGTTTTAAGTTTATTTAATTATCTCCCATTATTTATTTTCAATTTCAAATTGTCTCCAATTGAGAATGTCACTTGAAGTTTTGTCATTTTTAATTTTTCCTATTTACTTAATTGTTAATTAATTGGTGTATCAATTAATTAAATAATTAGGTAATTAGGGATGGGGTGTTCACAACCTATATACGAGGAGAGCCACTAAAACAAATTACAGAATTTACAACAAAGAAGAGTTCATGCCCTCGTAATAAAGCTCACCAAACAAAATCAATAAACACCTGCAAGGTACTACTCGGTAGGTGAGTGTTCTAGGTCGGCGTTGTAATCTAAAAATTGTTTAATATTGTGGGGTGAGTAAAAACTCAGTGAGTAGCTAATATTAATTATACAAAAGAAGGGACAAATTGGCCACAGTAGAGTTTTTGAAAAAAAGTCATAGTTTTGCCTTAAAACTATACATCTTCTAAGGCTAATATAATTAGTGTGATATTTGCAACAAACCTTAAACTTTAGTAAATGCCTATAATAAAATTATAAAACCAACTTTGAATAAAAACATATTAGTGCATAAGTAACATAAGAATATTTCCAAGTCAACTAACTGCTTAAGGAATGTCTTGCAAAACCATCAAATATCACAACTAGAGTTGGCCCAAGGCTAGTATAATCAAGACATAATACATATTAGTTATGAGCTTCAAGCTCCGAATATTCTGAATAATGGCTTTAGGCCACAAACAGAGCATCATAATGGCCAGACTAGGCCCAATCATATTATAATACATATCATAATACACTATAGCTAATGTCTACTGTCGTTAGCTATAGTGTCCTACTTAGATGCATTGCCTAAAAATTATCTTTAACATAGATTTATAATTAAATATTGGAGCTTCAAAAACTCATAATCAAGCTTTTTCATAAAGACAAATAAGTTATTAGATTTCAGAATCCCAATACTTTGGACATCTAGAATCAACCTCATCATAATTAAGACCCAAATATCTCATGAATATAGAACCAGAACACTTTCCAATATAATAGACAGTCTAGAAATTCAAAATATATATATTTAGAAATATTTTATCTCAAAAAGCTAAAAGCTCAAGGCAATTCCAAAATACAGAGTCATTAAATGCTCTAATGCTAATGTTTCAAAGATTTGAAATTTCATAAGCCTACCCCAAGGCACAAATAGATCAAGAAACAATCATTTCCAAAATATAGATCAAAAAATAAAAATATAGTATAATTAAAATTATCCACTCACTTAGCTGAAACTCACACAATTCACTCCCTTACCCACAGCTTATAATGCAACTTTTATGACCTTAACTACAAAAAAAAATAGCTGAGGTTGGCATTTAAAATCCATCACGATGCTTTATTCTTTTCCCTGAGGTCATCTGTTATTTCTCTTGACGATTTTAAATGACCATAGTTAATACGTATATCAACATATGCAACACAATTACTTCGGCCACCCAAATATCCCATAATTTTACCGGTTCATCATTTCCAATAGCCAACTCAATTAATTTACACTAAAATATTCTAATGTCTTTAGTAATGCTCTTATGCCTAAAATTCACATAATTCCCACCAATTTCCCCTTCCATTTCTTACATTATATCCAACACATGACATCAAAGCTTCTTATTACAAAATTAACATTAAACACCATAGCCCATCATGATTATCTTAATGGCAAATTCCAATAACATATCAGTCCCCAAATTGCTCAATCATTGGCCCTTTTAATACTTAAATTATCCAATATTTCCCATTGGGTCAAAATTTATTTCAACTATAACCAAAATATTTTATTCATCAATTATAATCACTTTTAATGTGCTTTCATTCATCGGGCATCCTCTAATCAACAATTAAATCATAAAAATTTTAAGGAAAATTCCCAAGTGACTTACCATTTCAAATAATAATTTTTGACAACCCAACTTCTTCTTCTTGAGGTCTAATGACACTAAGGAATCATGGAAACTTCATGCATTACCACTTAGTACACTTCAACCTTTACCAAGAAAAGCGAAGTTTATAGTTAACCAATCCAACCATCAATTTAACACTTTGGGAGTGTTATATACTTACCCAGGACCAAATTACTTAAAAAAGTTCCTTGAATTCCCTTCAAACCAAGCTCCAATTTGAAATTCAAATTTTTAGTCACTATTCACATTACTATTCATGTTCTTCACCTAAAAAAGGGATTTTCAAATTTTAAGGCTAATTCATCAAATTGGAAGCTTAAACAAGTGGATAACCATGCAAAATTCACCTAGGAATGAAAAGCTTAACGAAATTTCAAGTTATAACACTTGAATCGAGCCAAAATTTGAATCTTTACACTACTATTCACTATTCATGTGAGTTTGAATGTCAAAAAGGGATCTACTAATTTTAATCATAAAACATGAAATTACGAGCTGAAAATGGAAGAGAAAGGTGCAAAATACATGCTAGAGTCAAAACCCTATTGAAATCAGACGAGAAAGCTGCAATCCGAGCTTAAGTTCTCCTCTAATCCACCATTGACAAAGACTGTGCTGTGGAGAGAGCTTTTGCCAACTGCACTATCTCCGACCACCAACTTGTTGAACAATGACAAGGGAAGATGGAGGACTCGCTACCAGTGACTTGCGGATGAGAAAAAAAAATAGAGGTTCGAAATGAAAGAAAGAGCATACGGATGAGGGTAACAGAAGGAGGAAGAAGATGTAAAGAGGTATTTTGGTACTTTTGCTGCTCAGAGGACACATGGTAGCCAAGCAAAAATAATACTTTGATGCATATGGAGGGATTAAACTCAAGTCCTCATGGACGTTTAGGTCAGGCATAGCGAATTAAGCCAAGCTAGAATTCATGAAATTTGTTACTTGGATTAATATAAAGACTCTCTTAAATCTCCCATTTCTACAACTAATTTAATGCTTATATTATTTTTCCTTAATTAAATTTCCTCTTCCTTTTAACTTATATAAATATTCACAAATGGTTATGGGAAAATATGCATTTAACTTGTAGAGCATAACACTACAAAACGCAATTTATTAGTCATAATTGAATCAACTGTGGTTGAAATAGTGGCAGTAGCCACTATTTATTGTAACCACAATTATTAGCCATGGTTCATACATGATAGATGCGATTATTTTGTAACTACAGCTAGGGCTTTTAAAAAGCCCTAGCATACCTCACTATCACTCACTCACTCTCTTTTTCCCTTTATCTGCTACATATAGCCTCCCCTACTCTAAAAAAATTTGTATCTTTGCCTTCTAAGCCATAGCCATCTGCTGCACTGCCATAGGACCACCCCGTAATTAGTTGTCTGCAGTCTTTGTTTGTTCGCTTGCCGTCAGAAGACCAATCACTACCATCAGTGAGGTGAGTTTTGCCTTTTTATTTCATTTTTTCTATTTTTTTTCTTTTTCCTTTTTTGTTTTCCTAGTTTAGATTTTGCTAACCTATGGTTAGCTTGCTTAGTATCTAATTTTTAGAAACTTTATCATTTATGTTGTTTAATATAATTTATTTTAAGCAAAATCTTTAGTACAATCACAATTTTAAGTGCACAAATGCACCCAAATATAATATCAGGACATAATTGTAATATTATTAACCCAAAAAATAATAATATTGCAATTATAACCCTACATTATAATTGGGTGCACTGGTGCACTCAAAATTGTAGGTGCACCAAAGATGGCACCTTTATTTTATCTTTTTTTAAATTTAGCTTTCTTAATATGTAAAGTAAATAAGAATTGTATACTAATATTTATTTAGTGAAACTAATGTTACCAAAATTGCTAATGGAATTTTTATAGGTTAATTTTGTGAATAGAAATTTTTGTTTTGTTAATGTCTAATGTTGTCAAAATTTTATATTCTCATTTTGTGAAAAACTATATGAATTATAGCAACATGTTATAGATTATGCAATGTGCAATTGTGCTAAGAGAACTTATTGTGAGGCTTAAATTATGAAAATTATATATGCTTACATGTTTATTCACTTAGGGAGCATAGTTGGTTATAATATCAATGTTTGGACTATCTTGTTATACCCATATCAATACTTAGTGTGAATTTGATAATTATAACTTTTGGTGAAAGACAATGTTCAATGTACATTAATGCTAATTGGTTTATAATCTTATATTTGTTTTAGGAGATTTGAAGATAGACATTGTCTTCTTAAATGGATAAGAGTTGGATTGATATGCCTCAAATACACCTCAATACTTAGAAGTACTATATAACTTCTTAGACTTTGCATTTGCTAATAGCAGTGTTGAAGGTAAAATAATATGTCCATGTCTAGAATGCAAGTTTAAAAAATGGCATAGTAAAGAAGAAGTGCAAGATCACTTGATTACTAAACAATTTCCAAGAGGTAACACTTTTGGCTTAGACATGGAGAGATGAGTACTGTAAATATGATAACTGAAACTCCTACAACACCACATACGACCAAAGATACACTTAATGTCAATGACTACATATTAGACATGGTCAATGATGCTTTTGGGCATCATCGAAACAATTAGTACATGGACGAAGATGGAGAAATGTCACAATCAAATCATACAATGGCCAAAGATAGTGTAGAGTTCTTAGAATTAATTAAAGATGGACAACAAAGTTTGTATAAATGGTGAGAGAAGTATTCGAAGTTGTCTTTCTTGGTGAAAATGTATCGCATAAAGTGTTTGTGCAAAATAATTGACAAGGCAATGTCATTGATAATAGAGCTATTAGCATATGCCTTTGAAATTACTCAAATCCCTCCTACATTCCATGAAACCAAGAAAATGATTAATAAACTCGGACTTGACTATGTAAAAATTTATGCATATCATAATGATTGTATGTTAATCCTGTGGGAAGATGCAGACTAAGGTGCTTGCAAAAAATGCAATACATCTATATGGAAAATAAGTGGTAAAGGTGTACCAAGTGGTGGTAAAAAAATAGAAAAAGTGACTTGCAAATGTGTTACAATATTTTCCACTAAAACTCCAATTGCAGAGGATGTTTTTGTCATATAGAATAGTTGTGCATATGTGATGGCATGTAGAGGAAAATAATAATGATGGCATGTTAAGGCATCCAAGAAATTCAAAAGCATAGAAGTGATTTGACATAGTGCATCCTCAATTTACACTGGAACCTCGAAATGTACCCCTTGGATTAGCCATTGATGGTTTTAACCCATTTGGAAATTTAAGCACTTTCTATAGCATCTGGCCAATGATGCTTATGCCTTATAGTCTTCTTTCTTGGATGTGTATGAAACTAAGTTTGTTCCGTCTTTTTATGATCATTCCTGGTAAGAGAGCATCAAGAAATGATATGAATGTCTACTTACAACCATTAATAAATGAGTTGAAAGAATTTTGGGATGTTTGTATTAAAATATTTTATGTATACAATAATTAGAAGTTTAATATGTGTGCAACTTTGTTATGGACTATAAGTGACTTTTCAAGACTAGGAATATTATCTGGATGGAATACGTGTATTGGAATAGCTTGTCCATCTTGTAATTTTGACTCAACTCCTATGCAGCTTCTATATAGTTGAAAGTGGTGCTTTATTAGTCATCGATGGTTTTAAAACCAAAGCCATAAATCTATATTAGCTCACTCTCAATTTGATGGAAAATTATAAAAGAGAAATCCACCACTTGCAATTCGTGGCTTAGACATTCTAAGACAAGTTGAAAATGTTAATGTTGTATTCAAAAAAGATGTGGAAGTTCAAAGCCATGGACTAAGATCTCAAGGTAGTGGTGATTCGAAGATAGGCACTCAAAAATGGTGCAAGAAAAACATATTTTTTTCAACTTTCATATTTAGAGACTAATATATTGCACCACAATCTTGACATCATGCATATTGAAGAAAATGTGTGTGACAATATCATATTCACTTTGTTAAATGAAGTGGGAAAATTAAAAGATCTTGTGAATGCATGAAGAGACCATTAAGAGATGGACATAAGGTCTGATCTTCGGCCTAACAAACATGGCAAATATCCTCCTTCATTATTCATAATGACAAATGCAAACAAGCACCAATTTCTTAAAATTTTAAAGAACATTACTATGTGAAATGGTTATTCAAGTAACATCTCTAGATGATTTATTTAAGGTAATGAAACATTAGAGGATTGAAAAGTTATGACTCGCATGTTCTTATGGAATAACTTTAGTTAAATGTATGTGAGCTTAATCAACTTCAAGATAGAGTGGTCATGACATTATGTCACATGCAAATGGTTTTCCCTCTTTCATTCTTTTAGTTACGAATCATTTGATTGTATACCTAGTTGATAAAGCCAAACTAGAAGGTCTCTTTAATAACAGTGGACGTGTCCAATTAAAAAGTAATTATATGAACAGATATTCAATATTCATTCTAATTTTCATAACTTGGATAAGAGACTAATGGTTCTTTCTTTTTCTTAGGTATTTAGGGAAATTGAGATCTTATGTGCGTGACAAAGCTCAGCTTGAGGGATCCATAGCTGAAAGATCATAGCACGTGAGGTCTTAACTTTTTGCTTGACATATTTATATGGTTTTAAGACTACATTCAATTGACCAACTTGTGCTAATAATAGACCTAATGTAGAGTCTTCCAGTATTTCCCCTTTGTTTCCACCCGTTGGAAAATCGATTGGTGGCTACAATTACTTTAATCTATCAGTAATGGAAAAGTTATAAGCACACCAACATGTATTGACTAACTGTAAAAAAGTAAAGCCTTTTCTTCAGTAAGTTAATTATTTTTGTTTTATCACTAGAATACCACAATTGTGTACAATATATTTACTTTTAGATTATGAAAGGAATTTAAGGAGTATTTACGTAAACAACTAAGAATTGGACACACTTTTCTGCTGAAATTAACAAGAAAGTCGAAATAGTTTATTCAATGGTTCCATCATTAAGTAAGCACGTTTACATACTTTATGTTTATAACCATTGTAAGTTAAGATATAACATCATTATCAATTTCCCTTATTCTACAAGGATGTAACAATGAAGAATCGTATTCAGATGGCTTAAAGTTTCTAGAGTTGTGACCTATTGATTGTGCAAAGCATTACAATGCATACAATGTTAATAAGTTTAGGTTTCATATCTTGGAACAAGATGAAAGGATGAAAACACAATAGTATAGTCTTTAGTACATTTAGAACAAAGGCAATAGTGATGGGCATATATGATTGGGTGATATTCCATACTATGGAAAGTTAGTAGATATAAAATTGAGTTAAACTACCATAACCATTTTATAGTTATCATGTTCAAATGTAAGTGAGCCAACACAACTAATCCCAGAGGCATTGTGGTTTATGACTTAAGGTTTACATTTGTAAACTTTACTCGATTGATACACACTAGTGATCATGAGGACCATAAGTCATATATCAAAGTTTCAGAGGCTTAGATGGTTTACTATGTGGAGGATAAGTTAGAGAATAACAAGAGTATACCAATACATCTTAAGCCTCGTGACTTATATGAAATGGGATAATGTAATAAGGATTATTATTATTATAAATGTATGCTATATAAACCTCAAGACTTGTGTATGTTGTTTTTAGAAGACAGAAATATACCATTGGCAAGGTGTTTAGTTATACTTACATATATATATATATATATATATTGTCTCTCATATGTTGCATAGCTTGATTTACTTTATTTTCAGTTTAAAGTCCACATTAACTGTAATGCTCTTGTTTTATCAAGAATTTTGAAGATGAAGTGGTTCTTGAACAGGATGAGTAGTTTTGGTCATTCTCATAGTGCAACTTATAATGATATCTCGGTAACATTAGAAGATGACTTATTAGAGCTAGTCCTTCCTACCTTAAACACTCCTCTTAGAACGAGGACCCGTAAAAGGACCTATTTCCATATGAAAGGTAGACAAACATTGGTATTAAAGATGAAAGTGAGGTTATTAAAGAACCTTCCCAACCTATACATCCACATTCACACATGAGAGCCTAAATTGTTAACATTAGCAGTAAGAATACTATAAAATTATGTTGTGTTTTACTTCAGTACAATGTAATTCATTTTCTAGATATGACTTCACAGATAATGAAGGCACAATAAAGACTAAAGCTCTAACTTATAACGATGTATGGTCACTTCCTCGTGGTGAAAGAGTGGTCTTAAAATGGAACCCTCTCAATCAACCAATTAGAAATAAAGGTAATTTGTTAAATCAGCTAGTAGGCTTTGTCAGTAAAGAATTTAGATTATTTCCTCTAAGTTATCCTAGTTACAAAAAGAGTAATTTAGGTAATATTTGCCTTCCTTAGCACTTCTCTACAATTTTTTAATATGCAACTACTAAGATCATTAACTTGTGTTGAAGGCACAGTTTGTTGTTAGCAATGAGTAGCACAAGAACTATATTTTGAGGTTTATAAGATAGAAATGTAAGGATCAAGACAAGATTTGTGGCAAAGTAGGGATAATGGAGCTTGCCATCAAAAGCAATTAATTGCTAAGTGCCTTGATGGCATTGATAGATAACACTAAACTTTGTTTATTGATTATTGTCTTAACTTAAGAACTAAGTTAACATTAATGATTTTGTTAACAAGTTCTGTTGAAACCATCTTATGATTGTATTTTCTTAATGAACAAAAAATTACCCAGAAGAATAGAGATAATAGAAATAAGCAAATTATGCCTCTCACAGGTAATACGAAAAGTATTGCACACAAAAAGGCAGAGATGATAATCTTAGTTTCTAGTAACTATATTGTAGTATTCTTTTAACATGCATGTGTTATTATGTACTTGTCAATTGTAAGAGTTAGAGTTAGGTCATCCAGTAAGTAAAGGATAAGTATAGACAACAATACATAAGTATGTTGATAGGTCTTATGTGAATGACGAGGCTCAAATAATTAGTGTAATTATTTCTTTAGCTTGTTATTAAATGGGTTGAGCTGCGATTTTGTGTAGGAAAAGATTATTGGGAATATTTGCTCTATTTATGTTTTATTTTCAAACGAATGTTGTTGGTGCAGGAAAAGATTGCTGACCATAAATCTAATTCATTCTCCATGTCTTAAGAAATTTCTACCGAGGATTCATTTGCTCTTGGAAGGAAAGTGCACCTAGGTCATATTCGAAGGATGGGATTGGGTCCATCACCATCCTAAGTGAATGGACGTTCCTCTTGCTCTTACATCGGAACAAGCTCATCTTTTCCTTCTAAAAGTGAGTTGCAAAGTTAATTCATCAAAATGCAATTGGAGATGGAACGAAAAAGTCAAGAAATACAATATCAAATTGCACAACTACAAGAGCAAAACAAAAAATTCAAGGCCATAAAGAATTTTTTTACGCAAAATTTTAAAGGTCAAATGCCTTTTAACCTTACTGCCTTCCAATATCACCGGTGATATTTTTAATATATGTATTATAATTTATTCCAATATATTAGATTACTAGTTATACCTTATAATTTAATCTCTATATGTGTTTTACTATTTCTTATACTAAAATTTAGGTACCAAATTGTACAAGTAGACATCAATTAAGAATGACAAATCATTTTAAAATAGCTTGTGATGAGGATAAGTAGATTTAGTAATCTTGAAATGCTTTTAGGACTATGTTATATTATTGTTATGATTTTAAGACCATGTTATCTTTAATGGACTTGGATGATTAGTATGCAGAACATGTTGTTTGGGTTTAAGATTCATAAATATAATGACTATACAGTTTGTTCACATTAATGTTAAGTTGTATGAGTTCTAGTTCTAATATTGGTTGAAGTTGAGTTATGAATTCTGAATTAGCGGGTCTGAAAAAATAAATAAATATTTAAATCTGTAATTTAAAAAAAAAATTAGAACATTAGCAGCATTTGTAACTGCTACTATAACGCATCAAAAACCATTTCTGAAGACATTTAATTGTGGTTGGATGAACTACAACTAAAGTTAAATGGAATTAGTTGCGGTTCAAATGTAACAATAGCTATTCATTTTTATCTTTAGTTGCAGTTGGCATAAGTGCAGCTAAATCCATTAGCCACCCTAGATTTACTTACAGTCTGACCAAAACACTTACCACTACTAAATCCTAGTTTTTTAGTAGTGTAAGCTTATGTAAAATACTCTTGATTAGAGATTAGAAAAATATATGTATCTAATACATAGTTTTCACAATATTGTATGATGCATGGTAATATTATACATTAGGTTAGTGCTTTGTATACATGAGGACAAAAATGGTGTAGCAAAAAACAAACATAAGAATATAGTGGACATGGCTAATGCCATGATATTAAATGCTAATCTACCTATGAATTTATGGGGTGAAGCTTTATTAACTATGTCGTAACCAACCTTTCGGCGGAATAGATAAAAGTGTTTAAATTGATTCCCAAAAACGAATCTTGAAAATCAATTTATTTGGAGTCGCTACCAAAATTTTTAATGGAAAACTTTGGGAAACCAATTTAAAATAAAAAGAAAAAAGCAATATGGTCTGCGAAATCAAAGATGAGTTCAGGAGTCTATTTGAGTGTGGGGAAGGTGTTAGGCACCCCACAACACCCGTTCATAAGGACGGTTATCTTAAACCAATCAGCTGAAATAGAATATGGTTTTTAAATTTATCTCAATTACCCTTTTATCGACATACAAGCCTGTTAAATAAAGGAGACAAAACAACAAGAATGAAGGCAAACATATAGATATTTACAAAGGACGGACTTGACCTAGGATAAGAGCCTAGGGCCTACGTACCCCATGATAGGGATCAAAGTCCACGTAGTTTGATTAAAATGTTATGTCTATTGGTTGATAATTTGTAAATTTTGTGATGAGAACAAGAAGGTTCAAAATTAAACCGATTTTCATAAACAAAACGAAATTGAAATTTGGCTTGTGTGTTTTAACTTACGACAATCTGATTAATCTCGCTCTCCTGATCTCTTCATTTTTTCTATTTTTAATTTTTTTGTTTATTTTTAGAATTTTAAATCTTTATTTTGAAATTTAAATGAAATGATTACGGAATGAGATTTTTAAGATTTTTGGGAGTTTATATTTTTTGGAATTAAAATGTAATTATAATGAAAGGAATATTTTTGAATTTTTGAATTTATTTACTATTTTTTTGGATTTTCAAAATTGGAATTTATTATCGAAATTAGGACAAAAATAAAATCATTTTTCAGATTTTTGAATTTATGTATTTTTTGGATTTTGGTTTTTATTTATTTTTGGATTTTTAAAATTAGAATTTATTGTTGAAATTAGAACAAAATTATAACGGAAAGCCATTTTTCAGAATTTTTGAATTTATGTATTTTTTTGGGTTTTTGGATTTTTCTAATTTTGAAAGTAAGATTATGATTAACATGTCTTTTAATTAATATATATATATATATATATATATATTTCTATGATTTTTGAATTTATGATTTTTGTATATATATATATATATATATATATATATATATATCTTTAAAATTAGAATTTATTTGAAACTTAAAGTAAAACTAAAATGAAAAATCTTCTTAGGATTTTTAGTTACATAATAAGTAGGATAAATATCTCTATGTTTTATTAATACATCTCAATATTTTAAATGTTAATTTTTGAAACCTGAGGAGATTCAATGTCTCATGCAGTCTCTACTAATTAACCTTTGGGTACTTGAGGAGACGAGCAATGTCATGTTGGAACCCAAAATATGGAATAAAATATTTGGAAATTCTCAGGATTTATTTTCACTTTTGTTTTTAGAGATTTTGAAATTAAAATTATTTTAGTCTAGTTTTAATAGGATCAATTCTTTGGAGCCTACGAAGACCCAAGTCCCACATGGCACTGTTAATTAACTAAATTTTATAAAACACCAACTTAATCATTTTGTAAATAATAAAAAATGTTTGATCAAAATATTTATTTATTTTTTTGCATTATTATTATTATTTATTTATTATTTTAACAAATATGTACTAATTTTCGAGGTCTAAGGAGATTAAAATCTCACACGGCCCTAAGTTCTTGGGGAGAATAATATTCTCACACCATGACTTCTTGAAAACTTTACTTGCAATACCATAATAATAATAATAATAATAATAATAATAATAATAATGATAATATTAATACACCAAAAAGGCAAAAGCAAAAAAATGAAAAAAAAGGATGGAAGCTAACATGCAGAATAACTCCCTGTTCACCATGCAAGGCAACCCAAGACTCTCTTACCGTGGCTCTGCTTTGCACTAATGGACTTCCTCCTCCAGCTTCTCATGGTTTACCTCCACCACCGACCTCGAATCTCACATAATCCTTATTACCACGTAATTTCGATATCGGTGTTTTCCCCGCCACATCCCAGCACTTAACGAAAGCATCATTGCCATTAGAGATCAAATGAAGCCTATCAAATGACGGGTATTAGACAAAATGAATGGGGCACGTGTGAAAGCGAAGGCGACGAAGTGGGGTCTAAGTTTTGAAGTCAAATACTTAGACCAAACTAGAAAGGTCAGAGGTAGTGATGAGGCAATCATTGGAGCGGAATGAGGTGCAAGAAACACATCAAAGAAGGAAGAGATGGTGAAGGTGAGTGAAAGGGTTTTGAAGCTATAGATTGACAGGGAGGTGGAGTGATTAGTGGCGAAGCCAAGAGGGGAAGAGGGTAAGAAGGTGAGAGAAGGGACAGAGATGAGGTTTGGGATTTGTTGGGTCTTGAAAGAGGACCAGTATTTAGGTCTAGGGGTTTGCTTAGGGGTTATGGGTTTTGATTTCAACTTAGGCTTTATGGGAAATGTCCGGGAGAGATGCGACTCTGCCATTGAAGGCACAGGTGAGCTTTGGTGGCTTCGTCAGGTTCTGTCATTTGAAACAGAAGCGACCCTTCCTCCTCCTCTTCTAACTCTTTCAGTTTCTCTCTCCTCTACTCTCTCTCTCTCTCTTCCTTCACAGTGTGCCTCCCTCTCTTCTCCTTCTCTTCTTTTTTTCTTCTCTCTCAGCTTGTTGTCCCTCAGTCTCTCCTCTTTCTGTTGTATTTTCTTCTACTCCTTTCCTCAGTCCAGCCTTCTCTCAGAGCCTCTCCTTCTCTGCTTCGTTCAGCTAGCCTATTCTTCCATTTTTACTTTGCTTCTTCTTCACTCATCAGCCACAAATCTTCTCTGCTTAGTTTCCTTCTTCCCCTCTTGCCCTCTTCATCTCCAAATACTAGCACGTTGTTTCAGACTTTTTGAGTGTAAAGGGTCAGATTAAAAAAAAAAAAACTAAGGTGAACTCTAATCGTGCTGTGCAGGCATGAAATTGGTCTTGGTTGGCTCGAGCACCAAGAGCCGCCACGTTCACCCTCTTTCTTCCATATATAATTGAGACCAGAGATTGACCCCCTAAAACACACACAAAATAGCCAAGCACTCACTTAACCCCCTAGCGAGAGAAAGAAAGAGTCGTTGAGAGAAACCATCTTTTTTCTGTACACCCCCCCCCCCCCCCAAAAGAGGTGTGGTGAGGTTACAACGAGCTATAGGAACCAGTTTTTTTTCCTCTTGATCTTGGTCTCCCTCATATGTCTCTTTTTCTGCGACCATTCTCAGTCCAGCTAACCAAAGAAAGAAAACCCCTCCCCCTCCTTTTTGTGGGTACATGTTTAATATCTGTATATTGGAGCTATTGGGCTATTCTATAGGCTCTCCTCTTTAATCATCAGAAACAGGCAATGTGAGATTATAAATAAAAGGAAAGGACTTCAGGAGTGCCCTCCCTCTCCTGCTCAACAACAGTGCTTTTCTCCCATCCTTTTTCTCTGCTTTCACAGTCCTCTTTTCCTATTTCATGCATGTTGCAGCTTTATTATTATTATTATTATTTATTATTACCATTATTATTAATTAATTTCTATTTTTTTGAGTTTTTTTCAATTTTCAATTTTTTTTATATTTTTTATTTTTATAATTTTGCTTTGATTTATTATTTTAATTAGCTAATTTTATTTTTGGATTTTAAGTTTTTTAATTGTCTCCCATTATTTATTTTTAATTTCAAATTGTCATTTGAAACTTTATGATTTCTAATTTTTCCTATATGCTTAATTATTAATTAATTGGTGTATCAATTAATTAAATAATTAGGTAATTAAGAATGGGATGTTCACAAACTACCTATCACATAATTAATTGATTACTTGCAAGAAAATTTGAAATTATTCTATATGAGTTGTGGAAAGGAAAGAAACTAAACTTAAGTTATCTTAGAATATGGGTTGGTTAGCTTATCAAAGAGTATTGATGGTATGAGAAAATGTTAGGATTGAAATTTATAAGTGTTTTTGTTGGGTAAGCCAAAAATTCATAGGCATATAAATTAATATATATATGGATTATATATTGGAATAATATTAAATTATTTTGTAGATTAGCATTAATTCTATTATTAAAACAATTTTCTTGTAATTAATGTTAGGCAATTCATATTAATATAAACTAAGAATAAATTGGGTTATGTTAATTGAGGATAATTAGTGATAGATTGGATTACCCACAAGCTCATTAGGTAAAGTTCCTAACCTACATCTCAAGACTTGTCAGTAATTATTCTATCAAACTATGGGCTAAGAGTTAAAGAGAGATTTCAAGTCCTTTGGTAATTATTTAATTAATTATGTATTTTGAGGAGTCAAAGGAAGTTGAAAGTTGTTTTTAGAAAACAAATAAATTAATTATTTTGTATATTTCATCAAATAACTGATGAAATATATAGCATTCTTACTTTTCTATTCCTAACACTCTGAGTATCATATTGTTAGAGTTTCTTTGGTTCTATCTCTCTATTCTCTTTATACATGCAAAACCTAGGTATTATAGGTTGCAAAGACTAGTTAAATCATGTTTGGATAATTTTTCATATAAGTATTCTTTACTATATCTCCCTAATTTTCAAGCATTATAATGTAATAATTAAGTCAATTGAGATGAAGTTTTTTTAGAAAAAGTTTATCACTAATTCTAGTAGGGATCAAATGAATAGCTAACTAGCAAAGATGTTAGTACATCATCTTCTTCTAGTGTTAAAAGAAAATCTCTGATTCTCCTAATAAACCTAAGAGAAGTCCAAGGGCTAAAAAAGAGAAACACTTAGGTTTTGATTATTTACCTTTTAAAGCAATTGTTTTGTTAGTATAAGGCCATGAAAACACAAGCAAATACCGTATTTACTTCATGTAGAAAATGGTTTTAAAACCTATGGGAAGATTGTAGCATCCAGAGATGCTAGTTTTGGAAAGAGGCCATTAATGATTAGTAGGAATTAATCATGTCCAAGTCCAATATAAATTGGATTTTGGTTGATTTATCTCTAAGTTTGAAGCCAATTAGATGCAAATGGATATATAGGTAAAAATACAACACTAATGGAAAAAATCAAACCTTAGGCTAGGTTAGCCGCAAAGGGATTTTGGAGAAGACAAGGTATGGATAAATTTGACACATGCACCTATTGTTAAATTAACATCCATAATGGTCTTACTTGCACTAGGATCGATTTACTATTCAAGTGTACATCAAATGGATGCAAAAACTACATCTATAAATGGTGAACTACATGGAGAGGTATAGATGAAACAACTTAAAGGATTTGTATAACTAGGAAATAAAGAAAGTGTACAAAATGATTGGTCATTATAAGGTCTTAATCAAGAACCAAATAAATGACATGAGAAATTTGACTTGTTCATATTGTCACATAGTTTTTTTAGCATAATATTGCATATATATGTGTCAACTCTAAGTGTACAGATAAATATGAAATAATTATATGCTTGTATATAGATGATCTACTAATATTTGGAATAAATACACTTATTGTTACTAAAACTAAGTATTTAACTTAACAGTTCAAGACAAAAGATTATAGGGAAGTAGATATTGTCTTAGGTATTAAAGTTAAAAGGCATAGTTAGGTAGTTCCAAATAAATCCTATTTAATTAAAAAAATCTTAAATAAGTACAAACATTTTAACATCACATAAATGAACACCCTCTATGATGCATCACACAAACTAAAAGAAAATTTTGGTAAATCGATTGCTCAAGTTGAAGATACTAGTGTCCTATGTAGTCTTATTTATGAAATGCATTGTACAAGATCACCTATATCATTTTCAATATGTATACTAGCAAGTATTGGTCAATCAAATGCTATTACTAGAATCCTTAGGTTCTAGAAAAGTACAAAAGATATAGGATTGCTTTATAGTTGTTTTCCTACGGTATTTGAATGGTATATTGATGCTATTTGGATGACTAGTGCACAAGATAGTAAATCAATGTCATGTTAGATATTTACCATAGGTGGATGTGTTAATTCTTGGGAATAAAAAAAAAACATGTGTATTATTTATCAACTATAAAATCATAGTTCATAACTTTAGCTTTTGTACGTTAATAAGCTAAATAGCTAAAACATTTGTTAACAAATATAGATTTGAAGCCACAACCAAAACCAACCATCTTTTTACATTACAACAATGAAACTACTATATTTAGGATGTGTAGCAAAACATACAATAGAAAGTCTAAACATAATGGCTTGAGACATGAATATGTCATGCATTTGAATAGTGATGACATAATCACAATTCAATATGTAAGCACACATAACAACTTGATAGATCCTTTTACAAAAGGATTATGAAAGGAAATAAGGAGGAAAACATTATTTAGAATGGGCTTAAAGCCAATAGCATATAATCACAGGCAATCAAAACCAAACATCCTTTTAGAACTAATCATGCGATTCAATAAGTAACAAGAAGTTATTGATAAGTGATTATGGGCATTAGAAAATTTTAAGATAATTCAATCATATTGTACAAAACAAGTTTTAAGGGTGATTGTCTTTCTCATAACAAAGTTAAGCTAAACTTATAAGGTACTTGTTGAGGAACTTCATCTACATGAACATCAAGAGTGGAGTTGCTCATATAAAAAAAACATGAAGTAAAATTTCTAAAAATGTTCTTAAAATCAATGAGTTAGCATATGGCCAAATACGAACTATTTGTATGACTCTTATTAAAGGCATTTAGGTTCATGTGTAAAACAATTTCAATTTTAACTACATAATATGGTCCAAGGAAAAATCCTTAGATTTATTTCTTGAAACTTTAAATTATTCACATGAATGGAATGTCTAAATCAAGATTATATTATAATGCATTTTTCTTAAGGAAGAGAAAACCCTTAGCACTCCAAACCAAGTAATAGATTGTTAGGTATAGTTTGAAAGCTTAAGAACTCATGCCTATAAAGCAATAATGGTCTAGCAATCAATGACCAGTCGACTAGACCTTTTCTGGTTGATAACTTCCATCAATCCAATGATGACAACATGAGAGCCACAAAAAAGTGAATAGTTGACTATTCGGAAAAGTGATGAGCAACAAACATGGAACATTCAACTAGTTTATAGTAGAAAGTCAAAAGTTTAAAAAATGATGACAATGAAAGTTTTGTCAGTTAGCTTTAGATCATTTGATTTCAAAAAAGATTCTCAAGTGATTGTAGTACTAATTCAAAATAAGAAGAAATTCATAATGTCTGCACCCATGCCCATTCAGAATTACAGAACAAATATTGAACAAAAATTATTTTTAA
This sequence comes from Delonix regia, assembly GCA_037074485.1. NCBI lineage: Eukaryota > Viridiplantae > Streptophyta > Magnoliopsida > Fabales > Fabaceae > Delonix > Delonix regia. The sequence goes on along the minus strand of CM073449.1, from coordinate 16,757,706 downwards.
CACTATCAGAAAATTGGTACTTAAATAGAGAGGTATTCAGATTAAATATGTGTCTATAGGCAGGAACCATAGGTGGGACTCCCACCACCTTCCTTGTAGCCCATTATGTTACCCTTACGGTATGAGATAAATGTGTAGCAAAATAAACAATATAGAAAAGTAATTTAGTCATTCATGATATATATATATATATATATATATATATATATATATATGTATGTGTGTATGTGTGCGTGTGTGCTTGCGTGTGCATGCCAACATAAAGGCATTGAACATTAAGTAGGAAAATAATTTTATAAGTATAAAAATTTAATTTTCAACAAAAGGTAAGAAACATCCAAAAAAAAAAAACCATTAGAATACAAAATGGTCAAACACTAGCTCTAGGTTAGTGAAATCAGAGTACAAATAACAAACATCAAGAATACAACTCAGAAATAAGAGTAACAACATTACACCTCAGTCAAAATATCATACGCAGTCCACTATGGTAAATGTCTGGTGTCATTAGCTACAAGGTCCACTTTTAGATGAATTTCCAAAAATAAATTCTATTTTTCATGAAAACATATCATATCAGTCATGATTTCAAAAGTCAATTATCTTCATAATTTAAAATCAAAGGTCTTATTTTGGATGAATTCATAAAAATAAATTCTATTAGTCATGAGAACATAAACTTGACAGTCATGATTTTAGAAGTAGATCATCTTCACAATTTAATATCAATCAATTCAATACAATCATTTTCAAACACCTTAATTTGCAATTGTCAATAGTTCCAAACACTAATAATAAATATCATAATTTCACAATTTTATAGTAAGCAGACTAATCCTTTTGAGTCCCGCAGTCACACAAATATAAATTTAGTAATAAATCATTTTCATAACCAAAATCATATAAAGTAATCCAAAGAGTCAAAGTTTTACTCAAATGCTTAATTATTTGCAATACCTAAAAACTTCGCCAAAATTCAATTTATACATAAATGATGAGGATTAAAAATTTCAAGAAGTCTACACTAGGACACTTGAACATTCAATAAGAATTATTTTTGCAAAGAAAATATGTATATTTAGAGTTATTTACTCACCTGACAGATAGACACCACAATTTATCTCTTAACCTCTCCTTCACAGAAACATTAGATTTGCAAAAGGGACCTCTAGGACCCTATAATGCAAAGCAACATAGCTTTAGTTCCTTAAGTCTAAGTAATAGTAATTCCCCTAATTGAAATGCTTCCCTAGCCCCAACTAACATTCTACAGATAACATATTCCTAATGAGGGGGTCTTAACCACATTCTTGATCCTTCACTCTAAATTCATCCACCTTATAATTATACACTTACGTATGGTGCAATTAAGTTTGGCCAAATAACCTATCCTTCTAAAAAGCATCTTAGTGCATAAATCCATATATATGCCTTTACTTTCTATTCCTTGGCACCATCGCATTACTTACTAAATTATCTTTATAACTCATTTATTAAGATTATTATGGTCATTTAGGCACACCTGATTGTTAATATTCATTTTAAGCTTTATTAAATCGAAAATCCTATTAAATCAACTAATCCAACCAATGCTCTAAATTTATTACTTTTAAATTTCTACTGTTCATACCAAGTGTGATTCCCCTTAATTATTACTTACCTCAATTGCTACAAGACATTGTTTCAAGCTTGTCCATGGAGCGAGAGTGTGTAAAATGCCTTCCACCACCTAAGTTTTACTTCCAACCTAAATATATTTACTGTATTATTCTTTTTCTTGTTATTTTTGCACACTCCATAAGTCATTTGTATCATATTATTCACTTGAAAATTTATCTCTAAAATGAATCATTTTATAATTACCATAATTATGAGGGCAAATATATCTATTAGTATCATCTTAATTTTGATAAACTTAGAACTCCAACTAAAAGATGTTAATAACATTACTATACATTATAGAGAAAATTGTGGCATAACCACCAAGTTAATCTTATTACTTGTCCCCCTATGGATAGTGCTTTCATAGCTATGAAAAGAACTGTATTCAAATAATGGGTGTTTTGCTCCAAAATTCCTAATTCCCTCAAGGTTGTTACTTGAATTTAATAGAGTTTTTCAAGTTTAGGTTACTAATATAACTTATTCCATAAATATATGTTTGCCACTATTATAGTTATTTCTTAAAGCTTTACCGCTCTAAAGTGCCTCCTTAAAAATCAACATTAGACTTAGGTTGGGTTTCTTAATACATAGTAAGGTTTAAAAAAAATACAAGAGAGGAACAAAATTGGCCAGATTGGGATTCTAACTCTAGACATAAAAGGTGCAAGGGATGCGTCTTAGCCACAGATATTGAGTTCATCTTTAAGTAAGTCCCAATTAATAATTTTTATTTCATCCTTATTTTTTTCTTTATTCTTAATTTAATATTTTTTCACATAGGTTATTATTTTCCCTGTTCCCAACTCACTCACTTCTTCTTCAACAAGGTCTCTAGAAATTTATTTAGGTTTCAAAATTTTCTAGATGCTACACATGTACCCTAGCAATATTATTAATTTTCTCTCAAATTCATATTTCAATATCATTCAAATTATAATTCTTTAAATCATATGTCAATAAGTTAAGGAACTCCATTCAATAGAACAAATTTTCAAACAAGATAATAATAATTAATGATATAAAATTGAACAATTTTAAATTGAAATCAATGAAAAAGGTATTTTCACATGATCATCAATGTTTTTCATACTAATGTCAAACTTTCTATTTCAAAAACCTATTCACTAAGATGTTTGATTTTCACAAATGGTACCACATCTTGCTTACAATTGAAAAATGGTCTCCAATTAAACATGGCTCAATGTAGATTGTCATTGATGCATTTTGTGTTTTTTTATGAGTCCCCTAAGGTGAATATGTTTTTTGTGTACTTGATGCCTAAAGCATTGTGCACTTCTCGTGTTTAGGAACTAAGAAAGAAGATCTAACCATTTAATGTTTGTGACAGCATGATGTTCTACAAGTTCTATCACTATTGCACATCAAATTTATAAGTCTTTCCTTCTTATATCCATGTTCAACCTAATTTTCTCTACCCGATAATTGTTCTCGTTGAGCTTAGACGGCTTTTAAGTAGTCATGAGGTCTTTAACATCTCTAACATAAGCTTAGATACAAATGTTTAATTCTTTTGGTATTTCAAGTATGTCTCTAAGCTCATAGTGATTGTATTAAAAAGGGGAAAAAAAATTACTTTACAAACTATGGCATTTATTCAAATTTTACAGGTAAACAAACCACTATAAGGCCAGATAATCACTAAAACCTATTGAAAAATAGTCCAAACATAACAAAGTCATATAAAATCATGTAAAGAATAATTTTAAGGATTTTTAACAACTAAAAAACGTACCAAGAATTTCATTCTCACTTAGCTTAATCTAAAGTAGTGTTTTGAGTCTTTATTTTTAATTTAGGCCCTTTAAAATTTCATTTTAGCTTAGCTATCTTTTTTATTATACTTGAATCATTTCCTAATGACTAAATTTATCTGGGTCACTAATGTAAATATGTAAATAATTATTTTAACCCATACTTTTGAATATATTGTTTATCTAATAAGAAAAAATTTAATCTTAAGAACAATAAAGATAATATATTTTTCTCGTGGCAATGGCACCAAAAATCTTAATGAACTACAAATATACTGATTAATTTTTAGTAAAAGAATATAAAGGTTTTGGCACCTTAGCGATTGATGTTGTGCAAATTCTAGAGATTTGGCGTCAAGCAACTAAAAGTGGTGCCTTGGCACCAACACTTAACCTTATTTAGGGTAATTGCATATTTTGACAAGAGAGGTGCTATATATCATCAAAAAATCCAAACCCAAACATCATAAATCACTCAAAAACAAAATACCACACAAGAGAAGCAAAACATCATAAATCATTGAAAGTTGAGCAAAAGCCCAAAAAAGAATTTAAACCTAGATTGCCAACAAATTTCCCTAAGAAAAACGAGTAATTTGTTACAAAAGTGGAAAACCAGGTTACATTTCTAGATAGGATAGATTAACAAAATGGATAAGATCTCTAAAACTTGAAGAATCTGTCCTTCAACAAATTAATAACTTATTAATTGAAACTTCTAATGAAGAATCTAGGGAATCATCATATGAAGAAATAATCCAAATACAAACCAATGAAGCACCCACTTCAAAACAAGAGAATGAAATTAATACCCTAAATAAATAGCAAGATATCCTATTTGAGGTAATTAATAGCCTTGCAGATAACCAAGATAAGATAAATTATGTTAATAAATTTAAAGAGACTAGAGAAGCAATTTCTTTAAACCCAAAAAATCTCCAAGAAAAATAAATATTATCTTACAGAAACAATTTAAAGATTTCAAAATAAACTAAAGCCAATAACCATCCAAGACCTACAAAATGAAATAAGTTATTTAAAAAAAGAACTCAAAGAACTTAAGAAACAACAAGATTTACACCCTTTATTAATAGCCCTCAGATACAATCAAATGAAAAATGTAATCCTTTTAAAATACAATAAGGAAAAGAACTAGATGAAAAATTTACAAAGCCTTTTTTGGACCTTATCTCTAGGATAACAATACAAAAGTGGTACGTTCCAATTAAGATTAATCATTAATAATAAATTTATCTTAGAAACAGTAGTTTTATTTGACACAGTAGCAAACTTAAACTATATCCAAGAGGGAAAAATTCCAACCATATACTTTGAAAAAATTAACTACAACCAATGGCTCAAAGTTACGAATAAGTTACAAACTTTCAAATGCCACCATAGAAAACCAAGGTCTGAAAACCACCACCCCCTTTCTCTTAGTTAAAGATACTTCAAACGAAGTAATCCTAAGATCATTCATTGAACAACTCAAACTGTTCCAAGTCTCTCAGGAAGGAATAGAAACCCAAATTTTAGGGAAAAAATATCATCTTTAAATTTGTGAAAAAAAAAATAACATTCAAGAATTTAAATATAATATAAAATAACCATAATCAAATTAATTATTTGAAAGAAGAAGTAACTTTTAAAACCATAGAAAACCAACTTGTACAACCATCAGTACAAAAAAAAAATCCTGCATGTCTTAAATACCATTCAAACCTCTATATGTTCTTATCTTTCTAGTGCTTTTCGGGAAAGAAAGAACCATATAGACAAATTCCCTTATGAAAAAGATTTTCATGAAAATCTCATCCCATCCAAAGCTAGGCCAATTCAAATTAATCAGGAACTCCTTGAGTATTGCTAAAAGGAAAATAATGATATTTTATCTAAGGGCTTTATTAGAAAAAGTCGTAGTCCTTAGCCTTATTCTACTTTTTTCGTCAATAAAAATGTCAAATTAGAGCAAGGAACCTATTCTAATTATATTATATCACATTATATTATATTTTACATATATATATATATATATATATATATATTAACATATATACTATAATCATATAATATATACAAATGTTCTACTTATAATTCATGTGGATTTTTCCTATTGATCCTCAAAGCACTCAAATGTTAATCCTAAACTTCATCCTTATAATAGTACACATGAAAAGAGAATTCATGCTAAGGGACTGATCAATCGTGTGAAGCACGTTCATAATGACCCACAAAAAGCCACTTATAATTTGAGGGGGCACATGAGTACAAGGCAAATGAGAGATTATTTGATCAAATGACACATCTTTAGGATAAAAAATTTTTACATTGTTTTACTAATGTTAGTGTGATATTATTAGTAATGATGTGACAAAAATTGCATTGTAATTTTATTTCATGCATGTGATTATAAATTAAGTTCCATTCAAGTTTCATAAATTACTATTGTTACCAAAATGAGATATAATCTATAAGTGTAAGTTCTTTAATTAGTAGACCTAGGGTCACTAAAGAACTACAATTTGAATAATATTTGCTGGTAAACTTGATAGAATGATAACAACATTCTTAAGATATACATGATGGAAGTAAAACAAATGCTTACTTCCGATCATGAATCTAATAATTTCATTATTGGTCTAATTGAAGTATATTGCAAATAAATATATAGGATTGTGTATATATAGTTATTTTGTGTTATGTCCATGTGGATATCAGATTGTGATTGTTAGTATTAAAGAAATCATTGATTGGTTCAATAAGAATGACAATGAAGAATTAGGTACCATAAAATTCTTACATCCATGAAAAATAGGATGCAAATGTGAACAATGTTGTATTGGAGCTTAAGCATAGAAATATAAGCCACCAAGGAGAAATCAAAAATACTTTTGTCAATTTTAGTAAGAAAGAAAGGACAACATTGCTCACAAAACAATGATGAGAAACATGGCTGATGACCTTAAGTTAATCAAGCCATGTGAATAGACTTTAAAGACGAGTTCAATGTCATGTCTACGACCAAACTGAAAAAATTGACTTTAACATGTAAGTTATGTCTTAAAGACTCCATTAAAGTAGTATTTGACAAACATGATAAACATAATACAAAAACTAAAGTCAGCTGATTAAATCCTTACAGTTGAACAAGAAGTTTGGCGACTGTTGTAAGATCATTTTCTACTTACTGGAAGCAAATGAAAGTGGAGTTGACCCATAATGAGAGAATCACCAGTTTTTAATCATGTTGCTTATCATTTAGAAGTTGGTAGATCCTCCGGACAAGCTTACATGATTTATATTATTAAGACTTCATTGTCCAAGGGCAAGAAGGGTAACACATTCATAAGAGGATAGAATTTGGCCAACATTTCATGAAGGTAAACTAGGAATTAAAGAAGAGTGGTGAGCATGGCAGACAAAAACTTGACATGGCTAGTGACAACTATTTTACCTATAAGAAGATGGGTCACTTTGCTTGTAATTGCATCAAGAAAAATAAGACTCCTACAAACCATGTAACTAAGGAATAAGGAATGTTTGTGGAATATTGTCAATAGCTTTTTCAAAGCATATGACTTTATGTAGAAAATAAGAGAAGATTTAAAGGGATTGAAAATTTTGCGTGAAGAAGAAACCCTCATCCTACATGATGTTTTATATACTACAACTATCTTATGAAACTTAATCTCTTTTATTTACTGTCTTATATTAAGATTTAATGCCAATTTTCATGACGATTTCATTAACGTTTGTAATGGGACAATGAATACCATTTCAATTTTCATGTTGATGGTTTTATTGAGATGGGCACAATTTAAGACAATTCCAATTACATGAATAATCATGATGGCATTACCTTATCCTCTACTTCCAATTTAATTATAAATATAAATATTTGGCATGTTAGGTTAGGCTTTACAAACCAAAAGAGAATAAGTAAACAAGAAAAATAACATATGTAAGGATCCATTTCTAGTTAGAAATGTGCCACTGGGGACATTGCCTAGTGGGTAAAGTGATTTAAAAACCATTTAAAAAGGAATTATAAGTTGATATCCATTTCCCTGAATTCATTATGATACATATGGTCCAATAAGTGTGAGGGCAAGACATAAAATATAGTGTTGTTATCCCTTGACAATTATTTGCAATATAGTAAAATCCATTTGATTTCCCATAACATTACTACATAAATGTGATTTGGCAATGGAAATTAGCAACAGAAATCAAATCCATTCATAAATAATTATTTAGCAATAAAATTAGCGACAAATGATAAAATTGTCTCATTTTTCTATAAATTACAAATTTAGCAATAGATTTAGCAACATCAAGTTAATGGGTGTCGCTTAATTCTTTGCAAAATGACAAATGTTTACATATTTTTTAGAGAGAGATCAAGCATCATCTTATTTCTCTCTAAATAAATTTTAATATCACATGAGGAGTGAATGGTGAATGCAGTGCCAAAGGTCTTCAATATCATTTTCAAAGCCATAAATTATGTCCAATGGACACCGAATCTCTCCCAAACACTGGTGAAATCACGAAAAGAATGCTCGTCGGAACCCTAGCATTTTTCCCGCCAATAGACACTGAAAACAGACTTAAAAGGGGTCGAAAATGATGCTCGGGTGATGGAATCTCACTGACGAACACAAATCGAGTGAGAGAGGAGAAGAAACTTTTAGTTGTGTTGATTATGCCGATAAGGAGGGTATTTTTGTAATCTCAAATGGGGACACGTAGCTTCATATTACAAAAAAAAAAGGAGTTATTTCCTAAGGTGTATTAATGGGTTTCGAACCTAAGATCACAAGAAAGCCTTGGGGTACCTTAGGGCAAGTCAAAGCTTCTACTTTCTAATTGATTCATTTCATATTTAAGTCCTTAATTATTCTAAATTTTTGTTCTTACGAATCTTGCCTCAAATGCATTTTCTTTCTTTTTGCCTTTTAAGATAACTATTTTAATTCTCTCCTACTCAAGATCAAACTACTTGATGGGAAAATTTTTCATGAGTGTTACAATCAATCAATGCATCAATAGATAGTACAAGATAATTATTATAGAAATTTTACAAATTTTAATCATTTGACTAGCTATACTTTATCTCCAAGCTAACTTTTCTTTCTTAAAATATCCAAGTCTTTCTTAAATGCAAAGCTTATAGTATAATTTAGATTTGATCATGGATCAGCTAGATTTTTTATCAGACTTTTTTTTTTTGTCTAGGCCTAAGCTTAAGCCCAAATTTTTTTTGGTTTTAGCTCAAGCCCGACCCAAATATTTTTTTTTTGGCAAAGCTTTATTTTCACTCTAACAAGAAAAAGAAAAATTATGTTTACCAACAAAAGTATAATTAAAGTGAATTATATTGTCTTTCATAATCATTATATAACCATAAAAAAAATCTATTAAGTTAAAGACATTACTAATAGATTTAATATAAAAGACAAGCAAATATATCTTCTTTAAAATAAAAAAAATTATACATACATATATATATTAGGTCAAGTTGAGCTTTAAAATTAACCCCGAGTCCGACCTGTTTTTTAATTCAAACCTATTTTCGAGCCAAGTTCAAATTCGTTTTCATCGGGTCGAGCAAGCTTTCGAATGAATAATCAAGTCTAATATGATCCAATTTAGACACAGCATCAATGTCAAATCATACCAGAAGCACTAATAATTGCACTTAGTTTCTTCAAATTAAATATTCCGCTTTATTCGTGCTTTGTATCATTAATTAATTTATAGTGTTATTTTTTGTGCATTTATAATTTTGAATGTACCAATGCATCTAATTACAATATAAGAACATAATTGTAATAAGATTAATCCAAAAAATATTAATATTACAATTACGTTCTTAGATTATAATTAGATGCACTAGTAAGTACCCCAAAAATTTTACCTTATTTCACTAAATAGGCTTTTGAATTTGATTATTCAAATTTTTTTCCAAAAATCATCCATTGACATTTCCAATAAAATTCCTAGAAATTTCAATTCCTCATATTGGCTAAGGGATATTAGAATTTAAAAAAAAAAAACACTTAATTTTTGACCAAAATCAATACATTCATATTACCACTAAATATCCAACACCCAAATTCAAAATTATACCTCATTAAATCAGATTGCATTGGCAATATATTACACAAAATTTGTCCACTAACATAATAGTTCATAAAATGAGTAGTTTGAAATTCCTCGCTAGAGAAATTTAACACTTTTAAGGTGCTTACTAAATTGTATATTAGTCTAGCTAAACCACCCCCCGCCTTATTTAGAATGAACATTTTCATTTGGAAAATATGAAAAATAATTAAATAAATTTCTACAAAGCCATAATTGCGGAAAAGATCAAATCTTTTAAACAACTTAGAATTGCTTGTTTCTGCCAGAAAAATATTTAAATGTTTGTTGTGAATTTTTACAACAAAAAATGACAAATGACAATTTCTTATAACTCGATTTATAATTAAATCTTTTAAATAATTTAATTGCCAAAACTATAATACACTTCATTTGTAAAAGCCACTAAAAGCTTAAAGCCTAATCCATGTTTCATCACAAAAATCTTCCACCCCTGCATCCACTTGAAGACAATTCTCTATCATACCAATTGTCATAGTAAAGAAATTAGTGCAAAAGAATCGAAAGTTTACAGAGCCATTAAATAAACTCAAGGCACAAGCACAAGCTTATAAATAGATTGAAAGATAAGGCAAAAAAACTGATAAAGCAATCAGATAATTTTGTAGTATAGCAAAATTAATGAAGAATTCTCCGTTTAAACAAAATTGAACCAAAATCAAAGAGATTCTCAACTAAACGACACAAAAGTCCAACTTAATGCAATTTCAATATAACGCAGCAGCATTTCATCGAAATTTGCATAATTATGCCTTGAGACGTCCAAAGAACTTTTGCTTCTCCTGTGTTGTCTGGAAGCGGCCATGCCCAAACTTGGAAGATGTGTCAATAAACTTGAGCTTGATTTCCTCCAGTGCAAGGCGAGAAGTCTGTTTAAGCAGGGATTGACGCAATGTAATAACCCTCTTCTTGGGACCAACACAGCATCCCTTGATCATCACAAAGTCATCTTTCACAATACCGTAGTGAGGAAAACCACCCATTGGTGTTATGTCTTTCTCGGTCCTGATTCAGAAAACAAATCACGTCAGTTCGCTCTCCACTTACTGTGATAAAAATGAACTATTTGCTAGGTGCTCAAATATAATTCTCAATTTGCTGTAAAAACACAAACATGTTCTTCGCATGTAACCATTTAGCAAGCAAATCACCTATCAAACTCCGTAACAGCTGTGTGTGACTCCTGTCCAGCTTTGCCAAGTTTGTAAATCTTCTTGTTCATCTCAGTTCGGTGATGGTATCCATTTTGACCAGCTCTGGCAACTGTGAAGGAAACTCTGGCAGGATGCCAGGCACCGATACAAGCTACCTTCCTCAGACCCCTGTGAGTCTTGCGAGGAAGGCGGGTAACACCCCAACGAGTGACAACACCTTCATACCCTTTACCCTTTGTCACACCAATAAGGTCAATCATCTCATCCTTCTGGAATACAGCATCAATGGGAACCTGCTTCTCAAAGAAATTGTATGCAAAATCCACCTTCTGTGCGATAGTGCCACCATTGACCTGAATCTCCATGAGGTGTGCTTTCTTCTGCTTCAACCCTTTCATTTTTCTAATCTGGGAGACAGCACAAAGGCAGAGTAATACATTAGACATAGAACCCTTAAATGGCAACATGGGGCTATCAACAGTAATTGGGATCAAGAATTTGTAACTAAATAATATATTCCAATATGAGCTTGCAAGCAAGTTGTACCTGAGTGTGAGCCAAAACCCGAACAACAGATGCATACTTCTTAATTTTCTCAAGCTGAGCCTGAATGTTTTTCTTCCCTTCTTCAGATTCAAACTGTTTGGAGTACTTCGTGAAAGCTTTCTTCTTGGACTTGCACCAGTTCTTATAGAATCTGCGCTTCACATCCTCACTCAAATGCTGAGCCCATACAGTGTTCAATGTTCGAAGTCCACGGGGAGTTTTCACATAACCCACAACTCCAACAATAACCATTGGAGGGGTCTCAATAATTGTAACGGGTTCACAAGTTTCCTTCTTGTGAAGTTCTGATGCAGCAAAAAAAATATCAGATTAGAAAACCAGGCAACTAAATGATTATAAATAACTCTAGCAAAAAATAGCAGGTGAGAAAATTCAAAATAAACAATAATTCAAGATAATAGCAGCAAAAAACCAAATGCAGATACACACTCATGAAAAACTTTGAAACTAAATTTCATTGAAAACAAATAAATTACTTTCAAATCCACCTAAAAAACTGCAAACTCATGGGCATCAATTGCAGTGGAGCACATTGAAAGAGGAAAAAAAAGGGTACTACATTTACGAGTCTAGTCCCAAACATTAGTCTCCTCAAGAATCACAACTTCACTCGAATAATTTAGAGAACAATCTTTGTCATTTCAGCACACTGAAAACATGATTTAAAAAACCAATTATTTCTTTTCTGTGCCAACAATAATGAACCCAGAGACTGTTCGATTAGTAGGCAATTCAGAGGACTAGTAGAAAGAACGTGGAAATATAAACATGATGACCTTGATTAAGATGATTGTGTAAACACCAGACTACAAGAACTAGATACTTGCTGACAACTCAAAAAACTACTAATTTAGAAAGGCATATCAATTGAACAAATAAGGACTGACAAGAAAATGACATACTTGATCCTGGTTTCTCGACCTCTCTAACAATGTGAGTCATGCCTGCCTTGTAACCCAAGAAGGCAGTAAGCTTGGGTGGCTTGCTTGGATCATCCTTGGGGAATGCCTTCACTGAAACAGTAAAATAAGCCAATCACAAGGTTAATCGAGACAAAAGTAGCATGTTGTAGTTCTATGACCAAGAGGAAGCTCAGAACAGTCAACCCTAGCAATGATAGTACTATCATTGGCTACCGCAGGTCAATAATATTATAAGGCTATCGCTAAATGAAACAACTAATATGAGATAAGCTTATACCTTTTCCCCTGTGACGAGCAGCACGCTTCCTGGGGAGAAATCCCAGTGAACCGTGCCTAGGGTGTTCGAACTTCCTGTGCGACATCCTTCCCCTCCTTCACCATTGAAGATTAACCATTCATACAAAGGAGGAAAAAAAAATTATATAAGTTAGACCATATTGAACGTAGAACATCACTCATTTGGGTCTTACAATAACATTAACAGTACAGATCAAACATTATTACAATCATGTTTGGATCGGTACGATGCCCCTCATAACCTATATAGTCTAACATAGTGACATCTCTAACTAATACTGATACTCGAAAAAAAAAAAATCAAAATAAAGAAAACGAGAACAAATTGAAGAAACTTAAGACATAAATCCATCACCGCAAATGATAATATATGGAGGTTCAATGCAAGCTCAAGAAGTCAATGACGCGAACAATGGATTATAAATCTCATTTTGCTTTGACCTACTTTTTAAGCACAACGAAACACCCAGGCACATGAATGGAGAAAAACAGCAACGGAGGGAGAGACGGAGGGATGTAAGGAGTACCTGAGGTTGCTTCTGCGCCGAAGTGGTATCCGGATCCTAATGAAAAGAATTTACATCAACCCTAGCGCCTGCTTATATAGAAAATTTAATTTACAAATATACCCCCGATGTTCGTCAAATTACTAACGGGCCTCCAAGATCTGAAAATTTAAATACAAATCCATCTTTGTTCATTAGGGTTGGAGTTACTTCAACACTACCCTAATCACTATTCAGTATTTTTTTTTTTTCTTATTTTTTCAAGAAAATTAGATTTCCAAAGTTGTGATACTATTTCAGGCATTGCATAGGATTAGATTAACATTATTTCTAAAATTAGTATTATTTAATTTTTTTATATTATTTAACAAAATTAAATATCTTTTTATGAGTTGGTTCACTTGACAAAATAAATTTAAGAAAAAACTTTATAATTTGCAATAATTTGCGGCTCATGCTCCCTTCTTGATAGGGTTGATCATGAGTCGGATTTGGACTAAAGCTTAGACTCAACCTGGATAAAGACTAAGGCAAACAAATTTTGCCTTAAGACTCGACTTGGCTTGGAACGCCCAATAAGCGATTGGGCCACATCAGATATAACTACGATGGGCTAGGTTCATCCTAAACTTTTTTCATTTAACAAAAATAACTTTTAAATTAATAAAAATAATTTTAAAAAACATAAGATTTGAAGGTAAAAAATATAGTGATAAAAAATTAAGATTTAGAATGAAAAATAATTAAAATTTAAAAAGAATTAATATATTAAAATTTTATTATAAATAAAAATAAATTAAATTTAAGGTGTTATTTTTAGTGCATTTATAATTTTAGATGTATCAATACATCTAATTATAATGTAAAAACATAATTATAATAATATCAACTCAAACAATAATAATATTATAATTTGATGCACATGTGCATTCAAAATTATAAATGCATCAAATATTTTACTTAAATTTAATCATGAAAATAATATTTTAAAATAAAATTTTAAACAGGCTACGAGGTGAACAAATCCAAGACCCAATTTGGTTCGATTATGGGACCTGACCCGGTCCAATAAATTTACAAATTTTTATTTAAACCTATCTAATATAATCAGATCGAGTCGGGTTAACTACACCATCGAATTATGTACTCATCCCTATTCTTTATAGAATTTTGTAACGAAAAAGTATATCTTGTAATTTACTCCATGTGGGAAATTAAGCTACATGTTAAAGTAAAAAAAAAAAAATATATATATATATATATATATTATATTTCCGTGGTTAATGCACATAAGAAAAAACAATTCAGGATCGATGTTATATACATTATAAAAAACATAACTATATGAAAAAATATATATATTCAGCATTAATTGAAGTGATTCCTTCAAACTACCATTGAAAATCTTTTACTATATTTTATTCAAAAAATGTTGGTTTTGTTATTGAGATATAAATAAATATTTTTCTTATCTCTCAACTATAAGAATATAGGCACACATATTTATTTCTCTTAATATTATTTTAATTTCTGTTATCGTTAAATTTTTATGGATTAAAATTTAAGGTAAACTACAATTTACTTTTCTAAAGTAAAGTTTTATTAAAGAATAGTATATCAATTTAAAATATATAAAAACATTTTTTGAGCTGAAATAAAAGCATTCAATTCAGTGAAAATTAATTGTAAGTGATTGTTACTTACTTTAACAATCTTTACAATTTGATATCAAGTTAAAATTAAAATATAAATATAAAAGTCATGAGGATCATGTGTTTTCTTACAGTTAAATTAAATAATATTTATTTTTTTATGTGCCAATTTTTTAAACAAACTTTAGTTCTAAAACTCTAATATTAAAAAAAAATCAAAAAGAAATCACATCTTATTGTTTTGCCTTTGTTGCAAAGCTAAAGTAGTTCTAACTCAATTATTTCTTGAAACACTTTAGTTTTGTTTTAATAATTATCATTTTTTACACCCCAAATATTTTTCCCAAATGTGTGCTATATGTCGAACCCCAAATATAGACATCATAAATCTCTTGAGATGTCTCGGTGTATTTGAGAAAGATGACTATGGAGATTGGCAAATTAACTAAAGACAAGAATAGATTCAAGAGGGACACAGAGCAGTCATCATCCTCATATTTTTTAAATTTTAATTTTTATATTTTTAATTTAGTTCTTTAATTTATAAGAGTTTATCTTTTTTAAAATATAAAAATTTGTCTCTCTTAATTTAAATATTTAATCTAAAAATTTACGTCATCTTAAAATTATATCTTAGATCCCTATTTTAAAAAATTTAAAGCATTTGAATTTTGGGCATGCTTCAAGCGTAATTTTGAAAAATAAAATTATGTTATCAATATACATGAGATAAGATACACTAGGTCTTTTTTTGCAAAACGAATGCTTTGGATCTTTTTCATTTTTAATATTGGACATTATGCAAGAAAGCACACTAGAACATTGAATGAACATATACAAGGATTAAAAGTGACCATTTTTCTTTGTGTATCCAAAGAAGGGAATATGTATGTCATTGTGAATACACATTGCATTATAAGTTACACCAAATCTAACCAAGAGAAAAATTCATTTGCACCACAATAGCTTTCAAGAAGTGTTATTATATGCTTTTTGGATGCCTACAAGCCATTGAATTATACGTTGATTAAGTCATCGTCTTTGGTTGTAGTACAAGTGGTCAACCGCAATATTATTCCTTTTCATTCCTCATATTTGACTACAATAGAGTCTTTTCTAACTTCAATGGATGTTTTTCTTTGGTTGAGTTTTATGGAGATTGTGCTTGAATAGTCTCTAATGTGAAAAATTATAGAGCTAGCAAGTGTGCTAATAGATAAGTAATATAATGAATTTAGAGTATTAGATTCGATCCTACAATTTCTCAATATGATGAACTAAGCATAATCGAAGAAAATTAGCGATCTAATTTATTGTAAAATATATAGAATTGCAGCCACATGTTTTTTGGGAAGTGTAAAGTGTCAGGTTTATGAGATGTGTGATTATCTTATTGACTAATATTGTGTTGCTCAACATTGTTGATAGGAAAGAATTACATAATATAATTATGGCAACCCGAGTATTCCTCTTATGGCTAACTAATGCAACTATAAAATTAAATATTATTTTAATAATACAATATGATAACAATAACCATGGGTATATTCATAACGAACGAAAAAACCTAAAATTCTTAAACATAATGCAAATTTCACCCAAAAGAAAAATCTTAACGTATTAAGCCTTCTTTTACTATTGTGTAGAGTTCATGATCATGACCTTGTAGTTTCTACAGTTCTTGATCTAAATTTTCTTGTGCTGTATCTTCTATGTAGTCAACCAGATACATACAATTTTATTTTAAATAATAAAAATTTATTGAAGTATATTATTGTTACGACCTTAACCGATATGACATAATTGACACAGGAAACATGGTATCCCTTACCCTCCTAAGCATATCAAAAACTTCATCCAATAAAATTAAGACAAATACATTTACATATAATTACCAAATGAATTAGTTTAATCTCTATGTAGCAATTTTGACAAAGTCTCTCATGAAATATAAACCTCCTGAAATTTTTACAACAGAACAACCTGACATATAATAGAATGGAGAGCTTTGCTCTATAACAAATGCATACAAAACAACTCCCAACCATGAACTACATCAAAACAACTAGCTTGTATACAAGAAAACAACTAAGTTTAATTATAAAATATATAACAAGAGACCGTTGCTCTGACAACAGGCAAGGCTCACCAAAAAAAGAAACATCATAACTCCTATTTCGTAGGCGGGTGTCTTAGATCAACGTTGAGATCTGAGAAATGTTAAATAACGGAGTGAGTATAAGCTTAATGAGTACATAATACTAATAGTACAAGGATGGGATAGACTGTCAATGGTAGATTATCACCAAAACATTCATTGTTCAAAACTGAATACCTTACATGATTAAATCAATAGTTTTAAAAGCAAAAGAAAACCATTAAATGTCAAATAAGTCCAACCTTGAACATTCATATCATGTTCTTAACTTAAATGAATCAACATATAATGAGAATTTAAAATATCTAATTTATCAGAATACTTTGGAAATCTCCTACAAAATCATCCAATGTTCAAAATACAGAACTAGTCCAAGACTAGTATAATCAGAACAAAGCAATTACCCATGATCAGTCTTAAGTTCTGAACAATCATAATAATGGCCTTAAGCCTCAAATAGAATATAGGAGTAAGGGCATCATGCCCAACCATATTAGAATACCAATTTTAGTACACTATGGCTAACGTCTATTATCGTTAACTATAGGGGCTTGTTTTGGATGCATTCCCAAAAGTTTCTTTAATATACAAAAATCTATAATCAAGAATCACAATTTCAAAATCGAAATACCTCAAAATTTCAAATTTAAATAATTTTGATAATTTCAAATACAAAATCATAGAGTCAATAAAGCTAACAAATTTCCTAGTTTCAAAATATGCAATAACATTGATACATTCAAAAGCCTGCCCAAGTACTAAAGATATCAAAAATTTGTATTTGAAAATAAATAATTTAAAACAAAAATCTTGCACATAATGGTATACACATACTTAGAAAACACTTTGGGAACCTAATGATCCACAAACTTAAAGTTTCATCTTCATTGATGCTCAATACTAATAATTTTGCACTAAAAATATTTTCAAGGCTTTAAAAATGCCCTAAGGCTATAAACTCAAATAATACTCTTTGTAATCCTTGAATTACCTAACATTACTAATTGAGTATAAAAATTATTCCAATCATTAACAAAGTAATTATTGAATATTAATAATTACGTTTATTGCACTCTTATTCATAAAACTTCCTCCCACAACAATGAAATTTAATATAAACTTGAGAAAAATTCTCAAAATCACTTACCACCAAACAAACAACTTCTAATAACTTATATAATTCTTCTTAATGTCCAATAATATAGGGAGGATCAAAATTTTTTCAATTATTGGTACTCTATGCACCTCAATTCCCTACCAAGAAAAAAGGATTTTTAATTTAGTGTTCCAAACATTAAATTGACACATGGCAATTTTTAAAACCTCACTTACAATCAAAACCCGTAAACAATTTCCATAAAACAACTTCAAATCATGCCTCAATTTCAAATTTCAAGTTTCAAACACTATTCACATCACTATTCATGTTCTTCATCCAAAATTAGGGATTTCCAAATTCAAGCACTAATGCATAAAATTATGAGCTTAAATGGGTAGAGAATAACATGAAAATCACTTCTAAATAAAAGCCCTCATGCAAAATAATGAAATTTCATCTGAATCCAGCCAAATTTTGAGTTCATTAACTTTATTCATGCCGATGGATAGTTGAGGAATAAGCTTTATGTTCTGATCAATTTACACAAAATTAAAGGCTAAAAACAAGGAAGAACAAGTCGAAATGCTAATTAGAAACAAAACCCCCATCAAATTCGAATTAAACTCGCATGAATCATGGATTTTAGCTTGAAAAATAAAACCTACCGTCGCTGTCACTTCTGTCAAAGTTATAGAGGTTTTTGGCCACCCCAAGCAACCGAGGTTGATGGTGAAGTGTAAGGATGACAGTGCTAGTGCAAATTAATAAGGGGAAAGGAGGCTAAAACACAAAATAGATGGAGTAGGTGGGTGAGAATGTATTTGGAAGAAGAGGGAAAAATGAAGAAGACAAACTGTGGGTATTTTGGTAATTTCACTATTGGATAACACATGATAGCCATGCAAAAATCATACTCTGATGTGAGAATCAAACTCAAGTCCTAAATGGATGTTTGGATCAAGTTTAGTAACTTGTGCTAACTTAAAATTCATGAAATTGATTACTTAAATTAATATAATACCTCTCTTAAATCTTTCATTTCTACAACTAATTTAATTATTATATTTATTATTTATTTTTGTCTTCTTTCCTTTATCAAATTTCTTCTTTCCTTTTTACTTATATAAATGTTCAGAAAAATTATCCCTCAGAGTAAAAACTTTAAATATAAAATTTTGGAATATTACAATTATCTCTTCATAATTTGCATTATATTACATATACATTACATATTCAAGTTAAGTAGGAGAAGATAAGACAAAAAGTAATTTAAATTAAGAATTGTAAAAAATACATAATCATGAGCATCAATTATCCATTGTGATGATAGAAAGGTTAATTCAATTTAATTTTTTTAGTGAACTTTATATTATGTTTAAGAAATTTAGGCTTTTTTTATGATAATACCAACATTTATTATCATTTTATTATGGTATTGAAATAACATTTGTTAAGGTTATTATTAATAGCCAAAAAGGAATATACGGGTTGCCATAATTAAATGATGTAATTGCTTCCTATCAACGGGAACACCTATATTAGCCAATATGATAATTACACGTCTCGAGAACGTAGCAATTCACATATTTTCGAGATTGTGTGATCCCAACTCAAATACATAAGGGTTTGTTTCTTAATTTATCTAATAGTTTAAATTATCCAAGCCATGACTTGAATATTTAATAAACTAATTACTACCTAAATGCAAAAAATGCAATAAAGCCAATGTCAAGGTTTTGATTTCACTTCCTTCAAGCTAAATTGATTTCCAAAATAAAGATTAATTTCAAGAAAGTTAACTATTATATGAATCCAATTTCTAAAGTGCAGCTATCCCTTTTGGGTAGAATTAACTAACATGAATTAATTTTATCTTAAATATGTTTGATTAAAGCCTATATAAGACATATCAATTATAACCATATAATTCAAGAACTAATTGGAAAAAGCTAAAGCTTTTAAAATATGTTGAACCACTTGGTCCATCATGCCCTTCAAAATAGTGGGTTGGATCTAGATTTTGTTAGTATGTATAATTTGAGGATCATCTTAGCCAAACTCACTTAACCCAATCCGCATACTTGGCCCCTTTTTTTTTCACTAATTCTAATAATTTTTAAATTCAGGATTCAGCCACAAAAAATATTCAGGATGATGATTCAACTCTTTTTGCAAGAAGTGACCATTCAAGACTTTTTATATATTTTTTTATGAAGAAATTTGAATAATTTATTCATTTGTCTTACTCTGTTTTAATAGTTTAATATAACTTGAGCTAGTTAAGTAATCATTTTTATTTGATGGTTGAAGTTTAAAGAATTTATTTGAATGTTTCAAAGTTTAATTTAATTGTTTAGATTTTAAATAATATTTATTACTACAATGAATACTATTTACATTTTTTTTCCTTATTTTTTAATTGTTGGATTAAACAGGCCCATAATGGGCCAGACTGTCTCTACTAAAAAGGCCTAGCAAATCTTTTTGGTGTTGCATGATTATCCCGTTAAAATATTACATACACTATTTTCTCTCTATTGTATTTTCCCTCTCAAATACTCATTGCACGTTGAGATTTAATTGAATAATGAAATCTCCACCTTCCATTAAAAATTAATAGATATGAAAATTTAATTAAATTTTTCAGATGCTTAATAAATATGAAAATTTTTATTTCCATTTTTGTAGCTAAATCATTAGATTTAAAATTTTTCAAAGATTATATCTACATATTGATTTTTTTTTTTCAATTCTAAAATTACTCTTTGCTATCTAAAACTTTATTTTGATTGTTCTTTCAAATTAAAGAATCGAGAATTGAATGGAAGAATCATGTGGTATAATTTTATAATATTCTTATTGGTTAAAAGCTTACAATACTTATATTCAATTTAAAAGAGTAATATTGTAATAATGATATGTATATGTATATCATTTTGTTATCCTTCCAAAACTTTTAAACAAGAAAGTGACAAAAAAATTTTATTCTACTCTTTCACTCTACTTCTTTCTATTATTAATTATTTCATTTTATAACCTTCTAAACTCACAAACATAACTTTAAAAATAATGCTACAACAGTCATTACTAGCATCAATTTCTAAAATTAATTTATCTTATTTTAAGAAAGTAAACTTATTCTTCTTTTATTTTTTAAAAATTTTTCAGTGTTCTCTTTCATGCAAAAGAATGGTTTATTTTTTTAAAAAATTTTTAGTAAAGGTTTTTCTTAATTGATTTTGAATAAAATGTTTATTGTATAAAACTTTGTAATCGTTTTTATCTATTAATTCATAACGAAAAGATTTTATTTTTGAAATAATATGATCTTGTAATATTATTTCAAACTCTGTTAGTCTTAATCTTATATGTTCAATATCATCTTTATCACCTTCAATCTTGTTTGGATCTAATATAATTTCTATATCTATAATTTTATCACTTGCCTTCCTAAGGTATTCATTAGGATTTTATCCTATACTAGAGAAAATATTGGTGGTGTTGTAAATAATCTAAATGGCGTTAGACCACTAAAAGCACTCAAGGGTTTTGATTCAGCAATTAGCTTAATCCGATACTAAACTTTGATTTACAATAAAATTTATTATGCATTTTTGCTTGTTTATCTTAGGCTATATTTGCGAATCATATCCCCTCAATTAGAGTGGAATTACTATATTTTCTACAGTAATTAATCCTGGCCGTCCGATTTTGATCCCACACTCTAGATGTTGCCACGTCTGTTTTTTTATTAAATAATATGCACTAAAGCGGAGTCGTTTTGGTTTGGAGTAGGGCTTCAATATGATCCTCACATATGCATTTCTTCTTCGTCCTCCAAACTTAGAGTAGGTCATCCAAATCATGGCTTCAGGATCCTAAAGCAATTTATCTCTCCAGTGTTGCAAGAGTCAAATTGTTGCTAATACCTACTCTTGTATTTAGAGAAAAGGCTATTTGAATTAGTGCAATAGACTATCAGGGATGGCCTGCAATTCTCCTAAATATATCTGTTTCAATTCTCAACTGGAACAAAAACTCTATATTTCTATTCAAAGATATCACAGGCTGTCGACATATTGCCTACAGGAAGGAATTCAGTTTCATCACAGGCTGCTTCTTTTGATTAAATGTTTATTCTGGATTAGGGTTATTTAAGAATATGTTATATTAATGGTATCTAATACTAGGTATTCGTAGATATGCATGCTACCAGGAAGAAGAAGGCTTTGAATATATACTCACCTTCTTCTGCATTCTCTTATAATGTGCGACTCCTAAACTGTAATTTTCACATAAACCTCACTGCAATATCGACCGCTGACACAGGGAACAGTCTTGGCACCGAAACAAAAACAGAAGTCTACGGAACAGGTAACAATATTGGCAACAAAGGTTGCAGGTGAAGGTTTCATGCAGATGAAGGAAGAAGACATCATACTATCCTCTCCAAAACGATGTCGTATTCCACACATTAGATTCAAATGAAAAAAATCTCAAAACGCGTTGTTTCATTAACTGAAACAGTGCAATACGTGGCATATTCGTGAGTGTCGGATCAAACAAACGTACAGGATTGCTTATCGGAGAAAATAAGTAAAACCACTCGATAAAATCAGAAACCACTATTACTTGGGGGATCTAAATGCGCTATACTTCTTGGCGAGCATGAAATATGTAACAATTGAATGAAGTGGAGCAGTAAAGAGTAGATTGACATTATATGTCACTCTATTATTTTAAAGTTTAATTAGAGAAGGAAAATATTTATTAATGAAATGAAAAGACTTATATATTATTTTTATAAAATTATATAAAATTGTTTATATTTTTATTATACTATTTTTTAATTATATGATAAGTATTTGATTGTCCAATAATATTATAATATGCGTATAATTATTGTGAATAATTGTTTTATTTTTTAATTAAATTATACAGTATTATTAGTTAATTTAATACTTGTTATATTCTAATTGGATAATAAAAATATAAGTAAATGTATATAAGTTAAATCCTATTACTTTTGTAAATAGCATACTATCATAACAAACTTTAATTTTAAAAAAATATCATAGTAATTACACTACTTAATCATTCATTTCATTCTTAACTAGAGGATAAAAAAATAATATAATCTCTCTTTTTTCATTCTATTTTATAATTGTACGCCAAATTTGCTACTTTATCATTGTATTTCATATGTGAGAGGCCATGTACCATTACATAACCAACACACCTTTCTACTATAACTTCTCAATTTATTTATTTATTTATTTTTGGCCAGAATAACTTATCAATTTACTTAGACAAGCACTAATATGAGTAATTATGTCAAGTTCTATTTCACTAATTTAAATTTCTTCATATTTTCTCAAGCATGTTATTGTCATGTCAGAGAAATAAACAAAATGAATTATATTCACTCACATCTAAATACATAGAACCCACCTAAGTAATTGACTCCACCTCATTGTGTATTCGGACATTACAAAAAAATGAGGGAAAGGGAATGAGTGATTCAAATTTCAAGTTTCACTGTGTCAGATGAGAATGACGAAATCCTTGTGCTAACGCAGCGCTGGAGTAGAGAGGGCTGTAAGCGGCACATTCCGCACGAGATTTCTGACTCAACCATTTGATTTTTCACCCTTCACAAACTATTTTTAGTTTGAACCCTTTGGCTGTCCAGAAAATGCAATCAAAAAAATGGCAGAAGGAAATTCTAGATGGCCGGTGGGTCCATATCTGAGGATCATGACAGACATGTCGTATGCTAAGGGTTCAATCAGTGATATTCTTATTTGATACGAGATTCATTGTTGAAGGTGTTCTATTGGATTTCACTAGTTTTCTTTATATTTAATAATTACCTTGAGCTTTGACTCCTAAACAGATTGACTTTTCTGTCTGGCATCCGTCCAAACTAGGAACTTCGAAGTTCCAAGAAATTAAAACATTGTTTGCAGTTAAGAGATAGTATCAACATGGCATATTATTTTATAGAGCAATTATGACAATAGTATTTTGGACAAAGGTTAATTTTTCTTCTATGCAACATAGTTATCAAACCACATGTCCGTTTTAGATTGCCAGTTGACCAGTGAAGCATTCAGTATTTTTACAAGCCCAGAAAAATAATTTCTTCATGTTCTTTAAACTCAAATGACACAAACAGAATGAGTCTTGCGGGCAGATGACAACCATAAAATGGCTCCAAAAGATAGATTTTGAGATATAACTTGAGATGTTTTTATTTATTTCATGCATCAGAGTAGGAACAAAACCACTATAAATCCCATTTCTGCTCGAGGGATTTTCAAACACAAGGACAAGTTCGATTACTAGCACGACATACCTTATTCTGAAGGGAATAATAATAAATTACAGCCACTTTAATTGTCTCCTCTTGGATAACAAGCTGATCATGGCCTCAACCCCTTCCAAACTCAGAACCCACATGTATAGAAAGAATAATGAAACTCTTAAAACAAAATCTTTATGTATCAGAGCACGTTCCTTTGTATCTACATACATACACCCGCCATAATTACCCTCTTTGCAGGGGCTGCAACCAGGTATGTCTTTCACCGAAAACTATATGCATTTTGTGCTGACAACCTTTTCTGTATAATATATCAATCTAACCATTCAAGGCCTTCCCATTTACTGTATCTTAGTTGTCACAGTTCAATCCACAAATTTCCAACACAATGTCATCTTTTGACAAAAAGGGGTTGATTCGAACCCAGAGAAGTGAGAAGATTGATGCCAGAAGAATGGCCCAGACCACAACGATGGTAGGAACGCCTTCCTGTTTTCCCATGACTCCCTTGAGGAATGGATAGAGATGGACAATCACCCAGAGGGCAAAGAATAGCTTGCCAAAAAGAGGACCCCATGAATCATAGCCGTTGTTGATTGCATCGGCGACCCCAACAACGACTCCAATTATGTTTATGATAAGCAAGGTCAAAGGAGGAATCAACAAGGATGTCCACTTAAAAATGTAGAGTTCGGCAAATTCTCCATCGTCTGCAGCTTTGGATGTAACAGTGAAATTAGTGTTCACTCCTGCCAGAACTTTCAGCAGACCCTGAAAGAGAGCAAAAAGGTGCGAGGAGACACCACCAATGACCCAAAATTGCTCATTCCTCCACCAATCATGTATGCCTACGCCTCCCCACTGCATTTCCAGAATGCTAGTTGCAGCAATAGAAATGAAGAGTGCCATGAAAATGAGACTGGCATAGTTGCTAATCTGGATACAAAAATATGAAGGATTAGCTATACGTCAAAACTAGACCTGTCAGCTTAGTGTAAAAAGCCCTTTTGAAAAACTTGTCATTTTGCAATTCCAGTCATATATATTGAGGGTTGAACAGGCCAACCCATCAGACATAATTCGTTTTAACTACTCTAATCACAACATTCTACATTTTAAGAATTCCTGGAATATATGATGCAAAGTGGAAATTCAGATTCATTTCAATAGAGAAACAATTGATTCTACCTCAGGGACTATGAACTTCCCGGTGAGGAGACAGACAGCCGGCAAAGTGCAATAGGCAAGCAAGGGAATGGAAGTCAAGGGGTAAACAACGGAGTTAATGTAAGAGAATCGCTCCAACCATTTCAAGCCACAGCCGTATCCGTACCACAATGGACAATGCCTACTCAGAAATATCTCAACAGATCCAAGGGCCCATCGGAGAACCTGATGAAGACGATCTGAGAGATTGATAGGAGCTGAACCCTTAAAAGCGGGCCTTTTTGGCATGCAGTACACAGATCTCCAACCATGACAGTGCATCTTGAAACCTGTTAGAATATCCTCAGTGACTGAGCCATATATCCATCCAACCTGAAAGGCAATTGGAGCTTAACATAGGTAGCAACACATCTAATGACATGGGCTATTCAATTTTAAACAGATGTAGAATACCTCTTTCCCCCACTCTGTCTTATCTTCATAACCACAACTAATGACATGGATGGCTTCTTTCAAGAGTGATGCAGAACTTGCTGCTTTTGGAATGCCCCCATCTTCCATCAGTGTTGAAGCTACAAAAACAGGTGACTGACCGAATTTTTTCTCCAATTTTATTTGAGGCATAAATATTGACTTCTCATTATCTATTCCTGTGATTGAGATTTAAAGAGGAAAACAAAATGGCAGTACCAAACAGGTAAGCTTCTCAGCAACAATGAAATTCAATATCCATAATCATAGTACAAAGAGGACAATCTACTGCACCTCAAAGGAATACCAAGTGTTTTACCTTCAATTTCCTCCTTATTCTTTATCTTATTTTTCTCACTTGACTTCACTTTCTTAGTCTTCTTCCTAGATCCACAACATAAGCAGCAGCATTTAGGCCAACAGTTACAAGTTCTCCTTGGTGGCTTCTTCTTAGGCGGGGCATCATATCCATAAAGTGCCTGCCTCCTGAAGACACAACCAGTGCCCACATATATTGGACCCTGGATGCCATCTAAGCCTTTCATGTTGATCTATCACATGATCAAACAGAGATTAGCTTTTCCTTCTAAGTATAATAGTAATACAAGCCAACAATATCAAATTCTTACTCACATCAAAGAACACAACATTACGATTTGAGTATCTATCATGACGATCAATCCCATCAAATCTTTGAGGAAATTGTACATAGCATATTTTCTTTCCTGATGTAGGATCCATCATGAAGCACATGGCTTCGCGAAGTGCTTTACTGTTGTTTATGTAGTGATCACAATCAACATTCAACAGATAAGGAGCATTTGAAATGATTGCAGAGACTCGCACCTTAATAATCAACCAACAAATGATAACAATATGTCAGGAAAATGGAAAGTTGCGAGAAAAGTATATGTGAGAAAGAATGTACTCTACCAAGGCATTCATAGCTCCAGCTTTTTTGTGATGATCAAACCCTGGTCTCTTCTCACGAGACACATAGACAAGACGAGGTAATTCATTCCCTTCAACATCTCGTACACCATTTTGACCAAGGAAAACCTATAGGAGATCATTATAGATAAATTTAACCAAAAGGGCCATGTGGACAGCATTTTTGCAGTCAGAAAATACTACTTACCTGTATCATTCCTGGATGATCTCTAACATTGTTCCCAGGCCATGGAGTCCCATCCTGCATTGTCCAGCCATCCTCAGGAACCTTCTGTGCCATTGCAACCAATGCATTAATACGCACTTTGAACTCCTCGTACTCCCGCTGCGCCACAAGATTCAGAACACCATAAGCAAAGCATCATTAATTGAAGCTCAGCACAAGAGATGACAGCAATGGAAGCATAACAATGCATGATTAAAGAGGATCTAGTACAGTAAATCATATATGTCTATGTGGATATTTACCTTAATAGCACGACGCTCCCTGATAAATGTTGCATCAACTTTGTCTCTCAGATAATCAACCTTTTGAGCAAAATACCATTCAGGAGCACGTGGTTCAATGTTAAACTTCTTGCAGAACGGAACCCACTTCCTTGCAAACTCAGATGTTTCAGAAAGGGCTTCAAATGTAAGCATGGCTGCACCATCGTCAGATACATAGCATGCTACTTTGTCCACTGAATAATCTACAGCGAGTATGGACAGAACTGTGTTTGCAGTGATAAGTGGAGGTTCTTTCATAGGATCCACTGTACTGACAAATATGTCTATATTAGCTAGTTCAGATGGTTTTCCTTCTTTCTCGTACCTGCAAGTGTGAAATAGTAAAGCATTAGCCATAGAATTACTAAATGGACAGTTCCCTTCATGCAGAAAGATAAATAAATACCTCAACGATAATCGATCAAGGTATGTTTCTCGCACAATTGGGCACCACTTTGGAAACTGATCCAAAATCCACGAAACAGCAAACCATATTTCACATATTACTGATGTAAGCCACAGTCCATATGCATTATTGACTGGATGGAGAATTCTATAATGAAAGAAGAGACCAAGAATAGCAATCCGAAGTATTATTATAATTCTGTATGGATTTATCCTGCTTGATGAAATTGGTAACTTCCTCCAAAGTGGCTGCCTTCCTTCGTCCATTCTGTTAATAAAAATTCAAGTTAAATCTTCTTAAGCTAAGTATATAGAAAGTGAAATATATATATATATATATATATATATATATATATACATATATATGTTTATGTATATATATTTGTTTATGTACATGTGTGTGCATGTATGTATGTATGTATATATGTATATGTATGCATAAAAAAAAATCAGCTATCAAGCTAGCAATCTTCACAGCAGTGTTCATGCATTAGTAATATTGAATGAAAAGTAAATAAAAAAACAAAAATAATCAAGCATAGTTTCAACAGAAGAGGTATCAAATGCTCCCTCTCTTCTTTTGTTTCTTTTTCAGAAATGTGTCTGAAAATCTCTGGCAATTCTTTCACCTTGGACAATTGTTTAGTTTCCCAAAATTAAAATAACCTAGGCTAAATAGATCGGAGGGACAGCAAATTGTCACTAAACTCATCCTCAGCTGGTTTAATTTTTAATTAAGCATCTTCTTTATTGAAAATGTGAATTTCTTTGAACAATTATTCTGCACAACTGACTTTTATGACCTACCAAATGACAAAATCTTTTAATAACATTAACATTTTCAGTACAAAATTTTAAATCTAATTAAAGCAGCCAATGCTAGTATGAAATAAGTGGAAAGAAAGTCAAAATAAGCATGAAAAGGATCAAAGTTACTGATCTGCTTAATTAAGAAACATGGACAGGGCAACACGATAAAATCTTAAGTGTCCATGTATTAATTTAAGTGTTCTGTGGCACCAATAAGAGCACCCACGTGTGCCGAAAACAGGTAAGATCCTATATTAGAGTGTCCACGTTTCATATATTGCAATAGATAGAAGCTTACCTAACTAGTGTTCAAGTCTAAATTTCAATTTGAAAAATGGTAACAACAAATTTATAGCACTTACATTGGCAAATCAGGATCATCCACTTCATCGGCATTTTTTCCACCATCATTTACCCCTTCATGCTTGACCACCTGAAGTTTGTCATTCTGCTTCTTTCTCCACTCCTCCATCCTTTCCTTCCATGTAACACTTCCATAACCATAAACTGCTAAATCCTTTTTAGGATCCATAGGTCTGGGTTGAACTGCACCACCACACATCAATCAAGTGTTATATAAAATACAGACCAAAGAACTTAAACAGTTTAATAAATAGGGACACAGCATAAAATTACAGTGCAGAAGGAGACCAAAGTAAAATAAAATAACTTACTGGGCACAGATGAATCGGGAAAAGGCACAGGATGTACACGCTTCCCACGAGCCATGAATGGAGGAACAATGAGAGCATGTTTATCAGCGGAAATGCCAACATCCTAGGTAGGCAAAAGTACTATCATTTAGTAGACAATAGATAATACTGAAAAATTGAATAACATTATCAAGACAGGAACAACAAGTGAGACTGTAGATTAAATTCACCTCTTCACCATATGTGAGGAGGGGGATGTCACCAGCAGCCACAGAAGCAGCATCTAGCTCTGATGGTGTGCCAATCCCTGAAGCATTGACTTGTGAAACACCACGGCCAATGTTAAGGCGAGCAGAAAGCATGGCCTCAGCAATGTGATGAGGGTCTCCATGAACATTACTTCCAATGTCAAATTCATTTTCCATATCATCAACATCGTCCTCTTCATCATCGCCCTCAACTCTAGCGCTGCCTGATATAGAAGAACTGCATTATTAGCCTAGTCTATCACCAGATTACAAGGGGAAGGAAATTAAGGTAAACCCAAGAAGATATAATAATTTAGGACATGAAACTTATATATTATAAGTTTAAAAGATTTTCACACTTGTTATATTCAAACATCAATTAAAATTCAGCACCAAGGAGTTAACCTAGTTGGACTGTTTCTTTTAAACAACCTCTGTTCAGCTCAGCACTATAGAATTAGAAACCTAAATGCACTGGTTTATGTTAATATGGGAAATGTGCCGAAGGATAGGATGTAACCCAATCAAGTCCGAGGATACTTATACTGTAATAACCAAATGCCAAAAATCCCAGAAACCAAACTTCACCAAAGAGAAGGAAGTACAAAATTGGTTGGAGCCTCACCTTTGAGGCGCTTATATCTGGTTTTGCACTGAGGGCAAGCTTGGTTCCCCTCTCTTCTTTCATACTCATAACAAGGTCTGCAAACAGGGAATGCGCATTCGTTGCAAGCAATAAACGGCTCCCCATCCACAGTAATCTCTATTTCATCCCCACAGATCTGGCAAATCTGACCACTCAATTCTGTCACAGAGGTCACCTGGAAATCTTATGAATATTAGACATTTCATTACACAAAATATAAGCATCAGAGCTGAAAGACTACTTGTCATAAATCGATTAAAAAACACAGAAATATTATTTTTTTTTTTTACGGCCTACCCTACCTCAGATACTCTATTGGACAAAAGAAATATAGAAAAAGAATAAAATTTCTTGCTTTCTTTCTCATAGGGGCTAGAGAGGTACCGACAAGCAACTGGAGGAGTTTAAAGGGAAAATTTTTTAGAACATCTTCACCGACTGGCACACTTATCAGAAACCTTTTCGTGAAATAAACAGACGATTCATATGAAGGAACAAGATGATCGTATGAATAAAATAAAGCAAGAAAATGCAGGAAAAATCAACTGGCTGAGAATTTAGCATGGAGAAAGTTTTTTTCATCAAACTCCCCGCATGGGTTTCTGAAATGAGTCTTGGAACTGGAAGTAAAGCAGAAAGGTCAAATTTTTGAAGGCTAAAAAGCTGCAATTTCTACAGAAGAAGTAGGATATGAAGTAACAAGGGATTCAAAAGCCACTCACTCTTGCAGTCTCATCCGCATTGATAAGAACAAACTCGTTCCTATTATGCGACCCAGCAACAAGTCGTCCCTTGGTATCCATTAGAAACCACAACTTACCACCTTAATCTTCGCGCTATAAGAAACCCACTTCAATAAGTCTTCTGCTCTGTCTCTGTCATTTTTCTAACAACCCTCAAAGGAGAAAGAACACAGCTTGACAACACAGGGCACCCATTACAAGGAACACCAACCCCACATTATACAGAGCACAACAGTGAGGGAGTGAGGGAGAAAGAGAGAAAAAGAGAAGCAACAATAGAGTATAAGGGGGAGATGGTGTCGAGAGGATTAAACTATAATAAGAGCAGAAGGATTAAAGGTAGCAGTTTCCTTTGGGTATATTGATGAATGATTCTTTTCTTGCTAAACCGAGTATTCTAACTGATGGGTGAAAACTTTGAATCGAGCTTGCTGCAAAAGATATAAATTGACCTCTAAAACGAGGAAGAGAGAGAGAGAGAATCTAAGCACGGGTTGGAAATTGGAAGTGTAGCCGAGACGAGACGGGACGAGACGAGAGACAGTGTTGTGTCGTGTTCGGTGCTTTTGGCCTCAATTTGGGACGTTATATAAATTATGATGTTTTTTACTTCACAAGGTGCAACGGAAATGGTGAAGCACAAGCTGAATGAAGGTAATCTTCCATCTTCGGTCGGCTTGCTTATATTGAAAGTCTTTTAAGAAATTCAGAAAGTTTTACTCTCTCTTTCCAAGACCTACTCATAGTGTCAAAAAATAAGTTCCACTGCTGTATTCATATATAAATCTAACATTGTTTAAATTTTGTGTATAAATCAGAATTTTTTATAAATTTTTCAATTTATCTATTTTATTCTCCTCTAACAATTTGTCCAAAATATTAGTTTGTAGATTTGAAATAAGAGTAGGATTAGAAATTTAGACAGTTTTTTTTTTGGTCTGAAGAGATTTAGAGAGTTATTAGGAAGGAACATAATATATACTAATTTTTTGATATTAATAAATATATAAAAAAGTAAAAAGAATAAATTGACAAAATAGGAAGAAATTAAAAATGTTGTTGTTATAAAGTAAATATAATAATTCATTTTAGAAGTTAATATATTTTATAATATTGTCACATTTTTTTTATTATGCTATACAATAATTACACTAGCGCATTATTATTAAAAATGCATAAAAAATTATATTTATTCTAAAATTTTAGTAATTATACTGTAGAGAGAGTGACATCGTTAGAATATATATATATATATATAACATATTTCCTTATTTCACATAAATATGACCGCAAAAATATCTTATAAGTTAGATACCTCTCAAGAGATTAAAGAATAATTTATTCAAAAACTGTATCGAAGATAATTACTCTAACACATTCAATTAAAACTTCAAAGGACCAATAGAGATTGTTCTAATAAAATAAATGCAAAGATACTGTTTTAAAATAAAATTAACTACCATCACAAACTCATATTTCTTCCAATTAAATGCGAAGATACTGTTTTAACAAAGGTGTATTAGTTGTTTTTGTAGTGTGAATATTCCCCTCTTCTATACTATTCTAGTTTACTATGAATCTACATAATTAAAAGATATGAAGTAAATGTCTGGCATGTGAGTCTTTTTAAATAAATTAATTATTCAAAATCCTTACTAATTTGTTTATAACGAATTTGGCATGCCAATCTTTGTTGTTTAATTTAAAAAAAAATATATGACATGAATCAAAATTGGAATTTATGCATGTTTATTAATTTCACCTGCCTTGAATGGAGTCTGAAGATGAATAAAATGTTATTTTAATTAGATTTTATATATAAAATGTAACTTTCCTGTTCAATACAAGTTAGAAAACATTTCATATACAAAGTTTGGGTGAGAATTTTTATTATAACAACATTATTCTTTGTAATTTTTTCTAGGCCTGTGTTATGTCTTTTTATTCTTTTAAAGATTGATTTATGATCCCAATTTGGTCTTTTATTTATGATTTTAATTTCAATTTCGTTTCATATATATATATATATCATTCTTAATTTGGTCTCTCATTGATTTTAGATCAATTTGATATCTCATTCATGATTTTAGTTTCAATTTGACATTTGATTAATTTTTATTCTCAATTTAATTCATCTATTCTCAAATTAGTCAAATTTTAACATATTTAATCTAAATTTAATTAAGAATAAGACACAAAATGTATCAAATTTTATATTTGAAAGGGACTAAATTAAAATTATAAATTAGTTATTAACCAAACTGAGATAAAATTTATAAGTAAAAGATTAAATTAAGTTTAGACTCATAAATGAAAGATAAAAATATTTTACTCTTCCATTATATTTAGTGAAAAAATTTAATATCAGACAAAATTCGAAGAAATATTGAATGTAATACAAAGAAATAGTTTCAATCAAACTTGTAAGAGAGAAATTACTCCTTCTGACCAGAGACATCTTAATCATGTAACAAAATATTATATATCGTTGAATCTACCCATATATTGAAACATATGGATGACCTGAAAAACACTAAGAAAACCTCCTCTCCTTCTAACTCAATAACAATTTAGTTTTTTTATAAATTTGAAATGATAAAATGGTCATTTAAAAATTTATCATTAAATCAAATAAGTCCATCCTTCATCTTTCCATAAAAAATTTGCACAGATGAATTAATTTTTGCTAACATAAAGACTATGGAATAACTATTTCTTCCACTATCATCAACATTTCATTAAGTGTGAAGTATTTTTAAGATTTTATTATCAAAGTTAAAAGAATAAATCATGAATATGATGCAAATTTGGTCGAAGAATCCTTAAAAATGCTTCACACTTAATAAGATGTTAGTAATAACAGGAAAAAAACAAAACTTATATTACGTATACATTTAGCCTTCATATATGTCAATAGAAAACAGTTCACCTCAACATTTTTTTTAAATAAAATATAATAGAGGGACTTGTTTATTTTTTAGATAAATTATGAAGGGATTATTTTGTTACTTAGAAGACTAAATGATCACTAATTTAAAACTTAAGGGACCAAAATAGTAATTTCCTCAAAATTAATAGGCAAAGGGTGAAAATGTAGGTGATATTAAAATCACAATTAAAACCTTTCCTAGCAAGAGCAGGCACAAGCAGAGAGAGACATCACCAATGTGTCAGCCTGTGACCTTATATTCATCATACACACACACACGTTGCTTGTAAGTCTCTTCCATGTTCTAACTCTATTACTCATCAAGTAGAAGTTTCTTTCCACAAGTTCTTGCTTTTTCTATTCTAGATCTCACTCTCTTCTCTTGGTGGTTCTATTGGATTCTACTTATTAAAAGTATAATTTTCTTTTTAAAAGAGTTACACATAAGTGACAATTCGAGTTTGATAATTAGTTCTTTTAACGTGCAAGTATGATCAACGTAAGATTGAAAGAGTACAATGCCATTGCACCAAGAATTGGAAATGATATGAATATATTATATGGTTTTGTGTTCATGATTAATTTTCTTAGTGTGCTTTAATTTTTAAAGTGCTCAATGTCGAATTTAGAAAGTGAATAGTTTGACTAGAGAGTGTGTGTATTCATTTGGATTTATTATATTTTTCAAGAATTGTACAAATATGAGGATTGAGATTAAATGAAATATACAAATCTAATAGGTCTATATTTAATATTGAAAAATTAATTTTGGGTGCCAAAATGATAAAATTTTAAATTTTAAAATGACAATTAACATTGATTAAACCATGTGATATAACGGTTTATTATTCTTTTAGGACACCGTAATTCAAATTAGTACTCTAATTTATTTTTAATATATACTAAATCAATTGATGTATGATAATGTGTTTGTAAAATTTATTTTTAATTGGTGAAATAAATAATAATAAAATATAGCTAAAATGTGTTTAGGCCCCATGAGATTTTCTCACGTCATTCATATTGGGCTGCATTTTATACTCTATCAACAAATTCAGAAATTAAACATGAAATTTCTTATAGATGATTCCCAATTAGTACAAGCAAAACCTAATTAAGTGTGCATGAGGCTATGCTATAATTGCAACATTGCCTTTATCATGATAAAGGTCTAATTATCATCAAATTAACAAAATAATAATAATAATAATAATAAAAGCAAAAGGACAAACAATATATCCATTTAGATAACTTAAACAACATTATTAAGTTTACTTAGAATAAATCTAGTGGGACTTAAAATACAAAGTCAAGTCCCATCAAATACAAAAAAGAAAAAAGAAAAATCCACAATACTC
The DNA here is from genome assembly GCA_037074485.1 of Delonix regia. Taxonomy (NCBI): domain Eukaryota; kingdom Viridiplantae; phylum Streptophyta; class Magnoliopsida; order Fabales; family Fabaceae; genus Delonix; species Delonix regia. The sequence continues at coordinate 16,722,553 of CM073449.1, read as the reverse complement.
ATATTTCTCCTTTGCCGACAGTTTTCTATGGTCCGCATTTTGAAGCCACAAGCACATATATATTTTATCTGCAATTTTTCCCCCAAAAAAAAAGCAATATATGGGTTTAAAAGTTGGTTAAATAACTATAATCTCAATAATATTTTTTCCTTGACATTCAAACATATATTATATGTTCCATCCAGTGGTTGAATTATATTGCAGGAGGCTTATTGAAATTCTAGGAAAAATCAATTTTTATTACAAAATTTTATATATATTATATATATATATATATATATATATATATATATAATATATATGTATTTTGAGGACTGATGAAATTTGACTTTTTTGTTCATGAAAATTAATGAAATTTGTTTGTATATCTGAAATGACATTACAAGGGATTATGAAAGGGATTGAGCAACCAATTACACAGAAATTGGCTTCTCTTTTATCTTTTCCTGAGAAATAGACAAATTAAATCCTTATTTCAATATATCTTGAGATGATTTTATTCATTATAGATCCAACTGTTTCTGAAGCACAGAATACAGTGCAGCTGAATGCTACCAATTATACAATCACTTTCTCTGCACCCAGTAACAAATTTGCCCTTTTCACATAATCTATTAATTGCAGAGACATTTTTCAATATAAAATTTATTTTTTATTTTAAAAATTAAATAAACATGTAATTACATCAAAGATAAAATTTTTATTAAAATTTGTGCATGATTGATGTATTTATTTTTTAGAAAAAATTAGTTTAATAATAATTGGGGTGAATTCATATAATGTGATTTGACTTATAGAGATTTTTAAAAAAAATAAATTTGATTTTTAATTAAAAAATGCAATTAACAATAAATAAACATGTAATTACATCAATGGCAAAAAAACATGTAATTACATCAAAGATAAAATTTTATTAAAAGTTGTGCGTGCATGGTTGATATATTTATTTAATTATGAGTAAATTATAGTTTATCTTTTTCTTTATTTGGTCTAAAATTAATTTTTCCATTATATATTTGGTTTTAATTTTGACCAAATTAATTACGTAAAATAATGAACGGTTTTACACTTGAAAGCATGTATAAAATTATTATTGGGATTAACAGAATCATATGAATGTTAAACGAAATATTTTATATCATAGAAGACAAATTGATTTCAAACCAAATGACACTATATGAATTCACCCCAATTATGTTAAACTAATTTTTTTTGAAAAAATAAGTTTCATTCTCAAAAATTGTAACGATAAGAGAAAGAGGAGAATCCAAAGAGGGAATTTCACAGATATTTTTGAACTGCATTTGTAGGGTGTGTAGCAGAATACATCACATGCTCATGATTCTTGCTTTGAAGAGATTGGAGCGTTTACAAAACCTGCCCATGTGGGCCATTTTAGATGCTTCCTTTAATTATAACTAGTTGGCTGTACATTTTAATAAATAAATTATTTTTTCAGAGGAAAATATTCCTTCACTGACTATTAAATTATTATTTTGGTTTTTAGATTATTTTATTTTTTAAAACAGTCTTTTCTGATTATAAATAGTCATTTTAGTCTTTTTTATGTATGCTAACTATGTTTCTCAAGAGATTATACGTGATAATGATATTAATGACTAAAAGCAATCATTTATAATTAGTGAAAGATCAATTAAATTGAATGAGTAATTTAAATAATAATTCAGTAATAAAACAAGGATTAAAATATTTTTTTTTTTAATTTCTTGTATTACATAATATTTTGCACCAAACGCACAAAAAATAACTTTAGTATAAAATTGCTAAAAAAAATCTAACAAATCTTTTATACTAAGTAATTATAAGTCTCCATTGCCCTCAAACCCCATGTTGAATTCAATTAAGCTTTAATTATTTGTGGTTGATATCACCGTTAGGTATGTATATTATTCCTTAAAGTGGACTTTTCACCCACTGAATATTGAACATTTTATTATATATAGTAATGCATTAACAAATGAAGATAACAACTTTATGTTGATAGCTTAACTGATGAGTTTTATATTGTAAAGTACAAAGTGATTATATTAATTAAAATTAATTGGGTGGGTTTGGCTAAAAACAAAGTGAGGCAAGTGGGGACCTCATGGGGTCGTTAGCTTGCACTATGTGGTAATTAAAAGGGCTTCTACTATTAATTAATGTCATCAAGGACACATGTAGGACAAGCTAGACATTTATGTGTTTGGTATGTAGATAATTTAATTATTTAAACTTGTTTAAATAGGACTGATTAAAAATTGTATTCATAAATATAAAAATTGTTTCAATACTAGCAGCTACAATTTAGTTAAATAATTTAACCTCTTAATGATCTTAAATAATTGATTATTGATAAATTCGTATGCATTTATACAAAATTTATTACTCAAGTTGTTAAAAAAGACTGAGTTTTTGGAACGCCTAGAAGCGCCATAACTTGTTAAAAGGGAACAAAAATTAATAAAATAGAATCTCTGGTAAACCTTTTTTAATATTATCTTTATAAAACAAAGTAAAATTATTTGTACTTATTTTTTCTTTTAATTACTAAGTGTATAGTTATAATTTATTTTAAAAGGACATTCTATTTTATTTTTGAGCTTCCAGGGTCAGTAAAATGAATTTTTGAACGATTAAAAAACTTCTAAAAAACCGTCACCATTTCTTTTCATAAAAAACAAAAAAAAAAAATTCCGACAATAATTTAGTTCATTTTACATAACTATTTCTTGTTCATCTCATTCCATCCAAATATACCATTTCCCATTCAAAAATTTGTTATGCCTTCCAAAAAACCCTTCTTTTTAATGATTTTTTTTTTTTTTTTGTGGAAGGAGTTTCTTTATCCCAAGTTATTACTATGTATTTCTTTTTTACTTTTTTCTCTTGACCCCCCAAAAAAAAAAAAAAAGAATAGTGTCATTTTTTTCCTCTCTCCATTGCTACCTTTTTCTTTTCCTCCTTTTTTGAGTTTTAATTAAATTAAAATTATGATTAAATAATATGTTTTAATAATATTACAGTCAAATAAATTTTTAAATCAAAATTAATGTCATAATCATTACAATTCCAATTCAGTATATATTGTATATTACGAATAAAAAATGCAATAAATAAAAATATATAAACCCATGCTTTTCACACTTTTCCCCCCATATTTCATTTTGACTACACTCCATTGAACATATTTACTACTCTATTAAATTTGCTTGTTTAACTAATAAATGATGTATTAATTTAATTCATCTATGTTTAATTAATTAAAATTTTAATACAATCTATTAAAATAGAAACTTTGACGGATCAATTTGATAGATCAAATTCATATTCTATCGTTAGTGATTGGTATCATTACTTTTTTTTATTGTAACACGTGGTGAGAAAAAGAAAAAGAAAAGAAAGCTCAAAAGATAAAGGTTAAAAAGAAAGAAAGAAACAAAGGAAGAAGCAAAGGGATCAATAATTGCATTGAAGGTGGGACTGGTTGATAATGACACAAATGGAGATAGTTACAGAGTAATGTGGATTTGCTTTTCACAGGTTTCTTCCTCGCAACTCAATTGTCTCTTCCTTTTCTAGATCCAGATTTGCTACAGCTGGCAAGAATTGTGCTGATTTTGAACCATTTGATCATGCAATTAAAATGTTTGGATTGTTAGATTAAATAAAAGTTATTAGACTTATTCTAATTCATTAAATTTTTGCCTTTTGTTCAATAATAATTATTGAATCTGTGCATTTTGAGCTCAAATGCACCGAATACTTTTCTTCCTCTTCTTCTCCATTCTTTTGAAGCAACTTTCGAGTGCACGAAGGACTCTGAATCTCACCAAGTTTCCTCTCAAAGCCATCAATCCAATTGGTGCATCTCCAATGTGAGATTAGTTGTGAAGCTTTCACACTCAACTAGTCATCTTCTATTTGTCCTTTTAAGTATGAGAATAATGATATAATTTGTAGAATGGGTTCTTTTTTTTTGCTATGACGAAAGGAGGAGGATCATGCTTAAATAGTATGAAACAAATCTAATAGTTTTCGTTTTATATTAATATATTATATGTATGTAAGGTAGATTTCTTTCAATGTGAGAGTTATATTTGATCAATGAAAAGTTTTATTTGATCAAATTTTTAATTTGTTGTGCAATAATTTTTTTCCTTTCTCATATATATATCAAGAATTTTTTTAAAGGATGTAAATTATCATAAATAATCTATTATATATATATATATATATATATATATATATATGTAAATTATATTCTTTTTAATATAAGAGTTCTGTTATATCAATAAAAAGCCCCATTTAATTAAACTCCAAACTCCTTGTACAATGATTGTATATCTTTTTCTTATATATATAATAAATTCTTTAAAGTGTATAAATTTTTTTAATTCAATAAGAAAAATAGTCAAGTATTTAATTAATGAATTAATTAACCCATCTATTAAATCTATAATTATTTAAAGTTTAAGAATTTTTTTGAATTTCACAAAAAAATTTAATAAATTATTTTTTAAAATTTAAAAATTTTTTAGGTGAACAAAAAAATTAAAATGTATTATAGTAAAATAAATTAACTTTTCCTAAAACTCATGCAATGCGCCAACAAATAAACTAATTCATATATATATATATATATATATATGACATATGATCAAATTTTTTATCTATAAACAACTGATAATAAAAACATGACCATGATATTCCTGCAATAATATTAGGGAATCTAGACCTATATATTTGGTATTGCACTAATTATTTAAGAGTCTACATTTTAGGTAATTAATGCGCTTGGTCTCAACTCAACGAAATTGCATAATTTTGTCATAGAAACTAGGTATGATATCCTTATCAGAGATGGTTTAAACGTAATTCACTCTTGGCTATAAATAGTCAAAGGATACAGAAAGATGGTTTGAGGGGAAATCTATACTAATTTCAACTCTTACTGTTTAACGGAATGAGAAGCATAGTTATATTTATAAATGGTTTGCTTAAAATTATTTATTAATTCAAATACAGTCATAGTTATAATTAAAGTAAATTACATGGATTTTCCTTAAATTTCACTGAAATTACCTCGACCTCTTCACTATTTTAAAAATATGTATTTTATTTTAATTTTAAATATTTGACTAAAATTCATTCCACTTTAACCTAAATATTTATTGAATTTTTTTTTTTATGAATTAACGACTATGCATTTTGGTAATCTAAATTCATTCACCTTCATCATTATTTTTTTCATTGAACTATATTTAAATATGCGTGCATAAAAAATTAGAGAGTAGATTTTGTTTTCATTAGTTAAAGATATGTATTTAGATTATTATAAAATTAGGCTAAAGTAAATTTTTTTGTCATTAAAAAAATTCACATATATTTGAAACTAAAATAAAAAATGTGTAATTTGTTATATAGATATATATATATATATATATATAGAAAAATATAAAATTAGTTCTCTATTTTTGCACTTAGTAATAATTTAATTCTTTAAGAATTAACTTTGACAAATTAAACCCTTATAAATTTAAATTTGTACAAAATTAATTTTTTTAAAATTTAAATTTATATAAAATTAATTCCTTTATTTAAATTAATAAAAAATTAATTTTACATATAATAAAATTTTAAATTTTTTTTTGGCTAAATCTAAATAATTAATCTATTATAATTAGTTATAAATAATTAAATTATTACAAACTGTAAAAATAATATATATATATATATATATATATATATATATTTGGTTGTAATAGTTGGCAAATCTCTTTGCCAAAAAAAGAAAGAAAGAAAAAAGGTAGACAAATCCATGTTATCTTTTGGAACTTGTACCTTACCCAATGCATTGGATGCTAACTACCTACCCTTTGGTAATTAAAAAGAGATCATTCATGATTGATTTGCCCTGCTTTAGTGGACGCGTGGCAAGCTCAGCTATTAATTAATTAGCCCTTAGTCTTCATTTCTTTTTCTGGAGTCAAAATCAAAAGCGCTTAATGAAACAATCAACCATTGTTCTCTACTACAAAAATCATTAAGTACTTTAATTTTAAATAAATATATAATTATTAGTGATTTGACATGTATTAAAGTATTATTTTAATTAATTAAATAATTAATGAAAAGTTATAATTTTTTGTATTATTTATAATGATATAGAAACTTATGACTGATTCATATACTTTCAATATCAATAATAAAAAATTTCAAATCGCCTATATATTAGTTTGAATATCAAAATTAGAGATGAAATTTTCAAAAAAATAATATATTAAAATAATTGTAATTTTATTTATAATTATTGAATTTGGTCTATAAAAAAAAAAAACACAATGATAAACTAGCTGGACTCATAGGTTTAGCTCACCACCAAATGAATCGTGAACCTAGCTATTTTTTAAATAATTATCTAAATGCATTTGATTTTTTTAAATTTAAAAAATATTTTTTTAATCTCCAACTCATTATTGAGAATTTTTTTATTTTCATTGATTAGAAATTATTATTATTTTTTTTAAAATATAAATTAATGAAATTTGATTCAAAAAATTATCTATTAATAATTTTAAAAATAAAAAAATAAATTTTATAATTTTTTATTAGTGAAAATTTATTTTTAAAAAAAAAATGAATAAAAAATTAAAATAAAAATTTTACAATAACTCAAAAATTAAAATTGTGGATTTGATTGTGAATTTGCTGATCCTTTGAAATTTCCCTATTTATTTTCTTTTTAACCCAATTAACTAGCAATAATTGCACAAACTTCCCTGGAAGAGCATTGCCACGTATGCCAAAAGTTACGACACGTAAGCGAGTGGGTCCCAGATGCAATTATGATTTCAGGGTCCACAAAGACGTCGGCACGTAAGAAGTGGGTGACAGCTAATCCAGAGGCCTACTGTTTTCGTCGGTGGGATTTGGGAGGAACATAATAAACCCCCGTAAAAATTAAAAATAAATTAAATAACCGTCAACAAGTTCAGTAACGTACGGTTACGATTTTGACACGTGTCGAATGTCGACGCACGGATGGATGGTTTAAAGAAATAGTTGTCCTTGGTCCGAAATTGTAGTTGTCCGATGTCGTTTTTCGAAATAGAAAAAAGAGCCTCGGTCGTTTAGCACCCAATATACGTCACGAAATTGAATTGAATATGTTTAGGGGGAGATTCGGTAGGAGCAGCGTGCGTACATGTCGGTGTCGCTTTAAACTCTCGGCAGTTTCAGATTCTCGTATAACCCGCGAGTTTTTGGTAATATGGCGCGCGAAAATATGGCGGGACGTAATTTCGTTCAAAATAAAGTCAAAGTAGTCCCGCCAGGGCCAGCAATATTATATTAGTTTTCTTTTTTTACTTAATTATTTATTCCTATAATTATTATTATTACATTCGATGGCCACAACATCTATTATAGATGGAAAATATTAGACTTCAATTTACTTCCTAAAATTGACTTTTTATATAATATAGTTTTTTTAAAATAAAATTATTTAATTATTTTTACTGTCATATTAATCATAAGATCACAGCCTCTTGTTAAAAATTATAGTTGAAATATTTAATTTTAATCTTATATCACAAATAAAATTATAATCTCATGTTATGTCAAAGTTCATTGACTGAAAATAAATAAATATATCATGTGTAATTTTTTCGAATAAGACGGAAATATAATTTAATGAAATTTCAAAAGAGGTTAATGTAGTTATTTTTATATTCATAATTATTAAATTTTGCTTCTCATTATACGGGCTAATTACTTTACTTACAGCAACAGAAGTGCAATTGTGAAAATCAATAATAAAAAATGATATTTTTTTTATAAAATTCTTTAAGTTATTTGTTGCACTCATTAATTATATAATCCACTTAAATTGTACAGTAAGACAAATATTTTTTTTTACTTTTTTACTTATTATAAAATTATTATTTTATTCATTCATTTCATGAATTATTTAAAACAATTTTTTATTTATTGAAAATTATTACAGTCAGTTTTTTATTTTTTTAAATTAAATTTAATTTCTTGAATTGAAAATTTAAAGTTTAGTTACTGAAATAAATTTGGTAATATTTTTAATAAATAAGAGACCAAATGTGATATTTTTGAATGAACAAAAAATTATTTTAAATATTTTAATAAATAAAAAATTAAAATAATAATTTTATAATAAATAAATAAACCAAATAATTATTTTTTACGTTGTACATCACCAACCAAAAATTACGTCAAAACATAATTTATTAGCTCTCGTACATACACTGACGAATGGAAGCGAGAGCGGCCATAGTCATCGTGCGCGTTTATAGTTTTTCTTTCACTACTTAACTGTTGCTATACGTAGTCTCACGCGCACACACGCACGTCTTAATTATTTAATTTTTAAAATTAAAAAATATATAATTTAATTTTAAAAATGTCTTATGTCTTATTTGTTACTCTATCAATCTATAAAAAATAAGATAAAAATGAGGAAAATATATAATTATTCTAAAATTTAATGAATAATAAATAAATTTTTTTTAAATTGAATCGTTTATAATCTAATTTTCTCATACATTGATTAAAATATAAAATTATATTTAATCATGATAAATTATTAGATAAAAATTTAATAATCTAAATTTATTATAAAAAATATAACTATATATAATTATATTAATATAATATAAACATAAATCATTGAATTTTCATCAAACTATCTATCATGATCAACCAAAATACTAAACTGCTAGTAATTATCTCATCTATCCAGCATTGCTCTCTTGTTAAAAGGTCGTGCTCTTATGTCTATTTTCCTTTATATGAATAACATAGACTATACACTATAAGAAAAGTTCCCAATAAGTAATAATCAGCATCAAACTGAGGTTTATATTTCATTATTTCCGTAAGGAGCAGAAACTAACATGTCCTTCTGATAGCAGAATATTGATTTTAAACGCAATGTCGGTCTTGCTCCTCCATGGAAGTCTACATCAACTAAACCAGTTGAAACAATATCGTTGTCATGTAATCAAGTAAAATGCAATTTTGGTTCTTTATCTCATTTATTAAAATATTTAACATGATTCCTGATGATTAAAAATGTTACATTTAATCTCTATTTTAAAAAAAATTAAATTATTTAGTACCTTAAATTTAGAGTTTAAAGTTTTATAAAGAAATTAAATTTGATAATTTTTTTTAAAAAAATAAATGATTAAGTATAACATTTTTTTATTAAATGAGAGATTATTTTAAAATTTTGAATGACCTAAATGATAATATTATAATAAATGAAAGATTAAAAATTAATTTTTCTTTCAGATAATCTTTTAGAAATATTTTATCGGATTATATACTCATTTTATTAAAAAAATATTATATATACAAAGTGAAAAAAAATAGTCATGGTATCCTGAAGCTATAGCGTTGTCTTAAAAGAAAAAGCTTGATATGCAGAAATGTGGCTGCTGGGATTCGAGCCCAGGTCTCCACGGCCACAACGTGGAATTCTTACCACTAAACTACAGCCACTTTGTTGTCAGTCTTCGCAATAATTATTGATATATTAATATCCTTAAGTTTAACAAATTACTCATATCCCTTTTGTTTTAATAATATTATCTATCTAGCCTAATATTTAATATATATATATATATATATATATATATATATATATTGTAAAATCCTTTCATACTATGTACTTTTTGTCATCAAAATTAACATTTTGCATAGTGTGCTAATGTGATTTTAGTTTTTTTTTTGGAACATGATACTTTTAGTCTTTATAGTTTGAATAATTTTTACTTTGGTTATTATAGTTTAAAAATTTGCAATTAAGTTCTTACAAGTTACAAATGTTTAATTTAGTTATTACAGCTAAAATTATGTTAATACTCTGTAAAATTTTTCTTGATGTAACTAATTAAATATTATCTTAATACTATGAATATGTTTAATTTATGCTAATAAAAAACATAAAAAAAGATAATGAAGTAAAATTAACTTATATATATAGTAAAATATTGGTAAAAATATAATGGCAGGGACTAAATTAAAATAATTTAAACTCTAAGGACTTAATTATAAAATTTTAAATTGTAAAGACCAAGTTAAAAGTTAAGTAAAACTATAAGGACTAAAAATATAAATTTCCCTTATTTTTAATATGACTTTGAAAGTAGCTATATTGATTTTAAGTTCCAACATCTTTAATTTTGATTTTGTTTTTAACATGGCAATATAAGTAGCTAAGTTAATTGAATTGCAAAATGAATGCATAAAGTTAATTTCACCAGCAAAAAACAAATTAGAAGAAAAGTTTTTGTGATATACACTACAAAAGGCACGTTGAATTTAGTGAGGTAAATTACTCTCACTATAAAGGTAGTGAAGGTTATTCTCTCACCACACCATAGCAATAAACAAATAGTTTGTTTGTTTGTTTTGGGTGATAAAGCCCTTGCCATATAGTGAGATATGTCCTTAGCCATGCCCTTGCTTTCCCCTGTTAAATTGTGTTTAAATATATTTTTTGGCTCCAATAATTTTTCCCTAGATATACCCTACATAAATTATAGCCATTTTTTAGTTAGTCCTTAGTTAATTTCTTATGAATTTTAAGTTGCATTTTATAAATTTTCGTTTATTTAAATTATTTTTTTCATTTATTCTTACATTGACTTGCAATGAAAACAACAATCAACAAAAAGAATGTTTTTCTGATTTTTAGGTCAAGAGGGTTTAGAGTAGAAAGAGAGGCCACAAAAGAACTGGAGGAGAGCAAGAAATTAAAGGAAACATCTTTATCTATTGATTTTCAAAGATTTTCTTTTTAAAGGAGTGGCCAAAGATTGGTTTCCTTGTACTTCCTTTGTCCAAACATGAAATCCTTTATAAAATGTTTTTTTTCCAACTCTTATCACATCTAAATGGTACCACAAGGTGATGAAGAAAAAGAAAAAGAAAAATTAATATAAATGAAAACTAAAATTAGGGAGTTACCACCAATTTTTACTGTGGATGGATTACATACCTTACAACACTTGTTTTTAATGATAATTACAAATATATTGTGATTATGCAAAATAAGTATAGTCTTAATCTTAATTTAAATACTTTTATAAATCATATGTAGAAAGAAAAGAAAAAGATAAAAATAAAATAAAGTAAAAAAAAGAAAATATTTACAATGACAGAGTTAACTTAGGATTAAACCCTAAAGTCTATATACCCTGAAATAAGGATGAAATACCATGTAATTTGAATAAAAAAAAAAGATGTTATATCAGGTTGACAATATTTATTTTTGCAAAAAAAGTAAGATAAAGAAAATTAAACGGATTATTGTAAACAAAACGAGCTTGAAATTGGATTGATATGTTTTACCTTATAAAATTGGTATAATCTTCATTTCTTGCTTTCTTAATCATCTTTTTTCTATCTTAGTTTTGGAATTTTAGAAGATGAAACTTATTCACCTCTTTCTATTATGAGTGGAATCTATAATTAACAACAAGAAATTTAAATGTTCAACCATTTTTTTTTTTTTTTTACTTTTATCAAGTAAAGGAGAGGAACTTTGGAAATAGGAAAAATATTTTGAAGCAAGATTTTTGTTTGTGCTTCAGATTTTAGGTTGACTTAAATTTTTAGAAATATTTTTCATTTTAGGTATTTCTTTTTTCAAATTTTTTCTTCTAATATTTTTTTTAATTTTTAACTTTTAAAAGTAGAAAATTTAAGGGAAATGCTGAAATTCTATTTAATTTTAGAAGAAGAGATATGAAATTATCAAAGTGGAAATAATTGAACCTTTTTTTTTTTGGTGCGTTTTTCTTCTTATTCTCTCTCTTAAATAGAGAGAATTTATAATTTTGAAATTTCAGTGGAAGGTGAATGGTTCTTTATAAGTAAGGTAGTATTTGGCTTGGAGAATGCCAAACTTGTGATAATGCATGGTGGGTGGATTTGATGATGTATTAGTGACTGTTGAGATGTTTTGGATTATCATAAGTTGGCTAGATATGATAATGAGTAGCAAGTAATAAGCTTGGGTATAAAATAATATGAAAAGTTGTAGGTGTCATATTTGGTGTATTCACAATTTTGAATGCACTGATGTACTCAATTATAATGTAAGAACATAATTGTAATAATATTAACCTAAAAAATAATAATATTATAATTATATCCCTATATTATAATTGGATGCATTGGTATATTCAAAATTATGAATACACCAAAAATTTTACCAAAGTTGTAATTAGTCATTTGAGCATCTCTTATCTCTATCTAAATGAAGATTCTAGACCGACAATATCAATCATTTACATATTTTAGATGACTCATGTCAACTAGTTCACTCACTAGATTATCATTGACTTTTTAACTCAACATTTTTTAATGTGGCTTTTGCCGTAGTCTTTGGCTCAAATCCAAATTTTCCATTGTAGAAGACTAAAAGTCCAACTTTTTTTAAATTCCACGATATTATATGAAATGTATCATAAGTATGTATGCATGCAATTATTTTTTTTTAATAAAAAAAGTGATTTAAAAAATTGATTTTGTCATAGAAGATAGAGGGATAATATCCTTTTTCCACTAAATGCATATTTTATTTATAGAAAAAATGATCTTCTAATCTTCGAGAGGCTATGCCTCATTCTTTGAACACAATGGGCAATTAAAACTTCCTTGACCAAAAATGCTTATTGCTTCACAAGGAGATAGGAATTAATAGTTAACTTGGGAGGGATTAAAATCCCTACATGATTAACATTGATGAAACTTGAGTTACTAGGATATTCTTGTCGGCTTAATAGCTTGTTAAAAGGTTAATATATAGTAAGACATTTCATAATTAGTCTATTTTGTGTTTGCCATTGTGATCAAATGATACAACTATTAAGTAAAAATTGATTTTTAAGTGGGGTGAGCCAAAAAAGAAATTTTCTATCTCCTTTAAAAGCTTATTGCTTTGTAAGGAGGGTGACAATGATTGGCTTGTGAAATACTTAAAGCAACAAACAACTATCATTTCAAAATTTTAAGTTAAGGCCTTACTCTTTTTACCCCATGTTAAAAGAATGTTTAATATGAAAGTGCACCAATTTATAAAATTTGAATGATGTGAAAATAAAACGTCATGCTTCAAGGTGGATCTCCCCCAATTAGATTTGAATTCAAAAGTTGAGCAATTCCTATTTTGTTCTTTATTTATTGCCTTGTTCATTAACCCTTCATATTCTTCTAGGATTGGAGTAATATGGAATGTAGGGAATGTGAAACATCTTAATGCATCATTCTAATATTGTGCAAGAAGTGTTACAACTTCTACTAAAACAAGAATTTGCAATAGATTTAAAGTGTCTCGTAATCCCTCTAAAAGTCATAGAGATGTCTTCCTATAATTTTTTTAATTAGAGTTATTAGGATTTCAATTGATTTTGCTTTAACTCTTATCTTGATCTTGTCAAAGATACCTTTTATGAGGTTGTAACTTGCCCATTTATTCTACTACCTTTCATTTTACTTGTCAATTCCCTTAATGAGTTAATCCAACAAAGGAATATACTGATTAGAATAACATAATGACCTTGGCTTTCTTCTCTGGTTAATTAATATATCACTATTGTTAGCCTAATGATTCACTTATTTCTCAAAAATCCTATTGATCAGGTTAGAAGTGCTTAAATGATCAAGTTAAGAAGGGATAGAACCCTGCATAATCGATGCATGAAATTTTGACTAAACCAATATGTGACAAATTGGCTAACAGAATTAATAGATCTGATAAGGGTATGATCAGTACAATCTTTTGTATAGTTCCCCCTTGGATTGATGCCTTTACATTAGAAAATAATCTTTCTATTTTCTTTTAAAGTATATTTCAAATGCTTATCAAGGCATGGTATTTGCTTGAAGGTGCATTAACAGTTTTGTGAACTTGAAAATCATGATTATTACATTGTTATCTTAAATCAAAATGTATTGTAAAATAATCCCTTTTCTTAGGAGATTTATTATTCTATAAGGAAAAAAGCATTTAGGCATTGACTTGAGGAAGAAATAAATTGTCACACAGTTAGCAACAAAAATTCCATATGTAGTCCAATAACGTATTAAATGTTCATTTGTCTTCTTGTTTCTTAAATGGCACACTAGTTAAAATGCAAATAAGGGGTATTCCCTTTTAGGAAGTTTTCTAAGAATAGTTATGCAAATGCATGGGTATGATTTATTGGAATTTGAATGCCATCAAATAGAAATTTGCCTTTCTATTGCACAAATTCTTCATAATTATTGCATATTCAATTGTACAATCATATGATATTAACCACTCCAGTATCTAGCAAAATGAATGCTCTCAAGTGTCTTAATTTTGGATATACCTATGTTGGGATGACCTACCTTAAAGAAGTTAAGCTTGAACTTATTAGGGTTAATTGCTAAGCTTTATCTAATTTTGTACAACTTTACAAGGTAGATCTAATATTTTAAAGGGATATCAATTTGTAAACTGCCTTGACTATAAGGATGAAGATCTCGCTATATAAATCTAACTATAGAAGCAAAAAGATCCTTCATAGGTCAAACCTATGTAACAAAGTGTAGTCTGAGTAAAGTCTTCTTGATAACCACAAAAAGTATAAAGCCTTACGGGAAAATTACTATAAACTTCGACTAACCAATAATCCACATAGGCCCATGTATAGGGCTTAAAGATGTGTAAGGTATAGTATATTTGTGATATGTGTGAGGTATAAATATTTGTGATGTGTGTAAGAAGAGCACTTATAGTTATTGCCCTAAATACTACCTAACTTCATTTTCTAGGTAGATTGCACAAGAAAGAAATAATTCAATAAATAAGCAAGTAAGGGTTTTCTATCCTAAGCTTTTATCCACATGTTATCTAACCTAGGTCATGTTTGACATAGCATGTAAACATCGTATTTTAACATGGCTTTCCTTGAAAATAATAAATTTAAGCATTAGTCTTTATTTAATTCTTTAAGTCATAATTAATTTTGCGTCAATCTTATCAATTAAGTAATCTTCAGTCAAACTTAAGTTTAAAATTAGATATAAACTAAAATTAATCAAGTTATTTTGTCTTCTTTTAATTTGATTTTAGGTTGGTTAGATTCTGCTTAAGGTTAATAAAAAGGAGTAAATAAATGAATAGATATCATAAGCCAAAGCAGGATAAGCCAAAGAAGAGATAATATATTTTTTTCAAAAAAAGAAAAAGTACAAGGTTAAGTTTTTTTTGGGTCTTTATTTTAATCCCTATCTCATAGTTTAATACTAATTTGGGTCCATAACTATGTTTCAATAAGATTTGGGCTTCAATGACTTGAGTCAAAATATTTTTATCCAAAAAAGGAAAAACGATCAACTACTTTTTGAATAAAATGTATAGAATTTTGATTTTCAAAAAATCTGTAAAAACAAATAAAATAAAGTGAGCACAAAGAAATATAATTAATTTAATTTTATAAATTAAAACTCACCAAAAAAAGTTGTCAATCGTTTTATGTGTGAAGTTAAATTAATGATTATATTCTTTTACCTAAAAATAAAAGACACCAATTAAGTGACACTACTTTTCTATCTAATGCAAATTACATGGACTTTGATATTTATATCAGGATATGTAAGTTTTAGGTCAACAACACAAAATTATTATTATTATTTTTACTATTTTTATTTTATTTTCCTCCTTTTAGCATGTGTTTTTCTTATTAGGGTAATTAAAATAAACAATAAGACTATATTTATTTTACAACATTTACTTAGGGTAAACGTTATTAAGAACGAGTGTTGTAGGGTTTCTAACATCTTTCCTATGATACAAATTGACTCCCGAATCCATCTTTAGCTAGCAGATCACCTTTTCTTATGAAAATGGTTTCTTAAAATACCACTTTCAAATTTTGACGACGACTCTAATAATTTAGTTTTTGAAATTAATTTTTGAGAATCAATTTATTTATCTTTTCATATAAAGCCACGACGGGCTATCCAGTATGACATAACATATTTTAATTAATAGTAAATTAAAAAACACGTTTGAGCATGTTATCTATTCAATTTATGCATGGAAAACAACTCATAAAAGAGTAATCAAAGTAAAGTAAAGGCCATACTACTTTTCATATTCAAGTTATATGGTCTTGACTTTCAAATTTCTCCAATGGAGTTGCCAAATTGTCATTTAAGAATATGACCTTGAGATGCAAAACAAAACAATTTTTATTTTCACTTAAAAGCAAAAAAGAAAATAAAAGAGTTGCCATAAAAATTTTTTAAAGGATAAAATTTGGAAACCAATTGAAAAAAGAAATGGTGGTATACAAACAATGGATTAGGTTTAGGAGTCAGTTGTACATGGAAAATGTGTTAAACATCCCACAACACTTGTTCATAAAGAACAATTACCCTAAACCAATTATGCTAAATGAGTATGACCTAAATCTTGATTCGATTACTCTTCTAAGTCATATGAAAAAGGGAAAAAATAAACTAAGGAAATAAAAAATATATAAAGAATAAGTTATTTGCAAAGGCATACATTATGTAGGAATAGATCTTAGGGTATACACACCTTGTAATAATGGTAAAAGTCCATATAGATCAAATAGAAAAAGTGTGACAATGGGTTGATGGTTCTTATTTGTATGAAAAGATAAATATTGAGGAAATTAAATGGACTTTCATACACAAAACAAGATTAAAATTTGTTTGATGTGTTTTAATTTAAAAAGTGGTGAAATCTCTGTTTCTTGCTTTCTTTATTTTCTCTCTTTTCTTGTTTTTCTTTTATCTTTGAAATTTTTGAAAAGGAAATTTAGTCACACATTTTGATTTTGAGTGGAATATGAAATTTAAAATAAGAATATTTAGGAGTTTAAAAGAAAATAATTTTTTCCCCTTCAATCATTATAAAGAGAGGTAATTTGAAAATAGGAAAAATAAATTTTGAAACAAGATCTTTTTTGGGTACTTTGATTTTAAGAAGACTTAACAAGTATTTAGGGAAAATTTTAAGAAATTTATTTTATTTTTATATATTTCTTTTAATAATTTTTTTGAAATTTTTGAATTTTATATAAAAAAAAGAAATCTTAAGGGAAAAACTAAAATTATATTCAAAATTTGGAATCATTGAAAGAAAAATCTTTTGTTCTTTTTCTCCTTTTTTAATAAAAAATATAGAATTTTGAAATTAAAACCTATACCTATGTTTTTATTTAATTGAATGCGAGCTGTTGGAATTCGATTAATTAAGAAAATAACCTAATTGGCACTATTTAAAACCTATGGAGAAATAGGTATTATATAGCCACTATTTGTTGACATTATGCACTTGAGGAGAAATAAGGTCACGCACAATTGTTTTAAAAATTAAATAAATGAACAAAAAATGGAAAATTATATGTATGTAGTATTTTATAACTATGTGTGCCTATGTTCAATCAAATATCATTTTTCCTCATGACTACACGAATATATCTACAAGGATGTGGAAAGCAAAAGGACTTAGTGGCATTTTCTTGTTTGTCCTTTACAAATGGAAGATGCTGAAACCTAAAATCTAAATGCCATTAAAGCTTCTGCAAATGGAAGTGCAAATGCATGGGTTTAAAGAAAGAAGTATTTGAACTAGCAACCAATGCCTACAAATGTATGTTTGAGAGTACTTGTGATATACCACATTGATCCAACACTGTACAAAAACATACATATACAATCATACTTAAAAGAAGCCATAACTTACAGTGGAACATAACTAGTATAGTATTATATGCACATACAAAAGTGATTTGGGTGAGGAGTTGGTGCACCTACATACATCCTATATTTACAACCCACAAGTTGCAGCCCTACTATACTAGCTACACAATTACACTACAACCTTCAAGGGTGGGATAACTACTTGATGACATGGTGTATCCATTCAACCTTGGCTATATTTGGCACATATAAGTAAATGTGGACTCAGAAATCTTGATGTGGATGGCAAAAATCTCTTTAACGGTGAGGCCTCCACTGATAGCAAATCAAAAAATAAACTCTTGGTTCATTAACGTATGTCTCCACTATGGGCCAATTTATTAAACAGACACACATCATATTCATTGCTACCTGGATGCCCTTGTCAATATACAAACATATTTATCTAATGACCTCGATAAATAGCTCATCGCATTCTTTGCTTGATTGTTGCTCTTTTTCTTTTTTACCTTGAGGATGTCTCGTTTATAAATGACATAAGGAGCTCAAAGAAGAACATCAAGTTTAGTTTTATTTCACATATGTAATCAATCCCAGTACTAAGAGTCTCCTTTTCTAGTTCCTCCATTATATCACATGTAGATTGGGTGTATTTCCTGTCACTTGGTCTTTACCTCACATAAGACCTAATTCCTTAAAGTGTGAGAATGACTTGCTTTGGAATGGAGCAACTTTTTTTTGTCTACAAAGTAAGAAACCATATATTAGTATGTAACAAGAAAAAAGAAGTAGCAACCACTTTCTCACAAGTGCAAGACTATTCTTGAGTTACTCATCCTACACATACTTATTTACCATCACACACTTCTTAAGAGGTGCCACTCGAACCCACTAGTGTCTTTTCCAACCATCATATGTTGAATGGCTTATCGGTTACCTTTGGTAGCTTTTAGCCTTGACTGGACGTGGGGACAATCTTCAGCACATATTTGGGTGCTTTCTCTTCTCAAGCCATTGGAAATATCCGAATTTGAATCCTCCATCTTGATGGGACTTACTATCTTTTTATAGCTTTAACGTGTATTCAACCAAAAATGCATTTTCATAGGTTGTCTAAACATGTTTTCCACCTTATGTGATTGATTTGATTTCCTGAGCCATCTTAAGAAAAAGAAACAAAAATATGAAACTAGGTTAATTAGGTGACAAAAACACCATAAGCATAATATTGAATATACATATTCATTTTACAACCTAAATGGCCATATTACATTAAACATGAGTAGGTTATATAGTATAATTAAACAAAAATCCAAGCAATTATGATATAGGATGCATAAGATAATGTTACAACATGTGAAAGGAAAACAATCCCTAACACAGTTTTACCCTAAAATCATTATACATTTCCAACTATTAATCTCTCTTATTAGTTGCCCTAAGCATTGATTGACTCAATTGATTGAATATAGGTGTTTTCGATTGGTGGATCAATGGATCAATGTCATCAATCCCGTCATTAAAGGATCTATGACACTATCCTTTTGTATAAGGTTATGCAACAAACAATAAGATATGATCACTTAATTATGGGTTCTCAGTAGATAGAAGGATTGACTACATAGGATGGCTCAATGGAGTTTCAACATCCCAAAACACTGCTTGGTTACATTCCTAATAGATGAGTGCATTGTGTTAAAACATTCCCACCAACTACTTGGTTGCCATCCCTGTTGCCACTCATGTAAACACTATTTTTGTCCCATAAAAGGTGTAAAAAAAAAAACCTCAACTAATGTATCCAACGTCAACCAAATAGTAATGACTTAATACATGAAATGCATACATATATTGGTATTGAAATCATATATGCAATAATATTCAAACCACTAATACATTCAAGATAATAATTTCATTCAAGTTTTTTGAAATTTGGTATTGGTTTCTTGACTATAAAACACTTTTTAGGATTAGTTTTGTCTTTAGCTATTATTGATCTAGTTATGCACATTAAACCTTGGCATCAATTTGAAGTTTTCTTGTCTTGTTCTACATATATGGTACCAAATCATTAGCATAATATCTTTTTTTTCTACATTCCCTACTGTTTGCTTTCTTCTTTATAGGTCATATTTTCCATTGAAGAGCTCTTTTGTTTTTGTATATTAAAATGAAACATGATCTTCAAGGAAACTACACATACCCAATTATAATCAAATAATTCATTAATATTATAAGTAGCTATTATATGAAAGAACAACAGAGTTTGTTGTAAGTTTCATCTTATATAAAAAAAGTAAATATAAAACTATACTCAAAGATATCAATGATTGTCATAAATTCATGTAAACAATATACTTTTTCGTGTATAGGAAAACCATCTTTTGTTAATTTATTTGTATGATGAATTAATATTTTATTGATAGATAGGAATGGAGTATAATGAAAGGAAGCTCCTTATAACTACAACAAAATAAGAAAAATTGCAAAGCTGGAGGAATTAGTTGTTTAGAATAATTTTTAGATCTCTTTGAATGCCCTTCAAAAGAAGAAATCTTTAATAAAAATCATTGTCCACAAGTAAACCTGAAAGAAAATTGTAATTAATCAATTTGATTATTGAACAAAGAGGTTCTTCACCAAGAGTATAAGAAGGGATCAAATAATGTACTAATCTCGCTTTAATTGTTACATATAAAAATTTAATGCCATATAGGCAACTAGCTATTAATCATTTTAATTTTTATTCTTGGCACTTGATAATAGTTGATAGCTCTTTAGACAATGATGCATGAAATTAATACCAAGATAATATTATGCATTTGTATTTTTGTTGAATACTATTCATTGTAAAAATTTTCTCATCTAGAAAATCATAATTTGCTTTTCAACTTTTATATTCTACAATGTAGATAGTCAAATGGGCTTTCAGGGTTTATTCTATTTCTGCAAAATACCACCTTTTCAGTATTTTCACCTCCCTGTCACCACATAATTGCACTATCCACACAGACAAGCATCACAGCATATGACAAAAAACATTTTAGCATTTATGACCATATTCCAAACCATCAAACTTACATTCTCACCATTACAAAGCAGCCCATGGAAGTCGTAGTGGAGGATGTTAAAGAAAGGGAATATGCCATTGAATCCCTTGCTTAGAGTCAGCTAAACAACTAATGCAGATCTTTGTACTTTCCTACGAATTCTATCCTCTAGCTTATCTCTATCAACATATATTTGCATATGCCTTGTGAGTCTAAAATTGTGAGACTAGTAAGGTAAAGTGATTCAGGTCATTTTTGTAATCTCATCCATCATTACCTATAATTATGTGTGTTTCCCTTAGCCTTTTGATGGAATAGACCCTTTCAATGATGGTAAGAAATCAATCTCCCATGGCAGTCACGATCCTTTGCACCGAATATCCTTGGGTTTCTTTCCCTCCCTCATTCTATCTCCCATACCAGCCATTCCCAAGTACCAAACAAGGCATAAGCGGCTACTGCCAAAGCATTAGGCGTCACTTTATATTTCCTTTTTTGAAAAGCTTTAAAGTCACTTCTATGCACTTATTTGATGGTTCTAGGCCCATGTTTTTGGACTTTATCCATCAAGGTCATTATTTATAATTTCTAAGCTTTACTTTTTGGGCCATTTTGGCATTCTAGCTCACTTACACAATTTTGAGTCTAAAATTACTTTTCTCCCATAATAATTAAAAATATCTTTTAATACTAATTTTTAAGGACAATTTTCCCTAAAAAAATATAAAATAGGAAATATTAAATCAAATCATTTTATAAGTCCTAATAAAATATTATGGAAAAGTATAAATTGAGACTTACAAAGAATTCATGTAAAAAGAAACATAATAAAAACCAATTGCTACAAATTATCAACAAAGTAATTGTGAATGCTAACCAAATTAAGAACTATAATCCATATGTCATAATAATTTCAAGTTCATAGTGAGGGCCATTTTGTCCTTGTAAAGAGAAAAATCCAAAGGCGGAGAGAGAGTTGAGAATTATTAGTGGCAATGGCACCACAAGGTCTTGGAGGTGATAGTGTAGATTGAAATGGAAAAATGAGAGGTAAATATAAGTGAATGTTATGGAATCCTTAAAAATTTCGACAATAGTCAAAGTTTAGTTAGGATTCTTATTCGTTGAAATTGCTACACACAAGTATACATGATTGCAACAAGTAATAAAGGATGAATATGATATCATTCCCACAAGGACCTAGTTGTAACTTGTTACTACTTATTACTATTGTTCTTCCATTTTAGGTTAAATGCGATAACAAATAACTGAAATTTATATGTAAAGAAAGAAAATAAAAATAGATAATAATGAGTGTTTATATAAATGGCTCTAGGACTTGAACTTCGCCGTATGTGACAGCTACCATATAGTACCCCCTTTCTTCCCATTTTCTTATGATGCAATTCACTAACCCTAAAAATTGATTATTCAATTAATTATGTCAAATCTTTATAAATCTATAAGAATTGGGCCTAAAAGCAGCAACATTTTTGAAAACCTCATTGTCACACCTAAAATGTGACCACTTAACACAGAGAAAAGAATAATTTTAATTTTTGCTTAGAAACAAAAACTAAAATTTAGGAGTCGTCACCAAATTTTTAAAGGAAAAATTTGTAAAACTAATTAATTAAAGAAAGATGATTTGCAAACCAGAGATCAAGTTCGAGAGTTAAAAGTGCATGGGGAAAGTGTTAGGCACCCCATGACACTCGTCCCTAAGAATGATTACCCAAATTTGATTATGCAAAACATGTACAACCTTAATTTAAATTTTGATTACTCTTATGAATCACATACAAAAAAGGAAAATAGGAAATAAATTAGGAAAATAAAATATTTACAAAGGCAAACTTGACTTAGGATCAGAGCCTATGGCATACGTACCATGCAATAAAAATTAAAGTCTATGTAGTTCGATAAAAAATGTGTGTCTGTTGGTTAATTATTTTTTTAATGAAAAGTACAAGATATTTGAAATCAAACAAATTTTTGTGAATAAAACGAAATTGGAATTTGACTAATATTTTTAATTTATGAAATCAGCTTGATCTCGCTCTCTTGCTCTCTTGTTTTTCTCTCTTTCTAATTTTTTCGGATTTGTTGAATTTGGGTTTATTTCAACTCTGAAAGTGGAACAAAATTATTAAGGGAAAAGTATTTTAAGGATTTTTTAATTTCATGTTTTTAGAGATTTTAAAAATTGGAATTTTCATATTTTCAATTTGGAAAAGGAAAGGAATTATTGATGAAATGGATTTCTAGGATTTTGTAACTTATATAGATTTTTTATTTTGAAATTTGAACTTTCTTATTTAATTTTGAAAGAGTGCAATTGTTATTGAAATATATTTTTAGAAATTTTAGATTTATGTTTTTTTTATTTTTGAAATTAGTATTTCTTATTTTTAATTTTGAAATAAGATTGAAAATTATTAGGGAAAAGTATTATTGAGATTTTACTTTATTAATTTATATTGTCATAATTTTATTAAAAAAATTTTCATTTTAATTTTTGAAACTTAATTGAAAATAGGACGTTGAAACTCAAATTTATTTTTAAGTACAATGGACTGATATTGGATAGGACTTGTAAAGGCATAAGGTCTCACTTGATCCCATCAATCAACTCCCTAATTGCCTTAGGAGAGATAAGGTCCCACATGACAATTTCTTAATAAAAATATCAAAATAAATCATTTTTATGATTTATTAATTTATTTTTTGCATTATGAGAGATCATATGTTAACTTTTAAAGCTTAAAGAGATTAAAGATCTCCTATGACCTTTATCGATTAATTCTTAAGTGCCTGAATATATTAATGTTCTCACACAACAATTCAAAGTGAAAGGTAAGAAATTAAACCATTTTATTTCACTTTTTATTTAGGATGCAAGGGGGAATGGTTATTTTTATTATGGAAAAAAGGAAAACCTCAACAGAGTACAAGTGTATGAAACTTGGAACTTAGTAAAAATATATACACAATTTGATTGACATTGGGTAAAATATGAGGAGACATGTGGTCTCACACGACCCTACCCATTGACTCTCTAGGTGTTTGAAGAGACACTAAATCTCACACAACAACTCTAAGTTTCTAACAAGTAAAGTCAAATGAAATTAAAATAAAAATAAAATATTATGAGCATTCATACTTCAAGTGCATGCTATTATTCCCTCATAGGCATTCATTCAATTATTTACATGAACCAAGAGTATAATTTGTCAAAGTTGATCGTTTACCTTTTTAAGCTTTCCCTCCATTGATGCCAAGTATTTATTTATTTGCCACTGGTGACTTAATCCTACAACTTCATATATTTATCACTATGAATTTCAACTAATCAAAGTAAAAAACTATTTAAATGGACATGGCTTTGACTTCAGTACCTCAACATTAGGTGAGTTTTCTACCATACATCAAGAATTCAGTAATTCCACTATGGGAAAATTACAGTACCAATTGGACATGTTCATATTGTTAAATAAACAAAATATATAATTCAATGAACCATGAATACAAACTTTGAGCACATTCAATATACATCGCAAGTTAGAACATATTTCCACCAAATTAAAGCACAGCATCATGTCATGAATAATGACTCGTAGATAAGTTTTTTTTTTTTTTCATTGAAAAATAGACATATGACCCCATTAAGCAAAACACAATGCACATTACTTTTCAAGTTAAAACTAAGAGAAATTCTAAGCACTGACAATTGAATTCATGCTTTGACAACACTTTAATTGTTAATAGTGAAAAATGTTAATTTAAAAATTCCAGCACTGTGTCAAATAGCTCGGACTGAATCCACGAATCCAATCCACTCCAATTATCAATTTCACAAAACTTTGAAATTGAGATGGGTCATTATCATATCTGAAGCATTATAACTCACAGCCATTAATGCAAGAATTGAAGAAGAGTACCTCTAAGAAGCCTACCAAACTTGATAAGCTTTATGCCCTACATTTTCTTCTCTTTAACATTCTAGTTCTTCTCTCTGAGAAACCCATCTTGTTGGTTCATTTTCTTTATTATTTTATCTCCATTTGCCCATGAAATCCCCACTGTTTTGTACATTTTTTCTCTTCTTCGAATCTCTCTTTTTCACTTTTTTTCTCTCTCATTTCTGGTTTTCTAGTTCTATTGCTCATCTCAACTCTATCTCATCTTTCTTATTTGCTCTCCTTTCCTTTTTCTTCCCCTTTGGTTTCTTCTTTTTATATGTTCTTTCTTTTATCTAACTCACCCATTCTGAACTTTCTCTCAGTTTTTATGTCTTTCCTCCCAGCATTCTTATGTCTCAATCTCCTTCTCTTTTCTCTACTGCAAAATGACAATTAAAGGAACAAGTGTATGAGATGTAGGTAACACATACCTACTCTTCCTTTTATTATATTATATTTTTGTTTGTTTGTTTATTTGTTTTTTTTTTTTTAATTTCTTCATTCATTCTTTTTTTTTTTAATGGTTTATTTTTGCTTTTTTCTTTATCTATTTTTTAGATTTATATATGGGGGTTCACAACTTCTCATTTTTTATTTTTTAAATTAATTGAATTCTAATTATCTTTTATCTGATTCTTCGTTTTTTTTTTCTTTTTGACCAAATATCTAATTCCTTTACTTTAATATTGCACTCTCTCTTTTATTTTTGGTTAATTGAATTACCAATCAATTTTCTTTAATTCATTTTTTTTCTTTTTTTTAAAATGGGATGTTCACACTCATAATTGGTTACCAAAGATAGTCAAGTATTGTTGTATTAACTGTCAGTTACTATTCTTTAATTAGAAGAATGCAAACAATGGTAATTTAATTTGGGTCTAAACCTAGAATTTCTTTGTCGAGTCTACCTAAATTACTAGTTCAATTCATAAGCTAACCAGGCTTTAGAAAATATCAAGCAAAATATAAAATAAATGAATTGCATTCATAAGAAATGGGAAAGCATGTACTTGATGTGGGCATAGATTGTGACATTTCTAGCATTGTAGGGCAAATTGGAGAATTCATCATGCTAGTAGAACATATCAATAAATTGAGGGCAAAGAGGTTGAAAGCTAAATTTAGAAATTTGGCTAAGTCTTTTGTTGAAGATACACATAATAAATTAACAAAGGAAAAAAAAACTAGTTGAAGAGATACATAAAGAATTAACTAAGGAAGAGAAGACTAAGTCAAGTAGACTAAGAATTAAAGATAAATAGCGTTAGACTTTATGTTATGTGTGTAGGGCTTAAATAGGTTCAAAATGACAAATTCTTGAAGGGCAAAATGTCTAGTAATATGGAGAATCTAATTTGTTTAATCTATTTAGGGAGGGGCCTTGTTTGCCAAACATACTTTTATTTCCATTTGTTACATTATTTATTTAAGTTAAAACAAAAATGTCCCATGTAGTTATTTAAGAAAAGTCAAAATTCTATTAATTGGATTTGGACTTGTAAGGTTCTTCATTTCTTAGAAGGGGTTATAAGTAGCTCATGTAAACATGACTTTGTGATAAATTAATAGAGTATGGATTTTCTTTGTTCTTTCAGGAACACGTTCTCCATATTTGTTTTGTAAGGGTTGCTTCGATTCTCTTAGTTGCGCTAACTATTTGATATCTTATCGAAGTAGCTTTTTTACTTGGTGGCTGTTTCAATTCTTGTTTTCCAATTTTCTTACAGGTTTAGTAGGATAAGAGTTTAGATTTGATTGTTATTTGAATCAATTGTGTTAACATTATATTATCAGTTGTATATTAGTACTACAAAGATATCCCACAAAAGGTTTTGTTGAAGTCCAAGAAATATTAAATTAGCCTCTCAACATCTTCATAAACCCAAAACAAAACATATACAAATCAAAAGCAAAGAGAAGACAATAGTAGAAGAAAAGAAAATGGCAATTTCCAAATTTAGATTGTTTTCCCTCTTCACTGCCTTCCCAATCTTCTCATTAGTGCTATGGTCCTTAGCACTCTGTACTCTGCCATAGGACCCTTAAAAAAGGGTTTTGAGTCCTTATATAACTTATTATACTAATCCATGCCAGACCAGTGCCTAGGCATTAAAGACCAAATTTCTCAACGTTTGGATGCTCATTTTTGGCACTTAAGCACTAAGTTTCTGCCTCAGACTTAAAATTCCAAATGTGGGCTTTTGGGAATTGCTTATGTGGTGCTTAGGCGCCCATTTGCTATCCCTTGTGCTAAAAACTCTGTTTTGTCCTCCTTTTATGCGTGTAAGGTGTTTTGGCCAACAATCTCACTCTAATGTATTGATTTTATTGAATGACTACTTGTTGGGAAAAATCTCAAAGCATTCTACAACTTTGTTAACAATAGCCATATTCAAATTATAATGTTTAGAGGTCCAAAGCTCACATGTTGATTGTTCATCCCCCTCAAGTTAAAATCCTAAACTCCTTTCTTTGACTTCCTTGGTTCTTTCTCTTGCTTGCAAGGTAAAATAAACATGTATAAG
This sequence comes from Delonix regia, assembly GCA_037074485.1. Lineage (NCBI taxonomy): Eukaryota > Viridiplantae > Streptophyta > Magnoliopsida > Fabales > Fabaceae > Delonix > Delonix regia. The sequence goes on along the minus strand of CM073449.1, from coordinate 16,695,268 downwards.
TTACTGTAAAAGAGTTATATTAATTGTCTAAAATATTTAAGTAAACTAGATTTTGAAAGCAAACTGAAAATTAGAAATTTTGATAAATGACTCAAAAGATGTCTGTAAACATAGCATAAACTTAGCTATTCAGTGAAAAAAATAAGAAATGTTAACTCTATTTTGTAGAGAACAATATTCTCGTGAAATAGGTTAATGAGGGTGTAGTCTTACCATATTTTGATAAAAAAGAAAAGAAAAGATGATTTTACTTATCATATAACAAAGGATCAATCCTTCACTTAAGTTTTAAATGAGTGATGGTATTCTTTTCCTACTACATGGGTAATTTGCCGGGAATTCCTATCAGATTAAAATACTCATTGTGGTGAGTGATTGCACATCAATTCATTAATCCCTTGCTATCCGTTTAGATTTCTTTGTGATATGTCAAATGTAGAGGAGTCAATTGATATTTTTCTAAAAAATTATGAAACTTTAACATAATTTACTCATATTATAATTCTAATAATAGAAAAATAATGTGTATTTTGGAATGCAGCAAAGTGGATTGCTATATGCCAATCATCACCATTCAAGTGAGTTGGGTCAGTTTAAGTCAAAAATAAAAATCACAAGCACTAAAATAAATAACGGGCCTACACTAATATAAAAAAAGACGTATAGGTATTTGTCTTTTTTACCATTTTTAAAATTTAAAATTTTATATTATTTTATATTTTTTATTAAATTTTTTTTTAAAAATTTATCATCTTTACTTTGTTTAGTTCAAAGTTATGTTAATATTTAATTTAATATAATGAAAAAAAATTTATATCCTTTAAATTAAACTCTAGAATCATTGTTTTACATAATTCTTATTTCACTTTATAAAACCATTTTACTTCAATAAATTAAAGGGGCACTCCACAAGATTCATCACCTCAATTTCAAATTGTTTAATTAGGAGCAATCCCAAGAACAAAAATGCCAAGAAAGAAACCATGTATAAGAATTAATAGTTCAGGCGAAGAACAAAACACATCATAGAAATTTCACCACCAAAGTGCTGATACTTTTGTTGCTAAAATGATTATGTTAGCTGAACAGTTTGGAATTTTGTATGCATCCAAGGAAGGTATGGTTCAAAGTAATAATCACTTATGTAGAAGCTAAAGTGAGTCACTGAAAAGTGAATCTGGCTTATGCGTTGTATCAATTCATCTGATTCCACGTGCTGATCTTTATTTCAATTCTTTCTATGTACAGTTTCATCTTTTCATGAGCTATAATTTTTGGAGGTTTAAGGAAATTTGTTGGGGGGAATGATTACAACATTTATATTTTATGACTATTTGCAAAAAAATATCTGTTTGAATTTAGGTGTGAAGGTTAAAAACAAGTTTGGGTCTGTAGATATCCGTAAACAATTTTAAGGGTTGAGTAGTATAATATTTACTCCACCTCAGAATAATAGTGTGTGTGTAATATATATATATATATATATATATATATATATATGTTAAATTATTAAAAAAAGTAATAAAAACCCAATATATATATATATACTGTGCAGATGCTTAGTTTTCTTCCAAAATCCAGCCCATTAGCAGTTGTAATGGCCAATTCTTCTCTTACAGTGATGAGAATACGTGAGTCAGGTTATGTCAGGCTGGTATTGAATGGTAATGGGCACGCCAATAAAAAATTGATATAAATATTAATTTTTAAAATTATATAAATTTATAACAAATAAATCTATTCATGAAAAAGTTAACACTATGAATATGTAATCCAGATATTATACTTAATTACTTTTTATTGAATTAAATTTTGATTTAAGAATTATAATTTTAGTATATTTCAATTATTTAGAATAGATAGTTGTTAACTGGTTATTAATATCTTGGACTATTATATTTTTAGAAGATATTTTAGTTTCTTTTTTTTTTTTTCTTATATTGGCTAATACAAAAAAATTTAGTTAAGATAAGAGTTTATTCATGTCGAAGTTATAACTAAGGTCTTATTTAGTATATTGGGAATAAAAAGTGAAATGGAATTGTAAAACATGTTTGGTATAATAAGGAAAATAATGAAAAATAATTAGTAATAGAGTAAAATGAACATAATGCCCTTATACATTATCTGACTGACAATGAGATGGACAAATTGGAAGTGGAGGGCAATATTGTAATTTTCATGCCATCTGTGAAGGAAATTCGTACATTTCCTTCACCTCGTTGAGGGAAGCCACATACCAGTACGGACGAGAGAGCTGACTCCATTGGCATGAGAAGGCTAGCGCACTAAACATCTACTTTCAACTTTCCATCGCCTTTTCTCTCTGTCCGACGCCTTTGCCATACATCAAACATGGCCTAAGACTACTACAAAGTTATTGTTTTGTTCACCTATGTTATTTATTATTAATATTAATGTTGACTTGTCGGGTCAGTGATTTCGTGAGTGTTTCCCCTAGGTTCTACCCCAGTTTGTTAGACGTGCATTACTAGAACTACTCTATATAGAAATCATTAAATTTGATAATTAGGTGGAATCATAGAGGGATTAGATTGGTATAAATTTTTAAACTTAATTTGAAAACCCTATCTCTCTCAATATATGTATAATCTACAATAAGAAAAATGTAGTTATAGTCCTTTACTATTAGTTTTATGATAAAATTGGTATTAGTTTTATGATAAGATTGGTCTCTAAAGATTAAAAAAAATATTAAAATAATCATTTAAAGACAAAAAAAAGAACTAATTTGATTTCTCAAGGAATGATTATTTTAATTTTGGACAACAATTATTTTTTTCTTTGAAAGATTTTATCTTTAAAGTCAAAAGTTAAAAATTAAAATTAGATTTTACTTGTTTACAAAACTAAAAAACTATTTTAGTCATCTACCTTTGAGTTTAATTTTGATTTAGTCAACCACAAACTAAAAGTTTTAAGATAATCCTTCATATTTAAGTATAGTTTTATTTTGATCATTCATAAATTAAAAGTCTTAAAATATTTTTTCACTTTTCAATACTCTAAAATGATCCTTTTCTAAATGAGATTAAAGAAGACTATTTTAAATCAAATCTTAAAAATTGAGAACTATTTAAAAATTTTTAATTTATGAAAAATTAAAATGAGACTATATTTAAAAGTAATGACTAAAATAATTTTTTTTCATTACAAACTGGGCTGGGCTGGGCTCAACACGGTCCATAAGTTCCGCATAACGCAGCGTAATTGTTTAATTTTCGTCAACTGATATCCATACATATCGTTAGACTATAAAAATTTTTCTTTTCTTCTTCAACTTTTTCCCGTTTCAATTGCACCTAGGGAAGTCGAAAAGCGAACACCAAGAAGTAAGATTCATACACAGGAATTCCAAAAGCCTCAGAATTAAATTAAAAATCCCATACTACAAAAACTGCAAATTAACACATATATAAGTTACCACCAACACACGCAAAATACACACCAATACACAGCCGTTTCACTTCTCTTTAACCTTCCCATTATTAATTCATCACACTCATTTTATTACATACCACATCTATATATATATATATATATATATAAACCCTACCAAGCTATCCATCCTAACTATTCATATCTCTCTCGTCACCTTACCATGGCTTTTTCTACTCACAAGCTCTTCACCTTCGCTGTCCTTCTTGCTCTGGCTTCAGCTTCCACTTCCATCACCGCGCTGTCGGCGCCGAGCCGTGGCACGACGCTTGCGGCTCGGTTGAAAGTGGACGGCGGCGGCGAGTCGTCGAAGTGCTGGGACTCGTTGTTTGAGCTGCAAGCATGCACCGGCGAGGTGATATCGTTCTTCCTGAACGGCGAAGCGTACTTGGGTCCGAGCTGCTGCCGAGCCATAAGGGTAGTGGGGCATGACTGCTGGCCGGAGGTGCTTGGGTCGCTAGGGTTTACAGTCAAGGAGGCTGAAGTACTGTTGGGTTATTGTGACGGAGAAGAAGAAGAAGAAGAAAAAGAAGTAGAGCTTCGTTCTCCTTAGGAGTTAATATGCATGCCACTTGTATTTGATCAATAAAGTTTCAATGTTCTGAAAACATAGGCCTGTTTCCATTTTGTGCTTAATTTGTTTGATGATCTTTATCTAAATGGTGTGGGTTCGTACTTGTGAATGTTTTCTTCTTTGATAGAAAGAATAAGAGGATGGAAATTAATTTTGGTTTCTGTTTTAGTGCGATCCAGTAAATAATTGGGGGTAATAGATAAGTATAATTGAACAAATATTATAGGATATGTTATTTTTCATTGACATATTACTAAACAATTTAGGGAACTTCACCAAGCGAAGGATTCTAACGGTTAATGTACAATTCTTCAACTGAATTTTTAATTAATTTTAATTATTTCCCAATATTTTATGAATAAAATGATGTTAGAAATTATGGATATTTCTTCAAAATTGGGTCAACTAATTCATGATCAAATTATATTGAACCGAAACACTCTTGCAAGCCCAAAATGTTTTATGAACAAATTTAATCTATTGACCAAATTTAAAATAGGCCCATATTGCTTCTTCTCAAGAAATTCAAGATTCAAATTCTTCAGGTGCAAGAAAAGGAATGGACCGTAACACGTTGCCTTGGGACCAAAACGAACGTCGCAATTGATTAAAAGGGAATATCGTGCTATCATTCTGAATTGGGATCCTCTGGATTTCTTTAAAATTTTTATAGATTGGACAACTAATATTGAAGGAACTATCGGATCTAACAATGGCTTTTAAGACTTAGTTGCCGAAATTGATAAATTTGATCTAATGATCTCTATTAACATACATTTTAATCCAACCATGAAAAGTTTAGAAACTTGAGTGCCTATTACTCCACACAAAAGGAACAAAATCAGAAAGGGAGATGCATGAAGGTCTTGTCTTACCATCATTTATTCATGAAACCACCATTATTTTATTCCAGAGGCTAATAAAAGCTGTTTTAATTGTTTGAACCAAAGAGATGGTGGTGATGCTTCTTTCCACTTGCTTCCTCGTCTGCTTTCTTGGCTTCTTTCTTCTGGTGATGCTCTTGCAAGGCAAATCCACCGCTTGCAACGGCAGCTGCGGCTGCAATCTCCTGCTTCACCTTGTGGTGATCCCCATGCCCTCCCTCCTTCGCCTCATGCTTCTCATGCTACGCTCACAGGTTAACAACTTCGTCATCTATATTAAATATTGTTTAATTGAGGATCAACACCACACACACACACACACACACACACATATTTTATATATATATATATATATATATATTTATTTATTTATTAATACTTGTATATATATATGATGATGGTGAATTATATTTAAAAGTTACATAGGCACCAGCAGCAGCAGCTCCAACCTGAGCAAGGTGCTCAAGATGCTTGTGGTGCTTTTCTTCCTTTTTGTGGTCAACTATTGCTTCAGTTACTTCAGTGGTCTTCAAGAACGCCGGGCCGTCAGGCTCTCCGTCGTCCTTACGGTGGCCCAAGTGGTGGCCGAAGCAGTGGCTGTGGTGCTTGGTCTCATCGTTCCTGTCAGACATGGTGGCTGTGTTTTCTGCTTCTGTGAGATTTGGGGGTGGGCGAGTAGGCTGTTTATAAACTGATCAATTAATTCTCATTCAATGATGTCCAAAATCCAAATCCTCGGGCGTTCATTTTATTTCAAGGATTCTCGGTATTTTGAATCGTTAGATCGTAATAATTGTGTGTGATTATTATAATTCAGTGGCTAAAAATATATATAATATCTACTGTATCAACAGATGATCCTATTGTTTTAATTTTATACAGTTATTAATTGAGTAATTGTTAAGAATAATAGGAAATATATCTCATTAAATAAATGCATAATTATAATATGAAAATAATGGGTCCATTAATAAATTGTTACCTTTTTTTTTATTTTCTATGTTGTTCAATCAGTACAATTTTCAAGGCAACAACATAATAAAAATGGATTTATCTCAAATCTTCAAATTTAATAGCTTTTTTATATGGATGAAAAATTAAGTTCTGGATAAAGCCCAGTACGCGTAGGAAAAAGATAATTCAAACCCAAAAACCACTTGCACTGTATATTAATTTAAAAGACGTGAAAATGTATGCTTTAACGGCTCCTCATTGCCTAAAATAAAATGAATTTTACGAATTAATCTTTGGTAGATTGTAAACAGAAGACCAAAATACTAAGACAATTAATTTGCATGGCTAGTATAAATTACAACTAGTTTATTTTCTTGTGTGTTGCATGAGTCTTAAAAGGAAATTAATCTATTTTATTATATATTAATATATTTTAAATGATAGTGTTTGTAGATGTTTATAAAAAAATTGAATTGAGTAATGTATTGTAATATAAATAAAACATAATAAATTATAAAAAGTGTATAAATTGTTTTAGTGGGATTGGTGAGACACAAGTAATGATAATGAATTTATTAGAAATGTACAATCGTTACTCTTTTGAAAAACTCAATTAATAGAATTATATTTGACTTTATATATAATTTTGAGTGATATATAATGATGAAAGATTCAAATTGTTGAATAAATTATATATAATGTTTTCTTGTTTTAATATTGTACTATATCAAGTTATAATTATAGTTTCTTATTAAAAAATTTAAGAGGTAATTAATTAATATATTTATTATTATTTTTATTAATTCTAAAAAATGTTTTGACCTTAAATAATTTTTTATTTAAGAGATAGTTAATGAATTCACTTTACAAAATTTTCAAACTTTGAAAATTTTTTGATTTAATATGTGGTTAATTAATTAATTAATTAATTTATTATTTTTTTCGTTGATTTCAAAAAATTTATACACTTTAAAAAAATTTTAATATATATATGAGAAAAATAAAGAGCATTGTATGAGAAGCTAACAGATTGATTAAAAGAAGATTCTCATAAATGAAAGAGAACTTTCATATTAAAATAAAACTTTCTTTATATAAAATGTATAAATTCTAAATATGATAATATCTAGCTGGTGAAAAAAAAAACATTTTTAACAATTATTTAATAAATATTATTGTATATTTAATAATTATTTTATAACCAAGTTACATTACGTCATCACTCTTAAAATTATTATATCAAACTAATCCACAAGGATTTAGCAACATAAAATTTCAGTTTGTCTGATTAATACAAACCAAGATGAAGGCCAAAAGTATTAAGTCTAAGTGATCCATTTTTTTCGTTAAGTATATTATGTTTATCATTGTAATTTAAAGAACTAGGACAACGCCATATAAATCATATACTGATTTAATATATGATTTAATATAATAGATATCTCTTCATAATAAAAATTTAATAAATTCAATTTGGTCGGTGGATATAATTTAATATAATGACAAAAACATAAATTTAATCTCACAATGTACATTAAAGGTTTAATAATTTTGTATTCACTTTTTTCTTAAGTTAAACTATTATTAGTTCTGATAATAATATACGTACTCTTTAAGTGATACATGCTGTCAAATTTGAATAGTAAAATATAACATTGAACATTTGAAACTAATCATATTAATTGAACAATTTTTTTTGAATTAATTGTTAATTGATATACAATTTTTTTATTAAAAAAAGTTGTGACATTTTTTATTTACTTCTTTTAATATACATTCGTACATTCTTTTAGAATTAAAACATTTTTATTCACCGAGACTGTTTTGGGCTAACCCAAAGTGAGTCAACTTAATAGGACTTATTAATTATCTTAATAACTATAACTCTTTGTTAATCCACAAAAAAAAAAAAACTAATAGTCTTACGTAACTGCTTTGCCTAGAAGCATTAAATTCCACATTAGTACCCCCACAACCTTTATTTAAGACTAATTGAATTACATAACTTAATTATAGCAAAAATGTTATGCATATAAATATATATATATATAAAATTAGTTTACATTTGATATACACCTCGGGTTCCGGAAAGTCGAACTGGACTCATATTTGTTTTTTCTTCATTTTTTTAAGAGGCGCAATTGAATTAGATAGAGTTTTTAAAGTTATGAACTTATAATTAACTATATTTATTAATTATAATTTAAGATAGACAATGTGATAATGGTTATTATTAAGAAAAATAACATTTTTGACCTTAACTTTTACTATAATTATTTTAATTTTTTATTAATTAAAAATTGTTACTTATAATCTTTTACTTTTGAGATTGGTACCATATATAGTCCATCAAACTAAATGACCTTAATTCACATAAAGGGACTAAAAGTAATAGTTTTTAATTAAGATTAAATTATTTTTTAAAAGATTAAATTAAGTTTTATTTCAATAATAAATTTTTTCTTGTTAAAAAAATTAATTCAGATATTTTGAGTTGGGTTAAGCTAAATTTTAAAAAAGAACTTATGCCCAACCGTTTTACAAATAGATTTTTTAAATTGAATATTTGTTCAAACTTTATTTTTTAGACTTATATCTATTTTTTGGGCAAAGATAATGTCTACATTAATTGAGATACACACATATTTTTTTTGCTATTCACATAAATCAATGTCACCCATATAGTAGGTAAATATAATAATTATTTTTAATTTTTTTTGTTTTTGTCAAAATTTTTTTGATATAAAATTTTGGAAAAATTACTCATTTAATTTTTATAATTTACATGAATTTATAAATTAGTCCACTTTATTTTTTAAAATCAGTTCTTATAGTTTAAAAAATTTTTAAGTCTATTTTTACTATTAATTGGTCTCTTAACATTGTTTGTAAAATGTTGACATCGAAGTATCCGTATGATAAGCTGCATGTCAAGTCAACTTCTAAATTGATTATTCAGATTTTTTTTTAAATATTCTGAACTTTTAAAATAAAAAACAAACGCTTTTATTAGAAAATAATGACTGCAAAAATCATTATTGATCCAAATACTGGAAAAAAACTGTTCCAATAATATTACTCTGGTTTCTTCACCACAAGGACAAGGCGTTTGGCATAGTGAATGCAGTAGTTATGTATGAACGCCTCTTTTTACATCTGGCTTCCCCACTAAGATCAACACAATTATCAATCATATTATTTCCACATTTAAAATTTGCAAATATATGGAAAGAAGCAAAAAAAAAAAATAAAAATGGTAACATAAAAGAAAAAACAAACTAACTAGGATTTCAGCAGTTCGCGTTTTCCAGTAAAAGAATTTATTTTCGTTCTTCATATTTCAAAATTCATTACATTTAAAAAAATTAATTTATCAATCTAGGAGCTGAATTAACATCCTACTTGTTATATGGATATTTTTTACATTAACATTCCACAAACGGTGCTAAAGGACCGACTGACAACAGAGATTGACTTGAAAGTTTTTGAAATTAGGAGGATTGATTGGAAAAAGAATAAAACATAATGACCAATGTACAAATTAATGTACAAGAATTAAATGATTAATGTTCCTAAAATTTTTTAATTTATTTTAAAGGATATAACATTAAATTCTTTTAAAAATTAAAAAAAAAACCAAAGTTGCATTTAATTTTTAAAGAAAACATTTTTTCAATAAAAATACGAAAAAGAAATATTTCTCTTTTTGCTTTACCCCATTGCTTACGTAGCCATACAGTGGGCTAATGCCCTCAATACTAACTATTGATTATGCTTGGATCCAAATTGAATCGGGCCAAATTTTGAGACTAAGCCGAAATCTAAATATTGGTTAAACCTGAACCCAAATTTTGAAACAAATTTTGGTTAAAAGAAGAATGGGAGAATTAATTAGTTAGACCCTATAGTTTACACCAGTTTATAAATTGGTCCCTGTATTTTACTTTTTTTCAAATCACTCGTACACTTTCAATTCCTTACAACTTAGTCCCTGTTGTTACTAACCTCCCTAGCACTGTTTACTTTGGCTGATTTGGAATATAGAAGTATGGCTGACGTGGTGATTACTTTTGCCTATATGTTGAAGCATCAGCATAACCACACGAACCCATCCCCACAAACCTAGTGGACTCACCGTCTTCGTCTCAGAGCTACCCAATGTTGCCCAGTGTTTACACACCCCATCTTCATCGCATTGTCTAGCAATCACACACCCTGTGCCCACCTTAGAGTCACATCTTCATCTTCTTCATCAGCTCGATGTGTTCTTCTTCTTCTTCTCATAAGAACTGCCTAGCATTGCCTAGCTTTCACACACCCTATGTGCTCATCGGTGCCACATCTTCTTCTTCTTCTTCTTCTTCTTCTTCTTCAACTCGGAGCCAAAAGTATGAAGAGATTTGTGTTGTTGATTCGGCAAAATTCAAAAGTAAATTTGGTAGAAGATGAGAGCCATCGAGGTTGTTTTAGGTAAGGAGAGAGATGCAAATAAACACACAAAGGTTCTCAAGAAGTTGCATATCTATATGATCGGAGCCTTCTTTACTTTCCATCATTCTTCAACAATAAATTAGGTAATCTCTTTTAAAATTGATGGAAAGGCTTTGATAAAATTGGCGGCCATAACACCACATATTTGCCTAAAGAACTTTTAGAGCTCAACACTATATGCATTCCTTTCAAAATGAACGTGTAAAAATATTAGCTTCATGTTGGAATAATTTTAAATATTTTATGGATTAGCATTAATTATTTTATTAGATTAGTATCTTGTTAATTCTAATTAGGCAATTAATGTTATAAATTTATAAACTAAGAATGGATTGGGTTTTATTTTAATAATATGTGTGGATAATCGGTGATGTGTTTGATTATTCACAAGCCTACTGGGTAGAAACCCAACTCACAATCCAAGAGTATTAGTAATCATCATGTCATATTATTAATTTAAGATTGTTATGTAGAGAGAGATTTTATGACTTAATTTTGATTGATTAATTAAATTTAAAATTGTTTTAAAAATTCTGGAGGATTTTACTGTAATAATATTGATTAATTATATTATTAAATAAAATCTTATAAATAACACATTGAAGCCCTAGTTTTCAAATACTAAATCTGTCACTTTTTCTCTGCCGTCAAAACACTCTGAGAAATGCTCTTGGGCATTGTGGATTGAACTTATTAGACTCAACTAATACTCAGATTAACGATGTCGTCTTCATCAGGTCAGATTGTTGATTTATTTTTCTCCCAATTTGTGATCATGTTCAATTACATGTTCTAATTCTGTTATCACTTCATTTATTAAGAAATAAACTAGAGAAAAATAATTTATAATATTTTATATATATATATATATATATATATATATATATCACATGTGTAGAAAGATAAATGACATTCTTTGAATAAGAAAATTATCAAGTGTGATCTAAACAAATCTAAGTAGAAGTTAGTGGCAATGCATGGAGCTAACAGTTAGTATTAATTATTCTTCTTATCTCTATATGAACATTTGATCACATTGTTGCAAGAAATTGAGTATTTTGTCATGAAATATAATTATAAATTTTAAATATGTTAATGAAATATAATTATAAACATTAAATCCTTTTAAACTGTCCCACTAAAAAAAAGTGCACTCTGCTTCTTGTTCCTTAAAACGGAGCACAAGACCTCCTCTGCTCTGAAGTTTTTGCTTGGTTTAATGGTGAACTTTCTCTGTTTCACATGTTGCAAAGTATTACAATGTCAAGTGAGCTATTATTGTGTTCTCCAATATCCCAACCCTTCCTTCTTGCTTCGTTACACCACTACTCACTCTCTTATTCTCGCTCAGGCACCGCTTCTTCACTATCCGTGCGTTGCAGTTCAGTTTTAACCCTATTCCACATTATCTAATTATTCTAACTAGCCAGGTCAACATTCACATCAGCCTTCCACGTCAGCTCCATCAACCCAGTCAGCAAAATTTGGACGGTGACATAACTGGTGCTAACGGTAAGGATTTATGGTTAAACAATTATAAAATGTGGGTAGTGCTTTGAAAAAAATATAAAGTATAAGGACTAACTTGAAAATTGAAGGAAAGTGTAGGGACCAAATGATTAATTTTTCCAAGAAGAATTATGAAATATAATTTTCTGATGGAACGAACAAATTTCTTTCAAAATAATTATTTTTCCAATAAACAAATGAAGCCTTAAGGATAATTCCTGTTTAATATAAGTCAACTTTTCATTTCATATCAAGCCACTAAATACATTCCCCAATAACAAACTATAGAGAGAGAGAGAGAGAGAGAGAGAGAGAGATATATATATATATATATATATATATATAATATTATCCCATGCTATTTTATCCTGTCTCGTATGAATATGATGACTTGGTTTCAATTACTTAATCCTTGAAAATATTTACTAAGATTCACAAAGATAAAAATTTGAATCTTGCAAAAAGTTTTCACGAGATCAGTTAAATGCTTTTGATTCATTTGGATTAACTTTATCTAATTCGGACTTTGAAATTATTCTTGAGACTTTCTTTTCAAATACGACAATATCTTAACTAAGAAGTTTGGCTTGGCAGGTCTGTTTTTACTATTTTTACATATAGGACTATTTCACTTATTATTATTATTATTTAGAATGATGTACTGTTTAGCTATTTATATTTAGGTGCACAAGAAATTCAAGAGAAAAATTGAGTTGTTTCAACTTTAAAACAAGATGTACAAACGATAGATGCTTTATTCATAAATAATTAATTTTTATATGTAAAATTATTTTATATTTTAATTTGGTTTAGTATTTAATAAAAAGTCACCTCTTTATTTGTAAGAATTCATTCCTTCAATTCAAATCTAAGATTCGAAAATTTTTGCTCTATAAAAACCCTCAACGCACTAAGCTGAAAACATACTATTTTCTCTCCAACTAATAAATCATCTTATTTACAAGCCACCATGGATGAAGGAAATCACCATCACCACCATTTATTTCATTGATCTAATTTGATCACATAAGATGGGATCGAAACTAGTTTTCGAATGCCCTGTGGATAATTAATTAGTGTATTTTCTTGCAGTGTGGATTTTAATAATATATGTGTGATTTACTTGTATGCCTTTATATATAAAATGAAAATTTTGTTGGAATAATTTTTTTAAAATTTTATAGATTAGCATTAATTATTTTATTTGATTAGTACCTAATTAGGCATTTAATGTTACAATTTATAAATTGAGAATGGACTGGGTTTTATTTTAATATGTGTGTGGATAATCGGTGATGGATTCGATTATCCACAAGCCCACAAGGCAAAAACCCAACCCACAGCCCGAGAGCATTAGTAATCATCCCGTCAGATTACTAATCCAAGATTGTTATCTAGAGAGAGAGATTTTATGGGCTTAATTTAAATTTAAATTTGATTTAAAGATTCTGGAGGATTTTACTGAATAATATTGATTAATTATATTGGTTAAATAAAATCCTATAAATAACAGAATGAAGCCCTAGTTTGATAACTGATACAAAATTATTTTCACAACTCTCTCTCTCTGCCGTCAAGTAAAGCGCTCTTGGGTATTGTGGGTTGAACTGATTGGACTCAACCAACTTTCGAAGTAACGATGTTGTCTCCATCAGGTCAGACAGTTGAATTTATTCTCCCACATTATACTTTGAATTACATGTTTTTTGTTTATTTCGCTGAAATCCAGTTTCGCTTTCAAATGGTATCAGAGCCTGGTTGTCTGATTATAAAATTTATGATATTTTTCTCCATCAGACAAAATGTTAATTTACTGGATTATGAAATTGTCAGTACGCAGAAACATTACTGCATATGTCCAATTTTGGGTTAATAATTATCAAAAAAAAAAAAAAATTTTCTTCGACGTATTGTTCTGTAAAACATCCAGATTTGCAAACTCAGGCACCGGTGAGATTTTCATCGGTTGTCGGCAAAACTTGACTTCACTACTATGTTCATTGGCGTTGCCGGCGAGTCCTGACCGTGAAAACACACCGACGGTGAATCACGTTCAAGCCGAGGAACCAATCAACTAAAACCCACATTTTTCGATTCAAATTTCATAAAACTTGGGACAGATTCATTCGATATACACACCGGAATCTTTTAGATCGCTGAACGACGAACAAAAGGGCCAAATTTGAAGCCCTAAAACCAAGAAAACCGACGGGTCTGAGATGGTACCCGTCGGATCAGAGGTTGAAGAAGAAGCCTCTGGAGCGTGGTGGTGCGTGTGCCCACACCATCAATTGAGTCAACTCCAAAATTTTGGATTCACCTCTACTCGCCCCGATCTAAATTATGGTGAATTTTGTAGAATTTTTGGAGCCCTGTAAATAGGAGTTTTGAAATTTTACAAAATTAAAAGGCTCAAAAATAATATTTAAATAAGGTATTTCGATCCGAGAAAATTTGTACCTAGACTAGATATAATATGGGACCATGTGTTAAAATCACTCTCCCTGATTATGTGCAATTAAATCATAATTAATATTTTTATATTAATTATTATGTTTTATTCCTATTTAAGTGTGTGCCTGGACTGGGAATAAACCATTGGTGAAATCTATTCTAATTTTGGATCACATACACATAATGATTGCGAGTTCGCCTATCGTGGGCCCAATCATGGTGTTATGTCGGATTATGAATAAATTTCCTATAATTCTGGATAGTTTAGTTGGCCTCATCAGGAAAGAGTCTGAAAATTGCGATAAACCCATAAGAGATTGTATGTATCTATATATATATACATTAATATATGTTGTATTGATGATGGAAATACCCTATCGGTGTGACGTTATCAATATGATCATAAGAAATTAATTCATTCATGAATTATTGGCAGCATCCCAATCTAATGTCTTCATTGTTTCTTATATCCTATCGATGTGGAAACGATGGGTACATTTTGTTATTTCCTTTTATGGCCAAATCAATAGGGCATATAAGTTTTCTTTTATAATCTGTTATAATCCGAGACTTTAAATAGGATTATAAACCACATCTTGATAATACAGTTGCATAAGCTGATTTTTTTGTAAAGGAAATCTTGTTTTATGATTATGTTTCTGGGACATAATTAATATTTCCTTGTTTTGCTTTATCAGCTTCTATGTTTCAGCAACTGTCTGTGGTGAAAACTCTGAACGGGACGAACTATGATGACTAGTATGAGTCCCTTAATATGTACCTGATCATCTCCAAGGAGGATTTGGCCATAAGAGATCCAAAACCAGTAGATATCACTGCTGGGTCTAGTGCTGCTGATAGAGCTTATCACAAGCAGTGGTACGATTCCAACAGGGTCTGTTTGACGGTCATAAAATACACTATAGAGAAGACTATCAGACAGAGCATTCCTGAGAAAGACACCGCTGTGGAATACCTTAAAGCTGTGGGTGAAAAGTTCAAAAAGTTCGATAAGACGCAAAAGGCTTATTATCTTTCATTACTAGATAACACTCATTATGATGGAGTGTCTGGTGTACGTGAGCACATGATGAAGCTGGTGAATTATTTCAACAAGCTGAAATCTTTAAATGTGGACCTGGGCGAAAGTTATCTTGTCTATAAAGTCCTACAGTCTCTTCCAGCAGAATACGGGGTTCTCAGAACCACATATAACTCACAGGAAGCTGAGTGGACTATCGATCAGATGATGTCTATTGTGACTTAAGAAGAGGAGTCATTAAAGAAATCAAATTCACGTGGTCATTCAGTGAATTATGTCTCCCATGCTTCATCAAGTAAGACTGGAAATGAGAAACTTAAAGGAAAGAAATCTGAGGGCAAACCTAGTGGGAAAAGGTTCTTTGAGATCAAGAAAAACAATAAAAAGAACAAGGGTCAGAAGAACAGATTTAAGGGTAATTGTAATTACTGTAAAAAGCCTGGGCATAAAATCTCAGATTGCCTTAAACTGAAATACAAGCGTGAAAATGAAGGTATCTTTCCTGAAACTGCCCCCTTAGCTTTAGTTTGTCTTGAATCCAATAACTTTGAAACCTCTATGGATACTTGGTGGTTGGATTCTGGTGCAACTGTTCACGTAACTAATTCCTTGCAAGGGCTCAAAGACAGGAGGAGCCCAAATGAGAGAGAAAAGGCCATTCTAGGAGTGGAAGGAAGTTCAGCTGCAGTGGATTGCGTAGGAACTGTAGTTTTAAACTTGTACTCTAGACATACTTTAACTTTAAATAACGTTGTTTGTGTGCCTTCTTCAAGAAGGAATCTAGTTTCAAGTTCTGTATTAGACAAAGATGGATATTCATTTTGGCAAGGAAATGACAGAATTGACGTTTATTTTAATTCTATCACTGTTGGAACTGCCAGATTACTGAATGGCTTATATTGCTTGAATGCGAATGTCTGTTCAGATTCTACTCCTATGGCATCAATTAATACTGTTATAAGACATAAACGTCGAAGAATTGATGAGAACTCTTCCATGTTGTGGCATCGGCGTTTGGGCCATATCTCAAAAGAGAGGTTGGAGAGAATGGTTAGACAAGGCATATTGCATGACTTAAATTTTTCTGATTTTGAATCTTGTATTGACTGCATTAAGGGAAAACTTCCTGCTAAAGCTAGGAAGAAAGGAGCTAATAGGTCTGAATCTATTTTGGAATTGATTCACACAAGCATCAGTGGACCAATTACTCCATATGCTATGGGCAATTACAAATATTTCATAACCTTCATAGACGACTATTCCAGATTTGGCTGGGTTGATCTATTGCATGAAAAATCTGACTCGCTGGATGCCTTTAAAGCATTTAAGGCTGCCGTTGAATTAAAGTCTGGCAAAGTAATCAAGAGTGTAAGATCAGATAGAGGTGGAGAATATTATGGCAGATATACTGAAATTGGGAGAAACCCTGGTCCGTTTGCTCTATTCTTACAGGAACAAGGGATTGAAGCTCAGTATACTATGCCTGACACTCCACAACAAAATGGAGTTGCTGAGAGGCGTAATCGCACCTTGATGGACATGGTCAGAAGCATGATCAGTCACTCTTCGTTACCAGAATTTCTGTGGGGTGATGCCCTTAAGACAGCAGCCTATGTCCTGAATCCAGTTCCAAGTAAATCTGTTGAAAAGACACCGTATGAGCTTTTCACCGGTAAGAAGCCTAGTCTGAGGCATTTTCGCGTGTGGGGTTGTAAAGCAGAAGTGAGACCCTATAATCCACAGCTCAAGAAACTTGATTCTAGAACTGTTAGCGGATTTTTTTATTGGGTATTGTTCAGGATCAAGAGGATGCAGGTTTTATTGTCCCAGTCATACTACCAGGGTCATTGAATCTGACAGGGCCTTTTATTTTGAGGATGATTTAGATAGTGGGAGTGGTGTCCCTAGAGTAATCAACCTGCATTGTGTGGATAACATCCTGCCCATGCCATCATCGTCATCTCAACCAGTAGAACATGATATTGGAGATGACATCCTTGTTGAAAATCCAATTAATCCTATTGTAGAAGCTCCTGTAACTGATATAGAAGAGCCAACTCTTAATTTGAGGCGATCACAAAGGATTTGTAGACCTGCAATTTCAGATGACTATATAGTGTACTTGCAGGAGTTCGAATCAGACACTATTGATGGCACAGATCCAATTACTTATGGCGAGGCTATAACAGGATCTCATTCATCTGAATGGTTGGAGGCTATGAATGATGAAATGTCCTCTATGTCTCTCAATCATGTATGGGAATTAACTGAGTTGCCGAATGGTTGTAAACCCGTTGGTTGTAAATGGGTCTTTAAAACCAAGGGAGGTGCCAATGGTGAAGTTGAAAGATTCAAAGCCAGGCTTGTAGCTAAAGGCTATAATCAGAAGGAAGGGATCGATTATACGGAAACATTCTCACCCGTATCTACTAAAGATGCCTTTAGAGTCGTAATGACTCTTGTTGCGCAATTGAATCTTGAACTTCACCAGATGGACGTCAAAACTGCGTTCTTAAATGGTGATTTACTTGAGGATGTTTATATGATACAACCTGATGGATTTACTGAGGCAGGGAAAGAACACTTAGTGTGTAAGCTAAAAAGATCCATTTATGGACTTAAACAGGCCTCAAGACAGTGGTATTTGAAATTTGATCAGATAATCACCTCACTTGGTTTTACAGAGAACATTGCTGATCAATGTATCTACCAGAAATTTGATAAAGATAATTTCATGATACTCGTTCTGTATGTTGATGATATACTCCTGGCTAGCAACTCAGTAGCCATGTTGAATGAGGTTAAACACGTTTTGTCATGCCACTTTGACATGAAAGATCTTGGTGAAGCCTCTTTCGTCCTGGGAATTCAGATTCACCGTGATAGATCTTGTGACACTCTTGGTTTATCTCAAGCAACCTATATAGAACGAGTACTGAAGAAATTTAACATGCATACTTGCGCTTCTTGTGCAGCACCTGTACAGAAAGGTGAAAAGTTATCTAGTTCATCTTGTCCCAATGATGACAATTCGAAAATTGAGATGAATAAAATTCCATATGCATCCACTGTTGGCAGCCTTATGTATGCTCAAGTGTGCACACGTCCTGACATTGCTTTCGCTGTCAGTGTGCTTGGCAGATACCTGAGTAATCCTGGTCCTGATCATTGGAGGGCTGCAAAGAAAGTCATGAGGTACTTACAAGGTACAAAGCATCACATGCTTACTTTTAGAAGATCTGAGCCACTTGAAATTGTGGGTTATTCAGATTCTGATTATACATCTTGTGTGGATGACCACAAATCCACTTCTGGATACATCTTTATGATGTCTGGAGGAGCTGTATTGTGGAAGAGTTGCAAGCAATCAGTCACAGCTACCTCGACTATGGAAGCAGAATATATTGCTTGTTATGAGGCTACCCGCCAGGCTATATGGTTGAGAAAACTGATATCTGGCATACATCTAGTTGACTCTATATCACGACCTCTAACCATATACTGCGATAGTTCGTCTGCTGTCAGCTTTTCTCAGAATCATAGGAACTCCAGTCGCACTAAACACTTTGATGTTAAGTTCCTATTCGTCAGAGAAAAGATTGCTGAATTTCAGACTCGTTTGGTTCACATTCCTGATGAACACATGTTGGCGGATCCATTGACCAAAGGCTTGCCCGTAGGAGTCTTTAAGAATCATGTGACTCACATGGGCGTTGTTAAAAAATTTTGATGTAGCCTTGGTTTAGTGGGAGTCTGGATTAAAATTCTTAAGGGATTTTGAATTGTTATTTGACAATTTTGAATGTTATTTTATGTTCCATTCAATTCAGTTGATGAAACTTATTTATGGAAATGTTGACATCACTTGAATCCCTATCGGTTTCAGTGATTTTGTGTATGGTTTCTCCATTGAATCTTGTATGGTTTATAAATATATATACATCCATGTATCTATGTTAACATTATTGTGCTTGATTAACTATTCGTTTATTAATCCAATAATTTAATTAATGCTATCCAAGTGGGAGATTGTTGGAATAATTTTTTTTAAATTTTATGGATTAGCATTAATTATTTTATTTGATTAGTACCTAATTAGGCATTTAATGTTACAATTTATAAACTGAGAATGGACTGGGTTTTATTTTAATATGTGTGTGGATAATCGGTGATGGGTTCGATTATCCACAAGCCCACAAGGCAGAAACCTAACCCACAGCCCGAGAGCATTAGTAATCATCCCGTCAGATTACTAATCCAAGATTGTTATCTAGAGAGAGAGATTTTATGGGCTTAATTTAAATTTAAATTTGATTTAAAGATTCTGGAGGATTTTACTGAATAATATTGATTAATTATATTGGTTAAATAAAATCCTATAAATAACAGAATGAAGCCCTAGTTTAATAACTGATACAAAATTATTTTCACAACTCTCTCTCTCTCTGCCGTCAAGTAAAGCGCTCTTGGGTATTGTGGGTTGAACTGATTGGACTCAACCAACTTTCGAAGTAACGATGTTGTCTCCATCAGGTCAGACAGTTGAATTTATTCTCCCACATTATACTTTGAATTACATGTTTTTTTTTTTTTTCGCTGAAATCCAGTTTCGCTTTCAAATTTGCCTCTCCTATCATACATATATATATATATATATATATATATATATATATATGTATGCGAGACTAATTAATAACATAAGATATCTAGTAATTAAAAGATTGTGCAATTTATTTCAATTAAGGTAGTTAAACTCTCAAATTTCTGCCAGCTCTTCTAATATAAATTTATAAGAGCTTTATTAATAAATAATTATTAAAATATATAATTACATAATTAAAATTTAAATCAATATTATTATAATTTGATCTTTCATTGACTTAATGAAAGTATTGGTTAATAATTCACTAGATTGACCAAAGTCAAATTATATATATATATATATTAAAAATGTTAACAAGCAAATATTAATAGTTTCAGAATTTGAGTATAAGATAATTTATTCACTAATAAATAAAACCGTTCAATGTGTTGAAACAAGTAAAATGATTAAAATTTCATGAGAATTATAAGCATTATTGTACTTATATAAATTCCTTACTATTTTTTTTTTATAAATACATCAATTAACCAAAACACAGAAAATTATTATAATAGAATCTAGTTGACTTTGGACTAAAACACAGAAAATTAATAAATGTTCAATCAACCAATTAAGAACTAACCCGCCAATTCTTCAAAGCTTGGATAATTTAATTACATATTTAATCAAATTATTTGAGCCTGCAACTTAAACTCCAGAGGACACTAAAAAACGCAGCGTTGCGAGCTTCTCCTTCCTTGCAAAGCACCATTTGGCCTATGATGAAATTTGCCTTTGTTGCTTGTTTCATATTCACAAGAAGAGTTTCCCTTCCTATCAATTTGGCGCCAAAACCTTGGGCTTTTATTGAGTATTTGCACGCTTTGACTCTCTCTCGATATATATATATATATATATATATGTTTTTCAGTGAAAAGTATTAAATTGATTCTTTATTTTTATATATAATTTAATTTTTTACAAATAATTGTGACAACTTAGTTTCTTAAAAATTTTATTGTATGCAAAATTAGTTCTTTATTAATATAAATAGAGGGATTAATTTTTTACAAATTTAAATTTATATGAGACTAATTTTGTACAAATTTAAATTTATGAAAAATTAAATTATTACAATTAATTAGAGACTAAATTATCAAAAAGTGTAAAAGTGAGAGATTAATTATGTACTTTCCTCGTTTTTCAGCTATTATGATAAAACCCCAGCACATGGAACCATTCAATTGCGTTTTTGTATCAAAAGCATTACCAAGCAAAACAAAATATAACAATTTTAAAAAGAGCTAAACCTTTACGATGCTTTATATGAACATTTGCAAATAACTTCACTTTTTGTTATATGTACGTACATTTCTACCTCATTAACTTGAAAGAGAACATTTATGAAGTTTACCATATTGTTCTAATCGATTGTCAGAATTATTTAATTAGAGAACAAGTTAATTAGATGACTTCGTAAATGAAGTAGCTAGTGCACATATAGAAAAGAAAAATAAATTCTCCAAGGTTAAAATATGAGAATCTAAACCTTAAGACACAGCTAGATGAGATCAAACACACCAACAGGGTTGGTTTGAGTAGAAAGTGACTCAGTTTTGTTTAAGTGAAATTTTGAGATTGAATTCTCGTGGATGCAACAAACTTTTGTTGGAAGTTTCACCCACCATATTTAAGTGTGCGACCCAAGTTGGATTCAGATTAGTCAGGGCGGTTGTTCTAAATATTGGATGAAAAATAAAAAAAACAAGAGATCAAACACTTATGGATTTTATTAATGGATCTCATTTTTTTTATTAGCTTCAAGAAATGCGTGCACAAGTACATGAGAAAGAAGTGTAATTTGAAATGACTTGGAGCAAATTACTTTGAGAATATAATTATCATGAACACACCAAGTTGAGATTTGGTTATGGCATATAGGAGAAGTAGATGCCATGTCACATAAAGCAAGCTTTCAGATTAGGCAAAGAGAGCACATGATGTACATGAAATCGAATGTTTATATGGATCAATTTTTAAATAATTTGAAAGAGTTGTGGTGTAAAAATATAATACAATGAACTGAAGTAAGAGTATGAGTCACAACACAAATTACGAAGCAGAAGTGCGAGAATTTATCAATGTTGAGATAGGTTTTATAAATTTAAAACTTTAAAATTTTTAAATATCTTCCAAAGGAATTAGTATTGATCTTGGTTGTCTCAATTAAACATAGAAATGAAGCACAATCATTGTTTGAATATGTCGACATCCATTACATATAACAAATCATATATTGTTTTAATATATGTCATATTTTAAATAACAAAATATTGTTAATTATTAGTTATAATATTTATGATAAGTTATCACCAAAATATTATTTTTAGAATAATAAACATGATAATTGATAAACTTTTAGAAAAATATCATATCAAACTTTTAAAAATTAAAATTAAAAACCCATTTTAATTTTCCTATAATCTATTTTTATTCCACGGTTTTACTATATATATATATATATATATATATATATATATATATATCTATCTATCTGTATATATATGTTTCTCTTAAAACCCTTTTTAATTTTCTCTAACCAATTTAAATTAGATGATATTATTTAATGGAAAATCACTAAACTAGTGGTTTACAATTACAGAGCCATCTTCTTATGTAAATTTTCTTGTTTATGGGCTTGCTTGTTGAGTAATATTTGAGAACACAAAGAAATAGGTTTTGCACATGTGGACGAGACAATAGGTGAGAAATCCAGGGACGAGAAGAATTGAGTAATGTTAGTGGTTGCTATTGGGTTTTGGCTTAGGCTCTCCATTCATGTTTTGTGTAGCTATGAAAATTCCATATGGTTTTGATGATATTTCTGATTGAGCTTCAAGTGCAATATTAAGCCTGAAGTGATATCTATTGGAGGTATATCTGACTTCAATCAGATCTTGTTTCAAGCACCGGACTATATTGAATATTTTATCATAAATGAATATAATACTCTTTTGGTCTCTTATTTATTAAAACGTTTAAAATGATTTATCACTTATTAGAAAATGTCAAATTTAGGTTTTTTATTTTTTTTAAAAAAGTATTAAATTCAATTTATTAGATTTAAGATTTATAATTTAGTAGAATGACTAAATTTGATATTTTTTAAAATATAAAAAATTAAAAGTGATATTTTTTAATAAATGAGGGACATTTTTATTAAGTGGATTGTTGAACTTGGCATCTTATCATAAAATTATGTTTGATTTAACCTAGTTAGGAACTTCTTTTTAAGAGATTCTTTTCTGCTGGTAATTTCCGTTAATTTAATTGAGAAAGCTGGTGTTAAGCATGTATTTTTGCAATTCGTATATATGGGAATCAATAATGAGAGCTTGTTCTTGTGCGCGTACGTAAGAAATTCATATATATATATATGTATTTTGTGTGTGTGGGCATGCACCAGCGTGTGTTTGTGCATATAGGTGCTTTAATATTACATATTCGTATGCATTTGTGTATTAAACATATTTAGTATATATATATATATATATATATATAATTTTGTTATATATATATATATATATATATTTGTATTTGTGCATATAAGTACATGTGAGTGTGCATGCATGTATATATTACATGTTCAATATGTAAGAGTGTGTGGTAACATGCATGTGCCTTTTAATCAGGTTTAAAGTTTAGGATGTATGTTTTAATATTATGTTTATTTAAAACACAGTTATATCCTTTTTTTTAATATTAATTTATTTTGTTTATAATAAATTTTGTTTATGAAAAATCTTCAAAATGTCAATTGTTTTTAAATTTTAATTATTTTCTATTTTAAATGGTATTTTTATTTAATTATTTTTCATTTTTAATCTTAATTTTTTATTTTTATTTAAAAAATTATTTTTCTAAAAAAATATTTTTTAATAAAAATAAGAGGTGATCATACTCAATTAGTTACTAACCGATTGGATTTAATTTCAAAGCTTATTCAAACTTAACTCAACCCTAGGTAAATCATTTTTGTACAGAATTACAATTTTGTTATTAATAAAAATAATTTAAAAAAAACAGAAAAAACATCTTGTTCTTGCTTTATATTTAAAAAAATTATATATTTTTTATTTTTTAGAACAAGTAGTAAAAAACATATTACCAAACAAATTTTTTGTTCTTTTATTTTTAAAATCAACATTTAAATAGGGCCTCAAATTTTAAATCCAATGTAATAATACAGTATTTTTATTTTTATTTTTCACGGAGATAGTGTGAAAGGGCTTGGGATCACAAGAGAGAGCAAAGCTGCAATTTAGTCAGCAATGCTTTTCTGCGTGAGAAACCTTTATGCCTCCGTTTAACAAAAAAGCAGAGGTGAGCTGCCCATTCAACGCCTTTGGGTCCCCAAAAATGTACCGCACCAAAGTGGAACCCTCACAGGCCAACCAAAAGAAAAAAAAAAAATAATAATAAAGAAAAGTAAATAATAATAATAATAATAATAATAATAAAATAAAATAAATAAAAGTGCTTGCTTACTACTCTAAAGTGGAAGGTAAGGGCATCTTAATACATGCTATAATCATTGCCCTTTAACCTACTTTGCATAAACTGCCATCTCATCTCTCTCTCTCTCTTATTACAGAAGCAGTAAAGTCATGAACACAGCAAGTTGAAATCCAGATAACCCAATCATCACCTGCAATCACCCCAATAATACCACACATACTCCCAATCAGAGTCCCATCAAATCACTCAAAACTTTTTTTAAAAAATCCATTGCAAAATATATTCACCAATCACAATTATAACATATTTATTAACAATTATTTTAATATATTAATTTCAATTAAATTATTCTTTAATGATATTTATTATTTTTAAAATAATTTGATTAAAATCAATACATTGTTTCATTACAAATCACATGTCAATAGCTTTACTTAATTAATTAATTTGATCTTAATTTTTTATATGTTAAATTTTTGTTAATTTCATAAAGAATAGATAAGTGAACGTGATTTAGTTGTAATTTTAATCTTTTAAATATTTTCTATCAATTTATTATTAACTTAGTAAAAAAAATAGACGTAGAGTAAGTGAATTCACTAAAAGATGTCACTTAAATATTAAGTTTTATTCACTCTAAGTTTTATTTGCTCTACTTTTATTTCTTTTCAAAATTAATAAAAAAAATTAATGAAAATAAATATATATTAGGTCACTTAAGTGATGGGTTTCATAGAAAAATATAAAACTGACTCAAATATCGAGCTTATTCATCTCTTTCTAAAATTAATTAAAAATTGAGAGATACCAATTCGGTAACTAATACGTCTCATGTATTGCTTATTCCGCAACAAACACAGTTCATGTGTTTTCAAGCTAGCAAACAATACTATCATTCATTAGAATCCCAAATATGGCTAAGTATTTTCCTGAATTCCACTCTTCTTCATTTTCCTTTCTTCAAGCTTAAAAACAGAAAAGTGCAAATTCTCTATTTTTAAATGTCGAATTTTATGTAACACAATACGGTGAAAGATTGATAAACGCACCTGTCGTTCATGCCCAGAGGTGGGAAGAGGGCGTATGGTAGCGGAGTCCACTTCACCAGTAGGCAGAGGAACAGCAGGGTTGCTGTTGATAAACGGCACGCCGTTGCCGCCACCCTTGTTGGGCACTAGCGGAACCGTTGCCGGCGAACTTCCGGCCGGTGCAGGACCAGGTGAAGCTGCTTGGCGAGGACGGAAAGGCCATGGAAATGCAGGGGACGACGACACTACCCCGCCGGAGTTCGGAGCTGGAGACGGAGATTCCGTCGGAGAAAGCTCCGGCGGCATTGCTGAAGAGACGCTTATGGCTAGCTTTTGAGATGCTTGGCATGCTTTAAACGACCCGTTGTTGAAGGCAAAGAAGAAGGAACCTGGGCGCGATGGGTGCCACTGAGAACATCAACATAGAATCTGTTAGAAAATTAATGAAGAAAACAGAAACATTGATCTTGCATTTCCCAGAACCCCATTGACAAATTGCTGAGAAAGATCAGATTTTGAAGTCGTTTCCGAAATACCCAGATAAAATATAGATGGATTTACCGTGTAGGAGGTGGTATGAGGTTTGGTGAGAAGAGTGGCTTGGGTGAAATTGCAGAGATCGAAGGCTTTCTGATTCTGGAAAATGTACAGATTGTAGTGTTGCCTGTGTTTAAAAACTAAGAAGACAAAGCAAAAGGCAGAGAGTAATATATATAATTAGTTGCTATCATTATTACTATCAATCCAGATGGTTTAATCTATTTCTGGGGATGATTTGTACAGAACTTACTAATGGAATCTCCAATGTGAACTGTGGGGTTCTTCCACTGTGAGGCTCCATCAACTAAAATAGTGGTGCAGAAACAAGGCTGGAAGAGTAGGGGAAGAAGAGAGAAGAAAATGAAAAAGAAAGAGGACATGGTGACAATGATGATGAAGCTGCTTTGACAATACAGAGACAGAAGGCTGAGTCAGGAAGAGCTTTGTATTGTAGCTTTTTATTTTGCTTATATGTATGAGCAATTATGGAATGGCAAATATAAAAAATGGGTTTTGGAAACTGTGTTGGTGTGGTGGAGAGAGAGAGAGAGAGGAAGAGTGGAGACTGTGAAATTGTCAGAAGTGTTTGGCATTTGATGGAGAGAAGGTTGAATGGGTGCAATGT
Organism: Delonix regia; assembly: GCA_037074485.1. Lineage (NCBI taxonomy): Eukaryota > Viridiplantae > Streptophyta > Magnoliopsida > Fabales > Fabaceae > Delonix > Delonix regia. The sequence continues at coordinate 16,668,608 of CM073449.1, read as the reverse complement.
TGGGGGATGTGGATTGAATTTTTTTGTATTTAAAAATTTAAATTTATTATATTTAAAAATATTTAAATTATTAAATTTTTATCTAATAATTTAAATTTTTATAAATGTCAAATGATTTTAATAATTTTTTAAAATCTAAACCATTAAATTTTTATTTAACAATTTAAATTCTATTAAATTTATATATATATTTAAAATTTTAAATTCACCAAATCCACAATAAAGAGAAATCACACATTTAAAAGTATTTTTTTAAATTTTATTATTATTTTTTATATCAATAATTTTTTATATCACACACAACTCTACTCTACAGTCAGATTTTTTATGCTAGAGCATCCCCTCCCGATGAGGTAGGCTTATTTTATACAGTAAAAGGTAGTCTCATTTTGTTTTTGGAAAACTAGCTTGACCTTCTAATTAAAACTAAAATATTTGCAGAATTAGGCCTAATGGAGAAATATTCAAGTGTATCTATTAATGAAAATGTATTAAATAAATATTTCATATCATGAAATCAACTAATTTATCATAATATATTTGGTTTAGTATTTTAACAGTTAAGTTTTACACGTTTGGGGGCTTTTAAAGTAAACATTTTTGTTTAATTTAACTTTTGATTTATTTTAAATTAACTTTGCCTTTTAAATTTCTATTTGTATATAAATAAAAAATAATAATTTTATATTAGATGAATTATATATATGGAAAAAATTAATTTTCAAACAATTCAAATATAAATTATGGTAATACAAAATTATGTTTGACAAAAATTAATTTTAAAAAATTAAGTTAATCCAAAATCATGTTAAGTAACTTTTAGTTAACTGTATAATATATAATTATTAAGTTGATGATATTTTTTTAGTCAACATATTAATCAATATTAAAAATTAAAGCCTGAATTTAGGTTTATTTTGTACTATTTTCCATTGAATTTTGTGTTTTTTTATTATAATTTCTTGATAAAAAATATGACATAGAAATTTTTTGCAACATGACGCTAAATATTTATATTGTTTTTGAAAAAATCATGTATGTCCTGTGTTCTTATAATAAAATATGATAATGAAAATTTATGAAACTTATTCATCAAAGAGAAATTAAGAAACTTAGCTTGATTGTGAGTTTTGAAGAGTGGAGTGGAGTGAACTGTATTATATTTAATTTGAAGTGTGAGTAAATATATAATAAGTTAATACATTATTAAAGATATTATTTTTATTAGGTAATTTTGACCAACTATATTTTTTTATTTAAAAAATAATATTCCACTCTTGGATGACACAAAGTCATTAATGAGGCGAGAAGGGTTTAAATATATCATCTTGATAATTTTTCTCTTTTCAATAGTCTAGTTGAGAATATTAAAAAAAGAAAAAATATTTAAGTTTTAAAATTAATTTTCGCTAAATATAATTCAATATTTAATACAATAAATGGATACTCGAGAAATGTGCTTTAAAGTTGTCCAAAAATAATGAGTGAGGCTTGATACATCTAATCATTTAATTCTTAAAATTATTTATAAAAGCACCAGTACGCAATAAACCTAAAGAAAATTAATATCTATATTTCTTCAATCAAAATGTTTTAAAATATACAAAATTTCTATATATCAAACATCTCGTCAGTTTCAGATAAAAAACAAAAAAATATTAACTAATTCTGATATATTTATATGATAAATATATCAATTTTAATAACATTATTTAAAAATAATTTTTACTCTTTTTTAAAATAATTTTATTGAAGTTAATATATTAAATTAACTATTATGTGGGCGTTTAATTAATATTTTTTCACAAGGACGAGGAGATTTGGAATTATGATGATGGGCTTTATTATTGTTAAATGATTAGTGCTGTGATTATCATATCAATATATTATTTTCAGTTTTCAATTCAAAGACCTTTCTCCTTGGTTGGTGAGAAGTCCAAAATAACTTTACTCCGTTTGTTCCAAATAAATTAGCTTTTGCCTCTTGGTACACTGTGCTGGTGCTCATACTTTGATGCACAAGGGAATAAAATCCCTCTAGCTATCCCTTTCTGCACTCCATCGTAGGCAAAGCCAATGCATATTACGAAAAAGCAGGGTGTGAAAAGGAAATGGCCTTACCTGGTTTATAAGGATTGGATAAATAATATTAAAGAATTGTATAAATCTAATTAAAATAGATATAAGATTTGATTTGAAAGGACGAAATTTTTTGAATCAAAGATTTGAATTAAAGGTAACAAAATTTTACAATCTAAGAAAAATGAATTCGTATAAATTAAAAAACTAAATAAAAAATATACCATAACATTATATATATAAAAGTTGGTAAATCAAAATAGATAATTATCTATAATTCAACTAAGTAAAATCTTAAAATTTGATTTCATAATCTGTATCAAACGAACTGTGCAATTTAATAGTGCGCATTCAATATAAGAAATAGAGAAAATCCAAATCACTTTAGTTAATGGTTAAGATAATCATAACTTTAAAAAACATTTATTAATGAAATAAAATTGAATTATACAAATATGTATTGGCTCGGATCCATGGAATCCCCATTTTTGCAAGTTTGAGAATAAGTTCTGTGAGTTCTCTGAAAAATGGAACGTAAGTCTGTGTCTTAACAGAACATTTCAATGAGATAATTAATAAAAGGATTAAAAAAGTGTGCAATAAGTCCGAGAATAAAATGCTAATAGGGAATCTCAAATGTATATGGAATCTGCATCTTTAGAAAGTACTAAACCTTTCACTTTTTGCCTCCGTTCATTATTTTAAATTCTTGACACTTAATTTTTTTGACTTAACCATTAGTTTTCGACTTGTATTTCCCCCAACCTACTAGCCGTAGGCTTGTAGATATATTTGCACTTCAACTCCTAGGAAACACAAATGGTACACTTTTTTTTGTGGTGGCCAGAACTCATGCCAACAGGGAATCATAATATTTTTAGAAAATTTGTAAAATAAAGCTTTTTTTGACTAGACAGTATATATATTATTCAAACTTTAAACCCTTAAACCCAATATTCATCAAATGTTTGAGTCAGAAAACGAGTAGTTATCGCATGTTCATCTTTTAAAATTTATACCAAATTAATTGCTCAGTCAACAATGGGATTGATTTGAACTTCTTACATTTTTTGAGAACATTGATATTAAAGATAATACGTGGATATTAAAAATTGAGAAATTAATTTCAATAATTTTTAGTTATCAAATTGATAAAATTTAAAATTTTGATTTGGCACAATCCAACGATACACAGTTCATGTCCGGATCTCTAGAATCTGGATTCCAATTTGATGTACCAAGCATTTGCCAAGTTCAACGGCTGTATCCAAGACCACAATAACCTGCCAATATTACCCAACGCATGTTCTTCATATATCTGTACAAGAACAAAAAACTCAAGACTAACGCGCATTAACAGATGATATAAACATTTTATGTATACTTACTTCTGGATATACGACTGTCTGTCTAAAGCTCGACTAAATTATATATACTCGCCTACAATTCCCCTTTTTCCTACTACTGCTAACCAGGATCAGTGATGCACTCTGATACTAAACGTGCAACTCCAGATTTCTACATTTCATACTCTACATATAGGGGAAAGCTATTTCTTCGGTATCAAGGAATTTTCCTTATGAGTCAGGTTACAATTCCTTCCTATATATCAAATCATTACCCCAAGTTGCCTGAGACATATTCCAGATTTGAGACTTTTAATTTAAGAAATAATTGATTTGCCCATATTTATTATGGCACTCATCCCTTTCCCCACCCCCCTCCCAAAAAAAAACCTCCTCAACAACAATGTTAGATCTTCAATTCCCCAAGCAAATTTGATCTACCACTGCCATGAGCGAACCCTACGTAGTGCCCGTGGTTGCCTTGGCTTCGGCTTCTCCACAATGGGGATAACTTTTTCCATGAGCTGCAGAACAATCAAACAGGTTAGTTGTGTGCCAATTAGAGGAGACTTTGCATAGCAAACATGTTTTTCACTGTACGATAGTAGCAAATGACACAAAATCATGAATAGTATATATTTGAACCGGTTAAGGTTCATTGTTAGTAGCACAAAACAAGTTGGTTGAATGACTCTGTATCTCTCAAATCTGTTAAAAACATGAGGGCTAGGAAGCACATATACTTCTAAATAGGAGATGTATCTGATCGGATACGTATTCAATAAGATACTCGCTACAATACACCTACCTAAGTATCAAAATTTGTTTTTGTAGAATACGTTTAAAAAAGTGCTAAAACGATGTCAAATTGGTGCTTTGATCACTTTTTTATTAGTTGTAATATTGTTTTATCATTTTATCTTCATTTTTAGCATATTTTCCTATTATATTTCATATAATCTTCTTTTATCACCAATTCTATTTGCTAAAATATATATACATACACACATAAATATACCCGTACCCGTATTTTAAATTTTTTAAAATTGACGTATTCCACGTATCGTATCCGATACTCGTACTCGTATAGGTGTTTCTTAGCATGAGGGGCAAATAAAAAAGAAATAGGTGATGCCAGGTGGGGTGTTTCCACATGTTCCCAAGTTCCATATCACGTCATAAGCAGCTTCAATGAGACACTCCCAATTCGTTATTAGAAGAAACAGGAAAGTGCAAAAATCATGAATAAATAGAACATAAAAAATGTGCTAATGTGAACAAAGATGCTGCAGTAGCAATGACTCTAGAAGAAAACTATATGTAGATAACACATCCTATCAGTAGAACCTACCCTTAGAATATTATATCAGTGAAGGAAAAATACAGCAGATAACAGAAGAGCAAATAGTACCTGCTTGTACCTTTTCTTGCACCTCTCTGCCTGCGCAAACAAATCTTTTGTCAGCAATGAAAAAATAATAAAGTTGTACAATAACTCTTTGACTCGAAAGCAGAAAGGCTTGAAGGACCATAAGACATATAAAAACGAAACAATCAATGAAGTAAACACCAATATAAGAAAGAGAAAGTTATGAACAAACTCAACTATGGGTTTAAAAACACCACAAGGAATACTAATTATTACTGTCATAACTCAGTAATGCAAAATGACCTTGCTTTCTATCTCTTTTAATCAATAATTCAACAGACCATCACAACAAAATTTCCTAATCAACAAACAATGCTGATCTTGAATGACCGATATTTTTCCTATAAACAAAGTAGAAGACCTCCAGCAGGTAGATAAGTTGCACCAATCTTACGAATCCATCAGCCAGTAAAATATTGCCCGTCTAAGCATAAACATGCTGTCAATATATGGGCATAATATTCCATTTATGTTGAATCACTTAGAAGAGGACAGGTCAACTCATTTACTAGAGTGAAGCCTGACACTGCAATCCCATATGTACATATATTTGGACCCAAAGGCAGACAAATATAGTTCCCAGAACCATGAATTATGAAAAACCACCCTAATTGATAGAAACTAAGGTAATAAAGGAGGAAATGGCATGAAGGGCTGAAGAGTTGGGATTACAACCAATCTATCAACATCTAATTATGACAAAACAAAGACTACTCGATAAGTACTAACTTATATACATGTCTCCAAAAACACACATTCCTTTGGCTGAAACTTGTGATACACATAATCAACCACAAAGCTCATGAGGAATCAGTGTAACATGCATGGTTTTACATAAAGCAGAACTGACTGCTATTATACTACAATATTAAACAAGAAAGGCTTCACCTGGGAAAAACCAATTTTTCAGAAAATACTTAGAAATAAAGCGTGTTAACAATGTAAACAAATGGACCCAGCACCTTTTCCTTCATCAGCTGCTCATTTTCCTCCTCTAGTCTCACTGCTATCGACTCTAATTCAACTTGGTAAGCCTAAAGTCCAATATTCAAAAGCAGAACAAACAACAGTTACTTCAAATCATACAAAAAATCCATAAACAAATCACATTTCTCGGGTATACCTGCTTTCGTTCCCTAGACCTTGCTGCGGATTCTCTGTTTTTAATCATTCTCCTTTGCCTCTGCTGTGCAGCCTTATCCAACGGCTCCAAAACAGGACGCCCTCTCTTATTCCTCCCTCCTCCTCCACTCACCTCTACCCCATTGCCGAACCCAACAACCGACCCTTCAACTTTATCTAACGATTGGAACGTGCTTGGCGGAATAGGATCAAACGTAAACACACCCCCACTCGCACGCTGGGTGGGGACCACAGGCATCTTCACATCATCATCGTCCACAGCCCCAGCCTTGGCCAGAAAATCCTCTAGAGTCATCATTTCATCCATTGCCTCTTCCTTGCACTCCCTACTGTCACCGGAAATCATATCCTTCCAAACATCATCCATGGTTTTAGGAACATTCAAGGACCCACAGCCCGGATTGCCGTCGGCGGAGGTGGCGGCGGCGGTGGCGGCTGCATTGGCCGGCGTATCAATTAATGTTATTTGGGCATCAAGGAGGGTGGACTCCGTGGTGGGCCCGGACTCGTAAACATCGCGAAGAATGCCGTCGACAGTCATCGAGCCCAAATTTCCTCTGCTAATTTTCTTATCTGCGACTGTGGATTGGGGTCTGGTAGAAGTTGAAGCAGCAGAAGAAGATGACCGTCGCAAAAGATCCGATTTTCTTGAATTCGACGACGCCATCGAACTCTGCTTCGTCGGCCCGGATACCTCGGCGTGTCGGATTTCTCTCTCTGCGAACACTTAGACCGTCTAGGGTTTCTCTCTCTTAGGGTTTGGGTTTTGGGAATTCGTCGTCCGATGGAATTGGAGGAGGTCAGGGAGTGCAAGCTGCCCGTGGAACCGGGAGGAACCGGGACTCTTTAAGGAATTTGGGCCGAGAAAGCGAGTTGGCAGAGAAAGGAGCTGCCGGTTACCGGTTGAACGTGTTACTTACAGTCCTGATTATATCGAGTGTAGGTTTCACACTTGACTAGCCATGGTTTTCCAAAACTATGCAGCACCATTTTGGTTCTCTTTGTCATGCTTATGTGTCAAATTAGTTATTTATTGATTTGGAGTGAAAAAAATAGTTTTTTATAAAATAAAAATGATTAAATGTATTATGAGTGACTTATCCTTCTCTAAATTAAAAATTACTTTGTATTTTAATTCTAATTGAAATGTTAGGTTCATTTATGATTTTTATCCTTAAGATGTAGTTAAGAATATTCTAGCTACTATTTCCTCTTTTACCTGTCAACTAGACCTCCTTATCTAGATTGTGAATGTATCAAGTTTTTACAATGTAAAAGATGACTACCTAACATTCTGCTCCGAATGTTGGCGAACTACAATTATTAAATTCAATAAATAGAAATTCATAGTGCTGTTTTATGTCAATCAAATTTTGAATCTTTGAATTACATTTTCATTACTTGTATTTTTGTTAGAGCCGTCTGGTTTACTTCTTTTTTTTTCTCTTCGTATTAGTCAGTTTGAAAATCTAGATGGGATAGTTTGATTAAATACTTGGCTAGCAAACGGGAGGAAAAACCCTAATCACTTTGAATTTTTCCCTCAGTTTATTTGGGGTGCCTTTTATGTCATCTGATTTTTCTGCAACAAAGTGATTCATAAAGGAGAAGTTATAAACCCTTTGAATTCAATACAGCTCATAAATAAAATTTTAAATGAATATTAGCAAGCCAAATGGAGCCAGTTGACATCTTAGAAAAAGATAATGAAGAAAGGAATGTTTACGATCTGCAACTTCTTTCACTATTAGTGATTAGATGAATTATCCTTGTCTTGATGGATAAAAAATACAAAACATTACAAATTTTAAGATAGCATATCATATTTGGAGTTCATGAATTAACTCCAGTTATCAAAGATTTTCTAATAACTTAAGGTGATTAAAATTTATTTTAATTTAATATATATATTTTTAAATTTAATATTAACAAAATATTAATATTTTATTGTCTATCTCTAATTAATTTTCGGGAAAATCTTAGGTAACTGGAGATAATTTGGAAACGTAACAATTCGCTGTTGGGTCATGGAAAATAGAAATTCCATGGACAGAAAAAGTTTTCTTTCTTAATATGCTGTCAGAAATTTGCTTGTTTGGCTTTGTGATGTGCATCTATTACCTCAAGGCAGCAAAATACTAGTTCATATTCTTTTATCTTCAACGTGTTGGCTAAATCTTATTTTGCAGGATTTTCGCAGAGAAAAGCTTAATAGAGTGATCAAGCAAGATATTCACAGCTTAACCAGCAGTTTCGACCAACCTCTTTTGGCATCTATTCTACTCAATTGGCAGATACCCATGCTTCTGCTCTTCACTAGTTTGGTAGGCATAATTTTTATTTTGTTTAATTGTTCTTTGTTGACTCTATGAAATACAAATTTATTTGGTATAGTTATTTTAATTTGATTTGTGTACAAATTTTAATGATCTCAAGAACTAAAAAGATCTTAAAATTTTTGTTACAACAATTGACCATTCATGACACAAGTTTGGATTTTCTCATATATTTTTTTCATTAAAGAGATAAATACAAAGTGAGTAGAATCCATTTGAATAATAAGCTACTTAAATGGTAGACCTCACTCATTATATATATAATTTGAAATATTTTATCACTTATTTTTCTCATATTGTATTGTTTCATGAGACTTGAACCAAATAGTTATTTCAGCTTCATTTTTAAAATTTAAAATAAGTTGTCTGAGTATTTAAAGTTTATATTTAACTATTTTAAATAATATTTTAATTTTGAATGATATTTATTATTGTAATTAATATTAATTTTTATTCTTTTTATTTTATAATTAAATAGACTAACTTATTTAATGTATAAGTTGGATTGGCTCACTTTAAAAATTTAAAATATATAATTAATATCTAAATCTACAGAACATTTTCATCCTAGTATCCTTATTTGGCATAACAAAAAAAATTGTATAGATATTAAAAAAAAAACTTAAAATCTATATTTAAGTTTCAAAAAAATAAGAAATTTTTTTTAAAACTTTTAAATATGTAATTGTTAATGAATTTATATAATATATTAATAAATATTTTTACCAAAAAAAAAAAAAACAACGACAAACCTTAAAAATATAAAATATAATTAGCACATAACCGTACTTCTGCTCTTCGCTGTTATGGTAGATGTAATTTTCATTTGATTTGTTTACAAATTTTAATAATCTTAAGAATTAAAAAGATATTTAAAAATTTGTCATAACATCTATCCATTCCCTTCTATTCTTCTTTTTTCTTCATTTTCTTTTCAAAAATAAACATGAAGTGAGTAGCTTAAGTAGTAGGCCCCATTTGAATATGTGAAACTCAATTAAGTAATAAATCTTATTCTATGTATATATATATATATATATATAATTTTATATTTAATGTAATTTTGTATATATATATATATATATATATATATATATATGTATTGTGTTGATATTGGATATTCAAAAGGTAAAATTAAATTTCCCCAAAATCATTTTGGATATTAATTATTAATATTCAAAGTCTACCAAAAACCATTATTTATTGATAAGATTTTGTTCAAGTGTCATCAAATATCCGAACTATTTGTTCAAATTGCCATTCTTAGGAATATAACGAACAAGAATCAGAATATATTAAAAATGTTTCAGTTTTGTAATGGTAAATTGTAAAAAATATAATGCTGTCATTTTTTATTGAGAATTATAAAGCAAACACATAAATCTTGCAATTAATTAAGTTATGTAAGAAAAAAGTTTAAAGTATTCTTTCAATGAGTCTTATAGTTTTAATTAATTTTAAATTTAATTTAAAATTCATGATGAAGTAATTATATTTAAAAAGTTTTGAATCATTACACTAAATTTTCCACAATATACTGTTAAATTTTAATAAAATACTAATCATATGCTATCTTGACACTATGCATATTTTATGTTGATAAAATAAATAATAAATTAACATTAACTTGTATACATACCATATAATATTAATGCCAAGTGACTTTGGTGAACTGGCTTGAATTATGCATTACAAATAACATGTTTAACTATATTACTAAAATTTAATGAGATACTATAACAATGATTCGAAATCGGATACATTAAAATTTTCAAAACTATACAAGCCAAATGATGCTTTTGTAAAGATTCAACTACGGAAATTAAGTAACATTATTCAGACCAAAAGAAAATCTAAGGAGAAAAAAAATTATAATTAAGTTTTCTCTTAAAAGAATGTACGGCAGCAAAATTATTCTGAAAAGACAAAAATCATATTATTTATCAGGAAATCACCTTTGAAAAATAAATTCATAAAAAAATATTGCAAAATTCTAAATCTTTTTCACAGTATGTTGATAACAACTCTTCATTGTGCTTTCAAAATCACGTGATTCTTTAAAACCATAGGAAGAAGTATTTATAAAAGAAATATTTATTCCAAATTTGTACATTCTTGCTATAAAATATAAAATTATAAATTATTAATGAAGTTCTGGCTGAAATGACATTATATAATAATAATGTCCATAATAGAGAGATTGCATGTTAACAATCACTGACCTGGATTTGCAATTGCGTCGACCATAGCTCACTGATTGGTAAGGATGAACAATCTATAGTGCCCAATGTTCACCAAGGAAGAGCTGAGATACGAGTGTGGAAGGGCAAAGAGAGAGAGAGAGAGAGAGAGGGGTTGCTAAAATGAGAAAGTGGTCTCTTGTGTCAAAAAAAAAATTCATGTCCGTCCTTATATATAACAACCTTAAAATAATAATAACAAATGAGTTTTAATTTATAGAACACAAGCTCTCTCTTTGATTGTCACAATAGGATAAGCTTGGTCCCTTTCACTAGCTCTTTGTCAGTGATTTGATGAGATAATCACTGATCAACAGTAGACTATAGGTTGGGGTCTCTGTCCAGATAGGCCTGTAAGTAATCCAACCCATTACGGATTACTTACAATGTCAATAAGGACCCAATCCATTTTAATATTGATTGCCTAATAATAATTACACAAATTTGTTTTAATAATTGGATTAATGCTAATCTACAAAATAATATGAAATTATTCCAACAATTTCCCATTTGAATAACATTAATCAATTATCAAAACAATCAACTAAACAATGAAACTAAGCAATCAATGTTCACTAAGACAAATAGATGTGTGTATACTCTAAATCATATCAAGTTTAGAAACAAAATTACACAAGATCACTGAATCTAACAGGGAAGCAAGTGACATTAATATTATCATAGATTTAGTTCCAATATCTGAATAGAATGGATCACATAATAATAATTTGGTGTCATATTATACCATAAAAATATCTTAAGGACTCAACTTATATTTCCACTAGACTAAAACTATATCAAAATTCAACAAGATCCATATGAGTTACATATTTTGAATTACTCCTATGGGTAGGCCTTTGGTCAACTGATCCGTAATCATATGTTTACCATAAATGTGTACCATACGAGTATGAGATAACAGAAATTCATAAGTGAAACTATGAATCAAAAACATTGAATCTGATAAAGAAAATAATGTTATAAATGTCAAAATATACCAAAGTGTTTCTTAAGAACATTACCCAGTCTCCTACTATACTAAAACACTAAAATTTCTATATATCGAAGAGTTACATGTTCACAAAACTCCAATGGATTTGTCTTGGTAAACCAATCACCCAAAATGAGTATAAGATTCACAAATCTTCTCTTTAATAAACAAGAATTAAGTAGTAAAATTTAATGCAACTGAAATTCCTATAATTTTTTAGAGAAGCATACAATAAAGTCATGTCGCAACACAATAGTCAAGACTCAAAATATGCACATAATGGAAATTCATTTCCTTAACTATGTTCTTTGACAAATGGCAATCACAAGTTAAGTGACATACTCTTCACTTATATATGAGGTAGTTGTAAGTGTCCATTTGACATCTTCTGAACAAAACAACTCTTCAAAAACATTGTATAGATGCAACCAGAAGTGGGTTCACAATTATCAACACATGAATCATGACTTGAATTAAAACATCCCACTATCTCAAAAGATTTAGACTTCCCAGAAGTCAACTTGTAATGTTTTGTATCCTAAAATACTTCATGATTTTCTTTGTAGCCTTTTAATGATCATACCTAGAATCATTTAAATATGCGCCAAGCAGACCAACAAGAAAAACAATGTCCAAATGTGTGCACACCTGGGCATACATTAGGCTAACAACAATAGATACACGTGGAACCTTGTCCATCAAAATCCTCTTATCATTATTTTGGGACACAATGATTTAAACAACCTGTTACCATTCTGCTCAGGTGCAACACAAGGAGTGCAAGAGTATGTATTAACTTTCTTTAGCACTTGTTCAATACAGGTTGCTTGAGATAAACTAGGAATGCCATAAGATCTAACATGGTGAATCTGAATTGCTAGAATAGAAGAAGTTTCACTTAGATCTTTCATATCAAAGTGGTAGGACAAGATGTGCTTTGTCTTATTTAATATGCACACTGAGTTACTAGCAAGTGCGATGTAATCTATATACAACACATGGATCCCAAAATTATTTCCTTTTCTAGATTTAGTAAATCCATCAGGCTGTCTCATACAGACATCCTTTTGCAAGTCTTCAGCCAGAGATGTCATTTTAACATCCATCTAGTAACTTAGTAAGTTTCTACTCATTATTATAATGTATGGAGGTAATTTTATCATTTACAAGCTCAAACCACTTAGATGAATGAGGACTTGACATAGCTTCATCAAAGGAGGTAAGATCTCTGTCATCAACAACGTCTGACTTAAATTCCTACAATTATGCAATATATATAATCATCTAGAATTGCAAGCCTACATATCCTCCTTGATCATCTCAATTCAACAACTAGTTCTTCCACACCAATTGCAGGAGGTTCCAAGACTAGATTAACTAGATTCTCAATAGAAATGTTATCTATGCCAGCACAAACAATAGTTGAAGGAGATGACGAAGTCGATAACGGCAACATGACATCCTCAATATGTAGATTGATAGCCTTAGAAGCACCATTCCCACTATTCAAGTTATCCTCAAAACAGAATGTTCTATTAGCAGTGGTAGGTGTAGGTGTGGCATAACCAAAAGGATTCAATAATCGTGATGGCTTAAAGAGGAAAAGACGCTTTAAGAGTTTGATTAAGAACTAACTAAGGAAGAGGAGAAGAGCCCCAACTAGCAGACATTCATAGGATCAACAAATTGGGGTATCATGACTTATCCTTTTGGTATTGGTTAAGCATCATTCTCCGAATCATCTACTTACTAACTTTCTTTCTCCATTGTAGGGCAATGGATCATCAAGCCAACTATAATATCTTGTTCAGCACCTCTAACACCTTATAAGTACCAACAAACAAGTGGAAGTCAATTTAGTTTTACCAGATTTTTTACAGTATAACATTTCATTCTACATTGTTTAGTTTTTCCTTCTTGATAAATTTTCATATTATCTTTTCTTGGAATTATCATATAGAAATCACTGGAAACTCATGTACAATCATTTAAAGGTCTAGACATATTTAGTGTTTATACAGAATCTAGTCATTAAGAAGGTTAACAATAGGAATTCAAAAGCTAGTCACTAGAAACAATCACTTTTTAAACTCTGGTAGTGTGAGCAAGGTAATAAGAATAAGATTTTAACCTAATATTACATCTATATAAATCACCTTCCTAGCTGTTCCTGTGCTAGAAATTTTACTTTTTCAAAATTCATAATTTGCTATCTACCTTTACTTTGTCATTTGGGACAAGGATAGAAATAAGAATAATATTTCTTCTCTTAATTCTTATTTTTTACTATTAACTATTTTATTATCAATTTTCGATCTTAACTTAAAGTAAGAAAATTTCCACTTCCAATTCTCATATATATATTTTTTCTAGAATTAGTTTTAGAACTTGATTAATTTTTAGATATGACTTACAAGATATTAGTTAGTTTTAGATAGTTATTAAGTTATGACTTATGAATTTAGTTTTTGAAACTTAAGGTTTTTTAAGCATAATTCCATGGTATACATTTTTAATACAATATATTCTGAATTATTTTTCAATTGTATGATACAATTCGATATGATTTATGATTTATTTTTCAAAAATTAGCTTTCCAATTCACGATTTGAATCACAATTTGATTTATATGTTCATACGTTTTAAACTGCTAGTTAACTGTAGCAAGATTTGTTTTATAAGGGTACGTGGCTAACCGATTTATGATGTTTGTTGTGTCAATCAGCCTTGGATTCCAATGTTTGGTCCTTGTTCTATATGTAGATTTGGGAGACAAGACAACTCTACAAAAAGGGGTTCTAATAGGTTTTGAATGAAACTAAGCCTAAGATGAGAATTTTGGACTATGTATGTAGAGTATACGAAGGAATTGAGTTGAATAATACATGATTTCATTATTGATTAAATTTGTGCAACTTTTAAGGCCATGTTTCCTTATGGGGTTTTTAAAGGAAGGAAAGGGAATGGGAATAGGCCTAATTCCCATGTTTGGTAGCATTTTTTCCAAAGTGATCTCAATCCTCCTCATTCCCACACATTATCAACTTAAATTCTAAACCTCTGACAACTAAAACCCAATAAATCATATCAATAATCATTAGTTATTAGCTTTGTGATGATATGCATTCTATTTGCTTAAATAGAAGCAATCATACAAATATATGGGTCAAATTATAGCGATCTTACAAATATATGGGTCAAATTATAGTAAAACAAAATTTTAAAATTTAGTGTTATTTCCACATGGAAAGGTATCATCTCTATTGTTCAAGGAGTGATTTTTGTTAGAATTTAAATCATAAATGCAATATTCACACAAAGCACACTAGTGACATTAATACTAGTCATTAGGGACATATCACTCCCTTAAACTTAGCTTTCTAATGTCCTTAAGGAAAACTAAATCAACCATTAAACTTTCTTCCATTTTCTTACATTTATGAATTGCAACAAGAGCATATGATTAATAAGAAAAATATATGTTGCAATCCAGTTTCAAAGTTCAATAGTTTACAAATAAATTTCCATTTCATAAAGTGTGTTGATTACCATGTAATAGCCTAATTGCAAGCATTAAAACAACTTAAGCAAGTCAAACTACACAATGCACCTTTCACCTGAGAGCTTTTTATTCTTGCTTTTCTTTTCTCTTTCCACTAATGTAGGCAATTGTGTAATAAATTAATCATTAAATCTTTTCAACTTGTAATGTGGCATATGGTTATGACTATCACAAAGTATAGATTAAGAAAAATGAATAACAAAGTCAAGAGAATTCCTTTAAGCCCACAATCTTACAATGTGCATTCTCTACACTTTCTCTTCTTTTTTCCTTTCTTATACTTTTCTTCCATTAAATTTATCTTTTTTTTTTTCCAATACTTGAACACCCCCAATCTTAGATCATTTTTCACCTATCATCATCTTATTTAGGGGGTGCTCTTTCTTCCTTTTATTTTCTTTATTTTTCTTTTATTTTCCCCCCTCATTATCTTATTTTTCATGTGTCATGAGGAAAAAATTCCTCACATAAATATGCCATATCAAATAGCATATAACTATAACAACTCACATAACTTTATTTGATTTTTCATTGTTCTATAGCTCTACCTCACTTAGCTAACAACATCATTTAAAACACAAAATTAGCTAATAAAGTATTCTTTTAAAAAGGTAAGTCATTGTGTTTCAAGTTAAGGGATAAACTTATGTAGGTAATAGAAAAAAAAATTATGCATTAATATACATATATAAATTAGAGCATAAAGGGGTAGCAGTAATAGTTTTAGAAAGAATTAAGTTTAAAGACTCAAAATAATCAAAGAATGCCTAATGCATTTCAATAGATCATACACTACCTAAGATTTCATCTCAAGAGGATATAAAACAAGTTCTAGAGTCATAAGTTCAAGGCTTATTATATAATCCAATCCAC
Organism: Delonix regia; assembly: GCA_037074485.1. NCBI lineage: Eukaryota > Viridiplantae > Streptophyta > Magnoliopsida > Fabales > Fabaceae > Delonix > Delonix regia. The sequence continues at coordinate 16,652,609 of CM073449.1, read as the reverse complement.
ACAAATTATATAACACTAACAATTAATTCCTTTGAATGGCATATGTGCACAAATGGTTTTAATGGGTTTGGAAAAATAATCCATTAATAGTTAATCTCACCCACAAGATACATTAGTATAATTTTCTTATCATTCATATGCTTAATCAAAATTGATTTTCCTCATTGGAATCCAATATGAACAAAGAGACAAAAAAAAAAAAAAAAGGCAATAATTTAAGTTAAAATTTTTTGAAAATTTGAGGATTTTGTATAAATATTTTGCGAATCTAACTTTTGAACTAATAAAATAATATAATTCAAATTCCCAATATAGATTCCCCTCCTATAAACTTAAATTGGACATTGTCTTCAATGTTTTGTATTGTAAATAAAGCTAAAAAGGTGAAAAGAAACTCCTTGCATTATGAGCACAAACATTGCCTATAATGGGAACTTATTTTATCATTCATATGTATGGAAGAGCTTAGTGGCAAAAACCAATTTAATGCACACCTAAAACACCTAATTTATGCCAAGACTCACTAAAACTCAATACTAAAATTAAAACGACTTAAGACACTATACTAGATTACGTTTATCAGGAGTTGATGTAAGGATAAAGTGAATTATTAAGTTTATCATTCAAATTTTACCACTATGATTCAATTCCTATTCTTGATTACTTAGCTCACTAATAAGATAAACCTAAATCCAGTGATTATCCTAATTTTAGTTCCAATTTTACTTTAAAGTCGAACCTAATCATCTAATTAGACTTTTTCTCTATAATGCATTATGAACAAAAGTTGAATTATCAAACATAACGCTATTTTCCTTGAAGATCCCTTTTTATTTCCTTAAAAACCCTATTTTTGTAGTTTCCTATATTGTGGGTAAATTTTTTTTTTTTATGCAAGTTTTTGTTTATTAATGAAGTCTCAGTATTTTAGCCATAACTTTATAGTTTGATGTTAGATTTCACTGAATCACCACTTGTTGGGAATATCTCAATGAGCTCTACAACTTTGTGTAAAGTAGCCTTCTTCAAAATATGACATCTATGAGTCCAAAGTTACATCCAAGGTGACTAACCATGTGCTTTAAGTTGAATAATAGTTCATCTTTGTCACATGACCTTTTCCAACATCCAAGATATTTGTAAAACCTATCCAATTATTCTTGATTCTTCATCTTTAATGCTTTTATTCTTAAATTATCTTCCATATGTTCAATTGACCTACAATTTATATGAAAACAATATAAGATTAGATGAGTTTTATGTAAAGTTACAACCAAACATTCTAATACATAAAATAAATGAAATTAACATGCTTTGGTCATGACATGAAAAGAATTCATCCAAAACATATGTTAAGACCCTAGTAGAAGCATATAAAAATATAATATATTTAGGGTCTTATCACTTTGTGAATAATAAAAAAAGCCCAAATTCAATATTTTGAGGAAAAAGAAAAAAAGAAAATTCAAAGAATAATCATTGATGGAAAGCATGAACAAATAAGATCTTACTCTATAAACTCATAGCTTTAGAGTTTTGACCTGATAGGATTGAAGAAATTATGATTTTATCTTCTTCAAAGGAGCTATCCCTTGCCATTTGAAATTCTCAATTTTTGTCTATTTATTAAGTTGACTTGGGTTGACTTTCTCAGGCTTCAAATCATAATAGGCTATGCCTTATGCATAGTGATGCATTATAGTTTGAGAAACCTACATAATGAAAGCTTGAGAAATATAAGCAAACACCATTTAGGGAAAATTTTGGCGATAATCACAAATGGGAGGAGTGTGATTGGTAAAAATTTCACATTTACATATAGTTTAAACTTACATTTAGTGTTAGTTGAAAATATTTGTTCATTTAGCAAAGGTTATATACAACCTTTACTAAATAACCCTTGCTATACGCTTTTTTTTGTAGTAGAATATGGAAACCATCCCCCCTCAATCAAGGTAATGCTCTCTATTCCTAAGAATATTAATGGTAGTTTAACTTAATGTCCTTATGGTTATTTTTTCCTCCTCTTCTATTGATGGAAGAAGGGCCAAGAGTGGGAAGAGATGCCATCACCATTCTTGAGACCAACAAGTGCCTAAGAAAAAAGGAAGATGATGGAGACAATGTGGCGATAGAGAGAGAAGGAAGAGATACCATTGTTGTTGCCTAAGCTTCCTTAGAGGAAGACAATGAAGACAATGGCCATCACCATTCTTTTTCTCTTTTTTTTGGGCTTTTTCTTAGTCACACTCTCCCCTCCCTCATTTAAATTTACCATTGTTATGTCTTCTGTTGTTTTAAGTTTCTTTTCCCTCTCTTTGTCCCTGTATTGGGCCTCTATTTCTTTCTTTCATTGTGTCATTCACTCTATTCTTTCCCTCATCATTGTATGCCTAGAATGAAAATAAGATAAAAAAAAGAAAAGAAAACCTTTCTACACTATATCTATTTTTTGTTTTCTTTTCACTGATCTTCATGATATTTGATTCCATATACACGGTACTTGGTGCATTGGTTGTGCTTTCAACTAAATCAATAACATATGCTTTAATTAATTTAAATTAAATTTATTCATTATCTTCAATTATAGTAACCATCTTCATTTGGTAAGGGTCAATGTATTTATTTTGGAAGGGAATTTTAGAAAAGAGAGTGAGAGTAGTAGGTTATTGAGCTTATTTGCCATAGACCAAGGTTTTGATGACAACAAACACAAGAAGAAAAGTTCTTCTATGTAATACTTAAGTCCTAGATGTTTTAAATGTATTATCAAGTCTTAGGAACCTTTGTAAGTGACATTGAACTGATAGGAATTATTTAAAATGAATGTACAAATTGATTCTGAGTCTTAAAAAGGTTGAAGAAAGGGAAGGACTATCATGGTTGAGATCCAATTTACTTACGTAGCCTATAAAGGTACATCACAAACTAACGAGGGCATACAACCTTCGTGAGTAACTAACCAACTGGCATGAGGTCTTAGCTCACAAAATCTTTAATCCCTCATATCCCTATGTGATGGTCATCACACAGAGGTAGAACCTCCAATAACCCTTCTAGTTGGGTATTTTCAAGGTGCACCAAGGGATACTAGGTCTATTGTTAGTTACTAGCATCGTTGATTTGTCCTTTTAAAGCACCAATGAAAACTAAACTAGCGTATATGCAATTGATTAGTTGTTCATTAAGTTATTAGTCAAAAGAGTACATATAATTGCATTGATTTGATTACATATTAGACTCAATTGTTTTCTTCAATTCCATACACCAAATAGTTATTGTAAACACTATTGAAAATTCATCCAAGAGGAAAAATAAAAAGAGACTAGAAAACATAATTTAAAAGATCTTGTGAGGAATAGATTATATGAAATATTTTAAGGAGTTAGGGTTGTTTGCTCACCTAGATAACCTTTATGGTAGACCAAATTCTCCCTGCTTACCTCTTGAATTTAAAGAAATAAGGGAAATCTCTTTAGTTATATAAATAAATAAAATATGCCATCCTTAATATAAAAATGGTTTTAAAATTATAATTTGCAAAATGCATAACATTTTATTTAAACTTTGTTATTTTCACTGCTAGTACACCAAACTTAGTAAACCTTACATAGAAAAAACATTTGTAGGCATTAATTGAAACCCTAATGGCTTCTTCTTACTTACCCCTAGGATTACAATAACAAGCCCTTAGTTATCTTTTTTGACTATATCAGTGATTATAGTTTCCTTGAATCTATTCATTAGGTTCTTGGAGTAAGACTCACCTTCATAAACTTGCTTATCTAGTACTTACCACCCTTCTATTGGAATGGAAACTTAATTAATTAAATCAGTGTAGAAATGTGTGTGCATACACACACACATGAATATGGTTGTTTGCATGTGTACATATATAGTTATTTACATGTATCTATATAGGCCCATAATTTTTCCATTCTTTTAAGCCACGTGGACTTATGTTTATGCATCAATATCTCCGTCATAAATAAAAAGACATACACGTATACACACATATTTTAGGATCAAAATCTTGATTTTAATATAAAAAAAGAGATAGGAATAATCGAAATTTACATAGGGAAATAAAGGTTGAAAGCAATTTTAGAAATTCCTCACCATTCAAATCTTAATGTTGAAGAGGAGAAGGAGAGGAACTTAATGCTATTTTCTAAAAAAATTATGATCAAGGCATGCTAGATATGGTCAATAATGGAAGGACTTAGCCAAATAATCTCAAGCACAGCCTAAAAAAATGACTGATGTGTCTAGCACCTCCTCCTCGAAGCATTTTCCTAAAATAATAAAATTAATTGAAGAAAGAAATGTAAGTGTATATGCATGTGGTTTTGTGATTATGTAAGTTCAACAATTAAATGAGTTAAAACAAGGACATAATTTAGTCTAATGTTACACGATAAAGTAGACAAAAAATTTCATGAAAAACAAGAAATGAAAGTTTCATTTATTCCTCTCCAATGTCTCATTGTCTTCAACAACTTAGCTTTCTTTAGTGTGCTCACTTTGAGACTCAAAATTTGACTCATCAGTGTCCTCTCTTTTAACTTCATGATTTTCAATTACGTGTTCTTCTCTTCCATTTCCAGCACTAAGATAGTTAAGTTCATTAGTCATCACTGGTTCAATTGGCATAGCCATTTCATCCTCTTGGTATGCCACATACGGTGAAACAATAATATTTCTTGCTTTTATTTAGCATATAGCTCTCCAATCACCTTTATCCCTTTTCTTAACAGGGTATTCAGCATAGTACACTTGTTAGGATTGAGAAGCCAAGATGAAAAGTTCATACTTCATAAACTTCCTTTTAAAATTGATGTCTACTAAACCATATTGATTATGTACTCTCCAACCTCAGTTAATAGTAGGATCAAACCAATCACATTTAAACAACATAACCCTTGTTCATTTGAGAGTTGGGTTGGGATACTCTAATTCCACGATATCATTAAGTGTGCAATAGTAATCACTCTCAAACTCAGCATAACTTGTCCCTCTAATGGAAACACCTCTATTAATGGTTTATTTGGACCATATGCTATTGTGTGGAACTTGTGGCCATTTACATTGTATTGTGGCCATGTGTGAACTTCTTTAAAGGGACCAGAGGCTTTATCGTTCATTCGACTATCATTTATTTCATTGCATCCATCATGAACCTATAAAGATAATATGAAATTCAATCTATTCTTAAGTATAACATTTGTAAAACACTTAATGAAAATTGAAAGTTATAAGAGACATTACATATGATTTTAACCACATTGAAAATTTATTGTTTATTCCACCCTCTATGTTTTCTTCTTTCAACTGAGGGAATTTTACTCTCAATTTATCATCCAAAATACTATAACATTAAATTGTAGTTAGCAATTTATCCATATGTATTATTGGAAATGAAAATGATATATTGAACTTACTCCAAAAATGGTTCAATATCCTTACAATTCAATAAAACATATGTTGTGGTGGCATTGAACTCCTCATCTATTAAGTACTAAACCTACTTCACCCCAGATGGTCAGCTAGAGTGTGTGAAGATAAACAAACATCCTTTAGGAGTATCTACCTCACTTCCATCATCACGATGACCCACAGTGGTTAAATTGGTTTGAATATGAGGCTCAAAAAAATGAGAGCAAAAAGAAGAGGTTTCTTCAATAAGATATGCTTCACAAATAGAACCTTCCATAAAAGCTTTGTTAGTAACTTTCTTCTTAAGATGGTGCAAAAAACTATAATATTAATGTCATACACTAATAAAGAAAATATCATATTTAAAATAATAAATGACTGTTTAAATTATTATCGCTTGAATGGGTACATCCATTAATATTGCACTGGACTTCTAACTCTAGCATCATAAGGCAAGTGGATGCACAAATGTTCTATCGAGTTGAAGAAACTATGAGGGAATATTTTCTTTAACTTACATATTGTCACCACTATGCTCTTTTCTAATTTTCTTATATTTTGAACTTGTAACATTGTTGAGCACAAAAATAAACTCAGCTCAGTTATAGCATTCTAAACTGGTTCCAACAATAAGTCTTTAAATGCAATTACATTATCTTTCCATCTAAACATGATAATCATGACTATTCATTCAAGATATTTTGTAATCTTTGTTTTTCACACATTTAGCCAAATTTGAGGCATATCCATCTGGCAATCTAAGATTTTTAACCCATTCACTTACTAACTTTCTTTGATCCTTTAATAATGAGTAAACTGATTTTGGCATGAGAACTTTTCCATTTTGATCCTTCAATTTAAGATATGGATGACTACATATGATTTTCGAGTCTTGTTTAGCTTTCAAGTTATCCTTGGTCTTGACCTTTAAATCAATAAAAGTATTGAAAATATTATCAAATTCATTCTTCTCAATATATGTCATATCAAGATTATATCTAATAAGGTTTGTATGCTAGTAAGGTAATTCCCAACATATAGAGCATTTCGTCCTATTGTGTTGCTCACCAAACCTAGGAATCTTGTCATTCCCTACATTCCTTATCACCATCGGTAGATTACATACCTTTGCCCATACTTCTTCACTGGACAATCTTGTTGGAGGTGTTGACTTCTCAACCATTCCCTTACAACAAGACTTCTTATCTCTCTGAAATGGATATTCTAAGGATAGAAAATGACAATGACAATAAAAAATGTTGGTTTTAGACTTTCCTTTGAGTAAAATGCCTTACTGTTTTCCATACCTGAAGGGCACGATAAAACACCATATGTGCTCCATCTAGATAGCATTCCATATGCAAGGAAGTCATTAATTATCCACATTAGTGCAGCTCATATATGAAAATTTTGTTTCCTAAATGAATCGTAGGTTTGTACCCCAATCTCCTACAATTCTCTGCATTTATCTTTTAGAGATTGTAAATATAAGTCTATTTTCTTGGTAGGGATTCTTGGACCTAGTATAATAAGAGTTAATAACATATAAGGGGTTGTCATCAACGCCTTTAATAAACTCATTTGTCAATCCTTTTTAACATGACACTAGTCTATTGTACATCCAAACACAATCACTTTTATAGGAATTCATGCTAGCTAGTTACATTCATGAAAATAACCCCAATTATTTGAAAAGAAAAAATGCCTTTGACAATCCACATATAAATTGAGTATGACATCAAATGAAACATTATTTATTTAAGAGAAAAATAGCCTTTTAGCATAAAGGTATAATTTAAAAGATGTTAGAATTCAACAAGAGGCCCAAAAGATGACTAATCAAAACTCTCTATTTTTTTTTCAACTGTATTTAGAACTTGATATTTTTTCATGTCTATTTTAAAAAAAAAAAATTGTTAAGTCAATGGAACCTTGGAAACACGCCATGTGGGGTTAAATAATCAATAATCATCTTCATTCACAAATCACTTTACTTTTCAATTTGTAATTTTAGTATGGTCTATTTAAATAATCAATATATATTTCAATGGTTAAAAAAAGTGTAGATTGGTCAAAATGCTTAATAAAAAGATGTCAAAAAGTTAGAATATGAAAAAGGTCATTACTATTAATAAGAGAAAACAAAATTAGAAGAAGGGATCATGACTGAACATTAAGCTATAATTTAATTTAAAATGTTAAGACATCAAACTACGCATCAATATATTTATATAGATTTTATATAGTGTATTTTTTATAATGTAAAAATCTTTATTCACACCTAATCTTGATAGTCGAATATATAACAATTAAAAAAAATGCACATCAAAACTCATTGATCATATTCTAATTTACATAATTTTTTATTTTTTGAAAAAATGCCAGCTAGAAGTGTAAGAAAGCAAAGTTAAAATGTAGGTAAACATATTATTTCTTTTTATAATATTTTGGTACTATTTGTCTCCAATTTTTTTACCTATACATATATATATATATATATATATATATATAGAATTTGAAGATATTATTTCATTTTATATTATTTTGGTACCATTTCCCTATGTCAAGAAAACTTTCATTGTTTTTAATAGTTTATGCCCTAATGCTAAAACATGAGCTGAAACTATAACATGAGATGCAATGTTGGGAGGCATGTAATATGACTTCTAAAAACAAAAAAAAGAATCAACATTAAAAATAAATTGCCAAATGTTAATGAACGCTTAAGGTGAAAAATATACTATAAACAAAATCTTCAACAATCTCAAAATGGTATGTAATTATGATATAATGTAAAATCCTTTTAATATTTTGATAGTATAAGATAATATTTTTTTGGAATCCATTAGATTTCTTTAAAATTTTGGTAATATCAATTTTATAATGGTTTAAACTTAATGCATGTCAAACAATCTAAATGATTTACCTTCGTTTTCAAAAAGTTGAAGTATCCATTAAAAATACTTACTGGGCTCTAAATAAAGGCCTTTTAGATGGAGCAAGAATTTCAAATTATGAATAAAATAATAATATTCAAACATCCTAAATATTCAGATTATTAAGAATAAAATAATTATATATCAAACATCATAAATATCTTGAATATATTTGTAATAAATACAAATATATTATATGCCTCCAAACATAATTAAAACATGATATATTGAGATTCATTTATATGTATGGATAGGCAAGATTAATCATCTTGTTCATTTTGCCAACAAGTTGAGAATCTAAGAGAACATACATCAGGCAAGATTAAAATAGTATGCAAAATCAAGTATAGGGTTCATTTTATTGTTTAATTACAATTAGCCTATCAGCATACACAATTAGAAGAAATGCAATATCTTTAACATCAAATTCGAGGAAAAAACTTTGTAACCAGTATGGCATATTATCCATTTATTCCTAAATCCATTTACCATTAAGCTTATCAAGCATTTCATATGTATCCCAAGATTAAACAAAATAGAGCAACATATTTAGCTAAGTAGGAAATCATAAGTTCATCCAACCAGACCTATATATTGATTAGAAAGATGCAATTAGTAACTTAGGAACTCCAAAGGATAAAATAGAGACCAAGAAAATAGTGGAATAGTTTTACTAAAACCCACTACGCTAAGCACTCTACCACAACATATACAAGTTCTCATTCTTAATCAAAATGAAATCATAGAGGGTAAAAAGAGAAATGAATCACCAATGGCAGTGGCTTAATCAAATAATTTTCTCTTCAATATCAAACAATAAATATGTACAAATATATTCCATCAATTAGAATAACCTAAAGCAAATAGAGTCCAAAATACAGAGCAATAAAATTAAGGGGAATGTATAATCTCTTTTGGGCATTAGTAGAAAAGGAGATGAAAACACTTACCCCTTTATTGTATTCCAACACTCAAGGTTGGCCTATCAAGTATTGCAAGCAAATACAATGCCCTAACCATACCTAAATGAAAACAGAACATATTCAGACACAATGCCTCAATCTCAACATAATAGAAAAGAAGATGAAATATGAAAATAAAATTAGAGAATAGAAGTGCACCCTAACCACACCCAAATGTAAAATAGAAACACAATCAGATATGGAGATGATAACGAGAAGAGAAATGCAGTTGTTAAAGAGAAGACAATGAAGCCATAAATTCAAAATAGTAGAAAAACCTTGGAGATTTAGAGCAAATGGAGCGATGGGTTGCATAAAGGGTTTAAGAGAGAACAAGAGTGAACACCATCATTGCAAATTAAAGGTTTTAAGGTTGATAAGTGAGGGAAATTTTTTTATGGATAAAATTAAGTTAGCAACGGCCCGAACGTCTTTAAATCCCTTTGTAAATAATTCACTTACAAGTTTATTTTTAAATTTTTTTTAATTTAACTTTTTTTAATGTATTGAGCAATGTCTTCCCCTCATTAAATTTTAGAAACAAAATTAGACACAGTTCATCCATTGCTAACTTTAAAAATGAAAAAATTTGGGATGTTCTCATCATTTATTGCAAAATCTATCGCCAAATAAGTACATTAGAAACTTATTAGTAATCCTTTGCTAATGTTTGTTGCTAACTGGCAATTTTCTAGTAGTGTAAAATGATAAAAATGGAAAGAGGAAAAAAAAAATGGCAGAAGTCAAAGAAGATGCCAAAGCAAAAGTCAGAAATCAACAAAGACAAGAATAAATGATACCAGCCCTAAGGTCCAATCATGCAGTGCCAAAAATAGTCTTCAGAGTAGCTCAAACATACTATTACACGAAATAGGGAAAGGCGATTAGAGGTTATGGACGAGAGGAAAAATGACATCTACCATCTAGTTCATACAGGAGAGGTAAAAGGTTAACTGAGAGAGTGAATGAGACCGAATGTAACAGTAGAAAGGGAAGAGATAGGCATCATGAAAGGGATAGAATGACGAAGACAAAATAGAAATAGGGAGGATAAAAGAAGCATGAGAGTTGGTCAAGTAAGGGGAAAAAAGAACAAAGAAGAAAGAAGGACAGCGAGTAGAGAACTGATCCCCAGAGAGAGATGAGCTAAGGAGGAAACAGAAAAAAGAAAGCAAACGAGAGAGATAAGGAAGAAAGTGGAGACTGAGAGGTGTCAAGGAGAAATAATTCAACACTGTTTCATGACATCTAGAACAAAGATGAACAACTCAATTTGGATGAATCTTTCTTCAATCATGTCTAATTGGCTCTTCCTAGCACCCTATCATTGTTGAGAGAAATGAAAGGACATTTGTTGGAATTGTAAGAAATTCTGGCGTGAACCATTCTAAAATTAGCCAAAATAATGACAAAAGAGGTCGAAAAAGGGTAGGGGTGATGAAGAAACATTGAAATTGGAGCATGAAGAGGATAAGGATTCTTGGAGGTCGTTGTCATGCGTGTATGCATAAGGAAGAAGGAGAAAAAAGGGCAAGAAATAATATAATGGGAAATTATGTAATTTTCTTTGGTAAGACATGTGGCAAAATTTTAAAAAATTTAGAATAATTCCAAAGATCCTAAGGGAGGATTTGAACCAAGTTGCCAAGGGATGCCATTTGTACTAGCCTCAAATTGAAAATTTATATTGATTTATTTAATATTTACTCTTTTTTAATTATTTTAGAAATTTGTCCTTTAAGATTATTTTAATTTTTGATTCATACTCCAACTATATTCTCCTACTTTCTCCATTTATTAAATTTGTTCCCACTCTAACTAAAAAAAAGGAAATTTATGAGTGTTACAAATATTTGTTATGTTCCATTAAACTAGCCTAGAGCTAGCATATGATTCTAATGGTTCTATTGGGTGTTTCCCACATTCTATTTGACTTTAATATGCTTATATTGTAAATGAATTTTTTTTGTCATTTGATACCTCATTTTGTACATTCAATTGGCATTCATGTGAGGATTAAGAAAATTTTCTTTTATCTACTGTTTGTATTATTATTTAATGGTATTTTAATTTCAAGATATATAAATGGTTTGTGAAAAACTTTATTGTACTTGGTTGGTCCCCTCCCTTGCTTAATTAGTCTTATTTTCTCCTTGAGTTTCCCTCTCCTCATTATTTATCATTTTTAGATAGTGGCATTAATCCATGACACCCACTTACAGAGCATGAGTGTTGTGCATAGTTCGCAAGGGTAAAACATTTTATTTTACTGTAAAACTTGTATTTGTATTTAATGGGTTCTTATGTACATAAGCGATGGTGTCATTTGGTTATCTTATGTTGTTGACCATTTGTATGTAATTGTTGTTTAGAGCTGAACTCTCTTTCTTATAGTATACCAAATTTCACGTTCTAGACAGTTTGGGAGGTTAATATGTTAGGGGAGACTATGCTAAAATTTCTACATGGGGTTGAAACTACTTCTTTTGGTATATATGTATATATTCTATATTAGTTCCACCTATTGATTAAATTGTAATTTGATTTCTAAGAAGTGTCAATAGACTTACAAGGATGAAATTTACCTCGTTCCCCATACTAGTCATGAAATCATTCATGGGGTCGTGATGATGTTCATTATTCCCAATATCCTTTATGAATACTCCTCCTAATGGGAGCTAGAGACTAGCAAGCTCATTCCACATTGAATGGAAATGTAGCACACTCAATGTCAGAAAGCTTCCAAATGAACACAATTCTTGTGACTTTTTATAAACCTCGTTATTGTTAGCTCCCTCTTCGATGAGCCATGCATCATCTTCTTCCTTATATATGGATAGGCTCACGATGTCAGGATCCATAGGTCCTTGCTACGATGAGCAAACAACAAAAACAACAGAGTACAAAGAAAAATGTGTTACTAACTTCACTAATATGAGGCAGCTTATGACTATTATTAAAATGACCACTAAATAAATATTTCTTGTGCAGATACATGTTTTATGCATTGAACAAGGATATCTAGATAAAAGCAGAGGCCAAAGAACATAATATTGAACCTTAATCTATAAAAATCCACATTGTGATGGTGCAATAAGCCATGTGAATGGAAGTAAATTGATGTGCCATGTGAATTAAAGCCATTGTCCCTAAAGATATATATCTAGCCACAAAAATTCAATGCAAGGAGTGACAACATAATTTTTTTTAAATTTACTATTACATCATAATTCATAGTATCTATTCACACTAAAATTCGAGTTCGAGACCACTCAGATAAGCGTAGAAAGCCCTAAAATGGCAACATAATTAATTAGCCTAGATACAAGTTGCAATATAGGGTGGTACTAGTAAATAATATATACTTCCATTAGCCTATATATATGGTTGGAGACCAACGTCATATGCATGAAGCAAATGTATTGAATTATTTTGCATCACTCATCCTCTCCCTTCAAATATTCGATCCATATACCGCTAAGTTCTGCCCTACTTGTATTAACTTTAAACCATCACATAAAACCTTCTTTGTCGCACAACACATTGCTATTCTATCAGGTCAAGAGCTGCAAGTTTCACCTAAAGAAGCATGCAAATTAGGCAATGCCCAAAGGCAACACGTAGAGGTAAAGGATGACCTACCAAAGTAGGTGTTGGTTCTAATTTGACCACTGTAGCGTAAGAAAAGAATGAAAAGTGCAACATTTTTTAATTTATAGGAGAACTAATCCATAAATGTCTTACAAAATTACTGTGATCATATTTGCCTTAATTAAATGAATTTGTATATATAAGTATCAAGATACCGGCTTAAATTTTCATTTGTCACTAATAACTTAGAACTTTTTGTTTTTGTAATCTCCGCATTATTTATAATCTCACCGTTTGTGGCCTATTTGCTTGCATTAATCTCCATATATATTTTCATTTCTTGTTGCAAAGTGGCCATATAGGTTCTCAAATTTGTAACTATATAATGTTCAAATAATGTTTTAAAATAACTTTCAATGAAAGAAGAGAAAGAAAATTTTTGACGTGTGTGAGTCGTCATTGCCATTGTCATTGTCATTTTTCTCAAAAAAAGATTGGTAAGAAAAGAGCCAACATGTATCATCATTATTACTTAATAAAAGAAGAAATTTTTTTTTTTAAATTCCCCTCCACTAAATGTATTACCTGCAAGTATATAATAAAAACTAAGGATATTTTTTATAACAAAAAATTATGATATATCAGACAAAACAAACTGTCCTTTTCTTGTAATAGTAACACTAATTATATCTAGACAGTTGTAAAGCATGGCCTTAAATTTATTATTGATATGATTTTTATTTATTATAAAGTACCTTTTATAAATATTCCTAAATGTTTATTTGAATTTAACCTTTTTTATATATTAATCGAGTATCTGAATTCATTCAAATGATTAATCGCAATTATCAAATGAATAACAAGCCTACATTCCAAAATTATACTTCTTTTATTGCACTTCTAATTTTCTCGTTAATTTTAGAATGTAAGGAATAAGTTTTCTGAAATTGAAAATATTCTTATATATGATGCGAATTGTTTTTTAAATACAATTTAAAGATACTAGCTATAATTCCTTTGCGAATACTTTAGTCAGAATTTAATTAGTAACATTTTATCTGTTAAATTATTACCAAAACTTTAAACATTTTATATTAATTAAAACTGACATATAAAAATAAAATAATTTATTATTTGATACCGTATATTTTTATTATTTTTCATAATTTCTCTTATTTTGCAATCGCTAACTTGTAATATTTGTTAATTTTAAATTACTTGATTTTTACTATTAATTTAATTGATATATAAATTTTGAATTTGTGTGACATTTTTGGTGTAAAATATTATTTTGAAATTTCAAACATTAAAATTATAATTAAATTATATAAATTTAGAAATTATATATAGTCTTCCCAATTTTTAAAACTATTTTGAAGGCATAAATGTGATGTGAATTCATAGATATGATTCTATCGGTTTTAATTACATTTTTTTAAAGAAAAATTCATATTAAATAAGCTCACTGTTTAACCCAAAAAGAAAAAAGACTTCATGACTAATACAAGTTCCGCAAGCTGAAAAGAAAATCTAATTCTTAAGGGTAAGTCATTAACTTAGAAGGAGATCTTTGAAAATATATTAATATTTATAAATAATTGGAAATTTTAAAAAATTCATTTTTTAATGCATGATTAGAGAATAAATGAATTTTAATGTAAAAAAAATTAACTTTCTAGAAAGAAACTTGTAAATGACTTATAACTCCTCCAGTCAAGTATAAGTGTAAAGTGGGTCCGGAGTGGTCCCCATTGTTTAGTGCGTGACTGCATTTTCATACCAAAAGTCATAGGATTTCATTACCAAAATTAGATTTATCTATAGTTATCTATATTTTCTTATGTTATTTATTAATTAAAATATGATAAATAAATAAATAACTAATAATATATAATTTAATTTAAAAATAATATTATTATCTACAATAATCATATATATGTTATAATATAATTAAAAAAGTAAACACTTATTATATTTTAAACAATCAAAAAAATATAAGTAATTATATATATAATTTTTTCAACAAGAGTTGACAATTACTCATAATTACTAGTTGCATTTTTTACCGTCGTTAATTTAGATCTTCTTATATTTTGGCAAAAACATAGAGTTATGTTTGATTATGTTGAACTGTTAAATGAAAATTTAATAATTTATATTTATATTAAATTAATAAAACCATATACAGTTATATTTTTTATTTGTAAATATATACTATTGAATTTCTATCTCTACTATGATCATATATAACCACATGTTCTCGATAGAATATAAGAGGATCCAAATTAGATTTTTCAGGAGTGTATATTAATTTACTTGAATCAAAGTTTTTTATAAATTGATTTTGATAATGTATATTTCATTTAGTATATCTAAAATTTATGTTCAAAATATTTTTGTAAAAAATAACTTTAAATTAAAGATTTTAATAACAAATTTATAAAAGAAATCATATCTATTTTTTTTTTCTTTTAGGCCATATACTATAAAAGGATCATTTTTTTCTTGTAGCCTAGTGGTAAGGTTTTTCATGATCATCTAAGTATTATCGAACTCAAATTTTTATAAGGACATATGCTATAAATTACAATAAAATAATGAATTAAAAATAAAAAGTAAACGTGAAGGAAAGAAATCCTGGGCCACAAATTGGACTGCCACAAGCCCATTTAGTGTCATTTGGAGATTTTATTCTCTCCCATGTTAGGCTTAGGGGTTACCAAATTTGGCTAGTCTCTTATAAAAGGAAAAATTAAAACACATTAGGGGTTTGAACTTAAGTTTTGGAAATTGGGGCATGGTTTCAAATAAATTGTTTTCAGAATTTCAAGTTTAGTCCACTTATAAATGTTTGCACTGAAATTCAGCCCAAAGTCAAATAAAAAAATATTTGCTTTTAAATCAAAAAAGAAGACAATCAAGACTTTATAAAATAAAATGATACTGTATGTTGTTAAACACAAATGAGAAATTAAAAAAAAACGTTTATATTTGCTGAAAAATTGTCATTGCAAATTTTTTAATAGACATTGGTCGGAATTATAAATAAAAGAAAGTTCAAATGCAAAATTGTCAATGGAGCTCTTACAATTAAAAAGCAAAAGAAATTACGGTCATGATTCTTAAAAACTTCTATTTTACTTATTCACAAACAATGAGACGAATAATTAATCTATACTTCTTATTAAAGTTAGTTCTCTAACTCTAATGGGTACTACATAGTGTTTTATATTAACAATTGTGTGAGTATATAACTTAATTATTGTTGATTCCCAAATTTTTAGATTCCCGTAGCTTTAGTCTCTAAATATTTTGGACCACACATATTAGTTTGCAACCACACTACTGAAGTGCTTTTGTGATGGTTATTGCGTGGTTTTTGCAGTGGTCACTAAACCTGTCGCAAAACTTCCAAAACCAATCATCACAAAAGATTTTGCGATCATTTGTAGCAACGGTTAAAAAAATTGTTATGAAAATTCCTTGGTTGCAACAACTGTGTAACTATCGTTGAATCTGTGGTTTTAACAACGATTGTACTCAATTGTTGCAAAACCCCAGTGTTTGGAGGAGTCAGGACATGAAAATATTATTTTATATATTAGTTTTGAAAAATTATATTTTAATATTATATTTTTTAAATAAAATTCATTTTTTAAAAAACGTTTAATTAAACTAAAGGAACAAAAATATAATTAAACTAAATTTTCACTTTTGTTCCTTAATTTTAGTTAGTTCTAATTTAGTTCTTTAACTTTTTCATAGTTTACTTTTGTTCCTTAATTTTATTTGATTTTAATTTGGTCATTCTAACTTTATTTTATGTTTCATTTTCATTCATTAAATTCATTTGGTTTCTGTTTGATTCCTTAACTTTTCCTAAGGTATCATTTTCATTCCTTAATATTATTTTATTCTAATTTGGCCCTTTATAAAAGAGAAAAATACACATTTGGTCCCTCACCTTTTGCCATTAGATTAATTTGGCCTCTGAAAAATGGATAGTACTAAATTGGAACATAAAAGAATTGCTTGCAATAAGAGTTAACCCTTCCATCATGAGGGCATTAAAAATAATCTAAGGTGGACCATTTTCTTCTGACTAGGACCATTACTTGTTGATTTAGATGAGTAGTAAGCCTTGTCATGGTACACATCATTAGATCAATTAGGTGCCTCACCTTTCACCAATAGATCAATTTGATCCCTTAAAGATTTCACCGTAAATAAAGTTGGTCCTTAACAATAAAAATAAAATAAGATTCTTAATGGTACCACCTTCCAAAGATTCTTAATTTTGGCTAAAATAAAATAAGAATACAAATAGGATTTAGCAACAATGCATATTAAATTATATGCTACATTAACACAAATACACACATAGCAACCAACTTATACTTATCATAGAACCACAAAACACACATACATAAGTATTCCTCTAATACTATAAAACACAATTCAGATGTTTAGGTGTAAATAATACATATTTAGCACTTTAGACCCTTAACAGAATTAGAATAATTGTTTAAGTATAATTACAATATGCGGCATGACATTGAAGCCCACATTTAATTTAATTCCCCCACCAACTCAATTACAAACTATAGCATGACAATGAAGCTAGCAAGTAGTAGGGGAATTCAAAACTGAAATTGATATTGTGGTAAAAGGGCTCATGTAAAGATATTAGAGTTACAAGCTTTACATTATATGTGAAGAGAGGAAATGTAAATTTTTCGATAGGTTATGTGAAAATGATGAAACCCTTGAGCATGGAAGTGGACGTGGCAATGAGATCATGCAAGTACAACAGTCACATGAATTGGCAGATTTAACAAGGAGAGTAGCCAAGTTGGAAGCTCTAGAAGGGGTGGTAGGGATAATTAAGTTAGTTGTGGGCTTCATTGTCATGCTACAATTTGTAATTTTAGTTAAACAACTATTCTAATTGTGTTTAGGGTGCAAAGTGTTAAATATGAATTAATTGCACTTGAATATCCAAACTGTGTTAAATAGTATTAAGATGAGCACTTATGTATGTGTGTTTAGCCATTTATGTTTGGTGCAGAGGTAAATATGTTTTGTGGTTCTTGGACAAGTATAAGTTGGTTGCTATGTGTGAATGTGTATTGGTATTAATGTAGCAAATAATTTATTATGCGTTTTGTGTTCTTATTTTATTTTAATCAAAATTAGGAATATTTGGAAGGTGGCACCATTAAGAATCTTATTTTATTTTTATTGCTAAGTACTAAATCTATTCCTAGTGAAATTTTTAAGGGACTAAATTGATCTAATGATGTGTCCCATGACATGACTTATTACTAATAAAAACCAATAAATAATAGTCCCACTTCAAAGAAAACAGTCTACCTCTATTTATTTTTAACATCCTCATGGCAGAGGGACCAACTTTGATCACGGGCAAATCTTTGAGGGACCAATTTAATACTTTCCGTTTATAAGGGACTAAATTGAGCTAATGGTGAAAATGAGGGACCAAATGTGTAATTTTCTCCTTTTGAAATCCATTGAGATGTTTTGATATTTTCAAACACCACTAAATTAAAAACTTTAAGCTTTGAATGAATTAAGAGTTAAGAATACTGAAAAACAAATTGGGCTAATAACCCCAAAATAAGGAAAAGCAAAGATAAAATTAAACTTAGCTAGTGGGCAACAATAGATTTAGTTTATACAATAATAAGATGTAGAATCGAACCTCAAAATAGAAATTACCAGGGCTTACTCATATCAATAGATATGTGAAAAAAAAAAAATGAAAGGAAACAAAAGTATATCGATAGTTTGTGAAAGCTAAATTAGAAGAAAATGAAATAAAAGGATAAAATTAAGACTTAAGGTAGAGTTAAGGAATTCAATTAGAATCAAATGAAATTAAGAGTTGAAAGTGAAATATCAAGTAAAGTTAATAAGTCAAATAAGAACCAAATTGTGTTAAAGGATGAAAGATAAACTTAAGAGAAAGTTAACAAAGTTAACAGACTAAATTGGAATTAACTGAAGTTAAGGAGTGAAAATAAAACTTGAGGTAAAGTTAAAGGATCAAAGGCATATTTTTGCCTAAACTAAATGAGATTAATTTACTAACAATATCCTGATTTTCTTCTTTTTAACTTTAAAAAATTAGTTTAAATTAAATGAGTATTGTACCTAGATATTAATGTCCATATTAATATTAACTTCTTTACTTGAATATCCATATGGACATTTATATCTACTCACTACTCATGCAATGCATATCAAGTATACACTAAAAAAAATTCCATCAATTGACAACACCATAATAGTTCAATAAACATCTCAAAACAATATTTTAGTGGAAGTAAAAAGTTTATATGATAAAGCATTAAAAGTTATAACTATTAATTTGCAAAAGCAATATATTTATAGAGCATTATAAATATTATTTTATCCATCAATATTTTAAAATTTTTTACAACATTTTAATGAAAAATTGGTCAAGGTCTAACTAAAAACAATTTGAGTGGGGGCCACTTGCCTCCACTTAGCCATATGTGGCTTTACCACCAGGAATGTTAACACTAGCTAAATATAAATGTGGTTAAAAGCATGCATGTTTAATTATAGTTGTTTTTTTTTTTTTCATTGTTATACATATAGATATTTTGTAGTAGTTTTAACCACCACAAAATATTTTTTAAATAACTAGCTTTAATTTCATGTTTCCCAAAATTTACCAATTTTGAATATACAGATATAGACAGATCTTTAATGACCATAGGGAAGACCCTCTACCTTGTATTGGTTTTATTAAGTTTAAATTTTAGAGAGGAGCTTTCTTGTTTATATTGGTCATGCTGATAGGTATTTACTAGAATTTTGGTGGTTCAATTTTAGAAAAGATTTTGCTGAAATTTCTACAGAATCTAGCATGGTCTATATATATTTATATTTAGTAAATTATGGGAAGTTCATTAAATGGATTATTCCACCAACTTTACATGAGGTGATCTTTGTAAGTTCTCTAGAATAGTTAGGCATGCGAGAATGAGAATGTTCTCATATTCTGCATCGGTCACATCTTAGGATTCAGGGTGTGACAATATTATACTCTCATACATCCTCATTTTAATTTATGTTGTTTTATTTAGGAACTTGTCTTCTACCCACTATTACCCTACACTTCCCCCCTTCTAGAAGTAATCATATTAATTTTTTGAAAAAATAAATTATCATGTAATCAATTCTAAAATTTGAAAATTTCTAAGTGTGTTAAACAATCGTTCTACTATCCACTAACACCAGCAAGTGGGTTAGGTAATTTAAATGTTGGGTGAACCTCGTCAACAACTGGTAATCAATCTAAACTTACTGGAGTACCTCTTAATCTTAACAATTTATATCAATTTTGACAAACCATCATTAGTTCAAATTTGATACACATAAAACACAACTATAAATGCTTAGTATATCCTTTACACATACATAATACACATATAAAGTAATTTAACATGAAAATCTAGACAAATGTGAATTATCTTTTCCATATGGGAATAAAATTTCCAAGTATTACGGTTGATATGACTCACAATCATAAATAATATATTCATTATCTTCACCTATGTCATACCATTCTTGTGGCTTTAGATGCATGGCCATGATCTAGTTTTTATCTAACTTAACTACTAGATTACCATATGAGATTTTAAATCTTGGATGTATTGCTCGTCATCTTCACTATCAGCATATGTATCAATTAGAAAAAAATCGATAGCCATGAATCCTAAGTCATTTTTATAAAACCCTTTATGCTGGTTGTATTAGGTCACATAGAACAAAGTAACTATGAACCAACAATGTTAATTTAGCTCAATAAAATCTAACAATTTCCCTTAGTAGACTGTAACTCTAAAGCATATTCGACCATTGCTTACTTGAATAATGATTTGTCCCCAAAGTCCAAAGACACCACAATTTTGAACTTTCAACCCACAATCACATTCTAATGTTTGAAATTTAAATATGTTGATGTTTTATTGACTATAGCATTTTGCGTTATCTAATGGATCCTATGGCAAGATATTTCAAATCAATGAAATTATTTCTATTGACATAATTTCTTATTAGAAAAAAGAACGATCATCTTTATGAGTTGAATTCCTGTCAACATAACTATTATAGAAAGGTATTAGTGCTTAACACGTGTTAGTGTTCCTGTAATATCTATACAAGAGAAAGAGTAATGTATCCAAAACCACTAGTTAGTTGTTAATTTGGTGGAATCATAGACTCGACATTGGATGGACTAACATCATGTTCATCATCTACACTTCATGGTCTATCTCCGCTCTATCCAAACACCTCGAATAACAAGCTAAAATTTCTTTATCCAGGAAATCCTAAACTAATGAGCCTTCTTTATGAGCTTTTTTACATACAAAAGACTTTAATTTCCTAAGTATGTTAAACACATTGCATTTTAAGCTAGTAAAGATACTAAAATGAAAAAAAAGAAGAAGAAGTATGGTTTACCTCTTTATAGGATACATCCAGAAGTATTAGATAGGACCTTCAAGTTTAGTTCTTTATTGTAAAGAATGATTAAGGAAATATTATCACCAAAAGGATACAATGTGTGAACAACTATACTTTGGAGCTAGTCAAGTTCATTTACATTTAACATTTTATTACACAACACGAGTCAATTTGAATAGTAAACAATTATTTAGCCAGTTTCTATCCCATTGCTAAGAGAAGAAGTTGCACTCTAAAAATATGTGAGTCTTGACTATCTAATCCACCAATCATAGTTGACTCAAATCAATGCATCTATAAATGATAATGAAATAACCATAAGAAACTTGACAATCTTTAAAGTCCTAAGAAAGACATCCTTGTTTGCATTTGTCAAAGTGAAAGAATGCTAGAAGATATTAACCATTGTTATCAAGCCACAATTTAAACCTAATGTTCATCTCCACTAAGTCTTTTCACGCATCTAAATTGTTTTTTGGCAAATTCATTTAGAAAAGTGAATATCATATTATCACTAACAATTCTTTCAATATGCATCATGTCAAACTATGGCATAAAAAATGGTTCTCCCAATATAAAGTTGAAAAATATGCTTTTCATATGCCATTTTTCAGTGTCACCATTGAGTCAACTCACAAGTCTACCCGAGTTTGCAAAAAGTCTGATTCTACATACAAGTTGTCTCATATTCCAAGGTATAATTGTATCCTCATAAACTTAGATAATAAGCTCAAAAATTTAACAACCATAGTCCTAACCATTTTTGCAAGAATATTGTGTAGAATATAAAGAAGGAAAAAGGGAAGACTAAATCTAAAAAAATGACAATTTTTGGAACTTTTTGGTGACTCACTGCTAATGGGACAGTGACAAGTGAGGCTATGACTAAGGTTACTCGACAGTTAAGCAGTGACTTAGGGATAGATTTGAAGACTTAAGAAGTTTTGCAATCACTGGCAGTTTGACAATAATAACAAGACAATGGCGGTGGGGGCCTTCAACTCCAACCAGAAGTTGGTTAGTAATGGCAATAAGGAGGGGCTTTTTGATTTGGAAGGATAGTAAATATCAAGAGATAGTAGGTATTAAAAGACCAAATGATGTAGAACCCTAGCCTAAAAAGACTAAAACACCAACACACACTTAACTCAAGGAACTACTAATATAAACTCTCGCCCTACTGACCACTAAGAATTTCGTTCTTAGAAATGCAGATAATAAGGCTTGAAAGGACAAGAATCCAAATCACCACAAAATAAAAATTACCTTGATAACATATCGAATTCTTGATACAATGACGAACGTAAGCATGCCTCAATTGCAGAGAAATAAAGAAAATCCAATATTATTCAATCACTCAAAATTGTTTGCCTTACAATGCAAAAATCTATTATTTATAGGCTAATATTAACTTAGTGCCTAAGTAAGGAATAAATAAGGCAACGAAATTAATGTCTATAGAAATTAACAAATAAAGAAACTTCTTAATCGCTAAAGAAATGACAAATTAGGCAGTTAACTAATGCCTAAGAAAATATTAGATGAAGAAACTATTTGATGTCTAAATAAAGAACAAATATGGAAACTACTTGAAGCCTAAAGAAAATTACAAAGTCAAATGCGTGCAAAAGGCCACATAATCTAGGCTTGTAAATTAGGTCTACACACTTGACATAATGAAACAATGCCATCTACTTCTTTAACTCTCGTGGCTTGAAGTGAGGGAACAAAATGTACTTATTCACTAAGCAGCCCACAAAGCTTTACAAGTTGAATTTTAGCCTTTTAACTCACAACCTTATAACTGACCTCGCTAGAAGTGTAAGGTCCTCATCCCTTTGTGATCCTCCTCTAAGCTTATTGTCATGGCGATCCATACTCGAATCAGTAAGATGATAACTCCCATATGATGGAAGTAATCATTTACATGGACCTATCAATCGTCATTGGGTCTTAAGTCTATTAGGATATAATTCCTAGCTCACTTGGCCTTAACAACTATCGTATTCAAACCATCATAAAAGGCCTCCTTTGCAATGCTACGGTTATAAAAACAAAACCATTGTAAGGAATAGATCTAATGAGAGCCTACAAAATTTGTTAATATTTTATGTATTTATGGCAGTGTTTTGTGTCCATTGCAATAATAACACTGCAAGACTTAATGATTTTTTTAGGTTGTCATTATGTGGATTTGCAATAGTTTTTTTTTTTTGTTGCAATTGTCACAATAAAAATGCGATAAAAATATTGTTTTGTTGTAGTATCATTCAAGGTTGTCAAAATTACGATTCAACTCAATAGACTCGGTGGTGACTTGTGCAAACTTGGTAAAATTATTGAGTTTGAGCGAGTTAGACAAGTTAGGAAGCTTTAGAGTTTCAAGCCAAATATTGCAATGCAATCCATTTTTCTTACTTAAAAAAGATATAGAAGTCCAGCCCAAAGCTCAACCTCTATTAACCTTAAAAAAGAAGGATATGTGTACTTTACCCTATCTTTCCCATTGTTCTTCTGCATTTTCATGCTTTTGCACTTTTGCCATTAATAGCTCCATGATCTAGCTCCAATCTGCCTCCTTGGTGCAACTTCACTTGAGATTGAGTATAGATGATGCTGGCCATAGTCTCCATCAACATTAGCACACCAGAAAACATTGAAGTTCTTCACTATTCGTATAAAATTGCGTTTTGTAACTTTCTTTCTCCAATTTTTTAAGTTTTTTATCTTCTGAGTTGTGATTGTGATATGTATACTAGATGATTTATTAATGTTGAGTGAAATAATGCTAATGTTGAATGTTTTTGTATTTTGAGTTTTGTAAATTTTATGTCTCAACTTATAAGGTCAATAAGTTATGTAAGTTATCTATCATCTACACTACTTGATTTACAAGGTGAGTAATTGGATGATCATTGAAGTAATACCAATCAAATTTTGGAAAGTAAGGACAATCAAATTTGAGCATCTAAAAGATATATTAATGTAACATTAAAATCATGATGCATTAACATAATTCAATTTGCCTCATATAATTTCATGAAATACTTTTAAGATTATATAGATTGATGTAGCACCTCACAAAAACTAAAAAGCTTAGGATTTTTTAATTTTATCAATCCACATAAATTTGGAGACTAAACTGCAAAATTTTTACCAAACTTTTGTTTAATATCAATTTGTTGAATTTTTATTTTTGTTTTTGAGACTTAGTTATGTTGAATGAGTTACTATTTTGAATTATGGAATATGAAGCTTATTGAAAGTTGTATGTTGACTTGAATGAAAAGTATGGAATATGGGTTATGGATTATGAAATAAGTATTTATGTACGAAAATTTTATGTGTTTTTGTAATATAGTTATGTACTTATGTTTACTAGTTATTCAATAATAGGTGTATGTAAACTTACAATTCTATATTACGAGTTTAAATTACTTGTCCACTCTCTTTCACAAGTATGCCTTGAATCGTGAGTTTGACAACATTGGTGTCATTTCATGAAGTTCTAAATGCTTCCAAATTCTGCTAACATTTTTTATATAAACTTTGTTTGATTTGAGTTTATTTGGATTTGGAAAAAGAATTTTAGAGTTTCAAATATCCTCAGCAAAGTGTTAATTTTTCTCATACAAATCTTAATGTGCTATGTAGATCTTAACATACCAATTGAATATTAATTTACATTAGCAAATATTTGATAACAACATGGAACAATGAAAAAAAATCTGCAGCCATAATTAAAATTTTATTAACTCTTAGCTCTGAGCCTCTAACACAGTCAAAAACTAAAATTAAGTGGGCCTATCAATCAAGGAACAATTCATTACTTTACCCTTTCAGTTAACTTAAAGGCTTAGGGCCAGGTCTACAATCTTAATGAATATATATCGATCACTTTATCAAAACAAAGAAATTTGTATATAACATAGCAATCCTCCTACAAGTTCTCACAACGGTGAGGGCAAAAATTTAAATAAAAAAGAAAAACATTTACAACGGCATTTGATGTACTCGTCCTACATAAAAACAAAAATATTTACATCTCAATCAATTTCTAGGGAGCAATTATCTAAAGACACATCCCTAATCAAAAGAAATAAAAAAAATCCTCCAATCATAATTTACAGAAAAACAAAACCAATCTTTGTTACACTGTACAATTACGCCATTCACAAGCAAGTCCTACCTTCGAAACTCCTCTTATTATCCACACGAACTAGTCATCATTTCCTTAACCACCAAAGCTCTGGCTCGATTGATAGTGACGAGGCACAAGTACACATGCTCTTCGAGCTCCTCCACATGCTTCCTAAACCCAACCTCACTTTTCCTAAGCTCCTTCACAATCTCCAATCCCAGCTTCTTCTCCTCCTTCCTTCCCAACCAAAACCTTATCATCTCCCTGTTTCTCTCAATCTCATCGTGAAGCCGAGCCACCAGACGACTCATCGTATCAAAGTCTCTGTTCAGAATATACGTCCCCTTAGCTGCCACATCGAGCTGATCACGAACCTTACCAAGAAACCCACTTCTCAGAACCCTAAACCTTCGCTTTAGCTTCCTCTTTAAACTCCCAATTGGAAAGCTCAGAATTGCTGGTCCCATTATGATTACTGTTACAGCATGTGCTGCTATAATTACTGCTGCACCTGCTACTAATCCACAAGCTAATGTCGCACAAATCCCACTTGCTTTCTTCATGTACTTTATGTACTTAATCTTCCTCACCACTTTCTTCCTCATTGCCTTTAGATGTTGAAGTACCGACGAATTCTTGTCGTTGACGGTTTTGAAGTCGTAGTCGTTGGGATTTGAAAACGGGTTCCTGGAAAGGATGAATGATTCGAGCTCAAAGACGATGAGTTCGAAGCTTCCAGCTTCATGCTTTTCGTCTTCCTGGTGGTCCATGATGTCTAGTGCTCGTTTTATGAAGTGGTAATTAGAGTGGACCTGGTTAATGCTATTGAGGAGATGAGTGCAGATGTGTGAAGCTGAAGCACTGATGTCGAAGTAAGAGAGCATGAGGTGTTTGAGTTCTGGTTTTTGTGAGAGGATTGATGAATGATTAAGGATTGAAGGTATGGATTCTTGGCCTGGTTCGAGGAGCACATCGGAGAATTTGTTGTGGTTGGAGTAAATGGAAGGCTGGCTGATGAGTAAGTTTTGAGCTTTGGTGAAGAAATCAGCGTAGGATTTCGTCCTCAGTGCCCTGTGGTACTCTTCATGGACGTTGATGCTTTTTCGAATAGTGTCTTTGAGCTCTTTCCCATCTGAAAAACATATTTTATTGGAGTTATTTTCTGTGAAGGATATGTATTATATGAGATATATCATAAACAGATAATTAACGCAAATTTACGAAGTATGGATATCATCTATATATGAAAGATGGTATATATCATGTGTATCAAATACGTTAGGACTACTTTATCTAAAAATTTTGTCGTGCAAATTGTGTCGTCTTGTGACTTTATTCGAATAATTTATACATAGAACCGAGTTTGTCAATGATATGGTAAAATTAATCTATAAAGTATGTATACTTTAAAAGGCAAATTATAAAAATAAACGGTTTGAGAAAGAAATATTATTATTAGTGTGTTTAACAATAGCATGATACTTTTTTAGATTGAAGATGCACATTTAATGTTGTATGGTGGCACCATGTTTGATATTGTTGTGTGATAATTTCTTCAATGTATAAGAAACTTTCCAAAGCTTTTCCATTTAAACTATCTGCAAGTAGTGGTTTAATAGTAGTCATCATTTACATGAAAAGGGCATATTAAATACAAAACTATAACTTTGGAAGAAAAAGGGTAGGAAAGAATTGGAAGAACATGGAAGATGTAATTAATTAAGCATGGGAAATAAATGGTTAAAACGATGACTTCCTCTCTCATATTTAAAAAACTTTAGAAACTTATTTATCTAAAGGAATAAGAAATTCGGAGAATTGTAGAACCTGAGAGCAATCACAGGTGACATAAATCTCCAAGGATATCAAAGATGGTTGCCAAATTCAAAAGCTGAATTCATATATATAAGAACGTACCTTTGGTGCTGACCTTCCCAGCTCCTAGTTTTGCCCACATCTTGATGATCTTACAAACAAACTTGATCGATGTCAAAAAAATAACAGATAAGAAGGGAACTTCTATATATGTTATTCTTGAACAAACTTTACTCTGATCAATGATCGCTTAGAAGCAGATCTATGTAATCTTCCTTTGTATAGCCCTTTATGGAAAAGAAGAGTGAGGCTAAATGGCCTAATAATCAAATACTTCCTAGGTATAGTCTGTTGAAGATGATACATGTTTGCTTATAAAGCCTCGAATGGTTGTTATAAGGATTCACTTTCAAGCTTTCTTTTTGAAATATTCTCCTAATGATCATCCGGAGAGAGATACAGATAATAATTACTTTCTCCCAAGATGTTTGCAAGCTTTAAGGCTGAAATTGCTGTACATCTATCCCTTATTTCCCTCTTGAGGACTTTATAGCTCTTTTTGCTCACTTTCTTTAATAAGATTTGTCATCATTTAAGTTACACGAGTTTTCAAGCTTGCACCAATTATGTTCCTGCTTACAAATGTGTATCGTGGAGGCAGAAATATTCTTTCTCTAATAGAAGTGTAACTTACAAATTTATGTGTGGGCTATAGGAAGTTATATGACTATTTTACCCTCAATATGTACATTTAACTGAATTTAATTACCATGTCTGAGTTGATTTCTATAACTTAAATGTAAAATGGTATAATTTTTTTAATTTTAAAATGCAATTTTGATGACAATAAACCGTACCTTACATCAATTTAATGTATTGAAGATTTTATTTTCATAGTGTTTTCCAAAAGAATCAAATTTAAGCTGATGATTATGAGAATTACATTAGTTAAATTTCTACATAGCACTAGTTAAATTGAAACTTTCTGAAACAAACTTTTCCCACGGTGGAGTTTCTGTATGTTTAATTAAGATTGTCTTTATTCTTTTGAAATCATTAATTAAGATTGTTATATATATATATGGAAAATTATACTTTTGGTCCCAACTAGTCCCTATTTTTTAAAAAAAATTTGTAATTAAATCTATATAGTTTATAAATACTTTAATTTAGTTCCTACGTATTTTATTAAATTTTGTTAAGGTAACTAATTATATGTTGTCCGAATATGTATGATTTATACTTATACAAAATTAACTCATATATATATATATATATAAAATAAATTAATATTGACAAAAATATAGTGATAGAGACTACATTGTAAATAATTTAAACTACAAGAACTTAATTATAAATTGTTAAAGTATAATGACTAAATTAAAAATTAAGTGAAACTATAAGAAACAAAATTATAATTTTTTTCATATAAATATATGAGGGACAATAAAGCAAGAGAGAAAAAGAAAAGCTCCAAAATCAAAATTAGGACTTACTTGATTGTTGCATGGCCCATCTCCAACTATGGACAAAGCTGCTTTGAATTTAAAAATCAATCACCGAACAGAGAAGTTTTGCTTGCCAAACCGCCCAAAACAATCTATATATTCTTGTATTAATATTTGCACATGCGTTGGCTCTTTATATATAGATTCCAAAACTCAGATATACGATAGCTACAGAGACCCACCATTGTCATCATCATTAATCACATGATCATCTAATTAATTCAATCCATAATTTTCTCATTTTTGAACAATCTTCCTGTGCATGTGTGTTCGTAAATAACATCATCAATTTTGCCGTCATTTAGAGGCATTAGCCTCCAAAGCATATATAAGATGTTGTTAGGTATCCACCAATTGAGTATTTATATAAAACTAGAACAAGTCATAATTAAACCTAATTAATTATAAAGTTGCATTAGGTAAACAAATATTAAGTAATAATTAAATTAGCTAGGGTCAGACAATAACAGTCAACTTAGATTGCTGATATTGAGAACGGAACTAATTAATTAGAATTTAGAATTAATATCAAAAGATCAATATTTTTGGCGAGCCTTTAAATTAAAGCTCTGATGATAAGCTTCTGGCTTCCTCTGTCAAACATCTCTTGACAACACCTTTGAAGATCGAAATTAATTAATTAAACTTCCATGAGAGAATTTGTTCTAAGAAACGTCAATGAAACTGGACATTATAAAAAAATTGGAAGATTTTTATTTTCCCTCAATAATGAAAAAATGTTTGATACTATCGGAAACATGTGTTTCTATGATTAAAAAGGAAGATGGTTTTTTTTTAAAAAAAATATTGATTCACTAGTGGATCAAATATTCTGGAATGGAATATAGTTATCTCTATTTGAATAGAATGATCCTCAGTCAAAATTGTATTGGAATTCAATTATTGAAGATATTTTGGAATGAAATTAAAGTCATCGCTTAGAAGCAGACGCTAGCTATAGCTATGGTTATGAATATTTATTATTTGTGTTGCCAAACTTCAAGCCCACGTCCATCTTCTTTCTTTCTGTTTTTCTGTCTGTTTCTTGGGAAAGACAGAGAGAGAAGAAGACGAAAAAGGAAAGAAAATATGTGAGCGTCCACAAGGAGACAAGCTGACCAAAATGAGTTAGGGTGAGGGAGGCATGCATGTTGAAGCAACCTGAGGTTATACATTACACAACTGATATATACTTCAATCAACCTATAATTAATGCATGAGAGTTTCCTTGAGAGAGAGAAGATTCCTTAAGAGAGGAAGAAATAGAAAGAGAAGAAAGTGCAAAATACGCGTGGAGATTTCAATTTGTGATGAAGACTTTTAGGCAAATATATATATATATATATATATATATATATATATATATATATATATATGTATGATAGAGATGGATCCAAGGGGAGCTTGAGGTGCGATCACCTCCTTTGAATTTTTAAAATGTCAAATTTTATATGTAAATTTATTTTATATTTTTTATTTAATTCTTAAATTGATAAAAGTTTGCCTCTATTTAAATTGTAATAATTTATCTCCTTTAACTCAAATTTGTGATATAAATATTTTCAACTCTCTTATAATCAAATCTTATATCCACTGATATATGAGGATTTATTAATTCTTCTGTTATTACATGACCGATGTGTTTCAACGACATCCACATCTCTTAGGGTCTCTCTTTATTTTGTAACGTCAATCTTTTGTGGGTTAGGGTGGCAATAACGATATCAAATACGTAAAACACAAGATATTAATTTGGCCGATTTTACAAGGATGTACCGTTAGAAAACTTCAGAAATAAAGATTAAAGCCATTCATCTATATTATTACTCAGAATTTCAACCATTTATAATCATTTTATATATATATATCCTCAGACTTCAAAGTTAAGACTTCTAGCTACTTTGAAAACTTCGGTTTTTGGTAAATAAAAATGAATTTCCCAAAACTTTTAAAACTTACTTATAAGATGTTTAATATATCAAATACATATATAAATTAAAATTTATATATGTTTTATATTAAACTCTTTCCGCTAAGGTTTTGGGAATCCATGTACTAAACAGCCAAAGGGAAAAGAGGAGAATGACCGATTAATTCAATACTATACATGTGAATAAACTCTTTCCGCTATTTTTTTTTTTTAACTCATGAGAAGTCAAAAAAAATAGAAAGAGAAAAAATTGGAGGATTTTAGTGTAGGAATTAAATAGGCATATTAAATAATTCCAAGAAACATGAAAATAAGATCTTGAATTAAATTGAGTCATACAAGATAATCCCAAAACAAGTATTAGCAAAA
The DNA here is from genome assembly GCA_037074485.1 of Delonix regia. NCBI lineage: Eukaryota > Viridiplantae > Streptophyta > Magnoliopsida > Fabales > Fabaceae > Delonix > Delonix regia. The sequence continues at coordinate 16,621,401 of CM073449.1, read as the reverse complement.
ACAAAATTATTGGATTAACAAACCTCCAATCATAGCGTAACCCCAACAAGAAAATTTGAACACCAAAGAAAAGAACGGTTAGCATCAAATGTGTTAGAAATGTTTTCTTGTTGATGAATAGTAGTGTGTGATGGGTACTTGGGGATTTTATTTGCCTCACTCACTCAAGAACTCTCTTAGATTTTTCTCTAGGTCATTGTTCTATCAATTCACCTAACCCTAAGCCGAGCCTCTTACTTATAAGTTATTGTAGCTATCACCTTATGATAGTCATTATCATGATAAAACCTTAATCCTAGTAGGAGATGAAGACCACAATTAAATCTTATATTAAATCTTTACTAACTATTAGATAAGATATGTTTCATAAAATTAAAATATCTTAAATATGAAATTTAATCCAACATTCTCCCACTTGGTCCGAACATAGTTTTATCATACAACATACCCAAATATATATTACATGAATCATAGCAATAGGTTCTCTAAGTAACAAGTACTATCTTCCATATATCACATGTAACATAATTTGGACTTTATAGTGTTGTATATACATCTATATACACTTTATGAATAAACCTCAAATGTTTGTTCAGGACCAAACTTGAATGTTTGCTTATCTACTAGTATATATACAAAGTTTGAGACAACAAATCATAATTTGAAATTTATCACTTCATTTAGCTCAGCTAGATAGATGTGACTGAAGTCCTATATGAGTCACATGATCCTTAAACTCCCTTGGATGCATCCCTTTAGTCAAAGGATCAACTAACATTTCTTTTGTTCAAATGTGCTAATGACCACTTGATCAATTTTGATATGTTGCTTCAAGGCTAAGCACTTTATGTCAATGTGTTTACTTTAACTATCAATTTTATTATTTTTAGCCAAGAACACTATAATCGTATTGTCACAAAATAGTTTGTAGGCATAGAAATTGAGTTCAAAATCATAAGCCCAATGATGATATTCTTTAACCATAATTCTTATGAAACTCACTTCAAAATAGGAGATGAACTCAGCCTCCATAGTAGTAGTAGTAGTAGTCAATGATTGTTTTGCACTCTTCCATGACATGGCTCCCTTAACTAGCAAGATGGTGTAACTAGATGTTAACTTTTTAGTGACACCACATCTTGGTAGGTCTGTGTCTGAAAGAGTAGCAACCTCCAGAATGTCGGTCCTCTTATACGTAAGCATGTAATCCTTCATACCTTATATGTATCTTAAAACCTTCTTTGTTGTCTTTTAATGATCCAACCTTTGATTGTTTTGATATCTTCCACAACAAAAGCTATGTCTAGTCTTGTGCAAACACATGCATATATGAGGCTTCCAACCACTTAGGCATATAGAACATTTTCTAGCCTTATCAGCACTTAAGATGAACCTTTCAGGTTGTTTCATGCATGCATTTTCCTTAAGGTCACCATGAAGGAAGGTCGTTTTCACATCCATTTGGTGTAATTCTGAGTCAAAATTGGCAACAAATGTCATAATAATATGAAAGTTATCCTTTTTAGATATAGGATAAAATTTCTCTCTATAATCAACCCCATCCTTTTGTATGAAACCTTTGGCAACTAACCTTGCCTTGTATTGCAATATTACCCAAAGAGTCTTTCTTGGTCTTATAGAACCATTTATAGCCAATGGCCTTGGCTCTACTAGGTAATTCTACAAGGTCCCAGACATGATTAGTTGTCATAGATTCCATCTCATCCATCATGGCATTGTGCTAAAATTTAAAATTATCACTACTCAGTGCTTGTGATAACGTAATTTGTTCATTCTCTACACTTATATCATTTTCAGGCTTAAGTAAATACACCATGTAGTCATTATGAACTATTAGTTTTCTTATCCTTATAGATCTTCTTAATTCAACTTGTTGTAAAGGTTGAGGCTGCTCAATAACAGGATCTTTTACTAGTATTTAAAGAGTCTCACTAGCAATAATTGAATCCACCACATGATTCTCCTTATTACCAGCATAATCATTTGAGGCTTGTGGGATTTCAATATGTTCATTTGAGAATGATGTTATTAATAGGAGTGATCAAAACTATGACAATGTCATTGAAAATGATCATATTTTAAAAATAACCTCTACTATTGATAATGGAATAATAGTTCTTAATGACACCTATCCAATGCAAAGAATTAATGGCATTCCTAAATTCTACAAACTTTATCATATAATTATAACAGTAATATAACCCTTAGAATTTCCAATGTAGCCAACAAAATATGTAGTAATAATCCAGGATCTAACTTTCTCTCCAATGCATTATGCACTCTTACTTCCGTAGGACAACCCCATGCTTGTAAATGATTTAAACTAGGTTTCCAACCTTTCTAGATTTCAATGAGTGTTTTAGAAATAGTCTTTGTTAGAACCCTATTAAGAATGTATTTAACTGTCTTAAGTGCTTCTCTCTACAAGAAAGTAGAATGTTTTAAGTTGCTTAGCATACTTTTCACCATGCCCAATAGAGTCTTGTTTTTTTTTTTAGCTACACCAATCATGTTAGGAGAGCCAAGCATGGTGTACTAAGCAATTATACCATGCTCCTCAAGGAGCTTCGCAAATAAACCATATACTTGTTCATTATTTATGTACCTACCAAAGTATGCACATTTTATATCTTATCTCACAATTTTAATTTGTTTATCATGTTGCTTTTCTACTTCAGCTTTAATAGATTTTGAAAGCATCAAATACCTCACTTTTATTATAAAACAAATATATATACATAAAACATGAAGGATCATTAATAAAGGAATGAAATACTTTTTGTCTACTAGAATTCAAATTGGGACTGCAGATATTAGTGTATATTATTTCTAATAGTTCAAAACTTCTTCTAGCCCCTTTAAGTGACATGTTGGTTTGCTTTTCTTTTAATGCATTCCATACAAGAATTAAAGTCTGTAAAGTCTAAGGATGCAAGAACTCATCATTCACTGACCTTCTGATTTGCTCAATGGAGATATGCCCCAATCTCTAATGCCACAAACTAAATGATCTTTCATTCTTGACACAGTATTTTAAAACATATTTTCATGCACAACCATTTAGGTATTAAGGATATTTGAATTAATGTGAATCATATACAAGCCACCATCTAAACTAATTTTCCAATAGGTATTGAATTTATCATTAAATCAAATAAGGTCCTCATATGTTTAATGAAAATCACTATGGAATAAGTCCAGTAACTTAAATGAAATTCCTAGCTAAACTTGGAATGTAAAATGTTTGTTCAAGATCTAAAAGATAGCCAAAAATCAATATGATCCTATATATATGTCCCTACTACCTCAACCCATGAGCCAATCCACTTTCCAAGAAACACTTCACACTCACTTGGCTCTGTTTCCTTTGGTTGAAAAAATCCTGCATGGCATTAGAAATGTGGATTGTAGATCCAGTATCAATCCATCAAGCATCATGACAAATTAGAACCAAATTAGATTCAAAACAAACAAAAGAAACATATGTCCGTTCTTCTCCAACTAGGCCTTTCGTTTTTTGCAATCCTTCCTTATATACCTTTTCTTTTTACAAAAGAAACATTTGGCAGCATCTTCATCAATATGTCAAATTCTTCTTGTCTTTTCCTTTATGGCCCTTTTTCTTAGAGTTGTTGCCAAATGAACCTCAAATAAAGCCCCACCACTTTCCACAATAAGGCTATTTTCCTCTTGCACACATACATATGTCCAATAATTCATTTACTATCCAATTATCCTTATGTGTGTTATAAGATGTAATGAATGGCCATACTATGGAGATAATGAGTTGAGAATCAATTGCACCAAGAGTCACATATCTCTATCTCAAGAGACTTCAATTGAGACATTATGTCTCTAATCTACATTATGTGCTCACTCACCCTTTAAGTGCCAATCAATTTCAAATAGCACAATTAAGTCATTAATGTGCTTGAAAGTGACTTATCTAAAGAAGCAAATTGTTCATCAATGGCCTTTATGTAAACCTTGACCTTGGCATTAGTCAAGAATGGAGCCACAAATGCTTTTCTTTATGCATAGTTTAATCAGCATCATAGTGTTGATATCATGCTTTTTCCATTGGGAAACTAGCACTTGTGGGCAATAAAGGCTCCTCCTTACAATATGCATCATCTAAGTCAAGGCATCTTAAAAGAAGGAGGATGTCCTCCTTTGAAGCTCGATAGTTACTTTCATCTAGAATAATTTTATTACCAAAATTTGCTAATATAAAAGATGTTGCAAATAAATCTAATAGATTAATATATGCTCTCATAATTTTAATTGAATAAATTAATCATCACACATAATGTATGCTCACCAATGTTAGTCACACCAAAACATAAATTACATGTTAGTAAATATATCTGTATGCAAAGATTTTAGCATATAATTAATGTATAAACCTTTAATGATGAAATTTAAAAGGCATTCATGGTTTCTAATATCTATGGGCTATTTTAAAAGCACAAAGCAATTTTTAATTCCATCCAAATTGAAAATAAATTAACCCACAATTTAGGCCCATAAGTTGCCTATGCAAAAAAGTTCCAAAGAAATATCAAGTCTAAAAAGCCCATTGTCAAATGTCAAATGATCCTCCTTTCATTTATGGATCATTGAAAATAGGCCTAAAATGTAAATGCCCATGGGATAATCATTTAAACGCATCAACAAGGGCCTATTTTACGCATCAAAACAACTTATCGTTACCTCCAGTGGGGTTGTTTGACTCAATTTAGGCCCAATTCTAACTCACAATATTACCTGGCCATATCTTATTTTCTAAAATTTCCTTTTGGGTGCTTATAAAGCCAAAATTCATTAATTTTTTGAGACAAACAAGATTATATAATCAAAATACAAAAAAAAAAAAAGCATGTAAATTTTGCCTAGTGATACTTTGATGGTTGAGACATGGTTGTTTCAAAATTTTCAATTAGAAAAGGAATGGGTTTAAGCTTCAAAATGCACGATATTATTCAAAGAAACCGTTGGAAAGCTTATACATAAAAAATGAAGCATGAAAATATACTCAGGTGAACACCCAAGCATTAGAATTTTAAAACAAAAAATACTAATGATAAGAATTGAAAATGTAAAAATTAAAAATTTTAAAATTTAAAATTTTTAAAAATAATTAATTTAGAAAGATAACAACTTGTAAAAATTCAAATGAGATAAAGAAATTAATTAATAAAAAAAGCAACATAAATCAAAATAAAATGATAAGAAGGAAACAAATTAACTGAAAATTCAAGAAAAATGAATAAAGTTAAAAAGAATAAAAACAAATAAAAACAAAGCAAGACAAAACAAAAGCACGGACAAAAATTTAGGTCAAACGAGAATAATAATCAAAAGGGTAGGCTTGACATACTACTCCCTCTATCCTACTTAGTAGAATTAGGAAAAGGGAAAAGATCTTGCAGCCTAATCCCACCTAATGGCAGAAGCAATCCAGAATGATGGAGACAACACGAAGAGAGTCTGGAAACAAGAACTTACGAAGCTAAAGCATGGAGAACGAAGAAGAGAAGAAAGGAGAGAAATAGAGACGAGAGAGGGAGAAGCAAAGAGCTTAAACGAAGAAGAGAAGAAAAGAGAGAAACAAAATGGTGAAGGGGGTAGAAGGAGACCACAGATGAAAAAGAAAAAAAGAGCACAAGAGAGGTTGAGAGAGATAAAGGAGCTCCAGAGAGAAGAAATCAGAAGAGAGGCATCGGGAAGCAAGCACAGAAGAATCTGAAGAATAAAAGACGGATAACACAGAAGAAGCAAGCACGAAGGAGCTAGAAATACTGAAGAATCTGAGATATCAACAGTGTAAGATGTCCCTGTTCTCACATGCTAAAGAGGGATAAACAAAGAGATACAAAGGTCTTAAGGATGTGAGGTATTTTCCTTCTTGCATACTCGAAATGAAAGACTCAACTTGAAGAAAAACAAGAGAAGACCAAGAATCCCTAAGTAACCAAATAGCATGAAATAAGAGATTAAAAACCGAGCTTAAAAGAGGAACGTTCTAAAGACTTGAACTAGATTGGGATCTCCTGGAGGTAATTTTCATTTTTTTTTGGTTTGTGAATTTTGATTCTTCTAGATATGGGTTAACCGTTTATAGGAACCAGTAAATATAGGTTGTCTTTATTATTCTGTAATGAAGCTCTGAGAATGAGAGGGCCACACGTTATTTGCTATTTGCCGAGTGTGTGATGTGTTGTGATTTTGTGTGCTTTAAAGTGAATGTTGACCTCATATGCGTCAATTGAAAAAATATCACACGTATTAAACTAGTGATTTAACATCACACTCTCAAAAATGTTATTTTATATAAAATTAATTGTTTTATTAATTTAAACAAAGAAATTAAATTTATATAAATTTAAATTTATAAATCATTAATTTTATATAAATTTAAATTTTTTTAAAAAAATAATTTTATACAAATTTAAATTTATAAAGAATTGATTTGTCAAAATTAATTTATAAAGAATCAAATTATTACACAATACAAATAGAAGACCAATTTTATATTTTTTCCCATGGGTTGCTAAAATTTTATGTGTGATATTAGCTCTGAAATAAGTGATTCGGGGTAAATAATGTTAAAATAGTTCTGAATGTTTCAAAAAAAATGGAAGATTAATGACTAATAAAGATATGGATGGCATAATGAAAGTAGAACCAGGTAAGTACTACATAATAGTTCCAACTATTTGCGTCTCTTTCTCCTTTTGTTTTCTTTTAATGAAAAGAATGGTATCAACTGGAATTTGATATTTCACACCTTTAAATAATTCATATCATAATTTTTTTTTTATCAAAATACTTAAAATATTTGTAAAAAAACATTAATTGTTAACATTACAGGATCCTTAGTCCTGTGACATCTCTTGTAATATCCCTATAAACAAAAAATTTATATTTATCCCTACCTTAAATATTTTATCACCCAAATCATTCCTAATATTCTCATTAAAAATATTTTATCACAATAATTACATCTTTTATCTCCACATAATTATTTTAAACACCCACTCATGCACACTATCCCAACTTTAATTAAAATAATATCCCAATAATTTCTACTAATATTATTTTATTAACCCACTTAATTAAACTAATATCATAATTATACCTCTACTCCCACTCATATTATTTCAATACCTAATTATATCATTAAACATCAATTACATCTTAAAACATCATACACTCCTTCAGACTCTAACATCACTGCGCAACAACGTCCATCTCCATTCATTCATTGCGCAAATCCACCAACCGGCAAACTAAGGCTGCTCCACCACCAAGAAGGGTGGTCGGCATTTCCTCTTGACAATTGTAGCTCCATCGTCACTTTCCCCACCAACAACGGTCACCAATTGGCTAGAAATTTTACCATTTTTCGATAGTTTGAAGAGCAAAAATTTGAGGCTTGAAAATGCAATTTTGATGCATTTTTAATCTAATTAAGCTTAGGGCTTCACTTTCTATAGTTTTTTCACACCTTTCTCCTTCATTTTTACTGATCAATTTGGTCCAATTTGCCTCATATTAAAGAAACCCCAATTCGAGTACTGTTCATCTGCAAAAATCATAGTTCATGCGAGAAAGTGATGAAATTGAGCTTAATTTGGTGTAATTCCATCAAATTAAGTTAGGATCACACTTCATAGGTGAATTTCACACCTTTTTCCCCTTGAAATCACTTATCAATTGTGAGATTTGGCTTTCGAATTGAAAATTCCCAATTTAGGGTTCTAAGGGCAATGTGGGAATTTAGTGAAATTTGTGTTCTTAGGACTTCTTAAATTTTTTTTTTTTTATGCATTTAGGGAGTGATTTAGACTTTTTGAAATTTTAGTTTGAATTTTAGAACAAATTTCAAATTTTTAGTAATTTTCCTAGATTTTTCATGAAGGAAAAGGAAGAAAATTAGAAGGAAAATTAGTATTACTTGATTGGATAAACAATCAATATTATTTGAGGTTAAATGAAAATTTTGAAATTTATTAGATTGCCCTTAAGTAAAATTTGTATTATGGTAGGTGTTAGAAATTTAATAAGTGCATAATTGGATAATTGAATAAAAAAAAATAATGATAATAATAATAATAATAATAATAATAATAATAATAATAATAATAATAATAATAGTAATAATAATGATAATAAGATAATAAAATGAAATATAGGTCATAAGTATTTTAAAGTGTTATTTAAGAAAGTGGCCCATAAATTTAATTTCCAAAAATTTAGTATAGAAATAGGTAAATTGGATAAAGATAAATAAGAAATAATTAATTAGATCTATGACAAAATCAAATAATTGAATTAATTATGAGGATTGAATGTTAAGAATATTTTATTTATATTATAGGTGACTAAAAAATTGTCAACAAAGGAATTATAATCAAGGATAGAAGCAGGTTGATATATTCCTTCTAAGTGAGCAAATAATTCTAATTATACAAAATATTGTTTTGAATTATAAATTTTGAATTTTGAATTATCAGAAATATTGAAATCTGAACGCTAAAGTAGTACAATTTTGAAATTTTCGATATCTGTACATGGATGTATATTTATTTATGAATTATTGGGAATGTGTCCAAAACAGAACCTTGTAACTGACAACAGTAGACGCTAGCCGTAGTGCATTGCGATTGGCAATCTGATAAGGTTGGATATTATACCTTTTCCAGCATGTTCTGTTTGAAACTTGTGGCCATTATGATATTTACTCAGAGCCTATGCCCGAATAAGTATAAGTTTTTATCTATTATCACTAGTCTTGACCTAACTCTATATTTTGTAATTATGATTGGTTCAGTAGAAAATTTCTAAGTGCATTCTGTTAGTGATTATTCTCTATTTGATATTGTTGAGTTATGACTGTATGATATCTAATTTTAAATTTTGAAAGACGTATCATAGTAAATTTGTTCCTTTTCTTTTTTGGCAATATTAGAATTACCTGATCACTGAGTTTCTACTCACCTCATTATTTAACATTTTTCAGATTTCAGCGTCGATACAGAATAACCACCTTCAAAATTTTAATCTTGGTGAGCTTAGCCTACTTTAAAGCTATGTTTATCCTTATTTTTATGATTCAGTTCAGTTGCTCCCCTATATACATGTTAAATGTTTGATGTATTACTATAGTATGATAGAAAATATCTGTATGGAGAGTTATGAGATTTATGTTTATTTAATATGAATATATATAAGTTCTTTTGATATAAGGTATTTAACGGGTTCACGAGAATGAATGATACCTCATTCTCGTGCCGGTTACGCCCTACCGACTCAAATCGTAACATGTCTTGTCTTATTGAGTTGCAACACCGAAATTTTTTTAAAAAAATTAATAAATTTTAAAATATTAAAATATTTATATTCTAAATTTAAAATAATAATATAAATAATATTTTCAAAATTTTATTTTCAAGCTTTTTGTTTCACAATTTCAAATTTGTTAGTATCTTAAATTTATAAAATAAAAACATTTCAATATTTTAAATATAATATACTTGTTAATTAGTAGGTGATAATAGCAATAAAAGAAATTTGAGAAAATGAATATTTTAATCTCTTACTTTTTATCTCAATGTTAATTTAGTCTTTATAAATTTATAGTGCCAAATGAAGAAAAAAAAATTTAATTTTTATTCTCAGCTAAAAATTTATTTAAAAGGAGTTATTGTGAATTATTTTTAAAAAATTAACTTTACAAGGCTAAATTAATAATTTTTGAATTAAAAATTAAATTTAAAATTCAATTTTACATGAAAAAGTATTTGATACCCCACACTTAAAATTTAAGATTTAAGGTTTAATTTTACATGGAGGTAACCCATGTTAGTAAATAAACCTCTGATATTATTATCTGTACAAAAAGTTGAATTTTAAGGAGTTTATCTTGAATTACTAAATCCATGAGTAATTCAGTATCAACCTTAGTAAATTTCGTGGAAACAATGTTTGACTTAATCACCGAGGCAAGCTAATATGAGAGTGCAAAGTTGAACAGCAATGCGTTTTGTTCTCTTGTCTGGGATGCCGTACGTATTCACGGGAGGAAATGCTTTCTTTTTACTATGAGCTGCCTCTGATGGTGTATTGTACCGTGCTTGTTAATTTAGCTTTGTAAAGTTAATTTTTTAAAAAATTGTTGCAATAACTCCTTTTAAATAAATTTTTCTCTTAGAATAAAAATTAAAATTTCTTTTCCTCTCTTGCCACTATTAATTTATAGAGGACTTAAATTAATATTGAGATAAAAAAAAATGAGAGATCAAAATAATCATTTTATTGAATTTCCTTTATTATTATTATTACCAAGTAACTAACAAATATATTATATTTAAAATATTAATTTTTTTTTATAAAGTTAAGATACTAACAAATTTAAATCATTACACAAAAAAATTAAAAATAAAAATTTTAATAATAATATTTAGATTATTATTTTAAATTTTAAATATAAATATATTTATATTTTAAATTTTATTATTTAAAAAAAAAATTAGAAGAGTGGGACAACCCCATTCCATATTGGGGAACATCCCACACAATGGGCCCCCATTTTTATTTGTGCATGACACGTAATTTAAATTCCTGTGTCATGTGCACATTTATAAAAAAAAAAATTATTTTATTAAGTCAGTCTTGTGATTTAATAAGACAAGACGCATCATGGGATTGAGGATCATGTGATGTTGACAATTAATATTTTTTTAATAAATATTTTAAATGTTCTGGTAAAAAATAATTGCGATGCAGGATATAAATCATTTAATTTTTTTTTGTAGCTTGTCAGTCAAAAATTCGTTGGGGCAGCCTGCTCAGGCACGCAAATTGCAAAAGTATTAAATGCTCACAATATATTTTTATCTCTTATGCTTATTTAGATCCTTAGGGTGAAATTATTAATTTTTTTAAGTATTTAAAAATTAATTAGTAAGTCGTATGAAATTTTTAATTCTTTTATAATTTTAAAAGTTAATACATGATTTTTATATAAATAAAAAAATTTTAATTTACAAAAATAGTTGCTAGTGTCATTATTTATTTATTTCATTTATTTTTTAATGTTATCATGTGAAATCATTAATTTCCTTATGTGCTTAAACATTAATAGACAAAAGTCATATGTTAAGCTCTAAAAATTAATATATGATTTTCAAAATTTCAAAAACTACATAATTGCTAAGTCATTGAAATAATCTATTTTTTAGTTTTTCAATTTAGTAAACGTCGTACGAGATTATTTGTCTCCTTAAGCTTTTAGGAATTAATGATTATTTATTTTATTTGTAATTTTTAAACTAAAAACTCTTTGAAAAATTAAAAAAAATCCTAATTTTGAAAATTTCTAAAAATATATATCCAAAAAGCCTAAAATATTTCCCCTTAATAATTTTATTCCTTTTGGAAAGTTAAAAGAGAGAATTCTAATTTCAAAAAATCCAAAGCATAGGTTCCAAAAATCTAGAAAACCCAAAAATATTCTTCCTTTAGTTACATGCCTCTTTCAAAAATTAAAATAAGAATTCTTAATTTTTGAAAATAAATCAAAAATCTCAAATAGTCATTTCTCTTAATGATTTGATTCCCTTTGGAATCATATAAAATAAAATCCTAATTTAAAAAAAATAAAAACAAAAATCCTTTCATCAATAATTTCTTTGGTTTCTCAAAATTAAACCAAAAATTCTAATTTCCAAAATAAAAGAAAAATTTTTAATTCCAAAAATCCTTTCCCTTAATAATTTCATTTCCTTTTCAAAATCATGATAGAAAGTTCTAATTTTTTTCGTTTAAAAAAAGAAAATCAAATCAATAAAAAAACATGAATTAAAAAAATCCCAAAAATTCTTATCCTCGATAATTTTGTTCATCTTTCAAAATTGAAATAAAAAGTGTAATTTCAAAAATTCAAAAAATTTAAAAGGAGAGAAAATGAAGAGAGGTAGAGAGTGAAATCAAGTAATTTTTGTAATTAAAACACACCAATCAAATTTCAAGTTTGTTTTATTGGCAAAAATCAAATTGCTTTCTACTGTCTGACTCATTTTACAAAAATTATGACACCTTGTCTCGCATTTACAATGAACTACCTGGATTTTGATCCCTATCATAAGGTATATAGGCCTTAAGTTCTTATTTTATGTCAAGTTCACCCTTTGTACATATTTATTTTTCTTATATACGTTATTTTTTTTTGTTTATTTATTTTTGCGTATGTTTTGACATTGGTAATCAAAATAAATTTAAGGCCATATTATGTTAATTTCACTTGACTAGTTTATGATAACCGTCCCTGCGGACGAGTGTTGAGAGGTGCCCAACACCTAACTCACATTTAAATAAAATTACGTACCTATATCTGTTTTTGCAAACCACCTTACCTTTTCTATTTGTTTAATATTGGTTTCTAAACTTTTCCATTAAAAATTTTGACAGTGACGCGTAAATAAATCGGTTGCTTGATTATTGTGAGAGATGATATGTTTCTCGTTTCTTTTCATGTTATCTTGGTCGCATGTGACAACCCATATTGACATCATGAAGAAGACACAAAAACAATTAAAGAAACCTTGGTCGAACTAGATTCAAAAGAGGGCATTTAAAAGGTATACAAAATTGACCTATATATTATGCTAGGCAAAGTAGAACTAGAATCACCAATCTAAGAATTAAATAGCATATTAAATAATTTCAATAAAAATGAAAATAAGATCTTGAATAGAACAAGATAATCCTGAAACATATATTAAACACAATATAATAAACTCAAGAAAGATGTAGTTAAAACAAAATTATTAGATCAACAACTCTGGCCATAGTGTAATCCCAACAAGAAAATCTAAACACCAAAGAAAAGAAGGGTTAGTATCAAATGTGTTAGAAGTATTTTTAGACTGATAATGGACAGTATGTATGATGGGAATTTAGGGATTTTATTTGCTTCACTCAATCAAGAACTCTCTCAGATTTTTCTCTATGGCTCTCTCTTCCACCAATTGAGCTAACCCGCCTGCTATTTATAAACTATTGTGGCTATAACCTATGCTAATAGTCCTTATCATAATAAAACACTAATCTTAATAGGAGATGATGACCACATTTAAATTTTAAATAAAAGATCATAACTAACTATTAGATATGATATGTATCATAAATTAAATTATATAAAATAATATAAAATATTTTAAAATTTAAATTTAATCCAACATTTAGAATTTTAGTTAATAAGTCTTTTATATATATTTTTTTTATAAATAACCAACCAAAAAATTAAATAAAAGACTCTCTTTCCTTCCTTAGTATCAAACTTAGTTCAGAAATAGATCAAAGAGTTAAATTGAGGTCTGTGTAAACTCTTAACCCTTATAAATTTTACTTAAGAATAAGCTCCAAGTAGATATGTGAAAATTGCGTTCCTAAAGAACAAGACCCTAATGTTTTTGTGAAACGACAATTTAATTTAGTTGTTCTTTAAAAATGGTTGGACCATAAGAAAATAATAGAAATTTACTATTTCTTAGAAAATATCTAAATAACTAAATTTATATAGAATTAAGAGCCCAGAGGAAAGGGAGACTCCCAGAAAATAGAAATAAAAACTTAAAATGGTTAGTCTAACATATCAACGATCATGATATACAAAATGGAAACTTTTTTTTAGATACGCTCAAATTTTGAACTTGTATCACCAAATCCAAGTAACCTCATAAGGTTCACACTCAACGAAAATTATCAAACTTGCAAATTTAAAAAAAATTATAAGAGAAAAGTGGACTTGTTAAGTCAACTTATAAAAAATTATCTTTATTAATAAATAATTATTGAAAATATATTTACATAAATAAATTTAAAACAAATGTTTTTGAAATCAAACCAGTTATTAAACTATTGAAGGTATTGGTTAATAATTTACTATATTAATTGTAGCTGAATAAGTGATAATATACATATATATATATATATAAGTATTAACAAACAAATACTAATAATATTTGGAATTGAACCATCAAATATTGAATTTAATGTGAAGTATAAGTGTTATTCTATTACGAGAACAATATATACATTTTTCATTAATTCTTACGTAAATATATTAGCTAATTAATATTTAAAAATTAATGTAATAAGATTTGATTGGTTTAAACTACTGTTCAATCAATCAGGTCAATCAAGTTATAGGTTAAAAACAATAATGAAGTTCAGCATTACATACAACAAGAAATTATATCAAATTTTGCATCTCTAAAATGTAAGCAATGTGGTAGGTAAGTGTGGACTGCTGGGAGCAAGTTGATGGCATGGCTCAGGTATTAGTGGGTTGATTTTTCAAAAGAATGGTAGGAGAAGATTGGGTGAGCCAACTCCCTCAACTTAGAGTTGACTCGTCATTTTTCACCAAATTTGGATGAGTTAACAACTAATCTGAGTTAGTAAGTGAGTTGACTTAGTTTCTCAAACTTATAATTTTTTTGCTCCTTTTGGAAACCTTATATACTTGGGTTTAATTTTTCAAGTTTTCATCCTAAATCATCAAGGCAACCTAATAAATGGACTCCATCTTAAGACTTTTATTACCTTAAACAAACACTAAGAGTGTGTTGGGTATGTAGGAGAGGTGTTTATGGAAAGGGAATGGAAGAGAGGATTAATTTAAATGAAATATTTGGTAGTAGAATGAAATCTCCAAACATTTCCTCGGGAAGACTAGATTCCCTTAAATATTGAACCTGAATTCTTTCATTAGATCAAAGGAATGAGAGAACTTTTTATGGAATGGATGTTTTAAGGACAAATATAACATAAACCTTTTTTCTAGTTTATTAATGATGTTATTGGGGGTATTTCAGATATTATCTTTATTTTGTTTTCCAAATTCTTTCACAGCAAACATAAACTTTTTTTTCCAAAACCCATTTCATTCCTTTGCATACCAAACATAATTTTTTTTTCATTACTCATTTTTCATTACTTTCTATTCCATTTCTCATTCCATTTTCTATTCCCACAAAATTCATTCTATCGTAACTGACCTTTTGGCGAGAAGGAATAAAAAGTGGTTTAAATTGATTCCCAAAATGAATCTTAAAAATCAATTTATTTGGAGTTGCTGCCAAAATTTTTAACGGAAAACTTTAAAAAACCAATTTAAAATAAAAAGAAAAGGTAAAATAGTCTGCAAAATCAAAAATGAGTTTGGGGGTCTATTTGAGTGTGGGGAAGGTGTTAGGCACCCCACAACATCCGTCTATAAGAACGGTTACTGTAAACTAGTTAGCTAAAATGGAATATAGCTTTAAATTTATCTCAATTATTCTTTATCAACATACATGCCCGTTAAACAGAGAAGACAAAAACGACAATAATGGAGACAAACAGATAGATATTTACAAAGGGCGGACTTGACCTAAGATGAAAGCTTGAGACCTAGGTACCCCGTGATAGAGATCAAAGTTCACATAGTTCGACTAAAAGGGGTGTCTATTGGTTGATGTTTAGTAATTTTTTTGATGAGAACAAAATAGTTTAAATTAAACAAATTTTTGTAAACAAAACATAATTGGAATTTTGTTTGTGTATTTTAATTTACGTTAACTTGATTAATCTAACTCTCTTGATCCCTTTATTTTCTCTCTTTTTAATTTTGTTAGTTTTTGGAATTTTAATCTTTACTTTGAAATTTAAATAAAATGATTATATGATGAGATTTTTAGCATTTTTGGGAGTTTATATTTTTTGGAATTGAAATATATAATGAAATGAATATTTTTGAATTTTTGAATTTATTTATTATTATTGTTGGATTTTCAAAATTAGAATTTATCAATGAAATAAAGACGAAAATAAAATCATTTTTCATATTTTTGAATTTATGTTTTTTTTTTGGATGTTAGTTTTTATTTATTTTTGGATTTTTGAAATTAGAATTTATTGTTAAAATTAGAACAAAATTATAATGGAAGGCCATTTTTGGAATTTTTTAATTTATATATTTTTCAGGTTTTTGGATTTTTCTAATCTTGAAAGTGGGATTATAAATAATAGGATTATAAATATATATATATATATATATATATATATATATATATATTATTAGAATTCATTATGAACTTTAAACTATAATAGAAAAATATTTCTATGATTTTGAATTTATGATTTTTGTATATTTTCTTAAAATTAGAATTTATTTGAAACTTAAAGTAAATGAGAAATCTTCTTAGGATTTTTAGTTACATAATAAGTAGGACCAATTTCCTTATTTTTAACTAATTTATCCCAATATTTTAAATGTTAATTTTTGAAACCTGAGGAGACTCAAGGTCTCACGCGGTCTCTACTAATTAATCTTTGGGAGCCTGAGGAGATGAGTGATCTCACGTGGGAACCCAAAAATAGGGAATAAAATATTTAAAAATTTTTCAGGATTTTGTTTTTATGGATTTTTATGGATTTTGAAATTAGAATTCTTTTAGTCTTATTTTTAATAAGATTAATTCTCCAAAGCTTACGGAGACCTAAGTCCCACATGGCTTTTTTTTTTTATTAATTAAATTTTATAAAACACTAGCTTAATCTTTTTGTAAATAATAGAAAATGTTTACTTAAGATATTTATTTTTGCGTTATTATTATTATTGTTGTTATTATTATTTTAAAACAAGTATGCACTAATTTTCAGGATTTATGGAGATTAAAATCTCACATGACCCTAAGCATCCGAAGAGAACAATATTATTAAACGATGATTTCGTAAACAATGGAAAATATTTAATTAAAGTATTTATTTTTGCCTTATTATTATTTTTATAACAAATATATACTAATTTTCGGGATCTAAGGAGATTAAAATCTCACATGATCCTAAGCACTCGAGGAGAACAATATTCTCACATGATGATTTCATAAATAATGGAAAATATTTAATTAAAGTATTTATTTTTGCATCATTATTATTTAAAACAAGTAGGTATTAATTTTCAAGATTTATGGAGATTAAAATCTCACACGACCCCAAATACTCAAGGAGAATAATATTCCCATATGATAATCTTTATAAAACTTTACTTATGGAACCAAGATATAACAAAAAGAAAATGAATAAATGAAGTAACAATAAATAATAACTAAAGACCAAACCGAAAAAAAAACAACACATGACGTTATGCATGAACCAATAACGCAATCTGGACATGGTGAGAAAGAATAGCGTGTGCATGGAACTCGCCTTGCTTCTTCTCAACCTCTCGCCCTTCACCGTCAGTGGACTCCTTCTCCGACAGTCATCCTCTTCTCTCTCTCTCTCTCTTCATTTCTTCTTCCTATGCTCACCTTTTTGAGTTGAAATCTCACAGACCTGGAGGATTTATTAGAAGAGGAGCACTTGATGTTGCTCCACTGGATAGTGGCCGGTTCTGATGTCGGCGGTGATGAAATTGACGGTGCATAAATTTGTTTTTAACGAGAGAAAATTCAGGTTCGTCCTATTTCTCTCCCCTCCTTCTCTCCCTCTTGGCACCCTCATCTTCTTCATCCTCTTAGTTCTCTTCTACCCCGTCATCTTCTTCATCCTCTCCGTTCTCTTCTACTCGAGTTCCAGCTTCTGTTCAGCTTCATTCTTCCTCGGTGCATTGCTGTGTTTCACATGCTTTGTCCCATGACTGGAAAACAGAGGTGACCTTCGAGTTCCAGCCCCTTACACGTCACTTGCTCCTTCTTCCTCTGTTTAGTCTCCTTTTCTTCTTCCTCGGCTCAATCTCCCTCTTAGTCTGTGCTTCTTTTCTCTTTTGGTTCGTCACTTTTCTTCAGTTCAGGCTCACTCCTTCTCTCTATGTCTCTCCTAACTCTCTCGGCCTCTCCATACCATGGTATGATGTCTCTGTTCCTTAGCTGAGATAATAGACCCCTAAAGGCCCTCGTCTCTTGGCTCATGACTTCGTGGTCTTCAGCCTCCCCTTAATAACCAAAGAAGGAGCTCCCTGTGATTCAGACCTTAAGAGACTTTAAACCAATTCATGGTTCCATCCCATGAAGAAAAAGATATGGCAAAGTAGAAGCGAGATCTAGAGCAGTCCCCCTTCTCTTGTGTCTCTATCTCTCTAATCTAATGCAGCAGCAAGAGTTAGCTAGCTTTCCTAAATGGTGCAATCTGCAACTTTGAAGAGGTCATCCATAGAGTTTGCAACCATTTACATGCTTTAATGTTTGTTTGTTTAGACCCATGTTTTTTTGCCTTGTTCTATAATAATAATAATAATAATATTATTATTATTATTATTATTATTATTATTGTTTTTCCTTTTTTTAAATTTTTATTTCATTTTTCATATTTTGATCTTTATTTGTTTTCCTATTTAGATTTATTATTTTTCTTTTGACACCCATTTTATATTTGCTTAATGAATTAACTAAGTGATTAATTACTTAATCATTAATTTTTATTCTTATCTCATTTTAGGATGGGGTGTTCACACATTCCCACATACCAAACTTGACCTAAGAGTAGTTTAGATTTCTTGTGACCTATCACAGAGAATATTTAAAACAATGATACAAGCTTACAACACAGCTCACAAAAAACTTAGGAGCAACTCATAAAGTATCACAATCAAAGACTCACTGAGAGCACAACCAATAAAGCTCACCCGGAAGACAACACCAACTCAAAAGGACTAGACTAAGTGCAAGGTCAGAATAACATAGTAACCGGTGACCAACAATGTACTTCACCCTCTAGGAGCCGAACTCACTCAAAGCACTTTCTGGAACTTGTGGAAAAAGCCCATCAAGAGAAATAAATAAAAATAAGCACAAAGCACATTATACGCAGAAGAATAGAGATCACCCTAGTTTGGGAATATACATACTTCTATATTTAGAATCTTTAAATAAGAATATTTGACACTTCAATAAGTTTGATATGATTTTTTTATTATTTTAATAAAGTTTAATTTCACTAAAAAATATCATAATACTCAAATGATATAATGGATGACAAATGGTAGGAAATAATATTAATGATAAGTCTAAAATACAATTCCTTATATTTTTCTATCAGTTGACAAAAGTATGATTAACCAATAATAACATAAAAGAGGTGAATAATTTAATTTGAAAATTTTATAATTATTTGAAATAACCGTACATTTGTCGTAAGATAAGTAGAAAATCATATACATGTCATATTTTAATTAGATAAACTGTATAACAAAAATATAAAGAATTGCAAATAAATTTTCTCCTAATTATAAAGCGTAATGTAATTAAACAATTATAATAATTTAAACAATAATGGTGATCACAAAACATGATAAAAAAGATGGAATATGCATGAAATGAATGTTTGAATCTTAATTTAGGTCTTAATAGGATGGTCTTTTTATTCTAATTCAATAGTAAAAATAATTAATGATTCATATTATTTTGTTGCAAAAAATATTCACTCCAAATATTATACTGTATTTTCTTAAATTTATATTAGGAATTGTATTTTTTTAATAAAACAAGGAACTAAGAATTGTACCTCTAAATTGAAATTACTACATTTCATATGGCTTACTCATATTAAAAGAAAAATGAAAAAAGTAAAACATGAAAGGAGAGAAAAAAACATATTTAATTATTTTTATAAAAATTAGGGGTCAAACTAGAAAAAAATGAAAATATGGGACAAAAGTGAAACATAAAATAAAGTTAAGGAGCCAAATTGGGACCAAATGAAATTAAGTAAATAAAAGTTAAATATGAGATAAAGTTACATGATCAAAGTAGAAATGAATAGAGTTAAAAGATACAAATAAAACATAAGGTGAAAATAAGGAATCAAAATATATTATGCCGAAAAATAAATATTCAGCTATGAATTAGGCCTAAGCTCAAACTCTGTTCGAATCTTTTAGTTTCAATCATATCCCGTAGTGTCACGAAAATTGGATGTAATGAATGACATATATGACAACAATCATAGATTAAGCAAAAAATAGACATGTTTTCTTTTTTCAATCTTAAACTTATATTTAATAATTTATATTGACCCTAAAGGTTTATATTCTAAATAAATCCATAAATTTTGAAAAACATTATAAACAAATTAATTATGTAACTTGGTTAACATTGTTTTATAGTTTTTAAGCAATATCGTACTGACATCCTAACGCAACTTTATTTTTTGGGCAAGCTTATATATTAGTTAGTTTTTTCTCTATCGATCAAATCTCTCTTTTCATTCTTCCAATCCAAACTCTACATTCCATTCTTTATAGTCCAATATGACAATCATGGTTAATAGAATTGCATATGCTGGATCTAGTTATCCCTATATAATCGTGTTAAAGTATCTTGTAAATATTGCTAGCCACACTCTTAATTAGAATAGTGATTCATGTTTGAATTGTTGTATTATATTCAATTATTCAAAAATTTTTTGGAGATCTAAATGATATTTCTCTCATATGTTTATGAATAAGGATTCCTTACACGTTTGATTGCTGATTTAATAGGTTATTTGGCTTGGTGTTTAAAAGGCTAAAATGTCTGTTGGCATGGCAAAATAAGAGTTTTCCTTACAATAATTTTTATTTAGTTTATTGTTTGATATTTTTTCCCCAAAATCATATTTGTCCTCTAAACTCCCAGTAGCATAAAAATGAAAAAAAAAAAACAAAAATAGGAAAAAAACTTGTTTTTGTATTGGGTAAATTGTATTGATGGTAAAACTTAATTTTCAGATGAAATGTTCTAAACACGAATCATGGCAATATAAAATTATGTTTGACTAAAATTAATTTTAAAAATTAAATTAATCTAAAATACTTTTATCTAACTCTAATCTAAATATGCACTAAGTTTACAAGAAATTCCTCGTACTTGGCACTCTCTTAGTGAGGGAGTAACTATAATTACATAATAAAAGATTCCACACTTCAATTTTATAACTCATAAGTTTATAATCCAAGTTCTAAAAATTCCCCAAATCAAATTATCAATAATAGTAAGAATCAAACATTGATTCCATCAACAAATATTAATCCATCTTCAATTACCCAAATCAAATCATCGTTGTTCCTAAAATTCTTTGCCAACACGAGAGAAGAATAGAGGTTATTTAATGGGTAGTGAAAATACAGGGAGTAACTTAGACAACTACAAAGGGATGAAAATTGGTGGACATCTTAATTATTTTTCTTCCACTTATCTATCCAATAACTTCAATTCTTGCATTTATTTTCTAATTTGTATGTTCTATTTTCTTCTTTAATAATTAGTTTATTGAGAATTAGGCTCCCGTTAGCATATCATAGAGTCTAATAGTATAAGGCATAAGTCATATAAGAGTCCAATATTACGTGGTATTTTGGGTGACACTATAATGTATTGTATAAAATAATACTATTTTGTTTTGGTGACACACTAATACTAGATAGGATAGAAATTAATTAAGGTTGTAAATTGAGTAAGAGGTACATAACATTCTAATATGCGAACATAAAAGCTGAATTTCTGAACAAATGTCCAAAAAAGGTCACTTGGTACATAAAATACCACCAAAGAGTTAATAGAGTTAGCTGATAAATTTATTTGGAAATGTTATGAAAAGTCATGAATTTATTTAATATAAAATATATTATAAGCTTAATGTATAACATTGCACTTTTTTTCACAAAAATTAACTTTGATCACACATTACGACGACTAAAATAATTCTTATATAAACTAGTCTATTTTGTGAGATACAGATGGGAGAAAATGTTTATATGTATTTATAGGATATAACTTAAAAATTAAGAGTAAAACTTGTTTCATAGGCTGAGACTTGTCTTATTTATGGTCTTCATAGGGAAAAAAAATTAACATGCAATTTTGTATATCTTTATTATATTATTCTCTAATTAAAACATGACAAATGTATAATTAATCAATTATATCACAACACGTGTATGATTATTGTTGAAAATTATATTATTTTTAAATTATATTCTATATTATAATTGGTTAACTAGAAATTTGTTATAGATTAATTGAAAATAATATAATAAAGATATAAGAGATTGCATATAAGTTTAATTCGTACATAAAAACTTGAAATGCAATTGCCATTCCCTTACATAACAAAAATATTAATCTGCAGAAAATTGGCCTTTATAGCCTAATAGACATCTAAAACAGGTTTCCCTTAGAACCAGAAAATAGAAATCTCAAATTTTTTAACAGTATTTAGTACGAAGATATTTTAATTTTAAGAAATAAAAAAATTTATTCATAAATTAATAAGGCTTGCTATGGATTAACAAACTACCATTTTTGTATTATTTAAAATATTACAGCATATACATTTTAAAAATTTTATGTTTAATTTATTTCTTATCTATCAAATAGTGATGTGAGGTTTTGGGCCAGAAATAAAAGTGAGGTTCTTGAAAAAGAATGATAGAGAACAAATTGCTGGATTCACTCAAACGAAATTGAATTTGCATGGTTAAAAATATAAGAAATTACACCCTTACAAGTTGTGGTAGAAAAGTAGTCAAAAGTTGTGGAGGCCATTTTTGGTATTGTTGTGAATTTTTATTTATTTTAAAAATTATTTATTAAAAATAAAATTTATAAAAAAAGTATCATAAAAAGGAAGTAGTCTATCTTTAATAATGATATGTTTGAGTATGTTTTGTGCTTTTCGTATTCTTTAAAAAACTAAATTAAATTGTTGTCTTAAAACTAGTTTTAAAAATATAATAATTATCATTTGAATGAAAATTTATTAATTATTTTTATGCTCTTGTAAAAATTATTATAATGTCATTAATGAAAACTAGTTGCTAAAATGTACTCTTCGTTTTCTTTAGTTCTTGAAAATAGAATACCAAAATATCTAAAAGATTTTTTTTTTTTATTTATAGTTCTTTTAGAAAAAAATTTCAAGGTTATTAAAATAATCAACATAAATAATACAATTAAAAAATTCAATAACAAAAGAGTTATTTTTTAGAACATAATTTGTACAGGCTTATCATTTAATATGTAATATTATGTTTAAAAATCTTTTGGAAGAAATGTTTTTTTATTGTTAAATCACTTGAAAGGTATGTATTTTAGAGGATAGAAAAACAAGGTAGGATAATTATGATAATTACTGATTTTAAATGAGAGCAGTTTTGTCTTTACAAGAAATTATGTATTTACTTCTTTTCTATGAAGAAATTTTAGTATGTGTTTGTACTAGAATTATACAAACTTTAGTTTGGATCAACATGATTTATAACCTTGATTTTGGTCAATAGTGAATTCGCATGACCGTGATTCATGATTAAAAACTTTTTATTTAAAAAGTGAGTCCTTCTATTAATATAATTCATCCAACACGGATGTAAGGTTTTATTACTTCATGTATAAATGAAAATTTAGAGACAAAAGAGATTTAAAGGAAAGTTCAACATTGAACAGACGAGTTTGTTTGTAAGGCAATCTTTGTTTTGGCACACAAGTGAGGATTTAACCCCCTCAAATGCTAAATCAAACATATTATTTTTTTTAAATTTCATCCTATAATAAAAGAACTACTAATTTTACTACCACTTAAATCTTTCAACACAAAAATGGCTAAATACCTCTTTATCAAAACAAGTATTTTTCTTTTAAAGTAAAAGCAACATCTACCCTTTGAAAAGCTAGGCTAATATATGACCTAATTCGAGGTGTCAAAGCCTGCATGGGTAGGTGGGTTAAATGAGCTAACTAGTTTAACCCACCTCAATTTGATGGGTTGAGATGTTGAACCTAATTCATTATCAAGCCAAATATTTAATTGTAACACCAAAAATCCATTTATGTCCTCTATGGTGGACCAATATTGAATACTTAAAGACAACACAAGGATAAAAGCTACTTAAAATTATGTAATATTTTATGCAAACTAGAGAATCATTTTGATATTTTTCATCTTTGGAGGACTAAATTGATCTTAAGGCTACATGTGAAGGACCAAAATTATATTTTTCTCTACTTTAAAGATAGTTGTATTCAGAGATCTAAAGCTTCTCGAGACCTTTCCAAAGGGTGTTCATGCACTGAAATTCAACATTAGAGCAAAAAGTTAGAACAAAATGTTCCACATATGTAAATAGAAATAAAGTACGCTAAAATTTATATTAAAAGACTAAGAACTGGCACCCAAGTGCCAAGAAATTTAGTGCTTAGGCACATATTGGTTAAGAAAAAATATTGGGAGCCAAAGAGTTAGCGCCTATGTACTTAAAATGCTAATGTCTGGGCGCCAATGTGGCAACTCAAGGTTTTTATGTGTTTACGGTTTGGATGTAAGAGAGGCTACAAATTGAACAAGTATGTGGCTGAACAAAGACATAGACTTATAAAGAGAAAAAAGACAAGCTGGGAACACGACATAGTTAAAAGAAAAAGGAAGTGTTAAAGGAGGAATTCAGTTTTGGCTTCGGCATAGTAAATGTTTGTCTTCCAAATCCTTTTCTGCTCTTCTTACTTTAGATTGTGAATTTATGTTCTTAAGTGTTGCTTTATAATGATGAACTAATTTGTTTTTCTAGGATTCAAATGGAACCCTTTGATTAATCTGTATTGAATTGTCCTTGGTATTTATTTATTGTGATTGTAGTTCATTAATCTTGCTTTATGTGTAATGCTTATTGAAACCTTTTCAACTTTTAAATTCAATCAGTAATATAGGTAGATTGACAAAGAAATCCTAAATTTAGTCCCATGTAGAATAACTTATGTTTGAATTCTAGCATGCCATAGAATAATGATTCTCATTTAAGAACCAAATACTTGATTACCTTAGGTAATTAGTTCAAGGCTAGGATGAACGTAGTTGCTTTTCTTAATTTCCATAGATATATAGGGAATTGGTAAAATAACTAGGTTCATATTGACTTGATAGAGTTATATGAATATTTGGAATCCTTGGGTTAATGAATTACATCACAAGAACATAAGAGAAGGGTATACTACTTATTTGATTTCACATTTGGGAAGTTAAGATCCTAGGTTCATTCCATTATTAACTCAACATTGTTTGGTTATTTGTCAATTAATTCTTTGTCACTTTTCTCTTTTTATTGATCATTGTCATAGTTAACTTAAATTGAAAAAGGGATAATAGTTAATGGGTAATAAGTTAGGTTCTTGAGGGAACAATATCCTACTCACTCTATATTACTTGTTACGAACATATATACATGTGTTTAGAGAATTCAAAAAACAAATTTGCGGCATCATTGCTTGATATTTGAACACTAAATGTTTCATTTCCCTTCTTTCACAAGTAGTATATTGTTGTATGCATAACAAACTAAGAAAGTTCATTGTACTTCCTTTTGATTATAAGATCAAGAAAACTTAAGGGAGGAATCAAAAGCAATATAGAAATTCCAAGGTTGAATCATTTGAGAATGCTAACAATGGTGATGAGCTACTTGAGAACATTATTTATTTTAGAATTCATTTCAATACCAGTATCCCTAAACTTTGTATTTATTCCAACATTCACGTCAATTGAAAGCAATCTAAAAATAAAAAAAAAAATCCTTACTAACCTGAAAAAAGGAGTAAAAAGATTAGATAAAGGTTAGTGAATTTCAAAATGAAGGAGATTGTTAGTATGTCTTTGCAAAGTGCTTATATGGGTGCTTGTGACTAAATGAAAATAATTTCAACTTAGCAGACATTTTTAAAAAATTTTTTCTCTAACTTCTACTAGGCCACCTTTTTAGGTTTTCAACTTAGTGAACCTTCGCTCTCTCTTTTTGGCACTAACTTTTGCTTAAGTTGCTCTCTCAGGTTTTTAACTTCATAAGCTTCCATTTTTTCCCTATTTCCCATTTTCTTTATTTAGGCAATGTCTTCTTTAACCACATCAAATTGACATGTTTTCCCAACTCCTTCCTATTCATATCAATTGAAATGAGCACACTGCAGGGAAAGCTTGCTCAACATCTTAGTCTTTCAGAAGAAGGACTAATTTATTCCTTGAATTAGGGGAACCTTCTTCATGACCATTTCTTCTGGCTTAAATTCACTTAGCTGGTGCTTGTTATTAAAGGCTTTATCCACCTTGATTTGGCATAGCTGTCCATGACACTTAGTTACTAATCACTTTCCTTCAGTCATGTTTAATTACTCATACCAGGCTTTAATCAGTATGTTTTCTCCCAAAGTAGACATCGTTAATACCTTCAAAGAAGCAATCATAACCTTGATAAGCTTGACAACTTCCATGCCATACACCAAGGAGTAAAGGGTTGACTTTATTGATGTCAACATTGTCATTTAATACTTATCAGTGTATAAGACTTCTCCTGTATAGTGGTCATCTTTTCAACGATCTTCTTGATATTTTTGTTGGCGACCTTGACTGCTATATAATCAATATAGCACTTAATTAT
Source organism: Delonix regia (assembly GCA_037074485.1). Taxonomy (NCBI): domain Eukaryota; kingdom Viridiplantae; phylum Streptophyta; class Magnoliopsida; order Fabales; family Fabaceae; genus Delonix; species Delonix regia. Next base: position 16,594,934 of record CM073449.1, on the reverse strand, counting down.
AATGCTTGACTTTAAAGTGTTCACATAACTTCTTGATTTCAACACCATTCAAGCTTGAATGGTGTTCAACACCAACATTGCATAGTATGATTTCAACACCATTGATTTCAACACCGTTATATTTCTTTCTTATAATCCATATCGACAAATAATGCTTGATTGCAAGAATCAATGGAAGGCTCTTTGAATAACACTACCAATGAGTTAGTTTTCATTCATTTTATGAGGTAATCAAAAGTCATGAGAATAAAATAGTGTTTGTTTAAAGTCTTGGTGTTAGCTAGATTGATTACATTAATACAACAAGTGAGAATGACCATGGTGCCATAAGATTATGGTGGGGCATAACATTGATCTTTCAGCATATTTCTGGCATTTATGACACTTCTTGATGTACTCGCTATTGTTTCTTTCTACGATTAGCCAGAAGTAGTAACTCCTTCGGATTTTCATATGAATCTTGAATTAGTTGATGCATAAGTTGTAAATAGCTTTTTTGTAAGCAAAACACCTCACTTAAAATCATTAAACACCATAATGATTGCTAATTTGTTTTTTGTACCCACCATCTTAAATGTATGCCTTTTAAGCAATTTAAAAGAAAAGATATTTTATAAAAAAATTTGCTACACCCAAATGGTTTATCAAATATTGATTACTTATTAAATAATTTTACTAAATATAAATTACTTCTACATCACAGTGCTTCTTATAAAATTCTATTTAAAAAATTATATTGAAATAAATATAATTTCACATGCATCTTAAACGGTAATTTAATAAATATAATAAGTGAGAAATGGAAAAAGAGAGCTCATGTATGTCCCATGAATAATGTATGGTAGATTATATAAGATAAGTTTGATAGTATAAAACCTAATAGGATATGACTTGATATTATAAGACTTAATATAATATGGTCTAATAAAAATTTCATACTATGCAATGTTGGTGTTGAGAAAGAGAAGACATAACGGTGTAGGATTAGATATGTCTTTACATGGAACTTCCCTGAGTTTTGTTAAAATTACGAAGACTTCCTTTGATTTTTTTAAATATATACAGATCATATTTTGATTATTTTAGTAAAAAAAATTTAAATTAGATTAAAGTATATGGTAAAATTTTCTTATGTTTTTGAGAAAGTTTATGCAGAGTTTGAAAGTAAAGGGGAGGTTCATGTAATTTTAGCAAACTTTAGGAGAAATTCATGTAATTTACTCAAAAAATTAATATAATTCTTGGTAGTGCTTTGGTCATATTTTTTTATATACTTTTGTAAAGAGTGTTCTTGTTGAAGACATTTTTCTACCTAATAAATCTTGTCCTTTCTATGTTAGCATTTTCTAAAATCACACATTGTCATTTCTTGCGATGGAAACATCCACAATTATTGCAACCCGTACACAATAGATTTGGTTATACTTTAACTTTAAGAGGACTTTTTTTATATATTATTGTATTAGAAATATGTGATTAACATGTTTTAAAAAGAAAAATTATCATATTATTTTAATACTTTTATTTAAATGTAAGTAAAAATGTTTAAGCTTAAAATTAAATTCAAGCAAAACAATCCAACTCAATTTTAAATAGCAGGCATCATGTACAAGTGAACCTACATGATCAAGGGGATTAATAAGTAAAAACCAAAAATTAATGTTTCATTTAATTTAAAAATATCATTTAGATTGACTTTTTGTTATAAAAAAGTATAATAAAATTCACAGAACAAAATTAAGAGTTAGGAAATAGAAGAATAAAATTAATAAAATAAACATAGCATAAAATCAAAACAAACAAAATTATAGGATAACTCAAAAATTTGGCTTCGTAGAATTAAAAGTTATGACCATTTGAAAAAAAATAAGGAAGGAAAACCAAAATGAAAAAAAAAACAAAGATTAAAACATATTTGGCTATTAAGTACCAATTAATTTAGTTTATGAAAGAATGAGAAAATAAGTGAATTTAAAAGAATAATTATTACAATTCATGAAGCATTTGCATATTAATAAATATATGAACAAATAAAAAATGAAAGGTATTTGAGTAAATTTTGAAAATTAAGGCTAAGATAAAATAAAATAAAATAAAATTAAAAGATAAAAATAAAATTAAAGGATTAAATTTAAACAATATGAATTTAAGAAACAAAAATATAATAAACTTAATGAATTATCATAGAATTAAATAAACTTAAAGAACGAAAGTTAACTTAAAGTGAAGTTGACAAATTAAATTAGAAGTAAATAAAATTTAAAAATAAAAATGAAAAAGTTAGGTAAAATTAAAGGGTGAGAAAGTACATTTTATCGTTTTTAAAATTACATATACAAATACAGAAAAAGCATTTACGCACACCCGGATTCAAAACCCAAAAAAAAAAAAAAAAAAAAAAAAAAGGGAAGTTCCTTCGGTTCAATGGGAGATTAAGGGTCACCGTTTCCATTCACGATATACTCGATTCAAACTCAATCTTCATCCGTCGGTTCAGCGTTTTTTCTTCAGTATACTCCCAACGGTACACTCCAAGCGGTACTCTCTCAACGCACTTCTCATAGCTTATTCATGCAGCCGATTGCTTTGATTCGCACCAACTCCATCTCGCTCAGTTTACGATCTCTCCCGTAAGAAAGCCTCTCCAGAGAGCTGCGTTTTGTTTTTCAAAGATGCTCTCCAAGCTCTTCGGTTCACCGTTTTCATTCCTGCTGTTAATTAAACAATTTGTATCTCTTCTCTTCGGATGGAATTTCTCACTGGTGGCTGTTGTCATGACGGACGCTCTCGTGGTAATTCCGGCTGCCGTGTTGCGCAACCTTACTGACAAGCTCTATGAGACGCGCAAGAATGCTGCACTTAAGGTTCCTCCTCAATGTTGGCACCTCTGTTGATTTTTCCTCTTGTAATTTGATGAATTTGGAGTTTAGGGTTTTAGGTGGGTTTGTTCGGCTTTAGTTGACTACATGGGTTTATATTGCAGACTCTGATACCACCTCTGGTTTTATTAGCACCTCGAAGCAATTTTTTTATGACTCCGGTAGTGATTTCCTACAGTTTTGGAATGAGAATATGTTGATAAAAATAAAGGAGGACTCTAATTATGAAGTTAACTAGCTACTTTTGTTCTCATTTTCCTTCCTTTATAGTTCTGCATCTATTCTGTTTTGAGCTTTCTTGTATTTTCTGGTTTGAAGATTTTTTATCCTCCAGCTAGTTTTAGATTCTTCTCTTTCTAATAAAATTTCATCTTTAATCGAAAAATGTTTCTGCATATAATTTTAATTGTATATTGTCCGAGCATGCATAAAAATCATTGCATGAAAAGTTTTAGTGATTTCGCATGAGCTTTATTTTTATATTCAGTGATGTCAATAGTAAGTTATATCTCTTGGTTTCATTTTTTATTCTTAAGTTATTTTTATATGCTTATGCAGTTGGTAGAGATATCGAAGAAGCTTTACTTTGTGTTAGGAAGATGAAGGAAGAGGACGTTGAAATGAGTTTCGTGATAAATAGTATAATCGTGGGGGGATTTGCAAAAGTGGGCAATGCTGAGTAAGTATACCTGACAAACTTCCTGCATTGCTTTATCGTTTATTGCATACCTGACAAACCTTTTGGTTCCTGACAAACGTCCTGCATTGCTTTAAATAAGATTAATTGAAAAATAGAGAAAAGAGTATGTAAGCAGCTCTACACAAAATGATATAGCTTTGATTTCATCTCAAACATTTAAGTTGTTGCATTAATTTAGGTTGAACATGCTTATCTATACCTTGATATATATCTCAGTCTCATGTTTTCTGTCTTCCTGTAGCTGGTGGATGTTCTTAGTCCAATTTGATCTAGAAATGTCTTTTTGATGGTCAGTTAATATATAAAAATGAAGACTTAAAGTGTCAAATTTTAATCTGAAGATAACAGTGTTTAATGTTGTTCTGGAAGTGCTGCAGATCAATGGTTTAAGGAGGCCAAAGAGAGGCATGCATCCTTGAATGTAGTCATTTATGGAACATAATTTATGCATCCTACAAATATTTATGAATTTATTTACTCTTTTGCTTTGAGTTTATATATATATATATATATATATATATATATATATATATATATATATATTATATGTATACATATATATTAATTATCTTAGAACATTTTATATACAGAGTAGAAATTCTCAATTTCTTATACTGGAATACTGCTTGTGATAATCCTACTCGGCAGGTACAATCCAGACTAAAGATTATACCTTTAAAGGACCTTTAGAATTCCAAATAGGATTATCAAAAGAATGCTCTCTATTTGGAGAATGAGTAAACACATAGAGGAATCACATTTCGTAATTTCTTGTCTGGGTTTCTCTTCAATATTTGTTTGTATTTAACCGGAGTGGCCGCTTTCTGTTTTAAGTTTGTTTTGCTTTATAACTTCTTTTACTTTTGTTTGCTATTTAGCTACTGTTGGCTCTTCTTCTTTCATTTTTTTTTTTTTAACATTCTTGAATTCATAACAAATTGGGATATGATATGAGTACCGTTCACTTGATTTTTGGATTTTATTTTACATCGTTATTTTGGAATGATACTTCAATGTCATATGAATTGTTAGCTATCTATTATTTTGACAACTTTAATTTTGAATTAAAAATGTACTTTATTGGTCATTGAATAAATGTTTTATTTTCTAGCAATAAGTGTACATGTATATTTATTTTATAATATGGATATTGTTATCCGATAATTTAATGTTCAATCTTGTAGTAATTTGAGAATTCTGGTGTTTTATTGTCCAACGCAGAAAGCATTTGTGTCAGGAAAGTTTAATCTTAAAAATATAGTCATCTCTTTGCTGTGGTTTAGTTTTATTTTGGGGCTGCTTGTATTGTTCCAAGAGATCTTTAGGTTTACTGCTTATGGAATTTCACACTATCTTCTTTAAGTGTTTTATGAGATCGAATCATGTATGTGGCTTCCCTAAGGTACTTATGAAATGATTTTTCTAAGGGAAACTCCTTATCTAATAAGGAAAGAGATTGAGACAGCTCTTTTACATTATTAGGCCATTACCGACTTTTGTTGTCGTGTACTGTTTTTGGTTTTTCTTATTTTTTCTGTTTTGTGAATATATTAACCTCTAGGTAGCTGTATATGACTACATTCTTCTCTTTCTAATAAATTTTCTTCTTTTATAAAAGAGAAAAGCTTAATTTTATTCTTTAGTCCTAGGGATAAGTTAGTAACTTGCTCCTTGGTTATTGGCTGTATTTGGGCTTGGATCAAAGTCATTCAACTATTTCTGGGTCTTGTGTTTCCATATGGCTTTAATGGTATTTGTTGAGAATCTCAACCCTAATATTAATCTCATCCTAGTTGGATAAAATTGTAAGTGGTCTTTTTAAACATCAGGATGTCTTCTTTTCTTAAAATAATGATATCTATTAATTTTACATTATTGGAGAAGAAATTTCATTGATGGAAAGAAGTATAAGGGAGGAGAGGGAAAACAGAAGAGAAAATAATGAAAAAATTTCATTGATGGAAAGAAGTATAGGGGGTAGAGGGAAAACAGAAGAGAAAATAATGTAAAACGTACGCAAGGTGCAATGGGGCCTCCTTGCTTCTTAATGACTCATGTGCTCACCTTTGTTTCCTTTTGGAGTGAGGCCAGGTGCTTGCATTTGGGCCTAAGTGAAATCGTTTTTTGTTTCATTCTCTTAAAAGTTTTTAATTAACACATTAGAAAGTGACAATAATGAAGTTCTGAATTTATTTTAACTGTTCTACTCGTATTTACTTTCAATCTTACTGGTAAAATTTAGAGTTTCACCACTGTTCAGCCAAACAAGATAGACAGTCCTTCATCAATCTTAGTTAGAAATAAAGTGGTAGAGGTACGGAGAAAAAAAAAGGAGGGGGGTGTAGGATGTTTGAGAAATGACTTTATGGTACAAATGAACTGCACATAGCAGTGACGTTTCAACATTCTTTTCCTACCAAGGCTTATAAGCCTTGTTAGGAGAAATTGCTCCAAGTTTTGAGGGCACGTCCAATGTCCACCAAAGATTCCAAACAAACACTAGCTTGTACTTAAGAAAGATACAATTTGGAGGTCGGAAACTATGCTCCAAGGGCTTAAGATAGGGATGCTAAATTGAAATCTTGATATTTTTTCTGAAATTTTGCATATTTCTTTGGTAGATTAAAAGAGTTTCTGATTCTTTTATACTTCCTTTCCTCAGTATGTAACATTTTCAGTAAATTATGTTCCATTTCTTACAGATGGAAAATGGAGTGTTGGATGAAATAATCTAGCGGCCTTAGCCCAAATGAACATAGATAGACTAGAATCATGCATCGTTATGCATCGTTGGGTGATATTGGAAAGTCCATCCTGTATTAAATGAAATTGAAGAATCAGGGACTGGAGGTTGATGTATATACATAGGAGGCATTGTTGAAGGCATGTTGCAAGCTAGGCAGAATGCTAAGTGCCCTAGCAGTCACAAAAGATTATCCATGTCAGTTTAGCTAACAAGGCCAGGTTTAGCTAATGTGTGCTAAGCTAACTTGCTATTTTGTTAGACCTATTACCTTCTTGCTAGTTATATCTTTGGCAATGTGTGAGGGCCAATTCCAAATAGTGATTATTCAGTTGACTTTAGGGTGTCCGTATAGAAAGGTGATGAAAACTTAGCTTCCATTCTGGTTAGTGGAAATGTGAATCCAGTTATTAGAGTAGTCGAGGATCTAACAAGAGGCAGAGTTCTACCAAGATAAGGCTAAGCCACCGCTCTTTCCAATCGAGTTAATACATAACACATTTGAGTAGCCCAAAAACTTCATTTTACTTTTAATAATAGAAACATCAACTGGGGTTTCCACTAAAAAGATAAAGGAAGGGTTGTATTTACATGTGAGTTTTGTTCATTTATGAACTGTCATGGTTTTTTTTTAAGACCTTGATAGTTCTGACTTAGGAAGATCATGGCATCTGGGGAAGCTTTTCAAGCTAGCTTCTTGGACCTATTTGGATTTCAACGGGCACACAGTGCTTGTTATGAGGTGGTCAAACTTAGTCCCAAGATCATCCATTTTCTTCTTCTTTATGCACTGTCTAATGTCTTGCAAGTCTTCCCTCTTTCTTTTCTACTAGAGTTGTTTATTCCCTCATCAGTTGTTCACTAGCAGGGAAGAGATGGTGGGGGGTTTTCATTATACCTTCATCTCTATTACAGTCGTTATATAGGGGGTTGTGAGTTTTCTCATCTCTATTTGCAATATTTTCCTTTGAGTTTCTAGTGTTTGCCCTAGGCGATGTGTCAAGTTAAGTCTACTACAAAAAAGTGAGTTCATGGAGGTCCAAAATATGCCATCAATTTCACTAGGGAGGTAACCTAAATATGGGTGCTGCCAGATGACTTCGTTGTGGCTAGAGATACTACATGGCCCTAGTTGCTGCATAAAATAGGAATTGTTAAGTAATTGCACGATCAATCCTTATATGCATTCATCTGATGTGTCATTCTCATTGTACCTCTGTATCATGCTCCATCAATGGTGTAAGATGGTGAGTTTGGCTCTATGCAAGGAAAACAGTAGGATAGGGGCTTGATATGTAGCAGCATGGAGGGGTTGCACGTCATCATCCTGCCAAAAAAAAAAAAAAAGAAGGCTAAGTGGAAAAGAGCTAAGTAGCTGAGCAAATTAAGGAACATGCAATAAATTATCAAATTAAGTTTAAATAGAGGACGATCTTACTATCCCTCCTGCATAAGGGTTGCATGGGAAGTGGTCCAGGGATTTACCTGAGTGAGGACTTGCCATTGGGTTGCGTCAATGGTTAGGGATTGATCCTATCTATCATCTATTAGAAAGATTATGCTCTGCGAGTTGCTGAAGCTAAGGTTTACGCACATATCTATTGTGAGAGGATCCAACAGCCCCTAATGAATGATATCCATGAAACTACTACCAATATCATTGTTCTCCTGATTTGGACTCCATTGGAAGATAGTTTAGGGCTCAAAAGGGGGGCTGTTGCAAGTGATCTAGCTTAGGTCTTAGAGAGGTTTGCATATGTGGCACTTTAGCATCTCTAACATTGGTGCTGTTGTTGTCATGGTGTCCCTCACTTTGTTCTCTTATATGTTCATGATGTTCCTCTTCATGGTTGTCTCTATCTTCTTCGCATTGCATAGGAACTTCCTGCAATATATTGTGGTAATTTGGTGGTGTGCTTGGATTAGAGTCATTCTAAGAATCTGATGAAAGGGAGTCCTCCTGTGTAACAATCTTCTTATAAAAATAAAATTTATTATAAATTTCAGTTAATATTACTATGAAGCGAGAATTATAAAAGATGTATTAGAATATCTAAAACATAATAATATAATTATAGATAATAAATGTTCATACATTCATTAGTTTATACATCCGTATAGATAATTTAACAAAACTGGGAGAAGGGTATTAGGCTTATATTTATATCTATATTTGTATCTATGAAAATTAGGCTTAATGTTAAAGACTTATTCAGGACTTGAAAAACTAATAAGATTCATGCACTCTTGTGACACGAACATAAGTGGTATGACGCGTAAGACTATATCACATTTACAATGACAATCTTATTAATAAGCACTTTCCAATTGGTGGGACAAATACGCATTTCGCTTGGACTTCAAAAGAAATTTGGTAATTCTCCATCTAAAAAAAATCATTAATAGAATGGTGAGAAATGTTTTTTCAGTAATATAAAAAAACATATATGATACTTGACATATCCATATAATATAATATGACTATAAATTATGGTCTTTATGAAATATGTATGAATGTAAGATATCATACATACAAATATGTATTTGTAAACATATGACAAATAGAGGTAGACAATGTCCTCAACCATTAGGCATTGGGATGTCATATCTGGGTTATTCGAGTCTTAAGAAACCCCAATATATAACTGTCATGCAAAGGCGATTGAGTCATGAATCTTAGCGTATGACACCTGACCGGCAGGCGCAACTCCAACTTTAGCTGAGGCGTCCCCAGTAGGTACCTAAGACAAAGTCAGGCAATATAAAATGCCACCCAAGCCATTATGTGGTCAAGATTGGATTAGTTTGAAAGAGAACGATCAACATTTCTTTTGTAATCCTTTGAACACTGATGTTCTTATGACGATTATGAATCCCTTTAGTGTCAATTTAATTCAAGATGTTTCCAGTAAGGATACATTCATGTCTTCTCCTAAATTCTTAAAACCATTTAAGTGGCACAGCTTACCATTGATCTTAGAATTCAAATTGTGACCCAAGAAATGTAATAACAACATTTTTCCTGTTATCATTTAGGCAGTATAACCTACCATAAATTTCAGGATTAATGGGATATAATGCATTGCTAAGGAACTTATAGGGTTCACAATATATAAATATTAAGGCGGCTTAGCTAGCCATTACTAATTGTTCACATTATATAGCCAGCCATTATTAAATGAAATTCCAAACTATCAATAAGTACATAATGTATAGGAATAATATAATCTCACAAAGAATAGTTCTCTTATCAGACAATTATATTGTCACCCCATCATACAAAGTTGAAATACACAATAACCTAAACAATTATAGTGCATGAATAACAAAATATCTATGTAAAGATATGTAATGCACACAAAAATCCACTCATCAAAATTGTTAGCTTAAAATTGTTATGTCTTACATAATATTTTCCTAGATATTTCAAAATATCTATCTATCCTTATTCTTCTCTAATTCATCATTCTTAGACCATGAATGAGCTCATGGAAGATCATGGTGAGAAAATTTAAAGATAAATGACCCTAGGCTAAAAGGGATTACCATGAAGACCATTCAAGAAGAAAAAAGAAAAGAAAAGAAGAGAAACTAGAATATGTTAAATCATGTTACCTGGATACACTCTCCTTTCGTGTAATTTTTTTACAATGGTTGCCTTCCTTGTTACTTCTTTCCTTCTTGATCTAAGTGTGGAGTGGAGAGGTGAGACTGAGTGAAATGAGTATAGGATGAATGTAGGGAATTGTGTGAAGAAAAAGGATAGGGTGTAGGGTATTTAAAGAGAAATCAATGGCTAAGATTTAATCATGTATTTGTAATCCAACGGTTATGGTTCAACTCAAATCATAAATATATAAGATATAATTATGGTATGGATCCCATGGATATTTAATATTTTATTATAATATGGGCCCCACATGTCCCTTTTGTGAATTTATCATTTTATCTTTGGTATTTTTTTAAAATGACCATTTTTGCCCCGACCTTAAAACTAAGCTACAAGTTGTTTTATTTAAATGATTCAAATAGACATATTTATTCTTGTTTAATTCTTTTTAATTTCCCTTAAATAATTTAGCTTATGCTAAAAATCATAAGTTTAGGGATATTATATCCTGCATACTGATAAAGTTCATTGGTGGTTAGGGGCCATTGTTGTCTTCATTTTCAGCCTCCAGCTCTTTCCTGTATACATAGTAATAGCTCCCGACATTGTCGTGTCATCTTACCTTGATGGTGCTTCTAGAGGACCGCTTCCTTTTGAAGTCAATGGAATGGTCAGCTACTAAAGGGAATTAGAAGTCCTATACGTAGTTTACATCAAGCTTGTTTTTTTATAGTGGATTTGAGGGATTCTTGTCCAGCCGTCACCTGTCGAGGCATCTATTTACACTCTTTGGCCATGTGTCTAATCCTTGAACATTGGTGACACCTTTGGAACACCTTCTGGTAATGGCATTCTATCCATACTCTTCGGCCATTATCTAGACGAATTCTTATCACCGACAAAAGCGGCAATTGATGATCAATGAGGCATTGTACTCTGATGAAATGAAGGTTCTTCAAGAAGTGAAAGCCTACTTCTACTTAACTTGGTCCTCCAACGACTTGCCCCAGGATTTGTGCAACCTTCTCATTGTGATATTCCAATGGCAGTCCCCAGAATTGGACCCACATGGAGATCCAATGTAGGGTTATTTCCCTGAGGATCATGTTGGGCTTACATTTGTCCACTACCAGCAACATGTTCATGACTGACCAAGGGCCATGGTGCAAGATGAATTGTTGGTCTTCTTCATTTTGAAATTTGATCAGGTAGAGATGATGCTTTCTTCCCAGAACTTGGAAGTCAGCTTAGAGGGACCAAGCACAGTGCAAAGCATGATTGAGGCGAAGCATTGGGACTATTTTTTATCAACAATAAAGGCTAGGATGCATGTGTGCCAATATTGGTGAGCAAGGTCGATGGCTTCCTCATTGAGTTGAAAGTAGGGTCTTGCCCTTGGTAGTTAAAGGCTTCTGTTACCATTGGAGGTTGCTGATGACAAGGAAGACAAGTTAGGACTGATGGAATTGCTCTCGGTCTAGCTTAAACCACGTGCCAACTCTTTTTGTCTATCCATCCAGTCGATCAAGGTGAAGACTAATAGCTCACTTAAACGTAACAAAGATAAAACTATGAAGCCTATGAGGTATATTAGTATCAATGGAGTCATAATAGGGACAAAGGGGATGTAGAAGAGAATGTAGTACCGGAGCATTCCACAGGAGGTTTAAATCTGCACTGAGTCAGGCGAAGGATAAGGTTAAAAATTCATAAGGAGTTAGTGATATGGGGGGATAGGTAGGTTTTGATTGTACTAAGAAGCCAACTGTGAAAGCACGGGCATGACAGAAAGGAGACAGTAGATTATGAGGGAATGAGAAGGTTAAAACGGGGGCCGATAAGGTGTGGTGAAGTGTAGCAGGGGTGAGAAGGTCGCGGTCGATGAAACCTGCCTACGGTGGCGTGCTGCACTAACATAATAATGGCTTAGGGATACGAAGCATTTGCATGGGAAAAGGTAAGGGGTATTAATGACAACCGATAAGTGGTATGAAGTAGGGATTAGTTAGTTAGGGGTTTAGGTTAGCGTAAAGCTAACTAGAGAGAAAATGACGGTGGCTATGGGGAGAAGAGACGTTGCTGTGTTCTGGAAAACTTGGTGAGGAGGGGCAATGATTGAATCTACCTAGAGGTGGGGGTGAATCTCTCACTAAGGAGATGGTGTTTTTCTCACTTAAAAAAAATTGCAGTAACTATAGAATTCTTTTATCCAAACAGATTAGGAATTAGGGATGTCTTCTTTAAGCCCAAAAGGTATAATACAAGCCATCATTTGCAACTTTGAAAATATTACAATACCATACTTAAATTTAGAAGTAACTTTTGCTATGCCCTTGCTTTATATTAGAATCATGGAAATTAAAACCAACTTAATTATTCGTGGAAAGGAGATTGCAAAAGCTATTTTCATACAATGTTGTTTGAAGTTTCATTTTCTAGCATGTAGGACTTTTTTTAGATGTTTAAGAGGCTGCACATAATTTTCATAGCAGCAAAATAATGAGGCATTTACCAAATGAAATATGCTCAAAATTTAACCATTAGTAGTCAACAGAACAGTCTAGTAATCTTTCATGAAAGAACTCTTGCTCATGGACTCCAGTGCTTAGAGTGTCATTTAATAAGAGTGGATCCCTTCCACTTATAGGAGGGGATCCCTCTTGTAATTTTTAGAGCCACTGGATCTTAGATCCAATGGCTCTAAATTTAAAGAATTTTTTTTTAAAAGATAAAGATTATATATTTTTTAAAATAAAATATTTTAATATTTTATGTATTTATTATACAAGATGGTATTTTATTGAAGAAAAAAATGATTGAATTGCACTATAAAATACGTAGAATAAATACAGAATAATATCTTACTAAAGAGAAAATAAATTATAAGATATAAAAAATAAACAATAAACTGTTAGAAACTATTTATTTATTTTTAATGAAAAACTATCTTATAGGAAAAAAGAATAGATTTAAGATATGAAGAATATATAATGTAAACTATCACAACTTGTTCTTTTTTTAACAAAATGCTACTCTGTATAAAAAAGTTTAAAATATTAATAAATTTTTGTATATCTTTAATATTTTTTAAGTAAAAAATTTTGAACAAATTTAGACCATTAGTTTAATTAGATGGTCTAAAAAGATTTTTGAAGAACCTCCAGTAGGTGCGCCTACCGAAGGTGATCCAGGTTCGTTTTCCAATAGCCCATGAATTTACATGTACTTGGGTTCTAGCTGGTACTATGAATTTATATATCTCACAAGTCTGTGTGCACTCTCTTGGAGCCAAAAATGGAGATAAATATCCAATTTCCATATTGGACAAATCAAATTTAAAGCCTATACATATAATTGTTCACATTACATATTAAACTAGAAAATTAGAGGAAAAATAAGTGCTATTAAATAATTAATATTCAAAAAGTACTTAGCATGTGGCACATGTGTGTGCTTCGGATTGAGAAAGATCCAACGGTTCTAATTTCTAATCTATTTCTGTATTTTTAATTATTTATTTTATTCAAATAAATAAATAAATTATTTTTTATTCATTTCTGTTCAAAATTTAAACATTTATATTTTGCAACAATCATAATTTTTCATTTAAACTTTAAATAGATATAAATTTTTAGAAGAATACAATTGTTCATGAAAAGTTATATTCGTACAGATTCTGACTATCAAAAAGAATTTGGACCAATTAGAAAAGAGAAAAATAATAATAATCCTTCTTTCCTTTAAGATATTCTACTTTGTTCATTCAAAAATTTTCCCAAAAAATTTCCAAAAGTTACTCTCTGTAAATTTCTAAAAGCTTGAGATAACTTTTAGGGGTAATTTGTCATTAATCTTGCAGCAAATATAGTGAGAACAAATATCATCTTAAGGACAATGTGGTAAACACACATTTCTAGACATCTTCTATATATTTTGGATACATTTTCTTTTACATCTTATACTCCAGTTCCTCCAGAGCTATTTCATCAATATTTTTGGTCCTGAAAGCTTGCCTAACTTTTACTTGTGCCATTTCCATTATTCTTGATTTTCTCAGCATTTCTGTCATTGCCCATTCTACTAATTTAGATGTTGGCTCAAATCCAGCTATAATCCTATCCTGTACATATGTACAGCATGAGCGTATATAGAGCTTGTTTTGGTTTGTTAGATATATCAATTATAAAATAACAACCTCTCTCCTATCTCTTGATTAAATTAATTATGTTTCAGTAGTAGCTATAGTACAATGAGATTTGCTTTTAGTTATAATATGGATATGCGAGGTGCAGTCACTGGTTTTATATATATGTGTGTGTGTGTGTGAATATAGAGTAATAACATAATACGTAACACTTTAAAGAGACAAAAGTAAAATATTAAAAGTTATGTATACAACGTTGCACTAAAATTAGGTTCAAAGTCAAAATTGTTTGTACGAGTATATTCATATATTGAAATTGAACTAATGTTTAAATAAAATATTACATGTTATGTATTATAGGTAAGAATGAAAATTACATCCTATAAGCTTGTTTCATCATAGATATCAATCATAAAATTTCAAGGTCTCCTTTCTTGATCTTGATTAAAATAATTATGTTTCAGCAGTAGGTACAATGAGATTTAGTCATTTGTTCAATATATGTATATATACATACACGAATCCAACAATTTGTGTGAGACAGAAATAACTACAGATATATGGCATATTTAGGAGAGTAAATTAAATTAAAATATTAAAACTTGTGAATACAACATTCTGTACATATTAAATTATTTTAGTTGTTGATGAGTTGTTAAACTTTAGTGTGAAAATTTTAGAAATCAAGGTTAAATGTACACGTATGTTCACATATTGAGGTTAAAATTTAGGAAAATTAATCATTGGGTCCTTCTAGTTTACATCAATTTTTAATTTGGTCCCTATAGTTTAAAAATTTTCAAAACACTCCCAAGACTTTTCAACCGTTATCAAATCCCTCCCTTCCATTCACAGTCGTTGTAACAACATCCCAAGTCTGCTAAAGAGGATGACATTGCTGATGTGGTAGTATTATTTGGCATCATAGCTGGACATTTTTAAATGACATGGCAAATTGGAAAAAAGAAGAAGAAAGGACCCATGGTTTAGGACACAGCAGATGCACGATAGGGTATGTAAGGGTTACCTCTTCGCATTAGTAAGGAGTCGTGAAACACTAGCCAAGCAATGCTGTAAGTGGAGGAAAGTCACAAGACCCAAGGGAGGAAATAAGTAAGAAACAACTGACGAAGAACTTGGACCCATCAAAGAAGATCAAAACTTTTTTGTTTCTGTGATCTAGTGCCTAATAGAGTAAGTTTTATGTCCTTTACATGCCTTTTTATCTCTTTTGCACAAATTTAGCAAAATGGGTACAAGAGTTGATAGATGGGTGAATAAGCTTTATGTTTCGAAGTGTGTGATGGTGAAAATATCAAGTGGGTTGGATGACAGTGATACATTGGGGTTGGGAAAGAGTGGGTCACCTAGGAATATAATTTTTGCCTGCATTTTAGGTGTCAGAACACATAGGAAGGGACCATTATCTAAAAAGGAACTTAAAGAATAATTCTTTAAGCAATAAGGACCACGTGGCTATATAAATTTTGCTACTATTTATGTATAGATGCACATGGTGGGAAATCTACAATAGAACATGCCTATGGTGATGGGTAAAGTAGTCATGTTGTTGAACAACTTTTATCAAGCTTTGTCCATACTTGAATACTAATGAGAATGTTAATAAATTGCTATCAGAAGAAGGTTTGGGGAGTAGATCAATTTTTTTTCCTGAATTACTATTGGTAGCCTATCTAAGTTTACTTGGTATATAACATGGTAATAAATATAAATGTCACTATTTAATTGTGGTTGTAGATATCCCTAAATGTAATTAGTGATCAGCATCACGTTGAACAAGAGACTGACTTGGGCCAATGAGTTCCATCTGGGTTGATTACTCGTTACATGGCTAAGAATATTCATGCCATGCTTATTTAACAACCTAAAGTGGAATCAGACTATTTAAGGTCCAAGTTCAACTTCTATATGGAGCCCCAGTTCAAGTCAGGCAATTTGATTATGTGTTATAATGCAATATGAAAAGTCAGTTGTACATGTGATGAAAGTTGAAATAAGTATCTTGATTATTGGTTTAGTCTAAGTTAGGTAAGCTACATTGGATTGTAAGTCTAAGATAGGTGTATTTCTATGTATGTTTTGCCAAATTAGGTATGTAATTAGGTGAATCTTGGACTTATGCCATGAGGGCTGTTCTTGACTATAAATACAGAACTTATCAATGAGAAATACAACCTTGAATGCTATGAAATTTAGCTTAACCTCTTATATGTGAATTTCTCATCTAAGTTTTCTAAACTTAATGGCGATATTATCCCTGATTCTTATCACTCTCTCTATTCTATTTTAGAGTGTGGCGAATTAAACCTAGTATTATTGCATGCAAACTTATCATTCAAGATTATTAGTTGCTTTATCTTTTTTTTTTTTTTTTTCATTTATTTGTGTTTTAGGATTATACCTCAAAGCACATCATTTTTGGTATCAGAGCCCTGGTTGCAAGTGGGTAGAGAGAGAAACACTTACTAGTCAAAGAGAGAAACATGTGAAAAGAGTGTTTAACATGAAATATGGTTGAAAACAATACTACCAATGTTCCAAGAGGGCTTTCTTTGGAACAAGCTTAGATTATGGGCATACAATAAAGTTAACAAGAAATGAGAGAACAGTTGATTCATTTTAAGCAGGCATTCGCAAGATTGACTGTTCAACAGCCTCTATAACAACGTAATTATCGAGCTTCCATTGATTCTAGTTGTGATAAAGAAACAGAAGATGAAGTTGATGCACATAGACAAAGGAAGTAGCAGCGTGACTTGGGAAACAACATCAAATTGAAGATTCCACCATTCAAAGGTACTAGCTCACCAAAGAGTACTTAGAGTAGGTGTAACGAGCGGAAGAGGGTTTGAGTGCCACGACTATTCTAAAGTAAAAAAAATGCAAACTAGCTGCCCTTGAATTTATCTATTATGCAAATCTATGGTGGGAGAATTTGAAAGTGCAACAAAAGAGATATGGAGAATAGGAGATCAGGAGTTAAAGGCTTATGAAGAGACTCATGCAAAAGCACTTTGTTCCTAACTATTACAAGCAGGAACTGTACATCGGGTTGCAAACTCTTAGGCAAGGGGTGATGTATGTTGAAGAATATGTTAAAGAGTTTGAAATGTTGATAATGAGATGTAAGATATAAGAGCCTCAGGAAGAATCTATTACAAGGTTCTTAAGAGGCTTGAATAAGGAAATTACTGATGCAGTTGAATTACAGCCTTATGTAACACTTAAAAATGTAATTAAGCTTGCTATTAGGGTGGAAAGGCAACATAAAATAAGTGCAAATAGACTAGAAAATTCATGGTCTACTAGTTTTTAGGCAACAAACTTAACCTCTTCAATACCCAAAGATATCTCAAAGTGGGATGAACGACAAAAGGAAAAGACGAGCTCCAATAACCATGCTGATTTGTCTTGGGGAAATGAGAAGGTTAATGATGTAAAGAACTCAAAGAGGAGCAAGAAAATTATGTACTTCAAATGTCTTAGTTTTGGACTCATTGCTTCTGAATGTCCAAATCAAAGAGTGATGATTGTTTGAGGAGTACAATGGGAAGTTGAAAGAGAAATAGAACAAGTAAAGGACGACCACACTGTATGTTGAGCCCATTTGTTGAGAAATCAAGGTTTTGATGATAACAACAGAACAAGAAAAGTTTTCTTATGTATTACTTAAGTTTTAGATGTTTTTAATGTTTAATCATGTTTTAAGAACTTTTATAAATGATATTGAGCCAATAGGAATACTTTAAAATGAATGTATAATTAATCACAGGTCTTAAAAATTGAAAAAAGTTAATTTAGGAGCTTTCTGTAAATGAACAGTCGATTGGCCATTATTTAGCAGCCGACTGGTCACCCTCTGATAAGCCTCCAGTTTGCTAACAACTTGATCGACTTGACACTCTCTGTGAGTAAATAGTCGACTGGTAACAAGCCAACCGTTGACTTGTCACCTTTTTAGATGAGACCAGTTAGTTACCAGCTCAAGTCTGATCAACTAGGAGCTCTCTGTGAGTGAGCAATTGACTGGCCACACCTAGATCAAGCATCAGTCAATTGCTAGCCATAAGACCATCGACTGGAAGCTCTCTGGGACTGACTAGTCAACTGGTCAAGAGTGAGCAGTCGATTATCGAGGTCTAAAATTTGTAAATTATAAGAGGGAAAGAGTGAACAGTTAACTGGTCAGTGGCAGAAAAGTCATAATGGATTTATAACAACTATATTTTGAAATCTCTTATTTCTTATTCACTCTTAATGAATCTATTGGACTTTAAGCTATATAAACTCAACCTATAGACTCAAAAATAATAAGAAAAACATTCAAGAGTGATTATATCATTAGTTTTCATCATCTTATTAGCTCTTTATCATATTAGTGTTTTATTGTATTTTCTACTTTGTTCAGAGAGTTTATTTATCTGTAAATCTTTTCTTTCTTCTGAAAGAGAAAGCTCATGGAGATTCCTTGAGAGAATCAAGCTAGATAAAGCTTGGGTTTAGGGGGAGTACATCTTGAGAGAGAAAATTCAAGGAGGTTCCTTCAAGGTGTCAAGCTGTGAGAGCTTGAGAATTAGGAGAGGTTCTCCTGGGTGTTGTATTGATTTTCTGAGATAGTGAAAAATCCCAAGGGGTTGCTTGAGGGCAAGACATAGGTTTAGGTAGAAGCCGAACTAGGATAAATCGTTGTGTCAATACTTCTCTTTTACTCCTTTTATATTTCGCATTTATTGTTTCAAGCATAATTCCATTATTTCTGTTTCTAAAGGAGTTTTTTAGTAAAAGTTTTTATAAAACCCAATTCACTCCCTCTTAGGTTCCAGCCTTACTTAACACTGTAGAGTATTTAAATGAAGGAGATTTACTTGTAGTTCGACGAATTTTGAACTCACAAGCTAAGATAGAATATGATCAACGTGAGAATATCTTCTATACTAGGTGTACCATTGATACAAAGGTTTGTGGTGTCATTATTGATAGAGGTAGCTATACTAATATTGCTTCAACAACATTAATAGAGAAATTAAACTTAATGACCACAAAACACCCTTGCCTATACAAGCTACAATGGTTGAATGACTATAGAGAAATTAATCAAAATACTTTTACCTAACTCTAATCCAAATATACATTAAGTTTACAAGAAATTCCTCGTACCTGGCACCCTCTTAGTGAGGGACTAACTGTAATTACATAATGAAAGATTCCACATTTCAATTTTATGACTCATAAGTTCATAATCCAAATCCTAAAAATGCCCTAAATCAAATTATCAATAATAGTAAGAATCAAACATTAATTCCATCAACAAATATTAATCCATCTTCAATTCTCCAAATCAAATCATTGTTGTTCCTAAAATTCTTTGCCAACACATGAGAGAAGAATAGAGTTTATTTAATGGACAGTGAAAATACAAGGAGTAACTTAGACAACTATAAATGGACGAAAATGGTAGACATCTTAATCATTTTATTTCCACTAATCTATCAAGTAACTTCAATTCTTGCTTTTATTTTTTATTTGTGTTCTATTTTTCTCCTTTGATAATTAGTTTATTGAGACTTAGGCCCCAGGTTAGCACATCATATAGAGTCTAATAGTATAAGGCATAAGTCATGATAAGAGTCCGATACTATGTGGTATTGTGTGTGACACTATATTGTATTGTATAAGATAATACTATTATATTTTGGTGACACACTAACACTAGATAGGACAAAATTAATTAAGGTTATAAATTGAGTAAGAGGTACATAACATTCTAATATGCAAACATAAAAGTTGAATAATTTCTTAACAAATGTCCAAAAAAGGTCACATACCACATAGAATACCACCAAATAGTTAATAGAGTTAGCTGATAAATTTATTTGGAAATGTTCTGAAAAGTCATGAATTTATGTAAAATAAGAAATATTATAAGCTTAATGTATAACATTATACATATTTTTTTCACTAAAATTAATTTTGACCACACATTATGACAACTAAAATAATTTTTATATAAACTAGTCTATTTTATAAGATATGGATGGGGGAAAATGTTTATATGTATTTATAAGATACAACTTAAAAAAATTAATAGTAAAACTTGTTTCATTGGTGAGACTTGTTTTAATCGTGCTCTTCATAGGGAAAAGTTTAATATGCAGTTTTGTATATCTTTAGTATACTATTCTCCAATTAAAACATGAAAATGAAAAGTGTATGATTAACCAATTATATCACGGCACGAGTATGATTATTGTTGAAACATATATTATTTAAAAATTATATTCTATATTATAATTGGTTAACCAGAAATTTGTTATAGATTAATTGAAAACAATATAACAAATATATAAGGAATTGCATATAAGCTTAGTTTGTACATAAGAACTTGAAAAGCAAGTACTATTCCCTTACATGACAAAAATATTAATCTGCAGAAAACTGGCCTTTGTAGCTTAATAGACATCTAAAATAGGTTTCCCTTAAAACCAGAAAATAGAAATCTCAAACTTTTCAATAGTATTTAGTACGAAGATACTTTAATTTTAAGAAATTAAAAAAATTTATTCATAAATTAATAGAGCTTGCTATGGATTAAAAAAATGCCATTTTTTGTATTATTTAAAATATTACAACATATAAATTTTGAATTTTTTATATTTAATTTATTTCTTATCTATCAAATAGTGATGTGAGGTTTTCTATTCGCCAGAAATAAAAGTGAGGTTTTTGAAAAAGAATGATACAAAACAAATTGCTAGATTCACTGAAATGGTATTGAATTTGCATGGTTAAAAATTTAAGACATTACACGCTTACGAGTTGTGGTAGAAAAGTAGTTATGGAGGCCATTTTTGGTATTTTTGTGAATTTTTATTTATTTTAAAAATTATTTTTAAAAAATAAAGTATTATAAAAAGGAAGTAGTCTATCTTTAATAATGATATGTTTGATTATGTTTGTGCTTTTTGAATCCTTAAAAAAGCTAAAATCAAATTGCTGTTTTAAAACAAGTTTTTAAAATATAATAAATATCGTTTGAATGAACTTTTATTAATTATTTTTAAGCTCTTGTAAAAATTATTATGATGTCATTAATGAAAACTAGTTGCTAAAATGTACTCTTCATTTTCTTTAGTTCTTGAAAATAAAATACCAAAATATCTAAAAGATTTTTTCTATTTATAGTTCTTTTAAAACTATTTTTCAAGGTCATTAAAATAATCAATATAAATAATATGATAAAAAAAATTTCATAAACCAAAAAGTTATTTTTTAGAAAATAGTTATTTCCAAAGATAGATATTTCATGTAGATATGTAGAGCTCCTTGAGACCTTTCCAAAGAGTATTAATGCATCAACATTAAACCAAGAAGTCAAAAAAAATAAAAATTCCACGTATGTAAATAGAAACAAAGTAGGCTAAAATTTATATCAAAAGACTGAGAACTAGCACCCAAGTACCAAAAAAAATTTAGTGCTTAGGCATAGATTGGTTGATAAACAATATTTGGAGGCAAAGAGTTAGCGCCTGTGTGCTTAAAAAGCCAATACCTAGGCGCCATTGTAGCAACTTAAGGTTTTAGTGTGTTCAGGGTTTGGATGTAAGAGAGGCTACAAATTGAACAAGTTTATGGCAGAACAAAGACATAGACTTATAAAGGGACAAAAGACAAGTTGGAAGCATGAAATAGTTAACAGAAAAAGGGGAGTTAAAGGAGGAATTCAGTTTTGGCTTCGGCATAGCAAATATTTGTCTTCCAAATCCTTTTATGCTCTTCTTACTTTAGATTGTGAATTTATGTTTTTAAGTGTTGCTTTGAACTAATTTATTTTTCTAGGATTCAAAGGGAACCCTTTGATTATTTGTTATTTTTCTCTTTTTATTGATCATTGTCATAGTTAACTTAAATTAAAAAAGGGATAATAGTTCATGGGTAATAAGTTAGGTTCATAAGGGAAAAATATCCTACTCACTTTATATTACTTGTTGCAATCACATATACTTGTGTGTAGAGAATTCAAAAAACAAATTTTTGGCACCATTGCCTAATATTTGAACATCAAATATTTCATTTCCCTTCTTTCACAAGTAGTATCATTGTTGTATGCATAACAAACTAAGAAAGTTCAATGTACTTCCTTTTGATTATGAGATTGAGAAAACTTAAAGGAGGAATCGAAAGCAATCTAGAAATTCCTAGGGTGAATCATTTGATAAGGCAAACAATGGTGATAAGCTACTTAAGAACATTATTTATTTCAAAATTCATGTCAATTCCAACATCCATAACCTTTGTATTTATTCCAGCATTCACGTCAATTGAAAGCAATCTTAAAATAAAAAATGGCTGTTAACCTGAAAAAGGGAGTAAAAAGATTAGACAAAGGTTAGGCAACTTCAAAATGAAAAAGATTGTTAGTATGTCTTTGCAAAGTACTTATATGGGTGACTGTGACTAAATGAAAATAATTTCAACTTAGTAGGCATTTTTTAAAAAAATTTTCTCTAACTTCTGTCTAGGCCACCCTTTTAGGTTTTTAGCCTAATGAACCTTCTCTCTCTCTTTTTGGCACTAACTTTTGCTTAAGTTGCTCTTTTAGGTTTTCAACTTTACAAGCTTCCATTTTTTCCCTATTTCTTTTTTTTTTTTTTCTTTATTTAGGCAATGTCTTCTTTTACTGCATTGAATTGACATGTTTTCCCAACTCCTTCCCATTCATATCAATTGAAATGAGCACATTGCAGGGAAAGCTTGCTCAATAACATAAGGTCTTTCAAAAGAAACACTCATTTATTCCTTGAATTTGGAGAACCTTCTTCAAGACCAATTCTTTTGGCTTAAATTCACTTGGCTAGAGCTTGTTATTAAAGGCTTTCTTCACCTTGATTTGGTATAGTTATCCATGACACTTAGTTACTAATCACTTTCCTTTAATCACGTTCAATTGCTCATACCAAGCTTTAATCAGTTTGCTTTCTTCCAAAGTATACACCGTTAATAGCCTTAGAGAAGCAATCACAACCTTGATAACCTTGACAATTTCCATGCCATACACCAATGAGTAAAGGGTTGCCTTTATTGATGTCAACATTGTCGTACAACTTTGACTACCAAATAATCAATATGGCATTTAATTATAATGCTTGATTTTAAATTGTTCACATAACTTCTTAATTTCAGCACCATTCAAGTTAGGAGCAATTCATGTTATGTATCTTTCTTCAAATCTGTACTAACAAATAATGCTTGATTGCAAGAATTATAGGAAGGCTCTTTGGATAACACTAGCAATGAGTTAGTTTCCATCCATTTTGTGAAGTAATCAAAAGTCATGAGAATAAAACTGTGTTTGTTTAAAGTCTTGGTGTTAGCTAGACTGATTACATCAATACAACATATGAGAATGGCCACGATGCCATAATATTATGTAGTAAGCGGGCCATAACATTGATCTTTCAGCATATTTTGGCATTTATGGCACTTCTTGATATTGTTTCTTTCTACGATTAGCTAGAAGTAGTAATTGCTTTGGATTTTCATATGAATCATGAATTAGTTGATGCATAAGTTGCAAATAGCTTTGTTGTAAGCAAAATACCTCACTTAAAATCATTAAACACCATAGTTATTGTTAATTTGTTTTTTTTACCCACCATCTTAAATGTATGCCTTTTAAGCAATTTAAAAGAAAAGATATCTTGTTAAAAAATTTGCTAAACCCAAATGGTTTTCAAATATTGATGACTTGTTAAATAACTTTACTAAATATAAATTACTTCTTTATCACAGTGCTTCTTATAAAATTCTATTTAAAAAATTATATTGAAATAAATATAATTTCATATGCATCTTAAATGGTAATTTAATAAATATAATAAGTGAGAAATGAAAAAAGAGAGCTCATGTATGACCCATGAATAATGTATGGTAGATTATATAAGATAAGTTTGATAGTATAAAACCTAATAGGATATAACTTGATATTATAAGACTTAATATAATTTGGTCTAATAAAAATTTTATACTATGCAATGTTGGTGTTGAGAAAGAGAAGACATAATGGTGTAGGATTAGATATGTCTTTTACTTGGAACTTCCTTGAGTTTTGTTAAAATTACAAAGACTTCCTTTGACTTTTCAAAATATATACAGATCATATTTTGATTATTTTAGTAAAAAAAATTTAAATTAGATTAAAGTATATGGTAACTTTTTCTTATGTTTTTGAGAAAGTTTACGCAGAGTTTGAAAGTAAAGGGGAGGTTCATGTAATTTTAGCAGAAATTCATGTAATTTACTAAAAAAATTAATATAATTCTTGGAAGTGCTTTGGTCATTGTTTTTATATACTTTTTTAAAGAGTGTTCTTGTTGAAGATATTTTTATGCCTAATGAAGATTGTCTTTTCTAAGTTAGCATTTTCTAAAATCAGACCATTGTCATTTCCTGCGATTCAAACATCCACAATTATTGCAACGCGCTCACAATAGATTTGGTTATACTCTAACTTTAAGAGAATTTTTTATATATTATTGTATTAGGAATATATTATTAACATATAATAAAAAGAGAAAACTATCATATTATTTTAATACTTTTATTTAAATGTAAGTAAAAATGTTTAAGCTTTAAATCAAATTCAAGCAAAAAAATCCAACTCAATTTTAAATAGCAGGCATCATGTACCGGTTAACCTACATGATTAAGGGGATTAAAAAGTAAAAACCAAAAATTAATGTTTCATTTAATTTAAAAATATCATTTAGATTGACTTTTTTCCTTCACAAAAAAAAAAGAGTTAGGAAATAGAAGAATAAAATTAACAAAATGAACACAACATAAAATCAAAATAAACAAAATTATAGAATAACTCACAAATGACTTTGTATAAATTAAGAGTTATGACCCTTTGAAAAAAAAAGTAAGGAAAGCTAAAATGAAAAAAAAAAAAACAAAGATTAAAACATATTTGGCTAGTAAGTACCAATTAATTAAGTTTATGAAAGAATGAGAAAATGAGTGAAGCTAAATGAATAATTATTACAATTCATGAAGCATTCACATATCAATAAATAAATGAACATATAAAAAATGGAAGGTATTTGAGTAATTTTTGAAAATTAAGGCTAAAATATAATAAAATTAAGTTAAAAGACAAAAATAAAACTTAAGATAAAATTAAAAATTAAATTTAAATAAAATAAATTTACAAAAAAAAACTTAGAATAAAATTAATGAACTAACGTAGAATAAAATAAAGTTATATAACAGAAATAAAACTTAAAGTAACGTTAACAAATTAAATTAAAAGTAAATAAAATTAAGAAATAAAAGTAAAAATTTAGGTAAAATTAAAAGGTCATGAAGTACACTGTATTGTTTTTAAAATTACAAATACAAATTCAGAAAAAATATTTACTTTCACCCTGATTAAAAACAAAAAAACAAAAAACAAAAAGGAAGTTCCTTTGGTTCATGGGCTTTTTGGAAGATTAAGGGACACCGTATACATTCACGATATACTCGATTCAAACTCAATCTTCATACGTCGGTTCAGCGTTTTTCCTTCAGTATACTCCCAACGGTACACTCCCAACGGTACTCTCTCAACGCTCTTCTCATCGCTTATTGGTGCAGCCGATTGCTTTGATTCGAACCAGCTCCATCTCGCTCAGTTTACGATCTCCCGTAAGAAGCCTCTTCAGAGAGCTGCGTTTTGTTTTTCAAAGATGCTCTCCAATCTCTTCGTTTCACCGTTTTCGTTCCTGCTGTTGATTAAACAATTTGTATCTCTTCTCTTCGGATGGAATTTCTCACTGGTGGCTGTTGTCATGACGGACGCTCTCGTGGTAATTCCGGCTGCCGTGTTGCGCAACCTTACTGTCAAGCTCTATGAGAAGCGCAAGAATGCTGCACTTAAGGTTCCTCCTCAATCCTGGCACCTCTGTTGATTTTTCCTGTTGCAATTTGATGAATTTGGAGTTTAGGGTTTTAGGTGGGTTTGTTCGGCTTTAGTAGATTATATGGGTTTATATTGCTAGACTCTGATACCACCTCTGGTTTTATTAGCACCTCTAAGCTTTGGAATGAGAATGTGCTGATAAAAATAAAGGAGGACTCTAATTATAAAGTTAACAAGCTACATATGTTCTCATTTTCCTTCCTTTATAGTTCTGCATGTATTCTGTTTTGAGCTTTCTTGTATTTTCTGGTTTGAAGATTTTTTATCCACCAGCTAGTTTTAGATTCTTCTCTTTCTAATAAAGTTCATCTTTAATCGAAAAATGTTTCTGCATATAATTTTAATTCTATATTGTCCGAGCATGCATGAAAAATCATTGCATAAAAAGTTTTAGGGATTTCGCATGAGCTTTATTTTTATATTCAGTGATGTCAATAGTAAGTGATATCTCTTGGTTTCATTTTGTATTCTTAAGTTATTTTTATATGCTTATGCAGTTGGTAGAGATAATGGAAGAAGCTTTACTTTGTGTCAGGAAGATGAAGGAAGAGGACATTGAAATGATTTTAGAGATAAATACTATAATCGTGGGGGGATTTGCAAAAGTGGGCAATGCTGAGTAAGTATACCTGACAAACGTCCTGCATTGCTTACTTTTAAATAAGATTAATTGAAAAATAGAGAAAAGAGTATGTAAGCTGCTCTACGCAAAATGATATAGCTTTGATTTCATCTCAAACATTTAAGTTGTTGCATTAATTTATGTTGAACATGCTTATCTATACCTTGATATCTACCTCAGTCTCAGGTTTTCTGTCTTACTGCATCTGGTGGGATGTTCTTAGTCCTATTTCATCTAGAAATGTCTTTTTGATGGTCTGTTAATATATATAAATGAAGACTTAAGTGTCAAATTTTAATCTGATGATAACAGTGTTTAATTTTGTTCTGGAGGTGCTGCAGATCAATGGTTTAAGGAGGCCAAAGAGAGGCATGCATCCTTGAACGTTGACATTTATGGAACATAATTTCTGCACACTGGTGAGCATTTATTTATTCATTTATTTTGGGTTTATTTATATATACTGTACGTGTCTTTGTGTGTATGTTCAAATTCCCCTATATATGTAAATGATAAGCTCCTCACTTTTTGGCAGAGGTTATCATCTTCACATTTGGGCTAGACAAAAACTATCTTCCTTAAAAGACACAATAAATGCATGGGTGTTCAGATTATTTAAGGTCATTTAATTGAAGATCTTAGAAAATCATGTTTTAAGAGTATAGCCTAAGTGGCCTTGCAATTGTTGTATCTTTAAAGAGAGAGTTTTTGGGTCCATTATAAAGCATGGAGAGTGTTAGGAAAGGTTCAGGGAAGGGTAGGTGAGAAGAAGGGAGAGAGGGAAAGAGGAAAAGAAGATAATACTCATTAATATTCCATTATCTGTCCTTACATCATATCTGTTCCCTTTAAATACTAAGCTAGCCGAAAATTACACAAAATTACACAAAATGCAGAAAATAATTGTATCTGCCCAGTTTCTTGCTCTTTTGACTTTTGATATACTGTTGTATATTACAGCCAAACTTGCAATATGGAAAAAGCTGAAGCCTTGGTGAGGGATATGGAAGAACAAGGAATAGATGCTCCTATTGACATATATCACACCATGATGGACGGTTATACTATGACTGGCAATGAAGATAAATGCTTGATTGTGTTTGAGAGACTTAAGGTATAAGCTTGTTGATAAGCTTCTTCAATGTAAGGTGCCATATGATATTGTTAGAAATTTTGATAAAACTATTTATTGGCTTTCACTTAATTGCTTAATCTTTTGGGTTAAAGTGGTTCTTGAATCAAAAACTTTATGACCAAGTAGTTAGGAGTTTGGTTCTTGATGTCCTCCCATCCATCTCTTAATTAAGTTTACATTTTAGCACGAGGTATGTTGGGTCTGTGCCTTATCCATGCTTCAAGCCGAAAGGGCTTTTGTGTGAGGGTACTTTGCTAGTTTTTGAGCACTAGCATGGCTAAATGTGAGACGTTACCAAGTAAGAATTAGGTACATCTTTATCATCAATTGCAACTTTTTATTCATACTGGGGGAAACTTGAACCTAGGCCACTTAAGTGTATTTTTCTTTTATTTTCTTCCACATAAAGGGGTTACAAATGCTATTCACCTTCTACCAAATGGTTCTACACTGCCATGGATGTCATGTTTTTTTGAACAAAAACCTTTTTATTCCCAAACACCCATTCAGGGGGAGAATTTCGTAGTTCAACAAGAATGGCTGTTTGGGAGTGATATTGGGCCTCAAACCCTTGCACCCAGAGCTGCTACACTTGACCAACCTCAGACCATCCCACATTTATCCTCATCTTTATTTGAACTTGAGACAAACACAACTTGAGACTTGCCCAAATACCTTACAACAGAAAGAAATGATTTATACTAGAAAGAAGGAAAAACAAATAACAGAGCATCAAGATACAACTGAAAGCACATACTCGGAGGAAGGTCAAACCACTTTTCTTATCCTTATACTAAGTTCAGAATCATAAGAGGAGTTACATGTACCCATTTCCTTGAGGAAAGGGGTAAGAAATTGTGCAAAACATTTTATTAGTAACTTTAATAACTATGACAGGTTATGTTAAGGTCAGAAATCTGTTAAACTGAATTAGAGCAAGAATCTTGACTCTTATGTAGAATAATAGGAAATTGATAGGAGTAATAAATAACTACAAAGAGGAAATTAATAATTCAGAGAAAGAATCTCAACTTTGAACCAACAAAGGCGCAAGTGGAACTAGACTCTAGATAGATTTTAGGCATACATAATTCATTCATTCATCTGCCATAAGGATCACCCATGCTGTTTTTACATAATAACTGCTTCTAAGACAGTTACTAGTACATAATTACTAACACAATAACTGACCCATAATAACTGATAATATGTAAACTGACATGTAATAATAATAACTACTCTTCAACTGCTCCTAGAAGTTGGAACACATCTGCTGTCATCTGATCAATTACACATGTTTCTTCTTTATTTTTCCATTTTCCTAGAATAAGTTTTCAGAGGCGGGCTTGGGCCTAATGATGGGTTTGTATCAGGTTATCATGTAAGTTGTAGGCTTTGTGCATAATGTGTCACGTGAAAAGCTTTCAACTAATTTATATGAGGCAATCAAGGTGCTAGAGTGGCAAGTTGCTATCCAAGAGGAATTACCTAGGAAAGTATAACCCTAATGGTAGTATCAACTGCCATAAAGCAAGACTTGTGGCTAGAGGGTTCACTTAAACCCAGGGTACGATCAAAGTCTCACTCCTACTTGCAGTGAATTTAGATTGGCCCCTACATCAACTTGATGTAAAAAATGCTTTCTTGAAGAAATGATCTTGAGGAGGAAGTTTATATAGAAATTCTACCTGATCCTCCATAATGCTGATTTATAATCTCTTAGAATTATGCTCTCAGATCCTCCATAAGCTTACCTGCAGACATCTTACTGTAGTTTAGCTTACTAAGCAGCTAAATAGGATCTAACATGGTTACATTTTAATTTGTTATCTGGATTTTGCAGTTGACCCTGTTAGAGACTCCTCTTCTTTTCTTATAATTTTTATTTTCTTTCTAGATGTCACCTGTGGCATTTTACTTTTTTATCCGAAATTTGGTGCCTTTGTAATTTGAACATCCTCTTCCTGAATTTATGGATCAATGATCTGGCCTGCATAATAAGGAATGATGTTGGTACATATTTTATTTGGATAGTTCCAATTTACGCATAAAATTGTGGAGTATCTGAGCTTTTGGACTTTAGTATATTTGAATTCTTAATTAAAAGGGATCATAAATAGTTTCCATTTTTTTTTCATGAAAGATTGTTCATATATCAAGTGTGTAAATTGTATGCTTACTTCTTAATTCTTAAGATAATATATGATTTTTGTCTGAGTTAGCATTTTATTCATAGTTTTGACTTCAATATTGTCGGATATGATATTTAAAATATTTTGTGGTACTCTTGAAATTGAATGGCTCAGTCACATTTTCTTTTTTCGTTTTTGTTGATCAAAGAATGTGGTTTCACGCCCCCAGTTGTCACCTATGGTTGTCTTATTAATCTTTACACCTAGGTAAGGCATATTGATTATTTCATTAATTCAATGTGGGTGGGTGTGTTTGTAATACTTATATACATCCATAAGTTGGTGATTTGTCCAATAGAATTATCATGAAAGTACAGTTCATGTATTTGCAAGAAAGAAACAATAATTAACTCCCTTGCTTTAATTACTGTAGTGAAGGGAAAGAACTTGTGTGTCACCTTGTTGAATCACTTTGATAATATGGATATTTATATACAAAGTCTACACCTAAAAATAAGGCTAATTAATACAATAGTTGGACTAATTCATACAATAATTGAATTACTAGTTGGACTAATAAATACAAGAGTGAGACTAATAAATGAGGTAGTTGACACTATGTGGGTATGCTGCAACACTCCCCCTCAAGCTGGTGAATAGATGTTCTGTATTCCCAGCTTGGATATAATGGTTTGAAATGTTGCACTATTAAGCCCTTTGGTGAAGATGTCTGCTAGCTGACCTTTTGTTGACACATAAGGAGTACAAATAAGACGACTTTCTAGCTTTTCTTTTATGAAATGTTTGTCAACTTCAAGATGCTTTGTTCTATTATGTTGCACTGGATTATGAACAATGCTAATAGCCGATTTATTGTCACAGTATAGTCTCATAGGTCCAACTCGCTTGATCTTTAAATCATCTAAGATGATCTTTAACCACAATAATTCACAAATTCCAAGTGCCATAGCTATAAATTTTGCCTCAGCACTAGACCTGGCTACCACATTCTGTTTTTTACTCCTCCAAGTTACTAAATTACCACCTAGGAGAGTACAATAACCTGTAGTAGACCTTCTGTCTATTACTAATCCTGCATAGTCAGCATCTGTATAGACCTCTAAAGTTAATACCGTGTTCTGCTTGAATAATATCCCATTCCCTAGAGTGCCTTTCAGATAGTGTAGAATCCTGTGAACAGTATGTAAGTGTACTTGTTTGGGATATGCATAAATTGACTTACCACACTTACTGTATATGCTATGTCAGGTCTGGTATGTGAAAGATAGGTAAGTCTCCCCACTAACTTCTGGTACATTTCCTTGTCAATAGCAATGTCATCCTTGGCTTATCCAAGTTTATGATTTGAATCAATCGGCGTATCAACTAGTTTGCTTGCTAGTTTGCCTGTATCTTTTAGGAGATCTGTCACATATTTTTGTTGAGAAATAAAGATACCTTGTTTTGAATATGCTACTTCAATTCCCAAGAAGTACTTTAATTTTCCTAACTCTTTTATCTCGAATTCATTTGCTAGACGTTTGCTGAGCTCCTCTTGTTCTATCTTGTCATCTCCAGTGACAATGATATCATCAACATATATCAGCAAGACTGTGACTCCCCTTGAATTCTTGTGTTTAATAAACAAAGTATGGTCTCCCTGATTTTGCTTATAGCCAAAGACTAACATTACTCTGTTGAATCTTCCAAACCAAGTTCTCGAAGATTGTTTCAAACCATATAACGCTTTCTTCAATTTACACACTTTGTTTGCAGTTGTGCTGTCTCCAAATCCAGGTGGAATATTCATGTAGATTTCCTCATCTAAGTCCCCATGGAGGAAAGCATTCTTCACATCATATTGTTGAAGTGTCCAATTGTAAACGGATGCTAATGATAACAGGATTTTCACGGTATTCATTTAGGTAACTGGAGCAAAGGTCTCTTGATAGTCTATGCCATAAGTTTGAGTGTATCCTTTAGCAACCAACCGTGCTTTATATCTTTTTAATGATCTATCAACTTTATACTTAACTGAGAAGACTAAGAAGACCCATTTATACCCTACAGGTTTCTTTCCTTTTGGTAATTGGGCCAACTCCCATGTCTTGTTTTTCTCTAATGCTTCCATCTCAAGTTTCATGGCTTGCCTCCACTCCTCCTTGGCTAGTGCCTCAGATAAATTATTTGAAATGACAATGAAATTTAAGTTTGCAAGAAAATTTTTGTAAGTTGGAGAAAACTTGTTAAATGACACAAAGTTGGAAAGAGGATAGGTGCTTTGTACATTTTCTAGTTCCTTTCCTAATGGCAATGAGAATATCAAGATCAATGTTTAAGGAGCTAGGGTTAGAATTTGTGCCTACCTCAGTTTCAGAACTACCAGACATAGGTGCAGAGACTTGGGCTTGCGCAGGTTCAGGATTAGTGTACACCTGCAAATGCCTTACATTATCAAGATTAGTGTTGTCTTTGATTACCGATTAAGTGTGGGGACTAACCAAAGTGGGTTTAGGATCATTAGAAGTGCCAGGATTAGATTCAGGACCAGGTGGAAGGTCAAAAGTGGTAGGGTTGGATTCTGACATGGACTTGGGAAGGTCAAGAAAAGATGTAATATCAATGAAAGATGCTTCCTTATCTTCCGTACTAATGTGCTCCCCCTGAATATAAGGGTTAGGAAAATAAGGAAGATGTTCTGCAAATGTGACATCAATAGAAACAAAGAACTTCTTTGTAGCAGGATGATAACATTTGTAACCTTTTTTAGTAGAGTTTCATCCCAAGATGCATTTAAGGGCTCTTTGATCTAACTTCCCTGTGTTATGAATATGTACAAATGCAGTGCACCTAAATATGCGAGGTGTAAGGCCATTGGTAATTCTTAGATTTGGATAAAATTGAGAGAGAACCTCTATAAGAGTTTTATTGTCTAGAACACGAGAGGGTAATCTGTTTATAGTGTATGTAGCAGTAAGGATAGCTTCCCCCCAAAAAGATTTAGGCATGTTTGTATGAAATAGATAGGCACAAGTCATAGATAAGAGATGTCCATTTTTCCGCTCAGCTATGCCATTTTGCTGAGGAGTATATACACAGGATGATTCATGGATTATGCCTTCCTTTTGGAGGTAGGAAGACAATCTGTGATTGAAGTAATCTCTCGCATTATCAAACCTAAACCTTTTTAATTTTAACCCCAAACTGATTTTGAATACTATGGAAATTAGGAAACAGTGTACTCACATCTGACTTATTTTTTAGAAGAAAGATCCAAGAAACCCTAGTGCAATCATCAATGAAAGAAACAAACCATTTAGCACCAGAGATGTTAAGAATAGGAGATGGTCCCCAAATATCACTGTAAATAAGAGTGAAGGGAGAAGAGCTTTTTGTATGACTGATGGGAAAGGAAACTCGGTTGTGTTTTGCTGTTTCACAAGTCTCACAATGAAAATTGGCAAGATTAATTTTATTAAACAAAGAAGGGAACATAATTTTCAAAGTTCCAAAGGAGAGGTGACCAAAACGAAGTTGTAAAGCCAAATTTTATTCTCAGTAGATGAGGATCCAGTTAAGGAAGACAAGGACATGGGAATCTTGATATTATCAGCATTTGTAAGTGGCACTAAATAGTAAAGTCCATCTTGTTCCTTAGCAAGCCCAATCCTCTTCCCCGTAACCTGGTCCTGAAAAATACATGAAGTAGAGAAGAAAGTTACTTGACAATGCAAATCTTGTGTTAGTTTTTTTATGGATATAAGATTTAAAGATAGCTTCGGAACATGAAGAACATTTCTAAGAACAAAGGAGGG
The DNA here is from genome assembly GCA_037074485.1 of Delonix regia. Taxonomy (NCBI): domain Eukaryota; kingdom Viridiplantae; phylum Streptophyta; class Magnoliopsida; order Fabales; family Fabaceae; genus Delonix; species Delonix regia. Next base: position 16,561,171 of record CM073449.1, on the reverse strand, counting down.
AGATATTTGGATATTCCCAAAGCCTGCTACGGTAACAAGTGAACCATTTGCAACCGATATTTTCCTATTGCTAGGGCATGGAGTGTAAGTTTTAAAATGATAAGAAGAATAGGTCATGTGATCTGTTGCTCCTGAATCAATGATCCAAGAGTCCTGGATTAATTTATCTGAGACATTTAACCCATAGGAGTGATAGAGATTACCTGAATGAGCTATAGAGTAAGTACTGGTATTACCAGGAGGCCTCTCTAAGGTCTCTAACAAGTTGCGTAGTCTTTCAACTTCATTTCTGTTGAATCCTTCAAGGCTTGGAGGTTGGTCTTGGTTGGGCTGCATCAAATGGGTTTGCCCTTGAGCTTTTGCTGATCCACTTTTCATATTTTTTCCACGAAATTTCCAGCAATACTCCTTGGTATGTCGTGGTTTTTTGCAATAGGTACACCATAGATTATCACGATCCTGTGCCTTGCCTTTCTTATCTTCTCTAGGTTGTTCGAGTGTTAGACTTTGATGTCTGCCACCATTAAGGATCGTGGCAGACCCTTCAATAGGTGGACAACTAAGCATTACACCTCTCCGAGTCTCCTTATCTTTTCCAAGAAGTTGAATTCGAACTTGATCAAATTCAGCATTAAGTCCTGTAAGGAAATCATAAACACGATCCTTTTCAATAAAATTCTTCAGTATTGTTGTATCTTCGCTGCACTTTATTTCAATACACCTGTAATGGTCCATTTCTTGCCAAATGTTTCTCAGCATGTTAGCATATTCTGTAACAGATTTATTTCCTTGTTGAATCCCTGCAGCTTTAATTTTGAGCTCATACACCAAAGCAACATCCTTACCCTTGGAATAAGTCTGCTTAACAGTCTCCCATATCACCTTAGCAGTGGTGAGAAACATGCATGTATCACTTATATCTGGGATTCATGGAATTCCAGAGCCACGCCATTATCATAGAATTTTTCTCATTCCATGCTTCATAGTGCTTCTCACACTTTAAGGGACTAGTTCCCGAAATATGGCTTAACTTTCCTTTTCCCTTCAATATGGTCTGGACAAGTTGTGACCATTTGAGATAGTTTAAACCATTCAACCGATAATCGGGATGTAGGTTTTGTAAATCCCCAACTACATTGGAATTTTCAGTCATATTGGTTTTGGAGGATATAGTGACTTCGGACATTTCTAGGGATATAATAGGTCAAAAAATAGTAGAAGAGGGAAGGGCTTAAGGACACCTGGAAGAAAAATTCAATTGGCCAAAAACCGGGCTTGGGTTACAGCTAGGACAAGTAATTTTATGGTGTCAAACCTAAAGGTTTTGGCTGGCTTTGATTGATTAAAAGATAACTAATAATCTTCTTCACAAAAAAGAGAGAAATTTAAGAGATAACTTGAAGAAGGAAGTCAATCATAAAAATACTGCCTATTCAACAACCAAAGTCAATGAGACTGAATCAATTACTAGACAATTTTACACAGAAAAAGAGGGTTCTCCAACAACAAACTCAGATTATATAAACCCAAGTCACAGTGCTGAAGCTTTTAACAGAGTCTGGACTCAAGAAGGAATTTGGCGGAAGAGTTCAAAATTGAGGATGCACCAGTGGCTAGTTGGGAAAGTGTCGGAAAGAGGATTTCGACAGCCGGAAAATTGATACGAGACGGAACAGGTCCGTCACGCGTTGTCACGTGATGCACTGTGCAGATTGCTTCGTCGGTGCGTGAGATTCATGCTCTATGTTTCTGGCCACCGGAAAGCTGGGATAGGTTAACCGAAATCTTCTGTCTTCCTCTGTGCCGACGGTGAGATAAAATTAGCCACCTAAAGTATTACTCTAGTTTCTCCAAAAGGATGAACTAGAAAAAAATGGCAATTGGGATACCCAGAAACGAGTTAAGAGCTCTGATACCATGTAGTGAAGGGAAAGAACTTGTATTTCACCTTGTTGAATCACTTTGATAACATGGATATTTATATACAAAACCTACACCTAAAAATGAGGCTAATTAATACAATAGTTGGACTAATTCATACAATAGTTGAATTACTAGTTAGACTAATACATACAAGAGTGAGACTAATAAATGAGGTAGTTGACACTATGTGGGTATGCTGCACCAATTACCTCTGTTATGCTGTTTCACAAGCCATTTCTATATCATTTTAGATGGAGGTGGCTTTTTTTATGACATTCTGGTTCAGGAAATAACCCTGCTTGGAACTGTTATTTTGATATATACTTAAATATGCATACATACAAAATATATATATAATAAATTCATAAATATTTGTATGTATGCATATTTAAGTATATATCAAAATATATATATATATATATTAATTATCTTAGAACATTTTATATACATAGTAGAAATTCTCAATTTCTTATTAGTGTTTGTGATAAACCTACTCAGTAGGTACAATCTAGACTAAAGATTATACCTTTAAAGGACCTTTAGAATTCCAAATAGGATTATCAAAAAGAATGCTCTCTATTTGGTGAATGAGTAAACACATAAGAGGAATCACACATCGTAATTTCATGTCTGGGTTTCTCTTCAATATTTGTTTGTATTTAACAGGAGTGGCTGCTTCTGTTTTAAGTTTGTTTTGCTTTATAACTTCTTTTACTTTTGTTTGCTATTTAGCTACTGTTGGCTCTCCTTCTTTCATTTTTTTTTGAAGATTCTTGAATTCATAACAAATTGGGATATGATATGAGTACCGTTCTCTTGATTTTTGGATTTTATTTTACATCATTATTTTGGAATGATACTTCAATGTCATGTGAATTTTCTAGAAGTATACTTGTATATTCTTGTTATAATATGGATATTGTTATCCGATAATTCAATGTTCAATCTTGTAGTAATTTGAGAATTCTAGTGTTTTATTGTCCTACGCTGAATGCATTTGTGTCAGGAAAGTTTAATCTTAAAAATATAGTCATCTCTTTGCTTTGGTTTAGTTTTATTTTGGGGCTGCTTGTATTGTTCCGAGAGATCTTTAGGGTTACTGCTTATGGAATTTCACACTATCTTCTTTAAGTGTTTTATGAGATCAAGTCATGTATATGGCTTCCCTAAGGTACTTGTGAAATGATTTTTCTAAGGGAAACTCCTTATCTAATGTGGAAAGAGATTGAGACAGCTCTTTTACATTATTAGGCCATTACCAATTTTTGTTGTCGTGTACTGTTTTTGGTTTTTCTTATTTTTTCTGTTTTGTGAATATATTAACCTCTAGGTAGCTGTACATGACTACATTCTTCTCTTTCTAATAAATTTTCTTCTTTTATAAGAGAAAAAAGCTTTAATTTTATTATTTAGTCCTAGGGATAAGTTAGTAACTTGCTCCTTGGTTATTGGCTGTATTTGGGCTTGGATTAAAGTCATTCAACTATGTCTGGGTCTTGTGTTTCAATATGGCTTTAATAGTATTTGTTGAGAATCTCAATCCTAATATTAATCTCATCCTAGTTGGATAAAATTGTAAGTGGTCTTTTTAAACATCAGGATGCCTTCTTTTATTAAAATAATATATCTATGAATTTTACATTATTGGAAAAGAAATTTCATTGATGGAAAAGAAGTATAAGGGAGGAGAGGGAAAACAGAAGAGAAAATAATGTAAAACGTACGCAAGGTGCAATAAGGGCTCCTTGCTTCTTGATGACTCAGGTGCTCACCTATGTTTCCTTTTGGAGTGAGGCCAGGTGCTTGCATTTGCGGCCTAAGTGAAATCGTTTTGTTTCATTCTCTTAAAAGTTTTTAATTAACACATTAGAAAGTGACAATAATGAAGTTCTGAAGTTATTTTAACTGTTCTACTCTTATTTACTTTTCAATCTTACTAGTAAAATTTAGAGTTTCTCCACTGTTCAGCCAAACAAGATAGACAGTCCTTCATCAATCTTATTTAGAAATAAAGTGGTAGAGGTACGGAGAAAAAAACGAGTGCTGAGGGGGGGGTGTAGGATGTTCGAGAAATGACTTTATGGTACAAATGAACTGCGCATGGCAGTGACATTTGGGCCTTCTTTTCCTGCCAAGGCTTATAAGCCTTGTTAGGAGAAATTACTCCAAGGTTTGAGGCCATGTCCAATGTCCACCGAAGATTCCAAACAAACACTAGCTTGTACTTAAGAAGGATACAATTTGGAGGCCGGAATCTATGCTCCAAGGGGTCAAGATAGGGATGCTAAATTGAAATCTTGATTTTTTTTCTGAAATGTTGCATATTTCTTTGGTAGATTAAAACAGTTTCTGATTCTCGTATACTTCCTTTCCCTCAGTATGTAACATTTTCTGTAAATTATGTTGCATTTCTTGCAGATGGAAAAAGCTGTTGGAGTGTTGGATGAAATAATCTAGCAGCCTTAGCCCAAATGAACATAGATAGACAAGAATCATGCATCGTTATGCATCATTGGGCGATATTGGAAAGTCCATCCAGTATTAAATGAAATTGAAGAATCAGGGACTGGAGGTTGATGTATATACATAGGAGGCATTGTTGAAGGCATGTTGCATGCTAGGCAGAATGCAAAGTGCCCTAGCAGTCACGATAGAAATGAGTGCAAGAAAAATTCCAAGAAATACCTTTGTCTATACTGGTTGATGGGTATGATTCATTTACATTAACAGAATTAGACATGAAGTTTTTCTTGCTTTCTAGCCTCTATCAACCAACGTTTCATGTGCATGTACTCTTATCCAACTTAATGTTTTCCTTGATTGGTTTATCAGCCTGCTTCTTCCTATTAAGTATCCTTTCTTGAAAATTGCTTAGGTGGGCTCGGAGATGTGGTGTTTGGGAGGCTGCAGATCTGATGCGACAAATGGAAAAGGAAGGGTTTCAACCTGACGTCCATACTTTCACATCTTTTATAAATGGCTGGCGACATGATGGTATGATTATGTTCAGTGATTTGCTTGCAGTAATTGAACCTGGAAGCACACAATTTCTATAACTAATGGATAACTTAAATTATTCTTGAGTTCATGTGCTTGCTGTATTGGCAATTGAATATGAAATTTTACATGCGTGCTTTTCATTATATAATATAATAAGAGTGAAAAAATGATTATATTGTTTAACAAAATATTTGTTATGCATCTCATAATGTGATTTTCATTGTAATTCTTTTTGCTTGCATTTAAAAAATTTTAACTTTTCTGTTTCTCGAAGACCTTTTTCATAATAGAATTTTGCAGTTGGAGTATTAAACTTTGTCAATACACAGTTTTGAATTGTAGATTAAAAAATATTAGTCAAAGCTATGTAGCTTATTTATGAGGAAAAACTTATTTTGGCCTATTGGTATCTATCACAGCATACATCTGGGTGTTACCTAATTGCCACAAAATATTTTAAATAGTGTACTGTTATAATTAATTTCCTCTGAGTTATGAATGCTAATATGGCTATCCAAAAATATTTGTATCTTATAGTGTTGGAGAAAATTAATCTAATATTATATGCTAATTTTAAAGATGTGAATAATACTTAGTCGTCTTACAAGTTTAATGTTATTGACATCATGAGAATCTTTTCACAACTGCTAATTTAATTAATATGGACGTTGAGAAAAATAGCTATTGCTCCACTCAAGAAGTATTTTTTTTGGGGCTAATTAAATTATTGGAGCTTTATGTAAAATTGTTAGAAATTATTATGAGAGAATTGGAGAACAATGGTCTCTAGGCAAGGGATATCACTTTCTCTTAAAGAGTAATTGCATAGGGAATCACAAACAACACTCTTTTACGATACAACAGAAATATATCCTATGTGCGTTGTTTCAAGAGAAGGGATATATACAAACTATGAACCAATATTTTCAACAGATGTTACTTTATATATTCAGAGACTGATTCCCATAGCTATTTTCTTTCCTATTGAACATATTTCAATAATTATCGCCTTTCAATTAACTCTTCAACCATGTCTTCCTGATGTTCTCAGTTTTTTCCATAGGACCACTATTTATTCACAGGTTTTAATTATAATTTGTTCATGGTTTGTTAATTTGCTCATGTGTAGAGAAACTAGTAAAGAAGCTAGCTCCACTGCTCCTGGGAAGACTGATCTAGAAATTGTGGTATGATAAAATCCTCTACTGTGCGTGTGTTCTAGCATTATGTTAAAATTTAATGATTCTACAGTTGGCTTTCAGCTTGTTTTTCTTTAGTTTCTTATTTATAATTCAATTGTTCTTTTACTACTTTCAACATAGTGAATATACATGTCTTAATGATAACTTATTTTGATTGGAACTGACAAGTATTGCGCTATCATCTCTTTGCACTATCATTATCTCGCCTATTTGATTATTTAACTTGCTAAGTCATTTAAGTTTCTGTCATGCTTGGGCATGCTTGCTAATCACGTGATTATCCTTTGAACAAATGGGGCATAGAGTCACAGTCTGGAGTCATTTCTTTTTAAAGTTTTTATTTGACCGAAGTCCATAGTCATTTGGACTCTGCCTATGTGACCTGAAACATGTTTATTTCATCTATTAATGGCGTTAGTCATGCATTGAACTTCCTTTTATTGTATTCTATTTCTCTTTACGATCTCATTCTTATAGTTGGTTCATCTTTCTATTTCCAATCATCAGAAAGCTCATCCTTTGAACAAATGGGGCATAGAGTCACAGTCTGGAGTCATTTCTTTTTAAAGTTTTTATTTGACCGAAGTCCATAGTCATTTGGACTCTGCCTATGTGACCTGAAACATGTTTATTTCATCTATTAATGGCGTTAGTCATGCATTGAACTTCCTTTTATTGTATTCTATTTCTCTTTACGATCTCATTCTTATAGTTGGTTCATCTTTCTATTTCCAATCATCAGAAAGCTCATCCTTTGAACAAATGGGGCATAGAGTCACAGTCTGGAGTCATTTCTTTTTAAAGTTTTTATTTGACCGAAGTCCATAGTCATTTGGACTCTGCCTATGTGACCTGAAACATGTTTATTTCATCTATTAATGGCGTTAGTCATGCATTGAACTTCCTTTTATTGTATTCTATTTCTCTTTACGATCTCATTCTTATAGTTGGTTCATCTTTCTATTTCCAATCATCAGAAAGCTCATAGCAAAAGCCCCTGTTTGCTTGTAGGAATCCAGTTACCTTGACTCTTCCCATGTATTTGGTTGTTTTTCCTTAAAGCTAAAATTGATACAATCTGGGTTAAAGTAATCCCTCATGTCTACAAACTTGTTAGGCCTCCAATTTGTTTCATTGAGAAGCTTTTCTGACGAATTGAGGCATCTTGTCATTTCCTAAACAATTTGGAGAACTATGACTAGTCACCCCTTTGAGCCTGGAAGAAGTGTCTTTTTTAATTACCCATAACTCATGCTTAACCTTGGGAGAGTAGATTTTCAATTTGTTTTTATGTTAGATGTTCAAATACCAGAACATAAAAAGGATAATTTCTTTCTGCTATCACAAAACATTTATCAACCCTTGTTATCCCTTTTTGAGCCAAACAATTCTTTGTCACCTGTTTTCACTTAGCCGGGAAGGATGAGAATCAATTGCCATTGAAGATGGTCCTTAATTGAAAAGAAATAAAAATTTTTGACATTGCAAAGGAGGAAAAAGAAAAATTCAGAAGTGTTCTGACAAAGCAAGAGAAGAAGAAAGAAAAGCCAAAGGCAAGAAATTAAAAAAGAAAAAAGAAAAAGGAAAAAAGTCAGATGAATAGCAAAAAAGTGAAAAGAAGGCAAAAAGAAAGAAGAAAAAAAGTACAAAATAGATGGGGGATGAAAAGTTTAGCTGATTGACATGAGGCAAGAGAAGAAAAAAGAAAAGCCAAAGGCAAGAAATTAAAAAAAAGAAAAAGAAAAAAGAAAAAAGTCAGATGAATAGCAAAAAAGTGAAAAGAAGAAGGCAAAAAGAAAGAAGAAAAAAAGTACAAAATAGATGGGGATGAAAAGTAAAGATGATGGAAGTTCATAGCTGATTGACATGAGGCATGATATTTTGAAAAGGACAGCAAAAGAAAAAGGCAGATTCTCATTGAGGCCCAACATCAATCTTTGAGTTTCTATATCCTTTCTTTCTTCCGCCACTTCCTTCTAATCCTTTCAGACCCCATTACAACCTATTTATATCCTTTTGCTGGTAGATGAACACTGGTATAAAAGCTTATTGAGAAATAGGAAGTTGAAGAAATTGGAGAAAAGGTGGCAAGGGTCAATAGACAACTTTTGGGCCACATACCCCCTTTCATTTGAAAAGAAAACATCATACCTTGGCCACATTACAAGCTAAAAAAGTCCTCAATGAGGTTTAGCTCTCTCGGAATTATAATTGGAGCAATGTTTGTGGAATATGTCATTATGAAAAGCCTAACCCAACATTCTTTGTGTCAATTTTATAGGTAACATCTTGTAAAGTCAAACTGGCGTGAATTCCCTCTGTTTTCTTTGTTTCTGATAAGTTTGTTATTATCCTTGCTTCTTTGTTTTCGATGCACCTTCTCCAAATCCTTATCATGATAAATTGAGTTTATCCATCCATTTGGTATCTCACTTTCATTTTTGTGCATTACTATTCAATTTATCCTTCCAACACCTCAAAAAGTCAAACCAGAGTAAATTTCCAGTGTCTTCAAACTTCAGATATGTTCCTTATTGTTGTTGTTTCTGTTGTTTCAAATCCACCATTTGGTATCCCCCATTCTTTTTTTTGTGCATGACTACGCAATTAATTTTATTGTGAAAGGATTGAAACATGATGTTTTTTGCCTCGTTAGAAATCCTTCAGAATGTGACTGAGCTCTATTCATGGATTCTCATATGATGAATGGCAAAGCTTTTTGAGTTAGTTTTTCTTTGCCCATTCCAGTTTCCCTTTTTATTATTGTTTCTAGGCCATATTGCCTTATTGCTTCAGCTATGCTTCCTTCAACTGTCAGTTTATTTGTTTGGTTAATTTAATGTGGGAAATGTAACAGATTGCTCAACCTTTTCTTTGCCTTTTCCTTTTCTTGCATACCTCACTTCTCAAATTTCATTATTCATCATTTCAAATTGTTCCACGTTCTCAAGTTGTAAACTTTGGGCTGTCTCTCTTCCTTTCTTCTTGTATTAGTTATTATGCGATGGGGGCCACTCATTGCTAAGAGATGTATAGCGCAAGAAAGTTCACCGACAAAGATTTAAGTTAACAAGGTTCATGAAATGTCATATTTAAACTGTGAGAATACCTTTATTATGCTTTGGATGAATGTTGTCCATTAATTTGATTCCCTTGTCTTAAGACTACTGTTGCAAATTAGTAAATTTGTAGTGTTTTGTTGAATTAGATTTCTTAAATTCTATAGAATCCATTGCTTTCTTTTTCCTTTCTTAATTTATTATCTCTTCCTAATCTTTTTTATTATTTACCAAAATTTCTTTGGGCCATTCTTATTTATTAAAAGTTTGTTTGGATTTGTTTGCTGCTTGTTGAAAATTGCTAATGAGCACTGTGATGGTTGGCGAGGCAATAGTGGAGGATTACCTATGCCGTAAGTTTAGTAGTCTTCATTCTTCATTTTAGCCCTTTTTTTAACTAGGTTTTTAGTATGGATTTAGCTTTTTATTAAACTATATTTATGGTAATCTTCTTATGATGATTTGGATGATTGGGTTGTATACAACTCTTCTGAAAATGTTTTAGGATTTTCATGGGGAGCTGGATAAGAAATAAAAAATTTTCAATGAATCATGATTTTGCATCATTTGGCATCTCATTCATTTTATTGCGTGGCTATTAAATTAATTTTTGAAATAAAATATGAAAAGATCAATAGATTTTTTTTGGGCTCATTAGAATTGCTTCAGAAAACTACTGAGTTTGTATATTCATGGAAGCATTTTAAGGAACTCATTCTAACTTTCTCTGTTTGATATTGTTTCTGGGCCATTTATGGTCGTGGCTTGCTCCATCTTCTTTCTTTCAATCATTTGTCTTCTTTCTTTTTACTTTCTCTCAATTTGGTTACTTCATAGCAAGCAATGAATATCAATGCTGGACATCATTTTTCCTTTTCCTCCCATTAATTGATTTCTCCCATCTGATGCTGTGAAATATGTATTTACATATCAAAACATTTGCTACTTACAATTATTTATTTTCCATGTCAGTTATAAATTACAATTTTTGAAAATATTTATGTTTCCTTGAAAATATTATGTTCTTCAGTATTTCTTGGTTGATTTCGTAAATATTTTGTTTTAACTTTTTTTCAATTTATCTCTATATGTATTCATGTTTCTTTAAATATTTAATTTTCTGGTAGCTATTAGTTTCAGTTTATTTATTACAATTTTTTTGTGGTTGTTTCCATCTTTCCCATCTAACTAACATATTAATTTTTTTTATTACTTGATTTGTTCAATACTTTTATAAATATATATTTTTCTTCTACTAATTACATTCCATTTATTTTTATTTATTACAATATACTTCTTTGTGAATATTCTTTCTCATTCATTTATTTCCATTTTTGTTAATATTTCCTTTTTCTTGTAGAAATTACTTATTTCCTCAATCTTCTTTATTATAATTATGACTATTATTATTATTGTTGTTGTTGTTGTTGTTTTTGTTTGATTTTGGAAGTATTTTATTTTTTTATTTGTAAATATTCTTTTTGTGTTCATTTAAATAGAAAAAAATAAGAATTTCAGAAAATGAGTCATGATTTTACAATTTAAAACGTGTGAACTTGTTAAATTATTGTGAAATTACTCATTTGTGTGATACCCATTTTTAACCTCATGTAAGCATTTTGTAAATACTCCATTTCAATTATTTATTTTTATTTTTGAAAATATTTTCTTTTGTCTAGTAAATATTAAGTTTTTCCCTGGCAAATATTTTTTTTTTATGTGTACTTTCTTTTAGTTTATTCCATGCATGTTATTTACAAATTTTACTTCCTTTCATTTTATTAAATTATTTTAATTTATGATTTAATTTTTATTTTTTAATCTAATTTTCTTTCATATGCATACTTATGAAAAAAAATTTCAAATTTTTAAAATAAACAAATAATAGAAAAGAAAGAAAATTAGGTTCAATAAACATTCTTCAACTCGCTCACAGTAGCTTTGGTTATACTTTAACTTTAAGAGAATTTTTTTATATATTATTGAATCAGAAAATATGTAAATAAAAAATTATCATATATTTTTAATACTTTTATTTAAATGTAAGTGTTACGATAATAAGGTATATCTATATAAAATTTTATTTTATACGAATTAATTATATAATTTATACATAAACATTAATAAAAAAAAAAGCATAATTAAATGATTTAAATGAATATTCACGTTTAAAGTTTGTATTTCTTTTAATTTACAATATTATTATTTTATTTTATTGTTGCATGTGTGTATTTTTAATTATGCTTTTTTCTATAAATGACAGGTAATATTAATATTTATATATTGTAATAAATTAAAAACAGTGGAAATTAAATATTAAATTTTACTAACAAATTAATATTTTGATATACGTACATAATTTATAATTAAGTTGTTATTAATAAACAACTATTACATGAATATTTTGTTATTTATGCATAATATATATTGTCTATGTTATTATTACCTACCCTAAAAATTTGGCAACCAAAGTTTTTTAGAAAATACGAAAGATAACATTAGGCCAAGGGCCAATTGTTTAAATGTTGGCAACTCAAGCCCATTTTTTATGCAATGCGTATATAGACTTCAACCAAGTATTCTTCTTAACATCTTGGTTTTTGCCTAACTTGTCTCAAAGTGGGCTTCATCATCATACTAGTACATGTATTTCTTAAAATCAATAAGGAAATGAGATCCATCTTTCATCACATTGCCAAGATGTATTATCCCATTCAGCATTAAATGTCATGTACAAAAATCGTGTCGAGTATCGGGCATTGCCTCATCTGCATGAAAACTTAACTTTGGTATTACTGCTTATATGTACCGTATCAAAATTCAATGTTTGCCCAATGCTTTGGACATTGCTTGGATCCTTATCAATAAAAATGGTTTATGATTTATTGTTCCTGTGGGCCAAAAATGTCTCAAACAATCGAGGTTAGTTCTACCTCTCTAACATGTGTGCTCACCAACTAAAATGTAACTTTTTAGTGCAATCTTCAGTCCTCAACCAATGGACCACCATCACTTTCCAAGTCCCCTTACCTTATTTAGATGTCCTATATATATATGTCAAGTCCTTATTTCTACAATATACCAAAATATGAAGAGAATCCAATTACAAATGAAATTAGATCCTCAAGTATCAACTTTACTTGTAGCAATTAGGAAATATCTAATAATATAAATATCCAGCAGATTTAAAAATTAACTTTTTTCGTACAAGATTTTACATAAGTGTGGTTTTCTTTTTTTCCGTCTTCTTTGTCTTCAAACATACACATTTCTCAAGTGGTCTCTTTTTTTTTTTTTTTTTTGCTTTGTTTTCAAACACACACATATCTCAGATGAGCACCCTTTTTCTCCTTCTTTCAAAACATCATATTTGTTTTTGGCAAAATAGGTTCTGCATATAGCTCAAAGTACCAAAAAAACCACTGTTACATATATATATATACACACGTATCCTCCAAAACCATGAACCTCATATATGGCAAACAACCTTGATAATGGACTGAACCTGCGCTTCTTATTGCTATCAAGGCATAATGAAACCAGAACTCTCCATTTCAAAATCAGAGCTAAAATGAGGGTAGTTTTGGTGCCAAAAATAGAGCACTCAGAAACCCATCATCAAATGCCTCAATCGTCCTCTATTTCTTGCAACAAAATGGTTTAAAGTACACACCTCAATCTTCTCCATCTTGCAACAAAAACCTCCATAGTTTCATCTATTTTGGCACCATACAACATGATGCAAAGAAGATGAAGGAGCCTCTGCATCTTCCAAAATGACGTTGTCTGGATTATATATTTCAAAAAAAAAAACCCTACCACACTACATTGTTTGAGCTTATGGAAGAGTTTGAAAATATATAGTCAAAACGCACTATTTCACTTAAGTGAAACATTGCATTTTGACTAGGGAAATTAAAAAAAAAAAAAAAAAAGTAGCAAAAACGACATCATTTAAGGAAGGGGAAGAAGTAAAAAAAAAAATTTCAAAACACACTATTTCACTTAAGTGAAAGCGTGCATTTTGGCATTAGTGGTTTGGTGGCTTCATCTTAGCCACAGACACATTTTACAAGTGAAAAACACTTTAGCACCTATGCTTAGGCCAAAATTCGATTTGTAAATTATAGGGAGAAAAGATTTAAATTAGTTTATTACTTTTACATTTTGTAACAATTTGGTCCTTTACAAATTAATTGTGACAAATCAATCATTCAAAAATTACATTTTATGTAAAATTAGTCCCTCTTTAATCCAAATATGACTGATTTTGTACAAATTTGAATTTAAGGGACTTGTTTTGTATAAATTTGAATTTGTGAGATATTGATTTGTCACAATTCATTTGTGAAAAGTTTTCACTTTGGTGAGAGACAATGATGTTACAAACTAACAAAAAATATTAATTTAACTTATTTTTAATTTAGGAAAGGATAATGTATAAAAAATTTTAATATTTTACTTAATAATAGATTATATTCTATATATATTATATTATATTTAAAATATTTACTTTAACTTAAAAATCATATTTATGTACAAATTGACTATGTTCAACCTAATGAGATTCTTCTTGTTCAATTGTATGTGGCTCATGTTACCTCCTCGTAAATAGTTACGGGTAGTTATAGTACTCTTTTAAAGTATCCAAACCTCACACTGTAACTTCATTAAACATTTCATTGATGTTTAATTTCTAAGAATTTGTAAGCCAAGCAAAGCTCCTCATGATTGTTCTGCTAGGACTATTCATGCCTAAGATTGATTTAGCCTATAATGTCGAGTGATGAGAAGGGAATTAAGTTAGGTCTCTATTAACTACCCTTTTCATAACCTCAAATGGGATTATGGGGACTAAACTCTAGTTACATTTTTTTCATGGATAAGCTCTCTAAGGCTAGATGGGCCATGTCTTGCATTATATAATAGGCTTAAATTTGGAGAGAGGTAAAATGATATTATAGGTTTTATCTTTTTCTCATTCGCCTTTGACATGATATGATGTAACGAATAGTGATTATTGGTAAATTGTTTTAAATCCAGGTTTTACGTACCAATAAACAAACCTTGTTAGACTTTATAACACGTTGTCAATGGAGATATGGTGGCTTCTACTAAAGTAATGGTAGATATTTCACTCTTGCGCTATGAGTAATGGTATATAGGAATTTAGGCAAAAGAGGATTTCAATTGCTAAGCAAGTAAAATCCGAGGTGCTAGGAAAAATGAAATAAAGTTTGACATATTGAAGAGAGATCATCAATCTAGTAATGGGAAGTTTGGCGTACATAGGGAAATCTAACTATTTATGTGAACAGAACTTAGGGTTTGACCTTGATAAGATCATAAGGAAATGTAGAAGTGACTTGTTAAGTTTGGGCAAGTCAATATTTGGTCATGAATGGAGTATTAGTTTTGGGAAAAATTTTATTATTGTGTCTCAAGTAGTTAAATTTTTTGGGACACCTTTGCACTTATTTTAATTTCTCATGCAAAAATATAGGCGTTTAATGTTTCCTTAGGTTAAATTTGAACTTGATGTGACAACTTGTGGGTTAAAAAGGTAGATATGACTATGATGATATCTAAATAAATGTTGACATTAAACTTAAGGTGCAAACCTCTTTAAAGTGAAATATTAAGAGTATGTATTTGTATAAGGCTAGGACCTTTTTATTAAAGATTATGGAAGTGACTAGCATATGTGGTGATCAAGTATAGGCTCCTAAAAAAGGGTGATGGCATACAAGATTGGTTTTTAGAGGTCATTGCTTAAGTCACACCTAACAACTTGTCAGGTGGTTGAGCGTGACATGCATGGCACCAAAAGAAAAGAAATGAAAAGATGGCCTACAAAAAAAAAAAAAAAAGAGAGAATAGGTTAGGGAGTTTATTTGTGTATGGAGAAAGTGTTTTATGCACTCTTGTCAGTAAAAGTAGATATCTTAAACTAGTCAAGAAAATTAACAAAATGTGGCATTTAAGAATGAAAGGGAAAAAAAACACGAAATCCATTGAATAAAGGAAGAAAAAAAAGGATAGTTACATGAGGTGAATTTGGCCTAAAATGAGAGATTAGGACCTACATACCTAATGACAAGGTTCAAAGTCCATATAATTCAATGTGAAGCATGTGAATGTGAGTTTATGATTTTTATTTTTATGAAAAGGGCTAGATAAAGAGCATCATGTCAAATTTCATAAATAAAACAAGCTTGGAATCTAGCTGGTTTCTTTTAATTACGAAGCCAAAGTGACTTCCTTCCTTTGCACTCTTCATTTTCCTTCTTTTTAATTTTTTGTATTTTGAATTTTGAAATCATGCATTTTGTTTTGATTTCTCCTCATTGGTCTTTCTCACTTCCTCTCCCCACTAGTTTCCCTATTATTTGCTTGAGCTCTCCAACCTCTCAGTCTCTTAGTCACTCTTCACTGCTCTAAGTCTCTCAGTCAAAACTCACTCACATTCCCACTCTTCTTGGTTATATATAATCTATTTGTTGCCTCTTTCCACTCCACCCAACTTTCCATTTTCTAAAACCATTAAATGCTTACTTGTTGGGATAGATGTAGAGGAAAGGGAGAGATGGGATATGTCGCCACTACAGCTCCCCATTTGCTTGGAAGCCTCTCAACTAATCTGCCCTCTGCCCTCTTACATGTGTGTTGCTCTGTTTTTTTTTTATTATTATTATTATTTTGTTTCCTTATCTTTTTTCTGATTTTGATTAATAAATATCCAATTGATATTTGTTTAATTATTTTCCTTTTTTTTTCGTTGTCTTTTTTGTTAGTTGAAAAATTTTACCTATATAAAAAAATTAAAGTAAGCACTCGTAATTTTGAGTACACCAGTACATCCATGTATAATGTAAGGACATAATTATAATAATTTATTTTTTGGATTAATAATATTACAATTATGTGCTTACATTATAACTAGGCGCACTAGTGCACTCAAAATTGTAAATGAACTAAATATGGCATCAAAAATTAAATAACAATTATAATTTTAATTTTTATCAAAAATATATTTTTTCAAATTGTCAAAAAAGGTATTTTATTAGTGATTATGAATTTTTTTATTTATGTCCTATTTATTTATTCTCTCTTTAATCTAAATTTTCTTTTCCTTTTCTAGTTATTCTGCACTATCATGTACATTCTGTTTTACTATGATACATGTTACTAACTAGGAAATTAACTATTCATCTGATCTTATTGAATATATATATATATATATATATATATATCATCTCATTCTATATCATGGATCTTTTCTATCTATTATATTTTTAGCTTCTTGAGGAACTCTTTCTATGGCTCTTTCATATGCATAGTTGTTTATTTCTTATATATTTGGATCTATAAAACATCCTAATTGTTCATTAAAAACATATTTGTCCATATTAATTGATTATAAGTAATATCTCCATTTTTTCCCAACAAAATGGTGTATTTACTAATGATTCTTCTTCTTAAGGCATATAAGAACTAGTTGGTAATTTATTTCCTTTTATGCAATATATTTTTGGTTCTACTCTATTTATAGCATCCATTAATAATACCTAGCAAACAAATGTATTCTAATTATTACTAACAGATAATAAACTTCAAGTATACAAGGGTATTATATTAGGAGATTAAGGTTCATATTTTCATCCATTATAACCAAACCAAGCTCTAATACATTTGGGTAGAGGTGTGCAACACCAAGATGGACTTATCAAGCTTACTGCAGTCCTATCGTATGGGATCTACGATACTAACAAAGACGGAGAGCCTCATTCTGTTATACATCCTTGTGAGTGAGAATTACCTTAGGTGCCAATGCCTCATTTTAGAGTGGTCTATAAGCTTTAATACCATAATTAAGACAATTAACTATACTACTGATATATAACATTGACTTAAGCTATGAAACATTTTTTAGCTGAATCTAAACTGAGTTATGGAAGGAATTCTACTCTATTTAGATCAGCACAACGTTCTTTCATTTTTTACAATAGATGTATTATTCCTTGGCTTAATCAATGTTAATATATCAATAATAGAGTTAGTAGTTAGACTATAGGATCATGCTATTTTATTATAATTTCATAAAATAACCCATCTAATCTCTTATAAGAAATTTAGAACTCCATACTTTAATGTTTTAATTGCTCTTGTTAAGATGATAATGATGAATTAAAATATAACTTAAAGAAGAATAAGATATTTTTATTCAAGAATAAGATGTTATGAGGCTTAATACCAAGCTGGGCATACCTATCCCTTGTTTCAACTATTACAACTATGGTTACTTTTTTTATACTTTGGTAACTTTTTCCTCCAATTATTATTGTCCTTTTTAATTCCTTTTATCTTCATTTTTCCATTATTGTTGTCCTTTGATTCCTTTATATTTGTCCTTACTTTGTCTTCTTTTCTTCCTATCTTCTCAATTTATCATGTCCAAAGATGTCCACAGCTCCACACAATTTTGTTTTCCTTTTTCTCTTTCTTCATATTACTTATAGTGGTGAGTTGTATATTTTGATAACATTTAACATATTCTTTTTTTAGTCCTTTTTCGATACTCCATATTGTTGGATTTTATTCTTTCATACTATATAAAAAAATTTCTACTCTGTGGATTTTGGCCTTGTAAAATAAGTCTTTTGGGCCTCATCATTTGTTAATGTTGTGTTCATCTATGAGAATATTATATTGACTTCTTATGCTCTTATTTTACAAATAGTGTAGATTAAGTCTTATTCAGGAAATGTTGTCCTTTTCTTCCTTTTATGTTTGAACGGTTTCTTAATTCTCCCAAATTTAATCAAAGCAATTGGAGGATAAAATTTCTCTGGAGTTATTTTTGCTATTGTTAAGTAACATCTAATATTGAATCTATATTGGGCTACTATTCCAAAATAATGCTTTCCTGTTTCTTAGATACATTTTTAATCTCCTATATCCAATATTATTCTTGAATAAAAATTTCTTGATTGAGGGGATTATTTTATGAAATTATAATCAAATGGCATGATCCTATAATCTAACTATTAACTATATTATTGATATATTGGCATTAATTAAGCCAAGGAACAATACTCCTCCTATAGAAAATGAAGGAAGGTAATACAAAAATAATTCACATGGAGTGCCAATAAAATCCCATAATTAACGAATTAGCCTTTCATAGTCATGAATAAAAACAAATCTAAAGTGAAAGGAGAAGAAAAGAAAATAGCAATATCAAAGAATGATGTTTAGGGTTTAATAGTCATCTTTAAATTCTAATGTTTGGGGGCCCAAAAAGGGCAAAGAAGTTCAGTGTTTATCTTCCTCAAATTGAATTCCTTTTAAACTTCTTTATATAGATTCCTTGGTCCTTCCTTCTACTTGCAAGGTAAAACACTTATGCATGAATGACTATAAAAACACTATGGATTTAGATTTTCGGCACTAAAATTGGGATAACTTAACTTTATTTCTTAGAATTAACACAATCCAATAAATGGTATGACATAATGAGAAATGATAATAGGCCTACAGTAACTACTAGACTACATCTTGATGGGTTTTATAAGAGTGGAGATGATTGTTAATTAGTGAATGAATCCTTCATTTTAGGTTCAACAATATGCAGCTACAAAGAGTATAGACAAAATTTCATAGTGATTTTAGTACTACTTGAAGTCTGGGAACCTTCAATGGAATCCATTTAAAATAACAACTATAGGCATGCGATGGGGTGATATAGTTGGAGTTTTATTCATAGACACGACCTTGGACCTCAATCCCATGATTTATAAGAAACAAGTTAAACTTTCACAAGAATTAAAAAGAATGAAATAAGAAAAATTATCAATGGAAACTTGGGAGAGTGATTGAAAGGATTTTTATAGATACCCAAAAGGTAAACAAGTAGTAGGTCAATTAGCCAAGAAACCTATATCTTGATGCCATTGACAGTTAAGTGGTCATAAATGTTTATCTACGCAACAAGGGACATGATTTTAAGAAAATGGAATCATGACAGGTAATGGCGGTAGGCCTAAAGAAAACAAGTCACCGAGAACCCCCGTGACATCGTAACGATGGAATTGGCATCATGATAGTTTACGAGAAATATACAATTCTATTAAATTATCACTTTCGAAGGGTAGGATAACTTTTACATAGATGTTTTAACATAATAACGAAGGTAGGAGATATTACTTGAGATACAAGAATTGGTAACGTATAGTAAGGATGAGATGATATTACTTAAGATAAAACAATATTGCAAAGCCCCCAGAAGCTATGAACATAGTGGTATGGGAAGTACTTGAGATTAGTAAATTCACTTCTATTAGATTGCAATACGTAAATTAAGTAGCCGTGCAATTCGAAAGATTGGAAGTTGTAAACAAGACTACTTACAACTGCTATTGCTTGATCCCTAATAGGATTTGAAGTGTGTGAAAGGATTACAAGGAAATATTATTAAGATGAACTTTGAAATTAATTTGCGCCTATTTTGGATAGTAAAACTATATTGAGGTTAGACTTTTACTAATATGAATGAAGAAAGCTTTCTTATTAGAAAAGAAGAAGTAATTAATAAGAATGCAATTGAACCATAAGTAAGGATATGTAGTAGGTTTTAATTGACTAGGCTGGGTAGGTTGGAAGATTTAAGGTAATGATTTATGTGGATGCAACTTTGCCAGACGAGTTAATGTGAACATGTTGTGCAATAAATACTTTAAGCCTATCAATGTTAATAGGAAAATATAGATCAACCTAATCGCCTTACCAAGGTGGGCATGAGACACATGGTGAATATTAACTTTAAGAGTATATGCTCTCAAAATTTTCTTGTATATGACCAACATGAAACAACATAAGAGCATAATGGCCAAAATAGATAATATTATTATACGGATTTAATTATATAATAAATTTTACTAATTATATAGAAGAAGTATTAACATATTATATTTTTTATATAATTAATCTTTCTTATTATTTTAGTAATTTTATTTCATTAAATATCTTAACTTTTCTATTTTCATACCTATATATTTAATTATTTTACTTTCAAATTCCATTGAAAAAGTCTAATAATTTTAAGCAAGAAAGAATTATTACGCTCTAATTTATTATTATAATCTTGTATAAAAATTATTTATTACAAAATCTAATTTTCTATAATTTCGTATAAAAATAATTATTATAATATATTAATTTCAATAGTGTTTAATTTATTACAATATTTAGAAATATATCATCAGCTCTAATTTATTTCAATGTTAATTTACTAAACTCTACATATTAGAATTAGCAGTTTTTTATCACCATCACATGGGGTGAACACAGGGCCAAGTTGTGCTGAGATTTAGCAAGACCTATGCCTTGGCCCAATTTTGACTTGATAAGTGCTTGGACTAGGCCAAGTTATATTGGGTATGGGCTATGTCTTTATTATTTTTTAAAAAAATTATTTTATTAAAAAAATTTCATTAATGAAAACTAATTTTCTTAAAAAATTAAAAAAATTAAAGATTTGGAATAAATAAAAATGAAAGAATTAATATTTTAAAATTTTAGTTTAAATCAATTTAGTATAAATAAAATAAAATAAATTTTGAAAAAATAAAAATATGATACTGAGTCGGATTTAGTGTAATTTTAAAAAAAATTACAAATTTTTTATTTTATCCTGACTCTACCCGACTCAATATGATTGGGTCGAGCTGGGTTGATCGAGTCAACTAGGTCTATGAATACTCCTACCATATGATCATCTTGTCTACGATAATCAAGTGAGTAATAAATAAAACCCAAGTTTCAAATGGTAAAAGTAGAATACTATAAATATTTTGAAAAATAAGCATATCTCCCAGTTCATATCAAATTGTCTTCAATGTGCTATTTCCATGAAATTTTTGTCTCCTCTGATGAGCCACTTCAGCTAAAAAATAGCCATCATTGTAGGGCAAGATGGGACAATTTAGAATTGAGAATGGAGAATTCTCAAGCCGAGCGGGAAAGGAATGGAAAAGTAAAACGACACTAGGAGGAGCAAGGAGAATAAAATATATATTAAAGGAGAAAGTGAAACCAAAATGCTTCCGAAAGTTATTTTATCATTTATGGAAGGCAAAGCACCGCCATGAGTTCCATATTACCCAATGGTTATTTAAAAAAAAAAAATTGTGCATGCCATATTTTTATTAAACTAAATTCAATTTAAGGTTCACGTGGAATTGAAAATAAAAATTTCCTTTACAGGATATTAATTTATTATATCTCGGTGGACAGAGTTGTGGTCCTAAATATTTTTCACATGATAAAAAACCCCTCCAACAGATTTATCTTCATTTTTCACAAATAATGGTCCATGCAATCTCATTTATTTCAACTCAATAGTACAGAAACTTTTTATATTGATTGTTTATTATATATATCTTTGGAGAAAAGTGCTATTTTAGTCCATTATGTTTTAATTTACTGATAATTTGGTTATCTATTAATTTAGAGTGATAAAATAGTCTATGAAAATTTCATCAATGAACCAAATAAATCCCTCTACTATCTTTAGGTGGATTATTTTTTATTGACATAAAAGCTGGATGCATACATGAGATAATTTTTTTTTTTACCATCACCAATACTTTACTAAAAGTATGTTTTAAATTTTTTTGATCAAATTTGTATCATATTTATGAATATTATAAAAAAAAATTATTTAATTTACTAATAAATTTTTAAAAAACTATTTTATTATTACAAATTTATAAAGGATCAAATTAACATTAAATTAAAACATAATCACCTGAATAGTAGTTTTCTTCCATATCTTTGCCCTTATCGTCCTATGTGATGTTTCGTTGCTTTAATATTTTATTTTTCTGTTAATTGTCATTGTCTTCGATAAGTGCCCACTAAGTAGTTTAAATTTTCTGTTAAAAAAAAAAATTCAAAGCATAGTACGGACCGTGAATTATCTTTCCTTCCTTATGATTACACCAACCGTATCTTCAGAATGGCACATGAATCTGCAGATATAGCATGCATTAAAATACTTTCTTTCGCCTGAATATTCATCATCATTATTAATTTACCGAATATAAAATTCATCTTCGACCAAAACAAAAATACAAGAAAATTATACTTTCAGTTCTTATAATTTCATTCAATTGTTAATTTAGTTCCTCTTACTTAAAAGTTTACAATCAAGCTCGCATAATTTATAAGTATTAAAATGTAATCCCTACAGTTATAATTATAACAGTATTTCATTAAATTTTATTGATATAATTAATTATATAATATTTCTTTAAATATATATAACCATAAAAATACTTTTTTAATCTCTTATTTACAAAATTATCATTTTAGTTATTTACTCATTAAAATATTTAAAATAATCTTCGACTTATTAATAAATGTCACAATTGGTGTCTTACGTTTTTTAAAATATTAGATTTAGTCCCTATATTAAATCTTAAACTTTAAATTCAAGAGATTAAATTTTTTTTTTGGAAAAATATGGATTAAATATGATATTTTTCAAGAATGACTATTTTAGACATTAAAATATGTAAGGGATCGAAATAACAATTTTATAATAAGTGATGAATTAAAATAATATTTTAATCTATATATAATTTATGTTAACAATAATACAGTAAAATTAACTTATCAAAACATTAAAAAAAATATAATGACTATATTGTAGATCAATTAATTAATAAGGATTTAATCAAAATTTTTAAAGCATAAGGACTAATTGGAAAATTGATTGAAACTAATGGACCAAAAATAAAATTTTTCCATAAATATATAGTATATGGTTTGACTGCCTTGGACTTTGGAGCTTTAGCCCATATATATATATATATTTCCTCTTTTTAACGGAGCTTTAGCCAATATATAAGACGCTGTACCGTACCCCCTCAGCCCCTCACTGCATCACACGAGAAATGCGAGGGCCATGTTCGCGCTTTTATTATTCATTTTATTAACTAAAAGAGACTTCTTGTATTTTAAATTTTAAATTTTTGTCTTAAATTTTAAATTTTTTATTTTTAAAAAATATTTATTAATAATTTAATCCAATTAAATTACGTGAAATTTTCTGTCTACGGTTTCAATTTATTTCAGCGTGTCTTCCTTTATTTTTCCCTTTTATGTTTAAATTTTCTTACACGTTACTTGACTTTATTGGGTTCATAATCCAGACTTGTTTAGCATCAGACGTTGAGTAGCTTCCTTCTACAGAACAACTACCATTTCTAACTCATTAATTTTCCGATAAAAAATTTTCAATTTGATTTTCCCTTCTTTGATATTATGTAAGCACAATTGGCATGAGCGGTAAACAAGAAGAGTTCACGAAATTAGTATTTCCTTCGGAGATTCTGTATAGCAATCTGTTCTTGAGATTTGGAGCTTCATACTCTGCTTGCACAGGCCTTTTCAGGTTCCTAGTGCTGTTTTTGATTTTTGGCTTTTCTCTGCTTTTGGCTTCAGCTGGTTTAGGCTTACCAAACATTCTTCGTGCTTGAATGACCGCTGGGTTTGCTTGGTAGATTAATTATATTCATTACTGTAAGCTTTCAAGAATTGAAGGGAAATTCAAGAGTTCAGATAAACGGTTGCTTCTGAGCTTGTGGGTCTAGTGGGTTTTGGTTGCTTATTGTTTTTTAATATTCTTTTTCTTGTCTCCCTTCATTTTCAGCTATATGGTAAATTTGAGTGTGTTCATTGGGTGTTACAGTTATGGTCTTGTGGGCTTGTTTGGCGATTGCAAGTTTGGCCGACTAATAAGAATAAGTATCGAAAATTGATATTGGACATTCTGGAAAACGGAAGTAATGGGTTCCAAAATTCGTCCAAAGAATTAGTAAAAGCAGGGTTTTGACAGTCATCAAAAGAAGGATCTCGGGCAAATGGGTGATGAAAATTCAGTTACTATGGAGAACAAGTCTCAGGATGCAAACTTAGATTCAGCATATTTTAAGGAGACACAGAAGTCACCGGTTATAGAGAACTCTCGAGCAGAAGAACTAAAAACTAGTTCTTCGCCTCTTAGAGGTTAGTGCTCATGGGCTTTAAGTGATAGTAGTTTATTTTCACTCTATCAGGTAGCTGATCACTATTGCCATCATTGTATTGTTGGTGTAAAATCTGTTTTCGAATACAATGAGCCCTCTGATATTGTTTTCGGACAATCTTTTTTATTTATTTTAAGTTTGACCGAGATACTTGCAGCAGCGAAGGGCTTGTTGTGGGCGGACACTGAAATAGTAGGTATTAGAGCATTTGGTGCGGTATCAATAATCTTGTTGGGTTTCTTAGTTATTTGTATAGATTCATTGTTAAAAGTCTGAGGCTAATAGTAATTGTGGGAATAAATGAAACATAGAAGTAGTGCTTCACGGGTTAAAGGGTCACTTTATAGTTCACTTTACTTTGCATGGTGGGCTTTTGTTTTTTCTTGTGTTATACTTTGGAAGAATAACAAGTGACTGAACCACCAAAACCTTAATGTACATTACGCATAGTCAATTCCAACTGCAATAGTCTACTTCTTTGCTTAATTTACTTTCTTGAATCTAATTTTGCCAAAGTTCTAACTTCTCTGCATCCAGTTCATCGGGTATATGCCATGGGGAGTGAGAATAAGAGAAACTGACGCCAATTAAAGGGAAATAGACTTGCATTTTTACATCTATTGGATTGCTTAAAATGATGTATTACTTATTATTTAAGTCCTTAGAGTCATGTTTTCTTGGTGACACTGACCTCACTCTTCTCTGGTGAAATATCAAGAATTAAGAAGGGTATCTAGATATTTAATTTGACCTTTCTACCCAAAAACAACAAAATAACCTAGGTTTTTAAAAGCTTCCGTGCAATAATTTATCATTTTCTTTCATTGGGCCTTGGCAATCCAACTTTCATATTGTAAAATGTCTCATCCAAATAGGTTCTTCCTATAACTGTAAAGTATCTAATTATCATCTTTTTGGAGTTTCACAAATTTAAATCTAGAATTTTGGAAGTATTTTCATCTACTTCTTTCAGACCTTATTATCATCATCTCATTTTGATCAAAAGAACTAAGTGCAATGCTCATCTTTGATCTAGGGTAAATGCTATTCATTTTGTCTCTTGGACAATTAATTTTAACCTGCTTCTTTCATGAGGTTTGTTTCTTATGCATCATAAAACTGAATATTGTTCTTGAAGGTTTGAACCATTGCATAAAAGCACCTGTTGGAACTGAGAGGAACCTGCTTATTGATCACAATGAGGTTACATTTTCTAGATCTATTACAGAGAAGACAGTGTCTCCTAGGCATAGCTTAATATTGGACAAGCTGTTAGAGCGTGAAAAGGTAGATACAAATTTCATCACATGTACATGGCGCTAATTTTTATAATTGTGCTTGTGCTGTTTTATTCTAATCAAGTAATACTTGCATATTCTTTGGCTTTTACTGTTGGGTCAATGCTTATCTGGGAAACTGCAAATTGTGAATATGTTCAACACATTCATGTCATGTTGCTGTCTTCTCATTTTGTTCATTATTTGTTCTGTTTACTGAGGGTCATGTTATTTTTGTTGCACTCCAAGCATCTATTACCCATATACAAGTGTCATAATTTAGTTAAAACTGTTAATCCATAATTAAGAGCTGCACCTGCTTATTGGTAAACATGATACCTTCATCTTGTTTCCCTTAGCCACCCACAATGAAATATTAAAAATTCATCTTCATATATTTTCAGGTACACTTATTTCTTTTGGCCATCCAATTGTTTTTTGTGTTATTTGAAAGGAAAATGTTGCAGGTTGTTATATTTTTCTTCTTTACCTTGAAATCTGTATTTGCAGTTTATGCTTTAGAGTTATGGACTTCTTTGGTTGGTCATTACACTTTCCTGTTGTGCTTCTCAGAAAAAATTGATTGGGAACTTTGTGAAGATACAATGCGATGGGACTGTTGAAGTGGATTTAGAAAAGAGTGAACCAGTTGCATCTGAATTGTTAGAGCTCCAATCATTTGAAGACTTTGCAGTGAGGGACAGTTTTGTTTCTGAATGCAAAGAATCAATTCCAAGGTTGCAAATTGTCATACTCGTGGTTGGAACTAGAGGAGATGTACAGCCTTTTCTGGCCATTGCAAAGAGACTACAGGCATGTTGATTGTTTAATTTGATTAATTTTGGTGCTTAAAAGAACTGCATTCTCAAATCATGTTAATTTTTTTTAATTCTCAAATGAATCTAATGTGTTGATCATATATTTTCAGTTCAGGGTTGAACTCTTTCTAACTAATGATTAATGCATGTTTTTTGAAGCCTTGATTTCTCTTGTGTCCAATGATAACATTTATCTGCTCTCGCTTCAGTCCATTCACTTTTGATCTAAGTCACTTTTGCAACTGCTGATGGCTACAAGATGTCAATGGTATAAACTGTATATGGCCATTGCCTATAATTTGTGCCCCTGGTTCTTATTTTAGCATTTCATGTAGTGTTAAGACTTAGTTCTGGTCTTCCCTTAGTCAAAGTCAAAGTTCCAATGTTTGTTCAAACTGCTTTGCATGGTATTCCACTTTGATGGAGAACTTTAAACGGGGTCAGGGTTCATTTTAATGGGTCCAACTTTATCCTTGCCAGGTCTAGGGTTGGGTAAAACCCAACTTGGCTCATGTACACCCCTATATGTCAGTATTACTGGAAGCATTTCCTCTGGTTTCTTTGACTAGTCCAGTTGTGACTTTTTGTGCAGATAATGTGATCATCTTAAACAACATTCTTGTTAATCCACTCTCTTCTTTGTATGGATGTATTTAGTGTCAATAATTGTTCTATTACCTTGACATGTTGTCTGTCTATCATTCATACCTTAACAAAAGTTAGTGGTCTGATTATTTCTGCCACAAGAGGATAGCATATTCAAGTATTATATTCAGTTATGTTCATTTTCATATTGTTGAGATCCGACCTGTGCATACTCTTGATTGTTGTCATGAGGGTTCTGCTATTGATCTATTTAGAGGTTGCCGAATCTTGATTTTTCAACTCCTTATAAATTCTACCTGGCAACTGTCAGATATGTGGAATTTCACTTTCTTTAATTATTTGATTTACTATCAGGGATAATTTGATGTTTACATGCAGGAGTATGGTCATCATGTTAGGTTAGCAACTCATGCTAATTTCAGAACATTTATAAAGTCAGCTGGTGTAGATTTCTATCCTTTGGGCGGTGATCCTCGAGTTTTGGCAGAATGTAAGAGGTCCCTAAATTAATGCTTCCATTCATATCTAATAGTTTTTATTGCACTGTGCTAGCATTTTGATCTTAAACTTAGGCATATCTAATCTCTACAAAGCTCCTTTCTTTTGATTCACTTATCAGATTTGGCCTTCAAAAACATGCCAGAATGTACTTACATTTTCTTGGTGAATGGGCATGCTTCTTTGTTTTGGAGATTGATTTCTGCATAGGCCATGTTTGAGGTTTCTATGAGATACTGAGATATGAGATCTTGCTCTTAGAGGACACCTCCAGCTGTTATTATACATGTCAATAAGATTAAGCTTTTAAGAATAAGGCTCAATGATGGAATTTTGATATGATTAATGGTTATCATTTTCCTACTTCCTGGCATAGAGCTGTGTGAGGACGTAAAACATATCTGAAATGAAAATAAATTTCCTTGAATATTGGCCACTAAAAAGATATTGGCTCTTGGACCAAGAACTTCCAAGGTCAAGAACGCTTTTTATAGCATCTTAAATAACCAATTGTGTTGGGTAAAATGGAGAAATCTAGACAATGAAGAGAGGAGAGAGCTGATTGAACACAGTCAAAATTAAACCTCTGTAAAGCACGTGAAAATTCCCTTATATGAGCTAATACCAACTAGCTCATTGTGTGTGGGTAAGGAACACACTTTGGCCTTAGGTGTACATAATGAATTCAAAAGGGAATCTCTGCTTGCCTAACCATGCAATTACTGAAGCCTTTATTTTTATTTCTTATCACACTCCAATTACTAAAATTTACAAAATTGTAACTCATTAATTCTTGTGGTCATATAATATCTTTAATGTTGATTTCAATGAATAATTTAGATTTATATCAAAATAATTCTCATTGCCTTCTCCAAAGCTTTACAAAAACTTGCCCAATATTCTTATCAAGCTAATGCACACAATGACCGATATATAAGGCTATCAAAATTCTGATATATCTTTAACTTCTGAGTAGTTTTTGTTTGAAACATAATTAATTTGATTAATCGTGTAACTGTTTAAATTTTGCTGTCATTTTCTCCCAATTCATTGTAAATTTTTATTGATATACTAAATAAGTTATTTCAATTTATAGATATGGTAAAAAATAAAGGTTTAATCCCATCTGGACCATCAGAAATATCAAGCCAAAGAAAGCAGCTGAAGGCTATTATTCATTCTCTTCTTCCAGCATGCACAGCACCTGATTTGGAAACTGGTGTTCCTTTCAGAGCTCAAGCTATTATTGCCAATCCTCCTGCATATGGTGAGTGATTCAAGCTCACTGAGTAGTGTAATTTTTTTTATTAAACTAAAAACGTAATTATATTATACTCTCTGAAAGTATGGCATTCGATGGTCCTATTTTTTGTCATTACAATAGTACTCTGTTTATTATATTTAACTACAGAACTTAGCAACTAAGTTCTATATATATAAACTTCACTCACCAATATTTTTATTTTCATTAAACTAGTCCAAGAATGATTCATCCTAGGTTTTTAAGTCATTGCTGGGTAGATGACCTGAATGGACTGAAGTGCAATGGCATATTGCACATGTATGCACATGAAATTTTTAAAAGTCATGAACATTAATTTGGATTTATATCTCATTTCATCTATAGCTTAATCAGTTATGGCTGGGGCTTCTAATTGACCTTTTTTGCAATAGAAATCTTGTATGAATTCTGAATAAAAGCAGGAACTTTGTTGCTGTTACAAATATGTATGCATACGGTTGGGACTTTGGAGATGAAGAGAAATAAAGGAAAAGAAAAGTTGGAAATAAAGAGGCAGAAACGAAAATAGGCCAAACGTGCAACTGAATATGCAAATGGTCATCATTCCTTTTTTTTTTTTTTTTATAACCTTTACATGCCCTTTGCCCTTAAATTTATGAGTAAATTACAAATTAGGCCATTTTCATTATCCTGTGTTTCAAAAGTTGGCATTTTGTGACGTGAGGTTTGCACTGTAAACACATCACTCCCTTGTGCCTACATTTTGTTAATTATCAAATAAATCCCCAATTCCAAATGACTTTTCCAAATTACTCTTAATTCTCAAAAAACACTTTAAACTGCAAATTTCAGGATTTCAATTTGGACTATCAGCTAATAATTTGGGGAGTGCGAGACTTAACTCGGAAGATGCAGGTTATGGATTTTGAGATAGAATTGGGAAAATTTTGAAGAAATTAGAAATTACAGATGTTAGATTAAACATATCAGGCAAGAATCTAGGATAGAAGCAATAATTTAGGGAGTGTAGGACTTGGTTGGGAAGAGAGAGGTTAGAAATATCAAGATGGAATTGAATAAAAAGATTAATTGGGTATGTTACATTGAAAAATTCAGCAAAAATTTGGATGGAGGCAAGAATATAGAGTGTGTGAGTCAGCTGGAAAGTGAGGGGTTTGGATTTTGAGATGATGGAGGGAAAATTGGGGAATCATATAGGATTTTGGGATGAGGCAAGAATTTGAGTAGTGGTGATGCTTGGTTGGGACAAAAGTGGTTAGGGATTTTGAGTAGGAATTGAGAGAAATTTGAAGAAATTGGATGGGATTTGGGGATTTTGTTATTATTCAATTGCAAGGAATGGGATTTGAGTCATATGTTGGAAGTATGAGATTTAATTGTGAGGTTTAAGTGAACCTTGGGTTTCCAGCCTCATGACATAGAGTATGGCTCTTCCAATGGTTTATATCGATGGTATTAAATTATTCGATTGCTGATGTAGAACAAAGCCAGAGATGAGTGAACAAAGCCAGAGATGAGTGAGAAGGATAAGGAAAAAAGGGGAGAAGTTTAGAGAGAATGAGGGAGGAAGATAAACCATGCGTTAGCACAAAATAATCTTATTCAATCAATCAAAATAGTTTGCCTCTCAACATAGTACCTAGGGCTATTTATAAATAGCCCCGACACAAAATAACAAAACTAAGGCTCTATCAGGAGGCCCATTACAAAAAAATTAAATAACAAAGATAAACAAGTGAAATACCTAAACTAAAGCCTATATAATTAAAGCCCAAAGATAATATAAACTAAGCCCAAAATAATAACTAAATGAAGTATATAAGCCTGACAAATGATCAACTTATTTCTTGCATCTAGCATTTGTCTTTGGTTTCCCCTAAGTTGCCCTTCATCCTCTTCCTCTCCTGTCTGGTATGGAATGCATGGGTTGTGGACTGTGGTGGAATGTTTTGACCTATTTACAAGGTGTGGAACGTGAGTCCTAGATTGGATGTATAGGTTTCTAATGTGGGCCCTATATGAACCTTGGGCTCCCAAATTCATATTGGACAAAAATGTGTTAACATGTGCTTGGGGGAAAGAGGGAAATTTGGGCCACATTAATAATTACTGACATTAGATTATGAAATTCAGTTGCCATCATATTTAATGTTTTAAGAACTATGGAATTCTCTTCTGTTTTTTGTTTCCTTGGCCCATAAGAATGTGACTGGGTTGCACTTCTTTTGTGAATAATAT
This sequence comes from Delonix regia, assembly GCA_037074485.1. Classification (NCBI taxonomy): domain Eukaryota; kingdom Viridiplantae; phylum Streptophyta; class Magnoliopsida; order Fabales; family Fabaceae; genus Delonix; species Delonix regia. The sequence goes on along the minus strand of CM073449.1, from coordinate 16,530,194 downwards.
TGATAGAACTATATCTCATGTTTCGGTTTGCAGGACATGTACATGTTGCTGAAGCCCTTGGGGTGCCCCTTCACATCTTCTTCACAATGCCTTGGACGTGAGTTTATATTATATCATCACTTGAGTGGAAATTTTTACTACGTGATATCTTAGCTGAAAGATATGAAGTTCATACCAAGAAATAAATAACTAATTATTAGATTGAAGTGTTCATACCGTACAGATTACTTGTAATAAGTATAAGCAATGGAATAACTGTTGCTTCGAATGTTCAGATAAATGCTTCATTGTCCTAGCAAGTAGTTACCCATTATTCAATTGTTTTTTTGTGCAATGTGGTTCTTCAGGTCAGAAAGCAACTGCTATTTTAAGCAATGTTCTTAAATCTCTTGATTAAAGCATCAATTTTTCCATCCCAAGCATGGCCTAGAACATTTATTACTGTGTTTCTCTTTATTTACCGTGGTTCTCTTTATGTACTTTTTCTTGTGTACAGCTGTTACTCCCTTTTATTTGTTGCTCATTCAAATTTTCTTGGGTTCATCTCTTACATATTTTCCTTTTCAATAGGCAGGCCAACATATGAGTTCCCTCACCCTTTTGCACGTGTTCCTCAGAGTGCTGGTTATTGGGTATGTCATTTGTTGTAAATTTCTCGGTAATCTGAATTTACTACTTGTATGAAAGGACTGGACAAGTACATTTACCTAGAAATCTGTTTATATTTTCTTTCTGCATCCAGCTGTCCTACATAATTGTAGATCTACTGATGTGGTGGGGGATGAGAGGAATAATCAATGACTTCAGGAAACGAAAATTGAAGCTTCCTCCTATTGCATACTTCAGTATGTATCGTGGATCGATATCTCATTTACCAACTGGCTATATGTGGAGTCCTCATGTTGTTCCAAAGCCGAGAGGTATGGTCAAGGATATAATTAATCTTCATATAATATATGTTATTGTCCTCTCATGTACATTGTTATAACTAAATACTGGGGGTGATAAGTTTATTAGTTGATAATTTTCAGAGTAGGCTCAGATGCTATTGTAAATACTGTTTACTTGTAATTGGTTTGAGATGGATCATTATGTTTTGATTGTATAAAGTTCATTTGCTCTGTAAATAGAGTTGGATCAAATTGGTGTATTAATAATAAGTTTTTATTGAGGAGAGTACTAGGCCTTTTCTGTGGCTTGGATTAGATTCTACTCAACTCTAAATTCTTTATGCTCAATTGGACTTGATTTTTATCATGAAGTGTAGTAAGCTTTTGGCTGTTAATGATGTCACTATTTGTGAACAATAGCTGTCTTGAAATGCTCGATAGACATGCTTTGCTTAATCTGTCACAATACTAGGAATAATGACATTTAAGAAATTTGCAGACTGGGGCCCTTTAGTTGATGTTGTTGGTTATTGTTTCTTAAACCATGGATCAAAGTACGAACCACGGGAAGATTTTGTCCAATGGATTGGAAAAGGACCAAAACCCATATATTTTGGGTTTGGGAGCATGGTATGGCGATTTCATTTAACTAAGTGATTTTATGAAGAACTTATATCTAGTTTTATTTTTTGTTTTTGTTGTTGTTGTTGTTGTTATATTGTTTGAGGCACATTACAACTGTTTATTTACTACTTCTTGAAATGCCAAACCTTTATTTACAGCAAATGAAGCATGGATGACATTTTGCATTCTGTTATAGATATAAAAGTATTTATACATTTATAGGATACTTTACCTCCATACTCAGGACATCTGTGGCCTAAGATGGCAAAAAATATTGTTTTTATCTGTTAACTGCTTTGACTATGATACAACTTTAGTTTAGCTTTATCACCTGAATAGTAGTTGCAATAATTGGTCATCAGATACTCTTTGATCAGTTATGCTTGAATTATCTGTCACTCGCTTATAAATTTATTGGTCAAATATTAATAACCTGTTCAGCTGTGCTATTTGGGAGGAAGAAGTTGCTTACATTTCAGAAAAGTACTTAACTTGTGAATTTGATGTGTTTGGCCAAGCTTTTGCACAAAATAATAATAATAATAATAATGGAAGCTGCTTGAGTGGTTGTAGAAGCATCTCTGGGAATGAGATAGAAAATTGGAGCTTCTTCTTGGAAGCCATAGCAGAAGCAAAAAAAGTGTTTTTATGAAGACAATTTTACCCTCATTCAAAATCATTATTTACTATAATTACTTTCAGTTATTTTTACTGGACTTGTATTCCAAAGTCAAACCTGTACATGTCCTTTTTTGTAATTCGACATTTAAAAGCACTTTTTTTTTTTTTAAAGATTTACCAAATAAGAATTGCATCTCAAATATTGATGAAAGCATTCACAATGATTTTACCTAATACAAACTTCTTCTCATTCATAGCACTTCTTCTAAAACTTCAATTAAAAAGAAGTTGCTTCAAATAAGCAGAAATCTGTGGCAACCCCAAGCTCGCTCTAAGTTTCTAAAGTAATCAACTTCACTACCCACCTGCATAGAGTATTATTGACTAAATTATTTTGTTATGCGTTTAGCTAAAGTCTTTTAATGTTTATTTTAATTTTGTTTATTTTCTGTTCTTTAGGCATTTATTAATAAGTCTCATAGTTAGACTAGGATTAGGGTTTTTGGCTGAAGCCCACTGGGCCTTTTAATGGTGGCTCAATAAACTCTTTATATTCAGATTAACTAGGATAAGTAGTCTAGGGTTTCCAATTCCTATTTATATAGGGAAGGAGGCCGTGAGTTTGAGTATGTAAATCTGATAAATTTCCAGCTAATAAAACAGAGGCTTTTCTCTGAATTCCTATTATTCTACACATTATATTTGGAAGAAGTACTTCTATGCATACTTTTAATGACAATGTCAATCTAATGATTCAGGGAATTGAATTTTCTGAAACTTTCAAAGCACAGTTCTCTTTTTAGGATACTAAAATATGTTTCAGTTGTCATATTTTTCGAACAACTTAATTCAAACAGGGTTCTGATGTGCTTTTCTGGGTATGAATAGAAGTTCACCTTGTTTTAATGTGTTAGACATAGTTTTTAACTGCAGATAGTATTACCCCATCACCAGATGTGGCCACAATATTGTGGTTTTGGGGAGTTCCAAAATCGCATCAAGGCAAATTGTGGTCCACGATGAGGCAATGGCCACTTTTCTTTTGCCTGTTCCTGCAATAATTATAACTGTAAGACAATTGCAATTTCGATTTAAAACCATAATGTTAGAAGAAATTTATATAAAGTGAGAAACATTAAATTAAAAGCTTAGAGCTTTTTCATAATTAATGCGCTATGGGCTTATTTGTCAAATTACAATTTCATTTTGTAGATATGTTTAATGCTAGTGAACTTGGCTTCTATGCTTTGACAATGTTTGACATTTTCTAGGAAGTTTTGGAAATATTCTAAAATGCGAACTTTCTGTTTTATCTGATTAGCCTCTTGAGGATCCCAAAAGAACTACTTATGTTATATTGGAGGCATTAAAGGATACAGGGCAACGGGGCATTATTGACCGAGGTTGGGGAAATCTGGGGAATTGTAAGTATTTTACTTCATCCTTATATTGTATGTGCTTGTCACCTCTGTTCCAAAATCCAGAATGCTCATTGATATCAGTATATTTATTTTCAAATCCATGTTTCATTTTCTGTCATTTATTTGTATTTACTCAAGCTCAATGCACATGTTTGTTGCTAGTAGTTCATATAATTATTTCAAATTTAGGTTTTATCTTCTGTCATTAGTTTGTATGTCAATACCTAAAGCCTGGTATACATCATGCATATTGCTAGAGTTTCCTCTTCTTTCTTTTGATTAACTTTTTCTAGTTTTTGCAAGGTTTTTTTATGATTTCCATAATTAAATGTATCATAGAATTTTCATTTGACAGTTTAAATGGATTTGCTCTCTCTTGCACTGAACTTTATGTGTTGATCTTTTCAGATGTATAACTGTTATTTGATATTCTTTTATTCTTTAGAGTTTGAAACTTGAATTGCTAGGGACAACATTTAAGATAACAAGGAGTGATATTGTACATTTATATGTAGTCCATAAAATGATTGAATCATTGTATTGGATGATGAGAACCTTTTAGGTCAGAGAAATCATATATGGAAATGGAACAATTCTTCGAGTCGCAATTCTGTAAATTGAAATGAGGAGTTCTTTATTTTTTATATATAAAATTGGCTAGAAAAGTAGAGCCATATTTTCATAAAGAAATCATGTTAGTGCTGGCAGATGTTTGTCTCTCTGATTACACATTCTGACTTCATTGAAAACTACAGAAATGATTTTATATGCATTTAAATCCCTTGTTTTTGTTATTCTTTTTCTTGTTTGTTTCTAATGAAAATTTTCACTCATTATTATTGTCAAAAGCAAGATGAAATGCTCAATCTTCTGTTTTATTGTAAAATTGAGGAGTTGTAAAAGGTTTGCCTCAAGAAAAATCCAAGAGAAATAGAAGGCCTATATTCCAGAATAACAAATTATAGGGTCTATTTAATAAAGAAGAGTTGTTCAGGATTTTTACCATATGTCCTAGTCAGTGTTGTTTCTTGCCAATTGTCACATCTGCATGTTATTGCTCTAAACGGATTTGAGGTATGAATGTACTGTGCATAATAATGTACAAGGAAGGTTAAAAGTTAAACCTAAGGCCAAATAGGAAATAACCTAGTGATTTAATGTTTCAGTTTATATGGAGAAGGCTAAACTTCAACCCTCTCAGATATGTTTTTATATCCTGTGTTTGCTTGTACATTCTAGGCATGCCTCCTATCTTATTTTCTGTAGGGCCCAAACACTGAATTTCATTTTATTACGCACAATACAGTCTATTCTTCCTCCTGACACTGGAAGGAAGTTATTACAAATTAAAGTAAAAAACAAATACACACTAATACACAGACACTTCATAAACATAAAGACACACTACCACAAATTACACCAACACATTCAGCCTATGACAACACAACACCAAAGAAACACACTAATCCAGCACCCACAACATCCTGGCAGTTCAAGAGGCCAGTCTCCACATTCAAAAGCACAAGGAAACATTACCGAACAGTTTTTCTGGCTTTCGAGAGGCCACACTCTCTCCCTCGGACTTTTTGCATCTCTCTGTCCCTTCCCCTCTCGGTAAAGAATTCGAAATACAGTATAATACCCACATTACTGTGCATGATACACCATAGACAAACTTAATGGACTTCCCTGACAGCACACGAACAACATTCACACAGAAACACACTTACAATTCCTCCTGACTTAACTGGACTACCCGACACACACCAGATTGCACAATACCCACTATCTCATGCCCACAGCACAAGGAAACACTACAGAACACAGTTTTTCTGGTTTTCGAGAGGCCAGATTCTCTCCCTCAGTCTTTTCGCATCTCTCTGTCCCTTCCCCTCTCTGTAACTGCCAATAAAACGCACTCTCCAGCGATAACTTCCCAACTGCCCACTTTTGGGTACTGGGTCGGGTCAACTCAGTTGGTAATGATGGGCCTAGGCCCATCATTTTCCTTTTGCAACACTAACTAGCTAATGAAATACTCTCCTTGGTATCAACTGTTTATTTGCCATTACTAAATTGAGTCATCAATAGCTATGCGTTGAATTTCCTGCATTCTAATATATGTCCTTATAATATGCAATAAAAAAATGATAGACATTTTGTTATATGCATTTTAGATTATCATTATTGGTTAATTTGCATTATGATATTCATTACGCAGTGGAAGAAGTTCCAGAGACTGTTTTCCTTCTGGAGGAATGCCCTCATGATTGGTTGTTTCCTCAATGTTCTGCTGTGGTGAGTTTCTATTTATGTTTTCTTATGGTTTTCTTTGGAGAAGATGGAAATGCTTTAGAATGTGTCAGCGTTGTATGCCCAGCAAAAGCTGACAAAAGAGGAGCCAGGGGGTGAATGAACAATGACAACTAACTGGAAGCTATGTTGGGGCAAAATTGCAGGTTCATCATGGTGGTGCTGGAACCACGGCTACTGGATTAAAAGCCAGGGTAATGTTTTGTATCCATAAGAAATATTTTTCTTTTTCATAATCTGTTTCAATGCTTCAACCTGTCTAAGAAACAATAAAATATGAAATTTAAGGCCAAGTAATTATTGATGATTGATTCTATTGGCTTGATAAAGTGCTTGTTAATATAAATTAAAATTGATCATTCTAATGTAACATTATAACTTACAGTGTCCAACAGCCATAGTTCCATTCTTTGGAGATCAGTTCTTCTGGGGAGACCAAATATATCAGAAAGGGTTGGGACCAGCCCCAATTCCAATCTCCGAGCTCAGTTGCGAGAACTTATCAAATGCCATAAAATTCATGCTCCAGCCAGAGGTAATTTTAATGTCTATGCATCTAGAGAATAATATGATTTACAAAGGGCTATTAATGTATGAGCAAGGCATATTTCTGCATGATTTCTATGAAATTTAGGTTAAACTATGATTGATTCTTCAAAACTATTATATCTCTGGTTTTTTATCATATACTGTATGTCTGCACCATAAATGCTATCTAATTTTGGCGTTGTCTCTCTTTTTCTTTCAAATTTGTATCTAAAATTTTGCCATAGATTACTTCTGAAAGTCATGTAAGTTGACATGTCACATATGCTGAAGATGAAGGCTCTGTCTTCTTTTTACACAGTGATTTGATGCATTTTGTTGGTAGAATGTTTAGGTTGTAAAAGGAAAAAGAAGATTTTTCTGTTGTGAGATCAAATTTGATCGATTTATGGTAAATGTTTATCAAGGCTCTTAATCCCTAAGTATGTGAAGCATAGAATTGAAGTATGACAAAACTTACTGTTCCTTCCCTTCCCCCTTAGTATGCTTTTTTCAATTTGCTTTTAAATGTATTGATGCTGACATCTTGTGGATCTTCTCTCATTTGCCTGTACTGAAACTTGTTTTTTTTTTCTTTTTACCTCATCAGACTTCAATATTATTATTATTTTTTTTATATAATTACAAGAGGATTACTAATACGTAAAGTTTTCTCTAAAAGTTTCAAACTCTAGATTCCCTTCTGTTCATCAGCAATAAGACCCTGATTAGAGTGCTTGAAATAGTTCTAAAGATTTTGGACATCCTTCCCTGGGACAGACAAATGATGATCAAGGTTAAAGCCTTGCTGAATGGTCCAATATGATAAACTGTCCATACAGAGCAATTGAACATGTGATGCAGATGCATTAGCTTCTAGTTGGATGATCCAATTCAAAGCATATCTAATCATCACGAGGACTAAATACTGTTTACTCGGAGTTGTCCTTTTCCACCTCTGCTTTCTGATTATAGAGCCATTGTAGATGCTAATAAAACAAATAAGAGAATTTCTGCTTCAAGAGCTAGCTTTCATGAGACCTAAATTTAGGCACCAACCAGAACATGCTGGGTAGAATTTCGGAACACTAGTACGATGCACATATGAAGGGATTATTCTCTTAAAGGACACTTGATTTTCCCCCAACCTTGCATTGGTCAAGATAAGCTTAATCTTTCTCATGGCTTCCAATGGATCAGGTTTTCTATTTTTATGAACAATTTGGTTTCCAAATTCCCATATAATATAAGGAATAATAAGTATTTACATAGTGGTCTTCCCCAACTGAGAACGGTACCAGGCTTGATACTAGGTTGCCAGATCATGAATTTCAAATGCATCAACTCTTAGACCCAAGGAAGATGCAAACCAAAGGCATCTGGCAAAAGGACAGAGAAGAGATGGCTGATAGTTTCTCCTGAAGCACCACAGAAATAACAAATAGAATCTGAAGGACAGTGATGATTTACAAATATCACCCATGATGGATGAGCTTCCTGAATTAATTTCCGAGAAAATAATAGAGATATTAAAGGGGAGGTATACTTTACTGAGCAGGTCCCATTTCGAGAAGACACTCATTTAAGATAAGGGGACCGAATCTGGACAATCTCTTTGTAAAATATTATACCCATCTCGCACTGAATAGATGCCCTCATTGTTTCCAACCCAGATGAGCTTATTTGGCAGACTTGTATTGGAAAAAGTCTCAGATGCAATTAGTGTGATTGTGTCTCTGTCATATAATTCAGATAGTCTTCGTAAGTTTTAAAAGCCTCTCTCATGCAAAATAAGGTCTGAAACTCTGGTGTGATTAGAGATTTGACTTGGTTGCATCTTCCACCAAAAGGTGATATTAAGAGGAATGTGATTCCCAGAGCCAATTTGCTATTTAAGGTTATTTGGTATGAGCCCTTGGGTTTTCCTTATACACCTTCGCATCTAGGAGGTGTTGCTACGCCCCTTGAGGAATCCAGGCTGTTTAGGATCAAATTATTGCTTTTAAAGCTGCTGGATAGGAAGGAAGAGTTCTTGTTATCTAATACTCTCCATATTTGCTTAGCTAGAAGAGCTTGATTGAACAGCTTCATGTTTTGTATCCAAAGACTGCTTTGATGTTACCGCAACTTAGCTTCTTCCAACTTTTTTAGTGCATGCATTGTTTCTGTTCCTTAAAGCCCCAAAAAAAAATTGGCTAACCTAGAGTCAATGATTTTGCAATATTTCCCTGGAAACTCAGGTAAGCTCGTAAACCAAACGAGAGCTAAGAACAAACTTGATAAAAGTGAGCCTTCCTACTTGAGAGAGTGATGACTAATGAGGACTTCCAAGATTTTAAGCTTCAAGCAATTTTCTCTATTAAGCTTTTGAAAACCTTGCCTTTTTGCTTCCTTGGATCAACCCAAGTACGAAGATATTTCCCGAGCTTACTTGCATTCTTTACTCTGAGGATACTTAACATGAACTACTTAAAGAGATGGGGAGTGTTTGGTTGAAAACCATCAAGGATCTATTCTTGTTAACTCTTGCCCTGAGATTGATTTGTCCATTATAGCTTTGATTCCAAAACAAGATTCTACATCGTATCATCAACGTACATCAAGTGTGATGTGGCTTCCGTGGATTGTCTGATTTTGATTGCTTTCTATATTCTCCTCCTTTCTGCCTTAGTTATCATGCATGACAATATGTTTTGGCAGATAATGGAATATAAGGTGAAATAGGATCACCTTGCCAGTCCTCTTTGTGTTATGATTAGAGAGGAAAGGTTGCCATTCACAATAACTTGATAATTGACCAAGGAGATGCACTGCACTATTAATTGAATCCATATGCTGGAGAAACCCTTTCTAGTTAAGATCTCCTTAATTAAGGTTCATGATAGACGATAAAATGCCTTTGTAATTCCATCTTTAATGCGCAACAGTTCACTTTAGCTTTCTTGGGTTTATGAATTTGGTGCATTATTTTTTATGCAATGAGGATATTATCTATTCTGAGTCTGCCTTTGATGAAAGCACTTTGGAACAGAGAAATGTAGTGGTCTAGTATTGATTTTAATCTATTGGACAACACCTTTGACAGAATTTTATAAGAGACACTACAAAGGCTGATGGGCTGAAAATCCTTGAAAGATTGAGTCTGATCATTCTTGGGAATCAATTTAGTATAAGTTTTGTTAATGCTTCTAAGGAAACACCTACTTGTAAAATTCGATGATGTAGGACACCAGAGAGAGAAGGGGAAGAGTGGGAAAGATAGTAGGAGAAGAAGAGAGGAGAGGAAGGGAATTACGTTAGATCAATAATATTCAATCAGATAGTTTACTGATAACAAGGTGCTTTGTGCTATTTATAGAGTCCTGTAACAAAACAAGATAATATAAAATCCTAACAAAATATCTAAATTCAAAATCATTCAAATAGCTAATCCTAAAGTAATTCAAATTCAAATTCCTAGATTATTCAATCCTAACAAAATATCTAAATTCAAAATAATTCAAATTCCTAAATTTATCCTAACTAACTAAATCTTAAGCAGATGATAAAATCTTTATATTTATTATTAATAACTAAGTTACAAACAAATAATACAATATTTCTTATCTCATTCTCCATTACTCGATTTAATCATTTTAACAGCATCCTATCCCTCAAGATCCTATTAATGCTGAAAAAAGTTGGCGTTGAAACCGTCAGGGCCTAGAGGGCTGCCAGAAGGAAGTTCAAAGGCAGCTTACTTAATCTTAGTGTCATAAATAGGAAATATTAATTCCTGTTTGGTGTTCTATGGGTAATGATGGAATGTTCAAACTATCAAGGAGCTCTGAAATCTCTTAATCTCGTTCCATTTGAGGTGAAGAATATGTTTCTTGAAATAGTCATGTGTTAGAGCTTGAATACTCTCAAAGTTGTCTACAGAAACACTATCCTCGATGTGTAAAATTTGACATCTTGATTTCTGCTTAGAGACCACTAAATGGAAATATTTAGTGTTTCTATCCCCATATAAAAGCCAAGATTGTTTATCCCACTGTGCCCACATGATCTCTTCACATTCGTAGAGAAAATCAAGTTCATTTCAAATTTGCTTTTCTATTGATGTTGCCTTTGGCCAACATATTGTTTTAAATAGCTTAGATTGAGGATTCCAAGGCATTAATTTTATTTGAGATAACCCCAATAGATGCACAATTCCAAGCAGATAAGGATATCATGGTGGATCCAATTTTCAAGCAGAGGATGAAAGATGGGGATACTCAGACATGTTGATTCCAAGAGTTTCTAAATATGTTATGACAACTTAAAAAATTTAACCAAAAGTTCTCAAATCTAAGCATTTTTGTCCTATTGTTAACTAGGGGTTGGACTGACAAGCAGATAGGGGAATGGTCAGATGTTGAGATTGGAAAGGCCAAGTGAGTGCAAGGATAAAAGTTCATCCAATATGTATTAAAGATTGCTTTGTTAAGCCTAGCCTAAACGTTCTTTGGACTTGATCTATTGTTGATCCCTGTAAACCACTGTCTAGAAGGCATTATATCTGTTAGATGACAATCATTTAACAATGCAATGAAATTCGAAGCTCTAGGATGTGAAGAGCAACAGTTGAGCATATCAGAAGCTAGGTAAGATCGATTGAAATCACTAATCAAGAGCCAAGGTTTATATGTGATACCAGCATTACTCCTAATCCAATTTGAAAGTATATTCCTTTGACTGGTTTTCAGAGGGCCATAAATAAAAGATAAAGCACTACTTGCCATGGAATGATTTTGCTAAGACATGGATCCAGTATGGGGACCAATCCACAACAGCACAATTAGTTTGTTTGTTCCATTCCAGCATTAATCTCCCTTTGTTAACTGCTTCAAACCTGAAAATATTATCATAGCCAAAAGATTTCAATTTATTGCTTTGTACATAGGTAGTTTAGTTTCAGCTAAGAGCACAAAATCAAACTTATATTTACAAAGGGGAGTCTTTAGCCTTTGAACTGCTGAGGGTTTATGGAATTCTTGATAGTTCCAACTTAGTGCACTCATGGCACTTGGGGAAGCATTCTATGGGTTGTTTCCCAGACCCCTTTAGAGTTAAATGTATCCTTAAGCTCATTCTCTACCTTTTCATGTATAGTCTCAAGTTGAAGCAAGGCAATTTTGCGTCTCTTCCTTGAATACTAATGCTTGGCTTGCTTGACTTTTCACTTGAAAGGAGCAAAGATCTTTCCTGAGCAGCGAGCATTATAATTGCTAGTGCTATTTATCAAAGCGGAGGAGTGCTGAGTCTCTTCCTGTGACATAGAGTCATGATAATTAGGATCCAGAGAGGAAGAGGAGATCAAAGGAAATCTAGATGCCATCCCGAGAGAGTAGTCACAAATTTACTTTAATAAAACAGAGTGAAAATGTTATTGAAAGGAGCCTAAGCCACTTCTGAAACTTGATCAGGAATATAGCAAAAGTAGGGAAAGGACCATTGCAAGCGGCTGTTAGATGACATAGCATTGGGCCATAGTTGACACAAGATGCTTTCTCCTTGAGAAATTTAACCATGAGGGCCATGTTGACTAGTAAATCTTCATTCACATGGGATAAAATATCCCACCAATGATGTAAATGTATAGCCACGAGGTTGCTCAAAGAGATACTGTTAGATGACATAGCACTGAGTCAAAGCATGAATATTGCTGTAGTAAATTATGTTGAAAGGAAATTCCAAATAAGTCTCCTAGATCCTCTTCATTGATGATAGTATGGAAACAGCTCATGAGGTGTAGATTGTCAGTATCCATCAGGCAGGAATCTTCTTCTGTCTCTGAGTTAGAATCAGCGAGGAGAGGGATGAAGTCAAGGTTACTCTAATAATCAAAGCCCTGTGTCACATGTAGGAACAGTATCTTCAAGTGGAACAGAAGTGATGGGTTTGTTGAGGTGAGGCATATTTGAATCAAAAGTGCAAAGCATCCTAAAAGGTTGGTTGACATCAGCAAAAAGATTAAAAAAGGAACATAAATGGTTAGAGTTGAGATTAACACCTTGACCAATCTCAAGTATAGGATGGTTAAAGGGATTGTCCTCTATCATGAAATCAGCTTGCATTTCCAATTCAACATAAAAGGTGTCTAGGTTGGTCTCTCAACTGTCAATATTAGAGTTTGTTGGAGATAATGGGTCTTGGTACAAATTAGAGTGGGAGAGTTGTTAGGCCCTTTTTAAGTGTTAATAGTCAAGTTTTTATTCAAAATACCTAAGACAATTTGGTGGGCTAACTTCAACACTTATATGACCTTCTTTATTCCTTCAACTTCTCAAAATGGGATTTTTTTCCTTCTTTATCTTTGTTATTTCAACACTCCCTTTCAAGTCCAATTGGCCTGGCTCACCTAATTACCTTAGGTATTTTGGATAAAAGCTTGACTATCAACACTTATAAATGGTCTAACAACTCTCTCACTTTAACTTGGACTAAGGCCCATAATCTCCAACATGGTATTAGAGCATCAGTATTCAAGGACCATGATAAAATTCAGTTTTGGCCTTAATGTCGATGGACATGAAAGCCAAAGTATCACCATAGAATCTGGTTGTGATCCTGATACTTTTAGAGCCACTGCACAGTCTACCATTGTTCCCTCTATAGGTAATGAGCCAACCCTTGTCATGATAACAACTCACCGTCTAAATGGTCACAATTATCTACAGTGGTCCGCAAGTATGATGCTTTTTATCATAGGTAACGGAAAGACTGATTAACTAATTGGAGTATCAACGCACCCCAACCCAAATAATCCAAAATATAAGGTGTGGGAGGTAGAGAATAACATGATTCAGTCATGGTTGATCAATTCCATGAGACCTAACATAGGCGAGAACTTTCTTTTATACCAAACAGCCCATGAATTATGGGAGGCAGCTAGGGAGACATATTCTTCAGCTAAGAACATGGCCATTATATTTTAAATTGAGAATTTTCTGCACGAATTTAGGCAAGGGGATTCAGATGTGACTCAATACTATAATGTCTTGTTACATCACTGGCATCAATTGATCCTATATGACTCTCATCAATGGCATTGTGCTACGGCTGTCTCTTATTATTTGAAAATCAAGGAGGAGAAGTGGGTTTTTTATTTCCTCTTAGGCCTCAATTCTCACTTTGAGGAGATTAAAAGTCGTGTTATATGCTTAGACCTTTTATCATCCTTGAGAGAAGTTTTCTATGAAATCAAGAGGGAGAGCAGAAAACAACTAAGATTAGGATCTCTACCATCTAATTCACATTCTGAAGTAACGGCACTAGCCTCTAAAGGGTCTCATTCAGGTGAGTATAGGAATAAAAAGCAAGGTAAACTATGGTGTGACCATTGCAATAAATATGGCCTATGGCCCAAGACTTGAAGTTACAAAAAAAAAAATGGCTTAGTGAGAAAGACCCAAACAACCTGTGGCCTCTGAGGTTCAAAGGAGTACAAGCCCAGGCAACCAAAAAAGATGGGGGAGACTTAAGGCCTTTGAGACTCTAAAAAAGAACACAAGCTAGGATAAAAATGAAGACATGAAAACAAGTTGCAACTGGGTCAAGCCAGATTGTCTAGGCTTTCCTCACTAATCCTTGATCATTGGGCTTCAAGTCTTGGGCCTCAGATCTTCATTATTTGTGGGTATGGCTTGTGATTGCTAGCCCAACTTGCTAGAAAATTTGCCTTATTTTTTTCATCTTGGACCTTAGATGTTGGATCTTTCATGGGTTGTGAAACGATTTGATGTGCTTCAAGAAAGTTTAAATTGGACAATCCTTAAACACAAATAAATGAAAAAAGAAAAGACAAAACAACTAGCAATCTCGAATGATAAGTTTGCACGCCACACTTTAGAATAGAAGAAGGAAAGTGATAAGAATCAGGGATAATTTTGCCACTAAGTTCGGAAAACTTAAATGAGAAATTCGCATATAAGAGGCTTAGCTAAATTTCAAAACATTCAAGGTTGCATTTCTCATTGATAAATTCAGTATTTATAGCCAAAAACAACCCTCATGGCATAAGTCCAAGGTTCACCTAATTCTTACCTAATTTGGAAAAACATGTATAGAAATACACCTAACATAGACTTTCAATCAAATATAGCTTACCTAGTTTATCTAACTTAGACTTTCAAAAAAATATAGTTCTACGTAACTTATACTTTAACCAATAATCATAATAATTATTTCAACTATTATCATATTCATGGTTGACTTTCCACAATGCATCCATTATAGTACATGATCGAATTGTCCCACTTAAACTTGAGTTCCATATAGAAGTGGGGTTTGGATCCTAAATGGTCTAATTCTACTTTGAGTTATTGGACAACTATTGCTTAAATCTTTTTAGTCATAGAACGAGTAATCAGCCCAAATGAAATTCTGGTCTCATCACGATTAGGCTCTGATACCATGTTGGAGATAATGAAAAGAAAAAGATTGCTTCGCACTCACAATAACTGAAGCACCAAGCAAGTTAAAGCTAGAGACTTTCGAGATATAACATTCTTAATCCAACATGCAAGACCAAAAACAACATTATCTCAACTGAAATTGTGGAATACCAAAGAGAAAACAGACATGCAACCGAGATCACAGAGGTGGTAGAAGAGAAAACCAGTCGGAGAAGGCAGAGTAAGCTTTGAAGCTACTAAAAAGTAGTGGGTAACCAGGGAGAGAGAGTGACGCTAGCCAGATGGGCTCCACTTCGTGAGAGGTTTTTTCCATCAGACTTCGTTAGATGTAAATGCATATATTAAAACTATCCAATATTGAAAGTAATGTTGTTGAGACTTCATACAGAAGTTGTGAAAACGCCGTAAACAGATTTGAATTCTGTTGTTTTCAAAGGCCTTGCCTTGTTTCAGCCAGGCGTATCTTTGCTTAGTGCAGTGTCGAAAGTATAGTCAAAATGATCATGACAATTAATGGGATTTAAATCTTCGAGTGAAATCTTGAGCAATGAAGTCCATAGTGAGAAATAAAAAATGTGACACAGGAGGAAAAAACATTTAAAAATGAGAACTGATAATGTATATCATGTAAAATTTAGGGAGTGGATAAATTAGTTGTGTCGTTGGGTGTGCTCAAGCTTATTAGACTAAGTCAAGCCTACTGGCCACTGGTCAGCCTAGCCCATTAATTAATTACCTCTAGTCTTATAATATCTGATGGGATTTAGTATCTTCAGGTGAAATCTCGTGCTGCGGAAATAGCCAATTTAATTGAGAATGAGGATGGTGTTGGTGCTGCAGTGGATGCATTTCACCTTCATCTGCCTCCTGAGTTACCACTTCCAAGTCCATCGCCAGCAGCGGAGGAGGGCCATCCAAATCCTTTGCAGTGGTTTTTTCTTCAACTTGGAAGATTGTGCTGTCTGCCTTGTGGTGGCGTGTAGGCTTTGTGCATTGAACTTCAACTTCCTTTTCTTTACCCTTCATATAATATGATTGTCATATAGAATAAAAGTTCTTTTTTCTGATTGTTAGCATCAAAGTGATTTGCTTTTGTATTCCATTCTTTTGAGTCAAGTCTCTTTTGTGAGAGTTTGACTAATAATACACATTGATGATGTAGATTAGACTTGTATTCCACCTTGTGAATAATTATGTAGGTGTTGTCATGTGTAATATGGTCCTTATACTTTCATTTTTTTATTTTTTATTTTTTGGGTTTGCAATTGATATTTAATGATTAAAATAAGAGCTCTTGGATTTCGTAGTACAAGACTAGAGTGAAGGTCTATTTTAATTCTACAGGAACCTTCACTTTGCTCGCAGGTTATTATGATGCTTCTGTAAAATGCTTTATGTCTTTATTGTGATGCGTTAAGATCTCTGGAATATGTCCGAAGATACTGTGAGTTTTATTATTTCTAGGTGCTATTCAAGAAATCGTAATTTATGACGGTGCTTCTAATATAATATTTCACTTTTGCTCCTTAGTTGGACGAATTTCAATATAGTTTCATTTTATTTGAGTTAATGTTGTCTTGTAAAAAATAAAAATAACCTAATTAAATTGTGTTTTCTTAAATATATGTTTTTACATTGATGACAAAAGTGATGGCGTTGTATAAGGATATGAGCCGAGTTAATTTGAAAAAAAAAAAAACAAGTTAGTGCCCAAAAAGTGATTTAAAAAGGACGGAACCCAACAGGAGCTTGGGCTTTAATCAGCTGAAAAATTGTGATCATATATAGTTAGACCATAAACAATTAAGTATTTATTATAAGTATGTGTGCCTGAGTGAGAAATTTTCTACAATGTTTCAATTACATATCGATTCTAGTATTTATTATAATTTTTAACACAATTATATATTAATTATATATATATGTGTGTGTGTTTGTGAGTGTGTGTGTGTTTTAAATACTATTTTATTATTAAATGAGATTTTAAACTCGGTTCATTTTGATTAAAGTAGCTTAGTCATTTAATCAATGTACTGAAACAATTCATTTATATTCTAATGTGTGCTTGCATACATGGATGTGATTGGGATCATATAAACTTACTAGATAATAAATAACCAAATGAAAGTATTTATTTTACTTGAAAAAGAAAATAGAGTGAGATATCAAAATCATGTACCGAAAGTGTGATATCTCTTAATTACTTGCAACTAATGACCAATGTAACCCAAATTACATCTACATTTACGAGCTAACAAAAAATTTAATATTTTTCATCACCACAATAGACGAAAAGTTAAGTAATTGCATTATTTAAAATGCTAAAAGGTAATGTTAACTCAGTTAAAATAATTAAATTAAGAAGGATCAAAAGTACATTTAAGATTATATTATTTCAAATTTCTATACATTTGGGAATCTTTAAATGCTAAGATATTAAATAAAAAAATTATATGAATTATAAATAGTTGTCTATTTTTTCAAATTTTGAAACTATTCATTAATTATTTTTTAAAAAATTTTAAAATAAGTAATTATTAATGAATTTAATAGAGTAGGATTCTATTATTTATTTATTGTTAGATAAATGAAAAATAAGTAATTAAAGTTAGTGATTAGTTATTTAAAGAAAAAAAATATACTTTTAATCACTCACCTTTCACCATTAGATCAATTAGTCCCCGAAAGATAGAAAGTATTAAATTATTCATTTAAAAATTATATCATTATTTGATTTGGTCCTTCCATTATGAGAGTGTTAAAATTAACTTAAGTTAGACCGTTTTTATTGATGCAACACACTATACGTTGAGACAGATTAGTAGTTTACCTCTTTATTGAACAATTTGGTCCCTCAATTTGTACTATTAGAACAATTCAGTCTTCCAACCTATGACATTAGATCAATTTGATCTCTCATAATTTATAGGATTGGACGACTTTGTATGTTGGAGATGTTGGTATAATTTTTGAAACTTGCCTAAGATCTAGGATTCTACCATCTTAATGATTTTGTTTGCTCTTAGTAACTTCACATTTTGAAGTGTGTCAAGGTTCTATATATATATATATATATATATTCCCCAAAACTTGGCTTTTCAAAAGATGTGTTACTAATTTTTGGGGTGTAGGGTCTTATCTGCGAAAGAAGTTGTTGCATATGTTATCTAATCTAGCATTTGTTGCAAAGTAAAAGGGATGAAAGTGAATATTTAAATCGACAAAAATAATTATTAGTGAAAGGAAAATGCACAAATAAATAACCCATCAATTTAGGTACTGATGAATAAATCTTAAATTTGAGAATTATAATGATAAATGAAAGAAATATGAGAAGTGTATTATCTCATCCTGTAATTTGTAATTTGTAATTCTAGTTAAATAATTATTATGATTATGTTTAGATTGCGAAGTGCTATATGTATATATATATATATATATATATATATATTAGATGTACTTGAATATTCAAACTATTTTTTTATTATTAGGAGGAGTATTTATGCATTTGTGTTCTTCTATTTATGTTTAATGCAGAGATATGTTTTTTTGTAGTTTTATAACAAGTACAAGTTGAATGCTATGTTAATGTGTGTGTATTTTTATTAATGTAAAAGATAATTAATTATGCATTGCTGCTAAATTCTATCTACATTTTTATTTTATTTTAGCTAACATTAATAATTTCTTAAAAGTAACACCATTATTATTTTATTTTTATCACTAAGGACTAACTTTGATTAAACTAAAATTTTTAATGAACTAAAGGTTTAAGTCATGATAGGTGATGGACCAAATTAATCTAGTGTTTAAAGATAATAGACCAAATTGATCTAACATCCAAGGTTGATGAATCAAATTGATCTATTTGTTAGACCAAGTTAATCTAGTGGAGCAAGATAAGTGGCCAAATTGTTAAATGAGGAGGTAAACTATTAATCTACTTCAGCAAATAACATATTGTATTAATAAAAAATGGGTTAGGTCAAACTAATTTTAATGCTTGAAAGACCAACTATAATCACAATGCAATTTTTTATAGATCAATTTAATAATTTTCATCTTTTAGGACCAGATTAATCTAATAGCAAAAAGTGATAGACCAAAAATATATTTTTTTATTATTCAAAATTAACAAATACTTATTTAAAATTCAAACTATTTATGATTCTAATAATACTAGGAGCATAAAATATGCTATTATAATGTAGATATGTATTAAAAGACATATTTATTTAATGATAATATAATCATACTTAATTTTAAAATATAATATATATTTAATTATCTTAACTTTAAAGACAAATAATGCCTCTAATTAAGTAACAATTTACTCACCTATGGAAGCGGTTGAGTGTGGATAACACTGTTCGGTACTTTACAACTAACAAAATCTGTTATGTAACTAGAAACATTTAAGAGTTGATTTTGTCCAAAAAGATTTCAATGCGATATGTTTCCAGAAAATCATAGAATTTTAATAAATAACGTTTTAAAGAGTCCAAGGAATAATAAAGTGGGCACGTAGTAAGTTTAACTGAAAATAAAAACTTCCCAAATTTAATGTATAGTGCATATTATTGTTATTTATATTGTCTCTTACATATTTAAAAAAAATAAATTAATCTAATCTTAAATCTTGAATTTTATACTAAAATTACTTATTTGTTCATTACATATATAAAGTATTCTCAGACCTGACCTGAGACTTCTTCGGCTTTCACTTTCCGTAAACCACGCGCTACACACTTACACAGTCCACAGTCTAACTCTCTCAGCTCCGTCAAAGCCATGCGTTGGCCCGCGCCGCCGTGGACGACGGCCAGGCCTGCTGGCTTGGGCATCGCCGCCATGTCCTACGTGGCCATCGACTACCTCCGCCACGTATCGCCGACATGGCACTCGCGGCTGCAACCGGCGCTGTGGTTCTTTCTTGCTCTGATTGCCATATCTCGCATCCCTTTCTACAAGCACTGGTCTGCTGAGTTTCGTGCGGCGATCCCGTTTTTCGCTGCCATGGTCTTCATGCTTTCAGCTTTCCTAATAGAAGTTCTCTCTGTTCGCTCTGTCACCGCTGTGCTCGGCCTCGATTGGCACCGGTAAATGTCCCTTCTTAGCTGGTATTTATTATGGTAATTTCTTGGTTTAATGAGATGAAATTGACTTTGTTTCGTGCTATTATAGTACGAATGTGTCTTCTAGTTATACTATATGTGGATCAATTTCATTTCATTCCCACTTTATTGTGTCCAGTAGGATCCGTGTCTTGCGGTGTATTTATTAGAGGTTCAGTGCTTCATGTAATTTTGGGCACCTTTCATGTCTGATTGAGTTTCTAGGCCAGTTTGATTTTTTGATAAGTTTTGCTAATTGATCTGACAGGATTATGAGAAGAGGATCTGGTAATCGGTGATTTATTGTGTCCAACACATATCCGACATTTATCAAATATGACCAGACATTTTATATTTCATTTAAACACTGTACATTTATTGTATCCAACACATATCTATCTTAGTATCGATGGATCTTAGATAGGTTAGAAATGTAGATTTAAGGCAAATCTTGGACGAGGAGCTTAACTGTTTTGTTTCTTTCATTCCAAATATTGTCCATAGCTTTACGGTGATCTGATCTATTACATACCCCGACCACAGCATGCAGTGACAATGAGTCCAGTATGAATTTATGTTTCAATAGTGAAAACAACATGGCGCTCGCCTAGTTTATTTAGTTGGTTTGCAGTCTGCTTTCTGATCTCCAAGCATAACGTTTTCAAATTTTAAATTTGATAGTTTGGATATAAACTTCATGAAGTTAGAACTCTGTCCAATAGATTTGGGTATAGTGTCCATTACGCTAAATTGAATTGATTATAAGATTTTCTTATTTTTCAAGTGGTATTATAGAGTTACACTACAGAGGACTCAAGCTAATTTGAGACCACTGTTGGCACTAATAAAATCAATGAATTTTGTTGGTAGCTTTGCATCTTTTAGACATATTCTTAATGTTGCAGTTCACAACCAAAACAACATGAATTCTCCTCCAAAGAAAGAAACATTTTCATGGTAAAATTGTGGTTCAACTTTGGAACATTGGACAGAGTCCCTACGATATGTGAGAGACTGAGACTGCTCACCACTCCTTTTAGAGATATGATGAGTAATCGGCAGAGTTTATGCAGAAGGATCTCCAACTAGGCTCCAATTACACGGTAAAGTCACTAGTATTGGAGCCTAGCTACCTTCAATGTTTAATGACTGCCAAAGTTTTTCCTTATTTATATTGCAAAATGATACACTAACAATTGATTTAGAAAATGAATATTGACTGTGAAGTTCAGTATGCAAAATTTAGTGAACTTGGCTTGTTGGTTTGCAATTTTGAATATTTGTAACTATAATTTGCATCATCAGAGTAATAGAAGCACTGAATTAACTAAGACAATCCCATGTTAGGGGGTTTGGAAAGGATGATCCTTGAATTCTATGTTCAGCTATACAGGGAGCATCCTTTGTTCCTAGGTATGTTCGTGAAGAGTTACCTTGCAAAACCTGTAAGCCTGTTTTATTGTGATTTTCAAATGAAAATGGCCTATGATACTGATCCTGGTTTGTTCGAGATTTTCTTCAACAATAAAATTTGTGCTAAACTATCAACTTTTCTGTAATTGTTACTTGCTATTGTCTGATTTTTTTCATCATAACTACAATACGTGTTGTGCCTAATTCACATAAACTATACTTCAAGTTCTTGTACTATTTCTATATAAAAGATGAATACTAACTTTCTTCATTTGTGTTTTACAGTAATACACTTCCTCTGCCAGACACTGGCCAATGGTTGCTCCTGGCATTGAATGAGAAACTTCCTCAAGCAGTTGTTGACATATTAAGGGCACGTATTATTGGATTGCACCATTACCTGATGTTGTTTATGATGCTGGCATTCTCCGTATTGTTTGACTCTGTAAAAGCTCCAGGCTTTGGACTAGGTGCAAGATACATGTTTACGATGGCAATTGGTCGCCTTCTTCGTGTTATAACTTTTGTATCTACAATTGTGCCATCTGCCCGGCCTTGGTGTGCCACTACTAAGTACAGAATTCCAGCTCATCCTCATCATTGGGCACAGAAATATTACGTTCCTTATGCTTCAGATGATAATGCTATTAGGCAGTTGATAAAGCAAGATCTAGCTTATGGTACGTAGTGCATTAGTCCATTTGGTTTTAGTGATTTCTCCAAAGTTTTATTTTTATCAAACTTTATACTGATTTGCACTTAAGGTGTCAATTTGGTGGTGCCTGCAATGTATCAGTACCCTGCCTAGTTGTAAGTGATATTTCTATTGGATGAGGACCTCCATAGTTACCCTACAGTTGATAATAGTGCCACTTAGGCATTACTGGTACAATGTAGACATTGAATAACTTCCCTTGTTTTGTTTTTCAGAGCTGAATGGGATAAAGTCAGATTTTCTGGAATTCTAGATGTGTGCGTGTGCATGTGACTGTGTGTATAAGTGTGCCGACCTGTATTTGTGAGTGTCGTGGTCTCTTGTTGGATATATGAATACTATACCACCTCTATTTATGGCAGTGTGAGAGTGTGCTCACCTGTATTTTGGGGTCTCGTAGTCTCTTGGTGGATCTATGAATACTATGGCACAAGATAGTGTCTGTCATGCTTTCTCAAAACTCCTCTTCATTCTTTTCTCAAAACATTTCACTATCAGAAAGAGAGACAGTTGGACTGAAACTGAAATGCTTGGATTTATTTGCAATCACTGTGGAGTTTCAATGGTGTAATTGTTCAAAAAATCTGATCATGACATTATTTAATTGTATAATATAGATTCTATTTCAGTTTTCATTTTTAACCTAAAATTGCTAGTTTTAATCATTTGGATCTTAATGCTGGATAATTTAGTAAATAATCTGTCATCAATTTTTTGTTTTGCATCTCTGTGAATCTTTCCACTTCTATATGTATATATATTTCCTTTTTGTGCTCGAAGGTCTTACTGATTAACATACTGTTCTTTCACAGTTGACATTGGAAAACCTATTGTGGACAATCGACCAGATTGGGGAAGAATGAGCTTTTTAATTGATTTCCTGCGACCCACAGCCTTGGAAGGATCTAAATGGTACAGTCTTTTAAAGAGAGCTGAAGGTGGCTGCAATGACCTCATCTATAGTGGCCACATGCTTGTTGCTGTACTTACAGCTATGGCTTGGACGGTATGATGCATAGTTCATTGCAAGATTATTTTGTTTAATCTTTTTGTGGGTTTTAGAACTGAGTTTAAAGTGAAAAGACTTATTCTTGACCTCTCTATATCTTAAAACTAAGTGCAGGAAGCTTATGGGGGTCTTAGTTCATCTCTTGTATGGCTTCTGGTAATGCACAGTGCTCAAAGGGAAATAAGAGAACGCCATCATTACTCTGTAGACTGCATTGTAGCCATCTATGTGGGGATCCTATTGTGGAAGATGACGGGTTTTATCTGGTCAAAACAAGCAGATGGGAAGCTGACTAGGATTGAGAAAATTCAAAGTAAACTAATCCAAGCCGCAAAGGACTCTGACATTGATGAAGTGAGGGAACTTTTGAAAGACATTGGAATATCTAATGAAGAGAACAAGAATCCGAATGCAAAGGAACATCCATGGTGGTTTACTTGTGCGACGATGTTCTTTGCACTTGCCATAGTTGTTCTAGCTTTCATATTGACAAGTGATGGATAAGTATCTCAGCACATGGATTGTTTCCCACGATCACGCAGGGTTCCCTGGGGTAGACAATGAACTCTTTGTAAGCATTTTTCACCTTTTCTGGTAGAATTATCAGTAGGATTTCGTCTGTCATTTCACTGTAAAGTGTAAACCACAAGACATGTACATGTTTTGACAAGGGCTAGCCTTCCCACTAAGTTTATAGTTTCATGATTTGTTGATCATTATGTTATTGCGCTTCGCGGGACATCCTTTCTATTAGCTCTATATATATATATATATACAATGCTGACTGAGAAGAGAACTCAAAATTTTCACCGATAAGATGAAATTGCATAATATCTAGTCTAATAAATCATGTTCATTGCAGTTAAGGAATATAAAAGATCATGTTTCAGAAAACCCTTCATATTAAACTCGTGGGAAGGAATTGTCCTTTGAGACGATATTAAGTATACAAAGAATTACAGTGATAATCTATTTGATTAATAAAAAATTGGATAATTTGTCAATAATATTATCCGCTCCACCTCATCTTTACAACTTGTAGTTTTCCTTTCTTCACCTAGGTGTTGTTCTTCCTATCATGCGTAAGTGAAAAATGTTAGAAAATGGGCAGTTCATGATGGGCTAACCCATGGCTTGACCTAATCACCCAACTTAAGAAAGAATTAATTAATTGATTATCGACTGACACTGTCACGTCTCAAGCCTAAACCTCTTACCTAACTCTCATAAATTTGTTTTATAAACCAAAAAATATAAGTAGCAAAGACAATATATAATTTTTTTTAGTAATTTAAATAAAATTTTTTGTCAGAATATTGTAAAAATTTCAATAAAATTTTTTTAAAAACTTAGACCCTATGAAATTTTATACAGCAACTTATTAGTTCAAACACAATATAAGAAGAGCTATGTTATCAAAACCAACTATAACAAAATGCTATGGGGTCAAGCATCCTGCCTGTAGTCATTTGGATGCATGACTAGTGTAATCCAAGAAAAAGTCATCATTTAACTTACAACACAAAAGCACAATAAAATAAAACAGAGTTTGGCCTCGTGAAGCAAAGTAAGGCCCACCATGTGCTGTTCCTTGAAATTGATTAGCACGACTATTTAAGACAATAAATTTTTTTTACTGTACATATAGCACCCCAAATTCAATTATTAAATAATATATAACAAGGCAATTAAAGAAGGGAAATAGATTAAAAATGAATACAGTAAAACAGCAGATAGTGTCAAAATTTTCAAAAGAAGAAATCAACCATTTAGTGAATTTAGATTATCCTTTCAACTTAAGCGTAGATATAGTTATGCCTCTCACATGTAAAGTAGTTAAACTTTTCTTTTTCAAAGCTCTTGGTAAACCATGCCTCTCCCATGTAAAGTAGTTAAACTTTTCTTTTCAAAGCTCTTAGTAAACCAATAAACTTAAAATTTACAAGTCTAATAGTAAAACATAAAAATAGTTTGTTTTTAAAATTTGTTTGAGATGAAAAACTACCATGGACGAGCAATTAGATATCGATGTGGGCACACAACTCATGAAGTTAAATCACAAATTGGTGAGAACACACAATCCTATAAGGTAAGTAAGTTTACAAAATAATCAATTGACATGATACCACAGCTCATAAAATTTATCATTTCCTATTCACATGTGATGGTCATCACACGAAGCTAACATTTTCAATAACCCAACTAGCAAGGTATTTCTTAATTGCACCAAAGCCTAATATAAATTTTGTTAACTTTCAATGTCCTGATAGTTCTTTTAAAACCAATGGAAATTAAAAGTGGTATGTATGGAATATAATGATATTGAGTAAAATCACTTAATCAGACAATTGTATATAACTATACACATAAATTCTCAACTGTTCTTACTAAATCCATGTATGAAATAGTTTAAGAAAACTACTTTTGAAAAATCATTTGATAAGAAATAAGCCATACAACATATAAAATGATAAAAATAATAATAAAAGGGATTTATTGAAGGACAAAAAAATATAAATCCTTATATGAGTTTGGGGATGCTATCTATATAAAATTGGCTATATCTAGCTTTTTTTGAGGGCTTGGGTTCGACATGCCTTTAAGGCACCTATAAGGTTTAAAAACAATATTAACTTACTTAACATGTTAGTTACCAAAAATCGCTTAACTTAGTTCCTGTTTCACCCCAAAGGCCTCACTTATGACCATTAACTTCACCGCTCTTAAAATTATTCATGGATTTCACCTATTAAGTACTATCGTAATTAGTGTAAATATTCTAAAGATACTTTGCTAACTCCTTTCTCCCTATGGTTAATGTCACCTTCCAATTAACTTTTGGTTTAACTTAGGATTTTGAATAAGACCACTCACATCCATGCGGAAACTTAAACCAAACGCTGGTGAGAAAATAAGGATATATATATACCCGTATATACATTTTTTTTTTTAATAACTTCATGTTGTTCACATATGAATCCACTCTCCCTAATCACCAACTTTTGACTTGTTGCTACTTCTCAATCTTTAATTAAGATTTAACGCAATTATTTCCAATAATTGAAGAGCTCTACCTCATACACATTTCAGAAGGTTCCTTATTATCTATTACCTTCACCTTTCATGTTTACAATCCCTCACCCTATAAATTAAATTAAGAAGACTATTTAAAATGTTCACCGTTCATCGACAAGCATTCACATCAAGCAATTTCTTCACTCCAGAGTCTATGTTATAACACTTTTCACCATGTAACTTTTATTTTTCATGTACTTATATGACTACACATATACATAAATGTACAAGAATCTATTATTTACAAGTAGTATAAGTTGTATTTCTTAATTTCAATTCTTATTTATAGACCCTTTCATTCACCTAACACAAATTTCCTATTCGTAAATTCCTAACAAAATTTACATTCAAAAAATTTTTTCAACCTTACCTCACTTGATTTAGGATAGAAGTATCACTTTATAATAATTTGATCCTTCACAAATAATCATAATAAATATTAAAAATTTTATTTTATACAAATTAATCTTTTATTAATACAAACAAAGAAATTAATTTTGTAAAAATTTAAATTTATAAAAAATTAATTTTATATAAATTTAAACTTTTAAATGACTAAAATATTACAAATATAAAATTAAGAGATCAATTTTGTATATTTCTTGTTGATTTAGACTTCTAAAATCATTCCTCCATCCTTAGAATGTTGATAGATGAAGAATCACCTTGAAAATTTAAATTTGGCCCCAAACGAAACTCTAACATGTAACCATGGAAATTTCACAAAATTGGAAACTAAATCTTGATATTTGCTCGTTGAAAGGGGATGGGATAGAACGAAGCTTACATTAGAAACAAAAGCCCCAGCCCAATTTCTGACAAGCCTTCTTGAATCGCGCCAAAAAGCCATCGTTTGAACACTAAACGTCAATGAAAAAAGAGAGAGCAATCCTCACCAGAAAGAGAGTCAACTTTGGCCTTGACCTCGCCGAAAATGGTTGAGGGAACGACGTGAAAGCAACACTGCTGAGATGGCAGAGGAATGAAGGAGAATTGTAGTTGCCTTGGCTTGGACTAAGGTTGACGCTTGCAAAGAAGAGAGAAGATGTTGGGGAAGGAAAAATATGAAACTAGGGGTAATTATGTAATTTCTTATGGAGGGACATGCATAATGATATAAAAATATACGAAAGAGGAGGAAGTTGGGTTCAAACTTTGGACACCAAAGTAATGGTACTAAGCTTTAGCCACTAAATAAATTCTTTAGTTTTAATAACTTTCATTTTATATTTACACCATCATTTTTTCCCTTTTTTATTTTCTGGTTACTTCAAATTTATATATTTTATTTTACCATTATCCTTACTTAAATGAATTTAAATAATTTATAATTGCAAAATTTTCTATAAGCGTTACAAACACATTAAAAAGAAGTTTAATGGCACTCTTTCCCTCTTAATGGAAACTCCAAATAGAACAAAATACAAAGGCTTGTTTGGTTGAAAGAATTTTGGAATACTCATTTTTGCGTTTGGTTAACTTTAAAATGGATGTATTCCCACATTCTTTGGGGTGGTCAAATAAAGGAAAGAGCCTTCTGCTGCAAGACAATGGAAAAAAGGAATTTTTTTTTTTGAAAAAAGACAAATATGTCCTTAAATCTTAAAACCTAAATTACAACAATTATACTCTTCTTTTAATTTTGCTGTGAAGGAAACAGGTAACTTTCGACTAATTTTATTTAGTTAACAATAGATTGAAGGACCAATTAATGTAGTACTGACACCAGGTCAATAGTTCCAAAATGATTCATATTATAATTGTATAATACTTATATTTTCTTTTCTAACAATTTTGAGCTAAAGAATGTCCCCAATTTCTGGAAAATGATTGATTGTGTTGAGTTTGCTTCACAGAGGTTTAAGATGTTCTTTATGTTTCTACAATCCTCTTTGTCTCATCTTAAAAATAAAAACAAATTTGAGACTTTAGGTCCCTTAGGGTTCATCCTTTAGCCACGTATAAGTCCATGTTGTTTTAGATTGTTCAGTAAGATAGATAGCCCTTCTGCACAAATAATAAATAAATACAGGAAGATAGGACCCCTTGTATGAGCCATTTGGACCTGTTTGGTTTGTAGAGTTGGGGAAGGGAATGGGAATGTGGGTAGGTGAGGATTGTTTTCCTAAGTTTGGATGCACATCTACAGTAAGACTCACGTTCGTGCGGTAAAACTGACTCCCTCATATGAAGGAGAGTCTAAACCCACGTTCAGAAGAAGGAATGGAATGGGCTGGCTCTCTTGGGAATCCAGTTTTTACAACAATTTTACCCCCAATTCTTTTGCCATCTCTCCATTGTATCTGTCTGCACCTTTAATGAGAACCACGACCACTCTCCCTGGATTGTAGTCACGAACATCGCCAACGACAGAGGTGACTGTTTCTCGGTGGTCGACGCCGCTGGCAGGTCTGTAGCGCTGAATATATTGCTGTGCGAACACTGGAAGTGTGAAGACATCGACGAACAACAAAACCCAAGTGGACATCGCTCTTCAGTCATGGCGGAGGCAGATCTTCAGGGGAAGCACCAATCCCACACCAGTGAGTGAGGTGGTTGTTTCCTTCATGGTTGAAGCCACCGGTGAGTCTGTACTCTATAAAGCTTGATGTGCTACTGTGCGAACGCTGGAAATGTGATGGTGTTTGATAATGAAGGATGTTGGTTCATGCCGGAAGTGCGAAAGTTGAAAGGATGATGGCTGGAAGCACAAACCCTATGTTTTTCTTGTTTTTTTTGTTCACTTAACCCTTTATGCGTTTTTCAAACAAAAATAAAATCCCTCAGTGTTTCAATCTACAATTGGGATAATTTTATATTGCGCAAATATAGATGGTGTTTGATAATGATGGATGTTGGTCCAAAAAAAAATAAAAATAACGAAGGGTTTTTAATGTTATTTTTTTAATAGTGTTTTTTTTTTAATTTGAAAAGGATATATTTGTTATTTAGACTCATTCCATTTTGCAGTATTTTTATTTTATCAAACAATATAGAGTATTCACATTCTCATTTCTTGTGCTTCACACACATTATCATCAACCTAATCCATACGTTATTGAAGCTTATTTTTTGCATGATAGCCTAGAGATGAGCCCAATTCACTCTGTCTTAAGCCTTACTCACATTCGTATTCAGTGTGATGATATCCTTTTTACCCCTTTATCTTCTCTTCATAGAGTGTAACAGCTCGAATGCAACATGAACATTGTCAATAATAAATCTTTTAGGAACAA
Source organism: Delonix regia (assembly GCA_037074485.1). Classification (NCBI taxonomy): domain Eukaryota; kingdom Viridiplantae; phylum Streptophyta; class Magnoliopsida; order Fabales; family Fabaceae; genus Delonix; species Delonix regia. The sequence goes on along the minus strand of CM073449.1, from coordinate 16,500,797 downwards.
AAGTTGATTGGTCTCAGAGATGATGCTAGGAAATATTTTCTCAAGCCTATTTGCAAGAATTTTAGAGACAATCTTTATATATAACATTACATAATGATATAGGTTGTAAATCCTTTATCGTTTGGGGATTATCTTGGGGATAAGTGCTACTAAGGTGTTTTTCAATTCATAAGGAAACTCTCCTTTACTGAGCCATTCTTTCCCTTGCTTTACCATATCACTCTCAACATGCCAAAACTTTTGAAAAAACGCTGTATTGAGACTATCAGGACCCGATAATTTGTCGGGATGAATTAGAAACACTGCTTTCCTAAACTCCTCATCTATAAAGGGTTGGGTTAAGAGTGTGTTATCCTCTATAGTCACCCTTCGTGAAACATGTTTGATGATGGGCTCGTGCAGGCTACATGTCCCCAAAAACAGATTCTAGAAATAAGCAAACACCATCCTGTGCAATTCTTCCCTTTCCCTCATCCACTCGACATTATCATTCAGAAGGGCGTTTATCTTGTAGTTTTTCCTCTGCATAGAAGCATTTGTGTGAAAGAACTTGGAATTGCCATCCCCATTCCGGAGCTAGAACGTTTTGGCTTTTTGTTTCTATCGAATATCTTCTCATTCAAGAAGTACATTTCTCCGCCCCTTCAAAAACCGTATTTCGACCATGAGTAAGTCTCATCCATCGTTCTGTTCACACAGTTTAGCCAAACGTGCATCAACCTCTCTCAGGTCCCTGTTGTTACTATCTTGAATATTCTTACCATATATTGCTACGTGGTGACAACACGTCGACAAATTTTCCACAATGTCTCTACTCACTCCCCGAAGTCCAACTCTGAGAAATCACTTCCTTTAACTAGGGGTTCAGCAATTCATTCTCAAATCTAAACCTTTATCTTTTCCCATTTAATCCTCCTTGCTTCTTTTGGATTAGCAGTGAAGCAAGGTCAGAGTAAAATGAAACAAGAACCCTTAAAGAAGCATGTGAAAACATAGTTAACCAATGCCCTTTAGCCATTGCATGATCTATTTTTTCTTTAGTTAGCCCTACTCCACTAACGTTGAAAAAAAAGTTATTTATTTTTATTTTAATAGCCAATGAAACAGAGAGGGGAAATATTTGAAATTTAGTTTACACACCCTTCATGGTTTTGTTATGTGAAAAATAAATGTCAAAGTTAAAATTATTATACTATTTAATAACAATTAGTAATTATTTTTTAAAAATTAAGTTATATATATATATATATATATGTGTGTGTGTGTGTGTTTTAATTTTATAGATAAATTTATCGAAAGGAGTATATATATATATATATATTTGGAGCCAAATTTCAAAGATAAATTTATGGCGGACAAAATTGAAAAAAAAAGTGCCAACCATAATGAGGTTATGAAAATATCTCTGTATAATTTTAAAATAGAATATTATTTTAAGTAGATCTTGAAATTAAAAAAAAAAAATTCAACAAATTCTAAGAAATTAATAGCCACGCTCTTAGGAACGCGTGGGAACAGTCATTCTTAAGTCTCCGCGAACACGGGAAAGGTCGATATAACATACTAACTTACGCTTCTTCACGTGAGAACGTTAAGTAGGACCCTACGGTAGAGTCAAAGTGAGCTAGTACCACGTCAAAATATCAAAAGAGCACGTTTACCGTCGCATCTAATTACTTCGAGACCACGGTCCATCAGCGGCTATAAATGCATCGTTGTAACACTTTGCTGGAATACTGTATCCTTTCCTCTTACTGGAAAAATATTTTCGACTATTTTTATTGTTTAGAAAATTATAAAGACGACGACGAGAGAGCGCAAGACGCTCCTCTGGCTTCCTCATTCGTTCTCATTTTCCGATTTCAGATATTCTTCCTCGCCAAACAAACAGATATTTTTCATTTCTTTCATATCCAAACACATTTCGTTGAACGTGTTATCAAAGTTCCAGAGTTTCTCTTCCTCCGCAGAGGTTCCATGGCGGTCTCAGTTTCGGCTTCCCGGATTCTTTGCTTGAACTCGGATTCCACACGTTTGGGTGTTCCTTCTTCAGCGGCTTCTTGTTCTTCTTCGATGAAACTATCTTCACTTTCATCGCTGCAATTTCCTGTAAGGACTCATCTTCTTCGAAATGGAAACGTTTGGGTTTCGACTTCCTTGCGGCCTCGGATTCTTCCTCTGGTAACAAATTTCTCCATTTATTGGCCGTAATCCCGTTTGTTTTGCCTGATTGTTGAGTAGAACGCCAGTGGGAGAGCTTTATACTTGTTTATTTCAGATTGAGCTTATGCAGGTGATTTTGGTGCGTTGTTTTCGTCACTTATGATTACCCATTCTGTGGTCCAATACCTTATTGTCTAGTTTGGTGCTTCCTTTTTGCTAATCTTTTATGATTTGTCTGTGTCTGTATGGATGGGAGGGGGGACGAATTTTCAGAATGGTTGGCACTAGAACAAATAAAAGCAAATATAAGTTGTTCCTCGTAATATAGATTTGCAGGGGGATAGAAAAACAAAACCATAGTAGAAATTATTCATGTTACAATATATAAGTAGCTGTTTAAAATTAGTACAACAGTCTTCATTTATGTGGGATAATTCAACGACTTTTTCTTATAGGGGTACAGAAAGAGAAAATTGAATGTATGGGAAATGTTGGAGAGGAGGATGGTGCTTATACGTATAACTATTAATCAGATTATTAAAATTTTATTTCTTAATATCTCTATTAAATTATCCTTACGAAACTAATATATTGATATTTTTTTTATAGGAGAATTGTCTGGTGATCTGTGCACCTCTTTCTAATTCTTGTAATTCCTTTTATTTCTGGCTCATATCTGTACGTACGTGATACATCAACGGCAAAATAATTCAGTTTGATACTTGTAATTACTGGAATATTCAATTGGTCTGAGATGTGTTAAATGTTTGGTTGAGTTTGATGATGTCATGTCCATTAACCCATGCTTATGCTCATAACTTTTCTAACTTTGTATGTGTTTTTGTTCGTCTGCAATGGTTTGGCATAATCTAAGCTTTAATTGTCAATGAAGAACTGACAAGCAATTTTAAAAATTGTGATTCTGTAGGTTGAGGCAAAGAAACAAACTTTTTCCTCATTTGATGACTTGCTTGCTAATTCTGATAAACCTGTATTGGTTGACTTCTATGCAACCTGGTAACTTCTCTTTTTTGTTTTCTTTTAGGATAATGTGCATGTCAACTTATATTATTATATATGTGGATTTATTTTATTTAATCTATCATAATCCTAGAGAACCAATGGTCCAAAATATATAGTTGATACAAGTTTAAACTTAGATTCTAATCTAAATAAAATATCCCTAATAAGTAGGGATTTTATTTAGATCCTATATGATCTACACTTAACAGAAAAATAGCAAAAGAATAAAAATAAAATAATCAACAAAGTATTTAAGATATTGCGGCAGATCTTCAAGATCTCAGAAATATAGTGTCAAATCTTCCAACACTCCCCCTCAAGGTGGTGAATGAATATCCATCATTCCTAACTTGTTTAAATCTTCAAACTTCACCCGAGCCTTTGTTAGAATGCTGGTGTTGTGATGGAATGTAGACCAATTCAAACACCTTGGATTCTAACATTTCTTTGATAAAATTTCTGTCTAGTTCCACATGTTTGGGCCAGTCATGATGTACTGGACTTTTAACTATACTGATTATGGCCATATTATCACAAAAGAGATGTATAGGGTAGTCAAAAGGCACCCTGATCTCTTCAACTAAACGTTTCAGCCACAAACCTTCACAGATACCAAGTGAGAGTGCTCGATATTCAGCCTCTGCACTACTCTTGGTCACCACTAGTTGCTTCTTACTTCTCCAGGTCACCAAGTTGCCCAAAAAATAAGTGCAGTATCCAGTGGTTGATCTTCTGTTTGTAGTGGATCTTGCCAAGTTAGCATCTATGTAGACCTTTACACTTCTATCACTTCCTTTCATGAATGAAATCCCTTTCCCTGGGGTTCTCTTTATGTACCTTAGTATCCTATACACAAGATTCATGTGTTCATTAGTGGGATTATGCATGTATTGGCTTACCACACTAATAGGAAAAGATATGTCTAGTATGGTATGTAAGAGATATATGAGTTTCCCAACCAACCATTGATATCTCTCGGTCTCTCCCATTGGGTTATCTTCTTTGAATCTTAATTTGAAGTTTGTCTCTAGGTGTTTCTACTGGTTTGCACCCTAGCATCCCTGTTTCTTCTAATAGGTCTAGGGTATATTTTCTTTGTGAAACCACAATTCCTTTTTTAGAATGGGTAATTTTCATCCCTAGGAAGTATTTTAGCTCACCAGGAATTTTGATTTCAAATTCCTTAGTCATGGCATTCTTCAGGTTCTCAATTTCCTCCTCAAAGTCCCCTGTAACTATAATATCATCAACATAGAGAATTAGTATAGAGAGTTTTCCATCAAGTGAGTATTTCATAAACGAGGTGTGATTAGATTGCCCTTGGATGTACCCATAACCTCTAATTACGTTTGAAAACTTATCAAACCAAGCTCTATGAGACTGTTTAAGTCCATACAAAGACTTGTAGAGTTTGCATACCTTATTTTTCTCCACATCAATACCTGGAGGAATTTCCATATACACTTCTTCTAAGTTACCATTCAAGAAGGCATTCTTGAAATCAAATTGGTAAAGTTTCCAATCTAGATTAGCAACTATAAAAAGAAGCACTTTAATGGTGTTGAGTTTAGCAATAGGAGTAATGTCTCCTGATAGTCAATCCCAAGAGTCTATGTAAAGCCCTTAGCTACCAGCCTAGCCTTATGTCTGTTTATGCTTCCATCTGGATTATATTTTATGGTGAAAATCCATTTGCGTCCCACTGCCTTTTTGCCCACAGGTAATTCAGTTATTGCCCAAGTTCCATTCCTCTCTAAGGCAGTAATTTCCTCTTGTATAGTTGTTCTCCATTCTGTGCTATTCAAGGCTTCCTGTATATTTCGAGGTATCTTTTCATGAGACAAGTTAATGAACATGGAATATTCAGGAGAAAGTTTATCGTAGGATATAAAGTTCCCAATAGGATGTTTGGTACAGGTACTTACCCCTTTCCTTAGTGCAATTGGCCAACCCTTTATGTTTGGGTCGTTTTCAGAAGTCTCGGAATTCAGATTGGCTCTTGGCAGTGCTCAGGAGTGTTGTCTTCTGTTTCTGCAATTTCATATTCAGTTTCAAGCATGGGTGAGGTTATGGGCGTTGTTGTGTATGGTTCTTGGCTTTGTGGTGAAGTGGTTATTTCTGGACTAGTTATTTTGGACTGAGACTCAGGGCTGGAGGCCATGTCATTGGGAGCAACAAAAGTGAAAGGTACTGTTTGCTGTACTATTTGCTATGTGTTGCAATACGTCCATTCATCATAACTCTCCCCCTGAATGGATTTATCTATAAAATAGGGGGTTGTTTCAAAAAACGTAAAATCCATAGAAATGTAGAATTTTCTGGTGATAGGTGAAAAACATTTGTACCCTTTTTTAGAGGATGAATAGCCCACAAATACACACTTAAGGGATTGGGGATCAAGTTTGCCACTATTATATATGTAAACAAAGCAAGTGCATCCAAAAATTTTGGGAGAGGTTACGGTTAAGAATAGCAGTTTTAGGGTAAGTTTCAAGCATTTTCTCCAACGGGGTCGAGTACTTTAAGGGTTTTAAGGGCATTTGATTAATTAGATAGGTGGCTATCAATAAGGCTTCTCCCTAATAGGTTTTTTGTGCTTTGGAGGCAAGTAGGAGGGCTCTTGTTACTTCTAGGAGGTGTCGGTTCTTGCGTTCAAAAACTCCATTTTGTTATGGAGAGAGAGTGAACACAAGAACTTTGGTGAAGAATCCCATTTTCGTGAAGGAAGTCTTTAATATCAATATTGAAATATTTAGTTCCATTATCGGTTCTGAGGATCTTAATGGAGGTTTGAAACTGATTTCTAATGAGAAAGTGGAAAATTTTGAAAATTTGTGGGACTTCAAATTTTTCTTTCATTAAATAGGTCCAAGTGAGTCTAGTATGGTCATTAATGAAGGATACAAACCATTTGTCACCGGTTAATGTTTGTGTCCGAGATGGACCCTAGACATCGCTATGGATTAAGGAGAAAGGGTGAGAGGGAATGTGTGGGTGTGCAGGATAGGAGGTGCATGTGTGTTTGGATAATTGGCAGATATCACATTGAAACAAAGTGAAATTTTTATTGAATATAGACGGATACATTTTCTTCATATAATCGGGATTGGGGTGCCCTAATCTACAGTGCCATAAGGTAGTCTCAGAGATAGAGTTACTACTAGAGAGTGAGCAAAGCGTTTTTGGTTCTTGGTCAAGTAGGTAAAGACCGCCCCTTTCCTTAGCACTGCCAATTGTCATCCTTGATCCCGGGTCTTAAAAATAACAACCACCAGAAAAGAACTTAGTAACACAGTTAAGGTCTTTTGTAAGTTTCTTGACAGATAAGAGGTTACATGTGAGGTTAGGGACTAGAATGACTTGATGGAGAACAATATGGTTAAATAAATAGACTGTCTCGAATCTAGTCACCTTAGAAGGGGTGTCATTAGTGGGGGTTACAACTAACTTGGGCTTACAAGGTTTGAAATTAGTAAAGGAAAAGGAATTACCCGTTATATGGTCTGTGGCCTCAGAGTCAACAACCCTAGTGTTGGTTCCTTGAGTTTTAGAACTAAATACCTAGATGGGCAATCAAGCCAATGGCAGTGTCTAGATTGGGAAAGATATTGAGGTGAGTTCCAATCAACTTGTGGAGGGCTTCTAGTTGATCTTTATAGAATACTTCAGAATTAGAAATTCTTCCTTCAGAGGTAGTTGTCATGTGAGCTTGTCCTTCACATCAGCTTCATTGTTTATTGTTTGGTGGTTTGCCATGTAATACCCAACATCTTTCTCTACAATGGCCATCCTTGTTACAATGATCACACTAAGGTTTGTGTGATTTTTTGTATTTGTTCTCTCCGGACTGTGAAGTTTTAGCTGCAAAGGCAGAATTGTTTGTAACATTAGCAGGAAAGTTATTGGAGGTGGCAAGTATAGTGCCAAAGGATATCATGAGGCTTGGATTGGTGGCTTTGATACTGTGTGGATTTATTTTATTTAATCTGTCGTAACCCTAAAGAACCAAGGGTCCAAAATATATAGCTGATATAAGTTCAAACTTAAATTCTAATCTAAACAAAATATCCCTAATAAGTAGGGATTTTATTTAGATCCTATATGATCTACACTTAACAGAACAATAACAGAAGAATAAAAATAAAATAATCAACAAAGTATCTAAGATATGGCGGCAGATCTTCAAGATCTCAGAAATATACAACATTGATATAACTTTATATGTTGACATTTACATGTGTGTTCAAACAAGGGCGTGGTTTGCAGGTGTGGTCCTTGTCAATTTATGGTTCCCATACTTAATGAAGTAAGCACTCGGCTTAAAGATGTCGTACAGGTAGCAAAAGTTGATACAGAAAAGTACCCTAGCATTGCTGACAAATACAGAATTGAGGCATTGCCTACTTTCATCATTTTTAAGGATGGAAAACCCCATGATCGATTTGTAAGTTGGATTCTATCTTTTTCTTATCTGAATTCCTCACCCCCTCTCTTTTTTGTGGTTAACTGTGTCTAAGCATTTTAAAGTGTATGGAAGCCTCATCTGTAGCTTTTGCGATGGACTCCTGGCATCCACACTTGAGCAGTATTACATAACATGAGATAATGTTTTGAATCATTAATCCAAATTAGATGCTTTCTATGCATCATTAAGTATTTATCAGTTTTCAATTTTCTGAGATATGCAATGCTTAGGTTAGTATCACCCATTCTTCTAGTCCTCTTTAAATTTGTAGAAAATTTGAAGTTCATAGAAGGATTAAAAGCTGAAACTTCTTTTGAATGATTATTTAGTTGTAGACGCCTGTTTGATTGCTAAAGCTCATGAACCAGTATAATGTTCTGTTTGATTGTTAAGTAGTCTAAGGAACGAAAGAAATCATTTGGTTTCTGAGAAGCCTGTTAGTGCATTCTTTACTCATTTGCCGTAGTCAATCTAGTAAAAAGAGTAACATTACTTCAAGAAAATTCAACATTAGATGCCGCCCATGGATCACAGAATCTTAAGTGTTTGAATATGTTATATGCTCAAATTCCCTATTCTATGTGAAGAATTATATATCACTCATGAAATATTTGACACTGATGGCTCTGTGTGCGGAGGAAGAGGAGCGAGACTAGCTCAAGATATCTTTTTATGTTATTATTTTGATAAAATTTGTGGAAGTAAAATAACCTAAGGATGTATACTTCTAGGCAGGTTGGGAAGTAAAATAGAGTATATGTGGCTGAATCTTGTGATTCCTAAATTTTGATTAAAATGTGACTTTTGAACTTTGCAATTTTCACTGACGGATGGAACAGTATTTACAATTATTATTTTTTTAAAGTTTGGAGACTTAAAAGATTTATTTTGAAGATGAAATTGCTTCAATTAGAATAGTAAGACTTATGAGGTGCATCAATTCAAGGGTTTTTTTTTTTAGACTTATATTTTGTCCGCAGTAAAGAGTACAGCTTTTTTAACATATGGAATTTCAAATTTTTTATATTTGGGCAGGTCTTGGCATAAATCTGGTTTTTTGCACCCTTTTCCTCAATGTTCCTCCTTTATATCATTAGGATTTTCTAATTTTCTCATTATATTTTGTTTAAATTGCCTGTCAAAATCTATCAGCTGTCCGACAAATGTCATTGTTCCCTTTTCTTGTGCTTAATATGTTATTTACATATAAAGTGCTTCGTATGATGCTGCATCATATGCTTTGTATAGTGACAATGCAATATTCTTGTTAAGTAAGAACTATGTAATCTCTTTTCATTCTGGCCCTTGGCGGATTGGCAAACTTCAGACCGAGTTGGATAATAAGAATGAATAAAAGATTTTGATGATTTTCAGGAGGGAGCATTGACTGCAGATCAGCTCATTGAACGGATAGAAGCCAGTCTCAGCGTTAAGCAATAAACCTTGTAAGCCTGTATTTTCAATCTGCATTTTAGCACCAGTGTAATAAACATACGTGCTGTAGGGCGTCTTCTTGTCTTGTTGGAATGCTGGATCTTATAAGTGGCGAATAGATTGGACGATGACTCTTGTTTCAGCATCATTATCATCATCATTTTCTTAAGATGCTTTACTTTTTGGAAATGTTTGCTGTTATACCTCGACCCCCCCCCCCCCCAACTTCATCTATGTGCTATTTGAGTAGCTTAGAAACGAGTACAAGTTTATGCATGTTAGAGTCCACCTGGATCCCTCTCCGGGTGATAGGATTCCCTGCAGTATTGTAAAATCTATAGTATTATTGTGAATCGCTAGATCCTGATCCAATGGTTTATATATTTTTTGTACAATAAAATTGAAAAATATATGCAAAAAATTTAGACTACTGGATTTTCACTATTATACATTTTGTAGTCTTGTAAGAAATCTATGCTCCCTCTCTTGCCGGGGTTCGTGCACTCCGTGTTTGGTCAACTACTGCACATTTTGCACTCTTGTAAAAAAATCTTTGCTCCCCCTCCGGTCGTGGTTTGTGCACTCCGTGTCTAGTCAGCCATATTTTAAAAAAAAAAAAAAAATATATATATATATATATATATATATATATATTAAAGTTTAATAAATATTAAACATTTAAAAATATCATAATATGCAAAGACAATATTAATAATATTTTAATTTTTTTACTTATATCAGACATTGTTCTATTCAAGAGGAAAAAAATTGAAGAACTTTTGAAATGAAGAAACATTGGATCTTATATTTTACTGTCTATTTTATTTTTCAATATGATGTGAGACTGTTCATGCATTAAAAATCCATCATATTTTATAAACATTGCACAGAATTATATATTAAATGAATAATAATGTGTTTAAAAATTGGGAGATATTAGTTATAAACACCTAGAAATTTGTTACAAATTCTTTTTATCACTAACATTTTGATTTTTTTAAACATACATAATTATTATTTTAATATATAATTTATTGTAATGTTAGTGTGTGAAGTAAGATGTCATTCAATTGAAGATAAATGATTATAAAATGCCAGATCTAATAGCATATCACATGAGTTGTTTAGGTTTTTTTTTTAATTATTCCTCAATAAGATGATATATTGTATATAAAGAGATATAAAATGTTAGTATTATTTATGTATATTATAATACTTTACTTTTTTAAAAATTTATATCTACTATTTGAGAAAAATGGGCTTTGGACTTTATTGGGCTGTGCCGCGTAGTAGTAACAACCAACTGTCAGAGAATCTTAATCCGTCAGAGCATATTATATTCGATTATGGGTATTTAAGGAGTAATTGAACCACTGTTTTTCAGCCGATTAAACTTGCATGAAAGGAAAGGAGATAAGCATAGGATAATAGAGAAGAGGGATAAGGCCCGCCTGTATCAAGTTATATAGATAAAAACATATTGCCAAAAAAAGAAATTAAGTTGAGAAGTTGTATAAAGGAGATCAATTCAAAATATCTGATTTCTCTTGAAAATACAACAAAATGGAGTTGAAGAAAAAGATTTATGGATTAAACACAAAATTCAGAAAAGAAAAATATTACAAACTATTAGTTTCATATTTCAAGTGCAAGGAAAGATTGTCTTTCAGAAAACATGCAGTCACATAGTTTCATTTACTGCCAAAGGAAAAGAAGAACATGTCCATTACAAGAGGTCAATACTCTCGTGATTTTGGATCAATAAAAATTAGCCCATTTGTGAGGGAGTACGGATTTCCTCCATTTATTGAAAATAATTTTTTTAAAGTAAAAGGAGAGAGTCATTAGATCTAAATTTAATGACTTTAAATTATTTTATAAAATTTTTTTATTTGAATAAAAATAAAATATTTTTTAAAAAAATATTAATATTTTAGATTTTTTTTGCAAAGAATGATACTGTGTTAGAAAGATCAAATTATTTCTAAAATCCCATAATTTATTTTATATATCTTATAATTTATTATGTTGTAATAACACATCATTTTGTACTAAGAAATAATTTAAAATATTAATATATTTTATTTTTAAATATTTAATTTTTAATTTATAAAAGAATATCTTTTATAAAAAAAATTAAAATCATTAAATCTAAATCTAATAGTCTAATGCATTTACTGGAAAAATAAATCCCGTCATGGAGGGGATTTGTGCTTGTATCCAATCAAGATAGAAGAAATATTAAATGATAAAATAAAATAAAGCATCCAAAATTTAAGATAATTTTTTTATATTTACATTATAACCCCTAATTATTTGATATATACTATTTCTCAACATTAGCAAGATTTATACTTTAGCCATACATTATATTTATTTAAGGTTTTAACCTAACTTAATTAACTTTTTCCTTCATCTTTCTTCCATCTTTATCACAAAACCTTACAAATATTAAGAAAAGACAGCTAAATCTCTTAGTAGAGATTAATGCAGTAGTTTCTGTCGTATATAAATTCTATTAATATTTTCATACCAAGCAAGTAAGAAAATATACTAAAAATAAGACTGTTTAAGAATGAAAGAAATAAAAGAAATGGGCCTTTGGAAAATCGGATTAAACAAAAAGATTAATAACCTTAGAAATAAAAAGGAGATCTGAAAATAGACGAGGTAGGGAAAGAAAGGGGGGTTCTGAATTTCCTACCACCATGTCGGTTAGAATTTTCGAGTGGCACTTGATGTGGCCTTTTTTTTTTAAGGAAGACTCAATTTATTTTTTATTTGTTGTCATACAAATTAAAGTAAAGAATTAAATGGTATAGGAGATATATTAAATTGTTAGTTGTGTAAAAATTATTTTGATATAACTATTAGGGAGAATATAATTTGGTTCGATCTGATAAATTTAATTTAATTTAGTCATATTGAGTTAAGTTATTATTAATTGAGCTAAAAGTTAGATGTTTCATACAAAATCAAATACCAAGTTGGGTCATAAGACAAGGTAAAGACTCAATTTAGCTCGGTCCAATCCTTCTTTGGAAAAAAAAAAGATTTATTTTATTTCTTTCAATGTAAGTTTTTTTGTTGTTATGTATATATTTTCTGTATTATGTACAAAGGCAAAACATTCTGCAGCAAAGGATGCTTGGGATCTCAATACTCTACTCTTACTTTCGCATGAAAGGAAAAAAGGTTAAACTTATACTGTGACTGATTCTTCATATCTTAATTATTTCCACTCATTTTCGTCTTTCAAAAACTGATCAACTTTAAAATTTGAGTAATGTAACAATGTATACCTAGGACAACTGATGAAGTTCTATTTTTCTTTCTTTTACTTAGCAAAAATTGTAGTGAAAGTATAATGGGTGTGTGCGTCTGTTTATTTTTATAAATATATATTTATATTATGCAAAAATGATGGAGGACTGACAATCTATATAAGAAGTCTTTTATTTATATTTAATAATTTTGCATAATTTAAAATTTTTAAAATTTCTTTTGCACTCGGCTTAATCTAACCTTGTTTGGTTATACCTTATATGTAACCGTATTTATTTTGACAATTAAGGCATAATAGCGGTCAAAGTTTCCGATTGCTATTCTTCCCCTTCCTCCAGTCCAGTTTTAGGGTACCCAATTCTTGATCTGTGTTTCTCTATTATTATCTGTTTTAATCTTTTCAATTTAGCTTCGTTTTATCCTTTATTCCTTCTCCAACTTTCATTGGTTTACATTTCCCTTTACTCTTTCCATACCTGCTTCTTTGTTTAGCATTGTGATAACTTCAGTATTATTGTTTTGCTAAGACAATGAGACATTTCTCTTAATGTTTGTAAAAAGATATATTAAGTTGGGTTTAAAAGTGAAATAAGTAAAATGTTGTCACAATGTAAATCTTATTAATATTAAACATTAGTATGTATCATATAAAATGCAGGGTTATAATGTAAATACAAAAACTTTGGGATATTTTTTCTATTTTTTTCCTTTTACTCTTCCTTCCAATTAAATTCACACCTGGTATTAAATTGCTTGTCCATCTAATAATACAGGTATCGATGCCCTTAAACACTTGAGGGCCTGAAGAGTTTACTTACAAATGAATATAATTGGCAGAAATATATAATCCATATCAGCTTTGAATTTCATTCAAGATTAGTTCATATGTACTATAAATTGGACGAACTTGAAAATCGAACTAGCAACTGCTTCAGTCCAAAATCAAATATATGAACATACCTGCCTCTATGAGTTCAAATTTTTTGTATTTGTTAGGAAATATATAGATCCAATGATCAATATTAAAAAATATATAACTTGTCTTTAAAAGAAAATTGAAGGATGTACAATTCTCATGGTACACTAACATTTTGGTTATTTTTATTTCAATCGAGCAGCAAAAAGAATACTTGCCAAACAAATTTTGAATAAATTTAGTATAATAATTTATATCGTGTTTAATTCGACATTTAAAAGACTTAAAAAATCACTGATACACTAAAAGAAGAACTTACCTTACTAATAATTTTATAATTTAAGATTTCATTTTCTTTAAAACCACTTTTGTCCGTATTTGCATAGACATGAATAAACCAAAGCTTATACTTACATTTACTGAGTATTGATGGTAAAATTTAACTTTTACATGAAAGTTTTTTTAACATAAACATTAATTTTGAAAATCAAATTGATTTAAATTCACTTCAACTCAATCCCAATTCCAACAAATTGTGTAAGATTCACTTTGCAGAGAATAGTAGATTACGCCATTAAACTTAGAGAACAAACTCTATACAAGTGTAATTAAAAGGCTTTACTTTAGTCTAAAATTTATTCACAATTATTAATCTTTCGTTTTAGGTTAGAACTTACTTGTGCTTGGGACAATCTGTCCTAAGTTCACTCAGTTGATCCTAAACAGCGCCTAACAAACTTACAAACGAAAATAGAAGGCATCATTTCTCATTTAAATTAGTTGAATTAACTAACTTTAGTCATCAACAAAGAAAAATCTTTCATCACCTCAATTGTAATCCAATACCTAATTAGCCTGAACATGGAACCGAATAAACAGGGATTAACATGACACATTATCTTGATTCAGACAATGCAGCATTAGAGAGAACGATGGCTTTCTAGACACCAACTTGAATTCAAGCACAATCAAAAGATTCGGTGAAAGAAGATTAATAAAAGGGAGTCATAGCAAATATCTACCAACCACAGTCAACATTCAAACGTAAACAAAATTCAACTGCGTTCCCAAACTCAAAAATTACTGGATTATCCCACCATATATCTAATTCTTTTAAGATAAACAAATTGCTAAAAACGAGAGCTCAACGCTTCTTAGAGACACCAACAGTCTTGCCCCTACGTCCGGTAGTCTTGGTGTGCTGGCCACGAACTCGGAGGCCCCAGTAGTGCCTCAAACCACGGTGGTTCCTGCAAACAAGTTTCCGGTGTTAGGCTGAAGTTGTCTGTTCCACTAGTCAGAATTAAGTTCTACACCTCGTACAGAATCAAAATATAGTTCTTCTACCAAAATTGTTTGAACTGAAACTATATTTTGCACTGTGTGTCATATCTATTTTTATCTCCTCTTTAAAAAAAATTCCGCAAGCCCATACAGTTGACATTTGCTCATAATTCTCTCACGAAATAAAAAGGAAGGAGGATTACAGTTAAAGACTAAGTTTAAAGCATTTACCATAAAGTATTTACCCAAGTTCTTCAAAATAATTCTAAAGTTTAAGATCCTTCATAGTAAATATTTAAATTTATGATCCTTTCTTATAATTTTCTCTAAGAGTCCTTTAAATCATAAAGCCAATACCTTTTGTTTGAGAACAGAACTACATGGTACACATAGCTTCAGGCAAAAGATTTAAAAAAAAAATCCCAGAGTAGAATCTAATAATATAAAGCAGGTTTTCTTTTATTTACATAATATTTTCAGCAATACATAAGGCACGAAGGTGTTAATATCAAAAGACGTCAGATTGAGTAAAGCAGTTGAAAATCCACAATCCTTTATTTTCTGTTTTCATAGGGGAAAAACCTAAGGACACCAATAAAAACAATGCAGAGGTGAGAATAAAATTTTTCCATGTATTTAATATTTACTGGGTATGCAGCTTGTACTTTAAAGCTTAAAGAATAAGTATGGACAAAATGAGTCTATGACTCGTATCAGTAAGATGCTAAGCAACATAATGCATGTCAGCTGTCATTTAGAAACAGTTCCAGAAAAAGTTCTAGTAGAAATATGCAGATGATTAATTGCTTAGAGCAAGTAGTGGAAAACAGCACATACTCATTAGAGTCCGTATGATAATATGTTTATAGATGAATTAAATTGTAAGGATGTAATGAGCGAGGGGAGAATGAACATTAGCATAAATCAGGTATGCATTTGAAGTTGTACAAAAACAAGACAACCAGGTTTGTGCAAAACAATCTCAATACTAATGAAAGCATAGCGGAACAAAATTATAAACCAAATCCTATTCACCTGATTTTCTTCAGCCTCTCCAAGTCATCTCTCAACTTCATATCCAATGCATTTGACACAACCTGAGAATACTTGCCATCCTTGTAGTCCTTCTTCCTATTCAGAAACCAGTCTGGAATCTTGAACTGTCGAGGGTTCGCGACCACAGTCATAAGATTATCTAACTCAGCAGCACTCAATTCACCAGCTCTGACAGTAAAATAACCAAACTAACTAGCATTAATTTCCTTTCAATAATACATGAAAAATCAAAGCCACTGACAGAAAATACAAATACTCAGTCAATCAACCATAGCAACATCATCTAATCATCTAATAGAAATTAAGGACAAAACAGAGAGATGTGAATGTCAATGAAATTAAACCTCTTGTTCATGTCAATATCGGCCTTCTTGCAGCAAATGTTGGCGAATCGCCGGCCGATACCTTTGATAGAGGTAAGAGCGAACATTATTCTTTGTTTTCCATCGACGTTTGTGTTCAGAACACGAAGAATGTGCTGGAAATCCTCGTTCGCCACCAGAGACTGATAAAATTTCCAAGATCTCAAATTACAGTTCTTAAGCCAAATCAATCTAAAATAATCAAACAACGGCCTTTAAGTCTATGATTACATTAAGGGCAGAAAAAACCTATGATTACGTACCATCTTGGAAGCTGAGAATCAGGGAACAGATGCGGCTGTGCCCGTTTCAGAGAGGTGATCGGCAGATAGTCTCAGCTCCTTTCATCTAAAACCCTACAGATCAGAATATGATTTTCTTTATACGTGCCCTGTCGAGGGTTGGGCTCGGGCCTGGCCCAACTCATGTAGGTCTTTCGGTTTGGGTCAACGTAGTTGATGTCATTACCTTGGGTACTTTATGGGAAGCCTCGGTCCATTTTTCGTTTTGGGCCATTCAGAAGCACTCATAGAAGCTGATGTAGGACTGTTCTGTTTGGGCCTCATGAATTCAACCTGGGCCTTGGGACTTTGGGCAAAGTTGTGTTGTTCTCTTCCAGTCAAACTTGCATTTGTTTTGTCCACAACAGAGTCTGAAATACACTCTTATTCGACGTTTGGGTAAAGATAAATTATTTGGTAGTTTTTGTGGGAGCTTAAACACATTACCTCTAATCTCTTTTTCTCATTAAGCAAATCTGACGCTATCTACTATAGGTCTAAAGAATTCAATTCTTTTTAGGCTTAGTCTCAATAGATTATCATAACTATAATCCAAACTTATAATAATATATTCAATCACTCATCACATGCTCATTGTAATCTAATCTCTCATAAAAGTGCACGTTTTTTATCATCCAAATTACACAAGTATTCTTTTCATGGACTTAGCTTTTGTTTTTATTAATCTATTTGCTACACTAAAATTATATTAATCTTTGTACTCTCATTCTTGTTATCACTAGAAAAAAATATTGATTGATATTAGCATATTTATGTGACAGTATGATGTGATGTGTTGTTTTAATTAAATTTTTCATAAAAAGAGTGAGAATCTCACACATAGTTATAGATATTTATTGATGGGATAATTTAATTGAACTAATTTATCACATTAATTGTTATATAAGTGTATTAATTTTAATAAATATTTTTTCTATATTAGCTAGCATTCCACCGCGTACCACCTCTTGTAAGGTTTATGCTTAAAAGGAATGGAAAAAGATGTGAGAGAAAAAATGGGTTAAGACTTAAAAGATCAGTTCATTTATTTATTTTTCATGAATGTTTACACTGGACTTCGGTACACTTTTTTTAATAAATTTTGTTATGAAATATTACGATGAAAATATGACATGTGTACATATTATATTATACTGAGGCTATATTTTCATTATAAAATTTGACAACAAAAATATAAAAAATACTCATAATGTTTTCCCGTAAAAATAGCATACGAAGGGAAAGAAAATATTGGATGAAAGGAGATAATTACTATAGTTATTTTTTTACAAATTTCTTTATTATTAAAGTGATTAAGCTTAATTTTAAGTATGATAAAATAGTTTACTAATTATGTGTGTGTGTATCTCTTATTTGACTCAAAATGCATCTTTTTGAAGGGCTGAACGCATAATATTTCTGGTTAACATTACTTTATTCTAGGATTTATTTTGTTGATTTCTCACTTCTTGTTGTGCATTGACTATTGATTCTCTTGAAATTATTGGATGGACTTGATTATTAAATATTGTATCTAAGTTTACTGAACTATTATTTAGCTTTTATTTGTGATTTGTTATTTTTATAACATATTTTTTGTTTAAGATATGGAGAGAATCACTTTGGTGACTTGTGGATTGTGTTTATGAATGAGAGTTTGTGACTTTTGCAACTTTTGACTAGTTTTATTGAAGTATAATAAGATTTTAGTAGTTTTATGTTTAACTAAAGATATTATATATGTATGTTTAATGGTGGTTTTAAGTAATCATAGGAATAATCGTCATTAAATTCACATTCACTACCATCACTAAATATGTTATTAAATTTAGATTCATTTAAGTTGTATCTGCCAAATACAGCTATGGTGAGAATCTAACAATAAAAATTTATTTTCAATGACTGTGTGTAATAGAAAAGGTTAAAAATGATCGTATACAGTCATAATTTTTATATAAATTATTGTTACATTAACTATAGAAAATCCAAATCAATATATTATTAAATAATGTTTAGTGGTTCTAGCTAACAATCTCCACTAAATCTAAGACCAGTTTTACAATTTCATTGGATCCGCCAATAAATCCTTGGTGAAAGTGGTGGTTCAAACCACTTTTAGTTTTTTTTTTAAACCACCTCATTTTATAATTATATATAGAGCTACACATTTATATAACCATTACTAGAATCACTTTTAAATTATAACAAAAGCCAAAATCAATTATAAATTATAGTCACTTGCAAAATAAAATTACAATTGGAGTACATCCAATTATATTACGGTTAAAAAGAGTTTACAAGAAGTCATTTTGAAGTTCCAAAATATCTACTGTAATTTGCTAATGTTGATTACAAGAGTTTGAGCTCTACTCCAAATGGTTGATGTCCATTTGTATGGTATTTCAAAGCCTAACATGTTGAAGTGTCATGAACAAGAAAAGTGGATGCATTCTCGCATCACTATAAAAGGTATACCCAATTACAATCACTCATTATGGTAACAATGATTATTGCAAAAAGAAAAAGAAACAAATTGACTCCCAAAGTAATTTTACAAACTGATTTATTTAAAAATTGTCATCAAAATTTTTAACGCAAATTTTGAAAAACTAATTTTAAATTAAAAGAATGGAAAGATAGTAAGCGAAAATATAAATAAGTTCAAGAGTTTGTTTGAATGTGGAAAGGCCTTAGATATCTCACGAGACTCATTCTTAGGATAGTCAACTTAAATTAGTCATGCAAAATTAACTGAATGACATTAATTTTATTTTGATTGCACGAATTAAAACACATAAAATTGAAACAGGAAAAATGGGAAAGAAATTGTTTAAAATAAGATGAATAAAAATGAATATTTACAAATGATAAATTTGATATAAAATCAAAGTTCAAGGCCTATGTACCCAAGAGGGCCTAAAGTATAGTGGAAATGCATGGTAGTTGGGTTGGTGTTTTTAATTTTGGGAAAAGAATGGGAAGATGGGAATCAATTTGATTAGTAAACAAAATGAAGGTGGATGTTAGTTGATGTGTTTTAATTATGAAATCATCATGATCTCATTTTTAGCTATTTTCATTTTTGTCATTTTAATTTTTTTGATATTTTTGAAAATTTGAAATCAAGCTTTTTGTTTTGATTTTGAAAGAGGAACAAAATTATCAAAGAAAATGATTTTTGTGACTTTTGGATTTATGTCTATAGGTTTTTTTGAAATTAGAATTCTTTATTTTAATTTTGAAAGGAGAATGAAATTAACAAAGAAATTGATTTTGGGGATTTATCGATTTTTGAAATTAGGATTCTTTATTTTAATTTTGAAATGGGAATGAAATTATCAAAGGAAATGATGTTAGGGATTTTTGGATTTTTTTTCTCAGAATTTTGAAATTAGGATTTTTTTTAATTTTAAAAGCCAAATGAAATTATCAAAAGAAATGATTTTGGTGATTTTTCATATTTTGGAAATTAAGATTTTTTATTTTAATTGCAAACAAGGAACAAAATTTTTAAGAAAAAGGATTTTCACAATTTTTGAATTTATGTTTTTTATTTTTAGATTTTGAAATTAGGAGTTTGTTTTAATAATGAAAGACGAATGAAATTATTAAAATAAAGGATTTTGGGATATTTAGATTTTTTTGGTCAATTCAACATGAAGCTGTGGGTAGTTTTGCCGCCTTCCAATCATTAAAGTGTCATGCTTTTTGTTCACGGTTCTAAACTATGTGCTACCTTAGTTGAAGACATTTATCAACCTCATAAGCATCAGCGGCCCTCTTATTCTTTTATATCCTTTGTAATTGCTTGAGGTTAGATTTTCTAAGTTCTCAAATGCATCTTTAGTATACTAGTTAAGTAGTGAACCCATAGGTCCTCCTTCAACTTCATCCCGAGCTAAAGTAGTCATCCCATTATAAAATATCTGAATTTGTCATTACTCCAAAAACCTATGATGAGAATTTTTTCAAATTAGGTTTTTGAATCGTTTGTATGTCTTATATAACGATTCTATTTTAAATTGTTGAAAATTAAAAATGTCCTTCAAAAGTTTCTTTATATTAGTGAGGGAGAAGTGTAGATTTAAGAATTTTTACACAAGTTAATCTCAAGTTGTAAGAATTTCTCTTGTTTTATTTTATTTTTTTTATTTCAATAAGTTTTCAATTAATCTTTTGAACTCTCTGAAATTATATGTCTCCTTTGGCATATAGACAATCAATCAAAGTGCTGGTCAAGTTAGAATTTTTCAACTATATCTAGATTTTAATGACTAATGCCCAATTAGAATTTTTAATATATATATATATATATAAAGAGAAGTAATTTAAAAGAACAAAAATATTCTAATAAAAATTTCCCTTGAGTGCTTTTAATTCAACCTAAGATAAAAAGAATACAAATACAAAACTTGCTTCAAAGTTTGTTTTCCTACTTTCAAATCCCTCTCTTTAAAATGACAAAATAGCCAAAAATATTTTTCTTTTCTTTTAAACCTTTTAAAATTCTTTTTTCCAATTTCATATTCTACCAAAACTGAAGAAAAAAAAAAAAGCAATTAAGTTTCATTTTTGAATCACAAAATTAAAAAAAATAAAAGAAAAGAAAAAATGATGAGGTCAAGAAAGTTTGATTACATTGATTCTATAAATTAAAACACATCAATCAAATATTATATTTGTATTATTCACAAAAATCAATTTAATATGTTCTATTTTGTTTTCACAAAAATAAAAACTATCAACCGACAACTATGCCTTTTTAGTAGAACTACGTAGACTTTTATCACTATTGTACATAAGTAGGGCCTAGACCTTGATTCTTGGTCAAGTTCATGTTTTGTATATAATTTATTTTTCTTATGTTTAATTTCTTTCTTCTTCCATTCATTTTACTTTCATAATTTTTCGGCATGTGATTGATCAGAGTAATCCAAATCAAAATTAAGTCATGCATATTTTGTAAAATCAATTGTGGATAACCATTCTTAAAAATGAATAACATGAGGCATCTCACATTTTTCTCATGAACAATTGATTCTCAAGTTTGATCCTTGGTTCACAGACCATTTTGTCCTTGTAATTTAATTTTTTAGAATTTGTCCATTAAAAATTTTATTGGTGACTTCTTTTAATTTTGGGTTTCTTTTTCATAGTGAAAGTTCAAAATTTATTTTTTCACACCTTGTAGTCGCATTTCAAGTTACATGTAGGATATTACAATTTCTTTCCATTTAAAAAGAAAATTTGCCCTCAAAATTTCATGTACCTTTGATTGAAATAATTAGGGATAATTCCTCTACATTTTTGTCTTTAATTCTCAAGTAGCCTCTTTTGTAATTAGACCTTTCCCAGCCCCTTTAACCAAGGGAATTTGCTTGTTCATAATTTGCCTCACCTTGGTATCTCTGATCGTTCCAAGGGTCACATGTTATACTTATTAGCTTTTCATGTTCATTTTGGTGTTATATTTAGGATGTTATCGTATATAGTACCTTTAATTATTACATATCCGTAGTCTTCGTTGTCACAATAGCTTACATAGATACTAATTATCTTAATTAATATATATATATATATATATATATCTCTCTCTCTCTCTCTCTCTCTCTCTCTCTCTCTCTAAGCACCTATTGGTAATTAGTTTTCTGTATGCATTGTGACCTTGAATGATTACATGTTTATCATATTGAGAATGTTATCCTCTATACCATAAATATTTTTATATGTTCATAGTCATGCATGCTTTAAAACAATTTAGTATTAATCTTGATTGATTATCTTGATCAAATAATGTTCATAGACTTTCTTAGTGTTTTTTATTATGCATTGTGAATAATTTTTTTCAATTGTAACCTATGTCTCATATGGTGTTACACCATTTATTATTGTCAAACTTATGAGTTAATCCGATAAATTTGTTGAATTTGCATTTTAACACATGAAAAATATCTCAACTCATACGTAAATTTGGAATTGCCATAGAGTTGGAGAGACTAAACATGTGAAGGACGAGTCTACCAAGTTGAAAAATGAAGTTTTCTTAGCCTAGAACAACACCCAACCCAACCCAAAAAAGTCTAAAGCAGAAAATGGCCCAAAGCCTAGTCCAAACTGTTAAAAATTTTGACCCCTACTTCTACTTTTCTTTCCTTAATTCTTTTTTCAAAAAATTTCAAATTCTGTTGTAAATTATTTTAAAAATTATAATTTCTAATGCAAACCAATATCTTAATATTTTTTATTATTCTTAATTAATAATATTTGAATTATTATAAAAGAATTTAAATGTTATGAATATCCAATTATTTGAAAGTAACTTCTTTGAAAAATCATGAAGTCACAATCTTTTTCTCACATAACAATTTTGTTCTGTTATGAAAAAATGTGCATAAATATTTTTACATCTTTTTTTAAAAATGGTTTTTATATGTGTATTATTTATTACATTTTTTTCTCTGTAAGTTATTGAAGATGAACAAGTAGACTTCATTTTTGCCCCTTGAGAAGAGCTAAAATATCTATCGCATGGTATATTCTCATGCCATTATTTAGTTTCAATATATTTCGTGTAAATCAAACATTTCAAATGAAGATATCCAAATCAGAATTTATTCCAATAAAGATCACTTTTGAGATTTTAAATTATTGTTTTCTTATAAAATTTTTTACTTTTATTAATCACACCGTAATTATCATATTATATTATTTTTAAATCAAAATATTTGAGATTTGATGATTTTGAGTAAGTATTTATGTATACACTTTTATTAGAATTTATATATAGAGTATTATGGACCAAAGCATGAGTAAGAAATTTTATTTGTATTCTTTTAAATTTAGTTATATTTATAACAGTTCCGACATTAAGAATTAAGAATGGTGATAATGTTTTCGATGAGGACTTGTTGATAAGTGAATTAGGTAATGTCAAAAATGACTAAAACATCTTATGTGGAGGAGTAAAAGTAATTATCAAACAATTGATTGAATAATGCATAATTTTATCTTATTGACATATGCTAGATGTGGAAGGAGTATTGCTATGGTTGAAGCCATAATTGTTTGGTCTATAATACATGAGGGTCATATGTGTACATATGTGGATAGAGAGTGTTTGAGAATAGAATCAAGCATGTCAAATTGAGGGACTCGTATTGTGACCATATATAAATAGGATACGAGACATTATTTGAGATTGTATTAATTAAATTTTTTGAAATTCTTTTTATTTTATTCAAAATTTTTTTGAAATTCTAAAAATTCTCATATGCATCGAAGGCATCTTCTAATATCAGAGTTATCGAAAACTCCTTCATCTAATTTCAGCATATCTGTTCGAACAAAATCCAATAACAGTAAATTGAAATTTCAGTGGCTTATCGATGCCTCAGAGGTCCAGCATGAAGCTTGATCCCCCAATTACCTGTTCGAACAAAGTGGCCCATCCCTCCTCTCCTTTACTGCCCAGAACACAACTCCTTCTTCCTCTGTTATTGTTTGTTTGAACCACCCACCTTCACTGTCGATGGCGACCACAAAGGGAAGAGGCCGCTGCTGCTGACGACCCACGTCGCCAATAATCCCCCAGTCGGAAAAGTCATCATTCTCTCCTCTTTTCGAATAAAAATCAACAGCGTGAATCAGACTATAGATAGAGAGAGAGAGAGAGAGAGAGGTGTCTCTCTCTGCCTTGTCACCGGTGCAGTGGCCGCTGGCAACGCAGCACCCTTCTCGTCGGCAACCTCTGCTTCCATTCACGCCGGCAAGGAAGTTCGAAGGAGCTTGAAGAGGAGCCCCATCGAGGTCTCTTCCTACCTCTGATGCCCTCCATTGGCGGCCGAAGCAGCGTTGTCAGCGGCCATGAGTGGACGGCCAGTGAAGAGGGAGAACGGAGGAGGAACGAGGAGAAGAGACATCTAGGGTTTCATCTAAGTTTTGCAATTTTTTTTGAATTTTTGATAAAAATAAAAATATCTAAAATCCTAATTTTTTTTTCGAAACTATATTTTTAGAGAATTAGGCCTTTATATTCTACGGTAGTTTTTATTTATGCCTTCAACTTTTAAGAGAATTTAGACTTTAGACTTTCTTTTTAAAGAGAATTTGGACCTTATATTATTTAAAAGAATTTGGATGACTTTTTTTTTTTTTGGTTAATTTTTGAGTTTTGGCCCTTATAAAACATTGTTCTTTTAATTGGACGATATGACATATTTTAAAATAATATGAGGCTTAATTTATAAAAATTTTTAATTTATAAAAATTTAGACATATTTTAAGTATAAATTATATGTTTATATTTTAATCTTAAATAAATATAATTAATTAATTTTTGATAAAAAAATAATTTTTATATCCCATTAAATTTGAATAAAGTAATATGTTATTACTTGTCTTTATACTAATTTAGTTTAATATTGTTTTATTAAATTTTTTGAAAATTTTTTTCTTTTTGAAATTTTGAAAATATAATGCAAATTAGTTTAGCATTATATATTTAATTTATTTATGTGTTAATTTGTTTAACATTTAATAAATTCATTTGTTAAAGCATAAAATGCATATTTTAAATGTGTTATTTAGTCTAACATATTTATTATTAAATGTTGATTAGTTTGGCATTACATGTTTTGATTTATCTTTATTTTAATTAGTTTAACAAATGGTAAATTTTTTTGTTAAATATTATTAATATTTTTAAAGTGAAATCCTTAATTAGGAAAAATGTTAATTTATTGAACATTTGTAAACCATGATTTACAATTTATTTGTAGCATGATTGAAACACTTAGTTATATTTTGATTTTATTAATTTTTCACCTTGCATATAATCTTATGATAATGATTGGCATTTTGTACTCTTTCAACTTTAAATTATACATGGGTCAAATAGCATAATCAAACAAAACTTAGTGTCATGATATATATGCATGATAAATATTAAATCTTGTGTGTTTTTTAATTATCTAATCCTCATTTTGTGTTTGTCTTTAATTTGTAAAGAATGACTACTACTTTCAAAAACATTGTTGTTGAGCTCAACAAGGAGCTGAAGTTTAATGACGACAATTATGAGATTTTGAGTATGAAAATACAGTATCTCTTATAAGAGTAAGAGGCTTTTAAGCTTTGAATAATGTCATGGAAGAGTCAGATCCTAATAACACAGCCCATCATAGGTGGGATTGGGTGACTTATAATGCTGAGAAAAAAAAAGAACTCTATTATTCACATTACATTTTTTAGCACTCGAGATGATAACATTCGAAGGGAGTTCAAAGATCATCAAAGTGTTATAGGGCTTTAGAATACTCAGAGAATGAGGTTCGAAACTATGTCTATATCCAAGTTACATTCTCTAATGATCAATTTTAACTCATATAAAAAATGCCCTAAACATTCTATGAGGAAACATTTAACACTAATGACAAACATGATTGGAAAGCTGAAGGAATCTGGAAATATCTTAACAGATGAGCAACAATTCCACACTGTCATTCTTTCTTTGCCAAGTTTGTGGGAGCATATGATGATGTATCTTACCCACAATGTTAGAATCACAACTTTAGAAGATGTCTGAAGGTACCTTGAACTCGAGGAAGAAAGACTTGAATCAGCTAAACCAATACTTGAGTTGCATATGACAACTTTATGTTAAAGATGTGATTCAAAAAGAAAGAACTGAAGAAAGAACACAAGACCAACTTAACCTAAGAAAAAGTCAAAGACAAATCAGCAAGGCAAAAAGAAGCAGCGAAAGATGAATATAGCAAAAATTAAGTGCTTTAATTGCTTGAAGAAGGGACATTATACGAATGATTGCTTTGAGCCTTCTTGAAAGGTAACCTATACTGCTTATACTAGTGAACTTTGTATTTTTAGCTTAGTTATGCTAATTGAATCTTGTCCTGTATGGATTGTAGACTTAGGAGCCACGATCCATATAGCGAGAGATCGTTAAGCCTTTGTTGATTTCCTACGAGTTTCATATAGATCATTCTAGATATATGTAGACAATAACATTGAGGTTATTGTCAAAGCGATTGGAACATGTAAGTTAGTCCTGCGTAGTGGTCGAGCCTTCATCTTCCATGATGTCCTTTATGTCCCTCAAATTCGTCATATTGTTATTTTAGTTTTGGTTTTATTTAGGCTAAGCTATGATTTGTATTTTCATGACAATTATGTTAAATTGATTTATTACTCAATTTTTTATGATTTTGTTTATATAATCAGAGGTTTTATTTTTATAGATAATCTTATATAATAACAAGTCATTTTTTTCATGTTTACCTCTACACATGATTTAGATCACGATGTATACATATACATGCTAGACTTGGTCATATTGGCTAAAAGAGAATAAAATGATTTAAAAATAGTGTTTGCTTTTTGGCATTAAACGAGTATATTTACTTGTGAATCACAAAAAAATTTGTTAAAAAACCTTTCAATAAAACAACCAGTGTTGATTTTCCTTTGTAATTAGTATATTCTAACATCTATAGGCCTATGAATGTTAGGGCTAAGCATGAAATGAGCTATTTCATCACATTTATTGATGATTACACTCGTTTCAGTTATGTCTATTTGATTTCTTATAAGTTAAAAGTATTGAGTCTATGAGAGTCTATAAGAATCAAAAGTATTGATCATTGATGATTACTCTCATCCTCTTCAAAAGATAAATGGACTAAAGCCATTGAAGAAGAAATGTATGAGAGTCAATAATGTATGGGAACTTGTTAACTTCCTAAAGGGATGTAAGACTATTGGGAACAAGTGAGTTCTCAAGAATAAGAAAAAAATCTGATGATACAATCAAAAGATTTAAGGATCGACTAGTGACAAATAGGTATACACAGCAAGAAGGAATTGACTATAAGGAGACTTTTTGTCCTATTGTACGATTTACCTTTGTTCACCTACTTTTAGCTATAGTGGCTTGTTTTGATCTTGAATTACATTAGATGGATGTAAAGATTGTCTTTCTCAATGGAGAACCATATGTAGAGATTTATATAGAATAACTTGAGTGTTTCATTAAATAAGACAAGAAGAGAAAGTCGGTAGATGATTGAAGTCTATCTATGGCCTTCAATAATATTTAAGGTAGTTGTATATTTGTTTTCACAATATAATAATCTCTAGTGGTTTCATTGTGATGAATGAAGACAATTGCATATATATTAAAAGATCTAAAAACATGTTTGTAATTATGACATTATATGTTGATGACATATTCATAGATAGAAATGATATGGAGTTCATCAATGAGATAAAGACTTGGTTGTCATATCGTTTTGAGATATTTAGTAATTACACTAATCCTCAATCCTAGCTAGCTTTTATAAATAGGTAAGCCTAATATACAATAACCTAATCTAGATTAATTCAATCAGTCTGTAGAGACTCTTAGATGCTTAATTATACACTTGCTTATACAATTAAGAGAGAAAGGATTGAGACTATAGAACTCTTGAGATATACATGACATATTGTGAGTATCTCATACAATTAGTTATCCTAATTCTAATCAGATTTAACTTCCAATGCAAAAGAGATATTAGTAAGTCTCCCTAAATTTATCTGATTTAATTTTCTTTATCTATATTTTCCTTCAAATGACTATTTATTAATATATGTAAACTTATATGAATTTATGCTATTAGTCCACCTTCCCTTTATGGGTATACATATCTGAACTTGAGAGTTTAGCAACTTTGATATCTATCAATTTAATATACAAAGCTTTGAGTCATGAAAAATAGCTACTTGGCCAATTTTAAAATCATCCAAAGTTGCCGCTTCAACTAACTAAAACCCATTTGGTGTTTCAATTGCTTGCTAGAAATGGCATTCTTATGACCCATTACAAAGGGGTTAGCTAAGTTGCTAAACAAATTAATATCATTCTATATTGACCTATATTCGATTCTTTGGAAAGTAAAATACATTGAATTGATGTACGGAAATGGCACATTAAAAATTGTCTGACAGAAAATTGATAACTTAAGAAAATAGATGAAGAAAAACTTTGTTTTAGTCTCTAAAGATAATTCCAACATCAATTGACTTCTTTAGAACTCTTACTATCATTGAGCTAAACTCAAAACTTTGTTTATATTTCAACTCCAAAAAATTACATGCTTATAATTGAAAGATTGTGTAGAATAATTTACTTATCTCTTTGAAAGGTTAAGAGTTGAAAAACAATTCAAATTTCCAAACAATGAAAGAAATTGTTTAAAAGAGCTAACTGGTACCAGGACAATTGCATGCATGTGTCCTTTTAATTAGTTCAAGGGTGGTCAACAATAATTCTTGCAATTGATTAAGCTCCAATATGAATGCCCTGCCAAAAGCACACTAAAGAACTAAACTTGTCGTGAATCTCCTAAGTTAATAGTGTAGTTCCTTCATCTGAACTGTTAGATTAAATTTTGAAAATCGCAGGTGATAAAATAAATAACTTTTTCATCACGCACAGTTACCAAGATTAACTTGAATAATCAGATCACGCATTTTCTTTAATCTCAACCATTAGATTTATACATGTCTTATTACATGCATTGAATCAAAATCAGCCCTAATTTCGCTCTAAAGTGAACCCTCGATTTTTCTACAACTCTTAAATGCTATCGCATCTATTTAAGTGTGGTCCAGAGTTGATATGATAAAAAACATGAAGTACTCCAATTCATTCAGTTCAAGGATCCGAAATCTATTATTACTTCCCTTATCTTGTGTTCTTGTGGATTCTGCATACGTTGCTGATACTAATTCAGTAGTGAAACGACTTGTTCCAAAACTGGGGAAATTAATTTTGTCCATTTCTGATGCCTGCAGATAGAAAAACTATTGTGGTTCATATGTGCTACTTACGTGCACAAGTAACATAGATTATGTTTACATAATACTTTTAGCATATTACTCGTATATAAATAAGTCCATGTTCACTTATTTACATAATACTTTAAGCATATTACATGTTTAAATTAGTCGATGTTCATATATTAAATGTCTCCTCATCGGCTGTATTTTATAGACCATGCAAAATTTCTTTTAGTATACGACAAATGGCACAACAAAGGTAGATCAAAGGTAAATCAATCTCAATAAAATGTGAATTGACATCATACACTATTTTTGACGCTTGATTTGCCAGCCAATTACACTGGAATTAAAACAATTGTGTCAAAAATGAAAAAATAATATATCTGAAAATATATGAATCGTATGCATCTATGTATGTGCAGAAAATTTTAATATCAAACAGAGTTTTATTATTAATTATTTACATCGATTTTCAAGGGCAGAAAATTTTAGGCTAGATATATGCAATGCTTATTCATGCTACACAGTACACAACCTTCTAATTAATTGGATTTCAACAACATGCACGGAAAGTTGGACATCATTTGAGTAAATCTCGAAGCTTGACACAAAAATTGTCAATATAACGGGACTTAAGATTGTGGCCGAGCAAGAGGCATCTCAGTTTAGCATGATTTGTTCTGACCTCTTTGGCAACCTCTTTCTCTCCATCCATCACAATCTTCGTAGACGCCGTCCTTTGTGAACAAGCCATCTTCTTCTCCTCTGCCCACTTCAACTCCAGCCTTTAAGCTTTGGCTTAGCCTCTTTGCTTTAACGATTTGATCAAATATATTAGGCAATAGCACTAACTGACATCAGCTGAGTAGTGCCTCTAGCAAGGATGAAGCATCACAATGAGTAATGAAACACCCCACAGAAGGGTGTCCCAGGATTAACTGTTGTTGTACCCATCATCCATGTACGACCCTCTTCCTTTAACCCCTTCTTCAAAACCCTCTAGAAGAGCTGCTTCAACTGATCCAAATGCATTTGGTGCTTTAAGAGCAGCAAGAAATGGCATTCCTGTGCCCAAAGACAAAGGGGTTATATATAGCTTAGTTCATAAGAGAAAAAAGAGTCTAATAACTGGGGTCCTTTTATAGGTGGAGTGAGTAACTAAATCCTCAATTTTGAGTTAATAAAAGAGATTACACATTTAGCATTTAAAATTGATTTAGAGAAGGTTTATAACCTAAGGAGGGCTCAATGATATCTTGACCGTAATATTAAGCCAAAAAAGAAGCAGAAGAAAGAAAATTCCATTATTCGGTCTAAAATGATCACAATATCAATTAACTCTTTTAAAGATACTAGTATCAATTGGCTGCTCAAAACCTTGTATTATTTCGACCCCAATGAAATATATGCTCATCAGAAGATTGCAAAGTAACATTTTACAATTTGTGAAAGGATAAAATTTGAAAGAAAAAAATTGAAGATTTAAATAATAAAAAATTCATAATTTTACTTCAAAATGGCATACCCGATAGCTCAAGGCCGAGCAACAATTCCTGGAATTGATTCAGTTGTAATATGCATTCGCTTCCAAATGCAGAGTAAATTACTGAACCAGCCGTGAATCCTCCAAGCCATTGAACCCATTATGCTCTATATTGGAGGTTGGTGACTCTGGTAAGATAGGCCCTGAAAGCAAGATAGGCTTCTCATAAAGGGTTTCCAAATAGTCCGCAAAAGGACCCTCCATTTCTCTACAACTTTTGAATGCGACTGCATCTGACGAGTGCCTTCCAAAGTCAATCGGATCACACAAACGAAGTCCACTACCAAAATCGAATTCTTTGATTTTATCCACGATTGGTTGCTCATGGACGCGAAGCTCGATGGACGAGTCAGGAAACCCAAGTCTTTTATTACATCCCAGATCTTACGTTCTTGTGGATTCTACATAGGCTGCTGATACTATAGTACTAGCCCAATACTGAACCAACTTGATCCTTAATTGCCGAGCCAGATTTGGTAGCCAGTGTGCGAGATCGAAGAAAACAAAGTTGGGTTTTAGCTTAAGGAGGAGGCCTTCGATTTCCTTCTCTGTAAGGTCCATATAGCAGTCATAAGAACGGGGTAGAGAGAGGGAACCACGTCAAAAATTGTCTCTGCCCCTTGGGGAAGGCCTTTAACATGAGGAATAGTGATGGGGACGAAGGTAATGAGATGTGGGTGAAAGTTTAAATGTTCTAATTTGGATTGTGTTCTTGTGGGGATGAAGAAGGAGACTTTGTGTCCTCTTTTGGCCAGTTTGTTTGAGAGTTTAGAGATACGGGTTTATGTGACCCATAGCTAACCAAGGATAAATTGCTACGTGCAAGGGAGGTGCATCCATGGCGGCCTGAGATTTTGAAAATTGGAGGTTTGAACTTGTGTATTGGGGTTCTTGTGGCTGAATTGGCAATGATATATATAGAAGTATCAAGTATATATCTCTCAGCTATTGGAGTAAGAAAACATTGTTGAGTATGTAGAGGCAAGTTGTGGTTGTTGTGCAATGCTCCTACTTAGCTAAACATAACCAATTACTTACACGAATGCATTAAGCCATTAACCACAAGGGTCTACTAGAAAAAATAAATATGATAAGGTCAAGTAGGTTTAGGTTCCACTTTCAGAAACATAATCAACCCCACTAACACGAATGCATTAACAAAATATGGTAAGGTCAAGTGGGTTTAGGTTTCACTGTTAGAAGTAGGAGGAATTAGTGAGTCAATTCAATGGAAGAGGAAATTGTCTTGAATTCCTTTATATCCCAAGTTTGCATCAAAGTACTAAATACACGAGTATACATAAGCTTAAACAGGAATAGATTTATAAACCTTAATAAATACCCAATACATGAATCACACTTACTTAAACACATACACAACGTAAAAACCCTCTAAATCCTTAATCAATAACACACCTTTGGAAAATTATTCCACAATTAGGGTTAGTGATTGGAACCAGATTGCAAGACTGATTCCCAGGTGGTGAACCCAATGATTGGAGATGATTTAACAAGTCAGATTTAAAATATATATATATATATAGGTCTTTATTAGCCAATCTTGGATTCCTCTATGAGTAAAATCTTTGACGGTGAGTAAACGAGTAACCCCTTAAGATTCTTTGGGAATAGAGAAGAATTTTAACATGGGAAAAGCTCGAAGATATACCGTGTGTAAGAGAGGTGCATCCATGGCCGTGTGAGATTTTGAAACTTGCAGGTCTGAACTTGTATACTATATATGGTTCATGTGGCTAAATTAGCAATGATATATAATGTATATATGATTTCATTATTGCAGAGAAGAAAACATATATATTTTTGGGAGCAGAGAAGAAAGTGATGCATTAGTACTCGAAAATGGAGGATCAAGAGAAGATATCTCCCACTTGAACCCTTAGAGCCCCCTTACCATTTTTCTCCTCTGTGATAGTTTCACAAAAGAAAGACGCTAGAAAGCCATATAACCTCTGAAGACTGCGAGGCTTGGCCTGTTGATTATGGCCACACCCTAGGTTTGTACGTGACAATGTAGATGTTCGAAAACTATGTCATTTCCCGACAGATTATTTATTGGAGAGGCACAACTTTGACGTAAAATCAAAATTTTTTTATTAGTATGTATTTTAGAACATGTATGTGTATAGAAAGCAATAATATGACTTTTAGAAATTTGACACACTAAACGCTCAATATACCCTATTTAAATTTTTTATATTATAAACCTCTATTTAGCAAAGGTCACTTCATCTCGATTCTTTCTTCTTCTTTTTTTCTTTTCCAATTTTTATTACTCTTATTTTGTGCTTCGTGTATCTTAAAATAAAACATATATTGTGTTGATTTTATTTTCTTATTATTAATAATCTATTACTTGTTGGTTTGTCAGATCAAGAGTATATATATGCATTTTGAACCTCAAATGACATTGCATGCGTAGATGGATTAGTCCTGAAACTCAATAAATTTCATCTCTAAATTAGTCCAAAACAGAATTTGACACGGATTTGGTTTCATATCCTAAACTTTGGTTTCTAAATTATTTGACACGAAATTATGTATTCCGTCTCAAAATTGAGACGAAGAAAAAATCGATATCAGACGATAAAAATTTTGTTGCAATATACAAACCAAATTTGTATCCATTATTAAAATTTGAATGATAGAGATGGAATTATTCCATCTCATAAGTGGTGTCAGAAGTTTAGATACGGATTTTAATCCATCTCAGATGAATAGTTAAATGAATTTATTTCGTATCAAATTACGTGTCTAAATTATTGATACGAAATTCCATCTGTCTCAGAGTGTAACTATATTGTTTTAATTTGGTATCTGATTCCATCTCTAAATTATTGATATTGATACAAAATTCTTCTGTCTCATATTTTTTTTTTGTCTTTCCATATCTAATTTCATATCTAAATGTATATTTTGTTTTGGTATTTAATTCCGGGTCTAAATTGTAATTCAAGTACCTTGCTACTAATTTCTTTTCACTTCTATTTTATTCATATTTGAATTGGGTAAACAAATATTAACAGTAACAAAATTTGAAATATTTATACATATTATATAATCAAATAATGCGATACAAATCAATAATAATCTATTAAAGTCTTATCAATAGGACAACAATACAAAAGTTTAGAAATGTTATTAATAGGATAATACTAATGTCAATACTAATAAAGTAAAAGAAATCAAATGTCTATCTCTAATCAGCTTGCTCATCCTCTTAAGTGTTCATATCCTTCATGTGCTTATTGGGTTGTCTGAGAGATGTCCTCTGACAACTCCAGGATGCTGTTTATTTGACAAAGGTACTGCCCCCCACCTTCTTTAATGCTCAGACACATACATATGCATTATGTATACTCCAATTGATGCCCCTTCCTCTTATATATATAGTGATTAATCTTGGGTTGCTAGAGATTTCAAACCATTTCCAATGCAGGCCTAAATTAAAGTTGGTCAAACCAAATATTTAATATTGTTATGATAAGGATGTACTAAACAATGCAGTCAATAGGTAAAATCCAAATGGCGTGAGAAGATCTTCCAAACATAAGCATTACCGTACCTGCAAATAGTTGATAGAACAATCATGAACTTGAAGGAAGAAACAAAATATAGACCAGCAACAGAGAAGTGCTATTCTTAGCGTCCAGAACAGAGCTAGAAGAGCTAGACAATGATAAACTATGTTTAGAACATCCCATCTTGGAATTTCAATAGTTGACTTGGATGACATCCCCATAGCAAATGCAGATGTACAACTAAGGATACTTCAATTTGATATGTTTCTATTTTTATTTTATTTTATTTTATTTTTTTAATTTTGGGTTCAAGGTAGGATGGCAGCTTCCAAAATGTTACACTTTAAAATACAAAGGATAGTAAACAATTTCTTACAATAATAATTGTCCATTGTTGGTATTGAAACTTCAATAATTAAGTACCTACTCCGCGCATCCCAATCACAAAAAATTGAACAATCGCATATAGTTATTACATGGAAAGTCCAGTTGCAAATGTACCATCTCAAATTGTTAAACAGCTTTTACTGGTAAACTTGATGTCTTACTGTCTGATATAATTGCTATATAAAGAGGAGACGTAAGTAATTGAGATTTGCTGAATTGTGGTGCCTCAGCCCTCAGTTATATAGCCTCTTCAAGAACAAAAAGTCACGCCGAATCTGGCAAGTCAAACAAATCAAAGGAGGGATATATATTTGATTATACCTATGATCAGGGCAGAAAATTGAACTAAATCATAATCAATAATGCTTCCCCAAAAGAGAGGGTTAGACAATAATCCTTAACTGAAAGAATTAAGGAATAATCTGGTAGTTCATAAGAGTTCTGTGCCAAAAAAAGGGGGATAGAGTATAGTAAGTTTCTTGCATGATCTAGTGAAGTTTAACAGCACACTAATAGAGATTTAATGACAATAACCAAACTAAAAATTTCTAAAACAATAGAATTTAATTATAA
The DNA here is from genome assembly GCA_037074485.1 of Delonix regia. Lineage (NCBI taxonomy): Eukaryota > Viridiplantae > Streptophyta > Magnoliopsida > Fabales > Fabaceae > Delonix > Delonix regia. The sequence continues at coordinate 16,465,646 of CM073449.1, read as the reverse complement.
ATTTACTGATTTCTATAAAAAAAGCCAACATAGTTGAGCTGAACAAACAAATATATATACAATTGCAGAGTTGTTTCTATCATGTTATATACATATATAAATATAAATATACATATATATATATATATATATATATTATTTGACTTGGTCCTCTAACTAGCATTCACATACCACTCAAGGAATGAAGTACACCCGACTCACACTAACCTCGAAGAGTTTATCTTGAAATCTTCTTTGATTGGTGCAATTCACCCTCCAAAAAATGGAAAGAGCAGAGATTGAAGCTCCAAGTGGAAGATTAATTTTGCCTGCTTCCCAACTTGACGAAACTAGAACATTGGGATAGGAGCTAAGAATGGAGAATGGAGACTGGATCGAGCTTGGATTGGAGATGAAAATTGTGAAGAGACGGACGTCGCGAGATGTAGATCTTGGTTTGGTCCTCGACCATTCGAGCATGGTTGGGTCTTTTGCGATGAGAGGTGAGGCCAACGAGAGCAACCAAACCTGAGAGTGACAGTAGGCAAACGAAGATGAGAGCTCGGCTAGACCCATAGGGCATGGAGTACTCGAGCTCGAAGGGCAGAGATGAAGACGAAGGCGCGCTCTACTTAACTTACCACTTGTTGCACATTGGATTTGGTTTTTGGGTTTAGATTTTGGACAATTTGGACTGGGCTTCTCTTAGACATATGAAATGTTTCATTTTTTTATCTTAGCTTCTTAGGCCAAAAAACCAAATAAATCATTAAACAGGTTGAGCCAACCTCATCCTACCCAAAACCCTGATCAAAGAACCTCTTAACCTAATTCACTAATTTGGTGGATTTAATAGGCCAGACTCGTTTTGACAGCCGTAATAATACATAAAAACTGTGGTGCAAGATATCAAGCATATAATATTTATACTGTCACATTTAAAAAACAAAAGAACCTACTTGATAGCCATGTAATTCTTGTGTCTAAATGGTACTTTTCACATATTGTTACATTAGATTTCCATTTGTCGCATGGGGAAGTCGACAAACGGTTGACACTATTTTACAAATATTTTAAAATTATACGAATTAAATTTTAAAAACATTGAGGACTAAATTAATTTGGTGGATCTATAAGGATTAAAGGTATTATTTAATCTTTTAAAAATTCTCTCACTTAATTTCATTTTTAAAGATCATTTTTTCTCAATTTTATTCTGTAAAATGAAAACTGTTAGTTTAATATCTGAATATTTTATTCAAATCAATATATCTATAAAAGAACAACATAATTTTTTTTTTTTGAAAGGGTCATGTTAATTAAAAAGTTTTTCATTAGAAAACTAAATAAAAAAAAAATTTCAGAAATGATCATTTTTGCCAATACTAAGTCACATGAATAGCGTCTAGTGTGGCTGATGTTATGGAAAATGGTTCCCATTCATTCTTAAACCAAAAAGAGATCAGCTACGTTTTTATTAGAGAATGAAATCGTAGCCGTTCAATTCATCTAGTAATTCTTTTATAGCCCTTTCGTCAACTTTCTTAAATTATTAAATATAATTTAATGACCTAAATTTTTGATAAAATCTTTAAAAAAATGTCACATTTTCTTAATGAACTGTCATCGGTCAATTGGAGGATGTGGCGGCACGACGTGGCATTGCTTTGGCCACACTCTCAGCGTCGCATTCAATTCAACTCTCACACGCACACTCCCCCGCTTAACGCACCACCTAATAATATCTCCCTGGTTCCTACCTGTCTCACTCGCGTACTGTTTGTATCGAACTTTCTTCTTATTTTTTTTAAATATATATTTTCCTTTTATTTCATGACGGTTAATCTGCCTGTTATTTGTTGTTTTCAAAATTCTTCTCGACAAGGAGCTATCACCTAATGTTTATAATAATTTTCTTCATATGAATAGAAAATAATTTTTAAACACGTAAAATGTTTGGATTGAGTATAAAGTTAGTTGTGTCAGGTAATTATTATATGATATGTTAAAAAAAAGATATGTAAAAATAATGTATTATATTATACTGGTATATTAATTTAAAATAATTTATTAGATTTTATTTATGAATTTAAAATTTTTTATAAATTTTTTAATTTACTCCTAATATTTTTTATTTTTTAGTAACTCATATATAATATATTAATTTAAAAATTTGTTAACCTATTTGGGATTTTATTTATTTTTTCAAAAATTTTACAATTTCATAATTTTATTTTTATTTTTAATTTATGAACCAATATTTTTTTTGGATTTATTAAGAAATAAAAAAGTATAAGGGATAAATGGATATTTAAAAAAAAATTTTAGGCTCATAAATAAAATATAAAAACTTGAAATTAAAATATAAATATAACAAATTATATTAAATTGACATACAATTAGTATATTTTGATATGTCATTATTACATTTTTATCTAAAATATGTTATATGAGAATTATATTGGTACAATTAATTTTATTATTGCATCAAATAGATACATAATTTTCTTTTCATGTATAGAAAGCAATTTTTAAACCTTTATACAAACTAAATATTTGCTTTACAGAATAATGATTTATTTCTCAATTAAGTTGCTTTGCAAAAAAGGTTATAATGATGATTATTATAGTGAATTTGTTAATTGCCTTTTTCTTTAGTGCGTCCTTTTTGTTTTTTGGCCGGATTTAGTTCGTCCTTTATTCACTCACTAAAACCCAAAGGAAAAAGGTCTACAGTGTTTGATGAGATTTAAAGGTTGAAGAAGACAAAAGAATTGATAATGGTGGTAAAGTTAAACATCGTGATTGAACAAGGTGGAATTTTAGTTTTATTTAGGAATAAATTTAGAATTTAATTTTATTATATAAATATATTTAGATTTAATGTTTGAATTAAGATACTAAATTCATATAAAATAAGTGGATAAATTCTTATCAATTAAGAGATTAAATAAAAAATAAAAAATAAAATTACATTAAAATTTTTTAAAAATGCATCCCTAAATTTTTAGAAAATTGCTTTAACGTGAAGGTGAATGGCATTTTTTCAAATTTTGAATTGAAATAATATACCAAATGAAGTGTGACTAAACTAATTTGAATATCGCAATAAAAAAATTATAATTGATATGTGCACATGACACAAATGTTAAACTCGTTATGTTTTCTTGCATTAGTTTTTGGTAACAAATGCATAAAGTAAACAAAAATATATCATTAATTTAATTTATAGACAATTTTTATTATTGCTTTAATCTTAAAATTCTAATAAATATATAATTTTAGTCTTGACTCTAATTTTATAAAAAAGAATTCACATAATTGATGGCTTGAGCCACTTTTGTCCAACATGTCATGTTATCGCAGTTGACGTCAAGAATAGATCCATGTGATTGTGCATAGAAACCGGGGCAGTTGTCCCATTAAAAAACTTCATATTTCTGTTCAACTAGCACAAAGGAAAAAAAGCAAAAAACAAAAACTCTTGAAAGTTAAAGCGCAATGCATTTTACTTCCTTAAAAGATTGTATATTACATTTTGGCCCCATACAATGTTTTTCGTCCCTAATTGATTGTAGATATCTAACAAAAAGTAACACAAATTTAACACTCAATATATTACCAAAAAAATATTATTTTAGTCTTTTACTTATTATTAAATTATTATTTTAATTTTTAAAATAGTCTTTTATTGATTAAAAATTATTAATTTTGAATTTTTGAACTTATTTTGTGATTGTTGCTATATGTAATCATATATAATCATATCCTTGGACAAAACTTTGTTAATTTATATAAAAGGCCTAAAAATATAATTTTTAATTAATAAAAGACTATTTTTAAGGTGAAAATTAGTTTGTTTGTCCGCGTTATATAGCCTTTAAAAAAAGTTAGGTAGTTTTACTAAATATTAATATATTTTAAATCAACAATATTGATAAGTGATAATAAAAAAAATAATAAATTTAGTAATATATTGTGATATAAAAATATATTATAAAATAAAAAATGTCTATAAAATTGATTTTAGAGGGAGAGAAATAACAACAATTTGTTTATTGAAAGAATATCATCATAAATCATTTAATTATATATTATTTTATTTTATTTTAATTTTAGACCATATCAAATTATATTTATAGTTTCTTATATGAAAATTTAAGAAATAGTTAATTAATTAATTTATTATTTTTCTTATAAAATTCTCAATTTAAAAGACATTAATTATTTTACTAATTTTCTTATTTACTTCAAAAAATTTTTAAACTTCAAAGCATAATTTATTAATATACTTGTCCACTTTAAAAAAATTATTAATTTAAGATGTAAGTAATTAATTTAATTTATTATTTTTTCATTAATTACAAAAAATTTAGGTAAATTAATTATTTCATTATTTTTTTTGTTAGCTATAAAAAATTTATGTATTTCAAAAAATTCTTAATACATATATAAAAAATATGAAAAGTTATCATATGAAAAGTTGAGAGTTTGATTAACAAAGTTAATTTGCACGTTGAATGAAATATACTTTATCTATATCTAATATATGAGTGAAAATAATAATTTAGTAGTAAGTTAGACTCAAAACTAATTATTTTTTAATTGGAAATATAATCGCTGATTGGATTAAGATAATAATTGAAAATGCGTATTTTTTTTTTTAAATATCAAGACAAAATCAATAATTAGAGTAAAATGCCGTAACATGCAGGGGATGAAAACGGAATATCTCTCACTGCCGACACTTACACAGACTTCTTCTTCAATGCGGACCCCACGACCGGCCATATTATCTTCTACATGGTCCCACACAAATGTCAATCTTATCCCCTCTGCTTTTTCCACTTACTATTAATGCCTTTTAATTCTAAAGAAAATTACTTGTGCATTAAGGTATCTAGTTTATTAGATTTTGTAATTATCTGTATATTATACTATCCTTTAAATAAAAAGCAACTATAACTATGGACGGTAATTCGCCTGGTTTCCCAGGATCTTGCAATTTCGTGGACCGCCTTACATGGGGTATAGTGGGACAGTTCTCTCCAGTGTCGACAAGGAAGGGGCTACATCTCACAAGACTTCAGAATACGAGAATAGCACGTTAAAAAATATTAACTTGTAAATGTGTTATTTTTTTCCAATTTAACAAGTTGTAAATTATTTAACCAAAAAGTAAATAATTATTACATACAAAGAGTAGATTCACAAACTACCATTTAAATAAGTTAAACGTTTAAAAATTATAAATAATAGAATAAATTCATTGATATTACATTACATAATTTAAAAATTTTTTGAAAAATCATTTACCCACAAATTTTTAGCTGAATTCTCTTATTTATATTTTACCTCTAATATTTTTTAGATTTTATTTATGAATCTAAAATTTGTTTGAAATTTTCAAGTTATTCCTTTATTTTTTATTTCTATGCTATCACCATCAAAATATTAATTTGTAAATTTTTTAATTCACACTTATACTTCTTTTATTTTTTAATAACTCCTTAAATATTTAATTTAATTTTTATTTTTAATTTATAAAATAATTATTAGGAGATTATTAGAATATAAAAGATGTAATTATATTGACAAATTTAAAATAAACATTGACATGATATACAAGTTATAAAAAATTAAAATTAAAATATAAATAAAATTTATTTAAAATCAATATACAAACAATATATTTTAACTTATAATTATTCTGTGCCTCTCTCTTAAGGCCTCACGTAATTATTGCATTGATAGACCAAATTAATTTACTAAATTTTTATCCGCTTTCCCTTCACACTTAATTACCATCATGGATTGTCACGTCAGCTTTTAAACCCACTTTGCAAAATATCGGAAAGATGGCTCCACTCCAATTATCACATCCATTTTTTTTAATTAAGGAAGCTTCCATTTATTTTTAAAAAGCCTTCTTGAAAGGAAAAAGATAAATAATACGTTTTACCATGGCTGTCTAAATATTTGTAAATTTACTATTCAAATAAAGAATGAGATAACACAGAATAAACAAGAGATTATAGTCAATATTTACATTTGTTGTTAGGTGAAGCATGTTTTAGTATTTGATTATTATAAAAACAAAAATTGATATTTTATGTGATACATTATATTGTAAATTAATGTTACATGATAATTTTGATTTTCTGAAGGACGCAGAGGGAAAGAAAGGTCCAATCTTTCGTTAAACCGTATATTCCAGGGAGTCGACATACATTTGATTGGGAATAGTTTTAATTTTAAAACTAATTATTAATTAGTTTAACTGTAAAACAAATTTAAAAAACTTGTCTATATAACCGTCTCCTCTTTTTATCATTTTTAATATTAAATAATTTTTCTTTTTAATCTTTGATATAAAATGTTAATATACATACAAGTAAGGTGTTCAAACTCTAAGTTGGATTGGACTCTAACTTGTGACCCGCTTTAAGGTTATGATTGGGTCACAAAATGTGACTCGGTCTTAAAATTTGGGATATGACTAGTTTAGGTCAAGTCATGTAAGATTATTGGTTTTTTTATTTTAATATTTTGTTAATTAAAATTTAAAATAAGTTCAAAAAAAATAAAAATTATAATTTATATGTAGTAAATAAGATATTCTATATTAATAAAAATATTTATATTTGACAAATAAAAATGTGACTATTTTCTTTTTTTAAAATACCAAATATATATATATATATATATAAACATATTAAAAAATTTAAAATATATGTAGCCGAGGCCAAGCCAATGTTTTTAAAATGATCAAAATTCGACTAGACTCTGGTTCGAAGATAATCATGTTGAGTCGAGTTGGCCAAATTAAACTAGGTCTTGATCACCCCTACACACAAGATCAATAATTATCATCTTGTACCAAATATTAACAAGAAAAAAAGTTAAGCAAACATGTGGTTACACATGCATTTGAATTATACTATTTCTTTATTATTAGTACTATTATTATTATTATTACTACATGTGCCACTATACGTTTGAACATTTTATTTTTCATGAAAAAATGTTATATATATTTATCTCTTTCTTTTCAGTCACATTAACTGAACTTATTGCCAAATTTTCAAATTATTAGGTTTTTTTTCTTAAAAACAATAACAATGATATAATTGACTACACAACTACATTCTACTTGTTTTGAGCGAACACTGAAAAAGCATTCAATGAAATTATAATTAGATGATGAATATATCCATTTTGATATGTCTAATTCAAAATTAAATACATATAAAAACTCATCAAATGTAGGACCCAGACATATAATAATTTTGAGCCACAATATTTGATTATGGGAAACCATGAATGAGGGGATTCAACCAGCCAATGACACATGGCCACAACGTGATCAATTATAAATAGAGATAACCACTTCTTCCCATTTCCACATACACAAACAGTTTCTTCTTTTTCTTCATCTTTTGACATTTCATATTTCTGTAGTAAAACTAATACAGTCCTGATTGGAAGCACCATGGCTGAGGAGAAGCACCACCACCACCATGGCCTCCTCCACCACCACAAGGACGAGGACAAGCCTTCAGCTGCCGGCTATGGCGAAGATCCTTCCGCCGGCTATGGCGGGGCCGTGGGTCAACCCGACGAGGTTGATTACAAGAAGGAGGAGAAGCACCACAAGCATCTTGAGCACCTTGGTGAGCTTGGAGCTGCAGCTGCTGGTGCTTATGCCTTGGTAATTTCATCACCCCTGTTTCCTCTTTATATATATATATATATATATATATATATATAAAATTTAATAGCCTCCCATCTTGGTTGAATCTTATTTTATTAATCGCTCATGTCTTAGTTCGAAATTAATTTATTATCTTGTAAATTGTGGTTATGATATTTTTTTATTTCACTTTAATATTTCACAATATTCCCAAATTATTGCTCGATGGAATTAAGCCACTCCAAGTTGAAACAATTTAATACTTTTAAGTATAAAATTAGTCTTTCATTTTTGTATTTTATAATAATTTTATTTTTTATAAATTTAAATTTATATAAAATTAATTTATCACAAATTTAAATTTATATAACTTTTTAAGAGATTAATTTGTCACATTATATTTGTGAGACATTAAATTATTATAAATTGTAAAAATAAAGGATTGATTTGATAGTTTTTTTATTTGAAAATGTTATGAAATTGCCTTAGAGATATATAAATAGATCTTTAACAATAAAACTATTTATTATTTTAATATCTATGAAGTTGTTTAAGATATATATACATAGATTTATAACAATAAAAATATTAATTATTTTAATATTTATGTATAATTTTTCAAATTTAAATTTAACTTATTTAATATTACGTACTGTCAACCAATGCCAAAATAAAAAAAATAGAAAAAATAGAGGCAAAAATAATGTTTGACCATATTTCATACTTTTCCTTGTTATTTTGTTCTTTGATGACCTAGCTACACAATCAAAAGTAATGATCTTAATAGATCCACATAATGGATCAAAGATATGTAAATAATTCCCAAAATGATGACTCTTTGAAGTAAAAACAAAAATGACATTTCCTCGTAATTGTTTTGTGATAGCATGAGAAGCACAAGGCAGAGAAAGATCCAGAACATGCCCACAAGCACAAGATAGAAGAGGAGGTTGCAGCAGCAGCAGCAGTTGGAGCTGGTGGATTCGCCTTCCATGAACATCACGAGAAGAAGGAAGCCAAGGAGCAAGACAAGGAAGCTCATGGAAAGAAGCACCACCATCTCTTCTAAATATATATATATATATATATATATGCTTTTATTATGGTTCAGTCTTCCTGTTACTTTACTATATGCGCCCATCACGGGGCGAAATAATCTGTGAGTGAGTTTGGAGAGTGTTTTCTGTGGGTGTTGCTTCATCATATATATGTCTCTTTGCTAGCTTCGGGTTGAATTATATCTAATAATATTGTAAATTAATTTCATATGGCTTTAAATATTATGGATCATAATCTTTTGCTGAGCAATTGTCTAAGCTAGTTAATGATGATCATGTTCCACGTTTTTCATTTCTAGCTTGTTTGGATTAGTTTTTCTTCCAAAGAGTTTGAATTTTGAAGTATTCTGAGTGAGTATAATGAACACTACTCCTTGGCCAAAATAAATTAAAAAATAAATAAAGAACACAACTCAATATATAAAATTGAATTAACTTGTTTAATTCTTTAAAATTATTTTAGTTGGGTTTTTTACTTTTTTAAGATAAATTGTTTACATGCAACAGAAACAAAAATGATGGGCCCTAGCTAAAGGTATAGGACATATGAAAGATTAATTATTCTAATTGAATAAATTAACAATCCTGCTACCTAATAACACACGGATTTCAAATTGAAGAATCAGTACGATATATATATATATATATAATATAAAAAGTCTAAGACCCCAGAGAGAGCTTAAATTTCTCATCGACCAAAGTGCGTAGTTGTATCAAATTTTATGAGATACTGTGTGTAATCGAAACATCAAGTATTTATATTAATTAACGGCAAAATCTTCAAATTTGGGACACATATACAAGTGATTAAATATACATCATGTAAACTAAAAAGATAAAAGATTCCACAAGTGACGATTAATTTTTGTGGCCTTTTCAGCTCTCAACAAATCACATATATTGAGCTCTAGTAACCTAGAGGACTGTTAGGTTATGGAAAGTTAGGTCTGATACTTGAATGTGTTTTTTATGGTCTGGATCGATCTCAAGTTATCCTATTTGGTAGGATTGCTTTAGAGATATTTACTTTAGTCTTGACGTGTATAAGAGTACAAGTCTAAAATTTAGTTTTGGGGCTAGATACATTTTGATTATTTTGGTAATGTCAAAATTTCTAGTTAGTCCTTTTATTTTAATTGATTTAAAACATAGAAATATGATGTTTCAAATTCAATTACCTCACTTGAATTGATCCGATCCGGATCTAGTAAATTTATTTATTAAGAGATAAAAAAGAATTAAGATATAACATTTTAGTCATGTCACCCCACTTCTTTAATATTATTTTCATCTAAAATTTCAGTAAATAATTAAAATAATCTCATTTGATTATTTACCGTAACTTGTGTGCGAGTGGAAACATCAAAGTGGGAAGCATATACCACGTTATCTGGGGTATGCTTTTGCACCATTTTAGGCTCCACATCAATAGGAAGTGAGTGTGTGAACATATAATGTGTTAATACATGATTAAAAACACTACTTAGATTAAGTGATTTTGTCCGATTGAATTCCTTGAAAAACAAAAAAAATATATTTACTATTCATGAATTAAAGGTAGGCAAAAATTTTGTAGCGGTCTAAAAATTGATAGAATATGTCACTATGCCACTAAGGCAAGAAGTATGATTAGACGAGAAATTAAGTGAATGACAAGATGTAATATTTATGGAAATTCCCATCTAATATTTGATCTTAGTGAGAAATTCCTTTAGTAAATATTTGCATTAAAAAGGGGAAACTTGAAAAAGAGAGAGAGAGAGAGAGAGAGAGAGAGAGAGAGAGAGAGAGAGAGAGAGAGAATTAGATAATTCAAATAATTAGGGAAAGCTTGAAGAAAAAAAGAGAGAAAGAAAATTAAAAAATTCATACATTACATCAATTGACATTTTACATAAGAATTAGGCTGTCACAAATGATTAAATCTTACCCATGCAATCTAAAGAGTCCATATTCAAACCCCATTAAGTCCAAGTTAGAGATTTTATTTTAATTCTTTCTCAAAATTGCAATTTGGGCTTGATTTGAACTCGTCTGGTTAAATTTCTTTGGGGGGTTTTTGGTTCTTTGTAAGATTCTAATGGTTCCCCTCTAATTTCAATAGCTAATTTGGTGATTTGGCCACTAATTTGAAAACCCCCTTCTATGGTAGCGTAATGGAGTGTGTAGGGTGGTAACATTTGAAGATTTCTTATTCTTATAGCGTCATTGTACCTCAAAAGAGAGGGATTAAAGTTGTTAGTATTTTTCAGTTTGAGTGGTGAATTGTATTGAGAATTTTCAGTCATTTATCCTAAATTTCATTGTTAAAAAAGAAAAGCTTGATGAGGGAAAATTCATAGGGAGTGGCTATTAGCATTGAATAATTACTTTAATTTAAGATTGGTATGATTTGTAACCCATTGGATGAGATTAGACAACTCAAGGACTATTATGTAGAAGGGACTAATTGATCGATTTTGGGCATGTTTAGATTTTCTTAGTATTTTTTATAAATAATGATGTTTGGTAGGTGTGTTTAGCTCCATTTCATAAGTTAAGAAGCATTAATGTTTTTATGTTGGAAAAATATTTTTGTTAATAGGGAGTGAAAATGGAGAAATTAGCAAATTAAGAAAGCCTAAGAATGGACTATGTATGCATATATGTATTTATATGTTGGATTTAAAGGCAATTAGTCTTCCACTGGTGGAAATTAATTGGATTTAAGGACATGAGGACTTTACCAAAATCTTAGGCACTCTCTTAAGTTGTATATGTGTGCATACTTTAGGCGTGAAAATGATAATTAGTAAAGGAATAATGGTGACCTTAAAGAAAAGAAATAAGTGGAAAGAAAGCCGATTGAGAACAACAATTTAATTGTTAATTAGTTTAATCCAGGGGATGAGACATTAGAAATTTATTTGAGTTGAGATATTCCTAGCATGGGACATTAAGGATATACGTCTTGTTTTAAGGATGATAAGGAAGGAAATGTGTGAATTCTGCATCTTGGTGAATAGATAATGCTAGTTATACAAATTCCTAATTTACTACATTTCTTTGTGAAATATTATTATTTGAACTTCCTTGTACTTTGGGACAAACTTTTAGAATTTATAAACTTCATCATTTTTGTATACTCTGAATATTTGGAAAACTTAGGATTTGAAGGAACTTTATCAAGCATTTGGTTAAATTTCTGACTGTCAGAATCACTTTGATTATGCATATTCCAAAGTATGCAAATTTTACAATTTTGAATTACTATGATTTTGGGATTCTGAATCACTTTGATTCTAGATTTGCGAATAACTCTAAATTTGGATTTTTGATTTCTCCGTATGTTTTTAAACTAGTTTTTTGTATTTAGAAATGTTAAGCAAGTTGAATTAATATTCATGAATTTCTTTAATTTAGTATTTCAGTTCTACATTGATTTTGGATTTTCGATTTACGTTGATTCTAATTTTTTTTAATTACATTGTTATGGGTTTTTGAAATAATTGACTCTATATTTTTTAATTTCTCCATCCTTTATTTTTGAAGTACTCTGAGTTGCATTTCTGAATTATTTAGATTCTGCATTTACAAAAATTCTTTAATTTTGTATTTTTTTTTAAATATGTTGATTCCATATTTTTGAAGTTCTTTGATGTTGTAAGTTTTGAAATAATTTGATTTTGTAATTCAGAGTAGTTTAGTTATGTAATTATTTATGTAAAAGGATTCCTGAGAATCTATCCAAGATATGACCCTGTAGCAAACGATAGTAAACGTTAGCTATAGTGCATTACGATATGATATTTAGATATGTCTGAGGTGTAATGTCATTGTTCGAATATAACTAAGGCATAATGTCATATTCTGATACTCTGTTTGAGTTGAAATATCATGACTCTGATTATATGGAGTCATATTGTTCGAGTATGATATCTGTACTGTTCTGTTTGAACTAGCTTAGAGCTAGCATTTAATTTCTGATGGTTTTGTTGGATGTTCCCTATCCTTTTGTTGAAAACTAATTTCTTATGTATATATAATAAATGTAAATGTTATGAACTACAAGGATGTTATTAAACAAGGGTGGTGGTAAGTAGGGATGGTGGCAAATGCCTCGTCTACGATTCTTGCCTTTGATTCCCGCCTGTTAGCTCACGATTAATCTAACTTTTCTTCTATTTGAGAATTGAACTTTTGTAAGAAGAAATGAAAATGATTTTAAATTCTGGCTTGTGTTTAGTATCTTTGTGTGGACATGAGAGGGAATGGTAGGATTATCTTTTTATTCTGTATTAAGTAAATTTATCTCGTATTTATGTCTCATGTTTCAAAAGGAAAACAATTAGTTTATGAAAAGCTATACCATACGTGGTCTGTCACTTCCTTTGCATCATTAAGTATTATTTACTCATTGAGTTTTTACTCTACTTTCATCATTTAACATTTTTCAAATTGCAGCATCGATCAAGAAACCCACTTGCAAAGTAAACTTAGCTTAACAGGTGTCTCTTTATTTTAGTAAGCCTTGCATTGCTTGCAAGAGCAATACTTTTTCCTATTTCTATGAAGTATATACTCTAATGGCTAGTTTGTTTATAGGCAAATGGTTCCATATGTTTATTGTTGTGTTAATGGTTGGTTGTTGTATATTATTGAAAGCAGAGTTCTCTTTCTTGTTCTATATAAGATATTCTTGTTGTAAACATTTAAGAAGGTCCATGTTTTAGAAAAAACTTTGGCAAAATTTTTACAAGGGAATGAAACTAATTCTTTTGTATATATTTTGTTTTCGTTCCATCTGTTGATAATTTAGTTTGTTCATACAGTTATTAGACTTATTGAGGTGTATGATAGACATATAAGAGCAAGATTTATCTCGTTTCCTGTACCGATCATATCCTCATTCTTGGGGTAGTAACAAAGAAGCTAATAATTTACATTCCACAATTAAGCAAAGTATTTCTAGAAGTGTTGTAGTTATTACATCATTAATTAAGTGCTTGAATTGGAAGTAGAAGCACCTTTTACTTTTAGTCCAACATGGATATCTTGTTCGGCAAAAAAAGATTATCATGGATATCAGCGAAGGTTGAAAGCACGTTTATATTAATGTTATAATTAATCTCACTCTAAACTGCAAGTGTCATTGTGTTGGTCGGCAAATTTGAACGAAACTGGTCACTTACTCATAGTGTTGGAGCCAGATCCTAAATTAGTGGAATGTAAAACTTTTCTAAAATAGACTTTTATATATTTTATTTTAAAAATTATATTTTTTAATATAAAATTCTTTGCCTTTAAACTTTTGAATTAAGCTAGATAAAAGTAATTTACTAACAACTTTATAACTTTCTCCTTCTTAAATTTAAATTTTAATAAGTATTATATTATATATTACTCTCTATATTAATATTAATTTCACTACTTAAATGTTTATGAGAACATATGTATATATTCACTACTCTTACGTTGCACAAGAAAGATACACTTAAAAATATATATCACTTGACAACGTCATAATAGTTTAATAAACAATTCAAAATACTATCTTGAAGGAAATAAAAAAGTCTATTTGATGATACATTAAAATTTATAACTGTCAATTTGCAAAAGAATTATATTTATATAGCATTATAAATATTTTTTTATCCAACATTTCAAAAAAAAAATTATAACATTTTTAAGGACAATTGTTTAAGGTTTGACTAAAAATAATATGTTGACATTTGAACTTAATTATGATCTACTCATTTATTGTAAAACTACTATTTACAAAAATGTATCAAATATTTACATATAAATTAAATATAAAATTATATACATAATACTTATGTGAGTCTAATGAGTTTAAATTAAAATATCAAATAATAAACAAAATAACATGACTTAATCATAAATCCTATTCCTAATTGGATATGGACTAGGGTTTATTTTTAGGTTAAGTCAAAATCCTTTTCCTAATGGGATTTTGAATCCTAGGGTTCCTTTTTCATAGGAGATACTATAAATACCTTATGTAGTCATTACTTTGCACAAGAGCTCTATAGAAAAGCAATATTTCTTTTTTTTCTTTTGAGAAGATTGTACTCTCCATATTGTTTTCATAAAGTACTGCTTCAATTTTCCTAGTTAATCAAGAATATAAAATCTTATCAATGTTGTTTTTTGTTTTTTTTACTTTATGGTAATTTTAATTCTTATTCTTTAAGCCTTATCATTTGTGTTTTTAAGGATTGGTTTTATAGTGGTTTAGTAGGACAATGATTTAGAATTAATTGTTGCCTAAATCGGATTATGTGCTAGTGTTTTAATCTCTTTAGATTGGGTTTCCACACTATTTGATATTAGAGCATCTATCAAAGCTAAATTCTTATTTATCTTTATTTTAATTTGTGTGTTTGTTGCAAAATCTATTTATTTAACAATTAAAGGCCAACAATTAAAAAATAAAAGGACTGTATTAGTTTTACTATTGAAATATGAAAAGTCAAAAGATGAAGAAGAAGAAGAAACTGTTTGTGTATGTGGAAATGGGAAGAAGTGGTTATCTCTATTTATAATTGATCATGTTGTGGCCATGTGTCATTGGCTGGTTGAATCCCTTCATTCATGGTTTACCATAATCAAATCTTGTGGCTCAAGATTATTATATGTCTGGGTCCTCCTACATTTGATGAGTTTTTATATGTATTTAATTTTGAATTAGACATATCAAAATGGATATATTCATCATCTAATTATATTTTCATTGAATGCTTTTATTTATTTGTTATAAGAAAATTATATACTAATTTTTAAAGTTTTAAAAAACTAAAATTATAAATAACTTTTACATGTTAACTATTAAGTGTCTATAAAGTTTTATATTCTTATGTGATAATTTTTATATAAACAAAGACAAGTTCTTTTTGTAAATTTTGAAATTGAAATTTACAAGAGAAGATTGAAAGGAAACGAAATCTTATTTTTTGAAATTTCTTAATAAAAAGGTCAAAGAAATTTTGAAAATTAAATGGGAAATAAAAATTTGTTTTGAAAACATTAAATGAGTATAGATTGTTAGAACCACAATTTACTAAAATTGTGCTCGACCATTATTGAATAAAAACTTAATAATACTAATAATCTCACATGATTTTTATTAATTGACTTTTTAACTGTTTAAGGAGACATTAGACCTGATATAACATAAATGAATTATTACAATCATTCATCCAATGTGAGTGTGCATTAGTGTTCAATTAGCCGTAGAAGAATTGTTTACAAAATCTAAAATAACTCGAATGGATTTGCTTCCTGCAACTTCTATAACTTAGCCTTGCTAGCTTCTTGCCATCAGTCCGCACAATATCCTTGGCGACTTCCTTTTTTATTTTGACTTGGAAACAACCTTTCATGATTTTTCAACAAAATTTTCAGCATCTTTCATGGCTTTTATTCTCACAAATAAAAAAAAAAAAGGAACAAGAGCATGCATTCACATAGATTAAATCCAATTTTGAACCATACATTCTTGCCACAAATAAGAGCTATTTCCTAATCTAAAAACAAGATGAAATAACATAATTTCCATTTTGAAAAGAAGCATTATACCTTGACTGAATGGGGAATAAAAAGAAAGCAATAGCAAAAGAAAACATGATGCTATATGAATGAAACCTCATGACAGAGAAAAAAAGAAGCATTTTGCCACATGACCAAAATCTTATGACAGAACAAAAAGAGCGTACTGCCACACTGGGATCACTGGGTTAAGTGTCATTTCTGGGATTAATTTATGCATATGTGTTCTTTATTAATTCCCTTCAAGCTTTGTTATGTTGCTGCGTTAATATCGTACTTGTTTTGCTGTCATGGTGTTTGATTCTGGTGCTACGTTATTTCCGTTCTTTTTTATATTATAGTGTTTGTTGAATTACTGCAATGTTTTACCCTTTTGCTGTCATAAGTTTTGCTTCTGTCATTGCATAATGCTCATTCCTTTTGCTGATAAAGATCTCTTTAAGTTGCAGCATCATTTCTATCTTCGTTCTGCCATAGGTATCATTGGTATGTAGCAGTTATGCTTCCTTCTTTTTGCTGTCATAGGCTTGTGGTCTTTCATTTTGGTTACAGCATAATGCTCATTCCTTTTGCTGATATAGAGCTCATTCAAGTTGCTGCATTGTGTCATTTTGTTGCTGTCATGAATCCATGTAGTTGCTACACATTTCCCTTCAATTTCTATCATAAATTTTTGTTGAAGTTGCTGCATGATCACTCATTTGTTTGCTCTCATGATTTCACGGAGGTTGATTCATCAGTTTCCATTAGTTTTCTTTCATGTCTTTGCAAGAAGGTTGCTGCATGATTTTCTCCTTTATTTGCTGTCATGATTTTGCAAGAATGTTGCTGTAAAATCCTCTTTAATTAGTTATTAATCTTTGCATTAATGTTGCTGCAAAATCCTCTTTAATTCGCTGTTAAGCCTTGTGTTCTGATGCTGTAAAGTCCTCCTTAATTTGCTGCCATGAATTGCAGGAATGTAGCTGCATTGTTTCGCTCTCTTTTGTTGTCATGAATTGTGACTATGTGGCTGCATTGTTTTTTTTCAAAAAAATTTTTTTGGATCACATAGGTTTCATTTAGATGACTGCATTGCTTTCTTTTTTTGTGCTGTCAGGGATTTCTTCACTTAGGTAGCTGCATGTTTTCCTTTTTTTTCTGTCATATGAGTCATTGTTCGTGTGGCAGTTTGCTCTTTTTGTTCTGTCATAAGATTTTGGTCATGTGGCAAAATGCTTCTTTTTTTCTCTGTCATGAGGTTTCATTCATATAGTATCATGTTTTCTTTTGCTATTGCTTTCTTCTATTCCCCATTCAGTCAAGGTATAATGCTTCTTTTCAAAATGGAAATTATGTTATTTCATCTTGTTTGTAGATTAGGAAATAGCTCTTATTTGTGGCAACAATGTATGGTCCAAAATTGGATTTAATCTATGTGAATGCATGGTCTTGTTCCTTTTTTTTTTTTTATTTGTGAGAATAAAAGCCATGAAAGATGCTGAAAAATCATGAAGGGTTGTTTCCAAGTCAAAATAAAAAGGAAGTTGACAAGGATATAGTGCGGACTGACGGCAAGAAGCTAGCAAGGCTAAGTTACAGAAGTTGCAGGAAGCAAATCCATTCGAGTTATTTTGGATTTTGTAAATAATTCTTCTATGGCTAATTGAAGGATGAATGATGGTAATAATTCATTTGTGTTGCTGTGTCATATCTAAAGCCTCCTTGGGCACTTAGGGAGTCAACTAATAAGAGTCATATGAGATCGTTAGTATTCTCAGGTTTTATTCAATAATGATCGGTCACCCTTTTAGTAAATTGAAGTTCCAACAATCCACACTCATTTAATGTTTCCAAAACAAATTTTTAATTCCCATTTAATTTTCAAAATTTCTTTGACCTCCTTGTTAAGAAATAATAATAAAAAAAAAAGATTTCGTTTCCTTTCAATCCTCTCTTGCAAATTTCAATTTCAAAAATCACAAAAAGAACTTGTCTTTGTTTATTTAAAAATTGTCATGTGAAAATATCAAACTCCAAAGACACTTAATAGTTAACATGTAGAAGTTGTTTAAAATTTTTAGTCTCTTTAGATTTTGAAAGTTAGTATATAATTTTTCTTATAACAAATGAATAAAAAAGTTAATAAATAAAAGCAATTTTAATTTACAAAAATGATTTTTTTTGCCATTTTATTTATTTATATATTTGGAATTGCTGTGTGATATTGTTAATCTCTTTCGGTACTAAAGATTTAATCGGTACACGTCATGTGAGATCTCTAATCTTCCTAGACTTTAAAAGTTAACGTATAGTTTTCAAAAATACAAAATTAAATAATTTCTTACGAAACAATAGCTTATTTTTTTAAAAAACCCCCAAAACACTACTCTTCAAGAATTTCATTTCTTTTAGAAATTTAAGATAAAAATTCCAATTTTAAGAAATCCAAGAAAGCATAAATTCCAGAAATCCTAAATGACATTTTACCTCAATAATTTCACTCTTTTTTTTAATGTAAAATAAAATTCCAACTTCAAATATCCAAAAAAATAAAATTCAAAAATCCTAAAAATCCCTTGCCTTTATATTTTCATTTCACTTTCAAATTTAAAATGAAATTCTAAATTCCAAAAGTCCAAGAAAGTGATATTAGACTGATTTCATAAATTAAAACTCCCTAACCAAATTCGCATTCGCTTTGTTTAGGAAAATCAAATTGATTTCCACTATCTTGCATATTTGACAAAAAGTAAAAGACACTAACTAATTGCAACACATTCCTATGTCGACTTATGTGGACTTTAATCTTAATCAATGGGTATGTAGGCCCTTGGTTATCGTCCTCAATCAAATTTGCCTTTGTAAATATCCATTTGATCATTTTCATTGTTGTTGTTTCTATTTTCTATGTTTAATGTGTATTTGTTTTGATGAAGGTAATCAAAATAAATCTAAAGTCGTATTATATTAGTTTTGCTTAACTAGTTTAGGGTAATTGTCCTTATAGATAGGTGTTATGGGTCCCCATACTCAAATAGACTCATGAATCTATTTCTATTATTTTGCATGCCACCTTTCCATTTTTCTTTTCTTTTAAAAATAGTTTTTCAAAATTTTCCTTAAACAATTTTGGTGGCGATTCTAGTAAAATTTTTTTTTTTAAAAAAATTCGTTTTAGGAACTAATTTATTTTCTTTACTTCTTTTCTCACCCTCTGTGGGATGTCAGGTACGACATTTTTTATATATGGTTTCATTTCTGAATTTTCCTCATCTCATACTCGTATGGTTTACATTTATGGTGAACATATGCTTGTGAATCTATTGACCAAAGGCCTACTCATAGTAGTATTTTAAAATCTTGTAACTCATATGGGTCTTATTGAATCCCTGATGAAGCCTTGGTCCAGTGGGAGCATGAATTGAGTCCTTAAATGACTTTTATGATGTAATATGATACCTAAAATGTCATTTCATACTTTATTCTGTTCAAATGTTGAAACTAAGTCTATAATAATATTAGCATCACTTGTTTCCCTATTAGATTCAGTACTCTTATATAGTTTCATTTCTGAACCTACTATGGTTAAATATTTATACATATCTACATATTTATGCTATATTAATTTCTTAGTTCTTTTTATTTATTAGTTATCCTAATATTTGATTAACGCTATCCAAGAGGGAAATTAAAAACTAATTTTAAATTATATTTGTGGATTAGCATTAATCTTCTTATTAGTATATTTTTCTTATGATTATTTATTAAGCAATTAATCTTGATCTAAATCATAGAATGAATTGGGTCCATGTTAATTATGGGTAATGTGATGGCTTGGATTATTTATAAACTCATTGAATAAAGACCCCCAACCTACAGCCTATTGTTAATTAGTAATTATCTCATCAATTTGCCAATTTAGAGTTAATTGAGGGAGAGATTGAGCTCATTTAAATATTGTTAATTGAAACTTTTTTCAACTTATTAAGAGAAAACCTTAGTTTTTATTGTTCTCTATCTATGAATAGTTCGGGTTGTGAGTTGTTAATTCTCTACTATTTTTCTTAGTTGATTATTTATGGCTTAAAGTGGTTTTTTCTCCAAGGTATACTTTATGTTATCTTCCATTAGAACATAATATTATTTACGTTTTCATCCTTCCTTCCAAAGGGTGAAGCATCCAAATGATGGTAAGTTCAAGCACTTTTAAGAGTGAAAAATAACACACTTAAAGATGGGTACTTAAATATAACTCACTTTCAAGAATGCCCCACCTTAGAAATATTTACTAGAATCTTTCAAAAAATGGATAAAAGGACCACCCTTTGTATGAGTCTCCTAAAAGTAAAAGTTCTCTTAGTTCCCCCTGCACAAAAAGAAACCTCATATGTACAACTTTTGACACTCAGACACCCTTAAAATGGCCAATGAAGCATTTTCATGAAGGATAGTTGTTATTTGAATTAAAGGAAAGATGGCTCGGAGTTGTTATTTGGAATTTGGAAATGGCAAGGTTATCATAAGTATGTCAGGGAGAGATACTAGAATTAAGGCATCCATTACTTTTGGATTTCATATTTCTACACATCTATAGTACATCCGTTCAGTTACATTCATCTCTTGGGATCATATCCATTTCCACCTCTAGCTCCGCTTAAGCCTCCTACAAATAACTCAGTAAAACATAAAGTGAAAATCACAAGACATAAACATATCAAGATAGCTTTTAAGGTACTTACCTGATGCAATAGTTTCAAATTCCTTATATTGATCAAAATCTCATTATTCAAAGTTAAACTCTATAGGATTTAGCTAATTTTTAGGTGCAAATTAGTGCCTCAGTTATCTTAAGTGATAATGAACTCTTAAAAGTATCAAGCATGAGACCACCAGTGCTAAAAATAGACTCGAAAGCCACAATGGAGACTGGCACAACTAAGTCATCATATGCAATTGATGATAGTATTTTATATTTTAAGGAATTTTCTCTCTACCAAGCTAAAATATTGAAAGAAGTATAATCATCGAGTATTTCAAACTTAAGATGTATCTCCAACTCTATTTTCATCTATGAACTTTTTTCGCTCTTTTGGCTCATCTACCACTTGTCCATCAGTCTTGCTGAGATAAAAGAAGGAACTTATACCCTCGGTATCCAAAATACTACTAGAACCACCATAATATCTCTAAATGGTTGAGGTACGCCACTAGTAACACCCCTAAAATATTGTTCATACAAACGATACAAGGTATCTTTAACTTTTATCTTCATAGCCTCACATACATCAGGGTCAAGATACATATCATTAAAAGTGGAATTTACATAGGCAAGCTTGAACTAAGCATCTAGCACCACTCCTATAAGCAAGGGGTTCATATTCTCTGGCTCCCCTAATATTTATCATACTTACTTTTCGTTTTTCTTGCCATTTATATAATAAGAAGATCTGAATGATTATAACTTGCTTGCAAGATAGCATAAACAAGAGCAATATCATGAAAGAACACATTTGATGTTGCATACAATGATCCAAAAATTTGTAGTGTGACACTATAGAATTCCTGCAAGAACTTAACAAATACAGCATTATTACTTAAATCTACAAATGTAAGGGACCAATTGGATGACCATCTTCAAAAAAGTAAGTTGTATATTGTTCATTATTGTCTTCCATCTTTTCAAACACCTTATGAAATTTCATAGCATGTTCCAACATCAAGCGAAATTCCGCTTGATTTGAGATTTAGAAGCTGAGGATGATGAAAGCTAAAGTTAGTCGGAGGTGGACAATGAATGGAACGGATGAATGCTGATGAATGAACAGCAAGCCAAATAGGGGTTAAAGGGTGAGTTTCAATGATAAACGTTGAAACTTGAAAGAGAAGAGAACTTAGGTCTTAGAGTTTGAAACGTGAATTAAGGTTATTGGGTAAAGTTTAATCTAACCAAATTTAAAACCAAAAACAAAAATTCTTGAGCCAAGCCAGGGATTTTGACCAAATTTTTAACCCAAATCGTAGCTCGGTCCAGGTGCTTACCTCGAGATTTCCCTCTTTTATTAGCCTATCTTAATTTTGACCAGGCCTAACCTAACTTGAAAGCTGGGGTTATTAAGTTCTCCTTGTCTTTGCTCAGCCTTACATGGGACCCACATCATTACTAATCTTAGATATTTTATAATTATGATTAAATCATTGCCATCCATTTCTTAAGATAAAATCGTAGCCTTACATTTAGATCAAATCTTCATTATTAGATCAAAATCACATGATTAAATCATATCCATCCATTTAGATTAAATTACAACCATTGGATTAAAAAGATCAAATTCTAGCCATACATTTAGACTAAATCATAACTATTAGATTAAAATCATGTGATTAAATCCTAGGCATTCATTTGGATTCAAATATAACCATTAGATTAAAGAGATTTAATTTTAGCCTTGCATTTAGATTAAATCATCACCATTGAATTAGAATCACATGGTTAAATCCTAGTCAACCATTTAAATCAAATTTTAACTATTAGATTAAGAGATCAAATCCTAGCAATCCACTTAGACAAAATCGCAACAATTGGATCAAAAACATGTGGTTAAATCCAAACTATCCACTTAGGTCATATATTAAACGGAGGATCTAAAAGCCCTGATTAAATCCTAGCCATTGAATTCTCTTTAAATATCCCACACCCTACTATATGCCTTCAATTCACTCCCCACATCCTACCCTTGCCTACTTGATCTCATCTCACTCACACTCGAATCCTTCACTTTTGCACCACACTTGCATTTAAATAGGAAGTAAGGAAACTTAGGAGGATTACTTAGAAAGGCATATCCAAGTAGCATGATTTAACATATTCTATGTTCTTTTATTCTATTTTTTTTTCCTTCTTCTTCTTCTTGAATAAGTGTTCATGACAATGCAAAGGCAAAGGATTTGGCTATGGCATGAAAATACATTTGAAAATAAAACACACCAAGAAAATCCATAACCAATCTTTTGACTTACGGTTATTAATCTTGAAATTTTGGTTACCATGACCATCGAAAAGCTTAATCAAGATGAAAGAAGGAAAGAATTACAGAAGATTAAGGCTAGAAAGGTATCTTGAAATATGTATGGAAATATAATGTAAAATATCATAATCACTTTAAGATAAGAACTTCGATAAATGAATTGCTTGTGCATTATGCATACTTACATTAATTTCTTGTCATTCATGCATTATAATTATCTATGTTCATGTTCATTTCAGGTGACAATATGGTAGTTTGAGAAGAGAAATAGTCTTTGTAAAAATGAACTATTCCTATACATTATATACTTATTAATGGTTGAAATTTTATTCAATGAAAAGAGATAATCAAGAGGCTAAAAAAGGTTAATTAGAACCTTAAATGAGCCCATGAGCCTCATATATATGAGACTATGGTTGGCTATCTACCTAAATGTCTATTATGGAGTCTTTGGTTCCTTAAGAAAGCATTACATCCCATGAATCCTAAAATCTATAGCAGGCCTTACAGCTTAAATGATTACAGGAAAAATGTGGTTGTTACATTACTTGCACCACAATCTGAATTTTGAGTTCTATGGTATACTATTATGCTAAATGATATCAAGAAAATTAGGTGAGGAAAAGAATGTATCTTCACTAGGAACAACTTGAAGTAGAATATATGTGAAACGTCCTAGACCAATATGGATTTAGAAAGTTGGAAACCAATAGCACATAAATTTTTAAAATACTAAGAGGATTCCTGACCACCTAAAGGACATCAATGTTCAAAGGAAGAATTCAAAAAAGAAATCCTTATAGTTCTCTCTCAGATTATCCAACCTTGACCATATGATGGATTAGATGACACATCGAGACAGAGATTGTATTACTCAACTTTGTTTTTGGTACCAGCTGGGGGACACCTCAGCTAAAAGTAGGGTACACTGCTAGTCAAGTGTCATACACTGGGGCTTATGAGACTTTATCACCTAGGTATGACATTTGTTGGGATTCATGAGACTCAAATAACCCAAATATGATGCCTTAGTGCCTAATGGTCGAGGAAATTATCTACCCTTAGTTGCCACATGTTTGTTTGTGGCATAACTTGTGAGAAATTTGCATGTTGATATTTAACATGCATTTATACTCCATGAAGATTATAATTCTAAGTCACACTATATTCTATGGATATTTCAAATATCATATATGCTTGTTCATGTTATTGAGAATTTTTTTCTCACTTCTCAGTTGTTAATGATTTTATATGGCAGTTCATCAAATCACCCTTAAAGTACATGCAGATTGAGTATTTGTCCCTCCAATCGGACAAGTATTTCTGATAGATAAGATTGTTATTGTAACTTGTGACATGACCTTGCGTGTGATATCACTTATGTTCGTGTCACTAGACAGCATAAATCCCACTAGATTTCCAAGCCCAAGAAAATGCTATAACTAAAGCTTTAGTATGAGTTTCAAAGGAAAATATGGGTTACTTTTTGTTGTATAATAACATTAGGCCTATTTTTGGTAGCTAGTAGACAAAGGCCTAAAACCCTATCCCTAGTTTTGTTAAATTAGTTAAACAGTTTTATGAACTATTGGATGTTTAAGCTTTTGATTATCTATAATATATGATTATGTTTTAATTAATTTTGATATATTTATCATAAAGTTTTGCATATAAATAATCTATATTTAGAATATAAGTTAAATAGAAAAGGGCTAAAAATTGTACAAAAATAGCCATTAAAAAGTAATAGTTGCTTTTTTACCATTGTGCTAGTCAATTACTAAATTGATGTCAGTCAATTGGTCTTTCTTTTTCTTCGTTTAAGTTGAAAATTGAACCCTGACAGCCAACTATTGTCTAGCGGTCAGTTGACTGGTCACTCACAAAGAGCCTCCAGTCAAATGGTTCTAAGGTTTGCAATTAATTAGGCTTGTACTAGGGGTTACCGGTCAACTATTAGCTAAATTCTAGTTAACTAAGGACTCACTAAGAGCTCCAAGTATACTTAGCTTAAGTTGACACTTGATTGGGGCACTACAAAGGCTTCTAGTTGATGGAGCATAAAGGCCAGTCAATTGGGACATCGATCATAAGCTCAAACTGCCCAATTGACTCAGACATAGGCTGGCCTAGCTACTTCCAGTTGATTGGGAACCTTCACCTAAAATCAACTTATTTGAATTCAAGGTCTCAAAAGAAATAACCTAAAACTAATTGCTTACAAAAAAAAAAAAAAAAAAACCTTTCAGCAAGTGTTTGTAATAGACAAAATCAACCTATTCAGCAAATAAGTTCAACATGAATTTTGGCCATAGGAGGACTATAAAGACTACCCTTGAGCTATGCTTCCAAGAAAGCACCTAGGAAGATGTAAGAAAATAGAGCTTTCTCTTGTCTTCAAAGCAAAATTTTGAGCCTTTTTCTTCCCCTTTTTGCATTATAACCTCAAAAATCTCAATTTTTCCTATTGATTGCACCTTCCTTAGCAAAATTCATGTTTTCCCTTAATATGGTTGATGTTGATGGCAAATATCTAGATTTTGCACTTCATCTGATGCCATGGCAATGCCAAAAAGTTTTTCACTAACATGACTTTTATCTATTGCCATAACTTCGTGGCCTAACATTAAATGTTAGTGGGTACCACTCATTGAAAAGATCTTGTTGAGCTCTACAATTTTGTGTTGAAATGACCATCTTTAAATTTTGATGTTTCAGGGTTCAAAAGTGGCATTAGAGTTAAGTATTTAACATTTTAAATTGAATACATTTCAACTCTCTTTCTTGGCTTCTTTTGGTTTTTTTGTGAAAGTCATCTAAACATCCTTGTGTCTTCCTTTTCAATGCCTCCAAACCCTAATTTCATTTAATTAAAACAAATCTCCTACAATTTCCATAAAAAGGTTTGAAATTAAATGAATATAATGCAAGGAAGCAACTAAATAGTCTAACCCATAAAATACATGAAATTAACATTATTTGTCAACTAGATTAAAAGAATTTATCCAAAATACATGAGAAATCCCTAGTAGATATACAAATAATAACATAATTAGGGTTTTATCAATAATAGGAAGCTCTTGGAATTTAATTCCTTCATGGTTTTTACTTTATTACTTGTTATCTGAATCCAGTAATCAAGTGTTTATATATTCTTTTGGGATTTTATTTACTCATTGAACATTTAGAACCTTCAAGTAATAGAGCTAAGTAGGAGCCCACATTTGGGAGTCATCATTAGAGATATGTGATGAGCCCTACTTTTGTAATCGCGCAAGCTAGTTTTGTTATGTTCATTATTTGTAAAGTTTGTATAGATTTATTTACGTTTATATTCTATAATTAGCTCTATATTGCCTACAGGTAGGATTCGCCACCCGTAGTAGCTATATCTCATTTAGATTTGAGAGTAGAGCTCTCTTGTATATTGGTTGAGTTTATAAGTATTGTTAGAATTTTAAATTGTGCAGTTTTCAAGTAAGACTACCAAAATTTCAACAAAACCTTAAGTCATTATTATATATGAGATAAAAATGGAAATCGATTAGTGTTAGTCACTTTAAGGCCTTTTAGTTTATATGAAATGTGTAGGTCAAATGGGAAGTTAAGACTTGCGAAATCCAGATTTTCCTGGGTTTTTGCGCTGGTCACACTCTAAGTTTTCAAGTTGAGACATGATTAATTGCAAAAATTAAAGAAATTACAATTAAAAATTAACATCAAAGTGAATAAATGCAACTATAAGTAGAGGATCCACACATAAGTCATAACTATGCCCATTACATAAGCTTATAGATTATATTAGCATATAGGCTTTTATAAAAGTAACTCAGACACTCACTCTACTTAGCAAGCTTTTCTAGGGAATTATATGAGATGTAATGATCGTAGATTAGTAGTGTGTCATAAAAATAACTTAGCTGCGTAATTTTCATTTATACTTAGTGATAAATTATTGACCTAAAAGAATTGTGATAAAATTCGCCCTTAGCTAGCTAGCTAATGTTTTATTTTTCTTTTGGTAGCAAGTGAAAATTTGAATATATTTTCTAGTTAAATTAATTATAATGTTGACCTATTTAGGTTCAATCCAGACTTTCAAGGTAGGAATTATGAAATGAAAACTTTGCACAGGTACAGAAATACATCACTCCAACAAAATAAATTTGAAAAAATGTGTTATAAACCAATTGGCTGTTTGGTTCTGTATTTGTTTTCTTATTTTGAAACAAGTTTTGTGAAGTACTATTTAAACAATTTGAAAAATTAGAATAAAAAATTTATTCTAAAAAATTTTTAAATTAAGGAAAAAATAAATCTGCAAGCTCCATGGTAGATTACAAGATAGCCATTACTTGATTGGGAATGATGAAGAGAAGGATTCCAATATAACATTTTTGTTCCCATAATTTCATCTTCTCTAATCACAAAACATAAAATTAGTAAACAATAATCAACAGCTCATATATTTATGTCGAGAGAGTATACTATTTTTATTACAACCTCCACACTACTTTATTACATAGCCCTACTTTTCTAGTAAAGCATATGCTTTATTTGGCTGAAATAAAGACCTACAATAGTAGGTTGAATAGAGAATATCAAACCAAAGTGGAAACTGCAGAATTCCAAACAAGGGTATCAGTAGAAATGCAAGAACAGAAATCAAGCTAGGAACCAATTTTATGCTATGGTAATACGTTACGAATAAGGCACAACTAAATGCTACCATCATGCTTGTTATGGAGATGAATAGAGCTATGAGGCCAAAAATCAACTTCAGTGGCAGTGACTTGTAAAAATCAGACTCTGCGTAACGTGAGATGATAATAGAAAGGAAAATTAGGATTGAGGTTGCCGATGAGATAAGTGCAGTTGCATTTGATATAGAAAATGCAGTAAATGCTGGTTTATTCAAGTAATTAGGATTCCCAGTGTTGTCATTGTTACCACCGGGTAAGCTGAACGTGGCAGAGAAAACCCCAGTGGCAATCACAGTTGAGACAAGCATGCAAGAGTTAGCTGTGTTCTTCATCCAAATCTCAGCTTGTCTGAGTAAATTTTTATGCTGCTTAGTGAATAACTCACTAGGAGTTAAGCCTTTGGAATTACGTGTCTCTATGTTTGATGGCAACATTATTTTCTTCACCTCCTGCCATATGAAAGGTGCCATTATAGATTTAACATGATGAAATGATACATATAGCTAAATTTTAGTGACACACACACACACATTCATATGTTTGCTTTTAAAAAGAACTGTTATCCATATAGAAAAGATGTTTGAAGTTGTTTTCTAAGTGTCACTTCAACTAAGTAGACTAACTTGTATTAAGTAAAGGTATACTTGTATAGATATTACTATAACCTCTATAATAATACTATGTCAAAAACATTTTACTTCAAATATTTAAACTATTAAATGAGGATTCATATAAACAACTTTTAGAATAGACAACTACTTTCATTCCTACACTTTGTTTTCAACAGTACTCTTCGAGGACTTAAGGCTCTTCATCATTGACCACTCAAACATTAGCGACTAAGTGTTGGATGCCAGTTTTGAAGGATTAAATTGAAAAATGATACAATCTTTAGAGATAATAATAATAATTTACTGTATTTTGATAATAATTTCTAACATCATTAACACTAATTTACAAGTGAGCAGACAAAAGTAATACACTAGTATTTGGTACACGAAAGTTTAAATTCCTAAATACTTGAAAACATAGTTATAAATTATAAGCTTTCTCTCTCTCTCTATCTCTCCATGCATATAATTCACACGTATTCAAGTACACAAACCAAAGAAAGCATGATTATATATATCTAGGGTTAAGAGAAGAGGATACCTGAAACCATATTAACTCAAGCATTAGTTGAAAAGCTGCTCCTGAAACCAAGTTTAGTTGATCTGGTGGTGCTAATTTTGCAGCCAAATGTAATAAACTGTTGCCATCGTCATCAACAGAAGATGCTATTAAATCCTTAATTGAGCTGATTTCATGTATCAGATTGAAGATTCTAGCATGGCGCTGCTCGACGGCAAAGTGAATTATACTTCGACCTTTGTGGTCCTTTGCCCATATCAAATCAGGAAAATTGCTTATAAGCTCTGCTAGAAACTCAAAATTTCCAATTAGTACAGCATCAAATACTAAAGGTGAAGGATTATGTATGATTTCCCATATCTCTGACTCTGAGTTTGCTGTAGTGAGTATCACTGTCCAAAGATGACGCACAAGTTGGAGGACTTGAGTCTGCTTTGTAACTGGCATAACATAATTTGACAAATAAATAATTATGTTGAATAGAAATCATTTTGTTGAAAAGAATGGTTGAAGAAATTAAAGAATTTGAAGAATATAAATGAATCACTTCCACTAGTATATTATCAATATAATGAAGTTGAGTTCTTTGGTTTGCTCTTAAAATTGGTCTTAGGAATGTAATTACTATGTGATATATTAAAGAAAAATATATGGTAAATGACATGTCAAAATATATTGACTGTATTACAATTTAAAATATTTTTCCTATTTATATTCTAGAATTTATTTATGAACCTAAAGTTCTTTATAAACTTTCAATTTTCCTTTATGCTTTATTTTTCAATAGTCCCACAATAACATTAGTTTGTAAATTTTTAACTCACCCATGTACTTTTTTTTATCCCAATAATTCATTAAATCTCTAGTTATATCCATATTTCTAATTTATATCTTTAAGGTTATTTGGCACTACATAATTCCCTTTACTATATCGAAAAAATTCTATTACTACAAGGAAGATACAAGTGTTGTCTTGGCACTACATAATTCCCTTTCCTATATCAAAATGATAGTAATCACAAATGGACTTACGTGGTTTTGAGAGTTTCTTTCGAGCCAGGAGATGCAAACCCGTGTCATCATTTTTATCCCGAGCTATTGCTAGCCATGGCATAGCCTTTAACATGTCCAGGGCTAAATCTGCAAAATTTTTAAAATTACTTAAATTTCTAACATGTTGATAACGCCTAGCATGAACTTTGTCAAACAAATTGGTCTGAAACAACTCTATTATGATGTCTATCCATGTCCTCATTCCTCCCTATCAATATATATATATATATACACACACACACTACTCACCATACATTCCAGCATTGATGCCAGTAAGGAACAGTATCTCCCAATCCTTGCTTTCAAATATACAAGTAGTTAGGTTGTACAAAAACTTCACCATTTCAAATCTTCCTCGTATGACAGCAAAGTGAAGGGGAGTCAATCCTTTTTCTCCCCTAATTGTTGGCAATGTTTGGTTTCTTTCTTTCATGATCTGTGTCATTCGTGGGTTTCCAACTCCAGCAGCGAGGAAGAAGGCAGTGTTCCCATTGTTATCTTGCAACTCCAAGTCTTCTATTTCCATGAACTTTAGTAGCTCTTCTGCAAAGTGAACACGATTCGCTCCTGCAGCAACGTGTAGGGCAGTGGCCCACCCTTTTGTTATAGCCGTCTTCCGTAGATTCTTGTCTTGCAAGAACAAGCTTTTAGCATCTTTCCAATTTCCTTTCAGTGCAAACTTATGGAGAGGCACACCCACTCTCATGTATTCTTCCCTACTCTCCCCTGGTATCAAATCAAGGTATAATAATCATCAATGTTTTTTAACTTAACGAAAATCGTAACATTATATAGGTCCATGAGAGTGCAAGGGACACTACAACATTATGGCCAATAATGTCGTAGTGGATGTGATCTCCCTTGAAGAGATATGACCACAAACATGAGCTCTTAGTATTGACAGCAAAAGAATTTGAATCAACATATTATGAACGATTAATTGCAGAGATTTTATCAATTTTGTTTTCCAAGTAGAACCAATTCATATATATATATATAGTGCTTATTATTTGAAAATAATGAATATAAAATTCAGAAATAATAAATGTTAGGAATATAATTTATATGAAAATTTTATATTTTCAAATATTGAACGAGTATAAAGCATTTGTATTACTTGTGTGTGTGTGTATTACTTTTTTCCATTTCTAAAATTGGTAATTAAGACCCTTTCGTACAGCTCAAACATTTAGACTCATGTCGATCATTGAATATACTTTGTAAAATAGGGAATTATAAAAAAATATATATGAATTTTTGCAGGGTAAAAAGTTAATAATATATTTATGCAAAATGAAACAAATTCATCCATTATAAATTTAATTATATTAATGTATATAACAAATCATAAATACAATTTAATTTTTACTTTTTATATTTGACAGAATTATTTATTTAAAAAATATAACAATATGGAAGGTGTATTTAAGAAATATTTATTGTGCGTACGTGTTTTTAAAATGATTTAAAAATAGAACGAGATTCCTTATGAACTAGCTACGAAAGTCCATTTTTTGGTATAAATCTACAATGTCAAAATATATTTATTCAATAATTAGAGAGAGAGAGAGAGAGAGAGAGAGAGTACAAAGAAGAAATCTTTACTTGTATCTTGGAGCAGATGAAGGAGAGGTGTTCTACAACGACCTGAATCAAGCCTACCCATTTGAATATGTACTTCTGTGGATGTTGAATCCATCACTCTGGCCATCTCTCTGTAACTTCAAATTTCTAGAAAGAAATAATAAGAAGATGAAGAACAACAAAAAGAACAAGTGAAGAATAGAAGAGGAGGAGGACATTGTTGCTGAAGGAAAGAGAAGAGATCAAAGAACTAGAAGATTAACTTACCTCTCAGTCTAAGCTGTAGGGAATGTGTAACTCAAAACTGCAAATGGTATTTATAACAGCAGAAAGCGATAATGGAATACACAAAATAGCTGAGGCTATGAGCTTATGACATATAAATCTTATCTTACCATACGACCTAACTAGAGAGAGAGCTTTATTGATTAGTCAATGAGAAGTCAACAAAAAGAATGCATATTGGAGGACACGACTCCGACCTAAAGATAAGACTTAGGAACAACTTCCCAGCTAAGGTAGCTTTGAAAAAACTTTTTTACAATATATATACATATATGTATATATATATATGAATCTCCTTTGAAATAAAAGATTACGCTACATAAAATTTAGAAGACAGTTGCGTAATATACTCTTATTTTTTATGTCTAATTATTTATATATATATATATATATTGAAAATAAAGAAACTCTATAATTTTTATGAAAATTCTGCATAATTTACTCTAAAAATAAATATATAACTGTAATTAAACAAACCCTATATCTTCACCAATGTACTTAAGTATTAATCTAACTTAACTTATTTCCAAAAATTAGATTTATTTAAATTTACAATAAATTTAGTCCAATAATTATATGTGGAACGCTTTTACCCTTTGAAAGTGGTGAGGGACAAAACCAAAAAGTTTTCATAAGTGGCCGGGGTTGGAATTAATTAATATGATTTAAAATAATGAAACAGCAATAAACTAATAGCAAGTTGCTCCTCGAGCCCATCAAAACACGTCAAATTGAGTCAGAGTGTAGTTTTTTGTTCGGTTCAAAGAATCAGTGTAGTTTGAGTCACGCTTTCATACTAACAGAAAGTAAATTATAAATTTAAAATTAAGTAAATATATGAAATATAACATGAGATTTTATAAGAGTAAAATATTTTTTTATTTTTTATTTATCATAAAATTATCTTTTTTAATTTAAACTTGTCAAAATGCTAAAAATTCAAAAAATGCTACATAATCTAACTTAAGATTTAAAGTTTAGTAAAAAAATTAAATTTAATAATTTTTTTATAAGAGATCAAATATAACATTTTGAGAGATTAAAATGATAATCTTTTTATAAGAGCCTAAAAACATTTTTTATTTTATTTTATAACAAGTGAATAAATATTTATTAAAGTGAATGTTATATATGATGAATATATACATGTCCTTTTGAGGCAAGTTCTTAGCAACTTCGTGTGGGGCAGACAAAGGAAAAGAAATCTGAAAAGGACAAAAATATGCAGCACCGTTCATACAATGACATTCAGAGCCATTTATTTTGTTTCCTATTTTGGGATTGTCTTTCCTATTTTGTGGTTTGTATTTAATATCCTTGTAATTTTGAATTATTTCCTTCTATTTAAAGTTGACTTGGATTGCAAATTCCATGTCAATCAAGTAATATTTCTATAAATATCCTAATAACTTATTTTGAATTGTTTATTAATCAAGTAATATTTAAATGTTTTGTTTCTTCTTCTTGCGTCCTTTTTTCTTTTTGCTTGTGCATTGCATCATATTTAATGACTAATCAATAGTATTGAAGAAAGGGCAAGGAAGTAACCAAGTGTATCACACCACAAATTCTTAGAGCGTGACCGGCATGAAAATTCGAGACTGATCTCGTTTCTGCAAGCCTAACTTCTCTAGGACCTATGCAATTCACATCACTAAGTAACTCCAAAGTAATTAACCAATGAATAATTATCTTGTGTTACAAATCCGCATATACTACAACGTCTGGTTTTGAAGTAATTCCAACAAAGTGTCCCATAACAAAAAGGGTCTCTCCAAAATTTGCAAAATCGCCTGTTAGCTCAACCAAACAACAAATGGAGCTAATTAGCACTCAAATTTAAACAGAATACAACTAATATGGGGCTGGGAATCCTCCCTGTGATCTAGTAGAGCAACACTAGATTACAAACTGTAAAATGAATTAAAATAAATAAAAAATAGCCTATAAACAAATCCAGGGCACAGCATAGAACCCTAAGCTACCCATGCCCCCCAATAATTAATTAATGGAAAGCGTTACTATTGAAAACATGTGAAAAAAATGTTAAGAAGGGTGAGTGGGTACACTAAGTGAGCAAATAAAACTACTTATGCAAGGTAGGGGGTAAGCCAAGGCACAAGAGTTGTTCGAAAACAAAGTTCATAATTAAATAAACAATAAGGAATCGAACCACCATGTCAACCTATAAGTAAAAAACAATGAAGACAGGACAAAGTTGTGGTGATACTATCAAATTCACTTGTGAAAACCAAGTAAATACAGAGTATGAGTAAATCAATTTAAATAAACACAAATCAACATGTCCACGATAATTCACAGCTTGAGGAAGTTATTGCGATAATAAAGCAAAATAAAATTATAGAATCAGTAATATGCTCAGGGTACACACAATTTCATAGTTTGAATCAAGGAGACGTGTAGCACAATCAATGAAATCAAGAGTAGTCAAGAAACCACTATGGGTCAATGCATCTAAATAGAACTAGTAAAAATTACAACGGCGTACCATAGAACTCACGAGGGTAAATAACCACTGACATAGAACACACAACTTGTGAGGATACATAAACATGGGCGTAGAGCATATAGCTCGTGAGGGTAAATAATCGAAAGTGCACAGCACAAAGTTTGCGATGCTAGGTAAGCATTGGCCTAAAGCACATAGCTCTCGATAATAACTCAACACTGGCACAAAGCTTATAGCTTACAATAATCGAATCTGGTCCACGTGCAGTGACAGAGGGCTAACAACATCCGTGCTAGCTAAGTTTCAGTTCAGGGTGCTAACAAACACTGTTGTTAGCTACAATATTCTATACTAGATAGCTTACCAAAATCATTTTTGCAAATATAAGTTTCAAATCAGTAGTAAAGAAAATTTCTTTAGTGAAACTAATGATTTCACATAGCCATTCAAAGCTCCATCAAAATGTTTTGCTAAATATCTGAGTTCAAATCTAACAACTTCAACTGAGGAAAAATCTAGCTTCAAAATTTAGCTAGATTCCAAAATCATCAATCAGAAAGCAACCTTTACTCAAAAGACATTAATCCAATCTGTAATAAGCTTTAAGTGGTTCTTGAATTTAGACAAGTTACACTAATTTAATGACTTAAAGATTCAAAAGCTTTAAACTAAAATTTACTCGTTCAACAGTTCATATAGACAAGAAGCATTCCCAAGGCACAAGAAAGATAATGAAACACTTATCGTAATAGAAGAAAAAGATAAGGGTAGAAAATAGGCACAGACAATCTTATCTACTCATCGTACAACCAACGATAAGAATACTATTAATAGATTATTAATTAAACCATCTAAAGTTGAATTAATCTACTATGTCCAAAAATGTAAAGCCTTATGAGTAACACTAAACCTCCATTTTTCTCTTTGACTCAGTTCTAATGCTTGACTTCAACCTCTAATAATACTTGTACTATCACACTCTCAACTTAAGCTTTTGCTAATTCATTCCATATCTATTTATCTCTCAATCTTTAATCTTCCTCAGTACACCCAGCAATCCAATCAATATTACTTAACAACAATTCGATGTATAGAAGTATAAGTCAACACAAATCACATATAGTTGCTATGAGGCTTCTAAGTGTGTTAGCATGCTTATAATCTCACTTACCAAACATGCTTATCATCTGATTAAATATGTACACATGTGCTTTTCTAAGGTTCTTCCCTTCTTATTATTAATTTGGTAAAATTCCTTGGTCTAGCCAGACTTATGCATATATCACAGATTTTTAAAGTTAGGAAATTACTTTTGTGCTTCCTCTTCTTCCAGAGATGAAATAACCACACAATTGGACCCTATGGTTGTATTATCTCTTTAGGATTTCTAATTCTACCAAGTAGCTCACTTATGTTTTGACTAGACTGTGATTTCTCATTCCCGAGCCTCATTGATATTTAGGTTCACATAAACCTTCAATGTAAAGTGACTTTACCTAAGTAGAAGACTAAAAACTATCTCCTTTAAGTTATCCTAACTATAGGAATTGAATTTACTAAGCGGCATCAATTTATCATTTATTTTCCAAGCATCTTTCTTTTGGAGTAGGAACCTAATTTATCAAATGTAGATCTACATACTCATCCCCCTCCCCCCACATGGGAATTCTATTGTAATCATTATGTGGGATTATAATTATATAACGTATTTCCTTCTAATATACATATATGCACAATCTAAACAAAACAATTGTCTTCATCAACCTTAAGTTAGAACACTTAACATTCATGTGTTTAGATAAACTCCTATTTCAAAAGAAATTAGTTCTAGGAACTAACACACTTTCTTATAATCATACTCTAATTATTCCAAACTCTACCAAATCTATATTAGCAATCTTCCAACCATACCTCACTTGATTTAATTCTCATAGCCACTCTTCCTTCCTCTAGAAGGTTGTATGATGGAAAAACAAGACAAATTTTGGACATCTCCCCCAAGGGAAACCCTAACAATGAAGACAGTTTCCAAAAATTAGAGGCGAAATTCTTGATATGAATCTCGAAAGACATGGGGGAAATAACGGAAAACACCCAAGGAGGCAAAGGCACAACAGAATTTGTGAAAGTTTCTCACCACGCGTGTTCCTCATCCTTCCACACGTCTCAACGTCGAAGAGAAGAGAAGATGGAGCTTCGAGCTGTATTGGGGAGAATTTTTCGGCCAAGGCACGCGCAGGAAGACGTCGGAGAGGGCCACCGACGACAGAACGCTTCGCCATGACCAGGTTGACCGGTGAGAAGGAAAGGGACGGTGTCGTGCGACGCATAAATGGAATGAAGTACGGGAAACAAAACATGTAGAGGGACAGTTTCGTCAATTCGCTATTAGTGTGTCATGTGTCAGCATGGAGTTGAGGTTTTAACTTGGTGCCTCAAGTAGAGAAAGGATGAGACTCAACAACTCATTCAACGACCACGCTTAAACATAATATGTTTGTCTTACGTTATTTAATTATATAGCTTATTCATCTCATTTTCACCAAAATTTTGTTTATATTCAAATACCATCTTTCACCCTTATCTCAATTCAGAAAGCCCTAAGTAAATTCCTTTTAGATCTTTAAAAAAAATTATTTAAAAAATTTCATTTCGCCAGGTATTACAAAGTGATTAATTTGATATATAAAAATTCACAGAGAAAATTGTATAATTAATTTTATTGATTTGCAATTAAAAAGTTTCAAACATTTTTTCAGATTGAACTAATTAAAAATTTTCAAAACCCAGTGTATGGACTGTGTCACATGGGATGATCACTTGACCGAACTTCCTATGTATTACGTCAGTCATGTGTCCAATATATTTCATAAAGATTTAATTAATTTGAATCCGCGATTTGGTAATTTCGGTATAGTAATATATATATATATACACACACTCACATACACACACTAGTGATCATATCTTTGACCTTTTCAATGAGTGTAGCTGCTAGTAATATAGTTAAATAAACCAAATAGGAGACCCTTTCCTTCTTTTATATATTTATTTTGGGAGGGACCTCGGAAAAGCTATATATGACCGATTATAAGAAGTTTCATGTGTTGTTTGTATAGGCTGCATATGTATAGTTGTGTACGAATGGTTTGGGATTTTGTCCATAGAATTTATTGGCGAAGTTCAGTTGCTTTACGAAGTCAACTGAAGCTTACTTGTGAAAATTTTCAAGAGAAGAATATAGTGTATAGTGGTTTCTATAGGGAAAATTATACATTTGGTCTCTATAGTTTTTGTAAATTTTTGAATTAGTCCCTATAATATAAAAATTTGCAAGTACATCTTTATAACTAAAAAACAATTTTATTCAATTGATATAACTAATAAATTATCTTAATTCTCTCTCTCTCTCTCTCTCCCTCTCTCTCTCTATATATATATATAATATTTATGCTAATAAGAAAGGCAAAGTAGATAATAAAATAAAATAAACTTGACTTATATATACAGTAAAATATTAAAAAATATAGTAATAAGGACTATAATGTAAATTATTTAAACTTTGAGGATCGGCTAGTTACAAGTTTTAAATTAAAAATTGAGGGAAATTATAAGGACCGAATACATAATTTTTTTCCTTTCTAAATCTAATATCATAAAAAGTTATGAAGTTAAACACGTACTGACTACTGAAAGATGTGAATAATATATTTATTAAGTAAGGAGGAGTAGGAATTGAGACAACATTATTAATTGTTATCTTTAATGCTTTGATTTACTTTTGACAAACACGTCCAAAGTCGCTCACCACTTTGATATTCGAACCCAAGCAACTTTTTCGGGATAAGTGACCATAGAAATACTGGAGGCCCTCTCGTAAAGGCTATAAGTTGAAAGCCCATAGGAAGTGTAATATGCTGTAATTTCCGTTATAATCTTTTGAGAATGATTTGTTATCAGCTTTCATACCTCCAGGAGGTAACTCTCATAGCAATAGATTGATCAAACAAATTTCTTGATTCTTAAGAATTAGAGATAAACCGTGTGGTTCCAATCCTTCACCGTGTATGACTTCGAAGCTCCTAGTTTTATTATATCAGTCATTATTCGGAACATGCATAGATATCGACTAATAAAACAAAATGTAATAGCTATATATACAAAGAAGAGTCAATAGTATATTCTAATAATCAAAATTCAATATGACAGTATATATATACTATATGTAGAGCAAGTAAATCTGGGGGCATGCAGGAATTAATCTCAATCACGTATTCAAACTTGGAAATCGACTTTTAATTCTGGCCATTGATTCACATTTGGTACATTGATTTTTGGCTACGGGCACATATACATACATATATATATATATATATATATATATATACACACACACACTTTAAATATATGACCATCAAATGTCAACTTTCTGTTTCACTTGCGATAAGAATTATTTGGTTACTTTCTTTTTCGTCCTTCCTTCAAAATTACTTGAAGAATTAGCCTGTAAGTATCCCATATGGCATTACTAAAGCACCTAATTTTCTCCATACATAACCATCCCTTTTTCAAAGCAGTAGCAATTAGCAAGCACAATGACTTAATTTCCAGAACAGAAATTCAGAAGGTTCAATGCCCTACCAAGTAGCCAGCCTCTCAGACTCAGGGCACTAACCCTCCTAGATCTGCTCACAGCGATCTAGAATATCTTTTCCAAGACGAGAGAAGATCCATTTCCTTATACATAATCTCATTTTTCATATTCATTATCAGATTATAATTGTTCTTCATAAGCCCTTTTCATTATCATCTTGCCCCAATTCCGCATCGTTCAATTTGATTGCCATTTTCATGCAAATTGTGATGAAACTGCCATACTTGAGTTAATTTTAAGAGGTTTAATGTTTAATAAAGGAAATATATATAGAAGCAAAGTTACATCCATATGTTAGATATTTTATTAGCATTCGAGAACATGACTCCTAGATGTAACACTTCTTTTCATTATTTTATTTTGACTTGGCTGGCTGCTCGTCTATGTTTAATTTACTGTTTGTTTTTGCTTCCAAAATGTAGTTAATTATCACTTTAAAAGCAGCCTTGTAATTAAATCCATTTCCTTGTACTTTGAGTTTGTTCTCTAATATTCCGTTGTCTTTTCGTGCAGAATCAAATTTTCACCTTTACGTAGGTCTCTTCGCGAAGGCTCAAACCAAAAACTCTAGGCTCATGTATATAACCTGCAAGTGCAATGCAATCAAGAAGAAGCAAAGGCTGAAACTTTATATAAGAAACTACTCGTGAAGATAATACCAATATAAAAACTACTTCCAATATGATTAATACATCAAAAGATTAACTACGTAGTATGAGCAAAATTGCTATAGAAGATTATACCAACATTGGTATTGATGCTCCTCCTCCATACTCAGCCTCAGGTTAGAGTCAATTCACACAAGGCATAAAGAAATGGCTTATGACAAGTGAAGACCATGCCAAATGGTTCGAAGACATGAGAGGAATGCTGAGTCTAGTGGCTACCATGATCTCTACGATGACGTTTGAAGCAGCAGTCAACCCACCTAGTGCAGGGCCAAAGCAATCTGATGATGATTCACTCAAAGACAAGTTATTCGCAGACTTCGTTCTCTACAATACCCTTTGTTTTTGGGCGTCTCTCACTGTGACCCTCTTGCTTGTGAGTGGGATACCTCTCAAGTATAGCCTCCTCATGCGGCTATTATCGATAGGCAATGCGTTACTCTCACCTTCTTGGTACTTACATATTCCACGAGCCTCAAATTACAACTAAGCCCTTCTGTGTTTCACTTCGAAGGAACATTAGTGTTTTATGTTGTAGCATCTTATGTTTGGCTTTCACTGACGGCCTGCATTGGTCTGTTCCACACGATTCGCATTGCCGTTTGGCTCTTCCATGCATGCCGCAACCAACTTAAGCGCCGCAAGGACGCTCCGCTCAACGACATGTAGTTTTAGTTCTTTTCTTTTGCTTGTTTGTTTGTGTAGAATAGAATTATATAAAGTTAAAAAAAAAAAAAAAAAACACTGATCCTCATAACATTTAAAAGAATTTTAATATGTCTTCTGTAATAAAAATTTTAAATTTATAGTCTTTAACTGTACTACACCTCAAATCAAATAGCATCTTCATCTTCTTTTAATTCTTCTTTCAAATCTCCGAAGGTTAGTACAATACAATGAAACAAGTGACTTTAAAACATTAGTCGAATATCATTTATTGCATATAATAAATATTTTTTAACAAATAAATTAGTCAATAATTATTTATTGTACCTATTATCCATTATAATAAATATTTATAGACTAATTTTATTGATTAAGATTTATTTATTATATACAATAAATTATTCTTAACCAGTACCCTAATGACACTTGTTAGCAAAACTCTACATTTTAAATCAAACATATTTGCAAGTGTTAATAAAAAAATTATATTTAGTAATATATTGTGATGTAAAGAAAATATAGTAAATTAAAAAAAAGCCCATAAAATTAGTTGTGTGAGATTAGTAAAAAAAAGTGACGATAATAAGTTTATTGAAAGAATATCATCATAAACCATTGAATTATATATTATTTTTTTTATTTTAATTTTGAACTATGTTGAGTAATTTATAATTCTCAATTTAAAAAATTGTTAATTAATTTATTAATTAATTATTTTATTATTTTTTTATTGATTATAAAATATTTATGTATTTTAAAAAAAAATTTGATGCATATATAAGAAAGATAAAAAATTATTATAAAAAAAGTTAAAAATTTATTTGACAAAACTTTATTATCAATTAATGAAACTTTTACATTAAAAAAAAACATATTTTACTTATATATCATATATGAACAAATCACGTGGAACGTGGAAAACTCAATTAGATTCCATTTTCATGATCTAAAGAACAAAACAAAGAAACAAAAGGAAAGATGGGTGGGCACAATAACCAAGAAAATCAACCTAAACCCTAAATTCGTCTTCAGTCGGGTTGATATCCACTCCAGTAGGATGATTTTATTGGAGAATTTTCGATAGGAATCTTGGTAGTTCATTCTATCCATCACTCAACATTATGTCACGTCATTCAAAACCAATCTGTTTTTTGGAAACTAGATGGGCAAACGTCGCTCAACATTCGTCCAAGAGAGCGATGAAGATTGAAAGATGATGCAAGGCTATGTGAAACCTTTTAAAAAATGTACTGTTTTAAGGGGCTGTGATGTGACATAATAATGATCTACAGATCAAACAGACAATCGAGATTTCTACTAAAAATTCTTTAATGAAACTACCTTATTGGAGTAGATCTGAGCTCATCTTAAGTCACTCATTAAATTTGGGGTTATGAAAATATAAAAAGTAGATGAGGTTTGCTGTGAAATTTCCAAATTAAGAGACTTGGGTTAAAAACAAATGAACTAAAAATATTTGGGGCTAAATTATTGATACAATAAGTAATTTTACGAACATTTTGGATTTTTTCCTTTTGAATTTTGGCTACTTATTGTCCAAGTGCGAGTGTATATCCAAACACACAAATGTGCAGTTGTTTGGAGATTTTTCCCTGAAAGAATGTCCAAACACAATATTTACAATGGGACGCCAAGTGACACGAGAAATAATTGGTATATTTTCGCGGCCCATATTATATTTTGAATATTATGGTATATGATTTCAAGACATGAAACATCATAAAGATTTTATTTTTGTTATCACAACAAATATATATTATTTATACGGAAATTTGATCATAATATTATAAAATAAAAAATATATTTTTTAAAATCCTCTTCTGACAGAATTTAACATTCAGATACTTAATCTATATATTTTAATGCAAATTGATTTGTCCTCATTAAAAACCAATTAACTTTGGTTTCCCACAGTCCCACACATCCAAATATTCAAAAACTGTTTTCTATTCTTTTTCTTTCTTTTATAATAATATGACCCTGGACACCACTATGAGTATGTATGCGTGTGTGTGTATATATATATATATATATATATAGTATGTATGTGTGTGTGTATATATATATATATGTAATATTTTTCTATTTTTCTATAATATTAAATAATATATATAATATCATTTAATTGAATGAAAAATGCAATTATGTTAAGTTCATTAATTTTAT
Source organism: Delonix regia (assembly GCA_037074485.1). NCBI lineage: Eukaryota > Viridiplantae > Streptophyta > Magnoliopsida > Fabales > Fabaceae > Delonix > Delonix regia. Next base: position 16,422,960 of record CM073449.1, on the reverse strand, counting down.
TGTGAAATTTATATTTTTTAAGTATTGTGTTTAAACACTTGTATATATGGTTTAAGTATATATGTCACTTAATTAATTTTACAAGATTTTAAAATCTCATTTATTTAATTTTGATGATTTAGCCGAAAAAAAAAGAGTATAGATTATATTTTTAGTCTATTCTTTATATGTTAAATAATAACAATTATTATTTTTATTATTATTATCATTGACCAAATTAGTCCCTCGCACAGGTTTTATATTTTGTAACAATTTAATCACTCATAAATTAACATTAACAAATAAGTTTTTCATAAATTTTATTTTATACAAAATTGGTTCGTTATTAGTCTAAATAGAGGGATTGCTTTGTACAAATTTAAATTTATAAGGAATTAATTTGTCACAATTAATTTATAAACGATTAAATTATTATAAAGTATAAAAATGGATGACTAATTTTGTACTTTTCTCTATTATCATTTAGATTATCATTATTATTTTGCTTAGGATTTGCCTTGAATCACTACAATAACATTTCAATTTATACTATTCACGTAATAAAAATGATTAATTAAGTGGGAATCGCTACATAGATAGTTTTTATGTATTTTGTATATTATAATTTCAATTTCAAATAAATGGGCTTCTAGATTCTAAAATATGTTATAAATAGTTCAATTGAATGAGATGCATCATTTAAGTGAGACCTAATACTTAAATAGTTTCTACATATTTGTTGCTTTTAGTTTCAATTTCATTTTTTTGGTCAAAGTAAAAGATAACAAATTAACATTTTTAGTAGATTCCATATATGTGTTTTTTATGGTTTGATTTGTTAGGTAAAACAGAAAATTTTATATTAATTATAAATTTTATTTCTTTTTTATTTTTGGTTAAGGAAAACTATAAAAAAAATATAAGAAAAAAATTAGTAGATTCCTGATATGTTTTAAAATGTTCTTTTCATTTTTTTTTTCATAATGTTATTTATTGTGGCAATTCAAGGCAAGTTTTATACAAGATGATCATGATGATGATAATAATAATAATAATAATAATAACATGTTTGCAATTTACTAAAAATTTTAATTTGTATTCTTTTTTTGTTTTGTTTATTAAATTATCAAAATAATAAAATAATAAAAACTAAAAATTTTGCTGAGTCAATCATTTACGTGAAATATATGTTTGAAACATATATAAAAATGATTAAAGACACTAAGATGATAAGTTACATAACGTCCAAAACTATATCTTAAAAGATCACTAAAACCGTCAAAAGAGACTCGAGGGATTTTTTTAGGAATCCATTTAGTATAGTCAGATGAATTTGAATAGTTTAACTTGCAAATAAAACAAACTAATTTTGTAAATTTGTGGGTTGGCCCATTCTCATTTTTTATTTGCTTCTATTTCAGCTTGGTCTTCAATCTGTATCGCTAGTCCCAGAGCAAAATAAAAAACACAGTATAGGCCCAATATTTAGTGTCCAATCAATTCCATTGCCTAGTCTTTTAAAAAAGTACAAACCCGATTATCGTAATTCCTAATCTCGTTCGTGGGTGCACCCACTGGCATTCTTTTTTTCTTATTCTCACTCAACTCAACATAGTACCATCTCTCATCTAATATTCAATCGTTTCTTTCCTATTTCCGTTAGACTTAATGTGAATTAAAAAATTATCGGACATAATTTGTCTTTTCTCTTTTGTCGTCTAAGTCTAGAAAATTTTTTATTTTTTATTTATTTTTAATAAATTAATTTATTTAATCTAACACGTAAGTTGAATTATGAATTTTAATCAATTAAATTGATGTGAATTAAATAAATTGATTCATTTAACCCATTAACTTATATCACCTAACCAATATAGATTAGGTTAATTAATTTTGACAACGCTAAAGGTCACCCTAAGATAAATAGAGATTAGAAAAACAAAATCAAATAAAAGTTGACGCATATGTAAGTTGTCACACTCTAAAGGTGTCCCCAAATGAGACCTCGCGAGTCATGATCTAATTTTTCACGTTTCCGTGCCTCCAAAAAGCAATGGTTAGATTCCGACCTCGGCAACATCAAATATGAATAAAACATTATAGTAACACAAAAGCATCTGACATCCACCGCTCTACAACATTATAGTAACATAAATTTCCCTGCCATGTAGCACTATTCAAGCAAGAAATGAATCTGTGCTATACTTTTTCGGCTTCTTAATCCTTAATTGCGCTGCAAAAACTGTGCGGGAATCGAAACTCTTAAGAAAATGCTCCTCATCATGTTCTTGTTCTACTGACACACTTCCAGTAAACGAAACTTCATCTTCCAAAATGGAGGCAGAATTGGGTCTCAAGATCACCAAAACCAGAGATGACATCGCTTCCATTTGTGACTTTCGGTTCGCCATTGCCAAAGCAAGAGCAGGACCTTTCTTCTTCTTGTCTAAAGAAACTCATGACAAGTTCATCCTCAATGCCCATCTCAAGGGTCTTATAATTAACTTCTCTTCGAACAAAGTCTGTTTGTTTTAATTTTTGCCACATTTGCTATTCATGTTGAAGTTAACTAAATGTTTGCTTCGCAGGGTATAAGAGAGAGAACATTGCGATCAAGATTGGAGAAGATGGGAGTGAGATATGGGTGAGTGGGGAGAAGGAAGTGAATGAAATGACGATTGTGCCCTCGAAGAATAAGAACGAGGAGTTGAGAGTGAGAGGGTTCAAAAAGAAGTTCAAAATCCCGAAAGGGGTGGTTTTGGATGGGATCAAAGCAAGCTATAACGAAGAGGGATGGATGTTGACGATTGTAATGCCTAAAATGATGAAGGGAAGAATCTGTGGGGTTGGGATTGAGGAGGTGAATGAAGACGAAGAAGAAGAAGAAGAGGTTGATGAAGGAAGAACAGAAGAAAAAGCAGAGCGAGGTTTAACAGAGGAGGTGAAGAAGGAAGAAGAGGTTGATGAGAAAGGAAAACCAGAAGAAGGTGAAGAAGGAAGAACAGAAGAGGAAGAAGAAGCAGAGCGAAGCTTAGTTAAGAAGCATTCGGGAAAACCATGGAAGCCATGTCCTACTCTGTTATTAGGAGGATCCTCCTTTCTCTTGTGTGCTATATGTCTTGTTATATGCTACATTAGATTGAAAAAGAAGTAAAACGGGTTCACAATAGAAAAGTGCTAGCTTTTCTGTTTCTATAGCGACGAGGTATATCTCAATTATCAAAAATAGTTTTCTCAAAATTTGGCATATTCCATATTCGTTGCAGGGTTAGCTTCCTCTTAATGTTATTGCGTTTGGTTTCAATATAGGATAGAAGTTACTCTGTTCTTTTGGAAAATGGCACTTCATTAAAATCATATTTTGGGTATAGGGAAATGGAGCTAAGCTTTTTTGTGATTCTCTCCCTCTTCTATGAAAAGTGAATCGAAATTGCCATTCTCTAAATCTGTTTGGAAATTGGCATTTTTATCAGTTGCAAATTTTATTTTTACTTATTATTAGAATTGTCTTATGAAACATTGTGTTTCTTTAGACAATATCCACGTCTAGGGGGTGATGCGAAACTACATGCCTACATAAATTTTACTCAATTTTAGGTCATACATTTTCTTTACAAATATGAGTTACAATAAGACATACCCAATTTATTTCTTTTAAAAAAATAAATTCTGAATAATGATATTTAATCATTAAAATTCTTTTTTTTTTTTTTTAAATTCCTTCTTTCTTAAAAAGTTATAAAAAATAAAACAAAGGAAGAAGGAAAATAATAATAATTAAAATGAATTTCTCTTTAAAGTCCCATTTCCACATTCTCACATTATTTTTGTTATTTTCTTTTAGCTTTTTATTTTTACAAAATCCAAAAATGTAAAAAAGGAACATTAAAAAATCAAAACAATATTTTCTTGAAAGTTTTCTTGAATACTTCTAAAGTCATCATAAAATCAAATTTCAAACAAAAATCATGTTTTTAAATTTCTCATTTTTTTCATGTTCTCAAAATTTCTTTCTTTAAAATGACAAAAGACCAAATATTTTTCTTTCAAACCTTTTAATAATTCTTTGTGTTAGTTTCACATCCAACTCAAAATTAAATAATGCAAATAAATTTTATTTTCAAAAATATAAAAATTAAAAAAATTAAAAATATGAAAGATTTTGTAAATTAAAACTCACCAACTAAATTTCAAATTCATTTTATTTACACAAATTAAATTAATTACTACTATCTTGTTGATCTTTCGTACAAATAAAATTACCAAACCTATAGTTACATATTTTATTCAAACGATGTGTATTGAAGCCTTAAACTTTTATCATAAGCCAATCCCGTTGTTACGAGCCATGCTAGAAGCCTATAATTACATCCATATTTTCATTTAAATATTTTAAATATTTTAATTAATAATATAAATTAAGGATCCATTAATCACCGTCCTATTACTAAATTAACGAATTTACTCTTGAGGTTATTTACGCAACTTTAAAAGTTTAGATAAATTCATTGTCAAGTATTAAATATTAAAATAGTTACTTGACCCATAATTTTAAAAAATTCTATGTATCTCAATCTAAATTAAATATGTATTTTTTCTTTTTATACCACTGATAATATTTACAAAATTGCTGTCCTTGCTGTTAAAATTAAACTTCACATTGGACTACCAATTTCTATGTGCCATTACATTTTGAATGGGTGATCTCTACTTTGGACTATAGACACACACACACACACACACATATATATATATATATATGTTCGCTTTATTCCTATATTTCTTTTCTACACTAATTTGTAGGGGATTCATTTCGATAAATATGTCAATGGTTAACATAATAACAAAAGAAATTAAACAAAAAACACAAAAGCATGCCATCAGGGGTAGGTATGCCCCCAATTCATTGTTGTGCACACAAGCACACACATATTATTTTTCTAATTTAACAGTGTTATACAAAATCTTTATTTTTTTAAGGGCGGTATGTAAATTTTATATTTTTTGTAAGAGCCAAATAGAATTGATTGTACTTGAAAACCTTGGATTAGCCACTAATATACTGATATTTTACATAGTGTATATCACATATTAAAATTTCTTACATTTAAAACAATAATTAATATTTACAAATAATATATATATATATATATATATTGAAATAATTTTTGAATTTATCTGTGGATAGTATTAATTTTTTATTGGTGCAATTTTTTGTTAGATTGATTAGGCAATCAGTCTTTGATATAAATCAAGAATATATAGAGTCATTATTAGTCGTGGGTAGTGATAAGTTGCATTATCTTTAAATCCATTAAATAGAAGTTTCATTGTACTATCAAATTATTAGTTAGGGTTTGAGTCTATTTGTAATTTATTTTTTTTAATTATTGTTTGAGAAGTTATGGAAGTGGGAAGTCATCCTTTTAAAATAAATAAAATTAATTTTTATTTGATAAACTTATCATATAACTAATGAGCGGTTTTTATCGTGAATAACTTACCAGCTTCAAATACTGTCTTAATCTGAGGCTTCTCTCTCTTCTTCTCTCTTTTACTTTCCATTTGCAAAACATTGTGAAATGCAGGTTGCAAACTCTACTCACCATATTATTGCTGCGTTGTGGATTTTCTCCAAAAAAGTTTTCTATCTTATTGAATATTCCAAAATGTCCAAAAAATATATATTAATCAACTATATATCTGACTTGACAAACGTGAGAATCCAAAGGTAAAAACCATCAAAACTTATGCTTAAAGTATTTCAGTGCAACCATATAGTGCCTTCATCAACTGAGCTTATGTACCATCTGAAAGTGGAATAAATGGAATTTTTCGAAGACTTCCTAAAAATGTCATCACTGATTTCAAAATTTACAGGCATTTTACTATATGAATATAATAATGTTACATAAATTGTATTTAGACTTGAAGCCAACTAGCTCATACCCATTGATATCATTCTTTCTTTGTGTGACATAAAGATGACAAAACTCGTACAAGAATGTTTGCTCCAAACTCCTTAATTCCAAGTACCTTGGCTAGTTTTCAGATAATTCTACATTTTTATCAAAGTATGTAAGTCCAAGGTGTTCGTAAAGTAAGACTGTGCACCTGCTTAGTCCAACCTCTAAGGACCTTGCATGGAGGGACCCATTCTTTGTTGCCACCTTCCACAAGAAAGCAATCCATCATACGTAGTTTAGAAATTATCAAACAGGGAAGATTGATAAAAAAGCCATGCACTTCCCCAACTAATGAAACAAAACTCATGAAAGCGGACGATGCTTTTCTTGGCTCAATCGTGAAACAAGGAAGTTCACAAAATTCTGTCTGTGCTCTGAGAAACAAACTAGGAATCTAGGTACACTAACAATAACCACTGATTCCAGGGACTATCACCATCAACTTCTTCTCTAGAAGAAAGTCGAACAAAATCAACCTGAAAAATAAATTTCAGGCCATATGTTCTTAAAGGGACAAATGCAAAAATTAGCTGCTGATCTAAACAAGGCCTGTGATCATTATCTGATTCTTGCAGTGAAAATGCCATGGAAATTTCAGTTGTTTGCACATGTAAACGAGGGGAATTGGGATTACATAAATTTCTCAAATTTCATTTGCATCAAAATGGCAAAAGAAAACGTTCAAATTTGGGAAACACCTGATATCTTGTCCTACATCTTGTCAAAAAAGAGACAGACCCAGATTTTCAAGATTTGAAGTGCAATGAACCAAAAAATAAAAATTCATTTTATTTTTGGCCTTTAGAGATATTAGAGGAACTAAAAAAAAACTATTCTGCCTTTGCAAACAGCAAGAACCTCCATTTAAACATAATCATCAATAGACTTATATGAAGAACAAAAGCCAAATAAAAAATGTTTTGCCATGATTCTATGAATCTTGCATTTATAATAAGGGCACTAACACGACCAACTTAATCTAGCAGTCAATTATATATGGAAACCTCGCACAAATTCAGTCAAATTGGTGCAAGATTTCAACTTGAAAGCACAAAACTGGGAGCAAAGTAACTAAATATCATAAATAAGGCTTATCACGATGATATAACAATGAAAGTTGAGCTAAGTTGTGTACCTGATTCGGTGAAACTTCGCACTCCCTGTGAAAAAACGCTATTCTTGAACACTCCGAATATCTCCAAGTCATAGAGATAGACATAAGCCCCGTTTGGTTGCTAGAATCTAAACAAGGGAATGGGAATAAGAATGAGAGACACTCTCATTCCCATGTTTGGTTGACAGATTGAGTCTCCATTCTCATTCTCTAGGGAGTCTGCTCTCCCTCGTATAAGGGAGAGTTTTCTTCTTAGTTGAAGCTATGGAATGGAAAGGTCTCCTGAGAATGAAAATATACTTAACAAAAATGTCCTTACTTATAATAATTTTCAGACAAAAATACTCTTGTGATATATCAAAACCCTAATTTATTATTAATTTATTATTATTATATTATTATTTATTATTTTATTATTATTTATTAATTATTTAATTTATTGTTATTTAATTTATTAATTATTAAATTATGATTTTAAATTTATTATTAATATTATTAATTAAAATTATATTAATATATAATTAAATAAATATTAATATATAATTATATTATTAATTAATAATTCGAAGAGATGTTTGCCTTTTTTTATTTTAGTTTTATGATAAGGGATAATATGGTAAAATATGCACACTACCTAATTGATTCATATGTATAATCTACTAACCAAACGAAGTAAAGGGAGACATGTCCATTCTCATTCCTTTCCTACCAAACAACATTTAGTTATTCCCATTTCCACTCCCACTCTCATTCTCATTTTCATTCTCATTCTCATTCTCATTGTATCAATTCTAACAACTAAACGGACCCATAGAATACTCCCCTCTAAAAGTGTTATGTGGTTATTCCATGCTGACTCTACTGCAACTTCTACTCAGAATGGTATTTGTAATTTCTTTCCTTTTTTTTTCTTTTTCCTTTTTCTTGGATTTTTGCTTGTGCACTCTACCATTTATCTTTTTGTATTATTTAATTATGGCAAAATTATACTTTTAATCCTTATAGTTTAACTTAACTTTTAATTTGATTCTTATAGTTTAAAAGTTATAAGTAAGTCCTTAAAGTTTAAGTAATTTGTAATTTAGTCCCTATCATTATATTTTTATAAAAATTTGCTATATATATTAGTTAATTTTATTTCATTATTTGTTTTTATCTATTTTATTAACAGAAGTCATACATATTCAAAGCAGTTGAAACACATGGTGTAGGTACGTCACAAAATAATATGATCAAGTATTATCATACCAATAAAATATGATTTCATTCATTCACTTAATAATTAGTTTTTAATTTGAATTTTTATTAATTAATATTATTATTATCTTAATATTTCACTTATTAATTGATTCTCAAATTAGTTCACGATTTTTTTAATTTTAAGTTAGTCTCTTATATATGAGTTTATTATCAATTTGATCTCTCACTAATTTTAAAGTTATCATATTTAGTCCCTAAGTCTTAACTCTAATATACTACTAATTACTCTTAATATTTATTAGTAAATAAAATTTCTACTTATATCTTAAATACTAAAGTTTTCATAAATAACATCCTAAATAAAATAAACGGTAAGAATGATTATACACGTTATCTAGCTATGGGCTAATTAATTCTTATACCCAGTGAAAACTTAATTTCTATATCATTATTTTAACATCTACGATAATTGTATATCTAATACATGTATATTAGCCATTTAATTTTTATTATCTACCTTCATAATTTTATTACCATTCAAATGTATAATTTTCTATATAGACTCATATTTTCCAATTATATCGGGTATAATATCTTTTCATATTCCAAATTTCAAATTGTTAAAGTCTCAAATTTTTTCTATAGTAATATTTTTTGGAAAATTATTAACTTCCCTTGAAAAAAAAAATTTATCCTTAATATTTGAAACACATGAGTGTATCATCTTAGCATTTTATAAATTTTTTTATAATGTTTCTTTTCATCCATCATAGGTGAAAGATTATGCAAATCACTGAGTATGAACCTAACTAATATATATCCTATAACTTCAATATTAATTTACTTTTTCATATTTATTTAGTTATAATAATTTATTTATTATTGTTTTATTTTAGTTGGATTCTATAAACCATGTTAAATGTTATAGACTGATGGTCCAGTGCCATAATCATTATTGTGAGGCTGAAAGAAGATTGTGAATAAGACAATGGTGATCTTGATCCACACTGTAGTTGCAGATTCAGCACGACCCTATCTTTCTGCGAAGAAGGAAAAGGAATTAGAAGAAAGCTGAATATATGTTCATTATTGTTATAAAAGCTGTCACTATCTGAACCCCACTAATCTTCAAATCTTTTTGGCCTAACGGTTCAATTTTAAATTTTAGACCAAGACGATCAATCAAAGAACGGAATATAGGCAATCTACTAATGATTTTAAAATTTTTGACCGTCGTATTCTAAATTACGCTCTTCGCCACTGACCTTTTATTTACCCTGAACATGGGAAGTCTGTCAAAACCCCTCACGCTTCTGTTCCACAGGAGAAAAACAGAGGCTTCCAGTCACCTCTCTTCTATCTTCAGCTTCTCCGTTACCCTCTCGTTCCCTCTTCAGTTTCTCTATTCGGTGATTCACTTCCTTCTACCTTCTCTGTATACTTCTGTCGTCGAAGCCGTCCTGTATTTCTCCCTCACGTTCTCCAGAGGTGCTGTTTCTGAGAGCGATTTAGGCTTTTAGCTATACTCTTTCAAAATTGTGCAACGTTAGTACGTATATGGGAGACGCTGCTAAAAATGATATTATACAAAATAATATTTAGAACGAAAGATTACAAATTAACAAATACTGACTTCAAGTTGATAATATATTGGTCATATTTTAATTGATCCGGTGAAGGTAAACAACCTACATATGTCACAGGAATTGAGAGAGAGCAAGAGAGATACAAGATTGCAACCACCACTTCCATTGAGTCTCGTGTATATTTAATGGAATAAGGAAGAAGATTTTATAAAAAGAAAATGAAGAGTAATGATGATGGTGGGACAAAGGTCTAATCATAATGTTTCGTAAATAAGCATAATCTCTTTCCATTTTTTCTTTGTTAATAATATGATGAAATAATTATTTATTAACAATGAACTGTAAGTTAAAATCTCTACTTAAATAAATCAGTGATTAATTCAACCTATCATAAATTACTCACAGATTAAAGAATGACTTGATTGATTCTTAGTTTATATTAATATTAATGACCTAATTAATAATTATATATAATTGTTCTAATAATTGAATTAATGTTAATCTACAAAATAATTAAAATATTTCAATCATCTCTTATTTGGATAGCATTTATCAATTATTAGAACAATCAATTAATTAATAAGACTAAGCAATCAATAACCATCAAAACACATAGATGTGTATATACACTAACCAAGTTCAGAGATGAAACCACACAAGATCACTGAATTTGATAGGGAAACAAGTGATATTCACTTTATCATAGATTCAATTCCAATATCTGAACAAAATGGATTATAAAATCATATATTGGTGTCATATTATACTACAAAAGTTCCTTAAGAACTCAATTCATACTTCCACTAGACCAAGGCTTCATCAAAATTCAACGAGACTCATATAAGTTATATGATTTGAATTACTCTCATGGGTAGATCTTTGGTCAATTAATCCATAAACATGTGTTTACTGTAAATGTGAACCATATCAGTCTAAGATAATGAAAATTCAGAAATGAAACTATCAGTTAAGAATATTGAATTCGATGAGGAAAATAATATTGTAAATATTGGCAAAATTTCAATTTTGAATTATATCCAAATTTGGCATTACCAAAAATATTGAATCCAATAAGGAAAAAAATGTCATAATTGTCAAAATACATCAAAATGTTCCTTAGAAACACAACTCTGACTCCCACTGAACCAAGACACCAGAATTTTTAATATACCCAATAGTCACATGACTTTAAAACTATTATGGGTTAGTCTTAATAAACGAATCACCTGAAATGAGTATAAGGTTCATAGATTTTCTTTTCAACAAACAGGAATTGAGTATTAAAATGCAACTGAAATTCTTGTAATTTTAAGATAAGCACACAATAGTCATGTCGCAACAAAATAGTCGAGATTCAAAATATGCGCACAATAGAAATTCATTTCTTTGACCATATTCCCTGATAAATAGCAATCACAAAGTAGGCAACATACTCTTCACTTATATATGAGATAGCTATAAGTGTCCATTTGACATTTCTCAACAAAATAGCACCTCAAAAAACATCATATAGATGTAAAATCTTTTTTTTACATCAACCACTAGGCCATGATACATGTTCAATATATATATGACAAACACTATATATATACAAGTCTTGATTTTAATTTGGCAAAATAAGTAAAATCTTTTTTTGGTCCCTCACTTGTAGGGTATTTTTTTAAGTTAATCCTTTATAAAATTTATTTTTCATTTTAATCCCTCACAAGTAAGATATTATTTTAATTTAGTCCTTCATAGAATTTCTTTTCAATTTAGTCCCTCATATGAATATTTTTCAATTTCTTCCTTCACAAATGACATCATTATTAATAATACCCTTTTATATTTTTTTATAGTTTGAAACTTTGAATTTTATTTTGGCCAAATGAATAAAATCTCTTTTGGTCTCTCACTAATAGGTTATTTATTAATTTGATTCCTTATAAAATTATTTCTCATTTTGGTCCCTCAAATAAAATACTTCTCAATTGAGTCATTCATAGAATATTTTTTATCAATTTGGTCCCTTACATATAAATTTTTCTCAATTTATTAATAAAGGTAAACTCTTACAATTCTACGTTACGAGTCTACACCCCCCTCACGAGTCTACCTAGAATCGTGAGTTTGACAACCTTGCCTGAAAGTCAATATGTAATGTTTTGTACCCTGAAGGTGCTTCATAATTGCCTTTGTAGCCTTCAAATGATCATACCTAAAATCACTTAGATGTTTGTCAAGTGCATGAATAGGAAAAACAATGTCCAAATGTGCACACCTTAGCATATATTAGGCTACCAACAACAGATGTAAATGGAACTTTGTCTAACAAAGTCCTCTCATTATCATTTTAGGACACAATGATTTAAACAACCTATCTCTACTCTGCACAGGTGCAACATAAAGAGTGCAATAATATATATTAAATTCCTTCAATACTTGATCAATATAGGTTGCTTGAGACAAGCCAAGAATGCCACAAGATTAATCATGATGAATCTGAATTCCCAGAACAAAAGAAGCTTAACCTAGATCTTTCATATCAAAGTGGCATGACAAGATGTGCTTTATCTAATTTAATAAGCACATTGAGATACTGGCCAACGTGATGTCATCCACATACAATACATGGATCACAAAATTGTTTATTTATTAGATTCAATAAATCCATCAAGTTGCTTCATACAAACATCTTATGCAAGTCTTCATCCAGAGATGTTATTTTCAACATCCATTTAGTAACTCAGCAAGTTTCCACTCATTATTATAGTGTATAGAGGTAACTTTATCATTTATAACCTCTAACCATGAGGACCTAACATAACTTCACCAAAAAGGGCAAAATTTATGTCACCAACAATGTTTGACTTGAACGCCTGCAATTATACATCATAATCATCTAGAATTGCAAGCCAACGAATCCTAAGTGATCGTCTAAATTCAACAACTTGTTTCTCCACATCAACTGTTAGAGGCTCTACAATTAGATCAACTGGATTCTCAATGTCATCTATGTTATTGCAAACAAAATATGGATATGTCAAAACTAGTATGGGTAATACAGTATACTTATTGTGCAGATTAATAATTTTGGGAGCATCACTCCCACTATCCAAGTCATTCTCAAAATAAAATGCTCTATCCGACTCAATGACCTTGGTGATATGAATAGGACAATAAAATTTGTATCCTCTTAATCTAGAATAATACCTAATAAAGAATCTATAACGGTTCTTGAATCAAGTTTATTAAGTTGTGGATTACAAGGTCTCACTTTTGCTTCATAAGCCCCATATGCAAAAAAAAAAAAAAAAAACTCCAATTAGGCTTTTTCCCAATAAAAAATTCATACGAGGCCTTTTAAACTAATTTACAGGAAATTTAATTCTAGATATAAGCTGCTATTTTAAGGGCATGACCCTAACAAAACTTTGGTAAGGAAGAGTGATTGATCAAACTTCTAACCATATCCATCAAGGTTTGATTCCTCCTTTCAATGAATACATTCAGTTGAGGAGTGTCAGGCATAGTATACTAGGCTTCAATCCTATGTATACCCACCACAATATTTACCTCCTCTGTTCAATTTGACACATTCATTACACTTCTAAATTTCAACTTCACAGTAGCATTCAATGCCTTGAAGGTATTTAGAGATTCAAACATTTCATGTAACAAATCCACCTATGGCAATAGATGTTGCAGACTCACCAATATTCATGTGGATCAAATCCAAAATGTTCTCAGATCTACTCGCCCCTTTATTCCTAGCTTTAGCAAGAAGTTTTCCCTTTATACAAGCAACACAAGACTTGAAATCTAAGAAATCTACGTCATGTAATATTCATCGCATGACCATCCTTTCGAATCTCAATCGGGAGATGTGACCTTAATGCTGATGCAATAACATAGAAGAATTTTAATTAATTCTTTAGTGTTTAGGTCCTATTACGACATTAACGGGTACACTAAGTGGAGAATTTAAACCTGTATTCACATTCAAACAACATAACCCATTCATCAAGGAAACAGATCCAACAATAACAAAATCAAGGAAAATTTTAATTCTTCCATTTCTTTGTCAGAGTTGGATAACCAAGATTGTCTAATACATAACAAGAAATCAAATTCTTCCTTGATAAAGGTGTATAAACTACATTATTTAAGGTTAAACAATGTCCAGAATTTAAGTTTAAGACTACAATTTCTACATAACTAACTGTAGTCAAACTCCCTTTCACTCTAAAGATGATCCTCTTCCTTTCATCTGGGCTCCCCTTATCTCTAAGCTCACACAAGGAATTAACTACATGAATTATTGCTCCAGAATCTAACTACCAAGAATTTGAACAGATTTTAAAATTATTGGATTCAAAACAAATTAGAGTTAAGGGGGCAACACAGAAGGAATACTTTTTTCTCATACTTGTTCTTCAACCTAAAGTAATTAGAGATTTTATGGCTAGGCCTTTTACAGTAATGACATTTATCCTTGAATGAATTCTCCTTATGACCCTTGTTATTCTTATTGCTCTTCTTGGGTTTGAATGGTGTGTTGCCATAGGCTTTGTCCTCACTTTTCTTTCCTTTCAACTTTACATTTCCAACCTTGCTAGAATAATCGTGTGAAATGTAGTTCACTAATTGCACGTTAGAATTTGCCTTCTTTATTAACTCTTCCTCCTGAGTCAATATGGAGATCATCTGATCAATAGTCCACTCTACCTCTTGGGAATTGTAAGTGGTTCTTAAGGCCCCATATTCAGTTGGAAGCTATTTGAGAACTCTATAAAAGGTAGCTCTCACCCAAATCTACATTGTAGGATTTCAACTTATTGTAGTAGTTAACTAGCTTCATTATGTGGTCACACAATCTTGATACTCTGTTATAGTGAGTATTATCTAACAAAGAGAGGTAATAGGCCTTTTGATTCATATTAAATTTTTTGAATTTCTCACTAACCTCTTTTAAGTACTCAACTGTCCTTCTCGAGAATGCATTGTCAGATTGTCTTCTTAATTATATACTTTATGATAGTCAGATAGACTCTACTAAACTTATACCAATGTTTATAGTAAGCCTTATCAGTAACACTAAACTTAGCGATAAGGTCCGTTGGCTTAGGTTTTCTAAAAACCAAATCCTCCTTGGTGATTGTTAGATACATATCATGAGACTCAATCCAATCATCATAATTTTTCCCGCTTAGAGTTTTTTTTCTCACAGACAATTGCTTGAACAATAAAGTTGAAAGAGAACAAATAGGAAACATTAATTATATCCTGGACACATAATTATATAACAGTGTTTCCATAACAAGACTCAACTTCAGTAACTATGTAACAAAATGTTCATTATAATGCAGCCTAAGGGCTCGTACTATAACAAACCATGAAAACTCATACACACTAAGGAAGCATATTATCGAGAGAAACAAACAAAATGCACCCACAGTCTCCATATCGATAGGATACGAGAAATTATGAATACATTAATCAATGAATCGCCATTGATAGGTTGCAAACAAACCTTATTCACAAAATTATATTGATAATGTCACATCGATAGGGCATATCTATTGCCAACACAATCATACTCTCTTTCGCTGGTTATCTCAACAATAACCTTTCCCTCAATAATTCAGTGCGTACTTTCAAGAGTAAACAAACAATAGTGGTTTGCAAAGCCAACTCCCTTATGATTTTGCAAAGCTAACAAACGATAGGTGAACACACAACAACTAGGTGTACATGGCCCAATATGGCCTAAAACATAGTCGGTTTACTCATTTTATCATTTTGCGCTGAATTAGAAATAAAATATTCACTAATTACGCAAATAAATTTGTTTTAATTCCTCTAAGTATTGTTAGGGAGAGTGAGTAATATATATTGTCTCTTATTATATATAATTGACTCACATATTTTTCTAGGTTAAAATACTGTCATCACACGGCATTTTGAGGCCCTAAATCTCCAAGAAATTTCAACACTCATATTTCTGGATTTTAAAAAATTCTAGAAAAATACCATTAAATAGAAAATGGAAAACTAATGCCGGAGACAAAATTGGGCCCACGCGCCAAGGGTGTGGGTGGACTTTGTCTTCGCGCACTGTTCATCATCATCATCTTTTAAACGGGTCAACCTAACCCGTTTCGCGACCCGATTTCTAATTTGATGAAATACACTGTTTTAAGGTGCAAAATAGGTACCAAAATATTCACCATGTCATAATCTACAAATCCCACATGGTAATTTTGGTCAAAATGAAGCAATAGGGAGGAATGTGGCTTGAAAAATTTGGGGTTTTTATGTTTATAGAGCTTCATTAGTAGTTTTAGATATCACAAGTGTTAAGGGTTGAAATAGATATCAAAATGACTGTTGTGCAATGATCTAAAAATCCCATAAGCTACTTTTGGCCAAACATAAAGCATTTGAGAGCATTTTGGTTTGAAATGTTAAAGGGTTTTAACCTTCAATGGTAGATCATCCATTTAAATGCATTGGGCTTCAAAACATGTCTCATTTTGTTAAAATTTTCTCAAAGAATAAAGCCCCAAATTCATTTTGGCTAACTCCATCTATACATGGAGTAATTTGATTCGAAAATTTTTCTAAAGCAAGTGTTAATGGAGGTGTATTTGAGCTATGGGTACCAAGTTCGAAATTTCTGAATCTACAATAACCCCAAACTATTTTCAAAGTATAAATTCCATATACATGTGACAAATTCCATCCAGAAAACTTAAATTCATACTGAGTTCAACAACTAATGCGAACTCAGCAGATCAATAGTTGTCAGATCTAGAGCTTAGGCTCTGATACCACTTGCTGAAAATGAATATTATACAGAATAATATCCAGAATGGGAGATTACAAATTAAGAAATACTGACTGGGAGTTGATGATATGTCGGTCATACCTCAATTGATTTGGTAGAAATGAACAACCTACATATCCCATCAAAAGAGAGATAGAGCAAGAGAGAGAGATACAAGTTGCAACGACCACTTCCATCTCCATGTATATTTAATGGGAATAAGGAAGAAGATTTTATAAAAAGAAAAGGAGGAGTAATGGCAGATGTAGTGGGAAAAAGGTCTTGGAATCACATCATGATGTTTCTGAATAATTCATGAAATCTAATCATAATGTTTCATAGATATGCATAATCTCTTTCCATCTGCTCTTTGTCAGTGATATGATAGGATAATCATTGATTAACAGTGGACAGTAAGTTGGAGTCTCTACCCAAACGGGTCTGTAATTAATCCAACCCATCACAAATTATCCATATATTGAACAATGACTATATCCATTTTTGTTTTAGATTAATATTGATTGCCTAATTAATAATTACATATAATTGTTCTAATAATTGGATTAATGTTAGTCTACAAAATAATTAAAATATTCCAACAGAGGTGTCTTCTAAGCCCAATCATGGTGTGCACTTTCTCATTTCTTCGGTATGCTGTGGTTTTGACTTTGTGGATTAATTTCTTTCCGGTTGGATTCAATAGATTATTATTCAGATCATATATGCGAGAGTGGTGAAAGTGAACCCATCAAATCAGAGAGAGAAAGAAATTAGGGAGTGAATGAACCTAATTTAAGAGAAGAAAGCTTTTCAAATTACATGTTATGTGTATTTTTAAATTCTTATTTGTGAACCTTGGTCATCCTCTGTTTTTATATTGTTGTGATCTGACACAACGTTCCTCATTGCTTGGGATAAACTAGAACGGAGAAGCTAAATGGGATAAACGAAAAGTTCCATGTATAGCAAAATTGATTGAGATGACTGGTCTCTGTTTAACTTCCTTTCTCTGCAACAACTAGTCTCTATTTTTCTGACTAATAAGTTTTCTTTGCTTGTACTTTGAGATGCTTTAATGGGTTTTCTCGACACTAGGATTTTTCTAACAAAAGAATTTATGATGATGTTTTTTCCGGGACAACACCACTGGCACTGAGATACCAATAACTGACAAGTATAATGTGGAAGCCGCGGAAATCTCGGAAAATGAGGCTCAGGTTTGACCCATTTCCTATATATAATCTTGTGTCCCTATACCATTTCCCCTAAGTGATGAAAGGCCATATCTTATATATAGTGTTTCTCTATTAAGCATTTGCCAAATGCATATCACGTTTCCAACTGCTATGAGTGTTTCTATTAAGTTCTTCAATTATATAATTTCTTTCTCGAAAAATGAGTATCACAAAACCACCTTCGAAAGATCCGAGGAACAATATTGCTATTTGTTAGGAGTTGATCAGATGCAAGTATGTAATATGTATTCAGAAAATTTGGACTCCTTCCTATATAAAGGACATTTAATTCAAGTGCAAATGCAGTGAAGTAGAGCAAACAAAGCATCTTCGAATTTCCTCCTGAGCTTTCTGTTTTTGTGTAAAAAGTATGTCATAGCTTCTATCAAGTTAAAATTTCATGTGAGAAACAGTATGACTTGTAATCCCTTCTAATAAGGGTCCTCAAATGTTATTTTATTACTGAAAGTCTCTCCTAGGAGGTGGTCGTTGTGAGAATTAGTTGAAAGTAAGCTGAGACTTATCTGTATTGTTGAAAAAGTTTGAGTTGAATTGAAAAAACTGTGTTGACCATGAGCACATGCAAAACTATCTTGTTAATTAATACTGTGTTGTCGTTAAAAATAAAAACTGTTATGAGCATAGAGAGAGAGATTAGATGTAAGACACATTGTCTGAATCAGAATAAATCTTGTGTGTTATTTTTCTTTCTCCTTCTCTATTTATTTACTGAATATCTTTTGTTATATGCGTTTATGGTTAAAATAGCATAACTAATTAGGGCACTTTTGAAGATTCTGTATTGATTACTGTATCACTTCATCTTCACCTTTTAGTCAAAACAAATTTTCTGCACAACCAGTTTAATTATCTAGTTAAGTGTTAAATTTTACAAAAATATTCCCCTCCTCTGTATATATTGGTCAACTCTGACATGAGGAGCGTTCCATTGAGACCATAAATAATTAATTCACCTTGGGTCATGAATTCACGAATTTTTTTTGAGGTTTTACTGGGGCATTGGAGTATTTAATAATTAATATTTTTCCCTATATTTTATTGTATTCAATTAATGATTTGTTTGGTTTAATTTTTATGACAATATTAACATTTATCTTTTTCAAGAAGTATAATCAATCTCTTTTATTTTTAAAAATTTATAACATATCTTATAATTTTTATATCTCTATATACTTAAGTAGCTCTATATTACCATTAATTTTTATTTAAAAAAACTATTTTTTGTTTATTTTAAAACAAATAATTTTAAATGAAGTTTCATGAGATATTAAGAGTAATATGGAGATATTAGTCAGAGATATGAATATTTAAAAATTCATTAGTAATTTATTTGAAATTTTTTAAAATTAAAAAAGATTGATTATGCCTTTTGAAAAATATGAAGAGTAATGTTAGTATAAAAATAAAAACAAGAAAGTCATTAATTGGATGCAATGAAAAATAGTGAAAATCCATTCATTATTATGGTCAATAAATAAAAGCAAAATTCTTTTTTTAATTTTATTCAATGGGGTCTCCTTGATTGCAAGTAATATTTGTTTGATTTTAAGGGCCTCATTTCTTTCCTTGTCTTTTTTATTTCATTCAATTGAGAATTGAGGGAAATTGTTTCCTTTTTCTTTATTATCTTCAAGTAGAAATGTCAAGAATAATTTACGAGCTATGTACTACTTTGTGTCGCACTACTTGCTGTCTCTTTTGGTTTTGCAAAGAGATTTGGTATGGATGTTCAAATGATCATAGTTTTTGTTTCTCTAAAATATTAATGACTTAAATAGTTGATATCTAGTCTTGGTTTGTATTGAATTTTCATTTGGCTTTCAAATCCTAAATTTGATTAAATTTGTGAATCTTATTTAAGCTTCAACAACATTTGTTACTGGTGTTGATTGTTACAAAGAACATGACAAATGTTAGGGAGATATTTTCCTATTTACTTACTATTTTTTGTTATTGGTGTTGCTTAATTCTATTCAGTAGTTTCTTCTTCAGAAGTTACTGCCATGATGTACGTTTTTGCATATTGAGAATATTCATAATGACCTAACATCTTTGTGGGGATTGCTGGAAATTTGGAATTAGTGCAACAAGTAGTCCAATAGGAATTGACTATATTTTGGATTTATCTAACTCATGGAAGTTGCTATCATGACTTTTTTCTGTCACATATTTGAAATCACTAGTTGCTTATTTATATAACCCAAAATCCAATGGATCCTTGTCACTTAAAATGCTTCTCCACATCTACCTTTTATATATTACCAATGTTTTTTTTTTCCCTAAGATATATATGTATCATTAAAAAAACATATATGTTTAAGGTCTACAACAAATATACATCACATCCTATTACTTTAGTCATCACATGCCTTCTTTTTAACTGAATATTAATTGTTTTAAAAAAGTATTTTTGAGATATTGAATTAGTATATACATATGGAAAGTTACAAAATTTAAAGACTTCATTCATAAATAAATAAACAAATTTAAAAATTAAAGCATAATGAGATTTGTTTTTAGAGGCCAAATTATATATTTTTTATGAACTATTGCAAATGTGATAGTCATTTCATTATTGCATGCTTCTTAATATTTAATGACATGCCATGTCTATCTGTAGCAGGTTCCCAATGAGATTGGGAGTGGGAGAGTGATGATTGGTATAGAAGACACAAATAACACTTATTTATCCTTTTTTGAGAATGAAGATGACACCAAGGGAAATCATAAGGACAAGGTTGGTTCGTTCTTAACTAATATTGAATTATAAGTTGTTTGTTTAACCTTATCATCAAAAGGCATAGTTTTTTGTTTTTGGCAAAATGTAGTAATAAATTTATATAAGATGCATGTATCACAAGAATGAAAGAATGGAAGTTGTACAATAAATAGTCTGATCATTATTCTCTTAAAAATAGTTTTTTGAAAAAAGAATCTTATGATAATTTTTGGTGAAGAATGAACCAAGGAAACGAATCCAGGTATCATGGGGAATGAACCCTAAGCAATGTGAACGAGCCCTAGTACCAAGCGGATCAATCCTTGGCAAAGATAGAACCAAGGGAATAACCCTAGTACCACAGGGAACAAATCCCCGAGCAAGGTGAATGAGTGTTGGTATCATGGGAATCGATTCTAGGTGAAGATGGAACCAAGGGAATGAACCTTGAAACCATGGAGAATGAACCCCGAGCATGGTTAATGAGCCCTGGTGCCATAAGGGTTCAATCCTTTGTAAAGTTAGAACCATGGGTAATGAATCTTGGGCATGGTGAAAGAGCCCTGGTACCATGGGGATTGATCCCTGGTCATGATGGAACCAAGGGAACAAACTTTTATACCATATGGAACAAAGCCCAAGCAAGATGAACGAGCCTTAGTACCATAGGGAACAAACCATGGGCATGGTTAATGAGTCCTAGTACCATGGAGTTTGGTCTCTATTGAAGTTAGAATAAAGGGAACCAACCTAAGTACCATGGGGAATCAATCATGAGCATGGTGAATGAGCCCTAGTACCATGAAGATTGATCTCTGGTCATGATAGAACTAAGGAGATGAACCCTTGGTACCATAAAGAACGAACCCGAGGCATGATGAATAAACCCAGACACCATACAGATCGATTCTTGGTGAAATTGGAAGGGAACAAATCCTGGTACCTTGGGTGAACAAACCTCGGTACCATGGTAATCAATCTCTGGTGTAGATGGAACTAATGGAACGAACCCTGATACTATGGGGATCGATCCCTGGGAAAAATGGAACCAAGGGAATGAATCCTAGTACCATGGGGAACAAACTTCGAGCAAGGTAAACAAGTCCCGGTACCATGGGGATCGATTCCAAGAGAAGATGGAACTTAGGTAATGAACTATAGTACTATTAGGAATGAACCCCAGGCGTAACTAACGAGCCCTGGTACCATAGGGTTCGATCTCTAGTGATGTTGGTACCAAGGGAACAAACCCTAGAACCACAAGAATGATTCTAGGGCATGGTGAACGAGCCTTAGTACCATGGGGATCGATCTTTGCTCATGATGGAACTAAAGAAACAAACCCTCGAACCATGGGGAATGAACCTTGGGCAAAGGAAACGAGCCTTAATACCATGGGGATCGATCCCTAGTGAATATGGAACCAAGGGAACAAACCCCAAGCAAGGTGAATGAGGCTTGGTACTAAGGGGATTGATCCCTCATCATGATGGAACCAAGGAAACAAACCCTGGTCTCATAGGGAATAAACCCTAAGCATGGTGAATGAGCCCTGATACTATAAGGAACAATCTGTGTGAAATTGGAACAAAGGGAGCAAACCTTAGTACCATGGCGAACAAAGCCTGGTACCATGGCAATCGATATTTGGTGAAGATGGAACAAACCCTGGTACCATGGGGATTTATTCTAGGTAAAGATTGAACTAAAGAAATGAGCCCAATTACTATAGGGAATAAACTCTTGGCCTATTAAACAAGCCCTGATACCATGGGAGTCAATCTTTGGTGAAGATGGAACTAAGGTAACAAACCATGCTACCATAGAGAATGAACATCAAAGCATCACCCCAATAGGTGATTGGCAAATTAGCATGCGTCATTATGGACCTAACCATCTCAAGGAGTGTTCTATTCTTTCTTTATACAATACCATTTTGTTGTGGTGAATTTGGAATAGTCAACTGATGAACTATCACTTGTTTATCACATAATTCATTGAATTAGGCCAACAAATATTTTTAGTTTCGATCGGTTCAAAGAGTCTTAATCTTCTTGTCTAATTGATTTTCAACTAAGTTCATATAGTTCTTAAAGCAGTTTAATACTTTTGATTTATGAGAAATCAAATAGACATAACAAAAATAAGTGTAATCATCAATAAATGTGATTAAATAGTTCCCTCTGTGCCTAGCCCTAACATTCATATGCCCACAAATGTTAGAATAACCTAATTGCAATAGAAAAATTAGCTCTAGTTGCTTTATCAAGAGGTTTTCTAGCAAATTTTCCTGCTAAACAAGATTCACAAATAGACAAATCTACTCATTCATTACCAGGAAGCAAACCCTTTTTTACTTGCTGTTGCATTCTTTGTTGTCCAAATCCATAGAAATAAAACTTTCGGTTATATAACCAAAACCATAAAAACCTTAGTCATAACTCAATTTAATACAATTTCATAGAAATACAAATCATAACCTAACCTAAGCAAAACCAAAACTAAAATAACATTCGACGAAGTTGGGATGCATAAAGGACATCATGTAAGATCAGGTCTCGGCACCACGCAGGACTAACTTACATGTTCCAATCCCTTTGACAACAACCTTAGTGTTATTGCCCACATATATCCAAAATGCTCCATATGAAACTTGTTAGAAATCAACAAAGGCTTCACAGTCCTTCGCTATGTGGTTTGTGGCTCCTGAGTCTGCAATCATCACAGGATAAGATTCAGTAAGCATAACAGAGCTAAAAACACAAAGTTCACTAGCATATGATGTATAGGTTATCTTTCTCAAAGGCTTAGGACAATTACTCACATAGTGTCCCTTTTTTTGGCAATTAAATCACTAAACTTTTGTCATATTCACTTTTCGCTGCTTCTTTTTGCCTTGCTTATTAGTCTTTAACTTTTTCATAGGTTAAGCTAATCCTTTGTTCTGTCTCAGTATTTCTTTTTGAATTACGTCTTCCACCTGAAGTTGTCATGTACAACTCAGGTATCAGCTTAGTTTATTCAAACATTTCTTCCTTGAGTTCAAAGAGCCTTCAGACATCTTTTAAAGTCGTAATTTTATCATTATGAGTGATATGCATCTTTATATGCTCGTATGAACTAGGCAAAAAGCGAATGACGACTTGGATTTGTTGATCGTCTATTAAGACATTTTCAGCATCCTTTAACTAAGTGATCATGTTTGACATCAACCTCAGATGTTTCCTCATAAAATATTATGGGCGTTTCATATATGAGTTAAATTTGATCATCAGAGAACAGAACTTGGATATGTACATAGTTCCGAACCTCGTTCTTAAAGTATTCCAAAGCCTCATAGTCCTTTGATAATCCTCGAACTCCCTTATGATGTCATCATCTTGATTGCTTAGCAACGTAATGTGAGCAATGAAATTCTTTTTCTTCCAAGTATTATAAGTCTCACAGTCTCACCTATGTTAGGTCGTGTTACTAGCTTCTAACTCTTCCATAACATTATTGAGAGCCTTAAAAGTCTTTTGCTCTTTTAGAGGATACTGGATTTTCATACTTCAAATCTCATAATTGTCGCCATTTAGCTTCAACCCCTTGTTAAACACAACAACAATACTCTTGGAAGTCATAGTCATTCTTTACATAAAAAAAAGACAAACAACAATAAGAATTAGATAATTAGAAAAAAAAACATGCAAAATTTAATGTTCGTCATGTATATATATCATGACACTAAGTTTCATTTGATTAAGCTATTTAACCCATACCCCAAAGCCGAAAAAGCACGAAATGCCAATTATCGTCCTAAGGCTATATGCAAGAGGAAAAATTAACAAAATTAAAATCAACTAAGTGTTTCAATTATGTTACAAACAAATTGTAAATAATAATTTTATAAATGTTAAACAAATTAACATATTTCCTTTTTAAGGAATTCACTCCAAAAAATACTAATAATATTTAACACATATTTAACAAATAAATTTAACATATATTAAACTAATTAACATAAAGATAAATCAATTATGTAACGCCAAACAAATTAACATTTAACAATAAACATATTAAACCAATTAACGCATTTAATAAACACATAATATTGAACTAATTAACATATTAATAACTCACAGATGTAATGTTAAACTAATTAACATTTATTAACATATTTAAAATAAGTAATTAATGCTTTAACATATAAATTTATTACATCTTAAATAAATTAACACATAAATAATTTGAACATATAACATTAAACTAATTAACATTATATTTTCAAATTTTCTATCAAAAAAATTAATAAAATAATTTAATAAAAATAATGTTAAACTAATTAACATAATAACAAATAATCACATATTATTTAATTTAAATTTGTTATGATATAAAAGTTAATTTTTTATGAAAAATTAATTAATTGTATTTGTTTTGAATTAAAATATAAATACACAATTTATATTTTTAAATATATCTAAATATTCATTAATTAAATATTTTAATATCAGATATTTTAATATTATTTTAAAATGAGTTAAATGTCAAATTAAAAGAATAAATATTAAAAAAAGTGAGAATGTCCAATTCCTGTTCAGAATTTTAAAGGCCAACAAAAATGTCCTTAAAGGACTAAAAATTAGGACTTCAGAAAAGGATTTCAGAATTTTTATTTTGTTTTCAAATAAAACTTTTTAAAAAAAAATACCCAAAAATTGAAAACCCTAATTCCCTTAACTCTTCTTCCTCCTCCCTTCTCCCTCTTTGGCCGCTGCCACCACTGCCTGCCCTGCTGCATCTCGTTGCTGCTCGCCGGCAACGCTGTGTCGCGCGGCATGGTGGCCGCCGAGGAGGG
The DNA here is from genome assembly GCA_037074485.1 of Delonix regia. Lineage (NCBI taxonomy): Eukaryota > Viridiplantae > Streptophyta > Magnoliopsida > Fabales > Fabaceae > Delonix > Delonix regia. The sequence goes on along the minus strand of CM073449.1, from coordinate 16,397,492 downwards.
CAGCCATCGAAGAGCCTCTCTTCCCTTCCCCTTTTTTATATTGCCTCCTTATTTTTGCTTCCTCACCGGCAGCCTTTGGCTGGTAGTAGTAGGGATCGAGCTCCCCGGCGGCAGCAAACTTTTTTTTGCTGTGGGAGCGCCACCGGCGATCGAAGTGGAGAGGGACATCTCTCTATATATCCGGCTAAGGTGGTTGTGGGTTGGCAGCATTTTGTTCCAAAAGAGGGGAGAAGGCTGCCATAAGCTGTTGGGGGTTCGCCGGCAGTAGTGGCCTCTTTCCGCTGTCAGAGTGTTGCCGGGGACAGTGAAACAGAGAGGTTCGAGGTTCTGGGAAATCACTGAGATACCAGAAGCATTGGCACATGGTTGTTCCAAACAACATAGGCGAAACGCCAAGAAGAATTTTCAAAAAATTGTGAAGGTTCTGGATTTCGTTCGATAACCGAAGGGGAAATTTTCGAAGGTTTCAGGGTTTGTTCGATCAGAGGGATCTTCGAACAAGAGAGGAGGGTTACAAAAAATTGCTCTGATCCTTCGAACAGAGAGATTATTTCAAAAAACAAAATTGAATTCTGGAAGTAATTCTTTCGATTGAATCTTCCATGGAAATCCAAAAAAATTCCAAACATTTTTTATCAAAAATCTTAATTAAAACAACTCCAAATTGATTTCACATCCCATTAAATTATATAATTACGATCAAAAAATCAACACTAGACCCATGAAGGGAAGTAATAAACAAACACGGATATAAATCAATTCCAAAAAAGAGATATATATATATATATATATATTTAATTGAGATCACGTACAAATATCATAGTTTTACAGCTTAAATCTCGTCTTACACATTTGATTAGACATTAGTCGCAAGTATTTCCTTTTTAGTGTTTAAGATAGAGTATTTTAGTATTTCTGTCATGGCTAACTTATTTATAAAGATTAATTATGATTAAATTTTAAAAATAATTTTTATAATTATTATTTAATTAACTCTTTATAAATAAATACAATATAATATTTTAACAAATTCATTTATGCATCTTATTTAATATCTAACAAATTTAAATTTTAAATATTATATAATATCCTAATACTAACAAATATATTTTTTACCTTTATCATTTTCCGTTACTCATTCCTATTTGCATTTCAATTAAAAAATTCTTTCATACCAAATGTAGAATTAGACCCTATACACCCCTTTAGAAACAAATAAAATGAATAAATAAATTGGGTTGCTGTACTAAAATAGATTGCGTAAGGCAGAAAATTATGCTAGTGGGAGATGGTGACTAGTCTCTGAAAGTAACATGTATAATTAAATGATAACGCTTTGAGTTTCTAATTCTTCCGCATGCTTTAGCCAACAAAACTTTAAGCCTAAGGTTTCGACTTTCAATCTATCAAGCACAGAATACCAACCTTTATTTATAGCTTTCAAATTCAAGATTCAATCTTCACGACCGGATATATTGGGATTTGTCCCACATTATAAATAATTTTTCCTTATCCTAATTTCATCATATGCACATATCTTCCCGCAAGCTTCATGAGCCAATATTTCGAAGAGCTAATATTTCGTTAGAGTAAAAACTTACTTTGCTTTGGCAGGTTAATTTTTAATTTAATTTTTTATTAATTTCTATTTTTAATTTAATTTTTTATTATCAGTTTATTCTCATTCCTCTTTGATTTTATTTCTCAATTTAGCTTTTATCTTTTCAATCTATTCTTTAGTCCCTAACTAATCTTAAAAAGCAGCACATTTAATCTCTTAATATTTCATTAAAAAGGATCAAATTAAAAATGAATTGATCAATAAAGAACTAAATTAAAAATAAAAATTAGTAAAAAAATTAAATTAAAATTAATTAATAAATAATAGACTAATATGATAATAAAAATTAGTGATAGACTAAATTCAAAATTAATTACGTAAGGGACCAAAGCAGTGTTTTAAGCATGAATTTTAAATTCTCATTACCTTATTTTTTTTTAAAAAAATAACAATATATAAACACTTAGACACTATTTTATTTGAGGTGGAAAAACTAAACTTCCTCCTTTATATTAGTTTTGATTCTGACTTTCTCCGAATTAATTTTGACTTTAACTGAAATTCGATCACCAATGAATTTGATTTCACATCTTGATGCGTAGTAGAGTGAAAAGTGAAATGCTTGGCTTCATACACAAGAGTTCAACTGAATTCTACGGTCTTAACTTTAAGCACAAGGAAATCACATCACAGCACACCAACCATTTACACTTTAAAGCATTAGTTATTTAATAAAATGAAAAATGTAATTTTAGTCTTTATTTTTTTCATAAAACTAATTTAGTCCTTTGAAAATTAAAAATATCATCTTCAAAATATAAAACCTCTTAAAAAATAGTAATCCCTAAAGATCAAAATGATATTTTAAAAAGGCCAAATTTGTTAACTATTTTAATTTTTAGAAGTCTATTTTGGTATATTCCATCTTTTAAATACTGAACTAATCTTCCCTTAAAAAAAATTAAGTTGATCTTAAGACTAAATGTAAGGAATCAATATTATATTTTTTCTCTATTTAATAAGCATCATTATTGGTAATCACATAATACCTTTGTGGCCCTTTAGGCAAGGATCAAATGTAAGGTGAGGTCAACCACTGTTTGGCAATCTCCTTCAGAGAGAACCAAATTCTAACAGCGAAGGGACCCTCAAAGGAACCTCAATACAAAATTATTTGAATCAGTTAGCCAGTTACCATCTAAATGGTACAGACAGATAATGACCACTCAGATTTCCAATTGAACCCTTTACCAACCTAAATTACAGTTAAGCTTTCAGAATTCTCTTAATCCTTAAAAAAATTTTATGCTTCAAACTAGTAATGCATCCAATTGTTAGTTAATTCTGACTATGTCACTGAATTTTCATCTAATAATTCAGAATAATTATTAGACACTTTGCAGTAATAACGATACTGCAGGTCATCGGTTTTCGCTGTGCATCAAAGATTCAAATTTTGATTATGTTTGGGCTTGGCTCGTAGGAAATTTCTAATTAATTTCCAGATCCAACATGAATGATTTACTTCAGACCAAATCTGAAAACTGAGTTACTTAAAGTATGTGCAGCCTAATCCAAACATTACATCCTCACAATCCCAAAAAGAAAAACTCAATCCTTATTTCCAGGAGTAATAATAGTTATATGAAGTCTGAGGATGGTGGAGATGGATTATTTATGGCCCTTCACAATGCCGTTGATGGGCGTTTTGTTGATTAGTCTTTGATTGTGTTGTTGGCAAGTCAGTGCTCGCTAGTAGGTGGCCCTTACTGCATAATTAGGGACACATTGTAGTGTCAGCTTCCAACCTAGTGCTAAGGATGCTATTTCAGATGTCACTCTTGGCCACTTGTTCTTAGAATAAGACGTTTTTTAATATAATTGTATTGAAAAAAATATCAATTTTATTTTTTATTTTTATATTTTATGACAATTTAATAGATTAGATTGTAATAGATTAGATTGTCATAAAATATATAAGTATACGACCGATTTGATACTTTTATGTAATTTTATCACAATAATAAACTACAATCTTGATTCGTTATACCAAGTGCAGGTATTGGAATGGTACGCCTATTTTATCCTCAGTTTTATTTTGTATTCTAAATGACCCTTTTATGGGTTAATGTAGCTTATTTTCTCAGATAAATCTTGACAGGGTAACCACTAATCACTACCTTCAATATAATAGGACTGTGGACAGAGGAGAATGAAATAAAATTTTAATTAAAACATCTTATTTAATTTAGATTTAAAACTAACCAATTTTTCCCTCTCATAATATGTCTGGTATGATCAAGAGAATGAATCAAATAAGAAGGGAAAAAAATTATTAGATTTATAGAACTTTCAAAATTAAAATTTCATCTCCTTTCCATTTCCCTCCATTCCCTTAAATCCAAACATATTCTTAATTTTAGAGCAGAGTAATTAAAAGACTATATTATATCATTATGAGTAGGGGAATGACAATATGGTAATCCTTATCCAAAATCACAGTTCAAAGTTAATGTGTCCTTCACAATTGTAATATGAAAATATATTCCAAAAACTCAACCAACCCAGACAAGCAACAAGAAAGAGGATATTTTAGGCATTTAAGCTTCAATATTTAGGACAAGCTAAGATGGGCAAGCAAATCAGTAGGACAAGTGGCAATGAAGTTCGGAAAACACAAGGCTCATAACCTGAAACTCTAGATGAAGTTAAATGCCACCAACTGTTCTATTCTTCCAAAATGACGATAATATAATACTGAGAGTCGCCCTCAACCAAAGGTTCCTTGCAGCAACTGACAGCCATTAATGTAGTAGTTGAAGCTAAAGATAATAACACGGAAAAAATCATATATCCCACTGCTTCATTCAATCAAATGCCAGAGGAATTGGACCTGCTAACATAACCAACTCGTAGGCACCGGGTACTTTTTAAAGCTATGGAACATGGAAATTGAGAGTGGGTGAGAAAAATATATTTTTGGTCTTTCATTTATTCAAAAATTATCATGTTAGTCTTTATTTATTAAAATATTTAAAATAATTATCTGTTCATTAAAAAATATTTCATTTTGTTTCTTACTTTTAAAGAAAAATACATGATTTAATTTCTTAGATTTAGGATTTAAAGTTTGACAAAGAAATTAAATTTGATATTTTTTTAGTAATAAAAAATTAAGTGTGACATTTTCTTATAAATAAAAAATTATTTTGAACATTTTAACAAAGGAGGGATCAAAATAGAAAATTTGTAATAAGTAAGACAAAAAATATATTTTTCTAAAAAAATGTGAACATCACATGAGAAAACATAAATGTTAGATAAATTCAAATGTTCATATCCAATTGTCAATATCAGTGCCAACTATGCATTGCATCCATACAATATAAGTAAGCGTTTAATTGTCCATTTTAAAGTGCCATACCAAGTCATCAAGTGCCGAACTCTAACATAAAGCGCATGTTGGATAATAGCTGCTCCAAACCTGACTTCCAAGAAACGATGTAAGTGTCCATACCTTTGGGGCTCTTGCAGCATGTATCCCAAGTTTATTTCTTTACTCTCCAAAGCAGACCGGGATCTTCCAGCTTCTTCAAATGAAAGAATCAAGCTCTGTTGCATTGAGCTGGAAAGAAAAAGTTTGCTTGTAAAGCAAAATTTATCTACAGACGCATCATGTGCATACAAGATAATATTAACCACTTATATAACTGCAGAAAAATACGTACTTACATAGTACATTTTGTTCTACGAATTGATATTTTTCCAATTTGCAATTCAATTTCTTGGTCTGTATCTTCAAGTTTTGGAAACTTACATAAAAATAGAAATATGAGAGAGAAAGAGATAACTATTGCTATCATTTTCAATACCCTTGAGAGTCACACAAGTGTCTTAAAGATCAAGTAGCCTGCACTTAGCTTGGTCACGATTCATGATTGCGAAAAACTTGAGAGTAATTGAAAACATTAGCCGTCTTCCAACTAAGGGACAGATAAAGCAGGACGCAAATGTCACCCAAAGGGGAAAATACCTAAAATTCTATTAAAAAAAAAAAAAGGTTGTCAAGAATACATTGATCTGGGGTCAAGAAGTTTTGCTGGTGTCATCTTACAAAGAAATTCAATTCTGGATGACAATAGACCGAGTCAATGTCAAACTGTTGACTTGACTGGAAATCTCAAATTTTGCAATAGATTCATCTATAGTATTGCACAGTGCTCAGTTGTGAAATTGTTCCTGATAAAATTGAGCAAAATTTGAGAACAGGGGAATACAGAAAACAAGAAAGGAGTAAACAATTTGTGAGATTATCCAGTTGCCATTTCCCACTTTCCCTGGAGAATCTGAGAAAAACAGACATTGGAATACAATGTTCACAAATATTACAACATTGATTTGTTTGCTGAATGTCAATTTTAAGCCAAACTTTTTGTGAGATCATTCTTCTCAACAGAAATTTTAGCGACTGGAATAAAGAAAATGCTTGACTATCATCAATGTCATTCAGAAAATAAGCAGCATATTCAGAAAATAAAGAAAAGTTAATTTATAAAAGAAAAAAATAAGCAGTCCAGAAAATAAGAGGAAGAGAACAATATTTTACATTCTGTTGTTACAAATACAATTTACGGTATATGAACCAAATGAAAAATGTATTAATACACATTACGATCATGGACAAAATTAGCTACAACGAGGATGAAGAAATTTACTGAGAATTTGATTACAATAGCAGCATCAAAAGACCAAAACCAACTGGGGAGAAAGATGAACAGAATGGATGTCAAAACTCTACCTCAAATATCCTAAATTCTATACATGATGTAAGTTTTAAAAATTACAATAAAATCTCCCCCTTACCACTTTATTGTTGGCATAATCCTCAATTTTAATCAACTTTTTTTGCCATCTTTGTCCTCTTTTTCTATTGGTCACCTCGTATTTACCTTTTGCAGCTTCTTGCTGTTGTTCTCCCTGGATGCAGGATTAAGCTATTCCTCCAACTTGTATTTCGAGACCCACGAGCAAATGATGGGTACAACAAGTTACTCAAGATTCAGAATGGTTTAGCCTACCTAGAGAGTCAAGCCCCTCTGTTCGGCCACGCACAATTCTATGAAACACCTCCCTCACGTGGCGCTCCAAAGGGTCTAGTCCATCTTTCAAAGCTTCACAAGTTTGTGAAAGCTCCTGCACTCTCTGCCTAACCTCCCCTTCTTTCTCCTCCGTCAATGGGAAGTGTACAGAATCAGCCAATTCATTCATCACTCTAGCACATTTCTCAATTTGCTGAATCTCTTTTAGCAAACCACAAGAGTTCTTCCGCTCTCGCTTCTTTGACTCCTCCATGATCCGTTCATGTAGTGATAGCAATGGAGTTGCCCAAGAAAAATTCCTCGAAATAGAAAAGTGGACTTGGAGTCCACGGTCCTGGCATGGAATTGCCGCTACAAGTGCCCACATTACAAACAGTAGGATCGAATTCATAGTAAAAATAGGCAGTGCCAGCCCATTAGAGGCCACAAGATCATTCCCTCTTGGAGCATTCAAGTTGTTCCCAATTGCTTGGAGCTGCCTTGCAGCAGACCAAGTGCGAGAGACACTCCATGAAAGTGATCGAAAATGACCCGTAGATCGATGGTGATGATTGTGATGATGGTCTTTGCTAGCAGTGTTTCGACCGAAGGATCGGTTCCGGTGTGCCAGAGACGCATTGGAATCCTTATCATCAAGCATCCCAATTGCCAAATCGATGAGTGCCTTCTTGGCCCGACGAAATTGGCCCTCACCAATACTTTTCTGATTCTTCAATGCACAAAGCACAATCTCCAATAGCTTCTGCCATTGCCGAATCTGCTCAATCCCATCTCGTATCGCATTACAAACATCTAGAGCTTTCACACTTCGCTCAAAAAAATCACCCACCATACGATCCACAGAGGGTTTGAACACTAGAGTTTTGTGGTTGCTAAGAATGTACCTGAATTCCTCATGAACGCAGAGAAACGAATCAAGTAGTTTCCCAACCCATGAGAGGGAAAGCAAATCATCGTGACCAACCGAAGAGAGATCCAGAAATCGGTCAGTGACTTGTTTCTGAAAGGACTCAAGCTCCTGTTCCAAGCTGGAGTTTTGATAGTGTGGAGTCGCGAACCCTTCCATGGAGTGAACCTGAACGTGATCGCGACGGAGACTCAGAAGCGAACGGCCAAAATGGGTTAATGAGGGAGACGAACCTTGACAGTCCGTCGCGGGCATTCTCACATAGGCACCCAGATTACGAGGCTCTCTCTTTTTCACTGTATCACGCTATAACCCCACAATTTCCCAGGCCTAGCTCCCAAAATTTTCAATTGAAGCCCTGAAATTGAATATTTGTTTTTGATTTTTCCCCTCCAATCATAATACTTTTTCACTCCAACTAGTACACCCAAAATTTGATTTTGAGTCCACAACAATATAGCAATAATCTCAAAGATCGATCCCTGGGTTTCGACACAAATCAGAAAGTTTCAAACGCTAGAGAGAAAATCAGACAAAGGAGTGCAAGAGAAGAGGATAATGCGGGGGTAAGTAATGGATAGAACCCTAATCGAAAGGAGAGGGATTAAATTGGGGATAATTGGACCGCGTTTTATGGTGGTTGGAAACGGAAAGCACCAAAAAAGAAGAAAATAAAAATAAAAATATCTTAAAAGCTTTTTACATAATTTGAATTAATCAAGATCTTAACTTTTAATCCTTGGGTAATTAGTGGATAATAAGGTTAAGTGAGTCACTCTTACACGCACCCCACACGTCTAAGACACGAACCTAAAGATTCTGAGTTAGTGGCGTAGATCTCAAAGAACATGTACGGATAGAATCTGACCCGTTCATTAAAAACAATGACATTTTGCTTGTCCCCCTGTAAACACCATCTCCTGATGGGTGAGTATAATGTCACCTAGCTGTGTGTTAGGGAGTTAGGGAACTGCGATGCATGGATTGCCACGTGGTAGAACGCCGTGATTTAGTGGCACGTGATGTGAGGCATGATCACGTGGGTAAATGTGACTGGTTGAGACCAGTCATTTTATCATTTGAGTGGGCCCCGCGAGTGCACACGTGGAGGGCATAACTCAGTCTACGTTGGCGCGTACGGTGGAGAGGGACTTGGTCTGTCTCTGTCCATATAACATTCTCTGTTTCTGGAAAGCCAGATAGTGACGTGTGATGTTCTTTTGCTTAATTAACGAATACCCTTCCATGAAAATAATTTTAGACCCTCTTAAACGGTTCTCCAATTTACTTTTGTGACCAAAAAAATTATTACGAAATTACGAAAAAATATATAAATATATTTAAAAGTTAAAAGATAATTAAAATAATCTGAAGTATAACTTAATAAAAATATATTTCTTAAATTTTTAATATTGTTTATTTAATATATTTCTTAATTTAATATATTTTAAATTTAAATAAATAATTATTTTATATTTTGAAAATAAATATTTAATACTTTTTATATCATTTAAGTGGTAAATATAAGAATTTTTTAATTAAAATATGTATATTTGTATTTTATCCTTTGTTTCAAAAGACATCATGTATATTTTGATTTTAGTCGAGAAAAGTGTAATTTTAAAATTTTTATTGTAGACATATTTTAACCAAAAAAAAAAAGATAATTTACACATATTTTAGTTTCCAGATGTAAAAGTGCTATGCATCTTTTAAAAACGAAAAGGGCAATATATGTGTATTGAATAATTTTATAAGATTTCATTACATTTCGTAAATTAATTTTCAGTTAAAAATATAGTACTTTTTTACATTACTATCCATTTTTCAATGAAGAGGTAGTAAGTTATATTTCTTCCACAGCTCCATTTCGCATAACTTAATTTCTAAAATGTTTTATTTACATGTTATATTTTTAATAAAAAAAATGACATATGACAATAAAGATTATCTTAAATTTATTTCTTTTCAATTATTGTTTTTATTTATCAATCGAGTGACATGCTATAATATGGAAATCGAGTCATTTTCTCCCTTCGAGAGTTTTATCTATCGGATTTGTGTTATTGTAGGTAACATTATACTGTGCAATGAATGCAAATGGCTATTGGGAAAAAGTGATGGAAGGGAGGAAAAATTACAGAATGTGTTATATGCAAGAGTTACAGTATGTGCTATATGTATTTTGAATCATTGAATCATAGATGATTACATGCAAATATACTCATCCAATCAGTGTTATAACAATAAGGGATCCATTTATGATAGAGGATGAATGAATTGTGTGGCTTGCAGTTATTCAACTTGGTGCTCTTTTGTATTTGAAAATATTGTAGTTGATCCAATTTAAGTGTATTCACAGCTTGAACATGATTGTGTGAATTATCCGCAATGAATTTTACTGGTAGCATTTTATATTGATGCTCTTTCATCTTATTATCCAAAAGTTTAGTAATATGGGGGAAGTATTACTAAGGATACAAATACTCGGTGTTTGGGGTTTAAGGGACATTCAGTGAAGACTTTGACTAGTGATAGCACAAAAGACGATGAGATGGGTCAGTTGAAGGTTTCTACATTTTTATAACTGTTTTATAAAACGAGCTGTGCGACACAAGTAAATGACGGAGGGGTGAGGGAAATCACAAGCAATTCTCTGCAGTTGGCAACAACCATGCTATTTAATCTCGTTCTCAAGCATAATTCACTGTAGTTGCCAACAATAACAACTATTTAGCCTCAATTTGTTCTCAACCGTGGCTATGAGCATGGTTTGTTCTTAATCATATATAATTACTAGTAATTGATTAAACTGCTACTAACATGAGAATTAGCAACATTTCCTTCAACTGTAGTTAAGGAATCACTTCTATCCCAACTGAGAACAGTAAATAAACGTAATGTTTAGAAACATTCATATAAGACTTAACCCCGCCTTGGAAACTAGTGGTCATGAGTTTGGTTGGACCAAATCAAGTCTAAAGTGAAAAAATAAACCTGTCTTATAGCGGGCCAGGCTTAGAGTTATGCTCAAATCTAACGTAGTTCAACTCATAAAGTTAATATAATTAAGGATATAAGGGTTTAAAATGACATACTAACGTGTATTGTAATACTTCATATACCCTTATCTTACTTGTAAAATTTTAAAAAGATGATATTAGACGACAATATATATTTCTCTTTCTCTTTTGAATAAAAAAAATATGTATTTGGTTATAAAAATATTTTTGAAAGCCCATGAATTTGGTGTTTAATTGAATTTTCTAAGCTTGTATTGAGAGAGTAAACCGTTGAAAAAATTTCAGCTAAATTAATAATGACATACATCATATCTATGAATATTTTTTTACGAATGGCGTGTCAAAAGTACCCTTCTTTTGTAAATATATATGGGAAGATTAACTTTTCGGTTCTTATAGTTTTCATTAGTGTTTAAGTTGATCCTTAGAATTTTTTTCTTCAAATCACTCCGTAAACTTTCGAAATGTCTGAAAATAGTCCCTATACGCCATCCGAATGCTACTAAAGTGGCTAATGATGACGATATGGACTGTACACGTGGAATTTGACTTGCCACTTGGGACTCCACATAAGCCAAATTAGTAGGGATAGAAAGATGTTAAGGCTATGATGAAAAAACCATGTGGGTTTCTCATTTTTTTGCTTCCTGAGTCTCCCATTGCTTTTAAACTCTACCTTTGTCTTCTGAGCTCGACGCGCATATCGTCTGGGATAAAACTTTACAAATTGAAACATCTTTACTCTGGATGGTGGCTAAGAAGGCTCCACCGGCGAAGAAGCCCAAGGCTGGAAAGAATTTTCCTCCATTCTCCTTCTCTTGTGTTCATTCTCTCCCTCTTCATTCAATAGCCCACGTCTTAACTCTTTCTCATAGTCCCTATTTTGGGCCCCCAAAAACAAGGGCATTTCTCCCTTTTCCTAGACTCTTGACCCTCCTTCAACTCTTAGCCACTCTCTTCGTCCCTTCTCTATTTATTCTGTTGACAATTCTCTCCCCTACTCTTACCTCTCGTTCATATCTCCTGGTTATTCTCTCCTATCCTTTCCTCTCTCTACCCAATTTCTTCCTATTTCTACTTCTGTTTTTTGTTTTTCCTTGTCTCTCGATGTTCTCTCAGGTTTGTCTCTTTTTTATTCATGCTCTTTTGTTTTCGTTCCGTCCTTTTCAGAACCAGCCCCTCACCTTCTCTTATCACGTTCTCCTTCCTTTCACTCTCTGAGTTTTGGACACCCCTATTTCGTTCCCGTGTTGTTGCTTTCCTGAAAGTCTCACCTCTGCCATCTTTTATGTTTTTCTTCCTCCGTCCCTTTTTTTTTTTTTTTTTTACATTTTCTTAGTCATAGCCTTGTAGCACAATGCCTAGATTCTTGGTGAGCTTGTTTCTCCTTCCGGCATTCATTAACTATTGAGGATAAGTGCAAAAGATGAAGTAAGTAGCAAAACTCGAACAATCAATCAAAGGGTATCCAAAGAAGGAAAGTGCGAGATTAGAAACAAGACGACCAACTTCACTTGTGAAGACGTTGCGAAAAAAGTGTCCTAGCCAATGAAGTCTTCGGTTTACAAGGAAAGTATTTGTTGCTGCACCAATTCTTCTCCCTTCAGCTTTTTTCTTGCCCTTCTTTCATGTTAACAATTGCTCGAGGGTTTTTCTTCTTCCTGCTTTGCCTTCTGATTTATTTAGCCTCGATTACCTGGTATTTCATGACAAGTCAGCATCTACGTGTATTGCCAAGTCAATTCTGTTAACCAAGTCACCACTTCACTGGACGGTGTTAAGACGAATTCTCAAACACTTGCTAAGTATAGGAAGTAAATTTTTGAGTGATTCTGTCCTTTCTGTCTCTCATATCTGCCAATGTTACAAAGGAAGGAAGGAACCCCCAAAACTCTACAAAACCCATCCAAGAAAGCCTGAATAGCCAACATTGCTAATATTTTATCATTGGCTTGTTGGGATAATTTTAATATTTTATGGATTAACATTAACTATTTTATTAGATTAGTACTTTATTAATTCTAATTAGGTAATTAATGTTATAATTTATAAATTGAGAATGGACTGGGTTTTATTTTAATATGTGTGGATAATCGGTAATGGGTTCGATTATCCACGAGCCCGTTGGACAGAAATCCAACCCACAGCCCAAGAGTATTAGTAATCATCCCATCAGATTACTAATATAAGATTGTTATTTAGAGAGAGATTTTATGGGCTTAATTTTGATTGATTAATTAAATTTAAAATTATTTTAAAGATTCTGGAGGATTTTACTGAATAATATTCATTAATTATATTATTAAATAAAATCCTATAAATAATACTGAAGCCCTAGTTTTCATAGACTAAATCTGTCACTCTCTCTCTTTGCCGTCAAAACATTATGAGAAATGCTCTTGGACATTGTGGGTTGAACTTGTTAGACTCAACCACTACTCAGATCAACGATGTCGTTTTCATCAGGTAAGATTGTTTATTTATTTATTCTCCCAATCTGTGATTATGTTTAATTACATGTTCTAATTTCGCTTTCAAATGGTATCAGAGCCATGGTTTGATGGACTATGAAATTTTTTAAAATTTCCTTTCTCTAATCTTGTCTTCGTAACATGATTTAGCATATTCTAGTTTCTCTTCTTCCTTTTCCTTCTTATTCTCTTTGAATGGTCTTCATGGTAATGTAAGGGTATAAAGGATTGGCTATGGTGTGAAAATATAGTTGAGTTTAGAACATACCATAATATTGTATAACCAATCTCTTTTGGCCTATGGTCATTTATCTTAAAATTTTGTCACCTTCCATGAGCCCATTTAAGGTCTAAGAAAGGTCGAATTAGATAAGATTGAGGTTAGATAAATATTTTGAAATATCTAAGGAAATATTATGTAAGCTATAACAAGCTTAGGATAAGAATTTTGACATGAAAAATTTTATGTAAAAACTATACATAATACGAAGCAATATGTTCAGTTCACTGTCCTTGATTATGTGTAAATAAATTATAATTAATTTCTTTGAATTAATTATTAGATTTTATTCTTAATTTAAGCACATGCGTTAAAAGAAATAGGTTGTGCGTGGAAATTGTAATGACTTTGGTTCATATACACCTATTGATTGTGTGCTCGCCTATCGTGGGCCCAATCATGGTGATATGTTTTTTATAAATTAATTTATACCGTATTTGTTATTTAATTTCCTATATTTTTTAATGTAATTACTATTATCAGGGATGATTCTGAATATTGTGATAAGTCCACTAGAAAGAGTGTATGTAAGTATTATGTTGACAATGAATATGCCCTATCGGTGTGACATTGTCAATATAATTTTGTGAATAAAGCCTGTTTGTAGCCTGTCAGTAGCGATTTGCTAATTGATGTATTCATGGTTTCTTATATCCTATCGATATGGAGATTGTGAGTGTATTTTGTGTCGTTTCTCTCGATAACATGCTTCTTTGGTATGTATGAGTTTTCTTAAGTTATCATAATCCGAGCCCTTAAGCAGGATATGATGAATATTTTGTTACACAGTTGCTGGAACTTAATCTTGTTACAGAAACTTTGTGATATATATATGATTATGTGTCTGGGACATTTTTATATGTTTCCTATTTGTTTTTTCCCTCAGCGTCTCTCTTCTTGCAACTATTTATGGTGAAAACTCTGAACAAAATATACTACAATAATTGGATTGAGTCCATTGATATGTATCTAGTGATCACCAAGGGAAGTTTAGGTATGAGAGAACCTAAGCCAGCAGATCTCACCGTTGAGCCTAACACTGCTGACAAGGCTTACCATAAACAGTGGTATGAGTCCAATAAGATTTGTTTGATTGTCATTAAGTATACGATTGAGAAGACTATCAGACAAAGTATTCCTAAGAAGGACATCACAATTGAATATTTTAAAGTTGTTAGTAAGATATTTAAGAAGTTTGATAAGACTTAAAAGGGCATATTATCTCTCTTTGCTAGATAACACTCACTATGACGAAATGTCAGGACTGTGTGAGCACATGATGAAGCTTGTTAACTGCTACAACAAGCTGAAATCCTAGATGTGGACTTAGATGAAAGCAACCTAGTTTATAGAGTTCCCTAATCCCTTTCTGCTGAATATGGGGTCTTGAGAACCACTTATAATTCCCAAGAGTTAGAGTGGTCTATTAATCATATGATGTTTAAAATGACCCAAGAGGAAGAATCAATAAAAAAGGTGAATTCTCATAATTAATGTACTATATTTCACATGGTTCATCTAGCAAGGCTGGAAATGTGAAATTGAAAAGCAAAGAAAAGTGAAGGCAATGTCTATGGCAAGAAAATGTATGGATTCAAGAAAAGCAATAAGAATAATAAACTATCCTTGGATTGGAAGGAAGTTCGATTACAGTTAGCTATGTAGGCACTGTAATCACAGATGAAGACTTTCATGGGGATATGCTGTATGTGGATGACATCCTATTGGCCAATAACTCAGTGTGCTTATTAAATGAGACAAAGCACATTTTGTCATGCCACTTTGATATGAAAGATTTAAGTAAATCTTTTTTTTTATTTTTTATTTTGAGAATTCAAATTCACCGTGATAGATCTTGTGGCATTCTTGGTTTGTCTCAGGCAACCTATATTGAACGAGTGCTCAATAAATTTGATATGTATTCTTACACTCCTTGTGCACTTGTGATGGGCAAAGTTCCATGTGAATCAATTATTAATAACATAATATATAGGCTCAAGTGAGCACACGTTTGAATATTATTTTTCCATGTTGGTGTGCTTGGCAGATATATTTAAGTAATTTTGGGCATGATCATTAGAAAGCTACAGAGACAGTTATGATGATCTTGAACCCACTTCTAATTATATCTATACGATGTTTTTGAAAGAGTTGTTTTGTTGAGAAGTGTCAAATGGATATTTATAGCTGCCTTATATATATAAGTGAAGAGTATATCGCTAGTTCTGTGATGGTCACTCTTTAAGGAATATGGTCAAGGAAATCAATTTTTGTCATGTGTATATTTTAAGTCTTGACCATTTTATTGCGACATGACTCTATTATAGGCTTCTCTCAAAGTTACAGGAATTTCAATTGTATCAAATTTTGACAGTTAATTCCTGTTTGTTGCAGAGAAGATCTGTATATCTCATACTCATTTTAGGTGATCTGTTTATCAACACAAACCCATTAGAGTTTTGGAAATATATGACTCTTAGGTATATTCGAATTTTGATGTGTTGTTTTAGTAAGAGTCTGAGTTGTGTTCTTAAGAAACACTTTGGCATATTTTGGCACTTATAACATTTGTTTCCCTATCGGATTCAATGTTTTGGTTATGCCAAAATTTTAGATATAATTCAGAATTGAAATTTTGATGGCATTTATAACAATGCTTTCCTTATTGGATTTAATATCCTTGATCCATGATTTCATTTCTGAATTTTTGTTATCTCAGACTCGCATGGTTCACATTCGTAGTGAGCATATGATGACGGATCTGTTGACCAATGCCTACCCATAAGAGTAATTCAAATTGTATAACTCATATGGGTCTTGTTGAATTTTGATGTAGCCTTGGTTTAATGGGAGTATGAGTTGAGTCCTGAGTCCTTAAGGGGCTTTTATGGTGCAATTTGACACCAAATTTATGAGTTGAGTCCTTAAAGGGCTTTTTGTGGTGCAATTTAACACTAAATTTCAGAGTTAAGTCCTAAGGGGACTTTTGCATTGTACTTAAAATGTCATTCTGTATTCCATTATATTCAAATATTGAAACTAATTTATGACAATGTTAATATCACTTGTTTCCCTATCAAATTCAGTGATCTTTGTGTGTAGTTTCATTTCTAAATTTTGTATGGTTTATAGATATACACATACCATGTGTTTATATGAATATTAATTGTCTAATTATGTATTTTTTTATTGACCTAATAATGTAATTAATGCTATCCAAGTGGGAGATTGTTAGAATAATTTTTAATATTATATGGATTAGCATTAATTATACTATTAGATTAATTTCATGTTATAACTAATTATAGCATTCAGTAATCTTTGTGTATATTTTTACCACTGAATCTTGCATAATTTATAAATATACACACATCCGTGTGTTTATGAGAACATTATTATACCTGATTACTTATTCATTTATTGATCTAATAATTTAATTAATGTTATCCAAGTGAGAGATTATTGGGATAATTTTAATATTTTATGAATTAGCATTAACTTTATTAGATTAGTACATTATTAATTCTAATTAGGCAATTAATGTTATAATTTATAAACTGAGAATGGACTTAGTTTTATTTTAATATGTGTGAATAGTCGGTGATGGGTTCGATTATCTACAAGCCCGCTGGGTAGAAACCCAACCCACAATCCAAGAGTATTAGTAATCATCCCGTTAGATTACTAATATAAGATTGTTATGTAGAGACAGATTTTATGGACTTAATTTTAATTGATTAATTAAATTTAAAATTGTTTTAAAGATTCTGAAGGATTTTACTGAATAATATTTATTAATTATATTATTAAATAAAATCTTATAAATAATACATTGAAGCCTTAGCTTTCATAGACTAAATTTGTCACTCTCTCTGTGCCATCAAAACACTTTGAGAAACGTTCTTAGATATTGTAGGTTAAACTTGTTAGACTCAATCAATACTCAGATTAACGATATCGTCTTCATCATGTCAGATTGTTTATTTATTTATTCTTTCAATCTGTGATCATGTTTAATTACGTGTTCTAATTTTACTCTCATGGCTCGCCTTGACAGAAATGTCCAACAACTTGTAAGCAAACAAAGCTCAATTTAGAGCTTCAACCTCTCACATCAAGAATTTTTTTCTCCTTTCCCTTATAAATCTAACTGATTTGGAGTGAAGAATCTAAGTTTAAGGCAAAGAAAAAAAAAAATCAGAATCAGATATACAATCAGCTCTTGCAACATAAATTCAAAAAATAAGTTAACAAAAACAAACATCAGTATTGTTTAGATTCAAGCGACAAGCAGAATAACATAAGCATGAAACGAATTGGATTGATGAAAGAGCCAAAACAGAGCAGTACGAGGGTGACCTGAGTTGGAAGAGAAGTTATCAGCCCTAGATACATTTTTCCTGAAATCGAAGAGATGAGAACAACCTTTAGGGAAACTTAAAAAATGAAAGAACTTCAATGACTAACCCAGAACCTTCCAAGTCAAAGCGTACAGACAAATCGAGACCGGCTAGAAATCGAATAAGAGAAGACAAAGACGCTAGGGCTCCACTCTGGTTCTCTTCCAGCCTTGAGATTGCACACACATGAGGAAGAGTGAAACCAACCTGGTAGCACGATTTTGTAACTGAGCGTAAATGAGGGAGTGTAAGGGTTTGGCGCAGGCAAGTCAGAAAGAGCGCGAGAAGAGAAAAAAAGAAAGAGGGAAGTATACTGAGGAAAAAACTTCCTAACAGTTTGGAAACCCTTCGAAACTTTACCTAAATTATCGCTAAATCTGGGCGGTTTTATAAAACGACACAAAATGTTACATTTCGGTTATTTAAAACTGCCGGAAAACAACCGCCTCTAAAATATGCGTGTTTGGTAGTGTGTGTTTGTTTTTGAAACCGAATTTATTTAAATTTAATCAAGCTAGTAAAGTTCACTTTCTTCTTTGAAGATTATTTTTAAATTAATTATCTAAAACACTTCATTTTCTTCATTTTCATTTCAACATTATAGCACTTGTTTATTTTATTAGCTCTTAACAAGTTGGATTTGAATTCTGTGAGAGAGTAAAAGTTTATAAAGTATTGTTAAAAAAAGAAAACTAAACTGGACAAGCTCAAATATTTCACCTCCCAATAACAACAAAAGGAAACAAAAAGCCAGTTATATGATTCTTTTCTCGAAAATTCAAGTTCCTGTGTGAAAAGTGAAAAAGTATTAATTGATAATAACAAACTTATGTGCAAGGTAATATATTAATTTAATCAAATCATGACATAAAATAGTATTAATCCAATTAAATTATGTCACTCTTTATTACGATCATGATTATCTATCACACGAGTATATTACTACTATTCAATATTTTGTCATAAGAAGTGCCCAGATGTAAGATCACTGTATCCATATAGACACACACTGGTATCCAACTTGGTTGATTTGAAGTTAAATGCGTGGCTTTTATGTATTAGAAATCTAGAGTTTTTGTCCTATCATTTGGGTGTTTTTGTAAACACAACTTTCGTGACAGCTGTCCATTTCAGCTTAATTTGATCCACTATCTTAAACAAAACCAGAGATTGACTTTCTGTTATTTACTTTAACTTTTTTGTCTTAAATAAAGAATAAAACGGTTAAAGTACATTAAATTATTATTTGAATTTAAAAAAAATATATAATGAAATGGTAGAAGAATTCTAAACATCTAGATCCGGTGAAACTCAAATTATATTACGTCATTCAAAATTCAAATTCTTTTGACCTTTCAAATTGAAATATTTAGAACATAATGAAATGACTACACGATACAATTACAAATATAGGTCTTTGACTAAAAACTCACTGAAATCATATTTTAATTATAAGAATAATATTTAAAAAATAATTTATAAGTCATTTTATTTCATTACTGATTCTCTCATTCTCTTATTATACTTTTAAATAATATAATAACATTTATTTATTTTTCACTTTCTATCATTCTATTTTATTTTATTATTGACCATTACATTTTATTATCATTAAACTCCCAAACATACCATAAATAAATGTATATATATCTATGGCTAAATTACCCTTCCAAAGCTCGGATACAAAGAGGAAACGACATGAAAGTTTTCACTTTGCACTCTTTCTGGAATTTACTTTTTAGATTTGTAGCGTAAATGTAATTTGCTAAAATCACATTACTTTTATTTATTAGTTAATTTATTGAAATTGAACAAATTAACTGCATGCACTTTTGTTTTCTTTTTTCTGGGTTACAATGTTAAGGCTACACAACCAAATGCGTAAACAAAAACACTATAGAATTACATTATATGACTATTAAAATAAAAGATCTCAACTCCTTACAATAACCTTTAATACTTTCTTATCTCTTGAAGTGAGCTAAAAGAGATACCAGGAATTTGAAATAAGGGAGGCCAAAAATTAATTAAGATATTAGATATTAAAATTTTTTTTACCACAAATATTTTTATGAAAAAACTTGATATTCAGTAAAAGAATATACATTACTCAAATATATTTAGAATCAATATCATCAAACATTAAGAAATATTGCGTATGTACACTCTTCTTTATTTCAATTACAATATCTAAGAGTGAGCTTTAATAAAAATTAAAAAAATAATTAAACCAAACTCAGTCTCTATTTTTTTAAAAAAATTTATTATCACAATATAGATAAAATTACTAACTAATAATAAAATATGCAATATAATAGAAAAAATTATAAATAAGGTGTAGACGTGCATTAATTTTGCTCAGTGTGAAGCGAATGTATGCAACGAAAATAAAGGCATTAGGCATAAACAAAAAATAAATAATGTAGCAGTGAACCAAAAATTAATAAATTATAATACTAAATTGATCTTTCAACTTTTATACTACGTGATAAATCGATTTATTATAAATTAATTATGACATATTAATGTCTCAAAAATTATATTTTATATAAAATTAGTCTTTTATTAATATAAATAAATAAATAAATTTTATATAAATTTAAACTTATGAAAAATTAATTTTATATAAATTTAAATTTATAAAAAATTATTTTTTATATTTATTTTTTAAAAATTAAATTATCATAAAGTATGAAAGTGAGAGATTAATTTTATATTTTTCTCAAAATTCAACAATTCAAATCATGAATGGCAAATGAAATTGCTTATAATTATTAATAAAAATTTGATTATTAAAATTTCATCCAATAATTAAAAATGGACTCTGCAAAATCAACAATGAAAATTTGTGATTGCTACATTCTACATATTAGTAAGTTTAGATTGCTCAACATCTAGAGTTATTAGTCAAAAGCCTATCTATACTTATCCGTAAGATATCTTTAGGTTAAGAAACCCAATTTGCATACAGCTAAGTCTGACAACTACAAGGTTAATGAAATATTTTGTGGCTAAGAAATAAAAGGTCTGACGACTACAAATATTGCTTTGACTACTTGGGGTACCATTGAATTAAATTTTCGGAAAGGGATATATTCATCTGGCAATAACAGCTTCCAAAATGCTACGGATGGCACCTTATCTTCACATTAATCTTTGCTGTAGAAAAATAAGATATAAAAATAAAAAAAGATGGAATTAAGACACTGTAACCCCACAATTATTAGTTGAAAGAACAAAGTGTGTAATATATTGGATGTATTAATAGTGATAATTAATATTTTTTACTACATTTTATTACATTTAATTAATGATTTTGTTTTATTGTTATGATAATATTATCTTCCATCTTTTTCAAAATAGATAATTACTTTTTTATTTTTAAAATTTATAATCTATAATCATTTTATATATTCATATATCTAACTAATATTTTCATAATACTCTTAATATTTCATGAAACTTCATTTAAAATGATTAGTTTTAAAATAAACAAAAATTATTGTTTAAAAAATTAAGGATAATATGAAGATACTACTTAGATGTATGGAGATATAAAAATTATTAGAGATTAATTATAAATTTTTAAAGTAAAAAATATTAATTATTACTGCCGATAAACACTACAAAAACTTTTTAAACTAGTTTCTTATAAAACAAAACTCAAAATATGTTATTAAACCTTATTTTAAGACAGCCATAGAGATCAAAATTTTTAAAGTAAAAAATATTAATTATTACTGCCAATAAACACTACAAAAACTTTTTTAACTAGTTTCTTATAAAACAAAACTCAAAATATGTTATTAAACCTTATTTTAAGACAACCATAGAGTTCAAAATACAACCTCACGCGTGGGTTGCTCTTTCCTAGGATTATGGAATTGATATACTTGGCTGGATCACTGAACGATGTGTCGTTTTTCTTTTCAAGCCAAGACCCATTTGGCTGGATAACAAATTTTAATATTATAAAAAAAAATTAACAGCTCAATATTTGTATTCTCGAGGCACATATGACAGATTGATTACCTGGCCTAAGGCCGGCATTTTCACCAAATTGACTGTATCAAGCTCATTCCTAGTTTTCTAGACCCAAAAAGTCCCAATGCCGATGGTATATCTATATTAATATCTGTGCATTTAAGATTTTGCCAAAACCAATAACATTGAAGGGAAAATTATGTGCTGGTTCAATGTTCAGTTTCTATGATTTTGGATTTGCTTGATGTGAATTAGCATTTCATTGTGTAAGTTCACTTTATGCAAAATTGCTGCTGAAGATCCGCTATCAAACGTTAATTTTTTTTTATTCTTTTTTGAGACAATCAAACATTAATCTTTTAATTAGCCATATGCTTGTAACGTGATAGTATTTTTCTATTAATTTTATATTTCATTAAAAAGTCCATTATAATTAGAAAAACATATTTAAAATCATAGTAGAGGAAATTTAATTTTAAGCAAAACTCATGGAATATGAATACAGAGTTGTATAATGGTAAAACAAAATTGCATAAATAATTAAATTTAATAAAAAATTCGGTCAAATGCTGCAGTAAAAGGTAAAATTCAAACTCGATTTCTTAGAAACACATGAAAAAAGACCTTTACAAGCTAAACTAACACAGCTTCATCCCTCATCAAGCAAGCTCGCATTACATATGAGCTTGAAGTGAAATGTAACTTTAGTTCTTTATTTTTGGTGTTTAGATAAGTTTATTCTTTAAAAAATAAAAAGTATTAAGATAGTTTTTGAAAAGTAAAACTTTTTAGAAAATAATATTTAAGGGTATGTCAAAATAATAAATTACATATTTGATCAAGTCAGAGTTGGGTTTTAAATTCATACTAAATCTAATTAGGCATAATGTTATATTATATTATATTTTATAATTTATTTTTATTTTATTTACAATAATTTTATTTCTCATCAAAATTTTTAAAACATTATTTTTTAAAATCTTAATCATTTTCTATTTCAAGTCTTAACTTTCCCCCATTCCATTTCCAAAAATTAAACTTTTTCATAATTTTTTAAAAATTTGTTTTCTCTTTTTTTTTTTTGCACATTTTAAATAAACTTTTAAAAAAGAGATCTAGGGGTTGGGTCTTAAATAAAAAAAAATTTATCTTTAAAAAATTATTTTAATACTTTTTATTTTTACAAAACTAAATTGATCTCAAAGCAAAAAATAAAGAATTAAAATTAAATTTTTACACTTTGCGATTGTTGCAATTCTGCACAGTAACATTATTCAGATAGAAAGAGAGAAATAATGTCATTTATCCGTTAAATAAGAAATTTTCTCACGTATCCGAATGCATTAACTTAGAAGGTAAAAAAAGTTTTATTTTTGTTTTATAAATTGACTTTTTCCTAAACGTATTATAAAAATTAAAATCTCAAATACATTAGGTGGATGTGATTGATGCGTTCAAAAAGAGATTCAGATGATCAGGAAAAATTGAAAAATAATTTTTGATAATAGTAATTATTAAAAACATGGCAAATGTGGTTTGGTATAATAAAAAAAAAAAGTAAAATCTTTTGATATATTCACAATTTTAAATACATTTGTATCTAATTATATTATAAAAACATAATAATAATATCAACTCAAAAAATAATAATATTATAATTATAGGTCTATATTATAATTGAAAGCACTAATAAAAAAAATCACACATAAAAAAACATGCCTGAAAATTGCCTAGATATAGCTTTCAGCATTCAAAAATTGAGAAGATTCGCAACTCTCATTATAGTCACGACGGTTTATTTATTTTATAATATCAAAATATTTATTTTATGATAGTAAAACCAAATGAAGCATGCATCGTGAATTCATTATCCTAACAAGAGTATATTTATTTAATGATACTAATATCAAATGGAGCACGCAAGGCGAATTTAGAATTAAAATTTTGCTACCATTTAAGCAATTATTGATGATTGAATCCCTTGTTTTTAATAAAAATATAAAATTATGTTTAATTATAAAAAATTATTAAATAAAAATTTAATAATATAAATTTATATAACAGCAAGTACTTATATTTTTATTTATAAATCAAAATTATTACATTTCTGTTCAATTATTTATCATCATGAAAATATAAGCCCATTCAGAACCCAAATGACTCACAAAAATATAAGCCCATTCAGAACCCAAATGACTCACAAAGCTTAACTACTTACGTCACTGCTGAGTCACGCATTATCACATGACTCACCAATTAAACCAGAGCCATCCTGCTCCAAAGATAGTCTTGTCCTCGTCGTATTCACTTTTTTTTTTTTTTTTGCCCCTTTGGAGATAAGATACTTTATTTGCGGCATTTACAAGTCGTTTAAAGCACCATTTTTTTCTTGGCCAAAAATTAAAGCTCCATTCTTTCACTTCACAGACTTTTTCTTTTAATTTTACCTTATATAAAAGAATGGTTTTCACCAATGTAAGTTTTATTTATTTTTGCAAGAAAAATTTCAGCGAATGAAATCCAAGGAAAATTACATAAAAATATCTGTTAATGGGAATATTCAATAAACCTTCCTTTTGATAAAATTCTCTTCCATGTTAATTCTCTCTGCTGCACACAATGCAGTACCGTAGAAAATCTAACTAGGTGTTAGAATATTTATTATTTAGTCAAAACTACTTTTATCTAAATTCAGGGAAACACACTGTTAATTATAACCCATTTTGACATATTTCTATAAATTTTATTCATAATTGATTTAACTTATCTATTAGTTAGTAATAAACTAAGACTACAAAAAAATTCACTCTTTCGCCGGAGGAAAGAAATATCAATGGGCAGTAATAACTGAGCCACTGTTCTTTCCCTAGTCTCCTACACACAGAAAACCAACACTTCTCATCTCTTATATTTCCCAAACAAGATAACAAACAGAAGACTCAACTTCACCGTCCCTTGGGTAGCAAGTACCTTGACCTTGACCTTTGAAAGATTCAAGGGAAGGAACGAAAGCACTCATTGATGCACCAAGCAAAGTTAAGTCATATTTCGGCATGCACTGTGCAGCATTTGAATTTCTCAATTTTTTAGTGTAGCTAAGGACAAAAGGAGAAAAACATACAAGGAAGAAGGTAAAACGAGGAGAGATTGGAATCTCACCCACCATAGCAAACTCCAAAACAGTTGAACCTACTTGCTTTCCCAAAGGAATCAAACAAAGCACAAGAGACAAGTAATCACAATATTCCGAGAGAGAAAAGAAAAGAAAGAACTTCCTTTATCAGCGGCAACAGAACCCATCATAAAGGTACTGACGATGCTGAGAGTTTAACCAATTACATACAATGATACAAGAGCAAGAAAAGCATAACTTCTTCAGGAAGCAAATGTATATTTACACAATGAGTTCATCAATTCTATATCGCACCGTTGACCTTCTAGAATTTGAACTAGTCTTCATATTTCCAAAATTAAGATCAAATTTTGGGAGCTTGAAAATGAAGTAGCACAAAACCTATTTAATTCAGTATTCTTAGCTCACAAGCTATGGTTAGGAATGCCACTATCATGTGTAAACCCAAAATTGCCTCTTGTGAACACAAGTTAACTAATTTTTGCTGCTCAATGAGAAAGAATCTATAGTTACACTGAAGCTGCAGAACCATCTACATCGACGACAGTATTACTGAGCAGAAACTAAATTTTCAGTTTCACCCACACCAGCAACGTCAGTTATGAAGATGCTACCTGAATCACACCATCCACCCAAAACATCCATGTCGCAGCACTGCAACGAAAAAAATAATATTTGAACGCAGCAATATGCCAAAACTAAGTACAAGCCAAAAAATATCAAAGTTAACAAACAACAAGAAAGCTTGGGAAGAAGAAAAGTCCTGCCATCTTTCTCCCTGCAAATTGCGTAAGTAGAGGTAAAAAAAGAAGAGATGGAAAGAGACCAAATGTATACCAACTTGGTATTACCAAGTTGTCACGCATGGTTAAATGCAGTGCTAAACATAAAACTATTTATCATGCATTTTAGATACATGGCTACTTCTCACTAATTTGTTCGAGTTTCTCTCACTTTTGTTTCTGCCAACACATCCCAACTAATAAACTGAGTATAATCTTTCTTTCACGGCCAAAACGTTATTCTACAGTGAAGAATGCCTTGGAGAACATTCAGTGCTACCTTTCCCCACTCCTCAGATCCAAGCTTTCTCTCATTTTTCTTGTCATAATATTTTACTCTCAAGAAAGCCACCATTCTTAAGAGAACTCAAATTCGGAATGATTCAGCCAAAGAATGGATTAATAAGAAACACCCATGGCAAGTACGGAATACGTGGAACATCATGTGAAAGATGGCATGTCATGTTACTAATGTAGCACCAATAAGATAACTGATATATCTGAAACGCTATGATACACATATATGGTAAATTTTTTAAACATCTAGGATGTGGACAGGGTAGGGTGTATTTATATAAAAGAGTTTAAAAAATATTATATTAGAAAAAAGATAAATAGTGGTACAATTATATTTAGAAAACATACTGCACAGGCATATCCACATTAAAAGTCACAATATATGAAATAAAATCATGGAAAACTTTGGCTTAGCACAAATCTACATGCAACTGCTACATTTCCATACTGGCACAAGTGTATGGTATATGTACCCAACGTGGATACTAAATAAGTACACCTGCAGAAGTAGCATGATGGTGTATACATGGGTTTATAGAAGTTCCAACTTTATAATTGTGGAAAAAGCGTCTCGTATAGCTTTAAGAGGAGATCAGAATCTATTGATATCAGATGAGTAGTCTGGTGGTTAGCTTAAGGTTGTCTATCAAAATAAAATTGATGGAATTTGTGCTCTATTGCTTAGTTTTATTTAATAGTCAGAGAAGGAATTCCCACTACCAGCAGAGGTGGGGGAAAGTTACAGAGCAATGCTTACAGTAAAATAAGAAAACTGCAGAAAAGAACAATGGTAACCACTATGAGCTTTTGAGAGGCCCAGTCTCTCCCAAACCAATTCAATGCTTGCCTGCCTCTTTCACCTTGTATAGTGCTACCCCACCCTTCTCTCTCTTCCCCATCATGGCCCACATGACTAGTTAGTTACAATTTTCCCTCCTTTCTTCATTCTGTTGGACACCTCATCAGATCTCATTATTCTCCTTCTGCCTTTCAAAGTCCATCAAAGATTATTATTATTACTATACAAACAAATTTCATGAAGGTGCCAATGGCATAGACAACAAATACATTTTAAGAAGTCAGCGTACAACTAACTAGATTCAATATAGATACCATGGCAACGTAGTAAAACCAGAATAAGGTACATTGCAACCCTAAAGTAAAAAATAAACACAGATTAAGACAAGAAAGATATCAAATGGAATATAATGCTTAATATGACAGAAAGGATGATAAAAGTTGAGTTTCAAAGAGAAAAAATGTATGTATATCTGCAACCCATATCTCTCTGAGCTTAAATACAGTACCTTACTAAAGCCAAGCCAGTTTGAGTCTCCTCTAAATGAAAATAATTTGTTGCTTTCTTTCCATTGTCCACAAAAGACCTGCATTGATTACTCCAAAATTTAGAGCATTATGAGCACCTAAAGGAATATGCAGCTATATATCTAGTCCAAACCAAAATGTACTCAGTACGGTAGATTATAGAAAATCAGTATAAAATAAGGTGCAACATTATTTCTGCACTGGTTCCTCTACAATATTTGATATACCATACTATAAACATTAAAAACTTCCAAATTTTGCATGGAAGAGCAATGTCTAATATGCTACCTGGGAACAAATAACCAAGTTATTCCACCCGAATTACTGAGATAAAAACAACATTAAATCAGCTATTTAGCTGGGAAAGCCATAATTTGCCAAGCCTAATCTATTTGCTTTCTTAAAAGCACCGATCATGAAAGTGACCTTAATAGACTTCTGGTAAAGTCAATAACTTCCAGAATTTCATTAGCCAGGACAGTTTCATATAAGTACCAGATTTTCCAAATATTCTCAAAAGGAGCCTCATTCCAACCAAATTCTGGAGTTATATACGTCCAAGTTTTCAATTAAACTTAAAACTATTTTAAATGGTTAAATTATTCTTCCTTTGAGAGATGTCAAGATTAGAGAGCTCACTCCTCTATTATAAAAATATACACACAAACCTCCGATTAAGCCAAAAGATGACAAAAAAAGGCTCAAGGATAATTGGTTTCTTTTATAAAAAATATAACATTGAAATATGTATTTCATAAACTTCTATTTCAATGTTGAAAACTAAATTTAATATATTCTAGATTTTAGAAAGTGACATTTTATATTGGTCAAATACAAAATATAAATAATAAAGATTAGGGTATTTTGATCAAAATAGGTGAAATTGTAGTGCATCTTTTAATTTCAGCTGAAGGGAGTGTAACTCTTCAAAACACAGAGGACCATGTAATTTGAGCATCTCTCAAGAGAGTGTAAAATTTACCCATTTTAAGTTGAGATATACTTGTAGAAGAAAGTAGACTAACTGGTAAAATAAGAGAATTAGTTTAAGTTTGATGATATTTTCAAGTAGTTATAATTGTTAACCCAAACAAAATACAAGTTGAACCACAAAACCTTCATTTCGAAGGAGAAGAAAGAAAAAGATATACGAAACCACTGAAAGCAGGGCACTGGCCATCCTACTTGTTCACAGGTCAGTGTACAAAAACCACCAACATGGGCAACCATCTCATGTGCCTTAGTCTAACAAGGTAAAAGGATGTGTTCAACAAACCAAGTAAATCCAAGCACAAGTATGACAATGACAAATAAGTAATAAGCATCATGTCACAAATTTCATGTCAAATTCAGGTCTAGACGCATTAAACTTTAACAATTAAATGGAGATGCTTACTTGAATGAATGTTCTGTTTTAGTTCAAATCAATTACCTTGATGTAAGAGATATTAATATGAGAGATAACACTCATGCTAGAAGTAATCCTCATTACATTCATCACCACCCCCATAAGTCACGGGACAAAGCGGTTTAAGAGAATTTGCAAATATATCAGCTGCAGAACACCAAAAATCAGAGTTCTTTTTATTTTCCTCCTAGTTAAACAGAGTTTTAAAAAAAAATGGTTGCATCAAATGAATAACTTAAACCAATGAGTATTGATGATTATAAAATATATCACAAAAACCTAATAAAAAATTATAACTATCATGATTGTTGAAATAGAAAGGAAAAAAAGAAAAAGAAAAAGGATAGCTAACAATTCCCAAATAGGAAAGTTAAAGGAAAAAAGAAGGTAATAAAAGTGTTGAAGGTAGCTAATCAAATTGCTTTAGGCATTTTGGATAAAGACTTGCTTATCAACACTTATTAAAGGCCCAACAACTCTCTTACTCTAACTTGGATTAGGCCCATCGTCTCCACAACGTGGTATAAGAGCTCAATGGTCTCAAAAATGTAGAGCTAATTTCCTGGTAGGTTGGGCTGGCAATCACTAGCCAAATCCACAAATGATAAAGACTTAAGGCCTAAGAAGGAAGGCTCATTGACAAAGAAGAAAAAAAAAAAAAAGAGACTTGAGGCTTATGAGACTAAGGAACACAAGCCCATAATGAAAATGAAGATAAGTCACAACTAAGTTAGGCTAGTTAAACTTTTGGGGGAGTGTTGAAATAGAAAGAAAAAGGATAGCTAACAAGTCCTACATTGGAAAGTTAAAAGAAAACACAAGGCTATAATATATAACTGCTGATGGTAGCTAAGCAAATTGCTTTAGGCATTTCGGATATAGTCTCGCCTATCAATACTCATTAAACTCTATAATCATATATGGGAATTACAATTTTTAAAGAATTTTAACTTCCCTCAATAACTTTCTTGGTGTATAGCACCTTATGTACTTTAAAAATGTGCAAATTATATGACTATATGAACACAAAATGAAAGAAGCAACAGTTTTAATCTTGCTTTGAATGGTTGAGCGCATTGCTATTCAACATTTTAAGCATCTTAACTCCTAATTGATAATCCCACCTCCACTCACAACATGATTCATTTTGCTATCCATCTTCATGCAAATTTGTTAAAAAGTATTAAGTGAAATAGCACCCATGAGCCAAGAATTTGGTATCAGAAACTGCAGAAAGAATTACCTCATAATCAACCCCTTGTACATAGATATAGTTAGGGTCAACTGTTGAGAAAGCTAGCCCTGTTATCTGCAGCAATAATGAAAAACATAATTAATAACAGCATCTATATCAGCAATGGTAGACCCAATAAACATAATTCAGGTTTAACTACACAGGACAGGAGAGTTGAAGCAGTTGACAAAAAGCTAGATAGTTTTTCATAGGTTAAAAAGTCTACCAACAACAGCTGAAGCATTTTGTAACAAGTCCCTCCAATTCCCCCCGACCCCCCTGCCCAATCAATATTCCAATTTCCTAGAAGTTCATTAATGTTCTAAAGGTTGAACTTAAGCCCTCTATTCTGAAGACCTTGAGCTTTAGTTAATGGGGTACTTTAGTATCAGGTAATTTTAATGAGCATGAATCTACATTTAATGAAAAATATACAAATTCCATACTTCCTCTTTTACAAGACAAGTACAGAAAAAGAAGAAAAAGAAGAAAAAAGAAATGAGTATCACAGTTACTTTTCTTATAGAACAAAAAATATATATATTTCTTGAACCCAAGTACTGCAAAAAACAAGGATTCTCTCTCTCTCTCTCTCTCTCTCTCTCTATATATATATATATATATATTTCTATATGAAACAGAAATACTCATTGGATAACATCAACTAACAGGAGTATCAATTTAAATCAACCATGAAAATCAGCTATTCTTTGCCATAGAATGATAATGAACATGAATAACTGTCATAAGAGTCATTGTATAAACTTGTACAAGGTGGATAGAGATATTAACACCACCTATGATGTAGTCAAATCCTCATACAAATAAAGAATAACAGAATATTTTTTTCTTTTGGACGGTTTATGATAGAATTCAAAAGTGCATCATGCCCCACAGTTATGTATAATAGCAGCATATACAGCAACATATTTAAACAGTCTCAGAACTTCTGATATTATTTCTAGAAGAAATGTTCATCAAAAGAAGGAATTAAAACATATAGAAGGACCAGGCAGAGAGCATCATCAAAACTGACCTCATATTTTGAACAGTGCACCCATCTAGATAATGCTGACCATCTACGATAAAAGATGTAATTCACAGGTTAGAATCAATCTGTTTCAGGTGAAAGTAAATAAGGATTATTCTTACTTTTTCTTTCTTCATCTTTTGGTTAAGAAATGGGCATTAAGTAAATAACAGAACAATACTCATGATTTTTGCACACTATTTACATTAGCCAAATATGTCACTGACATATATTTATGGATAAGAATCACAAGTCATGATATATTTGTTAATACAACCATAACAATGACTAACCTGCGAGGATCATAGATGGTCAGTGTGCGATCAGCTCCACCCACAGCAACATTGCCAGTTGAGGAACTGCAAACAGAATAGTAGATATCGCCAGGGGAGCCACATATTCGATGAAGACAACCACCATTTTCTTTCATTCTCAAGTCCCATATTGTCAGCTGCAATTATATTAACAAAAAATGCACAGAAACATGTGAAGAGTAAAATATGAGAAACCCATAACGTAATCCCAAAAACCTATAAAAGCTGATAGATTTACCTGGCAACCTTCAGTAACAGCCAAGATAGAACTTCTATCTCCACTCACTACATTTTGCATGAAGTTTAATGAAGAAGGGTGCCACAGCCTGTGAGAAGCCAAATTAAATGAGTCATGCTTACAAAGAAAAGTGACAAATAAGAAATTCAGTGTTCGACAAATAAGAAATTCAGTGTTCTCCCACTCACTTTTGAGGAAGCTCAAGTTATCAAAAAATAATTGGGAAAAAAGTATTAGTCAGGCCATCATATGAAGCCAAGAAGGAAAATTGAAAACAAGAATTTAGTTCATGCAAAGTGTCCCTAAAAGAAGCCATGCAAAATATAAGTAAGCTAGAAAAGAATTCTGACTAACAAACATTTCCATCATGGCAAACCAAACTAACATTATTGAGACAAACAAAGAGGCTCTTAGTGGATTATGTGTATTTGAACAAATACTGAGTGCCAAATAGGGTAGTCTATCAGTTAAACATTTCAATGTTGACAGTCACCTGAGACAAAATATCACATACAAAAGAAAGTAATTTGACAATTAAATTTAGCAGACAATCACTGAGAACACATTCAGGACTAAATTCTAAAAAAGTAACACATGGAATCACTGATCAAACTATATTAAAGCAAACAAAGGAATTTTTGTCAATAACATAGTCAAAACCATATGGCAGCAACTTAATGCAAATGATGGCATACAGCTTCTATAATATAATCAAAACATTGGAAGAGATATTAAAACAAAAGATTTAAGACGAATGACTTGCCATACATTATCACTGGAAAGTTCAAAATTCAAATTTAGGGTCCCTACAAGTCGATGAGTCTAAGGTATGGTCATTACCCGTAGTGAAGGGAAAGAACTTCTATTTCACCTTGTTGAATTATTTTGATAACAAGGATATTTATACGCAAAATCTACTCTTAGAAATGAGGCTAATCAATACAATAGTTGGACTAATTAATACAAGAATTGAACTACTAGTTGAACTAATAAATACAAGAGTGAGACTAATAAATGTTGTAGTTGACAATATACTAGTAAATAAATGTTCTACATTCCCATCTTGGATATAATGGTTTGAAATGTTGTACTGCTAAGTCCTTTGATAAATATATCTACTAGCTGGCCTCTTATTGATACATAGGGGGTACAAATAAGACAACTATCCAGTTTTTTTTTTATAAAATGTCTGTCAACTTCAACATGTTTTGTTCAATCATGTTGTACTGGATTATGTGCAATGCTTATAGCAGATTTATTGTCACAATACAACCTCATTGGTCCATCTCAGTTGATTTTCAAGTCATCCAAAATGATCTTTAACCAAAGTAATTCAAAAATTCCAAGTGTCATAGCTCTAAACTCTGCCTTAGCGCTGGACCTTGCAACAACGTTTTATTTTTTACT
Organism: Delonix regia; assembly: GCA_037074485.1. NCBI lineage: Eukaryota > Viridiplantae > Streptophyta > Magnoliopsida > Fabales > Fabaceae > Delonix > Delonix regia. The sequence goes on along the minus strand of CM073449.1, from coordinate 16,364,598 downwards.
CCTCCAAGTTACTAAATTACCGTTTAGGAAAGTGCAATAACCCATAGTAGACCTTCTATCTATTACTGATCCTGCATAGTCAACATCTGTATAGGCCTTTAGAGTTAGTTCCATGTTCCTCTTGAATAATATCTCATTTCCTGAAGTGCCTTTCAGATAATGTAGAATTCAGTGTATAGTATGTAAGTGTACTTGTCTGGGATTATGCATGAATTGACTTACTACACTTATTGCATAGGCTATGTTAGGTCTAGTATGAGATAGATAAATAAGTTTCCCCACCAATCTTTGGTACATGTCCTTATCAATAGCAATATCATCATTGGCTTCTCCCAATTTACGGTTAGGATCAATTAGGGTATCAGCTGGTTTGCTTGCTAGTTTACCTGTCTCTTTTAGGAGATCTGTCATATACTTTTGTTGAGAAATAAAGATACCTTATTTTGAATAGCTACTTCAATTCCCAATAAGTACTTCAATTTTCCAAGCTATTTTATCTCCAATTCATTTGCCAAGCATCTCCAAAGTTCCTCTTGTTCTATCTTATCATCTCCGATGACGATGATATCATCAACATATACCAGTAAGGCTATCACCCCCCTGAATCCTTGTGTTTAATAAACAGAGTATGGTCTCCCTGGCTCTGCTTATAACCAAAGGTTAATATCACTCTAGTGAATCTCCCAAACCAAACTCTTGGAGATTGTTTTAAATTGTATAAAGCTTTCTTCAATTTACACGCTTAGTTTGCTTTTGTATTGTCTCCAAATTCTAGTGAAATGTTCATGTAGATTTCCTTGTCTAGGTCCCCATGCAGAAAAACATTCTTCACATCATATTGTTGAAGTGTCCAATTGTAGTTAGATGCTAATGATAACAGAATTCTAACTTTATTCATTTTGGCAATTAGAGCAAAGGTCTCTTGATAGTCTATGCCATAAGTTTGAGTGAACCCCTTAGCAACTAACCATGCTTTATACCTCTCCAATTATCCATCAGCTTTATGCTTATCCGAGAAGACTCATTTACACCCTACTGGTTTCTTTCCTTCAGGTAATTGGACTAACTCCCACATCTTGTTCTTCTCTAATGCTTCCATCTCAATTTTCATGGCTTACCTCTATACCTTATTGGCTAATGCCTCAGATAAATTATTTGGGATGATGATGGAATTTAAGTTTGCAAGAAAGTTTTTATGAACTAGAGAAAACTTGGTAAATGACATAAAGTGAGAAATGGGATGTAACGGGTGCTTTGTACATTCTCTAGTTCCGTTCCTATTGGCAATAGGAACATCTAAATCAATGTTTAGGGAGCTAGGATTAGAATTCATGCATACCTCAGTTTTAGAACTACCAGAGATAGGAGCAGAGATTTGGGCTTGCACAGGCACAGGGGCTGGAGCTTTACTTCTTGTGTACACTTGCAAATACCTTATATTATGAAGATTGGTGTTATCCTTGATCACAGATTCAGCGTGGGCCTAACCAATGTGGGTTTAAGATCATCAAAAGTGTTAGGACTAGATTCAGAACTTGGAGAAGGATTTTCAGAGGTGCCAGGTTTGGATTCAGCACTTGGTGAAGATTTTCAAAAGTGGATTGGGAAAGATCAAAGAAAGACGCTTCCTTATCTTCCTCCAGATCTTTCATAATAGTGTCCTCCCCAAGAAGATAAGGACGAGAAAAATATGGAAGATGTTTGGCAAATGTGACATCAACAAAGACAAAGAACTTCTTTGTAGGAGGATGATAACACTTATAATCCTTTTGAGTGGAGGAATAACCTAAAAAGATGCATTTAAGAGCTCTTGGATCCAACTTCCCTTTGTTATGAATATGTACAAATGCGGTGCACCCAACTATGTGAGGTGTAAGGCCATTTGTAATTCTTAGATTTGGATAAAATTGAAAGAGTATCTTCATCAGAGTTTCATTGTCTAGTACATGAAAGGGTAATCTGTTTATAGTGTATGTAGCAATAAGGACAGCCTCCCCCTAAAAACATTTAGGCATGTTTGTGTGAAGTATATACACAAGACGATTCATGGATTATTCCATCCTTTTGGAGTAGGATGACAATGTTTGATTGAAGTAATCACTTGCATTATTAGACCGTAGCCTTTTAATTTTAACCTTAAACTAAGTTTGGATCATGGTATGAACAATGGGGAACAATTCACTCACATCTGACTTATTCTTGAGAAGAAAGATCCAAGAAACCCTAATGCAATCATCAATGAAAGAAACAAACCATTTAACACCAGAGATGGTAGGAATAGGAGAGGGCCCCCAAATATCACTGTGAATAAGAGGAAAAGGAGAAGAACTTCTTTTATGATTGATGGAAAAGGAAACTCGGTTGTGTTTTGTTGTTTCACAAGTCTCACAATGAAAATTAGCAAGATTAATTTTATTAAACAAAGAAGGAAACATAATTTTCAAAGTTCCAAAAGAGAGGTGATCAAAATGACAGTGGTAAAGCCATACTTGATTATCAGTAAATGAGGTTCCAATAACGAAAGACAAGGGATATCATCAGTATTTGTAGGTGCCACTAGATAATAAAGTCCATTCTATTCATTAGCAAGCCCAATCCTTTTCCCCGAATCTTGGTCCTGAAAAACACACGAAGTAGACGAGAAGGTTACCTTACAATTCAAATATTTTGTGAGTTTTTTTATGAAACATGAAGAACATTTCTAAGAACAAAGGAGAGAGATATTTAGATATTCCTTAGTCCTGCTATGATAACAAGTGAGCCATTTGCAATTGATATTTTCCCATGGAGTATAAGTCTTGAAATGATGAGAAGAATATGTCATATGATTGGTGGCTCTTGAATCAAGGATCTAGGAGTCCTAAACTGGTTTATCCAGGACATTTAACCCACAAGAGTGATAGAAATTACCTGAATGAGCTAGAGAGCAAGTACTGGTATTACTAAGGGGCTTTCCTAAGGTCTCCAACAAGTTGCGTAGCCTTTCAATTTCATTTCCGCTGAATCCTTCAAGGTTTAAAGTCTATTCTTGGTTGGGTTGCATCAAAAGGGCTTGCCCTTGAGCTCTTGTTGTCCCATTGTTCATATTTTTTCCATGTAGCTTCTCCTAATATTCCTTGGTATGTCGTAGTTATTTTACAATAAGTACACCAAAGATTATCACGATCTTATGTCTTGCCTTTCCTGTCTTCTTTAGGTTGTTCTAGTGTCAAGCCTTGGTGTCTTCCACCATTGATGATCATGGCAAATCCTTCAATAGGTTGACAGCTGAGCATTACACCTCTTCGAATCTCTTCAGCTTGAATAATTGAAATTGTGTGGTTAAGTGATGGTAGTTCATCCTTACCAAGGAGTTGGACCCTTACTTGATCAAATTCTGCATTGAGTCCTACGAGGAAATCATAAACACGATCTTTTTCAATAAAATTTTTTAGTATTGTTGCATCTTTACTGCACTTCATTTCAATACATCTATAATGATCCATTTCTTGCCAAATGTTTCGCAACATGTTGGCATATTATCTGACAAAATTTATTTCCTTGTCGAATCCCTGCAACTTTAATCTTGAGGTCATATACCAAGGCCGCATCTTTAGCCGTGGAATAAGTTTGCTTATCAGTTTCTCACAACTCCTTAGCAGTGGTGAAAAACATGCAGATATCACTTATCTCTGGATTCATGGAATTCTAGAGCCATGCCATTATCATGGAATCCTCCTCATCCTATGCCTCATAGTGCTTATCACCTTTTGAGGGTCCATCCCCCAAAATATGACTTAACTTTTCTTTTCCCTTCAATATAGTCTAAACAAGTTGAGACCATTTAAGATAATTTCTATCATTCAACCAATAATTGGGATGTAGATTTTGCAAGTCTCCAACTGTATTAGGAACTTCAATCATATGAGACTTGGAGGACATTGTGACCTCTAACATTTGAAGGAACACAAATGGGCCAAAATATAGTAAAAAGAAAGAAAGAAAGAACTGATTTTTGGACACTTGAAAGAAAAGTTCAACTTGCAAAAGGGCTTGGATTGTAGTTAAAGCAAGTTGCTATATAATGTCAAAACCAAAGGGCTTGATTCAAGACAAAATCAAAGGTGATTGTGATACTCTTCTTCTTAAAAATGGGAAGTTTAAAAAAAAGGGATGAATTGAAGAACAGACTCACAGCTTTAAGGAGGAAGTCAAAGTTAGAAATATAGGCACTGGAAAAAAAGGACCACAATAAAAAATTCTCTTTGTGACAGACAGAGGCTGGATAGAAAGATGTCGGAAAGGTGACGTATGACGTCAGAAAGCTAAGACGACACTGAAGGGTGTACCATGCGCTCACACGTGCTAGTGCGTGAAACAACACGCAGATGGCTTCGTCAGCGTGTGAGCTTCACACGTGATGTTTCCGGTCACCGAACGACGGGGATAGGCCGACTAGAGCCTTCTGTTTCTCCCTGTGTTAGCGGTGAGATGTAATCAGCCACCTAAGTTGATCACCCAAGTTTGTTAACAAAGATGAATTGAAAAAATGGTAGAGTAGACGCCTAGAAACAAGCCAAGGGCTCTGATAGCATGTAGTGAAAGGGAAGAACTTCTATTTCACCTTGTTGAATTACTCTGATAACATGGATATTTATATACAAAATGAGGCTAATCAATACAATAGTTGGACTAATTAATACAAAAGTTGAACTACTAGTTGGACTAATAAATACAAGAGTGAGACAAATAAATATTGTAGTTGACAATATGCTGCAACATTACCATCACCAAAATTTAATGAGACATTAAGTATAGTACACTGAGGGTAGGGGAATCACTTTCTTTAAACTTTTATTGAAAATATTAAAATGATTGTCATCAAAAGTACAATAATTTGGAAGACACTGAAACAAGAAAGAAAGGAGTAAATGGAATTAGATGATATTAATTCCATAATGTTAAGGTTTATTTTATTTTATATCTTAAAAAAAAAAAACAAAGAGGGAAGAAGATTTAACCACCCAAGGGCATCCTTACATTTGTAATGTGCGAATGTGTATATCCTGGTCATAAATGTCAATGGTTCTACAAAAACTACGAGCAACCGCTGCCTGGATAAAGGAACCAATCAGCACATTTGGGAAGCCCATCAAAAGGGCAGGAAACGGTCAAATGTCAGAACTAGAAGATAGAAAAGGCAATCATTTGATTGGACATAAGGGAATTGATATCCCATTAAAATTATAATATTTTGTTTTTAAGACAAGAACACTGAATAATATAAGATTTCCTCATCATCTTCACAGAAGTTCTGGCCGTTACCATGTGGCCATGCCACAGCTTACTACAGTTCGATTGTTTTCTCACAATGATAGGACTAAGCACTTACAAATAGGACATGCACTTTCAACTTGTTTAAACAATATTGGCACTAAATTATCAAATATGAGATATGAAACTATATTTAAGCTTAAAAAATTAATCATTGTGTCTATATTGTTTATAGATGGACTGACTGTCTTCTAACATCTTTCTTTTCGCACAAGATCCATATGACAGAAGTAACTAAATCACAGGGAATCAAAAGCATGTGAACTTCTCAATTTGGTCTATAAGAGCTCACCATAGAACATTGACTTGGGCTAAAGCACAATCCTGACCAACTTCCTTCACCAATTCCGTAGTCATTAGGCAATACTGAGTATGTGAGCCTGCCAACATCTGCAGATTTGCAGAGATACCAACTCAATCAGTTATAACATCTAAAATCTTCATTTAAAACGAAACAGAGGCCAGCAAGAAATTGAAAAAGTTCAATTATAAATTTTGTCCCTGATTATAAAATGTAAAATTAAATGAAAATGAGTATAGATGTGGTTCATACCATCCAATTATGATATTTGTCCCTCTAACATGACAGAAAGTACCAATGAAGTCAATCTAATAGGTAAAACAACGACCCAGAATTGTCATAAACTACAATTCAACCAATGCATTCTGGGAGGTAAATTGTTTTGAAGACCCTTTTAATAAGCATATATTAACAAAGGAAAAGATACATTGTACCTCATTCAACTTTGGCCCTTTGGCAAACTACCACTTGAACTTTAACTCTAGCAAAACTAATCACTTGAACTTGAGAAATCCCAATGAAAACTTCTAAATTTAGCTATTAAATACTTGTACCTAGACAAATGTCCCAATAGGCACTTCCGTCCAAATTCCACTAACAACTAAAAACCCAGGGGTCTATACATGGAAAAGGAAGTTGGAAGAAAGCACCTTTTAGGAGACATCTCAAAGTTCAAGACATCAATTGGAAAAATTAAATCAGGTGGCAATATACTGACGGCTTGAAGTTGAAGAGAGTAAAATGCATTTTTCTTTTTCTTTGAGAAAACTAGCATGTTACAAAGCTTCTTAGACACATGGCTGAGGTGCCAGTGGCAGTGTGGCTATAACTTAATCAAAGATAACCATGGCTAAACTACTTCCACTACTGCAAACACCTGTACAGATACCAGCTCCATTATAAGAGAAAACACACAATAAAAAGAGAAGGCATGGGATTGATCATTTGGCTTGAAAAGAAAATTGTCTAATTAGGAACAAGTGGTAAACTGATTTATTGCATATCCACTGACTTGGAAGAATTTAGCTCTCATCACTACTGCATTATAGACAGAAAAGAGGTAATGTCTTCTTCATATCCCACAAATCAAATAGACATCCTAGTAAGCGAACAAAGACATCATTTATCCCTATCATTATCTTGTATTATTAAAGATATGCAGGAGCTAGAGTCTACTAAGAAGGCTTATCAGTTTACCACTAGCAAGCAACTAAGTCAGAAAATAATTTATGAATGAGGACCAGTAAATTTTCTTCTTCAAGTTCAACCTAAAAATAATTTTCATCACAGAGAATGACACTGTATTAAAATGATAACAACAAAGATACATGTACCTTTACCTGAAGTATCTAATTTAGATACAATAAGATGACCATATGAATCCACACTTCCCAACATTAAGTAGCCATGACCTGAAAATCAAAGTAAGTCAGAAAATATAAGATATATTGGCCTAAATCATGCAAGCTAATTAACTTACTGAAATACTAGTAAAACAAAATTCCATTTATTTGAATAAACTATAAGTTTATAATATTTTCCTTTTCAATTAAGGTTCATTTCAAGGCATCAACACAGATTTTATTGAAAGTAGTTTAGTTGACCTCATCCAATCTTGATTATTAATAATGACAAATTTTTGGCAAGTGAATCTCAGCATGTGTGTCTGTGTATAAGAATTTATGCTACCTTGCTGAGTGTAATTTTATCAATGATTTATGTAGCTCCTTTGCTTCTTAATCATCTAAATAATCATGTTGGCTAATAAATATAAACCGAAGAGTGGATATTGCAGAAAACTCTATTCTTACTCTGCAAAGTTTTTCCCATAACTGAAGAGGGGATTAGTAGCTAATGACATAAGTTATTCTTATAATAATTATTATGTGTGACATAAGTAGTGAAGCAAAACTTTATTATAGGATGACCAAACTAAAGAAGATTTAAGCACCACTAAAATGCACATAACATTGAGCCAGTAAAACAGTACGAATTTCATTTAAAGTGAATCATAGCAGTGTTATAAGACAACCAGAACATTACTGAGGCAAGAAACAATCAATCTCACAAGATATTCTCCAATATTTGATTCAAGGTCCAAATCCAAATTCATTTTTATATACACCAGTTGTCAAAATGAATTACACAAGGTTTACAATTAAAATCTCTCATTTTATATATTGTCTCAAAGCATAGTTTTCATGAATACCACAGCAGTTCATGCAATAATAGTTATAGGAAATAATTAAATTGGAGAACTACCAAATTTAAACAATTAATTTGTTCTTATCCTGGATTTTACATAGCATAACTGCAAGCTCTGTTGCTAGGAAAATCCAACAGATAGATTTCCAGGTACTAGGGCAATTTAATTTCAAACCTACCAAACACCACCTTGAGGTTTCCCATACCTGATCATGTTTATAGTTTTAAAATGTGGCCAGTCTCTTATGTTATAAGCCCACCAGTTGTATCAACATATTACTTATTCCCGAAGGATATCACCTCCAAGATATATGGCAGAATTAACTTTTGTGTCAACGGCAAAATCATAGAAAAAGCAGCAATTTATAACAAGGAAACAACAGATGGGACGCTATCTTATTGCTCTGTGATCTAATTTAGCTCATATTCATTTTAAAGAAAGAAGACTAAATTATAAACAAAGTAATGCAAAACATACTCTCAGCTTCAGCAAGAACAATACTCTGAATTTCTGAGCGATGAGGACAGCGGTTGACCAATGAAGAGTCAATAAGCTACCAGAGACCAGAAGATGAACACTCACCAGATTAACAAACAACCGAACAAATAAGAAGCTGAATACATAAAACTTAACCAAAAAGGATCAAGACATGATGCAAGTTTTTTTTTTCCCTCTATAGTATAATTTTGTACCTCTGTTTGTTCAGGGATCAATAGACTTTCTTTTCCTTTACAAATCGAAGATTCTTCCAGTGTAATCTAGAAAGTAAATAAATGAAAGCAGAGAAGAAATTATTACTTTTAGGACTAAAGGAGGTTAGATAAAACAGAAAGATAACTACATAAACACAAGATCAATGCCGCTGACAAATAACATGAAATATTCTTCAACAAAACATTTTTCAACCCAAGTCTCTATTCTTCTGTTTGCACATCTCGACCAAATAACTGAGCTTATCACCAAGCACCCATTTGGATGTGTAAAAATTGGAACAAAGAGTCAAGCAAAGATGATTAACTTTACTAATGTAACCAATTGCAAAAGTCCCAGAAACCAACAAATGCAGTCATTTTCTGTCAAAGTCTATACCTAAAATTAAATTATACAGAAAGACAACGAATCTCAAGAATATCAAACATATTATACCTGGAGCTTATAAATGTCACAACCGGAAGCTATGTAGACCAAACAAAATCTTGGGTCTTCGCTAACCTGACAAATGAACATAGAAAGTTAGAGCCTATGAGGAGAAAAAGACGAAGTGAAGTGAGAAAGAAAGAGACCAGGGAGGAGCGGTTCGATACATGGAGAGCGAGGCGAGTGGACTGGAGGCTTCCAGGAGACGGATTCTGAATAAGTGTAAATGGAACTACTGCTTTCTTCAGACTCTTTGCCTCCAACATCTTCACGCGCACTCTCTCTACAAGCCAAGCGTTGCTTATGCCGGGGCTGCCTCAGACTCAGCCTCGGACCACTGAACTGCGAACTATTAAACCCAACGAATTGACAATTGTGTGCTAAGCCTGAACGCTCTGACTATGCATTATATTATGCTGTTATTTCAATGCCCTTTTCCTTTTCTCAAAAGGAAAATATTGTAGGATCATTAAACATCTATTTTAAATTTAGTTTCAATTTAACCCTTTAATTTTTCTTTTTCCATATTGATTCATTGCCTTTCAAAAACATTTGAAAGCGTTCCTTTTTATAGACAACAATAGTTACATGGGCAAAAATTGCAAATATGTCTGCCTAATTCGTTTAAGCTCCAAAGTTGCCTTTTACTAAAATGAAACATGGAGGTTGATTCATATATTTGAAAATGCCTAAAAAAACATCTCCCTATATCCCTCTTAATATGCGATTGGATGAAGATTTTAATTTTCGAATTGCTCTCCTAGGCTTTCTATTGTGCAAAACAAAGGTGCCCAATTTGCGTTGATTCATCAATTTGCATGCGAGAAAACTAGCAACTAAAATTGAATCCTTTGGATATTCCATTTTCCTTTTGTATATTCTGTCGTCTATTGGAGGTGGATCTTCAAGGATAGTCAATAATTTTCGCAGTGTTTTTTCTTCTTAGGGTTTCATGTGTAGTCAACAAATTTTCACAAATGAAGGGGTCATAGTTGACTCGAAGAGTATTGAGTTTCTTTGGTTGGGATATTTTTGTATATGGTATGAGATTGAAGCCTGCTGTTCATTGAGTCAATAACATTTATTCAATTTTTGTTTGTGAAGTAACACAACTTATAAAAAGGAATTCATAAAACATATTCTTTCCAAGTCTAATAACTTAATTAAAACATAGTAGAGGAAAGCAATCAAATTGAAACCAATATAAAAATTAGGAGACTAAAATGATGATTTTGCCAAATATTTCATTCATGTCAAATTTATCTTCTCCTTTTAAGAGCTATATCACCGTTTTCTATACTGTGCTTTAGGTTAAAACATTGCATATTATCTAAGATTATTTAATTTGGGGTCACAGCTACATAAATGGTATCAAGCTTGTAGGGAAGTAGACAATAAATTATTAGCGCTAGAACATTCAAGCACTTTTCGTTACTAGATTCATCGAACTGGGGTCATTTTGGAAGGTATTCCATAAGCTTTTTCCATCAATGATATGCACTGTTGGATTTCTAGACCATAATGGAGAAAAATTGAAGGTTCTACTATTGCAGGTATTCCCTCTCGATCATTTTGAAATTTGGATATCATGCATTTTGAGAAACATGCAGGATAAAAAAATTGACTTTTTAATTACATAAAATTACTAATTTTTATCTAATTCTTAAGATTTAAAGAACTATACAATCCAACCGTGAATAACTCTTTTAACAATATATAACAAATTCAAATTCATCATTTTTTTTTTCTATTCATTCATTCTTTCAAAATTTACCATTTCACTCAAACGAAAGTGTGTGTTTTGCAGCTATTTTTTTCTTATTGAAAAGAGGCCAAAAAATTGGGGGTTTTTTGGAGCGATTAGTCATCCCACCGATGAAGATTCTCTCCATTATTGATTCAGTTATATGCAAGGCTTTTTGACGTGAAACCCTATGTTTATGTGTTCTGGTTCAGCCATCTTTACAATGCATCTCCTCCACCATTGTTGCCTATTGTAATAGTTAGCATGGACGTAGTATTTATGGTCGAAGACATTGTAATAGCTTTGAGGGTATCAAAGGTATCATTTTCTTGATTCTTTGAGCCTAATATGCTAAAGTTAAAATTGTAATCCATTAGTAGCAAAAATATTTAATCCAAATGCTTAAAAGTTTTTATTTAATATTTTATAATGATTCACCATGTACAATGACGAATGGTGAATCACATATGGTAATTAACCTTCAATGGAGACAAATCACTTTGAATCTATAAGAAGGATGATGGAGGCAAATCACCTTAGACTATTGTCCATGGTGATTCATTCTAAGGAAAAAAAAGTTAGAAGTAAATAATTTTTTGAAAGAAATCAACAACAAACTATAAAACATACCCATCAATAGTTTTAAAAGAAAAATAGAGTTTCATAAATTATAGAAAGTGAAAACAAATTTAATTATCAAAATAATGACTTTTAACTAGTCTTTTTATAGCCTTTCATGGTCAATGCTGCACCAAAGATGGAGTGACCTCTTCATCATTATCATCTTCTTCATCTACTAGTTGAGGTGGATTGAGTATTGTAGTAGACAAAGGAGGATTTATATTGAATGACAGAAACTGAGCCAAAAGAATAAGTAGTTGTTGTGGGGTGACAAACCCTTAGAACACCGGATGGGATGATCCACTAGCCTTGAAGAATTGATTGGAAAATGCAGGTGAAAATTGATTGGAAATGCTGCTAAGAAATAAGAATATATTGTGGCAGCAATTGAAGAGTCAAAAGACTTGCAGACACTTACTGCTGATGAGTTGTAGGTGTCTCTTCGTTCTCATGAGGATAGAATGAAGAGATATGATAATGATTTTGTTGAGAATGCCTTTTATAGTAAGATGCAAACTTCACAAGGTGGGAAAAATGCTGGTGAATCAAGCAATAAAAGCAACTTTAACAAGTCGTGAGGTTGACATTCCTCATGGGGGAAAAGAGGAGGCAGAAGTAGTGGTCAATTCAACGGGTACAACCAGTAGTCTAGAAGCACATACAAAGGAGAAAATGAGAGCCAGGAACAGTGCTAATACTGTAATAAATATGGGCACATAGAGAGGTTTTGTAAGCTTAAAGAAAAACAAGCCAACCTAGCCCACAGAGAAAGAGGAAGAAGAAACTGAGAGCCTCTTTCTTGCATGTTTTTCTGCCAAAGAACGTCCTCTAGAAGTCTATTACATTGACCGTGGCTGTAGTAATCACATGACAAGTGATTTGAAGTTTCTTCACCAATTTGGATGAGTTCGTGACTAGTCAGATTACGATGGGTGATGGAATAATGCCCGTGGCACAAGGACAAGGTACTGTGATGTTGAACTTTCTTCGCTTGAATTGTATTCAAAATGTATTGTATGTTCCTGGTTTGGATTCAAATTTTTTTAGTGTGAGACAAGTCATGCTAGATGGTTATTCCCTTGTTTTTGAGGATTCTGAATGCTATGTGTTCAAAGATAAATCCAAGTAAGTGCTACTTGCTAATGTACCCGTAGCAAAAAGACAAGATTTTTCCTTACATTCTCCTTCATGATGCAAAGCATGCGTTGAGGTAACACCAACTGATGATAATTGGCTTTGGCATCATAGATATGGAAATTTGAGTTTTAGAAATTTAATTCTTATATCAAAACAGAATTATGTTAGTGGTTTGCCGGCAATTAAAGATAGTAAACGAGATATGTGAGAGTTGTGTAGTTGGAAAGCACCATCGTGATTCCTTTTCAAGAGGGCAAGCAAGAAGAGCTTCAAAACCAAAAGAGATTATTCACGCAAATATTTGTGGGCCCATGAAGATACATTCCCTCAACAACAACAGGTATTTCTTAGCCTTTGTTGATGATTTTAGCCGAATGACATGGGTTTATTTTCACAAGGAAAAAATAGAAGTTTTTTCAATATTTAAGAAATTCAAAGCATACATTCAGAAGCAGAGTGAGCATCCAATCAAGATCTTGTGTAAAAACCGCGGGGGAGAGTTTCTCTCACAGGAATTTCAATTACTGTGAAGAGTATGGTATTCAAAGAAAACTAATAGCCAGCAACACTTACAACAAAATGTAGTCGATGAGAAGAAGAACCAAGGCCTTGTAGAGTGGGAAAAAGCATGTTGAAGGCCAAAAATCTTCCAAACAATTTTTGGGCAGAAGCAATCCACACGGCAACATGTATTCTTAATCGATCTGCTATAGCAGCTTTGACTCAACAAGGTAACTCATTTGTAGCATGGTATGGATGGAAAACCAAGGTAAACTCATTTGAAAGTTTTTGGCTGCATTGCATTTGTGCACATCCTATCTAAAAGAAGATAGAAACTAGATGATAACAACATCAAAGGTGTTTTTGTGGGTTATAGCACGGAAACTAGGAAATCATTTTTATAATCCTCACAAAGAAGTTACTAATAAGTCGTGATGTTGTTTTTGACGAGAGAAGTAGCTGGAATTGGAAGACTACGTCAACAGTTTCCAGGCACGTTACTAGAAGATGGTGAATCAATTGATACTCCCACATTCAAGACTTCAAAACACACCTTTTCTTATATTACTGAGCAACAATATTCATCCCAAAATAAGGATTCTTCTTCCTCAATTTCGTCGCACAAGCAAGTTGAGAAAAAATTAGTAATGTGGAAGAACAAAATTCCCATTTGGAGTGTACAATAGCCACATTCACATCCCAACACTTTCGCTTTCACTACCTCAAACACCAGAATGTTCCTATCTCTATTTGACCAACCAAACTTCACCCTTTTATTATGCCGCTAGGAAATAGTGTTTTATGAATGGTTTGACGACATACAAAATGACACTGATTTTGTAAGAAATCACTAAAGATTAGTCAAATCAAATCCAAATTAACATTCTGTGTTAAGCAAACTAGTATTAGAGGTGCGAAAAGTCTAGAATGATTTTTAGAAGTTTAAAAACCCAAATTGTATTAAACAAACTTACAGGACAAAACTGAATCCTGATGTAGCGTGTGTGTGTGTGTGTTGTGAGACACAAAAGATTTCTGAGAACAAAAACTTGAGGATCTTAAACATTTCTCTCTAAATTTCTGAGATTACATTGGAAGGATTTTGAATTAGAAGAGTGAATGCACTCAAAGAAGCATATGACATCATACTATATCTAGAAGTTTGTTGCGGTTTTCCTCTTAACTCCGAACTTTTAAATCAGTGGCCAAAGGCACCGTTAACACCCTCAAGGCTCTCACCCAAGGATAATCTGCAAGGAGAACGAAAAACAATGCTTAGGATAAATTCATCATCTATGCATATTACATATAGCTCTATTCATATGCCATCAGTAAACAAAGAAACAAAACAGCTTCAGAAATAACAGTAATATAAACTTGATCATATCAATACAACATTTTTGAAGGGAAGAAAGCCTAAAATGTAGTTGTAAAGCAATGATAAGAGTTCAGCATTATTCTAATTTCCAACGTAACAGCACAGCCAATCAGGATCTAGTTATTCAAGTGCAGGTATTATAGATAGTTAAGCTTCAACTGGTAAGAAAGCCAATTAGAATTATAATTCATAACTTATTTATACTCCCGTAAATAATGCACACATTATAACGTAAACATATGAGAATGGCAGTAAAGGCAAATACAGAAATGAAAAGATGAAAGAAACAGTAAGATAATGACTTCCTGACTTGTGAGAGGTCAGAGCTCTCTCCATAGTCCCAAAATGAAATCTTCCCTAATACTCCCCTCACTTCTCCTGCAGAAATAAACCTTTAATGAACCCCCTGACTCTCCCGTTCCTTCTCTCTGTCCACTCTCACAGGACACCATTCCTAGTTAGTTATGCTTGGATAGATCGTTCATTCTCACTCTGGTCCACCTCCTCCTCTTCCCCCCCACACACGAAAAACAAAAGAAAAGAAAAAAACTTCTCTCTCTTTCTCTTTATTTTTCCACTCATAGACTCTTCAAGGCTTTTGACCCCATCATTACCCTCCCCAACAAGTGCCACATTGTCCAGGTGAAATTTGCGAAACTGCATCTGAATTGTGTCATAGTTTGCTCATGTATTCTTGAACGCTGGTAGCTCTTTCCATTTAACCAATATCTCCACTTACACATTAATCAGCCTTCTTCGTTGTCTAACAGCTTCAAGTTCAACTTTGAATTCCATCTCTTCTGTCAAGAATGGAGGATGCCTGTTCATCTAAAGCTAGTTGGATTTGGCACTCTATCCAATCACATTTTGTTTGCCAATGTCCATCTCTTCCGCATCTTTAGCAAAGTCAGAACTCTCTTTAATATTGGCATTGTATACATAGCTGTCTAATGTTATCTGTGTCAAATACAGAACTCATTAGCAGAGGCTTCCCAGGATTCAAATAAATGTGAGTTCTTAAAAGTCTAATGTTTCAGGATTCACTATTCTACCGGTCCACTTCCTTCATTTCTCCAACCATATTCACTTAAAGTTCTGCAATTTCAAGTATTCAGCACTCGAACAGGAGACCCCAGAGTTGTATACATAACTATATCTCTAGAATGAGGAAATTGCTCAAATTCATATTAGCCCCTCATTTATTCATGATAGATTCTTCGACCAACCAAGGACTGTGAGAATACATATAATCCTGATCATCATAAAGAAATTCAAAAATATAAAATCTCTCATCCCTCACAATCACACCTGGTCTTTTAATTTACATACATCTTAAATTATACTTTTCATTCTGTGAACTGGACTTTCCTATGATCAATGAGGTCGCCCACAAAGCATTTCTTCCAGCACATCCTACTACCTTGAATGATATTTGGAGTAAAATCTAAAACAGGATCTCTCCTTGGTTGCTCAACAATGGGAGTATGTCTAACGAAACTTATTACTGTATCTGATGACTCCTCTGAATATTAATCCAGTTCCAAAAGAACTACCATCCGGCCATCCTATTTCTCAAATATATATAGCAGACTCCTCTATAAAGGACCGATCAAAAACAACAAACTAACCAGATTCTTCTTAAAACTCACAAAAGACCAGAACTTGAATATTATTTAACTGGATACTGCCAAACTTCAATACATACACAAGAAAGAACCACTTCCACCTTTCATAATTTTCACATGCCTGCGTTGGTTGAGCATTAGTTGACTTCATCTTTTCTATACTGTCAAATGCTCAAAAGATTTTTCAGTTCATATTAATCCATACTTTCCTGCTAGGAACTGAGAACACAAGAATCTCTCACAGGGAAATACACTATCTCTCACTAGGAGGTCTTTTCCACACATGCTAACCAACTAACAGTTAGGGGTGTACAATGAATAGTTATATCATACAGGTTGCATCCACAATATAGCCACCAATTCCAATTGTGATTGTTTCGCATATTCATTTCATGAACTTTTAGCAACAAGAACATATCTGTTAACAAAATTCAACATATCTTTCCTTACAAGTCAAAACAGACTAATAATATTGGAAACAGAACTAGATACCAAATTATGAATATAAAGAACAATAGCAAAACCTTGATTGAAGTCCATGCATTACACAACTTGAACTCTTGTCATGGATAAATATTAGAGTAAATTTATGATTTCATATTAAAAATAAAAACACTGAAGGTAATCTTTAATTTAATATATTAAAATTTTGAGCATCATATTGCACTTTGATTTATTCGACTTACTTGTGCATGCAGTATTTGTACTCTTGGCTACGAATAAAATCCTTTTCTCCTTCTTCAAGCTATAAGAAAATTTCAGTCTAATAAGTATTTCCGAGTTGTATGAAGAATTAAACATTAGAAATTCAATCCTATCAGAAAGGATTTCACATAATAGGCCTTACCGGATCACTCTCATAGATCAGGTCATAACAAGCTGGAGAAAGGCATCGTAAAGCACAATTCTCCCTCGATATCATAGAAGATTGGCATTGCCAACCCCACAGCCCACTATTCACAACAAAATGTACAGAAACTTTTGTCAAATATCGCATTTACCCAGTACCAAAATCTTTCGTACCAAGAAAAGCAAAAAACCCAATCAATAGGAAAGTAAGAGCACCCGTCAATATCAGCGTAACACTGAAGCTTCTTCTGCCTAGTCTCAGAATCCTGCAAACCGAAACCATTGAAATCGGATATAAATAAGAAAACGTAAATTTAACCAGAAAGTCGAAAAGAAGATTAGGGGAAGAATAAAGACATACAGTGATTGGGCGACGAGACTTGGCGAGCACTTGTGAAGAACAAAAGAATATGGACAATGTGAGGAGAACAATAATAATAGCAAACGGAAAGTTTCGAAGTGAAGATCTCGGATTAGTCATTATAGATCAGTATATGCAAGAGACTCGGCCTGGCACGAGGAATTTGATTTCAATGCGTGTTCAATTGTAGAAAATGAGAAGAAGAAAGGAAATATAATAAATTATGTATCATGTTGAAGATAACAGAAAAGAAAAAACGAAAACCGCACCAGGCTGAGGCTTTTTTTTTTTTAACTTTGAGAAAATTCGGGTTAAAAACTCTGAGCGATTATTATAGTGAAGGATCATTGATCTTATAATTTTTCTTATGGACCAAATGATGCTTTGAGATTTATAAATGGACAAAAATGTTCCTAACTTCATCAATTTCTTGCTAAACAGAAAATTACCATACATTCTCATTAGGGTAATAGAGGGAAGGGAAAAAACATACTCTGCAAGGAGACATGATGATGATTCCTACTAGTCTTTGAAACTTTCTATTTTTAACAAACTTGTATTGGTAGTATTTTGTAAAATTCAAAATTTCAACTGCCATTTACATTTTCTTTTTGTTACTTTATCTCTATTTTTATTAACTATTTTAAATTTGTTCTCAAATTTCAAATTCATTAATTTACTTTTAACATTTTTTTTCTCCTTTTTCTCAGCTTTAAGTTAAGATGCGAGAAAAACCATATTTATAATAGAATCCAATCAAACCCATTAATAGAAGAAAAAAATTTAAAAAAAATAGTTAAATCTACTTGTTAGTTTGAAACATTCAATGATAAGAACTTTTTAGCGAAAGCAAACAAGGCAAGATTGGTAAAACCTGGTGGTAACAAATATAGACATGGATAGTAAATAAGTGTATTTTGTATATTCTCAATTTGATGTTAATAAAGTGTATGATACAATATTATTTTGTTCAAATATTATAACATGTTTTTATCTTTCAAAATAGTCAATTCAAAATGTTTGTGAGAGGGAAGAAACTTATTTTTAACATAAATGGATTAAAGAATAGATACTGAGTCATTACTAGAGATGTTTTACTACTTTTATATGGGTGAAGAGATTTTGAGAAATTTAAATAAGGGGCTCTACTATGATGAAAATTGAATCAAAATTATCAAACTCATGAGTTTAAATATATTCATAAGAGACATAAACTTATAATATAAACTTGTAATATAAAATCGTAAGAATTTATTTTCATTAATAAATAGTTATTAAAATATATAATCACATAATTATAATATCATATGCAACGTGAAGTTTATTTAAATGATATTAAGTAAAGACTAATTATACTTAAAATTACAATATAAGTAAGAGATATCCTTGGAAAACCAAAAAAAGGAAAAAAACACATCAAGTGTGAATTTGTCATTCTTAAAAAAAAAATATATAGCAAAAGTGGTGTTACATGCTTATTTTAAAATAGTATTAATTTTAGAAAAAAAATTTTATAAGAAGTTTATTTTTATTATTCATGATATTATACAAAATTTTATAGTTATCCTTTAAATAATATTAGAAGCTCTTATGGAAAAAAAATAAAAAGACATTTACAAATGTTATATAATAGTTCCATTGGCTTTTCATTAATTTTCATAAATTCAAAGCTAAATAAACTTAAAAATTGAGAATGTAAAAAAAAAATTAGAAATACAAAATTAGAGTCTTCATAAATATGGAATCAAATTGCTTCACAAATACTGAATTAGAGTACTTCGAAGATACTGAATTAGAGCATAATTATTATAAATCTCAAATCCATAATCAATATGAATTAGAATATAGAATATACAAAGATAATTAGGTTTTTAAATTTTCAAATAGTCTTCTTCAAGGCATATGAATATTCAATAAATCATTTTCCCAAAAAAAAAATATGAAATACAAAAATGCATAATTAGCGTTATTTACTCACTTAGAAGATGAAACACAAAATTTTCCTTCCCTATCATCTCCTGTACTAATTGTTGGATAACAAAGAAATATTGATGTCTTTAAAACCAAATATACAACCTTAACATACTACACTAAAAATTACCTTTAACTTAAAACAAATTTCCCAATACCTAAACACAACTCTTGTTTGATCTCCAAGTAATTAGTTATCCTCTAGTGACCCTTTTAACTCTGTTCATTTCCTTTCTTAAATAGTTCACATTCATCCTTACAAAGGATTTTGATTACTGAAGCTTTTTTTTTTTGGCCTGTGATTACTAAAGGTTTATATATATACACACACACACACATATGAATATATCAAATAAAAACTTGCCAATGGGACCTAAGTTGTGCAAAAAGTTACCAATTCCATTCCACCAAGTAGATGATTTACCTAAGTAAGTTCTAGCATTTAGGAAAATATAATGTATGTTTAGTTCTTAGATTACAATATTTTGAATTCAAAGCAATGACTAGAAGTATGTATGTCCGCAATTTTAATATATAATGATATACTTATAATTTTATTTGTATCCATGTAGAAATTTTCTATCACCTAACATATAGAATAATAATTAAACAATGAGGAGCGACTAAGTTATTGAATCTAATTGAACAATGTTTTCATAAAAAAAACTCTCTCCCTAGTGAGAGAAAACCTCTCTTCATAGTGAGAGAAATAAAATTAGGACGAGGTTCCTGATTTCAATGTCTACTAGTCTTGTATTTGGGTGCAATTGTCTTGTGTTCTGGTGAAATTTGTGGTAGTGTGGTGGTTTGTGGCAATGGAAATGGATATGGACCAAAAAGACAAGGAGGATGAGGTGATCTCCCTAGATTGAAGTGAACTTAACGGGAATGATGCGTTAAGTTATATGATCATGGAGAAGATTATATCTAGGAAAATGATCAATAGAGCTGCCTTCAAATCCTTAATTATGAAAAACTAGAACATGAGAGGAAGATTATTAATTAATGATGTAGGAGAAAATCAGTTCCTGTTTAACTTTGAAAGAAGGGAGGAGTACGAGAAGGTGATCCATGATAGCCAGTGGATGGTTCTGGGTAATTTGTTGATAGATGGTCCCCTCTGAGAGCTCTTAATGAGATTGATATAGGATTGTGCAGCTTTTGGATCCAACTTCATGGCCTTCGGCGGTTGGGTATGTTGAGAAACAATATTATAAAGTTAAGAAGTAAATTTGGTGATGTTATTGCATTTGAAAATCCATTTAATGAGGGAGGATTAGTAAGATGTTTTGTAAGAATTAGAGTAGAAGTTGATGTATCTGTTCGGGTAATAGCTGAGGTTATTTACATGAAGGAATCTGTTGAATAGAGTTCTTCGAGTATGGAGGGTGTGGCAGCGCGTGGAGCTGACAAAGGGAAAAGAAGCATGGATGAGAGTAGGGATGGGATGGAAAATTCTAATGATGAAGTGGTTACTAACAAATTCAACACGACAGTTGAGGTAGGATCTATTGGTGAGGTAGATAGGCCCAGTTAAAAGCCTAAATAAGTTGTAAAGAGAGATAAACTCGAAGGAGAAGGAGAGCTTGGGCTAGGATTCTCTTTCTAAAGTGGGTAAATTAAAAAAGGGTTGTGAAAGTTAAGGAAATGACACAAGTAAAGGAGCATAAAGAGTAATCGAAGGCTCAAAATTCAACAACAGGTAAGGAATATATCGTGGAATTTCCGTCAAAGGAGGAAGAAGAGTTTACATGTAGATCTCTGTTTATTAAGGAAGTCAATGTGTATGAATCTGAGTTAGTCTTAAATTTAAGTAAGATCAGTTTGAAGAGTAATGCAGAGATAGAAATCTCCCTTAATAAGAGGGAAAGCAAGAAAGTGATAATAAAAGTTCATCTAGATAAAGGTGAAATACAAAATAGAAGAAGGGGACTGCTGGTAACTTGGTGGTAGAATCATTGGAATTTGTTCAAGGTAGTAATTCAAAAACGCCATCGAGGGGAAGGAATAAAAAGGGGTATGGTAAGAAGAGTGAGGAGTTAGTGGATGTCCTAGTAAATATGGGTTTTATGGAGGATGTGACAAACATTCAAAGTAGGACGAAGGAAGATTTGTTGAGGCTAGTGGCTTGCCATTAAAAGCCACCAAGATGCCATGAATGTTTTAGCCTGGAACTGTCAAGATTTGAGGGACACCTTGACAATTAAAACACTGTGTTACATGTGTAAAAATTGTAGAACCTCTTTGGTGTTTCTTATAGATACAAGAACAAAGAATAACAAGATAAGTAGATTGCAAAGAAAGCTAGCTTTTCAGGAGTCAGTGTATTTCGAACCTTTAGGCCTTAGTGGCTGTTTGGCTTTATAGTGGCAAGATAGTATCAGTTTGGATATTTTACTTGCTAATAAAAACTACATCCATGTGAAGATTAATAGTGATTTGGGGAACTTAATGAGCTTTGCAACCTTTGTGTATGGCCCTTTGTTTGAGCAAGGGAAGGAAGATTGGTGGAAGATGATTTCTAATCTGAATCCTAGAAGCAAATGGCCTTGGATGTGCTTGGGTGATTTTATTGAGTTGCTTTACCATTTGATAAATAGGGGGGAAGAGATAGAAGTAGTGTAAGCTTTTATTCTTTTTAGGACTTTATGGAGAAGGGTGGGCTAATGGAGATGGAAAGTAAAAGGACGTTCTTTACATGGTGTAATAAGAGAATGGGGAGGGCTCACATTAAAGAAATGCTTGATCGTGTTATTTGTAATATTAGTTGTAGAAAGGCTTGCCCAAAAGCTCTGGTGAATGTCCTGGAACTTGTGGGGTCTGACCACTCCCCTTTAATGTTGAATTTATGTTATTATGATAGTGAGGCTCCTAGATCCTTTAAGTTTGAAGTCATGTGGTTAGAGCATGAGTCTTTCATGGATGTGGTTCACAATAATTGAGGGAGAAATAGGAAGGGTGGTAAGGAGGTGGTTGATGAATTTTTGAATGGTTTGGCGAAGGTGCGGACTACCTTGGTGAAATGGAGTAAACTGATATTCTCTAATAATAGAAAGCTCATTGATAGTATTTTAAGTAACTTGAATGACTGCTATGAAGGTGACTGGAATGAAGAATCTGCTGAAAAAGTAAATAGTTTAATTAAAGAATTGGAAATGGTTTAGGAAAGGGAGAAAAAGTTTAAGCTCAATGGTCTTGGGTGCATTGGCTGAAATAAAGAGATAAGAATATGAGATTTTTCATAACATGACAATTTGGAGAAGGGCAAGGAATAAGGTGAGTTTTCTGATTGATGGCAACGATAGAAGAATAGATAATCAAAAGGAAATTGATACATGTTTTAGAACTTTCTATGAAGGTTTGTTTGACTCAAATGGAGATAGAGACTTCGATAATGTTCTTAGCTATGTTGAAAGTGTTGTCTTTGCTGAAGAAAATGAAAATTTTTGCAAAAACAAAGTCTAATATAGAGATTAAAGAGGTTGTGATTGATTTAGGAGGTCTTAAAGCAATAGGACTAGATGGTTTTTTGGGTGTTTTCTATTAGCATTCTAGGGAGGAGGTGGGCAAAAGAATTTATAGCCTAATAAGGGTTTTTTTTAGAAAGGCATCAAGCTAGACATTCTGAATAATTCAAATACGGTTCTTATCCCTAAAGTGGATTTTCTAGATAAAGTTAGCCACTATAAACCAATTAGTTTATGTAACTACATTTACAAAGTGATTTCCAAAGTAATGGTGAATAGAATGAAGGTGGTCCTTTCGAGTTGTATCACTAAGAATCAAAGGGCTTTTGCTTCAGGGAGACAAATCCAAGACAACATCATTATGGTTCATGAAGCCTTTCAGTACTTGAAAGCTAAGAGAGGAGGCGTGCATGAATTTGCCTTAAAGCTTGATATGAACAAAGCATATGATCAAGTGGAGTGGGATTTTATAGAATCAATTATGCTTAAGATAGGTTTATCTGCAAGTTGGGTTGAGAAGGTTATGTTGTGTGTGTCTACGATTTCCTTTAACCTTTTGCAATTAGGAAGAATGATTGGAAGGATTAAGCCTAAAAGGGGTCTAAGACTAGGGGATTCCTTATCTTCTTATCTATTTATTATGGTTGCAGACATGTTGTCCAAAATGGTTAAAGCTTATGAGGTAGCTGGAAAGTTGGAAAAGGTGAGGCTTGCTAGGAACTACCCTCCCCTAACCCACTGCTTCTTTGTATATGATTCAATGTTTTTTCTAAGGGCTTCAATGATTAATTGCAAAGCCATGAAGGAAATATTGGATTTATACTATTTAACTTCAAGTAAAAAAGTAAACTTAGAGAAGTCTTATCTCTTTTTCTCAGGGAACGCACCTGATAAGTTAACGAGTGACATTTGTCTATCTTTAAGGATTGATTGTGTTTTGTCTCCAGGGAATTATCTTGGTTTTCCTTATAATACCCAAATAAGAAGAAGAAGAAGAAGAAGAAGAAGAATAATAATAATAAATAATAATAATAAATGATAATTTATTTTATTTAAGAGTTGAAGAAGAGAAGAAAATTCACTTCAGATAGAGATAAGATTTACATGATAAAGGAATACTAAAAAAGGAACTTCAAAAGTACTAAATATAGATGCAAATAAAATTTTATCTGAGATAGCAATCAATGTGAGTACTCAAGCCTTATCATGTGCATTTCTAGCACTTATAACTAAATAGAGTGAATTATTTTTCTTTAGAAAAACTCAGCTCTTAAGTGGATTATTTTTCTTCAAACAAACTTAGCTCCTAAGTGGATTATTTTTCTTCAGACAAACTTAACTCCTCGTCATTTTTCTCCTCCCCAGATTCCTCACTATGCATCCAAGTCTTCCATACTTCTGACCATTTTCGGCAAGCTAGCATCCTCATCGGTGTCATAACATCCTCCACCAGCCACCAACTCGCTAGAAAACACAACTCTACTGACGTGGTATTACAACGCGATTTCTAGCTCAAAATTCGTGAAATTAGATGCATTTTACTCCAATTTAGCTTAGAAAATTGATTTCTCAATGAATTTTAGCTCACTTTATGGCCTAATCACCGATCCTTTTGATCAAAATAGCCTCAGATTGAAGAACCCTAATTTGTGGCATTATTCACTTGAAAAAGAGGTAAATTAGAGCTCAATCTGGGGTGATTACTTCAAATTGAGTTAGAACTTCATATCCTTGGTAAATTTCGCATCCTTCTCCCTTAGAATCACTGATTAATTGTGAGTTTTAGCTTTCGGATTGAAAAACACAAAATTATTGGTGTATGTGTAATCTTACAAGGACGTGAAATTTGAATTTTTGAATTTCTCAAATATTATTATGCATCTAGGAAATGATTTAAAGATTATTGGAAGTTTTATTTTGAATTATAAGTTGAATTGCAAATTTTTTTCCTTATTTTTCCAAGATTTTTCATAAGGAAAAAGAGAGGAAATTTGTATGGGTGATCATATATTGCTTGATTAAATAGCATTAAACAATAATGTAAGTTGAATGAAGAAATTTGGAATTTAATTAAACGATCTCTATGGTGACATTGGTGTTAGTGGTGGGTTATTGGAATTTTAATAAGTGCGTAATGAAATATATTAAATAGAGGCCATAAGCATTTTGGGGTATTATCAAAGAATGGACAAGTGAAATTAGAGAAGTTATGGGTTAAATGTGAATAAAGGACAAGGTAAATAGGTAGATAGAAAGATTAAATGATTAAAACTATTCATGAATATTAGGTTAAGAGCATTTTATTCAATGTTATAGGTAGCTAAGACAATTGTCAACAATTGAATTAATAACAAAGTTAGAAAGATGTTGGTATAATTTTCTTTAGGTGAGTAGATATTACTAACTATACTTGTTTTCTAAATTTTGAAATTTTCCTTTTGTAAGTCAGCGTTTTATTTCACTCTAATACCTTGGGAACAAACTTCCTAAGATAGTTAAATCCATTCTTAAGGATTTTTAGATTTTTTTTTAAATTCTATTAGATTTTATTATAAAGTTTCTTTTACAATTGTATTGAATTGTGTATAATGATTAAAATGCTATCTGACTTTTGAAATCTCTTGAGAAAGGTGGCGTTAGCCATGGTGCATCATAAACTGTATTACTGTACTAAGGTTTTATGCCATACCATTGACTATATATGAGCCATTTTGCTCACCACTACGACTTTACTATACTGCTTCTACTAGCAAATATTGGTGTATGATTACTGATCTATTGTTTGGTTTTGTGGAATGTCATTCAACTGCAATGTTTTGAAAATTTAGGTGTATAAAATGTTTATTATTAATTTCCTATTTTGTAAAATTATTGTGAAATATTCCATCATTCTTATCCATTCCCTTCTCGATTAGGGATATTTACTCATTGAGTGATTGTCACTCACCTTTATTTCTCTGCATTTTTCATATAGCAATGTGGACCTTGAACCTTCCTCCGCAGTTTAGCGTTAGGATTGTTTCCTTTTGGTGAGCCCTACATTGTCCACAAGGGCAAGAAATTCTTTTATTACAAATATATAATATATATATATTTGATCTCTAGTGGCTCCATATGTCACAGGCAAGGTTTTGTAAGTTATGTATATACTAGATTGTTTGACTGGAAACCTATGTGAGAGTAGAGCTCTTTATATTTTTTGATATGTGTGACTATTTGTGGAAGTTTCGGGAAGTCCTTTAAAGGAGCTCTGCTGAAATTTCCACACAAAAGTCACATAGTATATTAGTTATTTATCTTCACTTTCTATAGATTATGTATATTAACTGGCTAGTGTGATTACATATACTTTGTATGGAAGTCTGAGATTATTTTTTGTTTAAGTTGTATGATTTTTTTTGTTGTTTCACGAAGATGAGTTATGTCTTAACTTTTGTGCTAGTCACACTTCTTGTTTGGGGTGTGACATTCCTGATCTTTTGCGAAGATCTATAGTTGAAGCTTTGGCTTTGGTTAGGGTAACGTAAGGAAAAAGGTGCAAGGGTAGAAGAGGAATACCTTATCTTTTGCTAGGCAAGAAGTGTTAATTAAGGCATTAGCTAATGTGATCCCTACGTATTCTATGGCTTGGTTTCTTTTATCAAGGAAGACATGCAAGGAGCTTGATAGTATCATTGAAAATTTTTTGTGGAGTCAATCAGGAGATGAAAAAAAGATTCATGAGTTGGAGCAGGATGATTGCTTTTAAAATTAATGGAGGATTGGGGTTTCGTGACTTTTATAGTTTTAATGAGGCTTTGCTTGCTAAACAATGTTGAAGGCTGCTAAATGCTCCTGATGAACTTTACGTAAGGATTCTTAAGGGAATTTATTACCCAAATATTGACTTTCTTAGAGCAAGAAAGGGGCAAGATGTTTTGGGGTATGGAGTAGCTTGCTTTAGGGCATGGAGTTTTTAAAGAAGAATCCATGTTGAAGTATTGGTGATGGGAATAAGGTTAAAGTTTGGGAGGACCCTTGGATTCTAGGTCTGTTAAATTACAAATTAGGCTCCTCTTGTCCTTTTGAAGCTCTTGCTAATATAAGTGTAGCTGATTGTATTAATGGGAATAGTTTGGACCTTTCTCTTATTAATGGGTGGATTTCTCCTGATGAAAAAGATGCAACTATGAGCATCCCCATTCCCCTAAGTAGACGTGAGGATGGTTTAGTCTGGTTGGGTAGTAAGGATAGAAGTTATATACAGTTAAGAAGGGCTATCACTTGGTAAGAAGAACTGCTGAGTTTTCAAGAGAGGTAGATCCTGGTATGTCTTATGAGTCAGATGAGGAGATATGGAAGTTTATATGGAAAATCCAGATCCCCCAAAAGGTAAAACACTTCTTATGGAGGATGTGGTGGAATTCAATCCCATCTATGAAGAATCTTTGGACAAGGAAGAGTAGTAAGTCCTAGGTGTGCTTATGCTATTTAAAAGAAGTAGAAACTGTTGAACATAGCACTCGACATGTGTTGAGTGGATGGTCAAGTTAGTAAAAGAGGGAAGATTGGGGGATTTTAAAGAGGCTTTTACACAGAGATGTGTTGGATAATTTGGAAAGCTAGATGTGCCTTTTTATATGAAAACGGTCATCTTAATACTTCTGATGTTATCATGAGAGCCTCTGCTGCTGTGCATAAGTTTTGGGTTGAGAATGGATGGACCTTGCCGAAGAATGAAGCTGCAGGTAGGGATAACTCATTTCTAACATGTTGGAAGCCTCCAAAAGAAGGTTGGATTAAAATTAATACTGATGGTGGTTTTCACAGTAATTCAGGAGCTGCTGGATTAGGGATTATTGCTAAAGATTGCAATGCTTCCCCAATCATTTTTTCTAGCTTTCATAGTAAAGCTTCTTCTTCCTTTATGGCAGAAACACTACTCTTAGGAGGGGTGTCCAAATGACTGAGGAGATGGGTAGCCTTCTATTATTTTTGAATCAGACAATCGAACGCTGGTGGATTGCATTAAGGAGTGTTGTGAGTGTTAGGATTGGAGGTGCTCTTTTATGGTTGATGATATTAAGCTGTTTATTCAGTCTCTCCCTGCTGCTGAGGTAGTATGGGTTCCTAGGTCCCCTAACAAGGCTGCTGATTGGCTTGCCAATTTTTCTGCAAAGAGGATGTGCCCTTTTGGTTAGGAGTATAATCCCCAACCTTCTTTTCTTTCTGTGTTGAAGGCTGATGAAGAAGGATCCAAGGAAGGTATTGGTTGAGCTTGCTATTTTTGGCTTTTTTTTATTCGGACTGGTTTGTGGTTGTTTGCTTCTGCTGTGCTCCCTTTGTTTTCTGGTTCTTGTGTTTTTGCTGTCTCGGTTTATTAGTTCCAGTGTGGTTGCATGAATCTCTTTTGGCCAAAAAAATAATAATTAAACAATGATTCAAAAAAAAGAAGAAGAAAGAATTGAGACAAAAATATTAAAACAAATATATGTAGCATTATCTATTTGTATAATACAACTATCATTACTAAGTGACGTTGTACTCTACATTACACTAATTTAACCCTATTCGTCAGCCCCCTTATAGCCTTGTGATTAATTCAAAACTAAATCATTTCGTTTCTATTAACTTTTAATGGGACAAAGATATGTTTTAACTTTACTATTTTCCTCTATTAATTTGGTAATTTACCCAATAAATAGTCTAACTCCTACTTTAAAATTAATTCTAATTCAACTATTTCCTAGAATAACTTTTAGCCTCTCAATGGATTAAAAGACTACCCTTAGGATGCTTGGATATTTAAATTTATAATTTACTTACTTCGCCTCAAGTGACCCAAGGGATAGAGCAATCATGTAATAGACCATCAATGAATGGAGACCACAACGACAAAGAATGAGAAGAAGGATTTGGATTGCAGGTGAATTTGATAGATTTAATTATTAGATAAAAATTTAATGATTTAGATATAATAAATATTAAGAAAACTAAATAATATCTAATAGTTTATTAAACTTTAGGTCATGAGATTTTCACAAAATGATCTAACTTCCATAAAATTCAGTTGCATTTAATGGCAATTCATTTCCAATGGGGGAATGGATAACATGGCAATAACAATGGTGTGGCAATGAGGATGACAAAATCACAAATCAAAGGTATAGAGAGAGAATCGCAAAGAAGAACTTTTGATTTGGTGGTCTAGGATTTGTAGTTTAAATTTTTTTTAAGTAAATGGACATATATCCTAGCTAATGCTTTTCTCTGATGAACGAAAAATTCTTATTAATGTTTTAAAGAGGATAAATTTCCTTGCAATTCCTTTAAGAAAACAATAATATGCATTTATTTTTATTTTTATTATACTATTTTTTTTAATGAAAATATGATAAGTATATGATTTCTCAATTATCGCATGTAGTTATGATAGATAATGGTATAAATTTCAAATTAAATCAATCACTTTTTAGGTTATTATTAGACACATGTGTTAATTAGAAAGCCTAAATAATCCAAAAATAAAAAAAAAGAGTCATTTCTTTTAATAATGTTATTCACTTTGGAAAACAAACAAAATCCTAATTTCAAAAAGGTCAAAAAATCATTTTCTCTTAATAATGCCATTTCCTTTGGAATATTAAATAAAAATCCTAATTTCAAAAATCCAAAAAAATTATTCCTCTTAATACTTTCATTCCTTTTGGAAAGATAAAAAAAATCCTAATGTCAAAAATTCCAAAAAAATAATATAAATCCATAAATCCCAAAAAAGTCATTTTCCTTCACTAAATCCATTCCTCTTTGGAGGTTAAAATAGAAATAAAATTCACAATTCCCAAAATCTAAAATTGAAATTTTACATTCAAAAATCCAAAAAAATATAAAAAGAAGGAAAGCAAAGAGAGCCAAAGAATAAATCACATTGTTTTCCTAATTAAATTAAAACATACAAACTAAATTCTAAACTCGTATTGCTTATGAAATTGAATTGATTTTTATTTTTATGCTCATTTCACAAAATTAAATTATGTATTTGTGTATTCACATGAAGAAAAATAAAAATTTAAAAAATTGAATAAACTGAAAAGTCAGAAAATTAGAAGAAAAGTGATTAACGTCGTTTCACAAATTCACATCAACCAATTTATTTATTTTTGGTGAAATTACTTTTAGGAAATATAGTTATTAAGTCACTTTCCTAAATCAAACCTAATCTTGTAAATATATTATTTTTCTTTTTAGTAATTAAATTATTTTTGTTTATGAATATTATATCTCAATCATTTATTTCTAACTTTGTAAATATTTTCTCTTATTTGTAAATATTAATTTCTTTCCTCCTATATTATTATTATTATTATTATTATTATTCTTCTTCTTCTTCTTCTTCTTCTTCTTCTTCATTTAATTTTGTCAATATTTTTTAATTTTTTTTTTTTATCTTTTTGTATATATTTCTTTTATGTATTATTATTTTTTTCATTTTATTCCTTTATGCATATTATTTTCTTGTGCATCTAGCCGTAGTGAAGTTTGAAAATGGCGCCCTCCTCTTCCAAAGTGTCAAACTCTATTTCTTTACAAACAAGTTTGTTTAATGGCTATGATATTAGGATTTCTAATTTTTTTTTCTTTTGATATCTCAGTCCAAAAAAAAAAAGACTTTTCCATATAATAAGGATACATTATTACTAAAAAAAATGTACATCCAAATACTATGGTTTATTAATTAAACTAATACCTTAAATAAAATTACATGCTTGGCTTAAAAAAGATGCTGCATCTTAAAAGTTTATATTAAAAACGATAATATAATAATAAAAAGAAGAGAGAGAAAGCAATGACGTTAAATTTGGAAGTTTATTGTCCAATGCGATTATATTTCTTTTGCATCTACGTTCCCCCAGATAAACTTTTTTCAATTCAATTAAAATTTAATTCAAAATCTCAAATATCTGTAGTCAAAATTAATACTAAAATAATTAACTTCAGCTGGTTGGGTTCCCAACTTTTGTGTTAACACCCGCTTGGGATTCTCCGATAATAAGGAAAATGGTCTGCTTGGGATTTCAAAGATGGATTACACATAATATTATGGAGACTGAATCGACGACCCACCTAAATTGAGCGCTCAACGGTTTCTTTGGACCATTCTTCTCTGTTCTCGCTCTTCTGTCCTTATTTCCCCAACGGTACTATCCCAGAGAGCTGCGTTTCTTTTCAAAGCTCTCTAATCTCTTCGGTTCTCTGTGCTGGTAAAGAAACAATTTGTATCTCTTCTCTTCGGATGGAGTTTCTTACCAGAGGCCGTTGTCGTGGCCGACGCTCTCTCGGTAATTCCTGCTGCCGTGCTTCACAACCTTGCTGACAAGCTTTATGAGAAGCGCAAGAATGCTGTTCTTGAGGTTTCTCCTCAATCCTGGCACCTCTGTTGATTTTTCCTCTTGCAATTTGATGAATTTGGAGTTTAGGGTTTTGGGTGGGTTTGTTCGGCTTCAGTTGATTATATGGTTTAGATTGACTTTTCGATAGGTTGAGGGGGTTGTGAAGCAGCTCGCTGCTGCTGGGGATCATGAAAAAATTTCCGGTGTGATTAGTTTGTTGATTTCGGAATATACTTTCTGGCCACAAGCATATCAACGTAAGGTAGGAGAAAACATATATATATATATTCAAGTGACATAGTTGATTTCATTATTGATTTTATTTTGGCTTCAATTTTTCTTCATGTTATACTAGTTAATTTTAATTGTGATTTAGGTTTTTGAATATAGGGAGGATTGATAGGACTAGGTGCTGCAACTGTTAGGTTGACTAATGAAGCTGCTCAGCATCTTGAGGTGAGAGGTTGTTTAATAAGTTTGCCACTGTCTCTTTGTGTGTACAAATTGAAAGTTTTTTGTTTTTTTTTTCCATCCGAGGTTGTTTATTATGGCTTAGTCTCTCTGTTAAATTCATTCCAACATGTGTATTCAAGAGAGAGATAAAAAAAGGGGGGGTTTATACAAAACCATTAAGCTTCCCGTGGCAAGGTGTGGTTTTAATACTATTGTCTAGGTTATATTTCTGCAGCGGGAGACCTCAATGGGTTTCTCAAATAGCATTCTGTCTTGCTTTAGTATTCTTTTGACAGTTAGGAGTAATTCAATTTAACATGGTGGTTAGGTGCTGGAGGGGAGTAGGGATGGAGGATATACATAACCATTAAGCTTCCCATGCCAATGTGTGGTTTTAATACAATTGTCTAGATTTAATTTCTGCAGCGCGAGAACTGAATAATGGGATTCTCAAGTAGCATTCTATCTTGCTTTACTATTCTCATCATAGTTAGGGTTAATACACTTTATTGTGGTGGTTTGGTGCTGCAGGGGTTTGAATTATTGATCTCCATAACAAATCTATATATAATATATCTTAGTTCATATTTTGTGCCCCTTTTTAATCTCATACCATTTTGCTTGTGAACAAATAGAAGGATCTAGTCCATCTGCTTCACAAAATATCACATGTATTTGCTTTTAAATTTTTGTTCTCAATACAGGGTGATTGAAACTTTTAACTTTTTTAAATGGCGAATTTATTGCATTCTTATTCAGTTTAGAGCCTGTTCTCCTCCCTGTGATGTTCAACATGAAGCATGCATTAATGTTATCATTCACTTTTTTATATATTTAAGTTTGACATGGCTCAGCATATAATTTTTTTTTTTGTTTCAATTCTTACTTACATATGATTCTTGCACTCTGGCAGCAAATTGTGCCCCCTGTGTTAAATTCTTTCTCCATTCAAGATAGCAGAGTTCTTATTATGCTTGTGAAGCACTTTATAACATTATTAAGGTTAGAATTTGATAATGTTGACCAATGTAATGCAGTTTCATTCCGATCATATGCTGGATTTAATGCTTATCTATTCCTGATGTCAGGTTGTAAGAGGGGTTTTATTATATTCTTTAGCCAGGTCTTTAATGCCTTATGCAAGCTTTCCACAGACTCAGATGCCAATGTACACAGTGCAGCTCATATCCTAGATTGGCTTGTGAAGGTACAAGTATGTTTAGATCTTCAAGCTCATTTATTTTTAAATTTCAGAGAGGGATAAAATTGAAAGCCACATGGGTATAACAACAATTTGTAATATAACTTTTCTGGTCCAAGTTAAATCATTCTATTATTGATGATTTTCTCTTTAACATGGAATACACAAAGTATTATGCACGGTTTCTCTAAATGCAATACAGATATGGTCAACTGATGGGCCTGGGACTGTATCTAGGCACTCGGTTAAGGTCTATATACTAGGAGGTCCAAAGTTGTGGAGTGTAAGTTGGGTGAAGAGGGTGTCCGTGAGAATCTTGCTTGTAAATAACTGAGTGATGTGGCTTAGGGGAGAGGAGGGAGTAACAGATTGCATGGGTATTGGTCTGTTGTAGGGAAGAGAGGGTGGCAGGCAAGGTTTGGTAGTGAGAGGAGAGATGCTGGCCTCTCGAATGCTAGTGGAGTGTTTTGTTTCCTTTCCATTTCCTATACTTCTATTTTCCGATGACTTTTGTTCCTCTGCTCGCTATCCAGAGGAATATACTTACTCTTCACAATAATAATACCATCGAAATTACTCAGTATATCCCTGGTTCCCATCATCAACACTCTGATTGTTTGTGGGTTCAATCTTCAATTATATTATTCAAGGAGCTATCATGGGATTCTTTGCGGGTTCACTCTACCTGCTGCTTTGATCATAGACATGATTGTGTTGGCAATTTCTCATGTTTCAACTCTTCATTGGTTGATTTCACTTCTATACTCATCACATATACAGGCAGTGACAGCCTTGTGGCGGCTTTTCTGGTGGGAGTTGCTTCTTTTTATTGGTATGGTTGGGTGAATACAAGGAAGTGATTGGAATGAGAAATATACATCATTATTTAAATATAACTGATCTTTGAATTATAGAAGCAACTTAATTATATAATTAATATTTGATGATGAGACTGTTCACATAACAAGTTCTTTTTGTTTGCATGACATACTTAAATAGATGTTACTGAGGTTGTCTTTTTGGTCATCATCCACCTGGTTTCTTCTGGATAACTATATTTTGATATGTAGATATTTCTTAGTTTATGTCTTATATTTTAGTTAGTGGTGGCAGCAATAACTATAACTATTTAACCATCTTAACCCTACATTATTAGGGTTCAATATACCCAATCCTTTAGATTAGTAAATAAATGCTTTGGGTCACTAGATAAACATAAGTCTGGAAAAACTAGTCGTGGGTTCAGGGAGAAAGAGCCAATTGTGCGGTTAAGAACATGAAACATTTGCAAATGTGGGAATAATTTGATTGTATATACTTAAATATGGCTTGGGTATGTATTGCTCACTTATATGCCTACATACAAATATTTATGCATTTATTTATTTTTTGCTTTAGATATATATATATATATATATATATATATATATCTTAGAACTTTTAATATACAGAGTAGCAATTCTCAAATTCTTATAAGGGAATGTTGTTTATGAAACATTTAGATAAAAAGAGCCTGATTTTGTGCTTTAAATTTATCCTTACAAAATTTATTGGTTTTCAATCCATTAATCTAATAATCTCTTTTTCAACAAATTTTCATATTAACAATTCAAGGATGGGTCTTACAAATTTTGTATGAGTGGGACAAGATTAACAAAAATGTTTGAAAATCGTCTATTATCTGTTATCTATATTTTTTGCAGTTTATTATTTATTTATCTATGAGTATTGTAGTTATCATAATTTACTTTGTTGCAAATGAAAACATTGGCAAATAGAGAATAGTGATGAACATTGAGGTGAAGCAAAATAAAAAAAATACAGAGGAAAATTTTAGTTTAACTCCTTACGTGGTATGGTATGTATATACTAAAGCATGAAATAAAAAAATCAAGGCTGGAATAGAGGCAGAATCATGATAAGTGGGGACAACAGTGATCATATGTCAATGAATCAATTCTATTAAATCCCATCATTTTTACTGCATGTTCCCATATGATTCATATGAAAATTTCTGACAGTAAGACTAGTGTTTCACCATGCTAATGCAGTAATCTGCAAATTAAAGGGAAAAAGAAAAAAGAGAGAAAGCACAAAGCTCAATGTCATGCCATGGCTCAAATGGCTCAAAAAAGTTTTTGGAGAAAAAAGCATGAACAATAAATTGCCTAGTCAACTTCTATATATATATATATATATATAAGGTGGGAGGGTGCTGCTGCTTGATTTTGTACATGTAGAAGTGAACAAGCCTTCCAATTCAGAATATCTTTGTTTTAACTATAATTTTCAACAACTTGTATCCTTGTAGTGGTATTATGTCAAACCCATGTCTTGTTCTGTAAACAGTAATTTTAATATGTTTATGGTCTCTGGAACAGAAGCAAATTGGAATTGTTACTCTGACTGTTACCTGTTGCTAGGGTGGAATGTCTTGAACTAAAAAGTGCCATGTTTGTTTGTTTTTACATTCTATGTTGATAACAAATTTTTAACTATATTTTTTATTCAATTTGCCTTTGATAAATCCTTCTTCACTTCAAAATAAACTCTCTTGGTTTTTAGCATTCTAGGCTTGGAAAATTCTTTCTTCATTTCAATGTGATTAGTTTCTATTACTGGCTTTGTGGTGTGATTTATTGTGATGTTTCCTGCAATTCTCATATTGTGATTGGATTATCCAAGGGTTACTTTGGCTGCCATTAATTGTATGTGTTTTATCTTTTCATTATAAAAAATGGTATTCTTATTTTATTTTCCAGATTGGAAAACTTTCTGAAGCATTGGAGATTGGCAAAATGATGAAAATGGCTGGAATAAAACTAAATATGAAAACCTACTCTACATTGATCAATGGATTCTTGAAGTTAAAAGATTGGGCCAATGTGTTTGCAATTTTTGATGACCTTTCTAAAGATGGTTTGAAGCCTGATGTAGTGCTCTACAATAATATCATAAGAGCATTTTGTGGGATGGGTAATATGGATCATGCCATTTGTATTGTGAAGGAAATGCAGAAACAGAGGCATAGACCTACAACACGGATGTTTATGCCCATTATACATGGTTTTGCAAGAGCTGGATAGATGAGAAGAGCGCTAGATATTTTTGATATGATGACGAGGAGTGGGTGCATTCCAACTGTACACACATATAATGCTCTTATTCTTGGCCTTGTTGAGAAGCGTCAGGTAATTTGTGGTTGACATGTAGTATTGAGATACTTTGATGACATTCCTGGTTTTCTATTTTTTTAAACTTAATGAATATAAAATTTGTTTCTCTTGTTATTTCAAGGTTTAGGGTTTAGGGTTTCTCTTGTTAATTTATTTGATAAAAGAAGAAATATTTTTTTAGATAAAGAGAAAGTTACAAATTGGTGGGAGGTAAGTTATCCTCCAAAGAAAAGGAAACAAAAGGATCCTATATGTCATTAAATGGAGAAGGCCCCAAATTAAGCAAGTAGCAACCTATTATAAATCTCTGAATATCCAAAGAGAGAATCCCTTAAATATTAACATTCCTTATTACTAAGGGAAGCCAGAAACAACATGTTCAATAACATATGAATGGTCAAGAAGGTAGTGCATTCCTTTCAAACCAAATTAATCACAGTTGCAAAAACCTTATATCACAAAATTTGTTATTGTTCTTGGGCAAACCTACAAGTCCCTAAGAACTGGAAATATATTACTCCAAATGATATTATCCCCTTGACAATAAAGAAATCGGCAGAACACACAACACATCAGGAGACAAGACTGTGGGCCAACAAATTTCTATGTCATCAGTGATAATCCTATTTATGAGCACGGTCCAGGCTTATACCTTTGAAGGACCTTTAGAATTCCAAATAGGATTACCAAAAAGAATGCTCTCCCTATTGACAGGAGTGGCTACTTCTGTTTTAAGTTTGTTTTGCTTCATAATTTCTTTTACTTTTGTTTGCTATTTATCAACTCCTAGCTCTTCTTTCTTTCTTTCTTTCTTTTCTTTTTTCTTAAAGATTCTTGAATTCATAACAAATTGGGATTTTTGGATTTTATTTTACATCATTATTTTGAAATGATACTTCAAGGTCATGTTAATTGTTAGCTGTCTATTATTTCGACAACTTTAATTTTGAATTAAAAATGTGCTTTATTGGTCATTGAATAAATGTTTTATTTTCCAGAAATAAGTGTACTTGTATATTCATTTTATAATATGGCTATTGTTATCATATAATTTAATGTTGAATCATGTAGTAATTTGAGAATTCTTGTGTTTTATTGTCCTATGCTGAATGCATTTGTGTCACGAAAGCGTAAGCTTAAAATTATAGTCATCTCTTTACTGTGGTTTAGTTTTATTTTGGGGCTGCTCATATTGTTCCAAAAGATCTTCAGGGTTATTAGCTTAATAAGTTATTACATCACAGAATTTTACACTATCTTCTCCCTTAAGTGTTTTATGAGACAGAAACATGTATATGGCTTCCCTAAGGTGCTTATGAAATGATTTTTCTAAGGTAAACTCCTTATCTAATATGGAAAGAGATTGAGACAGCTCTTTTCCATTATTAGGACATTTCTGACTTTTGTTGCCATGTACTGTTTTTGGTTTTTCTTGTTTTTCTTGTTTTGTGAATGTCTTATCCTCTTGTTAGCTGTACATGACTACATTCTTTTCTTTCTATTAAATTTTCTTCTTTCATTAAATATAAGAGCTTTATTTTTTCCTTTAGTCCTAGAGGTAAGTTAGAAACTTGCTCCCTAGTTATTGGCTGTATTTGGGCTTGGATCAAAGTTATTCAACTATAAATGGGTCTTGTGCTTCCATATGGCTTTAGTAGTATTTGTTGAGAATCTCAATCCTAATAGTAATTTTACTTTTTCATTCTAGTTGGATAAAACTGTAAGAAGTCAATTTAAACATCAGCATGCGTCTTTTATTAAAATCATCAGATTTATGAATTTTATGTTATTGGAGAAGAAACTTTATTGACAGACAGAAGTATAAGGGAGTAAAGGGAAAAGAGAAAAAAAAAATAATGTAAAACATATGCAAGGTGCTAGCCTTACTTCATTCAGGCGACAACTATTTTAGTGCCTCTCAAGGTGCTAGGGGAGTCTATCACTTTGCCTTGAACTACTTGGAACATAACACAACAATAAAAATTCGAATGATTCAACCATGCATCTAGTTGATTTCAGTAAATCCTTGAGAGACCCCTTTGAAGTGGCCATGAGCTGAGCACTAAAGAGAAGCCATGAAAGCTATATTATCCAATATATAAAAACTGGAGAGATAAAATGACTTCCTTTAATATCTGAACTTTCCTTGATAGTGGACTGCACCGTAACTGTCGTGAAATATTAGGATTACTTACCATGAAGAATGAAACAGAATAGGATTAGTCATGGGGTAGTCAGGATGTTATGAGGTAAATGGAACAGTTAGGATGGATCAAACTATAAAGGTAATGTAAGCACAGATAGGATTCTTCTAAATGTAAATGATTGGAGTTTTCGAGAATAATATCAAGTATTAGTCTTTTCTGGCATTGCCACATATCATTAACACCATTTGATTGCATATAGTGGTGACAATTCAGTCTTCGTTTCCTATCAAGTCCTATAAGCATTGTCAAGAGAAATTGCTCCAAGGTCTGAGGGCACATGCAATGTCCACTAAAGATTCCAAACAAACACTAGCTAGTACTTAAGAAGGATACAATTTGGAGGCTCGAATCTATGGTCCAAGGGGTCAAGATAGGGATGCTAAGTTGAAATCTTGATACTTTTTCTGGAATGTTGCATATTTCATTGATAGATTAAAAGTAGTTTATGATTCTGGTATACTTCTTTTCCCTCAGTATGTAATGTTTTTGGTAAATTATGTTGCATTTCTTGTAGATGGAAAAAAGCTTTTGGGGAGTATTGGATGAAATGAATCTGGCGGGCATTTGCCCAAATGAACAAACATAGACAAGTGTCATACATGGCTATGCATCATTGGGTGATATTGGAAAGTCCTTCCAGTACTTCACGAAATTGTAGAATGTGGGACTAGAGGTTGATGTATATACATATGAGTCATTGTTGAAGGCATGTTGCAAGTTAGGCAAAATGCAGAGTGCCCTCGCATTCATGAAAGAAATGAGTGCTAGAAAAATTCCAAGAAACACCTTTGTTTATGACTTACTGGTTGATGGGTATGAATAATATACATTGACAGAATTAGACATGAAGTTTTTCCTGCTTTCTAGCCTCTATCAACTGTTGTTTCATATACATATACTCTTATCCAACTTGTCAATGTTTTGGTTGAATGGTTTATCAGCCTGCTTCTTCCTATTTAAGTATCATTTCTTGAAAATTGCTTAGGTGGGCTCAAAGAGTTGATGTTTAGGAGGCTGCAGACCTGATGCAACCAATGAAATGGAAGGGGTTCAACCAGATGTCCATACTTATACATCTTTTTTAAATGCTTGTTCTAAAGCTGGCGATATGACGATGTGATGATGTTGAATGATTTGCTTGCAGTAGTTGAACTTAAAAGCATACAATTTCTGTAACTACTGGATAACTTAAATTATTCTTAAGTTTATGTGCTTGCTATAATGTTACTTGATTGACTTGTATGATTTTTACTGGCTGTTGAATATGAAATTTTACATACGCTCTTTTCATCATATCTCATAGTAAGAGTGAAAAAATGATTATATTGTATGAAAATACTATTTGTTATGCATCTCATAATGTGATTCTCATTGTAATTCTTTTTGCCTTCTCATTGTAATTCTTTTTGCCTTCTTTTAGAGAAATTTTAACTTTCTGTTTCTTGAAGACTTTTTTCATTATGTAATTTTGCAGCTAGAGTATTAATTTAAAAATATTGGGCAAAGCTTTGTAACTTCTTTATGAGGAAAAACATATTTTGGCCTAT
Source organism: Delonix regia (assembly GCA_037074485.1). Classification (NCBI taxonomy): domain Eukaryota; kingdom Viridiplantae; phylum Streptophyta; class Magnoliopsida; order Fabales; family Fabaceae; genus Delonix; species Delonix regia. The sequence continues at coordinate 16,325,034 of CM073449.1, read as the reverse complement.
TGGTATCTATCACAACATATATTTGGTTGTTACCTAATTGTCACAAGTTTGATGCTTGTCATAGGCTTGTGGAGAGTAACTTTTGATGTTATTATGATTCATATTTCCGGACATATCTTCAGTTGAAAATGCCAAATCTTCATTTCTTATTGGTCAACCTCAAGCAAGGATAATCATATTGTAAAGGTATGGCTGTTTCATTTTCTTTAAAGGCTTGCTGAAGTAAATGAAGTGAGTATTAGAAATTATTCACTGAGATCTCCCCTTAAGAGAGGAGAAAATAGAACCATAGTTCGGAATCAAATATGGTGCTATGAAGGATGCCTTTAATATTATAACATACTGGGATTTGCATAATTTTGCTCTAGGTGTTGATTGTAGCTACAGATTATTTTAATTCAGTTGATTTTCTTTTGGCCTTTTGTCTATGACTTATGTACACAATAGAATCAGTTTAAACTATAGCCACGTACATAAGTGCATGGACATAAGGGGGTGCTAGTTGGTACATCCAAAATATTCTCAGCTATGCTTTGCTTGTTTAAAGGTTTTTCACTAAGAAACCAACTTGTGTGAAACTGTGAATAAAATAGACAATTGATTGTTTGATCATTGTCCATTGTTACAGCATTCCCACACAGTGTCAATACCACATTTATTAGTCTCACTCTTGTATTTATTAGTTTAATTAGTAGTTCAACTCTTGTATGAATTAATCCAACTATTGTATTAATTAGCTTCATTTTTAGGCGTAAATTTTTGTATATAAATATCCATGCCATCAAAGTGATTCAATAACGTGAAATACAAGTTCTTTCCCTTCACTACATGGTATCAGAGCTCTTGGCTTGTCTCTGGGTATCTCACTACCACTTTTTTCTTGGTTCATCCTTATGGAGAAACTAAGTGTGATACTTTAGGTGGCTATTTTTATTTCATCATCGGCACTGGGAAACATAAAAGGTTTCGGTCGATTTGCCAAAATCCTTCCTGAGTCTAAGCTCCTTGTTAAAGCACTATAGCTTCAGTAACTTCAACATTGTGACTTGAGTTTGTATAATTTGATTTTGTTGTTGGGGAATTCTCAATTTTTTGTGTAAGATTGTCTGGTAATTGACTTAGCTTTATTGACTTTGTTTGTTGAAGAGACAGTATTTTCATGACTGACTTCCTTATTTAATTTATCTCTTAAATTTCTTATTTTTTTGTGAAGAAGAGTATAAGTCATCTTTTAGTCAATCAAAGCCAGCTTTCAAGGAGCTAAAGACTTTCTCAATTGTTTTTTAACCAGTTTGACACCATAAAGCAACTTATCGTAACTGTAACCCAAGCCCTGCTTTTGCAAGTTGAATTTTTCTTTTATGTGTCCTTATGCAACCCTTCCCTATTGTGTTCTAGACAATAAAACTCTTATAGAGGTTCTCTCTTAATTTTATCTAGATATTAGAATTACTAATGGCCTTGCACCTCGCATATTTGGGTGCATTGCATTTGTAAATATTCATAACACAGGGAAGTTAGATCTAAGAGCCTTTAAATGCATCGTCTTGGGATATTCCTTTACTCAAAAAGGTTACAAATGTTATCATCTTGCTACAAAGAAGTTCTTTGTTTCTGTTGATGTCACATTTGCATAACATCTTCCTTATTTTCCTAGCCCTTACTTATCTTAAGGGGGAGCACACTAGTACAGAAGATAAGGAAGCATCTTTCTTTGATATTTCATCTTTTCTTGACCTTCCCAAGTCCATGTTAAAATTCAACCCTACCACTTTTGAAAATCTACTTGGTCCTGAATCCAGTCCTAGCACTTCTAATGATCTTACACCCACTTTGGTTAGTCCTCACATTGAATTGGTAATCAAAGATAACACCAATCTTGATAAAGTGAGGTATTTGCAGGTGTACACAAGAAGGGAAGCTCTTGCTCTTGAACCTGTGCAAGCCCAAATCTCTGCACCTATGTCTAGTAGTTCTGAAACTGAGGTAAGCAAAAATTCTAACCCTAGCTCCCTAAACATTGATCTTGATGTTCCTATTGCCATTAGGAAAGGAATTAGAGAATGTATAAAACACCCATTATATCCTATTTCTCACTTTGTGTCATTTAACAAGTTTTCTTCAACTCACAAAAATTTCCTCGCAAACTTAAATTTCATTGTTATTCCAAGTAATTTATCTGAGGCACTAGCCAAGGAGGAATGGAGGCAAACTATGAAAATTGAGATTTAAGCATTAGATAAGAACAAGACGTGGGGGAACAAGACGTGGGAGTTGGTCCAATTACCAAAAGGAAAGAAACTTGTAAGGTGTAAGTAGGTCTTCTCAGTTAAGTATAAAGCTAATGGATCACTGAAGAGGTATAAAGCGCGGTTGGTTGCTAAAGGATACATTCAAAATGATGGCATAGACTATCAAGAGACCTTTGCTCCATTTACAATTGGACACTTCAACAATATGATGTGAAGAATGCTTTCCTCAATGAGGATCTATATGAGGAAATTTACATGAATATTCCATATGGATTTGGAGACAGCATAATTGCAAACGAAGTGTGTAAACTGAAGAAAGTGTTATATGATTTGAAACAATCCCTGAGAGCTTAGTTTGGAAGATTCACCAGAGTAATGTTAGCCTTTGGCTATGAGCAAAGTCAGGAAGACCATACTTTGTTTATTAAACACAAGGATTCAAGGGGAGTCACAGTCTTACTAGTATATGTTGATGATATCATTGTCACCAGAGATGACAAGATAGAACAAGAGGAGCTCAGGAGACGTCTAGCAAATGAATTCGAGATAAAAGAGTTGGGAAAATTAAAGTACTTCTTGGGAATTGAAGTAGCTTATTGAAAACAAGGTAGACTTATTTATGTTTCATATACCAGACCTGACATAGTATATGTAGTAAGTGTGGTAAGTCAATTTATGCATAATCCAAAACAAGTATACTTACATGCTGTTCACAAGATTCTACACTATCTGAAAGGTACTCCAGAGAATGAGATATTATTCAAGTGAAACACAGAATTATCTTTAGAGGTGTATACAAATGTTGACTATGCAGGATCAATAATAGACAGAAGGTTTACAATGGGTTATTGTACTTTCCTAGGTGGTAATCTAGTAACTTGGAGGAGTAAAAAACAGAATGTGGTAGCTAGGTCTAGTGCTGAGGCAGAATTTAGAGCTAAGACACTTAGAATTTGTGAATTATTTTGGTTAAATATCATCTTAGATGACCTAAAAATCAAGCGGGTTAGACCTATGAGACTATACTATGACAATAAATCCGCTATCAACATTGCTCATAATCCAGTGCAACATGACAAAATAAAGCATGTTAAATTTGATAGACATTTCATAAAAGAAAAGCTAGAAAGTGGTCTTATTTGTACTCTTTATGTGTTAACAAAAGGCCAGCTAGTAGACATCTTCACCAAAGGGCTCAACAGTGCAACATTTCAAACCATTATATTCAAATTGGGAATGCAAAACATCTATTCACCAGCTTGAGGGGGAGTGTTGTAGCATACCCACATAGTGTCAACTACCACATTTATTAGTCTCACTTTTGTATTTATTAGTCCAGCTAGTAGTTCAACTATTGTATGAATTAGTCCAATTATTGTATTAATTAGCCTAATTTCTAAGTGTAGATTTTGTATATAAATATCTATGCTATCAAAGTGATTCAATGAGGAGAAATACAAGTTCTTTCCCTTCACTACATTCATTACATCCACCTTTCGATTTAAGTAGATGTTTCATTTTTTTCATTACTAATAATGGGATCTTGGCTTTTATATTCTTTAAAGATATTTTTAAGTTAGGTTTCAAGATGAGTTTCTATAGATTCTTCTTGAGAATAAAATCCTAGAGTTTTCGTCTAACAGTACAAATTTCAGTGAACCAAGTAACATATGCATTATGATCTTAAGGTACTGCATATGAATAAAATTTACTTTTGTGATGGAAATTCTACATCGTTTGATCTTGGTGATCATTTTGATACTTATCTAAATTAGGGTCTTGTTTTCAATACTGACATTGTAAATATTTCTACGTGTAGCTTTGGAACCAATTTAGGGGTCTTGACAGTCCTCTAAAGCAATAAAGTTTAGGTAGAGATGTTGAATATTGATATGATACTGCAGGTATGTAGAACTAATAAGTTATAATTTATTGGTTTGCTAAATGTCATCTTTTTGGGGATGTTGCTATTTTGCTTCTTATATATAATGTTATCCTTCTTCTACTACTTTCAACATAGGTAATGGAGATGTCTTATTTGTAATCAAACATTAGTATCTTTACTGCAATTAGCAACTATTATGCTATCATCTCTTTCCACTATTATTACCACACTTCTTTTAGTATGTAAGTTGTTAAAGCATACAAGTTTCTGTCATGTATGGGCATGCTTGCCAATCATTGATGATCAATCTTTGAGTAATTGGGGCATAAAGCCACATTCAGGAGTCATTTTGCTTGAAAATTTGTAGTTCTGTGAACCATGTTTTATTTCATCTGTCGATGAAAGTAGTCATATACGAAATTTCCTTGTATATTATTCTATTTCTATTTACCACTCTTGTTGATGAAAGTTGTTCTTCCTTTGATTTCAAATAATCAAATGGTTCATAACATAAACTCCCACTCCCTAAAAAATATCCCATTGCCTTGACAAATGAAATTTCCTTTTATGGGATGCTATATCTCTCTACCACTGCTAGCCTGGAAGATGTGTTTGTTTTCCATCACTCCTAACTCATTTAACCTTGGGAGGGTAGATTTTCAATTAGTTTTCAAGTACTATAGCATAAAAAGGATAATTTCAAGTACTATTCCCTTTTGAGGGGTAAATATGAGAATCTATTGTATTGTAAAATGATCCTTAAAGAGGATGAAAAAATATCTTAAAGTTCAGAAAAAGCAAAAGAAGAAGAAAAAAAAGCCAATAGCAAGAAATGAAAAAAAAAAAAGAGGAAATGCAAAATGGCAACAAGAAAGAAGAAAAAAGGAGAAAAAGTACAAAAGAATTTCAATTATTGATTGACCATTGGTCATGATCTTTTAAAAAGGAACACAAAAGGAAAAATAGGCCAACATCTTTTTTTGAGCCTTTATATACATTCTTTCATTTGTCGATCCTTCTTACCTATTAAGACCCTATTACAACTTATTTATGTCCTTTTGTTGGTAGATGAACTCTGGTATAAAAGCATATTGAAAAATGCAAAGTTAAAGAAATGGAGAAAAGATGGTAAGGGTCAATAGACAACTTTTAAGCTAATTACCTGTTTATTTGAAAATAAAACATTAACCCTTGGCCACATTACAAGCTACAAAAGTCTTCAATGAGGTTTAGCTCTCTTGGAATTATAATTGGGGTAGTGTTTGTGGAATAGATCCTTGTGGAAAGCTTATCTTGAAAATCTGACTTTGTATCAATTTCAATAGCACCTTATAAATTCAATCTAGAGTAAATTCCAAAAAATCTGTGTCTCTTTGTTTCTAATTTATTCATTGACCTTGTTTCTTTTGTTTCAAATATGACGTCTCCATATCCTTGTCATGATGAATCATGTTTATCCATACATTTGGTATCTCATATTCATTGTTGTGCATGACTATTATATTAATTTTTGAAATAAAAGGTGGAGGGTTCAAAACATGATTTTATTTGCCTTTTTAGAAATCTTTCATAATGTGATTGAGTTTTAGATATTCATGGATTCTCATGATGAATGGCAAAGCATTTTGAGTTAGACACTTACTGCCCATTCCAATTTTTTGTTTTATTATTGTTTCTAAGTCATTTGGGCTTATTGCCTTAGCTTTGCTTCCTCCAACTCTCTTTTTATTTTTTTTTTGGTTATTTCACAATAGAAATGAAGCATATAGCTCAACCTTTTCTTTGCCTCTTATTTTTCTTACATTCCAAACTCCCCAATTATTATATTGCCTTCCGTACTTGCTCTTCCTCATCTTTATTCTTCCTATGTTGAAGTTAATCTATCTGTTATCTTTCTTCCTTTCTTATTACATTGTACTATAGTGGCCACTTCATGAGCTTGCATTATATGTTAACATTAATTAATTAATTCTTCATTGAAAGAATGAAATTAAGTTAAATGTCATTTAAGGCTTCCATTGTCCTTGTTTTTAATGATCATAGTTTGTCTTGAATTGGTTGCAAGGAGAAATCCTAATGCCAGAAACTTTATTTTCATCCTTTATGTTTGGGGATAATTCCTTTAACTTTCTATTGTTACAATTTTGTTTCTTTATTTTCAAACTTTAACTTCCCCAGCCTTTTGATTGACTCTGTCAATGTTGCAAACAAGAATTTCATAGTTAGGTTGTGTGTCATTTTTCTCACTATTTCATTCACCAAGGTTGGGGAAAAATCAAATTTTCTTGCCCTTGCAACATTGGAAAATATTGTTTTTAGATAAATAGATAAAAAGTAGAAAAGAAGGATCAACCTGATTTTACAAGTTAAAGTTTACCTTTTAGCATGATAAATTAGCTAGGCAAGCAAGAATTTTAATGAATTTGCTTTAACTTCATATTATGTTTGTTTGTTCATGCATATACAAAACAAGATAATTGTACACTGATTTAGTTCTTAGATAATTGTACACTAATTGTACACTGATTTATGTTTGTTTACGTTTAAAAACTGATTTATTTTAGGAGTTGTCACTAAAATTTTTAAAGGAAAAATTTGGAAAACCAAATTAAAACAAAAAGAAAATGCCTATAAAAATAGAGATGCGTTTCGGAGTCGTGGTGAAGGAATTAGGTATCTCACAACACTCGTCTAGGGCTAGTAACACCCTTACTAACTGGGGTTCAGAATAGATCATGTTGAACTAGAGTTCTGTATTGGATATATTTCCAAGAGAATTGTATTTTCCATAATAGTATAACAAAATTCTAATTTCTAAAAAGTTGTATAGTAACAGAATGATTTAAAAAGTTCCTAAAATATCATGTAGTATTATATTGTTCAAACGATCATTCAGATACGAAGGAATATTACAAAATGATTTTTAAAATTTTAAAGAATTCAAATAAATGTTAGAATTAGCACAATAATTTATAAGGCATGTTCCCAAAGCACCGAAGCATATATGAGAAAAGTATTTCACAAATGAATAGTTCACAAAAATAAAAATCTCTAATGAAATCTATTTTCAACCCACAACATGAGTTTTAATCCTTATTTTAGAGTACATTGGTCCTAAGTCATCTTCCTACGTCAAGTCCACCATGTATATATTTTATATTTTTAGTAATTACATTATCTTTCTTTGTAAATATTCAATCTCAATTACTTAGTCCTACTTTTTCACAAATATTTCCTTTTTCTTGTACATATTAATTTCTTTTCCTCATTATTATTGTTATTGTTTTCTGTTTGATTTTGTAGATATTTTATTATTTTTATGGATATGCATAATTTTGCTCTAGGTGTTGATTGCAATTACAGATTATTTTAATGATTCTTACAGTTGATTTTCTTTTGGCCTTTTGTCTATGACTTATTTACAATAGAAAGTCTAAATTGTAGGCACATACATAAGTGCATGGACACACAAGGGGTGCCAATTGGTACATCTAAAATAATTCACTTGCTATTATCTTGAGTTCAAATGAATCCAACCTTCACTTGAGATGAGATATTTTAGTGAGGAAAGTGTTTTGATCCTTCCTCCCATTAACTTGTTTTGTATAAAATTTCTTCATTTTTATTTATGATTTACAGTTGTGAATGGTATCAATAAATGATCCTTTTTCTTTTTCCCCCCCCCTAATCGTACTCTTGACTCCTCTATGATCAGCTTCACTGTGACAATGTGCATTATTGTTTTGGTAGAATGTTCTCAACTGTGCTTTGCTTGTTTAAATGTTTTTCACTGAGAATAAGCTTCATAATAGGTAGAGAATCCAAAGAAACTAACTTGTGTGAAGCTATGAATAAAATAGACAATTGATTGTTTGATCATTGTCCATCTTGGCTTTTATATTCTCTTAAAGACGTTTTTAAGTTAGGTTTCAAGATGAGTTTCTATAGATTCATCTCGAGAATAAGATCCTGGAGTTTTTGTCTAACAATTCAATTTTCAGTGAACCAAGTAACATATGCATTATGATCTTAAGGTACTGCATATGAATAAAATTTCCTATTGTGGTGGAAATTTTATATCATATAATCATGACTTATTTTGACACTTATCTAAATTAGGGTCTGGTTTAAAATACTGACATTGTAAATATTTCTATGTGTAGCTTTGGAACCAATTTAGGGGTCGTGACAGTACTCTAAAGCAATAAGATTCAGGTAGAGATGTTGAATGTTGATATGATACCATAGGTATGTAGAACTAATATGTTATAATTTATTGGCTTTGCTAAATGCCATCTTTTTGGGGATGTTGCTATTTTGTTTCTTATATACAATGTTACCCCTTTTTTACTACTTTCAACATAGGTAATGGACATGTCTTATTTGTAATCAAACATTAGTATTTTTGCTGCAATTAACAACTATTATGCTATCATCTCTTTCCACTATCATTACCACACTTCTTTAGTATGTAAGTTGTTAAAGCATACAAGTTTCTGTCATGTATGGGCGTACTTGCCAATCATTTAATGATCAATCTTTGAGTAATTGGTGCATAAAGCCACATTCGGGAGTCTGAAAATTTGTATTTGCGTGAACCATGTTCTATCTCATCTATTGATGAAAGTAGTCATGCATGAAATTTCCTTGTATATTATTCTATTTCTATTTATCACTCCTGTTAATGATTTCATTGTTCTAGTTGTTCTTCCTTTGATTTCATATAATCAAATGGTTCATAACATAAACCCCCACTCCCTTGGAAATATTCCATTGCCTTGACAAATGTCCATTTCTTTTTTTTTTTGGATTCTATATCTCTCTACCATTCATTAATGACTTCATTCCTATAGTTGTTTCATCCTTTTTGGGGATGAGTAGCACTGGAATAGCGCACAGACTCATGCTTTCTTGAACATGTCCCTTTGAAAGCAATTCTTCAATTTGTTGTTGTAATTCCTTAGTCTCTTAAGGGCTACTTTGACAAGCTGGTTGGTTTGGAATTGAAGGCAGACTTTGGTGGTATTTCTTTCGAAAAGATATCCTTGTAATCCCTATAAAAGAGACTTAGCAGCAGAAGGCAAGGATCATTAAGGTTAGAGTTAAAGAAACTGGCTTCTTTTTGCACCATTAGTATTATCTGATTGGCATAAAACCTACTCTTCATCTCTTTATCTTTTGCATAGAGGTTGACCTTTCCATATTCTTTTCCTTCCTTGGACAAACACTTTCTTTTTTCTTTTTTATCACTCAATGGATTTTCTCTTTCTTTTCTCACTTTTTCTTTTGCAATCTTAGTTCTATCCCCACTAGTTTTCGTGTTGGTAGCTATGGATTTCTTGATTTGCATTTGTACATGGTTAACTTGGGAGGGTGGTAATGGAATAAGTGTAATCTTCTTTCCATCCTTGGTAACCATATATCGATTCTTATATCTATCATGCATTGTACGTCTATCAAATTGCCAAGGTCTTTCAAGAAGAATATGACATGCTTGCATTGGCACTACATCGCAAAGGACTTCATCCTTGATGTTGCCAATGGTAGAAGAGATTAAAGCTTGTTTTGTTTCCTGTGCTTTACCAGTTTCATTGAGCCATCGTAGCTTATAAGGCTTTGGGTGTTTAGTGGTCTTCAGACCAAACTTTTCCACCATAAGCTTACTCGCCTTATTTACACAGCTTCCTTCGTCAATTATCAATCCACGCTCCCAGTCTTGTACTTGACACCTAGTGTAGATGTTTTCTCTTTGAATTTCATATCCTTATTCTTATGCTTGTAAATGCTCTAAGAGTTACTAATGCTTGTCTAGTTTCAATAGTAGTAAGTTCAAGTTTAGAATTTTCTTCTAAACATGGAAGGGAGTCACAATTAGCTTCATCCCTAGATTCAATTTTCCCATTATCCAATATGACCATTACCCTTTTATTAGGGCATTGTGAGGTAATATGCTCATGTCCCAAACACTTAAAGCACTTGACATCTTGACTCCTTTGATAGTCACCATCTCTTTCAAATTCATCTTCTTCGGGATGATGTGGTGCATGCGATGGTCTTTGATTGTTGCTTCTTCGAGGTGGAGGATGTGTGGTTTGTCCTCTTTCTACACTCTTAAGACGACCATCAATTCTCTTTATTCGGTCAACTAGTTACTCCATCACAAAATTCATACAAGTGAAGCTTTGTTGTATAGCTTAGAGTGTTAATGGATTCTCAGAATTATTTACTTCATTGTTTGAGCTTTGTCGGCCTTCCATGATTGAAATATGCAATACTTGTTAATAATGATGATGATGATGATGAGGTTGGACCTCACAATTCACTCCCTAAGTGTTTACACTATGAAGCAATGAATCCCTATGTTAATATATTTCTTGTTGGCTTTTTCTTGAAGTAAAACTTTCTATGCTAATTACCACTCTTCGTTTCTCCTCTAAGAGTTCTAATGGGGATAATAAGTGAAATACTAAGTATGCTCTTACTCAAACCAACCACAAGTAAGAAATTGACTCCTAGAACATAAGTAGAATTAAGGTTGGAACACCATTTAGACGGTAAAAAGGAAATGAACCAAAAATAATGTAGGATAGTAGGAGGTATTAAATTGAAAAGAACATACCAAGAAAAAGGAAAGATGAAATTAAGACAACTCAATAAGTTTGAGTGTTTTGGAATGAAGTACACCAGACTAAATTCTTCTAAGCTTTAATGCATATCATTGCCAGCTCTTTTTTTTTTTTTTTTCTTTTTTTAACTCGTTTCTTTTTATTTTCACTTTTTTTTTAAAAATCAAATAGTAACCTTAAAATCCAATATCATACTTTTAAATTTTGAATTCTTTGGTAGGCTACTAACTCTAACAAAAATTAAGTAAACGTCTTCAAATCCTCCTTTAACTTTTGATAGGGATCAATACAACCCAACAACTTGCTTTACTTTTTTATTTTTATTTTTCTAAGAATTGGACTATGATAGTATCAAAAAATGAAGTAAGTTGAACAAGATATGGAACAAATAATTAGGAATGAAAAGATAAACCAATAGAAGAACACTACACAAAAACGACCAATAGAGAAACTCAGATTTGGACAAGATTGAAAAAAAAGGAGGTTGAACAAATACTGAGCAAAATTCAATAGGATAAGAACAAACTTGGACAAGATTGAAAGCAAAACAAATGATTATAGAATTTTTTTTAAATTAACAGAAGGCTAAGGATAGAAGTAACCTACATTAGAGCCTGTGCTCTGATTCCAAATGATACAAACCCTAGCAAACAATGCCATGAGACCTAATACCAATACTTTGGAATCAATTTGAGTCACCAATAAAGAATTAAAAAAAAAAAAGAGATTGAACTCGTAGCTATAAGGAGGTAGAAACCAATTTTATAGAGGGTTGAAGATTGCATGAACACTTAATTTTTCACCAATTATTTATTCTAATGTAAAAGTCCTCTCAAGCAGATGTTACAACCATTTTTTATAAGGATTGTCATCTTAATTTTGGATGTACCCCTTGAGCCTTCAGTAAAATGAGTTTCAGAGGCCCAAAATCTACTAAAACATCGAAAACAAAAGCCAAACATGTAACTAAATTTATATCAGTTCCAAAACTATTTAAATAAGATCCAAGGTGCTTATTACAACAACAAATAACAAGATAGTTTAATCCAAGTAATTGGGGCTTCATCTAGTTAGAAATAAGATTGGGGCTTCATCTAGTTAGAAATAAGATTGATGACTTGAGTTTCCTTATTTAAACCTAACTCTTCCAACTAGATCTCTTCCCTATATAGATGGCCCATTAAGTCTTGGATGACTTTCTGAAGTTTCTTAGCCCTAGCTCTAGTTATAGGATTGGTTGACATATCTCTTCTGCGTTGTCCATATGCTTCCTCATCATGTAATGTATATGCAAAACTAGACATTTGTCAAAGTATTATGTTGAAGGAAAGGAAATTTTGCATTTTATAAGACCTTTAATGATGTTTTAATTATGACCTATGCTCATGTTTATAATAATAGCTGAGGCACTATCTTAGGATTGGATTATTTGACCCTTTCTTAGGAATGGTGTGAGCACAGATGACAAGAGAAGTGATGGCTTAAATAATGATATGAATTTTCCCTAAGGTCCAATTACAAGACTGAGAGCTAAAAGGTTCAAGGAATCATTGCAAATTTATGTGGAAAAATTCTTAGAGAATGCAGAATAAAGTCGCTTGGACGGTTTGGGCTTGGGAAGGAGGTCAAAGTGATTAATCTGAGTCATGTCCAACCCAAATGAATTCCAAATTCATTTGGGTTATATCCTCCAGAAATATTGTAACTGAAATGAGTATTTTGGACCACTTGTAATTAATTTGGGCCTAAGATGTATATGGTTATATATTGGGCTTCTATTTTAATGTTTGAAGTTATTTGTAGCATTATCATTTGACCCAACTTATTAGAGGCCCAATGTTGCATTTTGAAATTAGGGTTTCTTAGGGGGTCTTAAACTTACAAAAATGCTTAAGCCTTAACCTTGTAAGAAATAAAGTTTTCATTCTATATATAAAAAAAACATTTTGGTTTCTTTCTTGGCTTGACCCTCTATAGGGGGAGGATAACTTGTCTATTATAACAAGAATTGATTCTTAACAAGGTAATCTCTTGAAGTGAATTTATTCTTGTTTCTAATCGACCTATCATTTGTGTTTTCATTTGTATGTCATTTAGGGTTTCAATAGGTTGGGGGTTCATTCTATTTCATTTTCTTGTCATAGTGTATGTTTAAGGAGTTTTAAGTTCTTCATAACCTTAGTTTCGCATCAAGTACTCTCACATCTAAGAGTAAGAGCACTAGCTGAGGGTAAGGTAGATGAGTAGGCATGAGACCGAGCTAATATGAAGGACTTGTATGGCCTGGTCCTCTTGAAGAAGTACCAATACCTATCTACCTACTTTTTGTTTTTGTTTTTCTCTTTATAGGCTTCACAATCATGCGGGCACTACCTACTGCAATAAAATATAAAGCAAAGCTAATCATCTATGGGGCTATTGCTCAGAATAATTGCCTAGGCAACCTCATCACAAACCGCTTGATATGATGCCTTTTTATGGGAACTCAATGCCATATGTATCATGAGAACTTGATGTCATAATATGATACGTTCATGTCAACAACCTATTTAAGTACTTCAAATTCATGAGCCCTGACATCCTTAATGCTCTGAGATAAGAAGCGATATAAATAACTCGTTGAACTTATCCCACTACATGGGAGGCAAGTCATATGATCTCTTCCTCAACATTGTTTAGAACCATATGTGGGCTACATCTTGCAATTAAAGTTTAGCAAATTCAACACATCTGGCACTTGAGTGACCTATTGCCTTACATACTTTCCCCATTCCTTCTAAAAATCGATAAGGGTTCTCTCGCCTGTTGGATCCAGTGATGATGGGAGGCTTAATTTAAAGAATTGGCGAAGGTCACCCTTGGGTCTCTAGTTAACTAGGAATCGAATTAGAGGTATGTAAGCCTCGTGATTCTTTGCTATCACATTTGGCTCCCTAGGGAGGGGGCTACTTCTTAGGACACTTGATAGACCTAGTACCTTTACCTTGGCCTCTAGTAGGTGTGACCTCTAGCTGGGCGAATGCATTCTCTGTTGCACCTAACACATTTACCACTCGCTAAACATGTCATCAAGGTGGCATTATCAATCTAAAATAGAATAGCAAACACTTAAACTCCACGATCAAGATTTAACTCCAAAATAGATTGAATTTGCTAGTAAATATAAAGGAAGAAACAAAGAAAAGAAGGACGATCAATCAACAAGATCTTGGCCCTAATTGATAAATTTTTTCTTGGTTGTGTGATTAGGTTTTTGAGGTCGATAGCTAAAATTCTTCCTTTGTTTCTCTCTAATCAACACTTATGGAAGTAGGAGAAGAGGTCATGAGATTTAAACAATGATGAGCTTGAAATTTTTTAATGTGATGTTGTTAGAGTTTTGATTGAGTTGAAGTTATTTTGAGGCGAAAATATATGAGTTTATCAATTCATGGAATAAATTTATCCTAGAGATAAGAAGATATGTACACTTATAAGCACTAAGAATCATAACTCCTTATTAGTGGCGGATGTTTATTTAGTGATGACCTAGGGTTAAGTAGTAGAGGGAAATAAAAGGGAACTTAATAAGTTTTAATGTATTGTGTTAAGGTTAATGAAGAATAAATGTTTTGCTAAATTTTATCCTTGTATATATATATTTACGTATGTATATACATACAAAATGAAGGAGGAAATATTAAGGTATGCATATAATAACTACATAGGTTGAGTACATAAGTAATTCTTATGGGAAGGTAGGTAGGCATAAACATTTAAATAAATAAATTCCCACTCCAAAAAAGAAATGTTGATTAGAGATTAAGTGAAATTCGGAAGAAATGTGATCTTCAAATGAATGGAAGAAAAGCCATGGTAATTGGGCAAGCCAATGAAAAACTGAGTTAAGTGAAGATTCTTCTACAACTTCATTTAGTAGTGGTGAAATTACTTTGAAGAATTACTTTATAAATTGTTACCAAAGGTATGTCGTATCAAGGGAGGAATTAATTTAAATTCTTTTAGTTGTTGAAATGCTAAACTTTCTTATCATTTTCCATCCCTTCAAGGATTTCAACCAAAGTTAAGGTAGATTAATATAGCTAGTAGTTAACGACGTCCAAGTGAGCAACCCCAAATCATTTAAACTTTATTAATACTTTGTTTTATTCATTGTTTTAGATCCTATTTGGATACACTATTTTTCTTTGTTGTCTATATTGGTATGATTTTCATTAATATTTTACAAGAATTGATGTTTGTAGGTTTAGTGAAAGTTAATAAATTGTCTTTGGGTTTTGGAAGGATTAAGTTATAACAAGTTAGCCTTAGTGCACCTTGGGAATACCTGGTTAATAGGGTTATTGGAGAAGCTAGCAACATGAGGGGTGATTATTTCATGAGTTAAGATTTAATGGTAGTTGATTATTTCACAAGCAAAATTCTCATGCCATATGATTAATTACCCTCAAAGGCCGTGTCCTTGCCAGCTTATAATTTACCCTTGTAGGCTGTTTACTAAGTTGTCAACCTTTATTTATATGGCTTCCTTATACTATTTAAGGCTTCATTTCATTTGCACTTATGTTTAGTCAATTACTAATTTATTTATCACATCTTAAGCAACCTATTGCACTATTGTCTTACTAATTTTATGGCACTTTATTTGTATGGTGAAAAATTATTGTCTCAAGGAATGGAGGAGTGATCGTAGTCCTTGGTGAGCCACACTTTGTTTCATAAGGGTGAAAATCCTTTTACTTTGTACTTTGGTTCTGTAAAGTTGTGATTGTAACTTTTCTTTGGATACTTAAATTGGGTATGCAAATGACCATAGGTTGTATTTTTCCCAACTTTTTTTCTTCTTGTATATTGCTTCTTTTTGAGGGTATGTGATAGTAGAGCTTTCTAAAGGAGACTTTGTCAAAATTTCAACAAAACCTGAGCCTTGCGCATAGCTTGATTTTCACTTATGCATTAAGTATTAACATAACATGAAATGCATAGTATGCAAACTCTTTTTTTTTTTTTTTTTTTACCTAGTTTAGGCTTGTAGGGATGAAGTTTCCCTTGGTTCCTGTGCTAGTCACATTCTATGTTTTTTATGGTGTGACAAATTAGTATTAGAGCCTAGTTGTGGGTCTTTATTATCATTATGAATTCCAAATATAACATAACGAGGATTTCAAGGAAGGCCTTGTATAAGATATTTATTTGTTTGGCCTTTCCATGCTTCTTCCTTTATATGTACTACCAAAATATTCAAGATATTTTAGAGTTAAATTTTGATTGTGGAGGTTGAATGTTTGCTATTCTATTTTAGAATGGCTATGAATGAGTGTTGAATGTGTTGGAGGCGTTAGAGAGTGCATCCACCCAACCAAAGGTTCTACCTGCCAGAGGCTTCGGAGGTCTATATACCTCCATTTCATAACACTTAAGAGATTCCCAGCTTGCCAGAGACCCAGAGGTGACTTTGCCCTAATTATTGAAATTGAAGCCTTCTAACTTCTATCAATTTTTAAAGGGAATGGAAAAAGTATGTAAGACATTGGGTTGCATGAGTGCCAAATCAATTAAATTTACTAAATTTCAATATCTTACATGATGTGAGCACAGAAAGAAGAGAGCCAAAAAGTTAAAGGAATTGCTACACATTTATGTGTAAAGATTCTTAGAGAATGCAAAAGAAAGCCAGTTGGACGAATTAGATATGGAGGCCAATTTGTTTGGGTTAAGTCATCTTTGAGTTTTGCTATTGAAATAATTGTTTCTCATTATGATTTATTTGGGCCTAGAATTTGTATGATTATATATTGGGCTTCTATTCTAATGTCTAGTTATTTTTAGCCTTCTTTGACCCTTGGGGGCCCAAGGAAGCATTTTGAATTAGAGTTTCTTAAAGGGTTTGAAGCTTATAAAAAGGCTTGAACCTCAACCTAACAAGACACCAAAATTTCATTCTACCAAAGAAACTCTTTAGTTTTCTTTTTGGCTTAGCCAGAGTGCTATAGAGGATGATAGCTTGTCTTCTTCTATTGCAATAAGAACTTAGCAAGGTGATCACTTGAGATGAATTCATTCTTGTTTCTAATTAATCTATCATTTGTGTTTCCATTTGCATATGTCATTTGGAGGTCCAAAAGGTTAGAGTTTCATTTTATTTCACATTCTTGGCATAGTGTGTGTTATAGGAGTTTCAAATTCTTCCCTTGGGGTTCCACATCATTTGGTATTTGATGAGCATTAAGTTGAACAAGAGGCTAACTCGAGCCAAGGAGTTCCATCTGGACCGATTACTCATTTTATGGCTAAGAAGA
Source organism: Delonix regia (assembly GCA_037074485.1). Taxonomy (NCBI): domain Eukaryota; kingdom Viridiplantae; phylum Streptophyta; class Magnoliopsida; order Fabales; family Fabaceae; genus Delonix; species Delonix regia. Next base: position 16,307,972 of record CM073449.1, on the reverse strand, counting down.
TTCGGGCCATAGTTGTCCATCAACTTAAAATGTAGTTAGACCATTAAGCCTAACTTCTATATGGAGCCCAAGTTCAAATGGGGCAATTTGATCATGTACTATAATGAATGAATTGTGAAAAGTCAATCATGCATGTGATGAAAGTTAAAATTCGGTTAAAGTTAAGTGGGCTAAATTTTCTTGAAAGATGCTCTGAAATTTGGCTTAGTCTCTTATATGCGAATTTTTCATTGCAAAATTATTTCTGATTCTTATCACTCTCATTTTCTATTTTAGAGTGTGACAAATCAAACTTAGTATTCTTGAGTGTGGTGTGCAAAGTTATCATTCGAGATTGCTATGTCTTTTTTTTTTTGCGATTGTTCAATATGAACTTTTTTAAAGCATATCAGTATTGGATTTTTCAGATTGAGAATCACAAGTAATTTTGGAGAAAATAATGAAGTTGATATGAAGCTATTTATGAAGGCTATATAAGACCATTTCAAGGCTCTAAACTGAGGTTGGATAATTTAGAGTCCAAGTAGGTCAAAGACCTGCTCAAAAGGTTGAGATGGAGGATCTAGTCAGCCTAGCCATGAAAGTAGAGAGACAACAAAAACAAACCCATAGCATGTTCATACACATAACCAAAATCAGAATTATTGCAATACAATTCATTCAAATGCTTAAATCCAGGTAGCTTCGAGTTAAGCATGGAAATCAAAGCATACCTCACCAAGGTAGTGGAGTAATTTAGAGTTCGTCCATTTAATTTTTCATTGAAATATGCTATGGGTTGATTTGCTTGGATCAAAACATTTCTTATACTAATCCTAGAAGCATCACATTCAATCTTAAAGGTTTTAGGTAAATCAAGTAGACACAAAATCAACCCTAAACCCTAAATGCATCATCTTGTTTCTTTTTCCATTTAAATCCAACACTCTTATTAACAATTTCATTTAGTAGGGCGGTGATAGTAGAAAAATATCTAATAAATCGCCTATAGAAACTTGCTAAATCATAAAACTCTTGACTTCATTAATGGACTTAAGTGTTGGCCTCAACTCCTTTTGAACTTATAACAAACCTAAGAGCATAAAAAGCTCATTTTCCTTTTGAACTCATAACAAACCTAAGAGCATAAAATATTTGAACATAATTTCTTCATCCAAAGCACATCCATAACGACCCTAACATGCAAGGTATGATCATTTAAGCTCTTGTTGTAGATTAAATTGTCATCAAAATAGACAACAACAAAGTTTCAAAAAAAAACTCTCACAAGACATTAGATAATCCAAAATGTATCACTAACCACTCGTACAATAAACTTTTTGCCTTAAATGTAGTTTACCATTCATCTCCTTCCCTTATCCTAATCTAATGATAGCCACTTTTTAAATCAATTTTTGAGAAAACACATGCACCATGCAGTCATTCAGCATATCATCTAATCTAGAAATAAAATGACAATACTTTATAGTAATGTTGTTGACTGCCTATAGTCCTTACACATCATCCAAGTTCCATCTTTTTTTGGTACCAAGAGGACATGAATAGCATAAGGAATCATGCTTTCCCTAATGTACTCATCTACGTGCCTTTGCAACTACTTTGTTTCCTTGGGATTGCTTTTGTAAACTAGCTTGTTAAGAAATTGTGCTCTAGGGATGAAATCAATTTGATGTTTAATCTCATTGAATGGAGGTAATCCGTGAGATTCCTCTTCAAAAAACACATAATCATACTCCTGTAATAAACTCACAAACACTAGATAAATTTGAATTACTGAATAAAGTTTCCTTGAGCCATATTAGGATTAAAGCTTTTCCTCAATTTTGTAGTCACTTATTGGGTGATTGGGTTTTTTTACACCTAACTTCGTCAATATATTTGCTAATGAAAAAAAAGGCACAACAACCTGCTTAGTCCCTTTGCACTCTTCACTATCATTCAACCACTGGAGCTTACACTCTAGCCTTAACTTTTCTACCAAGTATGTACAAGCCACATTAGTATAACTACCGCCATATATGATCATATTACAGACTTTCCTACTTACCAAGCATTTGGTATGAAATATATTTTCCCTATTTTCTAAGCTTTCTTCTTTAATAGTCAAATTTAATGCATGCTTAGTCATTGCACAGCATATTCAACATCCTCATCAACATCTGAACATACTTAAGTTATCATCACTATCATGCTCAGATTTAGGAATAATTTCATTTCCCTTAGAATGCGGATTAGAAGTATCATTTTTATTCAAAGTACTGTTTACCTTGCCCTTGTCATTTTATTGGCATTTTCTCTCAAATCTAGACTTGGTCCTTTTTATTTGTTGTCATCTTTACTCCATTTTGAGCTCCATTTACCATTGGAATTTGAAAATGATCTTGTTGAACTTTTTTGTTTTTATTGCCTTTCCACTATCATGGCTAGGCTGAATAGATCATTCATTTCCATATAAGAGTGCCAGTCTACCACGTCAACAATTTCTTTATTCAAACCAGCTAGACATTGTCACATCCTCATCTTTCTCAATTCTTTGTGAGAATTCTCAACCGACTTTGATCCTTGAATAAGCTAAAGCTTTTGATGTATTTCTCTATAGGAAGGCACAAATTGCTTTTTCATCATTCTTGTCATCTCAACCCATGTTTGAATCAGATCTTTACTATATTTCCTTCTAGACTTTACAAGCTCATCCCCCCAAACTAAAGCATAATCTAAAATTCAATTGCAGCCAAGTCTACCTCCAAAGGGAATAGAACATCAAATTGACTTCATTCCAAGAGCTCAAATTCCAAACCGACTAGCTTATTGAAGTAACCCTGAAAAGACTAAGGAATTGCACAACAAATTGAAAAATTGCTTTAAGGACATGTTCAAGAAAGCATAAGTCCATGTGCTGTTCTAGTGCTAAGGATGGATCATGGAAAATGTGTTGATTGCCGAGCTATCAACAAGATAACAATAAAATATCGAAATCATATTCCTAGATTAAATGACATGTTGGGTGAGTTGCATGGTTCCACTATCTTTTCCAAGATTGATTTGATAAGTGGATATCATCAAATTTGTATGAAAAAAAGGAAGGATGAGTGGAAAACAACATTGAAGACTAAATATTGTTTATATGAATGGCTAGTCATGCTTTTTTGGATTAACCATTCATGAATCGGGTTTTGCAAGCTTTCATTGATGAGGAAGCACATGAACATGAGCTATCTACTAATGGAGAAGAGATACAAAGCAGGGATCTTCATTAGCCAACCATTCCTATAATATAAGCTCGGGCTAAGCTTAATGGGTTGTTTACATGTAAAGGAGATCTAGTTGGAAGAGTTGGGTTTAGAGAAGAAAACCCAAGTCATCAATCTTATTCAAGCCCAACAAGATGAAGGCCGGTTAAGCTATCTTGTTATTTGTTGTTGTAATAAGTGTCTTGGATCTTATTTTTGGTTACATGTTAGGCTTTTAATATTGGATGTTTTAGTAGATTTGGAGACTGATTTTACTGAAGGCCCAAGACATCCCAAATTAGTTAGGATGACAATCCTTATAAAAAGGGTTGTAACTTCTTCTTGGAGGGACTTTTGCATCAGAATAAGGGCTCCTTGGTAATTACAAGTGCTTTTGCAATCTCAAATTCTCTATGAAATTGGTTTCTAACTCTAACTTTTTTTTTTTTTTTTTCCTCTAGTGACTCAAGTTGATTCCAAAGTATTGATATCGGGTCTCATATCATTGTTAAGCATGACAAGCTCCGTATATATGCTATGGAGCACTACGCCATTTTAAACACTTCAAATGTGCCTGAAGTTAGCAAATATACAATTTTAACCACGACGACCTCCAACTCTATTCACTTTTGAACTCATACGAGCACTATGCACTTTTAATCACATCAAATGTGTATAAAGTAACCAAATTTGAAGTTTTAAATGTGTTGGGCTCTAAATAAGTTCCATATGCTAAATTTGATGTTTTTACCATGATGGACTCCAGATACATGCCATAGAGTACTACAACCTTTTAAACTACAAATGTTCTTTCGAATAAGCATTTATGCACTTTTAAAATGTGTATAAATTATGCAAATTTGAAGTTTTGAACTTAAGCCAAAGGGCTATGGAGCATTACGCTCTTTTAAATACTTTTAAATACTTCAAATGTGCATAAGTTAGCAAATTTGAAGTTTTTATCGCCATGGGTAACAAATACATGCGTGTGCACTATGTCATTTTAAATGAAGTGTGTAAAGTTAGAGAATATACTATTTAAAGCATGATGGGCTCCAAATAAGCGCGTACACACTTTTTAACACTTATGGAGCACTACACACATTTAAACACTTCAAATGTGTAAACTGTATGCGAATTGGGTCCGAATAAGTGTGAGTGACCATGACGCCATTAAATGTACTTAAGAAATAATAATAATAATAATGGTAATAATAATGAGAAGAATAATAATAATCATAATAGGAATAATAATAATGTAGTAATAATAATAGAAATAATAAAAATAATTATAACAATAATAATAACGTGCATAATGTAAACAAATCTAAAGTTTAAGCACGCTTTGTGTAGGCCATTTTATGACCTTGGAATAAGCGGGAGCTCTATGCACTTTTGATATAGAGCATTATACACATAAGCACTTTAAATGTGCATAAATTAAGTAAATTTGAAATTTAGCATGGGCATAATTTAAACACTTCAAATGTGCTAAAATTGGCAAATTTGAAGTTTTCAACAACATGGGCTCGAAATACCAACCATAGAGCACTATTCCCTTTTAATTACGAATAAGCACCATGGAGCATTACACCATTTTACTTTAAATCCGCTAAAGTTAGTAAATTTAAAGTTTTAAGCACCTTGGTCTTGAATACGCGCCATGGAGCACTATGCTATTTCAAACACTACAAACGTGTGTAAAGTTAGCAAGTATGCAGTTTTAAGCACGATGGGCTCTGAATTGGCATTAAGGAGCACTATGCTTCACACTTTAAATGTGCAAAAAGGTTAGCAAATAAGCATTTTCAAGAACAATGACCTTCGAATAAGCGGGGCACCGAGCTCTTTTAACACTTCAAATGTCTAAAAAGTATTGAAATTTGAAGTTTTTAGCGTGATTAGCTCTAAATAAGCACTATGATGAACTACACCATTTTAAATACATCAAATGTTCTTAAATTAGCACATATGAGTTTTATGCATGGCCTTCGAATAAGCGCTATGCAACTCCACATTCTTTTAAACTCAAAGACAACACTATGCATAATTAAACACATCAAATGTGCATAAAGTACGCAAATTTGAAGTTTTAAGCACATTGGGCCACGCTCTTTTAAACACGTTAAATGTGTGTAAAGTTAACAAATATGCAGTTTTAAACACAATGGGCTCGAATAAGCGCTATGGGGTAGCACACACTTTTTAACACATATGGAACACCACGCACATTTAGACACTTCAAATGTGTATACAGTGCAAATTTAAAGTTTTAAGCAAAAAGCGCTATAAAGCACAACACCATTTTAAACACTTTGAATGTGCTTAAACTTAGCGTATATGTAGTTTTAAATACAATGGCCTCTGAGTAAGCATTATGCAGTAATTCATAAGAGAAGATGTGCTTCAAGGAAGTTCAGATTGAAAAATTCCAAAATACAAATAAATGAAAAAGAACAATTAACAATATCAAATGATAAGTTTGCATGCCAAAAATACTAAGATTGATTCGTCACACTCTAAAACAGAAAAGGAAAAGCAATAAGAATCAAGGATAATTTCACCACTAAGTTTATAATCTAAACTTAGATGAGAAATTCATATATAAAAGGCTAAGCCAAATTTCATAGCATTTAATGTTGTATTCTCATTGATAAATTCAATACTTATAACCAAAAACAATCTTCATTAGTCCAGATTCACCTAATTTGAAAAAACATGCATAGAAATACACCTAATATAGACTTTCGTAACTTATCTAACTTAGACTTAAATATAACTCACCAAACTTTTAACCAATAGTCATAATACTTATTTCAACTTATATCACATGCATAGTTGACTTTCCATAATGTATTCATTACAGCACCACTAATAGAAAGTGTTCTATTCACTACCTTAGTTTGTTGAGGATGACAAGTTGTGCTAAAAAGTAATTTTATCCCAAGTTTTTTCCACAATGTTTTCCAAAAATAACTCAGAAACTTGGCATCTTGGTTTGACACAATGCTCTTTGGAATGCTATGTAATCTCACAATTTTTTGGAAGAACAAATGGAAGCATCATTAGTTTTGTGACAGTGAATAAAATGTGACATCTTATCTACCACCACCATAATTGAATATTTCCCCCTTTGAGTTCTTGGTAACCGAAGCACAAAATCCAAGCTCAAGTCAACCCATGGTTGATCAGGAGTAGTCTCCTTGCTCTTTGCTTTCTTGCAAGTTGCACATCTCTCCACCACTCGATGCACATCTTTGATCATCTTTGGGAATACAAAGTTTAGAAGAACAAGAATCCCTTATGCTTATAGAAACCATCAGTAGCACTTTGGATTACATCGATAAGCCAATTTATTGGGTAAAGCAACACTTGGAATGAAATCAATTTGATGCTCAATCCATCTAATTGGCAGTAATCCCTTCGGCATCTCATATGGAAACAAGTCAGTGAATTACTAACTTCTCAATCAAGTATAAACACTACCTTTATTGGCATAACTTCCTTCATTTTTAGCATCAATATTTGATTAGTGCAAAGCTATCTCAACTTCTCCTTTAGTTGTAAATAAGTTCTCCTTTTTCTTTTCCTTTGTTGCTAGCTGATCTTTTACAACTTGTTGAAGATTAAGAGACGCTAAGACAATCTTCTTCCCATCCTTAGTAACATAATATGTGTTTTTGAACCCATATCACATATTGCCAAGGATGACCGACATTCATTGGTACCACATCACATACTACTTCAACTTTGTATGACTTTTCAACAGAAAATGGAACCTAACTTGAATTTTTCCTTGGTCATTCAACAATTACAGCTTGTCCAGATGAGAATGCTTTGTGGTCTTCAAGTTTAATTTCTCCATTAATGTTGTTGAAGCAACATTAGTACAAATACCTCTATTAATATTGACACCACAAACCTTTCCACCAACTGTACATCTAGTATAAAATATGTTCTCACGTTGATCATCTTTTACCTTAGCATGTGAGTTTAAAATTCGTCACACACTAAGACATTTAAAGCACTTAATTTTTGAATTCTTTGCATCATCATCAACCTTGTCGTTTCCTCTAAATGAATCAGCATGGTTACAGGAACTTGTCTTTTCCTTCATTCCACTTTGAGACATCTTTGGGTGTTGAAGAAGTTAAGTTTATTGCCTTGAAACTAGTAGATCGTGAGTTTCTTGATTTAATTGCTCCCTTCTACGTTGCTTTTCCAATTAAGCAAGCTTAATTACGTCATCAAGTTTGCATAAGGTAGTAATTCCACTGCATCAACAATTACCTTCCCAACCTTGTAATATGGTGGTGGGAGTAGATGCAAAATTAAAAAGAGAATTACTTAAGAATTTTCATAGCAGCCCACTTGGAAAACACTTAGAAATGATACCCATTACCGAGATTATCTATGCTTTTTTTATCAAAAAGGAAAGGAAAACGAAGTGCACATTTTTACGAGAATGTCATACCTGTCAAAAAAATATATCTAAAAGCTTGGCAAGCCCAGGATTGCTCCAACCTCTGCCCAGGTATATGTACAGACTTTAACTAACCTCACACCACATGTGATCCTCCACTATTGCCTTGTTAAATTCACATCCCCATCAAAGTGCATGGTTAGTTTCAATTTAGTCTCTTTGGATTTTGTTCATTTCAATTTCATCCTTCCATATAGAATTAGACCTAATCTTTTCCTTCTAACTTAACTCTATCAATATCCAATGTTGCAAGGGCAAGAAAATTTGTTTTTGCCCCCACCTTGGTGAATGAAATAGTGAGAAAAAAGACATAATTAGGAAATTCATGTTTGCAATGTTAATAGAGTCAATCAAAAGGAAATGATTGGATCAAGTTTTCAAAATAAAGAAACAAAATTATAATGATAGGAAGTTAAAGGACCGTATTGAAACTATCCCCAAACATAAAGGACAAAAATAAAGCTTCTGGCATTAGGATTTCTTCTTGCAACCAATTCAAGACAAACTATGCTCATTAAAAACAAGGACAATGGCAGCTTTAAATAACATTTAACTTACTTTCTCTTAATTAGAATTAATTAATTAGTTAACATATAATGGAAGTTTACACTATAGATCTCTTTGCATGAAGTGGCCACCATAGCACAATGTAATAAGAAAGGAAGAAAGATACCTGATAGATTAACTTCAACATAGGAGAATAAAGATGAGGAAGAGCAAGTATGAAAGGCAATGAAGAATAATGAGATAGGTCATATTTGGGAAGTTTGAATTGTAAGAAAAATAAAAGGCAAAGAAAAGGTCAAGCTATATGCTTCATTTTCTATAGTGAATTAACCAAACCAAAAAAAAAAATAGAAAGAGAGTTGGAGGGAGCAAAGCTGAGGCAATAAGCCTAAATGGCTTAGAAACAATAATAAAACAGAAAATTAAAAATGGGCAATAAGTTTCTAACACAAAATACTTTGCCATTCATCATGAGAATCCATGAATATCTAAAACTCAATCACATTTTGAAGGTTTTCTAAAATGACAAATAAAATCATGTTTTAAACCCTCCACATTTTATTTCAAGAATTAATTTAATAGTCATGCACAAAAATGAATGAAATACCAAATATATGGATAAACATGTTTCATCATGACAAGGATTTGGAGATGGCGTATTTGAAACAAAAGAAACAAGGACAATGAACAAATTAGAAACAAAGAGAGAGATTTCTGAGAATTTACTCTAAATGAAATTTATAAGGTCCAACTGAAATTAATACAAAGAGACACAGATTTTTGGAATAAGCTTTCCACAAGGATCTATTCCACAAACATTACCCCAATTATAATTCCAAGAAAGCTAAACCTCATTTAGGACTTTTGTAGCTTGTAAATTAGCCAAAAGTTAATGTTTTATTTTCAAGCAAAAGGGTAGGCTCAAAAGTTGTCTATTGACTCTTACCATCTTTTCTCCATTTTCTTCAACTTCATATTTTTCAATATGCTTTTATACTAGTGTTCATCTACCAACAAAAGGACATAACTAGGTTGTAATGGGGTCTTAAAGGGTAAGAAGGAATCAGCTAAAGAAAGAAAGAATAAAGAGGCTCAAAAATTGATGTTGGGCCTCGATGAGAATCTTTTTTTCCTTTTGTGGTCCTTTTTAAAAGATCATGACCTATGGTCAATCAATAATTGAAATTCTTTTGTACTTTTTCTCCTTTTTTCTTCTTTCTTGTTGCCTTTCTACTTTTCACTACTTTACATTTCCTCTTATTATTTTTTTTTCACTTTTTGCTATTGGCTTTTCTTTCTTTTCTTTTTTATTTTGCTCTTTTTGAACTTCAAGATATTTTTCATCTTTTGCTTTGTCCAAAATTTGAACTTTTTTTTTCGTCGTTAAGGACCATCTTACAATACAAAAATTCTCATCTTTACTCGGTTGAGATAAAACAAGTACCAAAAGAATTTTCAACTCAAAAGGGAATAGCAAGGGGTGATTAATGTTTTGTGACAAAAGAAGGAAATTATCTTTTTTATGTTGTGGTACTCGCACATCTGGCATGAAAACTAATTGAAAATCTACCCTCCCATGATAGGAGTGATGGAAAACAAACATTTCTTCCAGGCTGAAAGGGGTAGATAATGATAATTTAGTTCTCCATAATATTTGGGAAAAGAAAAAAATCCCTTAATTCATTGGAAAAGCTTGTCATTGAAATATATTGGAGGCTTTACAAGTTTGTAGATGCTTTAAGGAGAAAACAACTATGTACAATATAATGAACAACTATAGGAATGAAGTCATTAATGGTAGAGAGATATAGAATCCGAAAAAAGGAAATTTCATATGGGGGTTTATGTTATGAACCATTTAATTTGATTATCTAAAATCAAAGGAAGAATAATTAGAACAATGAAATCATTAACAGGAGTGGTAAATAGAAATAGAATAATATATAAAGAAATTTTATGCATGACTACTTTCATCAATAGATGAGATAAAACATGGTTTAATCAAATACAAATTTTCAAATAAAATGACTCCTGAATGTGACTTTGTGCCCCATTTACTCAAAGATTGATCATCAATGATTGGCAAGCATGCCTATATATGACAGAAACTTGTATGCTTTAACAACTTACATACTAAAAGAAGTGTGGCAATGATAGTGCAAAGAGATGATAGCATAGTAGTTGTTAATTGCAACAAAGATACTAATGTTTGACTACAAATAAGACATGTCCATTACCTACGTTTAAAGTAGTAAAAGAAAGGTAACATTATATATAAGAAACAAAATAGCAACATCCCAAAAAGATGGCATTTAGCAAAGCCAATAAATTAGAACATATTAGTTCTCCATACCTTTGGTATCATATCAACATTAACATCTCTACTTGAACCTTATTGCTCTAGAGGACTGTCACAACCCTTGAATTGGTTCCAAAGCTACACATAGAAATATTTACGTCAGTATTGAAAACATGACCCTAATTTAGATAAGTATCAAAATGATCAGCAAGTCAAGATTAAACGATGTAGAATTTCCACCACAATAGAAAATTTTATTCATGTCCCAATTTTAGTAATGAAAAAATGGCACATCTATTTAAATCAAAAGTTGGACAATGATCAAACAATCAATTGCCTATTTCATTCACAGCTTCACACAAGTTGGTTTCTTTGGATTCTCTGCTTATTTGTATTGTGCAGCGTATTCTTAGTGAAAATCATTTAAACAAGCAACGCATAGCTGAGAATATTCTACCAAAACAATAATGCACATTGACACAGTGAAGCTGATCATAAAGGAATCAAGAGTAAGATTACGGGAGAAGGAGCAAGTTAATGGGTGGAAGGAGCAAACACTTTCCTCACTAAAATATCTCATCTCAAGTGAAGGCTCGATTCATTTCAACTCAAGATAATAGCAAGTGAATATTTTAAATGTACTAACTAGCACCCCGTGTGCCCATGCACTTATGCATGTGGCTATAGTTTATATTGATTCTATTGTATATGAGTCATAGACAAAAGGCCAAAAGAAAATCAGCTGTAAGAATCATTAAAATAACACTCAAAGCAAAATTATGCAAATCCTAGTATGTTATAACATTAAAGACGTCCTTCACAGCACCATATTCGATTCTTAACTCTGTTTTCTCCTATCTTGAGGGAAGGTCTCAACGAATAATTTGTAATGCTCACTTCATTTACTTCAGCCAGCCTTTAAAGAAAATGAAATAGGCATACCTTTACAATATGATTATCCTTGCTTGCGAGGTTGACCAATAAGAAATGAAGATTTAGCATTTCTAGTTTGACTAAAAGATATGTCTGAAAATCTGAAACATAACATTATCAAAAGTTAACACTCCACAAGCCTATGACAAGCATCAAACTTGCGATAATTAGGTAACAACCAGATATATGTTGTTATAGATACCAATAGGCTAAAATAAGTTTTTCCTAGTAAAGAAGCTACAAAGCTTTGCCTAATTTTTTTAAATTAATACTCCAGTTGTAAAATTATATAATGAAAAATGTCTTTGAGAAACAGGAAAGTTAAAATTTTTCTAAAACATGCAAAAAGAATTACAATGAAAATCACATTATGAGATGCATAACAAATAGTATTTTCATAAAATATAATCATTTTTGGACTCTTATTATGTGATATGATGAAAAACGCGCACGTAAAATTTCATATTCAACAACCAATAAAATCATACAAGTCAATCAAGTAACATTATAGCAAGCACATGAACTCAAGATTAATTTTTAAGTTATCCATTAGTTATAGAAATTGTATGCTTTTTAGGTTCAACTACAGCAAGCAAATCATTCAACATCATCATACCATCATATCACCAGCTTTAGAACAAGCATTTAAAAAAGATGTATAAGTATGGACGTTTAGTTGAACCCCTTCCATTTTGATTTGTTGCATCAGTTCTACAGCCTCCCATACATCACCTCTTCCAACCCACCAAAGCAATTTTCAAGAAAGGAAACTTAAATAGGAGGAAGCAGGCTGATAAACCATTGAACAAAAAATTGAAAAGTTGGATAAGAGTATATGCATATGAAACAACAATTGATAAAGGCTAGAAAGGATTTCAACTTCATGTCTAATTCTATCAATATAAATTATTCATACCCTTCAACCAGTATGTCATAGACAAAGGTGTTTCTTGGAATTTTTCTAGCACTCATTTCTTTCATGAATGCTAAGGCACTCTGCATTCTGCCTAACTTGCAACATGCCTTCAACAATGCCTCATATGCATATAAATTATTCATACCCTTTAACCAATATGTTATAGACAAAGGTGTTTCTTGGAATTTTTCTAGCACTCTTTTCTTTCATGAATGCTAAGGCACTCTGCATTCTGCCTAACTTGCAACATGCCTTCAACAATGCCTCATATGCATACACATCAACCTCTAGTCCCTCATTCTTCAATTTCGTGAACTATTAGAAGGACTATCCAATATCACCCAATGATGCACAACCATGCATGATACTCTTATATGTGTGTTCATTTGGGCAAATGCCCGCCAAATTCATTTCATCCAATACTCCAAAAGCTTTTTCCATCTACAAGAAATGCAACATAATTTACAAAAAAAATGTTACATATTGAGGGAAAAGAAGTATACTAGAATCAGAAACTACTTTAAATCTATCAATGAAATATGCAACATGTCAATAAAAGTATCAAGATTTCAACTTAGCATCCCTATCTTGACCCGTTGGACCATAGATTCTGGCCTCCAAATTTTATCCTTCTTATGTACAAGCTAGTGTTTGTTTGGAATCTTTCATGGACATTGGATGTGCCCTCAGACCTTTGGAGCAATTTCTCTTGACAATGCTTATACGACTTGATAGGAAAAGAAGGCCGAATCGTCACCTCTATGTGCAATTAAATGGTGTTACTCATATGTGGCACTGCCAAAATATTCAGGAAAGTATTTTATCACTCCAGTTTTTAGATATTGGATAACATAGCTTTCATGGTTTCTCTTCAGTGCTTAGCTTATGGCCACATCAAAGGGGTCTCAAGAATTTACTGAAATTGACTAGATGCATGGTTGAATCATTCCATTTTTTATTGTTGTGTTATGTTCAAAGTAGTTCAAGGCAAAAGGCACTCGAAAAGTGATGGACTCCCTTAACACCTTGAGAGGCGCTGAAATAGCAGTCGCTTGAATGAAGTAAGGCTAGCACCTTGTGTACATTTTACATTATTTTCTCTTCCTTTTCCCTCTACTCCCATACACTTTTGTCCGCCAATGAAATTTCTTCTCCAATAACGCAAAATTCATAGATCTAATGATTTTAATAAAAGACGCATTCTAATGTTTAAAGAGACTTCTTACAATTTTATCATACTAGAATGAAAAAGTAAAATTACTATTAGGATTGAGATTCTCAACAAATACTCCTAAAGGCATATGGAAACACAAGACCCAGTAATTGTTTAATAACTTTGATCCAAGCCCAAATATAGCCGATAACTAGGGCGCAAGTTACTAACTTACCCCTAGGACTAAAGAAAAAAATTAAAGTTCTTCTCTTTTATAAAAGAAGAAAATTTATTAGAAAGAAAAGAATGTAGTCATGTATAGCTAGCAAAAGGATAAGACATTCACAAAAAAAAAAAAAAAAAAAACCAAAGACAGTACATGGCAACAAAAATCAGAAATGGCCTACTAATGGAAAAGAGCTATCTCAATCTCTTTCCATATTAGATAAGGAGTTTCCCTTAGAAAAATCATTTCATAAGCACCTTAGGGAAGCTATATACATGTTTCTATCTCATAAAACACTTAAATGAGAAGATAGTGTAAAATTCTATAAAGTAACAACTTATTAAGCTAATTATCCTGAAGATCTTTTGGAACAATACAAGCAGCCCCAAAATAAAACTAAATCACAGTAAAGAAATGACTATAATTTTAAGCTTAAGCTTTCGTGACACAAATGCATTCGGCATAGGACAATAAAACACAAGAATTCTCAAATTACTACACGATTGAACATTAAATTATAGGATAACAATAGCCATATTATAAAATGAATATACAAGTATATTTATTTCTACAAAATAAAACATTAACATTTATTCAATGACCAATAAAGTACATTTTTTTAATTCAAAATTCAAGTTGTCGAAATAATAGACAACTAACAGTTAACATGACCTTGAAGTATCATTCCAAAATAATGATGTAAAATAAAATCCAAAAATCAATTTAATGATACTCATATCATATCCCAATTTGTTATGAATTCAAGAATCTTTGGAAAAAATAAGAAAAGAAAGAAAGAAAAGAAGAACCAGGAGTAGCTAAATAGCAAACAAAAGTAAAAGAAATTATGAAGCAAAACAAACTTCAAACAGAAGCAGCCACTCCTGTTAAATACAAACAACTGAGATTCCTCTTGTGTATTTACTCATTCTCTAAATAGGGAGAGCATTCTTTTTGATAATCCTATTTGGAATTCTAAAGGTCCTTCAAAGGTATAAGTTTTAATCTGGACTGTGCTTGTATATAGGATTATCACTAGTGACAGAAATTTGTTGGCCCATAGTCTTGTCTCCTGATGTGTCTTGTGTTCTGCTGATTTCTTCATTGTCAAGGGGATAATATCATTTGGAGTAATATATTTCTAGTTCTTAAGGACTAGTAGGTTTGCCCAAGAACGATAACAAATTTTGTGAAATGAGGTTTTTGCAATTGTGATTAACTTTGTTTGTAAGGCATGCAAATGCTTTTAAAAAGCACCTTCTTGACCATTCATATGTTATGGAACATGCTGTTGTTTCTGGCTTCCCTTAGTAGTAAGGAATGTTAATATTTAAGGGATTCTCTCTTTTGGATATTCAGAGATTGGAGAATGGTTGCTAACTGCCTAATTCAGGGCCTTCTCCATTTAGTAGTATATAGGATCCTTTTGTTTCCTTTTCTTTGGAGGATAACTTACCTCCCACCTATTTGTAACTTTCTCCCTATCTAAAAAATATTTCTTCTTTTATCAAATAAATAAATAAAGTAACAAGAAAAACAAATTATATATTCATTAAGTTTAAAAAAATAGAAAACCAGGAATGTCATCAAAGTATATCTCAATACTCCTACAGTATGAGAAAATTATAACTACATGTCAACCACAAATTACCTGAATCTTGCCAACAAGGCCAAGAATAAGAGCATTATATGTGTGTACGTTGGAATGCAGCCACTCCTCCCCATCATATCAAATATATCTAGCGCTCTTATCCAGCTCTTGCAAAATCAT
The DNA here is from genome assembly GCA_037074485.1 of Delonix regia. Taxonomy (NCBI): domain Eukaryota; kingdom Viridiplantae; phylum Streptophyta; class Magnoliopsida; order Fabales; family Fabaceae; genus Delonix; species Delonix regia. The sequence goes on along the minus strand of CM073449.1, from coordinate 16,292,454 downwards.
GTATAATGGGCATAAACATCCATGTTGTAGGTCTATGCCTCTATTCTGCATGTCCTTCACGATATGCATTTCCTTCATGATACAAATGGCACGATCCATATTACCCATCCCACAAAATGCTCTTATGTCATTATTGTAGAGCACTACATCAGGCTTCAAAACATCTTTAGAAACATCTTCAAAAATTGCAAACGCATTGGCCCAATCTTTTAACTTCAATGTTATGTTTTATTCCAGCCATTTTCATCATTTGGCTAATCTCCAATGCTTCAGAGACTTTTCCAATCTGGAAAATAAATTAATAATACCATTCTTTTTATATATTATTCAACCATTGATTGCTTGCTTGAAAAGATAAAACACATACAATTAATGGCAGCCAAACTAAGCCTTAGATAAGCCAATCACAATATGGGAATTGCAGGAAACATCACAATAAATCACACCATAAAGCCAGGAGACAGCTAAAAAATTAAAAACAAAAGCCTAGTCTCTTGGCATGTATGAAGGCCTTGTATAAGAAGTGAGCTAAGAAAAGCACATGCAATACAACAGTTGCATCTGGTTGTATACTAATGCAAGGGAGTAAAAACAAGTCCTGCCATAATTATACATGCTTTAAACAATAATCAACCTACTCTTAAGTCTTAACTTGTAAGGAAGGGAACAATTTAAAGTCATAGAACTTGGTAACTTTCAGGAAAAGAATTATAGGTAATAGAAACTAATCACATTCGTTATACAAATTTTAGAAAGACATTGAAATGAAGAAAGAATTTTCCATGCCTAGAACGCTAAAACCAAGAGAGGTTTTTTTTTCAAGAGAAGAAGAATTTATCAAAGGTAAATTGAATAAAAAATATATAGTTTAAAATTTGTTATCAACAAAGGATATAAAAACAAACAAACATGGCACTTTTTAGTTCAAGGCATCCCCCTTAGCAACATGTAACAGAGTCAGAGTAACAATTCCGATTTGCTTCTGTTCCAGAGACCATAAACATAGTAAAATTACTGTTTACAGTACTAGACATGGGTTTGATATAATACCGCTACAAGGATACAAGTTGTTGAACATTATAGTTAAAACAAAAATATTCTGAATTGGAAGGCATGCCCACTTCTACACGTACACAATCAAGCAGCCCCCTCCCGCCTTATATATATATATTTGAGCCATGGCATGACCTTGAGCTTTGTGCTTTCTCTTTTTTCTTTTTATTTAATTTTCATATTACTGCATTAGCGTGGCAAAACACTAATCTTACTGTCAGAAATTTTCATATGAATCATATGGGAACATGCAGTCAAAGAGACGGTATGTAATGGAATTGATTCATTGACATATGATCACAGTTGCCCCCACTTATCATGATTCGGCCTCTATATTCCAGCCTTGATTTTTCTTTTCTTTTCATTCTTTAGTATATACATACTATACCATGTAATAGTTATCGAAAGGTATCATAAGGAGTGAAACTAAAATTTTCCTCTGTATTTTTTTTATTTCGCATTGCCTCAATGTTCATCACTATTCTCTATTTGCCAATGTTTTATTTCGAACAAAGTAAATTATGATAACTACAATACTCCTAGATAAATAAATAATAAACTCCAAAAATATAGATAACAGATAACAGATGATTTTCAAACATTTTAGTTAACATTGGCCCACTCATACAAAATTTGTAAGACCCATCCTTGAAGTGTTAATATGAAAATTGTTGAAAAAGAGATTATTAGATTACTGGATTGAAAACTAATAAATTTTGTAAAGGCAAATTTAAAGTACAAAATCAGGCTCTTTTTATCTGAATGTTTCATAAACAACATTCCCGTAAAAGAAATTGAGAATTGCTACTCTGTATATTAAAAGTTCCAAGACATACAGATATATATATATATATATATTACACACACACACTCAAAGCAAAAAATAAATAAATGCATAAATATTTGTATGTACGCATATAAGTGCCCAATACATAGCCAAGCCATATTTAAGTATATATCATCAAATTATTCACACATTTGCAAATGTTCCATCTTCTTAACTGCACAATTGGCTCTTTCTCCCTGAAGCCAAGACTAGTTTTTCCAGAAATATGTTATGGCTAAGATTATCAAGTAATGAGGAGTGTGTCATTAAAACCCATGCTTAGAAAGTTTATCTAAGGACCCAAAGCATTTATTTACTAATCTAAAGGATTGGGTATATTGGACCCTAATAATGTAGGGTTAAGGTGTTAAATAGTTATAGTTATTGCTGCCACCACTAACTAAAATATAAGACATAAACTAAGAAATATCTACATATCAAAATATAGTTCTCCAGAAGAAACTAGGTGGATCATGCCCAAAGAGACAACCTCAGTAACATCTATTTGAGTAGTAATTATATCACTTGACCAAAAAGTTATGTCATGGAAACAAAAAAAACTTGTTATGTGAACAGTCTCATCATCAAATGTTAATTATATTATTAAGTTGCTTCTATAATTCAAAGATCAGTTATCTTTAAATAATGATGTATATTTCCCATTCCAATCACTTCCTTGCATTCACCCAACCATACCAATAAAAAGAAGCAACTCCCACCTGAAAATCTGACACAAGGCTGCCACTGCCTGTATCTGTGATGAATATAGAAGTGAAATCAACCAAAGAAGAGTTGAAACATGAGAAGTTGCCAACACAATCATGTCTATGATCAAAGCAGCAGGTAGAGTGAACCAGCAAAGAATCCCTACGATAGCTCCTTGAATAATATAATTGAAGATTGAACCCACAAACATCCAGAGTGTTGCTGATGGGAACCAGGGATATACTGAGTAATTCCGATGGTATTATTAGTGTGAACAGTAAGTATATTCCTCTGGATAGTGAGCAGAGGAACAAAAGTCACTGGAAAATAAAAGTAGAGGAAATGGAAAGGAAACAACACACTCCACTGGCATTCGAGAGGCGAGCATCTCTCCTCCCTCTCTTCCCTACAACAGACTAATACCCATGCAATCTGTTACACACTCCTCTCCCCTAAGCCACATCACTCAGTTATTTACAAGCAAGATTCTCACGGACACCCTCTTCACCCAACTTACACTGCACAACTTTGGACCTCCTAGCATAGACCTTACCCGAGTAACTAGATACAGTCCCAGGCCCATCAGTTGACCATATCTGTATTGCATTTAGAGAAACCATGCCTAATACTTTGTGTATTCCATGTTAAAGAGAAAACATCAATCACATAATGATTTAACTTGGACCAGAAATGATTTATTACAAATTGTTGTTATGTCCGTGCGGCTTTCAATTTTATCCCTCTCTGAAATTTAAAAATAAATGAGCTTGAAGATCTGAACATGTACCTTCACAAGCCAATCTAGGATATGAACAGCACCGTGTATATTGGCATCTGAGTCTGCAGAAAGCTTGCATAAGGCATCAAAGATCTGGTTAAAGAATATAATAAAATCCCGTGTCACAACCTGACATCAGTAAAAGATAAGCATTAAATCCAGTATATGATCGGAATGACACTGCATTGCATAGCCCAACATTATCAGATTCTAACCTTAGTAATGTTATATAGTGCTTCACAAGCATAATAACAAACTCTGCTATATTGAATGGAGAAAGAATTTAACACGGGGCACAATTTGCAGCCAGAGTGCAAGAATCATATGTGAGTATGAATTGAAGCAAAAAAAATTATATGCTGAGCCATGTCAAACTTAAATATATAACAAAGTGAATGATAACAATAATGCATGCTTCATGTGGAACATAGCTGGGAGGAGAACAAGCTCCAAACTGAAGAAGAATGCAGTAAATTCAATATTAATAAAAGTTAAAAGTTTCAATCACCCTGTATTAAAACCACACCTTGTCATGGGAAGCTTAATGGTTTTGTATAACCCCCCTTTTTATCTCTCTCTCTTGAATACACATGTTGGAATGAATTTTACAGAAAGACTAAGCCATAATAAACAACCTCGGATGGGGAAAAAAAAAAAAAAAACTCCCAATTTGTACACACAGACTGACAGACGCAAACTTATCAAACAACCTCTCACCTCAAGATGCTGAGCAGCTTCGTTTGTCAACCCAACAGTTGCAGCAGCTAGTCCTATCAATCCTCCATATATTCAAAAACCAAAATTAAAATTAAAATTAACTTATATAACATGAACAAAAAATTGAAGCCAAAATAAAATCAATAATGAATTTAACCATGTCACTTGAAATATATATATATATATATATATATATATATATATCCTCCTACCTTCCGTTGATTTCCTTGGGGCGAGAAAGTATATTCCGAAATCAACAAACTAATCACAGACGAAATTTTTTCATGATCCCCAGCAGCAGCGAGCTGCTTCACAATCCCCTCAACATATAGAAAAGTCAATATAAACCCATATAACCAACTAAAGCCGAATAAACCCACCCAATAGCCTAAACTCCAAATTCATCAAATTGCGAGAGGAAAAATCAACAGAGGTGCCTGGATTGAGGAGAAACCTGAAGAACAGCATTCTTGCGCTTCTCATAGAGCTTGTCAGCAAGGTTGTGGAGCACGGCAGTAGGAATTACCAAGCGTCGGTCACGACCACGGCCTCCGGTAAGAAATTCCATCCAAAGAGAAGAGATATAAATTGTTTATTTACCACCAGGAATAAAAAGCGGTGAACCGAAGAGATTCGAGAGCTACTTTGAAATAAAAAAAAAAAAAACGCAGTTCTCTGGAGAGGCTTTCCTACGGGAGATCGTAGACTGAGCGAGATGGAGCTAGTTCGAATCAAAGCAATCGGCTGCACGAATAAGTGATGAGAAGACCGTTGAGAGAGTACAGTTGGGAGTGTACCGTTGGTACCAAAGAAAAAATGATGAACCGACGGTAGATAAAATTGAGTTTGAATCGAGTAAATCGTGAATGTAAACGGTGTCCCCCAATATTGCTTGTTCTGGTCTGAAGATGTCCCTTAACTTTTGTACTTACATTAATCTTTTAAAAACCGATGAACAAAAGAAAATCCTTTTTTGTTTTTTGAAACAGGGTGTGCCTAGATATTCTTTCTGACGTTGTATTTGTAATTTTAAAGAAGATAAAATGCACTTTTTATCCCCCAATTTTATTTAAGTTTTCACTGTTATCTTTAATTTCATTTCTTTTTAATTTGATCATTTAACTTTATTTTAAATTTTACTTTTGTTCTTTAACTTTAATTGCTTCTTAGCTAGTTTTTTAATTTTACTTTATGTTTTATTTTTGTCTCTTAAATTTATTTGGTTCAAATTTACCTTTAACTTTATCTTAAGTTTCACTTTTATTCTTTAATTTAATTTTATTATAATTTTGCCTTAATTTTCAAAAATTACTCAAATACATTTTTCACCTTGCATTTCTTATTTGTTCATTTATCTTTTGATATGCAAAAGTTTCATGAATTGTTGTCGTTATTATTTATGAGATTCACTTATTTTCTTATTTTTTTCACAAACTAAATTAATTAGTACTTAGTAATCAAATTTGATTTAATATTTGTTTCTTATGGAAAGCTTTACAATGCACATGAGTATCTTCACTTAGAATTGTCATGGAACTGGGAAAACTATAATAGTTCGGAAACTTAAAAGTTCAGTTGGTAAATATAGATTTGACTTTTTATTTTTATTTAAAATTAAGCTTCCTGTACAAAAAGTAATGAATAAAATTGTCTATTTTGACTAGTTAAATTTTTTGGCTTTGATCCCTATGGAAAAAGTGGGGAAATTTTTTGGCTTGGAATAATGCTTTGTTTGTTATGTTGTTGATAGTAGTCCTCATATGAAACACATTTGTGCATAGTTTAGGAAAGATTAGATAAAACTTTTTGTAATAGTCAATTGTTACAAATTTCTTGTTTTTAACATCTTGTCCTTGGTAAGCAAGGTTGTCAAACTTACAAATTTAAACAAATTCATAAAAAAAAGATAAACTTATAATATAAAATCATAAGATTTCGTCATACTTAATATATATCTATTAATGTATATAAGTATATAGTTGAAATACTATATATAATAAAAAATTATTCAAGTGCAATTCCAATTATATTAAGTCAAGCGTAAGTTATTCGTATTTTACAACCACTAGTACTCAACATAAACATTTTAACATAGTTATATATAAATAATCATCCAATATAACCAACTAAATAATATTTATTTTATTTGTATTTTAATAAGTACATATTTAATGTAATTTTATAATTTTTATGTATATTTAAACTAGTAATAAAATATATTATAATGGCTTCCTTGAAAAGAAGTTTGTTTATATCCTCTTTGGTTTTATGTTTAAATCCTCATGTTCCTGACTTCAAGCTAATTGACATGGTTTTTAATAAATAAAATTGTAAATTTGGTATACTTGGTAAGTCAACTTATCAGTCTACCTGAGTTTGCACAAAGAAAAATCTGCACTGATTTGACTCTTTTTTCTTAAGTATAATAAAAAACTTATAAACTCGGATAATAAACTCATGAGTTTGAAAACAATACTTGCAACTTTTCATTATTCCCCTAAAATCTTGTTTTTTAATCATCATGGCTTGAGAAGGAAAACGAAAAAGAAATTTAAACTTTTCTGACTAAGATTCCCTCGGTGTAAAGATATAGTGAATACAGTATGGTCACACTCAACAAGTTTTATTGTCTACAAAAAGCTTTAGTCTACTTTATTGTCTCTCCAACATTGAAATTCGATGTCAGTTGGCATAATTTTAAGTAAGATTAAATATCTTGAAATTGAACTATAGGAAGCTTAAGGAAAATTCTAAATCCAAATGCTATCTTTCTAGAAAAGATCAACAAGAACCAATTGCAATTTTACTATGATTGCGAAGAAGCTATTTGAGCACAAATAGCTCAATCATGGATATCGCAATACAAAATATTTCAATATTGTTGCTCTAAATGTAAAGCTATCAGTTGTATTCTTGCTTTAAGAAATTATTAAGATATATCGATTTATGTTCTAAATGAACTAGAAGACTTGGTATACAATTATCTTATTTTGTTTACTATATTCAAGATCCTTCTAAGTTTTAAATCAAATATATACTTTCTTGTTATTCCTATCCTAACTCATACAAAAAGGCAATTAAATATACTTCAAGGTAAGTTTAGTTTAGAAGAGATTAGAAATGTTGTCTTTGATCTCTTTACTGATATTGCACTTGGACCTAATGGTTTTACTACCAGATATTTTCAAGTTTACTAGGATATTGTTGATAAAGACATCTTTTGTCACACCCCTAACTATAGAAGGTGACTAGCACAAAGGACAAAGTAAACCTCACCTCCGTAAGCCTAAAATTGAACTAACTATCCATTTAATGAATGCAATTAAGCAAATAAGTATGATATATTCTTAATGTGAAACTTAGCTTATGCAAACAAAATTCAACAAGTTTGTTACTAAAAGGTTCCATTAAGACTGGAAATGAAAGTTTTGGCTGAATCTTCCCTAAAATATAGGCCTCTAAAACCTCCACAACAAAGAATCTATATACCATATAGGATAAGAGAGCTCTACTCTCAAGCAAAAATTTAAAGCTAAAATGATCCCACCATTAACACTGAGTTATATGGATATAATATTCCTTCCTATGACAAAAGGAGCTACTATGGTACACAAAAATATTCCATATTCTCCAATGGAAACAACATGAGAAGAATACTAGTCATCACCCTTGCAAAACAATGCAAGACTCACTAGTTAGTCTCACAAGCAGCTTTAAATTGTGGGGTTGTAGCTGGGATCAATGTTATTCTCTTAAAGAATAAAAAACTAGAAAGGGGATGACTGACAACACATTTAATGAGTAAATATCACTAACAATACCTAGAGGAGAACAGGCAAGTTGCTAGAGTTTTTCACAACCATACAGTTTTTCTTAGTTCAAAGTGTTCAAACTCAATATGCCACAATCATTTAAATAAAAAGGGTTGTAAACCATATAACATATTCCATAAGGTTTTAGCACATTCATAGATGTTTTGCAAGTCATAATTTCATTAATAATTCTGAAAAGGTAATATCGAAATGGAAAACATCTCAAAGAACTGATTAGAATCTATCACAATCACTAGCTCAGGTTAGGAATCACAATATAGATAGCAATCAGAGTCTAGCAATATGGCTCACAAATGTAGATTGGTCGTCACACAAGGTTAGAAACACTCTTGCTAGCTAGGGTTCAAAACATATTATAGGGCATTAGGGCTAACGTCTACTTAGCTACAGGGTTTTGTATTGGATAGATTTCTAAGAAAACTATATTTTCCATAATAGTATACATAATAAAAAAAAACATATCTAAATAGCAAAATTTCAATTTCCAGAAATTCATACAATAAAAGAATCATTCGAAAAGTTCCCAAAATATCATATAGTATGTACATCATTCAAACAATCATTCAAATACGAAGGAATATTACCAAAAAAATTTCTCAAATTTCAGAGTGTGCAAATAAATGCCAAAATTTGTTGAGTCCATTTGCTAAAGACCATGGTTTTGATAATAACAAACACAAGAGGAAAATTTTGTGTGTGTAATACATAAGGCCTAGCTATTTTTCAATGTATTATCTTTTCTTAAGAACCTTTGTAAGTGATATTAAACTGATAGAAATCATTTAAAATAAATGTATAATTAATTTTAAGTCTTAAAGGTTGAAGAAAAGCTGATTTGGGAAACTCTGGAAGTCCTTAGTTGATCGGCAGTAGCCCAGTAGTCGACTAGGCCCTTACCAGCCAACTACCAGACCTTGTCCCAGTCAAATGGGCACTTTCTATTAATGAGTAGTCGATTGGCCACTAGCTAGCAATCAATTGGTCACCTTTTGAGAGGTCTCAATCTACTAGCAGCTTAAGTCCTAATTGACTGGGAGCTCTCTGTGAGTGAGCACTTGACTGGTCACTAACTAACAGTCAACTAGCCATACCTAAATCAAGCACAGTCAGCTGCTAGCCCTAAGACTAATCGATTGGGAGCTCTCTGTGAGTGACCAATTGACTGGCCATTAGTAAGAAATCAATTGTTAAGGTCTATAATTTGAATTTTTTTATAGGGAAAGCTAGAGCAGTTGACTAACTAGGAGAGAATAGTCGACTGGTGAGTGGCAAACAAACCATAATGGGATTATAATAGATATATTTTGAAATTGTTGACTTCCCACTCACTCTCAATTGATCTATTAAACCTCAATCTATATAAACTTGACTTATAGACTCTGAATAATAGAGAAAAACACTCAAAAGTGAATATATCACTAGTTTATATCATCTTATCAGCTCTTTATCATGTTAGTATTTCATTGTATCATATACTTTATTTTAGAGAGTTCATATATGTAATTCTTTCTTCCTTGTGAGAGAGAAGCTCAAGGAGGTTCCTTCATGAAGTCAAGCTAAGAGAGAATTTGGGTTAAGGGGGAGTTTATCCCTGAGTGTATTCAAGGAGGTTTTTTAAAGAAGTCAAGCTGTGAGAGCTTGGGATTAAGTAGAGGTTCCCTTAGGTTGTTGTATTTATTCTTTAAGATAGTGAAAAATCTCAAGCGGTATCTTGGGAATTGAACGTGGGCCTAGGTAGAAGTCAAATCAAGATAAATCTCTATGTTTACTCTTTTCCCTTACTCTCCTTATATTCTATATCTATTATTTTGAATCTTTACTTTACTTTGATTATTTTTAAATCTTTTCAAAGAATTTTTCCTATAAAATTTTTATAGCACCCAATTCACCCCCTTTTGAGTGCCAACCTTGCTCAACAAGTGGCATCAAAGCTTAGGTTCTTAATTAAGGACTTAACTGTCTCAAGAGTATAGATGGTTGGACTTAGTGATAATGTATTGCCTGAAGGGCTATCTATTACAAAACCTTCTGGTTTCAATGGTGAAAATTTCACATACTAGAAACTAAGGATGAAAATTTTCTTTAAGGCTATTGACATTGACCTTTAGGATGTAATTGAGGAAGGTTCATATGGCTATGAAAGTTGAAGAAGGCAAGACCTCTGTCAAATCCAAAAGTGAATGGAATGATACATAAAGAAGAAAGTTTTGCTAAATAATAAAGCCAAGCTTATTCTCACTAGTGCATTTAGTCAGGAAGGATACTTTAGAATTTCAAATTGTCAAAGTGCCAAAGAAATGTAGGAGGCTTTAGAAATAACCTATGAGGGAACTTCAGGTGTAAAAGAATCCAAGATCTATAATCTTTTGCAGCAGTATGAATTGTTCAAAATAAATCCTAGAGAAACTATCAAAGAGAAGCAAATTCGTTTTACTCATATTGTAAATCATTTGGCAGCATTAGGGAAGACATACACACAAACAGATCAAGCATACAAGATCATGACTTACCATGGAATGGCAACCAAAGGTGACAACTATTGAGAAAGCTAAAAGGCCATCAGTAAAATTAGTTGTAGCTCTATTTGGAAACCTTCAAGAGTATAAACCAAGACTGAAGTAACTCCTTGATGAATAAGACAAAAAGAAGAAAGGTCATGCTCTCAAAGCATCATTAATTTATTTAGATGAAGAAGAATGCAATGATGATTTTTTGGATGAAATTGATGAAGAAACTCTTAGTCCCTTCGTTAAGAAATTTTGGAAGATTCTTTAATAACAGAAGAATCAATGGAAGAAGACTAACTATAAGGAGTTAAGAAGCCAAAAAATTTCCCATCTGTTATGAATGCAAAAAACCAGGACATATCAAATAGGAATGCTTTCAATTTCTAAAGAAGTAAGATAGCAGAAAAAGAAGGAAAGGAAAAGAAAAGAAGAAGGCATACCTATTAACTACTTAGGGAGAAAGTAATGAAGATGTAGATGATAAAAAAACTTACCTCTGCCTAATGGCTAAAAAGATAAGATACGTTATCTTTCTTCTTATGAAGAACTACAAGATGCATTTAATGATTTACATGATAAGTTTCTTAAAATAGTTGAAGCCTTAAAACTTTCAATGAAGAAAATCCTATCTCTAGAAAATGATTTAGACAAAAAGAAAGAGGAAAATAATTCACTACTTGAGATAAAAGCCTCTTTAGAAAAACAAATTGAGACATTAGAGCATGACTACATAGGTTATAAGGAAGAACATCTTTTTCTAAAAAATAAAGCTTTTTGTAATTTATGAACTTCTACAGAAGGAAAAGAAAGATTTGATTAATACTTTTAAAAAGTTCACCAAAAGGAAAGATAACTTAAGTATTTTGCTTCAAAAACAAATATATGCTTTTTATAAGGCAGATCTTAGATACAATCCTAATAAAAGATAGAAATATTATAAAAATTTCTTTATTCTAATAGTAATGACTAGTACTCCATTTATTACATGCTTCTACTATGGTAAAAAAGGACATAGATCTTACACTTGCTCTTACAGAAAGAATAAAATTCTGGAAGGAAACAAAATATGGGTTCCCAAGGGAAGAACTAACATTCAAAGACCTAACAAGATTTGGGTACCTAAAAATAAAACTTAGTGCTTCCACAGGTATGTATGAAGGCCACCAGAGCCAAATGGTACTCGGACAATGGATTCTCCAAACACATGACTAGAGACAAATTAAAGTTCATTTCCCTTCAACTGAAAAATAGAGGAAATGTCACATTTAGAGGAAGTGTACAAGGAAAGATCACTAGTATTGGAAAAGTTAGTAAGAACTCTTCCATCTCCATTGATAATATGTTTCTTGTTGAAGGATTGAATATTAATCTTCTCAGCATTAATCAATTATGTGATAAGAATAATAGAGTTTTATTTGATTCAAAACACTGTCTAATTGAGAGTATATAAGAGAAAAAAAACCATACTAATAGGACATAGATTAATAATGTGTATGATTTTTATTTAGATGATACTCCCTCTATAATTCAAAATGTCTAATGAGTGTCAATGATGAAGGTTGGTTGTGGCATAGATGACTTGCTTATGCTAGTATGAGTTTTCTTAGAAAAACTTGCTAAGAATGATCTTGTAGTTGGATTGCCTAAATTAAAATTTAATATAAATAGACTTTGCAATGTATGTCAAAATGGTAAATAATTTAATAGCTTTTTTAAAGCAAAATGAATTATCTCCTCAACTAGACCACTACACTTACTTTACATGGATCTTTTCAGACCTTCTAGGACTATAAGTCTTGTAGGAACTTATTATGTACTACTAATTGTAGATGATTTCTCTAGATACACTTGGACACTTTTCATATCTCACAAAGATCAAGCCTTTAAATCTTTTATGAAATTAGCAAAGTTTATTCAAAATGAACAAGATATAACCATTGTGAGAATAAGAAGTGATCATGGTGGAAAGTTTGAAAATAACTTGTTTATGGAGTTCTGTGATGATAATGGAATTGAACACAATTTTTTTTTGCACCAAGAACTCCTTAACAAAATGGAGTTGTAGAAAAAAAGAATAAAACTCTAGAGGAAATTGCTAGAACAATGTTAAATGAAAAAAATCTTCTTAAGTATTTTTGGGCTAATGCAGTAAATACTATATATTATAAATGGAGGAATTATAAGACTTATCTGTAAAAAAAACTTCTTATGAATTATACATAAGAAGAAAGCCTAACATTTCCCATTTACTTGTATTTGACTGTAAATGCTTTGTGCTTAATAATGGAAAGATAATTTGGGTAAATTTGATGTAAAATCTGATAAAGCAATTTTTGTAGGATACTCTAGTACTAACAAAGCATTTAGAGTATATAATAAAAGAACTATGACTGTAGAAGAATCTATACATATAAATTTTGATAAATCTAACCCTCTTAAGCCAAGAAAGGTATCTTGTGAAGAAATTGCAGTTAAGTTTGATGATCTTAAAATAAAAGACAAACAAACAACTCAAGAAATTAAGAATTAAAGTGGGTCCATCAAGACAGATGAACAATCCCCCTTACATGAAGAATCTGATCAAGAAATGGAGGAAGAAGTCACTCATAATCTCCTAAAGGCATGAAACTACAAAAAGTATCATCCACCTAAACAAATAATTAGTCATGTCTCCAAAGGCATGGAGGAAGAAGTCACTCATGATCTCCTAAAGGCATGGAACTACAAAAAGTATCATCCACCTTAACAAATAATTAGTCATGTCTCCAAAGGGCTAACAGCTCGAAACTCACTTAGAAATATCTGTAATCATCAAGCATTTGTATCTTAAGAAGAACCAAATGGAATTGATGAAGCTTTAAAAGATGAATATTGGGTTTTAACTATGCAAGAAGAGTCAAATCAATTTGATAAAAGTCAAGTATGGAAACTTGTCCTTAGACCTAATAATAATCCAGTAATTGGCAATAAATGGGTTTTTAAGAATAAGCTTGATGAATATGGAGTTATCATTAGAAACAAGGCTAGGCTAGTTGGAAAAAAGTTACAATCAAAAGAAGGAATTGATTATGATGAAACCTTTGCACCAGTAGCTAGGTTGGAAGCAATTTGTATGCTACTAGCCTTTGCATGAATAAATGATTTTAAGTTATATCACATGGATGTTAAATGTGCCTTTCTAAAGGGGTACATAACGGAAGAAGTATATGTTGAACAATCTCTAGGATTTGAGAATCATAATCTTCCAAATCATGTATTCAAATTAAGAAAAACATTATATGGCCTTAAGCAAGCACTTAGAGCATAGTACAAAATAGTATAACATTGTCCACTACTAAAGTTGAGTATGTTAGAGCTGGTAATTCTAGTGTTAAAATCCTTTGGATGAAGCAACAACTAGAGGATTTTGGTGTATACCTCCCCACAACCCAAAGCCCTCCACCTATAGTAGCCACGAGTCCTTTTGGCTCTCCATAATCTCTTCCATTCGTAGCTTAAGAGGAAGAAAGCCTTTTGCACCTATGCCTCCATCTCCTCTAGCCCCAGTTATAGGTGATTACACACCATCTCATCTTAAGACTGTCTCCATCACTGAGTTGATCTTGCTTCAGAGATACAAGTCATGCATCAGAAGATGGATTCGTATAGCCTCCAGATTTAGACATTCCAAGAAACTGTGGAAGACATGAATGTCGACTTAAGCGCATTGAGGCATATCATAAGCAGAACTTTTAGGCTTGGGTTGCTAAGTGTAGGATTAGTTCTATTCCTTCATTTTTGTTATGACAAAGGGGGAGAGAAATAAGGTATTTGTTAGGGACTATTAGTTAGGGGCTGTTAGTTTCTAGTTTTTGGCTTATCATCTTAGTTTTATCATCAAGTGTTTTTGAACTATTTTAGTTGTTTTTCATATGACATTTATTGCTTTCAATAAAGTTAGTTAATTTTAGTTGATGAGTTTAATTAATTGTTAACTCTCTTGAATTTGGAATTTATCAACCAAGCATACTTGAATGAACAAGGAAATTAATGATTTGAAAGTTAAAACAATGTGATCATATCAACTATCAAAGAACTAAGGTCTTTGAAAACATATATGTTTGAAAAACTTTTCCCTGTGAAGAACTAACAATTTCAGGTTTGTCATAATAAAAAATAGGGAGATTGTTGAGCCCATTTACTGAAGACCATGGTTTTGATGATAACAAACACAAGAAGAAAAGTTTTTTCTACGTAGTACTTTGGTCCTAGATGTTTTTAATATATTATCTTGTCTTAAGAACCTTTGTAAATGATATTAGGCTTATAGGAATTATTTAAATAAATTTATAATTAATTCTAAGTCTTAAAGGTTGAAGAAAAGTTGATTTCGGGAACTTTGGAAGTCCCCAGTCGACTAGCAGTAACCCAGTAGTAGACTGGCCCCTTACCAGCCAACTGCCAGGCCTTATCTTAGTCGAATGGGCACTTTCTATGAGTGAGTAGTTGACTAATTACTAGCCAGCTGTTGACTGGTCACCTTTTGAGAAGTCATAATCTATTGCTAGCTTGAGTCTTGATAGGTCCAGAATTTGAATTTTTTAGAGGGAAAGCTTAAGCAGTTGACTAGTTAGTGGCAGAGAACCATACTTGGATTATAACAAATATATTTTGAAATCAATGACTTCCCACTCACTCCTAATAGATCTATTAAACCTCAATATATATATAAACTCGACCTATGGATTGAAAATAATAGAAAAAACACTTAAGAGTGCATATATCATTAGTTTGTATCATTTTATCAGCTCTTTATCATATTAGTGCATCATTGTATCATATACTCTGTTTCAAAGGGTTCATATCTCTTTCTTTTTTATGAGAGAGAAGCTCAAGGAGGTTTCTTGAGGGAGTCAAGCTAAGAGAAGCTTAGGTCGAGGGGGAGTTTATCCCTGAGTGTATTCAAATAGGTTCCTTAAAGAAGTCAAACTGTGAGATCTTGAGATTAAGGAAAGGTTATCCTAAGTTGTTGTATTTATTCTTTTATACAAAATTTTTATAACACCCAATTCACCCTCTTCTTGGGTGCTAGCCATGCTCAACAAAATTAATACAATAATTCAATAGGCCTGTTCCTAAGGCACCAAGGCATATATATAAGATAAAAATATTTCATGAACAAACATATCAAAACATTGAAAACAGGTATTATTAGCAATATTTACTCACGTAGGGAGAGCACACACAACAATCCTTTTTCCTATCATCCCTTTCAAATAATTGCCAATGTCTAATTTAATACTTATATAATTACTACGTACTACGTCTCCTAAATCTTAAAGTGGGGTGTTAACCCTTTATCTTCCAATATCACATGTAAATTTCACCATTTAGCTCAGATCTTATATTTATTTATTGTTCAATTATTTACTCTCTCTTTTATCATGTATTTAATCCTATATATATATATATATATATATGCATATATCCCAAAAATAATTTTTATTCTTAATTATGAGTTGGCTAACATTGTTAAGATAGCTTCAAGATTTAGTGATTAATATAAATAACTTATAGTTATTTAGTCAATCACTATAAGGTTACCTTCATCCCTCTTTTTCAAAACAACAATAAAAATTAAAGAAAATTTAGGAAAAGCCTTCGAGTTAACGTACCATCTCAAATGATAATATCCAAATGTCTAATTCCTTCCTCCAGTTGTAATTATCAATGAAAATTGTTCCAACAATTTCAAAATTTTGAAATTCCTTCAAGCTCTACGTTCAAATAAAAGGGTTTTGAAATTGGAGTATGCAATCAAGCAATTTCAAGTAGGAATTAGAGGGGAAGTGATAATAACTCATCAAAGAACCAAAAGCCCACCATAAGTAAAAGAAATCTCTCCAAAATCAAGACTAATTTCATATTTACATATGAACACACTAAAAAGAGGGGTTTCAAAATTAAAACCCTAAACTCAAAAATTGATTGCAAATTCTTAAGGAGAAGGGACAAATTTGATGTTAGGAAGCAATGACACAACCTAATTTGGGGAAATTCCTCCTTAATTACCCTAATTTTGATTCTTAAAAAACCCTAAAATTGCTAAAAGAAGATGTTTAAAATTAAAGATCAAATTTGCAAGATTAGGGACCAAAATTAAAGGGGGAAGGTCAAATGATGCACCAATTAGTGAAGACATATCAGAATTTAAGGAATTTTGCCCTAAATTCCACTTAATTTCCTCTCCTAACCATTCTTGATGTTGTGTGAAGATGTATGTTTTCTAATGAAGCAACAGTGTAATCCAACCACCACCTCACCGGTAGTGGTCACAGAGGTGGAACAAGGGTCCCTTTTGTTGGAGTAATGGTGGACAATGCTAGAACAATGGCAAGTAGTGGTGGTGCTTGGTTAATAGGGTGTGTGCGAGAGAATAATCCTAAATGGAAGGAGAAGGAGGGAGAAAAGGAAAAAGAAAAGGAAGAAAGAGGGAAAAGAAAAAGATTAAGGATATTTATATAATTTCCTAGTAATATATAGATGTCAGGCTAAAAAAAGGTAAAAATTTTTTTTCCCTTTCTACTTGTTTTAGGATTTTATCTTTTATGAATTATTTAAATTATTAATTCATAAAACATTTACATTATCTCTTTTTTTTAAAAAAAAAAACCTAACTAATTTTTTTCCGCTCAGATTTAACTATTAAATAAGTAAATCTAAGGAGTGCTACATCTTCAATATGGTAATGTCCTTTTTTCACAATGGTTTCATGCTTAATAGCCTTAGCTGTACTTTTATTTCTCTTACCCCTAAGATTAGGCAACCACAAAATATTAAAGACTTTTGGTTTGTATCTCTTTCAAGTGCAGTTTCTAAAATCATCTCTAAGGTTCTTTGCAATTGTCTAAGTTGAATTTTTAATGATATCATTGCTCTCAATCAAAGTGCATTCTTTAAAGGTTACCTTATTTTAGAGAACATATTGTTTACTGCCAAGATTATGCATAAACTCCAAAACTTGAAAGGAACAGTTTAGAGATGGTGTGCTCTTAAATTAGATATTTCAAATGCTTTTGACATGATTTCTTAGGGCTTCCTTGCTGTTGGTCTAAATTGTATGAACTTCCCAAATAATTAGAATCAATGGATCATGTAATGTGTTAGTATAGTGACATATCAGGTTCTTACTAATGGCTCACCCTATAAACTTCTTGGCTCTTGCTTTAGTAATTAATCCTGATTTTTGTTCTTTTGTGCTCACATCACAAAGTCTAGAGTTTATTCATGTTTTATAGTAGCTTTACCATTTATTTCATTGCTTTTAAGTGTGTTTCCATCAGTTACAAAGGCTCTGTTTGGTATGAAAAATTGATATTAGAATGTAAAATTATAATTCCAATTCTAATTTCGCTATAATTGGAATTGATTTAGAATTTTAAAATTTATGTTTGGGTCAGAAAAAATTAGACTATAAAATTGTAATTCCAAATTTAAGTCTAATTTTATTATTTAGATAAAAGATAAATATTTTTTAAAAATCATAAACATGGATAATATATTAAAAATAAGTTATAATTTATTTTTAAAAAATATTTTCTTTTTCTTATTTAAATTAGACAATATAAGATGATCTTTTTAATGATTGTAACATTATATTATATTTAGCATGTAAAATAATATTTTTAAAAAAAATTATTTGACATGTCATGTGTATGATAAATGTTCTATTATGGATGTTAAGCTTATGCGTGTGCAGTGTTGTGTTATATCATATTCATATTGTAGTGTCGTGTTGTAATATTAAGTTGTACTTATGTGTATAAGAATATACATGTACAATCATATTATTTTTTGAAGACTAGTATATCTAATGTTTTTATATCATGTTACATATTCGTTATGTGTATATATATATGCATATGGCTGTATATAACAAATTTATCATATATATTTATGTTTGTGCATATAGGTACGTGTGTGCACACATTTATATTAGATATTTGTTACATGTATTTATGTGTGTGTATGTTTTGTATGTTAGATATATATGTGCATATATGCACATGCGCATGCATGTGTATGTACGTATATGTAACATATTCATTATATATATATATATTTTATATTTGTACATGTAGGTAGATGTACATGTGCATGTACATGTGTGTATGTGTTAGATATTCCATATATATATATGTGTGTGTGCACGCGCGTGTGTTCGCCTACATGTGCTTGTGCATGTATGTAACATATTTATTATATATGTATTTTTGTTAATGTGTTGAGGTGTGTGCGTATACATATGCGTTTATATTACATTTTCGTTGTGTTTGTATGTGTGCGCGTGTGTGCTACATGTTCAATATATATGTATGTGTGTGAACGTGTGTGTATTATGTATGTGTTATTTGTGTATATGTATGTGTACTTTATTAATTAAAAAATATTAAAAATAAAAAATTCAATTATTTTATAATTATGTTAATATTAAAATTTAAAAATATAACATTCGAAGCTAAATGTTAGCAATGACTTTTAAAAATATAAAGTATTGGTTAGAAGCAGAAGAGTTCCACTTCAATTATAACATATGGAATTGTAATTTCTAAGGTTGGGGATAAAAATTAGAAATAATTTTTACTAGTTATATTTCAATTATATGGAATTGGTATATGGAATTGGAAATGTAATTTTAAAAGATCACCTAAACAAAAAAATTAGAATTGTTGGATCCAATTCTAATTTCATATCTCAATTCTGAGTCCAATTCTTGACACCAAATGAGCACTAAACAATTTTGCAATCACTTGGCTTCTCTTATCTATATGTATTTGTTTTCTTTGTTTGTCTGATATAGATTTGCCATATATGTTCTTACTACTTCTAACAACTATCAATGTTCTAATTATGCCAAGACTTCTTCCTACTTATATTTAACGGTTAATTTATTATAGTATTTGATTGTTAATTTCTAATCTACTTCTCCTGTTTACTTGTTAAATGTTATTTCCCATATTGTTCTATTAAATTCAATTTATTGTTATATAGTTTTGTTCAGATATGTTTAATTAATTTTATTAAAGTCAATTTCTTAAATACCTTTATCCAGCTTAGCTTAGCATACCAAGTAAATGATTTCTAAACTACCAATCATATCCTAATTATTAATTTATTTTACTAAATTTCTATATCATAAAAATTCTCTACTAATAATCAACTTTACCAATTAGAACAATATTTTTTCTTTTCTAAATTCATGAAAGGGCCAAATCCTAGTAACTTAATTTCTTTAGAAACTTTCCTCTAAAGAAACTCTTGTCAAGAGAGTTTTCCTAAAAAGCTTTAGGATGTTACAGGTAGTCAGGTTAACAGGGATCAAACCTTCAATTTAATTTATTCCTAAAATTGTTATTACCTTTCTAAGAAATTTTGCTCCCTTATTCACTAAATTGACATTTTTTTTGGGAATTTCCTTCAACTCCTTTTGCATGCATCTCACTAAATGGTCAAACTCTCCATTAAAGTAAAGAGGTTAGAGGTTTTGGAATCTGAGCTACTCACCCTTTTAATATATCCTTCCTTGGCAAGCACATTTGGAGATCTATTGATTTTAATCACTCCTCTTTCTTCTCCAGGATAATGTGAAATAAATATTGCCATCCTAATTTTCATGGAATCACTATGCTTAACTCTAGTTCTTTTGGATGTGAAAAGGAATTTTTAAATCCTAAAATCTTATAATCAAGAGACTTTAATAGTAGATTAGGAAAGGAACTAATTGACAGTGCACCTAGATGGGAGGGGTAAATAGGTGCACTTAAAATTTTTGTTTTAAATTATGTTTTGAAAATTTTAGTTAATTGAAAATTTTACAATCAACTGTAATTGACAATAATTAGTTAATTGACATAAAATACAGTTGACTGAAAATTTGAGTTGTGAGTTCACTTTACCAGAATAGTGGGAAAGAGAGAAGAGTGAACTGAAAGTATCTTTTAGATAGCTACAAATGCATTAGACAGTCAACTGTAATAAATTAAAGTTGACTGAATTTTTCAGTACATAAAGATTTGAGACAGAAGAAAATATAGTTAACTGTAAATGTTTCAGCGAACTGAATTTCTTGAAAAGAACTGACAAAAGAAGAATCTAGTTAACTGTAAACTTTCAAGTTGATTGAGAATTATACTGACAGGCAGAGATCAGGAAAAGAGAATTAGACACAAAAGTTTATCTTAGTTCGGCCAATCACAATGCTTACTTCCAGTCCCCTTGTTTTTTCCAAGGGATTTTCTATTAAGAAAAATTTTTCTTACACTTTCACAAAGAGTTTTCACGTGCTAACTCCAAACACAAGGTTTTCTATCTCAACCTCAAACTTTTACAATCACAACAATCCTCTTCTCTACTTGAGACAAAGGTGTATCAACAGATAAGAAAGATGTTTATGAACCCTTCACAGCTGGGTTTTCTTTAACAGTACAAGAATGTTTCTAACAAGTAGATAAACCAGAGACTAAGCTCAATAAAAACAAAGTAAAAGAAAATGTTACAGAATGCCTCTTTCTTTCAGCTCTTTTTCATTTCTGTTTCTCGGTTCTGCTCTCTCAATGCCAGAAACTTTTCGGTATTTATAGCTTTCTTCATAAAGAGACGTTGGAGCACATTAATGGCAGAAGATATTGAATGAAGAGAGAGAGATATTGTTGCTACTTCTTTTGTTGCCTTAATGTATAGATTTTGGCTCCAATGAAACGTTGGCTTCGAGTCTCTCTGAGAAGCCATTAATGGTTACTGCTGTCATTTCTTCTAGGAGACAGGAAGGAGGCATAGGTAGAGGAGATTCAGAGAGGATTTTGATTGCTTTCACTTCATGACAGCTTTTGCACTTTAGATGAGCTGTCCTACACTTAGGCAGAGATGGGCTTGAGTTTCAGATGTTGCAGATTTGCTTTTTTTGATGTGGGCTGGGCCCATCTTCTTCATTTGATTTTTCAATCATCAAACATGAGTTTTAGGCCATTTTAGGCCAACACTAATATCTCCACTCATTATCCACTTTGGTGGTCTATGCAATCTGGTGAATATTTAAATGACCTTACTCTACATCATGGTAATAAATGGATTTAGCAGCTTGTTTGGGTATACCAGAAAAATTCTATTAATCATATTCTTGCTACTTTGTTTACCTTTACTAGTTAGTCAGACTTCCTTGTTTGGTCAAGAAACAAATCAAGACCTTACATAATGAGAGATGGTTACAAAATTCTCAATTTGAATTCTTAGCACAATTCAATCATCAATTTCACTTAATGCATGGCTCCCGGCGAAGAAAGCTCCCTCATAGGATTCTTTTGTTCACTTGGCGTCTTCTTAACAAAGCCCTTGCATTGGGAGACATCTTAGTTCGCCATCAAGTTAATATTAATTCTGACGACTGATTTTGTCATTTTGCTTTAGAATCTATAAATCACATTTTCATTACATGTAATTTTTCCAAAGCAATTTAGTTCACTTCACCTCTATCTCTCTCTCTCTCTGTACATACCAACTAGAAGATCCTAATATGAGTGTCTGGCTAAAAACACTTAGTTTAAGCATGGTAAGCAAAATTCTAATCAATTCGACTATGTTACCCATTACATCTTGATTATCTTCTATGTAGTATTAATTCTGATTCTAGCCTCAATTTAACTCAAAATTCCTATCTAAGAATGTAAAATTAGTCATTCTATCAAGTCAATTGCGATTTTGACAACACTGTCTAAGAGTGATGCTCTCCATTGGTGATTGGTTTGAGTTGATAGGTTTATTACAAAAATAATGGGAGGTCCCATTTTTAAAGGTAGTTCTGCTAAAATTTCTATAGAACCTAAGTTTTGTATATATAAAAGATTATGCTTATTGGGATGCTAACTATGGTATATGTTTTCTTGTCCTTATACCACTTGATTATACTAGTATTTGATGTTAGTGTAGGCATGCAAGAACACGATACCTCCTTGTTTCCTGCAGTGGTTACTCTTATTTCTAAGCTGTGGCACTATCCCTTACAATTTTGGGAATTTTTTTTGTAGTGACATATTTTTCTTTTAGTAAAACATGTTAGAAATCCTTGTCTTGTCAACCTAACAAACAAGGACATCTAAAATCATTAAAGAGAAAAATAATGAAGAAAGGTATATTTTGCTAAATCCTTATAATGAACCAATGTTTTTCTTTTTCTATGAAAATTTTATTTACCATTTAAAATTCTAATGAATGGTATGAAAAATAATGACTGAATATTTTGAAGAAGATAATAAGAAATGAAATGAGAACAAAGAAACAACTGAAGATTAGTGATATTCCTATTTTTATTTTGTTTAGAAAACTTAGCATTTAAAATTCTGATAAAAATGCAAAAAAAAATTACTTAAATATTTGAAGAGAGGAAGGATGGGAAGAGGAAGAAAGAAAATTAAATAAAAATGAGCTACATATATCCATAATAATTAATTAGAGAAGAAAAGAGAATGCGAGCTAGAAAATTAAGAACAAATAAAGACAATTGTAAACAAAAATGAATTTGTCAAAAATATTATAAAAGAATCTTATGAATATTCTTTTATATATATATATATATATATTAAATATACTACATTAATATAAAAAAATGTATCTATAAAATGTTTAAAAATAAAATTTAAATCTATTTAAAATTTTGATATATTAGAATTTGTGAATGTTGCTATGAGAGTTAGGTGGGAAGGATAAAATTTGGCCTCCAATTTTTTTTTATAAACGCTCCTCTAATTTATGTTAATAAATAGTTATTGGATATAAATAAATATTAAAAACAATAATCACATTTTTTACATAAATACACACTTTTTAATCTATAATATTAATTCTAATAATTCATAACATTTGGCATATAAATTCAATTAGGGTCAAAAAGAGAACCTAGAAACGAGAAGGAAACAATTTTGACTTCAATTAGGGTTTCAGAAGTGAGAAAATAAAGATGGGACGACAAGGAGATATTGGAGGGAAATGGGATTGGGTTGGAGGGTGTGAAAATTTTCAGGGAAGTTAAAGAGGGAAAATTTAGAAAAATATTAAAATATGTTTCTAATATGATGATTATTTGTCAAGATTTTTATCATATAACAGATTTTAATATGAAATTTTAGATGAATTATTTTTAAAAAAAGGATAGTTGAAGTGATACAAATTTTTTAGATGGTTTATTTTCTTGTTTAATTGTGTGAAATATATAAATTTATAAATGAATATTTATGATATAAATTTTGTATTTATTATCAATTTCTTGGTAAATATTTGTTTAAAAAATTTAAAATTATCTACTGAAAAAATATTCAAAATTAATCATTTTGAATATATTATTTTAAATATAAATTTCTTTCTTTTAAATATTAAAATTTTTCATGATTAAAATATGATTATATTGCTTTTAAACCTTTCATGATTAAAAGCTTTCAAGATCAAAATTTGACTATAAAGTTTTTTATTTTTAATTTTAAATAAAATCAAATTATTATTATTATTATTATTGTTACTCTTAAAATTTCACCGTGATGGAGAAAATAGAAATTTTAATTTTTTTCAAAAAATAAAACTAAAATTAGGAGGAATCGCCACCAAGATTTTAGAGGAAAATTTAGAAAAATCAATTTAAAAAAGATGATTTATGAATCAAAGATCAAATTTAGGAGTTAATTGTTAGTGAGGAATGTGTTAGACACCTCACTACACTCTTTCCCAAGAATGATTATTCAAAGTTGGTTATACAATATAGCTTTAATTTTAATTTTGATTACTCCTATCAATCACATACATAAATTTAAAAAAATAAGGAAAATAAAATAATGGAAGAAAATAAATTATTCACAAAGGCGAATTAGACCTAAGATTGTAGGGCTTATGTACCATACGATAGGGTTCAAAGTCTATATAATTTGAATAAATAAGCATGTCCGTTGTTTAGTGATTTTTATTTTTGCAAAAATAACAAGATAGTTCAAATCAAACATATTTTTACAAACAGAATTAATCTAAATTTGGTCTGTCTATTTTAATTTACAAAATCTATGTACTCTAAAATTTGATTTTATTGTATGTAAATTACAACTTTGTTTCATTTCTTTGCATCGTTAAAGTAAATAAATTTATAATAATTATCTAATATAATTAGGAAATTACTAGACACTAATTTTACTTAAGATTATTACTTTTAGAGTTGTGTGTTAAAATTAAACTTAAAATATTCATGGGAGTTATTATAAATATTTATAATTCTAATTGACTAACACTTAATAAATTATTAATTGAATTATTCTATTAGAAAATAAATATGAAAAGATACATTTATCTATTATAATAATAGTTTTCATAAATTTTTTTGGAGTAAGTATATAATGAACTCCATTTAATTCTCTCACTTTATATCTATTTTAATAAATATGACAATATTTTTTTTAATATGATTAACTTTTGATTTGTCATTAGTTGGTTGCATTCATCCAATTATGATATCTAGATTTTAGAAGTTCGTCTCGTGTTAGAGGATAAACAAATCGCTTGATTAAAGTAAATTAGTGATTTTTTTAAACTTGAAACTTATTAAAAATACTATCGAGTATATAAGTATTTATTAATTAACGTTCAAGTCAATTTATTACGTAATATAAAGTTAATTTTTTATATATAATATTCAAATTTTAGATTGGTGAAAGAATAATGATTCCTTTCTCTTTCTGTTGTAATTATATGACAGGAATCAACTAGTTATTTTTTTATTATCTTGATATATATAACATAATTGTATATAATAAGATCATCATAAATTTAACAATTTTTTTTTGCTACAGACTTAAATCATTTCATTTTCTTTTCTCCCATTTTTTTGTTAGGTTAGAGAGAGACAAAAAGAGGTTGAGTAGAGTTCATCATTCAAGTGGGATCTACCATTGGATCCCATCATCTCTGTATCTATTTCTATTTCTAACATAACAAGAAAAAGAGAAGAAAAAAAAAAAGATAAGAGAGGATCCAAATCCGTTATACTCTAGGGCTTCCTCTAGTTTTATGTATTTCAACAATTAAATGCATATTCTTCTACATTAATTTGTTTCTTGTTTTTGCAGTTGTAGGACAAGGCAATTATACTATCTTGTTAATTAAATAACTATTGAGTACAATATTCTTGTTGACTCCGTTTCCAAAGGAAAAGAACAAATCCTGCATATATTTCATTTGGGTCCTTTAATAATGATGTATTATTCTTTTATAAAAGGGTGTGAAATATAATATTTACGAAATCAAATAAGAAATAATAATGATAAAAATATAAGTATAGGGGAAATATTAATATTAACAAGGCGTAAATATTTACTAAATTAAAAATAAATAATCAAGATTAATGTTCACAAAGAAAATAATGTAATTACTAAAAGAATATATATATATGTATATATATATATATAGGGGTCTTGATCTATTGCCTATGTACCTTAAAATAAGGATCAAATTTGACATAGTTTGTAAAGAGTTAGAAAATTAATGTCACTAGGTTGGTGTTTTTCATTTTGGTGAAGAGAAAAATATGAAAAGGCAAATTCACAATATATATATATATATATATATATTATTTGATGTGAAACACTGATGAAACAAAAAAGAATAAAATTATTCATATTTGCGTGCTTACATGTGGATGTATGGATGGACCGATAAGAAGTTAAAGCAAATTCATTCAAATACCTCTTGCTAAGCTAATTTCCCAAACTAAATTGTAAACCTCAATTTGTAAAATCAAGTTAATATCTCTTTCTCCTCTCTTAATTTTATCTCTTTTCTATTTATAGTTAATTTTAAAAAATATTATTTTTGAACTTTTTATTTTTCTTTATAAGAATACACATGACAGGAAAATAAGATTGAAAATAAAAACAAAGATAAAAAATAAAATAAAATCAATCAAGTTTGTGTACTTGTGTATGAATGTATGCATGGATTAAAAAAAACGTAAAATGGAAACAAAATTGATTTTTATTACCAAACATATGCACCAAGGAATAAAAGAAGGTCACACATTAAAAAAGATTACAAAAGGATAAAAAGAAGAAATGCAATATTTTTCTTCAAGTTTAACGATGGAGTCAAGAAAATATAAAACTCAACATCACTTGAAGAAAATAACACATAATGATGGCTTCTTGTGGATGATAAAGTCTAGAAGAGTAATTAATAATATCTTGATGCGGAATCCCAAGATTATGAAGAATCTGAAACTCTTAGAACACACAGTATAGCAAGAACTTAAAATGGAATGAAACCCTAAATGACAAATGCAAATGGAAACACAAATGATAGGTTGATTTGAAATAAGAATAAATTAACCTCAAAAGATCATCTTGCTAAAGATTAATTCTTATTGAAATAGAAGAGAAGTTATCCTCACCTTGAGAACTCTAGCCAAGTTAAGAAGGAAACTAAAGTGTTTCTTTGATTGAATGAAACTTGATGTATTTCAAGGTTGAGGTTCAAGCCTTTTATAAGCTTCAAACCCCCTAAGAAACCCTAATTTCGAAATGCAACATTGGGCCCAATAAGTTAGGTCAAATGATGCTAAAAATAACTTTAGATATTAAAATAGAAGCCCAATATATAACCATATACTTCCTAAGCCGAAATTAATTACAATGTGGTCCAAAAGACTTATTTCAATAGCTATATTTCTAAAGGATATAACCCAAATAAATTGGGCCTTCATTTGGGTTGGAGATGACTCAGATTAATCACTTGGGTCTCCTTCTCCAAGCTCAAACCATCCAAGTGACTTTCTTTCGCATTCTTTAAGAATTTTCCCACATAAATTTGTAACGATTCCTTAAACTTCTTAGCTTTCAGTCTTATAATTGGACCCGGAGGAAAATTAGATCATCATTCAAGCCATCATGTCTCTTCCGTCTATGCTCACATCATTCCCATCATCCTCGAATTTGAATCAAAATCAGATGGAGAAAGATCAAAAACATTGAAAGTGGCACTTACATTGTACTCACCTAGCAAATCTATTTTGTATGCATTATTATTGATCCTTTTTAGCACTTGAAAGGGTCCATCTCCCCTTGCATTAAGTTTTGATTTTTTTTGCTGTGGAAACCTCTCCTTTCATAGGTGCACCTAAACCCAATCTCTTGTTTGAAAGCACATTTCTTAAGATTCACATATAATTTCTTCTTCCTAAGAACATCCAAAATGACCCTAACATGCAGGGTATGATCATCTAAGCTCTTGCTGTAGATCAAAATGTCATCAAAATAGGCAACAATTGATCTTCCAAGAAACTCTCATAAGACATTATTCATTAAGCGCATGAATGTACTAGGTGCATTAGATAACCCAAAAGGCATCACTAACCACTCTTACAATCCATATTGTTTTAAATGCAGTTTTCCATTAATCACCTTCTTTCATCCTAATCTAATGATAGCTACTTTTGAAATCAATTTTAGAGAATGCACATGCACCATGCAGTTCATCCAGTATATCATCTAATTTAGGAATAGGATGACGATACTTAACAGTGATTTTGTTTGACTGCCCTACAATCCATGCACATCTTCCAAGTTTCATCTTTCTTGGGTAGCAGGAGGATAGGAAACAACACATGGGCTAATGCTTTCCCTCAAATGCCATTTTGCCTACAACTCATCTACTTGCCTTTGTAACTCCTTTGTTTCCTTGTTTTTGCTTCAATAACCTGGCCTGTTAGGGATTTGTACTTTGGGGATGAAATTAATTTTATGTTCAACCCCTCTGAATGGCGGTAACCCGTGAGATTCCTCTTCAAAAAACACATCATCATTATCTTGTAATAAACTCACAAACACATAAGATAAATTCAAATCAAGGTTAGTGTTTGTGAATAAAGTTTCTTTAAACCATATTAGGATTAAAGCTCTTTTGCCTATATAGGTATGCACTTTTTAATTCTCTTTCTTTTCCATAATAACAATGTCTTTCACCTCTCTTATTTTCATTTTCCTCACTTTTTGCATTCTTTTCTTGCTTTTTAATTACTAACTTCTTTTCTCTTACATATCTCACTTTCTTTTCCTCACTCATGCAGTCACTCACTCTTTGGCCTTTTTCTTTATTCTTTAAACTCTTGGCCTTTTTCTATATTTTCTTTTGGAACCTTTACAATCCTTGCCTTCATTTATCGAAGACTGTGGTTTAAGGATTTTGATAAATTTCTGATGGTGTCATCAGAGCAAGTGTAATCTTGCAGCCATTCATCACAAACGTGCACCTATTAGCAAATCCATCATAAATTGCCCTTTTATCAAATTGCCAAGGCCTTCCTAATAAAACATGTCCAACTTGTATAGGTACCACATCACACCTCACTTTGTCAGTATATTTCCCAATGGAAAATGGCACAATAATCTACTTAGTTACTTTGCACTCTTCACTATCATTCAACCATTAGAGCCTATACGGTTTGGGGTGCTTTTCACATTCTAGCCCTAACTTCTTTACCAAGTATGTACTAGCCCCATTAGTACAACTACCACCATATATGATTATGCTATAGACTTTCCCACTTATCAAACATTTGGTATGAAATATATTTTCTCTTTGTTCAAAGCTTTCTTCATTAACAGTCAAATTTAATGCATGCTTAGTCACTACGGATTCTCCTTGCATAGCATATTCAACATCCTCATCAACATCTAAACAATCTTTTAAAGATGGCATACTCAAGTTATCATCACTATCATGCTCAGATTCAAAAACAATTTCATTTTTCCTAATAACAATAGTCTTTTAATTAGGACAATCAGATGCATAATGACCATGTCCTTGGCACTAAAAACATATAATTTCTCTATGTTTAGAAGGTGGATTAGAAGTACCTTTTTTATTCAAAGTACTATTCACCTTGTCCTTGTATGCTTCATTAGCCTTCATTCTCGAATCCATACTTGGTCCTTTATTTTTGTTGTCTTTTTTAATCCATTTTGAGCTTCATTTGCTGCTAGAATTTAGAAATGTTCTTGCTTCACTCTTTTGTTTTTATTGCCTCTCTATTTTCATAGCTAGATTGACTAGATCCTCCATCTCCACATAAGGGTGTAAGTATACCACGTCAAAAATTTCTTTATTCAAACTAACAAGAAATCTAGACATTGTCACTTCTTCATCTTCCTTAATATTAGCTTTTATCATTAGCATCTCCATTTCCTTGTGATAATCATCAACTGACTTTGATCTTTGAATAAGTTTTTGTAGCTTCTGATGTATTTCTCTAGAGTAATAAGAAGGCATAAATCACTTTCTCATCACTCTCTTCATCTCAGCTTAAGTCTCAATCAGATTCTCACTATTTCTCCTTATAGACTTTACAAGTTCCCTCCACCAAACTAAAGCATAATCTGAAAACTTAACTGCAGCCAATCTGACCTTCTTCTCCTCCGAATAATTTTGGCATGTAAATAACATCTCAACCTTCCTCTCCCATTTAAGATAAGTTTCAACATCATTCTTACATTTAAATGGAGAAATGCTTATCTTGATAGCATTCAGATTGTTATCATTTCTTTTAGTTTGTACCTCCCTTTTTTGATTTCTCATGGAATTTGCATTATCACAATCAGATTCTCCTTCTTATTCTTCAATAAACGGAGGCCTTTGGCTTGGTCTTGACTTACTTGGTAAATCTAAATTATCCAACCTTAAATTTAAAGCTTTGAATTGGTCTTGTATAACCTTCATAAACAGCGTCATATCAAACTTCATTATTTTCTCCAACACTACTCAGAATTCTCAATCTGAAAAGGAACTAATGGAAATGGAATAGAATAGATTGGTAAGCAACACACTACCTTACATGTTTACACTCAAAGGTGTTTAATTCATCTATATTTCACATTGATTTTGGATTTTTCCTCACTTAAGCTCACTAACACTTATGCCTTTTTACCACTAAAGCTTGTTATCCTCGATTGCACTTCAGGATATATTCTACATAAGATATACCTCTTTTGCAAATTAAATGAATGGATGGGAATAGAAAATATTATGGACTAGAGATAGTGGAATGATAAAAGATAACAAAATAAAATTGCAGAAGGAATGTGAAAGAAAAATGAAGATAGACTTATGACAACTTACAAAGTCTATTGTTTGCACAGTACCCTTGACCAATTTTTTTTTTCAATAATACAACCTCTTTTTTTTTTAACTTTTGATTTTTTTTTTTAAAGAAAAATGAAACTATAACCCTAATTCCTTTGAATTCTTTAGGTCAGACACCTATTCCAAGGTGCATTCAAAATTTTGGATTCTTATGGTAGGCTACCAACTCCAACATTCACTCATTAGAAGCCTTCAAAAGATGCTTTTACTTTTGACTTTTGTACAAACACTTAACACTTTTAAACTATTTTTTTTTTATCAAAGAGACAAGAATATTGGACAAGATCAAAGGAAATTTTACTGATGAACAAAAAAGTGATAATAGATGAACAAAATTTAATAGCAAAAGGAATAATCTAAGGAAGATGGAATTAAAGCAAAATGAGTAAAGACTGATTCTTTTTTTTTTTTTTTCATTTTTTTCCTAAAAACACTCTAAGATAGGATCAATAAAATGAGAATATAAAAGCAAGATCAGAAGGAAATACACTGATGAACAAAAATTAGTAACAAATGTAATAATCTGAGCAAGATGAAGACTAAAAGAGAATGAACAAAGACTTTTTAAAAAAAAAATTCTGGAACACACATGAAGGTTATGAACAAGAAACAATAATCAGGATAAATAAGAATTTACCTCAGTCCAAGTTTTGATACCAAATGATGCAAAACCCCAAGGTTATGAAGAACCTAAAACTCTTAAAACACACACTATGACAAAAACATGAAATGGAATGAATCCTTAACCTATTGAACCCCCAAATGACAGAAATGCAAATATTAGGTTGATTAGAAACAAGAATATATTCACCTCAAGAGATCACATTGCTAAGAATTAATTCTTGTTGCAATAGAAGAAAACAAGCTAACCTTCCCTAGAGAACTCTCGCCAAGCCAAGAAGGAAACTAAAATGTGTCTTTTATTGAATGAAACTTAATGTATTACAAGGTTAAGGTTTAAGCCTTTTTATAAGCTTCAGACCCCTTAAGAAACCCTAATTTTGAAATCCAACATTGGGCCCTTAATAAGTTGGGTCAAATAATGTTAAACTTCAGACATTAAAATAAATACCCAATATATAACCATATACGTCTTAGGCCTAAATTAATTACAATGTGGTACAAAACACTTATTTCAGTAGAAATATTTCTAGAAAATATAACCCAAATGAATTAGGCCTTCATTTAGGCTGGACATAACTCAGATTAATTACTTGGGTCTCCTCTTCCAAGCCCAAACCGTCCAAGTGACTTTCTTCTACATTCTTTAAGAATTTTCTCACAGAAATTTACAGTGATTCCTTGAACTTCTTAGCTCTCAGTCTTGTAATTGGACTTAGAAAAAAATTTATATCACCATTCAAGTCATCATGTCTCTTGTCATCTGTGCTCACATCATATCCCTTGACATAGATCTAGATTTAGTGAGTATTAGGTGCTAATCGCATGCAACCATTTATTTTTATTTCCAAATCATTTCATAAACTTAGTGTATATTTGAATTGAAGTTGATTAAAAATAATTTTGGATCAATTTGATTTTTAAAATTGATTTTGGTTAAAGTTGATTTTGATGAGCCTCAAGTTGAACAAGAGGCTAACTTAGGACAAGGAGCTCCATCTGGGCCAATTACACGTTCTATGGCTAAGAAGATTCAGGCCATGGTTGTCCAACAATTCAAAATGGAATCAGCCCATTTAGGATCCAAGCCCAATTTCTATATGGAGCCCAAGTTCAAGTGGGCCAATTTGATTATGTGCCATAATGAATAAATTATGAAAAGTCAATTATGCATGTGATAAATGCATGAAAGTTGAAATAAGTATTGGTTAAAGTCTAAGTTAGGTGAGCTATATTTATTTGAAAGTCTAAGTTAGATAAGTTAGGTGATCTACATTAGATGAAAAGTCTATGTTAGGTGAATTTCTATGCATGTTTTTCCAAATTAGGTGAGAACTAGGTAAATCTTGGACTTATGCCATGAGGGTTGTTCTTGGCTATAAATATGGAAGTTATCAATGAGAAATGCAACCTTGAATGCTCTGAAAATTGGCTTAGCCTCTTATATGCGAATTTCTTATCTAAGTTTCTTAAACTTAGTGGCGAAATTATCCCCGATTCTTATCACTCTCCCTCTTCTACTCTAGAGTGTGGCGAATCAAACCTAGTATTCTTGAGTGTGGCGTGCAAACTTATCATCCGAGATTGCTAGTTGTTCTATCTTTTCTTTTTTTATTTACTTGTTTCAGGGATTGTTCAATCTGAACTTCCTTGAAGCATATCATTTGGTATCAGAGCTCCAGTTGAGAGTGGGAAGAGAGAGAAACACTTGAGAAGAGCGTTTATAGTGAGATATGGCTGAAAACAATGCTACCAATGTTCCAAGAGGGCTTTCGTTGGAACAAGCTCAGATTATGGGCATACAACAAAATCAACAAGAAATGAGGGAGCAACTGCTTCGTCTAGAGCAGGCAATCACAAGATTGACTGTTCAACAACCTCCACAGCGACGTAATCATCGAGCTTCCATTGATTCTGATCGTGATGAGGACACGGAAGATGAAGCTGATGCAAATAGACAAAGGAGGCAGCAACGTGACTTTGGAAACAACATCAAATTAAAGATTCCACCATTCAAAGGTACTAGCTCACCAGAAGAGTACTTAGAGTGGGTGCAACGAGTGGAGAAGGTGTTCGAGTGTCACGACTATTCTGAAGTTAAGAAATGCAAACTAGCTACCCTTGAATTTATTGATTATGCAAATCTATGGTGGGAGAATTTGAAATCGCAACGAAGGAGAGACGGTGAAGAAGTGATCAGGAGTTGGCGGCTTATGAAAAGACTCATGCAAAAGCGCTTTGTTCCCGACTATTACAAGCAGGAGCTCTATATCCGGTTACAAACTCTTAGACAAGGGGCGATGTGTGTTGAAGACTATGTTAAGGAGTTTGAAATGTTGATGATGCGATGTGAAATACAAGAGCCTCAGGAACAATCTATTGCAAGGTTCTTGGGAGGCTTGAATAAGGAAATTGCAGATGCGGTGGAATTACAACCTTATGTAACACTTGAGGATGTAATCAAGCATGCTGTCAAGGTAGAAAGACAACGTAGAAGAGGAACAACTAAACCAGGGAGCTCACGATCTATTAGTTTCAGGGGAACAAACTTAACCTCTTCGACTCCAAAAGATGTCTCAAAGTGGAATGAACGGCGACAGGAACAGACAAGCTCTCACAACATTGTTGATACATCTAGAGGAAAGGACAAGGTTAACGATGCAAAGAACTCAAAGAGGAGCAGAGAAATTAAGTGCTTCAAATGTCTTGGTTTTGGACATATTGCTTCTGAATGTCCAAATCGAAGAGTGATGATTGTTCGAGGATCACAAGGGGAAATTGAAAGTGAAGATGAAACAGAAATTGAACAGGAAGATGACGAGCGCATTATCGAGTATCCAGATGAAGGGGAGTTACTTGTAGTTCGACGAATTTTGAACTCACAAGCTAAGGTAGAAGATGATCAACGTGAGAACATATTCCATACCAGGTGTACAATTGGGGGAAAGGTTTGTGGTGTCATTATTGATGGAGGTAGCTGTACTAATGTTGCTTCAACAACATTAGTGGAGAAATTAGACTTAAAGACCACAAAGCACCCTCGTCCGTACAAGTTGCAATGGTTGAGTGACCAAGGAGAAATTCAAGTCACTAAACAAGTTCAGGTACCATTTTCTATTGGCAAGTCATACAAAGATGAAGTCGTATGCGATGTGGTACCAATGAATGCCAGCCATTTGCTTCTGGGAAGACCTTGGCAATATGATAGTAGAGCCATTCATGATGGGTTCAAAAACACCTATTCTGTTACCAAGGATGGGATGAAGATTGTCCTAGCACCTCTTAGTCCTCAGCAAGTTCTACAAGATCAACTAGCAAAGAAAGAGAAAAATGAGAACTTATTTGCAACTAAAGGAGAAGTTAAGAGAGCTTTGCGTTCAACTAATCCAATATTGATGCTAATAGTGAAGGAAGCTATGCCAACAGAGGTAGGTTCTATACCTCCGCTGATTGAGAAGTTAATAAAGGAATTCGCCGACTTGTTTCCAGATAAGATGCCAAGAGGATTACCGCCAATTAGGGGGATTGAGCATCAAATTGATCTCATTCTAGGTGCTGCTTTGCCTAATAGACCGGCCTACCGGTGCAATCCAGATGAGGCCAAGGAGTTACAACGTCAAGTAAATGAGTTACTGGAGAAAGGCTTTGTGAAAGAGTCAATGAGCCCTTGTTCAGTACCAGCTTTGTTAGTGCCAAAGAAGGATGGAACTATGAGGATGTGCGTAGACAGTCGGGCCATAAACAAAATCACAGTGAAGTATCGGTATCCTATCCCTAGGCTTGATGACATGCTTGACGAACTACATGGCTCTACAGTCTTTTCGAAGATTGATCTCAAGAGCGGGTATCATCAGATTCGAATGAAGGAAGGAGATGAGTGGAAGACAGCCTTCAAGACGAAGCATGGGTTGTATGAATGGATGGTCATGCCATTTGGTTTGTCAAATGCCCCAAGCACCTTCATGCGTTTAATGAATCATGTCTTACGAAATTTCATTGGAGACTTTGTTGTGGTTTATTTTGATGACATTTTGATTTATAGCAAAGATCAGAAAGAGCATGAAGAGCACCTGAGGAAGGTCTTTGAAGTCTTGCGAAAAGAACAATTAATTGGCAATCTCAAGAAGTGCCAATTCTGCCAAGACCGAGTTATTTTTCTTGGGTTTGTGATTAGTCAGCATGGAGTTGAAGTTGATCCGGAGAAAGTTAAAGCTATCAAGGAATGGCCTATTCCTACAAACATTTCTGAGGTGAGAAGTTTCCATGGATTAGCATCATTTTATAGAAGATTTGTGCAGAATTTCAGTACTATTCTAGCACCCTTGACTAATTGCATCAGAGGGAGCGGTGACTTTAAATGGAGTGCAGCGGCCCAACAAAGTTTTGAGATCATTAAAGAGAAGTTGTGTTCAACACCAATTCTCGCACTCCCTGATTTCTCTAAAACTTTTGAGATTGAGTGTGATGCATCAGGTATTGGAATTGGAGCAGTTCTTATGCAAGAGAAGCATCCCGTTGCTTATTTCAGTGAAAAGTTGAATGGGGCATCCCTGAACTATTCAACTTATGACAAAGAGTTCTATGCATTGGTCAGAGCTTTACAAAATTGGGAACACTACTTGTTACCCAAGGAGTTTGTTATTCATACTGACCATGAGTCATTGAAATATTTGAAGGGCCAAACCAAGTTAAACAAGCGACATGCTAAATGGGTGGAGATTCTAGAGGCTTTTCCCTACGTCATCAAATATAAAAAGGGAGCAGCGAATGTAGTTGCAGATGCCTTATCTCGAAGGTATGCTTTAATCTCATTAATGAATGTCAAGTTGATGGGATTCGAGTTAATGAAGGGCCAATATGAAGAAGATCCTGATTTTTCTACTATATATTTGGCATGTGAAAAAAGTGCTACTAACGGTTTCTATAAGCATGAGGGATTCTTGTTCAAAGGTTCCAAACTTTGTATTCCCAATTGCTCTGTCAGAGAATTATTGGTAAGAGAAGCTCATGCGGGAGGTTTGGCAGGACACTTTGGTGAAAAGAAGACATTAGAGATGATTAAGGAACACTTCTTTTGGCCAAGGATGATCAAAGATGTGCATCGAGTGGTAGGAAGATGTGCAATTTGCAAGAAAGCAAAAAGCAAGGAGGTTGCACAAGGTTTGTATATGCCATTACCAGTTCCTGATCAACCATGGGTTGATTTGAGTATGGATTTTGTGCTTGGGTTACCAAGAACTCCAAGGGGCAAAGATTCGGTTATGGTGGTGGTAGATCGATTTTCAAAGATGTCCCATTTTATTCCCTGTCACAAAACTGATGATGCTTCTCATATAGCAGATTTGTTCTTCCAGGAAATTGTGAGAATACATGGTATTCCAAAGAGTATTGTGTCGGACCGAGATGCCAAATTTCTGAGTTATTTCTGGAAAACATTGTGGAAAAAGCTTGGGACAAGATTACTTTTTAGCACAACTTGTCATCCTCAAACTGATGGGCAAACTGAGGTAGTAAATAGAACACTTTCTTCCTTACTTAGAGCTATTGTTGGTAAGCATATGAAAAGTTGGGATGAATGCTTGTCGTTTGTTGAGTTTGCCTATAATAGAAGTATTCATGGTACTACTAAATATTCTCCTTTTGAAGTGGTTTATGGGTTTAATCCTATCACCCCACTTGATCTAGTACCGCTACCATTAAGTGACAGATTGTGCATTGATGGAAAGAAAAAGGCTGAAATGGTGAAAGCTCTGCATGAAAATGTGAAGCGACAAATTGAAAAGAAGAATGCCGCTTATGAAAACGCAGCAAACAAGGGAAGGAAGCAAGTTCAGTTCATGCCAGGTGATCTTGTTTGGATTCATCTTCGGAAGGAGAGGTTTCCCAACAAACGGAAGTCAAAACTTATGCCCAGGGCAGAAGGTCCATTCAAGATTCTGAAGAAAATAAATGACAATGCTTACAAGGTTGATTTACCAGGAAACTACAATATTTCTGCCACATTCAATGTAAGAGATTTGACGCCATACTTAGATGATAATGAAGACTTGGATTTGAGGACAAATCCTTTTGAACCCGGAGAGAATGATGAGCCTCAAGTTGAACAAGAGGCTAACTTAGGACAAGGAGCTCCATCTGGGCCAATTACACGTTCTATGGCTAAGAAGATTCAGGCCATGGTTGTCCAACAATTCAAAATGGAATCAGCCCATTTAGGATCCAAGCCCAATTTCTATATGGAGCCCAAGTTCAAGTGGGCCAATTTGATTATGTGCCATAATGAATAAATTATGAAAAGTCAATTATGCATGTGATAAATGCATGAAAGTTGAAATAAGTATTGGTTAAAGTCTAAGTTAGGTGAGCTATATTTATTTGAAAGTCTAAGTTAGATAAGTTAGGTGATCTACATTAGATGAAAAGTCTATGTTAGGTGAATTTCTATGCATGTTTTTCCAAATTAGGTGAGAACTAGGTAAATCTTGGACTTATGCCATGAGGGTTGTTCTTGGCTATAAATATGGAAGTTATCAATGAGAAATGCAACCTTGAATGCTCTGAAAATTGGCTTAGCCTCTTATATGCGAATTTCTTTTCTAAGTTTCTTAAACTTAGTGGCGAAATTATCCCCGATTCTTATCACTCTCCCTCTTCTACTCTAGAGTGTGGCGAATCAAACCTAGTATTCTTAAGTGTGGCGTGCAAACTTATCATCCGAGATTGCTAGTTGTTCTATCTTTTCTTTTTTTATTTACTTGTTTCAGGGATTGTTCAATCTGAACTTCCTTGAAGCATATCAGATTTTACATTATTATTTTTCTTTATAGGAATGTACATGACAAAAAGAAACATAATTGAAAAAAAAATAAAGACAAAGTAAGAAAATAAAATCACTCAAAGTCTATGTGCGGATGTATGCATGGACTAAAGAATATGATAATAAATTAAAGCAAACTCATTCAAATTTCATGAAAAAAAAAAGTTACTTACCACTTTAATGTCCCATACAAAAGTGTAAACTTTAATTTGTAAATATTAATCTTTTTTATTTTTTATATATTTTTAAAAACTAGTATTTATCACATTTTTATTTTTCTTTAGAAGATTGTACATGACAAGAAATTAAGATTGAAAACAAAACAAAGATAAAATGACAAAATAAAATGATGAAAGTCTGTGTCCATGTCTCCGGATACATACATGAACTACAATATGGTAAGGAAGTAAAATTTATTTTTATTATCAAAATCATAACTTATGCATAAAGGAATAAACACAACAACACATAAAAAGAATATTTACAAAAATGGTAAAAAAAATCTACATAATCAAATAGAAAACAATAATAATAACAACAACAACGACAACAATAAGAATAACAATAATAATAATATAGAGGAAAAGAAATTAATATTTACAAGAAAAGGAAATATTTTTGAAAAATAGGACTAAGTAATTAAGATTGAATATTCACAAAGAAAAATAATGTAATTACTAAAAAAATAAAATATATACAAGTTGAACTTAATGTAGGAAGGTGACTTAGGACCAACATACCATAAAATAAGAATCAAAACTCACATTGTTTGAAAAGGGCTTGAAAATAGATTTCACTGGGTTGGAAATTTTTATTTTTGTGAAGATAAGTAAATAAAAAAGTGATTTCACAAACCAAAAACGTTGGTTAAAGAGTTTTAATTATTAAAACCATGTCAATATTCCTGTCATATCTTACTCTTCTAATATGTTCTTTTTTATTATAAATTTATTTATTTGAAAATAGTATTTTTTTAAAAATTATTATTATTTGAGTTGAATGCATATGACAAGAAAATAAGATTGAAATTAAAAACAAAGATAAAATGAAAAGTAAAATCATTTAAATTTGTGAGCTTGTGTGCGAATGTAAGAATTTAAAGCAAATTCATTCAAATCCCATTAAAATGAAGAAAAAAGGACATAGGCACTTACCTCTTGCGAAGCTCTCCCTTTTTTTTTTTTGTTTTTTTCTCTCTTTATTTTTAGTTTTCTCTATTTTATCAATTTTTCTGAAAAAATTAATTTTGAAATTAATAATTTCCTTCATAATAATGCAAATAAAAAAAAAGATTTAAAAAAGATAAAAGGAGAAACCCATGTCTCTGTGATTGTGTGAAGATGTATGCACGAACTAAAAGACGTAACAAAGAAGTAAAATTCATCTTAAATACTTTAATCATAACATATCCATAAAGGAATAGAATAAAATAAAGTAACACCAAAAAAAAAAATTCACAAAAGGGTGAAAAACAAAATATTTAAGAAACCCAACAAGAAATAGTAATAACAACAACAACAATATGGAGTTAAAGAAATTAATATTTACAAGAAAAAAATATTTACAAAAATTACAATAAATAATTGATATAGAATATTCATAAACAAAATTAATGTAATTACTAAAAGGAACGATAAAATATTTACAAGGTAGTCTTAAACTAGGGTCCACTGCTCTAAAATATGGATCGAAGCCTAAAGGTGTAGATAACTTATTGTCACTACGCTTTTTGTTTTTGTGATAAGAAGAAAACGAAATGGTTATTTCACAAAAAAAAAAAAAAAAAAATCAATTGACGTGTTTTAGTTTGTAAAACTAAGTTAATATCTTATTCTTACTATCTTAATTTTTCTCTCTTTTCTATATTTATTTAATTTAATGAAAATATTATTTTTTTTAAATTTTTTATAAGAATGTACATGTTGAGAAAATAAAATTGAAAATAAAAAACAAAGATAAAATGAGAATAAAAAATTATTCAAGTCTGTGTACTAGTGTGTATATGCATGAACAAACAAACATGATTTAAGGTTAAAGCAAATTCATTCAAATTCCGATTTGCCCAGCTAATTTACCATGATAAAATGTAAACTTTAACTTGTAAAATCAAGTTAATCCCTCTTTTCTACTTTTTATCTATTTTTCTAAAAACAATTGTGAACACCAACCATAATTTTTAAAATAATAAATTAATAATTAATAATGCAAGGTCAAAAATGAGAATTTTAAAGTAAAAATTAAGAATTTTCAAACTATCTTTAAGAAATAATTAAGGTTTTTGAAATTTTTTCAAACTATCTCAAGATCAAACAATGTAGAATTTCCACCACAATAGTAAATTTTCTTCATATGCAGTACCTTAAGATCATAATGCGTATGTGACTTAGTTCACTGAAAATTGTATTGTTAGACGAAAACTCTAGGATCTTATTCTCAAGAAGAATAAATAGAAACTCATCTTGAAACCTAACTTTAAAATGTCATTAGAGAATGTAAAAGCCAAGATCCCATTATTAGTAATGAAAAAAATGGCACATCTACTTAAATTGAAAGGTGGACAATGATCAAACAATCAATTGTCTATGTTATTCACAGCTTCACACAAGTTGGTCTCTTTGGATTCTCTACTTATTGTGTAGCTTATTCTCAGTGAAAAACATTTAAACAAGCAAAGCACAATTGAGAATATTCTACCAAAACAATAATGCACATTGACACAGTGAAGCTGGTCATAGAGGAATCAAGAGTATGATTTTTTTTTGGGGGAGGCGGGGGGTGGGGGTTGGGGAAGAAGATAATTCATTGCTACCATTCACAACTGTAAATCATAAATAAAAATGAAGAAAACTTATACAAAACAAGTTAATGGGAGGAAGGATCAAACACTTTCCTTACTAAGATATCTCATCTCAAGTGAAGGCTAGATTCATTTCAACTCAAGATAATAGCAAGTGAATATTTTAGATGTACCAACTAGCACCCCTTGTGTGTCCATGCACTTATGTATGTGGCTACAATTTAGACTAATTCTATTGTACATAAGTCATAGACAAAAGGCCAAAAGAAAATTAGCTATAAGAATCCTTAAAATAATCTGTAGCTGCAATCAACACCTAGATCAAAATTATGCAAATCCTAGTATGTTATAATATTAAAGACATCCTTCATAGCACCATATTTGATTCCGAACTATGGTTCTGTTTTCTCCTATCTTGAGGGGAGATCTCATCCAATAATTTGTAATGCTCACTTCATTTACTTCAACAAGCCTTTAAAGAAAATGAAATAGTCATACCTTTACAATATGATTATCCCTGCTTGAAAGGTTGATTGATAAGAAATGAAGATTTGGCATTTCCAGTTTGAGTGAAGATATTGTAGTGAAGGGAAAGAACTTGTATTTCACCTTGTTGAATCACTTTGATAACATGGATATTATACACAAAGTCTACACCTAGAAATGAGGCCAATTAATACAATAGTTGGACTAATTCATACAATAGTTGAACTACTAGTTGGACTAATAAATACAAGAGTGAGACTAATAAATGAGGTAGTTGACACTATGTGGGTATGCTGCAATACTCCCCCTCAAGCTAGTGAATAGATATTCTACATTTCCAACTTGGATATAATGGTTTGAAATGTTGTACTGTTGAGCCCTTTGGTAAAGATGTCTACTAGTTGGCCTTTTGTTGATACATAAGGAGTACAAATAAGACCACTTTCTAGCTTTTCTTTTATGAAATGTCTGTCAACTTCAACATGCTTTGATCTATCATGTTGCACTAGATTATGAGCAATGCTAATAGCAGATTTATTGTCACAATATAGTCTTATAGGTTCAACCTGCTTGATTTTTAAGTTATCTAAGATGATCTTTAACCACAATAATTCACAAATTCCAAGTGTCATAGCTCTAAATTCTGCCTCAACACTAGACTTGACTACCACATTCTGTTTTTTACTCCTCCAAGTTACTAAATTACCACCTAGGAGAGTACAATAACCTATAGTAGACCTTCTGTCTATTACTGATCCTGCATAATCAGCATCTGTATAGACCTCTAAAGTTAATTCTGTGTTCCACTTGAATAATATCCCATTCCCTGGAGTGCCTTTCAGATAGTGTAAAATCCTATAAACAGCATGTAAGTGTACTTCTTTGGGATTATATAAATTAACTTACCACACTTACTGCATATGTTATGTCAGGTCTGGTATGTGAAAGATAGATAAGTCTCCCCACCAACCTCTGATACATTTCCTTGTCAATAGCAATGTCATCCTTGGCTTTTCTAAGTTTATGATTTGAATCAATCGGCGTATCAGCTGGTTTGTTTGCTAGTTTGCCTGTATCTTTTAGGAGATCTGTCACATATTTTTGTTGAGAAATAAAGATACCTTGTTTTGAATATGCTACTTCAATTCCCAAGAAGTACTTTAATTTTTCCAACTCTTTTATCTCGAATTCATTTGCTAGATGTCTCCTGAGCTCCTCTTGTTCTATCTTGTCATCTCCGATGACAATGATATCATCAACATATACCAACAAGACTGTGACTTC
This sequence comes from Delonix regia, assembly GCA_037074485.1. NCBI lineage: Eukaryota > Viridiplantae > Streptophyta > Magnoliopsida > Fabales > Fabaceae > Delonix > Delonix regia. The sequence goes on along the minus strand of CM073449.1, from coordinate 16,249,837 downwards.
CCTTGAATCATTGTGTTTAATAAACAAAGTATGGTCTCCCTGACTTTGCTTATAGCTAGAGGCTAACATTACTCTAGTGAATCTTCCAAACCAAGCTCTCGGAGATTGTTTCAAACCATATAACACTTTCTTCAATTTACACACTTTGTTTGCAAATGTACTGTCTCCAAATCCAGGTGGAATATTCATGTAAATTTCTTCATCTAGATCCCCATGGAGGAAAGCATTTTTCACATCATATTGTTGAAGTGTCCAATTATAAATGGATGCTAATGATAACAGGATTCTCACGGTATTCATTTTGGCAATTGGAGCAAAGGTCTCTTGATAGTTTATGCCATAAGTTTGAGCGTACCCTTTAGCAACCAACCATGCTTTATACCTTTCCAGTGATCCATCAGCTTTATACTTAACTAAGAAGACCCACTTACACCCTATAGGTTTCCTTCCTTTTAGTAATTGGACCAACTCCCATGTCTTGTTCTTATCTAATGCTTCCATCTCAAGTTTTATGGCTTGCCTCCACTCCTCCTTGGCTAGTGCCTCAAATAAATTATTTGGAATGACAATAAAATTTAAGTTTGCAAGAAAGTTTTTGAGTTGGAGAAAAATTGTTAAATGACATAAAGTGGGAAAGAGGATATAATGGGTGCTTTGTACATTCTCTAGTTCTTTTCCTAATGGCAATGGGAACATCAAGATCAATGTTTAGGGAGCTAGGGTTAGAATTTGCGCTTACCTCAGTTTTAGGACTACCAGACATAGGTGTAGAGATTTGGGCTTACACAGGTTCAGGAGCTAGAGCTTCCCTTCTTGTGTACACCTGCAAATGCCTCACATTATCAAGATTGGTGTTATCCTTGATTACCGATTCAGTATGAGGACTAAGCAAAGTGGGTTTAGAATCATTAGAAGTGTCAGGATTGGATTCAGGACTAAGTGAAATTTCAGAAGTGGTAGGGTTGGAGTCTGACATGGACTTGCGAAGGTCAAGAAAAGACAAAATATCAATGAAAGATGCTTCCTTATCTTCTGTACTAGTGTGCTCCCCCTGAAGATAAGGGTTAGGAAAATAAGGAAGATGTTCTGCAGAGGTGACATCAACAAAAACAAAGAACTTCTTTGTAGCAGGATGATAACATTTATAACTTTTTTGAGTAGAGGAATATCCCAAGAAAATGCATTTAAGGGCTCTTAGATCTAACTTCCCTGTGTTATGAATATGTACAAATGCAGTGCACTCAAATATGCGAGGTGTAAAACCATTGGTAATTATGAGATCTAATTAAAATTGAGAGAAACCTCCATAGGAGTTTTATTGTCTAGAACACGAGGTAATATGTTTATAGTGTATGTAGCAGTAAGGACAACTTCCCCCCAAAAAGATTTAGGCATGTTTGCATGAAATAGATAGGCACGAGTCATAGATAAGAGATGCCCATTTTTCTGCTCAGCTATGCCATTTTGCTGAGGAGTATATACACAGGATGATTCATGGATTATGCCTTCCTTTTGGAGGTAGGAAGACAATGTGTGATTGAAGTAATCTCTCGCATTATCAAACCTAAGCCTTTTAATTTTAACTTCAAACTGATTTTGAATCATGCTATGAAAATTAGGAAACAATGTACTCACATCTAACTTATTTTTTAGAAGAAAGATCCAAGAAACCCTAGTGCAATCATCGATGAAAGAAACAAACCATTTAGCACCAAAGATATTAGGAATAGGAGATGGTCCCCAAATATTGCTGTGAATAAAAGTGAAGAGAGAAGAGCTTCTTTTACGACTGATGGGAAAGGAAACTCGGTTGTGTTTTGCTATTTTACAAGTCTCACAATGAAAATTGGCAAGATTAATTTTATTATACAAAGAAGGAAACATAATTTTCAAAGTTCCAAAGGAGAGGTGACCAAAACGACAGTGGTAAAGCCAAATTTTATTCTCAATAGATGAGGATCCAATAAAAGAAGACAAGGACATGGGAATCTTGATATCATTAACATTTGTAGGTGGCACTAGATAGTAAAGTCCATCTTGTTCCTTAGCAAGCCCAATCCTCTTCCCCGTATTCTAGTCCTGAAAAATACATGAAGTAGAGAAGAAAGTTACTTGACCATGCAAATCTTGTGTGATTTTTTTTAATGGATATAAGATTTGTGGATAGTTTAGGAACATGAAGAACATTTCTAAGAATAAAGGAGGGAGATATTTGGATATTCCCTAAAATTGCTACGGTAACAAATGAACCATTTGCAACCGATATTTTCCTAATGCTAGGGCATGGAGTGTAAGTTTTAAAATGATAAGAAGAATAGGTCATGTGATCTGTTGCTTCTAAATCAAGGATCCAAGAATCTTGGATTGATTTATCTGAGACATTTAACCCATAGGAGTGATAGAGATTACCTGAATGAGCTAGAGAGCAAAAACTGGTATTACCAAGAGGCTTCTCTAAGGTCTCCAACACGTTACGTAGTCTTTCAACTTCATTTCTGCTGAATCCTTCAATGCCTGGAGGTTGGTCTTGGTTAGGTTGTATCAAATGGGCTTACCCTTGAGCTCTTGCTGATCCACTTTTCATATTTTTTCCATGTAATTTCCAACAATACTCCTTGGTATGTCGCAATTTTTTGCAATAGGTACACTATAGATTATCACGATCCTGTGCCTTGCCTTTTTTATCTTCTCTAGGTTGTTCAAGTGTTAGACTTTGATGCCTACCACCATTAAGGATCATGGCAGACCCTTCAATAGGTATACAACTAAGTATTACACCTCTCCGAGTCTCCTTAGCCTGAACAATTGAAATAGTGTGGTTAAGGGATGGTAGTTCATCCTTTCCAAGAAGTTGAATTCTAACTTGATCAAATTTAACATTGAGTCCTACAAGGAAATCATAAACACGATCTTTTTCAATAAAATTTTTCTTCACTGCACTTCATTTCAATACACCTGTAATGGTTCATTTCATGCCAAATGTTTCTCAGCATGTTAGCATATTCTGTTACAGATTTATTTCCTTGTCAAATCCCTGCAGCTTTAATTTTGAGCTCATACACCAAAGCAGCATCCTTAGCCTTGGAATAAGTCTACTTAACAGTCTCCCATATCTCCTTAACAGTGGTGAAAAACATGCATGTATCACTTATCTCTGGATTCATGGAATTCCAGAGCCATGCCATTATCATGGAATCTTCCTCATCCCATGCTTCATAGTGCTTGTCACTTTTCAAGGGACCAGTTCCCAAAATATGGCTTAACTTTCCCTTTTCCTTCAATATGGTCTAGACAAGTTGTGACCATTTGAGATAGTTTCTACAATTCAACCAATAATTGGGATGTAGGTTCTATAAATCCCCAACTACATTGAAATTTTCATTCATATTGGTTTTGGAGGATACAGTAACTTCGAACATTTCTAGGGATATAATAGGTCAAAAAATAGTAAAAGAAGGAAGGGTTGTTTTATGGTGTCAAACCTAAAGGTTTTGATTAAAACAATCGAGAAAGACTTTAGTTCTTTGAGGGCTGGCTTTGATTGACTAGAAGATAACTGATAATCTTCTTCACCAAAAAAGAGAAATTTAAGAAAGAAGTCAATCATAAAAATATTGTCTATTCAACAACCAAAGTCAATGAGGCTAAATCAATTACCAGACAATCTTACACAAAAAATGAAGGTTCTCCAACAACAAACTCAGATTATATAAACCCAAGTCATAATGTTGAAGCTTTTAACAGAGAGTCTGTACTCAAGAAAGAATTTGGCAGAAGAATTCAAAATTGAGTATGCACTAGTGGCTAGCCAAGAAAGTGCCAAAAAGAGGATTTCAACCGTTGAAAAATTGCTGAGACGGAACAAATCCTTCACGCACCGGCGCATGATGCACTGCGCAGATTGCTTCGTCGGCGCGTGAGCTTCATACACTGTGTTTTCGGCCACTGGAAAGTTAGGAAAGGCTGACTGGAATCTTCTATCTTCCTCTGTGCCGACGGTGAGATAAAATTAGCCACCTAAAGTATTACCCTAGTTTCTCCAAAAGGATGAACCAGAAAAAAATGGCAATGGGATACCCAGAAACGAGCCAAGAGCTCTGATACCATGTAATGAAGGGAAAGAACTTGTATTTCACTTTGTTGAGTCACTTTGATAACATGGATATTTATATACAAAATCTACACCTAGAAATGAGGCTAATTAATACAATAGTTGCACTAATTCATACAATAGTTAAACTACTAGTTGGACTAATAAATACAAGAGTGAGACTAATAAATGAGGTAGTTGACACTATGTGGGTATGCTACAGCAGATATGTCCATAAATCTAAAACATAACATCAAAAGTTACTCTCCACAAACCTATGACAAGCATCAAACTTATGGCAATTAGGTAACAACCAGATATATGTTGTGATAGATACCAATAGGCCAATATAAGTTTTTCCTCATAAAGAAACTACAAAGCTTTGCCCAATATTTTTAAATTAATACTCCAGCTGCAAAATTATATAATGAAAAAAGTCTTCAAGAAAAAGGAAAGTTAAAATTCTTCTAAAAACATGCAAAAAGAATTACAATGAGAATCACATTATGAGATGCATAACAAATAGTATTTTCATACAATATAATCATTTTTTCACTCTTATTATTAGATATGATGAAAAGCGTGCGTGTAAGATTTCATATTCAACAGCCAATAAAATCATTCAAGTCAATCAAGTAACATTATAGCAAGCACATGAACTTAAGAATAATTTAAGTTATCCATTAGTTACAAAAATTGTATGCTTTTAGGTTCAACTACTGCAAGCAAATCATTCAACATTATCATACTGTCATATCGCCAGCTTTTGAACAAGCATTTAAAAAAGATTTATAAGTCTGGACGTCTGGTTGAACCCCTTCCATTTTCATTTGTTGCATCAGGTCTACAGCCTCCCAAACATCAACTCTTTGAGCCCGCCTAAGCAATTTTCAAGAAAGGATACTTAAATAGGAAGAAGCAGGCTGATAAACCATTCAATGAAAACATTGACAAGTTGGATAAAAGTATATGCATATGAAACAACAGTTGATAGAGGCTAGAAAGCAGGAAAAACTTCATGTCTAATTCTGTGAATGTAAATTATTCATACCCATCAACCAGTATGTTTTAGACAAAGGTGTTTCTTGGAATTTTTCTTACACTCATTCCTTTCATGAATGCAAGGGCACTCTGCATTTTGCCTAACTTGCAACATACTTTCAACAATGCCTCATATGTATATACATCAACCTCCATTCCCACATTCTTCAATTTTGTGAAGTATTGGAATGACTTTCTAATGAGCCTCAAGTTGAACAAGAGGCTAACTTAGGCCAAGGAGCTCCATCTGGGCCAATTACACGTTCTATGGCTAAGAAAATTCAGGCCATGGTTGTCCAACAATTCAAAATGGAATCAGCCCATTTAGGATCCAAGCCCAATTTCTATATGGAGCCCAAGTTTGAGTGGACCAATTTGATCATGTGTTATAATGAATAAATTATAAAAAGTCAATTATGCATGTGATGAATGCATGTGATAAGTATTGGTTAAAGTCTAAGTTAGGTGAGCTATATTTATTTGAAAGTCTAAGTTAGATAAGTTAGGTGATCTACATTAGATGAAAAGTCTATGTTAGGTGAATTTCTATGCATGTTTTTCCAAATTAGGTGAGAATTAAATAAATCTTGGACTTATGCCATGAGGGTTGTTCTTGGCTATAAATATGGAAGTTATCAATGAGAAATGCAACCTTGAATGCTCTGAAAATTGGCTTAGCCTCTTATATGCGAATTTCTTATCTAAGTTTCATAAACTTAGTGGCGAAATTATCCCCGATTCTTATCACTCTCCCTCTTCTACTCTAGAGTGTGGCGAATCAAACCTAGTATTCTTGAGTGTGGCGTGCAAACTTATCATCCGAGATTGCTAGTTGTTCTATCTTTTCTTCTTTTATTTACTTGTTTCAGGGATTGTTCAATCTGAACTTCCTTGAAGCATATCATTTGGTATCAGAGCTCCGGTTGAGAGTGGGTGGAGAGAGAAACACTTTCTGGGTAGAAAGAGAGACACTTGAGAAGAGCGTTTATAGTGAGATATGGCTGAAAACAACACTACCAATGTTCCAAGAGGGCTTTCGTTGGAACAAGCTCAGATTATGGGCATACAACAAAATCAACAAGAAATGAGGGAGCAACTGCTTCGTCTAGAGCAGGCAATCACAAGATTGACTGTTCAACAACCTCCACAGCGACGTAATCATCGATTTTCCATTGATTCTGATCGTGATGAGGACACGGGAGATGAAGCTGATGCAAATAGACAAAGGAGGCAGCAGCGTGACTTGGGGAACAACATCAAATTGAAGATTCCACCATTCAAAGGTACTAGCTCACCAGAAGAGTACTTAGAGTGGGTGCAATGAGTGGAGAAGGTGTTCGAGTGTCACGACTATTCTGAAGTTAAGAAATGCAAACTAGCTGCCCTTGAATTTATTGATTATGCAAATCTATGGTGGGAGAATTTGAAATCGCAACGAAGGAGAGACGGTGAAGAAGAGATCAGGAGTTGGCAGCTTATGAAGAGACTCATGCAAAAGCGCTTTGTTCCTGACTATTACAAGCAGGAGCTCTATATCCGGTTACAAACTCTTAGACAAGGGGCCATGTGTGTTGAAGACTATGTTAAGGAGTTTGAAATGTTAATGATGCGATGTGAAATACAAGAGCCTCAGGAACAATCTATTGCAAGGTTCTTGGGAGGCTTGAATAAGGAAATTGCAGATGCAGTGGAATTACAACCTTATGTAACACTTGAGGATGTAATCAAGCTTGCTGTTAAGGTAGAAAGACAACGTAGAAGAGGAGCAACTAAACCAGGAAGCTCACGATCTATTAGTTTCAGGGGAACAAATTTAACCTCTTCGACTCCAAAAGATGTCTCAAAGTGGAATGAACGGCGACAGGAAAAGACAAGCTCCAACAACATTGTTGATACATCTAGAGGAAAGGACAAGGTTAACGATGCAAAGAACTCAAAGAGGAACAGAGAAATTAAGTGCTTCAAATGTCTTGGTTTTGGACATATTGCTTCTGAATGTCCAAATCGAAGAGTGATGATTGTTCGAGGAGCACAAGGGGAAATTGAAAGTGAAGATGAAACAGAAATTGAACAGGAAGATGACGAATGCATTATAGAGTATCCAGATGAAGGGGAGTTACTTGTAGTTCGACGAATTTTGAACTCACAAGCTAAGGTAGAAGATGATCAACGTGAGAACATATTCCATACTAGGTGTACAATTGGGGGAAAGGTTTGTGGTGTCATTATTGATGGAGGTAGCTGTACTAATGTTGCTTCAACAACATTAGTGGAGAAATTAAACTTGAAGACCACAAAGCACCCTTGTCCATACAAGCTGCAATGGTTGAGTGACCAAGGAGAAATTCAAGTCACTAAACAAGTTCAGGTACCATTTTCTATTGGCAAGTCATACAAAGATGAAGTCATATGTGATGTGGTACCAATGAATGCCGGTCATTTGCTTCTGGGAAGACCTTGGCAATATGATAGTAGAGCCATTCATGATGGGTTCACAAACACCTATTCTGTTACCAAAGATGGGACGAAGATTGTCCTAGCACCTCTTAGTCCTCAACAAGTTCTACAAGATCAATTAGCAAAGAAAAAGAAAAAGGAGAACTTATTTGCAACTAAAGGAGAAGTTCAGAGAGCCTTGCGTTCAACTAATCCTATATTGATGCTAATAGTGAAGGAAGCTATGCCAACAGAGGTAGGTTCTATACCTCCGCTGATTGAGAAATTAGTAAAAGAATTCGCCGACTTGTTTCCAGATGAGATGCCAAAAGGATTACCGCCAATTAGGGGAATTGAGCATCAAATTGATCTCATTCCTGGTGCTGCTTTGCCTAACAGACCGACCTACCGGTGTAATCCAGATGAGGCCAAAGAGTTACAACGTCAAGTAAATGAGTTACTGGAGAAAGGCTTTGTGAGAGAGTCAATGAGCCCTTGTTCAGTACCAGCTTTGCTAATGCCAAAAAAGGATGGAACTATGAGGATGTGCATAGACAGTCGGGCCATAAACAAAATCACAGTGAAGTATCGGTATCCTATCCCTAGGCTTGATGACATGCTTGACGAACTACATGGCTCTACAATCTTTTCGAAGATTGATCTCAAGAGCGGGTATCATCAGATTCGAATGAAGGAAGGAGATGAGTGGAAGACAGCTTTCAAGACGAAGCATGGGTTGTATGAATGGATGGTCATGCCATTTGGTTTGTCAAATGCCCCAAGCACCTTCATGCGTTTAATGAATCATGTCTTATGAAATTTTATTGGAGATTTCGTTGTGGTTTATTTTGATGACATTTTGATTTATAGCAAAGATCAGGAAGAGCATGGAGAGCACCTGAGGAAAGTCTTTGAAGTCTTGCGAAAAGAACAATTAATTGGCAATCTCAAAAAGTGCCAATTTTGCCAAAATCGAGTTATTTTTCTTGGGTTTGTGATTAGTCGGCATGGAGTGGAAGTTGATCCGGAGAAAGTTAAAGCTATCAAGGAATGGCCTATTCCTACAAACATTTCTGAGGTGAGAAGTTTCCATGGATTAGCATCCTTTTATAAAAGATTTGTGCAGAATTTCAGTACTATTCTAGCACCCTTGACTAATTGCATCAAAGGGAGCGGTGACTTTAAGTGGAGTGCAGCGGCCTAACGAAGTTTTGAGATCATTAAAGAGAAGTTGTGTTCAACACCAATTCTTGCACTCCCTGATTTCTCTAAAACTTTTGAGATTGAGTGTGATGCATCAGGTATTGGAATTGGAGCAGTTCTTATGCAAGAGAAGCATCCCGTTGCTTATTTCAGTGAAAAGTTGAATGGGGCAACCCTGAACTATTCAACTTATGACAAAGAGTTCTATGCATTGGTCAGAGCTTTACAAAATTGGAAACACTATTTGTTACCTAAGGAGTTTGTTATTCATACTGACAATGAGTCATTGAAATATTTGAAGGGTCAAACCAAGTTAAACAAGCGACATGCTAAATGGGTGGAGTTTCTAGAGGCTTTTCCCTACGTCATCAAATATAAAAAGGGAGCAGCGAATATAGTTGCAGATGCCTTATCTCGAAGGTATGCTTTAATCTCATTAATGAATGTCAAGTTGATGGGATTCGAGTTAATGAAGGGCCAATATAAAGAAGATCCTGATTTTTTTACTATATATTTGGCATGTGAAAAAAGTGCTACTAACGGTTTCTATAAGCATGAGGGATTCTTGTTCAAAGGTTCCAAACTTTGTATTCCCAATTGCTCTGTCAGAGAATTATTGGTAAGAGAAGCTCATGCGGGAGGTTTGGCAGGACACTTTGGTGAAAAGAAGACATTAGAGATGATTAAGGAACACTTCTTTTGGCCAAGGATGATCAAAGATGTGCATCGAGTGGTGGGAAGATGCACAATTTGCAAGAAAGCAAAAAGCAAGGAGGTTGCACAAGGTTTGTATATGCCATTACCAGTCCCTGATCAACCATGGGTTGATTTGAGTATGGATTTTGTGCTTGGGTTACCAAGAACTCCAAGGGGCAAAGATTCTGTTATGGTGGTGGTAGATCGATTTTCAAAGATGTCCCATTTTATTCCCTGTCACAAAACTGATGATGCTTCTCATATAGCAGATTTGTTCTTCCAGGAAATTGTGAGATTACATGGTATTCCAAAGAGCATTGTGTCAGATCGAGATGCCAAATTTCTGAGTTATTTCTGGAAAACATTGTGGAAAAAGCTTGGGACAAGATTACTTTTCAGCACAACTTGTCATCCTCAAACTGATGGGCAAACTGAGGTAGTCAATAGAACACTTTCTTCCTTACTTAGAGCTATTGTTGATAAGCATATGAAAAATTGGGATGAATGCTTGCCGTTTGTTGAGTTTGCCTATAATAGAAGTGTTCATGGTACTACTAAATATTCTCCTTTTGAAGTGGTTTATGGGTTTAATCCTATCACCCCACTTGATCTAGTACCGCTACCATTAAGTGACAAATTGTGCATTGATGGAAAGAAAAAGGCTGAAATGGTGAAAGCTCTACATGAAAATGTGAAGCAACAGATTGAAAAGAAGAATGCCGCGTATGAAAACGCAGCAAACAAGGGAAGGAAGCAAGTTCAGTTCATGCCAGGTGATCTTGTTTGGATTCATCTTCGGAAGGAGAGGTTTCCCAACAAACGGAAGTCAAAACTTATGCCCAAGGCAGAAGGTCCATTCAAGATTCTGGAGAAAATAAATGACAATGCTTACAAGGTTGATTTACCAGGAAACTACAATATTTCTGCCACATTCAATGTAAGAGATTTGACGTCATACTTAGATGATAATGAAGACTTGGATTTGAGGACAAATCCTTTTGAACCCGGAGAGAATGATGAGCCTCAAGTTGAACAAGAGGCTAACTTAGGCCAAGGAGCTCCATCTGGGCCAATTACACGTTCTATGGCTAAGAAGATTCAGGCCATGGTTGTCCAACAATTCAAAATGGAATCAGCCCATTTAGAATCCAAGCCCAATTTCTATATGGAGCCCAAGTTCAAGTGGGCCAATTTGATCATGTGTTATAATGAATAAATTATGAAAAGTCAATTATGCATGCGATGAATGCATGTGATAAGTATTGGTTAAAGTCTAAGTTAGGTGAGCTATATTTCTTTGAAAGTCTAAGTTAGATAAGTTAGGTGATCTACATTAAATGAAAAGTCTATGTTACGTGAATTTCTATGCATGTTTTTCCAAATTAGGTGAGAATTAAATAAATCTTGAACTTATGCCATGAGGGTTGTTCTTGGCTATAAATATGGAAGTTATCAATGAGAAATGCAACCTTGAATGCTCTGAAAATTGGTTTAGCCTCTTATATGCGAATTTCTTATCTAAGTTTCATAAACTTAGTGGCGAAATTATCCCCGATTCTTATCACTCTCCCTCTTCTACTCTAGAGTGTGGCGAATCAAACCTAGTATTCTTGAGTGTGGCGTGCAAACTTATCATCCGAGATTGCTAGTTGTTCTATCTTTTCTTCTTTTATTTACTTGTTTTAGGGATTGTTCAATCTGAACTTCCTTGAAGCATATCAACATGTAACAGTCAGAGTAACAATTCCAATTTGCTTCTGTTCCAGAGACCATAAACACATTAAAATTACTGTTTATAGTACGAGAAATGAGTTTGATATAACACCACTACAAGGATACAAGTTGTTGAAAATTATAGTTAAAACAAAGATATTCTGAATTGGAAGGCTTGCTCACTTCTACACGTACACAATTAAGCACAGCCCCCTCCCGCCTTATATATATATAGAAGTTGACTAGGCTATTTATTGTTCATGCATTTTTCTCCAAAAAATGTTTCTGAGCCATTTTAGCCATGGCATGATATTGAGCTTTGTGCTTCTCTTTTTTTTTTTCCCCTTTTAATTTGCAGATTACTGCCTTAGCATGGTGAAACACTAGTCTTACTGTCAGAAATTTTCATATGAAATATATGGGAACATGCAGTAAAAATGATGGGATTTAATGGAATTGATTCATTGACATATGATCACTGTTGTCCCCACTTATCATGATTTTGCCTCTATATTCCAGCCTTGCTTCTGTTTTTTTTTCATGCTTTAGTATATACATAGGATACCACGTAATAGTTTCAAAAGGTATCATAAGGAGTGAAACTAAAATTTTCCTCTGTATTTTTTTATTTTGCTTCACCTCAATGTTCATCACTATTCTCTATTTGCCAATGTTTTCATTTGCAACAAAGTAAATTATGATAACTACAACACTCCTAGATAAATAAATAATAAACTGCAAAAATATGGATAACAGATAATAGACGATTTTCAAACATTTTTTTTAATCTTGTCCCACTCATACAAAATTTGTAAGACCCATCCTTGAATTGTTAATATGAAAATTGTTGAAAAAGAGATTATTAGATTAATGGATTGAAAACCAATAAATTTTGTAAAGATAAATTTAAAGTACAAAATCAGGCTCTTTTTATCTGAATGTTTCATAAACACGATTCCCGTATAAGAAATTGAGAATTGCTACTCTGTATATTAAAAGTTCTAAGATATATATATATATATATATATATATATATATTACACACACCAAAGCAAAAAATAAATAAATGCATAAATATTTGTATGTACGCATATAAGTGCCCAATACATACCCAAGCCATATTTAAGTATATATTATCAAATTATTCCCACATTTGCAAATCTTCCATCTTCTTAACCGCACAATTGGCTCTTTCTCCCAGAACCCCAGACTAGTTTTTCCAGAAATATGTTTATCTAATGACCCAAAGCATTTATTTACTAATCTAAAGCATTGGGTACATTGCACCCTAATAATGTAGGGTTAAGGTGGTTAAATAGTTAAAGTTATTGCTGCGACCACTAACTAAAATATAAGACATAAACTAAGAAATATCTACATATCAAAATATAGTTCTCCAGAAGAAACCAGGTGGATGATGAACAAAGAGACAACCTCAGTAACATCTATTTGAGTAGCAATTATTTCACTTGACCAAAAACTTATGTCATGCAAACAAAAAGAACTTGTTATGTGAACAGTCTCATCATCAAATATTAATTATATTATTAAGTTGCTTCTATAATTCAAAGATCAGTTATATTTAAATAATGATGTATATTTCTCATTCCAATCACTTCCTTGTATTCACCCAACCATACCAATAAAAAGAACCAACTCCCGACAGAAAAGGCGCCACAAGGCTGTCACTGCCTGTATATGTGATGAACATAGAAGTGAAGTCAACCAATGAAGAGCTGAAACATGAGAAGTTGCCAACACAATCATGTCTATGATCAAAGCAGCAGGTAGAGTGAACGCGCAAAAATATCCCCATGATAGCTCCTTGAATAATATAATTGAAGATTGAACCCACAAACAACCAGAGTGTTGATGATGGGAACCAGGGATATACTGAGTAATTCTGATGGTATATTACTGTGAACAGTAAGTATATTCCTCTGGATAGCGAGCAGATGAATAAATGTCACTGGAAAATATAAGTAAAGGAAAAGGAAAGGAAACAAAACACTCCACTGGCTTTCGAGAGGCCAGCGTCTCTCCTCTCACTACCAAACCTTGCTTGCGACCCTCTCTTCCCTACAACAGACTAATACCCATGCAATCTGTTACTCCCTCATCTCCCCTAAGCCACATCACTCAGTTATTTACAAGCAAGATTCTCACGGACACCCTCTTCACCCAACTTACACTCCACAACTTTGGACCTCCTAGTATAGACCTTACCCGAGCACCTAGATACAGTCCCAGGCCCATCAGTTGACCATATCTGTATTGCATTGAGAGAAATCATGCCTAATACTTTGTGTATTCCATGTTAAAGAGAAAATCATCAATAATAGAATGATTTAACTTGGACCAGAAAAGACTTATTACAAATTGTTGTTATGTCCATGCGGCTTTCAATTTTATCCCTCTCTGAAATTTAAAAATAGATAGGCTTGAAGATCTAAACATACTTGTACCTTCAAAAGCCAATCTAGGATATAAGCAGCACTGTATACATTGGCATCTGAGTCTGCGGAAAGGTTGCATAAGGCATCAAAGATCTGGCTAAAGAATATAATAAAATCCTCTCTCACAACCTGACATCAGGAATAGATAAGCATTAATCCAGTATATGATCGGAATGAAACTGCATTACATAGGTCAACATTATCAAATTCTAACCTTAGTAGTGTTATATAGTGCTTCACAAGCATAATAAGAACTCTGCTATCTTGAATGGAGAAAGAATTTAACGCGGGGCACAATTTGCTGCCAGAGTGCAAGAATCATATGTAAGTAAGAATTGAAACAAGTGTCAAAAAAAAAAAGAATTGGAACAAGAAAAATAATATGCTGAGCCATGTCAAACTTAAATATATAATAAAGTGAATGATAACACTAATGCATGCTTCATGTTGAACATAGCTGGGAGGAGGACAAGCCCCAAACTCAAGAAGAATGCAATAAATTCGCCATTAATAAAAGTTAAAAGTTTCAAACACCCTGTATTAAGAACAAAAATTTAAAAGCAAATACATGTGATATTTTGTGAAGCAGATGGACCAGATACTTCTATTTGTTCACAAGCAAAACGGTATGTGATTTAAAAAGGGGCACAAAATATGAACTAAGATATATTATATATAGATTTGTTATGGAGATCAATAATTCAAACCCCTGCAGCACCTAACCACCACAATAAAGTGCATTTGACGAGAAAGTATATTCCGAAATCAACAAACTAATCACAGACAAAATTTTTTTCATGATCCCCAGCAGCAGCGAGCTGCTCCACAACCCCCTCAACCTAGCGAAAAGTCAATATACACCCATATAATCAACTAAAGCCGAACAAACCCACCCAAAACCCTAAACTCCCAATTCATCAAATTGCAAGAGGAAAAATCAACAGAGCTGCCAGGATTGAGGAGAAACCTCAAGAACAGCATTCTTGCGCTTCTCACAGAGCTTGTCAGCAAGGTTGTGAAGCACGGCAGCAGGAATTACCGAGAGAGCGTCGGCCAGGACAACGGCCTCCGCTAAGAAACTCCATCCGAAGAGAAGAGATACAAATGGTTTATTTACCAGCAGGAATAAAAACGGAGAACCGAAGAGATTCGAGAGTTCTTTGAAAAGAAACGCAGCTCTCTGGAGAGGCTTTCCTACGGGAGATCGTAGACTGAGCGAGATGGAGCTGGTTCGAATCAAAGCAATCGGCTGCACCAACAAGCGATGAGAAGAGCGCTGAGAGAGTACAGTTGGGAGTGTACCGTTGGTTGTATACCAAAGAAAAAACGATGAACCGACGGTAGAGTTCGAGTCGAGTGAATCGTGGACGTAAACGGTGTCCCCTAATATTCCTTTTTTGGGTCCGAAAGTGTCCCTTGACTTAATTGCATTAATCTTTTAAAAACCGATGAACCAAAGAAATTTATTTTTTAAAACAGGGGGTGCATAAATATTCTTTCTGATGTTGTATTTGTAATTTAAAAAAAGATAAAATGCACTTTTTATCCCTCAATTTTACTTGAATTTTTATTTTTATTTTTATTTTTATTTCTTAATTTTATTTAATTTTAATTTAATTCTTTAACTTTATTTTAAATTTTATTTTCATCCTTTAACTTTAATTGATTCTAAACTAATTTTTTAATTTTACTTTAAGCTTTATCTATCTCTTAAATTCATTTTATTCAAATTTATGCCCTCACTTAATCTTAAGTTTTACTACTCAAATACTTTTTTTCACCTTTCATTTTTTATTTGTTCATTTATTTATTGATATGCGAAAGCTCTATAAATTATAGTCATTATTATTTTGAGATTCACTTATTTTCTTATTCTTTTACGAACTAAATTAATTGGTACTCAATAGTCAAATTTGTTTAAATATTTGTTTCTTATGGAGTATCTTCAGATAGAATTATCATGGTTTAGGAAAAATAACAATAATTCAAATACTTAAAAGTTTAGTTTGTAAATATAGATTTGCCTTTATTTTTATCTAAAAGTAAGCTTTATGTACAAAAAGTAATGAATAAAATTGTCTCTTTTGACTAGTTAAATTTTTTGGCTTTGATCCTTAGGGAAAAAGTGGGGGAATTTTTTTTGGCTTGGAATAATGCTTTGTTTGTTATGTTGTTGATAGTAGTCCTCGTATGATACACATTTGTGCCTCTAACACAAAGGGAAATAGTTTTTTATTACCTTTGTTTACGGGTATCCAAAACTTCCAAACATGCAAAATTTATGGGACAAGATTACAAATAACATGTCTTATAGTTCTATTTCTATGTCATGGCTACTTATAGGAGACTTTAATCAAGTTCACTTATCTAGTAATAACTTTAGCAACCTTACTCCCATGCTAGTGGCTAATGAATTTGCAAATCTTCTAGAGCATTGTGCTGTTAATGATTTATTATCCAAAGGACAATGGTACTCTTGAACTAACAAACAAGCCTAAGACATAGTTTAGGAAAGATTAGATAAAGCCTTTTGTAATACTCAATTGTTACAAATTTCCTAAATATTGTTTTTAACATCTTGCCCCTCGTAACCAAAGTTGTTAAACTCACAAATTTAAGTAAACTCATAAAAAAAATGTAAACTTATAATATAAAATCATAAGATTTCATCTTAGTTAATAAATATTTATTAATATATATATATATAATTATATAGTTGAAATACTATATACAATAAAAAAATTATTCAAATGCAATTCCAATTATATTATGTCCAACGTAAGTTATTCGTATTTTACAACTAGTAGTACTCAACATAAACATTTTAACGTAATTATACATAAATAATCATCTAATATGACCAACTAAATAATATTTATTTTATTTTTATTTTAATAATTACATATTTAATGTAATTTTATTTTTTTTTATGTATATATAAATTAGTAATAAAGTAGATTATAATGGCTTCCTTTAAAAGAAGCTTGTACTTTGGTTTTAGGTTTGAATCCTTACATTCTTGACTAAAAGCTAATTGACATGGTTTTTGATAAATAAAATTGTAAATTTGGTAGCTTAGGTAAGTTAACTTGCTAGTCTACCTAAATTTGCACTAAGTCTTAGTGTGTGCCGATTTAACTCATTTTTCTTTAGTATAACCAAACAGTCATAAACTTGGATAATAAAATTGCGAGTTTGACAACTATGCTTGCAGCTTCTGATCATTCCCCTACAATCTTGTTTTTTAATCATCATGCTTGAGAAGTAAAACAAACAAGAAATTTGATCTTTTCTGACTAAGTTCCCATAGTGTAGAGATATAGTGAATACAGTATGGTCACAGTCATTTTATGGGTCAAAAAGTTTTACTATCTATAAAAAACTTCAGTCTACTTTGTTGTCTCTCCTACATTGGAATTTGATGTTAGTTGACAAAATTTTAAGTATGATCAAATATCTTGAACTTGAACTACATGAAGCTTAAGGAAAAATTCTAAATCCAAATGTTATCTTTCAAGAAAATATCAATAAGAACCAATTGAAAGTTTACTATGATTGCAAAGAAATTATCTAAGCACAAAGAGCTCAATCATGGAGATCATAATACAAAATATTTCAATATTGTTTCTTCTAAACATAAAGTTATCAGCTGCATTCTTGTTCTAAGAAATGATTAGGATATCCTAATTGATGTTCCAGATAAACTAGAAGACTTGGTGTATAATTATCTTGTTTTATTTACTCTATTCAGGATCACCAAAGTTTCAATACTATCAAATATCTACTTCTTGGTATTCCTATCCTAACTCTTACGAAAGGGCAATTAAATATACTTCACGGTGATTTAGTTTAGAAGAGATTAGAAATGTTGTCTTTCATCTCTTTATAGACATTGCACTTGGACCTTATGGTTTTACTACAGGATATTTTCAAGTTTACTAGGATATTGTTGATACTAACATCTTCTATCACACCTTAACTTTAAAGGGTGACAGGTACGAAAGGAGAAGTAAACCCCGCCTTTGTAAGCCCAAAATTGAACTAACTGTCCACTTAATGAACATAATTAAGCAATTAAGTATGATCTATTATTAACATGAACCATGACTAATGCAAATGAAATTCTGCAAGTTCGTTACTAAAAGGTTCCTTTAGGAATGTAAATGAAAGTTTTGGTAGAATCTTTTGTGAATGTGGGACTCCAAAACCTCCACAATCAACCAAAGACTTAAGGCTAAAATGATCTCACCATTGACATAGAGCTATACAGATCCAATATTCTTACCTGTGACAAAAGGAATACTAGTTTCACCCTTACAAACAATGCAAGGCTCACCAGTTAGTCTCATAATTGGTTTTAAATTGTAGGTTTGTATCCTGGATCAATGCTAGTCTCTAAAATAAAAAACTAGAGAGAAGGGATAAGTGACAACACAATTAATGAGTAAATATCATTAAATATACCTAGAATAGGACAAGCAAGTCACTAGAGTTTTTCATAACCATATAGTTTTTTTTAGTTCAAAACATGTTTAAACTCAATATGTCACAATCATATATAAAAAGGTTTGTAAACCATATAACATATTCCATAAGGTTTTAGTAAATCCATAGATGTTTTGCAAATCATATCGTACCATTAAGCACTTAAATTTCATCAATAATTTTAAAAAGGTAATATCGAAGTGGAAAATATCTCAAAGAACCTATCTAAATTCATAACAATCACTAGCTCTAGGCTAAGGAATCATAGTATAGATAATAGTTAGAGTCGAGCAATATGGCTCACAAATGTGGGGTGGCCATCACATTCGAGGCTAGTAACAACCCTACTAGCTGGAGTTCAGAACAGATCATGGTGCACTAAGGTCAACGTCTACTTGGTTACAGGGTTTTGTATTGGATATATTTCCAAGAAAACTGCATTTTCCATAGTATACATTATCAAAAAACATATCCAAATAAATTTCCAATTTCTAGTAATTTGTATAGTAACATAATGATTCAAAAAAGTTCTCAAAATATCATACAGTATGTACATCATTCAAATGATCTTTTAGATACGAAGGAATATTACCAAAAAAATTTCTCAAATTTCAAAGAGTGCAAATAAATGTCAGAATTAACACAATAATTTAAAAGGCCTATTCCCAAAGCACCAGAGCATATGACACAAAAATATTTCACAAACAAACAATTCAAAACATTGAAAACAGGCATTATTAGCAATATTTACTCACCTAGGGGAAAGCACACACGACAATCCTTTTTTCCAATCATCTCTTTCAAAACCAAAGCCTATGGTCCTATAATAACAAATAATGCACATTTAATCTCTTATACGAGAAATTATCCTAAATTTAAATAATTGCCAATGTCTAATTTAATACTTGTCTAATTACTATGTACTAAGTCTCATAAATCTCAAAGGTGGGTGTTAGCCCTTTATCTTCCAATATCACATGTAAATTTTGCCACCTAGCTCAAATCTTATATTTATTTATATATTCATTTATTTATTGTTCAATTATTTACTTTCCCTTTTATTGTGTATTTAATCCTATATAGATATATATACATATATTCCAAAAGTAATTTATATTCTTAATTATGAGTTAACTAATATCATCAAGATAACTTCAAGATTTGGTGATTAATATAAATCACTTACAGTCATTTAGTCAATAGCTATAGGGTTACCTTCATCCCTCTTTTTCAAAACAACAATGAAAATTAAAGAAAATTTAGGAAAAGCCTCTAATTTAATGTACTACCTCAAACGATAATATTCAAATGTCTAATTTCTTCCTCTAATAGTAACTATTAATGGAAATTTTCCAAAATTTCAAAATTTCGAAATTCCTTCAAGCTTCATGTTCAAACAGAGGGATTTTGAAATTGGAGTCCGAAATCAAGCAATTTCAAGTAGGAATTAGAGGGGAAATGATAAGAACTAATCAAAGAATCAAAACCCACCATAATTTAAAGAAATCTCTCCAAAATCAAGACTAATTTTGAATTTACGCTACCAACACACTAAAAAGAGGGGTTTCAAAATTAAAACCCCAAACTCAAAAATTGATCACAAATTCTTGAGGGGAAGGGACAAATTTGATGTTAGGAAGCAAGGACACAACCTATGTTAGGGAAATTCCTCCCAATTTACACCCAATTTCGATTCTTATAAAACCCTAAAATTGCTAAATGAAGAGGTCTAAAATTAAATATCAGTTTTGCAAGATTAGGGACTGAAATTAGAGGGGAAAGCTCAAGCTACTCACCAATTAAAGAAGGCACATTAGAATTTCAAGAATTTTGCACTAAATCCACTCAATTTCCCTCTTAACCATACTTGATGTTGTGTGAAGAAGGAAGCGTTTTCTGGTGAAGCAATGGCATAATCCTGAATAGAAAGAGAATGAGAGAGGAAAGAAAAAAGAAAGGAAAGAAAGAGGGAAACGAATAAGATTAAAGGTATTCTTGTATTTCCATAACAATGAACAGATGTCAGGTTTATAAAAAGGTAGAATATTTTTTCTCTCTACTTATTTTAGGATTTTATCTTTTATGAATTATTTAAATTTTTAACTCATAATACATTTCATTCTCTTTTTTAGAAAAAACTAATTTTTTTCCATTCAGACTTAACTATTAAATAATTAAATTTAAGGAGTGTTACATCTTCAATATGGTAATGTCCTTTTTTCACAACTGTTTCATGCTCAAAAGCCCTAGCTACACTTTTATTTCTCTTATCCTTAAGATTAGGCTATCACAAAATATTAAAGACTTTTGGTTTGTATCTCTTTCCAATTTAGTTTCCAAAAATATCTCTAAGGTTCTTTGCAATTGTCTATGCAACATTTTTAATGATATTATTGCTCTCAATCAAAGTGCATTCATAAAAGGTTGTCTTATTTTAAATAACATACTGTTTACTGCCAAGGTTATGCATAAACTTTAAAACTTAAAAGGAAAAGTTCAGAGATGGTGTGCTCTTAAATAAGATATCTCAAATGCTTTTGACATGATTTCTTGGGATTTCCTTGCTGTTGATCTAAATTGTATGAACTTCCCAGATAATTAGATGCAATGGATCATACAGTATAGTGACATATCAAGTTCTCACTAATGGTTCACCCTCTAAACTTCTTGGCACTTGCTTTAGTAATCAATCCTGCCTTTTATTCTTTTATGCTTACATCACAAAGTCTAGAGTTTATTCATGTTTTATAGTAGCTTCACCATTTATTTAATTACTTTTAAACATGTTTCCATCACTTATGCTATCTAATTACACTAAACTACTTGCAACCACTTGGCCTCTCTTATCTATATGTATTTATTTTCTTTGTTTGTCTAATATAGCTTTGCCATATATGTTCTTACTACTTCTAACAGCTATCCATGTTCTAATTATGCCAAGTCCTCTTCCTACTTATATTTAACGGTTAATTTATTTTAGTATTTGATTGTTAATTTCTCATGCTACTTCTCTTTTTTACTTATTAAACATTATTTCCCATATTGTTCTATTAAATTCAATTTATTGTTCTATAACTTTATTCAGATATGTTTAATTAATTTTATTAATGTCAATTTCTTAAATACCTTTTATCCAACTTAGCTTAGCATACTATGTAAATGATTTCTAAACTACCAATCATATCCTAATTAGTAATTTATTTTACTAAATTTATATGTCATAAAAGTTCTCTACTAATAATCAACTTTATTAATTAGAACAATTTTTTT
Source organism: Delonix regia (assembly GCA_037074485.1). Taxonomy (NCBI): domain Eukaryota; kingdom Viridiplantae; phylum Streptophyta; class Magnoliopsida; order Fabales; family Fabaceae; genus Delonix; species Delonix regia. The sequence goes on along the minus strand of CM073449.1, from coordinate 16,228,447 downwards.
CTAAATTCATGAAAGGGCCAAATCCTAGTAGCTTAATTTCTCTAGAAACTTTCCTCAAAGGAAACTCTTGCCGAGAGAGTTTTCCTAAAAAGCTTTAGGATGTTATAGGTAGTTAGGTTAACAATGATTAAATCAGTTTTAACCTTCAATTTAATTTATCCCTAAAATTGTTATTACCTTTCTAAGAAATTTTCTCCTTTATTCACCAAATTGACATTTTTTTTAGGGAATTTCCTTGAACTCCTCTTGTATGCATCTCACCAAATGGTCAACTCTCTATTAGAGTAAAGAGGTAGGAGATTTTGGAATCTGAGCTACTCACCCTTTTAACATATCCCTCATTAACGAGCACATTTAGAGATATATTCATTTTAATCACTCCTCTTTTCTCTCCAGGATAATGTGAAATAAATATTGCCATCCTAATTTTTATAGAATCACTATGCATAGATCTAGTTCTTTTTGGATGTGAAAAGGAGTTTTTAAATCCTAAGATCTTATAATCAAGAGACTTCAATGGTAGATTGGGAAAGGAACTAATATCTCCAATTATTATCCACTATGTAATGATTTTACACTGGATTATGGTATTAAATGGATTTAGCACCTTGTTTCGAAGCTATACCTTGAGAATTCTATTAATCATATTATTGCTACTCTTCTTTCCTTTACCAGTTGGTTAGATCTCCTGGTTTGGTCAAGAAATAAATCATGACCTTACATAATGAGATATGACTACAAAATTCTCAATTTGAATTTTTAACACAATTCAATCACCGATTTCACTAAATGGAAGGCTCCTCGATGAACAAAGCTCCCTCATAGGATTCTCTTATTCACTTGGCATCTTCTTAACAAAGCCCTTGTGTTGGGAGACATCTTAGTTCATCATAAAGCCAATATTAATTCTGATTGTCGTAACCGACCTTTCAGTGGGAAGAATAAAAAGAGTTTAAAATTGATTCCCAAAACGAAACTTGAAAATCAATTTATTTGGAGTCGCCATTAAAATTTTTAATGAAAAACTTTGGAAAAAAAATTTAAAACAAAAAGAAAAGGCAAAACGGTATGCAAAACCAGAGATGGATTCGGGAGTCTATTTGAATGTGGGGAAGGTGTTAAGTACCCAATAACACCCGTCTATAAGGACGGTTACTGTCGTAACCGACCTTTCGACGGAATAAAATAAAAAGTGTTTAAATTGATTCCCACAAATGAATATTGGAAATCAATTTATTTGGAGTCGCCACCAAAATTTTTAATGGAAAACTTTAGAAAACCAATTTAAAACAAAAAGAAAAAGGCAATGTGGTTTGCGCAATCAGAGATGAGTTTGGGAGTCTATTTGAGTGTGGGGAAGGTGTTAGGCACCTCACAACACCCATCCATGAGGACGGTTACCTTAAACTAGTTAATTGAAATAGAATATGGCCTTAAATTTATCTCAATTACCCTTTATTAACATGCATGTCTGTTAAATAGAGAAGACAAAAATGACAATAGTAGAAACAAATAGATAGATATTTACAAAGGGTGGACTTGACCTAGGATGAAAGCCTAGGGCCTACGTACCCCGTAATAGGGATCAAAGTCCACGTAGTTCAACTAAAAAGGCATGTTTATTGGTTAATGATTTGTAAATTTTGTGATGAGTACATGAGGGTTTCAATTAAACGAATATTCGTAAACAAAACGTAATTGGGATTTGGTTTGTATGTTTTAATTTACGACAACCTGATTAATCTAACCCTTTTGACCTCTTCATTTTTCTTTCTTTTTAATTTATTATTATTTTTTGTTTTTGGAATTTTAATCTTTATTTTAAAATTTAAATAAAATGAAATTATTATAAAGAATGAATTTGATCACATAAAGAAAAGATATCATTTAATTAAGACATTTATTTTTGTAATATTGTTATTATTGTTATTATTATTTTATAACAAATATGTGCTAATTTTGGGAATCCAAGGAGATTAAAATCTCACATGACCCCATGCAATCGAGGAGAACAATATTCTCACACGATAATTTCGTAAATAATAGAAAATATTTAATTAAAGTAAATATTTAATTATTATTATTATTTTTACAACAAATGTGCTAATTTTAAAGATCTAAGGAGATTAAACTCTCACATGATCTCATGCAATCGAGGAGGATAAAATCCACACACGATAATTTCATAAATAATGGAAAATTATTTAATTAAAGTCAATATTTAATTATTATTATTTTTAAAATAAATGTGCTAATTTTAAAAAAATCTAAGGAGATTAAAATCTCACATAATCTCATGCAATCGAGGAGGACAAAATCCTCACACGATAATTTCATAAATAATGGAAAATATTATTAAAGCCAATATTTGATTATTGTTATTTTTAAAAAAAGTGTGTACTAATTTTAGAGATCTAAAGAGAATAAAATCACATATGATCCCAGACAATCAAGGAGAACAGAATCCTTACACGATAATTTCATAAATAATGGAAAATATTATTAAAGTCAATATTTGATTATTATTATTTTTAAAACAAGTGTGTACTAATTTTAGGGATCTAAAGAGATTAAAATCACACATGATCCTAGGCAATCGAGGAGAACAGAATCCTCACATGATAATTTCATAAATAATGGAAAATATTTAATTAAAGTAAATATTTAATTATTGTTATTTTTACAACAAATGTGCTAATTTCAAAGATCTAAGGAGATTAAAATCTCATATGATCTCATATAATCGAGGAGGATAAAAATCCTCACACGATAATTTCATAAATAATGGAAAATTACTTAATTCAAGTCAATATTTAATTACTATTATTTTTAAAACAAGTGTGTACTAATTTTAAAAAGATCTAAGGAGATTAAAATCTCACATGATCTCAAGCAATCAAGGAGAATCGAATCCTCACACGATAATTTCATAAATAATGGAAAATATTTAATTAAAGTCAATTTAATTATTATTATTTTTAAAACAAATGTGCTAATTTTAAAAAAGATCTAAGGAGATTAAAATGTCACATGATCTCATGTAATCAAGGAGGATAAAATCCTCACATGATAATTTCATAAATAATGGAAAATTATTTAATTAAAGTCAATATTTAATTATTATTATTTTTAAAATAAATGTGCTAATTTAAAAAAAAATCTAAGGAGATTAAAATCTCACATGATCTCATGCAATCGAGGAGGACAAAATCCTCACACAATAATTTCATAAATAATGGAAAATTATTTAATTAAATTAAATATTTAATTGTTATTGTTTTGTATTATTATTATTATTTGCAACATATGTATTAATTTTTGGGATCTAAGGGGATCAAAATCTCACACGGCCCCAAGTTCTTGGGGAGAATAATATTCTCACACCATGACTTCTTGAAAACTTTACTTGCAATACCAAAATAATAATATTAATACACCAAAAAGGCAAAAACCAAACAAAGCAAAAAAAAGGAAAATAAAAGGGATGGAAGCTAACATGCAGAATAACTCCCTATTCACCATGCAAGGTAACCCGAGACTCTCTTACCGTGGCTCTGCTTCGCACCGATGGACTTTCTCCTGCAGCTTCCCATGGTTTACCTCCACCACCGGCCTCGAATCTTACATAATCCTTATGACCACGTAATTCCAATATCGGTGTTTTCTTTGCCACATCCCAGTACTTCACGAGAGCATCATTGCCATTAGAGATCAAATGAAGCCTATCAAATGACGGGTATTTGAACAAAATGGATAGGGCATGTGTGAAAGCGAAGGTGACGAAGTGGGGTCTGAGTTTTGAAGTTGAATACTTGGACCCAACTAGAGAGGTCAGAGGTGGCAATGAGGCAGTCATTGGAGTGGAATAAGGTGCAGGAAACAACATCAAAGAAGGAAGAGATGGTGGAGGTGAGTGAAAGGGTTTCAGAGCTGTAGATTGATAGGGAGGCATAGTGAGCAGTGGGGAAACTTGGATGGGAAGAGGGTGAGAAGGTGAGAGAAGGGACAGAGATGAGGTTTGGGATTTGTTGGGTCTTGAAGGAGGACCAGTATTTAGGTCTAAGGGTTTGCTTAGGGGTTCTGGGTTTTGATTTCAACTTAGGCTTCATGGGAAATGTTTGGGAGAGATGCAACTCTGCCATTGAAGGTACAGGTGAGCTTTGGTGGCTTCGTCGAGTTCAGTCTTTTGAAACAGAAGTGACCCTTCCTCCTCCTCTTCTAACTCTTTCAGTTTCTCTCTCCTCTATCTCTCTCTCTCTTCCTTTATGGTGTGCCTCCCTCTTTTCTCCTTCTCTTCTTTTTTTCTTCTCTTTCAGCTTGCTGTAAACCCATTTCTGATTAGACGAAAATGAGCGAAGTGAACTAGAACAACGAAGAAGCTCGTCGTGAAACACTTGCTGCTCCCAAAAATTAAGAAGAGTGACGAGCTGAGACTGTTTCAGGAGGCAAAAGGCAAGCTACCACTGGTGAAGAATTCAACTGTGGCATCGAGAAAGCTTGGTGGGTTGGTGATGCTGCCGGGGCTGTTGTGGGGGGATGAGGAAATAGAGCTAGTGGACTTGAATAAGGTGGCACTGCCTGCTAATGGTGGGAGTGTCATTAGGATTTTTAAGGAGCTGAAGCAATCGGTTGCCAGGTTGAAGCCATTGGTCATAGAAGAAGACAAGGAGTTTTTGGTGAGCAAACGAAGAGGAGGCTCCACTATGGTGTGACCCCTCCCTCTCTTGGACTCTCCTCCCTCTACCCTTCCATTTTTTTTCTGTTCTCTTGGCTTGTCTCTATCCCTCAGTCTCTTTTCTTCTCTACTACTTCATACGCATATCTTTCCTTCCCCACAGCTTCTTCTCTCTCTGGTTTTTTTTTCTTCCTTTTCACCTGGTTTTCTCCTTTCTCTAAACCGTCCTCCCTCTGCCCAAGCTCCTTGCTTTTTCTTTTCAGCTTTTTCCCAGGTTTTCACATGCTGGCAACTTTATCACCTTTTGTTTTTAATTTTTATTACTATTATCATTATTATTAATTAATTTTTATTTTTTGATTTTTTAATTTTCATATTTTTGTTTTGTTATATATGTTTTATTATTATTTTTTATAATTTTGCTTTGATTTATCATAATTAATCTAATTAGCTAATTTTATTTTTTTTTGGTTTTGAGTTTATTTAATTGTCTCTCATCATTTATGTTTTATTTCAAATTGTCTCCAATTGAAAGTGTCAGTTGAAATTTTGTGATTTTTAATTTTTCCTATTTGCTTAATTATTAATTAATTGGTATATCAATTAATTAAATAATTAGGCAATTAGGGATTGGGTGTTCACAGTTACCTTAAACTAGTCAGCTGAAATAGAATATGGCCTTAAATTTATCTTAATTATCCTTTATTGACATGTATGCTTGTTAAACAGAGAAGACAAAAATGACAATAATGGCAGTAAATGAACAGATATTTACAAAGGGCGGACTTGACCTAGGATGAAAGCCTAGAGCCCACATACCCCACGATAGGGATTAAAGTCCACGTAGTTCGACCAAAAGGTGTCTCTATTGGTTGCTTATTTGTAAATTTTGTGATGAGAATAGGAAAATTTAAATTAAATAGATTTTCGTAAACAAAATGGAATTAGGATTTGATTTGTGTGTTTTAATTTACGACAACCAGATTAATCTAACTCTCTTGATCTCTTCATTTTTTTACTTTTTAATTTATTTTTTTAATTTTGTATTTCAAATATTTATTTTCAAATTTAGACAAAATGATTATCGGATAAGATTTTTAGGATTTTTATATTGTATTCATTTTTTTTATGATTTCTGAATTTATGTATTTTTTGGATTTTGGTTTTTATTTATTTTTAGATTTTTAAAATTAGAATTTATTGTTGAAATTAGAACAAAATTACAACTGAAAGCCCTTTTCAGAATTTTTGAATTTATATATATTTTTTGGGTCTTTGGATTTTTCTAATTTTGAAAGTGGGATTATGGTTAACAGGACTTTTAATTAATTTATATATATATATATATATAATGAGAATTTATTCTGAATTTTAAACTATAATGGAAAAATATTTCTATGATTTTTTGAATTTATGATTTTTGTATATATATATATATATATTTATATATATATGTATTTTTAAAATTTAGAATTCATTTGAAACTTAAAGTAAAACTAAAATAAAAAAATAATCTTAGGATTTTAGTTACTTACTAAGACAAACATCCCGATTTTCTTTAACTAATTCATCTCAATATTTTAAATGTTAATTTTTGAAACCTGAGGAGACTCCAAGTCTCACGCGATCTCTACTAATTAATCATTTGATGCCTGAGGAGACGAGTAATCTCACTTAAAAACCCAAAATATAGAATAAAATATTTATGAATTTTTTGAGATTTTGTTTTATGTATTTTATGGATTTTGAAATCAGAATTCTTTTAGTCTTATTTTTAATAGGATCAATTCCCGAAGCCTACGAAGACCCAAGTCTTACATGGTATTTTTTAATTAATTAAATTTTATAAAACACCGAATTAAACATTTTGTAAATAATAGAAAATACTTAATTAAGATATTTATTTTTGCATTATTATTATTATTGTTATTATTATTTTAAAACAAATTTGTATTAATTTTCAAGGTCTAAGGAAATTAAAATCTCACACAACCCCAAACACTCAAAGAGAATAATATTCCCACACGATATTTTGTATATAATAGAAAATATTTAATTAAAGTATTTATTTTATTTTTGCATTATTATTATTATTTAAAACAAGTATGTATTAATTTTCAGGGTTTAAGGAGGTTAAAATCTCACACGATCCTACACATCTGGGAAGAACAATATTTTCACTCAATAATTTTCTTAGAACCTTGTTTGTAAGGCCAAAAATTAATTGCATATTGACATAAAAAGATAAAATAATAAATAAATAAATAAATGAAAAGAAGACATAAAAAATACGAGAAAGCAATAGACCCACCCACAACCATTTTGCCATGCACGTCCAGACCTCTCCTATGCATTCACCATATCTATAGTCTTGGTATACCTAAACACACACACACACACACACACACACACACATATGTATATATAAAAATATAATGAAATACATAATAAAATAAAATAAGAATAAAATAAAAAATAAAATGAAGTTGAAAAAAACAAATAATAATAATAATAAAATAATAAAATAAATTAAAAAAAAGACATCGAAAACAAAAACAAGATACCCCACGTCTCACCATGCATGCCATTCCACTTTCATGCATTCTCATGCTTCTTTAAGTTAACATCTCTTATGTTATATATATATATATATATATACACACATAAATACACATATGTATATATATATATATATATAGTAAAATAAAATAAAATAAATAAACAAAAAAAAAAACACAAATGCAAATGCAAAATGAATAACATGAAGCGTGATGCATGCAAGTTCACCTACTCCCTTCTCTTTCTCCGCGATGTGGTTTCCTCTCAGCTTGTCTCTCTTTCTCTTCCTTGGTTCCACGCTTCTCTCTCTACGTCCTCTGTTTGGCTATGTTTTTAGAGCACTGAAATAGAGTGTCCACCCTTGCATCTTCCTTCCTCCTCTTCTCTTTTCATTCCTTCTCTTCTCTTCTTTTCGGTCTGTCACACAGCAACTCATCTTTCTCTCTCTCTTTGGTTCAACGCTTCTTTTCTTCCTTTCTTTTTCTTCTCTTCTGTTCAGTGTTTCTATCCTTCTTCCCTTCTTCTTCTCTTCTCCTTCCTCTTCCTCTTCGATCCAGAGCTTTTTTCTTAGTTTCCTCTCTCTCTCTATCTAACTGTGACCTCCTCCTTCCTTTCTCTCACCTCGGCTCCCTTCTTTCAGTGTGCTCCCCTATCTTATAACTCCACCAGCCACCTTTTCTCTTTAGCGTGCTTTGTTCACCACCTATCCTTTTTCAGTAGCATATCCCTCCACTTTTGCTGTGTCTCCCGCGTCTTCAGCCTCCCTGTGTCCTGTTGTCCCCTGTGAGTGTGTGTGAGGATACTGAATGAGAAAGCTAAAGTGGAAGAGAGTAAAGCCTGCACTTGGAGGTAGTGGAATGCCTTTTTTTCAACCTTTTTGTAGCTTTACACGATGCAGCCTTATTGCCTCCTCTTTTTTTTTTTTTAATTATTATTACCATTATTATTAATTAATATTATTTGAATTTTTTAATTTTCCATTTTTATTATATATATCTTTTTTTATTTTTTATACTTTTGTTTTAGTTTATTATAATTATTTTAATTAACTAATTTTATTTTTAGGTTTGGAGTTTATTTAATTGTCTCTCATTTTTTATTTCCAATTTCCAATTTGTCCCCAATTGAGAATGTCATTTGAAGCTTTGTCATTTTAAATTTTTCCTATTTACTTAATTATTAATTAATTGGTGTATCAATTAATTAAATAATTAGGTAATTAGGGATGGGGTGTTCATAGTTGCCCCTCTTTGATTGTTTCTTAAGTTATAGAAGTGAGTATTGGGAAGAGGTGACCTAACTTAAAAGTAAGCAAAGACGTGAACACACCATTCCTTGTGCTTAGGGAAAACCAGTAAAATGAGACCTTATGTAAATCAGAGCCTGGACAGGATAGTAAGTAGCCTAGACATGATGCAGGACTTTGTTAACTGGCCACAATGTAGGACTTTTAGCCAAAAATGTAAATTGCCCTAGACACAATGTAGGTCTTTTGATAAAAGATGTAAATTGCCCTAGGCACGATATAAGACTTTAACAGAAAATGTAAATTGCCCTGGACATGATGTAGAACTTTAACAGAAATGTAAATTGCCTGGACACGATGCAAGACTTTGACAGAAATAGAAATTTCCTGGTGCGATGCATGAACTTTTGAAAGAAATGTAAATTTCCTGGACATGATGCAGGACCTTTGATAGAAATGTAAATTACTTGGGCACAATGCAGGACTTTCGACAAAAATGGAAATGCCTGGTGTGATGCACGAACTTTAACAAAAAATGGAAATTGCCCTGAACACGATGCAGGACTTTGACAGAAAATGTAAATTGCCTGGACACGATACAAGACTTTTGACAGAAATGTAAATTACCTGGACACGATGTAGGACTTTTGACATAAATGTAAATTACCAGGACACAATGCAGGACTTTGACAGAAATGGAAATTGCCTGGATACGATGCAAGAATTTTAACAAAAAATGTAAATTGCCTAGACACGATGTAGGACTTTTGACAGAAATGTAAATTGTCTGGACACGATGCAGGACTTTTGACAGAAATGTAAATTGCCTGGACACGATGCAAGACTTTTGATAGAAATATAAATTGCCTGGACATGATGCATAACTTTAACATGCCTGGACACAATGCAAGACTTTTGACAGAAACGTAAATTGCCTGGACATGATGTAGGACTTTTAATAGAAAATGTAAATTGCCTGGACACAATGCAGGACTTTTGATAGAAATGTAAATTGCCTGGACATGATGCAGGACTTTGACAGAAAATGTAACTAGAGGGGTGATATATTAAGTTATAGTTTATACCGGTTGGAAAGAAACCATATTGCCTGGAGCGAAAGAACTATCTAACCAAGCTTCTTTTGTTGTGACCTTGAATTCGTCGTTTCAATAGCTGATGATCCACATAACTTTATCTCTTCAGGTCAAAACTAGTCAGGTTTAGTTTTCTTTCTTACAATAGACCAGAGGACACTAAAAATGCTTCAATCTCTTTCTATGAAGTAACCTGATAACGAAATTAGAAATGCCAAGACGTGTATATGTTTCACACTTTAAGCTTTATCCCAGTAATTACGTGGAAGCACTTATTAAAAAAAATCATGGATGTTTCCAAAATGTGTATCATTAGACAATATTTTGAACGCCATCATTCACTTGAATATTTATTTTGCATATTGAATGCATGGAGCAATTATAATGGCGAAATGGTTATGTAGAATGAAAAAAGAGTAATAAGAAGCAAGTCTCTAAAATGAGCATGTGACTTTATTTTGAAGATAGATCATATGGTCCTAGGAAAGTGGGTGATAAATTGAATACAAATGCAAAGAATAGCAAAAATGGCAACTGTAATGACTTTAACTTTTAGCTCTAGGTGGTACTGGTCGTTTGCGCCTGGTGTTGCCATCAGATACACCTATTTTGAAACTGATTAATGAAGACAATCTTTAAGGATCCTTCGAGGTAGGCAATTTAGTCCTTGTGCAGCCTCACTTTGTTCATCATCTATTGCCCTAACTTTTGTTTAAGCCGCCTTTTCAAGTTTTTGACTTAACGGGCCCCAATTGTAAAATCTCTTTTCTTTCTTCTTTCTTTTTTTCCATCATTCCCATTTTAAGTAAAGTACTTCTTTACTACATCAGAGTTAACTGGTTTCCCAAGCTCCCTTCCATTCATATCGGTAAGAACCAATGCACCTCCAGAGAATGCTCAAATCACCACATATAAACCTTCATACAAAGGTGCCCATTTGCATCTATTATCCTCCTAATTTGGGAGGATCTTTTTTAGAACCAACTCCCCTGGCTTGAATTCCCTGCAACGAATCTTTTAATTAAAGGTCCTTGTCATCCTTTTTTAGTATAGTTGCCTATGACACATGGCTACTAGTCACTTTTTTTTTATCATATTCAGCTGCTCGTACCATGTCTTTACCCACTCACTCTCCTCTAGATTGGATTCTATCAACACTCAGAGAGAAGGGATCTCAACTTCAATCAGGGTGATTGCCTCCATACCATATACTAAAGAGTAAGGAGTTGCCCCTGTGGATGTTCATGCTATTGTGTGATACCCATGAAGAGCATACATAAGCATCTCGTGCCAGCCTTTGTAAGTAATAGTCATCTTGCTAATGATCTTTTTGATATTCTTGTTTGCTACCTTAACTACCCTATTCATATGTGGCTGGTAGGATGTAGAATTGTGATGCTTAATCTTAAATTGTTCGCATAATTTCTTAATGTCAGCTTTGTTCAGGTTGGGAGCATTATCAGTGATAATCCTTTTTGGTATACTATATCAACATATAATGTTCGATTTCAGAAATTGGAGGAAGACCCTTTGGGTAATATTGGAGAATGAACATGCCTATATCCATTTTGTGAAGTAATCAATGGCTACTAAAATGAAATAGTGTCCATTAGACGTCTTTGGATTGATGGGGCCAATCACATCAATTCCCCATATTAAGAATGGCTAAGGTGCCACCAAGTTGTGTGAAGGTTGCGGTGGACCATTGATCCTATTGGCATATGTCTGGCACTTATGACATTTCCTCATGTAATCAATGTAGTCTTTCTCTATGGTTAACCAGAAGTATCCACACCTTGGTATCTGTTTAGTCATGGTATGGCCATTAGCATGGGTTTTGCATGTCCCTTTATGAATCTCTGTCATTATCCTTCGTGCTTTTGATGTATCCACACATCTGAGCAGAGTGTTGTCCCATGACCTTTTATACAATACCTTTCCATTAAGAAAGAAATTCATTGCCAATCGACGAATGATTTTTTTATCATTCTCAAAAGCCCCAACCAGATATTGTTGATTTTGGACATAGTTCTTTATATCATGGAACCACGGTTGCCCATCGCTTTCTTCCTCCACATTTAGGCAGTAAGCTGGGGTGTCCCAAGTCTCAACCTGGAGGGGTAGCATGTTGACTCCACAATCTAACTTAATCATTATGGCCAGGGTAGCCAATGTATTGACAAATTGATTTTTATCACTAGTCAGATATTTGAAATTTATCTCCTTAAACCTTGATAACAATTCTGTCAGGTGCTTTTGGTATAGGATCAGTTTTAGATCTTTGATTTGCCATTCCCCCTTTACTTGATAAATTACAAGGGCTGAATCTCCAAACACGTCAAGATCTTTGACACCTAACTTTAAGGTGGCTTGCTACATAAGCCTCATATTCCGCCACATTATTTGTGCAATCGAAACCGAGTTTGGCTGCCACTACATACTGCTTACCTTCAAGTGATGTTATCACCGCTCCTAATCCACTGTCGTGTACATTGGTGGGCCCATCAAAATACATTGTCCACTTGACCTCCTTTGGTTCATCTTCTTCCATTGTCAGAATATCCTCATCCGGGAATTGGAAGTCTAGCGGTTGATATTCATCCAAGGGATTAGCCGCCAAATGCTCGGCTATAATGCTCCCTTTGACTGATTTACTGGTCATATACTTCACGTCGTATTCTGATAGTATCACTTGCCATTTTGAGACTCTTCCAAATACATAAGGACTCTCGAAGATGTATTTGATTAGATCCATCCTGGAGATCAGCTATGTGACATGGTAGAGCATGTACTGCTTCAGTCACCGCAACAGGTCTTCTCAATTAACGGATACTACGACTCACATTCATTAAACTTTTTGGTTAGATAATAAATAGCTTGCTCTTTTCTTTCTGATTCATCATGCTATCCTAACACAGCACTCATGGACCCTGGTCGGATCATCAAATAAAGGATAAGGGGTCGTCCTGGTGGAGGTGGTACCAAGACAGGGGGATTTAAGAGGTACTCCTTTATCATGTCAAATGCCCGCTGACAAGTCTCATTCCATTCTCTTGATTGGTTCTTGAGTAATAATTTAAACATCGGTTCATAAGTAGTAATTAAGTTTGCAATGAACCTAGCTATGTAATTCTAATGCCCTAAGAACCCTCAGACTTCTATTTCTGTACTAGGTGGTGGCATATCATGAATTGCCTTAATTTTATCAAGGTCTACTTCTATTCCCCTCTTACTGACAATGAATCTCAAAAGCTTCCTTATTGTGGCCTCGAATACGCATTTGCTAGGATTTAACTAGAGTTTGTACTTCTGCAATCTTTTAAAGAGCTTTCGCAACACTACCACATGACTCTCCCCTTCAGCTGATTTAACGACCATGTCATCTACATATACCTCTATTTCTTTATGCATTAAATCCTGAAACAAGACTACCATCACGCGTTGGTAGGTGCCTCCAGCGTTTTTAAGCCCAAATGGCAGTAAAGGAAATGACTCTTTTGGGCTGGCCCGATTTAAGTCCTGATAATTGACACACATCCTCACTCGCCTTTCTTTCTTTGGCACAAGGACTATGTTCGCAACCCATTGAGGGTATTTAGCAACCTCTAGGAAACCAGCATCCCATTGCTTCATTACTTCTTCCTTGATTTTAAGGGACATCTCCAAGCTCATCCTCCTCAACTTCTGTTTCTTAAGCCCACATTAGGGTACAAGGGTATCTTATGGGCAACAATTTCAGGATCTATTCCTGGCATATCTTGATAGGACCAAGCAAACACATCCATATATTCCTTAAATAGATTAGTCATTTCTTCCCTTTCTAGGTTATCAACTATTTTTAACTCCTATTTACTATCCTCAATCCCCATATTAATCACTTCAGTAGCTTCTTCATGTAGAATAATACCCTTTTATGAAGATTATATTATTTTAGCAAAGGTTCGAGATATATCATCATTATCATTAATTTCTAAATCATTCATATCCATGATAACATAAGGCTTATTCAAACAGTGCCCAGGTGCTTCTGCTTTAGACAAGAGTTTTGAGGATTCAAATTCCTTGGAAAATGGGTAGAGAAGGCAAAAATAAATACAAAAAGGTAGGATTCAAACAAGATTTTTGAAAAAAGATTAAAATTGCTGCATTCATTCGATATTCAAAATAAAGTTCAAATTGTTAGCTATTACAAAACTCTTAAAATGATATTCAAAATATTACTCTAATGATATTACATCAGATAACATTTCAGATTCCCAATTGTTAAGTGCTTTCCCTAGCTTGTCTAGCTAGATCCATGCAGCCTCCGCGTGCTCTCCTTCTTCTTCACTCGCCATTATGATTGGGTCGCCTAGGTGTATTATCTTAGCAGAAATAGGAAATGTTTCTCAGATATGGGGTATTTCTACTTCCCCTCTTAGCTTACCCTCATTCTGTCGTGCCCTGCGAGTCTTCATAGACAGCTTGTACCCTATCCCTTGTTGTCTTGGATTTTCAAGCAGCTCAATTGGTTCCCCTATGCCCTGCAGCTTTGCACCCAGTCATTTTCCCTTTTGATACTCGCTTTTCATCATGATCTTGGCCACTACTTGATTGACATCCTTAGTAGATTCCCCTAATCCTTCTAGGTTTTGGTCGGTGCTTTTCATTGAGTTCCCAGCTTCTAACACTTCCAGACTCTGGTAGGAGTTATCTATGACCTACTCAACATTTTCAATGTAAGGTACCATGCACGACTTGCTAACAATCATCTCTTCTTCACCTTTTATAGTGATTAGCCTCCATTCATCAATGTACTTGATCCTTTGATGCACGGTCGATGGGATTGCACCAGTCGTATGAATCCAAGGTCTTCCCAAAAGCATCGTATATGTTGTGTCATGACTTAAAACTCGATGCTAAATAGATTTAGACCAATTTCCAAAGGGAGTTCAACCTTTCCAATTACTTCCCTCCTTGTCCCATTAAAGGCTCTTACTACCATGTAATTGTACTTGATGCATGACTTCTCAATAGTAATTGCCTAAGTGGATAAGGGTAAGACATTTAGGGCTGACCCTCCATCAATGAGTACTTTATTGATTACATACCCATAGGATTTCAAAGTAATATGGAGGGCTTTGGGCATTTCGCCCGGCATGGGGTGTATCTCGTCCTCAGAAAAGGCGATCAAGGTAGAGTTCTTTACTGCATTTATCATGTTCACCACCTTTTTTGGGGTGATATCAGGACGCACATAGGCTTCATCCAACATGCTCTGTAACACCTTTCAGTGAGCTTTTGAATTCATTATTAAGGTCAAAATAGAAATTCAGGCCAATGTTTTTCACAGTGGATTGATCACATCATACTCGCTCTGCTTTATAATTTTCAAGAACTCTTCTGTCTCCTCTCGTTCTCCCTTCCTAGGGGCCTCTCTGAGGTTTGAGCTTTCCTCTACTTCCAGGTTCAGGTTTGTTATTCCCTCTACATCCTTGGAGTATATCTGACCACTATGAGTGATTCCTCCTACAATTTCTGAATGCCCTTTTTCCGTGACAGGCTTGGAGTATATCTGACCACTATGAGTGATTCCTCCTACAATTTCTGAATACCCTTTTTTCGTGACAGGCCTTTCTTTCGATGCCTCATTGTTGTGAGAGCATTTTATTTTTAACCTGTAATTCCATGGTATAGCATGATTGCTTCGATATGGAAATGGAGATGGCACATAGATAACAACAGTTGGATTTTTTATGGGTACTGGTGTAACTACGACGAGCAAGGATCCTTTCATTATATCTTGTGGGGCACGATGGCTTTAGGCTGAAGCGACCTCCTTAACTTCGTAGATTGGCTTATTAACTACTAGGAAGAAGCTCCAAGGCTTTGTTGGGTTAGACAATCCCTTGGTCTTAGCATCATCTTTCTTTGTGACACATGCACCCCCCTCAGTGGGTTCTTGAGTCCTTTCAATGGTCAAAACTCCGAGCGTCATCATTCTCTATGCTAATTCCTTAAATTGCTCACACTCTTCAATGTCATGCCCTACTTATCCATCATGAAACTCAAAGTAACTGTTCTATAACCTTTTAGACATGTCCTACTCCTTATCCCGAGTGAAGATATAGTCAGCATCCTTCAAGCTTTCATATAACTGCTGCATGGTGCACGATACATCCGTTAAGTTTTGCAAGTAGCATTAGAGTCATACCACTCAGGTAATGGTGGCTAAAGTGGCTTAACAAGCTTAGGGCCTATAAGCTTTTTTGCCACCAAGTCATGGAAAAGCTTAAATCAACTGACATTAAAGTTTGGTTATGGCCTATCATCGCGAGACTGTTGCATAGGCCTGCTACGACCCAAGATAAGATTGTGGCAGTGTTGGCTAACTCATGTAATTACTCATAGCTGGACCTCGCGACTGGTCAGACATGGCTGGGTTCTAAACGCGAAATGGCGCTTGGGGATATTGACTATGCATAGGGCAAGGGTGTTGGTATGCAGCATGGATGTGACTAACATCCCCTTCTTTCTTTCAATTTCTTATAGGTCTCCTAGTTTCTGTGGAGGTACCTTCAAACAACCCATCGCGTACATCAGCATCTATTCTCTCTCCAACCTGGATAAGGTTGGTAAATTCATTCACATGGGTCCCCAGCATTATCTTACAATATGGATCCCTTAAGGTACGACTAAAATAGGAACATAATTCCAAGTTCAGAAATGGCAGTTAAACCTTAGCTGCCGTAGCTCTCCATCTTTGGGCATATTCTTTAAAGGTCTCCATTCCTTTCTTCTTTAACCTTTTTAAGTGCTCTCGTGTAGGAGTCATTTCTAGGTTGAACTTGTATTGCCTCATGAATACATTGGTAAGATCTCTCCACTTCTTTAGTTTAGAGTGATCCAGTTTTATAAACCAATGTAATGTTGCGCCGGTCAGGTTCTCGTGGAAGAAGTTTATAAGGAACCTTTCATCCCTAGACCATACTGACATTTAGTGCAGTATGACTTTAGATGATACTGTAGATCTCCACTACCATCATATTTGGTGAACTCAGACACTTCAAATTTTTTAGGGATGGGTACCTCTGGGGCTAAACATAACTCCTCTAACTCAACAGACTTCCTGTTTGTTGGCCTGTGTAGAGCTCATAGCTTGTCCTTAACCTCTGCTATATCTTTTTCCTAACCTTTCTTCTTGTTGCCCTCTTTCACTTTGAGGCCAGTATTGGCAGTGGGCTAAGCAGGACTGGTGAACCTGACAGCCAATTCCCCTCCTGGAAGGTCATAGGTGAAAACACCCCCTTAGTTCCATTCCTGATACCTTTGTCCTTCTGCCCTTGAAGTCAAGGGATTTAGTGGTCAACTTACTTTTGCAGGCCTTTGTGTCGATTCTGGTACTCCGGTGGCAGAGGGATTACCCAAAGTTACTCCCAGTACTTTAACACTTATATTAGGGATGTCATGGTTCGCATTAGTGAGGTTTAGTGAAACGTTATTCGTAGCCATACTTGAGCTCATATTTTGCGATAGCTTCATCATTTCTAACATTTAAGACTGCATTGTCCCCATTTGATCCTTCAAGGCTCCCACTTCAACTTTTAACTGCTGCTTAGCCTCTGATTGGCTATTTTCAGCAACCATAGCTCTATCACGTGCCCAGGTTAAATGCGTTTTTCTTGACAGCTGAGCTTAGTTAGACGAATTCTTCCCCACTCAGGCAATATTGGCTTCTTACCTGTTTTGAAAAAAAGACAACGAACCTTAATAATAGTTACCTAGGTTTCTAATCTGTTAGTATGTCGACTTAGCATAAAGGGTACAAGAACCTCGGACCCTTGAATCTTTAAGGGTATGTATTGTATCACTCAATGAATCAAAGTTAACAACTAACACAAGGAACATTTAATATCCACATGCGTAGGCCTATTTTGCACCACATAACCTATTTCCTCGCATGATTCCTGATATTCCATATGTGCAATAATGAACATATTTGATAGCCAAAAGAAGAAATTGGGCATTTTACTAAAAATAGAATGTTTGATTACATAACTTGATTTGAAGTTATACATCAAAAGTGACCCAGCCTATGAGTTCACCTTATAAAATACTAAAGTTGCCTCCATCTCTTACTCATATAAAATTTCATCAACATCTTTAGATCCTCCATAAGGTTATGATACAAAGTAAGAAATTTAGTTATAGCTGTAGGAGTCTTTGTGGGGATGCTATGCCTTTTAGCTTTCCTATATGCGTAAGTGAATTCAGGAATGACATCATTGGCAAACAGAATCATTCTTTTGAAGTGCTCTAGCCATATTTCTTTCTCGATCACTTGCTCTTCATGGCGAGCCTCCCACAATCAAGTCTTTTCTACTTGATGGTTGAGTTGTTTGATTAAGTTTTAAACTACTATTGCATTATCACTCTTGACACTGGCCATTTCCCTCGTCTTTTCTTCCAGCCGTTTGACAAGCATATCGATTTCTCATTGGAGGTCATTAGGAGACTTGAGTTCTTCCACCTGCCTTATCATGGCATCCTTTTCTTTGACTACCTTCGATAATCAAGTTTGATAATTGAGGGCCTTCTTGTTGCTTTCTTCAGCCCATTTTTTAATCCTCCTTATGGTGTCTTTTAACTTATCATTTTCTCCTTCAATCTTTTCAGCTCAACATTCATCTCTAACTCTTTTCTTGTTTTTGCTTTCTTGTCTTCTCATGACTTAGCTAAGCTTTCCAAGTGCTTTTTGCTTAATTCCTCCAGATTTTGCAACTCAGCCTTTGTACCTTCTAATTGCTTGGCTAGACATTCATTAACTTCCTATAGGTCATTACTCAATAAGGGGTTGTGAGGTCCCAAGGGTGGACTGGTCCTACCGGTCCTTTCTTTCAACGAAACCTTGTATCTTTTCGTAGTTGCCACGACATGCTTCCCTAACTCGAACCTCCCCTTGTACACTACTTGGCTCCATGCATCTTTTATCTTATGGATTATTTCTACCTTCAGTGGATCACTGTAGTAGAAACCAACTCTTCTCATAGCCTCTTCGGACGGGATGTCCTATTCATATGCAAATTAGCAATGTACGACTGTAGAGTTGTAATTAATGCATCCTCAGGCACCCCTAAGGGGGGCATTAGGGAAATTTCCATAACAATAAATGATATCCTTACTTTCCTACCAAGAGAGCTTCCACCAAATGGTGGTATCTTCCAGTTCTTCTATCTTTTTGATCCACTTATCATGGTTCATTTTTGCTTGTAGTGGAATTTATCCTTCGCAACGTGGATAATCTCAAATCAGGTGATAGATGGTATCAAATCTCATACCGAGTTGATATTCCTTGCCATAAACATGATTGACCCACCATATATTCAACAGCGACAAACAATACTTCAACTTTCCTTTCTTTTCACTATGGCAGAAACTTAATGTAAAAAATGTTTCCGCTAGAAGCACTGATACTAGATTCACACAGTGATTTTCTACCATCTATAGGACACTTATTGCTGCCAGATCAATTACTCTCATTGTCGATAGGAATAATACTAACCCATATATTCCCAAGGCAAGCATTCTTATGAAAACAACTCAATTCCCCTTCTCAGCTAAAGCTTCCAATCTTTTCTCTAAATATTTCCTGGATAAACCTTCTATTGCGCTAGAATGGCATAACTGTACTCGTGTAGGTTCCTCATCCAGAATCTGGGCTACAACACGATTGGAAGGGAGATGCCCAGGGTACAAGTAGATGGGGGTGTCTTTGGTAACTGGCATTTTTATCAATCCCCTGTGTTCTTCCAACATGGGCATAAGCTGAAAAGTTGGAAAATGAAGGATCTCAATGAATCATCCCAATCTTGGGCTAAGGCTACAAGTGCATCAGGTTGGATAAGGACTGATGACAAATCCAAGATGTCTCCATAATCCTTTTGAAAATGTAAAGCTGCTCCCCTATGAGTTTCCCACTCATAATGATTAAGCTCTCAACTGATTCAACTTCTACCTTCACTTTAACTCTCTTCCCAGTCGAGGCTATTCTTGTTGGACTTGTGTCTTGAGGTTGTGTGGCATCTGATGAGTCCATCATATCTTTATGTCAATTAATAAAAATGACAATTCACTATAGCAAGTCCATTGGTCAGAAACAAAATGAAATGAGCACATAACTTATTTAATCAATAGATTACTTGACACTTTATTCACTATTAATCGCCAAGAGCCTTATTGATCCATTGGGAATAACAGATATAGCTCTCAACCTAAGGAGAAGTAAGTCCTCACGTGGACGAGGCTTAGATAAGTGAGCCAGATAATCTATTGATATATTATTTTCACAAAAATTACTGATTTTAAAAAGCTCCCAACTCCATCGATGCACCATTAAGCCAACCTTCCCGTACTGATGAAGCTTTCAATTTTAGCTTATTTCATTTGGCTAATAACACATTGAATAGAAATGTTGTGATAATTCAATACCCCATAAAAAAAAAGTTTAAAAAAACATGCAATCATGCCATGAATGATGTGTCAACATGCAAAATGAGAGTGTAATATGCTCCATTGGTGTCCTAACTCGGGTCAACCTTAAGTGTGGGCCCTAAAGATGGCAGGCCCTATGAAGGTTGTCTATTAAGTTTGGTCTATTAATGTGCATAGTTTTGAGGGTAGGTTTAGCATTTTAGAGCATTACTGGTCCCCAGATTGCCCCCACTCAAAAGAGTGAGGATCTCACGACATGAATTAGACTAAAAGAGGATAGAATCCCACTCCAGTCAAATCCACATAATGAGGTACAACTTGAGCGAGGTCTTCACGATAGTCTCTGGAAGTGAGAAGCTTCACAGGAAAACTAATATAAACCTCTACTAACCTAAGGCATACAAGGACCCGAGTATAGAGCCTAAAAGGTGTGTGAGGTACAATGTTAACGTGCTTAGTGTACGAAGGGAGCATACAAAGCTCTGAACCTATAGTCTACCTAACCCCCATATGTTAAACATATAAACTGCAAGAGATGCCAAGAACTTACAATACAGATAGAGGTCATCTACTCTAAGGTTTTATTCCGCATGTTATCTATCATAGCACATGTATTACAAGTGAACAAATAAAACTATATTGCAAATGAGAAACTTTAAGCATGTTATACAACTAAAAGGGGATATGTACTTACAACAATAAAGAGGAATAGCAAATACATAGGAACATATAGGCACATCATACAACCACATAAGAGCAATAAACAAGAAAGCAAATAAAAAAAAATTGAAATAATAGATAACTAAAACAAACAAAACACAACAAGGGTAATCAAACTAACAGAAGGCCATATCATTTCCACTGACTAGCTAAACAAGCTTGACTCTCGGAATTCCCTAGTGAAGTCACCAAACTGTCGTAACCAACCTTTTAGCGGGAAGAATAAAAAGAGTTTAAAATTGATTCCCAAAACGAAACTTGAAAATCAATTTATTTGGAGTCGCCACAAAAATTTTTAACGGAAAACTTTGGAAAACCAATTTAAAACAAAAAGAAAAGGCAAAACTGTCTGCGAAACTAGAGATAGGTTCAAGAGTTTATTTGAGTGTAGGAAGGTGTTAGGCACCCCATAGCACCCATCTATAAGGACGGTTACCTTATACTAGTAAGCTGAAATAGAATATGACTTTGAATTTATCTCAATTACCGTATATTGACATGTATGCCCGTTAAACAGAGAAGACAAAAATGACAACAATGGAAGCAAACAAACAAATATTTACAAAGGGCAAACTTGACTTAAGATGAAAGCCTAGGGCCTACGTACCCTACGATAAGGATCAAAGTCCATGTAGTTTGACTAAAAGGCGTATCTATTGGTTAATTATTTGTAAATTTTGTGATGAGAACATGAGGGTTTAAATTAAACAGATTTTCATTAACAAAATGGAATTGAGACTTGGTTTGTGTGTTTTAATTTACGACAACCTAATTAATCTAGCTCTCTTGATCTCTTCATTTTTTTCCTTTTTAATTAATTTTTTTAATTTTGTATTTCAAATCTTTATTATGAAATTTAAACGAAATGATTATGGAATAATATTTTTAGGATTTTTATATTGTATTCATTTTTTTATGCTTTCTAAATTTTATGTATTTTTTGGATTTTAGTTTTTATTTATTTTTGGATTTTTAAAATTAGAATTTATTGTTAAAATTAGAACAAAATTTCAATGGAAAGCCCTTTTCAAAATTTTTGAATTTATATATATTTTTTGGGTCTTTGGATTTTTCTAATTTTGAAAGTGGGATTATGGTTAATAGGACTTTTAATTAATTTATACATACATATATATATATATATATATATCTATATATTATTAGAATTTATTCTGAATTTTAAACTATAATGGAAAAATATTTTTATGATTTTTTGAATTTATGAGTTTTGTATATAGATATTTTAAACAAAATAGAATTTATTTGAAACTTAAAGTAAAACTAAAATAAAAAATAATCTTAGGATTTTTTAGTTACTTACTAAGTACGACAAACATCCCAATTTTCTTTAATTAATTCATACCAATATTTTAAATGTTAATTTTTGAAACTTAAGGAGACTCTAGGTCTTACGCGGTCTCTACTAATTAACCCTTGGATGCTTGTGGAGACGAGTAATCTCACTTAGAAACCCAAAATATAGAATAAAATATTTAGGAATTTTTTGAGATTTTGTTTTTATGTATTTTTATGGATTTTGAAATCAGAATTCTTTTAGTCTTACTTTTAATAGGATTAATTCCCCAAAGCCTACGGAAACCCAAGTCCTACATGACATTTTTTAATTATTTAAATTTTATAAAACACCGACTTAAACATTTTGTAAATAATAGAAAATATTTAATTAAGATATTTATTTTTGCATTATTATTATTATTGTTATTATTATTTTAAAACAAATTTGTATTAATTTTTGGGGTGTAAGGAGATTAAAATCTCACACGACCTCAAACACTCGAAGAGTAGAGTCGTCAAAATAGGTTCGACCCACCAGGTCAAGCCCATTTAACCCACCTAAGAGGTAGGTTAGGTTGAGGGGTTCTTTTGAGAATTCGTTTAGTATACTTTTATCAACTCGGCCTATTTAACCCGCGAGTTAAACGAGCTAGCTTACGGGTTAAATGGGTTGCCTATTTTTTTTAAATTTTTTTTTACTCACTTAGTCTAGCGCTCTAACCTACTACACTTTCCTATTTAAAAGAAAAATAAGAAGCTCTTACAGCAGCTTCCAGCGATTTTTTTGAACCAAAGGGTGTAACATTTTTGTAATATTACAACAGTTTATGTAGTAACATTTTTTGGCAGGAACAGAGGAAACACATGTTCAGCTAACATAAGACAATTTCTGATAGAAAAATAAGAAGTTATTACAACTACTTCCAGTGATTTTTAGGTCTAAGGGGTGGAACATTTAGGTAACATTGCAGCGGTTTATGTTGTAACATTTTTTGACAGTAGCAGAGGAAAGGCATGTGCAACAAATGTAAGACAAATTTTGATAGATAAATAAGAAGCTCATATAGCTACATCCCGAGATTTTTTTACAACCTTGGGATGGAACATTATTGTAATATTATGGCAGTCAATGTAGTAACACTTTTTGACAACTTTAGGGTAAAGGCAAGTGCAGTAAATATAAGATAATTTTTTAAAGAAAAATAAGAAGCTCTTACAGCTACTTCCAACTATTTTTGACAACCAAGATGTGGAACATTTCTATAATATTTCAGTAGTATATGTAGTAACATTTTTTGACAGCAACAGAGGAAAGACAAGTGCGGCAAACATAAGACAATTATAGACATAAAAATAAGAATTTCTTACAGTTTCATCCAACGATTTTTTTACAACCATGGGGTGGAACATTGATGTACTATTACAGCGGTTTATGCAGTAACATTTTTTGATAGCAACAAAGAAAAGATAAGTGCAGCAAACATAAAACAATTTTTGACAAAAAAATAGGATGCTTTTACAACTGTTTCTAGAAATTTTTTTAGACTAAGCGGTGGAACATTTCTGTAATATTACAGTAGTTTATGTAGTAACATTTTTTGACAGGAACAGAGGAAAGACAAGTGCAACAAATATAAGACAATTTCTGGCAAAAAAATAAGAAGCTCTTGCAGCTACATCCTGCGATTTTTTACAAGTAACAGGAGGAACATTGTTGTAATATTACAGCAGTTTATGCAGTAACTTTTTTTGACAATAACAGAGGAATGAGTTGTGTAGCAAACATAAGACAATTATAGACATAAAAATAAGAAGTTCTTACAGATTCTTCCAACGATTTTTTTACAACCATGGGGAAGAACATTGCTATAATATTACAACGGTTTATGTAGTAATGTTTATTGATAGCAACAGAGGAGAGGCAAGTGCAACAAATATAAGATAATTTTTGACAGAAAAATAAGAAGCTCTTACAGCTGCTTCTAGCGATTTTTTCAAACCAAGAAGTGGAACATTTTTGTAATACTACAGCAGTTTATGTAGTAACATTTTTTGACTGGAACAGAGGAATGACAAGTGCAGCAAACATAAGACAATTTCTGGCAGAAAAATAAGAAGCTTTTATAGCTACTTCCTGCGATTTTTTACAACAAACAGGAGGAACATTGTTGTAATATTACAGTAGTTCATGCAGTAACTTTTTTTAACTGCAACAGCGGAATGACTTGTGCAGCAAAAATAAGACAATTATAGACATAAAAATAAGAAGTTCTTATAGATTCTTCTAGCAATTTTTTTACAACCATAGGGTGGAACATTGCTATAATATTACAACGGATTATGCAGTAACGTTTTTTGATAGCAACAGTGGAAAGACAAGTGCAGCTAACATAAGACAATTGTAGATATAAAAATAAGAAGCTCTTACAGCTAGTTCCAATGATTGTTTTACAACCATGGGGAGGAACATTGTTGTATTATTACAGTTGTCTATGCAGTAACATTTTTTTATAGCA
This sequence comes from Delonix regia, assembly GCA_037074485.1. Lineage (NCBI taxonomy): Eukaryota > Viridiplantae > Streptophyta > Magnoliopsida > Fabales > Fabaceae > Delonix > Delonix regia. The sequence continues at coordinate 16,203,871 of CM073449.1, read as the reverse complement.
ACAGAGGAAAGGCAAGTGTAGCAAACATAAGACAATTTTTGAAACAAAAATAGCAAGCTCTTACAATTGCTTCCAATGATTTTTTCGGCCGAAGGGTTTAAACATTTCTGTAATATTACAGCAGTTTATGTGTAACTTTTTTGACAGATACAGGGAAATGGTAAGTGCAGCAAAGGTAAGACAATTTTAATAGAAAAAAAAGAAGCTCCTATAACAGCTTCCAGCGATTTTTTTGGACGAAGAGGCGAAACATTTAAGTAATATTAATGCTTTTTGACAAAAACAGAGGAAAGACAAGTGCAGCAAACATAAGATAATTTTTGACAAAAAAATTAGATGCTCTTATAACTACTTCCAATGATTTTTAGGATCAATGGGAGGAACATTTCAGTAATATTACAGCAGTTTATGTTGTAACATTTTTTGACAGCAGTGAAGGAAAGACAAGTGCAGCAAATATAAGACAATTTTTTATAGAAAAATAAGAAGCTCTTATAGCTACTTCCAGTGATTTTTTTACAATTGCAGGGTGGAACATTGATGTAATATTATAGCAGTCTATGCAGTAACATTTTTTCATAGCAATAGAGGAAAGGCAAGTGTAGCAAACATAAGACAATTTTTGAAAGAAAAATAAGAAGCTCTTACAGCTACTTCCAACAATTTTTTTACATCCAAGGGGTGGAACATTGCAGTAATATTACAGAAGTTTATGCAGTAACATTTTTTGTCAGCAACAAAGTGGAAAACTATAGTAAACATAAGACTGTTTTTAATAAAAAAAATTGAAGCACTTACAGCTACTTCCAATGATTTTTTACAACCAAGGGGTGGAACATTTAAGTAATATTACATCAGTTTTTGTGGTAACATTTTTTTATAGCAATAGAGGAAAGACAAGTGCAGCAAACTGAGGACAATTTTTAACTGAAATATAAGAAGCTCTTACAGCTACTTCCTACAATTTTTTACAACCTACGGGTGTAACATTGCTGAAATAACACAGCAGTTCGTGCAGTAACATTTTTTGACAACAACAAATGGAAGACAAGTGTAGTAAACATAAGACAATTATGGACATATAAAATAAGAAGTTCTTACAGCTTCTTCCAGTGACTTTTTCACAACCATGGGGTGGAACATTGTTGAAATATTACAGTGGTTTATGCAGTAACATTTTTTGATAGCAACAGATGAAAGACAAGTGCGGTAAACATAAGACAATTTTTGAAAGAAAAATAGGAAGCTCTTACAACTACTTCCAGCAACTATTTTACAACCAAGGGTTGGAACATTGCTATAACATTACAGCAGTTTGCGTAGAAACATTTTTTGTCAGCAACAAAGTAGACATGTGCAGTAAACATAGGACATTTTTTGACGAAAAAAATTGAAGCACTTACAACAACTTCCAGTGATTTTTTACGACTAAGGGGTACATCATTTTGGTAATATTACAGTGGTTCTTGTTGTAACATTTTTTTACAGCAACAGTGGAAAGACAAGTGCAGCAAACATAAGACAATTTTTTACTAAAAAATAAGAAGCTCTCACAGCTACTTCCTACGATTTTTTACAACCTACAAGTGGAACATTGTTGTATTTATATAGCAGTTCATGCAATAACATTTTCTGGCAGCAACAGAGGAAAGACAAGTGCAGCAAACATAAGACAATTATAGACATGAAAAAAAAGTTTCTTACAGCTTCTTCCAGTGATTTTTTTACAACCATGGGGTGGAACATTGTTGTAATTTTTCAATGGTTTATGCAGTAACGTTTTTTAATAGTAGTAGAGGAAAGACAAGTGCAACAAACATAAGACAATTTCGAACAGAAAAATAAGAAGCTCTTTCAGCTACTTCCAGCGATTTTCAGGACCAATGGGAGGAACATTTCAGTAATATTGCAGCAGTTTATGTTGTAACATTTTTTAACAGCAACGGGGGTAAGACAAGTGCAGTAAACATAAGACAATTTTTGACAGAAAAAGAATAAGCTCTTACAGCTACTTCCAGTAATTTTTTTACAACCATGGGTTAGAACATTGATGTAATTTACAACGGTCTATGCGGGGGCTTTTTTTCACAACAATAGAGGAAAGGCAAGGGTAGCAATCATAAGACAATTTTTGAAAGAAAAATAAGAAGCTCTTATAGGTACTTCCAGCAATTTTTTTACAACCAAGGGGTGGAACATTGTTGTAATAATACGGTGGTTTATGCAATCACATTTTTTGTTAGCAAAGAAGTAGACAAGAGCGGTAAACCTTGGACAATTTTTGGCAAAAAAAATTGAAGCTCTTATAGCTACTTCCTGCGATGTTTTACAGCCAAGGGGTGGAACATTTCAGTAATATTATAGTCGTTTTTGTAGTGGCATTTTTTAACAGCAACAGAAGAAAGACAAGTGCAGCAAACATAAGGCAATTTTTGACTAAAAAATAAGAAGCTCTTATAGCTACTTCCTGCAATTTTTTACAACCAAGGGGTGGAACATTGCTGTAATATTACAGCAGTTCATACAATACCTTTTTTTGACAGCAGCAGAGGAAAGACTAATGCAGCAAATCTAAGGCAATTTTGGATGGAAAAATAAGAAGTTGTTACAACTACTTTCAACGATTTTTAACAGCCAAGGGGTGGAACATTTCTAAAATATTACTACAGTTTATGTAGTAACATTTTTTGGTAGCAACAGAGGAAAGGCAAGTGTAGCAAACATAAGACAATTTTTTACTGAAAAATAAGAAGCTCTTACAGCTACTTCTTGCAATTTTTTACAACCAAGGGGGGAACATTGTTGTAATATTATAGCAGTTTCATGCAGTAACTTTTTTTGATAGCAACAAAGGAAAGACTAGTGAAGCAAACTTAAAACAATTATAGACATAAAAATAAGAAGTTTTTACAGCTTCTTCCATCGAATTTTTTACAACTGTGGGGAGGAACACTGTTGTAATATTACAGCGGTTTATGCCGTAACATTTTCTTACAACAACAGGGGAAAAATAAGTGCAGTAAACATATGACAATTTTTGACAAAAAAATAAGAAGCTCATACAACTCCTTCCAACTATTTTTTCAGACCAAGGGGTGGAACATTTCTGTAATATTACAGCGGTTTATGTAGTGACATTTTTTAAAAGGAACAGAGGAAAGACAAGTGCAGCAAACCTAAGACAATTTTGGACAAAAAAATAAGAAGCTCTTTTAGCTACTTCCAGTGATTTTTAGGACCAATGGGGGGAACATTTCAGTAATCTTACAATGGTTTATGTCGTAACACTTTTTGACAGCAGCGAGGGAAAGACAAGTGTAGAAAACATAAGACAATTTTTGATAGAAAAATAAGAAGCTCTTATAGCTACTTCCAACGATTATTTTACAACCATGAGGTGGAACGTTGATGTAATATTACAGCGGTCTATGCATTGGCATTTTTTCACATCAATAAAGGAAAGGCAAGTGTATCAAACATAAGACAATTTTTAAAAGAAAAATAAGAAGCTCTTATAGTTACTTCCAGCGATGATTTTACGACCATGGGGTGGAACATTTCAGTAATATTACAGCGATTTTTGTAGTGGCATTTTTTGATAGCAACAGAAGAAAGATAAGTGCAGCAAACATAAGACAATTTTTAACTGAAAAATAAGAACCTCTTACAGCTACTTCCTGCTATTTTGTACAACTATGAGGTGGAACATAGCTGTAATTATACAGTAGTTCATGCAGTAACATTTTTTTACAGTAACGGATGAAAGACAAGTACAGCAAACCTAAGACACTTATAGACATAAAAATAAGAAGTTCTTACAGCTTCTTCTAGCGATTTTTTTACAACCATGGGGTGGAACATTTTAGTGATATTACAACAGTTTATGTAGTAACGTTTTTTAACAGTAGCAGAGGACAAGCAAGTGCAGCAAACATAAGACAATTTTATAAGGAAAAATTGGAAGCTCTTACAACTACTTCCAGCGATAATTTTACAACCAAGGGGAGGAACATTTCTGTAATATTATAGTGGTTTATGCAGTAACACTTTTTTTCAGCAACAAAATAGACATGTGCAGTAAACATATGACAATTTTTGACAAAAAAAGTTTGAAGCACTTACAGCTACTTCCAGCGATCTTTTACAACCATGGGGTGGAACATTTTCGTAATATTACAATAGTTTTTGAAGTAACATTTTTTGACAACAACAAAGGAAAGGCAGGAGCAGCAAACATAAGACAAATTTTGACTAAAAAATAAGAAGCTCTTACAGCTACTTTCGATGATTTTTTACAACTAAGGGGTGAAACATTGCTGTAATTATATAGCAGTTCATGTAGTAACATTTTTTGACATTAACCGAAGAAAGACAAGAGCAGCAAACATAAGACAATTGTAGACATAAAAATAAGAAGTTCTTACATGTTCTTCCAGCAATGTTTTTACAACAATGGGGAGGAACATTGCTGTAATACTACAGTGGTTTATGGAGTAACGTTTTATTACAACAATAGGGGAAAGACAAGTGCAACAAATATAACACAATTTTTGACAGAAAAATAAGATGCTCTTACAGCTCCTTCCAACAATTTTTTTGGACCAAGGGGTGGAGCATTTCTATAATAATACAGCGATTTATATAGTAACATTTTTTGACAACAACAAAGGAAAGACAAATGTAGTAAACCTAAGACAATTATAGACCTATAAATTAAAAGTTCTTACAGCTACTTCCAATGATTTTTTTACAACCATGGGGGGGAACATTGCTAGAATATCACAAAGATTTAAGCATAAACATTGTATGACAACAACAGAGGAAAGACAATTGCTATAAACATAAGAAAATTTTTGACAGAAAAATAAGAAGCTATTACAGCTACTTCCAGCGATTTTTTACAAACATGGGGAGGAACATTGCTATAATATTATAGCGATTTAGGTAGAAACATTTTTTGACAACAACAGAGGAAAGACAAGAGCAGCAAACATAAGACAATTTTTGACCAAAAAATAAGAAGCTCCTACAGCTACTTCCCGCGATTTTTTACAACCTATGGGTGGAACATTACTGTAATACTACAGCAGTTTTTGCAGTATCATTTTTTGACAGCAACAGAGTAGACAAGTGCTGTAAACATAACACAATTTTCGATAGAAAAAAAAGAAGCTCTTATAGCTACTTCTAGCGATTTTATACAACCCAAAGATGGAACTATGCAGGAATATTACAATGGTTTTTTCAGTAGCATTTTTTGACAGCAACAGAGGAAGGACAAGTGCAGCGAACATATGAAAAGTTTTCACAAAAAAATTAGAATCTCTTATAGCTACTTCCAGCGGCCTTTTTTAGAACCAAGGGGTGTAACTTTTCTGAAATATTACAGCGATTTATGCGATAACATTTGTTGACAGCAACAGAGGAAAGACAAGTGTAGGAAACATTAGGCAATTTTTGACAAAAAAATAAGAAACTCTTACAGCTACTTTCAGTAATTTTTTTGAGCCATAGGATGGAACTTTGCTGTGAAATTATAGCGGCTTATGTAGTCACATTTTTTAACAGCAACAGAGGAATGACAAGTGCGGCAAACATAAGACAGTTTCTGACTAAAAATTATGAAGTTCTTATGACTGCTTCTAGCGACTTTTTTACAACCAAGGGGTGGAGCATTGTTGAAAAATTACCGCAGTTTATGTGGTAACATTTTTTTATAGCAACAGTGGAAATACAAGTGTAGCAAATATAAGACAATTTTTGATTGAAAAATAAGAACCTCTTACAACTACTTCTAATTTTTTACAACCGACATAGGGAATGTTGCTAAAATTTTACCATGGTTTTTATAGTAACATTTTTTGACAACAATAGAGGAAAGACAAGTGCAACAAACATAAGACAATTTTTGACTGAAAAATAAGAAGCTCTTACAGCTACTTCCAGCGATTTTTTACAACCTACAAGGGGAACATTGCTGTATTTATACAGCAGTTCATGCAGTAACATTTTTTGACAACAACTAAGGAAAGTTAAGTGCAACAAACATGAGACAATTTTTAACCAAAAAAAAAGAAGCTCCTACAGCTACTTATCGCGATTTTTTTACAACCTATGGGTGGAACATTGCTGTAATACTATAGCGGTCTTTGCAGTATCATTTTTTGATGGCAACATAGTAGACACGTGTTGCAAACATAACACAATTTTTTACAGAAAAGTAAGAAGCTCTTATAGCTACTTCCAGCGATTTTATACAACCTAAAGATGGAACTATGCAGGAATATTATAGCAATTTTTTTAGTAACATTTTTTGACAGCAACAGAAGAAGGACAAGTGCACCGAACATATGAAAATTTTTCACAAATTAATTAGAAGCTCTTACAGCTACTTCCAGTGACTTTTATACAACAAGGGTTGTAACATTTCTAAAATATTACGGCAATTTATGTGGTAACATTTTCTGACAGTAACAGAGGAAAGACAAGTGTAGAAAACATTAGGCATTTTTTGACGAAAAAATAAGAAACTCAAGGAACTATGCTGTGATACTACAGCGGCTTATGTGGTAACATTTTTTAGCAGCAACAAAGGAATGACAAGTGTAGCAAACATAAGACAGTTTCTGACAGAAAAATAAGAAGTTCTTACGGCTACTTCTAGCGATTTTTTTAGAACCAAGGGGAGGAGCATTGTTGAAAAATTACAGCAGTTTACAACCAATATCAAGAACGTTGCTGAAATATTACCATGGTTTTTGCAGTAACATTTTTTGACAGCAATAGAGGAAAGACAAGTGCAACAAACATAAGACAATTTTTGACTGAAAAATAAAAAGCTCATATAGCAACTTCCTATGATTTTTTACAATCTACGGGTGGAACATTGTTGTAATTATAAAGCAGTTCATGCAGAAACATTTTTTGGTAGCAGCAGAGAAAAGACATGTGCCGTAAACATAAGGCAATTTTTTTACTTAAAAATAACAAGCTCTCACAGCTACTTTCTGCGATTGTTTACAACCTACGGGCGGAACATTGCTATATTTATGCAGCAGTTCATGCAGTAACATTTTTTGACAACAACAGAGGAAAGACAACTGCAGCAAACATAAGGCAATTTTTGACTAAAAAATAAGAAGCTCCTACAGCTACTTCCAGTGATTTTATACAACCCAAAGATGGAACTATGTAAGAATATTACAGCAGTTTTTTTAGTAACATTTTTTGACAACAACAGAGGAAGGACAAGTGCAGCAAACATATGAAAATTTTTCACAAAGAAATTAGAAGCTCTTATAGCTACTTCTGACAACTTTTTTACCACCAAGGGGTGTAACATTTCAGAAATATTACAGTGATTTTTGCGGCAACATTTTTTGACAGCAACAGAGGAAAGACAAGTGTAGCAAACATTAGACAATTTTTGACGAAAAAATAAAAAACTCTTACAGCTACTTCCAGCAATTTTTTTAAGCCACGGGATGGAACTTTCTATGATATTACTACAGCTTATGGATTAACATTTTTTAGCAGCAACAGAGGAATGACAAGTGCAGCAAACGTATGACAGTTTCTGACAGAAAAATTAGAAGTTCTTACGGCTACTTCCAATGATTTTTTTACAACCAAGGGGTGGAGCATTGTTGAAAAATTATAGCAGTTTATGTGGTAACATTTGTTTGATAGCAACAGCGGAAATACAAGTGCAGCAAATATAAGATAATTTTTGCCTGAAAAATAAGAAGCTCTAACAGCTACTTCTTCTAATTTTTTACAACCAACATGTGGAACGTTGCTGAAATATTACCATGGTTTTTGCAGTAACATTTTTTTACAGCAATAGAGGAAAAACAAGTGCAACAAACATAAGACAATTTTTGACTGAAAAATAAGAAGCTCTTACAGCTACTTCCTGCGATTTTTTACAACCTACGGGAGGAACATTGGTGTAATTATAAAGCAGTTCATGCAGTAACATTTTTTGGTAGCAACAGAGAAAAGACATGTGCAGAACAGAGAAAAGACATGTGCAGCAAATATAAGGAAACTTTTGACTAAAAAATAACAAGCTCTCACAGCTACTTTCTGCAGTTTTTACAACCTACAGGTGGAACATTGTTGTATTTTGTACTATAGTTCATGTAGTAACATTTTTTGACAACAACAGAGGAAAGACAAGGGCAGTAAACATAAGACAATATTTGACCAAAAAATAAGAAGCTCCTACAACTACTTCCCGCTATTTTTTACAACCTATGGGTGGAACATTGCTGTAATACTACAGTGGTTCATGCAGTATCATCTTTTGACAACAACAAAGTAGACACGTGCTTCAAACATAACACAATTTTCAACAGAAAAATAGGAAGCTCTTATAGCTACTTCCAGCGATTTTATACAACCCAAAGATGGAACTATGCAGGAATATTACAATGGTTTATTCAGTAACATTTTTTGACAGCAACAGAGGAAGGACAAGTGCAGTGAGCATATGAAAATTTTTCACAAAACAATTAGAAGCTCTTACAGCTACTTCTAGTGACTTTTTTACAAGCACGGGGTGTAATATTTCTGAAATATTAGACAAGTGTAGAAAACATAATACAATTTTTGTGGAAACATCTTTTGATAGCGTCAGAGGAAAGACAAGTGTAGAAAACATTAGACAATTTTTAACAAAAAAATAAGAAACTCCTACTGCTACTTCCAGCAATTTTTTTGAGCCACCGGATGGAACTTTGTTGTGATATTACAGCGACTTATGTAGTAACATTTTTTAATAGCAACAGAGGAATGACAAGTGCAGTAAACATAAGACAGTTTCTGACAGAAGAATTAGAAGTTCTTACGGCTACTTCCAGCGCTTGTTTTACAACCAAGGGATGGAACATTGTTGAAAAATTATAGCAGTTTATGTGGTAACATTTTTTTATAGCAACAGTGGAAAGACAAGTGCAGCAAATATAAAACAATTTTTGAATAAGAAGCTCTCATAGCTACTTCTTCTAATTTTTTACAACCAACATATGGAACATTGCTAAAATATTACCATGGTTTTTGTAGTAACATTTTTTGACAACAATAGAGGAAAGACAAGTGCAACAAACATAAGACAATTTTTGACTGAAAAATAAGAAGCTCTTACAGCTACTTCTTGCGATTTTTTACAACCTACAGGAGGAATATTGGTGTAATTATAAAGCAGTTCATGCAGTAACATTTTTTGGTAGCAACAGAGAAAAGACATGTGCTGCAAACATAAGGCAATTTTTTACTGAAAAATAACAAGCTCTCACAGCTACTTTCTGGGATTTTTTACAACCTACAGGTGGAACATTGCTGTATTTATATAGCAGTTCATGCAGTAACAAATTTTGACAACAATTAAGGAATGACGTGTGCAGCAAACATTGGAATATTTTTGACCAAAAAATAAGAAGCTCCAACAGCTACTTCCCGCGAATTTTTACAACCTACGGGTGGAACATTGCGGCAATACTATAGCGGTTCATACAGTATCATCTTTTGACAGCAACAGAGTAGACACGTGTTGCAAACATAACACAATTTTCGATAGAAAAATAGGAAGCTCTTATAGCTACTTCTAGTGATTTTATACAACCCAAAGATGGAACTATGCAGGAATATTACAACGGTTTTTTCAATAACATTTTTTGACAGCAACAGAGGAAGGACAAGTACAGCGAACATATAAAAAGTTTTCACAAAAAAATTAGAAGCTCTTACAGCTACTTCCAGCGACTTTTTTACAACCATGGGGTGTAATATTTCTATGATTTTTGTGGTAACATCTTTTGACAGCAACAGAGGAAAGACAAGTGTACCAAACATTAGACATTTTTGACGAAAAAATAAGAAACTCTTACAGCTACTTCCAGCAATTTTTTTGAGCCTCAGGATGGAACTTTACTGTGATGTTACCGTGGCTTATGTTGTAACATTTTTTAGCAGCAACAGAAGAATGACAAGTGCAGTAAACATAAGACAGTTTCTGATAGAAAAATTAGAAGTTCTTATGGCTACTTCCAACGATTTTTTTACAACCAAGGGGTATAACATTTCAGAAATATTACGGTGATTTTTGCGGCAACATTTTTTGACAGCAACAGAGGAAAGATATGTGTAGCAAACATTGGACAATTTTTAATGAAAAAGTAAGAAACTCTTACAGCTACTTCCAGCAATTTTTTTGAGCCACGGGATGGAACTTTACTGTGATATTACAGCAGCTTATGTAGCAACATTTTCTAGCAGCAACAGAGGAATGACAAGTGCAGCAAACATATGATAGTTTCTGACAGAAAATTAGAAGTTCTTACGGCTACTTCCAACGATTTTTTTACTACCAAGGGGTGGAGCATTGTTGAAAAATTACAGCAGTTTATGTAGTAACATTTTTTGATAGCAACAGTGGAAAGACAAGTGCAGTGAATATAAGACAATTTTTCCGCAAAAAATAAAAAGCTCTCACAGCTACTTCTTTTAATTTTTTACAACCAACATGTAGAATGTTGCTGAAATATTACCATGGTTTTTGCAGTAACATTTTTTAACAACAATAGAGGAAAGACAAGTGCAACAAAATAAGACAATTTTTGACTGAAAAATAAGAAGCTTTTACAGCTACTTCCTGTGATTTTTTACAACCTACAGGAGGAACATCGGTGTAATTATAAAGCAGTTCATGCAGTAACATTTTTTGGTAGCAACAGAGAAAAGACGTGCTGCAAACATAAGGCAATTTTTTTACTGAAAAATAACAAGCTCTCACAGTTACTTTCTGGGATTTTTTACAACCTACAGGTGGAACATTGCTGTATTTATACAACAGTTCATGCAGTAACATTTTTTGACAACAACAGAGGATAGACAAGTGCAACAAACATAAGACAATTTTTGACCGAAAAATAAGGAGCTCCTAGAGCTACTTCCTATGACTTTTTACAACTAAGGGGCGGAACATTAAAACAATATTACAGTGTTATATCCAGCAGCATTTGTTGACAGCTATAGAGGAAAGACAAGCACAGCAAACATAAGATAATTTTTGACTAAAAAAAAAAAGCTCTTACAGCTACTTCCAGCGATTTTTTTGCAACCAAGGCATGGAACATTATTGAAATATTACAGCGGTTTATGCAGTAACAATTTTTGACAGCAACAGAGGGAAGACTAGTGCAAGAAACATAAGACAATTTTTGGCAAAAAAATAAGAAGCTCTTACAGCTACTTCCAACTATTTTTTTACAACAATGGGGAGGAATATTATAGCAGTATATGCAGTAACATTTTTTGACTGCTACAGAAGATAGACAAGCGCAGCAAACGTGTGACAATTTTTGACCAAAAAAAAAGGCTCTTACAGCTACTTCTAGCGATTTTTTTACAACCAAGGGGCAGAACATTGTTGAAATATTACAAGGGTTTATGCGGTAACATTTTTTGACAACTACAGAGGAAAGACAAGTGTATCAAACATTAGACAATTTGTTACCAAAAAATAAGAAACTCATATAGCTACTTCCAGTGATTTTTTTACAACCAAGGGGTGGAACATTGTTGAAATACTATAGCAGTTTATGCAGTAACATTTATTGATAGAAATAGAGGAAAGGCAAGTGCAACAAATATAAGACAATTCTTGACAAGAAAATAAGAATCTCTTTCAACTACTTCCTCCAAATTTTTACAACCAACATGTGGAACATTGATAAAATATTACAGCGATTTATGCAGTAACAATTTTTCACAGCAACATAGGAAAGTCAAGTGCAACAAACATAAGACAATTTTTGACAGAAAAATTAGAAGCTCTTACAACTACTTCTAGCGATTTTTTTGCAACCAAGGGGAAGAACATTGCAGTAATATTACAGTGGTATATGCAGTAACATTTTTTGACAGCTACAGAAGAAAGACAAGCGCAACAAATGTAAGACAATTTTTAACAGAGAAAAAAAAAAAAGCTCTTATAGCTACTTCTAGCGATTTTTATACAACTAAGGAGTGGAACATTGTTGAAATATTATAGTGGTTTATGCGGTAACATTTTTTGATAGCTACATAGGAAAGACAAGTGTGGCAAACATTGGACAATTTGTTACCAAAAAATAAAAAACTTTTACAGCTACTTCCAACAATTTTTTTACAACCAAGGGGTTGAGCATTGTTGTAATATTACAGTGGTATATGCAGTATCATTTTTTGACAGCTACAGAGGAAAGACAAGTGCAGTAAACATAATACTATTTATGACAGAAAAATAGGAAGCTCTTACAGCTACTTCTAGCAATTTTTTTACAACCAAGGGGTAAAACTTTGCTGTCGTATTACAACGGCTTAAGTAGTAACATTTTTTGAAAGAAACACAGGAAAGACAAGTGCTGCAAACATAAGACAATTTTTGGTAGATAAATAAGAAGCTCTTATAGCAACTTCCAGCAGTTTTTTACTACTAAGGGGTGGAACATTGTTGTAATATTACAGCTGTTCATGGAGTATCATTTTTTGACTGTAACAGAGGAAAGGCAAGTGCAGCAAACATACGACAATTTTTGACAAAGAAATAAGAAGCTTTATAGTTACTCCAGCGATTTTTTTACAACCAAGGGGAAAAACTTTACTATCATATCACAACGGTCTAAGCAATAACATTTGTTGAAAGCAACATAGGAAAGACAAGTGTAGCAAACATAAGACAATTTTTGGCAGAAAAATAAGAAGCTCTTATAGCTACTTCCAGCAATTTTTTACAACCAAAGGGTGGAACATTGTTGTAATATTACAATAGTTCATGCAATACCATTTTTTGGCAATAACAGAGGAAAGGCAAGTGCAGCAAACATACAACACTTTTTGACAGATAAATAAGAAGCTGTTACAGCTACTTCCAGTGATTTTTTTTATAGTCATGTGGTGGAACATTGCTATGATATTATAGCGGTCTATGCAGTAACATTTTTTAACAGCAACAAAGTAGACAAGGGCTACAACGTAAGACAAATTATGATAGAAAAATAAGAAGCTCTTACAACTACTTCCATCAATTTTTTAAAACCATGGGGGGGAACATTGCTGTATTGTTACAACGGTTTAAGCAGTGACATTTTATGACAGCAACAGAGGAAAGACATATGCAGCAAACATGAGACTTTTTTTAGTAGAAAAATAAAAAGCTATTACAGCTACTTCTAGTGATTTTTTTACAACCAAAGGGTGGCATATTGCTGTAATATTACAGTCATTTAAGCAGTTACATTTTTTGACAGTAACAAAGTAGACAAGGGCAGCAAACATAAGACAATTTTTGACAGAAAAATAAGAAGCTCTTATAACTACTTCTAGCAATATTTTACAACCAAGGGGTCGAACATTGCTACAATAGTATATCGGATTATGCAGTAGCAATTTTCGACAACAACAGATGAAAAACGATTGCTGCAAGCATTAGACAATTTTTGACAAAAAAAATAAGAAGCTTTTACTACTACTTCCAGCAATTTTTTATGACCATGGGGTGGAACTCTACTGGGATATTACAACAATTTATATGGTAACATTTTTTGGTTGCAAGAGAGGAACGACAAGTGCCACAAATATACAACAATTCTTGGCGGAGAAATAAAAAGCTCTTACAGCTACTTCCTGCAATTTTTTTACAACCAAGCAGTGGAACATTTCTGTAACATTACAGTGCTTTATGTAGTAACATTTTTGGTAGCAACAGAAGAAAGACAAGTGCAGCAAACATAAGCCAATTTTTGATAGAAAAATAAGAAGCTCTTATAGCTCCTTCCTGCGATTGTTTATAACCAAGGGTTGGAACTTTGTTGTGATATTTCAACGGTTTATATAGTAACATTTTTTGTTAGCAACAAAGGAAAAACAAGTGCGGCAAACATATGACAATTTTTTACAGAAAAATTAGAAGCTCTTACAGCCATTTCCAACGATTTTTTACAACAAGGGGGTGCAACAATTTTGAAATATTACAGTGATTTATGGTGTAACATTTTTTGATAGTAACAGAGGAAAGACAAGTGCAGTAAACATAAGATAATTTTTGACAGAAAAATAAGAAACTCTTACAACTACTTCCTGCGATTCTTTACAACCATGGGATGAAACTTTGTTGTGATATTACAGCGACTTATGTAGTAACATTTTGTGACAGCAACTAATGATAGACAAAAGCTGCAAACATATAAGACAATTTTTGCAGAAAAATATGAAGCTTTTACATCTTCTTCCTACGATTTTTTAGAACCAAGGGGTGGAACATTGCCATAATATTACAGCAATTTATGCAGTAAAATTTTTTAATAGCAATAGAGTAAAAACAAGGGCAGCAAACATAAGATAATTTTTGACAGAATAATAAGAAGCTCTTACAGCTACTTTCAATAATTTTTAACAACCATGGGGTGGAACATTGCTATAGCAATTCAGCGATTTACGCTGTAACATTTTTTGACAGCAACGAAGTAGAAAGTGCAATAAACATAAAACAATTTTTAACAAAAAAATTTGACACTCTTATAGCTACTTCCAGCAATTTTTTACAACCAAGGGGTGGAACAATGCTGCATCATTACAGCAGTTTACATAGTAACATTTTCTGATAGCAACAGAGCAATGACAAGTGTAGCAAACATAAGACGATTTTTGACAAAAAAATAAGAAGCTCTTATAGCTACTTCCTGCGATTTTTTACAACCTACGAGTGGAACATTGCTGTAATATTAGAACAGTTTATGCAGTTATATTTTTTAACAGCAACAAAGTAGACAAGCACAACAAACATAAGGTAATTTTTTATAGAAAAATAAGGAACTCTTACAGCTACTTACAACAATTTTTTTACAACCAAGGGGTGGAACATTGCAATAATGTTAAAACAATTTATGCAGTAATATTTTTTGACAGCAACGGAGTAGACAAGTGCAACAACCATAAGACAATTTTTGACAGAAAAGTAAGAAGCTCTTATAGCAACTTCTAGTGATTTTTTTCTAACCAAGGGATGGAACATTATTGTAATATAATAGTAGTTTATGCAGTAACATTTTTTGACAGCAACAAAGTATACAAGTGCAGTAAACATTAGACAATTTGTGACAAAAAAATACGAAGCTCATACAACTACTTCTAGCGATTTTTTACAACCAAGGGGTCAAACATTGCTGTAATAGTATTTTAGATTATGCAGTAGCAATTTTCGACAATGAGGAATGACAATTGCTGCAAACATTAGACAATCTTTGACAGAAAAATAAAAAGCTCTTACAACTACTTTCAGCAATCTTTTACAACCATGGGGTGGAATGTTTCTGTAATATTATAGCCGTTCATGTTGTAACATTTTTTGACAGCGACATAGGACAGACAATTGCTACAAACATAAGTTAATTTTTGAATGAAAAATAAAAAGCTTCTACAGCTAGATGAAGTAATTTTTCACAACCATGCAATGGAACATTGCTGTATCATTACAGCGGTTTACGCAGTAACATTTTCTGACAGCAACAGAGGAAAGACAAGTGCAGCAAACATAAGGCAATTTTTTACGAAAAAATAAGAAGCTCTTACAGCTACTTCCATTGTTTTTTCACAACCAAGAGGTGGAACATTGCGGTAATATTACAGCTGTTTATGCAGTAACATTTTTTGACACCAACAATGGAAAGGCAAGTGCAACAAACCTAAGACAATTTTTGACCAAAAAAAAAAAAAGCAGTTACTGCTACTTCCAGCGATTTTTCTCAACCAAGGGGTGGAACATTGCTATAGTAATTTAGCGGTTTATGCAATAACATTTTTTTATAGCAACAGAGTCGAAAGTGCAATAAGCATAAGACACTTTTTGACAAAAAAATTAAATGCTCTTACAACTACTTCCAACTATTTTTTACAACTAATGGGTGGAACATTTCTGTAATACTACAACAATTTACATAGTAACATTTCTTGACTACAATGAAGGAAAGACAAGTGTAGCAAACATAAGACAATTTTGGATAGAAAAATAACAATCTCTTACGGCTACTTCCAGTGTTTTTTCACAACACGAGGTGCAACATTGCTGTAATATTACAACAGTTTATACATTAGCATTTTTTTACAATAATAGAGGAAAGACAAGTGCAGCAAACATAAGACAATTTTTGACAAAAATATAAGAAGCTCTTACAGCTAGCTCCGACTATTTTTTACTACCAATGGTTGGAACTTTGCTGTGATATTACAACGGTTTATGTAGTAACAATTAACAAAGGAAAGACAAATGCTGCAAACATAAGACAATTTTCAACAAAAAATTTAAAAGCTCTTACAACTACTTCCAGTGTCTTTTTTACAACCAAGGGGTGAACACATTGCTGTAATATAATAACAGTTTATGCATTAACTTTTTTCGACAACAACAAAATAGACAATTGCAGTAAACTTAAGGCAATTTTTGACAGAAAATAAGAAGCTCTTACAGCTACTTCCAGCGATTTTTTACAACCATGTGATGGAACGTTTCAGTTATATTACAGCAGTTTATACGGTTACATTTTGTGACTGCAACAGAAGAAAGACAAATGCAGCAAACATAAGATAATTTTTGACAAAAAATTAAAAAGCTCTTACAACAAGTTCCAGCTATTTTTTTACAACCAAGGGGTGGAACATTTTTGTAATATTGCAGCAGTTCATGTTGTAACATTTTCTAACAACAACAGCGGAAAGACAATTGTTGCAAACATAAGTTAATTTTTGACAGAAAAATAAGAAGCTCCTATAGCTACATGAAGCAATTTTTCACAACCATGGGGTGGAACATTGCTGGGTCTTTATAGCAGTTTATGCAGTAACATTTTATGACAGCAACAGAGGAAAGACAAGTGCAGTAAACATAAGGCAATTTTTGACATAAAAATAAGAAGCTGTTACAGCTACTTCCAGTGTTTTATCACAACCAAGGGGTGGAACATTGCAGTAATATTACAGTAGCTTATGCAGTAACATTTTTTGACACCAACAGAGCAAAGGCAAGTACAACAAATGTAAGACAATTATTGACAAAAAAGTAAGAAGCTCTTACAACTACATCCAGCGTTTTTCCACAACCAAGGGGTGGAACATTGCGGTAATATTACAATAGTTTATGTAGTAACATTTTTTGACACCAACAGAGGAAAGGCAAGTGTAGCAAACTTAAGACAATTTTTGACAGAAAAATAAGAAGCTCTTACAGCTACCTAAAGCAATTTTTCACAACCTTGGGGGGGAAAAATGCTGTATCATTACAGCAGTTTATGCAGTAGCATTTTTTTACAGCAACAAAGGAAAGACAAGTGCAGCAAACATAAGACAATTTTTGATAGAAAAATAAGAAGTTCCAATAGCTACTTCAAACGATTTTATTACAACCATGGCGTGGAACATTGCTGTAATATTACAGTAGTTTATGTAGTAACATGTTTTGACAGCAACAAAGTAGACATGTGCAGCAAACATAAGACAATATTTGACAGAAAAATAAGAAGCTTATACAGCTATTTCCTACGATTGTTTACAACCAAGGCGTGGAACACTTTTGTAATATTACAGCAGTCTATGCAGTAACATTTTTTGACAACAACAGAGGAAGGACAAGTGCAGCATACATAAAACAATTCTTGACAGAAAAATAAGAAGCTCTTACAGCTACTTTTAGCGATTTTTTATGACCATGGGATGGATCTTTACTGTGATATTACAACAACTTTTGCAATAACATTTTTTTACAACAACAGAGGTAAGTCAAGCGCAACAAACATAAGACATTTTTTTACAAAAAATAAGAAGCTCATACAGCTACTTTCAATGATTTTTTATTTCCAAGGGGTGAAACATTACAGTAACATTACAACAGTTTATACGGTAACATTTTTTGACAACATTAATTAAAGGACAAGTGCATAAATGTAAGACAATTTTTGACAGAATAATTAGAAGATCCTACAACTACTTCCAGTGATTTTTTACAACCAAGGGATGGAACTTTGCTATAATACTATAGTGGCTTTTGCAATAACATTTTTTGACAGCAACAGAGGAAAAACAAGTGCAGCAAACATAAGACAATTTTTGACAGAAAAATAAGAAGCTCTTATAGCTACTTCCAATGAGTTTTTACAACCATGAGGTGGAACATTGTTGCAATATTATAGCGGTTTATGTAGTAACATTTATTAATAGCAACAACGAAAGGACAAGTGCAATAAACATAAGACAATTTTTGATAAAAAAATTAGAAGATCCTACAACTTCTTCTAGCGATTTTTTACAACCAAGGGGTGAACATTTCTATAATATTACTACAATTCATGTAGTAACATTTTTTGACAGCAACTGTGGAAAGACAAGTGCAGTATGCATAAGACAATTTTTGACAAAAAAATTAGAAGCTTTTACGGCTGCTTCCATCGATTTTTTATAACCAAGGGATGGAACTTTGTAGGATATTACAGTGGCTTTTGCAGTAACATTTTTTAATAGTAACAAAGGAAAGACAAGTGTAGCAAACATAAGACAATTTTTGGCAGAAAAATAAGAAGCTCTTACTGCTACTTCCAGCTATTTTTTATAACCATGGGGTGGAACATTACTGTAATATTATAGTGGTTTATGTAGTAACATTTTTTGACAGCAGCTGTGGAAAGACAAGTGCAGTAAGCATAAGACAATTTTTGATAAAAAAATTAGAAGCTTTTACGGCTGCTTCCATCGATTTTTTATAACCAAGGGATGGAACTTTGTGGGATATTACTGCGGTTTATGTAGTAACATTTATTAATAGCAACAACGGAAGGATAAGTGCAATAAACATAACACAATTTTTTACAGAAAAATATGAAGCTCTTACAGCTACTTCCAGCAATTTTTTACAACCAAGGGGTCAAACATTGCTAATATTACACTGGTTTATGCGGTAACATTTTTTGACAGTAACAGAGTAGACATGTGCGGTAAACGTAAAAGAATTTTTTATAGAAAAATAAGAAGGTCCTACAGCTACTTTCAACAATTTTTTACAACCATGGAGTGGAACATTGCTGTAATATTACAACGGTTATGCAATAACATTTTTTGACAGCAACAGAGTTGAAAAGTGCAGCAAAATATGACAATTTTTTACCAAAAAAATTGGAAGCTCTTACAGCTACTTCAAGCGATTTTTTACAACTAAAGGGTTGAACATTGCGGTAGTATTACATCGGTTTATGCAGTAACATTTTTTTACAGCAACAAAGTTGAAAAGTGTTGCAAACATAAAACAATTTTTTAAAGAAAAATTAGAAGCTCTTACAGCTACTTCCAACAATTTTTTACAACCAAGGGGTGGAACATTTCTGTAATATTTTAGCTGTATATGTAGTAACATTTTTTGACAGCAATAGAGGAAAGACAAGAGCAGCAAACATAAGGCAATTTTTCACATAAAAAATAAAAAGCTCTTACAGTTGCTTCCAGTGATTTTTTACAGCCATGGTGTGGAACATTGCTGTAATATGACTGCAGTTTATGCAGTATCATTTTTTGACAACAACAAAGTAGACAAGTGTAACAAACATAAGACAATTTTTGATAGAAAAATGAGAAGCTCTTACGACTACTTCCAGCGATTTTTTACCACCAAGGGGTGGAACATTGCGGTAATATTACATTGGTTTATGCAATAACATTTTTTGACAAAAACAGAGTTGAAAAGCGCAGCAAACATAAGACAATTTTTTACAAAAAAATAAGAACCTCTTACAAATACTTCCAGCGATTTTTTACTATCGGAAGGTGGAACTTTGCTGTGATATTAAGCAGCTTATGTAGTAACATTTTTTGACTGCAACAAAGGAAAGACAAGTGCAACAAAAATAAGGCAATTTTTGAAAGAAAAATAAGAAGCTCATACAGCTAATTCCAGCAATTTTTTACTTCCAAGGGGTCAAACATTGTTATAATATTACACCAATTTGTGCAGTAACATTTTTTGGCAGCAACAGAGGAACAATAAGTACAGCAAACATATGACAATTTTTTTATAGAAAAATAAGAAGCTATTATAGCTACTTCCAGCAATTTTTTTACAACCATGGGGTGGAACATTACTGTAATATTATAGCGGTTTATTCAGTATCATTTTTTGACAACAACAAAGTTGACAAGTGCTGTAAAACATAAGACAATTTTTTACAGAAAAATAAGAAGCTCTTACAGCTACTTCCAGTGATTTTTTACAACCAAGGGATTGAACATTGTTGTAAAATTATAGTGGTTTATGCAATATCATTTTTTAACTGCAACAGAGGAAAGACAAGTGCAGCAAACATATGACAATTTTTGACAAATAAATAAGAAGCTCTTATTGCTACTTCCTTCTATTTTTTATGATTTGCTATAATATTACAGCGGTTAATGTAGTAACATTTTTTGACAGCAACAGAGGAAAGACAAGTGCTGCAAATATAAGACAATTTTTGACAGAAAAATATGAAGCTCTTACAACTACATCTAGTGATTTTTTTACAGCCATGGGGTGGAACATTGCTATAATATTACTGCAGTCTTTGTAGTAACATTTTTTAACAGCAACAGAGGAAAGGCAAGTGCAGAATTGTAAGACAATTTCGAATGAAAAATAAAAAGCTCTTACAATTACTTCCGGTAATTTTTTTACAACTAAGGGGTGAAACATTGCTGTAATATTATAGCGGTTTATGCAAAAACGTTTTTTGACAACAACAGAGGAAAGACAAGTGCAGCAAACCTAGGACAATTTTTTACAGTAAAATAAGAAGCTCTTACAGCAACTTCCAGTGATTTTTTTACTACCAAGGGGTGGAACATTGTTGTAGTATTACAATGGTTCATGCAATAACATTTCTTGACAGCAACAGAGGAAAGACATGTGCAGCAAATATAAGACAATTTTTGACAGAAAAATAAGATTCTCTTACAGCTACTTCCAGCGATCTTCTTACAACCATGGCATGGAACATTGCTATAATATTACAACAGTTTATGCAGTAACATTTTTTGGCAGCAATAAAGTAGAAAGGTGCAACCAACATAGGACCATTTTTTACAAAAAAATAAGAACAAGACATGGGATCTTGTTCCACTACCAAAAGGATGAAAGGCCATTGGGAACAAATGGGTGTACATGATCAAGAAAACATGTGATGATTAAGTTGAACGATATCATGCTAGATTGATGGTAAAAGGAATTTATCAAAAATGAGGCATTGATTATAACAAGATATTTTCTCCAGTTGTTCGACTCATAACGATTTGAATGGTCTTAGCAATGTATGCTACACTTGACTTACATCTAGAGTAGTTAGATGTAAAATCTGCATTTCTTCATGAAGATCTTAAAGAAGAAATTTAGATGCTCCAACCAAAAGGTTTTGAAGAAAAAAGAAAAGAGAACTTGGTTTGTAGGTTGAACAAATCTCTATATAGTCTCAAACAGGCACCAAGATACTGGTATACGAGATTTGATTCCTTCATCATGAGCCTTGGATACAACATACTTAATGTAGACTCTTGTGCATATATCAAGAGGTTTAGTGTTAATGATTTCATTATTTTGTGTATGTAGACGACATGCTAAGGCTCCAGTAAAGATTGTATCAATGAATTAAAGGCACAATGGGCTAGGGAATTTGATATGAAAGACTTGGGACCGATAAACAAGATTCTAGGGATGCAAATTCACTGAGACAGAAATAACAGGAAGTTTGGCTTTCTCAAAATAATTATTTAGAGAATGTCTTGTGATGCTTCAATATCCTTACCCCACTTTCTATTAATTTCAAGTTACCCTCAAACATGAGTCCTAGCAGTGAGGAAGAGAGAGGAAGGAAATGTCTCAAGTACCACACACATCAGCAATTGGTAGCCTAATGTTCACTATGATTTGCATAAGACTAGACATTGTATAAACAGTGGGAGTGGTTAGTCGATATATGATGAATCCTGGCCGAGAGCATTGGAATGCTATAAAAAAAGGTCTTAAGATATATTAAAGGGACCACATATGTTGCTTTGCATTATGAAGGATCAAATTTCACCATTAGAGGCTCTACAGATTCAAATTTTGCAGGTGATCTTGATAATAGCAAGTCCACCAATAGTTATTATGTGTTTACTATTATAGGCGAAGCTGTAAGTTAGGTTTCAAAATTGCAACCTATTGTGGCCACTTCAACGACTAAAGCAGAATATATTGTAGCTACATAAGCTAACAAAGAAGTAATCTGGTTGCAGATACTGTTAGAAGAACTCGACTACAATCCCATGGAGATTACACTATTATGTGATAATTAAACTGCTCTCCACTTGGCGAAGAATCCAGTATTCCATTCTAAGACTAAACACATATGACTTCAATATCACTTTATCCGAGAAAATGTAGAAGAAAGAAGTGTGGATATGCAAAAAATACATACTAAAGATAACCTAGCAGATGCATTGACAAAGCCAGTGAACACTAATAAGTTCATATGATGTAAATCTTCTATTGACCTAGCAAAGACGTGAGCAACAAGAGATGCGGAAGAATGGTGTAAAGATTGATTGATTCTCAATCAAATTTTCAAATGGGAGATTGTCAAAGTTTAGTGCCTCCAAAGAACTAAGTATCTTAGTTGTTGAAAAACCAAAGAAAAAAGGGGGAACCAATTATCTTAGTTGGTGAACAACCAAAGAAAAAGGGGAAACCAATTATCTTGGTTGGGGAACAACTAAAGAAAAAGGGGAGAATATTTTTCACAACTAAGAAAGGAGCAATCCTATATAAAGAGACGGAGTTGAGAGATATAGAGAGTTGTAATATTTGTATTTTTCTATTAGCAAGACATATAAAAATATTGTATTATCCTTGCTATATAAAGAAAAAGTGTAACTCCTACTTTTCTCATAGTGAAGCCTTTTCTTCCTTACCCATAATTTTTAACTCTATTGGGGTTTTTCTATGTAAAATTCTATGTGTCATATCAAATTATTTACTACAATTTTGCTTTAATCCGTTGTCTATTTTCACTACAAAATGAATTTTATGTCAAACTTGTTGTTAATGCTTGCTTTAAGGAGATTTTAAGCTTCCATTACTTGTTGTAAGGATTAGTTACAATCCCTATCAATATGGCCAAGTCTATTTTATTGTTTACGTATTCTAAATATGCATTTGCATTTGCATTCAACCAACATTGGGATGCCATTATTAAGGTGTAGCAAGGCTGCCATGAGCAAAGGCAGTGGGGTATAAATAAACTCTCATAAATATGATGTTTCTGAAATGTTGAGAAACCCAACCATCATCGAGTTTCAAACCATATTACCTCTTCTGCAACTTCTTCAGTCAAGTATTCCAAGGGGATGCCCCAAAACTGCACCAACATTGCAATTTTCTGTATCCGAAGGTCACGCAATATCTGATTGGGTTTCCACTTATCAAGCACCAAGAGGGAGTTTAGCAGTGCATGGACCATTAGTTAAGATCAAATCCTGGTCATAGTAGCTCTGGAATTCAATAACATATGGGTTTCTATCTCATCCAAGAACTATAAAATTTCCTGAGACGTCAAGCACTGTGAAAGGCCATTTCTAGTCTATACATACGGATCGTTTTCTCATCAATAAGAGCGCATGTATGCCAATAATTGTGAGAGTTCACAATAACAGTGGGGTTGAAGTTGGAATGAGGCCTTGACCCAAAGAGTAGTTAAAGAAGCCTTGGGATTGGGGTTTAGTAAGTTGGGAGCTCTTATATTCGGTAGTACTACTATCCGACCATCCTATTCCTCTAGCGAGAGTTCTTTGCTTATCCATGATAGAGTAAGTCCAATAAGAAACAAGTTGGAAATCGTAGGAAAGATTAAAAAAAAAAAAAAAATCCACACCCTTGAAGCAGAGTAAAACCACCAAGGAAACTAGATAATAGATAAAATTCAAGGCAAGAAAGAACTAGTTTTCGCATACATTATTTAGCGTGAACAGATAACCTCGAGGGGCAAATGCAATAACATGCAATAACAACGAGAAAAGAAGACAAGAAAACTGGAAGAAAACCATACATGCAATAGTGAATCAGCAAAGAAAGAAGAGAGAAGTTATGCTGCCATAGCTGAAGCTACTAGAAAGTAGACGGAATATTTTGCAGGCAAGAGAGCATTCTCCTAGTTCGGTTCCCGAGAAAAATAAAATTACTTCAGACCAAGCAAATAATTTGAATATATAACTTAGATTAACCGTGTGTTTGACTTAGCTGCTATATTTTGTCCAAAAATAAAAAATATATTATTTTGATCCTTTACTTTTAAATTTAATTTTACTTTGATCTTCTATGAATTGAAAATTTTGAAATGATCATTCACTTTTGAATTTGGTTTCATTTTAATCATCTACAAATTGAAAGTATCAAAATGATTCATGAATTGAACTTAGACTGTTCGATGTTGTGCTAGAAAAAAATGTAAAGATGAATTATAGATCACGTGGGTAAAATACTTGAATCCATTGATTTATGCATAATAAAGAATAACATTGAAATGAAAGATAGAAGGAAAAGATAGTAACTCACGCCCCCAATAAAGATGAATCTTTAAAGGTAACCTTATCAAGCATATATAATGCAACTATCTCAAGAAATAACCTGTAAGTTAAGGCCTTTCTTATTATGAGCTCATGATCAATTACATGACTGAATCTATTTCAGCAATGCTAAATACAAAAATCTAATTATTTAATATTATGTAAAATATAAACTCTTCATAAGTCTGATAATTAATTAATGTTAATCCATAAATTAATTAATTATTCAAACATGATATTGATTTTATAAGAAATTAATTGAATTTCAACATCAAATGTGGGTCAATTTTGAAATTGTAGAAGTCGTAAACAAAACAATCGAAAAGACTACACAAAGAGGGCATATATTAACTGTAGAGAAATGCCTTTCAGCTTTTTGGATATTAGAAGCAAGGGTACATACAGTCTATGTTTGTGTAAGACCCAAAATCTCGTCCAATTTTAAGATCATTCTTCTTTTATGTCCTGAGATTTGACTTAATGTAATTATGCTTAGTTAGTGAGTGAGCTAGGTCAGATCCCTTTTATTTTTTAATATTAAAAAGTTTCATTTATAAAAACAATATTTTCTTCAATTATATGTAATTTTATACAGGAAATTTAAACTGAATTTTGATAGGATGTTTTTAAGTCTTATTTAACCAAGGCGTTTCAATCATTAACTTAACTGTCACTCATACCATAATTTTCATGGAATACCAACCTTATTTTTGGCAAAAATACACTTATGGTCTTTTAATTTTATTCGAGATTTCAGTTTTATATCTTAATTTTATCTAATTTCAATTTGGTCCCTTGACTTCATTTCACAATGCAATGAAATTCCCAAGCCATATTTTGGGAAAACTTTCCTCTCTGTGAGAGAACTCGCTTCCTCCTGGGAATTGACCGTGGCTCCATAGTCATCTTCTTCACACTCTGCTACACTGAGTTTTTGCATGTCATTAAAAAAGGTGCCCTCTGATTCCTTTGAACATCTGCTAGTTTTGTGTCCAGTTGCATGTGGATGAGATGACCGTTGACTTTGACCTTTGTTGTTCGCCACTGGTTTGACTTCATACTCTTCTCTTTTTTTATTGCCTCCTATGACTCTGCTGCTTTCTGTCGTCTTGTGGGACTTGTTTCTTGCTTTGCGTTGTGCCCTATCTCTCAAAAAAGCAATCTTTAACTCTTCTGATTATCGTGTTCTACGATAACTTTACTTTTGGCTTCTTAGTTTATTATCTGCTCTGTTTTGGAGTTTTCTGCATCAACTCCTTTAAACATCTGATAGATAGCAGTGGGCCTTAACTAGGGGTTTTTCTTGATCAGAAAATAGTTCATTAGGTTCAGACCTCTCTCATTCATCAATTAAATCTGCATAAGGGGAATTTGTAATCGGCTTGCCTTGAAAATACCTTGATCACTCATTCAATCATAACAAGATGTGTAGATCGCAAGAATACTGGTGTACATGCTTAATTGGGATAATTATTCCTATGCTACATGTTTGCATAATTATTCTTGCTTGGCTTCAGTAGCACACACTCTCTGTGGTTGGTGCTATGTAGGGCAGAAATAGAGGAAGATGATGTAACTAATATAGCCATGATCATCAAAATAGATTGCAGTCAAACAGTTTCATGGCAATTATGGCCGTGCGTGGTTCCAAACACTTTCATCTGGTCCTATCCGTTCTTCTGCTTCATGCCAGTGAAAATGGATAACATCATATGGTAATATCTTCTATTTTGTTTCTGTACTTTTTTTGTGGGAAAGATTTTCTCTTCGAGCAGCCAGCACTCTCATTGAATAAACTGAACTATATATGAATTAAAACAGGTTATGGAGCAAGAAATTAGATGGTGTTTGGCAATCCTTCTCTGCTACTAAAAGTTGCATTTCTGTTTTACACTCTGTTAGAAGTCTTCATCAGATTGACAGCAACACTCGGCAACTCCTCTCTTGTCGTTTTCTGCCCCACAGGAAGAGGAAATATCTATTTACATGGCATTATGGGCCAAAGAAAAAATTAAATGGTTTAATCCTACTGTTGAAGCAATTCCTGAAGACATAGATAATGCAACTAATGTTTGTTCTGCTCTTTATGATGATTTTGTTTTAGCTGAGGGGGTTTGGGAAGCTACCCCTATAAAGCTTCCCAATTAGCCATTATCACCTTTTTTTGGAACTGTCATGGATTGGGCAATACCGTGATAGTTTAAAGGCTTAAAAAGCTTCTTTGTCAATATTGTCCTCCTTTCATGTACCTTTCTGAAACTAAAATGGCTGTATATAATGTCAGTAATATAATCCGGTTTTTGGCTATTATAATATGTCTGGATGTGATCCCATTGGCAGGGCTGGTGGTACCCTGTAGCCTGGAAAGAAGATCTCCCGAGTATGGTATTAGATTGTGCCCGAAATTGGATAGATATTGAATAAAAAACTAGCCAAGGTAATCCATTCTTTATCACTTTCATCTATGGATTTCCTGTAAAGGAAGACAGACATGTTCTTTAGGACCGCATAAAAGAAATTTCTATTTGCATGCATGATCCTTGGCTACTGATTGGTGATTTTAACCAATCATATCTACAAAAAGACATAATTAGTAAATCACATTCTCTTCCAGGAGCAAATGAATTTGAAATCTTGCTTGATGATTGTCATTTAATAGATATCCACCCTAAAGGCCAGAGGCATACCTGCACAAATAACAGGAAGGAGATGATAATGTCTGGGTTAGACTTGATAAAGGCTTTTGCATTTTTGAGTGGTTACAAATGTTTCCTAATTCATCACTTAGTTTTCTCCAAATAGCTTCTTCATATCACTCTCTGATCATATTCAGGTTCTATAATCACATTCCTCCTAGAAGAAGAATTGTAAAATTTCAAAACTTTTGGCTTCTTTTTTATCAATGTAAATTCATAGTAAGTCAAACCTGAAATGATAGAATTTCAGGATCTGCTAGCTTTATCCTTCAGCACAAATTGCAGTCTTCCATGACCAGCTATGATAGAGGAACAAGGTAACAGTTGAAAGAATAGCTGATAATATTAGCCATCTAGAAAAATGCCTTATAGAAATTCAATAGAAGAACAACATTGACTGTTGCAAAGACATTGAGAAAATAATCCACAATGTGCTAGAATTCTTCTATGACTGTGAAGAATCTTAATGGGCTCAAAAAGCTAGACAAACGTGGCTAATATGGGGGGGATAGAAATACCAAATATTTTTCATACTCTAGTTGCCAAATGCCGCTAGCGGAATTTAATCATCAGATCAAAGTTAGTGATGGCAATTGGTTTAAGAAACCAAATTAGATTGAAGAGGTGGTCTATTCCCTTTTTAGTAACCTTTACAAAACTCAGAGGCAAAGGCACTTCAATGATATTCTTTCTTCTCTAAATCTAACTAATATGCCTATTCTATCTAATAAATATATCTCTATTATTGAAAAAGAAGTCACAAACATAGAAATTGAAATTGCCATCTTTGAAATTAATTCGGATAGTGCCTCAAGTGTAGATGGATTTCATGCTTAATTCTACCAAACTTTCTGGGACCTTGTCAAGAAAGATTTTATTAATATGGTAAAGTCCTTCTTTCGTAATGTTTATCTGCTTAAGACTGTGGTGGTTCTTATCCCTAAATCAATTTCTCCCCAAACATTTATAGATAAGGCCTATTAGCCTCTGTAATGTATCCTTCAAAATTATCTCTAAAGTCCTCAGTAATAGAATAAAGCAATTTATTGATGATCAAATTGCTCCCTATCAGAGTGGCTTTATTAATGGTAGAACCATCACTGATAATGTTATTATTGCCCTGGAGATTATGAATCAGAAAGAAGGAAAAAACAGTAGTGCGCACTAAAACTTGATCTTGGAAGAGCTTTTTGATAACATCTCCTAGGAATTTCTTGAAATAGTCCTTCAGAAAATGAATTTTACTGTGAAATGGATCTATTACATTATGCAATGTATATCTACAGTATGCATTCAGGTTATGATTAATAGTAATATCTTAGTTCCTATTCTTCCAAATTGAGGTGTCAAACAAGGTGACCCATTCTCCCCATACATTTTCATTGTTTGTGTGAACATCCTTTCTTGCATGATCAATGATTGAAAATTGAGCTAAAAGTGGAAATGGGTCAAAATCTACAGAAATGCTACACCAATCTCACACCTAATATTAAAACTTATAATGAGGTACAACTTATTCTTGACAAATACTATCAAACGTCAGGCCTCTTTATTGATAAAAGCAAACCATCATCGTCTTTAGTCTGAATGTTCCTCACAAATTCAAGAAAAGCATGACAGGCCTCTTTGGTATTAAATATGCTAGCTGTCTTGGTAAATATTTAGGAACATGGGTGGATGTGGGAAAAAATAAAGAATTGTTGACCTCTTTAGTAGATTGAATTGATGTTAAATTGCAAAGCTAGAAAGCTATTCTTTTATCTCAAGCAGGTTGACTTATCCTGATCAAATTTGTCTTAAACTCGACCTTGATATATTCACTTTCTTGCTTTGAATTACGAAAAAAGTTCTGTTCTCTAATAAACTTAAGCATTACAAACTTTTTTCTGCAGAACTTCAGAGAATAAAGAGAATCAAAATTGCATTCACATGCTTAGCTGGAAGTTTATGAGAATCTCGATCCCATGAGTGTGGTGTAGAGGCCAACCAGGAGAATGATATAAAACCTAAAGGAAAAGTATGATTAAGTGCAAAGGTATCTGGACGCAATGCCAAATCCAAACAACAAATGAAGATGTTTGGGCTTGTATAGGACTTGTGCTGAAAAATAAAGGTGTCTGAGTTTGTGCAAGACCTTTGCAGAAAAGTAAAAGTGATTGTACTTGTGCAGAACTTGTGTAAAAAAGTAAAGGTGCTTTGATTTGTGTTGGACTTATGCAGAAAAATAAAGGTTTCTAAGCTTGTGCGGGACTTTGAAATGGTACCTGGGTTTGTGTAGGACTTTAAAAGGGTGTTTGGGTTTGTATATGACTTTAAAAGGGTGCCTGGGCATGTTCAAGATATTAAAGGGTGTCTGGGCTTATGCATAACTTTAAAAGCGTGTCTAGGCTTGTGCAAAACTTAAAAGGGCATCTGGGCTTGTGCAAGATTTTAGAAGTGTAATGTCTTAAAATTTACATAGGAAGATTATTTTAAAAGGATGTTTTTGTGAAGAATTAAGGGGAGTTAGGCAATGAGATTAAATTTATGGTTAAATTTCTTGAATAGGAAGATGGGTTTAGCTAATTAAAACACTTGAAAAGGAATTTTTCGTAAAATACTCCAAAGATTCCTAAATAAGATATTATTTGGTTATTTAATTAGAAATCATTACGATAAATTATTGATTTACAAATTTTCCATATGACAATTTGGTGTTTGTACGGAGGACTAATTAGTAATGTCATTTTAAAAATTTTCTTGCAACTTGGCAATTTAGGATAGATGTGGTAAAAAATATTGGCTTGAAATTTAATATATATGTGTATAAGATTTTAAGAAGCATCATACGCGAAGAAAATATATATATATATATATATTTATTTATTTATTTATTTATATATTACTTTGTACTCAAAAATTAAGGGAATTAAAGATTAGGAATTTCGGAATAGATAATAGGAGAAACTAAGCATAACCAAAGAAAATAACAACGTTTTTAGTTAATTAATGCATAAGGTAACTCCGTTGGTCTTATAAAGGTAAAATAGGTGATGAGATGGCTGCATTAGCTAAAAGAGATCTATATTATGCCTTAGTAAGAATAAGGAGAAGGTGTTTATATGATATAATATTTAGTGTCTGCAAAGGAAGCTTTGGTGCAGAGGTAACAAAAAGAAAGAGAAATTTATAGAAATTCAGTAAAAATTAATATCATAGTAAAGATAATTTCACTTATTTCAAAATGTATGAAAGTAATACGTAGATGAAGATGACATCCCAATATCGATGTATGGAAATCTATGAACTATAATGTTATCATGTATTAAGTTTGGGGAAAATGGGTAACGTAAAAATCCATAATTATGGAAGTAGGTCACTTTAATTATACATTTCTTAAAATTTAAATAAGACCAAAATAAGTATCATACTTAAATTTTAGGCAATTAAATATTATAAGAGAGAATGGAAATGTACAAAGAATTAGTATAATAAGGAAAGGGGTATCTTACAAGGACTGATAGACTAATAAATATGGAATAAGGGAGAATTTCTTAACATAAGATATATGTCATTATAGTGATAGTTATTCATTAAGGATACATGAAGAAAGCTTTTTTTTTTTAGGAATAAAGAATAAAAGTAAAATTAAAAAGAATGAAAAGGAGTTCTATATACTATACATTCCATGCTAGCTAATTAGGAATTTATAAATAAAATAGTCAATGGAAACCAATGGAAATGAGGTGGCAAAATAATATGCAAACAGAGGCATTTATCAGAACACTTGGCAGCAAACTATAATAAGAAGGGAATTATTGGAGAAGAAGCTAACCAAGAGGTGTCCCTACAAGTTTGTTAGATACATGACAAACAAGAAGTGGCATTAGGTAATCAAATACTAAATAAACCGCAAATAAATGGCAGCAAGATGGCGTGAAATAGGAGTGCTAATGTGGCAGTAAAATAGTAAGGAGGGCACTAAGCCAAAGTAAAATCTATACACGTTAGAAGCTTGGGTGGCCAAAGAAGGAGATAGCCATCATGGATTTTGGAACTTCAGAAGGTGTTGGAGGGATTAAGTGGCAAGAAGAAAGAATGGAAGGGACACTAAATTAAAAACAGCAAACACACGTATCCTAGTAACGTGGCAAGAAATAACTCGAGCTAGATGATCATAAATTGGGCTGGGCTGCTTGTCCGAAGCATTCAACAAAGTCAGAATAGTAGTGCTTTGTTACTTGTGCTTAAGTCAGGGCATTAGTCTATGTTGGGAGCCTCCGAAATAGTTGAAAAAAGAGAGAATAAGGGGAATAACAATGCACATGAATGATGAGCTGTAATTCAAGCAAAACAAGGAAGGCGAGAAAAGAGTTGAACGTGTGGAAGTTGATATTGCTCAGCCAACGAAGGTTGGATGGACATGGAACATGCGTAGGGATTTAGCAAATGGTAATTCTGCATATATTCAGATTATTATTAGGAAGAAGATATTATCAATTCCATGTGTCTAGAATTAATAGTACGTCAAACAAAATGAATAAGAGATAGGAGCTGTAAAACTAAACTATAAGACATTAGCAATGTATAATTTTATTCTCAAACTTGAAAGTATGAAATCAAGTACTAATATGGGGACCTAGCTACTGTCATTTGTTGTATTTTAGTATTTTCAGCACTATTTTAGAAAACTTACTGATTGACTAGTAAATGAGCTCTGGAATTAGTGAAACTTGATATGAGGAGTCATAACATGTTGAAAAAATGATCTGGAACGTTTGGAGAAATTCAGAATAGGTCTGGTAGGAATTTTGATTGCAAAACAGTAACTGCATTGTCAGAAAATGAGTTTCAGAAGTTGTCCAAAAATGTTTTATTTGAAGGGCCAAACCTGGATTTGGGGCTCAAATTTTATCAAAAAGTCATTTGGATATAGATGAATCTCTCTGTTAAATTTAAAATAATTTGGACATGGTTTGCATACTAAAATAAATCCAAACAGATTGGAGTCTGAAAATGGGACTAATCTGCACAATCATAAAAGTTGGAATGTTAAAGTAGCAAATAAACCATTTTCTTGCTCAAATTTCTCTGGCTATTAGAGAACACTTTAAAGAATGAATCTGTAGATTTAGAGGATCTTTGGAATAGTGTAAATATGGTTTTTCTTTTAGTAGACAAAACATTATAGGAGGAAATGTCATTGTTATGTATTTTGGAAATTGTATCATAAAGAGATAAGTTTGTAAGAAACCTATTTGAGTTTAATTTTACTTATACTAAGATTATTATTCATGTAATTTAAT
This sequence comes from Delonix regia, assembly GCA_037074485.1. Classification (NCBI taxonomy): domain Eukaryota; kingdom Viridiplantae; phylum Streptophyta; class Magnoliopsida; order Fabales; family Fabaceae; genus Delonix; species Delonix regia. The sequence goes on along the minus strand of CM073449.1, from coordinate 16,171,245 downwards.
TATTTTAAGCTATATAAATATTTAAAAGATTCTTAAATAGGAATTAGTTGATAAAATTAGGCAAATATGGATTAATTCTCATGAACCACAAACAAGAATTGGCAGAAAAGACTTAGAAATAGCATAGATATAGACTAACAAATAGAAATGAATTTAAATATGGATTTAATGAACTTCAGATAGCTAGCTGCCTTGGATGCCTTGAATGACGGTAATTCCTAATGATGATAGTTAGCTTCTCCCCTACTTATTTTCTATTATTTTAAATATTTACATGATAGCTACATACATCATGTGAGCACATATAACAAGAGGCATAATGACTTGAATGATGATTTGAATTTTCCTCCAGGTCCTACTATAAGACTGAGAGCCAAGAAGTTCAAAGAATCACTGCATATTTCTATGGGAAAATTCTTAGAAAATGCATAAACAAGTCACTTGGATGGCTTGGGCTTAGAGAAGGAAACCCAAGAAATTAATCTGAGTCATGCCTAGCCCAAATGAAAGCTCAATTCATTTGGGTTATATCATCTAGAAATATTGCTGCTGAAATAAGTGTTTTGGACTATATTATAATTAATTTAGGCTTAAGATGTATATGGTTATATATTGGGCTCCTATTTTAATATCTAAAGTTATTTTTGGCATTATTTGACTTATTAAGGGCCTAATGATGCAGAACCCCAGGGTTATAAAGAACCTGAAACTCTTAGAACATACAGTATGGCAAGAACAAGAAATGTAATAAACCCTCAACTTATTGAACCCCTAAATGACATATGCAAATGAAAATACAAATAATAAGTTGATTAGAAACAAGAATAAATTCACGTCAAGAGATTACCTTGCTAATAATTAATTCTTGTTGCAATAGAAAAAGGCAAGCTATCCTCTCCTAGAGAACTCTGGCCAAGCCAAGAAGGAAACTAAAATGTTTCTTTTGATAGAATGAAACTTGATATCTTACAAAGTTGAGACTTGAGCCTTTTTATAAGCTTCAGACCCCTTGTGAAACCCTAATTTGTAATGCTTCTTAGGCCCTCAATAAGTTAGGTCAAATGAGGTCAACATAACTTCAGACATTGAAAATAGAAACCCCATACATAACCATATACATCCTAGTCCCAAATTAATTACAATGAGTTCCAAAATATTTATTTCAGTAGCAATAATTCTAAATGATATAACTAAAATGAATTGGGCCTTCACTTGGGCTAAACATAACTCAGATGAATGAGTTGGGTTCTTTCTCCAAGTCCAAGCCATCCATGTGATTTTTTTTTTGTATTATTTAAAAACTTTCCCACATAAATTTGTAATGATTCCTTGAACTTCTTGGCTCTTAGTCTTGTAATTGGGCCTGGCAGAAAATTCAAATTGTCATTCAAGCCACCGCACCTCTTGTCATCTGTGCTCACATCACCTAAGGTTGCATTTCGAATTAAGGTTTCTTAGAGGGTCTGGAGCTTATAAAATTGCTTGAGCTTCAACCTTGTAAGACATCAAATTTAATTCTATTAAAGAAATTATTTAATTTCCTTCTTGGCTTGGCCAGAGTTCTATAGGGGAGGATAGTTTGTCTTCTTATATTGCAACAAGAATTAATTCTTAGCAAGGTGATCTCTTAAGGTGAATTTATTCTTGTTTTTAATCAACTTATTATTTGTGTTTCCATTTGCATTTTTCATTTAGGGGTTCAATAGATTAAGGGGTTTATTCCATTTTATGTTCCTGCTATAGTGAGTGTTCTAGTAGTTTCAGGTTCTTCATAACCTTAGGGTTCCGCATCATGTTCCCTTGAAACTAGTAGATTGTGAGCTTCCTGATTTAGTTGCTCCTCTTTTATGTTACCTTTCTACCTTAACAGCAAGCTTAATTACATCCTTATGTGTTACATAAGGTTGTAATTCTACTGGATCTACAATTTCCTTATTCAAACTTCCTAAAAATCTTGTAATAGATTGTTCTTGAGGCTCTTGTATCTCACATCGCATCATCAACATTTCAAACTCTTTAACATAATCTTAACACACATCGCCCCTTGTCTAAGAGTTTGTAATTGGATATAGAGCTCCTACTTGTAATAGTTAGGAACAAAGCGCTTTTGCATGAGTCTCTTCATAAGCCTCCAACTTCTGATCTCCTTTTTTCCATCTCTCCTTCGTTATGCTTTCAAATTCTCCCACCATAAATTTGCATAATTGATAAATTCAAGGGCAGCTAGTTTGCATTTTTTAACTTCAGAATAGTTGTAACACTTGAACCCATTCTCCACTTGTTGCGCCCACTTTAAGTATTCCTCTGGTGAGCTAGTTCCCAAGTCACACTGCTGCCTCCATTGTCTATTTGCATCAGCTTTATCTTCCGTTTCCTCATCACAGTTAGAATTAATGGAAGCTTGATGATTACGTCACTATGGAGGTTTTTGAACAGTCAATCTTGCAATTGCCTACTCTAGACAAATTAATTGCTCTCTCATTTATGGTTGACTTTGTTATATGCCTATAATCTGAGCTTGTTCCAAAGAAAGCCCACTTGGAAGATTGGTAGCATTGTTTCAGCCATATCTCACTCTAAGCACTCTTCTCAAGTGTTTCTCTCTCTGACCTATAAGTGTTTCTCTTTCTACCACTCTCAATCGGAGCTCTAATACCAAAAATGATATGTTTCAAGGAAGTTCAGATTGAACAATCCCAAAATACAAATAAATGAAAAACAAAATATAGAACAACTAGCAATCTCAAATAAAAAGTTTACATACCATACTCAAGAATACTAGGTTTGATTCGCCATACTCTAAAATAGAAGATGGAGAGTGATAAAAATCGAGGATAATTTCGCCACTAAGTTTAGAAAACTTAGATAAAAAATTTGCATATATGAGGCTAAGCTAATTTTCAGAGTATTCATGGTTGCATTTCTCATTGATAACTTCTATATTTATAGCCAAGAACATCCCTTATGGCATAAATCTAAGATTCATCTAATTCTCACATAATTTGGAAAAACATGTATAAAAATACACCTAACATAGACTTTTCATCCAATGTAGATCACCTAACTTATCTAACTTAGACTTTCAAAGATATATAGTTCACCTAACTTAGACTTTGACTAATATTTATTTCAACTTACACCACATGCATAATTGACTTTTTTTACAATTTATTCATTATAGCACATGATCAAATTGGCCCACTTGAACTTGGGCTTGGATCCTAAATGATTCGATTCCATTTTTAGTTGCTGGACAACCATGGCTCGAATCTTCTTGGCCATAGAATGTGTAATCGGCCCAGATGAAGTTCTTTGGCCTAAGTCAGCCTCTTGTTCAACTTGAGGCTCATTAGTATTGTAAAGAAGTCAAAAGTAAAAACATCTTTTGAAGACTTGTAATGAGTGAATGTTGGAGTTGGTTGATGAGCTTCAAGTTAAACAAGAGGCTAACTTAGGCCAAGGAGCTCCATCTGGGCCGATCACATTCTATGGCCAAGAAGATTCAAGCCATGGTTGTCCAGCAATTCAAAATGGAATCAGCCCATTTAGGATCTAAGCCCAATTTCTATATGGAGCCCAAGTTCAAGTGGGCCAATTTGATCATGTGCTATAATGAATAAATTGTGAAAAGTCAATTATGCATGTGATGAATGTATGTGATAAAAGTTGAAATAAGTATTAGTTAAAGTCTAAGTTAGGTGAGCTATATTTCTTTGAAAAGACTAAGTTAGATAAGTTAGGTGATCTACATTAGATGAAAAGTCTATGTTAGGTGAATTTCTATGCATGTTTTTCTAAATTAGGTAAGAATTAGATAAATCTTAGACTTATATCATGAAGGTTGTTCTTGGTTATAAATAAGGAAGTTATCAATGAGAAATGGAACATTGAATGCTCTGAAAATTGCCTTAGCCTCTTATACGCGAATTTCTTATCTAAGTTTTCTAAACTTAGTGGCGAAATTATCCTTGATTCTTATCACTCTCCATCTTGTATTCTAGAGTGTGGCGAATCAAACCTAGTATTCTTGAATGTGATGTGCAAACTTATCATTTGAGATTGCTAGTTCTTCTATCTTTTCTTCTTTTCATTTACTTGTGTTCAGGGATTGTTCAATTTGAACTTCCTTGAACCATATCATTGGTAGCCTACCAAAAGAATCCAAGAATTTTAAATGCACTTGGAGTAGCAGTCTGACATAAGAATCCAAGGGTTACTATTTTGTTCCTTTTTTAAAAAAAATCAGAAGCTGAAAGAAAAAAGAGAGAGGTTATATTAAAAAAAGAAAAAAAGAATTGGTCATGGGTACTATATAAACAATCAAACTAAGAAAGTTGCCGTAAGTCTATCTTCATTTTTTTTCTTTCACATGCATTCTACAGTTTGATATTTGTTATTCTTATATCATCCCACTGTCAGCTAGTCCTTAATCCTATATATTCCCTTCCATTCATTTAATTTGCAAAAATGGTCTATCTTGTGTGGAAATCTATTCTAAAGTGCAATCAAGGACAGCAGGAGTGGTAAAAGGCTTGAGTGTTAGTGAGTTTAACAGAGATAAAAGCAAAATCAGTATAAAATACAAATGGATTAAACCCTGAGTGTAAATATGTGAGGTAGTGTACTACTTACCAATCTATTCTATTTCGTTTTCTCTAGTTCTTTTTCATATTGAGAATTATAAGTAGTTCCAGCAAAAATAATGAAGTTGATATGAAGTTATTTATGAAGTAGTACCAGTTCAAAGCTCTAAACATAAGGTTGGATAATTTAGAGTCATCTAGTATGTCAAGACCCGAAGGTCTCCATTTGTTGAAGAGGGATAATTTGATCATGATGATCTTCATTGAGAAATAGAAGAAGAAAGGTGTGAATTGAAATGAACGATAACAATCTCAATGCTATCAAGATCCATTTAAAGGTAAGAATGATACTGAAACTTATCTTGAATGGGAGAGAAAGGTTGAGATGTTATTTGCATGTGATAACTATTTTGAATAGGAGAAGAAGGTCAGATTGGCTATAGTTGAATTTTCAAATTATACTTTAGTTAAATGGAATGAACTTGTACATTCTAGATGGAGAAATAGGGAGGATCTGATTGAGACATAAGCTGAGATGAAAAGAGTGATGAGAAAGTGATATGTGTCTTTTTATTACTATAAAGAAATACATAAGAAACTACAAGGGCTTATTCAAGGATCAAAGTCGGTTGTAACATAAGGAGATGGAGATGCTAATGATAAAAGCTAATATTGAGGAAGATGAAGTGATGTGCTTCAAGGAAGTTTAGATTGAACAATCCCAAAATACAAATAAATGAAAAAAGAAAAGATAGAATAACTAGCAATCTCGAATGATAAGTTTGCACGCTATATTCAAGAATACTAGGTTTGATTCACCACACTCTAGAATAGAAGAGGGAGAGTGATAAAAATCGGGGATAATTTCGCCACTATGTTTAGAAAACTTAGATAAGAAATTCGCATATAAGAGGCTAAGCTAATTTTCAGAGTATTCAAAGTTATATTTCTCATTGATAACTTCTATATTTATAGCCAAGAATAACTCCCATGGTATAAGTTTAAGATTTATCTATTCTCACATAATTTGGAAAAACATGCACAGAAATACACCTAATATAGACTTTTCATCTAATGTAGATCAATCACCTAACTTACCTAACTTAGACTTTTAAAGAAATATAGCTCACCTAACTTAGACTTTAACCAAACTTATTTCAACTTTCATCACATGCATAATTGACTTCTCACAATTTATTCATCATAGCACATGATCAAATTGGCTTACTCGAACTTAGGCTCCATATAGAAGTTAGGCTTGGATCCTAAATGGGCTGATTCCATTTTGAATTATTGGACAATCATGGCTTGAATCTTTTTGACCATAGAAAGTGTAATTAGCTTAGATGGAGCTCCTTGGCCAAAGTTAGCCTCTTGTTCAAGTTGAGGCTCATCATGAAGATGTGACAATGTCTAGATTTCTTGCTGGTTTGAATAAAGAAATTGCTGACGTAGTAGACTTGCACCCTTATGTAGAGATGGAGGATCTAGTTAGCCTAGCCATGAAACAAAAACAAAAGCGTTCAGCAAGCAGTAAATGGAGTTCAAAATGGAGTAAAGATGACAAGAAAAAAATAGAACCAAGTTTGGATTCGAGAGTGAAGGTCAATGAAGCAAACAAGGGCAAGGTGAACAGTACTTTGAATACAAAAGGTACTTTTAATATGCCTTCTAAACATAAAGAAACGAAGTGTTGCCAAAGCATGTTTACTACGCATCTGATTGCCTTAATTGGAAAGACTATACTTGTTAAGGGAAATAAGATTGTTTTAAAATATGAGCATGATAGTGATCTTGATGATAACTTGAGTATGCCTTCATTATATGATTGTTCAGATGTTGATGAGGAAGTTGAATATGCTATGAAAGAAGAATCCCTAGTGATTAGGCGTGTATTAAATTTGACTGTTAAGGAAATAAACTTAGAACAAAGAAAAAATATATTTCATATCAAATGCTTGGTAAGTGGGAAAGTCTGTAGCATAATCATAGATGGTGGTAGTTGTATTAATGTGGCTAGTACATTCTTGCTAGAGAAATTAGGGCTAAAGTGTGAAAAACACCCCAAACCGTATAGGTTCCAACAATTGAATGATAATGGGAGTGCAAAGTAACTAAGCAGGTTGTTGTGCCATTTTCCATTGAGAAATATTGATGAAGTGAGGTGTGATGTGGTACCTATGCAAACTGGACATATTTTATTAAGTAGGGCTTGGCAATATGATAGAAGGGCAATTCATGATGGATTCACAAACAAGTACACGTTTGAGATGAATGGCCCCAAGATTACACTTGTTCCTATGACACCATCTAAAATTTATCAAGACCAGCTCAAAACAAGGTCTTCAACAATTGAGGGCAAGGATTGTGAGAGTTCTAAAAGAAAAGAGAGAAAAGAGGCCAAAAGTTTAAAGAATAAAGAAAAAGGGCCAATAGTGAGTGATTGCATAAGTGAGGAAAAGAAAGTGAGAAGATAGAAGAAGTCAGTGATTGTGAAACAAGAACAGAATGCAAAAAGTGTGGAAAAAGAAATTCAGAGAGATGAAAGAGTTAGAACCTAGCATTGTTATTATGCAAGAGAAAGAGAATTAAAAAGTGCATGCATAAGCAAAAGAATTTTAATCCTAATACGGTTCAAAGAAACTTTGCTCACTAACACTGACATTGATTAAAATTTATCTAGTGTGTTTGTGAGTTTATAGGAGTATGATGATGTGTTTTTGGAAGAGGAGTCTCACAGGTTATCATCATTCAGTAGGATTGAATATCAGATTGATTTCATTGCCAGAGCATATATTCCAAATAGGCCAACTTACCAAAGCAATCCCGAGGAAACAAATGAGTTGCAAAGGCAAGTAGATGAGTTGTTGGCAAAAGGGTACATGAGGAAAAGCATGAGTCCTTGTGCTGTTCCTATCCCCTTAGTACCAAAGAAAGAGAGAACTCAAAGGATGTCCGTGGATTGTAGGGTGGTCAAATCATTGTAAAGTCTCGTCATTCTATTCCTAGATTAGATGATATGATGGATGAACAATATGGTGCATGTGTTTTCTCTAAAATTGATTTGTAAAGTGACTATCATCGTATTAGGATGAAAGAAGGTGATGAATGGAAAACTGCACTCAAGACATTAAATATGAATTGTATGAGTGGTTAGTTATGTCTTTTGGGTTATCTAATGCACCTAGTACATTCATGAGCTTAATGAACCATGTCTTGTAAGAGTTTCTTGAAAAATTTGTTGTTGTCTATTCTGATGGCATTTGGATCTACAGCAAGAGCTTAGATAATCATACCTTGCATGTTAGGGCTGTTTTGGATGTGTTTAGAAAGGAGAAATTTTATGTGAATCTTAAGTAATGCACTTTTTGTGTAGATAAAGTTACATTATTAGGTTTTGTTCTGAGTTCGAAAGGGGTTGATGTTGACTTTGACAAGGTGAAGGCAATCCATGAATGGCCAACTCTTAAGTTTGTTAGTAAGGTTAGGAATTTCCATGGTTTGACAAATTTTTATAGGCAATTTGTTAGAGGATTTTCTACTATTGCCGCCCCACTAAATGAAATTGTTAAAAATAGTGTTAGATTTAAATGGAAAAAGGAACAAGAAGATGCATTTAACACATTGAAAAAAAATTATGTTCTGCACCTGTTTTCCGTCTACCTAATATTTTTAAAACCTTTGAAATTGAATGTGTAGCTTCTAGGATTGGTATAGGGGCTGTTTTGATGTAGGAAAACCAAACCATAGCATATTTAAGAGAAAAGTTGAGTAGATCGACTCTAAATTACTTCACTTCTGATAAAGAGTTCTATACCTTGGTAAGGACTCTTGGAGTGTGAGAACATTACTTGCTGCTTAAGGAGTTTATCATCCTTAGTGATCACCAATCATTAAAATACTTGAAGGGGCATGGAAAGTTAATCAAAAGACATGCAAAAAAGGTAGAATATCTAGAAACATTTCCCAACGTGATCAAATACAAGCAAAAGAGAGACAATGTGGTAGCTAATGCACGTTCAAGAAGGTATGCTTTGATTTCTATGCTTAACTCAAAGCTACTTGGATTTGAGCATTTGAAAGAAATGTATTGCAGTGATTCTAATTTTGGTAATGGGTATCAAGCTTGTGAACATGCTGCATTAAAAAAGTTCAATAGGCATAAGGGATTTTCTCTTCAAAATTAAACAACTATGCATTCCTACATGTTCTATTAGAGAATTGCTTGTTAAGGAATCACATAGCGATGGACTAATAGGACATTTTGGGGTTGAAAGACTTTGGATATACTTACTAAACATTTTTATTGGCCAAATATGAGAAAAGATGTTGAAAGGGTTTGTGTTAAGTGTGTCACATGCAAACAAGCTAAGTCTAAGTCTAATCCACATGGCTTGTACACACCTTTGCCTGTTCCTACTAAACCTTGGACTGATATATTAATGGATTTTATTTTAGGACTACTTAGGACCAGAAGAGGTAAAGACAACATATTTGTTGTAGTTAATAGATTTAGTAAAATGACTCATTTTATTGCTTGCCATAAAACAAATGATGCAACAAACATTGTTAATTTTTTCTTCAAGGAAATGGTTAGACTTCATGGTGTGCCAAGGACTGTAGCTTCAAATAGTGATGCTAAATTCCTTAGTCATTTTTGGAGAGTCTTGTGGGGAAAGTTTATTACTAAGCTTTTATTCTCAACTGTACATCACCCACAAATTGATGCCCAAACTGATGTAGTAAATAGGGAATTAGGAACTATGTAATGTGCTGTTGAGGGGAAAAATTTAAAAACTTAAGAAGATTACTTGCCATTTATTGAGTTTGCATATAATCAAGCTGTACATTCTTCTACAAGTTCTTCATTGTTTGAATTTGTGTATGGTTTTAATCCATTATCTGTGTTAGTTTTGATGTCTTTGCTATTGAGTGAAATTGCTAACTTAAATGGAAAGAAGAAGGCTGAAATGGTTATAGCAATAAACGAGAAAGCATGTGAGCAAATTAAAAAGAGGTACTGCATGTATGTTCAAAGAGTCAATAAGGGTCGAAAGCAAGTTATCTTTCAACTAGGAGATTGGGTTTAGGTGACCTTACAAAAAGAGGGTTTTCCACAACAAAGAAAATCCAAACTTAATGCCAAGGGTGATGGACCATCAAGTGATGGAAAGAATCAACAACAATGTATACAAAATAGTTTTCCAGGTGAGTACAATGTAAGTGCCACTTTCAATGTTTCTTATCTTTCTCCATTTGATTTTTATTCAGATTCAAGGATGAATCTATTTAAGGAAGGAGGGAATGAGGTGAGCATAGATGACAAGAGGCATGGTAACTTAAATGATGATTTGAATTTTCCTCCTGATCCAACTACAAAACTGAGAGCTAAGAAGTATAAGGAATTGTTGCAAATTTATGTGGACAAATTCTTTGAAAATACAGAAGCAAGTCATTTGGACGACTTCGGCTTAGAGAAGGAAACCTAAGTGATTAATCTGAGTCATGTCCAGCCCAAATGAAGGCTCAATTCGTTTAGGTTATCTCATCCAAAAATGTTGCTACTGAAATAAGTGTTTTGGACCACATTGTAATTAATTTAAGTCTAGGATGTATATGGCTATATATTAGACTTCTATTTTAATGTCTAAAGTTATTTTTAGCATCATTTAACCTAACATATTGGGGGTCTAAGGTTGCATTTCGAATTAGGGTTTCTCAGGGGGTTTGAAGTTATAAAAAGGCTTGAGCCTCAACCTTGCAAGACATCAAATTTCATTCAATTAAAGAAACTCTTTAGTTTCCTTCTTGGCTTGGCCAGAATTCTATAGGGGAGGATAGATTGTCTTCTTACATTGCAACAAAAATTAATTCTTAGCAAGGCAATCACTTAAGGTGAATTCATACTTGTTTTTAATCAACATATTATTTGTTTTTCCATTTGCATTTGTGGGGTTCAATAGGTTGGGGGGTTTATTCCATTTCATGTTTTTGTCATAGTGTGTTCTAGAAATTTTATATTCTTCATAAACTTGGGATTCCGCATCCATACATGTGCTTTTTATAGGTTTGGAATGTGCACTTGGGGACTAGACAATCTCCATATGTGGCTATTAATGGAATATGGAAGATGGATAATGGGCATCTAGACATACAAACCATTGATGACGATGACATGAACGATGGATGCCGAAGATGTGTATCTAGACATGATCATTCATTAAGCGCTTGTATGCCATCTCTATACAGTTGGAGTTATGGGGGTGATACTTTGATGAGGGTTTTATGTGAATGGCCTTCATAGTATTTGTCTCTTGGTCAGTATGAGATAATGATGAGATGTGTTTCAAACTCAAGAATGAAAATGACTTCCCTCTGTAATTCACATGTTTGAGATGGAAGGTAATTCCTTTAGCAGCCTTATGTGAATGATTTACATTTTCATTGTGATTTAACATCAGGTATGATAAGCCCAATGGAACTGTTTTTATTAAATTACTAACTACTGAGACATAAAGTCTCACTTTGCTTTGTCTTCTTTTCTAGTGAGTTAGGGAGTCTGCTAAAATATATTCAAAGTATAATCCACTATAGTAAAGTTAGCTGATGGATTAAAAGAATGACTGAAGTGAAAATATAAAGGAAATAAAACTATCAATGGAACAACTTAGAAAAGAACTAGGACTAAGTTCAAATATGATGAGCCTCAAGTTGAACAAGAGGCTAACTTAGGCCAAGGAGCTCCATCTGGGCCAATTACACGTTCTATGGTTAAGAAGATTTAGGCCATGGTTGTCCAACAATTCAAAATGGAATCAGCCCATTTAGAATCCAAGCCCAATTTCTATATGGAGCCCAAGTTCAAGTGGGCCAATTTGATTATGTGCCATAATAAATAAATTATGAAAAGTCAATTATGCATGTGATAAATGCATGAAAGTTGAAATAAGTATTGGTTAAAGTCTAAGTTAGGTGAGCTATATTTCTTTGAAAGTCTAAGTTAGATAAGTTAGGTGATCTACATTAGATGAAAAGTCTATGTTAGGTGAATTTCTATGCATATTTTTCCAAATTATGTGAGAATTAGATAAATCTTGGACTTATGCCATGAGGGTTGTTCTTGGCTATAAATATGAAAGTTATCAATGAGAAATGCAACCTTAAATGCCCTGAAAATTGGCTTAGCCTCTTATATGCGAATTTCTTATCTAAGTTTCATAAACTTAGTGGCGAAATTATCCCCGATTCTTATCACTCTCCCTCTTCTATTCTAGAGTGTGGCGAATCAAAGCTAGTATTCTTGAGTGTGGCGTGCAAACTTATCATTCGAGATTGTTAGTTGTTCTATCTTTTCTTCTTTTTATTTACTTGTGTTCAGGGATTGTTCAATCTGAACTTCCTTGAAGCATATCATTTGGTATCAGAGCTCCGGTTGAGAGTGGGTAGAGAGAGAAACACTTTCTGGTTAGAAAGAGAAACACTTGAGAAGAGCGTTTATAGTGAGATATGGCTGAAAACAATGCTACCAATGTTCCAAGAGGGCTTTCGTTGGAACAAGCTCAGATTATGGGCATACAACAAAATCAACAAGAAATGAGGGAGCAACTGCTTTGTCTAGAGCAGGCAATCACAAGATTAACTGTTCAACAACCTCCACAGCGACGTAATCATCGAGCTTCCATTGATTCTGATCGTGATGAGGACACGGAAGATGAAGCTGATCCAAATAGACAAAGGAGGCAGCAGCGTGACTTGGGGAACAACATCAAATTAAAGATTCCACCATTCAAAGGTACTAGCTCACCAGAAGAGTACTTAGAGTGGGTGCAACGAGTGGAGAAGGTATTCGAGTGTCACGACTATTCTGAAGTTAAGAAATGCAAACTAGCTGCCCTTGAATTTATTGATTATGCAAATCTATGGTGGGAGAATTTGAAATCGCAACGAAGGAGAGATGGTGAAGAAGAGATCAGGAGTTGGCGGCTTATGAAAAGACTCATGCAAAAGCGCTTTGTTCCTGACTATTACAAGCAGGAGCTCTATATCCGGTTACAAACTCTTAGACAAGGGGCGATGTGTGTTGAAGACTATGTTAAGGAGTTTGAAATGTTGATGATGCGATGTGAAATACAAGAGCCTCAGGAACAATCTATTGCAAGGTTCTTGGGAGGCTTGAATAAGGAAATTGCAGATGCGGTGGAATTACAACCTTATGTAACACTTGAGGATGTAATCAAGCTTGCTGTCAAGGTAGAAAGACAACATAGAAGAGGAGCAACTAAACCAGGGAGCTCACGATCTATTAGTTTCAGGGGAACAAACTTAACCTCTTCGACTCCAAAAGATGTCTCAAAGTGGAATGAACGGCGGCAGGAACAGACAAGCTCTCACAACATTGTTGATACATCTAGAGGAAAGGACAGGGTTAACGATGCAAAGAACTCAAAGAGGAGCAGAGAAATTAAGTGCTTCAAATGTCTTGGTTTTGGACATATTGCTTCTGAATGTCCAAATCGAAGAGTGATGATTGTTCGAGGATCACAAGGGGAAATTGAAAGTGAAGATGAAACAGAAATTGAACAGGAAGATGACGAGCGCATTATCGAGTATCCAGATGAAGGGGAGTTACTTGTAGTTCGACGAATTTTGAACTCACAAGCTAAGGTAGAAGATGATCAACGTGAGAACATATTCCATACCAGGTGTACAATTAGGGGAAAGGTTTGTGGTGTCATTATTGATGGAGGTAGCTGTACTAATGTTGCTTCAACAACATTAGTGGAGAAATTAGACTTGAAGACCACAAAGCACCCTCGTCCGTACAAGTTGCAATGGTTGAGTGACCAAGGAGAAATTCAAGTCACTAAACAAGTTCAGGTACCATTTTCTATTGGCAAGTCATACAAAGATGAAGTCGTATGCGATGTGGTACCAATGAATGCCGGCCATTTGCTTCTGGGAAGACCTTGGCAATATGATAGTAGAGCCATTCATGATGGGTTCAAAAACACCTATTCTGTTACCAAGGATGGGATGAAGATTGTCCTAGCACCTCTTAGTCCTCAGCAAGTTCTACAAGATCAACTAGCAAAGAAAGAGAAAAAGGAGAACTTATTTGCAACTAAAGGAGAAGTTAAGAGAGCTTTGCGTTCAACTAATCTAATATTGATGCTAATAGTGAAGGAAGCTATGCCAACAGAGGTAGGTTCTATACCTCCGCTGATTGAGAAGTTAATAAAGGAATTCGCCGACTTGTTTCCAGATGAGATGCCAAGACGATTACTGCCAATTAGGGGGATTGAGCATCAAATTGATCTCATTTCAGGTGCTGCTTTGCCTAATAGACCGGCCTACCGGTGTAATCCAGATGAGGCCAAGGAGTTACAATGTCAAGTAAATGAGTTACTGGAAAAAGGCTTTGTGAGAGAGTCAATGAGCCCTTGTTCAGTACCAGCTTTGTTAGTGCCAAAGAAGGATGGAACTATGAGGATGTGCGTAGACAGTCGGGCCATAAACAAAATCACGGTGAAGTATCGGTATCCTATTCCTAGGCTTGATGATATGCTTGACGAACTACATGGCTCTACAATCTTTTCGAAAATTGATCTTAGGAGCGGGTATCATCAGATTCGAATGAAGGAAGGAGATGAGTGGAAGACAGCTTTCAAGACGAAGCATGGGTTGTATGAATGGATGGTCATGCCATTTGGTTTGTCAAATGCCCCAAGCACCTTCATGCGTTTAATGAATCATGTCTTACGTAATTTCATTGGAGACTTTGTTGTGGTTTATTTTGATGACATTTTGATTTATAGCAAAGATCAGAAAGAGCATGAAGAGCACCTGAGGAAGGTCTTTGAAGTCTTGCGAAAAGAACAATTAATTGGCAATCTCAAGAAGTGCCAATTCTGCCAAGACCGAGTTATTTTTCTTGGGTTTGTGATTAGTCAGCATGGAGTTGAAGTTGATCCGGAGAAAGTTAAAGCTATCAAGGAATGGCCTATTCCTACAAACATTTCTGAGGTGAGAAGTTTCCATGGATTAGCATCATTTTATAGAAGATTTGTGCAGAATTTCAGTACTATTCTAGCACCCTTGACTAATTGCATCAGAGGGAGCGGTGACTTTAAGTGGAGTGCAGCGGCCCAACAAAGTTTTGAGATCATTAAAGAGAAGTTGTGTTCAACACCAATTCTCGCACTCCCTGATTTCTCTAAAACTTTTGAGATTGAGTGTGATGCATCAGGTATTGGAATTGGAGTAGTTCTTATGCAAGAGAAGCATCCCATTGCTTATTTCAGTGAAAAGTTGAATGGGACAACCCTGAACTATTCAACTTATGACAAAGAGTTCTATGCATTGGTCAGAGCTTTACAAAATTGGGAACACTACTTGTTACCCAAGGAGTTTGTTATTCATACTGACCATGTGTCATTGAAATATTTGAAGGGTCAAACCAAGTTAAACAAGCGACATGCTAAATGGGTGGAGATTCTAGAGGCTTTTCCCTACGTCATCAAATATAAAAAGGGAGCAGCGAATGTAGTTGCAGATGCCTTATCTCGAAGGTATGCTTTAATCTCATTAATGAATGTCAAGTTGATGGGATTCGAGTTAATGAAGGGCCAATATGAAGAAGATCCTGATTTTTTTACTATATATTTGGCATGTGAAAGAAGTGCTACTAACGGTTTCTATAAGCATGAGGGATTCTTGTTCAAGGGTTCCAAACTTTGTATTCCCAATTGCTCTGTCAGAGAATTATTGGTAAGAGAAGCTCATGCGGGAGGTTTGGCAGGACACTTTGGTGAAAAGAAGACATTAGAGATGATTAAGGAACACTTCTTTTGGCCAAGGATGATCAAAGATGTGCATCGAGTGGTGGGAAGATGTGCAATTTGCAAGAAAGCAAAAAGCAAGGAGGTTGCACAAGGTTTGTATATGCCATTACCAGTTCCTGATCAACCATGGGTTGATTTGAGTATGGATTTTGTGCTTGGGTTACCAAGAACTCCAAGGGGCAAGGATTCTGTTATGGTGGTGGTAGATCGATTTTCAAAGATGTCCCATTTTATTCCCTGTCACAAAACTGATGATGCTTCTCATATAGCAGATTTGTTCTTCCAGGAAATTGTGAGATTACATGGTATTCCAAAGAGCATTGTGTCAGACCGAGATGCCAAATTTCTGAGTTATTTCTGGAAAACATTGTGGAAAAGGCTTGGGACAAGATTACTTTTTAGCACAACTTGTCATCCTCAAACTGATGGGCAAACTGAGGTAGTCAATAGAACACTTTCTTCCTTACTTAGAGCTATTGTTGGTAAGCATATGAAAAATTGGGATGAATGCTTGCCGTTTGTTGAGTTTGCCTACAATAGAAGTGTTCATGGTACTACTAAATATTCTCCTTTTGAAGTGGTTTATGGGTTTAATCCTATCACCCCACTTGATCTAGTACCGCTACCATTAAGTGACAGATTGTGCATTGATGGAAAGAAAAAGGCTGAAATGGTGAAAGCTCTACATGAAAATGTGAAGCGACAAATTGAAAAGAAGAATGCCGCTTATGAAGACGCAGCAAACAAGGGAAGGAAGCAAGTTCAGTTCATGCCAGGTGATCTTGTTTGGATTCATCTTCGGAAGGAGAGGTTTCCCAACAAACGGAAGTCAAAACTTATGCCCAGGGCAGAAGGTCCATTCAAGATTCTGGAGAAAATAAATGACAATGCTTACAAGGTTGATTTACCAGGAAACTACAATATTTCTGCCACATTCAATGTAAGAGATTTGACGCCATACTTAGATGATAATGAAAACTTGGATTTGAGGACAAATCCTTTTGAACCTGGAGAGAATGATGAGCCTCAAGTTGAACAAGAGGCTAACTTAGGCCAAGGAGCTCCATCTGGGCCAATTACACGTTCTATGGCTAAGAAGATTCAGGCCATGGTTGTCCAACAATTCAAAATGGAATCAGCCCATTTAGAATCCAAGCCCAATTTCTATATGGAGCCCAAGTTCAAGTGGGCCAATTTGATTATGTGCCATAATAAATAAATTATGAAAAGTCAATTATGCATGTGATAAATGCATGAAAGTTGAAATAAATATTGGTTAAAGTCTAAGTTAGGTGAGCTATATTTCTTTGAAAGTCTAAGTTAGATAAGTTAGGTGATCTACATTAGATGAAAAGTCTATGTTAGGTGAATTTCTATGCATATTTTTCCAAATTATGTGAGAATTAGATAAATCTTGGACTTATGCCATGAGGGTTGTTCTTGGCTATAAATATGAAAGTTATCAATGAGAAATGCAACTTTGAATGCTCTGAAAATTGGCTTAGCCTCTTATATGCGAATTTCTTATCTAAGTTTCATAAACTTAGTGGCGAAATTATCCCCAATTCTTATCACTCTCCCTCTTCTATTCTAGAGTGTGGCGAATCAAAGCTAGTATTCTTGAGTGTGGCGTGCAAACTTATCATTCGAGATTGTTAGTTGTTCTATCTTTTCTTCTTTTTATTTACTTGTGTTCAGGGATTGTTCAATCTGAACTTCCTTGAAGCATATCAAAATACCCAACAAGAAAAAGAACTAGAATTAGTAGGACAAAAGGAAATAAATATTAAGAAAATAAAAAAGGAAGACTAGGTTACCGAAAGCAGATAATCCAAAATACAAATACTAAGCAAACAAGAAACAAATAATCAATAGTTATATGATAACAGTGTATGAAGAACTAAAGCTAATAAAAAACACCAAAAGTAATAGACGGTGAAACCGATGAATAACAACAATTAAGAAAATCAATTCTTTATTGCCAATGTTTGAAATTTAATGTGATCAGAAGATAAATTCAACGTTCTAACAGCAAAGGACGTAAATTTATAAAGATATTTTAGAGAAAAAATTTAACACAATTTTGCCTTTTGAAATTAGGAAAACAATTTTTAATCTCTTCAATTATTTTTGGCTAGCATATTTAAGATGAAGACAATGATGCACAGCCAAAAAAATTCAACCAGAGGAATTGGGAACAAGAAGAAAAATGTGCAAATATAAAGCAACAATTTTGACATGGACAAAGTTAACAGTAAGGTCCAAACTTAATAATTACAACGGCTTTCTTCTATGCATACAAAATTCAGAAAGACTTAACATTTAGGGCCAAACTTTATAATTATGACAACTTTCGTCTATGCATACAAAATTCAGAATTGAACTGATGATAACAACAGAAATCGATACATGTTGTTATTATGCATTGACACTTGACATTATGCGTTGACCTCTAGAATCAACAGTTTTCTTGGTGTCTTCTAGATTTGATTTTCTATTTCTTAAATTAATGCATCTGCTAAATAGAATCAATCACAGTTATTTTTATTTCTTAAATTAATGCCCCTACTAAATAAAATCAATTCAAAACTAGGCTGCAACCCATGTTTGGTTCATGGGGAAACACCAAACTTCTTAAAGCTTAGAACTAGATTTGACTAAAATCAAATTTAGAAATTTCTAATTCTACATGACATAATCATATTAAAAAATATTTAAAATGTCATTTTGACTATTTAGAGAAACTTCATGAGCCACAAATGAAGGAATAAAATTTAAGACATACCCCAAAAGAATTTGTTAAAAGGATGACCAGGGGCAGAAGTGTGGCATTGAAGTTGTTGGAGATGGCATGCATCAATTTGTAGAACTTGGTTGAATTCTACGTTCAATTCTGTACGCCATTTTTGTATACGGTAAGCAACCAAAAAAAAAAAACTTCATAAGAAAACTAGCAGAAATTGAAATCATTTCTGTAATTAAAAAGCTGATAGTGTACATAGCATTGACTCAAGAAATACTTGAATACATCCCAAGTACTTCTCGCTCCATAGCCTCACAAGAGATAGAATAAAGAACTAAGAAAATCTAATAAGGCAATAGACCAACCAAAAATAAAAAAACTAAAATACAAAAAGAATCGAAATGTTAACTGACAATACAACTTAAATAAATCTTCCATTAGTGCCTAGCCAAATTCAAGCCATTTTTTAGCAAGCTGCAAAATCCAGACTAGAAAATTTATAGAAATAGTACAAAATAGATAGAATAAAAAGAAAGAATCAAGCCTTAACTAACCTCACAACACATGCAATGCTCCACTAATCTCACAACACGTAATCCTCCAGTATTGTCAAGCCAAAGTCAACAAATGAAGCTTAAATCACAAAAGAAGGATCAAAGACTTAACTAACGTCACAACACATGTACTCCTCCACTATTGCCATGGTAAATTTGCCCTTCATTCCCACTGACAGGTCAATGGTTTTACATTTTACCATGACATGGAAAAAAGCTCTATTTTCGTCCCATATGTTTAGGCATAGTTTCAATTTGGTCCCTTGATTTTTGTTTGTTTCAATTTCATCCTTCAATTTTAAAATTAGACCCAATATTTTCCTTTAAACTAACTTAGTTGAAACACAATGTTGAGCCTTGTTTTGGAACATCTGATTGAGGTGATGAAATTTTAGGAGAGAAAATAAGAGAGAGAGAGAGAGTTACAAATTTGTTTTCACCCACGCCTGCACTGCATGAATGAAATTGTTAGAAAAATGACACACACAATCCAAGTAGGAAATCCTTGTTTGTGATGTTAACAGAGTCAATCAAGCGGAAATGATTAGACCAATTTTATGAATCAGCAACATTACAATGACAAAAATTTAAGGGAACTAATTGAAACTACTCCTAAACATAAGGGATGAAAATAAATTTTTTTGGCCTTAGAATTTTTTCATACAACCAATTCAAGGCAAACTGTGATCAATATAAACATGGATAGAGAAAGCTTAAAAAGACGTAGAATTAATTAAATAGTTAGCTAACATATAACAAAATAATTAAAATACTACCCACATATGCAAAGAATAATTTCTTTTTCATATAACATAATTAATTAAATAGTTAGTTAACATATGACAGAATATGTTTTTTTTTCTTTTTTCTGTTTAGTAGAAAATGATCTACAACAATCCATATCTTATTCAGTACGCTAAGAACATAAATTTAAAAAAACAAAAAAAAGCTCCGGATAGTATAGAATGTAAACAAGCTAATTCAATAATACACTATACTAGTTCACTAATTTGCAACAGTAGTACACTTAAGGCTTGAGAAATCAAACCATTCATCCAAAGCAACAAAAGGTGTACTCAAAATCGGCACAGATATAATATTACATGAAATTATAACTTAAAACTTTATCAATGAAATCAAACACTTTCTTCCTCTATAGATCTCTTTGCATGGAATGACCACCATAGAATGGAAGAGAGATAGCTGATGGATTACAACTTGAGCATTGAGAGGGAAAGAAGGAAGTTCATATATAATTATAAGTATGAACCAGAAACACACTATTACTGTGATTACTTCTTCTTTGCCTTTTAAGAAGCATAAATTACTTCTTCTTTGCCTTTTAAGAAGCATAAACAACGTTGTAATGTATGGAATTATGACCGAAAAATATTGAAGCTTCTGCACACTAACATTGAGTCAATAACAGAAATCCCAGAAGAGCTTGAAGGAATGGATAGACGATGCAAGGGTTTGCTTCCCAATGCATCATGAGTATCTTCACATGGAATTGTCATGGTCTAGGGAGAACTACAACAGTTTAGAGACTTAAAAGTTTAGTTTGTAAATTTAGATTTGATTTTTTTTTTTATCTTAAAATAATCTTCGGGTATAAAAAGTAATGAATAAAATTGCCTCATTTGACTATTTAAATTTTTTGGCTTTGATCCCTATGAAAAAAGTGGGGGGATTTTTTTGGCTAACATGACCACACCAACAACACAGAGCAATACGGATCTAATATTCCTACTTATGACAAAAGGAGCAACTAAATTACACAAAAATATTCCATATTCTCTAATGGAAACAACATGAAAAGAATACTAGTCTTTAGCTATGCGAACAATGCTAGGTTCACCAGTTAGTCTCACAAACGGCTCTAAACTCTGGGGTTGTACTAGGATCTATGCTATTCTTTAAAAAATAAAATAAAATAAAAAGGGAAGGAATAAGTGACAACACACTTAGTGAGTAAATTTCACTAACCATACCTAGAGGGGAACAGGCAGGCTGCTAGAGCTTTTCACAACCATATAGTTTTTCATAGTCCAAAACATGTTTCAACTCAATATGCCACAATCATTTAAATGAAAAAGTTTGTAAACATTTTAGCAAATCCATAAATGTTTTGCAAATCATATTGTACTAATATCTCACAAAATTGATCAGAATTCATAACAATCACTATCACTAGGCTAGGAATCACAATACACTGTTAGAGTCGAGCAACATGGTTTGCAATCTATGAAAACTGGTCCACATGGGGTGGCCGTCACACACAAGGCTAGTAATACTCCTACTAACTGGAGTTCAAAATAGATCATAATGAACCAGGGCCAACGTCTACTTAGCTATAGGGTTCTATGTTGGATGTATTTAAAAAAAAAAACTATATTTTTATATAATATTATACATATTAAAAAACATATCCAAATAGCAAAATTTCAATTTCCATAAATTTGTACAGTAACAGAATCATTTGAAAAGCTCCCAAAATACCAAATAGCATGTACATCATTCAAATGATCATTTAGATACAAAGAAGTATTAAAAGTAAATTTCTTAAATTTCAGGGAGTGCAAATAAATGCCAAAATTAACACATTAATTCAAGAGGCCTGTTTTCAGGGCACAAGGGTGTATTAGACAAAAATATTTCACAAACGAATAGTTTAAAATACTGAAAACAAGTATGATTACTACATACTAAACCTGGGAGGAAAGCACACACAATAATCCTTTTTCCTATTGTCTCTTTCAAAACCAAAGCCTATGTCCTATAATAACATGATAACAAATAACACACAATTAATCTCTTATATAAGAAATTATCTGGAATTCAAATAATCCCTAATGTCTAATTTAATTCTTGTCTAATTACTACATACTAAACCTTAACTTGTCTAATCTCTTATATACTAACAATAGAGCTTTGATGTCAGCTACTGTATAGGGATCCAATTAAGAAGACACCAAAGTGATCAAGGCATCGTATTTGCTCGGTAAACCTTCAAAGATCACATCATTATTAGGCATCCATTACAAATTAGTGTATCAATAACAGAATTCTCAAGATTAAGATATTCACTAATTGATTATGATCCTTTCTTCATTTATCTTAATTAAGTCCTAACTTGTTTAATCTTTGTTCTTATTTGTGTAGAAAATATATCAAGATCTGATTCCAAATCTGAAACGATGTCTCACCGCTAACTAATTGAGTAAGAAAAGATTTAGAAATGGATGATAAGATCCAGCTCATGAGTAGCTGGTCCTGCTTATGCCATGCAGTGAACTCATGATTAACCTTACCACTTGCTTCATCATCATTATTTGCATGCTTCAGATGAAATTCAGGTGCAATATCAATAAACTTCTGTAGGCCATATCCTTTTATGGCTGCATTCAGCTGTTGCTTCCATAAGAGGAAATTCTTGTCATCCAGATTACCCTGAATGACATGGCTAAAGGTCACCAAATCATTCTTCTTTGACGTATAGCTAGAGGACTTGTAATGGAGGTAGAGGATTCAGCTGCTATTCCATGTTACAATTCAAGCTATGCTATGAACGTTGAGTAGAAAGATGGGAAGAAACTAAAAGAAATGAAACTATTATACAATTTTTCTCATATTATACAACTTAGACTCTAACTAGATTCTGTTATGCTTATAAAACTCCTTATTTTTGCAAAACCTCCAATGCCCGATCTCAAACCACGTCCAAGTGTGTGCATGTCAATTTCTTGACCATGTAGCCACCATCAGCTTCTATTATATATGTACCAATTTTAGTATAACTCCAAATCTTATTTTCAAAAATTTCAAAGCTTGAGATTGGAACAGATAACCTGCTGCAAAGAGAATCAATGACCCCTCCCTTTCCCATTTTGCATTGCATATTAAAGTAGAACAACTTTTATATATAATATCTATGTATAATTTATTTTGATATATTGACAATATGAAAAATAAAATTTGGAACTATAAATGTCTTTTTTATTTTACAAGAGCCTCCTATGTTATTTAAAGGATAACTATAAAAATTTTGTATTATACCATGAATAATAAAAATAAAATTCTTATAAAAAGTTTGACAAAATTATATTAAATATATTTTAATTATATTCATAATAAGCATGTAACTCTACTTTTACTATTTTTTCTTTTAAGAATGACAAATTTACTAATTAATTTGTTTTTTTTTGTTTTCCAATAAATTTAACTATAATCAGTCTTTACTTAATATTATTTGAATAAATTTAATATTGCATATGGTATTATAAATATGTAATTATATATTTTAATAATTATTTATTAACTGAGGTAAATTTTTACAATTCTATAATACGAGTTTACGTTCCGAATTTACATCCCCCTTTACGAATTTGCCTAAATTCTCAAGTTTGATAATCTTGCTTTGGTTATCCTATTATCTATATATATAAATCTAAATACATGCCATTGTGTATATATTTTGTATATGTGCATGGTTAAGATCGGCATGTAATAGAATTTATTCTTTTAAATACAACTTTTACCTCATAAATTAAGGGATTTAAAAACGTAAAGAACCAAAATGATTATTTGGGACGTTACTAATTCTTGATAGCAAATCTTTATGAGGAGCTTCCAGTAGTCTCCACTGATGAGCAAGATGATGTTAGTGGTACCATGAAAGACAATATCATTTCCAAGAAGACGAGGCCTTTTAAAGAAAATGAGGTCATGGGTTTTCACAACCTCTTTGGCAAGTTAGGCAGAAGAAACGACAAGGATTGAGATTTCACCTAGTTGTAAGTGCATCAAAGGGCCATGTCTTTGGTATAATTCTTTGAAATGACGATGGGGCAGGGAGCCAACAAGGTAGTGGTTGCTTCCTATAATAGGGATCTCAATGGCCGTGGTGGAAGCTTTGATTTTATGCCATTAATTCTTCTTCGTCTCATGGTTTTTACCCCTTTCAGCGACATTATGAGGAACAAGATAGAACAGAAAAGCAAGGGAACGGAGAAGTTAATATCCATCACCAATATGCAGAACGATGAATCATGACATATCATATATATATATATAGATATATATATATATATCCTTACTTCGTTTACTTCTTTTTTCTATTATTATATTTGTTGCATTTAGTAGTAGGAAATTAAAAGAATTATGTAATCTGACAATTTAGATTAAATTTGGTAATCACATGCAATCAAAAATTTTCATCCATTGATTCAGATATAAGGAACAACGCAATCCAATAGTGAAGAAGAAAATGAACTATAGCAAATGCTATTTCACGCAATTCCTGTATTGCCCTCATGTGGTTGACCTTTCTCTCTCTATATCTTTTGGATTCAGAATTTTTATTTTTTGAAATTTTAATTTCATCCATTAAAAAACTTCCTTTTAGTAACATCTGTTAAGACAGTTAATTTGTGATCTTTTATTTTATATGCTAATGCTTATTTTATTTATTTTATATAATAAAGTGGCACCTAATGATGAACATTTGTTAAAAATATAAGAAGAAAATGAAAATCTGAAACACATATTAAAACGATAAATTAATTCTCAATTTATTCTTTTACATATTAATTATATATATAGGGTAAATATAAAAATAAATTTAACGGCACAACTCACAGCACCTGGACTCACTAACAATTAATATATTGAATACATTTTTGGCTTTATACTAATTTACATAATTATTTTCGCGAGCTTTGGATGATTATTAGAGGAACAGACGACCACTCATTATTCTCATTGAACACTTCAGAAATGAGTCAAATTGCAGCACCGCTATCAATTCAAACTGATACTATTGAACTCTTAAACTAATAGAATTTGAACTTTTGGAATAATGAAATTAAATTTTCGATGCAATAATTATTTGACAATGGATTGTATTATTTTATGCAACAATTTAAACTAAACCCAAAGGAAAGCCCAATACTAATTTGAGTAAGTAAAAGAAACGCATAATACCCCTTTTAATTTGAGGCTTTCTTCATTTTCAAAGTGGAAGCCATGTCTGTCTCAAAGCCATGGAAATGCATCCAATTTTTCAAGATTATTCTGCCGACCAACCTTCAACTTGGAGAGCTTCGCAAAATCTACTTCTAATATATATATATATATATATATATATATATATATATACACACACACGCACACACATACATATGCATAATCATCTTTTTTTCCTTCTCTTTTACAACTAGTATTCTTATTCTTGTGCTAATTTTTCACTCAGAATTTATAGTTTAGCTTAGTTGGATGGATATGCACCAAAAAATATAATAAAAGAAATAAAAATAAATAAGAAACATTTACGAGGACATGCTTAACCTTGGACCTATGTACCTAAAAGTAAAATTTCACAATAGAATCAGTTGGTTGACATGTTTTAATTTGGAAAACTATGTTAATCTCTCCTATTTCACTCTTTTCAATTTTAAAAAAAATATGTTTTTGCAATTTTTATTTTATTCATATAAATACACATATCCAAAAATAAGATAAAAGTAACACATAAAAAATATTTACAATAGGGTAAAAAATAAAATATTTATGAAATCAAAACAAAAAAATAGTAATATATATGGAGAAAGAAGTTTATATTTACAAGAAAAATGAAATATTTACAGAAATAGAAACAAATGAGTGAGATGTAATATTGACAAAGAAAACAAATGTTATTAATAAAAAGAAATATAAGACACTTACAGGGCCTAGCACATATATACCTAAAAGTAATTTAAAAAAATAATAATTGGTTGATATGTTGTAATTTGTAAACCTGCGTTAATCTCTCTCCTCCTAATGTATACTCTTTTCAATTTTTTTTTTTGAAAATTATGCTTTCGAATTTTTTTTATTTTTCCTCATATGAATACACATATAGAGGAATAAAATAAAGGAATAACACAACAAATATTTACAAAATGGTAAAAAAAATATTTACAAAATAAAAGAAAATATTGATAATAATAAGAATAATAATTAATATAGTGAAAAGAAATTAATATTTATAAGAATAGGGAAATGTTTAAAAAAATAGAGATAAACGATTGAGAAAGAATATTCACAAAGAAATATAATGAAATTAATAAAAAGAAATATAAAGTAATTACTGAAAGGAAAAATAAAATATTTAATAAAGTATTGAAAATATCAAGCAATAAAATAGTAATAAAAAATTAATAGTTTGGAGGGGAGAGAAATTAATATTTAGAAGAAAAAGTAAATATTAGAAATAAATGTTTGAGATGCAATATTCACAAAAAAAAAAAATAATAATGTTATAAATAAAAAAATATATATAACATTTTCTGTATTCAACTTGAACTATGACCTACGTACTCTAAAAGTAATTGTATGAAAAATAAATTAGTTGATTGACTTGTTTTAATTTGGAAAACCATATTAATCTCTCCTCTCCTATTTTTTGCTCTATTCAATTTATTACTTTTTTGAAAATTGTGTTTTTAAAAATTTTATGTTTTCATATATGACATATGCAAGAATAAAATAAAAGAAAATATGTATAAAAATAATATTTACAAAAGGGTAAAAAATAAAGTGTTTACAAAATCAAATGAGAAATGATAATGATGATGATGATAATAAAAATAATAATATAGTGGAACAAAACTAATATTTACACTAAAAAATAGTTATAGAAATAAAAATAAATGTTTGGGATGTAATACTGACAAAAGAGAAAAAAAAACATTTATAGGTTGAAGCTTGAGGTAAGACATTCAAACTAAAAGTAAGTTCCAAAGACTTAGTTGGTCTGTTTGGATATGCAGGACTAAGTATCTCATCTACTAAATTTCTCCCTTTTCCATTTATTATTTTTTCAAAATTTATGTTTTTCAAAATTTTTATTTCTCCTTAAATGAATACACATATACAAGGATAAATTTTTAAAAAACTAACACATAAAATGAACATTTAAAAAAATATAAAAAAATATTCACGAAATTAGGCAGGGAATAGTAACAAAAAAAATAGTACAGAGTGGAGGAAATTAAAATTTACAAGAAAAACTATTTATAATCTCTCCTCTCCTAATTTTCACTCTTTTAAATTTATTTTTTTAAATTATTTTTTTAATTTTTTTTCAGTTTTCTTCATATGAATACACATATACAAGAATAAAATAAAAGATAACATAAAAAAAATATTTACAAAGGGGTGAAAAATAAAATCTTTACAAAATCAAATGAAATATAATAATAATTATGAAAGTTAATATAGAGGAAAGAAATTAATATATACCAAAAAAAAAAAGAAATATTTATGGGCTTAAGCTTGATCTAGGACCTATGTACTTAAAAGTACTTTCACAAAAGAAATTAATTTGTTGATGTGTTTTAATTTGTAAAACTATGTTAATCTTTCCTATCCTAATTATCTCTCTTTTCAATTTATTATTATTTGAAAGTTATGCTTTTGACATACTTTTCCTTAATTGAATACACATTTGCAAGGACAAAATTAAAAACAAATAACACAAAAAAGAATATTTACAAAATAGTACAAAATAAAATATTGAGGAAATCAAAAGAGAAATAATTATAAAAGTAAAAAAAATAGCAGAGTGAAAGAAAATAATATATACTAGGAAAAAACTATTTACAAAAATAGAAGTTAATAACTGATATCATCTTTTATAATCTATTGAAGAAATCAAGTAATATAGACTAATAAAAAAATATTTAGTTTAGACTGGAAAGGAATTAATATTTACAAGACAGCAAAATTATTCATAGAAATGTAAATAGATCAACAAAATGGAATAATTGCAAAGCAAAACAATGTAATAAACAAAATGAAATATAAAACATTTACATGCTTGACCTAGAACCTACGAACCTTAAAAGTAATTTTACAAAAAGATTAATTGGTTGACATGTTTTAATTTGTAAGATTACGTTCATTTCACCACTTCTAATTTTCTCTATTTCCAATTTTACTTTTCATTGAAAATTGTTTTTGAAATTCTCAATTTTCTTCATATGAATTGATATGCTTCAAGGAAGTTCAGATTGAACAATCCCTGAACACAAGTAAATAAAAAGAAGAAAAGATAGAACAACTAGCAATCTCGGATGATAAGTTTGCACGCCACACTCAAGAATACTAGGTTTGATTCGCCACACTCTAGAGTAGAAGAGGGAGAGTGATAAGAATCAGGGATAATTTCGCCACTAAGTTTATGAAACTTAGATAAGAAATTCGCATATAAGAGGCTAAGCCAATTTTCAGAGCATTCAAGGTTGCATTTCTCATTGATAACTTCCATATTTATAGCCAAGAACAACCCTCATGGCATAAGTCCAAGATTTACCTAATTCTCACCTAATTTGGAAAAACATGCATAGAAATTCACCTAACATAGACTTTTCATCTAATGTAGATCACCTAACTTATCTAACTTAGACTTTCAAAGAAATATAGCTCACCTAACTTAGACTTTAACCAATACTTATTTCAACTTTCATGCATTTATCACATGCATAATTGACTTTTCATAATTTATTCATTATGGCACATAATCAAATTGGCCCACTTGAACTTGGGCTCCATATAGAAATTGGGCTTGGATCCTAAATGGGCTGATTCCATTTTGAATTGTTGGACAACCATGGCCTGAATCTTCTTAGCCATAGAACGTGTAATTGGCCCAGATGGAGCTCCTTGGCCTAAGTTAGCCTCTTGTTCAACTTGAGGCTCATCATTCTCTCCGGGTTCAAAAGGATTTGTCCTCAAATCCAAGTCTTCATTATCATCTAAGTATGGCGTCAAATCTCTTACATTGAATGTGGCAGAAATATTGTAGTTTCCTGGTAAATCAACCTTGTAAGGATTGTCATTTATTTTCTCCAGAATCTTGAATGGACCTTCTGCCCTGGGCATAAGTTTTGACTTCCGTTTGTTGGGAAACCTCTCCTTCCGAAGATGAATCCAAACAAGATCACCTGGCATGAACTGAACTTGCTTCCTTCCCTTGTTTGCTGCGTTTTCATAAGCGGCATTCTTCTTTTCAATTTGTCGCTTCACATTTTCATGCAGAGCTTTCACCATTTCAGCCTTTTTCTTTCCATCAATGCACAATTTGTCACTTAATGGTAGCGGTACTAGATCAAGTGGGGTGATAGGATTAAACCCATAAACCACTTCAGAAGGAGAATATTTAGTAGTACCATGAACACTTCTATTGTAGGCAAACTCAACAAACGGCAAGCATTCATCCCAATTTTTCATATGCTTACCAACAATAGCTCTAAGTAAGGAAGAAAGTGTTCTATTGACTACCTCAGTTTGCCCATCAGTTTGAGGATGACAAGTTGTGCTAAAAAGTAATCTTGTCCCAAGCTTTTTCCACAATGTTTTCCAGAAATAACTCAGAAATTTGGCATCTCGGTCTGACACAATGCTCTTTGGAATACCATGTAATCTCACAATTTCCTGGAAGAACAAATCTGCTATATGAGAAGCATCATCAGTTTTGTGACAGGGAATAAAATGGGACATCTTTGAAAATCGATCTACCACCACCATAACAGAATCCTTGCCCCTTGGAGTTCTTGGTAACCCAAGCACAAAATCCATACTCAAATCAACCCATGGTTGATCAGGAACTGGTAATGGCATATAAAAACCTTGTGCAACCTCCTTGTTTTTTGCTTTCTTGCAAATTGCATATCTTCCCACCACTCGATGCACATCTTTGATCATCCTTGGCCAAAAGAAGTGTTCCTTAATCATCTCTAATGTCTTCTTTTCACCAAAGTGTCCTGCCAAACCTCCCGCATGAGCTTCTCTTACCAATAATTCTCTGACAGAGCAATTGGGAATACAAAGTTTGGAACCCTTGAACAAGAATCCCTCATGCTTATAGTAGAAAAATCAGGATCTTCTTCATATTGGCCCTTCATTAACTCGAATCCCATCAACTTGACATTCATTAATGAGATTAAAGCATACCTTCGAGATAAGGCATCTGCAACTACATTCGCTGCTCCCTTTTTATATTTGATGACGTAGGGAAAAGCCTCTAGAATCTCCACCCATTTAGCATGTCGCTTGTTTAACTTGGTTTGGCCCTTCAAATATTTCAATGACTCATGGTCAGTATAAATAACAAACTCCTTGGGTAACAAGTAGTGTTCCCAAATTTGTAAAGCTCTGACCAATGCATAGAACTCTTTGTCATAAGTTGAATAGTTCAGGGTTGCCCCATTCAACTTTTCACTGAAATAAGCAACGGGATGCTTCTCTTGCATAAGAACTGCTCCAATTCCATTACCTGATGCATCACACTCAATCTCAAAAGTTTTAGAGAAATCAGGGAGTGCGAGAATTGGTGTTGAACACAACTTCTCTTTAATGATCTCAAAACTCTGTTGGGCCGCTGCACTCCACTTAAAGTCACCGCTCCCTCTGATGCAATTAGTCAAGGGTGCTAGAATAGTAATGAAATTCTGCACAAATCTTCTATAAAATGATGCTAATCCATGGAAACTTCTCACCTCAGAAATGTTTGTAGGAATAGGCCATTCCTTGATAGCTTTAACTTTCTCCGGATCAACTTCAACTCCATGCTGACTAATCACAAACCCAAGAAAAATAACTCGGTCTTGGCAGAATTGGCACTTCTTGAGATTGCCAATTAATTGTTCTTTTCGCAAGACTTTAAAGACCACAACAAAGTCTCCAATGAAATTCCGTAAGACATGATTCATTAAACGCATGAAGGTGCTTGGGGCATTTGACAAACCAAATGGCATGACCATCCATTCATACAACCCATGCTTCGTCTTGAAAGCTGTCTTCCACTCATCTCCTTCCTTCATTCGAATCTGATGATACCCGCTCCTAAGATCAATTTTCGAAAAGATTGTAGAGCCATGTAGTTCGTCAAGCATATCATCAAGCCTAGGGATAGGATACCGATACTTCACCGTGATTTTGTTTATGGCCCGGCTGTCTACGCACATCCTCATAGTTCCATCCTTCTTTGGCACTAACAAAGCTGGTACCGAACAAGGGCTCATTGACTCTCTCACAAAACCTTTCTCCAGTAACTCATTTACTTGTCGTTGTAACTCCTTGGCCTCATCTGGATTACACCGGTAGGCCGGTCTGTTAGGCAAAGCAGCACCTGGAATGAGATCAATTTGATGCTCAACTCCCCTAATTGGCGGTAATCCTTTCGGCATCTCATCTGGAAACAAGTCGGCGAATTCTTTTACTAATTTCTCAATCAGCGGAGGTATAGAACCTACCTCTGTTGGCATAGCTTCCTTCACTATTAGCATCAATATAGGATTAGTTGAACGCAAGGCTCTCTGAACTTCTCCTTTAGTTGCAAATAAGTTCTCCTTTTTCTTTTTCTTTGCTAATTGATCTTGTAGAACTTGTTGAGGACTAAGAGGTGCTAGGACAATCTTCGTCCCATCTTTGGTAACAGAATAGGTGTTTTTGAACCCATCATGAATGGCTTTACTATCATATTGCCAAGGTCTTCCCAGAAGCAAATGACCGGCATTCATTGGTACCACATCGCATACGACTTCATCTTTGTATGACTTGCCAATAGAAA
This sequence comes from Delonix regia, assembly GCA_037074485.1. Classification (NCBI taxonomy): domain Eukaryota; kingdom Viridiplantae; phylum Streptophyta; class Magnoliopsida; order Fabales; family Fabaceae; genus Delonix; species Delonix regia. The sequence goes on along the minus strand of CM073449.1, from coordinate 16,139,911 downwards.
ATGGTACCTGAACTTGTTTAGTGACTTGAATTTCTCCTTGGTCACTCAACCATTGCAGTTTGTATGGACGAGGGTGCTTTGTGGTTTTCAAGTCTAATTTCTCCACTAATGTTGTTGAAGCAACATTAGTACAGCTACCTCCATCAATAATGACACCACAAACCTTTCCCCCAATTGTACACCTAGTATGGAATATGTTCTCACGTTGATCATCTTCTACCTTAGCTTGTGAGTTCAAAATTCGTCGAACTACAAGTAACTCCCCTTCATCTGGATACTCGATAATGCGTTCGTCATCTTCCTGTTCAATTTCTGTTTCATCTTCACTTTCAATTTCCCCTTGTGATCCTCGAATAATCATCACTCTTCGATTTGGACATTCAGAAGCAATATGTCCAAAACCAAGACATTTGAAGCACTTAATTTCTCTGCTCCTCTTTGAGTTCTTTGCATCGTTAACCTTGTCCTTTCCTCTAGATGTATCAACAATGTTGTTGGAGCTTGTCTTTTCCTGTCGCCGTTCATTCCACTTTGAGACATCTTTTGGAGTCGAAGAGGTTAAATTTGTTCCCCTGAAACTAATAGATCGAAGAGGTTAAATTCCACCGCATCTGCAATTTCCTTATTCAAGCCTCCCAAGAACCGTGCAATAGATTGTTCCTGAGGCTCTTGTATCTCACATCGCATCATCAACATTTCAAACTCCTTAACATAGTCTTCAACACACATTGCCCCTTGTCTAAGAGTTTGTAACCGGATATAGAGCTCCTGCTTGTAATAGTCAGGAACAAAGCGCTTTTGCATGAGTCTCTTCATAAGCTGCCAACTCCTGATCTCTTCTTCACCGTCTCTCCTTCGTTGCGATTTCAAATTCTCCCACCATAAATTTGCATAATCAATAAATTCAAGGGCAGCTAGTTTACATTTCTTAACTTCAGAATAGTCGTGACACTCGAACACCTTCTCCACTCGTTGCACCCACTCTAAGTACTCTTCTGGTGAGCTAGTACCTTTGAATGGTGGAATCTTCAATTTGATGTTGTTCCCCAAGTCACGCTGCTGCCTCCTTTGTCTATTTGCATCAGCTTCATCTCCCGTGTCCTCATCACGATCAGAATCAATGGAAGATCGATGATTACGTCGCTGTGGAGGTTGTTGAACAGTCAATCTTGTGATTGCCTGCTCTAGACGAAGCAGTTGCTCCCTCATTTCTTGTTGATTTTGTTGTATGCCCATAATCTGAGCTTGTTCCAATGAAAGCCCTCTTGGAACATTGGTAGTGTTGTTTTCAGCCATATCTCACTATAAACGCTCTTCTCAAGTGTTTCTCTCTCCACCCACTCTCAACCGGAGCTCTGATACCAAATGATATGCTTCAAGGAAGTTCAGATTGAACAATCCCTAAAACAAGTAAATAAAAGAAGAAAAGATAGAACAACTAGCAATCTCGGATGATAAGTTTGCACGCCACACTCAAGAATACTAGGTTTGATTCGCCACACTCTAGAGTAGAAGAGGGAGAGTGATAAGAATCGGGGATAATTTCGCCACTAAGTTTATGAAACTTAGATAAGAAATTCGCATATAAGAGGCTAAGCCAATTTTCAGAGCATTCAAGGTTGCATTTCTCATTGATAACTTCCATATTTATAGCCAAGAACAACCCTCATGGCATAAGTCCAAGATTTACCTAATTCTCACCTAATTTGGAAAAACATGCATAGAAATTCACCTAACATAGACTTTTCATCTAATGTAGATCACCTAACTTATCTAACTTAGACTTTCAAAGAAATATAGCTCACCTAACTTAGACTTTAACCAATACTTATTTCAACTTTCATGCATTTATCACATGCATAATTGACTTTTCATAATTTATTCATTATGGCACATAATCAAATTGGCCCACTTGAATTTGGGCTCCATATAGAAATTGGGCTTGGATCCTAAATGGGCTGATTCCATTTTGAATTGTTGGATAACCATGGCCTGAATCTTCTTAGCCATAGAACGTGTAATTGGCCCAGATGGAGCTCCTTGGCCTAAGTTAGCCTCTTGTTCAACTTGAGGCTCATCATGAATACCCACATAAAGGAATAAAATAGAAGTAAAACAAAATAAGGGTAAAAATAAATAAAACATTTAATGAAGAAAATGAAAATAATAATAATATTATTATTAATAACAAGCTTTAGTAAGTTTTTTTTTTCATTCACAAAAAAATAAATAAATGGATGAGAAGGAATATTCCCAAATAAATATAGTGTAATAAATAAAAATAAATGGATTGAAAATAGTAGAAGGAAAAATAAAATATTTATAAAAGTATTGGAACAAAATCAAGTATTAAATAGTAATAAAAAATTAATAGCTTAGAGAGGAAAGATTGAAATAACCACAAAGAAAAACAATGTAGTAAATAAAGTGAAACTAAAAACTACAATAAAAATCAAATATGCATAAAAATATGAATACACATATTCAAATATAAATTAAAAAAAGTATAAAAAGAATATTTAAAAAAGAGATAAAAGTAAAATATTTAAAGAATGAAGAAATTAATATTTACAAGGACAAATATATATTTATAAATATAGAAATTGAAAATGAAATAATAATAATAATAATAATAATAATAATAACAACAATAACATAATCATAATAATAATAGCAAAATTAATATATACAAGAAAAAGGAAATATATACAAAAGTAGAAATAAATGATTAAGAAGGAATATTTACAAAGATATATAATGTAATAAATAAAAAAGAAGTATAATGTAATTAGTAAAAGGAAAAATAAAATATCCAATAAAGTATTGAAAAGTAAGAAATAAATAATAGTAGTAATAGTAATAATAATAATAAATTAATTGTTTAGAGGAGAACAAAAATAATATTTATAATGATTAGCAAGTATACGGGTCAAATTATAACAAAAGATTTTAAAAGAGCTAGTATTGTTCTCATGACAATAAGATGTTATCATTATTATTCTTAAGATTAAATTTTTATTTACCAAATATACAATATGTACAAAAGAATGAGTTAGTATAGTTATTTACATATTTATATACTAGTAACCCAAATAAATTAGTCATTAGGAAATGATTCAAGTGAAATAGACAAAATAACTACGCTAAACTACTATTCGAAAAGGCCAAACAAGACTTAAGACAGTATACTAAATTAAGCTAGTTGGGAGTTGGAATGAAAGTAAATTGGGTTAACAAGTTCATTCTTAACCTTGTTTCACATAGTTTAATTCCACTTTCAGACAACTTAACTCATTAAAAAGATAACTTTGTTTCTAAAGGTTATCTTAATTCTAGTTCCAATTGCATTAGTTATCTCCAAACTTATTTAAGTACAATCTTCCCTAAAATGCATTAATTTCAAGAGTTAAATCATCAAATACAACCTACCTAAAGGTTGTTTCAACACATTTAAGGAATACTAATCCTGAGGTGGCTTAAGCCCCTGAAATCAGTAAGAATGTGAGTACGAAATTGCCGTAGAGGCTATCTCCAAACATTTAAAACAAAAACACTCAATTATTAATGAGTCATTTTATCAAACACCTAGTGGGCATTTAATTCCATGACAAGAGATTAATAAGAAATTCATCAAGACAACTCATTCAATCCACTTACAATTATATTAATTGACTAAAACATATAAAAGCTTCAAATAAGAAGCGACATACATTCATTAATCAACAAATAATTACAAAAGAATAGAAATAATCTTTCTTAATATATATGGAAACAAAACTAACAAATCCCTACTCAATCTCCATAAAAAAATCTATCACAACAACTAACAATAAGTTTAAATCTAGATTACATTAAGGAAAAAAAAAAAAAGAAAAAGAGAAAACTAGATAAGGGAAAGAATGGAAAGGAGACCTCCATGGAAGAATCCATGAAGGTGTAGTCAAGGGAGGTCCAAAATGAATGATAAGTACCTAGAAACATATATACAATTTTAACTTAATTAGGACTTATCACTCCCTCAAACTTATCTATTTGCTTATCCCCATGCAAAACTAAAACAAAGCCAAAATTTTTTTTTACTAATCAATTATTTGTCTCTTATGACTGTTGGATAATTTCCATCAGGAATTGCAACAAGATCATATATAAGTAATAAGGAAATTAAATAATTCAATCCAACTTCAAAGTTTAAGAATTATTGAATAAATTCCTTCTCATGAAGTAGGTTTGTGAGTAACCAGGCAATAGATAAATGCATTATGCAAGCCAAACCACACATTGTACTTTTCCTAAGAAACTTCATATGCTTGCTCTTCTATTCCCTCTCCACTAATTTAGATAAATGAATACTCAACTAATCATTATGTCTTTTTGGTTTGTAATGTGGCCTATTGTTATGTTTATTACAAGAAAGCAGATAAAGGTTAAAGAAGAACAAAGTCAAGAGAATAACATTGAGCACACAATCTTAAATACATATACTTCCTATGCAATTTCACTTCTTTTCCTTTCTTTTCTTTTTTTTTCTTTCTTACATTTCCCCCCATTAATTTCAATTTTACTATCCTTGAACACCTCGAAACTTAGATCAATTGGTCTATATATTTTTTTTCTTTCTTTCCATTCTTGAGGTGCGCTCTTCTTTTCTTTTTCTTTTTTTAATATTCCTCCCCTCACCATTCCATTTTTCATATTTCACAAGGAGAAAGAATTCTTATACTATACTATGCTATTTCAAATCATCATATTTGCATGTCTCTCATAAAATAGCAAATACATATGACAACTTACATAAATTCAGATTTTCCGTCACTCTACACTCTACCTCCTATTCAACACAAGTTTAGCTACTCAATTAATCTCTTGAAAAAGGGTAAATCATTGTTTTTCAGGCTAAGGGGTAAAATAATGCAGGTAACAAAATATATATTTATGCATTAATATGCATATACAATTTAAAGCACAAAGGGTACTAGTGATAATCATAGAAAGAATTAGACTTAAAAGCTCAAAATAATCAAAGAACTCCTAAATCAATTCAATTGATTATACTTTACCTAGAATCTTGCCTCAAGGGAATATAAAACAAATTCTAGAGTTCCAAGTTCATGGCATACAATATAGTTCAACTGACATAAACTATTTAATACTAAAAATTAGTCACTCGCATGATCGAGGTGCATAAAAGATTTTGATGAGTATGGAAAAATAACTCATTAAAAACTAAACTTATCCATAAGGTGCATCAACATAAGTTTCTTGTCATTCATACACTTAATTACAATTTAATTCCTAATTGGAATCCAACATAACCAAAGAGTTAAAACTACAAATGCTATACCTACGGGATAGGGATAGAGAAAGAGGAAAAACCAAAAATTTCACATAGTACTTTTGATTGAAAAATCAATCTTATTTATTTTGTACCTTTCGCTCAATGAGAAAATGGGTCAGATTCTACAGGTTCAAACCTCTGGGACTTTAAGGAATGATGGAAGGAAATAAAAAAGAGATCAAAAAATAAAAAATAAGTAAATAAAAATGAAGTAGAAGAATCCAGATTCCAAACAAACAAATTCAAACTTGATCGAAAAAGATTTCTTGTTCTTATTAGAAGATCGTGATTGGATCCACATATGTTTGGTAAAAAGAATAATCTTCTCCTTTGAGAATCATCAAAAAAGGAAAGTGTTCAATTGGATGAAAACCTGACTGAATTGGTCCTAGTTACTCTTTGGGACGGAGTGGAAGAAGGGGGGAGATTCTCGAACGAGGAAAAGGATCCAATGCCTGCGAAAGAATTGAACGAGGAGCCATATGAGGTGAAAATCTCATGTACGGTTCTGTAGAGTGGCAGTAAGTGTGACTTATCTGTCAACTTTTCCACTATCACTCCAAAAAAAACCAAACTCTGTCTTATGTAAAGTTGTTAGAGTACGCTTAACCTCTGGATTTGAAATCACTGCTTATATACCTGGTATTGGCCATAATTTACAAGAACATTCTGTAGTCTTAGTAAGAGGGTGAAGGGTTAAGGATTTACCTGGTGTGAGATTCACATTGTTCAAGGAACCCTAGATGCTGTCAGAGTAAAGGATCGTCAACAAGGCCATTCAAGTGCGTTGTAGATTTTTATCCAAGACTTGTATCATTTGATGATGCCATGTGAATTGCTAGAAACGTGTGAAGTGCATAGCTAACCCAATAGCGAAAGCTTCGTAAGGGAACTGGAGCAGGCTACCATGAGACAAAAGATCTTCTTTCTAAAGAGATCCGATTCGGAACTATGATATGTCCAAGGTCCAATATTGAAATAGTTTCAAAGGTTTTCCATGACTTTGTCTGTGTCAACAAACAATTCGAAATGCCTCGACTTTTTTAGAATAGGTCTGAGTCAAATAGCAATGATTCGAAGCACCTCTTTTTACACTATTTCGGAAACCCAAGGACTCAATTGTATGGATATGGAAAATACAGGATTTCCAATCCTAGCAGGAATAGGAGGGAAACGGATACTCAATTTCAAGTGAGTAAACTGAATTCCATACTTGATCTCATAGATACATATAGAATTCTGGGGAAAGTCGTATTTGATGAAAGTCGTATGTATGACTTGGAGAGAGATCTTTTATATCTTTCGAGATCCACCCCACAATATGGGGTCAAAAAGCCAAAATAAATTATTTTAGCCCTAATAAAAAAGAAAACGGATTCCTGAACCCCTTTTACACTCATGTCACATTGAGGTACTGCAGAAGAAAAAACCGCAAAATCCGATCCAATTTATCGTAATCGATTAGTTAACATGTTGGTTAACCATATTCTGAAACATGGAAAAAAATCATTGGCTTATCAAATTATCTATCAAGCCATGAAAAAGATTCAACAAAAGACAGAAACAAATCCACGATCTGTTTTACGTCAAGCAATACATGGAGTAACTCCCGATATAGCAGTAAAAGTAAGATGTGTAGGTGGATCGACTCATCAAGTTCCCATTGGAATAGGATCCATACAATGAAAAGCACTTGTGATATGCTTCAAGGAAGTTCAGATTGAACAATCCCTAAACACAAGTAAATGAAAAGAAGAAAAGATAGAACAACTAGCAATCTCGAATGATAAATTTGCACGCCACACTCATTAATATTAGGTTTGATTTACCACACTCAAGAATAGAAAAGGGAGAGTGATAAGAATCGGGAATAATTTCATCACCAAGTTTAGAAAACTTAGATAAGAAATTCGCATATAAGATGCTAAGCCAATTTTCAGAGCATTCAAGGTTGCATTTCTCATTGATAACTTATATATTTATAGCCAAGAACAACCCTCATGGCATAAGTCTAAGATTTATCTAATTCTCACATAATTTGGAAAAACATGCATAGAAATCCACCTAATATAGACTTTTTACCTAATGTAGATCACCTAACTTATCTAACTTAGATTATAACCAATACTTATTTCAACTTTCATCACATGCATTTATCACATGCATAATTGACTTTTCACAATTTATTCATTATGGCACATGATCAAATTGGCCCACTCAAGCTTGGGCTCTATATAGAAATTGGGCTTGGATCCTAAATGGGCTGATTCCATTTTGAATTGCTGGACAATCATGGCCTAAATCTTCTTGTCCATAGAACGTGTAATCGGCCCAGATGGAGCTCCTTGGCCAAAGTTAGCCTCTTGTTCAACTTGAGGCTCATCATTCTCTCCGGGTTCAAAAGGATTTGTCCTCAAATCCAAGTCTTCATTATCATCTAAGTATGTCGTCAAATCTCTTACATTGCATGTGGCAGAAATATTGTAATTTTCTGGTAAATCAACCTTGTAAGCATTGTCATTTATTTTCTCCAGAATCTTGAATGGACCTTCTGCCCTGGGCATAGGTTTTGACTTCCATTTGTTGGGAAACCTCTCCTTCCGAAGATGAATCCAAATAAGATCACCTGGCATGAATTAAACTTGCTTCATTCCCTTGTTTGTTGCTTTTTCATAAGCAGTATTCTTCTCTTCAATCTTCCACTTCACATTTTCATGTAGAACTTTCACCATTTCAGCCTTTTTCTTTCCATCGATGCACAATTTGTCACTTGATGGTAGCGGTACTAGATCAAATGGTGTGATAGGATTAAACCCATAAACCACTTCAAAAGGAGAATACTTAGTAGTATCATGAACACTTCTATTGTAGGCAAACTCAACAAACGGCAAGCATTTTCTCAATTTGCCCATCAGTTTGTGGATGACAAGTTACGCTGAAAAGTAATATTGTCCCAAGCTTTTTCCACAATGCCTTTTGGAATACCATATAATCTCACAATTTCTTGGAAGAACAAATCTGCTATATGAGAAGCATCATCAATTTTGTAACAGAGAATAAAATGGAACATCTCCAAAAATCATTCTACCACCACCATAACAGAATCTTTGCCCCTTGGAGTTCTTGGTAACCCAAGCACAAAATCCATACTCAAATCAACACATGGTTGATCAGGAACTGGTAATGACATATACAAACCATATGCAGCCTCCTTGCTTTTTGCTTTCTTGCAAGTTGCACATCTCCACACCATTCGATGCACATCTTTGATCATCCTTGGCCAAAAAAAGTGTTCCTTAATCATCTCTAATGTCTTCTTTTCACCAAAGTGTCCTGCCAAACCTCCCCCATGAGCTTCTCTTACTAATAATTATCTGACAGAGCAATTGGAAATATAAAGTTTGGAACCTTTGAACAAGAATCCCTCATGCCAAATATAGAGTAGAAAAATCAGGATCTTCTACATATTGGCCCTTCATTAACTCGACATTCATTAATGAGATTAAAGCATACCTTCGAGATAAGGCATCTGCAACCACATTCGTTGCTCCCGTTTTATATTTGATATCGTAGGGAAAAGCTTTCAGAAACTCCACCCATTTAGCATGTCGCTTGTTTAACATGGTTTGGCCCTTCAAATATTTCAATGACTTATGGTCGGTATGAATAACAAACTCCTTGGGTAACAAGTAGTGTTCCCAATTTTGTAAGGCTCCAATGCATAGAACTCTTTGTCATAAGTTGAATAGTTTAGAGTTGCCCCATTCAACTTCTCACTAAAATAAGTAACGGGATGCTTCTCTTGCATAAGAACTACTCCAATTCCGATACCAGATGCATCACACTCAATCTCAAAAGTTTTAGAGAGATCAGGGAGTGCAAGAATTAGTATTGAACACAACTTTTCTTTAATGACCTCAAAACTTTGTTGGGCTGCCGCACTCCACTTAAAGTCACAACTTCTTTTTATGCAATCAGTCAAGGGTGCTAGAATAGTACTGAAATTCTGCACAAATCTTCTATAAAGGATGCTAATCCAGGGAAACTTCTCATCTCAGAAATGTTCGTAGGAATAGGTCATTCCTTGATAACTTGAACTTTCTCTGGATCAACTTCAACTCCATGCCGACTAATCACAAACCCAATAAAAATAACTTGGTCTTGGCAGAATTGGCACGTTTTGAGATTGCCAATCAATTGTTTTTTTTTCGCAATACTTCAAAGACCCTCCTCAGGTGCTCTCCATGCTCTTCCTGATCCTTGCTATAAATCAAAATGTCATCAAAATAAACCACAACAAAATCTCCAATAAAATTCCGTAAGACATGATTCATTAAATGCATGAAGGTGCTTGGGGCATTTGACAAACCAAATGGCATGACCATCCATTCATACAACCTATGCTTCGTCTTGTAGGCTGTCTTCCACTCATCTCCTTCTTTCATTCGAATCTGATGATACCCGCTCTTGAGATCAATCTTCGAAAAGATTGTAGAGCCATGTAGTTCGTCAAGCATGCCATCAAGCCTAAGGATAGGATACCGATACTTCACTGTGATTTTATTTATGGCCCGACTGTCTATGCACATCCTTATAGTTCCATCCTTTTTTGGCACAAACAAGGCTGGTACTGAACAAGGGCTCATTGACTCTCTTACAAAGCATTTCTCTAGTAACTCATTTACTTGACGTCGTAACTCCTTGGCCTCATTTGAATTATTACACCGGTAGGCCGGTCTATTGGGCAAAGCAGCACTTGGACTGAGATCAATTTGATACTCAATCCCCCTAATTGGTGGTAATCCCTTCGGCATCTCATCTGGAAACAAGTCAACGAATTCTTTTACTAACTCTATTGGCATAGAACCTACCTCTATTGGCATAGCTTCCTTCACTATTAACATCAATATTGGATTAGTTGAATGCAAAGCTCTCTCAACTTCTCCTTTGGTTGCAAATAAGTTCTCCTTTTTCTTTTTATTTGCTAGCTGATCTTGTAGAATTTGTTGAGGACTAAGAGGTGCTAAGACAATCTTCGTCCCATCTTTGGTAACATAATAAGTGTTTTTGAACCCATCATGAATGGATCTACTATCATATTGTCAAGGTCTTCCCAGAAGCAAATAACCGGCATTCATTGGTACCACATCACATACGACTTTATCTTTGTATGACTTGCCAATAGAAAATGGTACCTGAACTTGTTTAGTGACTTGAATTTCTCCTTGGTCACTCAACCATTGCAGCTTATATGGATGAGGGTGCTTTGTGGTCTTCAAGTTTAATTTCTCCACTAATGTTGTTGAAGCAACATTAATACAGCTACCTCTATCAATAATGACACCACAAACCTTTTCACCAATTGTGGTCCTAATATGGAATATGTTTTCAAGTTGATCATCTTCTATCTTAGCTTGTGAGTTCAAAATTTGTCAAACAATAAGTTACTCCCCATCATCTGGATACTCGATAATGCGCTCGTCATCTTTCTGTTCAGTTTCTGTTTCATCTTCACTTTCAATTTCCCCTTGTGCTTCTCGAACAATCATCACTCTACGATTTGGACATTCAGAAGCAATGTGTCCAAAACCATAACATTTGAAACACTTAATTTCTCTGCTCCTCTTTGAGTTCTTTGCATCATTAACCTTGCCCTTTCCTCTAGATGTAACAACAATGTTGTTGGAGCTTGTCTTTTCCTGTCACAGTTCATTCCACTTTGAGACATATTTGGGAGTCGAAGAGGTTAAGTTTTGATGAGCCTCAAGTTGAACAAGAGGCTAACTTAGGCCAAGGAGCTCCATCTGGGCCGATTACACGTTCTATGGCTAAGAAGATTCAGGCCATGGTTGTCCAACAATTCAAAATGGAATCAACCCATTTAGGATCCAAGCCCAATTTCTATATGGAGCCCAAGTTTGAGTGGGCCAATTTGATCATGTGTTATAATGAATAAATTATAAAAAGTCAATTATGCATGTGATAAATGCATGAAAGTTGAAATAAGTATTGGTTAAAGTCTAAGTTAGGTGAGCTATATTTCTTTGAAAGTCTAAGTTAGATAAGTTAGGTGATCTACATTAGATGAAAAGTCTATGTTAGGTGAATTTCTATGCATGTTTTTCCAAATTAGGTGAGAATTAGATAAATCTTGGACTTATGCCATGAGGGTTGTTCTTGGCTATAAATATGGAAGTTATCAATGAGAAATGCAACCTTGAATGCTCTGAAAATTGGCTTAGCCTCTTATATGCGAATTTCTTATCTAAGTTTCATAAACTTAGTGGCGAAATTATCCCCGATTCTTATCACTCTCCCTCTTCTATTCTAGAGTGTGGTGAATCAAAGCTAGTATTCTTGAGTGTGGCGTGCAAACTTATCATTCGAGATTGTTAGTTGTTCTATCTTTTCTTCTTTTTATTTACTTGTGTTCAGGGATTGTTCAATTTGAACTTCCTTGAAGCATATCAAGTTTGTTCCCCTGAAACTAATAGATCGTGAGCTTCTTGGTTTAGTTGCTCCTCTTCTACGTTGTCTTTCTACCTTAACAGCAAGTTTAATTATATCCTCAAGTGTTACATAAGGTTGTAATTCCACCGCATCTACAATTTCCTTATTCACGCCTCCTAAGAACCTTGCAATAGACTGTTCTTGAGGCTCTTGTATCTCACATTGCATCATCAACATTTCAAACTTCTTAACATAGTTTTCCACACACATCATCCCTTGTCTAAGAGTTTGTAACCAGATATAGAGCTCATGCTTGTAATAGTTAGGAACAAAGCGCTTTTGTATGAGTTTCTTCATAGGCCGCCAACTCCTGATCTCCTCTCCATCGTCTCTCCTTCGTTGCACTTTCAAATTCTCCCACCATAGATTTGCATAATTGATAAATTCAAGGGCAGCTAGTTTGCATTTCTTATTTTCAGAATAGTTGTGACACTCAAACACCTTCTCCACTCGTTGCACCCGCTCTAAGTGCTCTTCTGGTGGAATCTTTAATTTGATGTTGTTTCCCAAGTCACACTGCTACCTCCTATGTCTATTTGCATCAGCTTCATCTTCCGTGTTCTCAT